>CM066037.1:17684497-20184497 GCA_033557465.1 Ichthyophis bannanicus | reverse complement strand
AGGATATGGGTGGTGAAATATATCAAATATATATATAGATATAGATATGATATACCTGAAGATATGTAAATTTGTGGGGCTTGATTTAGCACCCCCAGAGCAATGATATAGGTATGTAGACATATATGGAGATGCTATATACAAGGCAACAGGTTGAAGATGCACGTTTACCACCCAGCCCCATAATTGTACATGGGGAATATAAAAGAAAAAGATTCTGTGCTCTACAAGAGGGTGAACCCACTTGGGATATGAATAGAGAATCTATTTTCATGGATTGAGGGATGCAGAAAGGCAATCTAAGCAGATAACCGTGATGTTCGCGTGAGAACAGATGAACATATGAATCTGTAAAGAACAAGGCGGGAGTTCCACAGAACACTGACATGGTAGATGTGGAGAAACGCAGGGAAGATACCAGAGGGACCTATGGAAGGACCCAGAGGTAGCATGCGTAAAGAGAAGCCTTGGATTTTCACACAGAATAACTGATATCTCGTGTTAACACCCCAGGCTAGAGGGGGTGTGGAGAACCCTCACAGGCATAGGAAGGGTTTATAAGTTTTTCCCTACTAATAGAGAAACTTCAGAGAAAAGGTCAATGCTCTTTAGCAAGGCCCTCATAGTAGAAAGCTTCTCTGAAGACTGCAGAGAGCATTGTGCAGGAGAGTTATGAGATAAACTGACTGAAGTCAGGTGTGTTGCCATATGCTAGGAGAGGAGATGGTTAGAATAATATGAGAAAGCCGAAACGAGTAGGAGGATCCAAGATAGTTTGGAATCACTACTGAGGCTAGACTAAATTTTGAACAAGGGACTGGAACTTGGAAAAAGTTCCAGTAGGAGTTACAGTACTTCTATGACTGGAACTTGGAAAAAGTTCCAGTAATAGAAGTACTGTAACTCCTGCAGGCAGAGCTGCTGACAGAAACAGCAGAGAGATTATGCTGTGCTGAATAAAGAAAAACAGACAAGAAAAGAGAGGATATCTCTCTTCTCCCTGTATGGGGAACGAGCTTGGCAGAGAAGCTGTTCAGTATGGTAACCCTCAAGTGATTGGAGGGTGACGTACCCATAGGGTAAGTCAACTGAAGGAAAAAATGTCCAGTTGGGATAGAAACTATCAGGGGATAGTTGCAACTGCTCTTCTAGAGAGTAAGAAGAGGAGAAGTGTGTTGTCCCTGAACAAAAAAAAAAAAATTTTTCCCCGTCAGGTTAGTACACTGAAAAGAAAAGCACAGTGAATAAACTTCTAATATGTAGAAGTGAAGTGTAAGTTACAATTCCTGGCCCCTATGGTTGCTGGGAATGCTGAGACTGGCCAGAACTGGAGGACTTCAGACTAGGCTGAGGCGTTCCCTGTTTAGGTACAGCCGAATGATGGGCAGGAGATGAATGAAACTTTCTTTTCTTAGGGAAAGAAGGTTTGGTAGGACATTTCCTACTCTTTGAAGAAGGAGGTGGCTTAGAATGGTTTTTAGTGGAAGGAGAGTCAGTGGAGCATTGAGCAACCTGATGTAAAGCCTCCTTATTGAAGAGACCTTCTCCTGTACAAGGAGAATGAGCCAGTATAGTTTGTGCCCATCTGCTCAAGTCTGAAGCTTCAAGCCAGGCTCTGCGACGTGCTGCAATGGCAATAGCAGAGGATCTGCTAATGGACTCAAAAGAGTCTACAGAAGCACGAGATAGGAACCAAGATATATTCCGGCTGTGATTGATGAGCAAGGAATAATCCGTAGCCTTGGGCTCTAGTAAAAAAGGGGTCAAAAGAGACAATTTCTCTGTGACTTCCTGGAGTGTTAGACTCATATGAAAAATATATGAAAGAACTCTGGAGGCCAGCATAGAGTTTTGGAAGGCTTAACGACCAAAAGCATCGAGTGTTCTTGAAGAACGACCCGGCGGATAAGAAGAATGCTTCTTCTTGCTCTTAACTTTCCTCAGTGCCGATTCCACTACAAGGGAACGATGAGAAAGTTGAGGCTTTTGGAACCCTGGAGAGGGTGGCACCCGGTACCGAACCTCAATGTCTGTAGAGACTGGAGGAAGTCGTAAGGACGATTTCCAGACCCTGAGAAGGAGATCCTGCAGAGCAGGATGTAAAGGAAACTTTATATTTTCTATTTGTGCCGGTGAGCCATGAGTAGGATCACAACCAGGGATAGAAATATTAAGAAAGGTTGCCATATCCCGGAGAAAAGCCTGAAAAGACTGATCTCCTATGGGAACCATCCCTGGTAAGGCTAAAGAAAGAGCCTGAGCACCAGAGGAGGTACAGGGTACTGCACCAACGCCAGGTATCGGTTCCAAAGTAGGTATCGGTGCAAGAATAGGCATCGATACTGATACAGGATTAGCAGATGAAGTAGCCATCGGGAACTGCTGCAGTGGTACCGAGATCATGAGGGAGTTATGGCTATGATCTTCGGAACTGCCTATCTGGAAACGACAGGAGTCGGTTCCGGGACGCGTCGGTACGCAGTCCTCGAGACTAGATATCGGCTCAAGACTCGGCATCGAAGTAAGCGATACTATCGATGCATGTTGCGAAGGTGCTGACGCCGATGGCAGTATCAGCGATGCCGATACCACTAAGGCAGACTGGGTTACATCGATCGATACCGACGGTACCGAGGATACCCGATGAGCACCTCTTGCAAAGAGTAAGGTGGTCCACCTCGATGCCGATGCCAGGGTATCGGAACCGATCGACGCCAGTACCGTCCCGGAGCATGGCTGAGATTGAGGGAAGTCAATGCGGTGTGTATCGATCGGTCCCGAAGGTACCGAGGATGCCCGATGACGATCCCTGGTGAAGAGTGGAATACTCGACACCGGTGTCAATGCCGGAGGCTCGGTACCGCTCGAAGGGGATACCACCCCCGCGCATGGCTCAGGTATGTTCTGTGAGGGGTGAGCCCCAGGAACATCCTGAAACCCCTTTAACGCTTTGGAGCCCGAAGACTCCCGCAGGGGTAATGCCAATGGGTTCTTGAGGGTAAGGCCGGAGCCGTCACCATGCTGGGCATGGGACATACCACCCAAGCATTGGCTAGTCTTAACAGACTGTTTTTGGGTTACCTGATCCTGTGAAGTAGAGAAACCGGGTACCCTCACTGCCGAGGAAAAACCGGTATCGAGGGAAACTCTAAATACTGAAGGTTTCCTCACAAAATTATCTCCTGACAAGTCAGGGGAAAAGGGGTCAGGACCCACACAGTTGAGACACCAACTATTGGTGTCTAAAAAGAAACAAGTGTTTCGACATCGAATGCACTTCTTAGGAAAAGAAGGCTCCATAATGAAAAAGGCCTAGTAGGCCCAAGAAGTTAAGGTAAAAAAACTGAAGAAAAGTTTCTCAGAATTTAGCCAAAAATCCACCGGCGATACCGGTGGTAGCGGGAAATACAGCCGCGACCACAAGAAAACAAAAAACTAAAGTAATTAAAGCAATTAAAAAGAAAAGTTTCTGCGGTGACAGGAGGACGTCCTGCCGGCTCCGCGGAAAAACTAAAACTGAAGAGAGGCTGTGGAGAAGGCGGGAAGTCACTGCGCAGGCGCGAGGGATGCTGCCAAAAGCTTTCTGATTGGAAGATGGGCAGCATTCCCGTGCAGGCTCCGTCGGTACCGACGTACCCATATGTGAAGACTCATTCCTGCTTGTTCCTGGAGATTAAAAGTGACTCAAAAGAAAGAGGGAGATCTGGGGAATAAATAAAATACTGTGAGTGCATGAAGGAGAGCAGGAAAAAACATAAAAAGGATGACCACTCTCTGAACAGTAATTAATCAAAACAGAAAAGGCTCTTGCTCAAAGATGCAAAAGATGAAGATTTTGCTGCAGAGTTGCCCCAGGAGTGCAGTAATAGTGCACTATAGCCTGGGCTTCTGGTTTTCAGTGATCAGTGAGATTTCTTGCAGCATCACAGTAGTGGTGGTGCTAGCTGAATAAACTCAATGATACCTACAATTCTGCTTGGGCTCTGCAGATTGCCAAATGCAAAGCCTGGAAACTCAGAAGTCCCCATACTATAAGGTAGCAGATCATCTTCCCCCTACACAAACGCTATCCCCTCTCCCTCAGCTCACCCTCCCCTCCCCATTAATGTCCCCTTTCTCCTCCTCTCCCCAGTTTGCCTTTACCCCTCCATCACAATCATTTCCTTACCTAGATCTCCTAGGCCTTCCTCCCCCCTCCATCACATCACCTTACTACCCATGATCCCCTCATTCCTCCCTCCCTCCAACATATCCCATTATTCCCTGTCTCCTGCAGCTTAATCACACATATTCCTTTAATCCCTCATCTCCCAGCAAGTTTTTCCCTGGTTTCTTTCAGCAAACTCCAGCTGCTTCTTCTCATGCAGAGGCTGCTGTAGCAAAAAAAAGCATCTTTCAAGGAATGCAAAAAGGAACCAAATGACGAAAACGAGAAACAACATAAGCACTGACAAGTTACATACAAGGCATTGATAAGGCAGGCAAAGAGAGAATTTGAAAAAAAAGCTTGCCATGGAAGCAAAAACACAAAATAAAAGCTTTCTCAAGTGCATTCATAGCAAAAACACTCTGAGTGAGTCAGCTGGTCCATTAGATGATACAGGGGTAAAAGGAGCACTAAGGAAGGACAAGGCCATAGTGGAGAGACTTAATGAATTCTTTGCTTCATTCTTTACTGAAGATGATGAACGGAACACCCACCCATGCCTGAAATGGTATTTAAAGGTGATGTATCAGAAGAAATGAAAGAAATAAGATAAAATGGAAAGACATTATAAAAATGTGATAAACTCAGGAAAAGGAAATCACCTGGACCAGATGGTATACATCCAAGGGTATTGAAAGAAGTGAAATATGAGACTGCAGACCTTCTATTAATAATTTGTGAACTATCATTACAATCATCTATAGTACCTGAAGACTGGAGAATAGACAACGTAATGACAATTTCTAAAAAGGGTTCCAGGGATGATCCGGGAAACTATAGACCAGCGAGCCCGACGTCAATACCAGGCAAAATGGTAGAATAACATTACTGAACATGTAGATAGTCGTGGTTTAATAGGAGACAGCCAACATGGATTTAGCCAAGAAAAAGTCTTGTCTTACTTATCTGTTAAAGTTTTTTTGAAGGTGTGAATAAACAGGTAGACAAAGGTGAGCTGGTCGATATAGTATGTCTGGATTTTCAGACTTTGACAAGATCACTCATGAGAGACTCTTGGCAAAATTAAAAAGTCATGGGAAAGGAGGCAGTATACTATTGTGGATCAGAAACTGGTTAAAAGATAGAAAGCAAAGAGTAGGGCTAAATGGCCAATTTTCTCAAAGGAGAAAGATGAATAGTGTATTGTGCTTGGCCCACTGCTTTTTAATATATTCATAAATGACATGCAAATGGGAATAATGAGTGAGGTGATCAAATCTGCAGGGTTAAACTAGAAAGAGGGAAAGAGAAATCCATTTGCAATGGTGTGATACACAGACCTCCCTCAAAGGGAGAAGTGGTAGACGGAGATTTAATAGAAGATATACACAGCACTGCCAGGAAAGGGAAATGCTACTGAAAGGGGATTTCAATATGCCAGATGTTGATTGGTGCATCCCTGCTACAGTATCATCTAGAAGTAAGGAGATCCTGGATTCTCTACAGCAGGGGTCTCAAACACGCGGCCCGCGAGACAACTTTGTGCGGCCCGCGACGGAGGAAAACAAAAAAACCCCCAAACCCTGGCTTCTGCCGTTGCCGCCGTGGCAGCGGCAGAATCAATTGTCAAATTTTTAAAAAACCTGGCTTCTGCTGCTCAAGCAGCAAAATCAGCTGTCCTGCGGCCCCTTCCCCTGTGCCCGGAGATCCGAGTCTGCTCTATCAGCGGCGTGCTTTTCAAGCCGCGAAGAGAGTATTCCCCTCTCGCGCGGCTTGAAACCGCGCGAGAGGGGAATACTCTCCTCGCGGCTTGAAAAGCACGCCGCTGATAGAGCAGACTCGGATCTCCGGGCACAGGGGAAGGGGCCGCAGGACAGCTGATTTTGCTGCTTGAGCAGCAGAAGCCAGGTTTTTTTTTAATTTACCGGGGGGGGGGGGGGGTGTAGGACTGGAAATGGGCTATTGGCAGGGGGGGGGTGTAGGACTGGAAATGGGCTATTGGCAGGGGGGGGGGGTAGGCCAGGAAAAGGGCGATTGGCAGGGGGGGGGGTGTAGGACTGGAAATGGGCTATTGGGGGGGGGTGTAGGACTGGAAATGGGCTATTGGCAGGGGGGGGTGTAGGACTGGAAATGGGCTATTGGCAGGGGGGGGTGTAGGACTGGAAATGGGCTATTGGCAGGGGGGGGTGTATTACTGGAATTGGTCTAGGGGCAGGGGGGGTATGAATGGAAATGGGCTATTGGCGGGGGGGGTATGACTGGAGATGGGCTATTGGCAGGGGGGGGTGTAGGCCTGGCAATGGGCTATTGGCAGGGGGGGTGGAGGACTGGAAATGGGCTATGGGCAGGGGGGGGTGTAGGACGGGAAATGGGCTATTGGCAGGGGCGTTATGACTGGTAATGGGCTATGGTGGGGGCTAGGACTGGAAATGGGCAGGTGGGGGTTAGGAAGGACTGGAGGTGGGCTGATGGGGGGAGTTAGGACTGGTAATGAGCTATGGAAGGGCTGACTGAAATGGGGTAATGGGGGTTAGGGCTGGAAGTGGGCTATTGGCAGGGGGGTTATGACTGGTAATGGGCTATGGGGGGGGGTAAGACTGAAAATGGGGTGAGGGGGTGTAAAACTGGACGTGCGCTATGGGGAGCTTCGGACTGGTAATGGGCTATGGGGGGTCTAGGACTGGTAATGGGCTGGGGGGGGTTGCTAGGACTGGAAATGGGCTGAGTGGAAGGGGGGCTTGAACTGCAAATGGCTGATGGGGAGGGGGGCTTGGAATGGAAATGGGCTGTGAGGGGAGGGAGCTAGGATTGGAAATGGGCTGATGGGGGGCTAGGATTGGAAATGGGCTGATGGTGAGGCTAGGATAGGACTGGAAATGGACTAATGGGGGACTAGAAGGGAGCGGATGCTGGGTGGGGCTGGAACTAAAAGGGAGCTGATGTTGGGGGAGGATTAGAATGGGATGGAGCTGGGAAAGTGAAATGGAGAGGGGAAAAATATTTTGTCTGGGAGAGAAGACAAATCTACAATTGGCCAGGTATTGGGAGAGAGTAAGTGGGGATTGAGGATGGAGGGGTAAAATTTGAGTGGATGAAATAGGAATGAGGAAAGAGAAAAAGGAGAAAGATTAGTATGTTAAAGCAGATGTAGAGAGAGAATGGAAAAAAAACTAGGAGAGAAGAAAGGGCAAATGGACAGCAGACGATGGAGAGTTAGCAGAAGACATGAAGAAACCAGAAGAAAGTGGCTGGAACAATTGCAACTGAAAAAATGCACAAAAGGTAGAAAAATATCTCTTTATTTTGAATTTATTAACTGGAATATGTCAGCTCTGGGAAATGTGCATCATTAATGTTTGCGCTTTGTTTAGTACAAGAGGAAATTAATTTATAGTTTTATTTCTACAGTGTTGTTGTACATTCCAAGTTTGGCTTTTGGGGTTCCCAGTTTAATTATTGTCTTCTTGTTTCTAAATCTTTTAGTCTTTCTTTATCCATACTCATTAAAGAGGCATGTTTACTAAAAGTTAGTGTATGGTAACATTATGCAAATATTTATGCAAATGAGGCCCCTTATGCAAATGAGGCCCCGCGTCTTATGCGGCCCCCGGGTTACTTTACAAGTCCTCATTTGGCCCTCAAAGCAATTTGAGTTTGAGACCCCTGCTCTACAGGGAGAACTATTCAGGCAATTGGTAACAGACCCCACACGTGAAAGGGCCATACTGGACTTGGTGCTTACCAATGGTGAAAGTGTTTCTGATGTCATAGTAGGAGATCATTTTGCATCCAGTGATCACCAGATGGTGTGGTTCAGTATTAGGACTAGGGCTGATAAAATCCATTCAAAAGCAAGGGTCTTAGACTTTAGGAAAACTAACTTTGCCAAGATGGGACAATACCTCAAGGAATTGTTAGCGGGATGGGTGACAGCAGGGGGATGTAGAAAAGCAGTGGGCAAAACTGAAAGGGGATATTTTAAGCGCAACAAACCTTTTTGTTAGAATGGTAAATAAAGGTAAAAGGAAAAGGAGACCGCTATGGTTCTCAAAAGAAGTAGTTGAAAAGGTGAAGAAAAAGAGGAAGGCCTTCATGAAATACAAGAGATCACTGAGAGAGGAAGACAGGCATCTATATTTGGAAAATCTTAGAGAGGCTGGCAAAGTAGTCAAGAAAGCAAAGATTCAAAAAGAGGAGGAAATAGCCAATGCAATAAAACTGAGGGATAAGACTTTTTTCAGATATGTTAGTGAGAGGAGGGAAAGGCAAAAGTGGTATTGTCAGGCTCCAGGGTGAAGGGGAGGAATATGTAGAAGCTGATGAGGATAAAGTGGAATTGTTTAACAAATATTTCTGCTGTGTGTTCACAGATGAAGAACCAGGAACAGGACCTTAGAAAACACCCACAAACAGGAACAGAAGTGAGGGGCATCTTGAACAATTTTCAGAAGACTGTGTTCATGAGAAACTAGCTAAATTTAAAGTAGACAAAGCGATGGGACCGGATGGGATACATCCTAGAATACTGAGGGAACTTGGAGACGTTCTAGCAGCTCCACTGATTGACCTATTCAATGCCTTGGAGTCGGGAGTGGTGCCAGAGGACTGGAGAGAGGCTCATGTGTTGCCTTTACACAAAAGTGGAAGTAAGGATGTGGTTGAAAACTACAGGCCAGTTAGTTTAACCTCAGTGGTGATTAAATTATTGGAAGCGCTGCTGAAAGAGAAAATAGAAAGTTTTCTGGAGTTCAACAGATTACCGGATCCGAGACAGGACTTGTCAGACAAATTTGATTGATTTCTCTGACTGACCAGAGAGTTGGACCAAGGTAGGGCCCTAGATTTGGTCTATTTAGATTTCAGTAAAGCCTTTGACACTGTTCCACACAGGCAACTTATAAACAAACAAAGCAACCTAGGGATGGACCCTAAAGTTACTGCTTGGGTTAGAAATTGGTTGGGTGGGAGGTGACAAAGAGTACAGGTAAATGGCGCTCACTCTGAGGAGAAGGAGATTACCAGTGGTGTGCCCCAGGGATCTGTCCTTGGTCCGATTCTTTTTAACATCTTTGTTAGTGATATAGCGGAAGGGCTGTCAGGTAAGGTTTGCCTCCTTGCAGATGATACCAAAATCTGCAATAGAGTAGACACCCAGAAAGGTGTAGATAACATGAGGAGGGCTCTAGCTAAGCTTGAAGAATGTTCTAGAATTCAGCAGCTGAGATTTAATATTAAAAAATGCAAGGTCATGCATTTGGGCTGCAGCAATCCAAGGGAGCAATACAGTATAAGGGGTGAAATACTTCTGTCCACAAAAGAAGAGCGGGACCTAGGCGTGATTGTGTCTGATGATCTTAAAGTAGCTAAACTGGTAGAAAAGGCGAAAGCAAACGCTACAAGGATGCTTGGGTGCATAGGGAGAGGAATGGCTAGCAGAAGAAAGAAGGTGATAGTGCCTCTGTATAATTCTTTGGTGCGACCTCATTTGGAGTATTGTGTGCAATTCAGAGACCGCACCTTCAAAATGATATTAACAGGTTGGAGTCAGTGCAAAGGGTGGCTACTAACATGGTTAGTGGTCTTCATTATAAAGCATAGGAGGACAGACTTAAGGATCTTAATATGTACAACTTAGAGGAAAGGCGGTGTAGAAGTGATATGATTGAGACATTTAAATATCTCTGCGGCATAAATGCACCGAAGGAGAGCCTCTTTCAATTGAAAGCAAGCTCTGCTACAAAGGGACATAGGATGAGGATGAAAGGGGTAATATGCAGAAATATTTCTTTACAGCACCACATGTGTGGAATAGTCTGCCAGTGGAGGTGGTAGAGATGAGGACAGTATCTGCATTCAAAAAAGCACAGGACAAACACAGAGGATCTCTAAAGGAAAAAAAGGGACTGTTGTAGTGGTTGATATGGAAGGGCAGACTACACAGACAATGTGGTCTTTTTCTGCTGTCATATTTCTATGTTTCTATGACACAAAATTATTCCACGTTGTTAAAACACAAGAGGATTGTGAAAAATTGTAAGACGACATTGATAAATTGGAAGACTGGACATCCAAATGGTAGATGAATTTTACTGTGTGGAGTGGAGGAGTGGCCTAGTGGTTGAGGCAATGTACTTCAGGCTGGAAGGTCGGGGGTTCAAATCCCACTAGAGGACAGCAACCTTGGGCCGGAAGGACTGGGCTTTCTAGTCCCACAGGTGCTCCTTGTGGTCTTGGGCAAGCCACTTAACCCTCCATTGCCCATGTTCCCTGTAAAATAGTTATCTCCAAGTTATAATGCCCTGTTCAATGTAAACCGCACTGATGTCAAATAGCGCGGTATATATGAGAAATAAATAAATAAATAAAAATAAAATAAATAAATAGTGGACAAGTGCAAAGTTATGTATCTAGAAAAAAACAACCCCAACTATGGTTACGTGATGCAATGTTCTGAATTAGGAACCACCACCCAGGAAAATGTTTTAAGCATCATCGTGGATAATATGTTGAATCCCTCCACCCAGTGTGCAGCAGCGGCCAAGAAACTAAATAGAATGCTAGGAATCATAAGGAAAGGAATGGAGAATAAAACCAAGGGTATTATAATGTGTATTGCTCTATGGTGCAACCGCACCTTGAATATTGTGTGCAATTCAGATTGCCATATTTTAAAAAGGATATAGCAGAATTAGAAAAGATACAGAGAAGAGCCAACAAAATGGTAAAAGGGATGGAAGGATACCCCTTTGAGGAGGGGCATTAAAGGTTAGGGCTCTTCAACTTGGAAAAGAGACTGCTGAGGGGAGATATGATAGAGGTCTATAAATTAATGAATGGAGCAGAACAAGTAAACGCAGATGGGTTGTTTACTCCATCATAAAGCAGAAAGACTAGGGGACACACAATGAAGCCAAAATATATCCCATTTAAGAGCAATAAGAGAAAATGTTTTTTCATCAATGCGTAATCAAACCCTGAAATTCGTTACCTACTACTACTTACTCAGGACCAGCCCGTCCACTAGACAGGCTAGGTGGACACAGGGCAGCAGACCTCTATGGGTGGCAGACCATATGCTTATGCACACATGGCCTGCCGCCCCCCCCCCCCCAGTCCCCTGCATGCAGAGCCTCACCATCCTCCCTCCCCTCTGTGCTGAGCTGCACTGCCACAGATTCCGGCAGCAGCAGCAGGCCAGATGCGTCGGCACACATGGCTTGTGACTTCTGACTCTTGAAGTTGTGTTGGAGGGAAGTCAGAAGCAGCATAGCCGGGGTTTCTGCCTATGGTGGTAGAAACCTTCAGACTGATCCTGCTACTACTAATCATTTGTACAGCACTACAAGCCATACACAGTGCTGTACATAAAGATGTAAGACACTGTCCCTGCTCATCAGAGCTTATAATCTACTCAAGATGTAAAAACATTGCAAAACTGGGGACTAGAGTAAGGTAAGATACACATAAGTAGTGAACGAGAGAGTGAGAGGCATCAGGATCCAAAAGCAGCCTCAAAGAGGTGGGTTTTTAGCCTGGATTTGAATAGGGCCAGAGGAGGAGCCTGACGCACCGACTCAGGTAGTTTGTTTCAGGCATATGGAGCAGCAAGGTGGAATGCTCTTGATCACCAGGCTGCTGCTCTAACCACTAGGCTACTCCTCTACTCCAAGACCTTAGTGCTTGACCTTTAATATAATCACAAACGTTCCCCGTTCCAGTGGCAGCTCTCCCTCCACGGGATCGAGCTGCCTGGGGCCAACGCAGACCGGCAGTCCCACCGTCCTGCCCAATCGGGGCAGCTGCCGTCCTCTTCAAAAGGAGCGCCATCGAGCGTCAAAGAACAAAGACCACTCGTTCCCCGTTCCAGCGGCAGGTCTCCCTCCATGGGACTGAGCTGCCTGGGGCCAACGCAGACCAGCCGTCCCGCCGCCCTGCCCAATCGGGGCAGCCGCCATCCTCTTCAAAAGGAGCGCCATCTGGCGCACCCGTGCCTGAGGGCCTCGCCAGAGGGCCCTTCGGCGGGGCCCTTCGGCGTGGCCCTTAGGCAGGGTCCTACAAAGAAGCAGCCACGACCCCACAGCAACAACATTTGACGTACCAGATAGCTCCGACGTATGCAAAGCCGAAGGACTCCTCAGATAACTACACAAAGTAAGCATTATTGTAGGTACCAACTGTACCAGACTTTTAGCAGACTCCCTCTACTGCAGTACTTAGGCACAAGTGTAGCACTAAAACGTGTGAAACAAATCAAATAATTTGAGCTCAAGGTGCAGAATCTAAATACCTCCAGTTAAATGATTGAAACTGCTATTATCAAAGTAAACTGCAGTCTGATTGTATAAGCCTAGATTTCTAGTACCACTGTAATTTCACTGTCTGTCTAATAAGCCTACATTGCTAGTATCATACGAAGTACTTGTCTGTTATAAACGTGCCCACTGTGCCCCCCGAATTGATCCTAAGTCGGTAGGGGTATTGCCTCTATACTGAACCAACGGATCGGCTAGTGAGCCCAAAAGCGACTCGTAAAAGCAGAGTGTACCACCCACCGAGCACATGGCACCCCACTTATTAACAATCACATGCTTTTACCTCCTCACGAACCTATTCTACAATACCCTTGCCCTTACCACTTCCCAATACCAGATCCCAGTCCTGCTGGGCCAAGGTAAAAGGCACTCATGGAACCACCGCTCATCACCAATGGAAGCCAAGCATAACCCACACCCGCACCTCATACACATACCCATCTAACACATCACAAAGGCCAAGGCAGAGAAGCACCGGAAGCCCCACAACCTAAGGTGTGCCCTTATAAATGCACGCTCAGTCCACAGAAAATGGCCAGCCATTTCAGACCTTATCACCCACCACAGTTTAGATATGCTACTAGTCAGAGTCATGGCTCTCCGACTCGGACTCAGTCCTCCTCAACCAGCTCATCCCACCCGACTTCTCCATCCACACATGCCACAGAATCAGCCGAAGAGGCGGAGGAGCCTTCATTCTAGTGAAGACAGAGCTCCAATTTCAGCTTCTGTCCTCCAATAGCACGAGCAAAATGGAAGCAATCACCATAGCTAACGAATTCTCCACCATCAATCTAATCTACAGGTCACCATCCCCCTCCCCTGATGACTTGTCGACAATAATTGATCTAGCCTACAACCCCAAGAACCCACGTTTACCGAACTGGGTAATGGGTGACCTCAACTTGCCAGCTCTCCAAAACACCCAGATGGAGGCCTTCCTCGAAGCTCTCAACGAGCTAGGATACAAGTAGGTAATAGAGGTTCCCACCCACGTAAAAGGAAACACACTGGATCTGGTCTTCGTGCCAACACCCACCATAAGCACTAGCCACATCCTTGATCTATCCATCACACCAGTACCGTGGTCTGACCACAGCCTAATTAAATTTCAGATCCCCATGAACCAAGATAACTATCCTTGCAGGAAAGATGAGGTCCCTCCAACATCCACGAGGAGATTCCGACTTCTTGAAAAAGAAGAAATCAGCAAAAACGTACTACCTAGCCTCAACATGACCGCACTCACCCTCGATGAAATGATATCCAAATGGAACGAGAGTCTGAGCTCTGCAGCACAACTACCTGCCTCAAACACACTACCAAAAAGAAGGAAAGAAGCGCAATGGTATTCCGCCGAGATCCGATCCTCCCTACTCCACCTAAGAAAGCTTGCGAGATGATGGAGGAGTTCCCGGTCCAAAGATGCCTTGGCAGCCTACACCTCCTACTTGGACAAACACTGAGAAACAGTAGCAAGGAAACAGAGAGAATATCACACCAAACTCCTGAGACGATCCCTGAATAAACCCTACGACCTGTTCAACATTGTGACGTCTCTGACGAAGGAGCCTGCTCCCCCCAACCAGACCTACTACACCCTCAGGAATTCGCCGACTACCTACAAGCAAAGTTCAGCCAACCCAAGACCAACATAACCCCAGTCCAAGAACCCAAGCAGCACCACCCAACACCATTGACAGCATTCACACCACCATCCACGCGAAGAATAGAAGAGATCATCACATCACACCCAACACCACCACAGCCCCAAATGACCCCTGTGCAGCATTCTGGATAAAGTCACTGCGCAATGAATTAAGCCCATCCCTAACCAAGATCATGGGCCTATCCTTCGCAACAGTATTCCCATCAGCCCTGAAACAGACCTCCATACGACCCCTCCTTAAAAACAACAAGCTCGACCCCAAAAGAGCGGAATACTACCGTCTAATCTCCAGCATTCCCCTATTGGCCAAGATAATAGAGAAGGACGTACAACAACAAATCCAGCACCACATTGATAATACTGCCCCACTCGACCCACGTCAACATGGATTTAGAGAATCCCATGGCATTGAGACCCTCCTCACTACACTATTCAGCACCCTAATCGCAGGGATCAATAGCAGTAAAGGGTACGCATTAATCTCTATGGACATTGCCGCCTCTTTTGACTCGGTCAATCATGAGACTCTTCTGTCATGGTTACAAGAGAAGGGAATCTATGACTCAGCCTTGAGCTGGTGCAGATCATACCTGACAGACAGATGGCAACAGGTAGGAGCTGGCTCACGGACCTCCAAGCCCTTCGAACAAACATAGGGAGTCCCCAAGGAACATCACTCTCAGCCCTCCTTTTCAACATATACATGCAACCCATCTGCTCAATAATCTGCTCCTTCAAGGTCTCCTCCCTCGTGTACACCGATGATGTGCTACTCTTCTGTCTGTTCTCAATCAACCAACCCGACTTCTCCACCCTGAAAAAGTGTTTCGAGGCTGTCACAGACTGGCTCCACACACAGAGCCTCAAAATTAATTTCAAGAAAACTGATGTCCTATTCATCACTAAGAATCACTCTTTCACCCTACCAACCTCAATAAGAGTAAGAGATGCAGAGCTCTTGAGCAAGCCCACCATCTGCTACCTGGGCATCACCCTCGACCAGCATCTTGACATGAAGGCACACATAAGCAATACAGTCCGAGCAATCTATCATAAGATACGAACCGTCCGCCACCTGCACCCCTTGGAATCAGATGACTTTCGGACGATCTTCCAAGCACCGGTAACCCCGCACTTCGACTATGCCAATGCTATTCTATAAGGACTCCCCAAGAGCACCCTGAACCCCCTGCAACTGGCAATGAACACGGCCGCCCGAGCCCTGCATGGAGCCTCCAGATGGGACCACATAACCCCTATCCTAAAGAACCTCCACCGGTTACCAATCCACTGCAGACTCATTTTCAAGGTCTTACTAATGACTTTCAAGGCTATCAACAACTTATCCTCCATTTCCCTAACAGACCTTACCCTCCCCACACCCGCAAACAGAAGGTCATTCGCTGTGAACACCCTCGTAATCCCCACTGTAATAACAAAGTGTTCCCAGTCAGCAGGGAACAGAGCATTTGTATATTATGCGCCTACGCTCTGGAATGCCCTCCCACCTCCCATCCGGGCAATAACCGACCTCACCCAATTTCGAAAGGCACTGAAACACCACTTATTCCTCCAATACTACTCCCTAACCAGCGAATCAACACAACCAGGCCTACCCCCTCCTACCCCAATGACACCAGAGCATGACATACCCGCAATCCAAAACGACTGCCCAAAAGTGTATATTACCCAATACGCAATTAGTCCGAGAGTGCCATTAGTCCATAGCAACATTTGTGGCATACACCTTGCCGATAAACAGCACAAATGTATATAGTTGTTTATAGTTGTATATAATTACCCCTGTTAAATCCAAGTTGTAAAAATCTGTTATCTGTTATGTACACTGCATTGTTCTGCTGTGCTGTACAATTTATTGTTGCCTGTAAACCGCGCTGATTGTAAAAAGTGCGGTATAGAAATAATATAAATAAATAAATAAAAAATAAATAAAATGGTATCCCTCAAATACTTCAGGCCTTTTGCCTTCCTGGCCTTAAAGCCAACAGCAGACTCTTATACTGGACTTCGTATTTCACAGGCAACCAATGTACTTGGCTTCAGTAACTGCGTAATGTGCTTCCTTCTTTTCAGCCCAGAACCACTCCAGACTACAGCCTCCATAGACCACTCTGAATGGCTTGCACAGATTGCATTATAGTAGTCCAAACGAGGGAGAATAAATACTCTGGCTACTGTGGTGAACTACTCAAATCCCAAATGAGATCAGAGCTATTAATCATGCGAAGCCCTGAACCACTCCACACTAGTATCATCATTCCATTTTACTCCTGAATCCATCCACAACCCCAAGTTACCCACAGACATCCTATGACCTACTCGGACTTCCGACCTCCACCTAGATTACAGTGTCTGGAGGAAAATAAGATCAACTTGGCCAAATTCAATTTCAGTTCTTGTCTTCTGAATCATTACTCATCAATGCTAATACACTGTGTTTTCATCTGTATATCACTTCCAGCTGCTATAGGTACTTTAATTTGAACATCAACTACATATAAATAAAAACACAATCCTGCCTCTAATATAAACATCCAAAACGATACCATAAAAATATAAAACAAAATATGGCGACACCACACAGCCGTGCAGGACTCTATAGCCATGACTGTGGGCTAAATCCTCTCTTCAGAAAATGACTAGAACCACTTCAGGACCTTCTCCAATCCCCTTTTTCAAATTTCAAATGTCGCAGTAACATAAGAACTGCTATTTGTCCCTTATCAAATAAACGATGACTATCTTCTCACACCGAGGTTAATAATGTTTCTGGAAACACAAAAGCTTTCACAAAATATGGCTAGTTATAGCAAAACAGTAAAACATCTGAAGGCCTGCTATTTTCTAGTTGATATAACTGATAGATCGTCACACAAAAAAAAAAAATCATAAAAATAATAAAGGGAAAAAGACCTCAGTGTCACTGGCCAATTTCATTTAGTACCTATTGGCGTCATTAATGGCTTGCTAAATTCATATCATCACAGGTCATAAAAACCCCTTAATAAAAATTTTATTGTAAATGCATTTAAAAAATCTTCCTCAAAACATACAATATTCCTTCCCACAAAATAATGTTTTAATTAATTAATCTCTCTCTTTATTGTGCTCTATCATTTCATTCTAAAAGGAGTTAATATTCCTCTGAAACTTGATAGATTCAACTTCAACATATGCACAAGAGAAAATTAAAAACTTACCTGCTAATTGAGGTTCCTTGAGTTCCTACAGTCCAGTCCCGGTACCTGTGGGTATTCACACACCACCAGCAGCTTGGAGACTGAGCATGTCATGCTTCTCATGACATCAGCATACATAGAGAGCTGGCACCTCCCATCGGTCCTCAGTATCCTATTGACAAAGCAGACTCACGGAACAAACAATGTACTCTTGCAAAAAATTCCCCTCCCTGCCCGGGAAGAAGAAACACTTATCTGCTACATAAGGAAAAAAGAGAGACAGGCTGTGCAGATATAACTCCCACATCCAACATTCTGCTTCTTAACCCCTGGGGAAAAACAATTACTTGTGGGTTTTTGTTTTTTTTTGTGTCTCAGAGACAGCTAAGACCTGCGCTCTTCCATTGACCGTCTTCACACTGAATGCTATGCACTTCTTCAAGCTGAGGCCAAGCCCGACCTGTGTCTGCCAATTATGGAGGGATTAGGGACTGGATTGTAGGAACTCAAGGAACCACAGCAGGTAAGTCTAATTTTCTCTTCCATACTGTTCCTCCAGTCCAGTCCCGGTATCTATGGGATGTACCATAGCTATACTATACTCGGGAGGGACCCGTCAAGCCAGCTTGAAGAATGGCTGCACGAAACCGAGCATTCTGAGATGTCTGTATGAGCAGACGTAGTGCTTCACAAAGGATGACAAGGACGCTCATGTTGCCACCTTGCAGATATCCGCCAGCGGTACCAAAATAAACTCAGACCAAGATGCCACCTGGGCACAGGTGGAATGTGCCCTCAAGCCTGAAGGCACTGGTCTATGCTGTAAAAGGTAGGCCGAGGAAATAGCCTCCCTTATCCACCTCGATTTGGATGCTTTGGATGCTGCTTCCCCCTTGCTCAGGCTACCAAACACAAAGAGCTGCTCCAACTTCCTAAAGGACTCTGTATTCTTCAGGTATTTCCGCAGCATGCATCGAATGTCCAACCATCGCAGGAGTGGATCTGATGTTCTCCCCCGCCATCTTTGAAAACACCGGCAGGGAGACTGACCGATTGAGGTGAAACACCAATAGCACCTTAGGGAGAAAGGAAGGACCCAGCCACAAGATGACCTTCTCTTGGAGATCACCAGATATGGTTCCATACACAATAGTGCCTGAAGCTCAGAAATTCTGTGTGCTGAGAAAATGGCCACTAAAAACACAGTCTTCAATGTCAA
This sequence comes from Ichthyophis bannanicus, assembly GCA_033557465.1. NCBI lineage: Eukaryota > Metazoa > Chordata > Amphibia > Gymnophiona > Ichthyophiidae > Ichthyophis > Ichthyophis bannanicus. Next base: position 20,165,950 of record CM066037.1, on the reverse strand, counting down.
GTGCTTCAGGTTACATTCACCTAAAGGTGCCAAAGATCTCTCCATAAAATGCTGACAACACCAAGTTTAGGTCCCAAGGAAGGATCACCGACCGCATGGGCAGTCACAGCTGCTTCATGGCCCACAAAAAAATGGAAATCCAAAATACAAATCCAGCCCTGTACTATGCTTAACTCAAATATTAACAACCAATATTAATCTTATTACAAAAATTTCTTTTATCAGGCAAAAATGACCTCAGGATGGCTAATATCCCTCATCCAGTGATGAGTCACTTTAGGGAAATAGCAGACGTTTCACATCACTGGTCAAATAGCCTATACCATCCAACCAAATAGATATAACCAATTATACAAAACGTAATAAACCCCAAACAATTCACTTAGGAAACATATCTAGTAATCATCACAAACATTCACCTCATACATACCACACACCCATTAAAAGCGTCTAACTTTAATGAACATAGCAGTATATCTGGAGTCATCAGTTCAGTCCCAAAGCTGTAAAGACATAATACAAAATTACCTCCAAGTAAAGATAAGCTCACAAATAAGAGCACACTGTACTTATCTGAAGTAAACAGCATAAACAGCACACAATCTCAACGGGACCATATCCAACGGCTCTTCAGCACACTGCCAAAAGCCAGCTACAAGGAACCGGCCAGAACTGAGGAAACACACTTCTTATTCAGGCTCTAAACGTAAAAAACTTTAACCCTCCATGCTTGCCCTTGACGCAAGCTTCCGTTTCGCCAAAAGGCTTTATCAAAAGGGCTTAAAGCAATGGAACAAAAAGCCTAGTTCTAACAAACTTTTCCTCAAAAAAATGGAACATGTCCATGTGCGAAGCCAAATTCATTCTACTGACTCGGCCTCGAAAACAGGAAAGAGCTGCTACCTGCATGTGTAATGAGCTGCCAGCCAATCCCTTATCCAAACCCGCCTGCAGAACACACACCTGGATATACGCTAGCGAAGTCGACAGTCACAACCACCGTCGGAGAATATCCTCGGACTCAACCGCGACCTCTCAAGAGCCAGGCCATAAGTGAGAATTGATCCACCTGAGGCATGCGTCTGGGCCCCTGGACCAGAAGTTCTGCCCATACTGGCAGTTGCCACAGCCAGTCGGCCGTTAGCGACAACAGATTTGCATATCACAACTGTCTCGGCCAGTCCAGTACGATCAACAGTATGGTCCCCGATGTGCCTCTATGCATTGCACCACGCAGCCTATTAGTGGCCATGGAGGAAACACATACCAGACCCTGCGTTGGCCACAGTTGCACGAGAGTGTCGAGACCCTCCGATATGTGGTCCCTTCTCCTGCTGTAGAAGCATTCCACCTTCGCCGACTCGAAGATTGCCATCAGATCCATGATCAGCTGACCCCAGCACCTCACCAACAGCACAAACACGCTGTGATTGAGCAACCACTCCACCGAGTCAATCTGCACTCTGCTTAGATAATCTGCCGCTATGTTTTCTCTCCCTGTCACATGCGCCGCCGATAGGGCCATCAGGTTGCCCTTGCCCATTCTAACAAGGGAACTGCCTCCTACTCCAACTGTTTGCTGCTCATGCCCCCTTTTCGGTTGATGTAAGCCACTGCCGTGGCATTCTCTAAGAAAACTCTCACCGCTTTCCCCTTCAACAGGTCTTGAAAGCCTTGCAGGGCCAAAAACACTGCTTGCAATTCCAGGCCTGCCCTGTCTCTCATGTACATGGTAGGTGTTGCCACAGCAGATGAGACTGGGCTGACTGCCGGTGCAACAAGGCTCATTGCAGTGGTTTCATATGAGCCCGTGCCCAGGGGACTAGGTCAATCGAACCCAAGATCTTCAAATAATGCCATGACGTCAATCTGAACATCTACAAAAACTGTTGAACTTACAACTTTAGTTTGGTGCATGCCGGCGATGGGCAAGGAGACCCAATCAATGCTGGTCTGAAACTTCGCATCGAGATATTCTAGGTCCTGGGATGGCTGCAATTGACTCTTGGCAAAGTTGATTACCCATCCGAGGTGCTGTAGAAACTCGATGACTCTGGCAGTCACCCTCTCGCTCTCCTCCCTGGACGTCGCCCTGATGAGCCAATTGTCAAGGTAGGGATGAACCAAAATGCCCTCTTGTCGGAGCACTGCCATGACCACCACCATGACCTTTGTGAATGTATGGGGCACGGTAGCCAATCCAAGCAGAAGTGCCTGAAACTGGATGTGTCCCATTGGCACCGAGAACCTGAGGTACTGCTGGTGTTCAGACTGCACATCATTATCTGACCTCCTGCATTACTCACAAAGTTCCAGATCCCGACGCTCCACAACAGAAAACACACTAGTGATCCCAAAATACCAATCAAAACTCAACCAGACAACTAGCACAAGAGCATTCTCATCCTTTGCCCCTAGATGTTGGAACATGCTACCACCCAACATCAGATCACAAAAGGACCTCTCACAATTTAGAAAAGATCTAAAAACACACCTCTTCCTACAACACTTCCCTCAGAGTATGAACTCCCTACGTCATTCCCTCCCAACACGAACCAATGATCATGGTTAATCAAGTACACCCCCATATTCATTTCTCACCCCATTTCAAATCCCCTTAGAGCCCCAAGCCTTTGAACTATAAACATGTGATTTCTTGCTGTAAATAGTTTGAATTCTTGTTATCTATTTAACCCCAGTTATCCAAGTTCATTCCCTGTTATCTGTAAACTTAACATATGTTCATGCTTAAGTACAATTTGTTAAAATGTAAACCGCGCTGATGACGAAGAGTGCGGTATATAAAAGATGTTAAATAAATAAATAAATATGTAGATATGCTTCTGTAAGAACGAGGGATGTCCAGAACTCCCCTTCTCACATCACTACAATCAGCGACCTTAGCGTTTCCATATGAAAACTTGGCACTCGCAGACAACGATTCACATGCTTGAGGTCCAAAATGGAGCAAAAGGTCCCTTCCTTCTTTGGGACCACAAAACAAATGAAGTATCAACCACATCCGTACTGATCTTTTGGCACCTCTGTTACGGCTTGCAGAGCCTGTAGCCGCTGTAGTGTTTGCCGTACTGCCCTGCGCTTTTGCGTTGCTCTGCACGGAGACATGAAAAAGACCTCCTTGAGTGGCCGCGCAAACTCCAAGGCTTAGCCGGCTCTGATGACCTCCAGCACCCATTGATCGGTTGTGATGCAACCAGGTTTCATAAAACTCCCATAACTGACACCCTATGGGAATCACATTCACCTGGCCTGCCCTCACTTCATTGTGACTTCTTAAGGGCTGTGGAGGCAGGAGAGTGAAAATCTCTGCTTGCCTCCCGAAATCCTCTAAAAGCTTGCCCCCTTGAGGGCAATCTACTCCTTTGAAAGAGCACAAACCAAGTCGTCCTAAAGCATCGAAAATCCCTGTCTTCTGGCAGTCTACCCCCCCCCCCCCTTTAGACTATCCAAGTTCTTTGACAAGCTTTTCCAGGTCCTCTCCAAAAAGGAGCCTGCCTCCTCAAACAGGAGCTTGCTCAAGCGAGATTTGGAAGAAACATTCGCTAATTATGGAGTCATAAGTAGCGCCTCGCGGCTACAACCGCAGCCATACCCTTTGACAAACAGCGAATGAGATCATAAAAGACATCTGCTAAATAAGCTGCTCCGGATTCCAGTTTCGCTGCCACAGGTGATCGAGTCGCTTCTGGGCCATTCTCTTCCCAGGCACTTGTGCCCAGCGCAAACATGCATGTGCCACAAAGGTGCCACATATCAAAGCTTGTAACGAAAATGCATTAAAGTCGAAGGCTTGCTTCAAAAGGGTATCCAGTTTTCTATCCTGCACATCACTGAGGGCCAAACTGCTCTCCACTGGGATCATGGTCTTCTTTGTGACCACAAACACTGCCGCATCCACTTTAGGAGTGCAGAAGAGTTTCTTTTCCTTGTCCATAAGGGGTAGAGCTTAGACATGGTATGGGGCCCCAAGTGCCCCCTCTGGGACATCCCATTCCTCCTGAATCATCCACATGATGACCCGATGTAAGGGAAATTCTCATTGGGATGACCAAACTGCCTGGAAAAGCAGATCTTCCAGGAGCACCTTGTCTTCCAGAACTGCCTCTATCCTCACATTGAGCACCTTGGATGAATGTGCTATCTTCCCTTTGGAAAACACAGACAATGCGAGAGTCCTCTGCCTGCGGAATCTCCCCCTCTTCCAAATCAGACTCTTGATCCTGCATCTCCTCTGGGTCCTCTGCCTCCTTCGACAGCCCCGAGGTCACCTCTCCCCAGAGGTTACCTCTCCCCAGAGGTTCTCTTCCAGCTGCAATTGGTTCGGAACTGGTTCCCCCTCCGCCTGGTCTCCTATCCACAAAGGAGGATGCTTTTGGCTGGTGCGTTGCACTGGCAGCAACCCTCCTGTGGACTCTTGCCTCATACAAAACACACTGTGCAGTAACAGGAGAAATTCCAGAGGAAAAAAACCCCGGCAGCTGTCCTGCATGCCTTTGTTTGTGGCAGGAGCCTCAGCCACCTTCTTTCCCTTGCACCTCTGGCCCTTAGAGGGAAGAGCTTCCGCCCTATCCCTCTGCAGACCCCACGCATCTACTGTGGCTGTCAGCGGTGCCTCCTGAACTGCTGGTGCTGGTGCGGAACTGTCCATCACTGCCCAACCCTCAGGGCCACTCACTACCCTTTCTTCTCTTAAACCAGCTTCCACAGACCCGGATTCTGCCTCACAGCCCCTGCAGAATCTGGCAGCTGACATCGCAACTCTGCATGCCCCACAAGCAACACAAGATGATTTGCCTGGCATTGCCACTGACTAAACCAGCAGTGTTCGTCTTAGGATTTTTTTTTGGGGGGGGGGGGTTTAGACACCCTCCTAAAAATAAGAAAATGTGAGGGCAGAGTCCCCTATCATCTGCTGAGAACTTTCCCCTTCTGTAAGGCTTCTGGCTGCCTTAACAAAAGCGAAACCGGCTTTTCCTGCGGCAGCCAAATACCGGCGGTTCCAGCTTTCCTGCACAGAAAATGGCCACCCCGACCACATGGTGTCTTTCTACTGCTGGCTGCACGTTGCGCCGTCCTGCCTGCCAGAGATCTTTGCGCCAGTATGGTTGCACTCTTTGGACATTCCCACTTCTCCTTATGCCGAAACTATGCCCCCCTGCTGTGCAACCCAATCCGTGATGCTCAGCCACTCTTCGGGCTTCAGCATGGGTGCAGGAGTGACAGGCCTGCAGCACCGCAAATCTATCTGCCTCTAATTCATTAAGGATTCTCTCCCTGCAGTAAGCAAGGCCCCCTCCCTTCGGGTTCTGCTTGAAGGGCTCTGCCGGCAGTTTTTTTTTTTTTTGTAAGAACTGTGCAGAGCTGATGTACTGCTTCTTTTTTGTTTTTCTTTAAAGCCCTGAATCTTTATAGAGGGCTTTTAACCTGGCCAAAAAAGCCACTCCTATCCTCTGATAACTGCCAGCCCTTAATTTAATCTATTGTTTCTTCAGTGAATCCTGATGATGGGGTTCACGTCTCTCCAGCTGCTTGAAGACTGAGATACTGAGGACCGGTGGGAGGTGCCAGCTCTCTATGTATGCTGATATCATGAGATGTATGACATGCTCAGTCTCCAAGCTGCTGGTGGGGTGTGAATACCCACAGGCACTGGGACTGGACTGGAGGAACGATATGGAACCTAATCTACCTTGTCAGTTAAATAAATGGGGCCTAGTCCACAATGCTCCGATGCACTTTTCTACTATAGTGCTACAAGGTGTACACAGCGCTGTACATATGCACGAGAGACCATGAAAGCAGTTAAAAAGAAGCCAATGCAGGACAGAAAGCTCTAGTGAAGTGTTGGCATGAAATGAGGGAGCTCTGCTCTTGAGACACGCTGTGTTTGTGCTAATGTGAAGCTGAACCAAAAAGGAGAAGGATGCCTTCCGCAATATATTGCTGAAAAGTAGCAGAGAACAAGGACCACGGCCACCATAAGGATTGTCCAAAAAAAAACTTTATTGAAGACCCAACTAAACAGTTTCGGCCCTAGGCCTTCGTCAGGAGTCTATAAACAGACATATAGGAACACAATTAAAATATAAAGATATAAACTCTTCATATACAAACAAAATAAACAAAATCAATAAAGTATAATACATGACCAAAATAAATATATATACAAAGGACATAGAAACAGTCCGGAAGACCGGAACAGTATCAATTTCTCCCAATCTAGAAACAGAGAGATAAAATTAATCAAATAAAACCAAACCTGGTATAATAGTATACAAAACAAATGTGTCAAAATCTGTTACTTTAAAAAAAAACGTTAAAACTAATACAGGGAACATCGTAAAAGTATAAATAAAACAAACATATAAAAAATATATATGGAAGGGAGGGGGCATTATAGCATAAACGATTAAAATATATATATCTGCAATAAAAATGATACATGTATATATGATAAACTAAAAATAATGCCCAACAAATAAAAACAAGCAATATATGACAAATGCATATATAGAAAATATGCTTATCAAGCAGTAAAAGCATATGTGGATATGAAGATAATTAAAAAGTTTATCTTAACTATATCAAGAAAGAACGTGGGATGGTACAGATTAAGCTATGAATACTAATGTAGAGCTCAGTGTAAAGTACTACGGTAAATCAACATATTACAGACAATCATAAATAAAGCTCCGTGTAAAACGAAGGTACAATCGCCATAGTAAACAATTTTGAGCAAATTGTAGAGCTACATGTAAAATGAAACATTGCAATAAAAAACATCATATGACAGACACTCGTATATAGAGCTGCATATTAAATAAAACATTGCAGTAAAATCGATAAAAATACTGAGAAGATTGTATTAAAAAAAAGAACTGGGTAAACTGAATTAAAAAGGAAAATCTGATAAGTACAAACGTATTAAAAAGACTTGTAAGAAACACAAGGGAAAAAGTACTAAAACGTAGCGAGCAGTAGTGGCATCCAAAAACACAAAAAACCTTTTACTATATGTGATGTGAACGAAGAAAAAGGAAAAAGCAAAAGTGCACAAATTTAAGCGCATAAAAGGGACAGGCTCCTAGGAGACAAAATATTGTATACACATAAATAAACACAAAAAGGGTAAAAAAGGGGGAACCATATTCCATAGGCGAACATCTAAAGTGCAGAAACAGTCAAACAGAAAGGAGATAACCCGGACGGATGGAGGAGAGCTATGCCCGCCGGAAAAAAATGTCATTTATTTTAAAAATCATATGGTGGATCTGTAAAAACATAACTATATCTTTATATTTTAAGCACTACAAACAGGCATGGAGAAAAAGCATCAAAGAGTCATCATTTCCTGTTTCCCATCAGCGCCGGTGGGCTCAGCTTTAACAGAGCCGCAGGAAAGGGAAACACTCTCCCCTTTGTGTGGCTCTGCAAAGCTGAGCCGCCACGGAGGGGAAACACTGTCAGAGCTCTTCCGGGGAGGCGGCGGCGGCAGCAGCAGGGCACTTCATTCTGCCGCTGCTGCCACTGCAGCAGCTTCTGCAACCGGCGGGGGGGGGGGGGGGGGGGGGTTTTTTTTAGGCTGAGTGAGGCAGTCTTTTTGGGGACAATTTTTGCCACCCCCAAAAAGTTACCGCTTCACTCAGTTTCATTATAGAGCCGCCCCGGACAGATCGATAAACAATTATTAAAGAGGACCAAGGAAATCCACTGCTTGCCCCAATACAAACATTGTGGAACCTGTGTGCCTTTTTGGGAACCTGCTAGGTACTTGTGTCCTGGATTGGCCACTGTTGGAAACAGGATACTGGGCTCGATGGACCTTGGTCTGATCCAGTATAGCATCTCTTATGTTCTTATGTCCAGCTATGGAAAATAATCTGTTCCAGCACTCACTGAAGCGTACATCACAAACAGAGGGGACATCAAATTGTTGACTGCCCATTCTTCTCAGTGCATGTTTCTAAATCCGTATTATTGTACTGAAATAAATGGGAGCTGAACCATTCAATGCCTTTTGTAGAAAGGTTAATATCTGCTACTTTGCTAGCAAAGTGTCTGCTGTCCATCCTCCTTTTCCATCTCTGATCCTCCCCACCCTATCCCAGTGAATAGTAAGATCCTGAAGAGTGCATTATTACTCAGGCCTCAAGAGACCTGAGGTGGGATGTATGAGATAGAGACCTTAGGAAAAGATTCTTCTTGATGCATACACAGGGAATCTTTCTTTTTACCTTTAACTGCAAGCTATGCAAGGACAGCACAGTAGCAGCTGCACCAGACACCCCAGCAGCAGCCCTCAGCAACAAGACACCAAATCCATCTCCAAGCAGGTGACACCTTCTAGGTACGTTATGGGAAAGCCCAAAACAAACTGGCTCTCGAGGGCTAAAAATGTGAAAGGAAACGCTGTAAAATGCTGGGACTCCAATCTTGGGCTGCTACCCGATCCTTCCCCCATTTTCATTCTAAGCAGCAAACAGTGACTCTAGGAACAGAGGGCCTGGACTAACCAGGATTATGAAGGGTGAGAAAGCATTGCAGATTTATTTCCAGCAATAGAATGACCTGATTAAAACAAAGTAGAGATCTCTTTTGAGATAGTTGCTGCTGGAATTAAATCTATTTGAGTCTTTCCCACCACATGTTCATAGAGATAAGAAACCCTGAGCCCATCCAGATGTATCAGCTTCAGCAGCCCCATTAATTACAAAACAGCCTGAGATGTATCGCCTTAGAGGCTGAATCCGCTAACAGTCTTGCTAGTACTGGCAGCTCTTTCGAAGGCTGTGATTGTGGCAACCAGTTCTGTCTGGTAGACTGCAAGTACAGTAATAGCTTGAAGTCCTAGTGGAAATGGAGACGTTCATTCAGCCAAATCTGACTGGCAGGTTACACGGGGGACCACAAGGCCCAATGTTGAGGCAACAGCTACACTGGTATTGGGTGCCATTTACATTATTATAAAGCTTTGTGATTAGGCATGGGAGGGAAGCTTAGGCTGGGTAGGAACTTTGTCTGTACGTCTGCCTAAGATGGCAGTATCAAACTGAAGACACAACTGTTCTGAATAAGGAGAGATGCAAGTCGAATCGCCATATGGCCAGCAGCTGGGCTATCCCTAATTGTATGGATAGGAATAACTGGACAGAAGGCAAGGGTCACAGATCGCCTTTTTCTTTTTTTATATTTATATTTTTATTGGTTTTATAAAAAAAGAAAAATAGGAAAAAACAAAAAAAAAAGAGTAAACATTATACTTTGAACAGTGGCCATCTAATAATATATTCCCCACACTGAAGTCTCAGTTTTATAAAACACCAAAAATGCTGTAACAAATCTATTAAAGCAAAGCTTTTCCAATGTGTCAACAGGCCTATTCTTCACAGACCTGCAACCGATAATATACTGCGCTTCTTTTATATTACCTTCTCTAATATACATCGATGTTGAACATATCTCAGCCGTCATAAGTTTAGAAACACAAGTAATTTCTTACGCCCCATTACTCTTCTACCCTCTCCCTTCAACTCCACTCCCCTTCCTCATCCTCCCTCCCATCCCCCACCCCCACCCTCACCCAGTCCTGTCCCTCCTACCCCCTTCTCCCTCCCTCTATCCGCCTCTCCTAGTGCCCGAGCTAGCTTCCCCCATTCCTTATCATATTTCTCTAATCTCTGCTTTCTGTAGGCTGTCATTTGTTCCATCATTATCACTTGTCGCAGCCTTGTCATGCATTGGACTATTTGCGGGGCCTCAGTTTGCTTCCAATGCGCTGCAACCTCACATCATGCCACACACAGGCATGCTACTACTGATTTCTTTACACTCCTCACTTAGTCCTCCTCCTGTCTAAATACTAAAAACAGCCCCAGATCCAGTCTCAAGGTCACCCCTGTCAACCCATGCACCAAATCCTGTACATACTTCGAAAAAACCTGTATCACTGGGCATCCCCACCAAATGTGCCAGAAAGTTCCCCATTCCCCATACCCTCTCCAACACAGTGGGGAGCTCCTCGGAAACATCCGACACAACCTCTCAAGCGTATAATACCAACGCATCATAATCTTGTAAAGATTTTCCCTAATATTCATAGCTAACGGGGCTTTCTTGATCTGATTTATCATGTTTCCAATCTTTTGATGTACGTATATAACCCAAGTCTTTCTCCCATGCCTTCATATAAGGGAGGTGTTTAAAGGCCACACCCTGGATCACCTGATATAGTGCAGATAACAACCCCCTTGATCTCTTTTTCCCATACCACACTATTTCCAAATCCGCAAAATCTCGCATCAATCCCTCCTTCCCTAGAGCCCGCTGTAAAAAGTAGCGCACTTGACTGTATTGGAATTGCTCCCCTTCAGAGAGCTCATAAGTCTCCTGCAGATCTTCATGTGGGATAAATTCTCCATCATCAATAAATTGATTGAACGCTCGCTGCAATTTTTTCTGCCATCGCAAATAGATTCCCCCTTGCCACCCCAGTACAAATCTCAGCTCTCCCACTAAGGAGGCCAATGTTGACAACCCCCCTTTCTCCCCTCCCTGTTCCCGCAACACCTGGTACATACTTGGGCTCAGGGTACCCCAGCTTTCTCTCACCTTTGCCTGCATCCAAGGTATCACTTCCAACACCCCCTCCCCCGATATAGTTTCTCTCAAGCTCTACATAACGCTTACTTTCCCCATCCCTTCTCCAATCCATCAAATGCTGAAGTTGACCTGTCCAGTAATACACACGGATATCCAGTACCCCCAGGCCCCCCAATTCTCAAGACCGATAGAGCATGGACCGGACTATCCACGGAGGCCAACCCTTCCAGATATATTGCATAATTTTCTTTTGCCCCCACTGGTATGGAAACGGGTAACCCCTGAAAGAAATATAATATCTGAGGTAGGATGTTCATTTTGACTGCAGCAAAACGCCCCATGAGACTTCCATATTCATCCATCCCTCCCGAAATAACCCCGGATAGTTGGCCCAATATAGGGCTTCAATTCGCGTAGGAATCCGAACACCAAAATACTTCAAAGCCCCTGGTGCCCATTTAAAAGAGAAACGCTCCTTTAAGGCTGCCTCCACCCTTGGGGCCACCAAAATATTCAAGGCCTCTATCTCTGTCATATTCATTTAAAGACCTGAAGTTGCCCTGTATCGGCGTAACTTCCCCAGCATCTCCGGAAGTGAGACCCCTGGGTCTGCCACATATACTAATAAATCATCTGCTTTGTTTTTGCCCTTCCGGCCCTATCCCTTTTATGCCTCCATTCTGCCGGATTGCCTGTGCTAAGGGCTCCACTAATGATGCACACAAAATAGGGGACATGGGGCACCCCTGTCTCATCCCTCTGCCCAGTGAGAATGCGTTGGGGTATCTACCATTAATTTACTCTTGCCCGAGGTTCTCTATACAAACCCCTTATCCAGGCAACAAAACACTGTCCGAAGCCCATCTTACTCATGGTGGCAAACAGAAAATCCCAATGTACCCTGTCAAACGCCTTTTCAGTATCGACAGAGGGAAACAATTCCTCCTCCTTTCTCTGCTGAGCTCCATTACTCTCTTTATATTATCCACTACTTGCCTACCTTGGATGAATCCCATCTGATTTGGTTGTAGCAGCCTAGGCATCCACAGTGCCAATCATCCTGCGAGCACCTTTGCTAAAAGTTTAATACCCACATTGAGCAAAGCTATTGGTCGGTACGACCCTCATTCTGTCAGGTCCTTGCTCTCTTTGGGCAACATCGGGATCCCTGCTGTGAGCATGTTAGCCATCAATTTCCCCCCCCCCCCCAACATTCCATTAAATACCTGTTGGAGTAACTCATTGACTTCGTCCCTATATGTTCTATAAAAGGCCCCCAGAAATCCATCCAATCCCGGTGCCTTCCCAGCAGGCAGGTTTTTAATAGCCGCTTCTATTTCCTTGCGGGAGATTTCATGCTCTAATCCCTCTCAAGTCTCTTCCTCTAAGATGGGCAACTGAAGGCCTTTGAGGTATCTCTATATCTCCCCTGGCCCTATATCATTCTGTCGCGTGTACAGCTTATGATAATATTGCACAAATGTACCTTGGATAAGGTCCTCCTGCCTCTCGACCTGCCCCCCCAATTCCTTTAATCCTATGTATTGCTGCCTGCATCATGTACTGCTTAAGGCATCGGACCAATAATTTCCCAGCCTTTTCTCCCCATTCGTAATATGTTTGTTTAGTACACTACAACGCAAACTGCAGTTGTTCTGTCTGGTATGTCTACAGCTCCATCCTAAGCTGCTCTAACCTCCTTCGGTCATCTTGGGCCCCGGTATGTTGATATCTTCTGGTAAGGTTGCAGATCTCTCTCAAGAGATGATCTTCCCATTGTCACTGCTCCTTCTTTTGCCATGCTGCCCACATTATAAACCGCCTCTGGACCACTGCTTTAAGCCATTCCCACAGAGTAATATCACATACTCCCCCATTGTCAATGAGATGGAGATATTCTGTAATAGTGGACCTTACATCCTCCACTACCTCCTTACACTTAAGGAGCCTCTCATTGTTGTTGTTGTTAAGTGCCGTCGAGTCGGAGTCGACTCATGGCGACCCTCTGGATAGCTATCCTAAATTGTGTTCGGTGTTCAGTCAGGCGGCTCATTGTTGACAGACTGGTACCCGTAGCTGCTGTTATTGTATCGATCCATCTCATTGCTGGCCTTCCTCTTTTGCGTTGACCTTCTATCTTGCCAAGCATAATGTCTTTCTCTAATAATTTCTCTCTTTGCATGATGTGTCCAAAGTATGAAAGTCGAAGTCTTGTCATCTGAGCTTCTAAAGAAAGCTTAGGTTTGATCTCCTCTAGTACGGACTGGTTTGTTCTTCGGGCAGTCCATGGTATACACAGTATTCACCGCCAACACCATAATTCAAAGTCATCAATTTTCTTCCTATCTGTCTTTTTCACTGTCCAGCTTTCACATCCATATGATGTTATTGAAAATACCATGGCTTGAACAAGTCGAATCTTTGTATGGAGAGAGACATCTCTGCTCTTGAGAATCTTATCTAGGTCTTTCATAGCCATTCTGCCAAGAGCAATGCGTCGTCTGATTTCTTGACTGCTTGTTGCTTCTTTATTGATAGTTGATCCAAGTAGGTTAAAGTTGTTCACAATTTCAATTTCTTCTCCTTCAACGATGAACCTGTTGATTATGCCAGTTGTCATGATCTTTGTCTTCTTTACATTAAGGTGCAGGCCCATTTTGAGACTATGTTCTTTGATTGTGAGAAACAAATGTTTCAGATCATCTTCACTTTCCGCCAGTAATGTGGTATCATCAGCATAGCGAAGGTTGTTGATGAGTCTTCCACCAATCTTCACACCTCTGTTGTCTTCATACAATCCTGCTTCTCTGATGATTTGTTCTGCATATAAATTAAACAGGTAGGGGAAAGTATGCAGCCTTGTCTTACACCTTTGCTTATTTTAAACCATTCTGTTTCTCCTTGTTCCGTTCGAACTGTTGCTTCTTGATCAATGTACAGATTGCGCAAGAGAACGATCAGGTGTTCTGGTATACTCATGCTTCTTAATGTGGTCCAGAGTTTCTCATGGTTTACACAGTCAAAAGCCTTGCTATAGTTGATAAAGCACAAATAGATATCCTTTTGGTATTCTTTAGTCTTTTCAAGGATCCATCTCACATCTGCAATGATGTCTCTCGTTCCTCGCCCTTTCCTGAACCCTGCTTGCACTTCAGGTAGTTCTTGTTCCAGGTATGGTTGTAGCCTCTTTTGAATAATCTTTAGTAGAATCTTGCTGGCATGTGGGATCAGAGCGATTGTGCGATAATTTCCACAGTCAGTTGGATCACCTTTCTTTAGTATTGGTATAAACACAGATCTTTTCCAGTCAGTTGGCCATGATGTTGTCTTCCATATTTCTTGGCAGAGCCTTGTGAGTACGGTAACAGCTGCATCAGATTGCTGCAATACTTCTATGGGAATACTATCAATGCCTGGTGCTTTGTTCTTTGATAAGGCTTTCAATGCTGCTTCAACTCTTCTTTCATCACCAATGGTTCCCGATCATAAGGTACAGGTTGAAACGGCTGTTGGTCCACTTGATCTTTATCATATAAAAACTCTGTATATTCCTTCCACCTTTTCTTGATCTTCCCAGCGTCATTCAACATAGAACCTTGAGCATCTTGTAACATTCCAATTCGAGGCTGGAACTTTTTCTTTAACTCTCGTAGCTTTAGGAAAGCCAATCTTGTTCTTCCTCTAATAGCTTCTGCTTCTATTTCCTTGCAAGTGTCATTGTAGTACTTTTCCTTGTCCTGTCTTGCTGCACGTTGGAAATCTCTGTTGAGTTCTGCGATTGTCTTTCTTTCTCCTCTGGCTTTAGCTTCTCTGCGTTTCTGGGCAATTTTCAGAGTTTCTTCCGTCATCCATTTTGGCCGTTTTTGCTTTTTCACCTTTTGTAGAGACTTCTCGCTTTCTTCCAACACAACCTTCTTGATGTCATTCCATAACTCTTCCGGAGCTCTGTCATTTGTATCTAAAGCAGCAAATCGATTTTGCAGGCAGTCTTTAAATTCCAGTGGTATATTCTCAAGGTCATATTTTGCTGCATTCATGAGTGGTTTGCTCTTTTTCAACTTTAGCTTGAGTTTGCATACTAGTAGTTGATGATCTGTACCACAGTCAGCTCCAGGTTTTGTCTTTATTGACATTACAGAGCTTTTCCATCGTTGACTTCCACAGATGTAGTCAATTTGATTTTTATACAATCCATTGGGTGAAGTCCATGTGTACAGTCGCCGCTTGTGTTGCTGGAAGAAGGTGTTTGAGATGAATAGATCATTGGTCTTGCAGAATTCTATCAGTCTTTCTCCATTCATTTCTGTTGCCAAGTCCATATTTTCCAACTACTTTGCCTTCTTCTTTGTTGCCAGGTTTTGCGTTCCAGTCACCCATGACTATCAGGATATCCTGTTTGCATGTTCTGTCAATTTCAGCTTGTACTTGTTCATAGAACTCTTCAATTTCATTCTCTTCTGCAGCTGTTGTTGGGGCATATACTTGAATTATAGTTGTGTTGATAGGCAATCCTCGTAGACGAATAGAGATTAAGCGTTCCCTGACTGCATTGTATTTCATTACAGTTCTTGCAAGTTTCTTCTTTATTATAAATGCAACACCATTTCTTCTTTGTCTTTCATTTCCAGCATAGTAGACCATGTGATCATCTGATGCAAAGTGCCCCATGCCAGTCCATTTCAGTTCGCTGACACCCAATAGATCAAGTTGTACACGTTCCATTTCATTCTTGACCACCTCCAACTTCCCTTGGTTCATGCTTCGTACGTTCCATGTTCCAATGTGTAAGACATCTTTACAGCTTCTGACTCTCATTTCATGCGCAGCTACATCAGCAGTCAGACTTCCCGAGGGCTTTGATCCAACCACATCATAAATGCTGGCTTTACTCTGAAAGGTCTTCAGCTCTTCCCCAGTAGCTAGTTGAGTGCCTTCCGACCTGGGGGTCTCATCTTCCAGCACCATAGCACAATTTGTTTTGTTGTAACTATCCATTGGGTTTTCATGGCAAGATACAGAAGTAGATTGCCGGGCCTTTCTTCCGCGCAGTTTAAGTTTGGTGTTGTTGCCGTTGTCACAAAAATGTGATCCTCCGCCGTCAACACTCTCCCATTCTGCTGCTGCCCAGATGGGTGGTTTGTCTTGGTCTGGCACCTCAGCTGAGACCTGTCCATCTTGGGAGACCCTGCCAGTAGTTAAACTACCGATAGTTTAGCTCTCAGCATCACTGATGCACGCAAGCCCTCACAGCACGACAAGCTGCAAACCAAGTGAGAGGAGCCTACAGGGGGTGTTCAGTTTTGGTGCCTTAATGAGCCTCTCATTAAGGCACCAAAACTGAACACCCCCTGTAGGCTGCCCCTCTAGTTCCACTCATACTGGTCCATGGTCTGACCACATTATAGGCTCAATGCCTGCATCTCGTAGCCCTGTTAAGAGCAGCTTATCAATAAGAATCATGTCAATCCTACTGTAACTATCATGCATACAAAAATAGAAAGTATACTCCCTCCGAAATGGATAGTTCCCTCCAGGCATCCACCACCCCTATCCCCTATATAGCCCTATTAAAGAGCTTCTGGGGTCGTCCCCCCTCCTGAGATACCCGTGACATTCTATCCCACTGGGGGTCAACCACCACATTACAGTCCCCCTATAATCAACTTACCATTAGCACTGTTCTCTACTAACCTTTCCACCCCCCTCCAAAACCTCCCCTAACTTCCACTGGGCGCATAAATGGACAATATCATAAGTTCCTCCTCTTCCCAACAACCCCTAACCCCCACTACCCTACTCTCCATATCTTTAAAATGGCCTTATTTATTTATTTATTTTATTTATTTACAGTCTCTTATATACCGCACTATTCAGCATCAGCGCGGTTTACATGGAACAAAAATGCTCAGTACAGTTAACACGTACGAGTTTACAGATAACAGGGCAAAAAACTTGGATAACAGGGGTAAACTATTTACAAAACTTGCTACACAGAGTCATATGAACAGGAATTTCATAGAAACATATGCACCGCTAAGGGTTAGAGTATCTTTCTTGGCATGTTGTTGGGATACCATATATTTGCTTAGCGGATTGTATCGTTGGACTCTATGGGGTGTCGTTGGGCTCTATGAGGTACTTGTTGAAAAGGTGGAATTTGAGGGATTTCCTAAACTGTGTTAGGCTCTTAATAGCCCGGATACCTGGAGGTAATGCATTCCAGCATCTTGGCGCATGCCTTGTACTTGGAAGCCCACCCCTTTTATTTAGCAAAATTCCTACATCCCCCGTGGGTCGGCAGATAAATATTGTGCAGAGTACAGCCCATTCTGTAGCCTTCTCTCATCCTGAGTTTTAAGGTGCGTTTCCTGTAGTAGGATAATATATCACACTCTCCTCTCAATTTCACAGAATAACCTCCTCCTCTTAAGCAGGGCGTTCAACCCTTTAACATTTCAAGTTCCAATGCGTAACATCACTTCAACCTACCCTTCTCCTCGCCTCGCCTCCCCTCCCACTGTACTCTCAGGTCCCTTCCCATTTCCCCCCTGCTCCCTCCCTCCCGCCCTCCCTTATCTTGTTCCTCTCCCCTGGAGCTTCTTTTCCCACGACATCCCCCCTCTCCCTCTCCAAATATCACCTTCCCCTTTTTCTCCCTTTATCCTTAAGCCCTCCCGACAGCTATATCCCTCCATTTCACCATATTACAACCCTAAACTCCTCCTCCACCTCCCTATTATGTAATACTTCAGGCAGTCCCTTCTTGCCTCCCCAATCGATCAAGTATTAGTCCCTTTTGCTGCCACCGGTTGGCGTTGTTCCTGTGAGAGCCTCTCGAGTTGTCGGCCATTCTCTGGGACCCACTGCACTGCCTTCTTTCCCACTAATTGTGCCGCTCGCTCGACCTGGTCCCATCCTCCACTGCGTAATCCCTCACGGCCCAACTCCTGCATAATACGCCACTCTTCTGCCACTTTCCGCACCTTCTTAGTCATACCTTTCAAAGTAAAAGACAGTCCAAACGGGTGCAGCCATCTATAGCGGATTCCCTGTTTCTGCAGGTATGCTGTTACTTCACGCACCTCCCGCTGCCGTAGGAGAGTACCCTGGGAGACATCATTGTATAACTCCACTTCACAGCTCCACCAGGTTATTCAGCCAAATTTTCTGGCAATATTTAAAAGCTTTTCTTTCACTGGATAAAAAGTCATGCACACTATAATGTCCCGGGGTTTATTGCCTTTAGGAACCCCCAAGCTCCTGTGCGCTCTTTCCAGCTCCACCTGAGGAATCTCTCCCCCTTTTTCTTCCCCACCCAGCTGCAAGATATGGATGAATAGGCCCTGTATCACCAGTGGGCAGTCCTTAAATTCCTCAGCTTCCTATACACCTCTCACCCTTTAATTGCCCCGCCGGGCTCGATCCTCCAGATCCTCCATCTTCTCCTCCATCTGCTCTTGTTGCCCGAGCTGCTCCCAGCCATTATGCAACTCCTCCAACTCCATACCATGACTTTCCACGTGGCCCTCCACTTCGACCACGTGATTTCCCAGCTCGCGAATGTCTTGCTGCAATGTCTCCAGGCCCGACCAGAGCTCTCCTCTCAGGGACTGGTTATCTGCTTTAAGCTCTCTTTGAAAATTTGAGAGCCACTGCTTCAGCTCGTCATGATGTCCAGAATCTCCCACGACTCGCCTGATTCATCCAACTGCTCTGCACTCTGCCCACTAGCTGCGTTGCTCAGGGCATAACTCGACTGGAAGACTGCTAGCTTTTTCCAGACATTCATATCGGTCACCTCCACCTAGTCCAGCTCTCGCCGCGTTGGTAAGGACAATATTTTGGGGGCTCCTGCTGTTCTGTTAGCTCTTTTCGGAGGAGGGTTCTTCGGAGCTCTAGCTAGTCGCCACCATTCCGCTAGCTGATGTCACTGGAAGTCCTCAGTTCGCCTTTTTCTGTCATTCGCTGCCATGTTCCTATGTGGTCTATTTTTGTCTTTGCTGAGTAGGCGAGTTTAAATCAGTTATCCTTAGAAGAATTTTAGCCCACACTTAACCAGCTCGGTTTAGGATTGCTATTTGTACAGATGAAGTCGTCTAGATAAGCCTCAAGCATGCCCCCAAAACCCCCCTCCAATACCCACCCATACCCCACATTTTGCCCACCCTGTGAAGTGAGAACATTAAAAACGAAATTAGGTCTTACCTGCTAATTGTCTTTCCTTGAGCTTTCTCCGGGCCAGTCCAGGGAAAGGTAGGGTTGTCAATCCCCTATAGCAACTGAGGACTGAAGACTTCAATCTTTCTTGAGAGGTGAAGCCACACCCCCTTAGGGTTATCCAGCAGTCTCCTTCTGACAAAGCAACTAAATAGAAAGAACTGACAAAGAGTAGATTAACCCTTGAAAAACTGATAACAATCTATAGTTCTTGAAAAACGAGGAAGCTAAGAAACGCACTTCCCCTGTCTTTTTTTTTTTTTTTACACTATTTACAATATAGATATCATAGCTTGGCATTGAGTGAAAGCGCGAAGCCCCAAAGCTGTGCCCCTGCAGACTAACATGCAGATATGATGAAATGCTTATGGATATGCCAAAAATATACCGCTCGTAAAAACCTATAACAGGGGTGGGACCCTGGACTGGCCCGGAGAAAGCTCAAGGAAAGACAATTAGCAGGTAAGACCTAATTTCGTTTTCCTTATCACTTCTCCGGGCCAGTCCAGGGAAAGGTAGGGCAGTACCAAAGCAGTACCTAAACATGGGAGGGACCCGCCAAACCTGCGATAAGAGCCGAAGCCCCCACTTTCGCATCGTCTCTGGCCTGAACATCCAAGGGGTAATGTTTCATAAAAGTATGCAACGAAGACCACGTCGCTGCCCTGCAAATATCCACCGGCGGAACAAAAGCAAACTCCGCCCAGGAAGTCGCTAGAGCCCGAGTGGAATGAGCCCTCAAACCAACCGGCAGCGAAAGGCCTTGGGTAGCGTATGCTTCCGTAATGGCTCTGCGAACCCACCGAGCAATGGTGGATTTAGACGCTGCGAGACCCTTTCGAGGACCCCTATATTGAACAAAGAGCCTGTCCGTTTTCCGAAAAGGTTGCGAAACCCAAAGGTACGTCTTTAGGACCCGAGCAAGATCCAAATGCTTGAGGGCACGGTCCATAGGAGAAGTGGGGGCATCAGAAAAAACGGGCAACGCGACAGATTGGTTAATATGAAAAGTTGAGAGCACTTTCGGTAAAAAGGAAGGAACCGTTCTTAGCAAAACCCGTTCGGGAAGAAATTGCAAATAAGGTTCCTGGCAAGACAAGGCCTGCAAATCTGAAATTCGGCGTGCCGAACATAAAGCAACCAGGAAGGCTGTCTTCCATGAACACTCTCGGAGCTGCCGCGAGCAGAGGGAAGTTAAAGGTGACCGGGAAAAAGCCTCTAACTCTACATTCAAGTCCCAAGGAGGCACGATAGAACGCACTGGAGGACGGATAATCTTTGCTGCACGCAAAAAACGATGTACATCCGGATGTGCGGAAAGACGGCGACGTTGCACTGTACCTCGAAAACAGGCAAGCGCGGCTATCTGAACCTTAAGAGTACTAAGAGCCAACCCTTTGTCTAATCCATGCTGCAGAGAGTAGTAGCTGAGGTAAGGTAGAAGACATAGGAAGAACATTGTGTTGACCACACCAAGTTTCGAAAAGACGCCAAACCCGCACATATGCCAGAGAAGTCACCGGCCTCTTAGACTGAAGCAAGGTAGTCACAACAGAGCTCGCATACCCTTTGCGTTTTAAGAGAGCCCTTTCAAGAGCCAAGCTGTAAGTAAGAAGCGGTCCACTTGTGGCATGAGTATCGGACCCTGATGTAACAGATTGATGCGGACTGGAAGAGGCCACGGCTGATCTACTAAGAGTCGAACGAGATCGGCATACCAAGGCCGACGAGGCCAATCCGGGGCTATGAGAATCACCATCCCCCGGTGTCACGCTATGCGCTGGATAACTCGACTCAGCATCGGCCAAGGAGGAAAAACGTACAAGAGAGAGCCCTGAGGCCAGGGCTGAACGAGAGCATCGAGCCCCTCGGACATGTGTTCTCTGCGCCTGCTGAAGAAACGGTTGGCTTTGGCATTGCTGCACGTCGCCATCAGATCCATTATTGGCTGTCCCCAACGTAACGTCAGTTCGTGAAATACCGCCGCGTTCAACTCCCATTCCCCGGGATCGAGAAGATGGCGGCTGAGATAATCGGCCTGCACATTTTCCTTGCCAGCAACATGTGCCGCTGAGATCGCCAGAAGATTGGCTTCCGCCCAAATCATCATTTCTTGACATTCGGAGAGAAGAGAAAGAATCTTGGTTCCCCCTTGACGATTGATATATGCGACTGTCACAGCATTGTCGGAAAAAATCTTGACCGCCGTCCCTTTGAGAAAAGACACGAAGTGCAGGAGGGCGAGACGAGCTGCGCGAAGTTCCAGGCGGTTGATCGACCAGGTGCTCTCCTCTGGGGACCAAGAACCCTGAGCAATGTGTGTCTGACAATGAGCTCCCCAGCCCACGAGACTGGCATCCGTGGTGACTAACACCCAGGAGGGCTCCTGTAATGGAATGCCCACGGTTAGATGATCTCGAACTAACCACCACTCGAGACTGCGTCGCACGAGAATTGGACAGGGCAGATGCTGCGAGAGAGGGTGAAGCTGTGGCGACCAGCGGGAAAGCAATGCCTGTTGCAAAGGCCGCATGTGAGCTTTGGACCACGGAACCAGATCCAGCGCCGCCGCCATGGACCCCAAGAGTTGTAAATACGTCCACGCCGACGGAGTTGTTAGTCGCAGAAACGCTTGTACCTGCTGCACAAGTTTTTCTATGTGCACTTCGGGCAAAAAGACTCTCCCCCACTCGGTGTCGAAGAGAGCTCCGAGATAAACCATTTGTTGCGACGGCTCCAAGTGACTCTTGGCTTGATTGATCACCCAACCGAGTTGCTCGAGAAGCTGAACCACTCGAGCTGTCGCCGCTATGGAATCCAAACGCGAATCGGCTCTGATCAACCAATCGTCGAGATAAGGATGAACTCGGATACCCTCTTTTTGAAGCGCCGCTGCAACCACCATCATCAGCTTCGTGAAGGTCCGCGGAGCCGTAGCTAGACCGAACGGTAATGCTCGAAACTGGAAATGACCCATTGGAAGGGCAAATCGCAAAAAGCGTTGATGCGAGGGTCTGATGGGAATATGAAGATAGGTCTCCGTGAGATCTATTGAGGAAAGAAACTCTCCCGGCTGTACCGCCCGAATCACGGTACGAAGCGTTTCCATGCGAAAGTGCGGCACCCGCAAAGTACGGTTTACGCCTTTGAGATATAGCACGGGACGAAAAGAACCCTCCTTTTTGGGGACCACAAAATAAATCGAGTATCGACTGCAACCGTATTGGTCTAAAGGTACGGGAACTATCGCTTGCAGCTGCAAGAGACGAGAGAGCGTGTCCGCAATGGCCTCTTTCTTCAGACCGGGAACATAGGGAGACATTACAAATGCGGGTGATAAAGGGCAGGCGAAATCGAGAGCATAGCCCTTCTGAATGATCTCCAACACCCATTTGTCGGACGTGATGTCGGTCCAGGCCGTCAGAAAATTCTGGAGTCGCCCGCCTACCGGAACTAACGGCTGGACCAGCAGACCTTCATTGTGACTTTTTAACAGAGGGCTGGGACGCACTAAAGTAGGATGTGCCAAAACCTCTGGCTCCACGAAAGGACTGGCCACAAAAGCTGGAACGGCCTCTGGAATAAGGAGCAAAGCGCGCTCCACGAAACCGACGGGAGTCCCGACCTGAGCCACGGAACGCAGCAACCGTTCGCGCCGGCTTAGGTTTATCTTCAGGCAAACGGCCGCCTTTGGAGTCGCCTAAATCTTTAACAATCTTTTCTAAGGCTTCTCCGAAAAGTAACTTCCCATTATAGGGCAATTTACTGAGCCGCAATTTCGAAGAAACATCTGCAGACCAGTTGCGCAACCAGAGAAAACGCCTGGCCGCTACGAGGGAGGCCATAGATTTAGCCGCAATCCGCAGCAAATCATAGAAAGCATCCGCCATATAAGCAGCGGCCGATTCCAACTTCGCCGTGTCGGTAATTTCAGAAGAATGCTCCCCTGACACGTCCCCCTGTAGCCACCGAATGGACGCCCGAGAAACATAAGCTCCACAAATAGCAGACTGCAGCGCTAGCGCACTGGAATCAAACGCCTGCTTGAGAAGAATTTCCAATTTCCTATCCTGAAGGTCCTTGAGAGCTGCCGCCCCCTCCACGGGGATGGTAGTCTTTTTTGTCACTGCGGAAATAATGGCATCCACCTTTGGCATGCGTAATAAATCCTTCTCCTCCTGGGGAAGGGGGTATAAACGCGCTAAAGCGCGGCTACCCCGCAGGGAAGCCTCTGGACATTCCCATTCCGAGTCAATCATCTGCCTGATAACTCGGTGCATAGGGAAACAGCGTTGCTCAGCCTTAAACCCCTGCAACAACGGATCTTCCAAGGGCTCCTGAGAAGAAGAGGTAAGCAGCAGGTGTAGCGCTGCCAAAGATTGAGAAATGAGCGCCGAGAGCTCCTCTTTACGGAATACCCTGAAAATATTGGGATCCTCCCCGGGAGCAATCTCCCCTTCCTCCAAATCCTCTGCATCAAAATCTAAAGCTGGCTCTGCCAGAACCTCCGTATCCCCTTGACCTAGGGGAAGGGAAGGTTGAGAAGAAAAAAGATCAACAGGATCCTGAACAAAGTCCTTAGCCTGAGAAGATCCCTCTCCAGGATCCTCTGACATGTGAACCTGCATGGGCAGAGGCACAGGACTTGAAATGGTAGTGAGAGAATCAGGCTGAGAAGATTTTAATAAAAAAGCTTTGTGCATCGCCAGAATAAACTCCGGCGAAAAAAATGATGCGATGCTTTCCTGGGGAGCAGAAGAGGAATTTGAAGGCTTTCCCTGGTGCCCGGCATCTTTAGATGATTTTGCCTTCCTTTTATGCGGCCGGGGTGGCTCTGACAGAGAACTCACCGGCGCTGACAAAATGGCCGCCTTTCCCGCCGGCAAAGACGGCTCGTCCAACTTCGGCAGAGGCTTATCCGCCATGAAAAAAGAAACCCCGAAAAAGCTGGGAAGTGAAAAAATAACAAGAACGCCGACGGTCAACACTCTGCGGTGAAGAAAAATAAACCGGAGCCGGAGCCGAACCGACGCTACTGACAGGAAAAAGGAAAAAAACAAAAACTCACCAGAGAAAACTGAGCCGGTACAGCAGTCCCGCTGCTAGCGGGAAGTACAGTAATATCGGTAGCGCTCTGACAGAGGAACAACTGCGGCCCCCAGGATCACTCTGTTGCCGGAGACGGAGGCAGTGAATGAGGCAGGCTCTACCTCGCACTGCAAGTAAGCAACTTCTCAACGTCTCTAATGCTCTTAAAGCAATAGCGCACCCAATTTAAAATCTCACAAGAACTATAGAAAATCAGCTCTGCTAGAGCCAATATCACTCAGTGAAAACAAAGAAAGAAAAAAGCTTATCTATGAGGGAGAAATAAAGATTCGATCCTCTTTAGCTGCTGAGGACTGAAAGACTGCTGGATAACCCTAAGGGGGAGTGGCTTCACCTCTCAAGAAAGATTGAAGTCTTCAGTCCTCAGTTGCTATAGGGGATTGACAACCCTACCTTTCCCTGGACTGGCCTGGAGAAGTGATAAGGAAGATGTAATTTTGTAACGAGTTGCATGATAATCATGGGAATGGGCACTTACATTCGTGGTTTAGGCAGGCGCTATTCAGGGCGATGGCACACACTTTCAGGGTGGAGCTTGAGCCAAGCATTGGTGGAACATTTTCTATAGATACAGGCAAGAGTATTTACACCCAGACTAGGGCAGGCGAAAGTGTTTGTGCCTAGGTTTGCTGAGAGTATCTAATGACTTACGCCCCTATTTTATAAAGAAAAGTAGGTGCACTCTACACACATTGGAACACATGTTAACCTCGGCCAGATCTATAGAATTTTCTTCTAAATTTAACTGATCAATGGGGTAAAACTGTTAAAAGGATAGCTTTAAACGCTAATTCTCAGTTAGCTGGTTAACCCCTTTGAAAACTGCCCCATGATACTTATGCTGCGGTAGGAAACAGGCACCAGATAGTCCTGTGTCATAAGGGAAAAAGTGAGTCAGGCCTGGATTTAGCTCCAGAATCAAAGAACAGCAAGTGTTACAAGGCTGTCGACTGTAGATGTTGTGAGAAAATCAGGACTGGCTCAGTCTTAATGACATGGCACCATCGGATGACTAACACTAAAGAAAGGCCAGGAAAAGTAAAATCAATTACTTGGTTAATAGATCCTGGGGAAGTTGAAGTATAAACCAGATGACCTGGAATCAGTACCAGATCAAGATAAATACCCCCCTCCCCCCTACTTTAATGCACAAATCACTGACTTCTGAGATCTGAAAGCCCACATTTCCTTGTGGACACACTGCATAGTCTGATATACTTTAGGATGAATGCTAAAAAGCAGCAGCCTAGAGGAATCTGCTGAAGAGTCAATTCCCCAGCCTGTGCTAGGAGGTGAACTACACCAAAGTTAGCAGGATCCCCTTTCGGGCTCCAAGAGAGGAAACATGCAGAAAATGAGAGAGAGGGGGGAATTTCTGGCTGTGCCCTCCGGGATAAAGGCCCTACAGGGCAGCAGAGCTCTGAGCCTCTCTCGAGCCTGGCAGCTGTCTCATCTAAAAGTAAAGCTCCAGGACCAGCTGCTATAGTGTTAATACGTAAACCACTTTGCTTGAACTGGTTGAAAGGCGGTATATGAAATTATATGTAGCCTCCTCATTTATCTTATTAAAGCTCTTAATTGCATAGCCTCAGAACGCTCACCAGGGCCATAGCAAGGACTGTGCGAGGAGCGCAGCCATACATGGAAATGCTGGAGGTGCTTCCGAGTGCAAAAGGATAGAAGTGAGGAGCGGGAAATGCGGCAGTAACGATCAGCCCCTCCCTTCCTCCTCCTTCCCATGTTGCCCTCCTCTTCACCTGCAGAACTTGGGAATTCCCACCAGTTCTTCAGTAACGATCAGCTCCTCCCTTCCTCCTCCTTCCCATGTTGCCCTCCTCTTCACCTGCAGAACCTGGGAATTCCCACCAGTTCTTCAGTAACGATCAGCTCCTCCCTTCCTCCTCCTTCCCATGTTCCCCTCCTCTTCACCTGCAGAACCTGGGAATTCCCACCAGTTCTTCAGTAACGATCAGCTCCTCCCTTCCTCCTCCTTCCCATGTTACCCCTCCTCTTCACCTGCAGAACCTGGGAATTCCCACCAGTTCTTCAGTAACAATCAGCTCCTCCCTTCCTCCTCCTTCCCATGTTACCCTCCTCTTCACCTGCAGAACCTGGGAATTCCCACCAGTTCTTCAGTAACGATCAGCTCCCCCCTTCCTCCTCCTTCCCATGTCCCCTCCTCTTCACCTGCAGA
The DNA here is from genome assembly GCA_033557465.1 of Ichthyophis bannanicus. Lineage (NCBI taxonomy): Eukaryota > Metazoa > Chordata > Amphibia > Gymnophiona > Ichthyophiidae > Ichthyophis > Ichthyophis bannanicus. The sequence continues at coordinate 20,139,810 of CM066037.1, read as the reverse complement.
ACCTGGGAATTCCCACCAGTTCTTCAGTTTCCGTGCCACTGCTCTGCCATACGTTTTGCATGCACAAACAGAAGCGTATGCAAGACAGACAGACGGACTGACCATCCACAACAAGTGCTATCGCCTGATGCAAAACACACCTAATACATCAGAAAATAAACCAAAAACATTCCAAAAACTAAAAGCAAACGGCAGCACAGATGTCCATGCCAGAGATGATCTAAGTAAGGACAGACAGCAGAAATAAAATGTTTTAGGCCGACACAGCAACTGCAAATAGTGTCTCCTCAATCTTAAAACCAGAAGAGGTTCCATCCACCAAAGTAGGGGCCACAACAGCCCTGCCTCCTATTACAGCCAGCTATTCCCAGCCTTAAGCCTTAGATACAACCAGGTCAGGTTGTTTCAGGATATACACAATGACTATTCATGAGACATCTGCATACAGATGTGGAGGGCAATGTTAGAACTGGCCACAAAAGTGGATATGGCGGAGTCTGTGCAAATAGCAACAATTTTAGAAAGGGAAAGTCCCTTCTAAAATTGCTACTTACCAGCAGCAGGCCCCTAAACTCCACCCACTTAACCATGTAAAGGGGGATGCAGGGGATCACTGCGTATGCATACTTTCATATGCGTATTCACTCCTTCCAGGTGTAGAACCTTCTAAAATGACCTCCTTTTGCTCTATTGAAAAAGACATTTGGGTACCAGCTTAACAGACTAGTTTTGGAACCAGTGGCCAGTTCTCCCTGGGCTGAATTAAAGCAGAACTGCAATGACCCAGATTCTGGAGTGCTGCTTTAGGCCAGTAATGACATTATGACACTGTCTACCATTATCAATGAACTCTGATATCCAAAATTAAGGTGATTAATTGAAATAATGAAACTACAAATCCCACAATGCACCAGGTTGGAAATTCAAATCCCAGAACTGCACAGAAATACTACTACTGCTACTATTTATCATTTATATAAACACCACTGTCAGGGCAGTATACTACAAGATACGGACAATCCGCCATCTACGACCCCTACTAGAACCCAACGACTTCCGGACAATCTACCAAGCCTTGGTAATCCCACACTTTGACTACGCCAACTCAATCCTACAGGGCCTCCCAAAAAATACACTTAACCCACTTCAGCTTGCAATGAATGCAGCCGCCAGAATATTACATGGAGCCGCCAGGAGGGACCATATAATCCCAATCCTGAAACACCTCCATTGGCTGCCAGTTCACTGTAGACTGACCTTCAAAATTCTACTGTTGACTTTCAAGGCCATAAACAACCTCACCTCCTCCTCCAAGGACCTCATCCTCCCCACTCCCTCAAACAGAGACAGAAGGTCAGCTGCTGCCAACACACTGAGCATCCCTAGCAGGATTACAAAATGCTCTCAAGCAACCAGAAATAGAGCATTCGTGTACTATGCACCCACATGTTGGAATGCCCTCCCGCCCGACATCCGGGCCATTACAGACCTATTCCAATTCAGGAAGGTCCTGAAATGCCACCTTTTCATGCAGCACTTCTCACACAATGGAGACGCACAACACCCAGCCACACGCAACCACCAAGACAGCTGCTCCAAGACTCTCCCTACCCATAGCCAAAGCCCTGCACATTAGCACAACCAGACTCCCTGGTATGCGCATGTAAACAGCCACCGCTCAGCTTGTATATAGCCTGTTTAGCCTGTACATAGTTACCTATGGAGTAGCCATGCTACTGTATAGTCCAGGGGTCTCAAACTCAAATTGCTTTGAGGGCCAAATGAGGACTTGTAAAGTAACCCGGGGGCCGCATAAGACGCGGGGCCTCATTTGCATAAGGGGCCTCATTTGCATAAATATTTGCATAATGTTACCATACACTAACTTTTAGTAAACATGCCTCTTTAATGAGTATGGATAAAGAAAGACTAAAAGATTTAGAAACAAGAAGACAATAATTAAACTGGGAACCCCAAAAGCCAAACTTGGAATGTACAACAACACTGTAGAAATAAAACTATAAATTAATTTCCTCTTGTACTAAACAAAGCGCAAACATTAATGATGCACATTTCCCAGAGCTGACATATTCCAGTTAATAAATTCAAAATAAAGAGATATTTTTCTACCTTTTGTGCATTTTTTTCAGTTGCAATTGTTCCAGCCACTTTCTTCTGGTTTCTTCATGTCTTCTGCTAACTCTCCATCGTCTGCTGTCCATTTGCCCTTTCTTCTCTCCTAGTTTTTTTTCCATTCTCTCTCTACATCTGCTTTAACATACTAATCTTTCTCCTTTTTCTCTTTCCTCATTCCTATTTCATCCACTCAAATTTTACCCCTCCATCCTCAATCCCCACTTACTCTCCCAATACCTGGCCAATTGTAGATTTGTCTTCTCTCCCAGACAAAATATTTTTCCCCTCTCCATTTCACTTTCCCAGCTCCATCCCATTCTAATCCTCCCCCAACATCAGCTCCCTTCTAGTTCCAGCCCCACCCAGCATCCGCTCCCTTCTAGTCCCCCCATTAGTCCATTTCCAGTCCTATCCTAGCCTCACCATCAGCCCATTTCCAATCCTAGCCCCCCATCAGCCCATTTCCAATCCTAGCTCCCTCCCCTCACAGCCCATTTCCATTCCAAGCCCCCCTTCCACTCAGCCCATTTCCAGTCCTAGCAACCCCCCCCCAGCCCATTACCAGTCCTAGACCCCCCATAGCCCATTACCAGTCCTAACCTCCCCATAGCGCACTTCCAGTTTTACCCCCCATCACCCCATTTTCAGTCTTACCCCCCCCATAGCCCATTACCAGTCATAACCCCCCCCTGCCAATAGCCCACTTCCAGCCCTAACCCCCATTACCCCATTTCAGTCAGCCCCTCCATAGCTCATTACCAGTCCTAACTCCCCCATCAGCCCACCTCCAGTCCTTCCTAACCCCCACCTGCCCATTTCCAGTCCTAGCCCCCACCATAGCCCATTACCAGTCATAACCCCCCTGACAATAGCCCATCTCCAGTCATAACCCCCCCTGCCAATAGCCCATTTCCAGTCATACCCCCCCTGCCAATAGCCCATTTCCAGTCATAACCCCCCTGCCAATAGCCCATCACCAGTCATCTCACCCCCCTGCCAATAGCCCATTACCAGTCATAACCCCCCTGCCAATAGCCCATCTCCAGTCATAACCCCCCCCTGCCAATAGCCCATTTCCAGTCATACCCCCCCTGCCAATAGCCCATTTCCAGTCATAACCCCCTGCCAATAGCCCATCTCCAGTCATAACACCCCCCTGCCAATAGCCCATTTCCAGTCATAACCCCCCCCTGCCAATAGCCCATTTCCAGTCATACCCCCCCCTGCCAATAGCCCATTTCCAGTCCTACACCCCCCCCAGGTAAATTAAAAAAAAACCTGGCTTCTGCTGCTGCAGCAGAAAATCAGCTGTCCCGCGGCCCCTTCCCCTCTGCGCGGAGAGCCCTGAGTGTGCTTCATCTGCGGCGTGCTTTTTAAGCCGCGAAGAGAGTATTTCCCTCTCGCGCGGCTTAAACCTAGTCACTTTTCAAGCCTCGCGAGAGGGAAATACTCTCTTCGCGGCTTGAAAAGCACCCGCTGATGGAGCACTCTCGGGGATCTCCGGGCAGAGAGGAAGGGGCCGCAGGACAGCTGATTTTGCTGCTTGAGCAGCAGAAGCCAGTTTTTTTTTTTTTTAAATTGACCGTCGATTCTGCCGTTGCCACGGCGGCAACGGCAGCAGCAGCAGAAGCCGTCGCATGCCGCACAACGTTCTCTCGCGGGCCGCATGCGGCCCGCGGGCCGCGTGTTTGAGACCCCTGGTATAGTCTGTACCCCCTGTTAGCCCAAGTTGCATAACCTGTTCTTTGTAAGTACAATGCTGGTGTGCCTACACTGTACAAATTTGCTGTTGACTGTAAACCGAGCTGATTTTAAAGAGTGCGGTATAGAAGAGACTTTAAATAAATAAATATAGCGCTACAAGGCATATGCAGCGCTGTACATGTGCAAGTAAGAGACAGTCTCTGCTCATCAGAGATTACAATCTAATCAAGACAGACCACACAACAACTGAGGACTAGGGTCATCTAACAGAACCTGAAGCACTGGGAGTAGGCATGCCTTAGCTATAGGCATACTCCAAGGGTGAGCAAATGTTAGCCGTCAAAGGACATGCAAACTGAAAACCCAGCCCTCCATCTGTCTGCCAAGGCTTTCCTCTCACTTCTGCTTGGCATCTGGTACCAGCATGTTCCAGGAATAACAATTAACCCCCTCCTACCCCTTCACAAGTGTGAAAGCGATAAGGGAAGCCTTGATTCCTCCTAAGGATGATAAGTGTCTGGGGCAGGAGGGCTCTCTCTTTCATGGACAGGAATACATTATAAACCAGGCTCAGTTAATTAGCTCACACGCCAACTGGGGATTTATCTTCTACAGCAAGACAGATCTGTCCTGGGGGAGAATATGAGGGAAAGAGGAGCAGGCCCCTGAGACAACTTATTTAATTAACTGCACATAAGGCCCATTACTACAAAATGACAAATTATATATTTATCATTGAGAGAAGTTTTCATTAATTGATGCAAATGTTGCACTGTTGTGGGAAATCAGTTAGAAAGAAAAACAGAAATTGTTGCTGAAGACCCCCAGGCCCATACAGCCTCTGCCTATTCTCCCAGCTTCCTGTAGCACTGCACAGCTCATTATCTCCAGCTAAATCCTACCACCAAGATGGCAATTTTCACAGTTTTTACATGGATGAACATGTATCTAACCACGTGACAAAGCTTCTGAAAACTGCATTATCAAACAGTGTGCTCTTTTATGTGAAAAGTTAGGTTAACAGAGGGCAAAGTATATGCAGAGATTTCATACTTCCCAGTGCGGACTCTGCACCTTCTGCAGAACAACAGTAAAGTGTAGTTACTCACCTGTAACAGATGTTCTCCAGGGACAGCAGGAATCAGTCCTCACATATGGGTAACGTCGATGCCAACGGAGCCCTGCATGGAAGCATCTCCCCAGCATTCAAAGAAAGCCTTTGGGAGATACCACCACGCATACATGGTCCCCTTCCCACCCAAGCATGCCATCTTGCTCAGTCAGATGACATAGCTACAACCGACAAAAGAAGATGACAAAAATAATACAACTCCTCCAAGGGGAGGAGGGAGGGTTGTGAGGACTGATTCCTGCTGTCCCTGGAGAACACCTGTTACAGGTGAGTAATTACGCTTTCTCTAGGAACAAGCAGGAAGTTAGTCCTCACATATGGGACTCCCTAGCTACAGACTACCGAGGACCTGTAGAAAAGACAAAACATGGCTCAGCCGTGAGCAGCTGCAAGCGAATCTGGGGACAGACTGAGGATCCCAGTGTCCAGTGAAAACCATGGCTCTGGTAGTCTGAACAAAAGGCTCGGAGGGCAGGAGTTGCCTACACCCCAAACAGATTACAGAGTACGGCCTGGCAGAAGGCACTGTCCCATCGGGACTCCCTCTCCAGGCAGTAGTGAGCTGCAAAAGTGTGGACCGAGGACCAGATGGCTCCCCGGCAGATGTCTGCCATGGGAATAGAGCGAAGATTTGCAACTGAAGTTGCCATAGCCCTGACATTATGCGCCATGATCTGGCACTCCAGCGGCAGCCCAGCCTGGCTGCGGACAAAGGTGATGCAGTCCGCCATCCAGATGGACAGGATCTGCTTGGTGACAGCCTCCCCCAGACAACTGGGGTCGTATGAGACAAAACGTTGTGAGGCTTTGCAGTGGCCCTGAGTATGCTGTAGACACTAAGGACAGGGCCCTTTTGCAGTCCAGAGTATGGAGAACGGTCAACGTCTTGTTGGTGTGGGGCCGCGGAAAGAAGGTGGGGGATACTACCTACTGACTGAGGTGGAAATCAGACACCACCTTCGGAAGAAACTTCAGGTGAATGCGGAACATGATCTTGTTCTTGTAGAACGTGGTATAGGGTGACTCAGCCACCAGGGTCTGCAGCTCGCTGACTGCGTGCAGAGGTGAGTGCCACCAGGAAGGTCACCTTCCAGGACAGGTATCTCAGGTGGCAGGTAGCCAAGGGTTCAAAGGATGGCTTGGTAAGCTGCGCCAGGACCATGTTGAGATCCCATTCTGCCAGGGGCAGGCGGATGGGCAGATTCAAGGGCAGTACACCCTGCATGAAACGGGTAATGAGGGGCTGCATAGAGAGAGGCTTGCCCCCTATGGAGTGATGGTTTGTGGAGAGTGCGCTCAGGGGCACTCTGATGGAATTGGATTTAAGTCCGGACTGTGAAAGGTGGAGCAAGTACCGCAGCACGACGGGCAAGGGGCAGGAGAAGGGGGTTCACCTGTTGCTCCGTGAACCAGAAGGAGAATATGTGCCACTTGAAGGTGTAGGCCCATCTCGTGGAGTCTTTGCAGGAGGTCAGGAGACCTCCTCCACCTCCTTGGGGAGGTTTAGGGGTGCTAAAGTGACCCATTCAGTAGCCATGCTGTGAGTGGCAATGATCCCAGGCTGGGGTGGAGGATCGAGCGCTCCTCCTGGGTCAAAAGTCCTGGTGAGTTCTCGAGAGGGACTGGGGACTCCTTCAAGATATGGAGCAGTAGAGAGATCCAAGGCTGCTTGAGCCACCTCGGGGCCAGTAGAATCATGGAGGCCTTGTCCCGCTGGACCTTGAAGAGGGTCAGCGCTATCAGTAGTGTGGGAGGGAAAGCATACAACAGACCTCCCAACCACGAGATGAGGAAGGCATCTGCCGCTATTTGGGCCGGGTGTGGCCATGGGCAGCAGAAACGCAGTAGCTGAGCGTTGGCCGGGCTGGCAAAGAGGTCGAGGTCCGGAGTGCCCCACAACCGGAAGAGCCGCTGTGCTGCCCTGGGGTCCAGGCGCCACTCGTAAGGTTGGGGGGACCCTGCTCAGCCTATCAGCCAGGGCATTGTCTTGGCCTGGGATGTATAGCGCCCTGAGGAGCACACTCTGCCTGGCTGCAAACGAGCAGAGGGCTACTGCCTCCTGGCAGAGGAGGTAGGAGCCTATGCAGCCTTGCTTGTTCAGGTAGAACATCAAACAGATTATCCATCTGGACGAGCACTAACTGATATTGCAGGCGATGCTGGAAGGCTTTGAGTGCAAGGAAGATGGCCCTCAGCTCCAGCAGGCTGATCTGCTGCTGGCTCTCCTCGAAGGAGCAGACACTCTGGGTGCACAATTCCCTGCAATGGGCACTCCAGCCCAGCAGGGAAGCATCCGTCGTGAGGACCCTCTGGTGGCTCGGGAGTTGGAAGGGCATTCCCTTCCACAGATTTTGCGGATCCTGCCACCAACTGAGGGACTCCGCCAGCTGACGGACACCGAGACCCTGTCTCAGAGCCTGCCCGTGGCCTGGGTCCACTGTGAGCGGAGACATCACTGAACTGCCCACATGTGGAGGTGGGCGTTGGGCACCACATGCACCATAGAGGCTATGTGACTGAAAAGACGAAGCATGGACTGTGCTGAAACCATGTGGCGGCGCTGTACCTCGGCTACTAGGGCCATGAGGCAATCCGCCCTGTCCAGGGGGAGGAAAGCCATGGCCTAGAGGGTGTCCAGGAAAGCCCCTATGAATTCCAAGTCCTGAGTTGGGGTGAGATGGGATTTTGGGTGATTTATCACAAATCCCAGATGTTGAGGGCCGTTGATGGTGCGGCCTGTGGCTTTTATGACACAGTAGTCTAGGTAAGGTAAGACAAAGACCCCTTGGAGACGGAGATAGGCCGCCACCACTGCTAGGCATTTGGGGAAGACTCCTGGTGCACAGTCGAGGCCGAAGAGTAACACCCTGTACTGGTAATGGTCACTCCCCGACCATGAATCTTAGGTACTGCCTGTGAGAGGGATGTATAAGGATGTGGGTATAAGCATCCTTCGGGTCCAAGGAGCATAGCCAATCTCCCTGCTGGAGGTAGGGCAGCAATATTCCAAGGGAGAGCATCTTGAACTCCTCCTGCACCAGGAATTTGTTCAGGTTTCTCAGGTCCAGGATGGGCCTGTCCTCCTGTTCTTTTTGGGACCAGAAAGTACCTGGAGTAAAACCCCTTTCCTTTCAGGTGGTGTGGTACAGGCTCCACCGCCCTGTCTCTGAGAATGCCTGCCAGTTCTTGTATTAGCAGAGCCTGTTGCAGGGGGGAACAAGGGGGCTCCCTAGGAAAGAAGGGTGGACGAGCTGGTCCAGATGGAAGAGGTAATGCTCCCTGACCACCTGAAGTGCCTGAATCGGTGGTAATGGAAGCCCACCTGTGGGCAAAATGGACCAGATGCACCCCCCTTTGGCAGCTAATCCTCCAGAGGGGAAGAGGCTACGCTGGGGGCATCAAAACCCTGACCCAGGATAGGCTGGGGCTGGAGTCTGGGGTTTGAGGCCCTTGGACTTGCATGGGCCCTGTCTCGCTCCTTTGCCCTGGTGGCCCTGCGGGGTAGCCTGGGTGGCCGGGTATGAAGGATAGCCTCAATAGAGTTGACACTTCCTATGGAGAGGAGGCTTCTTCCTTGGAAGAGTAGAGGTCTTCCTCGAGAGTTGAGTCCGAGTTACGTACATGGTCTCAAACTCAGCAGCCTTGTCCTCCATGGGCTTACCGAAGAGCTGCTCCCTGAGGCATGGGGCATCAAGGAGCTTCTCCTAGACACATTGCTTGAGGTCAGATGTTTGGAGCCAAGCCTGGCATTGGGCGCAGATGCCGGTGGCCACCACCCTCGTGCTGGACTCAAAGCCATCATAGGTGGCTCGAGATAAATAAGTGGATACTTGGATAAATACTCTCCGATGGACTTCGCAAGTGTCTGGAAGCGCCAGAGGTGGTCTCCAGTGAGGCCAGCCATGAAGCCTCCGAGCTCCTTCATCAGGTCTCGGAGGAACATGCCGATGTAGAGTTGGTAAGTTTGAATTACACCCGAGGACGTCAAGGGTGCGGGACTCCCTGCCTGGGGGCACCGATGAGTGTGTCTTCCAGAAGCCTGGGCTGCATTGGACGTTGTACAAGGTGGCCAGGCGGCGGATGACAATCGGCACTGAAGCCGGGGCTTCCCACATCCGGAGAAGGAGCTGGGACCATCAGGGTCTCTTTAGGTGGTGCCTCATACTGGAGCATATCAAGCTTCTCCATACAGGGGTCCTCCTCCATGGTGAGGTAGAAGGCCTGCCATGAACTCGAGGAATGAGGTGTCCTCGGGTGGGGATCGAAGCCTAGCCGCTGGTGGGGACAGATCCAAAGGAAGGTCTTGGTGGACCCAGGACTCTGGGGATGTCTCGACGTCGGACTCCCAAGCTGCGTAGTCCAAGGAAGACTTGAGGTCCAATGGCATTGCCGGCTCCGGTCTTTGGTGCTTTGAGGCCGAGGCATGGCCGGAGCCAGAGGCACTCGTCTTTGAAGATCTCATCCCCAAGGAATGGGAGCGAGATCGAGACACTCGCCGAGGATCTACCTGAGGCGTCTGGCTCTCAGGGATTGCTTCGGCAGCCCGGGAAGTCCTTAGCACAGAGATCCCTGTGGTCTTGACGCGAGCACCAGCAGAGCCAGGCATCGATGCCTGTTGGGACGCGATGAAGGCAGAAATGCTGCGTTCAAATGCAGACATATGAGTTTCCCACTCTGGGGTGGCTGTCATTGACACAGACACCAGGGTGACCAGGTCGGGTGTCAAGGAGCAGAGGAGGTCCTCAATGGGACAGCTCTCAGGAGACCAGGGACCGTCACCGGAGGCCTCAAAGGCAGTAGGCCTCGAAGGCGGGAAAGGGACCCATGCGAGCCGGAAAGTGTACAAGAAAGTATGAGAAATCAACTTTTTTCTGGGGGGGGGGGGGAAGACAAGACAGAGGTCTATAGGGTTTTGCAGAAAAAGGGAGACTAAGCTGACGCCCTTGGGCGGGAAGGGGACCACGTATGCGTGGTGGCATCTCCCAAAGGCTTTCTTTGAAAGCTGGGGAGATGCTTCTGCGCAGGGCTCCAGCAGCATCAACATCACGCATATGTGAGGACAGACTTCCTGCTTGTTCCTGGAGAACCATCTAACCATCTCTGATGCTTCCACTAGATGAGAAGACAAATTTCAAGCTCCTCACGCCCATGTCTTACCTAAACTTTCATCACTGTCCTCCAAATTGGTGCCAAGCATGGCCAGCATCTATTAAACTACTGGCCTCCACTACCCCCATTCAGATCACTTTAGGCCTCATCATCTTCCTCTATTATTTGCACAAGTCCAACATACCTCACAAAACTAGCAAACTCACCCCTGTAGGGTGCCCCAATGCCTTTGTGGATGCCCACTGCAGTCTTGCCACTGCTGCTGGGGTTCTAATGAGCATTCCTTGGCTATCTCTATGGCTTGTGGTGCCTCTAATTCATACTTCAACCATACCTTCACTTTTTGCAAGGAGGAATGTGCTCTGTGGACCCCCTAACTTTTCGCAGTACCTTACCATTTTAGCTTGCACAGCTGGCTCCAGGAGGACATTCCAGGGATCCACTATCCTTTCATGACACAGTTTCTGACTCTACTCCTTCAGATCTGTGTGTCATGACCTTTAGTTCTACAACAACCACGTCCAGACGTGGCATTCAAAGAGGTCTTTAATAGATAATAGACACCACGGAATCACAAAATAACCCACACAGGGGAATAAACCAAGGAAACCCAACACAGGCTGTGTTTCAGCAACGCCTTCCTCAGGGGTTCATTGGTAAACTTCTACCACCTTAACCATAAATCCATGCGCTTCAAATCTTTGTAAATACCGTTATAGAAGACAATTATAAAGCTTACGATCAGAAAATAAGTGATGGAGAACAAGGGGATTATCAATAATGCATTTTGCTCAAACTCCAACTGCCAGGACAATGATGTAAAGTAGGATACCAGTATAGAGGTTAAATTGAGCTTATTCAGTAAGTCGGGAAAGGAGGTTATAAAGTTTTTCAGCCACTGCAAACTCAGCTCCCAGTCTGCTGGTGCATCTTCCCTCAAATAACAGAATAACCTGAGGGCTTTGGCCTCCTGCACAATGCCTGAGGGACTGAGAGCGCACCGCCAAGGAACTACTTTTCTGCCACGTAGTGAGAGATTACTTTGTTTTCAAGGTTGCAATTGTTGCGGAGTGCGGGTTACTTCCCCCAGGCCTTTATATTCAATGTTGGACCCGCTGCAGAGTGCGGGTTACTTCCCCCAGGCTTTTGTTTTGAGGGCCGTAGCCACTGCTGAGTGCGGGTTATCTCCCCAAGGCCTCTGTTTTGAGGACTGTACCCACTGAGGAATGCAAGTTATCTGCCTCAGGCCTTTGCTTTGAGGGCTGTACCTATCGTACAGGGCAGGTGACTTCCTCCATGATTTGATAGTTCTGCTGTGGCTCTAGTCCATAAACAGAGTGAGGTTTCTCTAGCTTGCTTTCTCTCTATAGGACCTCACCAACCCTGTCGCCTATGAAGCCAGCGCCGAGGAACACTATCTTCCGTTTAGAATTACAGCTCTGCACAGGCTCCTCTTGCTAACAAATCTAAAGATTGTGAATCGTTGCTTTGCCACAGCTTGCTCCTATTTCACTCAAGTCTTCAGAACGCCAACCCTTTTGTTCTGACTTTTGGCATCATTCAGCCAGGTCTTTGCCATACCACACTGTTCTTTTCCTCAGTTACTTTCCTGATACAAAGGTGTATTGCCCCAAAACATTAAGGCAGCAGCAGCAGCACAGCAAGAGGTATTTGGTTTCCCTGAAACCTCCAGGAAGCATCGACTTTAGAAAATGTTCTCTCTGAGGGCCACATTTTGAATAATTATTAGAAGTGTCTTTGAACTGATCTATCTCAGAGAGAAGCTTCTGCATGGAACTCAACTCCAGTCTTTGAGGGCTGTACTGAGTTAAAAGAGGTACTTACCTATAACATTGGTTCTCCGGGACAGCAGGATAAATTAGCCACACATATGGCTGACATCATCCCCGATGCCGCTGAGATTGGATCAGCTCTCCCAGTGCCAAGAAGAGTCTAGAAACCTCTCTGGGCATGCGCATGCTCTGAGTTGCTACTTCCCCTCAGTCTTTTCCATACAGGGCTGGCCCCAGAATTGGTTCAAAGTATTGGCGCACTAGGCAGACCTTAAGCTTTACACCACCATTGGCTGTCAAAATCTATTGTTTAGCTTTGAATGCCCCACAGAAGTTGCTGCTCTAAGACACTACCTAATTTGCCTTATGATTGTGCTGGCCCAGTTCCTATAGCTTAGGTAACTTCCATAAAAACTTCAATCGTGAGGGGAGGTGGGTGGAATTATGTGGCTGATTTATCCTACAGTCCAGAGAGAACCACTGTTGCAGGTAAGTAAACTCTTTTTTGCCATGGACAAGCAGGGCATAATCAGCCCCATACATGAGCAATTCTCAAGTCGAGGGTGCAAAAGCAGGCAGAGGTTTTCCGACTGCAACTCAGGCAGCAGAGTTGTGCTAGGCTGAAGAAAGCTACGCCTTATATGCAGAGGAAAAATGAGCGAGATGGTTATTTGGAAGGTTTACATCCTTGATTGATGCATGTGGGAAAACATATCTTACAAACAGTGAGATGCCAACCTGGAACATGCTGAACTGTAATGGTCCCTGGCTCATTACCTACTTCAGTTATCAATAACAATAGTGGGGGAGGAAACAGACGCCATGTCGGGCAGAAGAAGAGAAGGATCTCGGGCAGACAGACACCGCTAACTGAAAGAGAGGTAGATCTGTAGCTTTCTCAGCAGCACAGGTATGCTACCAAAGTACACTGCAAGAAGCCACCAGCACAAGTAGTACAGTGGAGAAAGAGACATATGGTGGCCCTATGGAGTCAGGAGTGGTGTAGGAAATAAATTCATTCAGGCATTGAACTAGAAGCAGTGGACCAGGAGGGTAACACAGATTAAGCTGGAGTAATAAAGATGAACTCAGTGAGGTAAGAGGAGATGGATCAGCCCCCTCCGTGCACTTGGATTTAAGTATGGTGGGTATTCAGGGCCAAAGAGAATGGTATTATGGGGCTCCGGCTCCCTGCATTCCAGAACAATCTATGTATGGCCCATGTTTTTTGAGGGGTCTTTTTTTTTTTCATTCCCTTCGGGGCAGATCAACTTGCCTTCCACACGTTGAATTTCAGTGTGTTCACGCATCGAGGGTATCTGAAGGCTGTATCGCAGATTGGAAGCTCATGTATTGAACATGTGGATGGTCGAATAGTGCGAGAGGCCAGCCTATATGACAATAAGTTGGCTGCTCTTCCAGTTAGCAGGCTGTAAGATGACAAGGTTGCAGGTTACACCCCCCAAAAAAAATCCTGGAGCCACCTTCAAAATGCAGGCCAAGTACTAAAGTAAGGAAATAGATGAAAATTAGCGTGAAACATCAATGAAAAGTATTTGAGAGAGAGGCGAACTGTTCTGCTCATCTTTGAAGGGCTCTCTCTACTAATTCACGTCTACTGCATGGATTGTTAAGGGAATTTCTACAAACTCCAAGGAGTATAGCAGGTAGTATGAGCTTTATGGAAGTCCCAATCCTGCTCTGCAACTGACTGCAGAATGGGAGCTGTGTCTCACTGTGGATATATCTGTTGAACAGGGAAATGAGGTGTTTCCCCTACGTGCTTGTGACTTTTTCAGCACTGCTTCAGGAAAATACAGTCTGACACCAGACTAGCTGGTTCCTACAGAAGAAATAAATGTAGACTAAAAATGCAAATGCACTGAAAGTGTCAAGTCAGAGAAGACCCGTAGCTTTCTTCTCTCTTTATTTATTTATTTTACAGTGTCGCCATCTGCCTATGAAATCATGTCCAATGATGGATAATAACGACGAGGACAGTATGATGCTCAATTCCTCTGGGCTAAAAACAGACTTTAGTAAGCGTTTGATTCCTGGCTAGTACAACACCTTATTAGCTTTAGGGCACACTACTTTCATGCTTGCTAACATTTGAAAGGCTGTGAGTATCTCTATGGATTTGATTTGTTTGTTTGGTCCATCTCTGCTTCATTCTTTAAAAAAAGAAAACAAAGTGGGTATGGCAGCCCGCAGGCACCAGATCTATTCTCTGAACATAGTAACATAGTAAATGACGACAGATAAAGACCAGTATGGTCCATCTAGTCTGCCCAGTACGATGTCAAGAGTAGGTACACCTGCCGCTCTGTGCAGGCCCCCCTTCCCCATGTCTTTGTTTAGGGGTGATCCCACCACTCCTTGTAGTACACCCCTATTTGTTAAGGAATTAGATGGTTCAGATTATTTTGATATTTTCTTGTTGCTGTAAAGGGATCTAATGTGTCTGTTCCATGCTCTTTTGAACTCCGTCACCGATATTTGCCCCCACCACTTCCATCGGGAGCGCATTCCAAGCATCCACCACCCTTTCAGTGAAATAGTATTTCCTGACATTGCCTTTCAATTTACCACCTTGTAGCTTCATGTTATGCCCTCTAGTTTTGCAGCTTCTCCGTCTTTGGAAGAGGTTTGTTTGTTCATTATTTCTCTTTAAGTATTTAAAGGTCTGAATCATATCTCCCCTGTCCCTCCTCTCCTCCAAAGTGTACATGTTTAGGTCTTCAAGTCTCTTCTCATAAGGCTTCTGATGCAGGCTCCAAATAATTTTGGTTGCTTTCCTCTGAACCGTTTCCAGTCTTTTTACATCCTTTGCAAGATATGGTCTCCAAAACTGAACACAGTATTCCAAGTGAGGCCTCACCAGTGACTTATACAGTGGCATTAGTACCTCTTCCTTTCTGCTGGTAATATCTCTTCTTATGCAGTCCAACATCCTCCTGGCTTTTGCCACCGCCTTGTCGCACTGTTTTGCCACCTTGAGATCTTCAGAAATAATCACTCCAAGGTCTTTCTCCTGATCTGTACACACCAATCTCTCGCCCCCTATCGCGTACATTTCCCTTGGATTTCTGCTTCCCATGTGCATGACTCTGCACTTCTTCGCATTAAATCTTAATTGCCAAGCATTAGACCATTCTTCCAGCTTTTGTAGATCATTCCTCATGTTAACCACTCCCTCGGGGGAGTCCACTCTGTTGCAAATTTTTATGTCATCTGCAAATAGACAGACCTTTCCATTCAGTCCTTCAGCAATATCACTCACAAATACATTGAACAGTGCCGGGCCCAGGACCGACCCCTGGGGCACCCCGCTAATCACCTTCCTTTCATCCGAGTGAGCTCATTGTACCATCACCTTCTGTCGTCTGTCAGTCAACCAATTTCTGATCCAATTTATCATCTTGGGATCTATCCGCAAACTACTGAGTTTATTGATAAGCCTCCTATGAGGAACAGTATCAAAGGCTTTGCTGAAATCCAGGTAGATGACATCCATCGCATAGAGTGACAGCATGTGCTTTAGTACATATCTTCTAAGCAGTGCTGGCCCATCCACTAGGCAAGCTAGGTGACCACCTAGGGCAGCTGGCAGCAGCAGCAGCGGCACAGATGGGCAGCCATGCTGCTCCCCCCTCCAGTTGTCGCTGTTTCCGTTTGGGGGGGCAAAGGGGGCAGTGGCAGTATTTCCAAAAACAGTGGCAAAAAGCCACTGCTTTTGAAAATACTGCCGCTGCCTGCCTCCCCCTCCCCTTCCCCATCCCCATCCCCATCCAGAGACAGTATCAGCGGCAGCTGGGGGGGAGGGAGCGGCAAGGCCAGGGTTTCTGCCTAAGGCAGCAGAAACCCTTGGGCCGACCCTACTTCTAAGTTACAGCACAAGGCAAAATACTTTCGGAGAGAGCAGATGTGTCTCTGCTAGAGGTGCGCACAGACTGCAGGGGTTCAAGGAAAAGGGTTCCTCTTTGTCAGCTGATTGAGCGATAGTTGGAATGTGACATCATTCTCGACAGCCTCAGAAGAAACACGGAATGTATTTATTATTTACTTTTCTGTTTTTCTATACTGCTTTATCTGGGAATCTAAGCAGTTTACATACAACAGAATGCTGAACTGAGTTGCATGGAACACATTCACTAGATGTACCATGAATACTTATAGAGGTTTAGCTTCATTAAAGAAACGATGGGAGGATTGCATAGTGACCCCTGAAACGTTATGAACTGCCCATGACCCAACTGGTTGGAGGATGATAAGAACTGCCCAGTATATAACATGAACAAGAGACTTCATTTGATATCTGAAATGACCAGTATTTATGAGTTTCAAGCTAAAGGGACTCTAATCAGGAAGATTTATTTTTCTATTTATTTGTGAGTTTTATATACCACCATTTCAGGTAATCATAGAGTTTTACATTTGGAACAACAGGTACATTAAAACATCTTAACAATAGAACAGGTGCTATTGACGACGTAATGGACAACGCATTTGGAATCAGGAAAGCACAGCTTCAGGTGAGGGGAACAGTTTTAATAACCATAAATCCATTCAGAACCATACTATAGAGGAACTGCCCAGCCTGCACCATGATTCTATTTTAAATATCCTGACTGTTGGTGGAGTGCGTGATTTAGGACTAAAGCCTGAGCCAGTGGCCCTGCTCTTCATGAACAGAAAAACTCTTTCTGAAGTTGTAACAAAGACTAGCAATAGATAGGCCCAGGGCACTCCAAGAGAGGAATGATCATCCCCCCACCCCGCCGGCGTCTACTGATCCTCTTGACAAGGAGACAAACCCCCTCACAGCCTGCTGCTCCTACCCCACTTTGACAACGTCCTGCCGCTCCTGCCCCCTCCAACAGGAAGTTGGGTCAGAGGAAGGCAGGAGCGGCAGGCCGTGAGCGTGCTAGCATGGGCACTTAAAGCCTGATGCAGCGGAAGCATTGCTGTGCCGCCCCTCTCCCCCAGGTGAGATGGATGCCGGGAGGGGCAGCATGGTGGGCCAGGTGGCACCACAATCTTTGGGAGATGGCATGGAGCGTCTGCCTAGGGTAGCAGAAACCCTGAGGCCGGCCCTGGATAACCCACTAGTCTGGACTGGTCTAGAAGGATGCCCTAGAAAGGCACATTCACAGAGATTCCCCCACCAACTTTCTGCTTGTTGGGGGGAGGTAGGATAAGGCAGAGTTTATGATCTAGTGGTTCCAAAATATCATGAAGTGATATGAGCTTTGCTGCTTTTTTATATCCTTTTAAAAATATGAAGTGTTAGGACATCTTGTTTGTTGGACCTCTGTAGAAACGGGCCCCTGAAGAATGGTGCTTAGTGACTAGAACATCCGTCGAGAGTAGTTGATTTTAACTTCCAAAAACTGAGCAGATCATGGTGTGAAAAGGTGTTGCAGGCTCAACTGAGGTCCCTCATGAGACACTCTTGGCGAAATTTAAAAGTCATCAGATAGGAGGCAGTGTAGCATTGTGGATCAGGGACTGGTTAAAAGATAGAAAACAAATAGTAGAGCTAAATGGCCAATTTTCTCAAAGGAGAAAGGTGAATAGTGGAGTACCCCAGGGATCTGTGCTGGGTCCGCTGCTTTTTAACATATTCATAAAGGACCTGGAAATGGGAACAACAAGTGAGGTGATCAAATCTGAAGATGACACAAAATTATTCAAAGTTGTTAAAACACAAGAGGATTGTGAAAAATTACAAGAGGACCTTGATAACTTGGAAGACTGGACGTCCAAATGACAGATGAAATTTAATGTGGACAAGGGCAAAGTTATGCAGCTAGGAAAGAAAAACCCAAACTATGGTTACACAATACAAGGTTCCACATTAGGAACCACCACCCAGGAAAAAGATTTAGGCGTCATCGTGGATAATACATTGAAACCCTACGCAGTGGCAACCAAGATAGCAAACAGAAAGCTAGGAAAGGAATAGAAAATAAAACAAAGGATATTATGATGCCTCTTTATCGTTCCATGGTGTGACCACATCTTGAATATTGTGTGCAATTCTGGTTAAGAACATAAGATATGCCATATTGGGTCAGACCAAGGTCCATCAAGCCCAGTATCCTGTTTCCAACAGTGGCCAATCTAGGTCATACGTACCTAGCAGTTTCATATCTTAAAAAGGATCTAGCAGAATTAGAAAAGGTACAGAGAAGAGCCACCAAAATGGTAAAGGGGATGGAATAATCCCCCTATGAGCAGAGGCTTAAAAGGTTAGGGCTGTTCAACTTGGAAAAGAGATGGCTGAGGGGAGATATGATAGAGGTCTATAAATTAATGAATGGATTGGGTAAATGTAGATCGGTTGTTTACACCATCAAAAAGTAGTAAAACTAGGCAACATGCAATGAAGCTACAATGTAATCATTTAAGACTAATAAGAGAAAATATTTTTTCACTCAACGCACAATCAAACTCTGGAATTCGTTACCAGAGGATGTAGTAAAAGATGTTAGTGTAGCTGGGTTTAAAAAAGTTTGTTAAAGTTCTTGGGAGAAAGATCCACAAACCATTATTAAAGAGGACCCAGGAAATCCACTGTTTACCCTGGGACAAGCATTATGGAATCTGTGTACCTTTTTAGGAACCTGCCAGGTACTTGTGACCTGGATTGGCCACTGTTGGAAACAGGATACTGGGCTTGATGAACCTTGGTCTGACTTAGTATTGCATTTCTTATGTTGTCATGAGTTGAATGGCTGTAGGCTAAATGTTAATAAGCCTGACTCGGCATAGCAAGGTTGGCATTTCTTATCCTGACCAGAAGAAGGGTAGAGTTCACCACTGAGGGAAGTTTTTCTCACCACTGAACCAGGACCCAATTGCCTTCTGCGCTGCCTTTTATCAGGATATATCCAGAAGTGTGGAGATAGAGCCTCCTTTTCCCTCTTCCATCTGCTATCGCAAAATGAGAGCCGTTATTGAGGGGAGGCCAAGGATTTTTTAGGATGGTGAAGGAGGAGACTTTTGCAAGGATCATAGTGCAAGTGAGAGTATGGAAAGCAGTGTTTTGGCCTACTTTTCGGATAGTAGCCAGTGTGTCGGTCCCATTAGTGGCTCCATGTGGCTTACGACTAGCATAGGTAGCTTTTTCTGATTGTGTCTATTGTGCAGTGAATGGCATCGTCTAGGCCTTGGTGGCTGAGAAACCTTAAGGAGCTGCGTGGCCATTCTGTTTTATTTATTTATCATATTTCTTCCTCCCCCCTTTGTAGCTGCAACAGGGTGTCGACAGACCAGGAAGTATGTGCAGCTGCAAGTATGATACTATTACTACCCACGAGGGGTCTCCTGAAGCTCGGGACTAGTCACTAGTTATCACCAGTCACTAGATCCTGCGAGGGAGCTCATTCCTGCTACAGGTCAGAACTTTCTACGGCTGCTCCCGTCGGTGCCCCAGCGCACCTCTTATGAGTTACTCCTTCTGCAGCTTTATAATGCAATGGTTGGAGTCTCGAGTGAGAGGATGGGACATAGCCAGTACTTTGCCTGAACCCTTAACGTGAAGCATGGTATAGCGTTCTCCATTGCTGAGCCCATTACTATCTGTCAGGGCCCTTGAACGCTTACCATATTGACCTTTTAGAGTTCTGTGGCGCCGCGCCAGCAGGCATGGCATTGAGCTCCTTAGTGCATGAGATACCGATGCCTGAGGGGAGTGAAACTGAGCCACTAGGGAGAGCAAACTAAGTCTTATCACACCTAGACTACTGCAACGTGCTTTATGTCCGTCTCCCCATTTATCAGCTTAAACATTTGCAAATGGTCCAGAACACAGCCATCAGAATATTAGCTCATGTTACTAAATTTGATCATATTTCCCCCAAGGTTATTTCTTTCCAGTGGTTACCCATTCAGCATAGTATCCAGTAGAAGATCCTCACCCTGGTTCACAAGACCCTATACCCAGGCTTACCTCCCTATCTTTCATGCTCCCTCACGTACGTTACATTCTATCCCCACGCTAATCATCCCTATCTCTCCTCCCCATGTGCAATATGAGACAACTCGGCACTCAGCTTTCTATTTCCTTGGGTCCAGTCTGTGGAATCCTCTCCCGCCCCACCTCCACCTGGAATTGTCCTATCCTAAATTCAAATCACTTTTAAAGGCACATCTTTTTCAACTAGCCTTTGACCTGGCCCCACAGTAGTGTAGGAGCCTCCCTCCCCCTCCCATTCCATTCCTCCGATATTGCTCTGTACTACCCTTAGCCCTCTCCTCCCCACTCATGTGTCTTGTCCTGACAGTCTTGTGTATTCTGTCTCCTTTCCTATTTTATTGGAGTTCCTTTTCTGATTTTCTGCTATTTTTATTGTACACCACTCTGCTGTCTGAAGGGTGGTATAGCAAATTTTAATAAACCATAAGCCATATTACCATCGGTACCCTCTGTGGCCCTTAGTGCAAGGCCTTCAGGAAAGGAATTTCATTTTTCTTAAAGAACAACATGCTTGGGTCCTTGGGAGTTGCAGCCAAGCTTTGGTGTAATGGAAGCGACTCAAGAATCTTCTCAGATGTGCTTTTTCTTTGCAAAAATTCACAACGTGGGGACTGTGCCTGGGCCCCTTGGGAGTTTCGGTCATGATTTGTTGTTATGAAAAATCTCAGGTGCTCAGGAGCTCTGTTTTGTTTTTTGTTTTACCACAGAGAAAACCCTCATATGCTGGACCTGGCCCCTTGGGAGTTCTAGTCACATCACACGGTGAGGCCAGGAAGTCTGGTGACTGCTCATTTTCTTCGTAGATTAAAAAGCAAAAAAAAAAAAAAATCCATAGGTACCATGATTGGGCCTATTTTGGAGTTCTGACTAAGCTAGCTAATTCATCGCATTACATTTTTCATAAGTAACTTTTATAACAAAGAAGAAAAGAAAGCCGATGTGATCCAACTGCACTAAGGGGAGGAATAACTGCCATGCACATGTCCAGAGGGTTTTCCAGACTCTTCTGGGATCTGGGAGAGTGGATCCGACCTCACTGCCATCAGAGATGTCGTCACCCATATGTGTGGCTGATTTATCCTGCTTGTCCATGGAGCAATGCAAATTAACCTTGTTCTTAGACCATCTCTATGCACATACAATTAATATTTACTTTGGAGATTCTGAAAAACCCAGCCTACTGACAACACTCACTGAGAGCCTCTAGATAATTTACTGCATTTCTGTTCATACAGAGCAACATCTCGTTATCAGAGCACTTCCTACCAGTCAGAGTACAGGCTAACAGCTGCTCGAGTCACAGACGTACAGAGCCCTCGTAAGTCAGCCCTGTACAAAATGTCTGCATGCACTGGGAGGACACTGCCACCTAGAGCTAAGAGCCCATCGCAGTTTAGGAGAGATACTCACTAAACTCCTCCAATTGCTAATGCTTAATAACACCTGGCACCTTTTATCCAAACTGAAACACAGAAACATTGATCCAATTCCATCCTACTGGTTGTCTGAACCTTCCTTGCAGCTCATACCTTTTATTACCTCCATCATTAACACTAGTCTTTCTACCGGTCACTTTCCTTCATCCTGGAAGTCAGCTGTTGTTCGTCCCATTCTGAAACAACCCTCTCTTGATCCCTCTGTTCTGTCTCATTGGCGTCCTGTCTCAAATCTCCCTTTTCTGGCTAAACTTTTGGAACGTTTTGTCTTTGATCAACTTAACTCCCATGTCGAATCTACTAACACTCTCCACCCTCGTCAAGCCGGTTTTCGTCATGGGCACAGTACAGAAACGGTTCTTCTTGCACTCCTAAATGATTTGCATGTTGCTCACGACCACGGTAATATCACTCTTTTGGTTTCCCTTGATCTCTCTGCGGCTTTTGATTTGGTTGACCACCGTACTCTTCTTTCTTGTCTATCTGATATAGGGCTTCATGGTACGGTTTGGCAGTGGTTCTGCTCTTTCCTCACAGCTCGTTCATTTTCTGTTCACTCTAACGGTCAGTCTTCTATTTCTTTCCCTCTCACTTGCGGGGTACCACAAGGTTCTGTTCTCTCCCCTCTTCTGTTTAACATTTTTCTGGCTCCCCTGTCACTGGTGATCCAGCAGTTCCCTGTGTCATTTTACATGTATGCTGACGATATTATCTTACTTTTTCATACTTCACCTCTGACTCCGGATATCACTCAGCTAAATCTTTGTCTTTCCCAGATCTCCTCCTGGTTATCCCAAAACTTCTTACACTTAAATCCATCTAAGTCCACAGCTATGTGGGTCTCACTAAGTGGTTCCTGCCCTTCTATAGCCCCCTCGATTGACTCTATTCCTCTCCCTCTTGTGTCATCCTTCCGTTATCTTGGTGTGATTCTTGATTCCACGCTTTCCTTTCACCAGCACCTTACTTCTCTTATTCGTCGTTCCTTCGCTGCCTTGCGTCAGATCAGGGCAGTTCGTTCCCTCCTCCCCTTTTCTTCCTTAGTTACCCTTGTCTTAGCCTTAGTTATAAGCCGTTTAGACTATTGTAATGTTTTTCTTGCCAACCTCCCTAAATTTCAGCTACTATGTCTTCAGCGCATCCAAAATGCCGCTGCTCGACTCATCACATTTTCACACCGCTTTGATCATATCACCCCTATTCTACTCTGCCTGCACTGGTTACCCCTCCGTTTTCGTTTTCAGTACAAGTTCCTTATTTTAATTCATCGTGCCCTTCAAACCAACACTCCCCTATATCTAGCAGACCGGATCTCACTTCACACCCCCTACCGTCAGCTTCGTTCTCTCCACGCCAATCGTTTGTCCCTCCCCTCCCCGTCACAAGCACACCTCGAACAAACCCGTCATGCAGCTTTTTTCTTCTTAGGCCCAGTACTATGGAATGCACTACCACCGTTTCTCCGATTGGAACCTTCCTATTCTCAATTTAAAACACTACTCAAAACGCACCTGTTTCAGCAAGCCTTTCAACTTTCATCCGATGGTTCTCCCTGATGTTTTTTTTTCAGTTGATATGAGTTGTTGTTTGTTTGTATACTTGTCCTGTCTTGTACTTTGTTTACCCATAGTCTATCTCTGTCTTCCCCAATGTGGGCCTATTATTTTTATCCTTGCTGTAATTTTTTGTTTTTAGTAACTTTATGCTTTTAAATATTGGCCCTTTTGTTCTCTTTTGTTATGTTCTGTCCATTTTACCTGTTTATGCTTTTATATTTCTGCTTTCCTGTCTTACTTTGGCGTTCTTTTCTTTATATGTGCATTGCCAACCTTTTATTGTACACCGCTTTATGTTTCGACGAAAAGCGGTTTATCAAATTTTAATAAAGATAAAGATGATGGCAGAAAAAGACCACATGGCCTATCTAGTCTGCTCTTCCAAAATCAACTACAACAGTGCCCTTTTTTCCTCTAGAGATCCTCTGTGTTTGTCCCATGCTTCTTTGAATTCAGATACTGTCCTTTTCTCTACTACCTCCACTGGGAGACTATTCCAAGGATCCACCACTCTTTCCGTAAAAAAATATTTCTGCATATCACTCCCCTTTCACCCTCATCTTATGTCCCCTCATAGCAGAGCTTGCTTTCAATTGAAAGAGGCTCTCCTCCTGTACATTTATGCCACGGAGGTATTTAAACGTCTCAATCATATCACCTCTATCTCACCTTTCCTCTAAGGTGTACATATTAAGATCCTTAAGTCTGTCCTCATATGCTTTATAATGAAGACCACCAACCATTTTAGTAGCCACCCTCTGTACTGACTCCATCCTGTTTATATCCTTTTGAAGATGTGGTCTCCAGAATTGCACACGATATTCCAAATGAGGTCGCACCAAAGATTTATAGAGGCACTATCACCTCCTTTTTCTGCTGGCCATTCCTCTCCCTATACACCCAAGCATCCTTCTGGCTTGTGCCGTCACCTTTTCTAGCTGTTTAGCTGCTTTAAGATCATCAGAAACAAGTGTGGGAAGAAGTACGTTGCCCCCTATACAGTACTGCTCCCTTGGACTTTTGCAGCCCAAGTGGATGACCCTGCATTTTTTTAGCATTAAATCTCAGCTGCCAAATTCTTTTTTTTTTTTTTCGTTTTTTTTTTTTTTAATTTCACAAAAAAAGAAATACAAGAAAAAATTACATGAACATAATCACAAGTCCACATCAAGGAGGAGCTTCATACAAACAGTAAACCCCGAGGAAAAAATATAATATAAGTTCAATTATGTTATCTACTCCTTCCTGGGTATCTACTCTATTTCAGATTTTGGTATCATCCGCAAAGAGGCAAACCTTACCTGACAGCCCTTCCACAATATCACTAACAAAGATGTTAAAAAGAATCGGACCAAGGACATATCACTGCGGCACACACATCATTAGTAACCTCCTTCTCCTCAGAGTGAGCTCCATTTACCTGTACTCTTTATCACCTCCCACTCAACTAATTTCTAACCCAATCAGTAACTTTAGGATCCATTCCTAGGGTGCTCAGTTTGTTTATAAGTTGCCTGTGCAGAACAGTGTCAAAGACTTTATTGAAATCTAAGTACATCACATCTAGGGCTCTCCCTCAGTCCAACTCCCTGGTCACCCAGTCAAATCAATCACATTTGTCTGACAAGACCTGCCTCTGGTAAACCCATGCTGCCTCGGATCCTGCGATCCATTGGGCAACAAAACCTTTTTGTTAGAAAGGTAAATTAATGTAAAAGGAAAAAGAGGCCACCATGGTTCTCAAAAAAAGTAACTGAAAAGGTGAAGAAAAAGAGGGTGGCCTTCATAAAATATAAGATATCACAGAGAGGAAAACAGGCATCTATATTTGGAAAAACTTAGAGAAGCTAGCAAAGTAGTCAGGAAAGCAAATATACAAAAAGAAGAAGAAATAGCCAATGCAATAAAATGTGTGGGGGGGGGGGGGGGATAAGACATTTTTCAAATAGTGAGAGGAGGAAGGGCATCCCAATGCCTTCTCCACACACAACCCTTCAGCAGTAACCATCTCTAGAATCTGCACTATAGTTTTGGAAGGGGAAAGCCATCATATTTTAGGCTTGACTACTCTTGGACTCGGAGGTCAGGAGGGACCCATTTGTATACTCCCCTTCCTTTGTCCTACTGAAGTCACTTTCCTCTTTGAAATGCTGCCTTTTCTCCAACTTGTTCTTAACACGATAAGAATACATTTATTGAGATTCCTAACTCTGCCTCAGAAAGGGCAAAATGTTTATCTTTTATGGATGCTGACTGTACATTCTCACAGCTAGATCAAGGTAATTATGCTTGACAAACTATGGGATATAATTAGCATGTTGGAAAAGCTGGAAAGGGCCGAGGTTGATTGGTTATAGCACTGCCAGACTTCAAGTGAACTGCACAGGCTGAAAAATATTCCTAGAAGTCTGAAGATCAGAAATCAGATCTCATGATGAATTTGGCACAAACTGATGCACTGATTTAATGTTGCCAATGACTAGGGATGCCAACAGAGGGCTGGCAAAAAAATTCTACAAACTGAACTGGGTGTAAAGGAATAATCAGGCCAGCAGGCTTTTTTTTTTAAACTGAACAATCATCAAAATCTAAATTAAGTAAGTACATAGTGGAGTTAATTGCCTTTAAGGAGGATATGTTCAGATGAGTTCCTAATGACTATAAGGACATTAATGTGTCTAGAAGGCAGAGGGCAGATCTACAATTTACGAAGAGTCTCCCAATAACCGAGTCCTCAGGGAAGGATTCTAAATCTGGGTTTATTTTATATATTGAAAATATTTAGATTATGCAAATACAAAAAGGTATTGTCCTAAGAAGATTTTCTTTTTAAATTCATAAATTTAAAAAGCCAATATCAAGGTAGACAACAGATTTTCCCTAAAAGTTTATTACATCAGATCCGAAATGAAGGCAGGTGCCTTTGATATGGGAAAGCACAGTTACTTACCTGTAACAGGTGATCTCTGGGAACAGCAGGAATAAGTCTTCACATATGGGTACGTCGGTACCGGCGGAGTCTGTGTGCAAACGCTCCCCAGCGTCCAATCAGAACGCTTTTGGGAGCATCCCAACACGCCTGCATGCTGCCTTCCCGCCTTTCCCAACTGCCTCTCCTCAGTTAAGTTTTAAAGCCGAGACCAAGAGAGAGAGAGAGAGAGTGAGAGAAAGGGAAAGATAGAGATAGAGAAATGCAACTCCTAGGGGAGGTGGGTGGGTTGTGAAGACTTATTCCTGCTGTTCCCAGAGATCACCTGTTACAGGTAAGTAACTGTGCTATCTCCAGGAACAAGCAGGAATGAGTCTTCACATATGGGGACTCCCCAAGCTAAGATGCCCGGAGGGAGTCCTAGCATGTTGCGAATCTAGAATGAGCCATGCTACTCCTCAGAACCTCAGGCATCCTGGGGATGGAGGGTAGGAGTTGAATTACAGAAAGGTGCTGTGGAACAGCTGGACTAGAACAGGACTTCTATAGAGGAAGACCCTGTATAGATGACATTTAGTAGTAAAAATATTGAGTGCAATATTCTAATAAGGACCTCCCTTGGTGGTATTGTAAAAAGTCTATTGAGGTTCATATGGATCTGTTAGAAGAGCCAGTAGAAGATCCTCAAGGAGTACCTCACTGTGAAGTAGAGGTAATAAACTGTAGGAAAAACAAGTGGAGGTCAGAACCCTTCAGGGTGAGAAATAGCCCCAGGGGAAACTGGGGCAGTACAATGAGGTAGGGCTTCAGCGGGAAATGCAGAAGGTACTATTAGACAAAGCTTAAGCTCTTTTGGCCGAAGAACAGTACAATCCTAGGACCAAAAGGAAAAATAAGTCTGACCGATTTGGACTGACAATAGAAATAGTCCATGCAGTAGAGAAGGGGTATGGAAGACCCCTGTATCCGATAACAAAGTAAGGACAGACTTATGAAGCGTTACAGCTTTAGATTAACTGAAGATCTGTAATGTCTTTCCTAAATGAGGTCAATTAGGAAAGAAAAAGGTACATGGAGAGCTTCAGAGGTACCTAACCCTGAAAGGTTATGGTAAGAAAAACAAAAAATTTGCTGATTACCACAGGGAGTGGTTGTATGTGTAGAACCCTAAGCATGCTGGCACAGCATTGATAGGGGTAATGCCCATCTGTCAGAATCATATAGGAATATATGGACATACGAACCTAAACAGACAGAAAGATAAGTACGTAGATACATATCTACCTAAAAGATATATCTCGACAGATATAAATATATATTTATAAATATATATATATACATGGCCAGAAGATACAGATTATATAAATATATATATATATAGTCATCAGGCCAGCCTACTGCCTAGGGCGAGTAGGGTTGGTCTGCCTTGATATTCTATCTTCAGGGAGTATGACACTGCATTTGCTCCTGCAATGCCTTGTGGGAATGGTAGTTCCCTTTCTACCCTCTGATTCAAGGAGTTGCAGTCGAGTGTTAAAGGCAAAAATGACAAGGTTTTTATTTCCCCTCCCAACAGAACTTAAGTGCAGATGAAATTAGGACAACTTTCCATATATTTGGTAGGAAGCATGCATACAAGAACTAAGGTAAATGTGCCTCTTCACTCTCAGGCTTCCAAACGTGCAGTGCTCGTCACAAAAACAAAAGCAAACAAACAGCTTCTGATAGCAAAGGAAAATGTTCCCGTTTTCTTTGCCGTTGTATCAGCACTCTTATAGTAATGCTCAGCACAGGGATTCAACATGGTCAGCTATACATAGGGTGCAATCCATCTGTATATCAGCTGCGTCATAAATATCAGAGTCTATCTGCATCTCTTCCAGCTCAGCGTTAGCTGGGTGTGGCTGTAAGCTGCTATTGTGGGTTTTAAAGTAACCTTCTTCTAGGCATTCAGGGATCTTCCCTTTATACCATTCTAAAAAGCAGGGCTTGAAACCACCCTGTACTTTGGAGTTGCTTCCTGGGCTGTTTCCTACTTTTTGGCAACAAGGAAATACTTTGAAACTAGATTCATAGCTGGGCAAACTTTGAAGCCTACCTTCTGGCTTTAAGGAGGGAGGAATTCTCTGCTCTCTTGGCTCAGGCAGGTTTCCAAACACCGGCTGTGTTTTCTTTCCTCTTAGCTTGCTGTCTTCTGCCTCAGACCTATAAGTATTTTCCTGCCACTGTCTCTCTCTCTCTGGAGCCTCCGAGCTTTTCCAAGCCTGCCTCACAGGAGGTCTCTTTCTCATGCCTTTCCTGAACGGCACCTCTCTTGTGCTGCTTCCTTCAGGCTCTCGGGCTTTGGCTTCCTTGGCTCTTGCTACGGCTCTCTCTTGACCTGGTCTCTGACTGGGACCTTCACCCAGTCTCTCTCTTCCTTGCCTCTGTGTTTCTCTCAGTCTCTCTTTTAAAGCTAATGACCAATTATTATAGTCCTGTTTCTCAGGGCTTAGCTCTGCCCTTCCCCTGAACAGGTGTTTCTCATTAACCCCTAGGCTTGGTGATACGTAACAGCTTGGGCGTGTCCATTCGGCTCCTGACTTTCTCCGTTTACTTTCTTCTTATAAACATTGAGCCATGTGCTCAGACTGCCTGTCAGATTCTAAGGTGAAATCTTCTACTATCCCTATCTCCATAGGCTCAGTAGGGGCTTCTACATTACAATATATATGTAATATATAAATATGTAGACATATAGACACATGTAGACATATAGACACATATATAAATATGTAGACATATAGACACATATATAAATATGTAGACATATAGACACATGTAGACATATATAAATATGTAGACATATAGACACATATCTCCACGTATGTAGATGGAGACATGGCTATATAACTAGATCCCCATAGGAATATGGGGAGAGAGAAAGATTCATCTAATAGCAAGAAGGGTGATACCTGCTTGAATAGATGCATAGAGAATCTTCTGTCCCTGGTTATGATTGACAGAGTCAGAGGAATGGTCTCCCTGACAAGGAGGAGTCTAGATTCCTTTAAGAATTCGAGCTCTTGAATAACCAGGATGGCCTACGTGAAAAATGCAGCGGACAACTTCAGTCTGCAGGCAGCAAGTCCAGATCTCTCTAGAACTCCAGTATGGTAAATGGATAGAGGACGCCAATGGAATAAGATACCATATTGACCTGCCTATGAGGGCAAGATGGGTATCACGCGTCCTTCAGTTGAACATGAGCGTCCCCTGAAGTATTGGGAAGGAAGCATATAAGGACGAGCTGCAACGAAAAGAAAACTATCCCTGGTGAGAACTCCAAGAAGATGTGGACCAAGCCAGGGAATTGGCCATTCTTTAGGTTTTCACGTGATGTGAGGCCTGTGTCTTTTGTTTCGAAAAGAGATTTTAGATGAGATGGTAAGGGTAGGGAACACCTGCCAGTCATGGGAGCATGACTGGGTGAACCCTTCCTAACCATCTGGGATTATCTGCTAGGCAAGATACTAATGCTCTCTAGCAAGGGCCCATAGTGCAAAGCTACTCTGTAGAGTTGCAGAGAGCATGTTGCAGGTTGATTAGAAGAAAAAACTGGCTGCTTAAAGCCAGTAGGTAACAAACTATTCTGCCAAAAACAAGGGAATTGGAGATGGCGAAGAATAGAAGTCAAACCAACAAACCTGTGGTAATAAGGTTTCCAAAAAAGGTTGATAACCTGTTTTGGGTTTACTACCCAGGCCGGAAGGGTTGCTAGTGGAGGACAAACCCTGGTAGGAACTGCTGCATTTGCAGCAATTACCAGGGCAGCGGAAAAAAATCTCTTTTTCTCTTTTTTTTTTTTAAATTGGAAAAAGAAACAGACATAAGCAGGAGTGGTAAGACTTCCTTATTGTCTGATAAGCTGCCCTAAGGTAAGAATGTGAAAGGGGGAGACAACTCTGGAAAGGAAACCCCTACCTGGAATAGGTAGAGAAACATAGGGGCTTACCAGTGTAATAGAAGCACTCTTACAAACCGAATGTTATAGTAAGAGGGCAGGTAAGACAGAGTTGAAGGAGACTGATGATGTAGTAAGTCTCTGAAAGGTAAGATGATACATGCTAGTACAGGGAAAACTGTCTTATTGATAGTTGTTACACCTCTTTTTCCCAGTAGGAGGAAGAGAAACCTGTTAATTACAGGCATGATCATTGTAAAAACTCTTAGAGCAAAAAGAAAGGATGTCTCGTGAAAAGAGATCCATGAGAATTTAGGATGAAATTAGTGTAGATGCTTCAAGTGAAAAGAAGCAGACTACAAAACTCTAACCCCCAAACAGGAGATGTAATGATAATCTATCAGAAACCCTGCGAATGCTGGGTTTGCTGAACCTGTTGAGGTTGTGGTTTCTTTAGCCCGGTTCGATGTTTCCCCTGTCTGGGAACATCTGTATGATGGGTAGAAGATTGATAAAACCTTTTCCCCTTAGGGGAACAAAGTTTGTTAGGAAATTTCCTACCAACTGGGAAAGAGGAAGGCGTAGACAAGCCTCTGAAAACAGCAATGTCAGTGGTTAACTGAGCAGCTTGGAGTAAAGACTCCTTGTTAAAGAGATTTTCTCCAGTGCAAGGAGTATTTCCCAGTCTTTCTTGTACCCATTTGTCCAAGTCTGAAACTTGGAGCCAGGCTTTACGTCGTGCCCCTATAGCTATAGCAGACGTTCTGCTAACAGATTCAAAGGAGTCTAGGGAAGCACGAGTAAGGAACCTAGAGATATTTTGAGCATGACTAACCAATAAGGAATAGTCTGCTCTTTTGGGCTCTTGAAGAAAAGGGGTCAAAAGTAGTAATTTCTTTGTGACTTCAAGAGATAATCCCATATAGAAAATATATGAGAGAATTCTTGCTGAAAGCATGGATGCCTGGAAGGTTTGGCGTCCAAGGCATCCAAAGAGACTCACGACCTGGCGGATAAGAAGAGTGCTTTTTAGTACTCTTAACACGCCTCATTGCTGATTCTACAACAATGGAATGATGAGGAAGTTGAGTCCTTTGAAAACCTGGAGAAGGGGGCACCTTGTATAGAAGATCAGTTGCCCTAGAAGGTGGGGATACCATTAAAGGAGTTTCCCACATTCGAAAGAGCAGATCCTGCAAGGTTTGATGCAAAGGAAGCATGATATCCTCCTTTGGACTCCAGGGAATATACAGAGATTCTGTATTCCCTGGTGCAGGATCCTGACCAGGTATAGAAATGGCAAGTGACTTTGCCATATCAAGCAGGAATGCTTGAAAAGAAAAATCCCCAGAGGGAAGTCCTCTAGAAAGAGGAGTACAGGCTAGATCTGTTGAAGAACTAGCATTGGCACCCAGGGATCTATCCAAATTCATTGGAATAGAAGACCCTAAGAGGTGGAGCATCGGACTGTCCTTACAGGATGGTCGCCGGTACCGCAGGAGGTCGGGACCACAAGCAAGTCGGTAGCGCATTGTCCATGCTAGAGATGGATTCCAAACTCGGTACCGAGGGAAGCGAGCCTGTTGAAACAAGCATGGAAGGTACCGACAGCGATGCTAATGCGGATACCGATACCGACTCCGGTACCGTATCCGATACCGATACATGAAGACCAGTCGGTGACAGCTCTAACGGTATCAAAGAAACCGAGTGTGCCCGACATGGATTATCGGAACAGTGCCTTCGGTACCGTCCGGTGTCGGTACCAAGGCGAGTCGGTACCCAGTCATCCAGACTGGAGATCGATTCCAGACTCGGCATCAAAGGAAGCGAGTCTATCGATGCACATCTGGAGGGTACCGACGTCGGTACCAGTACCGGTACCGGGATCGATACCGATACTGGAAGATCGGTCTGCAGCATCTCTAATGGGCCCGAAGGAACCGAGGGCACCAGACTGCGATCTTCGGTGAGGAATGTTTCATCCAACACCATTGCCGATGCCAGGGTATGGGTACCGCTCGAAGCAGATGCCACTACCGAGCATGGCTCAGGTATGTTCGGAGAGGGGTGAACCTCAGGAACAACCTGAAACCCCATTAAGGATTTGGAGGCCGAAGACTCCCACCGGGGTTTTAAAGTCAGTGTGTCCTCGAGGGTAAGGCCAGAGGCATCTCTATGCTGTGCATGAGATCTACCACTTGAGGACTGGCTAGTCTTAACAGACTGTTTTTGGGTTACCTGATCCTGCGAAGAAGAAACGGTGGTCGGTGCCCTGAAGTTGAATGGGGACTGCATATCGAGGTGAACTCGATGCTGAAGACTTCTTCCAACTATACTGTTGCAGGAGGGACACTCCAGCGGATAGTGGTCAGGACCCAAGCAGGGTAGACACCAATTATGAGTGTCTAAAATCAATTTTGTACCGCCACAGTTTGAACATTTCTTAGGGATAGTGGCTGGCGGTTCCATGAAGGAAAGTGAGTAGGCCTAGCAGGCCGAAAAGCCCGTCAGGCACTAACAAGGAAAAAAGCATTCCTTAAAAAGGAAAATTTACAAGAAAAAAGAAAAGAAACACTGGCGGTACCGGTGGCGTTGGGGAAGGCAGACGCGACCACAAGAAAACTAAAAAATAAAAGAAGAATTTTCTGCGGTGACAGGAGGACGTCCTGCCAGCTCCGCGGAAAAACGAAAACTGAGGAGAGGCAGTTGGGAAAGGCGGGAAGGCAGCACGCAGGCGTGTTGGGATGCTCCCAAAAGTGTTCTGATTGGACGCTGGGGAGCGTTCCCGCGCAGACTCCGTCGGTACCGACGTACCCATATGTGAAGACTCTTTCCTGCTTGTTCCTGGAGATATGTGGTTATACTAGCTGTAGACTAATAATACACAAGCATTCCACATCCTAAAGGCCAAAATGTTTTACAGAACAGAGTCACGAGAGCAGGGCTGGGGCTATCATTAGGAAAACTAAGTGGTTGCCTAGAGTGTCAGGCTTTGGCAGGCATCACCACAGCAAAAGGTTCCAGCCTCCAATCTCCCACCCCTGTTATTACTGCCACATCTTCCTGGGACCAGCACAGGCAACAATATTAATACAACAGCAAAGAAATGCAGTTTGGAAGGAATCCTTTGAAGCCCTGCATACAGTGCTCTGAAAGTGCAGCAGGCCCCACTCCTCCCCCCCCAACATAGACTTCCTGTTTGCATCAGGGAAGATTGGCTGCACTTTCAGAGTGCTGTGCACGGGGTTCAGAGGCTTCCTGCCACACTGCACTTCTTTACTGTTTTATTCCCATTGCCCTCATCACCGCTGGACCTGGGCGATACAGCAGCAGCAACAGTGGTAAGGTTGAAGGCAGGGGCAGGAAGAATGAAGGTTGTCTAGGGCAGCTGCTGCCCTTGCACTGGCCATGAAAGACAGAATCTACCAGAAGAACATATTTTCTGATTCTTTGGGCTGATCCTTAAAATGAATTATTTTAGATACGTAAAAAGGGGAGAACTTTCTCCAGAGGGCACAGTATGGGGCCTACTGTGACCTTCTCTATGCTAATATGGGGGAGACCCTCAGGGACAAAGTAAAGAAACCCCACCTACAGTTTGAGAGGTCACCTGGAAGGAGAACATAATCTTGGTGTGGCAGGAAGTGATCCTGTAGCCAGGGGCTGCCTTCCCAATGATGCAACATCCTCCCACACCAAGGCTGCTTCTCCACAAACACGTGGCCTAGGAGGAAAGTGTAGAATGGCAATTCAATCATTAGGCAGGTAGATAGGTG
Source organism: Ichthyophis bannanicus (assembly GCA_033557465.1). Taxonomy (NCBI): domain Eukaryota; kingdom Metazoa; phylum Chordata; class Amphibia; order Gymnophiona; family Ichthyophiidae; genus Ichthyophis; species Ichthyophis bannanicus. The sequence continues at coordinate 20,106,309 of CM066037.1, read as the reverse complement.
GCTGGCGGATGCGTACATTGCTTGGTTACATGCCCGAGTGGTGAATGGTGGCAAACCCCATACATCACCTAAATAAGATTTTAGCCAGTGCTGAGGATCCAGTTGTCTTAGTGCAGGTGGGTAGCAATGACAAAGGAAAGTGCAGGAGGGAGATTCTGGAAGTTAAATTTAGGCTTTTAGGTAGAAAGCTGAACTCCAGAATCTCCAGGGAGCATCCTCAGAAAGGCTGCTCGATCTCTGCCAAGGAACCAAGAAACAAGCAGCGTTCCGGAGTCTCAATACATGCAAGTGCTGATCATGCATAAAGGAGGGAGTTTGATTTGTTAGGAACTGGTTAACATTATGGGGAAGGAGCAGCCTATTCCGAAAAGGTAGGTTTCACCTTCACCAGGAAGGAACCAGGCTTTTGGCACTAATGTTTAAAAAGAAAATAGAAAAGCTTTTAAATGACAACCTGGGAAAAGGTAACAGTCATGCAAGAGCACATGGCTTCGAGGAAGGTACTGGAAGAATACTAGCAAAACAGGAAAGTTAGTGTTGCAATAAGGACAAAAGTAGTCCAAGTGCCTTTAAGTAAAGAGCAAAGAGACTTGAAAGATTGTAAATTCTCTCTGTTAAGTGACAAGCAGGTTGTAAATACAAAAAAACCCCAACCAAACAGCTCTGAAATGTCTGTATACAAATACAAGAAGCCTAAATAAGATGGGAGAGTTAGAATATATAGTACTGGATGAAAGGTTAGATATAATTGGCATCTCAGAGGCCTGGTGAAAGGAGGGTAACCAATGAGACACTATAATACCTGGTTTCAAACTATTACAGTGATAGGTTGGATCACATTGGTGGAGGAGTGGCGCTATATGTTAAAGAGAGCATCGAGTCAAACAGGATAACTATTCTGCAGGAAACAGAATATATGATGGAATCTTTATAGATAGAAATTTCATGTGAGAAGGCGAAAGGGAATAGTAGTGGGAATGTACTACCGTCCGCCTGACCAGAACAAACAGACAGATGTTGAAATGCTAACAGAAATTAGGAAAGCTAACAAAAAAAGTAGCAACACAGTAATAATGGGTGATTTCAATTACCACAATATAGACTTGGTCAATATCATCTTAGGACATACTAGGGAGATAAAGTTTCTAGATGAAATAAATGACTGCTTCAGGGAGCAGCTGGTTCAGGAACCGCCTCTAGGTGAAGCTAGTTTAAACCAAGTCCTAAGTTCAACGCAGGATCTGGTGCGAGAAATAACAGTGTTGAGATATGATGAGTTATACAGAATGCTACTTGTCCCTCTTCAAAGGGATTATCAACAGTCCCCTTTAAGGGAGTCTGCGGTCCAGAGTTCAGGGCTGGGAGGCCTGGCTCACAGGGAGAAATTAAGAACCCAGCAGGCTGTAGGAGGGAGAGAGGCCCATGGAGTCAGAAGTCCTTCCAAGGCAAGCCATGCAAAGGAGTTCTGAGGTAGGAACTTTAACTGGGGCTGGAGGAAGGGCCAGGAGAACCAGCTTGTGGAGGTTTAACAAGTTGGGCCAGAATTGAAGCTGATTTTGTTTTCCCTAAACTGCTGTCTGTTCTAAGCTTTGCTTTGTGGAGATTTAGCAAGGGGGGACAGAATAAAAACAGTGTTTAACCATATGGGATTACTTGGAAAAGTGATCATAACATGATCAAATTTGACTTAATACTGCAATGAGGACACTGTTAGCATTTAACGTTCAAAAAGGAGGCTATGACAAAATGAGGAAAATTGGAAAAAACCCTAAAAGGAATAGCTGCAAAGATTACAATTTTACAGCAGGGTAGACATTGTTTAAAAATATCATCTTGAAAGCCAACACCAGATCTATTCCATGCTTTAAAAAAAGACGGAAGGAAGGCCAAATGACAGTCGGCATGGTTAAAAGGTGAAGTGAAAGAAGCAATTATAGCTAAAAGAACGTCTTTCAAAAAATTGAAAAAGGAATCAAATGAAGAAATCAGGAAAGAGCATACATAATGGCAAGTTCGATGCAAAGCATTAATAAGGAAGGAAGAATGAATTTGAAAAGAAGTTTGATGTGGAAGCCAAAACTCAGCAAAATCTTTTGAGTGCATGCCAAGTGAGAAGCCTATGAGGGAGTCAGCTGGACCATTAGATGATAAAGGGGTAAAAAGGAGCATTCAGGGATAAGACCATAGCAGAGAGACAAAATGAATTCTCTTCTTCATCTTTACTGAAGATAATGTAGAAGAGATATATTTTCTGCTGAACTTTGAAGTTGTAAGAGATCAGTGGTTCCCTGTTCTAGGGGACCATCTGGTATCAGGATAACCTCAATGAATATACGAGAGAGATTTACATGCACTACTACTACTGCATCAAAAGTTCTCCCATATACATTTATTGTGGATATCCTGAAAATCAATAACAGGGCAAATTGACAAACTAAAAAGTAGCTAATAACCTGGACCAGATGGTATAATCTCTAGAGTACCGAAGGAACAGAAAAATTAAATTACAGATCTATTATTAGTAATTTTTATTGTGCCATTAAAATAGTCTACAGTACCTGAATACTGAAGGATGAAAATTTAATGCCAATTTTTAGAATGGGCTCCAGGCGTCATCCAGGAAAACTAGACTGGTAAGCCTGACATCAGGGCAATATGGTAGAAACCATTATAAAGAACAAAATTACTGAATATATACTGTAGATAGCCATGTTTTAATGGGACAAAGCCAGCATGGATTTAGCCAAGGGAAGTCTCATCTAGAAAAACCAGGGTCGGGGATCTCTATCCTACGCTGAACGCAAACTATTTTGCATGCACAGATGTGCATCGGCATAGTGATCTGAAAGCAAGTGTGCTAGTTTCCCTACCGTTTTCATTATCATCCATAAAAATAAAGGGGATATTAGAGTACTACCTTCTCTATGCACTCCAGGAGTTTGTATAGTAGAACAAGAGCTTTTCAGATGCCTTTCATACCCCGGAGCAGGTATACATTTGGAAGCTGCTCAGGACATGCAGAGTGTTTCTGAAATCGGGCAAGGACGTCCAAGTGCTTAGAAACTCTGCGGACGTGCTCACACCATACCACTGTTCGTCCTTGGACGTTCTCATGCTGGGGATATCCTTAGAACCGCTTTCTAAACTGGCTCCAGGGCCATCTCCATGCTTTGCATGTCTCTATGCCTGTCTTAAGACACACAAAGCATGAACAGGGCTTCTAAAATATTTATCAGTTTTTTTATACCGCTGTATGATTTAGTCAAAGCAGTTTACACTGTAACAAACTTGGTAAATGTACATTAAACAAGGATATTGATAACTTGGATTTTTCTGAGGCAATGGAGGGTTAAGTGACTTGCCCAAGGCCACAAGGAGTGCTAGTGGGACTCAAACCCCGGTCTCTTGGTTCCCCAGCCAGATATCTAACCATTAGACTACTACTCCATGCTGGCATCAATCTCCAACAACATATGCTCTATAAACCTGATCTATAGAGCTCCATCAGCCGATCCAGATGACCTATCAATCATAATAAACTTAGCATCCAACATCCAGGGTCCAAATAAACCTAATTGGATCCTAGGGGGACATCAATCTGCCATCATTACAGGACAATCAGGCAACTGCACTTATAGAAGCCCTAGAGATCCTGGGATACACGCAAGTGGTGCAGGAACCTACGCACGCGAAAGGTAACATTCTAGACCTTATATTCGCCCCTCAGGTAATTTGCGATCGACCACAAAACATCATGCTGTCAGTAGCAGCAGTCCCATGGTCTGATCATAAACTTATCACTTTTCAGATGCCTATCCTCAACAAGCCACCAAGGCCCAAAGTGGATCCAAGCAGGACCTCTAGCCCAGCTGCCAGAAGTTTCCACCCGTTTAATAGGGAACGCATCTTAGCCGAAACCTGCGCACTCATTGATGAGACTTCCCTAAACCTAGATGAACTGATCACCGCCTGGAACAACAAACTCAGCGCAATCGCGATCTGTACTCCAACAAACAAGTCCCCGAAGAAAAGAACATCAGCCCCATGGTTCACAGCCGACCTGAGGGCATCACTAACCCTTCTACGGAGGCTTGAGAAGCGCTGGAGGAAGTCACGCACCAGTAGTGACCAAGCAGCATACATCCAACACCTGGCTGTGCACCGCAAAGCCATCACAGACAAGATGAGACAATATCATACAGACACCCTGAGACGGTCATTAAATAAACCACATGACCTGTTTAACCTAGTCAAAACTCTTGCTAAAGAACCAACCCCTGAGCACCATGGCGATATCCACCCGCAGGACTTTGCAGTCTACATGCAATCCAAAATGTGCAAGACCAACAAAATAGTAATACCGGACCCCCCCGACGATCAAGAGTACCCAGCATCGTTAACATCCTTCTCTACACCATCAAAGAAACTTATCAAAGATAGCATCTTAGCCCTAAAAACTACCACCGCACACACAGATCCCTGTCCAGCATTCTGGATAAAAGATCTGCGATGTGACCTCTCTCCAATTATAGCCAACATCATAAACCGATCCTTTAACACTGGGTCTTTCCCCTCTACTCTCAAACAGACCTCTGTCAGACCTCTTTTAAAAAACACCAAGTTAGACCCCCAAAAGGTAGAGTCTTACAGGCCCATATCTAGTATATCTATGCTCGCAAAAATCATTGAAAAAGTAGTGCATAGGCAATTACAGGATCATATTGACTCTGCTGCCCCACTAGATCCATCCCAACATGGATTCAGAGAGTCACACGGAGTGGAAACACTACTCACAGCCACTGTTCCCTCTAAGCTGTGCGCGTGTGCGCGCGCACACACCTCGCCGAGCGAGCGCACATACTTTACAACAGAGCGCACAAAAATTATGGCTCTGATTCTGATAGAAAACAACACAGACATCTTAAAACTTAAAAGTTATGATTGTAATTACTAGACATTTCCTGCTTCATTTAGTAATCGTCTATTTTCATTTAATTTGATTAAAATCAGTGTGGTGTACATACTGTATTCTGATGTGTAGTCAAATTTTAAAGTATATAACTCCGAGTGTCATTATGTGGCGCACAAAAATTTAACCTTCCTTCAAAAGCTGCACACAGCTGATATTTTATGCGCACACAGCCTACAGAAAATTAGAGGGAACATTGCTCACAGCCCTTTTCAACAACATAATTTCTGGCGTTGACAACATCCGACATGGATTTGCACTCATTTTTTTAGATATAGCATCAGCTTTCGACTCAGTATGCCATGAGATTCTTCTTTGCCGGCTAAGAGAGAAAGGTATCAACGGAACGGCGCTCGAATGGTGCAGATCCTACCTGTCCGGAAGATGGCAGCATGTTCGAGCAGACGGGGCTACATTGGAACCATTTCAACAAGGTCAAGGAGTGCCACAAGGATCCTCCCTATCATCCTGGATGTTTAATATATGTTACTATAATATATACATCCAACCCATCTGCAACATCATTAGAACCTTCAATGTCAGTTGTATGATATATGCCGACGATGTTCTGTTATACATGCCAGTATCATTAGATAAACTAGACCTCGCCCCTCTGACCAACTGCTTCAACACCATATCGGAGTGGCTCCTCTCACAAAATCTGCAAATTCAACACAGAAAGACGGAGGTTCTCTTCATCTCGAGGAATCCAGACTTCATACCACCCAACTGTGTGAAGGTAAACGATGCCGAACTACAAGTGAAACCCGCTATACGTTACCTTGGAGTGACGCTGGATCAAAACCTTGACATGAAGAAACACATTGCCAATACCGTAAGAGCGATCTATTTCAAGATCAGATCCCTCAGACACCTATGCCCGTTACTCGATCCAGATGATTTCCGCACCATTTACCAAGCCCTGATCATTCCCCATTTTGATTATGCAAACTCCATACTACAAGGGCTCCCCCAATCCACCTTGAACCCCCTGCAACTTGCTATGAACAGTGCAGCGCGGGTTCTCTTTGGGGCATCCAGGAGAGACCATGTAACACCCCTCCTGAAACAGTTACACTGGCTCCCCATTCAAGCCAGGATCAGTTTTAAGACCTTGCTGATGACCTTCAAAGCTGGCAAGGGGCTCTCCTCCTCCTCTCTATCTGAACTCATCCAACCATTTGCACCTAACAGACCAAGAAGAACCGCAGAGTCAAACATGCTAACAATCCCAAAAGAAATTACAAGATGCACCAAAACAACAGCTAACAGAGCTTTCCGACTCTGTGCCCCAAGACTACGGAATACATTACCGGCACATATCAGGGCAATCCCCAACTTGAGCCAGTTCAGGAAGGCCCTTAAACATTTCCTCTTCATCAAATATCTCACTGACAACACCGAACCTCAGTCCCACTTGAATAGCGAGAACTTCAGCAGTAGTAGTAGTCAACCAGGCAAGCCCTCGCAACATGTGTCCCCAACAATGTAAAACACCAAACAGTATCCTTTTCTCGCTACGCTTCTTATGTATATAGTTTACCCTGTTATCCAAGTTCCATATCCTGTTAATTGTAATGACCAGACATATGCAATTTGTCGGATGTTTCTGTTCCATGTAAACCGCGCTGATGTCGAATAGTGCGGTATATAAGAAATGTTAATAAATAACTAATAAATAAATACTCCTCCACTCCACTCCACTCCACTAAAATAACCCCCATAGTTGTAACTGGATTTTCACAAAGCTTCTGACAAAGTCCCACATGAGATTCCTGAGGAATTAAAAAGTCCTGGGAATAGGAGGCAGCGTTCTATTGTGGACCAAGAACTGGTTAAAAGACAGCAACTAGAGAGCAGGGTTAAATGGTCAAGTGTCTTAATGGAGGAAGGTGAATAGTGAAGCGCCCCAGGGATCTGTGCTGGGCCTGCTGCTTTTTAACATATTCATAAATGACCTGGAAATGGAAACAGCAGATGAGATCATCAGATCTGCAGGATGACACAAATACTCGAAATTACTAAATTGTGAGAAATGCCAGGAAGACCTAGCAGATGAAATGTAATGTGGACAAGTGCAAAGTGATGCACTTAGGAAAGAGCAACCCAAATTAGAGTTAGACGATACTTTTCCTGGGTGGTGACTCCTAATTTGTAACCTAGAATCTAAACGTCATGTATAGTATGCTGAGATCTTTAGCTTAATGTGCAGTGGCTGCAGGCAAAAATCAAGCAGAATGCTAGGAATTATTAGGAAAGGAATAAAACAGAAATATCATAATGCCTCCATGGTGTGACCACACCTTAAATATTGTGCGCAATTCTGCTCTCTACATCTCGAAGAAGATATAGTATTAGAAAAGGTACAGAAAAAGGTACCCAAAATGATTAAGAGGATAGAACGGCTCTCCTATGAGGAAAGGCTAAAGAGATTAGGGCTCTTCAGCCTGGAAAAGAGAAAGCTGAAGGAAGGTATGACAGAGGTCTATAAAATCCTGAGTGGAATGGAGTGGGTACACGTGAATAGATTGTTTATTTCAGAAAGTTCAAGGACCAGGGAACATGCCACATAGTTACTAAGTTGTACATTTAAAACAAATAGGAGAAAATATTTCTTCACTCAACACATAATTAAGCTCTGGAATGCATTGCCAGAGGATGTGGTAAAAGCAGTTAGCGTAGCTGGGTTTAAAAAAAGCTTTGGACAAATAACTGGAGGAAAAGTCCATAAACTGTTATTAAGTTAGTCCAAGAAAAAATTACCGCTTATTGCTGGGAGGTAAGCAGCATGAAATCCAGCTTCTTTATGGGATACTGGGCATCATGTTCCTTTGTCCTGACCCAGTATGACAATTCTTATGTCTGGCAGGCTGCATATACAGAAATAATTAAGCCCCAATAAAACTGCAGGTGCTCATTTACCCAGATCTGTCTGGACGACTGTGCAGGGGATACAGGAGGCTGCATGTTCCAACAACAGTCATATTATGGTATACAAGATGACGTTTTACTTACCAGTTAATGTCTTTTCCTTGAGTCCAGCTAGACCAGTCCAGACAAGTTGGTTGTGTTCCTCTACCAGCAGATTGGTGGAGACAAAGAACCAATGAAAAGCCCAGGTTTCAATGACATCACTTTTATGCCTTTACTCACCTCAACCATCAGAGGTCTCCTTCAGTATTCATCCCAAAGCATATGGGAGAAATGTGGCAAGCCTCACACAACCTCAATTGTGGGCAACAATGAGTAATCAGGCCCGTCTGGAATCTACCCGCCATTCTGCTTTTTTCTTCCTAGGACCTGCCCTCTGGAACTCCCTTCCCCTTCTCCTCCGTACTGAGCTGTCCTACCCCCGCTTCAAAGCCCTCCTCAAAACTCATCTGTTCTGTCAGGCCTTCGACCTCCCTCCCCCTGCCGATGGCGCCCCATCCCCCAGTCGCGCCCCCCATTCCCCGTGACTCTTTCCTCTTCCTTTCTCCTCTCTCTCCCTTCCCCTCCTACTACCCCTCGTTGGAGCTTTCCTGTCCTCTACCTCTGTTACTGTCTCTTGCTGTCCTATCATTTATTGGCGTTCCTTTCTATCTTTCGTTTCCAGCAGCTGACATTTTACCTGTTATTGTACACTGCCCTGATGCTCCGGCCTGGGCGGTCTATCAAGCGCTCGAATAAAGAATCAACAGTAGAGAACTATGTACAGGAAAGCATAAACAGAAGGCTGTCAGTAGAAGATAAACCTGCAGAGCCAAGTATAAAAATCATAGCAGACCCAAGGGTACCGCAGCAGAAGAACAAAAACAAATACAGTTACAGGGGCGGGCCCTGGACTGGTCTCACAGGACTCAAGGAAAGGACATTAACTGGTAAGTAAAATATCATCTTCCATATGGTCGTACCGGACTAGTCCAGACAAGTGAGATGTACCAAAGCTACGACTCTACTGGGCAAGAAGACAGAGCAGCTCACAAAACCCTTGAGACAAAAGCTGTGTCTGCCTGTGCATGGACATCCAAACAGTAATGCTTGACAGAAGTGGAAAGTGATGCCCACGTTGTCGACTAACAAATGGCTGCAAGGGCTACCGAATGCCACTCTGCCCATGAGGACATTTGTGATTGGGTAGAAAGGGTGCACAAACCCTCCAGAACCAGCTAGTTCCACAACAGATACATTTAGGCAATGGCCTCCTAAATACTTAGCCACTGCGACACCATTGCATAGGCCAGCAAACAGCACAAAAAGATGGTCAGACTTTCAGTGGCACCATTCTATTAATTGTTTTCAATCTTCTCCTTCAGCAAGTAGGTTTAAAAGATCGTTTTTCAAAACCTCGGTCTGATTTATATTTTACATTTGACACAATTGACGTTTTTCATTAGGATATGTTTTTATGAAAGGTGTGCCATGATTGACACTGCACGGTTTGTCCCTTTGGTTTTGCTTTCAAATTCCACCCATTATCAGCTCCTCCTTTCTCCATATGCGCATGTGCTGGCGTTTACCTTCCTCTGCGCGTCAACTGAGCAGTGACGGCAGTTTTTCTGAGGTATGGCTCTTTCCCTTGTGCATTTGCTGATTCGTGTGGTTACTCTGATTCATTCGGAAAGCTTTATATGTTTTGATTAAGGTTTTTCCACCTGTCATATTATCGTGGTTCTCTCCCCCGTGCATGTGCTTCCTCTCTTCTTCTCTCTCCCCCCTTTTTTTTTGCAAAGAAAGAAGCAGATGCATTAGAAGGTTGTTTGGGGCTGTTTGAAATTGCGATATTGATATACATGGATGGCCACATCAGTTTTTGACACCTATTTTGTACATAGGGTTATACTTCATTCTTTAATCCCCTTTTTTTGAAATGTGTTTGTTAAAACCCTTATAAAAAGCATTACTACAAAGCATGGTTGTTGCTCCTGTTTTATGCAACGTTTTTTTAACAAAATTCCATTATTAAAAAATACTCCCTTTTTTAAAACTTCATTACCCATGGCAGCGGTTTGTTTTGGCTTTCCACAGACTCACTCCGGTTTTTGTTTCCTGTCTGCCTTAGTTTTAATTCCCTCCTTTTTTATGGCAGCTTTATGATTGTGTCATATGTACTGACAATTTTACTTATCTGGCATTTCCTGTCCTTTTCCTCCTCTCTCTCTGTTTTTTGCTTGTCAATTTATGTAATTGAGTATGCAATGTCTTGGTATATGGTTTTATTCATTAGATTTTTGTGAATAATTTTTATGTTTCTTGGCATTAGCATATAATCTAATTTTCTGCGCAAAGAGTGTGAAGTGACATTTGGTTTATACATCGCAACAGAGGTTAGTATTTCAATTTTGTTTTAAGCACATTCTCATCAGGTCCCGAGCACTGCTGTTCCCCCCTTGTTGCATTTGATAATTATGTATATGTATGATGGTATTATTGTTTTTTAACCTTTTGCTTTTATAATATTTTTGGTTTTATTTAACACATATTTATTGTTTTATTAATTGTGTTTTATTATATGTTTTGAGTCTTGGTTTGTTGTTCCTTACTACTTCTGATGTTAATATGTTTATGTTTTTAGTTGTTTTGCCTGGCTAGCCCCTGACTAAGGGTACGAAACACGGCCTGTGTCAGGCGGCCGTTGGTTTAATAAAGGACTCTGTCTTTCTTGGTTCTTCACGCCTGTGACTGTGTCTCCTAAATACTTAGCCACTGCGACACCATTGCATAGGCCAGCAAACAGCACAAAAAGATGGTCAGACTTACGAAAAGAATTCATAACCTCCAAGTACTGAGAAGTACCCTTCGGACAGCCACAAGGCAAAGATCCTTATCCTTCCCCCGACACTGCTCCTTAGAGGAGGAGGGCAGGAAGACCACATGCTTCACATGAAAGGGGAAAAAAAATCACTTTAGGCATGGAAGAAGGCATAGGCTGAATGGAAATGGCCTCCTTCAGAAAAGACAGATAAAGATCTCAGCAAGACAGAGTCTACAGCTTGGAATATTACTTTGCAGATGAAATCGCAACCAAGAAGACCATCTTGAGCCTCAAATCTTTCAAAGTAGCATGCTGCAAAAGCTCAAGGGGTGCCAGTCACAGATCCCAGGAAGAGATCACAGAGCAGAGGGGAGAACGCAGATCTTGAACCCCCTGGAGAAAGTGCAAGACATCCAGATGGAAGGCTACAGACTTACCAGCCACTGGACCTTGGAAACAGGCCAAAGCTGCCACCTGAACTTTCAGGGAGCTAAAGGAAAGGCCCTTCTCCAGGCCATCCTGTAGAAAAAAACAACAGAGATGGCACATTGGCCACCTCAGGAGCCAACTACCGAGTGCCACACCATTGCTCAAAGAGGCACCAGACCCGCAGATATGCTAGCTTGGCAGACCTCCTCCGGGCTCTGAGCAGAGTAGAAAACTACCACCAGAGAGTAGCCTGTACACACTAACCATCTACCTTCAGGATCCAAGCCATAAGCAAGGAGAGAGTCGGGTTCTCCAGGATGATTGGTCCCTGCTGCAAAAAACCCTGAGATGGAGGCAACCGAAGAGGAGGCACCGACTTGAGCCACACCAAGTTTCCGAACCATGATCTCCTCAGCCGAACTGGTGCTACTAGAACAATCCTGCCCAGACAGCATTCTATATGTCGAATCACATGCCCCACCAGGGACCACATGGGAAATATGCACAGCAGGTGATGACTTGGCCAAGGCTGGGCCTAGGAGTCAATGTCCTCGGACCCTGTCTCCGTGTGGCATCTGAAGAAGTGGCAGACTTTGGCATTGGAATAGGTTGCCATCAGATTCATTTTGGGGTGACACCAGAGGTACAGCATCAACTGAAATGCCTCCGGACTCAACTCCCACTCTCCAGGATTCAGAAAGTGCTAGCTGAGGAAGTCCGCTTCCATATTGTCCACCCTGTCAATGTGCTGAGCCGGTAAGGCTAGGAGGTTCTTCACCGCCCAGGCAAACAGAAGAGTCATCTCCAGAGCTATCCCTGCACTCCTCGTGCCATCTTGTTGATCAACATAAGCCATCGCCGTGGTGCTGTCTGAAACACTCAAACCACCTGGTCCTCAACCTGGGACCGGAAACACAGAAGAGCCATTCTGAGGCCCTCACCTCAAGGCAGTGAGGGCTCACACTGCTTCGTTGAGGTTCCAATGACCCTGGGCTGTACAGTCTTGACAATTGGCTCCTAGCCCAAGAGACTAGCTAGCATCCAACACCAGGAGGATTCAGTAGAAATCGTTCAGTGGCATGCCATTCCTCAGATTAAAGGGCTGCGGCCAACACAGCAGAATGGACTTCAACATCAACGGGAGCGGGAACCTGCACTCAAACTCTTGATAACTCAGGCACCACAGAGCCAACAAGGTCTGCTGGAGTGGCCACATATGAGCACGCACCCAAGGCACCATCTCCTATGGTCACCGCACCCAATCCAAGGAGCTGAAGATAATCCCAGACTCTGGGAGCCCACTGTGCACAAAACAGCACCAGGCAATCCAACAGCCTTTTGAATTTCTCCTCTGGAAAGAAAAGTCTTCCCACTCGCGTATCAAAATGTGTTCCCAGAAACTCTAGGGAATGGGAAAGCAACAGTTGACTCTTTTCCCGATTGATCACCCAGCCGAGAACACCACTTGGGATGCCACCAGAGATGCTTCTGAAAAGGGAATGGGCCCGAATGAGCCAGTCGTCCAGATATGGATGGATACAGATTTCCTTGGTGCTGCAGCGCCACCGCCACCACCACCACCATGGCCTTGAAGGATGTCCTCAGGGCGGTGGATACCCAAAAGGGATGGAGGTGAACCAAGTATGGCAAAATGCAGATACCATTGCTGATCTGCTCAGATTGCGATATGAATGTACGCCTTAGCCAGATTCAAAGAAGCCAAGAACTCTTCTCAAAACACTGCTTGAATCACAGACAGCACAGTTTCCATTCGGAAGTACAGGACGCGCAAGTGCTTGTTGATCCCCTTGAGGTCCAATGGACCAGAAGGAACCATCTTTTTGGGCACCACGAAATAGATGGAGTATCTGCCCTTGTCCCGCTCATCCCGAGGGAAAGGCACCACCGCCTTTAGTAGCAGTAACTTGTCCAAGGCGGTCTGCACAGCTACACTTTTGATTGCAGACCCCCAAGGGGAGATGACAAAGGCATCCAGAATCAGCTCTTTGCATTCCAGGACATAGCCAAACTGAATGGTATCTAGCACCCAGGGATCCTTGGTAACCCGGGCCCATTTATGAAAGAAAAGGTGAAGCCTGCCCCCAATCAGAGGACCCAGGGAATGGGCCCCCAAGCCTTCATTGCACAGCCCAGGAAGGTCCACTTTACATCTGACAGGAGAACCCAGATATAGAGGAGGAGGGAGAATCGTGGGGTTCACAAGTCCCTCAGAAGGGTAGAATCTAGGAACAGGAGCTGGAGGGGAGCGAGTTAGGGATGGCCTCCTCAGACTACATTTCCGGTGTCCCTAAACCCCCATGAATCCTGGTGGCGAGAGAGGGGAGAATGTGATACCTTGTTTCCCAGTCTATCCTCTGGAGATGCTTTGATTTCCCTAACTAGCTTCTCCAAGCCCTCTAAAAACACAAACTGACCCCTGCAGAGAGCTTAGACAACTGGAACTTGGAACACCGGGTCGCTGTGCAGTGTTGAAGCCAAAGTCAGCGACATGCCACCATAGAAAAGCAATATTTTGGTCACCAGGCAGACCCATCCAAATCACACATGGCATCTGACAAGAAAACCGCTGCGGACTCCAAAAGCACTAAAGTGTCATTCCCGAAGGGGCAACTGAATACAACCGAGTAGGGCATGAGCCGTAAGCCTCCTGCAAACCACCATCAGGAGGATAAAGGGGGTTGCTGAAAAAAAATGTCTCCTAGTAGGAGACACTGTCTCACTTCCGTCCCTCAGCAATCTTGGCACGGAAGCTCTGCTTACTTCTCGGAGATGTCCACCTTTCAGTTGGTGGATATGGACCTCTCTTCTGCTGCTCTAGTTCTGCAGGTGACAGTGGGTTCAAGTGGATAGAAAGACATAAGAACATAAGAGATATCATACTGGGTCAGACCAAGGTCCATCAAGCCCAGTATCCTGTATCCAATAGTGATCAATCATGGTCACAAGTACCTAGCAGTTTCCCAAAAAGACAAGTTCCACAATGCTTGTACTGGGGCAAGCAGTGGATTTCCCGGGTCCCCTTTAATAATGGTTTACAGACCTTTCCTCCAGAAACGTATCCAAACCTTTTTTAAACCTGGCTACACTAAACAACTTTTACTACATCCTCTAGTAACGAATTCCAGAGTTTGATTACACGTTGAGTGAAAAAAAATATTCTCTCTTATTAGTCTTAAATAGTTTGAACTGTAGCTTCATTGCATGTCCTCTAGTCTTTCTATATTTTGATGGCGTAAACAATTGATCTACATTTACAAGTTCCACTCCATTCATTATTTATAGTCATCTATCATATCTCCCCTCAGCCGTCTCTTTTCCAGGTTGAAGAGCCCTAACCTTTTTAGCCTCTCTTCAAAAGAGTATCCTTCCATCCCCTTTACCATTTTGGTGGCTCTTCTCTGAACCTTTTCTAATAACACTATATCCTTTTTAAGAAACAGAGACTAGAATTGCACACAATATTCAAGATGTGGTCGCACCATGGAATGATACAGAGGCATTATAATACCTTTTGTTTTATTCTCCATTCCTTTCCTTATGATTCTTAGCATTCTATTTGCTTTTTTGGCGCCGTTGCACACTGGGCAGAAAGTTTCAACATATTTTCCACGATGACGCCTAAATCTTTTTCCTGGGTGGTGGTTCCTAATGTGGAATCTTGCATTGTGTAAACATAGTTTGGGTTGTTCTTAAGTACATAACTTTGCACTTGTATATATAAAATTTCATCTGCCATTTGGATACCCAGCCTTCCAATTTATCAAGGTCCTCTTGCAATTTTTCACAATCCTCATGGGTTTTAACAACTTTTAATAATTTTGTGTCATCTGCAAATTTGATTGCTCACTTGTTATTCCCATTTCCAGGCCATTTAAGAATATGTTAAAATGCAGCAGACTCGGCACAGATCCCTGGGGTACTCCACTATTCATCTTTCTCCATTGGGAAAATTGGCCATTTAGCCCTACCCTCTGCTTTCTATCTTTTAATCAGTCCCTGATCCACAATAGTAAACTGCCTCCTATCCCATGACTTTTTAGTTTTGCCAAGAGTCTTTTGAGACAGACTTTGTCAAAGGCTTTCTGAAAGATACACTATATCAACCGACTCACTTTGGTCTACCTGTTTATTTACACCTTCAAAAAAAACATAACAGATTAGTAAGAAAAGACCTTCCTTGGCTAAAGCCATGTTGGTTTCTCACATTTATTTATTTATTTTATTTAAACGGATTTCTATACCACCTTTTCCTACGATCAAGGCGGTCTACACAGCAAACAATCAACCAAATACTGTGTCTAGTGTGTGCATGCATTGAGCAGTGAGTGCGTGTGTGTGTAGATGGTTGTTGATTCTTGGTGAGCTATTTACAACGCGTGTTATTTACAATACTATGTACACATCAGGACTTTACTTCAGTACTATAATCGTGTCGTGAGGGGAGGGTGGTTGATCTGAGGTATTGTCTGTTGCACAGTTTAAGTGATGTCACCGTAGTGCTCTATGAAGAGGGTCGTTTTTAGCAGTTTCCTAAAGTCCTTAATGTCTGTTGTTGACCGTAGTTCATCAGGGAGGGCATTCCAAATGGTTGGTGCCGCCTTTGATAAGGCTCGTTTTTCGGTGTCCTTGCGTAGCTTGGTGAAGTCTCTTGGTGTGTTGACATGGTTGGATGTGCCTCTCCTCCTCGGTCTTGTGCTGCTGTCGGGTTGAATGAGTGGGTGTAGGCTGAAAGCTGATGATTGTTGTTTGATTTTGAATATGTGTATGACTGTCTTGTATTTGATGCGGGATCCGATTGGTAGCCAGTGGAGCTCTTTTAGAGTGGGTGTGATGTGTTCTTGTCTTGTGGTTCCAGTTATTATGCATGCTGCTGTGTTTTGCGCCAACTGCAATGGCCTGATTGTCTGTTTTGTTAGACCAAGATAGATTGGGTTGCAGAAGTCTAGGATTGGGGTTATTAGTGCCTGACAGACTGTGCGGAAGTGTTCCTGAGAGAGGAGGGGCTTGAGGCGTTGGACTAGTGTCATCCTGTGGTATGCATTTTGGGTGGTTCTGCTGATGTGGGACTGAAGGTTCAGTTCTTTGTCCAGTGTCACTCCGAGGTATTTCACTTCTGGTTGTATGGGTATGGATGTGATGTCTATCTTGATGTTGCAAGGAGGGATGAAGTCAGAGTTTCATGTGATGATTAGTGCCTCAGTCTTGCTGTAGGTTATGGTCAGGTTGTTGTCTTGAAACCAGCTGTTCATGTGCATGAGACATTCTGTTATCTTGGAGTAGTCTGGGTTGTCGAGGGTGATTGGTGTATATATCATTATGTTGTCCGCAAAGATTTTATCCTGTGTTCTTTTATGATGCTGCATATTGGCTGGATGTAGAGATGCCGACCAGACTTGATGTCCAGAGAGGTATGCTGTCTGCCTGGTGCCAAAATCCAAGATGTTACGGAGAGTTTGCCGAGACTCATCAAGCCCACTGACTATTACCCAATGTTGCTAATCCATGTTGGAACAAATGATACTGTCAGGTATACCTCGGAACGTATCAAAAGTGACTTCATGGCTCTGGGACAGAGGGTGAAGCAGTTAGGTGCAAAGGTGGTGTTCTCTTCAATCCTCCCTGTTGAGGGTAAAGGCCAAGGCAGAGAGGTCGCATCCTGGAGATGAATGCATGGCTGCGTGGATGGTGTCATCGAGAGCGTTTTGGTTTCCTAGACCATAGGATACTGTTCCAAGGGTTGCAGAGCAGAGATGGCATCCATCTGTCCAAAAAAGGTCAACGCATCTTCGGTAGTAGACTGGCAAATCTACTGAAGAGGGCTTTAAACTAGATTCGTTGGGGATAGGTGAAGAAAGCCCCCAGGTAAGTGAAAGCCCCCAGGTAGGTGATACATTAAATACCTTTATGGAAATGGGTAACAGGGGTAACATATGGAAAGCAGTGTGTATAAATGCCCGTAGCATGGGAAATAAGATCCCTGATGTTGAAGCTTTGGTGGGAGTGGCTGACTTGGATTTAGTGGCAGTTACAGAAACATGGTTCACAGACAACCATGACTGGGATGTAACTATACCTGGCTATACTTTATTCAGAAAGGACAGAGTAGGAAGAAGGGGAGGAGGAGTGGCACTATATGTAAAAACTACTATTAAAGCTTTGGAATTACAGAGCTTAAAAGGGAGAGAGGAGGCACTGTGGGTTAAACTAGAAAGAGGGAAAGAGAAATCTATTTGCATTGGTGTGATATACAGACATCCCTCACAAGAGGAAGAGGTGGACAGAGTTAATTGAAGACATACGCAGCATTGCTAGGAAAGGGGTAGTGCTACTAATAGGAGATTTCAATATTCCAGATGTTGAATGGCACATTCCTGCTGCAGTATCATCTAGAAGTAAGGAGATCCTGGATTCTCTACAGTGAGAACTATTCAGGCAATTGGTAACAGACCCCACACGTGAAGGGACCATACTGGACTTGGTGCTTACCAATGGTGAAAGTGTTTCTGATGTTGTAGTGGGAGATCATTTTGCATCCAGTGATCACCAGATGTGTGGTTCAGTATTAGGACTAGGGCTCTTAGAATCCATTCCAAGGTGAAGATCTTAGACTTTAGGAAGACTAACTTTGCGAAGATGGGCCAATACCTCAGGGAGTCGTTAGTGGGATGGAACAGCTGGGGGATGTAGAAAAACAGTGGGCAAAACTGAAAGGGGATATTTTAAGGGCAACCAACCTTTTTGTTAAAATGGTAAATAAAAGCAAAATGAAAAGGAGACCGCTATGGTTTTCGAAGGAAGTAGCTGAAAAAGTGAAGAAAAAGAGGGAGGCCTTCATGAAATACAAGAGATCACAGAGAGAGGAAGACAGGCATCTGTATTTGGAAAAACTTAGAGAAGCTAGCAAAGTAGTCAAGAAGGCAAAGATTCAAAAGGAGGAGGAAATAGCCAATGCAATAAAATGGGGGGATAAGACATTTTTCAGATATATTAGTGAGAAGAGGAAGGGCAAGAGTGGTATTGTCAGACTCAAGGGTGCAGGGGGGAAATATGTAGAAGCTGATAAGGATAAAGCGGAATTGCTTAACAAATATTTTTGTTCTGTGTTCACAGATGAAGAACCAGGAGCAGGACCTCAGAAAACACCCACAAATAGGAACAGAAGCGAGGGACAATTTTCAGAAGACTGTGTTCGTGAGAAACTAGCTCAACTTAAAGTAGACAAAGCGATGGGACCGGATGGGATACACCCTAGAATACTGAGGGAACGTTCTAGCAGCTCCACTGACTGACCTTTTCAATGCCTCGTTGGAGTCGGGAGTGGTGCCAAAGTACTGGAGAGAGGCTCATGTGGTGCCTGTACACAAAAGCGGAAGGATGTGGTTGAAAACTACAGGCTGGATAGTTTAACTTCGGTGGTAAGTAAATTATTGGAAACGCTGCTGAAAGAGAAAATAGTGAGGTTTCTGGAGTCCAGCGGATTACAGGATTCGAGGCAGCATGGATTCACCAGAGGCAGGTCTTGTCAGACAAATCTGATTGATTTCTTTGACTGGGTGACCAGGGAGTTGGACTGAGGGAGAGCTCTAGATGTGGTGTATTTAGATTTCAGTAAAGCCTTTGACACTGTTCCTCACAGGCAACTTATACACAAACTGAGCACCCAAGGGATGGACCCTAAAGTTACTGCTTGGGTTAGAAATTGGTTGGGTGGGAGGCGAAAAAGAGTAGAAGTAAATGGAGCTCACTCTGAGGAGAAGGATGTTACCAGTGATATGCCCCAGGGATCTGTCCTTGGTCTGATTCTTTTTAACATCTTTGTTAGTGATATAGCGGAAGGGCTGTCGGGTAAGGTTTGCCTCTTTGCGGATGATACCAAAATCTGCAATAGAGTAGACACCCAGGAAGGTGTAGATAACATGAGGAGGGATCTAGCTAAGCTTGAAGAATGGTCTAGAATTTGTGGTCTAGAATTTGTCAGCTGGGATTTAATGTTTAAAAAATGTAAGGTCATGTATTTGGGCTGCAGCAATCCAAGGGAGCAATACAGTATAGGAGGTGAAGTACTTTTGTCCACTAAAGAAGAGCGGGACCTAGGCGTGGTTGTATCTGATGATCTTAAAGTAGCTAAACAGGTAGAAAAGGCGACGGCAAAAGCTAGAAGGATGCTTGGGTGCATACAGAGAGGAATGGCTAGCAGAAAAAAGGAGGTGATAATGCCTCTGTATAAGTGTGCAATTCTGGAGACCGCACCTTCAAAAGGATGGAGTCGGTGCAGAGGGTGGCTACTAAAATGATTAGTGGTCTTCATTATAAAACATATGAGGACAGACTGAAGGATCTTAATATGTACACCTTAGAGGAAAGGCGGGATAGAGGTGATATGATTGAGATGTTTAAATACCTCCGTGGCATAAATGTTCAGGGAGAGAGCCTCTTTCAATTGAAATCAAGTTCTGCTACGAGGGGACATGGGATGAGAGTGAAGGGAGATAGATTCACGAGTGATATGCGGAAATATTTCTTTACGGAAAGAGTAGTGGATCCATGGAATAGTCTCCCAGTGGAGGTGGTAGAGATGAGGACAGTAACTGAATTCAAAAAAGCATGGGACCAACACAGAGGATCGCTAAAGGTAAAAAGTGGACTGTTGTAGTTGTTGATATGGAAGGACAGACTAGACAGGCCATGTGGTCTTTTTCTGTCATCATGTTTCTATGTTTCTAAATAATAGTGCTGATAGGGCGGATCCTTGAGGTACGCCTTGCATGACCTTTATGGGTCGGGAAGTGTTGGGACCGATCTTGACCTGTATCTGTCTGTCTGTTAAATTGGCTCTGTGTAATCCGATGTTCTGTAGTTTTGTTAGTAGAGTTCCATGGTCCACTGTGTCAAATGCTGATGAAATGTCGATGAAGATCATGAGTATTCCATTCTTGCTGTTGTCTATGATGAGTAGTATGTCGTTAAATAGGTATAACAGGAGTGTTTCAACTCCGTGGTTGGGGCGGAAGCAGTGTTGGTTGAGGTCCAGTTGTGCTTGGTTGTCAATGTGGTCTTGTAGCTGATGTTGTACCACTTTCTCAATGATCTTAGCCAGTAGAGGGATGCTTGAGATAGGCCTGTAGGCTGCTGGGTTGTTCTTGTCGAGTGGTGATTTCTTCGGGATTGGTCTTATTGTGGCGAGTTTTAGCTGGTCTGGCATGATTCCTTGGGTTAGTGAACTGTTCACCATGTTGTGTATGGTGTGGATGAAGTTTGACTTTGTTGCTTTAATCCATGTAACTGGGCATGGGTCTGTTGGAGCCGTGCTTGTATTGAGTGTGGTGATGATGTGCGAGAGCAGCTCTGTGGATGGGGTGCTGAATCTGTCCCAAGTTTTTCTTGAGGGGGTGATTGGTTTGGTGCTTGTGTCTGTTTTTCGTTGTGAAGTTGAATGGAATTTTTCTTGGATGTGGTCTGCGAATGCTTGTGGGTCTATTTGCACTTCACTCTCGGTTTTCTGTTCCTTGGTGAGGGTTTTCACAATTTCGAAGAGCTCTCTCGGTTTGTTGTTTGATTTGAGTATGATGTTAGTGTGGTATTCTTTCTTCGTTTGTTTGAGTTCGTTATATTCTTTTTGTTTTTTTAAGTATAGTGAATGAGTGTTGGGTGACTTGGTGTGTCTCCATCGCCATTCTGAGTTCCCTCTTCTCGTTCTGTATGACTTTTGAGTACCAGGGTGTGTGATGTGCTATGGTGCGTTGAGCTTTCTTGGATCTGTATTCGATGGCTTTGGCAGCTGCATTGATGATGCTGTTCCATTTTCTGATTTGTTCATCTAGATGCTCTGCTTCCATGTTTAGGTGGGTTAGAGTGTCCTTTAGAAATTGGTCCTTGTCAAAGCTTTTAAATCTTCTTTGTGCTGGTGGGTTGTCCAGGTTCTTGTCATGGTTTCGCCCCTGTGGTGTAATCTCTATTTTGATTATGTGATGGTCTGACCAAGGTACAGGTGTGACATTGGGTGTTGATATGTTACCACTGTCCAATAGAAAGTTGGGCGTGAATATGAGGTCTGGTGATGATTCGTGTCTGTGCATCGGGGTATTGATCAGTTGGGTGTATTGTAAGGATCCCATGGTTCGTAGAAAAGCTTCTGCATCCTTTGTGTTGGTGGATTTTAGGTTGAAATCTCCCAATAGTAGCAGGGGTTTGTGATTTGTGTTGACAGCACAGACCTCTTCTAGAGTTGAGGCTAGTTCATCTGGTGGCGCATTCGGGGCTCTGTAGGTGAGGCATAGGGTCATCCGTTTGTTTTCCACAGTGATGGTGTTGCATTGGTTTGTGTTTGAGGCATTTCATGACTTGAATCTTAGGCTATTCCTTACGATGATCAAGATCCCTCCTCCTCTCCGTTGTACACGTGGGCAGTTGAATGCTGAGTAGGTGGATGGTACTAATTGATTAAGTAGTACGTTATCGGTGGGGGTGAGCCATGTTTCTGTGATGCACAGTATGTCAGGTCGTTGATCTTCTATGTGGTCTGGTATTGTGTTAATTTTGTTTCGTATGGATCTGGTGTTGATAAGCTCTATTGTGATTGTAGCTGGGGTGTTTAGTGGTCTCTGTGCTTTGTTTGCGTTTGTGTGTTGGTCTTGTGCCTGTTTTGCCTCTTGTTCTTGGGAGTCTTGATTGTGTTCCAGTGTGGATACTGGGTGGGTGTGTACAGCAGTGCTGGATGCCATGGAGTGCTTGTTAGTAGGTTGTGGTTGGTTGCCTGAGGTGGCAGGAGTTGGGTAAGGAGGAGGCTGATGGGCAGGATCAGGGTTGAGTACATGTTTTCTCCGTTGGACTTTAGTGGATGGCTGCACTTACTTTGATTTGTTGGTGTTGGTTTTCGTTGCTTTGTTGGCTGTGGTCGTCTGCTGCTGGTGGTTTTGTTGTAGCTGTTGGCTGTGTTGCTTCTGTGGCCATGCCTAAGGGCCAGAGATGTTATATAGCTTGTGTAGCTGTCCGTTTAGTCCTCCAGCTTTGCGTACGTCGGGGCTGTCTGTTGCATAATTGCCATGACTATCTACATGTTCAGTCATTTTGTTCTTTATAATGGTTTCTACCATTTTTCCCAGTGCAGACATCAGGCTCACCAGTCTGTAGTTTCCTGGATCTCCCCTGGAACCCTTTTTAAAAATTGGCGTTACATTGTCCATCCTCCAATCTTCAGGTATTACAAATGATTTTAATGATAGTAAACTGTGAACTAATTGTAGGTTTGCAAATTCATTTTTCAGTTCTTTCAACATTCCCTTGGATGTATACCATCCGGTCCAGGTGATTTGCTACTCTTCAGTTTATCAAATAGTTGTAATTTATCTTCTCTGTGTATCGATATTTCTTTCAATTCTTCTGTGGCATCACCTTTAAATACCATTTCAGTCATGGGTAACATTCCCACATCTTCCTCATTAAAGACCAAAGTAAAGAATTAATTCAGTCTCTCCGCTATGGCTTTGTCCCCTCTTAATGCCCCTTTTACCCCTCTAACATCTAATGATCCAAACTGACTCTCTCACAGTTTTTTTGCTATGAATGTACTTGAAAAAGTCTTTATTGTACGTTTTTGCTTCCACGGCAAGCTTCTTCTCAAATTCTCTCTTTGTTTACCTTATCAATGCCTTCCATCTAACTTGCCAGTGCTTATGTTGTTTCCAGTTTTTGTCATTTGGTTCCTTTTTCCATTTACTGAAAGATGCTTTTTTGGCAACAGCCGCCTCTCTGACCTCACCTTTAACCATGCTGGCAGTTTTTTGGACTTCCTTCCACTTTTCTTAAAGCATGAAATACAGCTGGTCTGGCTTCCAAGATAGTATTTTTAAATACAACCCATACTTGATGTAATTCTTAAAACTAAAAGAAGCAGTTGCAAAGGTTATTCTTAACTATTTTCCTCATTTTATCACTCTCCCTTTCGAAAGTTAAAAGCTAATACTGTGGATTTCCTTGCCATCCTTCCTCCATTTATTAAAATAAATGTGATTATGCTATGATCACTATTGCCAAGAGGCCCCAACACCCTTACCTCTTGCACCAGATCTTGTATTCCACTAAGGACTAGGTCCAAAATGGCTTCCCCTCTGGTTGGTTCATGAACCAGCTGATCCAAGAAGCAGTCATTTATTTTGTCTAGAAACTTTATCTCCCTAGCATGTCCTGCTGTGACAATGGCCCAGTCGATACCGGGATAATTGAAATCAGCCATTATTATTACTGTGCTGGTTACTTTTGTTAGCTTCCCTGATTTCTTTGAGCATTTCATCATCCATTTGTTCATTCTGGCCAGGTGGCCAATAGTACACCCCCACTACCATCACCTTCCCCCTTTTACATGTAACTTCAATCCATAGAGATTCTACAGTGAATTTTGTTTCCTGCAAAACTTTAATTCTTTGTGAATCAATGCCCTCTGTAACAGAGTGCACCCCTCCAATGCCCCTGCTCCAGATTCCTTCACTCATTCTTCAAAACTAAGCCCACCAGATGTTTCCCTGCAGTGTTCTCCAGTGGCTGGTCTTCCTCACGCAAGGCTAAGAAGGCCTTGACCTTGCAATCCACTTTGTTCTTGATGTCCGCACCAACGTCAACTGGAATGGTGGTGTGTCTAGTCACGGCTGTCACATGCGCATCCACCTGGGGTAACCACATCTAGGCGGCAAGGTACTCATAAGGAAGAGGACAGAGCCTACTCATGATCCTGCTCCCTTTCACAAGGGTGGCAGGCGATAACATGCCATACGTATCATGCTCTTAAGAACCTTCAGGAAAGGAAAACACCTTAGAGAATTTGCCAAAGCCCTGCAAGAAGGGACACATTAGCAGCTCCTGCTCCACCAACGCAGCATCCGATTGATCAAATTTCCTCTGCTCTGTGTCTATCAGTGCTGCTAGCTTCTCTTTCTGAAGCAACGAATGAAAGATTCATTCTGATCTTCTGGGGCTAAAGGTTCACCTTTTTCATATGTATAGTGTCATGAAGAAGTCCCTTCTGAGCCTATGGAGGTAGGGCAAGATGAGGATTTGCTTTCAGAAACTGACAGGCAGTCTGAACACATGGCTCAGTGTTTGCAAAGAAGAAGTAAACAAAGAGAGTCACGAGCTAGAAAGACACACCCCTGCTGTGACGTATTCCCTAGCTCAGGAGGTAATGAGTTTCACCTGTTTCAGGGCAGGGCACAGCTAAGCCCTGAGAGTTACAATGATAAAAAGTGGTCATTAGCTTGGACCAAGCAGAACAGGAAAGAGAAGGAGAGCAGGAAGGAGAACCGGCTACAGGATGAGAAGGAGAACCAGGAAGGAAGCCAGCAAAGGAGCACGCTGACTAGAAGGAGTCAAGGAGGAGTGAGAACCAAGGGAGCCATATTCCTGAGGCCAGAAGGAAGCAACCCAGGACGGGTGTTGTCTGGTAAAGGCAGGAGAGAAAGGAATCTTCCTGAGAGGCAGGCTTGGCAAAGCTCACACGCTCCGAGGAGAGAGACAGGCTGGCTGGAGAATACCGGTACATCTGAGGGGAAAGTTAATAGGCTGAGAGGCAAGCAAACACAAGCCATGTTTGAGAACCAGTCTGACCCTGCAGAGTGGAGAGTTCCTTCCCTTTCAAAGCCAAAAGGTAGGCTTAACAATTCCTATAAGTTTGAACCCAGCTATAAAGCAGTTCCCTATAGTTACCAGAAAGTAGCAAACTCCCTGGACAAAAACTACAGCATATATGGTGGTTTACAACCCTGCTCAGGAGAGTGTTACAGAGAGAAACTACGAGAGGTCAGAGAAACCGGTTGTTTCAGACATCAGGATAGCAGCTTACTGCCACGCCCTGCTATACCTGAGGCTGAAGAAATGCAGATAGACTCTGTCCCTAATGAAATAGTGGATGATCGGATGGACTGTACATTATCTTTGGCTGACCATGTGAATTCCTTATGCTGAACAGTGTCTGAGAAAGACAGTAAAAGCAGCAGAAGAAAAGGGAACATTTTCTTTGCTAATTGAAGCAGTTGTGATTTTGTTTTGTATCAAGCACTGCATGTTTAAAGCCTGAAGCTGACAAGGCTAATTTACCTGAGTTCATATATAATTTCCTCAAGCCAAATGTATGGCATGTTTTGTCCTGAGTTATTCACTTGCATTTAATCCGTTGGGAAGGGGAAAATAAATTCTTGTCATTGCCTGAAACCATTCCACTGCAACTCATCTGTACTCAAAGAGTAAAGAAACTTACATTCCCAGAAGGCCTTGCAGAGTTTAAAGCAAGCCCGCACTCTCTGAGGCAGGAACACCACAGGCAGACCAAGTCTCAGCGCCCTAGGCGTTGGGCTGGCCACTGTGAGGGTGACAATAGCCACCATCATATCTCTCAAGCATAGCAGAGATGGATCCAAATTCTCAGAATCTATCCTCTTCCAGAGTCGCTTCTGCGGAGGGGCCCCTGTAGGGCTCTGTCTGCCCTGCAAAGGAGGGGCTTTCATCTGAGCAAGAGGAGAAGGAACAAGAGTGCTCCAATGCTATTAAATCAAATTGCCATGCCAGAAAGACCATGCTTGCTGAAGAGAGGAAAGAAGTCTGGAAATGACAGGCCGGAGGGTTTGGAACTCTCCACCATCCCAGTCATAAGAACAGAAGAAAGTGACGATGAAAGTCAGAAGAATGCTTAGATGCCAGTGGTGTGCCCCAGGGATCTGTCCTTGGTCCGATTCTTTTTAACATCTTTGCTAGTGATATTTATTTATTTTTATTTAACCTGTTTTTTATACCGCCTTATCCTGAAATCAAAGCGGTTTACATTAAACTCAGAACATGAACAGGATACATTATAAATGGTTTGGGATATTAACAGGGGAGAACTATTTACAACTTGTTCAACATATTGACACAAATTTAGACCTCAAGTAAAGAAATATTGAGGAAGTACTAGGAACAAAATCACAGAAAGTAAAGCATCCCAAAGGGTCCCAAACTGCCTACACTAATCAATAATCCAAACAGGTGGAGACTTAGGCGTCAGCCGAATGAGAAGGGCCAGCAACTTCAACCAACACAACTTCCCTAGCTTCTAAGAACTCCTGAAGTTGCCTAGGGTCAAAAAACATATATAATTTCTGTTTAAATAACACACAATACTTGGCAGGAAATTTAAGCTGAAAAGTTGCCCCAAGGGGTAAAACCCTGGGGCAAAGGGCCAAAACGTCCTTCCTTCTCAGCTGTGACAGACAAGATACATCAGGAAATATACGCACTTTAGAGCCCAGAGCCCAGAAAAACTTCATTAAAGTTCTTGAAATATAATCTAAGAATATAAAACTTATCTGACTCCAGTGCCAGAGTTACAAGGAGAGTAGTTTTATCTGTAATGACCTCCAGGGAAGATTCCAAAATCCCTGTGAGGTCTCCCACTCCAGGAGAAACAGGAGGGATATTGGATCCTTGATCCCTTAACCCCAGGGACAAATACTGGGCCCTAATCAGAGGTGGATAGTGCTCAGGGGACATCTTCAAAATTTCCCCAAAGTACTTCCTCACCATCTCCATAGGTGATAACAAAGGAGACCTTGGAAAATTCAGGAACCGCAGGTTACACCGAAGGACCTGGTTTTCCAGGTATTCCATTTTCCTGAGAGACACAGGCCTGTCCTTAACCTGGGCAGCCACCACATCTCGAAGCTGCCCGACATCCTGTTCCAACTTGGAGAGTCTCCCAGCTTGCTCATCCTGGACACCAGTGAGGTTGCCACATATGGACTTAACCCCAACAATCTCTGTACTCACAGTACCCAAAACATTCTTTAGAGAGGTGTTTAAAGCAGCCAGACCATCCCAAAGTGTTTCAATAATAACCACCGCAGGTCTCTCCAATGAAAATACTCCCGAAAGGTCTTCCACTTGACCAGGTGCTGCCGCAGCTTTCCCCTCCGATGAAACTTCTCTCCCAGCTGCCCTCTGCTGCACCTCGACAACAGTAGACAGAAAAGACCTCACTGAAGCACCTCCAAGCACTCCCTTCACCGGTGTGCTCGCCGGCAAACCTTTGGAGAGGGCAGCTCCAGACAGGAAAACACTTCTAGGTCGCGGTGGGGGGACGGGGGGGGACGCTGCTCCGGAGAGAGCCCAACCCCCGAGGCACTCAGGGAAGACCCTCCTCCTGCCGCCCCTACCGAAGACGCTGCTCCCACGCCGGCTGCGAAGCCGCAGTCTGTCAGCGTTCGCTGGCTTGAGGATCCCGGCAAGTCCATCCCAAGAGGCAAGACAGCCTGCTTCCGTTTCTTCCACCCCATTGCCTGAAAGGTAAGGAGCACACCGCAACACCAGCACACCGACAAGACGCAGCCTCACAGGTCAGCACCTCCTGCCGCCATCTTGTTACTTCCCCGCAGACCTACTTTTAGTAAATCTGTGATCTATCTGTAGTACCTGAAAATTGGAAAGTGGCCAACGTAACAGCATTTTTAAAAAGGGTATGGGGTGATATGGAAAACTACAAAGTCCCTCACGAGAGATGGCTGGAGGAATGAGAAAGTCATGTAATAGGAGGCAATGTACTATTGTGGATTAAGAACTGGTTAAAAGATAGAAAACAGAGTAGGGCTAAATTGACAATTTTCTCAATGGAGAAATGTGAATAGTGGAATACCCCAAGGATCTGTGCTGGGCCTGCTGCTTTTTAACATATTTATGAATGACCTGGAAATGGGAATAACAAGTGAGCTGATCAAATTTGTAGATGACACAAAATTATTCAAAGTTGTTAAAACACACGAAGATTGTGAAAAATTGTAAGAGGACCTTGATAAATTGCAAGAGTGTGCACCCAAATGCCAGATAAAATTTGAAGTGGACAAGTGTAGAGTTATGCACTTAGGTGAAGAAGAACCCAAATTATGGTTACACGATGCAAGGTTCTACATTTGGAATTGCCACGTAAGAAAAGATCTGGGCATCATCGCAGATAATACGTTGAAATCCTCTGTGCAGTGTGCAGCTGCGACTAAGAAAGCAAATAGAATACTAGGAATCATAAGGAAAGGAATGGAGAATAAAACCAAGGAAATTATTATGCCTTTGTAGCATTCCATGGTGCGACCACACATTGAAAATTGTGTGCATATGTTAAAAATGACATAGCAGAATTAGAAAAGGTGCAGAGAAAAGTGACCAAAATGGGTAAAGGGGATGGAAGTATATCCTTTTGAGTAAGGGCTTAAAAGGTTAGGGCTCTTCAACTTGGAAAAGAGACGGCTGAAGGGAAATATGATAGAGGTCTATAAAATAATGAAGTGGAATGGGCAAATTGCTTTTTTTACTCCTTCAAAAGGTAGAGACTATGGGACATGCAATGAAGCTACAGTGTAGCACATTTAAGACTAATTGGAGAAAATATGTTTTTACTCAACACATAATTAAACTCTGGAATTCATTACCAGAGAATGTAGTAAAAGCTGTTAGTGTAGCTGGATTTAAGAGGTTTGGATGAGTTCCTGGAGGAAAAGTCCATAAATCATTATTTAAATTGGATTGGGGAAATCCATTGCTTACCCCTGGAATAAGCAACATGGAATCTTTCTAGCTTTGTAAACCTGGCAGGTATTTGTGATCTGGATAGGGCACTGTTGGAAACAGGATACTGGCCTCAATGGACCATTGGTCTGACCCAGTATGGCATTTCTTATGTCCTTATACCTCTGGAGGGGACAGAGTCCTTGGGCCCACAAACTCCACAAAAGGAGCAGAGGGAAAGAGGTTTTCCAGGTTATTAACGATGAAGGTTCTGAGACCCCCGGCGATCTGGTCAGTGTGCCTTTGGTAGACAGGTGGAGGTGGACGAGAAAGGGGTATCAGCCCACTAAACAGGCTCCAGGACCCGTTTTCCAAAAGTTGGTAATATTTCATCTCGCCAAGGTCCTTCACCAGCTTCTCCAAAGAGGCTCCAAAAAGAAGCTGTCAGTTGGGCCAACTGGGCTTTGGAGGATGAGTCCGCTGCCCAGTGCCTTAGCCAAATGCAACGCCATGACACCATTGTCAGGGCACCATCCCTGGCCACCAAATGTACCAGGCCATACATTGCATCAGAAAGGAAGGCCATAGCTGACTCTAAAAGAGGCTAGTATCATTTGGCGGAAAAGACTGAATCCACTGTAGCAGGGCTCGAGACATCCGGCTGGCACAGACTGCCAGTTGCAGAATAGCAGTCACCACAACGAACTGGCTCTTCAAAAATGAATCCATCTTACTGTCCGGAAAATCCTTTAAGGCTGATCCGCCTTTCACAGGAATGGTGATCCATCTGGTAACCACCATGACCTGAGCATCCATCTTAAGAATATCAAACCACTCAACGAATTCCTTCTCCAGAAGAGCAAGGATCTTCTTACACACCCTTAGCCCCTTAGGTGGCAAGCCAGCAGAATCCCACTCCGACTGGATCATTGATCACAACTGGGAATGGAAAGACAGTACTTTTGGCTCCTGCTCCATGCTGGCAGCATCTGTCAAATTCAAGGTGGATGAGACCCTGGCAAAAGCCGCCGCCAGCTCCTCCTTCTGGAAAGTGTAGTTACTCACCTGTAACAGGTGTTCTCCAGGGAAAGCAGGAATCAGTCCTGACATATGGGTGACACTGGCACCTGAACCTCCACAGAAGCATCTCTCCAGCTTTCAAAGAAAGCCTTTGGGAGATGCCACCACGTATATGTGGTTCCCTTCCCACTCAAGGGTGCCATCTTGCTCAGATGACATAGTTAGGATGGTACCAAAAATAAAACAAGGTAGGAAGGCAAGGGAGGAGAGAGGGCTGTGGGGACTGATTCCTGCTGTCCCTGGAGAACACCTGTTACAGATGAGTTATGGGTGAGTAACTATGTTTTCTCCAGGAACAAGGAGGAAGTCAGTCCTCACAAAAGGGACTCCCTAGCTCCAGGCTGCTGAGAACTGAACCACGACAGCACCAATGGCGACCAAGTCGGGTAGCCATGAGTTGCAGAAGATGAGTCCTCAACTGAGAGACTCTAAGACCTTAGCGTCCAGTGGTACTATCACTCTGGTAGCCTGAACACAGGAAGGTTGGAGGGCAGGAGTTGCTTACATCCTAAAAAATTTACAGAGCACCACCTGGCCAAAGGCACTGTCCTGACGGGACTCGCTCTCCAGGCAGAAATCAGCTGCGAACGTATGAACTGAAGACAATGTGGCGGCCTTGCAAATCTCCGTCACCAGCACTGAGTACAGGATCACCACCAATGCGGCCATTGCTCTCACGCGATGTGCTGTGATCCGGTGTTCCAGGGAGAGCCCAGCTCGCTCATAAGCGAGGGAAAAACAGTCTGCCACCCAAGTGGTCAGAGTTTGCTTAGTCACAGGAAGCCCCAGGCTGCTGGGGTCGTAAGAGACGAAAAGCTGAGGAGCTTTGCGATGGCCCCAAGTCCACTGTAGGTAGAAGGACAGGGCATGTTTGCAATCAAGTGTATGGAGTATAGT
Source organism: Ichthyophis bannanicus (assembly GCA_033557465.1). Classification (NCBI taxonomy): domain Eukaryota; kingdom Metazoa; phylum Chordata; class Amphibia; order Gymnophiona; family Ichthyophiidae; genus Ichthyophis; species Ichthyophis bannanicus. Next base: position 20,075,665 of record CM066037.1, on the reverse strand, counting down.
TTTCTCCCAACCGGAGTGAGGCTGCGGGAAAAAGGTGGGAAGGACCATCTCTTGGTTGAGGTGGGTTGAAGATACCACCTTTGGGAGGAATTTGGGGTGAGTGCGAAGCACCACCCTGTTTTTGTAGAATCTTGTATATACAGCAGCTCTGCCACCAGGGCCTGAAGTTCGCTTACTCTGCGAGCGGATATGAAAGCCACCAGGAAGGCAACCTTCCATGAAAGATACCACAGATAGCAAGTGGCTAGAGGCTCAAATGGTGGCACCATGTTGAGATCCCATTCCGCCACCAGGGGGTGGACAGGGGCTTAGACAACAGGAAGCCCGAAGAGACTAGGGGCTGACCTGCGAGGGGCTTCCCCTCGATAGGATGGTGATGTGCAGTATTGCACTCAGGTACACTCTCACTGAATTTGACTTTAGCCCAGTGTGTGACAGATGCAGTAGGTACTGGAGCACTAGTTGCACCGGGCAGGAAAATGGGTTCTCCCGCCTCTCTGCACACCATACTGAGAATCTTCGCTACTTAAAGGCGTAAGCTCACCTTGTGGAGGGCTTGTGGGAGGCCAACAGGACCTTCTCGTGGGAGGCTGAAAGGGGCCAAAGCTACCCTTTCAGCAGCTATGCTGTTAGCGTTAATCCAGATTGGGGTGCAGGAGGGAGCCCTCCTCTTGAGACAGGACATCCGGGGCATGGCCCAGCGGGATCGTGAGTGTTGCTGACAGGGAAAGCAGCAGTGGGAACCAAGGCTGTCTGGGCCACCTGGAGGCAATTAGTATCAGTGCTGCCTCCTCGTACTGGACTTTGAAGAGGGTCTTGGCAAACAGAGGAAAGGCATAGAGGAGGCCTTCCGTCCCCAGGATCAGGAAGGTATCTGCTGCCACCCAGGTGCAGTTGCCATGAGCAAACGTAGGGCAGCTGCGCATTGTCAGGGGTGGCAAAGAAATCTATCACAGGTGTCCTCGAGAGGCAGAAGAGTTGTGAGGCTACTCTGGGGTTCAGGCGCCACTTGTACAGCTGAAGCACCCTGCTTAGTCTGTCCACCAGGAGGTTGCCCTGGCCCGGGAGGTAGACCGCCCGCAGGAGCATGTTGTTGAAGCTGCAAAGGAAAGGAGGGCCACTGACTCCTGGCAGAGGGAGTATGACCCTGTGCTCCCCTGCTTGTTGACGTAGAACATGGCGACTTGATCGTGTCAGTAACAGCACTGGCTGATGTTGCAGGCAGTGGCGGAATGTCCGTAGGGCCAGGAAGATCGCCCTGAGTTCCAGAAGATTGATCTGTAGCAGAGATTGTGCCTGGGACCAGTGGCCTTGCGTGGGACGGTCCTCGCAATGAGCCCCCCAACCGAGGAGGGAGACGTACGTGGTCAGGACCCTCCGAGGCATGAGTGCCTGGACAGGCATCCCAGCCCAGAGGTGACGGAAAGGTTGCCACCAGCCGAGGGACTGCCAGCTGGCAGGTTACCCTGATCCTGTCCTGCAGTCTGCCCATGGCTTGCGTCCACTGGGAGCGGAGGTACCACTGAGTTGCCTGCATATGGCCCAGGTGGAGAAAGAGGAGACGGGCTGGCACTGACCGACAAACACTGCACCTCCGCAGCTAGCTTCCTGAGGTGTTCTGTCCTTTCCCTGGGAAGAAAGGCCTTGGCCTACAGGGTGTCCAGCTGAGCGCCTATGAATTCCAGGCTCTGGGCTGAAGAGAAGTAAGATTTGGGGTAGTTGATGATAAACCCCAGATGCTGCAGCAGGAGGGTTGTGTGCCCTGTAGCCTGATGGGCCTCTGTGGCCGTGCTGTCTCTGATGAGCCAGTCATCTAGATAGGGGAAGACAAAGGCCCCTTGCAAACATAGGTGGGCAGCGACCACTGCTAGGCATTTTGTGAAGACCCTTGGCGAGGAGGCCAGGCCAAAGGGTAGCACCCTTTACTGGTAGTGTCTCCTCCTACCACAAACCTTAGGTACTACCTGTGGAAGGGGAGGATTAGGATATGTGTGTAAGCATCCTTTAGGTCCAAGGAGCAAACCAGTGTCCCGGGTGGAGGTAAGGCAGCAGTATTCCAAGGGAAAGCATCTTGAACGTCTCCCTCACCAAAAACCTGTTTAAGTTTCGCAGGTCTGGGATGGGCCTGAGGCCCCCAGTCCTCTTCGTTATAAGGAAGTACCTGGAGTAGAAGCCTTTGCTCTTCAGGTTTCTGAGCACAGGCTCTACTGCTTTGTCCCTGAGACGACCTGTGAGCTTTGTAAGTAGCAGGGTCTGCTGAAGGAGGGGCTGCACCGGCTCTCTGGGAAAGAATCTGGATGGAATCTGCTGCAGTGGAGAAGATATCCTTCCCTGACCACCTGCAGTACCCAGCGGTCTGAGGTGATTGAGGCCCACCTGTGGGTGAAGAGCACCAGGCGCCCTCCTATGGGCTGGTGAAGGTCTCCTAGGGGAAGGGAGGCCCTGCCCTGGGAGTCAAAAGCTCCCCCTAGGCTGGGTGGGAGCTAGAGCCTGGGGCTTAGGTGTTTTTGCCTTCTGAGCCCCATGCCCCTGCCTCTTGGGATAAGAACCCTGCTGATGGCCAGAGTAGAACATACAAAATCACCAAAATACCCCCCCAAAAAAGTTTTTTTGCACATGCTTTTGTCGGATATCGCCGAAGGTATGTAAAAATTATAATCAATACCCCCAAACGGCTCTATCCATTTTAATCAACATAAAATATTTTCAAATGACTTAGCTGATCAAATCACGGTTTTTAAGGGTCCTATGATGGTTAACAAATTGTTTGATGGGAGCACTTGATACAGAGAGGTATTCCAGAAACGTGCACGTCATGCGTGGATCTTAAAAACCGTGATTTGATCAGCTAAGTCATTTGAAATTATTTTATGTTGATTAAAATGGATAGAGCCGTTTGGGGGTATTGATTATAATTTTTACTTACCTTCGGCGATATCCGACAAAAGCATGTGCAAAAAACATTTTTTTTTTTGGGGGGGGGGGGTATTTTGGTGATTTTGTATGTTCTGGATTTATTTATCACTAAATTTGGGATATTGGTGGTGATGGCCAGAGTAGGGCTGGTACTGATGACCTTGTGTCAAGGCACCCTTTTTCCTGACGTTTTTTTGCGGGGATGGGATGAGGTCTTCTTAGAAAGCCTCTGACAGATCACAAACTCTGCCTCGATTTTAGCAGCTTTGTCAGCCATGGGTTTGCTGAAGAGGTTCTCACAGGTACAGGGGACATCAAACAGTTTGTCCTGGACCCACTGCTCAAGGTCGGAGGATTGCAGCCAGGCCGGGTGCTGGGCCCCAATGCCGCCATCGTAACTTGAGTCGCCGACTCTAAGCCATCATAGGCAGCCCGGGAGAGGAACTTGGAGTAGTTTTTCACTCCCGAGGTCAAGATCTGGAACCGTTGGAGGGGATCCCTGACAAGGTCTGCTGCAAATCCTGACAGCTCTTTGGCCAGTGCCTTTAAGTATATGCCTATATAGAGTTCATAGGCCTGGATCCATCACCCAGGATCGAGTCCTAATAGCATTTGCACCCGAGGGCATTGGCTCAGGCCACCCTGCCGGGAGGAAAGGAGGAATGGGTCTTCTGGCTCTTGAGCTTCTGCATGGTCGACTCAATGACCATGGAGTTATGCAGCAGCTAGGATTTGTGAAACCCCGGACCCTTCTGGACGTGGTACATAGCATCAAGCCAACAGCTGACTATGGGTACGGACGCTGGCATCTCCCACATTTGGAGGAGCAGCCTCTCGAGGATCAGCTGTATGGGCACCGTGAGGGTTTCTCTAGATGGAGTCTCATACTGGAGAATCTCCAACTCCTTGGTGCACAGGTCCTCCTCTGCCTCGGTTCGCACTGAGAGGGCCTTGGCCATATCCCTGATGAAGTCATGGAAGGCTATGTCCTCGGGAGGAGAATGGCATCGAGGCACCGGGAGAGACGGGTCTGAGGTAATGTCTCTGTGCCTTCTGGTGTCCGGGGACACCTCGTCTTCTGTCTCCCACTTGGAGTCGAGCGGTGATGAGGAATCAGAGGCCCTGCAACTCCTTGTGTCAAGGCCGGTGCCGAAGGGCTGTGGAGGACCTGGAGTCCAAGTAACAGACAGTGGCCAGCAAGAACCAGATACCTGACAAGCGGGACAGGGACCTCGACCGGTGCCGAGGACTTTCGAGGCCAAAGGTGCTCAATGCTTGGCTCGGTGACCGGGGGGACTCCCTCGTAGTTGAGGGCCCGATCATTGGGGCAGATGAGGTAGAGGAAACGGCCATCATCGCTTGCTGCAGAGCCAAGATAACAGTGATGTTCTGCTCCAGGGCTGCCATTCTGGTTTCCAAGCCAGAAGGCTCCATAGCCTGCGGCGCAGGCACAGAGGATTTCAGGCCCGGCACCGGCACTCTAGGAAGTGCGCCTCGATGAGGACTATGGCTTTGAGGAACTTTGCATGGTCTCCAATGGCTGAGGAATCCTTCTTGAGGACCTTGGTGGGGCACTTCTCGGAGGGACTCTGGTTTTACCAGGTTTTTCTGGTGCAGTCTCAGTGGACTTTGATGATTTCTTCGTTTTCTCCAGCTCTGGGGTCTTCTCAGGTACTGGGCTTGGAGCTTGGTGTCGGGAGGCGGGTGCCGAGTCGGATCTAGGAAAATCTTTTCCTGCAATTCCGACCTTTTCTTGTTGGTTTTGGCCAACATAGCACCTCCTGTGACCTATGCCAGACTGTCATGGTCCAGGTCCAGGTCCAGGTCCAGGTAGCGCAAGCAGCAGTCATGGGTGTCAATGGGTGTCAGTAATGGACATGGCCTGACTACAGCTGTCACACTTTTTGAACCCACCAAGAGACATGGTGGGAAACACCCAGACGGGGGTCGATGACTCCTGGGTGAAAATATGCACTAATACCGGTCAAGGGAGATCTCGAGAAAAAAGGGGCTGAGAACAGCACCAGGAGGTGCCAACTCGAGGTGGGAAGAGGAACTGGTATGCCTATCAGAAAACTAACTTTTAAGAAGAGTTTTATTATTGATTTTTTCAGGGAAAAAGAGGGCACACGTCCGTTGGGCTCCGCGGAGAAAAGGAGACTGAGCAAGATTTATTTATTTAAGGATTTTATATACTGCTTTATCACATAATCAAGGCAGTTTACAGAAAACACAACTCATACTGTGCTAAGCAGTTTACATAGAACAAGGAACAATTAACAGTTTACACTGCACAAGGAGCAATTAACAAGAAATGGAATCAGTATAAATTAGATATATGTAATACTACAGGCTGGAGTGTGTTGTAATAGCCAACTATGCACACGCATGGATAACTATTGTGATGTAGAGATCCCTACGGAGCCCATGGAAATAGAGAGAAAGGAAGATTCCACCTTTAAAACTGACAGGCAGCTAGAACACATGGCTCACTGTTTACAAAGAAAAGGTAAACAGAGAAAGACAGGAGCTGAGCTGACACGCCCAAGCTCTGACGTAGCAGCAAGCCTGGAGCTTGATCAATCACACCTGTTCAGGTTGAGAGCAGAGCCAAGCCCAGGGGAACAGAATTATAAAACCTCGTCATTAGCTCCCAGGAAGGGAGAGGAGAAGCAGGAGAGAAAGGAAGCTGGAGAGGAGGCTGGAGTGCAGGCTGGAGTGGTAATTGCAGTTCAGACGGCAGTTGGAGCCATGGCAGCAGAGAAAGTTGGAGTTGTGGCAGAGAAGGAAAAGAAGCCACACAAGGAAGGAAAGGAGGAGAAAGAGGAGTCCTGGACAGCAAAGACAGGAGAGAGGAGAGACCTCCGGTAAGACGGGCTTGGAGAGGCTCAGAAACTCCTGAGGGTTGGATACCGGGTAAAGAAACTACCTACAGGTCTGGGAGAAAAGCCAGCAGGCTAGGAGGAGGGAAGGCACGCCCTGTGACCAGGAACTGGCTGGAACGGAGAGGGCAGGGAGCCCTTCAGTCAGAAGGAAGCCTTCAGAGTTTGCACAGGTGGGAGCCCAGCACAAAAGTATTTCCTCATAGCTGCCAAGAATTAGAGGAGAGCCAAAGAAGAAACGCCAGAGCAACAGGTATTTTAAACCCGTGCTGTTTTGAGTTGTGGAAAGGGCAAACACCTGAGTTTACAGAGGGAAGTTATCTTAAATCCCCTAGTAACGGTTTGCAGACAAACGCTGTTAGTCCTGAGACAGAAGATATGCAAATAGACTCTGATGTTGATGAAGTAGCAGATATGCAAATGGATTGCACGCTTTGTTTGGCTGACAACATTGAGTCACTGTGTTAAACCTTGAAGTAAAAGTGCTGAGAAATAGCAAAGAAATAGGAACTATTTTTCTTTGCTGTGAGAAGCTGTTTTGTTTTCCATTTTGTACTTGCAACGAGCACTGCATGTTTGGAACCAGAGAGTGAATAAGCAATTACCTTAGTTATTGTATATAAGTCTCATGCTAAACTCCCCGAGACTGTCCTATTTTTGTTCTGCACCAAAGTTCTATTTGTGAGGGGAATAAATCCTTGTCATTTGGCCTTAAACACTCGGACTACAATTGCTTCTTTATCAGAGAGCTAGAAAAAGGGACTACAACTCCCAAGAGGCCTTGCAAGAGCCACAGCTGTAATCTCACTTTCTGAATAGAGGATCATCATGGCAGACCAACCCTCTGTGCCCTAGGCGGAGGGCTGGCCACGTGGTGACACTATACAATGAGTGCACTATCGGGGGTATCTTTACTTGATGGTGGAACAGCTATTTTGCTTCACTGATGCATGCCAGGTAGGATTCAGAGAACAGGGCAGTTTTGAGATTTTTTCTGAATATTGTTAGGTCTTTTATATCTCGTAGGTTGTTAGGTATTGAGTTCCAAAGAGTCGATGCATATAATGAGAAGGCCCTGTTTGTGGTTGAGTGGTTCACTTTTCTTGAAACCGAAGGGGTGCCTAGTAGATTCTTCATATTTTCCCTCCTACTTCTTGTATCCTGTTGAGTTTGAATTAGTGAGTTCAGATATGTTGGAGTAATGTTGGTTATAGTCTTGAATATAGTCAGAATAGCTTTGAATTTGATTCTTTGTAACATCGGTAACCAATGTAGCTGGTAAAGGATTGGGGTTATGTGTTCAAATCTTGAGACTTTCATTATAGTGCGAGCTACTGTGTTTTGGGCCATTTGGAGGGGTTTTATTGGGGGGGGGGTTGGGGAAAGCCATTAAAGATAATATTGCTGAAATCAAAGTATGGGCAGATAAATGCTTGGGCTATTGTGCAGAAGTCATCTGAAGATAGTAGAGGTCTCACGTTTTGAATCATTCCAGTCTTGTTATATATTGTTTGCGTTATCGTGTTATGTTTTATCATGTTGATGTTATGGTCAAATAGAATACCTAGACTATTTTATTTCTTTTTTGATAACGAGGGAAGCACCATTTACTAGAAGTTGTTAAGGCAGTGAGAATGATTTATTCCTGGAGATCATCAAGACTTCAGTTTTTTTAAGGTTGAAAGAAAGGTTCACCAAGTTAAGCCATTGTGAGATTTCATTGAAACAGCTAATTATCTCATAGTTCGGGTCTTGCGTAAATTCTGTATTCAACATTGTGTTTGTGGATTATGTCACAGACTGGTTGAATATAAATGTTGAACAGTAATGCTGATAAGACAGAACCCCGTGGGATCCCTTGAGTTAGGTCAAATGACTTAGAGAGTGTATTGTTGAATATGACCTGTTGTGTACAGTTGGTAAGGTAAGATTTAAACCATTGAATTATGGTGCCACCAATTCAGAGATGCTTTAGACAGTTGATCAGGATTTCATGGTTTATAGAATCGAAGGCAGAAGTTATATTTAGGAATATGAGTATGTATGTATGTTTTGTATTTTCAATTCCATGGATGACGATGACCAAGAGCAAGGTTAGGAGAGTTCCTTGGACGGGAAGGGGACCACTCATGCATGGTGGCATCTCCCAAAGGCTTTCTTTGAAAGCTGGGGAGATGCTTCTGCGGGGGCTCTGTCGGCACAGACATCATCCAGATGTGAGGACAGACTTCCTGCTTGTTCCTGGAGAATAGGTGGATCACACCGGCCTCCTCACAATTTTCTGAAGACAAGAGTATTTCTTCATCTACATCGGAGCCCAGTACCAAGCCATCTGAATCCAAGTCATAGTCTAATCTTAGACAGCTCCCAGATGTTCCCTATCTCCAAGAGAGCACCCCACACCAGGGCCGCTTAGCCAAAGGCAATCAAACAGGGCTTAGACTCTCCACCTGCCTCGTATAAGATTACACCCGGGGCCACTCAGAGGCCACAGGGACAATTTCCATGCCAGAAGGACCAAGCCTTCTGAAAAAAGAAAAGAATTCTAGGGAGGACAAACCAGAGTCCGGAAGCTCTTCTCTCAGAAATGACCCCCCAACACCAGGGGGCACAGCCACTGCAGAACCCATAGAGAACGAGGAGTGGCTCACAGCATGGTCACTGGACCCTCCAGATGACTGGATATACTTACCCACAGTGCCATTCGTCACCTCCTACCCTGAGGCAGGCAAGGCCAAACTAACTGCATCCCCTGGCTGAGAGAGATGGGGCAGGCCTTCCAGGGATGATTCAGAAGCTGCCATGCAATAAGAGCAGAGTCCAGAATTGGAAGAAGAGACACCTTGCTTGCCACAAGCCAAACAACATTTCCTGGAAAAAGACAGAGCATTGAAGCAAGTATCACAACAGCACGTAGAAAGGCCATGGCGGCCCGAAGGCACATGTTAACTGTGCTTTTACTGCAGTGTGTGTTACAGGCATTAGGGTAGGAACGCAGGTACAGATCATAGAACTGCCAGGCACACAACAGGAGAAAATGCTACTAATGTGCACAGAAAACTGTGGGAAACCTCCACACAGTGCCAATGGTCGTCAGTGATCTACCCCATATTGCGTCTCACACAGATGAAATCGGGAGCCCACAATAAGAACAATGATGAGGTCAAGCCTTGGTACTCATCCCTTGAGAGTCACAAGCAGAGGATCCATGCCAGGCTCAGCTCTACTCCCGATACTGTTTCACTGGCTTTTGCAGCATTGCGTTTAAGGTGGCTGGCAGGCAAATCCCTCTGAGAGTCTTCTACAAACTGGGAGAGAGCAGTGTGGAACAGAGGAGGAAGGAGGGGGCATTGAGGTTGCTGCCCTCTTCCAGATCCTTCCAATTTCTGGCTGCTCAACAGGCTCTTATAAGCGTATAGAGCTGAACCAATTTTTCCTCCTCCTATGGCTACCGAAAACAGCGCAGTCTAGTGGAGACTCCCACATCGTGCTCAAGTTGAGAGAATCACTCTCAAGCTAGTCATTCATGAGCATTTAATCAATCTTTTCCTCTAAATCTTCAGATTTCCTTCAGAGAGGAGAAAATCCATCCACCATCTGCTGGAGATAAAGAAATACTGAAGGGATCTCTGGTGGTTGAGGTGAATAGAGGCATGGGAGTGATGTCATTGAAACCTGGGCTTTTCATTGGTTCTTTGTCTCCACCAATCTACTGATACGGGAGCACAAACCATTTGTCTGGACTGGTCTAGCAGGACGATATGGAATTAAGGTTATCAGGTTTTTGATGTGGAAACCTAAGCCATCTGGGCAGGGGAACCTGGAGTTGCAGAGTTCCATATCCAATCAACATGTACAATGATATGAATACCTTGTGCTGTACGTAACAGTCATGGAATGGGCAAATACACTGGGTCCCAAGATTCTTTGTGTTTATTAACAATAGTTTTCAGAAAATAAAATAGCTTTCCAATCTTTAGTATCTCTGGTCTTTTTTTTCTACTTTAGCTTTCCCTCTTTATTCATCCTGTTTCACTTTTCTCTACCTGTTTCTTTACTTTTTCCATGATCCTCTCTCTGATCTCCTCTTTTTACTTTTCCATTTTGGCTTTTACTTCATTCTTTCTGTAGTTTTCTTCTCACCTATTCATTTTCCCTTGTGCTGTTGTTCCCTTTTCTCCCCCGCCCCCTTCTTTTTCTTTTCTTGCAGGGCCAGTCTAACTCTTCGGCAAACTAGGTGGTCACCTAGGACAACAGCTTCTGGGGGCGTGGCTGGGGCAAGGCATTCAAAGCTAAGCAACAGATTCTGACAGCTGGGGAATGGGGGCACAAGGCTTAAGATTTGTCTAGGGCACCAACACCTTGAACTAATTTTGAGGGCAGCCCTATTCTCTTGTGCTTTCATCATATGGAAAGCAGCAGCAGGGAAATCAGCAGGAGAATGAGGAAGAGTGGCATCAGCACCAAAAAAGAAAGGAGGAGGGAGGCAGTATCAGGAAGGAGAGAGCGAGACGAGTGTGAGAAGAGAGAAAAGGTGGAAACATTGGGAAGGAGAGAGGGAGGTAAGAGGAAAAACAGAATAAAGAGAGAGAGGGAGAGAGAGAGGAGAAAAGCTAGGGAAGAGGGAGGCACATCAGACATTAGGAGGGGGCTGGGGTAGAGAGAGAGAGGAGGCAGCAGAGACCATAGCAAGGGTCAGGCAGAATTTGGCAGGAGACAGTGCTGAGCCTGATGTGGGAGAGTGAGTTACATGGGCAGGTGGACAGCAACGTGCAGTGGTAGTGCAAACATCAGCTTTCCAACTCACATGCTCATTCCATCCTCACCCCTCTACCCTCTCTCTCTCGTGCATGGTCAGATCACCTGATTTAAACCATGCGGAAAGGAGATGAGCCAAGTGCAGGTGGAGCAGGTGATCTTTGACCTTGCTGTTCTGCTGGCCAGTCTGCATTTAGGGGTGGGGGAGTCGGGACACAGGGCTGAGCCTCGTTATTGGGATCCCAGATGAAGTGACTCAACTCACTTTTTATCCCCACAAGCTGCTGTTTTTCCTGATCTGGGTGCAAGGAATCCCCCTGCCTCTATGCTGACAGCAGAAGTGGCGCTAACTAGCGCATCTGCTTTCTGAGCTGCACAGGATCAATCTTGCGTGTCCCACACTGCAGAGGAAACTGACATGCTAACTGCTTCTGCTGCTGGCTTACAGGGAGAATTAAGAGGGTAACACAGGCTGCTCATGCCAGGGGAGGAGAACTACAATTTCTGCACCACTGTCCTCACTATAATCAGGAACAGGAGTTACTATATTCTAAGGAACTGGGAGCACTGCTCCAAAATTGGGAACAAACCCCTATAACTGGGGACATCTAGCAATGAAATTGACTGCATGATAAGAAAGAGCTGGGATACTAACCTGTGATTTGAGGTCTGCATATTCCTGCGTTCCATATGGGACACTCCTGAGAGAGGTGAGGTAGTCATAGCTGATAGCAGTAGTCTGAGGAGGAAAAGAAGGCTTTGTCCATGAGAGCTTCCGTGGGAAAACAGACCACTCTGGTGCTAACAATTAACTCATCAGATATTAAATGTGGTCTGTCTCCTAGTGAACACGTCTTTGCCCCTTCTAGCATTCTGGGTGAGGTACCAATCAGTGAACCCTGCTGGTGGATAAGACAACACCGCCTGCTCTTACCTTATCCATCATACGCATCTGTGTGATTCTTACTCCATATGCCATTCTCCCTAGATTCCAGTCTAACCCGTCATCATACAAATAGGATCTTGTTCTTCAGCCGTTTCTTAATGCCTGTTTTCCTCTCTCCCTTTCTCAGAATATAATCTCCTCCTCCTCCTCTCTCTCAACATCCCCTAGCTTTGGGCCATATCAGTTGGTTGTGGGCTATTGGACACTGAAAGTTCCTAAGCAATGAGGGAAAGCAACAGTAACCAGAGCTGACATTTCGGCAATGATGTCTAACACCTACATTAATTCAGCTATTTATTTGCATTTGCTGCTAGGTATCAAACATATACTCTCTATTTTTCTGTTAAAAAGCCTGTTAATAGAAAAACAAGGTTTCAAATCTCAGAAAGCTTTCGAAAATCTTGCTCATGATCATTCTGCAATTTATTCCAACTGTACATTATATCTGATCCTTGGCTCTGGATCCTGGTCCCCCAATTTATGCAACCTTGTTATGGGAGGATGTTGCATCACTTCCTGCCACATCAAGATTATGGTCTCCTTCCAGGTGACCCCTACATTAAGGGAATGCTTGCTGCAGGTACATAGATACTCCATATTCTGCCAATGACCCCATCCCAGTTTCCATCTAGGCCCTTTTTTATATGGCTCAATTTCCTTGCCCTTGTTAGGAGGACACAGAAGCATCATAGTCCCACAAGCATTTGCCAGAAAGGAGGTAAAGGAAGGAAGGACGGTAGAAAACATTACTCCAATTCTGCATTTTCAATATTTGTCTGTCCTTAATTAAGCAGGCCCTTCTTTATAACAAAGAGGCAGGGAACCAATAGATGTGTGTTGGCCATATGTAGCTGTGACAGACTGTCAGGTATATTGTATAAATGTTGGCTCCTATAAGGAGCAGAATGGGATCCTGAGCCAGAGAGGGTAGTAGTGTGATTTACATCTTGCCCCCTGTTAATTCATGCTTTAGACCACTGTTAATGCACAATGCAAACAGAGTGACTAAAGCCAATGCAGAAACCTTGCACTAGAGCCCAACACTTAAAGATCAAGCGCAGGGTTTCATAATGCAAATTTAATCATGACTTTTTGTGCAGTGAAGTTGAAAGCACACAGCACGTAAATTAACAGCGTACAAAACGTCAGCGCTAAAACAGGAGAGCAAGCCAAACACATGCGCACGGCTAACAAAGCCCCCATATGTTGGGCAAGTTATTGGCATGCTGTCCCTGGAGAAACAAGGTAATCTGAAGTGACATTTCACACTTCACCTCAGATGATCCAGGCACCGGGGGAAGACCCCTAAAGCTACTGACATAGCGCCAGGAGGGGGGCCATTGCCCCCCCAGACACTAATCCTCCCCCAACCAATACCAAAAACATAGGTGGCTCCGATTCTTCCATCATCTCACAAAAATCATCGATGGTCCTGTGGGCCTCCACTAACCCTAGCCTACCCCTGCATTACGTTTATTTGAATGGAAGACAGGACCCCCCCCACCACATTTCTCAATATGGCAGACCCTAGAAGGAGCATCACAGAAATGCTCCCCCCTCCCGAGTGAGGCTCAGTCAACCAAATAAGAAATAAAAATGTCCTTATTTGGCAGACTGCCCCTCCGTATGGTACATCCTGGGATGCCCAGTGTGGGGTCAGCAATGACCCCAAATTGTGCATCTTAGGTACATCGGGGGGGGGGGGGGCGGGGAGTGTCAGTTTGCTAAATAAGGAATTTGTTTTCTTTATTTAGCAGACCGAGTCCCACCTCAGGAGGTGCATCCTAGGGATATACTGTGCAGGATCAAGTGCCATCATCTCGCGTAATGGTAGCAGAGAGGCAGGAGCATGTGGGCATCACTCCTGCCTCTTACTCAACTAAAGGTACTAAAGGGGGGGAGGGTTGTTAGACGTAGGAGGCCCACAGACACACCAATTATTTTTTTTTTTTTGGGGGGGGGGGGTTGGGGTCCATGGGGCCACCAATGATTTTTATGAGAGAGGGGATCAAGGCCCGCAGTATCACTAATGCCTGGAGTTGGTGGGATGGAATTAACACTTAGCAAGCCAGCCTTTACTAAATGTTAATTCCCTCCCACCCACCTGAAGCATAATCTTAGCTTTACAGGCTCTTAAACCTATTAAAGGGGAAGAGGTGGTTAAATTCACTTTCAAGTTCAGCTGATTATCCTCACCAGGAAAAGATTAATTAAGGCCATGTAATTAATTCATATTGAGGTGAACACAGTCCCTTAAACTTAATTGGTATAGTTATATCAGTACAAGTATGCTTAGCAACTTTAAGTAAACAACTTAAGTAGCTAAACAAAACCTTAAAACTAAGATGCAGACAGCAGTCCAGCAGTGAGATGGGGGCTATCCAGTCTTTTGCACTGTACAATTTTCTCCCAGTTAGTGAGGGGTCTTAAGTGTGGACTAGGTGCAAGGAACTCTTTGCCCTCAGGGAACGATTCTGATCTCTGGAGGCTAGAGTAGCAGACTTGGAGGATATAAGGCAAAAATAAGGACATAAGAAATGCCATACTGAGTCAGACCAAGGTCCATCAAGTCCAGTATCCTGTTTCCAACCGTAATCAATCCAGATCACAAGTACCTGGCGGGTTCCCAAAGTCCACAGGTTCCACAATACTCGTCCTGTGGTAAGTAGTGGATTTCCTGGGTCATCTTTAATAATGGTTTATGGACTTTTCCTCCAGGAACTTATCAAAATCTTTTTTAAACCCAGATACACTAACAGCTTTTATTACATCCTCCGGTAACAAATTCCAGAGTTTGATTACACCTTCAGTGAAAAAATATTCTCTTTGATTAGTCTTAAATGGGTTACATTGTAGCTTGATTGCATGTCCTCTAATCTTTCTACTTTTTGATGGTGTAAAACTATTTATGTTAACCCATTCCACTCCATTCATTAATTTATAGCCCTTTATCAGAGGTACATAGACGAGACCTACAGGGACATAGTACTGAAGTCCCACCTCCAGACTGGCAGCCTCTCAGTTGCCATGGAAGAGAGAGGTCGCATGAAAGGAGACCATCACCTTTGTGTGGCAAGAAGTAATCCTGCAACTAGGACCTGTCCGCCAGGAGATGTAAAACCCTCTTGCACAGAAAAGATTTCTCCAGGGCCATGTGCCAATGAGGGAATGGTTAGGACAGCCGTTACAGTTGGTGATTCGATCATTAGGCATGTAGATAACTGGGTGGCTGGTGGATGTGAGGATCGCCTAGTAACATGCCTGCCTGGTGCAAAGATAGCAGACCTCACACGCCACCTAGACAAGGTTTTAGATAGTGCTGGGGAGGAGTCTGCTGTCTTGGTACATGTTGGCACCAATGACATAGGAGAGTGTGGGAGGGAGGTTCTGAAGGCTAAATTTAGGCTTTTAGGTAGGAAATAGAAATCCAGAACTTCCAAGGTAGCATTCTCTGAAATGCTTCCTGTTCCATGTGAAGGCCCAAAAGGCAGACAGACCTCCAGAGTCTCAATGTGTGGATGGGACGATAGTGCAATGAAGAGGGTTTTGGATCTATTAGGAACAACATTCTGGGGAAGAGAGAGGCTCTTCCGAAGGGATGGGCTCCATTTTAACCAGAATGGAACCAGGTTGCAGTTTTTAAACAAGATAATAGGAGAAAGCCAACAATCGCCCAAGAGCACGTGGTTCGGAATGATGTATCCCTGAAGGATGCTAGCAAAAGAGGGAAGTTAGGGTATCCCAACAGAGAGGTTTCAATAAAGATAAAAGTAACCCAGATGTCCTTAAGTAAAGAGCTGAAAGATTCCAAATTACCTCTATCAACAGATAACCAAATTAATATGAATAAAATACAGCCTTTACAATGCCTGTATGTAAACGCTAGAAGTCTAAAAAAGAAGATGGGAGAGCTAGAATATATAGCACTAAATGAAAGGTTAGATATGATTGGCATCTCAGAGATCTGGTGGAAAGAGGAAAACCAATGGGACACTGTGATACCGGGGTACAATTATATCGCAATGATAGGGTAAATCAAAATGATGGAGGGGTTGTGCTCTATCGGGCCGATGCAGAAAATTAGGGCGGACTTTAAGCACTGAAAACGACACACGTTAAGCACATTTAAGCTAACATCAAACGTAGAAAAGAGACATTATGGGAGCTTCTTTAAACTCCCTGGACCATATCCCCCCTCTTTCCCCAATTATAGTGACTCCATTCGTGTCCATCTATAGTGAGGCACCATTACAGCAGAGCATTCCACAGTTGGTATTGGTCCATCTATAGGCCAGCTACTTGATCTCCTCCTGTTCTTGAAAAAGGGGAGAAGGGGGAGTTATCTTATCCTTCCACCCGTAACCTCCCCCAAAACCTCCCCTCCCCTGTGGATAACGCTGTCATCCTCCCTGTTTCCTCGGCCCACAATCGGGGGGTTATCATCGACTCCTCTCTCTCCTTCTCCACTCATATCCAACTGGTAGCCAAGACATGCCGTTTCTTTCTCTACAACATTAGCAAAATCCGCCCCTTCCTTTCTGAACACACTACTAAAATGCTTATCCACTCTTTGATCACCTCTCGTCTTGACTACTGCAACCTACTCCTTGCTGGTCTCCCTCTGAATCATCTATTTCCCCTTCGCTCTATTCAACATTCTGCTGCGCGACTAATTTTCCGCCAGCCTCGCCATACCCACATTACTCCTGTTCTCAAGTCACTTCACTGGCTCCCTATCCGTTTCCACATCCAATTCAAACTTCTCCACCTGACCTATAAATGCAATCACTCTGCGGTTCAATACCTTTCATTGCTTATCTCTCCTTACAACCCCTCTCGGGAACTTCGCTCTTCTAACAAACTACTTCTATCTACGCCCTCCACTCGTACTGCTAACTCCAGACTTCGCTCCTTTCTGCACCTTACGCCTGGAATAAGCTACCTATGTCTGTATGCCAGGCACCCTCCCTAGCCCTCTTCAAATCCAGGTTAAAAACCCACCTCTTCACTGTTGCATTCAAATCCTGACTTCTGTGTTTTGTCTTGACTAGACTGTAAGTGCAGTGTTTTAGTGTTTTTGCCCCAACTAGATTGTTAGCTCTGTGTTTTGTCTTGACTAGATTGTAAGCTCTGATGAGCAGGGACTGGTCTCTTGCATGTCTGTACAGAGCTGTGTACGACTAGTAGTGCTATATAAATGCTCAATAGATAGATAGTCTCGGGTTTCTTTGACTGATGTTTGGAGAGTAGTAACAAGGATAAAGAAGTCTCTTGTCCCACAGCTTTGCCAATTCTCACAGGAGATTGTGTGTAGGCTTGGGGCCGTGGAGGAACGGATGGACTCTTTAACTGGTTCAGTTCTTAGGTGTGAGACCCAATACTCTGCCTTACAGGCAGTAAATACCTCCACTGTTAAGGACTGTATTGTGATATATCATAAGTTAGAATCCTTTGAGAACATGATGAGGGCAAAAAATGTTTGCTTGTTAAGTTTTCCTTGTCACAGGTTGATTTTAGCAGATGTGTTATTACATAAGTACTTTAAGGAAATTCTGCTTTTGTCTAATCACAGGTCTGCGACTAAAAAGCTGTTTGATTATTTTCATCTAATTTCCATGTATTTTGGTGTGCTGAAAACAAATAAAATATTGAACACTCATAGACGTCATTTGCCACAACATGCAAAATTGTCTTCAAAGTTATCTAATTTTTTCAAATTACTATTAATTAATTCACATAAGTGCATTTAAGATATAAAGTGCCAAAAAAAACCTTAAAAGGGGTTGTCCGAGTTATGTAAAAAAAATATAGCACTGTAAATCTGATGTCAGCAATATATACATAAGCTAAGCAAGTTTTAAGTCCGTGCTTCTAATGGT
This sequence comes from Ichthyophis bannanicus, assembly GCA_033557465.1. Taxonomy (NCBI): domain Eukaryota; kingdom Metazoa; phylum Chordata; class Amphibia; order Gymnophiona; family Ichthyophiidae; genus Ichthyophis; species Ichthyophis bannanicus. The sequence continues at coordinate 20,058,284 of CM066037.1, read as the reverse complement.
AGAAGGGGTTAATCTTTCCTGAAGAATCCAGTGGGAGGGAGACACAGGGCAGATAGCAGCAGCTCCAGTCAGTGCAGGGGGGCATGGCCAGCACTGTGACGTCTCATGTACAGACACAGAGCTGCTTTCTCCTGCATGCCACACTTGTGCACGAATCATCATCAGGTTCTTGGTTCTAGGCTGTTCACACTTTTTCATCGCAATTCGTGTTAGCTCGTCATTCTTCAACCATTATGTTATGGCTCCGCAAAAGTGTATTAATTCACCAGTTTCTGTTTCATCTGTGGTGAATATACAGTGTTGAAGCAACAGCAGAATATTACAGACTTTGTGAAAAAAGTATACTTTGCATACTTTGGACTAAAAATTAGAGATCAAGATAAAGTCTGGGCGCCTCAAAGTGTGCAAACGGTGTGTTCAGGACCTCCGAAACTGGTTCAAGGGTAAGAAAAAAATCTTTCCGTTATGGGATTCCTATGGTATGGCGAGAGCAAAAGAACCATAGTGACAACTCTTACTTCGGTTCATGCGATGTGAAAGGGTTTCATTCCAAATGGAAGCATTCCATTTCATACCCCAATCTTCACTCGGCAATTCATCCCATCCCCCATGGCACAGATATACCAGTACCCAAGCCCCCTGCTACCTTGGAAGAGATACCTAACTCCGATGAAGGTGAAGTCATACCTGAACCAGATGACGAATCAAGTTCTGACTTTGAAGATGATACAAGACCAAAATTGTTTTCGCAGGAGGAGATGAATGATTTGGTAAGAGACTTGAATCTTCCCAAAGATGCACCGAGTTACTCGGATCAAGGCTGAAAAGCAGGATTTATTGTTGCCAGGAGTGTCATCTTCATGGTTCAGACATCGTGAAAAGGAGTTCGTTCCTTACTTCGCCCAGGAAGACAAGTTGGTTTATTGCATCGATGTCGAAGGTCTGATGGGTCAATTTAAAATCCAATATGATTCAGAGCAATGGTGTCTTTTTATAGATTCTTCAAAAAGAAGTCTCAAAGCAGTTTTACTCCACAATGGTTTTTACGCTTCCATACCTGTAGGTCATTCCGTACACTTGAAGGAAACCTACAAGAACTTGGAATTGGTTCTTCGTAAACTTAAATATGAAGACCATGGTTGGCAAGTGTGTGCGGATGCTGCTCGGGCAACAAACTGGGTATACCAAATATCCTTGTTTTCTGTGTCTATGGGACAGTCGAGACCGACAAAATCATTGGACCAAGAAGAGTTGGCAGCCGAGGGTGCTAACAGTCGGTGAAAAAAATGTTCTCCGAGAAACTTTGGTACCTTCCCATAAAGTTCTTCTACCAACTCTCCACATAAAATTGGGATTGATGAAGCAATTCGTAAAATCACTTCCAATAGATGGAGAATGCTTCAAATACTTGGTCACCAAGTTTCCAGGCCTGTCGGAGGCAAAATTGAAGGAAGGTGTGTTCGTCAGACCAGACATTAGGCTTATAGTTGATCAAGAGTTTGTCAATACCATGACGGATCCTCAAAAAGAAGAGTAAATTAGACTTACCTGCTAATTGTTGTTCCTTAAGGAACTCTAGTCCAGTCCCGGAACCATAGAGTTGTCAACCTCCACCAGCAGCTTTGGAGACTGAAAGATGTCATCGTTGTGATGTCACTGGTACAAATAGGCTAGATCTGCCCCCTTTCACCAGCACCTATTGACAAAGCAGACTCAGCAGAGAAACAAATAAGTAGCCATATTAAAAACCTATATTGAAAAGTATATATATATAGGGAACAAGACAGGGTAGCAGTGAAAAACCAAGAACAGGCATGCCCCTGCCAAAAGACGGTGTATATAGGAATGGTGAACTTAACCACCGCTGCGCGGCGCCCACTAGGACATGCTGCAACCACACAGAGACTCCCTTCTGAGAGCGCCTCCCATCCCGGCACCTCCCAGAGCGCCACCTTACTGAAAATGTACGGGAAGGTTCAGCACCTGTCCAGCCTAGCTCCCCTCGCCCTTGAGAACTTCAGGCTGCTCGACATAGTATTACGGGAGGGATCCGGGACTGGACTAGAGTTCGTTAAGGAACAACAATTAGCAGGTAAGTCTAATTTACTCTTCCTTTGCGTCCCTCTAGTCCAATCCCGGAACCATAGAGGATGTAACAGAGCAGTAAATATCAACGGGAGGGACCTGAAATCCCAGCCTGAATAACCGCTGAACCAAAACGACCATCCCCGCGCGCCTGCACATCCAGGCGATAATGCCGAGCAAAAGAATGCAATGAGGACCAGGTCGCCGCCCTACAAATATCTGCCGCCGGCACCAAGCTGACTTACGCCCACGACGACGCCTGCGCTCTCGTGGAATGCGCCCGCAAACTGACCGGCACCTCTTTGCCTTTCAAAATGTAGGCTGAAGCAATAGCCTCCTTCAGACATCTAGAAATGGAAGACTTCGCCGCTGCTTCGCCCTTCCGCGGACCTCCGAAGGTGATAAAAAGCCTGTCAGACTTTTGGAACGGCGCTGTTCGACGGAAATACTTCTTGAGCACCCGCCGCACATCCAACCGATGCAAGCGGCCACCCGATTGAGCTCTCTGCTCTGCAGAAAACACAGGCAGCGACACCACCTGATTAACATGGAAGGTGGACACCACCTTTGGCAAAAAGGCGGGAACCGTACGCAAAACCACTTTGTCCGCCAAAAAAGACAAAAAAGGTTCCTGGCAAGACAACGCCTGCAGTTCCGAAATTCTCCTGGCGGAACAAATCGCCACTAGGAAAACAGTCTTCAGAGTCAAATCCTTAAGCGAAGCCCTACCCAAGGGCTCGAACGGTTCCCCTATCAGGGCGTCCAAGACCACATTGAGATCCCACGGAGGAACAACCGGTCGCCTAGGCGGCCTCAGTAGCAACACCGCCCGCAAGAAATGCCGGATATCTACATGCGCCGCTATCACCTGACCGTGAATCTTGCCCCAAAAACAGGAGAGCGCCGCCAATTGCACCCGTAAGGAACTGGCCGAGAGCCCCTTCTTCATTCCAGCCTGCAAAAAGGAAAGGATGTGGGGAACGGAAGTCCTCAAAGGGTTGAGAGTCCGCTCCGAACACCAAGCCTCAAAGACACGCCACACGCGTATATACGCCAGGGAAGTCGACGTTCTGCGCGATCGCAAAAGAGTAGCAATGACCGACTCCGAGTACCCTCTGGCCGTCAACCGAGCCTGCTCAAGAGCCAAGCCGTAAGCGAGAATCGACCCACCTGAGGCATTCGCAAGGGTCCTTGAAGCAAAAGATCCTCCCGAAGCGGGAGCCTCCACGGAACGTCTGCCAACAGCCGAATCAAATCCGCATACCACGGCCTCCTTGGCCAATCCGGCGCCACCAGCACCACCCGGCCCTTGTGCCGCTCGATGCGTTGTATCACCCTGCCTATGAGCGCCCAGGGCGGGAACACATACAGAAGACCCTCCTCGGGCCACCGCTGCGCCAAGGCATCCAGGCCTTCCGCCATCCACTCTCTCCGTCTGCTGAAGAAACGCTCCACCTTCGCCGACTTCAAGGTCGCCATGAGATCCATCACGGGAATCCCCCAACGGTTCACAATCATCGCGAAGACGTCCGGGTGGAGAGCCCACTCCCCCGGATCTACTCTGCAGCGGCTCAGAAAATCCGCCTCGACATTGTTTATGCCCGCGACATGCTGAGCTGACAAGGCCTTCAAATTCTGTTCTGCCCAGGCCAACAGTACACTCGCCTCCTCCTCCAGAGACGCACTGCCCGTGCTGCCTTGCCGATTTATATACGCCACCGTCGTCGCGTTGTCTGACAGCACGCGCACCGCCGCTTGCCTTAACACGGTCTGGAACTCTAGCAGAGCTCGAAACACCGCTCGCATTTCCAACCGGTTGATGGACCATTGCCGCTCCTCCAGCGACCAAGTTCCCTGAGCAAACGATCCTTCGTGATGAGCCCCCCAACCTGCGAGACTCGCATCTGTCGTGAGCAACCGCCAACACGGAGGCTCCAGAGGCACGCCCTGCATTTGACTGTCGGGATGTAACCACCATTGAAGGCTGCACTTCACCTCCAGTGGACAGGGCAGACATTGGGACAATGCATCCCTCTGATGAGACCAACGCCTGAGAAGAGCACCCTGTAACGGCCCCATATGAGCTCTGGCCCACATCACCAAGTCGATCGTAGCCGCCATGGTGCCCAGCAACTGCAGATACTGCCAAGCAGTTGGCGCCCAAAGCCTGTCAGACGGCTGCCTGGGTGAGAATGTTCACAGTCTTGGCAAGTGCATATATCAATATGATTTGCAAGGGATTGTGGGAAAGGCAGTCCATTCACACCAGACACAGCTGCTCACAATAATTAGTTGTGCTTGAGTGTAAAGCCAATAAGATATTTATTTATGGGGTTATTTCTCCCAACACAGAAATGCTTGGTAGCACATAAAACAGGATACTTGCTTTCAGTGTTAAACTTAGAAAAACAAAATCAGGAAAACAGCTGAACTTGTCAGGCAATCAAAGCAAAAGAATAAAGACCTGGTTGGTAACAAACTGGTCTTTTCTGTAGGCTTTAGCTAATATTTTCTTAGCAGTGCTCTAAACAACAAGCAAAACCCACAAAGAAGAGAAAAACTGTTCTTTTCAGGCTAACTTCTTATATCTTCACACATAGATTCAGAAGTGATTCCCTCAGAGCTCACAAGCAATTAGGTAAGGCTCAATTGCTAGCAGTTACCCAGCTGAAACCCCTTAGCTGGCTTGCTTTCTACTGCGTGGCCCAAAATCCTACTCAGGAGCTTTTCTGAGTAGATTAAAGAACAAGTTTGTATTTCTTTGTGATGGTTCTTGTACTTTGTAACAGTAAATTACCAAAGGAGTTTAGACAGAGAGCAATCCATATATTCACAGCCTGTATCTAAGACCGCTCCCCCTTCTTCAACAATCATGGGTTCAATATCATGGATTGGCACAGAGGAATTTCTCAATGTAGCACTCTCAGGAGAATACTTGTTTCCCTGCTGTCTTTCAAGGTTATAGCTAGGGCATAGATCAGTGTTCATACCTGAGCTTCCATTGCTGTTAGAGTTCCTCTCTAAATAGCCTGGCCAGTATGTAGTCCAGTTCTTATGTCCAGCCTTCCAATCCAGATCCCTGGACACTGGATCTCTCTTCACATACCTTCTGGCACGGGTCCTAGGGTCCCCCCCTTCCACGTGCAGCCGTCTCCCTCACAGGTACCGTCTGGAGATTTCTAGCTCTGCAGCACCATTCCTCTGGCTTTCCCCAGTCCAATGGTGTATGCTGGCCTTTTGAATGTCTCCCAGTATACGTACTGCTCTGGACTCCTTTAGGCCTCCCAAATGCTTTCCTCTTCTTTCTTCCAAAGGGTTTCTTGCCCTCTCTGTCCGTCCGCACTGGCTTCTGCTTCTGATGATCCTCCAGATGATGAAAATGTCCAAGCTGAGGATCTCCAAGCTGAATCCGAGGATGAGGATAATTCCCTGTAGAATAAACTCTACCTTTATTCTGCTTAGATGAGTGCTCCACCCTAGCACAGTGCAGCTGTGCTGAATCAGGCCCTGCCCTTTGAGATGAGTGCTTGGGGATTACCTCATAGCCCTCTTGATTGAGCACACGTTTCCCCACTTCAGCTCCTCTAATGGCTGTTGGAAACCTGGTGCATTCTGGGACTGGTAGTCTTTTATGGAAAAATTCTGTTTTCTTATCTCAACCAGAACTGACAGGTTGCTTGTTCAGAGTCACTTCACCTTTACTATAGCTCCTTCCTGAGCTATGATAAGCTTCCTTATCACAAGCCCCAGAAACCGGCGCACCAGATCTCTCAAAGCCTGTGCCCTCGTGCTGGGAAGAAACACCCGGCCTTGCCGAGTCTCGAAGCGCGCCCCCAAGTACTCCAGAGTCTGAGAGGGAGTCATCCAGCTCTTCACCACGTTGACCACTGTGATAAGGAAGCTTATCATAGCTCAGGAAGGAGCTATAGAAAAGGTGATGTGACTCTGAACAAGCAACCTGTCAGTTCTGGTAGAAATAAGAAAACAGAATTTTCCCATAAAAGACTACCAGTCCCAGAATGCACCAGGTTTCCAACAGCCATTAGAGGAGCTGAAGTGGGGAAACGTGTGTTCAATCAGGAGGGCTATGAGGTAATCCCTAAGCACTCATCTCAAAGGGCAGGGCCTGATTCAGCACAGCTGCGCTGTGTTAGGGAGGAGCACTCATCTAAGCAGAATAAAGGTAGAGTTTATTCTACAGAGAATTATCCTCAGAATCATGATCAACTTGGATATCCTCAGTTTCATCTGAAGGATCATCAGAAGCAGAAGCCAAACTGGACGGACAGAGAGGGCAAGAAACCCTTTAGAAGAAAGAAGAGAAAAGCCTTTGAGAGGTCTAGAGGAGTCTGGAGCAGTACGTATACTGGGAGGCATTCCAAGGGCCAGCATACATCATTGGACTGGGGAAAGCCAGAGGAATGGTGCTGCAGGACTAGGAATCTCCATGCGGTACCTGTGAGGGAGACGGCTGCACGTGGAAGGGACCCTAAGACCCGTGCCAGAAGGTATGTGAAGAGAGATTCAGTGTCCAGGGATCTGGATTGGAAGGCTGGACATAAGAACTGGACTACATACTGGCCAGGCTATATAGAGAGGAACTCTAACAGCAATGGAAGCTCAGGTATGAACACTGATCTATGCCCCAGCTATAACCTTGAAAGACAGCAGGGAAACAAGTATTCTCCTGAAAGTGCTCCATTGGGAGATTCATCTGTGCCAATCCATGATATTTAATTAATTTAATTAACAGATTATTTATATACCGCTCCTTCCATTGATCAGGTGCGGTTTCCATATAACAACAATAAACAGTATGGTCTGTTTTTACATATAACATTTGTAGCTAGGTAAATACAGTTAACAATTAATAATTAACAATTAACAATTAGTAAACTATGTACAGTTGAACATAATTAAACTATATACATTGTTTTGTTTTTCATTTACTTATTCGCTTTGTTTTAGGGTGTATCACTTCATTCTTTTGATGAGTTGTGTATTACTCGGGGTGGGATTATCCTTTATCCAGTTGGGGGGTGTGTGGTGTGCTGGTCAGAGATCCATAATGCTTTGTGAATAAGTGTGTTTTGAGTTTTTTCTGAACTCCATTATGTCGGGTAATTGTCTTAGTTCTATTGGGATTGTGTTCCACAAGATAGGTGCTGCATGGGAGAAGGCTTTTTTGTTAGTGGATTTATTGGCCCTAATGAATTCTTTTGGAGTGGTTAGTTTATTAAGCTGGTCTCTCCTTTGTAGATTGTGTGTAGGTTCTATTTTGATAAGGTTATTTATGGGCAGGGGTGCAGTTTTTGTTATGGCTTTGTAGGTGGTTAATATAGTTTTATATTCTATGCGGCTTTGAATCGGGAGCCAGTGTAGATATTCTAAGATTGGGGTTATATGTTGGAAAGGTGGGGCTTTCGTTATGGTCCTTGCTGCTGCGTTTTGTGCTAATTGAAGTTTTTTTATGGCTTCCTTGCTTACGCCAAGTAAGGTTAGGTTTGCGAAGTCGAAATGTGGGGTTATGATTGCTTGTATGACGCGTTGGAAGTCCTGTAAGTGCATTAGTGGGCGGAGTTGCTTTAATATTTTTAGTTTAAAGTAAACTTTTTTTGCTATGTTTCTTACATGTGTGTCCATGCTGAGATGTTTATCCAGTATCACACCTAAGTAGCGTATTTCAGTTTTCAGTATGATATTATTATTTTGCAATGTTATATGCGAGGGGGGAATAAATGTTGTGCATTTAGTTACTATTAGGGCTTCTGTTTTTGAGTGATTGATGTGCAGATTGTTTTCATTTAGCCAGGTGTTGATTTCAGTGAGGCAGTCGTTAATGAGTTGTGTAGGGATATTTGGGATTTTGAATGGGACATACATCATTATGTCGTCCGCATATAGGTGATAGAGGACATTGAATTTTTTAAATATTGTACAGATGTGTTTTAGGTATATGTTAAAAAGCAACGCTGATAGAGCTGAGCCTTGTGGGAGGCCTAGTTCTTGTTTGTATGTTTTTGATGAGAGATTACCGATTTGTACCGTTTGTGATCGTTCTGTTAGATAAGAAGTAAACCACTTTAGGACAGTGGATTTAATACCTATTTGTTTAAGTTTATTGATCATTATTGAGTGGTGAACACTGTCGAAGGCTGCAGACACGTCTATGAATATGAGTAAGAATGCTTGTTTAGGTTTGTCTATTCCTCTCACAAGTGTATTGATTAGCACTGTTAGTAGTGATTCTACTCCGTGTCTGGGGCGAAACCCATATTGCTGGTCGTCAAGTGGGGCTGAGCTATCAATGAATTCTTGTGTTTGAATTTGTACAGTTTTTTCGATTAATTTGGCCATGAATGGAATACTCGATATGGGTCTGTAAGAATTAGGTGATGATTTGTCAAGGGTAGTATTTTTTAGAATTGGGCGGATCTGTGCATGTTTTAGAGTAGCGGGTAGGTATCCACTTTTTAGGGAGAGGTTTATTATTGGGAGGATGAACTGAGAGAGTACAGGTAGGGAGTTCTTTATCCAGGTTACTGGACAGGGGTCAAGTAGAGATGTAGTAGTATTAATGTTTGTGATGATGGATTTGAGTTCAACTTTGGTTAAGGGTTGAAATACAGACCATTCATCTGTGTTAAGTATTTGTGAAGTGTCTACTGGCTTAGGTGGTATGGGATGGTACTTTGTCTTGTTCATGTAGTAATTTGCCAGTGTTTGTGGGGTAATGTCTGTGATTTCATTACTGGAGTTGTGATTATTATTAGTCAGCTTTTGGACAATTGAGAAAAGTTCTCTAGGTCTATTTATTGCGTTGTTTAAGATAGAGGCGTGGTAGTTTTTCTTGGCATTGTTTATTGCATCTTTATATTTGTTGAGTTGCGTGAGGTATGAGTCTTTTGTAATTGTGTTTTTATTTTTCCGCCATTTATATTCGGCTTTTCTTAAGTTCTTTTTCATTAGCTTTAAATCTTTATTGTACCAGTGGGTTTGATCTTTTTTAGGGTGTGTGTTTTTCTTAGTTATTTGTTTATTAGCTGCAGCATTTTTGATGGTTTTGTGCCAGTTCGTTACTGCTGCATCTAGGTTTATTGGTGATGTAGATAAATTAGGGATTATTATGTCGAGGAATTCTTCTTCATTGTATTTTTTAAATCTTGATGTATGTGCATTAGTTGTTGTTCGTTTAACTGATGTGTTTATTGTGATCTTAAAGTTGATAAGGTAGTGATCTGACCATGGGGTCCGTGTGCAATTGAGGGATGTTGGGTTATAGAGTTGGTAGAGTTCGTTTGGTAGGAATACCATGTCAAGGATACCACCTTTTTCATGTGTGCTAGTGTTTATTATTTGGTGAAAATCCATGTCTATTGTTGATTCCATAAAGAGGGAGGCATATGATGCTGGTAGTGATGGGGTGTTGAAGTCTCCAAGCATAATAATTGGATTTTGTTCAGTGGAGGAACTTAAAAAGTCAATTAGTGGGTCTAGTTTTTCTGATTGTTTGTCTGGTGGCCTGTAAATTAGGCAGATTGTTATGTTGCCAATTTTCACAATGAGGGTATCTATGTTGGTGTGTAGGTTCGATGTTAGTTTTTTGGCTTTTAGTTCTTTTTTTGACATTATTAGTACTCCACCACCTTTTTTGTGAGTTCTATGTGTGTAGAATGTGTCGTAGTTATTGTTGCTTAGTTGATTTAGGTAAACGTTGTCTGTGTCTGATAGCCATGTCTCGGTTATACATAGTATATCTGGTTTTTGGTTGTCTAGAATGTCTGTGAATATAGGTAGCTTATTTTTCATTGACCTGGCATTGATTAATATTGTTGATAATGATTCTAAGTTTTTACATATCATAGTGTTTGTTGACTGAGGGGATGAGGAGTATTTTATGTGTATTAATCTATGGTTTTTTGTTTTGGGATGATGTTCTATGTGTGGGTGCCATGATTGGGGGTTGTTTTGTGCAAAACTGTTTATGATAGGGATATTTTTCACATTATTGTTGTGTAGGCTCTGAGCAATAGTTATTAGTATCGCTAGTGTGATACTAATTAGTATTATTTTACATTTGTCAGAGTTGATTAGTTGCATTTTGGGTGATATGTTATACCGGTGCTAGTTAAAATTAATATTAATGTGGGTGCAATTGCTGTTATAGGTACTGGTAACAGTAAGAGGTTGCTATCAATGTGAATGTATATACAGTTTTGGATTACTGACAACAGTACTATATTACTAGCAATGTTATATGCAGATTTCGTTGGAAATACTGACAACAGTACTATATTACTAGCAATGTTATATGCAGATATCGTTGAAAATACTGACAACAGTACTATATTACTAGCAATGTTATATGCAGATATCGTTGAAAATACTGACAACAGTACTATATTACTAGCAATTGAACCGATGCTTGTTGAAGAAGGGGGAATGATAGCAGATGAAGAATGTGTTTACATGGACTGCTCTCTGTCTAAACTCCTTTGGTGATTTTCTGTTATAAAGTACAGCAACCATCACAAAGAAATACAAACTTGTTCTTTAATCTACTCAGAAAAGCTCCTGAGTAGGATTTCTAGCCACGCAGTAGAAAGCAAGCCAGCTAAGGGGTTTCAGCTGGATAACTGCTAGCAATTGAGCCTTACCTAATTGCTTGTGAGCTCTGAGAGAATCACTTCTGAATCTATGTGGGAAGATATAAGAAGTTAACCTGAAAAGAACAGTTTTTCTCTTTTTTGTGGCTTTTGTTTGTTGTTTGATACATTGCTAAGAGAATATTAGCTAAAGCCTACAGAAAAGACCAGTTTGTTGCCAACCAGGTCTTATTTCTTTTGCTTTGATTGCCTAACAAGTTCAAATGTTGTTTTCTTGATTTTGTTTTTCCAAGTTTAACACTGAAAGCAAGTAACCTGATTTATGTGCTACCAAGCATATCTGTGTTGGGAGAAATAACCCCATAAATAAATATCTTATTGGCTTTACACTTGAGCACAACTAAATTATTGTGAGCAGCTGTGTCGGGTGTGAATGGACTGCATTGCCCACAATCCCTTGCAAATCATATTGACATATGCACTTGCCAAGACTGTGAACATTCTCACCCAGGCAGCCGTCTGACACCACCCAACCAAGGCTTTCCAACAACTCCACCACCCGAGCGGTGGCTACCGAGCTCTCCTCTCTCTACTTCGCCCGAATCAAGCAATCGTCCAGGTAAGGATGTACCAGTATCCCCTCTTTGCGAAGAGTTGCCGCCATCACAACCATAATCTTCGTGAATGTCCGAGGAGCCGTCGCCAGACCGAAAGGCAACGCACGGAACTGAAAATGTCCCATCGGCACCGCAAAACGCAGAAAACGTTGATGCTCCTGCCGCACGGGGATATGAAGATAAGCTTCCGTAAGATCTATCGACGTCAGAAATTCTCCTGAGCGAACCGCCGCAATGACGGAACGCAAGGTTTCCATGCGGAAGTGGGTCACGCGAAGGCAACGATTCACCCTTTTTAGATCCAGAATCGGCCGAAACGTACCCTCCTTCTTGGGGACTACGAAATAAATGGAGTATCGACCGGAGCCGCACTGGTCGTCCGGAACGGGCACCACCGCCCCGAGCTGCTGGAGACGCCCCAAGGTGTCTGCCACCACTCGAAGCTTCCGAGGAGCCCTGCAAGAGGAAAGAACAAAGGAATCTACTACGGGACGCTGGAATTCCAGGGCATAGCCTTCCCGAATAACCTCTAACACCCACCGGTCTGACGTAATTTGGACCCAGGCAGGGTAGAACTCCCGCAACATGCCTCCCACGGGCACCTCCACTACCTGGGCCCGCCTCATCTCATTGGGACTTCTTGGCACCAGAGGACTGGAAGGGACCAAAACCCCTGCCCGCTCCTCTAAACCCTCGAAAGGACGGACCACGCGCTGGAAATCTGCCCCTCTGCGACTGCTGAAAGCGAGAGGTGCGAAATCTACGAAAATCTCTCGGGAGGCCTCTAGACCCCGAAGCCCCCCGACTCTGCTTCGGCCTATCCTCCGGGAGACGTCCCCCTTTGGATTCTCCGAGGTCCTTAACCAACTTTTCCAGATCCTCTCCAAAGAGAAGTTTACCCCGGAAGGGAAGCTTACTGAGCCACGCCTTGGAAGATCCATCTGCCGACCAGTTACAGAGCCACAAATAACGGCGAGCCACTACCACCGAAGCCATACATTTTGCCAGACCACGAATGAGATCACAGTGAACATCGGACAGGTAGGCAGTGCCTGACTCCAGCCGGGTCACATCCGCCGCTTGGTCATCCGCGAGGGAGCCCTGAAGACGTTGAGACCATCGCAAACAGCCTCTCGCCACCCACGCCCCCGCTATGGAGGCTTGCAGAGAAAGGGCACTCATATCAAACACCTGCTTCAGCAAGGTATCCAACTTCCTATCCTGCCCATCCTTTAATGCTGCGGCTCCCTCAACCGGAATGGTGGTCTTTTTCGTGACCGCCGCAACCGCGGCATCCACCCTCGGAGAACGAAAAATCTCTTTATCCTGCTCGGAAAGCGGGTATAAACGGGCCAAGGCCCTGGTCCCCCGCAACGCCGACTCCGGCGAGTCCCACTCCTCCTGAATCATATTCCGAAAGACTCTATGAATGGGGAACACCCGCTGTGACGTTTGCACGGCCTGCAACAGCGGATCCTCCAACGCCTCCTCGGAGGACGTGGACCCCGCGAGCATGTTCAAAATCTTTAGCGTCTCTGAAATCAAAGCAGGCAGCTCCTCCCGCCTAAAAACGCGGACCCCTCTGCTCTGCTGCTCCACATCCAACAATTCACCTTCTTCCAAGTCTTCGTCCGAGACCTCTTCCATCTCCAGATCATGCACACCCACCCCCTCCTCTAAAACAGCTGCCGAAGTCGGGTCCAAATCCTCCCTTCGTCTCTTAGGCAGGGCCACGTCCCCCTCCGTAAGACTGCCCGACTGCACTCTTTTCCGGCTAGGAGGACTCCGAGACTGAACCCTCAGCTCCGACTCAGCAAAGCGAACGCTTTCTGCATCAGTGTGAAAAATTCCGAAGGGATCCCCGCCACCCCGGGACCTCTCCCCCGACAAAGGAGCGCTGCAAGCAGAGGGCGGACCTGCCACCGGCTCCGATGCAGTCAAGGAAGGAGGGCCGGACTCCCTGCCATCCAGAGAAGCCTCTGCCTGATCTCCAGAGCCTTCCCCCAAGGACTTTTCCATGCCCATGGCCTCCAAGGAGCATGCCTTGCAAACGCCAGTCTCAAAAAGCTCCCCACGCCTCACTCCACAGACGAGGCAGCGGGGCTTGGCAGGCATGGTATATAGATAGCGCTGAATCTCAAAAAACGAATGCTGATTAAGGTGCCCGGTATGATATTATAAAGTATATATATATATTTTTTTTTTTTGCTGCAGTCCAATAAGGAAGCCCTAACTAGCTGCCCCCTGACAACCGTTTTCAAAAACGAAGCTCCTAACCTCGAAAAACAAGCACTGCAGAAAGAAAAACCGGCACTCAAAATGGCCACCGCAACGTTCGCGGCACCAAAAATCACGCAGCCAGGCCTCCCGCACTAATCTGGAGCCGCCGGATCCCTGTTTCATCAAAGAAAACGCTCCCCCAAAGAGTCCCACAGGCCGGGGTTACTCAACGCGAAGCACTGAGGAGAGGGAGGAAGGGCAGCGCTGAACCCCTCAGGAGCACAGCCTTTCACGCGGCATCAGCTCCTGGACAGACTGAAAATACTGCCGTGCTGCTGTCAGTCTCTGCAGCCCTCTACCTGCTCCTCACCCCTTCAAAGCGGGTTCGGGAGCAGGGAGGCAATTGTAGGCACACTCCTGAGCTTAAAACAATGCTCGTTTAAATGCTGGGGCACCCTCAGAGCTAGAGGAGGGGGGGGGGAGGGGAGGGAGAAAGGGAGCTCAATGAAAGAGGAGCAGAGAAGGGAGAATACGGCCCCAGCAGCACAGGATCTCTGTCAGCAGCAGCAGGCACCTAAGGACACAAACAAAGAAAAAAACCCAAATAAATTCAAAAAACTAAATCAAGGAATTAAGCTCTGCTTATTTGTTCCTCTGAGCCCAGTCCCGGGCTCAGAACCTCCAAGCTGCTTGGAGACTGAAAGTACTGGTGAAAGGGGGCGGATCTAGCCTATTTGTACCAGTGACATCACGACGATGACATCTTTCAGTCTCCAAAGCTGCTGGTGGAGGTTGACAACTCTATGGTTCCGGGACTGGACTAGAGGGACGCAAAGGAAGGGTGGATTGCATTTAAAGAAGTCGTACAGAAATTTTTAGGCAATAACAAAGATCCTCACTACAAAAAGATCGTCGGACGAATGCTGAAAGCATTTCAAGCTTTAGGTTGCCTGATGAGTTTGAAAGTGCATTTCCTCCAGTCCCAACTTGACTACTTTCCTGAAAATTTGGGAGCTGTGAGTGAGGAACAAGGTGAACGTTTCCACCAAGACAATAAAGAGATGGAAAGGAGATACCAGGGAAAATGGAGCATTACAATGATGGCAGACTACTGTTGGATGCTTCAGAGAGACATTCCAGATGCTACTCACAAGCGTAAATGCACCAAGAGGAGCCTCACAAGGAAGAAGAATCGAGTTTAGTGTGTGTAGGTGAGCTCATTTCAGTTCAGAAAAGGATTTTCATGAAAATATTATAATAAAACTTTAATTTTATAAGTCTATTTCCATTTATTTTGAGGTATTGCCTTATTTAACATAGTTACCTAAATTGTCAGGAAACGTGATGTCCTATGACAAAATGGAGGTAATTTTCGGATTCAGCGCACCAAAAAACATAAAGATTACTTGGAATAACCAAAACAGCTCTCGAAAAAAAATTTTTTGCAGACCTGTGCAGTGATTCAATAGTGGTTGCTAAATCATATTACCTTACTGGAAGGAGTCTGTCAGTTGGGTCCTCAGATGATTATGGATGTGTTACAATTGCAGCCCGATTTCAACTTAACTAGGGGCCGCGGCTCCGATATAGCACAGAGGTCGCTACCGCTGCTTTGTAAACATACCGACCTATCACAGTTCAGAAAGGCACTCAAATACCATTTATTCCTCCAATGCTACCCAAACTCCAATGACACCCCTCTGAAGAGATGACCCACTCTAAGAAACAACCCTCACGTTCATTATGTTATTTCACCCACTCATTGCCATGTAAATATCTCATGTA
Organism: Ichthyophis bannanicus; assembly: GCA_033557465.1. NCBI lineage: Eukaryota > Metazoa > Chordata > Amphibia > Gymnophiona > Ichthyophiidae > Ichthyophis > Ichthyophis bannanicus. The sequence continues at coordinate 20,042,971 of CM066037.1, read as the reverse complement.
TATAATCAACCCTGTTATCCAAGCTACTCTTTACTATGTAAAAATCTCATGTATATAGTTACCCCTGTTATCCAAGTTTGGACCCCTGTTCTATGTAAAACCAAACAGCATGTTATGGTCGTTGTGTTATAATGTAAACCGCGCTGATGCCAAATAGCGCGGTATATAAGAATTTGTAATAAAAAAAAATAAAAAATAATACCCCTAAGTTTCTTGAGGACACACAGGACAGTATCTCCACCAGAGCTACTTCAGTGATCACTCTAGTTAGTGATCAGAATAAAACATTAATATTTAAAGATTACTTTAAAAATAAAAGACAAAATGTTTTGTGGTGCTAAAGTTCAGCTTTATCCAGATGTCTCCAGAGCCACACAGCTGAGAAGGGCCTTTCTAGCTCTGAAACCCAGGGTTGTGGCTCTGGGGGTTTCCTTTGTTCTGCATTATCCCTATAAATGTTTAATTATGTTTCAGGGTACTTGATATGGTTTTCTGGATTCTGGACAGTTGGAGACTTTTCTGCTCAGTAAGGAGAGCAGGGTTGGTTCAGGGGATTAGCATAGATAGTGGGAGTAATGTATTACAGCAGTAAGTTTGGAAATTGTGGAGGAGTAGCCTAGTGGTTGGGGCAAGGTACTTCAGGCCGGAAGGTCGGGGGTTCAAATCCCACTAGAGGACAGCAACCTTGGGCCAGAAGGACTGGGGTTTCTAGTCCCACAGGTGCTCCTTGTGGTCTTGGGCAAGCCACTTAACCCTCCATAGCCCATGTTCCCTGTAAAATAGTTATCTCCAAGTTATAATGCCCTGTTCAATGTAATTTCAGTTTGTTCAATGTAAACCGCACTGATGGAGAATAGCGCGGTATATAAGAGAATGTAAATAAATAAATAGTTTTCCTTATTTCCTTTTTGTGGGGGTGTCCCCAGTTTCTATGTTTATTTATTCTCACCGTGATGTGGGCTAAATCTGATTTGTAGGTTTTCTTATTGTTGATATGCCTTTGATGTTTTATTTTTTTTTGTATTTGCTTTTGTAAGTATTCTTGTAAAATCCATAATCCATAAAAAAGAGAACAGAGATGGATGCGAGCGTAAATGGCAACAAAAAAAACCTAGTGCCCAGTTAACGCCACAAGCATTTAAATTGCAAGCAAATGAGCTGCACATAATAATCTGGTATGCAAATGATTGCTGCGCCCGATGCAGAGTCAGGCTTAGAGGATTTTGCAAACAGCATTAGTGCCGCTCTCTGGGTCTGAGTGTGACGTGGCGTTCTGAGGCCGCTAGACCACCAGGGAGTGACTTTCTGTTGGATCATTGGCCCCCAACAGTATTTTGATGGCATTAGGGGCTTTTCCAGATACCACAATCGCCCCCGATGTCATCAAAATCATGTCGCGGCCGACATACAAATTAGCCATGTGGTGCCTATTTCTCTGGGAAAGCATGCCAAACCAATGCCGAACTCTTTTGGCTTGCTTTCCCAGTTTAACGCTGCCATTTTGTGCACAGTTTAATGCACGGCTCATTTGCATGTCAGCCCCTTTCTGCATAGCTGCACTGAAGTTGCGCACTATCGATGCATTGCAAACAGGTGTAATAAGCTGATAGCGCATGACTTCAGCGCTCGCTTTCTGCTTCGGCTTGTATGTTAGAGAAAGCATTGAGTCATATAAAAGATGAAAGTTTTGTAGGAAACAAAAGAATGTAGAATCTCTATGGATAGAAATTTATGTAAAAAGGGGAAGGCAATGGCGGTGGGGTGTACTACCAACCGCCTGGCCAATGATAAAATTAGGAAAATAGTTAAGAAAAATCTAAAAGGAGCAGTTGCAAAGGTTAAAGATTTACATCAAGCATGGGTGTCATTTAAAAATACTATCTTGGAAGCCCAGACCAGCTGTATTCCATGCTTTACCAGCATGGTTTAAAGGTGAGGTCAGAGAGGCCATTGTTGCCAAAAAAGCATCTTTCAGGAAATGGAAAAAGGAGCCAAATCACAAAAACTGGAAACATAAGCACTAGCAAGTTAGATGCAAGGCATTGATAAGGCAAGCAAAGAGAGAATTTGAGAAAAAGCTTGCTATAGAAGCAAAAACGTGTAATAAAGACTTTTTCAAGTACATTTGTAGCAAAGAACTTGTGCGAGAATCAGTTGGACCATTAGATGATAAAGGGGTAAAAGGGGCACTAAGAGGAGACAATGCCATAGCGGAGAGCCAGCCTCGCCATGCCCACATTACTCCTCTTCTCAAGTCGCTTCACTGGCTCCCTGTCCAGGTCCGCATCCAATTCAAGCTTCTCCTGCTGACTTATAAATGCATTCATTCTATGGCCCCTCACTACCTCTTATCCCTTCTCTCTCCCTACGTCCCCTCTCGAAATTTGCGCTCCGCTAACAAATTACCCCTATCAATGCCTTTCACCCACACCGCAAACTCCCGACTGCGCTCCTTTCACCTTGCTGCACCTTACGCCTGGAACAGCCTACCTGTGTCTGTGTGCCAGGCATCCTCCCTGGCCCTCTTCAAATCCAGGTTGAAGACTCACCTCTTCACCGTTGCATTCAGATCCTCACTCCTTCCTCATCTTACCCTAACCCCCGTCAACGTTTATGACCTAACTACAGACCAAACTGTACCACACCGTACCTTGCGCAGTACTGACTAATGCTCTGTACTGTTCTAACTAATGTACTGTTCTAACTAGATTGTAAGCTCCGATGAGCATGACTTTGACAGGCAGGGACCATCTCTTGTATATTGGCTACCTCTTGTAGGTTAACTGTGCAGCGCTGGGTGCCTGGCGCTTTGTAAGTGCTGAACAGTAGTAGTAGTAGGAGAGACTGAATAAATTCTTTGCTTTGGTCTTTACTGAGGAAAATGTAGGAATGTTACCCATGGTTGAAATGGTATTTAAAGGTGATGTTGCAGAAGAATTGAAAGAAATATCGATACACCGGGAAGATGTATTACAACTATTTGATAAACTGAAAAGTAGCAAATCACTTGGACCGGATGGTATACATCCAAGTGTGTTGAAAGAACTGAAATATGAGATTGCAGACCTACTATTAGTAATCTGTGAACTATCATTAAAATCATCTGTAATACCTGAAGATTGGAGGATGGCCAGCTTAACGCCAATTTTTAAAAAGGGTTTCAGAGCTGATCTGGGAAACTACAAACCAGTAAGCCTCACATCAGTACCGAGAAAAATGGTAGAAACCAGTATAAAGAACAAAATTACTGAACATGTAGATAGTCATTGCTTAATGGGAGACAGCCAACAAGGCTTTAGCCAAGGAAGATCTTGTCTTACTAATCTGTTATGTTTTTTGAAGGTGTGAATAAACAGGTAGACAAAGGTGAGTCGGTTGATATAGTGTATCTGGATTTTCAGAAAGCTTTTGACAAGGTCCCTCGTGAGAGACTTTTGGCGAAATTAAAAAGTCATGGGATAGGAGGCAGTGTACTATTGTGGATCAGGATCTGGTTAAAAGATAGAAAGCAGAGGGTAGGGCTAAATGGTCAATTTTCCCAATGGAGAAAAGTGAATAGTGGAGTACTCTAGGGATCTGTGCTCGGTCCACTGCTTTTTAACATATTCATAAATGACCTGGAAATGGGAATAATGAGTGAGGTAATCAAATTTGCAGATGACACAAAATTATTCAAAGTTGTTAAAACCCATGGAGGATTGTGCAAAATTGCAAGAGGACCTTGATAAATTGAAAGACTGGGCATCCAAATGACAGATGAAATTTAATGTGGACAAGTGCAAAATTATGGTTACACAATGCAAGGTTCCCCATTAGGAACCACCACCCAGGAAAAAGATTTAGGCGCCATTGTGGATAACATGTTAAAACCCTCCGCCCAGTGTGCAGCGGCAGCCAAGAGAGCAAATAGAATACTAGGTATCATAAGGAATGAAAAATAAAACAAAAGGATATTATAATGCCTCTGTATCGTTCCATGGTGCGACCGCACCTTGAATATTGTGTGCAATTCTGATCGCCATATCTTACAAAGGATATAGTGTTATTAGATAAGGTACAGAGAAGAATCAACAAAATGGTAAAGGGGATGGAAGGATACCCCCATGAAGAGAGGATAAAAAGGTTAGGGCTGAGGGGAGATATGTTAGAGGTCTATAAATTAATGAATGGAGTGGAACGGGTAAATGTAGATCGATTGTTTACACCATCAAAATATAGAAGGACTAGGGGACATGCAATGAAGCTACAGGGTAACCTATTTAAGACTAATAAGGGAAAACATTTTTTCACTCAACGTGTAATCAAACTCTGGAATTCATTACCGGAGGATGTAGTAAAAGCTGTTAGTGAGCTGGGTTTAAAAACATTTGGACAAGTTCCTGGAGGAAAGATCCATAAACCTTTATTAAAGAGGACTCGGGTAATCCACTGCTTGCCCAATACAAGCATTATGGAACCTGTGTCTTTTAGGGAACCTGCCAGGTAGACTCCCCACTGTTGGAAACAGGATTTTATTTTTATTTTTTTATACCGCGCTCTTTAGAATCAGTTCGGTTTACATGTATACTAACAGGTACGTTTTATTCCCTTGTCCCCGAAGGGCTCACAATCTAAGTGTACCTGAGGCAATGGAGGGTTAAGTGGCTTGCCCAAGGCCACAAGGAGTGGCCATGGGACTAGAGACCCCAGTCCCTCCGGCCTGAGGTTGCTTGTCCCCATGCGGGAATTGAACCCCTGTCCCTCCGGCCTGAGGTAACCTGTCCCAACCACTGAGCCACTCCTCCCTCTTGATACTGGGCTTGATGGATCTTGGTCTGATCCAGTATGGCATCTCTTATGTTCATGCATTGCTGCAATACAGCGAGATGATTATTCACACCAGGAAGCAGACTTCTGCATTCTGTAACAAGGAAACAAGAACGCCAAAGCAGAGAGATCAACTCATCTGCAGTCAGATGATGCACAGAAGAAAAGCAGAGTGAACAAACAATAAATCTGCAATAAGAACTTAAAAAAAAAAAAGAATACAATACAATAAAACTGGCTAGACAATAATATCACACATTTAGTAACAATAAAAAATATATATAGTATTATGCTACGGACAATCAAATATAAACATCAACTGGACAGAATATTCCTTGACTATAGTAGTCTGACATAGCAGATCAGATGACCAAAATTTTGACAAGATGCCTCTTTCGAGAGACTTTACTTTAAATTACGGAGGACATAGAATCCATATACAGAAAAACAGCCTGGCGAAAGATCTGGAAAGGGTAAAAGTGAAGGAAAAGTTGATATATTAACCCGTTTTGGACAGCTCACATATTCTTTCTCTGTTCTGGATGATTCATTAGATTTGTTACACTCAAACAACTACGAAATACCGGCAATAATAAAAAATATTAAAACTTTGCAGTAAATAAAAGTTTCACATAGTGTATGTTTTTCATACACTGGTCCAATATAGTATATTGTCCATCTTCAGAAAAGATAGGATTCAGTTCCAATATTCATTGACAAACATATACTGTATGATACTATTGAAACTGCAGTTTTCATTTAAAACACTTTATTATGATATAATATAGTTTGTCAACAGTCCATTCTGACGGCGGAATATGATACCCGTGAAAACACTTCTGATGCAGTGAGTCGATATTGCATCATTGAAACATCTAGAACAGAATGCTTGACAGCAATTAAGTTTTGACAACATATTAGCCCAGCGTATGAAAAACATACAAGGCCGATATACGCACCAATAACTCTGACACTAAGTAACTTACAGTTATCTAAACCTATTTTCTAAAGTCTACAAATACTTTTATTTGCAAAATAGTAGCTATTACAGCATTATAAGCTACTTACTATTTTTTGTGATCTTTTTATGTTGAGCCGCCAGTACCGTCAAAATCAGCAAACTTCGAATACCTATTAAACTAACTAAATCTCAGATAAAAAAATCTGTATATAACGCTTTTTGACATAACGATAATAGCTAACATAGTTCCACTGAATTTATAACCATTAATTAGTAAACAGTTGAGTAGTAAGTATGGAAACCTTATGTATGTAAAACATACGCTGGTCCGAAATGGTTTAAAAAAGAAATGGATATAAAATGAAGCTTTTTACTCTTCTTTTTAGTGTCATATGGTCCTTACGTAATAGAGATCCTATACAGAGAAGGTATTGGTAGTTACATTTATACTCTAGTTATGTACTCCTCATCTCATCTCTTGAGATGAGGTGTTCTCTTCAATCCTCCCTGTTGAGGGTAAAGGCCAAGGCAGAGAGGCTCGCATCCTGGAGATGAATGCATGGCTGCGTGGATGGTGTCTTCGAGAGCATTTTGGTTTCCTAGACCATGGGATGCTGTTCCAAGGGTTGCAGAGCAGAGATGGCATCCATCTGTCCAAGAAAAGTCAACGCATCTTTGGTAGTAGACTGGCTAATCTACTGAAGAGGGCTTTAAACTAGATTCGTTGGGGATGGGTGAAGAAAGCCCCCAGGTAAGTGAAAGCCCCCAGGTAGGTGACACATTAAATACCTTTATGGAAATGGGTAACAGGGGTAACACATGGAAAGCAGTCTGTATTAATGCCCGTAGCATGGGAAATAAGATCCCTGAAGTTGAAGTTTTGGTGGGAGTGGCTGACTTGGATTTAGTGGCAGTTACAGAAACATGGTTCACAGAAAACCATGACTGGGATGTAACTATACCTGGCTATACTTTATTCAGAAAGGACAGGGTAGGAAGAAGGGGAGGAGGAGTGGCACTATATGTAAAAACTACTATTAAAGCTTTGGAATTACAGAGCTTAAAAGGGAGAGAGGAGGCATTGTGGGTTAAACTACAAAGAGAAATCTATTTGCATTGGTGTGATATACAGACCTCCCTCACAAGAGGAAGAGGTGGACAGAGAGTTAATTGAAGACATACGCAGCATTGCTAGGAAAGGGGAAGTGCTACTGCTAGGAGATTTCAATATGCCAGATGTTGATTGGCACATTCCTGCTGCAGTATCATCTAGAAGTAAGGAGATCCTGGATTCTCTACAGGGAGAACTATTCAGGCAATTGGTAACAGACCCCACACGTGAAGGGGCCATACTGGACTTGGTGCTTACCAATGGTGAGAGTGTTTCTGATGTTGTAGTGGGAGATCATTTTGCATCCAGTGATCACCAGATGGTGTGGTTCAGTATTAGGACTAGGGTTGTTAGAATCCATTCCAAGGTGAAGATCTTAGACTTTAGGAAGACTAACTTTGCGAAGATGGGCCAATACCTCAGGGAGTCGTTAGTGGGATGGGAACAGCTGGGGGATGTAGAAAAACAATGGGCAAAACTGAAAGGGGGTATTTTAAAGGCAACCAACCTTTTTGTTAAAATGGTAAATAAAAGCAAAAGGAACAGGAGACCGCTATGGTTTTCGAAGGAAGTAGCTGAAAAAGTGAAGAAAAAGAGGGAGGCCTTCATGAAATACAAGAGATCACAGAGAGAGGAAGACAGGCATCTGTATTTGGAAAAACTTAGAGAAGCTAGCAAAGTAGTCAAGAAGGCAAAGATTCAAAAGGAGGAGGAAATAGCCAATGCAATAAAATGGGGGGATAAGACATTTTTCAGATATATTAGTGAGAAGAGGAAGGGCAAAAGTGGTATTGTCAGACTCAAGGGTGCAGGGGGGGAATATGTAGAAGCTGATAAGGATAAAGCGGAATTGCTTAACAAATATTTTTGTTCTGTGTTCACAGATGAAGAACCAGGAGCAGGACCTCAGAAAACACCCACAAATAAGAACAGAAGCGAGGGACATCTTGAACAATTTTCAGAAGACTGTGTTCGTGAGAAACTAGCTCAACTTAAAGTAGACAAAGCGATGGGACCGGATGGGATACACCCTAGAATACTGAGGGAACTTGGGGACGTTCTAGCAACTCCACTGACTGACCTTTTCAATGCCTCGTTGGAGTCGGGAGTGGTGCCAAAGGACTGGAGAGAGGCTCATGTGGTGCCTTTACACAAAAGCGGAAGTAAGGATGTGGTTGAAAACTACAGGACGGTTAGTTTAACTTCGGTGGTGAGTAAATTATTGGAAACGCTGCTGAAAGAGAAAATAGTGAGGTTTCTGGAGTCCGGTGGATTACAGGATCCGAGGCAGCATGGATTCACCAGAGGCAGGTCTTGTCAGACAAATCTGATCGATTTCTTTGACTGGGTGACCAGGGAGTTGGACCGAGGGAGAGCTCTAGATGTGGTGTATTTAGATTTCAGTAAAGCCTTTGACACTGTTCCTCACAGGCGACTTATAAACAAACTGAGCACCCTAGGGATGGACCCTAAAGTTACTGCTTGGGTTAGAAATTGGTTGGGTGGGAGGCGACAAAGAGTACAAGTAAATGGAGCTCACTCTGAGGAGAAGGATGCTACCAGTGGTGTGCCCCAGGGATCTGTCCTTGGTCCGATTCTTTTTAACATCTTTGTTAGTGATATAGCGGAAGGGCTGTTGGGTAAGGTTTGCCTCTTTGTGGATGATACCAAAATCTGTAATAGAGTAGACACCCAGGAAGGTGTAGATAACAGGAGGAGGGATCTAGCTAAGCTTGAAGAATGGTCTAGAATTTGGCAGCTGGGATTTAATGTTAAAAAATGTAAGGTCATGCATTTGGGCTGCAGCAATCCAAGGGAGCAATACAGTATAGGAGGTGAAGTACTTTTGTCCACTAAAGAAGAGCGGGACCTAGGCGTGGTTGTGTCTGATGATCTTAAAGTAGCTAAACAGGTAGAAAAGGCGACGGCAAAAGCTAGAAGGATGCTTGGGTGCATACGGAGAGGAATGGCTAGCAGAAAAAAGGAGGTGATAATGCCTCTGTATAAGTCTTTGGTGCGACCTCCTTTGGAGTATGGTGTGCAATTCTGGAGACCGCACCTTCAAAAGGATGTGAACAGGATGGAGTCGGTGCAGAGGGTTGCTACTAAAATGATTAATGGGCTTCATTATAAAGCATATGAGGACAGACTTAAGGATCTTAATATGTACAACCTTAGAGGAAAGGCAGGATAGAGGTGATATGATTGAGATATTTAAATACCTCTGTGGCATAAATGTTCAGGGAGAGAGCCTCTTTCAATTGAAAGCAAGTTCTGCTACGAGGGGACATGGGATGAGGGTGAAGGGAGATAGATTCAGGAGTGATATGCGGAAATATTTCTTTACGGAACGAGTAGTGGATCCGTGGAATAGTCTCCCAGTGGAGGTGGTAGAGATGAGGACAGTAACTGAATTCAAAAAAGCATGGGACCAACACAGAGGATCTCTAAAGGTAGAAAGTGGACTGTTGTAGTTGTTGTTATGGAAGGACAGACTAGATGGGCCTTGTGGTCTTTTTCTGTCATCATGTTTCTATGTTTCATCTGTTGTCTTGCTCTTTAAGTTGCATATAGACTCGCAGTACGGTTTATATATGTGTATTTTATCTTTGTGGTCAGTTTTTATGATTATGGATGTTAGCGGTATGGCTGGAAAAACATTCTCTTATTGATTTTAATTAAATTTTTATATTATTTTTTTATATTAATTTTTATATTGTTTATTAACTAATTAATTTGTTTTAACTGTTATTGTTTTGTTCTTTTGAGGTTTGCACCCTCATAATACCCCCCTGAAGAAGGCCGTAACGCGTAGGGGAAATAAAGAAAGGTTTTTTTTCAAACCTGAATACTCTGCCAGTCTGGGTATCTGTTCTTCTGTGTACTTTACAGATACTATGGTTGCTTTCTTGAGTCTTATAAAAATCAGCAAACCATAATATATGGGGTCATCATGTTTACCAAGCTTCATGCTTGTAACATGTGTATGGGCCAGGTTACTAGTGAGGGACTTCACGCTAATTGCAGGGAGCCGGGTACGGATCGCAGTGGTAAAACCGCAGCAGTAGCAACTAACGTCACCCACTGAAGAGGTGTGTGTTGCACTCGTGGTACCTGTGCTGAGAGCAGGCAGTGCAGGCTACAAATGCCCACACTAGCAGCACTGCAGCAGGAACGTCCCTATCCCCACCTTGTCATAACCAAGATGAACGCTACCTAGGATGTGCAGAGGTTTTAACATGACGCCGATATCACATACTGATCCCATGCTATCTGGATAACACATGTTAGTAAACATGTCCCATGGCTGCTTACCCCCTTCAGGAAAACTTAAAGGTATGGTATGAAACAGGCAACAATCGACAGATCATTCCTACACAATGAAAAATATCTTAGGAACCAAAAGAAACCAATATATTGTAAAATAATAGATAAAAATAATTAAGTAATAGAAATGATTAAACATAATTACAAATAATAATTAAAAAGAAAAATAAATAAATATAAAACCTTTTAAAGTTTAACAACAATCAAATAACAACAAAAATAATACAAAAAACAATAAGGGACTCTTTTACTAAAGGTACCAAAATGTGTTAAGTGCCCAGAGCCCTTTTATTTCTAAAGGCGCAATGGCACTTTGTATGTTAACTTTATTAACGCACGCTATCCCTTAGTAAAAGGGGTCCTTAAGACAAAAATTAAATAAGTAATAATAATTACTTATATTTTCAGCAGATACATCTTAGTGATAGATAGCTACATGGCACTGCTTGCATCTAACAAAACTAAAGAATATAAAAAAGGAGGGGATGAGACCACAATTTAAATCAAAATGATCAAACACACAGAAAAAGAGCTTTAAAAACTTCCAAAGCCACTAATAAACTCAGGCGCATATGAAATACCATAAAGTAAAAATAGGCTAAAGGGGTGTATTTGAAAAAGACTCCATTTGCATAAATTCAAAAATATCTATTCTGCCTCCAAAGTCTAGCTACAATTCCTTTAAAAGTTGCCTTCATTACTAAAAATCGAAGTGGAAGGTAAAATTGGGTGACATAAGAAACTAAGGGGCATGTTTACTGAGCTGTGGCAAAAACCAGCCCGGGGCAATAAATGCAGGAGATGCGGCCAGCATGTGCCCTGCATTTAATGCGCAGGGCAGACATTTATCGCACAGGCCCACACTACTACAGGCCGAGGCAGGGAACACGGGCCCAAAGTTAAAGCACAGGGAAGGGAAAAACAGCTGCAGCCACAATGTCCCTCCCCTGCTGATCCATTCACTCTCCCAGCCAAGGCCCACCAATAGCCCCTCCACTTTCAGTACTACTTCGCCCCCCAGACAGCAGCCCAACATAACCTCTCTCCCACCCCAAGGCATGAACCCTGGCCCTCCTCCCACTCCCTGGGTCTTACCAGGGTCCCCCTCCAATCCTGTCCTGTCTCCAGCAGCTTACAAAATGGTGCTGGTCTCGCGGCACTGAGCCTTAGTGGACTACCGCTAGAACAGCTGGAGGGTGGGAGCACTAGAGTTCATGCCTGGGAGAAGGGGAACCTGACTGGGCTGCCGTCCAGAGCGGAGGATGGTACTAGAGGTAGGGGTGTTATTTGGAGTGGGGGTCTTTAATCATCAGGGGGGCTTGATTCATGGGGTGGGGGAGGAGGGAGCCTGTATGACAGGGCCATACCTTTTGATATGGGCAACAGACGTACTACTGGCAGTCATAACAGCTAATGTGCAGCAATATTCCTCATGCTAGCTGTCACCAACCAACATGCCCACTCTCCGCCCTGATGTGCGCTAAGGAGATAGCACAGAAATAACCCTGCACTGTTTAGTAGGTGCGCTGTTAGCATGGGTTGGCGCATGCTAGACAGCTCGCACTCAAGTCCACGCTAATAGCTAGCTCTGCTTACAAAACATGCTCCTAAGCAAAAAGGCTAAAACGATACATAGAAAAGGGAGGGAGGGGAGGGCGGGGGAGTAAATAACCAGGATTGTAGTAGCAGGTATGGAAGGGCAGACTAAATAGGCCGTATGGACTTTACCTGCCATCATGTTTCTATGTGAATATGCAGGAAAATGCCAGAGATAGGGTCAGCATGCAGCCAATACTACTATACCACTGGAAAAAGTACCAGTTTTAAAAAGCTAATTTTCCCATGTTTTTGGAGGGTTCAAAAGTCAAAACAGGTGTTTTTAAAAACACTAAAAATCTTTAAAAACAGGTACAGGTTTTGGAAGCGAAATTGATATTTTTGAATTTATGCAAATGCAGTATTTTTCCAAGTACACCCTTTTAAGCTATTTTTACATTATGCCATTTCTTATGAGCCTGAGTTAATGGCTTTTGGAAGTTTTTAAAGTTTTTGGGTCACCATAATTTTAATTGTTGTCTCACCAACTGTTTCCTGATCTTTAGTTTTACAAAATACAAACAGTACCACATAGATATATTTTCAACAGGTACATCTTAGTGACACCCAGGTAATTTGTTATTTTTATTACTTTTTTTAATATTATACTTTACTGTTTGTTTTTATATTTATTCATTATTTGTATTATTTGTTATCTCACAGAAACATGATAGGCCTTGTGGTCTTTTTCTGCTATCTAGTCTGCCCTTCCATATCATCTACTACAAGAGGCCCTTTTTTTCCTTTAGAGAGCCTCTGTGTTTGCCCCATGTTATTTTGAATTTAGATATCATCCTTATCTCTACCACATCCACTGGGAGACTACTCCACATATCTACTACTCTTTCCGTAAAGAAATATTTCCACATATTACTTCTGAGTCTATCCCCTTTCACCCTCATCCTATGTCCCCTCCTAGCAGAGCTTGCTTTCAATCGAAAGAGGCTCTCCTCCGTGCATTTATGCTATGGAGGTATTTAAACGTCTATCTCCTCTGTCCTGCCTTTCCTCTAAAGTATACATATTAAGGTCCTTAAGTCTGTCCTCATATGCTTTATAACGAAGACTATTAAGCATTTTAATAACCACCATCTGCACTGCACTGTTTATAATCTTTTGAAGGTGCGGTCTCCAGAATTGCATACAATACTCCAAATGAGATTGCACCAAAGACTTATAAAGAGGCACTATCACCTCCTTTCTTCTGCTGGCCATTCCTCTCCCTATGTACCCTAGCATCCTTCTAGCTTTTGCCGTCGCCTTTGCTATCTGTTTAGCTACTTTGAGATCATCAGACACAATCAAGCCCAGGTCCCATTCTTCTTTCATAGACAAAAGTACTTCACCCCATATACTGTACTGTCCTCTTGGCTTGTTGCAGCCCAAATGCATGACGCTACATTTTCAGCATTAAATCTCAGCTGACAAATTCTAGACCATTCTTCAAGCTTAGCTATATCCCTCCTCACGTTATCTAAACCTTCCTGGGTGTCTACTCTGTTGCAGATTTTGGTATCATCCGCAAAGAGGCAAACCTTACCCGAAAGCCCTTCTGCAATATCACTAACAAAGATGTTAAAAAGAATCGGACCAAGGACAGATCCCTGAGGCACACCACTGGTACCTCCTTCTACTCAGAGTTAACTCCATTTACCTATACACTTTGTCGCCTCCCACTCAACCAATTTCTAACCCAAGCAGTAACTTTAGGGTCTATCCCTAGGGTGATTAACTTGTACGTAAGTTGCCTGTGCGGAACAGTGTCAAATGCTTTGCTGAAATCTAAATACACCACATCTAGTGCTCTCCCTTGGTCCAACCTCTGGTCACCCAGTCAATGAAATCAATCAGATTTGTCTGACAAGACCGGCCCCTAGTGAATCCATGCTGCCTCAGATCCTGCAATCCATTGGACTAATTTTTATTATTTCAAATGTTATTAAACTTACAGTGTTTTATTTATTATGTTTTAATCATTTCTATTACTTATTTTTATCTGATATTTTAGTTTCCTTAGTTAACAATATATGTTTGTTTTAGTTCTTAAGACATGTTTTATTATATAGGTATGATCTTTTGATTGCTATTTGACTCACATAGCATACCTTTGATGTTGCCCCAAGGTGGGTAAGCCCCCATATATTATGGTTTGTTGATTTCTATAGCCTTTTCTTTTTCTCTTCTTTTTAATAAATCCCTTACCTCTTCCCAGATCCCTTGCCAAGTTGCTTTTCTAGTGGCTCTTCTGTGCATATGTATTCCACATCAACTATCTGCCTGAAGGAAGCATTTTGTTGATATCGGATATCTGATCCACTCTATTGGACTACTATAGACAAAGAATATTCAGTCTCGTTGATGTTTATATTTGATTGCTCATGGCACAATATTGTTTTATATTTCTTGTTAATAAACATGTTTAGCTGAAAGTGGAGGGAGTAGCCTAGTGGTTAGAGCAACTGCTTAGTACCCAAAAGATCAAGGGCTCAATTCTCATTAGCACCCCTTGTGACCTTGGGCAAGTCACTTTACCCTCCATTGTCTTGGAAGAAAAGGTCTGGTAATCTACCTCTGGTGATATATTGTCAAGAAAATCCAGAGGCAAATCCAGAGGCAATTGGTCACCAGGAGTCAGCATTGCCTTGATGGCACTAAAAAAGAAAAAAAACTAAACATGCTTATTGTGATATTATTGTCTAGCCAATTTTATGTTATACTCTTTTAGAAATGCTTATTGAACATGTATTATTGTATTCCCTGATTTTCTTTAGTGGGTAGCAGGGAAGCACCCAGGACCTCTTCTTGCCAACAGTAAAACCTCCCATCCCTTCTTTCCACAGACTCCCAGGAACAAATCTTACCGTCAGTACAGCCCTTCCAATCCGAACCACGCCAAAATCATTGGGGTCAATGTACTTTGTGCCATAAAGGCAAAACGCAGTAGCTGCCAGGGCTGCAGTAGCAAAGGAGGTCCGTCTCAGTGCCCTTCTGGCCATGGTATTACGTAACCCTGAGGTGAAAGAGAAAGGCAACAAGAGGGAGGAAGCTAAAGGGAAGCAAACAGGCTCAAGAACCTAAGGCTGCACTAACAGCGGGATTAACCTTTGGGGGGGGGGGGGTAAAATGAGGATGGCAGGCCTCACCCCAGTACATTATTAGACCATACCCGCTTCTATAAAGCCTGGATGTCAAATAAAAATATTACACCTTACACGTACACATTTGAAACAATGCGTATGGGGCTAAAGAGACACCGATAGTCTCTCTTCTCTGCCTCCTAAAGCCAAGGAGCTGAGACGCATTGCCAGCTCCTGCTATGCCCAATGAGGATGGTAGGGCCAATGACTGAATCCAGCGCTTACAACTCACTCCTGCTGCCACTCAGGTCATCTGATCATCCAGCTAGACAACTTGGATCCATAGGTCTAAGTCTCAGATGCAGTCTGCTGGCGATTCCAGCAAACATAAATGCACATTAACTGTATTAGGATATTGACTAAAAGGCAAAACCCCAAGACTGCAGTATTTCAATTATTCTAATATTCAATTATTGCTTTATTCAATTAGTTTAGCATTTTAGTCTTTAAAATGTATCAAATAATTTCTAAGAAAGCATAGGAAGCTTGGCTACTAATAAATGATTCCTTTAGTCATAATCTGATGTCATGTCTATGTAATGAGCATACAATGAGAAGTGAGTGAAGTATTTGAGCAGACTTTTTTCCTCCATGATATCTAAGACTCCCAGCTGCATTTCCCAGTAGGGGCACGCTTAGGGTGACTGGGTCATACAGGGCACAGGGAGCTAAAAGCAAGCACGCCCGTTTTGTTTTGCTTTTAGTTTGAAGGAATTGCTTATAACACATGGGAATCTGTAGTCTCTAGTGAGGGGGCGGGGGAAGACTTTTTGGCCATTCCTGGTTTTGAATTGACACTGCGGCCCCGCTCCCGGCCCGGCCTCTCAGCTCCCTCCTGGAACTGGAAAAGGATCCTGCCTCGTCCTCACCATCCCGGGCCCCCTGTCTCTGGGCAGAGGAGGAGACAAAGTTAAACCCGGCCTGGCTCAGCCACAAGGGAAAGGAGCCCAACACTCATTACCGCTTCCATTTATAGCGGTGTAAAGAGAGGAATGGAGTCTCTCCCGTCACCTCTCCTGCCGGCCGTCTCGCCGCTTCCTGGCGCCGACGGACTGTTCTCCAGATCCCCCACGCGCTATAGTTTTACACGAGACGCCGGTCCGGGGCGGGAGGCGCGCCCTAGGATGAACGTCAAGCGCGGGGGCGGGGCGGACGATTAGCCCGATCCAGGAAGTGTGGCGATGACTTCCACACAGACTACAGCTCCCAGAATGCCTGGCGCAATTGAACGTGCGCACTGGGTTTCACGAGTCGCTGCAAGACGTTAGCTACTTGGTGTGACGTCACGCCGTGGCTCTGGGGGGACGGGGGAGAAGGAAAGAAAGATGGCGTTGACCAGGTGAGTGTGGGGGTTTTCTAGAGCCGGTTAATGGAGCTGTGAGGGGCAAAGCACATATTGGTGTCCGGTTCTGGAAGCCAAGAAGTCTGGACAAAGCGGAAAGACCTTGCTTTGGGTTGTCTTTGCTCGCGTCTCTGTGAAGCTTGGCCGGGGCCTGTGTTCTTAGGCCCCTGGTACACTGGGCCTCTTCCCCCGAACCGCCCCTCTTAAGAAGGGAAGCGCTGAGAGCACCAAAATAAATGGATATTTGTTATGTGCGGAGAATTTCCTTCTGAATTTAAAAGGCGTTGTTGTAGCGAAGGGTCCGCAATAAATAAAACCAGGAGTCTATTTACTAAGATTCAAGCCAATTTATTTGTGCACAGTCTCGGGCACTGTCACATTCAAAATGGTCTGAGCCATGGAGTTCAACAAAACAACATCTTTTATACCTTTCTTCATCAGTTCTATACAGACAAACTCCTCATTGGTCCCGGTGCTCCCTCCCACCCCCATCCAATGGGGATCTCTGACCGGGCTTAACACCTGTTCCCCCTGCTGATGGCTCAGTTTCTAGACATAACACATTCTGCTACAAGGTCCCTCCTCGGCTTAGAGAATGTGTGAAAGCAAGATACTGGAACACATCTGTTATCAACATAAAGGAGCTAAATAGAAGATTCTTGCATTCTTATCAAAGCAGTTTTTCTAACTTCTACTGGCTTTCAGCTCTGCTCAGCTATAATATTCTCAAGTGGGGGTTGGGACTCAGGCCTAACTTACAGGCCTTTCTTACTCCTGCAGGCTATTCTAGGCCATAGCCTATCACAGCGTGATATCTGATTATAAACTGAATTGGATGACATAAGAATATCTTACTCTCGTTGGTATACTCAATGGAGATGATTGCTGAGATCTAGGTCTTTCTAGTAGCATTTATAACTAATACCTGGGAAGTTTCTTAAGGGATTGCACGATTGTTGTTGCTGTTAAGTACTGTTGAGTTGGTTGCGACCCTCTGGATATTTGCCCTAAACTATGTTCGGCATTCAGTCAGGCGTCTCCGGATACTGTTATTGTATCGAGCCATCTCATTTGCTGGCCTTCCTCTTTACATTGACCTTCTACCTTGCCAAGTATGATGTCTTTCTCCATGATATGTCCAAAGTAGGAAAGTCAAACTCTTGTCATCAAACCAAAGCTTTCTTTAGAAGCTCAGATCTCTTCTACTAATACTGACTGGTTTGTTCTTAGGGCAGTCCATGGTATACACAGTACTCGCCTTCAGCACCATATTCAAAGGCATCGATTTTCTTCCTGTCTATCTTTTTCACTGTTTCGCATCCATATGACGTATTGAAAATACCATGGCTTGAACAAGTCGACTCTTTGTATGGAGAAAGACATCTCTGCTCTTGAAAACCTTGTCTAGGTCCTTCATAGCCATTCTGCCAAGATCAATGCTTTGCTGGATTTCTTGTCCTTTCTTTATTGATTGATAATCCAAGTAGGTTAAAGTTGTCCATTGTTTCAATTTCTTCTCCATCAACGATGAACTTATTGTTTTTGCCAGTTGTCAGGATCTTTGTCTTCTTTACATAAACACGCAGGCCCATTTTAAGACTATATTCCTTGGATCTTGAGAAGCAAATGTTTCAGATCATCTAAACTTTCAGCCAGTAATGTTGAATCATCAGCATAACTAAGGTTGGAGTCTCCCACCAATCTTCATACCTCTGTTGTCTTCATACAGTCCTGCTTCTCTGATAATTTGTTCTGCATATAAATCTCCTTGCTCTGCTCAAACTGTTGCTTCTTGATCAATGTAAAAGTTATGCAAGAGAACTATCAGGTGTTCTGATATGCCGGTGCTTCTTAATGTGGCTCAGAGTTTCTCATGATTTACACAGCCAAAAGCCTTGCTGTAGTCAATAAAGCACAAATAGATATCCTTTTTGTATTCTTTAGTCTTTTCAAGAACCCATCTCACAACTGCAATGATGTCTCTCGTTCCTCACCCTTTCCTGAACCCTGCTTGCACTTTAGGTAGTTCTTGTTCCAGGTATGAATAATCTTCAGTAGAATATTGCTGGCATATGGGATCAGAGTGATTTTGCGATAATTTCCAGTCATTTGGATCACCTTTCTTTAGTATTGGTATATGCACAGATTGCTGTAATACTTAGAAACATAGAAATAGGCCATGTGGTCTTTTTCTGTCGTCATATCTAGTCTGTCCTTCCATATCAACAACTACAACAATCCCCTTGTTTCCTTTAGAGATCCTCTGTGTTTGTCACATGCTTTTTTGAATTCAGATACTGTCCTCCTCTCTACCACCTCCACTGGGAGACTATTCCACGGATCCACCACTCTTTCCATAAAGAAATATTTCCACATATCACTCCTGAATCTATCCCATTCACCCTCATCCCATGTCCCCTCGTAGCAGAACTTGCTTTCAGTATAGAATGCAATGAATGTCTAGTACTTTGTTCATTGATAAGGCTATCAGTGCTGAGACTTCTTTCTTCGCCAATGGTTCCAGATTATAAGGTACAGGTTGAAATGGCTGTTGGTCCAATTGACCTTTATGGTATAATGACTCGGAATATTCTTTCCACCTTTTCTTGATCTTCTCAGCATCATTGAACATGGATCTTAAGCATCTTGTAACATTTCAATTCAAGGCTGGAATTTTTTTCTTTAACTCTCATAGTTTTAGAAAAGTAAATCTTGTTCTTCCTCTAATAGTTTCTACTTCTATTTCCTTGCATGTGTCATTGTAGTACTACTTCTTCTCTTGCTGCACGTTGGAAATCTCTGAGTTCTGTGATTGTCCTTTCTCCTCTGGCTTTAGCTTCTCTGCATTTCTGGGCAATTTTCAGTGTTTCTTCAATCATCCATTTTTGGCCCTTTTTGCATTTTCACTTTTTGTAGAGCTTTCTCACTTTCTTCCAACACAACTTTCTTGATATCATCCCATAACTCTTTTGGAGCTCTGTCATTTATATCTAAAGCAGTAAATCAATTTTGTAGGCAGTCTTTAAATTCCAGTGGTATATTCTCAAAGTCATATTCCTATTCGCTTCTCCGGGCCAGTCCAGGGACAGGTAGGGTTGTCAATCTTCTATAGCTACTGAGGACTGATCTGACGTTTTGAGAGGTGAAGCCACTCCCCCAGAGGGTTACCCAGCAGTCTATCAGTCCTCAGCAGCTACAGAGGATCGATTCTCTGCTTCTCCCTCAGTTTGCTAATTGCTGTTTGTTCTTTTATTGTTTTCTTACTTTATATTGGCTCTAGCAGGGCTGATATTTCTAAAGTCCTTGGGTGTAAATTGGTAGCGCTGTGCCTTTAACAGCGCGGGAGACGTCGAGTGAGTTTTCATCCCGGTGAGAGGCAGAGCCTGTCTCACTTCACCGGCTCCGTCTCCGTCGGCAGAGGAAAGATTTCTGGGAGCCCCAGTTAGTGCCTCTGCCGAAGAATATTCAGTAAGTCTGCCCTTTCCCGCTGGCTGCGGGTCTGCCGGCTTCCTGTCTCATTTACCTCAGGGCGGTGAGTTGTTCCTTCATTTCGGCGCTTCTGTCGGCTCTGTCTTCCGGTGCCTCGGGCGGAGTTTCTTTGCGCTGTCCTTCCTTCTCGTCGGGAGTCTTTCTTTTTTTTCAGTGCTCTCCGCGTGTGTTTCAATGGCTGACAAGATGGAGCAGGTTTTAGAAAGCTCTTCGTTGCCAGCGGAAAAGGCGGGAAAATCGGCCATTTTGCCGGTGCCTGTCAGCTCGCAGTCAGAGCAGTCCCGACCGCACAAAAGAAAGACAAAGTCCTCTAAAGAGCCTCTGCCAGTTTCTCTGCCTGCAGATGTCTCTGTAAGGGCTCCAGAGGATGTTTCTTCGTTTTTTTCGCCGGAGTTCATTCTGGCTTTGCATAAAGCATTCCTGCTTAGGTCGGCTCAGCCAGACCATGAGACACGGGGTTCCCCTCCTGCGATGGTTCCCAATAAGATACAGGGTGCAGAGGATCCTGGGGAAGGCCCCTCTAAGCCGAAAGAGGGTCTGGCAGATCCTTTGGGCTCTTTTATAACACAGGAATCTCTGCTGACAGGTCAATCTGTCTCAGATGAGGGTGTAGATCTCTCTTTAGATCAAATCTATTTAGGGTTTTCCGTAAGGAGGAGCTCGCTGCGCTTATTGCACAATCTTTAGCGGCACTGCATCTAATTCCTCCTTCCTCCTCTCAGGAACCGTTAGAGGATCCTTTATTGCAAGGTTTTAAGTCTCAGCAGCGCTGTTTTCCCTTGCATCGCGTCATTCGGCAGATGATTGACTCTGAATGGGAGTGTCCTGAAGCTACCCTAAGAGGGGGGCGCGCTCTGTCGCGTTTGTACCCCCTTCCGCAAGCAGACCGGGACTTATTCCGTATGCCTAAAGTGGATGCTTTAGTGTCGGCAGTCACTAAAAAGACTACCATCCCTGTGGAGGCGCAGCAGCGCTTAAAGATCTGCAGGATAGGAAATTGGAGGTGCTTCTCAAGCAAGCCTTTGAGGCTAGTGCATTGGCTTTGCAGGCAGCGGTTTGTGGGGCCTATGTTTCTAGGGCCTCTATTCGCTGGCTGCAGGGGGACGCAGCGGGAGATCCCGCTTCGGAGGTTCCGGATTCCGCGAAGTTGGAATCGGCGGCAGCTTATGCGGCGGATGCATTTTATGATTTGGTTCGCATTTCGGCCAAGACCATGGCCTCTATGGTGGCGGCTAGGCGTTTCCTGTGGTTACGTAACTGGTCTGCGGATGTCTCCTCGAAGGTTCGCCTTAGTAAACTGCCTTTTAGGGGTGGGTTACTTTTTGGCGAGGCCTTAGAGAAGATTGTGAAGGATTTGGGAGACTCCAAGGGCGGGCGTTTGCCGGAGGATCGGCCTAAGCCGCTCCGGGCTGTGGGAGCGGGGCGAGGCTCTTCCCGGGAATCCCGCAGATTTCGTGGTGCCCGCTTTGCGCCTTATTCACGGGGGCGCTCAAGTTTTCGTGGTTCGTCCTTTCGCGGAGCCAGAGGTTTCGGCCGATCTTACGGGACGGCCTCCCAACCGTCCGTTAAGAAATCGCAATGAAGGTCAGCAGGTCCAGCCGTTAGTTCCTGTAGGCGGCCGCTTACAGGGGTTTCTGGCGGCTTGGACCGCAATTACTTCGGACAAGTGGGTCCTCGAAGTCATTCAGAGAGGTTATGCTTTGGACTTCGCTTGCCCGTTGCAACCCGCATTCATACTCTCTCCTTGTGCGCTCGGAAAGAAGATGCACGCCATTTCCGACACGCTCGGGCGTCTGTTACAGCTGCAGGCGATTGTTCCAGTGCCGTTGGACCAGTGCGGCTGCGGTCGATACTCGATCTATTTTGTGGTTCCAAAGAACGAAGATTCTTTTCGTCCCGTACTAGATCTCAAAGGTGTAAACCGTACTTTGCGGGTGCCACACTTTCGCATGGAAACCCTGCGTACAGTGCTTCGGGCGGTGCAACCGGGAGAATTTCTTTCTTCCATAGATCTCACAGAGGCGTATCTTCATATTCCCATCAGACGGTCTCATCAGCGCTATTTACGTTTCGCGCTTCCCATGGGACATTTCCAATTTCGCGCCTTGCCGTTCGGGCTAGCGACGGCTCCGCGGGTCTTCACAAAGCTGATGGTGGTCGTAGCAGCGGCGCTTCGGAAGGAAGGTATTCGAGTACATCCATATCTCGACGATTGGTTGATCCGAGCGGATTCTCGGGAAGCGTCTCTGAGGGCGACGGCGCGAGTAGTCCAGCTTCTCGAGCAGCTCGGGTGGGTGATCAATCACGCCAAGAGCCAATTGATCCCACAACAGCAGTTGACTTATCTCGGAGCCTGCTTCGACACGGAGCGGGGGCACGTTTCGTTGCCCAGTGTGCGGGTGCAAAAGCTTTTGCGACAAATTCAGACCTTCCTGTCTCTTCAAGATCCGTCAGCGTGGACCTATTTACAGGTCTTGGGTTCCATGGCAGCTGCTCTAGATCTGGTGCCCTGGGCCAGAGCACACATGCGCCCATTGCAGCAGGCGCTCCTTTCTCGGTGGTCGCCGCAGCTTCACCCGCTGGGGCAGCGCCTTCCCTGTCCAGATCCCGTCCGGCGCAGTCTTCAGTGGTGGTTGCTTCCCGAACATCTTACGGCAGGGGTTCCATTGGAGGAACCCTCCTGGATCCTGGTTACCACCGATGCCAGTCTGTCCGGCTGGGGAGCACACTGTCTAGATCAGGTCGCTCAGGGGGCATGGTCTCCAGAGGAGAGTTCATGGTCGATCAACCGTCTCGAGCTACGGGCGGCTCGCCTAGCCTTGCTTCGCTTCGAACCATGGCTCAGGGGCAAGGCGGTAAAAATTTTCTCGGACAATGCGGTGACTGTCGCTTACATCAATCGGCAAGGGGGTACCAAGTCTCCCGCCCTTCTGACTGAATGTCTGGAGCTGATGGAGTGGGCAGAGTCCCATCTCGCAACGATCTCGGCGGCGCATGTGGCTGGCAAGGACAATGTCCAGGCCGATTATCTCAGCCGAAATGTGCTAGATCCCGGGGAATGGGAACTGAACGCGGCCGTTTATCACGATCTGACGCTCCGGTGGGGTGCTCCAGTGATGGACTTGATGGCGACGTTTGCGAATGCCAAAGTGGGCAGATTTTTCAGCAGACGCCGAGAACGCATGTCGGAAGGTCTCGATGCTCTCGTGCAACCATGGCCGCCAGACTCCCTCTTGTATGTTTTTCCTCCCTGGCCAATGTTGAGTCGAGTCATTCAGCGGATTGCACGTCACCCGGGGCGGGTGATTCTTATAGCGCCGGATTGGCCTCGTCGTCCCTGGTATGCCGATCTCGTTCGGCTTCTCATAGCTCCGCCTTGGGCCCTTCCGGCTCGGATCAATTTGTTGCATCAAGGGCCGATTCTCATGCCAAAAGTGGATCGCTTCTTGCTTACAGCTTGGCTCTTGAGAGGTCTCGGTTGAAGCGGCGAGGTTATGCTGATTCAGTTATTGCCACGTTGCTGCACTCAAAAAGGCAAGCAACTTCTCTGGCCTATGTTCGGGTGTGGCGTCTGTTTGAGATGTGGTGCGCTCAACGTCATATTTTTCCAATGTCGTCTACCTTGCCTCAGCTTCTACTTTTTCTGCAAGATGGCTTCGACAAGGGTCTGGCTCTCAGTACCCTTAAGGTGCAGGTGGCGGCTCTTGCCTGTTTTCGGGGGTACGTTTGCCGTCGGCGTCTTTCGGCGCTTCCGGATGTCCAACGGTTTCTGCGGGCAACGCGGCTTCTCCGTCCGCCACTGCGTCCCTTAGTTCCACCTTGGGATTTGAATGTGGTGTTGGAGGCCTTTTCGCATTCTTCTCTGGCATCTCAAAGTTTTCGTGAGATCCGCGAGTGTTCTTGGAAAACGGCTTTTCTGGTCGCTTTGTGTTCCGCTCGCCGGATTTCCGATCTACAGGCCTTGTCGTGCAGGGAACCTTATCTTCAGTTTTTGCCAGAACGGGTGCTTCTCCGGACAGTGCCGTCCTATTTGCCTAAGATTGTCTCTGGTTTCCATGTTAATCAAACGGTGGTTTTACCCGTCTTTACGGAGTCGTCCGGTTCGCCCATGGATCGGGCGCTCAAGCGATTAGATCTTGCGAGAGTTTTGCGGACGTATCTTCGGGTTTCAGAGACTTTTCGGAAGACGGATCGGCTATTTGTGCAGTACGCCGGGTCTCGGAAGGGTCAGCCAGCCTCCAAATCCACCATAGCGCGGTGGGTTCGCAGTGCTATTGTTGCGGCGTACAAGGCTAAAGGAATTTCTCCGCCGCTGGGCTTACGGGCTCACTCGACTCGGGCTCTCGCCACTTCCTGGGCGGAGTTTGCATTGGTTCCGCCTGTTGATATCTGCCGAGCGGCTACGTGGTCGTCCTTGCATTCTTTTACGAAGCATTACCGCTTAGATCTTCAAGCCCGTGACGATGCGAAAGTGGGGTCTGCGGCTATTGTCGCAGGTCTTGCGGGTCCCTCCCATCATTAGGTACTGCTTTGGTACTGCCCTACCTGTCCCTGGACTGGCCCGGAGAAGCGAATAGGAATAAGAAATTAGTTCTTACCTGCTAATTATCTTTCCTGGAGCTTTCTCCGGGCCAGTCCAGGGCCCCACCTCTATTGGCTTAAGAGATATTTTTCGGTCAGAGGTATTCCTTGGGGCTTTCCGATTTCGCAGGGAAAGAGTGGGAGATTCTATTCTCCTGTAATTTATGTAATTATTAAAAAAAAAAAAAAAACAAAAAAAAAACAAATTTGTAGACGTTATTGCTGGTTCCATTTTGGACGCCTTCTTTCGTGGCTTCTACTTTGTTTAAGGACTATAGAAAGTTATCAGTATTTTTCAAGGGTTATCTATTTCTTTCAGTTCTTCTTTTTTGTAGTGCTTTGTCACGTGTAGACTGCTGGGTAACCCTCTGGGGGAGTGGCTTCACCTCTCAAAACGTCAGATCAGTCCTCAGTAGCTATAGAAGATTGACAACCCTACCTGTCCCTGGACTGGCCCGGAGAAAGCTCCAGGAAAGATAATTAGCAGGTAAGAACTAATTTCTTATTTTGCTACATACATAGAAATATGATGACAGAAAAAGACCACATGGCCTATCTAGTCTGTCCTTCCATATCAACAACTACAACAGTCCCCTTTTTTCCTTTAGAGATCCTCTGTGTTTGTCCCATGCTTTTTTGAATTCAGTTACTGTCCTCATCTCTACCACCTCCACTGGGAGACTATTCCACGGATCCACCACTCTTTCCATAAAGAAATATTTCTGCATATCACTCCTGAATCTATCACCCTCATCCCATGTCCACTCGTAGCAGAACTTGCTTTCAATTGAAAGAGGCTCTCCCCCTGAACATTTATGCAATGGAGGTATTTAAACATCTCAATCATATCACCTCTATCCCACCTTTCCTCTAAGGTGTACATATTAAGATCCTTAAGTCTGTCCTCGTATGCTTTATAATGAAGACCAATAACCATATTAGTAGCCACCCTCTGCACTGACTCCATTCTGTTCACACCCTTTTGAAGGTGCGGTCTCCAGAATTGCACACTATACTCCAAATGAGGTCGCACCAAAGACTTATACAGAGGCACTATCACCTCCTTTTTTTTCTGCTAACCATTCCTCTCCGTATGCACCCAAGCATCCTTCTAGCTTTTGCTGTCGCCTTTTCTACCTGTTTAGCTACTTTAAGATCATCAGACACAACCATGCCTAGGTCCCGCTCTTCTTTAGTGGACAAAAGTACTTCACCCCCTATACTATGTTGCTCCCTTGGATTGCTGCAGCCCATATGCATGACCTTACATTTTTAAAATTAAATCCCAGCTGCCAAATTCTAGACCATTCTTCAAGCTTAGCTAGATTCCTCCTCATGTTATCTACACCTTCCTGGGTGTCTATTCTATTGCAGATTTTGGTATCATCCGCAAAGAGGCCAACCTTACTCGACAGCCCTTCCGCTATATCACTAACATGAGTGGCTTGCTCTTTTTCAACTTTAGCTTAAGTTTGCATGCCAACTAGTAGTTGGTGAACTGTACCACAGTCAGCTCCAGGTTTTGTCTTTATTGATGATATAGAGCTTTTCTGTCATTGACTTCCACAGTTGCAGTCAATTAGAATTCTACAAGACCAATGATTTATTCATCTCAAACACCTTCTTCCAGCAACATAAGCTAGGATTGTACACATGGACGTCACACAATGGATTGTACAAAAATCAATCAGTTTTTCTCCAGCTTCATTTCTGTTGCCAAGTCCATATTTTCCAAATATTTTGCCTTCTTTGCTGCCAGCTTTTGCATTCCAGTCACAGAATATGCAAACAGGATATCCTGATAGTCACTTTCAGCTTGTACGTGTTCATAGAACTCATCAACTTCATCCTATTCTGCAGCTGTTGTTAAGGCATATACTTGAATTATAGTTGTGTTGATAGATATTCCTCATAGATGAATAGAAATTAAGCATTCGCAGATTGCACTGTATGTCATTACAGTTCTTGCAAGTTTCTTCTTAATTATAAATGCCACACCATTTCTTCTTTGTCTTTCATTTTCAGCATAGTAGACCATGTGATCATCAGATGCAAAGTGCCCGATACCGGTCCATTTCAGTTCGCTGACACCCAACAGATTGAGTTGTTCCATTTCATTTTTGACCACCTCCAACTTCCCCTTGGTTCATGCTTCGTACGTTCCATGTCCCAAATCCCTTGTTTGAGAAATTTAAAGTATCTCTTTAAGGCTTGTAATATATCCCCTAACTTTAATGGCACCGGTGAATATCGTCAGAATGAAAACCCAGTCTAAATTAAACAATTCCATCCTATTTATAGTTTGCTTTTCCTAAGTATCCTGAATTGTAGAAAAAAGTAATTATACATTAAATATAAAAATAGTAACATACTAACATAGATGGCAGATAAAGACCAATATGGTCAATCTAGTCTGCTCAGCAAGGTGGCAAGAGTAGGTGCACCTGCTGCTCCGTGCAGGTCACCTCTCCCCATGCCTTTGTTTAGGGGTGTACCCACTGTCCCATGCAGGTCACCCCTATTTGTTGAGATATAAGAGATAATTAAGTTTTTGATTAGGGCAAATTAGGGCCGTTCACTCTGTGCTGCCATCTAGTGCCTTGGTTACCCTAGTGCTTGCTCTAGTCATCAGCAGACTAGATTACTGTAATGTTTTTCTGGCCAACCTCCCAAACTATCAACTCCAAAGATTACAACGTATCCAAAATACAGCAGCACGTCTGGTCACATTTTCCAGTCGATTTGATCATATCACTCCTATCCTCCTCCGGCTACACTGGTTACCCCTTCGCCATCGCTTTCACTACAAATTTTTGATTTTGATTCATCAGGCTATCCATACTTGTAACCACTGTTCCCTCTAAGCTGTGCGCGTGTGCGCGCGCGCGCACCTCGCCGAGCGAGCGCACATACTTTACAACAGAGCGCACAAAAATTACATTTCTGATTCTGATAGAAAACAACACAGATGTCTTAAAATTTAAAAGTTGTGTATTTACGGTTTTCACAAGTTCTACAATATTTTCTAGTGCAATCAATGTGGTGTACATACTGTGTTCTGACGTGTAGTCAAATTTTAAAGTATATAACTCCGAGTGTCCTTATGTGGGGCACAAAAATTTAACCTTCCTTCAAAGGCTGCACAGCTGATATTTTATGCGCACACAGCCTACAGAAAATTAGAGGGAACATTGCTTGTAACCCTCTTTATTTAGCAGACTGCATTTCTCTGCACTCTCCCCATCGACAACTTCGCTCAATCCATGCCAACCGTTTATGCCTCCCCTCACCTTCACAAGCCCATCTGGAACAGACCCGTCATTCAGCTTTTTTCTTCCTCGGACCTCTGTTATGGAATATGTTACCAGCTCCCCTCCGGTTAGAACCCTCAAATCCTTACTTAAGACTCACCTGTTTCAGAAAGCATTTGACCTCTCCCCTGAGGCCCCTCCCCGATTGTTCTGTCTTGGTTTTTGTCTTATCATGAGCTTCTCTTTGCCCTCCCCTCGTCCTTACTGTCTGTGTTGCCCAGTTGGGCTGTACCTGTATTATGCTTTGATTGTTGTTGAGATGTCTCTATTCTATCCTGTTCCCTTCTGTCCTGTCTATTATTGGTGTTCCTTTTCTTAGTTCGCAGTGCTTAGCCTGTTTTATTGTACACCGCTTAATGTTCCTACAATAGCGGTCTATCAAATGCCGAATAAAGATAAAGATATCTTGTTGCTATAAAGGGATCCACTGTGTCTGTCCCATTCAATTTTGAATTGTTACTGTTCCTTATCGTCCCTCCAGTTTAGTCCTCCACCACTGGGTAGTGCACCTCCTCCTGCAGCTTGGAGACTGGACATGTCAAACTCGTGACATCACTGGATGTAGCCTGCTGGAATCTCCCATCAGCCCCAGTGTGTCCAGTCTCCATGCAGCAGGAGGACGTAGTGAGCCTAGGTGCTGGGCTCACTAGAGGAACTAATAAGGAGCAGTTCCTTAGCGTTCCTCCAGTTCAGTCCTCTACCTCTGGGTTGTCAATCTCCTCCTGCAGCTAGGAGACTGGTATGTCAGAATGATGACATCACTGGATATAGCCTGCTGCACTCCCACTTGTATCCCAGTGTAACCAGTCTCCTTGCAGCAGGAGGTGTTGACGAGCCTTAGGGAGAGGCTCTATGGAGGAGTGGATAAGGAGCATGTAGTTTTTCTGTCAGGATAGTTAAGTGGGTTGATATTTATTTGGCGGTATCTCTTTAAAAAAAAAAAAAGAGAAGAAAACAGTGAAGAGGAAGATACCCTTCTTGATCCCTGCCTGTGTCAGTCCTGGGGGTTTCTTCCTGGAGGGGGGTTTTTGGCTCAGGCTCGAGTTTCCCTCCCTCCCCCCGCTTGGCCCAGAGGTCTCACCTCCCGGACCTTACGGAGGTGAGCCCTTCTTAACCGCCGGTAGCTCCGCACGGCTATTCCTCTGTGAGAGGCTGGTCGGGTGTTGGCTGACCTCGCTTGTCTTCAGGGCCCGGGGTTGGAGACGCTCTCCGCAGCGATCGAGGGGTGGCAGACAGGACCGGTAAGTGTTCCGCCAGCATCCGTCTGCTCTTTTCATCCCTGCCGCGCTGTTTCGGGGGACAAAGAACGCCCGCAGTGTTTTGGCGCCTTTTCCTGCACGGCTTGCAGTCGCGGCGGCCATTTTGTGTGCCGCGCTGCAGCCGCGTGTACGAGCATCGGTTGCCGTTTTTTCCAACGGGGCACTGCTGCGTTTTTGATTTAATTATTTAGCTTTCTTTATATTTCCTTTGTTAGTTGCTTTGTTTCTTTTCTTTTGGGAGGCCTATTTTATTTGGTTATTTCTTCAGCCTCTTCTGTCGGCCCTGTGCGTTCCCGGGGTGGAAGGGGGGCTGCGGGGTCTTTCTTTTTCTTGGGGGGCTAGCTACCCTTCTAACCCAGCTCAATAAACTATCTGAAAAAAAAACAAAAAACCAAAGCCCAAGGAAGGAGACAAACCTGTACAGAAAAGCCCACGGTACTATACCACCTGGGCATCAGTCCTTAAGGGTGCTGGGTGTCTCCTGATGGCTTCCCGGCCTCAGTGCCTGGTGTGTGGTTCCAGAAGGGGCACGATCACGGACACCGGGGTGTGTAGGAGCTGTACGGCTCTCTCTTCAGAGGTGGAGCTGCAGATGGCCACCCAAGAGTCTCCGGAGGTGCAGGCGGCGCCCGCGGGGGCGGGCGCTACCTCACCGCAGCTCGCTGAGCAAGAGCCTGATTTAGGATCGCTGCCAGGGCCCTCCGGTGAACCCTTGCAACCTCAGCCGCCAGGTATCAGTGGTTTCAGTCCGGAGTTTGTCCTTCTTCTGCATCAAGCTTTTTGCCTGCGTCAGCAGGGCGAGAGACAGGCTTCGCCGGCGTCTCAACCTCCGCAGTTGGTAGCGGAAGGGGCGGCGGTCACGGAACAGCCAGCGTCAAAACGGGCACGGCTGGCTGATACGCTGGAGAGTTCCTGGCTGGAGACCCCGGATCCGGAATGGGATCCTGAGGAGAGCTCACAGGATCTGGAAGAAGGAGAGATCCCGGAGCCCGAAGAGCAAGCCAAGCTTATTCGCCTGTTCCGCAGAGAGGAGTTGGCTGCCTTAATATCGGAAACCTTGCAGATGTTACACTTGGCTCCGCCGGCAGCGGTGGAGGACGATTTAGAGGACCCGGTCATTCAAGCGGTTCGTCAGACTCAGGTGGTGTGTTTCCGCTGCACCGAGTAGTCGAGCGGATGATTCAGGACGAATGGGATAAACCGGAGGCGGGGCTCCGGGGCATTCGTGCTATGGGCCGGTTATATCCTTTGGCGGAAACCGCTAAAGACCGCTTCCGAGCACCGCGTCTAGACGCCGTGGTTTCGGCTGTTACTAAAAAGACCACCATTC
Organism: Ichthyophis bannanicus; assembly: GCA_033557465.1. NCBI lineage: Eukaryota > Metazoa > Chordata > Amphibia > Gymnophiona > Ichthyophiidae > Ichthyophis > Ichthyophis bannanicus. The sequence goes on along the minus strand of CM066037.1, from coordinate 20,012,721 downwards.
CCGTAGAGGGAAGTGCGGCCTTAAAGGATCCTCAGGACCGTAAGATTGACGGTCTGCTCAAGCAGGTGTTTGAGGCGGATTCCCTATCGCTTCAAGCCTCCATCTGCGGGGCCTGGGTTGCCCGGGCGTGCTTGCGCTGGGCCCAACGGCTACGCCAATCCCCGCACATGGACCTCGAGGAGGTGAAAGAGCTCGACCGGATGGAGTCAGGTGCAGCCTACCTGGCGGATGTGCATTATGACTTAATTCGAGCGCTGGCCAACAGCACGGCTTCTGTGATAGCGGCCCGTCGCTCCTTGTGGCTGCGGAATTGGGCCGCGGACGGTCCTTCTAAATCCCGCCTCAGTAAGCTTCCCTTTAAGGGGGGGTTACTGTTTGGGGAGGATTTGGAGAAGTTGGTGAAGGACCTAGGTGAATCTAAAGCGGGCCGTTTGCCCGAGGACAAACCCAAACAGGCCAAGTCTGCCCAGGGGCCTCGGGGTCCGTTTCGGGACTTCAGAAGATTTCGTTCTACCCGGCCTGGGGGCTTCCAGAGAGGGAGGTTTCCCTCTCGGAGTCGGGGGTTTCGGGGAGCGAGTAGAGGCTTCTCCTCCCTCCCGGCGGCTTCTGCCCGTAAGACCCAATGAAGCGAGGCGGGTCCCGGCGGTGGAGCCTCCCATTGGCGGTCGGCTTCGGGAGTTTCTGTCCGCCTGGACCCTCATCACCTCAGATCAGTGGGTGCTAGAAATCATTCAGCACGGTTACGCGCTGGAGTTGGCCCGGCCCGTACGGGACGCCTTTGTCATGTCGCCTTGTCGGGGTCCTGCGAAGGCGGCGGCCGTTCGCGAAACCCTGGACAGGCTCCTTCGTTTGGGAGCCGTCGTGGAGGTTCCCGAGGCCGAGTACGGCTTGGGTCGCTATTCCATTTATTTCGTGGTGCCCAAAAAGGGCGGACAATTGCGTCCCATTCTCGATCTGAAGGGGGTAAACCGCTGTTTGCGGGTCCCGCACTTTCGGATGGAAACGTTGCGGTCGGTCATCGTAGCGGTGCGACGCGGGGAGTTCTTGACGTCCCTAGACCTTTCGGAGGCATACTTGCACATTCCCATTCGCGATGTGCACCAGCGTTTTCTGCGGTTTGCCCTCCCCTGGGGTCACTACCAGTTTCAGGCCTTACCATTCGGCCTGGCGACGGCGCCTCGGACCTTCACCAAAATAATGGTGGTGGTGGTGGCAGCGGCGTTGCGCAAAGAAGGTATTCTGGTGCACCCTTACCTCGACGATTGGTTGATTCGCGCCAAGTCCGCGGAGGAAAGTCTCCGGGTGACGGACAGGGTGGTGCGGTTCTTGCAGGAACTGGGTTGGGTGATCAACCCGGACAAGAGCCGTTTGCAGCCCACCCAGGTGCTCGAATACCTGGGAGTTCGGTTCGATACGTGCAAGGGACAAGTGTTCCTGCCGTCCAAGCGAGCCGAGGGGTTGCGGATTCTGGTGCGGCGCTTCCTGTCGGTAGCGGCTCCCTCGGCTTGGGATTATCTATGAGTGTTGGGCACCATGGCGGCGATGCTAGAGGCGGTGCCCTGGGCCAGGTTTCACATGCGACCTCTCCAGAGGGCTCTGCTCCGTCGTTGGTCGCATCAAAGGCACTCGCTGAGCAAGCGTCTCCCTTGCCTGGGCCCGGTTCGACGGTCCCTTCAGTGGTGGCTGCGCCCCTCGTCTCTGGCGGAGGGCTTGCCGTTGGATCAGCCAGAGTGGCTGCCATTGCTGACGGATGCCAGCCTGGTGGGCTGGGGGGCCCACTGCGAGAGTCAGTTCGCGCAAGGACTTTGGACCCCTCTGGAGTCCTCGTGGGCGATCAATCGCTTGGAACTTCGAGCGGTGTTTCGGGCCCTGCAGGCGTTCGAGGCCTTGGTGCGCGGCCAGGCCGTGCGAGTGCTCTCCGACAACTCGGCAACGGTGGCCTACATCAATCGCCAGGGGGGCACCGGGAGTGCCGCAATGGAGACAGAGGCCGCCCTGCTCTTCGCGTGGGTAGAGCTTCGTCTCTCTGCGATTTCGGCAGCTCACATAGCCGGCAAGGACAATATCACCGCGGACTTCCTCAGCAGAGTGCACGTGGATGCAGGGGAGTGGGAACTGCATCCCGCGGTTTTCCGTCAGATCGTCAGGCGCTGGGGAACTCCGATTATGGATCTCATGGCGACCTTTCAGTCGGCGAAAGTCGGCCGATTCTTCAGCAGACGTCGAGAAAGAATGTCCGAGGGCATCGACGCCTTGCTGCGTCGGTGGCCGGAGACCGGCCTTCTCTATGTCTTCCCGCCCTGGGCTCTGATAGGCCGGGTGGTCCAGAAGATCGGGGCGCATGCGGGACCGGTCCTGTTGGTGGCTCCCGATTGGCCGAGGCGTCCATGGTACGCGGACATGGTCCATCTGTTGGACGGGGAACCTTGGCGTCTCCCGGACAGGTCCGATCTGTTGCTCCAAGGGCCCCTGTTCATGCCTCAAGTGGATCGGTTCTCGCTTACGGTTTGGCCATTGAGAGGGCTAAACTCTTGAAAAAGGGCTACTCATCTGCGGTGGTGGCGACCTTACTGAGGGCGCGTAAGCAGTCCACGTCCTTGGCGTATGTACGGGTCTGGCGTATTTTTGAGGATTGGTGTTCCCAGCGTCAGGTTCGGCCAGGGTCGGCTTCAATTCCTTCAATCTTGGAATTCCTACAGGACGGTTTTGACAAAGGGCTTGCTGCCGGCTCCTTACGAGTACAACTGGCAGCTTTGTCCTGTTTTCGCGGCAAAGTCAATGGCCGCTCGTTGGGAACTCATCCCGACATGCGTCTTTTTCTGAAAGCGGTCGTTCGGGTACGGCCGGCACACAGAGTGTTTATTCCCCCGTGGGATCTGAATCTTGTGCTCACGGCTCTGGCCGAGTCCCCCTTTGAGCCTTTGCGTCGAGCGTCTGTGAAAGATTTGACGCTCAAAACGGTGTTTTTGGTGGCGATTTGTTCCGCACGGAGGGTTTCCGAACTGCAGGCGTTGTCGTGCCGTGAACCCTTCCTTTCCTTTTCTAGGGAGAAGGTGGTCTTGCGTCCGGTTCCGTCCTTTCTGCCGAAGGTGGTGTCTCCTTTTCATCTAAATCAGGTTGTTTCATTGCCAGTCTTAGGATCTTTGGGGGGCAATGCCGCGGATCGCGGTCTTCGGCGGCTTGACGTGAAGAGGGCTTTGCGTCAGTATTTGCAGGTTACGGAGTCGTTCAGGAAGTCAGAACGTTTGTTTGTGCTTTTCGGCGGTACTCGTCGGGGCGAAGCGGCGGCTAAAGCTTCTATTGCCCGCTGGCTTAAGGAAGCGATTGCATCCGCTTATGTGCTCCGGGGGCGTGTGGTGCCTACAGGTCTGCGGGCGCATTCCACTCGTGCGCAGGCGTCCTCTTGGTCAGAACATGGTTTGGTCCCCCCGGGGGACATTTGTAGGGCGGCGACTTGGTCGTCCCTGCATACCTTCAGTAAACACTACAGGTTGGATCTGGCTGCGGCTTCGGATGCTCGTTTCGGCTCGGCTGTCTTGTCTGCCGGCTGGAAGGGTCCCTCCCATTGATTACTGCTCTGGTACTTCCCAGAGGTAGAGGACTGAACTGGAGGAACGCTAAGGAAATGATAATTACACTTACCTGGTAATTGTAGTTCCTTTAGTGACGACAGTTCAGTCCTCCTTCCCGCCCGGATGTTTCTCGCAGGTTTCACACTTTGTACCGAACAGAAGAGGGTTACAGGTGAGTCTAGCTTTCTTCATTTCTTCTGTTTGTGCCCTTTTCCTTGGCAGGGCAGGAGGTAAGAAGGATTGTTGTCAGGGGGGACTTACTGATAATACAGTTGTCTTCATGTTTTGCTACTTATTTGTTGCTCCTTTGAGTCTGCTTTGTTATAGTTTACACTGGGATACAAGTGGGAGTGCAGCAGGCTATATCCAGTGATGTCATCATTCTGACATACCAGTCTCCTAGCTGCAGGAGGAGATTGACAACCCAGAGGTAGAGGACTGAACTGTCGTCACTAAAGGAACTACAATTACTAGGTAAGTGTAATTATCATTTAGTTAGGGGTTTAATTCATCTAAATTTTAACTTTTACATTTTACATTCTTTAAATCCTTTTGCTTAAATTTTATTTGGCCCCTTTAAATTCCTAACACCCCCCCCCCCCCCAAAAAAAAAAACAAAGGAGAAAGTTAAGGGGATTTAAGTTCCCCTGCCGGGCCAAGACCACTTACTTACTTTGGATCTCTGTCCCTAGAAGGCACGGGGGAGAGCTCCTCGGATGGTGCACTCTCACACAGGCTTCCGCAGAGCGTCAGAGCTCCGAGTTTCTATTGGGGGAGTGTGTCCTATTTCAGCAGAAGCCCTCGCTGCGGCCATCGCTCCCAGGAGCGCTGAGCGATGTCGCAGCTTGCAGGGTACTTCATCTTGCTGGTAAGGTTTATTTTCTGTCTTTGCCCAGCGGTGCGGTGAGGGGGATAGCGCTGTCTTCAAGCACTGAGCAAGCAATCCCTTTTTCGGCACCAAAATATTGCCTGACAGGACCGCGGCCATCTTGAACACGTGGTTTTCACCACGTCGTTATTTGGTGCAGTGGTTTGCTTAGAAAACTGCGGCAGGGTCCCGATTTAATTTCTTTCATTTATTTCAAGTTGCTTCTGGTGTTATTTCACTTTAATTTATTTTTACATTTCTTACTGGCTAGTTTTAGGTCCGGGGGGGTCCTGGGGTCTTTTAAGTAGATTCTCTGAATCAGCAGGGGTTGAGAGTACTTTCTTTGTTTTAAAAAAAAAAAAAAAACCAAACATAGCTGGGGACACCGCCTGGTTGACGTCTCTGTCTGTCTGACCAGACATTGTGGGCGGCTCAGCATATGTCAGCGCGCCCGCAGTGCGTGGTCTGTGGCACCCACAGAGGTACGGTCGAGGACACCAGCATCTGTTGGGGCTGTGCTGCTGTGTCAGCTATTGTGGAACAGCAGATGGAGAGTTCAGCAGTTCCTGCGTCCCAAGGGGCATTTTCGGGGATGGAGGGGGAAGCAGGTTTAAGCACCCCGACTATCCCTGGCCCGGAAACATCAGCAGGTCCTCCTGGTGCATCTCCCGGGCTAGGACCCAGGCCGCAGCAGGGGAATTTTGTCCTGACTTCGTGTTGTTAATGCATCAGGTGTTCTGTTTGAGGCGTCAGGGTAGAGTTCCTGAGCCCTTACCTCTTTCTTCGGCTATTCAGCAGCCCGGGATAGGGGATGGGGGGAGTGTGTCCCCGAGTCCCCCAAAGAAGCCCTGCCCTCCTAACCAGTCCCCTTCTGATTTGGGATGGATCGAGGCGGAGGAGGCAGAGTTGGAACTCGATGCAGACATAGAAGAATTAGAAGAAGGGGAAATACCAGAGCCTGAAGATCAGGCAAAAATCATTCGAGTGTTTCGGAAGGACGAGCTGATGGCACTTATTACGGAATCCCTTCAGACGCTGAAGCTTGCTACGACGCAACCAGCCGAGGAAGAAGATGTGGAAGTCCTATCATTCAGGCAGTATGTCAAGCACAAGTAGTGTTCCCCGTCCACCGGGTGGTAGATCGGATGATCCAGGACGAGTGGGACCAGCCAGAGGCCGGCCTCAGAGGGGTTCAGACCATGAACCGCCTTTATCCCTTGGCGGATAAGGATAAAGAGAAGTTCCGCTCGCCACGGATTGATGCAGCAGTATCCGCGTTTACAAAAAAGACCACTATACTGGTGGAAGGTAGCACAGCCTTAAAGAATGCGCAGGATAGGAAGGTGGATGGGTTGTTGAAACAATCCTTCGAAGCGGATGCACTGTCCTTGCAGGCTTCCATCTGTGGAGCTTGGGTGGCGAGGGCCTGCCTAAGGTGGTCTCAACACTTGCGGCAGTCAGCCCATTTGGAGCAGGAAAATGTAAGGGAACTGGAGCATTTGGAATCAGGATCGGCTTATTTGGCGGATGTGCACTACGATCTGATCAGAGCGTTAGCAAACAGCATGGCTTCGCTGGTAGCCGCCTGGAGATCCCTGTGGCTCAGGAATTGGTCGGCCGATGGGTCATCCAAATCGCGACTTAGTAAGCTCCCGTTTAAGGGAAAGCTGTTGTTTTTGGAGAGGATCTTGATAAGCTGGTTAAGGATTTAGGGGAGTCCAAGGGTGGAAGGCTTCCAGAGGACAAGCCTAAGCAAGGAAAATTCTCTCTGGCCTTTCGGGGTCAGTTGATTTCAGGAAATTTCGTACTTCTCGTTTGGGTGGTTTCCAAAGGGGAAGATTTGCTTCTCGGGCCCAGGGGTTTTGTGAGTTTCGTGGAGCAAGTAGAGGATTTACAACAGTGTCCGCTGGTGCCGCTCGAAAGCCACAATGAAAGGAGGCGGGTGCCGGCAGAAACTCAACCGATAGGAGGAAGGCTTCAGGGTTTTCTTTCTGCTTGCACCCAAATAACGTCCGACCAGTGGGTACTGGAGATCATTCGCGAAGGTTATGCGCTGGATTTGGGGAGGCCTGTACTGGACTCCTTCGTGATGTCACCCTGCAGGGGTCAACCAAAGACCCTTGCAGTTCGGCAGACCCTGGACCGGCTCTTGCAGTTGGGAGCCGTCGTACCGGTGCCGGTTGCGGAATACGGCATGGGACGATACTCCATTTATTTCGTGGTACCAAAGAAAGACGGATCCCTTTGACCAATCCTGGATCTCAAAGGGGTAAATCGCTGTCTTCGCATACCACATTTCAGAATGGAAATACTGCAGTTCGTCATTGTAGTGGTACGTTAGGGAGAGTATCTAACGTCCCTCGATCTCACGGAGGCGTATCTCCATGTCCCGATCAGAGTGTCTCATCAAAAGTTCTTGCGGTTCTCGCTCCCTTGGGGACATTATCAGTTCCACACATTGCCCTTCGGTCTCTTGACGGCTCCACGGATTTTCACCAAAATCATGGTAGTGGTAGCGGCGGCCCTGCGCAAGGAAAGGGGTCTTAGTTCATCCATACCTCGACGATTGGTTGATTCGGGCAAAGTCCAAAGCCGAGAGCGAGTGGGCTACAGACAAGGTGGTAACTTTCTGCAGGGACTTGGCTTTTGACCAGATTGACAACCCAGCCATCTGGTTCCGTCTCAAGTTCTCGAGTATCTGGGTGTAAAGTTCGACACTCAGAAAGGGGTGGTGTTCCTGACAGAGCGGAGAGCCCAAGCACTTCAAAAGCTGGTGCGTGGCTTCAGGTCCGTTCCAGCGCCCACTGCGTGGAGTTACCGTCGTGTGCTGGGAACAATGGCGGCGACGTTAGAGGTAGTTCGTGGGCCAGATTTTATATGAGACCGTTACAGCGGTCGTTGCTTCGCTGGTGGTCACATCAGTTCGACTCGTTGAACAGACGTCTCCCTTGCCCTCTTCGGGTCAGACATTCCCTTCGGTGGTGGCTGTTACCCACATCTCTGCGAGCGGGAATGCCCCTGGAGCAGCCGGAATGGATCCCACTACTGACGGATGCATGTCTGACAGGGTGGGGAGCGCATTGCAGAGAGGCCTTTGCGCAAGGCGTGTGGATGGTCCATCAATCGCCTGGAGCTGAGAGCAGTGTTCCTGGCCCTGCAAAAGTTCGAAACTGCGGTGACAGGGCAAGCGGTAAGGGTGCTGTCTGACAATGCCGCGACAGTGGCCTACATAAATCGGCAGGGCAGTACAGGAAGTGTGGCCATGGAAACAGATGCAGAGGGGCTGTTTGCTTGCAAACGCGTCTCTATCCAAGAAATCTCGGCGGCCCACATTGCAGGAAAGGACAACATGATGGCTGATTTTCTCAGCTGGGTCCGAGTGGATGCCGGGGAATGGGAGTTGTATCTGGATGTATTCGCGCAAATAGTTCACCGGTGGGGAACACCGGTCATGGACCTGATGGCGACATTCCGGTCAGCAAAATCGAGCCGTTTCTTCAGCAGGCGACGGGAGACCATGTCAGAAGGAATCGACGCCCTAATACAGCCTTGGCCGTCGACAGGTCTCCTCTGTCTTCCCACCGTAGGCACTCATCAGATGCGTAGTTCAGTGCATCGAAGCGCATCCGGGCTGAGTGCTGTTAGTGGCTCCGGACTGGCCAAGGCGCCCGTGATATGTCAATCTTATGAGGTTGCTCGAAGGGGTTACTTGGAGATTGCCGACGTCGGTGGGACTGCTGATACAGGGTCTGTTGCAAATGCCTCAGGCGGATCGGTTCTCGCTTACGGCCTGGCCATTGAAAGGGCAAGGTTAAGGAAGAAAGGTTACTCCAGATCGGTCATTGCAACATTGCTTCAGGCACGAAAACGGTCAACATCGTTGGCTTATGTACGCATCTGGTGCGTATTTGAAGCATCTGTGCCTTTGGTGTTAAGTTTCCTGCAGGACAGATTCAAGAAGGGTCTGGCAGCCAGTTCTTTGAAGGTTCTATTGGCGGCCCTATCATGTTATAGAGGTAAAGTCCAAGGAGTGTCCCTAGGGGCTCATGTTGATGTGGCGTGTTTCCTTAAAGCGGTTACCAGGATACGTCCTTCTTGTAGGGTTACGGTTCCGCCATGGGACCTCAACTTGGTTTTAGGGGCTCTGGTAAAGGAACTTTTTGAGCCCTTAAACCAAGCGTCCGTCAAGGATTTGACTTTAAAAACTGTGTTTTTGGTTGCCATCTGTTCGTCACAGCGCATTTCGGAGTTGCAGGCCCCTGTCATGTCGAGAGCCTTTTTTGTGCTTTTCAAGTGAGAAGGTGGTTCTTCGGCCTGTCCCATCCTTTTTGCCAAAGGTGTCATTGCCGTTCCATTTGAATCAGACGGTGTCGTTACCAGTCTTACAGTCAGGAGCGGCACACGTTGCCGAACGGGGCTTACGGCGCTTGGACATAAAGAGGGTACTGTGAAGATATTTGGCGGTCTCCGAATCTTTCCGCAATTCGGATCTTCTTTTCGTGTTCGGGGGTCCAAGGAAAGGGGAAGCGGCCGCGAAAGGCTCCATTTCCTGATTGATTAAGGAGGCAATTGTGTCAGCCTATATTTTGCAGGGACGCCCAGCGCTGGTGGGCTTGAGGGCTCGCTCCACTAGAGCGCAAGCAGCTTCCTGGGCAGAACACTGTCTGGTTCCGCCGGTGGAGATTTGTAGAGCGGCCACTTGGTCCTCTCTTCATACTTTCAGCAAGCACTACCGCCTTGATGTGCTAGCGGCGAATGATGCCTGTTTCGGGTTGGCGGTGTTGCGTGCCGGCTGGAAGGGTCCCTCTCATTAGTACTGCTCTGTTACATCCCAGAGGTGGAGGAATAAACTGGAGGGACGATAAGGAAATAGAAATTACACTTACCTGGTAATTGTAGTTCCTTGAGTAACTACAGTTTAGTCCTCATTCCCGCCCAGGGAGTGATTTGCTTATCGGGGCAAGTTTAAGGGAGTGAAATGCAAAGTCTGCAGGTGAATGTTGCTTTAATGAGACTTAGGTCGAAGAGTAGAGAATTAGAACGACTATCGGTGATTCCTCTTCAGGGTCTCTGGTTCGGCAGGGGGGGAGGGGAAAGAATAGTCCTCGCTCTTTCCTTTGAAAGGGGAGGTTGGTGGTTTGAAAAGTTACCGGTTGTACCTTTGATTGGAGTTTTTAAGATTGTCATTACTATGCTAGCTACTTGTTTGTTGCTCTTTTGAGTCTGCTTTGTCAATAGTTCACTGGGGCAGATGGGAGATTCCAGCAGGCTACATCCAGTGATGTCACGAGTTTGACATGTCCAGTCTCCAAGCTGCAGGAGGAGGTGCACTACCCAGAGGTGGAGGACTAAACTGTAGTTACTTAAGGAACTGCAATTACTAGGTAAGTGTAATTTCTATTTTTTGCTCCCAACATTTCTATCAGGAGGTTATTTCAAGTATCCACCACCCTTTCAGTGAAAAAGTATTTCCTGACTTTTTGTTTACTCCCTTGCAGCTTCTTGTTATGCCATCTAGTTTTATGGTTTCCCCGTCTTTGAAAAAAGTTTGTTCATTAATATAGATGTTTAAATACTTAAATGGTATCATATCTCCCCTGTTCCTCCTTTCCTCTAGCGTATACATATTTAGGTCTTCAAGTTTCTTCTCATATGTCTTCTGGCACAGGTTCCAAATCATTTTGGTCATCTTCCTCTGAACCGTTTCAAGTCTTTTGTGAAATATGGTCTTCAAAACTGAACACAATATTCCAAGTGAGGCCTCACCATTGACTTGTACAGTGGCATTATTGCTGCCTCCTTTCTGCTGGTAATTCTTCTCTGTATGCATCCTAGCATATTTCTGGCTTGGCCACTGCCTTATCACACTTCCTTATCATCCCTCCGGTTTAGTCCTTCACCTCTGGGTTGTGTACCTCCTGCAGCTTGGAGACTGAGCATGTCAAAATCGTGACATCACTGGATATAGCCTGCTGGTAACTCCCATCAGCCCCAGTGTGTCCAGTCTCCATGCAGCAGGAGGACATAGTGAGCCTAGGTGCAGGGCTCACTTGAGGAACAGATAGGAACAGTTAGAGTAGTTAAAGGTTTTAAAATTTTGTTTGATCCCTATAATTTGGTCTGGTTTATTTTTTTTTTCTAGTGTTTAAAAAAAAAGTAGTCCTGTGGTAGGTTTGATTCGGCCACTGACTTGCCTCATCCCTCTATCATTGGTTCTTTGTGTGGCGGTACAGATTCCCCCTAGCAGCTCTCCCCTCCTTGATGGTACGGAACTCTGCAGAACACAACGCACTCCGCTGCCGGTCCTGGGCTAAGTTGGGGCGAGAGGCAGGAGGAACACAAGCTCGCTCCACGGCAGCCCGCTCGCTCCTGTGCTTAGCGGGGCCGCTGGAGCTGGAGTGATGCGAGGTGCGAGCAGGTGTTTGATTTGTTGAAGGGGAATTTAAGGCAGGCAGCGACGTTAAAGGATCGCGTACCTGAGGTCTTTGCATTTCGTTATAAAGCTGGGGTTTTTGGTGCCAATTCCGGGTCCTTGCAAGCGGCGGCCATTTTGTGCTGGCAGGCTTGGCTGTGTGGCAGACCTCTGAAGCTCGGCGTGCATTGGGGGTCTAGTAGACTTGGCACTCCGCAAAGGCAACTCGCTTACAGCAGGAGTCAAGGACGGAGGTCGGAGGGAGTAGACGCCTTGATCCAATCTTGGTCAGCGTCGGGTCTCCTCTTCATTTGTTCGCCATGGGCGTTTATAGCTCATCTGGTTCAACTCATCGAAGCCCATCGAGGAAGAGTGCGGTTGGTGACCTTGTATTGGCCGAGGCTGCCGTGGTATACCTAGCTGGGTCAGCTGCTCGAAGGAGAGCCTTGGTAGTGGCAGAGATGGGAAGATCTACTCCTTCAGAGTCCACTTCAAATACTTCAGGTGGTTCAGTTATTGCTTAAAGTTTGGCCCTTGAGGGGGTAATGTAAAAAAAACAGAAACGAGAAGGTCGCTCGAGGGCGGTCATTCCATCCTTAATAGAGCCAGAAAGAAATCCATCTTCCTTACTCAGGTCCACATAGCGCGCATATTTGCGGAATAGTGTTCGAGGCGCCATCTTCAGGCTGCTACGGTTTTGTTTGTTTGCTAGATGGTTTGGAGATAGACCTGACAGCCAGTTCTTTAAGAGTGCCACTAGCAGCACTGTTGTGCTTAGAGGTCAGATTCAGGGTGTGACCCTCGGTTCTCACAGCAACGTGCATTTCCTTAAAGCGGTGTCTAGGTGGCAGCCTGGTCGCAGAGTCTTCGTACCGCCGGGGGATCTCAACCTCGGGCTAAGGACGTTGCCTAGAGAAACCCTTGAGCCTTTCCAGCATGCATCCGTCAAGGATGTGACATCAAGAACGGTGTTATTGGTGACCATTTGTTCGGCAAGTCGGGTGTCTGAGCGACAGGCATTTCCTTTCGCGAACCTTTTTGTCATTCCTAAAAAAAAAAAAAAGTGCTGTTGCATACTGTCCCGTCATTTTTACCCAAGGTAGTCTGTCCGTCCCATTTGAATCAAGCCGTATCCTGACTAATATTGGGCTTCGCGGATGGGAGCGTACCAAACAATAGTCTTAGTCACTTAGTCATAAAGAGAGTGTTGCGGCAATGCTTTAAGATTTCAGAGGCCTTCGTAAAGTCAGTGCGATTTTTTTTGTTTTATTTGGAGGTCACTGTGAAAGGGAAGCGGTGGCTGAAGCCACTATCTCCAAGTAGGTTCGGGAGCTGAATGCGTCAGTAGGTATGTTGCAAGGGCGCCAGGCACCAGAAGAGCTACGGGATCGCTCTACTAGAGTGCAAGCGACGTTAGGGACAGAACATGGTGTGGTTAGACAAGGGATATTTGCAGAGCAGCCACCTGTGTTCCTCTGCTTACCTTCAGTAGTCACTGCCGATGCTACGTTATGGTATGCCTCTCTCTGCTCTGGGAAGAGCAGTGCCCTCACAGTGCTCTGCTATAGAGGTGGATATTTAACCAGATTAATATTAATAAAATACAGTCTCTAAAATGCTTGTATGCAAATGCTAGAAGTCTAAAAAATAAGATGGGAGAATTAGAATATATAGCACTAAATGAGAGGTTAGATATGATGGGAATCTCAGAGACATGGTGGAAGGAGGATAACCAGTGGGACACTGTGATACCTGGGTACAAACTATATCGTAATGGTAGAACTGATCAAATTGGTGGAGTGGTTGCGCTCTATGTTAGAGAGGGCATTGAGTCAGAAAGGATTAAAGTTTTGCAGGAAACAAAATTTGCTGTAGAATCTCTATGGATTGAAATTCCATGTATGAAGGGGAAGGTGATGGCAGTGGGGGTGTACTATCGACCGTCTGGCCAGAATGAACAAATGGATGATGAAATGCTCAAAGAAATCAAGGAAGCTAACGAAAGTCACAGCGCAGTAATAATAATGGGTGATTTCAATTACCCCAGTATCGACTGGGTCAGTGTCAAGGCAGGACATGCTAGGGAGATAAAGTTCCTAGATGAAATAAATGATTGCTTCTTGGAGCAGCTGGTTCATGAACCAACCAGAGGGGAAGCCATATTGGACCTAGTCCTTAGTGGAACACCAGATCTGGTGCAGGAGATAAGGGTGGTGGGGCCACTTGGCAATAGTGATCATAGCATGATCACGTTTGATTTAATTAGTGGAGGAGGAATAGTAAGGAAATCCATAGTACTACCTTTTAACTTTCAAAAGGGAGACTATGATAAAATTAGGAAAATAGTTAAGAAAAAACTAAAAGGAGCAGTTGCAAAAGTTAAAGACTTACATCAAGCTTGGGTGTTGTTTAAAAATACTATCCTGGAAGCCCAGACCAGCTGTATTCCACGCATTAAGAAAAGTGGAAGAAAGTCCAAAAAACTGCCAGCATGGTTTAAAGATGAGGTCAGAGAGGCTGTTGCTGCCAAAAAAGCATCTTTCAGGAAATGGAAAAAAGAGCCAAACAACGAAAACCGGAAACAGCACAAGCACTGGCAAGTTAAATGCAAAGCATTGATAAGGCAGGCAAAGCGAGAATTTGGGAAGAAACTTGCTATGGAAGCAAAAACACGAAATAAAGACTTTTTCAAGTACATTCGTAGCAAAAAGCCGGTGAGAGAGTCAATTGGACCGTTAGATGATAGAGGGGTAAAAGGGGCAGTAAGAGGAGACAAAGCTATAGCGGAGAGACTGAATGAATTCTTTGCCTCGGTCTTTACTGAGAAAGATGTAGGGATGTTACCCAAGACTGAAGTGTTATTTAAAGGTGATACTGCAGAGGAATTGAGAGAAATATCGCTACACCGGGAAGATGTATTACAACTATTTGATAAACTGAATAGTAGCAAATCACCTGGACCAGATGGTATACATCCAAGGGTGTTGAAAGAACTGAAATAAGAGATTGTAGACCTGCTATTAGTAATCTATGAATTTTCATTAAAATCATCTGTAATACCTGAAGATTGGAGGATCGCCAATGTAACGCCAATTTTTAAAAAGGGTTCCAGGGGTGATCCGGGAAACTACAGACCGGTGAGCCTGATGTCAGTACCGGGAAAAATGGTATAAACCATCATAAAAACAAAATTACTCAGCATGTAGATAGTCATGGCCTAATGGGAGACAGCCAACATGGCTTTAGACAAGGAAGTTCTTGTCTTACTAATCTGTTATGTTTTTTTGAAGGTGTGAATAAACAGGTAGACAGAGGTGAGTCGGTTGATATAGTGTATCTGGACTTTCAGAAAGCCTTTGACAAGGTCCCTCATCAGAGACTTTTGGCAAAGCTAAAAAGTCATGGGATAGGAGGCAGTGTACTATTGTGGATCGGGAACTGGTTAAAAGATAGAAAGCAAGAGGGTAGGGCTAAATGGCCAATTTTCCCAATGGAAAAAGGTGAATAGTGGAGTGCCCCAGGGATCTGTACTGGGTCCACTGCTTTTTGACGTATTCATAAATGACCTGGAAAAGGGAATAACTAGTGAAGTTATCAAATTTGCAGATGACACAAAACTGTTTAAAGTTGTTAAAACCCAAGGGGATTGCGGAAAACTACAGGAGGATCTGGATAAATTGGAAGACTGGGCATCCAAATGGCAGATGAAATTTAATGTGGACAAGTGCAAAGTTATGCACCTAGGAAAGAACAACCCACACTATCATTACACAATGCAAGATTCCACGTTGGGAACCACCACCCAGGAAAAAGATTTTAGGCATCCATCGTGGATAACATGTTAAAACCCTCCGCCCAGTGTGCAGCGGCGGCCAAAAGAGCAAATAGAATGCTAGGTATCATAAAACAAAGGATATTATAATGCCTTTGTATCGTTCCATGGTACGACCGCACCTTGAATATTGTGTGCAATTCTGGTGGCCGTATCTTAAAAAGGATATAGCGTTATTAGAAAAGGTACAGCCACCAAAATGGTAAAGGGGATAGAAGGCTACTCCTAAGAAGAGAGGCTACCAAGGTTAGGGCTCTTCAACCTGGAAAAGAGACGGCTGAGGGTAGATATGATAGAGATCTATAAATTAATGAATGGAGTGGAACAGGTAAATATAGATCAATTGTTTATGCTATCAGAATATAGAAAGACTAGGGGGCATGTAATGAGGCTACAGGGTAAACTATTTAAGACAAATAAGAGAAAATATTTTTTCACTCAATGTGTAATCAAACTCTGGAATTTGTTACCAGAGGATGTAATAAAGGCTGTTAGTGTAGCTGGGTTTAAAAAAGGTTTGGGCAAGTTCCTGGAGGAAAGGTCCATAAATCATTATTAAAAAAGGACCCCAAGATATCAATGTTTGATCCAATACAAGCATTGTGGAGCCTGTATCTCTTGGGGATACTGCTAGGTACGTATGACCTAGATTGGCCACTGTTGGAAACAGGATACTGGGCTTGATGGACCTTGGTCTGACCCAGTATGGCATATCTTATGTTCTTATGATGTCTGTTTCGGGTCAACGGTGTGGCGATCCGGGTGGAACGGTCCCTCCCAATGATTACTGCTCTGATGCATCCCAGAGGTGGAGGACTAAACTGGCGGGACGGTAAGGAAATACACTTACCTGGTAATTGTTGTTCCATGAGGAACTCCAGTTTAGTGTTATTCCTGCCCGGGGGGGTGACCAGGGCACAGACTAATTTCAGGTGGAGAGAAAAATCGGTGTCGAAGAGTGGAGAAATCCTTTCGGTCTCTGGTTCGCAGTGAGTATGGATGTCTGTACAGTTTTAATTTCCTTCTCTCTATTATGAAAGTAAAAGCTTAAGGAGAAAGGAAATATGTATAATTAAAAAGACAATGTTCTTTTTGTGGAAGATTTGAGAGTTGGTATTCGTGTAACTGTATGGTTATCGTGGAAATTAATTATAGCTACTTATTTGTTGCTCCTTTGAGTCTGCTTTGTCAGTAGTTCACTGGGGCTGATGGGAGTTACCAGTAGGCTATATCCAGTGATGTCACGATTTTGACATGCCCAGTCTCCAAGCTGCAGGAGGAGGTACACAACCCAGAGGTGGAGGACTAAACTGGAGCTCCTCAAGGAACAACAATTACCAGGTAAGTGTAATTTCTCTCTTCGCCACCTTGAGATCCTCAGAAACGATCTCTCCAAGATCCTTCTGGTTCATGCACACCAACCTCTCGCCCCCTATCGCATACAGTTCCCTTGGATTTTTCCATCACATGTGCATGACACTGCACTTCTTCACATTATGACTGCCAAGCATTAGACCATTCTTCCAACTTTTGTAGATCTTTCCTCATGTTATCCACTCCCTCAGGGGAGTCCACTCTGTCCTTCAGCAATATCACTCACAAATACATTGAACAGTACTCGTCCCAGGACTGATCCCTGGGAATGTCACTTCTCACCTTCCTTTCAACCGAGTGAGTTCCGTTTACCACCACCACCTATCATCTGTCAGTCAATTAATTTCTGATCCAGTTCACCACCTTGGGACCTATCCCCAGACTGTTCAGTTTATTGATAAGCCTATGTTTTTCTTTAATATTACTTTGTATATTGATAGAAAGAATTGCTCTTGGTTTCTTTGAAAAGGTAAAAAACTGAGGATAAGAAAAGAAATTCTCCAGTTGCCTAGGAAAAAAGGTGGATTAGGACTTCCAAATGTTAAATATTACTTTTGGACTTAACTGTTGGCAATATATGCATGCATAGACTTTGGACATACCCTTACCTAGGAGACTTCACGTGGTATAACTAGTTTTAAATTGTTTTCTTCTATCTACATGTATGAATAAATGTCCAAAGAGATTACTCTACATCCTCTATTGAACTCAGCCTCAGTGATCAGCAGAATATACAGAAGTTTTATATAAGTTTTTCATAAAGACACACTGTAATCTGGAACTACAGATTGGGGAAAAATGATTTTATTTGGATAAATGGAGTATACAAGGAATTGGATATATTGTTTGAAGAGAAATTATTGAGGTTGAGTGCTTAGGTGTGACATTGTGCTGTGGGTCTGGGTTGAAGAAAAGGGAAGATGGTGCTGACCAGGTAAGTGTAGAGCTTTCTAGCTTCAGTTAATGAAGCCATACCAGACATAGGAAATACCAGCGGCCGGTTCTGAAACCATAAGCAAACGTTTAGCAACTAGGTGATGCTAGCATTCAAGGGAATGGTTCAGCATTGGTAACAGAAATGACTCTTGTGTTCAAGCAGAAAGAGGACTAAAGTGAACTTTTAGGGATTTTCTATCAGTCAACTGAAGTGAAGAACCAGAAGGAGCCCTTGATAAGCTCCAGAATTGCTGTTGGGTAAGGTTGGACTCTTTGCAGATAATATCAAAATTTGCAATTGGGTAGACACACTTGAAGGTGTAGATAACATGAGAATGTTCAAGCTTTACTGGATCCTATGGTAGAGAATCTGACTGCCGAGATTTACTGCTAAAAAATACAGGGCCATGCAGAAGAGTTGCAAAAACCCAAGGGAGAAGTACAGTATAGGCAGTGAAATCCTTCTGTCCATGAAAGAACGAGACCTAGGGGTGGCCAAACAAATAGAAAAGATGACATAAGTTTTAAGTGCTTGGGTGCATCAGGAGAGGAATGACCAGCAAGAAAAAGGAAGGAATAGTACTTCTGTATAAGTTTCTAGTGAGACTTTATTTGGAGTATTGTGTACAGTTCTGGAAACCATGCCTTCAAAAGGATATAAACAGGATGAAGTTGGCCAGAGGGTGGCTACTTAAATGGTCAGTAGGCTTCATCATAAAACATATGGGACAGACTTAAATATCTCAATATATATTCGTTTGGAAGAAATGCAGAAGAGAGGAAATATGAGAGTATTTAAACATCAATCATAGCTAAAATGCACAGGAGGAGGCTCTTTCAATTGAAAGAAAGCACTAGCACAAAGGTCCTAGGATGCAGGTGAAAGGGGATAGACTCTGGAGTAATCTGAGGAAACATTTCTTTATTAGAGTGGTGATGCATGGAATAGCCTTCCAGTGGAGGTGATAGAAATGAGAACTATATCTGAATTCAAGAAAGCACGTGAAAAGCACAGAGGATCTTTAAGGGAAAGGGCGGGATTGTAGAGCTTAGTAGTTGGTATTGATGGAAAAGTACGGCCTATCCAGTCTGTATCTGCCATCATTTTTGTATTTATTTATTTTATTTATTTATTTAAAGTCTCTTTTATACCACGCTATTCAGCATCAGCGCGGTTTACAATAAACAATAAACAATTTGTTTCTAAATTCTTGTTCTAAGTCATCAATCTTAACAAGAATCTTGAAAACATATACAACTAACAAGTGTCTTAAGGCGTAAATAAAATAATATAAAACAAAACTGAACAGTAGTTTGTTTATGTTTATTTGAATTTGATATACCGCTCATATAATGACTGGGACTTCCTTGTATAGGAATGATTGCTGGCTTTGTGGCACTTCCAGTTTCTGCTGGTCTTAGGAGCAGAAACTTTCTGTTTTAAATTTATGTACACCTCTCCATGCTTTAATTTATATCCTGCAAAGGAGAACGATAAAAATGGTAAAGAGATTGGAAGGATACCTCTATTTGGAGAGGCTTAAAAGATTGGGGCCCTTCAACTTGGAAAAGAGAGGGCTGAGGGTGGATACAATAGAGGTCTATAAATTAATGAATGGAGTGGAATGGGTAAACATAGATAAATAGTTTACGCCATCAAAGGACACACAATGGAGCTACAATGTAATCCATTAAGACTAATAGGAGAGAATATTTTTTACTCGATGCATAATCAAACTCTGGAATTCGTTACTGGAGAATGTAGTAAAAACTGTTGGTGTAGCTAGGTTTAAAAAAGGTTTGGACAAGTTCCTGGAGGAAAGGTCCATAAGCCATTATTAAAGAGGACCTGGGAAATCCACTGCTTTCCCCGGGACAAGCATTGTGGAACCTGTATACCTCTTTGGGAACCTGTCATATACTTGTGGCCTGGATTGGAAACAAGATACTGGGTTTGATGGACCTTGGTTTGACCCAGTAAGGCATTTCTTATGTTCTTAAGCCTATCTAGACATTCTTCATTGTCCCTCCATACCAGTCCAGATGTGTAGGTTTATGCTCTCCTACCAGCAGATGGAGCCTGAGAACCACTGGCTTGATGATATCACCCTATATAGGGTCCTGTGCAGCCATGAGCTAGCCCAGAAATGGGCAAACTACGGCCCGCGGGCCGTATACGGTCCGGCGGACCTTTTTAATCTGGCCCGCGGAGCGCTAGCTAATTTATTCATTTATTCACCTCACTTTCCCAGTGCAGGTACCTGCTCCAGCTGCAGCTCCCTGGCTCTCTCCCTGCAGGCTCACTTCCTGGTCCCTGGGCAGGCTCTGACGTCAGCCGCTTCCTGATTGGTCTCGACCAAAGCCAATCAAGAGCTTCCCTGACTTTTTTCAAAAACAAATTGCTCCCGGGAACGTAGAAGTTAGGGAAGTTCAATGAACGGCATCGCCACTCGTCAGATCGGGCTACTTTGTGTTGTGCAGGTAGAAACTGCGAGCAGGGGGTGGGTTAGGCTCGTTTTCAGCCTCCATAGCTATGTTGCTTTATGCCTCCGAGCCATGTTTGCAGCTTACTTGCTTTTGCTCCCTTTCCTCCCAGCCGTACACCTGTAGACTTTCGGAGAACTCTTTGACCTCTCGCATGACTGTCCTAGCAGCAAACGAAAAAGGAGGCAGTAACCTACTATGTATGTCTTGGTAGCTGGTTAAAAGAAAAACAGAGTACATTTAAATGATCTGTTTGCCCCTTGAGAAAAGGCAAATAGGGAAATGGCCCAGTAGACTAGGAACAGTGCGCTGCTATCGTGGGCATTTTACAAGCAGATAATGTATATAAGAATAAATACTAAATTCCGCATAAGGCATTACCACCTCGGAAAAGGACATTCGAGTCATTATTGACAAATAAGAGCAGAGAACATTGTAGCTGCTATGTTAACTTTTATTTACACATATCGAAGTGGACTAACAAGTTAGAAGCTCTGGAGAATTTTACTGGAATCAGCAACTCGATGAAAGGACAATGCACGTTGAAGTACAAACTTAGCGGGGCGGGTAGGGAGGTATCATATAGCCATACTTTACGTTGATATGTAAAAACATATAGACAGCCCAGACCCTAGCAGCTAGGGTCTGGGCTGTCTATATGTTTTTATGAAAGAAATACATTGCATAAAAGTTTTGTAAAATAACTCTTTTTATGCTTTTCTACCTTAAATTAATCTAAACATTTAATGTTACAAATTTAAATGTAATTTATATTAATTCACACATACACACCGTCCATCTACTCTTGGTCTGGCCCCCGGGTCCAGTATATGAACCCATTGCGGCCCTCGAGTCAAAAGGTTTGCCCACCCCTGAGCTAGCCAGTATTTCTTAATTTCCAGCAGTTGGTGGCTTGGCTTGGCCTGCTGGGACTTAAAACATAAAAGACCAACTAGATTCTTACTTGGACTTGCTAGAGTTTTTCTAGGGTTGGGCTCTAATTCCACTCAAGCAAGAGGGCAAGAGCTAGATTAGGCTGGTCATGGATGTCCAGGAGTGCTAAATCTAGTTGGTCTGTCACCCTTCGCTCCTATCTCATTTGGTGAAAGTTAGCCTGTAGGGTCCCTTTCTCCTACTCTTTTGAGGGAGATCCAGAGGCTCCTTCTGTTGTGTGCCCTAGTGGTTACAGTTTTATTTTTTTAAAAAAGGGAGCAAGAGTTGCACACTGTTTTCAGTACTGAAGGCAGACGTAAGCTTCCTGGGGAACTGCAGTGCAGGAACCAGTGCAAAGGAGTGCAGCCCAAACAGATTCTAGTATGCGGGAAGGCGAGCAGATGCCGCATTCAGCCTGCATGGCCATGCAGTGCAAAGTAGTTCCCAATGGGCTAATCTTTTGGGTGGGGGGGGGGTGTGGATGATCAGCAAATAACAAAGGCTGCAGCCCCAGAGGAGAGCAGTGTGTGTGTGCTGGCAGCACCACAGGTTCCCTGCAGCAGTAGTCCTGATGGAAATCAGCCCTGGATGAGTGGGGGTCCAGAAACTGATGGGTACAGCTACCATTCTGGGTGTATATGCAGGAACTGAGGACCTCCCTCTGATATTGTCTGGCTATTGAGGTGGTTGCAAATCCCGGGTTACAGAGTCCCCAGTGCCTCTGATGCCTTCTCTTTGGAGTTAGTTTTGCTTCTGCACTGTGCTTTTTCTATGAAAAAGGGCCAGGGTTTTGGTCAGATGGTCATGGGGGGTTGTCTTAGGGCGACTCCAGCTCATCTGCCTGACTCAGTGAAGAGGCTGCGCCTGGACCCTGAGGATGACATGGAGAACTAAGGGTCAGGTGGTTTGTTGGGGTCCTTATTTCCAATGAGGGGTGAGGAGGAGTTGCTTGCTGAACCATTGTAGAGAAAGATGAGGTTCCTTCAGAAGAATATGCATCAGCAGTCTGCATTTTTTGTTTTTTTTAACAGTTTTTCTATACCGCCCTATCATAGGATTCCGAGCAGTTTACATATAACATGAACCAGCAATCAAATAAACGTTACATTGAATAAGGGTAGTTGTGGATTATTTTGAAACTCATCAATAAGGCCTAATGTGGGGGTTATAATGGCCTGGCAGAATGATCTGAAGTCACTGTCACTGAGTAAAGGCTTACGTCTGTGTTTGGTTTTTAGCTTTTGGCATGCTGTCTTGTTTGTTCTCTTGATGTGGGTCTGGAAGTTGAGTCGTATGTCAAACGTCACTCCAAGGTATCTGACTTCATTCTTGACTCGTGTAGTCTAAGATGTTTACGGATTCAGGTGGAGAGAATAGTACATTCCTGCAGATGTGTAGTGTTTCTGATTTTTTGAAGTTTATAGTGAGATTTTGTTTCTTAAGCCATCCAGTCATTGCTTCAAGGCATAAGGTGATCTGTGTGTATTCGGGTTGTGCAATGTTTACTGGGATAAAGACCATTATGTCATCTGCGTGTATCTTGTTTTGGATTTTATGTTGTTTTATGATGTTGCAGAGTGTCTGTATGTAAATGTTGAAGAGCAATGCCGAGAGGGTAGAGCCCTGCGGGACACCTTGTTGCTGTGTGAATGGCCTTGATTGATGGTTCCTGATCGTATCCCCAGTCTAGTCCCGGACCTCTGAGTTGTCCACCTCATTCAGCAGCTTGGAGACTGAGGAACTTCCCACTTTTGTGATGTCATCAGTATATCCCTCAGGGATCCGCTTGCCTCCATCAGTTACCTCAGTCTCCAAGCAGCTGTATAGGTGGTGAGCCTGGAGCTCCGGGCTCACTGGAGGAACAATTAAGGATAATTAAAGTTGGGGCTTAGTTAAAAAAAAAAAAAGACAGCAAAAGGGGGTTTCAATTAAAGAGGGTGTATTTCCCTTTAATTGGTTCTCCAAGGGCTGTTACCTTCAGGTGCGGCGGACTTTCCTCCATTCTGCTTGTGTCCCGGCCTCGGGGGGTCTTCAGCAGTGTGTACTGTTAGCACCCGGTTCGCTCTCTGTCAGCAACGGGAGAGCTGAACCGGGGGAGGAGGAAGAGTGCAGCCAGACGCACGGTAGAGGATTTGCCTGCGAGAGCATCTCTGGCTGGCCGCGGAGGCCCTCAGCACGGGCCTCCGCGTGGAGTACCAGACGTGGCCTGAGTCCGACTTCGTCTCCGGAGAGGAGAGTGGAGACAGCAGAGGCCCGCTCCTTCCGGGTTGTAGATTCGGCAGAGGTAAGAGGGCAGGCCGGCGAGCGTCGGACAGGCAGCGTGAGCAGCGCACGCTACTCTCTGCAGACAAGCGGCGGGCCTCCCGGCTGAGCAGAGCAGTGGTTTTTCAGGGCGCTAGAGCACAAAGCCTGTGGGATAAATTTCAGCTGAAGTTGGGAGGTGCGTGTTTAAAAAAAAAAAAAAGCCGCGAAGGAAAAAGTTTTTAGAGTGAAGCATGCAGGTGAGCAGGTGGACAGGTCGGGGCTTTCTCGAGGGGGTTATGCCGTCGAGACCTCAGTGTTTCATTTGTGGGGCCAAGAAAAGTTCCGTTTCGGGTTCGGGCGTCTGTAAGGCCTGCGCTAAGGAGGCGGCTACCATGGAGCTCCCCGAAAGGGCTGCGGAGCAACGACAAGAGGCGGAGGCAGGGCCAGCGGGTTCCTCCGAAGCCAGTTTATCCCTGGGGGAACTGGTAGCGGGGCCTTCCTCTGCTCCAGACCTCCCGGTCCCACAACTAGCCTGGTCCAAGGGGCTGGAGTCCATATTCTCGGCTGACTTCGTTGCCCTCCTGCAGCGCGCTGCGGGGGGTTTACCGCCTAGCCAGGCAAAGGAAGGCCTGGAAGGGGTAGGAGCGAGAAGGTCGGGGCAAGGCGTCACCGCGGAGACCCAGCTCGGAGCCAAGAGGCTGCGAGTGGATGCGGAGTTTGGCTCTCCCTCGATTCTCTCGGAGGGGCAGCTCTCAGATGAGGATGGTGGGAGTCTGGCCGTGGAAGAGGAACTTGAGGAAGGAGAGATTGAGGACAAAGAGGAACAGGCTAGAGTAGTGCGGGTTTTCCGTAGGGAGGAGCTTCCGGCTCTTATCGCGGAGACGCTAAGGACCCTGAACATGCTGGCCCAGGCGCCGGCGGAAGATGAGACTCTGGAGGATCCGCTGTTGCAAGTCTTTTGGAAGTCTCAAAGAGCGTTCCCGGTTCACCGAGTGTTCCAGGAGTTGATTCAGGAGGAGTGGAACGTGCCGGAGGCGACGCTCAAGAGATCCAGTGTGATGAGCAGACTATACCTGCTGGTAGAGCAAGATAGGGAGGTTTTCAAGCCTCCCAAGGTGGATGTGGCCGTGACTGGAGTAATAAAGAAGACTACCATACCGGTCGAGGGCAGCGCGGCCCTCAAGGATGTGCAAGATAGGAAACTGGATGCCTTACTGAGGCAGGTTTTTGATATCAACGCTCTATCGCTGCAGGCGGCAATTTGCGGGGCCTGGGTAGCCAGAGCGTGCTTGCGATGGTCCCAGCAGGCCCAAGCGGAGCAGGAAGGTGACAAGTCCGGGGAGGTCGCTCGCCTGGAGTCCGGGGCGGCCTATTTGTCAGACATCCACTACGATCTGATGCGGGGCTTGTCAAAGAGCATGGCATCGGCGGTGGCAGTGAGGCGTTATCTGTGGCTCCGTAATTGGTCGGCGGATAATTCATCTAAAGCGTGGTTGAGCAAGCTGCCTTTTAAAGGCCGGCTCTTGTTCGGCGAGGACCTGGAGAAATTGGTCAAAGAGCTGGGTGAGTTGAAAGGCGGAAAATTGCCTGAGGATAAGCCCAAGCAGGGACGGTTAAGTACGTCTGGTAGGGGCCAACAGCAGGACTTCCGTAGATTTCGGTCCTCTAGATTCGGTACGGGCCAGAGAGGCAGATTTCCCGGCAGGAGTCAGGGGTTTTGTGGTTTCCGGGGAGCGGGAAGAGGGTTTGGTGCGCCCTCTTCCGCCTCCTCTTCTGCCTCAGGAAATCACAATGAGAGCAGGCGGACCCAGGGGCCCCTAGTCTCCGTGGGAGGGAGGTTGCAGGAGTTCTATGCTGTCTGGGTCCAGATTACCTCAGATCAGTGGGTCCTGGAGGTCATCCGAGAGAGCTACGCACTGGAACTACGGCAGCCAGTTTGCGCCGCCTTCGTGCAGTCTCCCTGCAGGGCTGCGGTCAAGTGCGCGGTGGTACGGGAGACGGTACGAAGGCTTCTCGACCTCAGGGCCATAGAGCCGGTTCCCCAAGAGCAACTCGGATGCGGTCGATACTCGATTTATTTCGTGGTGCCAAAGAAGGACGGAGGCTTTCGGCCCATTCTCGATCTCAGGGGGGTGAACCGTTGTCTTCGCGTGGCTCACTTTCATATGGAGACCCTGCGTTCGGTAATTGCGGCAGTTCGGCAGGGAGAATTCCTCACCTCCCTCGACCTGTCCGAAGCGTATCTGCACATCCCCATCCGGCAGGAGCATCACCACCAGTATCTTCGCTTCGCGGTTCCCTTCGGTCACTTTCAGTTCCGGGCCTTGCCGTTCGGCTTGGCGACGGCACTGCGCACCTTCACAAAGGTTATGGTGGTAGTGGCGGCTGCTCTGCGCAGGGAAGGCATCTTGGTTCATCCATATCTGGACGATTGGTTAATTCAAGCGAAGTCCAGAAGCGAAAGCGAGCGAGTTACTTTCCGGGTGGTGAGTTTTCTCGAGAGCCTGGGTTGGGTGGTCAACCGGGCGAAGAGCAAGTTAGTACCCGCTCAGGACATAGAATACCTAGGGGCCCGCTTCGACACAAGGTCTGGTCAGGTGTTCCTCCCTCGGCAGAGGGCGAGAAGGCTGAGGATGTTAGTCTGGAAGTTTCTGAAGAGGAAGGCACCCACAGCATGGCAATATCTGCAACCTCTGGGTACGATGGCGGCAACCATAGAGTTGGTACCGTGGGCGAGAGCGCATATGAGGCCCTTGCAAAGAGCGCTACTTCGGCGCTGGTCACATCAGCAGGACCCATTATCTCGAAGACTTGTTTGTCCGCCCTAGACACGTGTAGCTCTCCACTGGTGGTTGGCAACCAGTTCTCTGGTGTCCGGAAAGCCCCTCGAGGTGCCCGACTGGGTGGCCTTGACGACGGATGCCAGTCTGAGCGGCTGTGGAGCTCACTGCCAGGGACAGTTTGCGCAGGGTCGGTGGAACACTCAGGAGAGGACTTGGTCGATCAACAGGTTGAAGCTACGGGCGGTGGCTCTGGCTCTGGCTCTGGCTCTGCAGAGTTTTCAGGAGATTCTCTGCGGGGCGGCGGTTCGCGTGTTCTCAGACAACACGACCGCGGTGGCGTACATCAATCGGCAAGGGGGAACAAGCAGTGTGGCACTGGAGGCCGAGGCAGAGGGCCTGTGCGGTTGGGCCGAGGAGCATCTTCGGGCAGTGTCGGCAGCGCATGTAGCAGGGGTGGACAACGTGGAGGCCGATTTCCTCAGTCGGGTGCGAGTGGACCTGGGGGAGTGGGTCCTGCATCAGGAGATAATTCGACATGATAGTGCGCCGCTGGGGCATGCCGGTGATGGATTTGATGGCCACGTTTCAGTCGACAAAAGTCAGTCGTTTCTTCAGCAGAAGAAGAGAAAGAATGTCGGAGGGCCTAGATGCTCTCATTCAGCCCTGGCCGGAGGGCCAGCTCCTCTGTTTTCCCTCCGTGGGTTCCAATAGGCAGAGTGGTACAACGGATAGAAAGGTTCAGGGGGCAGGTAATCCTGATTGCCCCGGACTGGCCCCGGCGTCCGTGGTTTGCGGACCTGTTAAGGCTCTTGGCAGTGAGGCCGTGGCGGCTCCCAGTGTGGGCGGATCTGTTGACACAGGGGCCTCGCCGCATGTGGATCGGTTCTCACTTACGGCCTGGCTATTGAAAGGGCCAAGTTAAGGGCAAGAGGCTATTCCGGGGCGGTGATCTCCACGCTGCTGAAAGCCAGGAAGCGGTCTACGTCGTTGGCGTATGTCCGGGTTTGGAGAGTGTTTGAAGCGTGGTGCGCGGAGAGGGGTTCCGAGGCCCTCGGGGCGTCCATTTCTCGGATCCTGGAGTTCCTGCAGGATGGCTTTGAGAAAGGGCTGGCGGCGGCTTCCCTTAAGGTACAGGTTGCGGCCTTGTCCTGTTATAGAGGACGCATTGCGGGCCATTCGATTGGAGACCATTTGGATGTTAAGCGGTTTCTGCGGGCGGTGTCGCTTTTGAGACCGCCGCGGAGGCATTTGATGCCCAAATGGCAGCTACCGCTGGTGTTGGAGGCGCTGGAGTGTGCACCGTTTGAGCCTTTGGGTGCGGCTTCGGTGAAGGACCTTACGTTGAAGGTTGTGTTCCTGGTGGCCATTTGTTCTGCTAGGCGGATTTCGGAGCTGCAAGCGTTGTCCTGCAAGGAACCTTGTCTCACCTTTTATAGTTCCAAGGTGGTTCTGCGGCCAGTTCCGGCTTTTCTGCCTAAGGTGGTGTCGCCGTTTCACTTGAATCAGGACATTTCTTTGCCCGTGTTCAGCTCGGACTCCTTGGGTGTGACAAAGAGGACGTTGGACGTCCGGCGGGCATTGAAGAAGTATCTGTGGCGTACGGCGTGCTTCCGCAGGTCAGAGAGGCTGTTTGTTCTCTTTGCCGGTCCGCGAAGAGGTGAGGCGGTGTCTAAGGCTTCCATCGCGCGGTGGATTAAGGAGGCGATTGCATCGGCTTATGTGTTGAAAGGCAGGCCGGTGCCTGAGGGGTTGCGGGCCCATTCTACTAGGGCTCAAGCAGCTTCTTGGGCGGAAGCTCGGTCGGTGCCGCCGGTGGAGATTTGTAGGGCGGCTACCTGGTCTTCATTGAATTTGTTTGTGAAGCATTATCGGTTGGACGTGCAGTCGGCGCAAGATGCCAGTTTTGGGGCGGCGGTGCTTCAGGCTGGTACAGCGGGGCCCTCCCGTTCGGATTACTGCTCTGGTACTTACTCAGAGGTCCGGGACTAGACTGGGGATATGATCAGGAAGGTGAAATTAGACTTACCTGCTAATCGTTGTTCCTTGAGTAGACCCAGTCTAGTCCCAAGTCCCGTCCCAGTGTTGAGAAGGTATGAGGCACAGTCTGCGGTGTTGAGGATGACAGGTAAGCAGAGTGGAGTACGGGGCTGATCTCCCCGGGGGTCTCCTGATCATTTGGTGTGTGGACACCGGGGCAGATTGGAGGACAGTCTTAGCATGGTCATTTGTTAACAGTTCTTGGCTGATTAGTTTTTCGGATTAGTGTTTATGTAACTTAGTTTTTCGGGGGGGCGTGGCTCGAGTTGGTAAGTGCCACCTTACGGTGTGGTGTGAGGTTGAGACTTACTTGTTTTCTCTGGTGAGTCTGCTTTGTCAATAGGGAACTGATGGAGGCAGGCGGATCCCTGAGGGATATACTGATGACATCACAAAAGTGGGAAGTTCCTCAGTCTCCAAGCTGCTGAATGAGGTGGACAACTCAGAGGTCCGGGACTAGACTGGGTCTACTCCAGGAACAACAATTAGCAGGTAAGTCTAATTTCACCTTGCCGGATCTCACTTGCTGTTTTTGGTTTGATAGGTAAGATGAGAACCAATTCATTATTGTTCTATGGATCCCTATTTCGTGAAGCCTTCTCAGCAGGGTCCTATGACTGACAGAGTCGAAAGCTGCAGTGATGTCTGTGAAAAAAAAAACAGGATAAAACCTTATTGTATGTTGTCTATACCATTTGTTATGGTGTCAGGGAGTGATGTAATTAGTGTTTCCACATTGTGATTGGGTTTGAAGCCATACGGTCTTGCAGGACTACTTTTTCGATCACTTTGGTTATGAATGGGAGGCTTGATATTGGCCGATATGAGTTGATGTCCTTGGTGTTAAGGTTCTTGCCTTTTAGAATGGGTCTTATTGATGCTTGTCGAAGTTGAGAGGGTAGGTATTCTTGCGTGAGTGAAGATCGAGTGATTTCCAGTAGGATGGGTCTTTAGTGAGCTTGATCCATGTGGTTGGACATGGATCTAAAGGAGATGTAGTTGTCTTTATGCTGGTTATGATGGCTCCCAGGTGGTGTTCAGAGGGAATCATGCAAAAGGATTTCCTTGAGTTTATATTCTCGAGGTATGGCTGCTGCAGATCTAACAGGGTAAGATCATCACCTTCTAATAGGGTAGGATCCGAGGAAGGTGCGCTTCTGTATTTTAGCATCAGGGTAGTCTGCCATTTCTTAGGGATCTGGGGAGTTGATGTTCTTTTGGCTGTTCTGGAATGCTAATCGGTGTGTGCACTTTTTCAAAAAGTTCTCTTGGTTTATTGGATGACTTCGTAATTAGGTTGGTATAATCCTTCTTGCATCTGTTTATCATGTTGTGGTAAGAGTCTTGCATGTCGTATTTGATTAGGTGTTCCTGGTCTTTATTGTGACGCCATTTTCTTTCTAGCTTCCATAGCAGTTTCTTTTGGCTGTTGATTTCCATTGAGAACCAAGGAGCGTTGTGTTTCCTTTTGTCTTGGACTACTCTGTTTGGGGCCATTGCTGCATTGTTGAGTGTGTGGTTCCAATTGTTAATTATAGAGTCTAGATCAGGTGTGTTCTGTTCCATCTCTGGTAGAACTTGCTTCAGAAATTTATCTTTGACGGTTCTAAATCTTTTCTTTCGGGGTTCTGATGTTCCTTTTGTCACATCATTAATGGGGAAGTTGATCATGTAATGGTCCGACCAAGGGATTGGGGTGGTGTCTAGGCATGCCAGTAGGTTGTGATCAATGTATTGGTTGGGTAGGAATATAAGATCAAGTGTTCCCCCTTTCTTGTGTGTTGGAGTATTTACGGTCTGGATATAATTTAGGTCCTTCATAGTGTCTGTGAATGAGGTTGCATCCTTTTGGGATAAAGAGGATAGGTTTAGGTCTCCTAGTACAAGAAGAGGTTTGTTTGCTATTGAGTGGGCGCACACTGCCTCAAGTATGGCTGAGAGTTCTTCCACATCAGAACTTGGTGCCCTGTATATTAGGCATATTGCTATGTTCCTATTTGAGACTGTTATCGTGGTACTTCCTTTTGATTGATAAGAGGAGATGGTTGTGAACTTGGGGTGTGATTTTTCTATAGTGAGGACGCCTCCTCTCCTCTCCTCTCCTCTCCTTTGAGAGAGGGTCTTATGCAATTGTGTATAGTGTATGCTTGGGAGGTCATTTGGTTTATAATGACATTGTCCATGTCTGAGAGCCATGTTTCGGTGATGCATATTATATTTATGTCTTGGTCTTGTACGTAGTCCAGTATAGTATGGAACTTGTTCCGAATGGAGCGAGCATTAATCTACGCAAATGTGCATTAATTATGTTAGCGAGTCTCAGTTGGAGCTATTTTCGGTAGGTTGACGGGGTTTACTTGGATAAGCCTGTGTGGTCTATCATGTATAATTTGGTGGATTTGTATCCTTTTCATTTCATGTCCGCTTCTTTGGACTGTAGGAACGATCATATTCTCTTGGCCCTAACTCTACTCGTTGTGGTAGAGGAGGAGGAAATGTTACAGCTGCCCAGAGTAGATGCATTCATGTCTGCGGTGACTATAAAGATGACTATTCCAGTAGGAGGAGACACTGCTCTGAAGGACACTCAAGACAAGCAGCTGGAAATGCTCCTGAAGCAGTCCTTTCAAGTGTCAGCATTGGCTGTGCAGGCTGCGATCTGGGGAGGTTATTTATTTATTTATTTACGTTCTCTTCTATACCGCGCTATTCAGATCAGTGCTGTTTACATATAACAGAACCATATACAAGGCAGTCAGGCTGCCTTGTATTTACAATGAACAGGAACTATAACTTGGACATAACTGGGGTAACTATCTACAAAGTATATACACTAGTAACAGTCTGAACCTCCTAATATTTACGTGGGGTGGTGTTTGAGGGGTTAGCTGCAGGAGAGTGTGTTGGGTGTGTTGTTGGCAAAGTCCTGTAGCTTGGGGAATCTGTGTGCTGTCTTCCGGGTAGTACTGCAAGAATAGATGGTGCTTCAGTGCCTTCCTAAATTGGGCCAGGTCAGTGCATGCTCTAATGGCTGTTGGGAGGGCATTCCAGCATCTGGGTGCATAAAGCATGAATGCTCTGTTGGATGTTGTGTGGTTGCATTTTGTTATTGTGTTGGGTGTTATCAGTTTGTTGACAGCTGCGGGTGTTCTGGATCTGGTCGGATGTGTGGGGTGGATTAGCCCAGTGATGGAGGTGGTCGGTTGGTTGTTTTTGGCCTTAAATGTCATTACTAGGATCTTGAAAGCTAGTCTGCCATGGATTGGTAACCAGTGGAGCTGTTTCAGGATTGGTGTAATGTGGTCTGTTCTTGATGCTCCGTATAGAATTCTGGCGGCTGAGTTCATTGCCAGCTGGAGTGGGTTCAGCGCTACCTGCGAGAGTCCGTGTAGGATTGCATTAGCATAGTTGAAATGTGGGATTACGAGAGCTTGGTAGATTGTGCAGAAGTCATCAGGGTCCAGTAGAGGTCGTAGTGTCCGTATTTTGTGGTATATTGCCATGACTTTGTTTCATATGTGGCCAAAGCCTATTTGCAGTGGACTCTGCAGTCGCTATGCCTTCTTTGACAGGACCATCAGAAGTAATGCGATTGAAAGTGGGGTCAGCCTTTTTGGCTGACACTCTTTGTGATTTGATCCAGGCAGCAGTGAAGAATATGGCCATGGTATTGACCTTGGTCAGTGGATATGGTCGCTAAAATATTCCCCAGCAAACTGCACTTCAAGGGAGAACTCCTCATTGGGAAGGATTTGGAAAAACTGGTTAAGGCACTCTAAGAATAAGGTACGGTGACTGCCAGAGGACAGGCCCTGGGATATTGGTTATTTCTTGTTAAGAGGTCATTTTAGAGAACCTCATGGATACTGTCTGGGGAAGACTTTGAGGCTCCATAGGAATTGGTTTTTGTCCAAAGTACAGTTATTTTGTAGTGGTCATAGAGAAGGGAAGGAGGCACAGGAGGTCCCACTGGTACAATGGGCTTCTCATTTGGTGGTGCTGGTGAGAGGCTGGCTGCAGATATTTTACTTAAGGCCCATATCATGTTGGGAGCGCTCCTGTCCCCGGTGACCACTGAAACACCATGGATGATAAAGGTAATAACTTGTGTGGGGGGGGGGGTCCCCTTAGGCCAACTGACTAGCTTGGATTTAGAGTTTTGAATGAGGAGAGGAAGGGGGTCAGCGCCCCAACTGGATAGTCATTTTTTGGGGGGTTTTGAATCGGGAGGAGGAAGAGTGGGAGTTTTGGGAATCCAACTGACTAGCCAGGATGTTGGTGTTGGTGTTAGTCGTTAGTCTGGGGTGCATGATTCCCAAAAGTTCATCTGCTGTGTGTTTGTTTATGTATGGACCATTGAGAGGTAGTGAGTCTCAGGAGCATTTTCCACAATTTAAGTGTAACTGGATGAGGTTGTCTATTCGATAATGGAGGAATAGATGAGCCTAGATGTATTAAATCTCTTATCATGAGAGCGAGCTGGAGAAGATGGAGTCACTGATTTTATGTATTGACATTGTTACTACTGTGCTCTTCTGAGTAATAGGAAATATTAATTGTATTTTTTTCTGTGGGGGATACTTTTATCAAGGCTCTTCTACATGCAAAACCTGAAAAGACCTTTTATAAAATTGCATGGCAGTTTGTCATCTGTGTATGCAGGGCCAGCCCATCCACTAGGCGAGCTGAGTGGCCGACCCGAGTGGGTGGTGGCAGCAACACACATAACCAACTGCGCTGCCACCACCCCTCCTCCCCAAGCTGCTGCCGATTCTGTCTCGGGAGAGGGAAGTGGACAGCGGCAGTATTTCCAAAAAAAAGGACATGGCCTGCTGTGGACAAGAAAGCGGCGGCAAAAAGCTGCCGCTTTTGGAAATACTGCTGCTGCCTGCTTCCCCCTCCTGAGATGAAATCAGCGGCAGCTGGGGGAGGGGGGCGGTGAGGCCGGGGTTTCTGTCTAGGGCAGCAGAAACCCTTGGGCCAACCCTGTGTGTATGCATGGCAATAGGATGGCACATGCCCCCGTGTAGGTGCCTTTATTTATCATTTCTTATATACCACCTTTCATGATATCAAGGTGGTTTACATTGAACAGGGCATTATAACTTGGAGATAACCCTCCATTGCCCATGTTCCCTGTAAATAGTTAAGTGGCTTGCCCAAGACCACAAGGAGCACTTGTGGGACTAGAAACCCCAGTCCTTGCAGCCCAAGGTTGCTGTCCTCTAGTGGGATTTGAACCCCCGACCTTCCAGCCTGAGGTAACTTGCCCCAACCACTAGGCCACTCCTCCATAGGTATTTCTGGGGGTGTACTTGGGCCAGAGTTGTAATGTATGCATTTATTTTATATCAAATATGTGAGTTCATGCTTGGTGTACATTCACACATTTACACT
Organism: Ichthyophis bannanicus; assembly: GCA_033557465.1. Taxonomy (NCBI): domain Eukaryota; kingdom Metazoa; phylum Chordata; class Amphibia; order Gymnophiona; family Ichthyophiidae; genus Ichthyophis; species Ichthyophis bannanicus. The sequence continues at coordinate 19,979,849 of CM066037.1, read as the reverse complement.
AACTTCGGAGCAGGTGTAAATGTATGGGTCAGTCTTTGTGTACTAGAGGGGCTGATTGTGGATGCCATTTTATTAAATCACACGGGCATCTTTTTGGATTTCTCACATATGCGTCCTGTTATAAAATGAGACCCATGAGGGTAATTTTCTCTGGGAACAAGCAGGAAGTCAGCCCTCACATATGGGTGACATCTGTGCCAACAGAGCCTCCGCGTTAACCTCTCCCCAGCTTTCAAAGAAAGCCTTTGGGAGATGGACCACACATGCATGGTCCCTTTCCCGCCTAAGGGTGCCATCTTGCCAGTCTCCTTTTTTCCACAGAGCCCATCAGACGTATGTCTGTTTCCCCTCCACCTCCCAGAAAAGGTTGATGATTTTTTTCTTGACTTTTACTTCGGTTTTTGGACTGACTCCTTTATCCAGTTGCGTACCAGTGTCGTCCTTGCCCTCCGAGTCCGCTTGCCTTTGGCGTCACGTTTTTCCCCTGGTTCCCTTTTTACCCTTGGGTTTTTTCTTGATGCATAGGTTTTCATGCCCTTTCTGGCCAGGCCAAAGGAGTTTGACCTCGCGGGGGCCATATTCCCCAATATGGCCTCAGTCAGTGGCTTCAAGCTTTATGACCTCTGTGCTCATATGTCACGCATGGATCCGCATTATTGTTGCCTTTGGTGTCTTGCACTGGATCATGATGCCTTGTCGTGTGGTTTCTGCCAGCAGCAGCACAAGTCAATTTTTCACAAGATCAACTGCCCTGGAGTTGTCCGTGGGACCAGCACCTCGAGGGCCACTGTGGAGGTCTTGGCCTCACGTGGCGACCACGCTGCCTCAGAGCCTTGAGGTTATGGCGCATCAAGCTGGGGTTCCCTTGGGGAGGGATGCCCTTCGAAGAGCCGGACGTCGTCGGTGACCTCATCAGGTGAGGAATCCGGGGCTGTGGGAATTCCCATGGCCTCGGCCTCAACGCGATGCAGAGGGTGATGGCCTGGAGCGGCCCTCAAAGCTGCCCTGGCTGGAGAAAATGCCATCAGTGTCTGGGTATCTGTCCTCCGAGGCCATCCTCAAGGACACCCCCTTGATGGTGCCAGTCACTGTGGAGTCTTCTGACCTCAAGGCCAGGATAGCGGCCTTGGTACATGCAGCTTGTCTGCCTCCATGGCCCAACAGCAGGCTCTGATGTCCAATTCCTCTGGGTTATCACTCCCAACCACCGGCCCCTCCACAGCAAGGGAGTCCCCGGAGGTGGAGCTGATCCTTGAGAGACACTTCGGCACCGGTCCCGTTAAGGGCAGAGGACATCCTTGCACAGAGCTCCCGACTCAGAGTGCAGGAGCATCAGGGCCATCTGGGCTGGGACACGAGGATCCTTGAAATCTCTGACGATTCTGAGTTGGACTGGGAGACCTAGGATGATGAGTCCTCGGACACTCAACTCCACAGGGATGTGCCCTCGGATCGTCCCCACCCTAAGTCATGGCCTTTCTGAACTTCGTTCAGGATATGGCGAAGGCTTTTTCCTTCACCACAGAGTCAGAGGAGGAGCCTCAGGTGTAGAACCTTGAGATCCTCCAATGTGAGGCTCCCCCTAAGGGGAATGGCTTCTGTTCCGCATATGGAAGACCCCAGCCTCAGATCCTGTTGTGAGCAGGTGCTGGACTCACTGTACTGGGTCGGCTGGAGCCCTGGCTTCCAAAAAGCTTAACTGCCTCACAACTCCATGGTGGTGGAGTCGGCCATTCATAGGCTCAAGAGTCGGAAAACTCACTTCTCGGTGCCCCCGGGCAGGGAGGCATACGCGATGGATGCCCTGGGCAGGAAGTGCTTCCAGGGCTCAGTGCTCATAAGCTGTATCCAGGACTACCAGTTGTACATGGGCATGCCCTGGCGAGGGAACTCTCCGGGTTCTCATCTGGTCTCTCCGTGGAACCTCTTCAACAGTTCCAGACCCTGACCTCCACAGTCGGCGTGCTCCAAATTTATGACTTAGGCGGCCTATGATGGCCTCGAGTCGGCAGCTAGAGTAAAACATAGAAACATGACGACAGAAAAAGACCACATAGCCTATCTAGTCTGTTCTTCCATATCAAGCACTACAGCAGTCCCCGTTTTTTCCTTTAGAGATCCTCTGTGTTTGTCCCATGCTTCTTTGAATTCGGATACTGTCCTCATCTCTACCACCTCCACTGGGAGACTATTCCATGGATCCACCACTCTTTCTGTAAAGAAATATTTCTGCATATCATTCCTGAATCTATCCCCTTTCACCCTCATCCCATATCCCCTCGTAGCAGAACATGCTTTCAATTGAAAGAGGCTCTCCTGTCCATTTATGCCACGGAGGTATTTAAACGTCTCAATCATATTACCTCTATCCCACCTTTCTTCTAAGGTGTACATATTAAGATCCTTAAGTCTGTCCTCATATACTTTATTATGAAGACCACTAACCATTTTAGTAGCCACTCTCTGTACTGACTCCAGCCTTTTAATATCCTTTTGAAAGTGTGGTCTCCAGAATTGCACACAGTACTCCAAATGAGGTCGCACCAAAGACGTATACAGAGGTGCTATCACCTCCTTTCTTCTGCTGGCTATTCCTATGCACCCAAACATCCTTCTAGCTTTCGCCGTCGCATTTTTTACCTGTTTAGCTACTTTAAGATCATCAGACAGAATCATACCTAGGTCCCGCTCTTCTTCTTTAGTGGACAAAAGTACTTCACCCCATATACTACGAGGGCTATTTTTAAAGTAAGGTCTGATTGACTAGCTTTGTAAATTTTTTCCCCCTGTAGAAACAAGCATGCGTGCCGGCTCCTGGCATGCCTTGTGCAAAAGCAGATGCCATTTGCAGTCGTAGTGTCACTTTGTACAGTTTATACTGAGATGTTAAAATGTTTAAGACAACTGAGTGGCCTTCCGACTGTGAAATACGGTCTGTGATTCGGTTTTTGACAGCAAGGACTGTCATCAGCGGACATTCATCAACAGATATGTGATGTGTATGGCCCCGATGTGATGAGTGATAGAAAAGTGCATAAATGGGTGAAATTGTTCAAGGATGGGCCGGACAAACTGTGCTCACGATAGGTTCCTAGGCTGCTTTCTGAGGAACACCAAAAAAGGAGAATGGCTAGTGCTTTGACATTTTTGATCCGATACAGTGAGGAAGGAGATGAACCTTTGGACCACATTGTCACAGGGGACGAGACATGGGTTTCTCGCATGACTCCAGAATCAAAGCGGCAGTCGATGGCATGGAGACACACGTCATCTCTAGTCAAAGTGAAAGCCAAACAGACAATCTCAACACGCAATATTATGGCAACTGTGTTCCTCAGAAAGGCAGCCTGGGAACCCATTGCGAGCACAGTTTTCTGAACTGCAATTTTTCAGAAACGATTTTGTATAGCACTGACTTTAAAACTTGTGGAAATTTCATTGACAAAGTGGAAATCGTGAATCGCCGTTCTTCATGAATTTTTGCATCAACTGTGCGCACCAAATCTTCTGTTATTACTGAAGGTCGACCCTATCGCAGTTCATCATGGACATTGTCCCTCCCGTCCTTGAAAAATCTCACCCATTTACGCACTTTGCTGTCACTCATTGCATTGGGGTCATACACCTCACATATCTGGCGATGAATGTCCGCTGATGACACGGTCCTTGCTTTCAAAAACCGAATCACAGACCGTATTTCACAGTCGGAGGGACGCTCAATTGTCTTAAACATTTTAACATCTCAGTATAAACTGTACAAAGTGACGCTACGACTGCAAATGGCATCTGCTTTTGTACAAGGCATGCCGGGAGCCAGCACGCATGCTTGTTTCTACAGGGGGAAAAAATTTGCAAAGCTACAGCCAATCGGACCTTACTTTAAAAATAACCCTCGTATATTGCTCCCTTGGATGCTGCAGCCCAAATGCATGACCTTGCATTTTTTAACATTAAATCTCAGCTGTCAAGTTCTAGACCATTCTCTCCCTCCCTAGGATCACGCTGTGCCCCTATCAGCCCCTGTTAAAAAGTAGACTTAAACTTGAGGCAGAAATGTGCCAAATACCTTTACCCGTCCAATCCAAGGACTGAGAAAATGATGGTTTTCCTCATTCAATGGCTGTGTGAGATCGGGGCCTAAAGAGAAGTTTTGCATTTAACAATGTGTCTGAAGGTTTTTATGTTTTGTTTTTTTGAACAGAGATCATGCCTGGCTTGCACACCCAGACATCAGCAATGTTTGGGATTTTATTGGAAGTTGGTTTGATTTTGGATTATTGATACAGGTTATTGTGATATGCTACTAGATGTGGGTTTAATGATGCAGTGAAGGTGAGCACATTCCCAGCTTTTACAGCTGTCATGCAGTTGGCATAGTAAAAGAAAAATTTATTATTTATTGGGTGGAGACTACTTTCTTTTCTCTTTTTTCTTGGCAAAGATTTGAGTAATAAAATCTGCCATAAATAGTTCTTGTTTGATTACTAACCTGGGCAGCTGTAGAAATGGAGGAGTAATGATTGTTTATCAGCTCCTCTGGAACACCATTACACTTGGCTGGGTGTCTGAATCTGATGCTGAATGGAAAGCAAGCAGAATTATCAGCTGGGAAGGTTTCCCACAGAGCATGAAGACAACAAAAATCTGGCATACAAGTGTCAAGATGTGTAATTTTGTCAAAGTCAGTCATAAACAAACCCATTATTAAGTCTTTTTTTTTGGTGGGTGGGGGAGGAACGTCTCAGTAGTTCTTTCTCCTTTTTCTTCTATTTCAGTTGGAACATGTCCTGGGATTCTAGTAATAGGAGTCTTCATTTGCAGGTACGCAGGGATTTTCCCCCTATGTTAATAAATCTGCACTCCTGATCATAGCCTGGTGATCATCCCATAGGCAATCCTGAGACTAGGGGACATTCACTAGAGTTTTTTTCAGAACCCTGGTATCAGTCTCTACATTTGGCCACTGGCTGTTGCCCTAATAATGTCCATGATGCATGGGACTGGTCCCTTCTTTTAAACCACATTTTGTCTGTGATCTGGTGGGTGGGGGCCAGGCACTGGAGTTGGAGGCAGTGCTCAGCTCGCAGGAGGAGGATCTCTGGGACTTAATGGTATTTGGAATCATGGTAATGGCCTCCATTAGATGGTTGCCTCCTTAGCCTCAATCCTGTGGGGGTTTCTGTTTGGATTACAGACAATGGCAACAGGTGTCCATTGGCAACCCAAAGATGATGATGGCTGCAAACACAGAGCAATGGATCAATCAGAAATGGCACATAGGCCTTGCTGTGTTATACTGGCTGCCCCTGCCTTTCTGGCCAACTGATGGGGCACCCTCCCCTATAGGCAGTTGCTTTCGCAAGTACCTGTGTCGAGAAGAATTGGTAGCACAGGCAGCTACCTCCAGTAGAGCACTTAGAGCAGCCAGGAACTTGGTACCTCAGTGACATACCCAGTCGAGGAGGATGCAGAAGACTGGGGAACAAACCAGGGACCTTTCTGTGAGACAGTGCATGGCACTGTCCATGATCCGTTGGCTTTATTGTTAATCTTAATTTTTGTAAACGTTGCACATAGAGAGTTCCTCTTCTCCATTTGCCAGACGTTCCTCAAAGGTAGTCCTTCAGCTTCAGAACCCATCTCCCAGACCCTTAGCACACTTGCACACCACTATATGTTCATGGTTATGGCTGTCTTTATGTGGTATACTGCAAAAACTGTAAACAAACTATGCTGCTTACAAAAATAAATAAAGTTAAGAATGGTTTACTTTTTATCTTTACTAACAATAAAATACAATGAATAGAGGAAGGAAGGATAGGGTGACAGTAGGGAAGGGAATGGTAAGCGTCAGCGTCGGATCTACCAGTCTCATATCCTAAAAGCTGCTACTATGAGAGAGAAAACATAAGGCCAAAAGCAATCTCAAAAAGAAATGTTTTAAGTGCTTTCATAACAGTAGGTTCATATTTGGATTCCCTGTGTATCTGAACTCTAGAAAATGACTTGGGGAATCTCATCCCTTGCGGAACCTGATCCTCCTTACTGGAGAAGCAGGATCCAAACCCCAGAAAAACTCCTTTTCATAGTTACGCAAGGTTCATCTCATACTGAGGAGGGTTTGTTTAACATCCACTTCCATATCATTCTGTTAGATTAGTCCAGACAAGTGGGTTGTGTTCCCCTACCAGCAAGCAAATTGGTAGAGATATAGAACCAATGAAAAGCCCAGGTTTCAATGACATCACTCCCATGCCTCTATCCACTGCAACCACCAGAGGTCTCTTCAATATTTCTTTCTCTCCAGCAGATGGGGGATGGATTTTCTCCTCTCTGAAGAAAATCCTGAAGATTTGATAGGAAAAGATTGATTAAACACTTGTGAACGACCACTCTGAAGGTGTCTTTCTCACTTGAGCGCAATGTGGGTTGCTCTACTAGACTGCGGTCTTTTCTGTAGCCATAGAAAGAGGGAAAATTGGTTCAGTTCCACACTCTTAAAACAAAATTGGAAGGATCTGAAAGAGTGCAGCAGCCTCGCACAACCTCAATGCCCCCTCTTACTCTGTTTGCCTCGCTCTCTTCGGAAGATTGCAGAAGGCTCTCGGAGGGCTCTGTCTGCTAGCCACTTTAAACGCAGTGCTGCAAAAGCCAGTGAAACTGTTTCAAGGGAGTAGAGCTGAACCCGGCATGGATCCTCTGCCTTGGGCTCTCAGCAGGTGACTCCAAGGCTTGACCTCGTCATTGTCCTTGTTGGGGAGGGGTCCCGATGCAGTTTAGGGTGGATTGCTGGCAACCAGTGTTGCTGTTTCCCAGCTTTTTCTGCATGCATTGGTAGCATTTTCTTCTGTTATGCGTTGAGTAAAAAAATATTTTCTCTTATTAGTCTTAAACAGGTTACACTGTAGCTTCATTGCATATCCTCTAATCTTTCTGCTTTTTGATGGCATAAACAATTGATCTACGTTTACCCATTCCACTCCATTCATTCATTTATAGACCTCTATCATATCTCCCCTCAGCCGTCTCTCTTCCAGGTTGGAGCCTTAACCTTTTAAGCCTCTCCTCATAGGCATATCCTTCCATCCCCTTTACCATTTTGGTTGCTCTTTTCTGTACCTTTTCTAATTCTGCTATATCCTTTTTAAGATACAGCGACCAGAATTGCACAGAATATTTAACATATGGTCGCACCATGAAATGATACAGAGGCCTTATAATATCCTTTGTTTTATTCTCCATTCCTTTCCTTATGATACCTAGCATTCTATTTGCCGCCTTGGCCGCTGCTGCACATTTTGCCCGGTACTGATGTTGGGCTCACCGGTCTGTAATTTCCCGGATCACCCCTTGAACCCTTTTTAAAAATTGCCATTACATTAGCCATTCGCCAGTCTTCAGGTACTACAAATGATTTTAATGATAGTTCACAGATTACTAATAGTAGTTCTGCAGTCTCATATTTCAGTTCTTCAACACACTCTGGTGTCTACCATCTGATCTCCAGGAACAAGCAGGAATGAGTCTTCACATATGGGTACGTCGGTACCGACGGAGCCTGCGCAGGAACGCTCCCCAGCTTCCCAAAAAGGAAAGCTTTTGGGAGCATCCCACAGCGCCTGCGCGTTGCCTTCCCGCCTTTCCTAACCAACTCTCCTCAGTTCTTCTTTTCCGCGGAGCCAGCAGGTCGAGCCCTGTCACCGCTGAAGAAGTTCTTTATTTTATTTTATTTCTTTGGTCGCGTGTCTGCCTTCCCCGACTCCAGACCGGTACCGCCGGTCTTTTCTTTCTTTCTTTTAAAAAAAAAAAATATATATCGATATTTTTTCCTCACTTGGTGTATTTTTCTTCTTAAGGCCTCAGGGCCCACAAGAAAATTTCCCTCATGGAAAAACCAAACTCCGGGTTCAAAAAATGCACTAAGTGTAGTGGTACTATTTCTGTTACAAATACCCATGAATGGTGTCTTAAATGTTTGGGTCCTGAACACTCCATTCCGGATTGTCCGTCCTGCTCCCTAATGTCTAAACGGGGGTTACAGAACCGAGCAGCTAAGCTCCATGTGCTATTTCCCGCTGAGGCACCGGCAGTAGCATCGACATTTCCAGGTCTTCTTCTCCTGAAGGATCTCAGGTAACCAAACATAAACCTAGCAGGTCCTCGAAGGGTAGATCTCCCACTAAGCATCGAGATGCCTCCGGGCTTGCCCTCAAGGATCCTGCACCAGCCAAACAACCCCGGCGGGAAGCTCCGGCTTCCAAAGCTCCTCCTATGGGATTACAGGTTGACATCGATGGCACGGCCTCGACCGATCACCTGTTAGAATGCTCTGGGGTACCGGCACAATCTACCGGTACCGACCTCCAGGCATTCATGGCGTCGATGGATCAGAATGTTCTGTCCATGCAGCAGGCTATTTCAGCCTTCATTCAAGCTGCGACGCTGGCGGTACCGCAACGAGCTCCGTTGTCGGTATCGGCTCTGGTACCAGCACCAGCACCAATGCCGGTACCGTCTGCATCGACATCGACCAGGATACCGACTGCTGCGGTTCCTTGTCCAGGGCTACTTCTCGGTACCGATCCGGTACCGGGGACGCCCGATGTCGATACCGCTCGATACGCGTATTGAGCGTTAGAAGAGCACCCTGACAGGCGATACTTCGATTCCTCTGATGATTCTGATACATCAGATGAGTCTCCTGAAGTATCCTTAGCCCTTCCTGAGGAGCCTTCTTCTCCACAAAGAAGAATGTCTCCTCCAGAGGACTTGTCCTTTCAAGACTTCATAAGAGAAGTAGCTAAAGGACTCTCTATTTCAGTAACCTCTGAATCAGAGCCTAGAGCAAAAAAATTAGATATTTTAGGATACTCTAGGGCTCCTAAAGAGGCAGTCACCTTACCAATTCATGAGATTCTTCATGAACACATGATTGATTTATGGGAGACTCCTCTCACTCTCTCTCCTCATTCTCGCAGGTTGGACACTATGTATAGTGTCCCTCCTTGTCCTGGGTTCCAGAAACTCAGCTTCCTCACCATTCCATTGTGGTGCAGTCAGCTATGAAGAGGATAAAGAGTACAAAGAGACACTCTTCTGCTCCTCCAGGAAGAGAATGCAGGACCTTGGATGCTTTTGGTAGGAAAATCTTCCAGGCCAGTATGCTTATTGCCAGAATCAACTCATATAGCCTTTATATGGGTATGTTCCTGAAAGAAGTGGCAGAAAAGCTGCACACTTTCCTCCCTTTTATTCCAGAAGATAAAAGGGAAGAATTCCGCATGTGGCTTAAGCATACTCAAGACATCTCCAAGTTTTCAAACAGGGCAGCCTTTGACTCCTTTGAAGGTGCCAGTAGAGCCTCAGGCATTGCCATAGCTGCTCGCAGAATTGCTTGGCTCCAGGCTTCTGATTTAGAGCCCTGGGTTCAAGATGGCTTAGGAAATCTGCCCTGTACAGGTGAAAATCTGTTTGGCAGAGAGTGGCAAATTAAAGCCACTCAAATGGATGCAGAGAATTCTGCTCTGGATAGACTTTCAAGGTCTACCTCCATTCCTGCCAAGAAAAAGACTTTTAAAAAGTCTTTTTTCAAGAAGGGCAGGTTTCCTTCCACTTCTGGCCAACAATCTTCTACAGGTCGCTTTGCCACTAAGCGTCAGCAACCTAAGCAGGCCAGTCCTAAGTCTACAGGGGCTGCTGTAACCCAGCAGTCCCAACCCCCTCAGGGTTTTTGACTTGATGCTAGAGAACTTAGCCTTTCTGGCTTTAACACAGCCAGAACCTCTCACCATTCCAAGAAGGTTAGCTCTTTTTGCTCCCAGATGGGAGCAAATCACATCAGAGCAGTGGACCCTCTCCATCATAAGAGAGGGCTACAAACTTCATTTCTCAGACCTTCCTCCCCACACCATGGTGAGACACTTCAATTCTCCCACATCTCTTCTCGACCTTTTAGGTCAGGAGATAACTACCCTTCTTGCCCAAGGGGCAATAGAAGAAGTTCCTCTTCTTCAACAAGGGTCAGGGTTCTACTCCCCCTATTTTCTCATTCCAAAGAAGACAGGGGGATACAGACCCATTCTAGATCTCAGAGAATTGAACAAATTTCTATGCAAGGAGAAGTTCAAGATGCTTTCTCTGGGCACTCTCCTTCCATACCTTCAAAGTCAGGATTGGCTTTGTTCTCTAGATCTCAAGGATGCGTACACACATGTTCTCATCCATCCATCTCACAGAAAATTCCTACGTTTTCTTTTCCAGGGAAAACATTACCAATACAGAGTCCTTCCTTTTGGTCTGGCCTCTGCTCCGAGAGTGTTCACCAAATGCATGGCAATAGTTGCTGCATTTCTACGCACTCTGGGAATATTTGTCTTCCCATACCTGGACGACTGGCTCATCCGAGCTCCATCTCAATCAGAAGCCCAGATTTCCCTGGACCGCACAAGGCGCATTCTGCAGTATCTGGGACTGCTAGTAAACCTCCCAAAGTCCCAGCTCATCCCTACTAAGTCCCTGGAATTCATAGGAGCCTGGTTGGATACCACCACTGCAAGGGCCTACCTTCCTCAGGCCCGTTGCCAACGTCTAGTGCAGCTAGCCTCCCAGATTCAGTCAAAGAGCCACTTAACTGCCAGGGAGATGCTACAACTGCTAGGCCACATGGCTTCCACAGTACATGTGGTACCCTATGCTCGCCTACACATGAGAGCAGCTCAATGGACTTTGTCCACCCAGTGGACTCAAGCTTCAGGAGCTCTCTCAGACCAAATAGCAACCTCCAAACGTCTCTTTTGGTCTCTCCAATGGTGGATGTCCACTCAAAATCTGTTGCTGGGGTCCCCCTTCCAACAGTTGTTGCCCCAAGCAACCCTCACAACAAATGCCTCCCAAACAGGTTGGGGAGCTCATCTACAAGACCTCTCCACCCAAGACACTTGGTCCCCACAGGAGACCTCTCTTCATATCAACCACTTGGAACTTCGAGCAGTGTTTCTAGCTCTCAAGGTCTTTCATACCCTCCTCAGCTACAAGACAGTCCTTATTCATACGGACAATCAAGTAGCCATGTTTTACATAAACAAGCAAGGAGGAACTGGCTCTCTGTCGCTTTGCAACGAAGCTCTAAGATTATGGGCCTTCGCCAGAGAGCATCAAATCCATCTCCTGGCAGTATATCTCCCAGGAATCCAAAACTCTTGGGCAGACAGACTCAGTCGAGTTCTGCTTCCACACGAATGGTCCCTGCACATGGATCAGGTACTCAGAATCTTTCAAGAATGGGGAACCCCGGACATAGACCTCTTTGCAAGTCCGTGGAATGCCAAACTTCCCCGGTTCTGTTCCAGAATTCCGTGTCAGGGGGTTCAGGCCAAGGATGCCTTCCTCCTTCATTGGGGTCAGGGCTTCCTATATGCCTTTCCACCCATTCCCTTGATTCCCAAGACTCTGTTCAAACTCCAGACGGATCAAGGATCTATGATCCTCATAGCTCCACGCTGGCCACGCCAAGTGTGGTACCCTCTACTTCTGCATCTCTCCCAAGCCCCCTCCCTGGACTTGGGAGCTGCTCCAGACCTTCTGTCTCAGGAGGAAGGGACTTTGTGGCACCCAAACCCCAAGTCCCTTCACCTCAGAGCTTGGTTACTGAAGGCCTAGACCTTCAAGACTTGAATCTTTCTCAGCAGGTGAAGGATATCCTCCATGCTTCCAGGAAACCTTCCACCAGGCGTTCCGATGCTTTTAAGTGGAAAATATTTTCCATTTGGTATGCTGAAAAGGGTCTTAGCCCTCTGGCACTACCTTTAACTTATTTGTTAGACTATCTCCTGCATCTCTCCAATGCAGGACTTAAGACAAATTCAGTAAGAGTCCATTTGAGTGCTATTGCAGCATCCCTTAAGCCCATCAATGGACAACCTATCTCCTCTTATCCTCTTATTTCAAGATTCATGAGAGGCCTAACTTTAACTAAACCTCCCATTAGGCCTCCTCCGGTGGCATGGGACTTAAATTTGGTTCTTGGTCAGCTTATGAAGCCACCTTTTGAACCCTTAGCCACTACCTCCTTAAAATTTATTTCCTTGAAGGTTATTTTCCTCATTGCGGCCACTTCTGCTCGCCGCATCAGTGAACTGCAGGCCTTAGTGGCTAATCCACCTTATACAAGGTTCCATCATGACAAGGTAGTCCTTAGGACAAATCCACACTTTATGCCTAAAGTGGTCTCACCTTTTCATCTTAATCAAGAGGTATATTTACCTGTCTTTTTTCCAGCTCCTCATGCATCCAGTGCAGAGAGGAATCTTCATACTCTGGATTGTAAAAGAGCTCTTGCTTTTTACTTACATAGGACACAGCAACATAGAAAGTCTTCCCAGCTTTTTGTTACTTTTGATCCTTCTCATTTGGGACTTTCAGTCTCTAAGAGAACACTGTCCAATTGGATTGCTCAGTGTATTTCGTTTGCCTACCAGAGTAAGAACCTTTCTCTGGAGAGCCATGTCACAGCTCATAATGTGAGGGCCATGGCCACCTCTATGGCTCATCTAAATTCTGTGTCTATCGACCAGATCTGTCGAGCAGCCACCTGGGCCTCTGTTCATACCTTCACAGCCCATTACTGCTTGGACAAGGATTCCCGCCGGGATGCCTTGTTTGGTCAGGCTGTCCTCAGACACCTGTTCCATTCTTAAACAACTCCTGCCCTCCTTCCCTGGATGGATGCCTGAGATCCATAGGAGGACGCAGACCCCTTTCAGGGTCTCATATCCTTGGGGATCTCCCAGGCATCTCAGCTAGGGAGTCCCCATATGTGAAGACTCATTCCTGCTTGTTCCTGGAGATAGCACAGTTACTTACCTGTAACAGGTGATCTCTGGGAACAGCAGGAATAAGTCTTCACAACCCACCCACCTCCCCTAGGAGTTGTATCTCTTTTCTATCTTTCCTTTCCTCTCTCTCTCTATTGTCTCAGCTTTAAACTCGAACTGAGGAGAGTTGGTTAGGAAAGGCGGGAAGGCAACGTGCTGGCGCTGTGGGATGCTCCCAAAAGCTTTCCTTTTTGGGAAGCTGGGGAGCGTTCCCGCGCAGGCTCCGTCGGTACCGACGTACCCATATGTGAAGACTTATTCCTGCTGTTCCCAGAGATCACCTGTTACAGGTAAGTAACTGTACTGTCCAAGTGATTTGCTACCGTTTAGTTTATCAAATAGTTGTAATATATTTTCCAAATTTATACATATTTCTTTCAATTTTTCTGATGTGTCACCTCTAAATACTATTTCAGTCATTTGCAACTTCCCTACATATTTTTCCGCAAAGACCGAAGCAAAGATTTCATTGTCTCTCCACTATGGTCTTGTCCCCTCTTAGTGCTCCTTTTACCCCTCTATCATCCAATGGTCCAATTGACTCTCACTCTCACACGTTTTTATTCTGTGTGTGTTGCGTCCACAGCAAGCTTCTTCTTAAATTCTCTCTTTGCCTACCTTATCAATGCCTTGTATCTAACTTGCCAGTGCTTATGTTGTTTCCAGTTTTCATCATTTGACTCCTTTCTCCATTTCCTGAAAGATGCCTTTTTTGGCTAAAATAACCTCTCTGACCTCCCCTTTAAACCATGCTGGCTGTTTTTTGGACATCCTTCCGCCTTTTTGAAAGCGTGCAATAGAGCTGGTCTGGTCTTCCAAGATAGTATTTTTAAACAGCCATGCTTGATGTAAATCTTGAACCTTTGCAGCTGCTCCTTTTATTCTTTTCTTAACTATTTTCCACATTATATTATAGTCTCCCTTTTGAAAGTTAAAAGGCAGTACAATGGATTTCCTTGCCATCCTTCCTACACTTATAAATTAAACGTGATCCTACTATAATTACTATCACCAATTGGCCCCAACACCCTTATCTCTTGCACCAGATCTTGTGTTCCTCTAAGGACTAAGTCCAAAATGGCTTCCCCTGTTGTCTGTTCATGTACCAGCTGCTCCAAGAAGCAGTCATTTATTTCACTTAGAAACTTTATCTCCCTAGCATGTCCTGCCATGACACTGACCCAGCGATACTGGGGTAATTGAAATCACCCATTATTATTACTGTATTGTAACTTTTGATTTATTTGAGCATTTCATCATCCATTTGTTCATTCTGGCAAAGTCCCCACTGCCATCACTTTCCCCTTTTTACATGGAATTTCAATCCATAGGGATTATTCATTGTATTTTGTTTCCTGCAACACTTTAATCCCATGTGACTCAATGCCCTCTCTAACATAGAGCGCAACCCCTCCGCCAATTTGATCTACTCTGTCATTGCAATATAATTTGTACCCGAGTATCAGTGTCTCCCACTGGTTGTCCTCCTCCTACCAGGTCTCTGAGATACCAATCATATCTAATCTCTCATTTAGTACTATATATTCTAACTCCCCCAACTTATTTTTTTAGACTTCTAGAATTTGCATACAAGCATTTTGGAAGTTGTATTTTATTCATATTAATGTGGTTATTGGTAGGCAGGGATAATTTGGAATTTTTAAGCTCTGTCTGCTCTATACTTAAGGGCATTTGGGTTACTTTTGTCTTTATTGGAACCTCTCTGTCAGTATGCCCTAACTTCAATCTTTTGCTAATATCCTTCATGGATACATCATTCCGAACCATGCGCTCTGGGGCGCTAGTCTGCTTTCCTCTATTATCTAGTTTTTAAATGCTGCTCTCTCTCTCCTTTTTAAAGGTTAATGCCAGCAGCCTGGTCACATCCTGGTTAAGGTGGATTCCATCTGTTCGTAAAAGCCCCTCCTTTCCCCAGAATGTTCTCCAGTTCCTAAGAAATCCCAAACCCTCATCCTTGCACCATCGTCTCATCCATGCATTGAGACTCCGGAGCTCTGCCTGCCTTTTGGGTTCTGTGCATAGAATGGAAAATATTTCTGAGAATGCTACCCTGGAAGTTCTGGATTTCAATTTCCTAAAATCCTAAATTTGGCCACCAGAACCTCCCTCCCACGCTTTCCCATCCAGTGGAGTTGTAGCTTTGGTACATCCATAGTCGAGCAGGATGATATGGACGGTGACATTTTACTTACCAAATAATGTCCTTTCCTTGAGTCCTATTAGACCAGTCCAGGGCCATCCCCCTGGAACTGTTTTTCTCTGTTCTTCTGTGTCGGTCCCCTTGGGTCCGCTATGATTTATTATTATGTTTTTATTGTGCAAGGAACACATGATACAAACAGAACATAATTTACTATCTACAATACACCCTTCACAATCCACTTTTGTTTTGTTTCCTCCTCTCCCCCCCCCCCCTCCACGCAAACTCCCCCCTTCTCCACACTGTCCAACCCACAGCTTTATTGCATTATTCTCAGGGAGCATGTTTCCCGGAATGTGTCTACATATAGCATAACAGGAGAAGAAAGAAATCTAGTCAGACCAATCCCCCTTATGGTCCCCGCTTCCCCTTTAAAAATCTACTCGCTACCCCTCCCTCCCACCCACCAGCCTCAGACAGTCACCCAGGTTACCGGGTCATTATCATAATATACATCCAATATGACTTCATTACAATACAGTACTACTAGCTGGACAACAAGATGGACACCAAATTTAGCAAAAAGACTTGAACAAAGGGGTTGGACATAAGGGAGATGTCACCAGAAAATGATAATTACTGCTGGCACCATTGCTTATATCAGTTCGCTGTGATTTATATACTTGGCTCTGTGGGTCCATCTTCTACAGACAGCCTTCTGTTGATGCTTTGCTGTACATAGTTCTCTACTGTTTGATTGTTGCTCAAGTTGAAGTTATGTGAGGCTTGCCATATTCTCCTATATCCTTTGGGACGAATACTGAAGAGACCTCTGGTGGATAGAGGCATGGGAGTGATGCTATTGAAACCTGGGCTTCTCATTGGTTCTTTGTCTCCACCAATCTGCTGGTAGGGGAACACAACCCACTTGTCTGGACTGGTCTAGCAGGACTTGAGGAAAGGATATTATCTGGTAAGTAAAATGTCACCATTTACATTAGGAAGTGATTTTCACTGTATTGTCCAAAATAGCACTGGCGGTGGTTGAGAATAGCAACTAAGTGCTTTGCTTATTGTGATGGCTGTTGGGAAATCAGAAAGCAACTCTCGACCTAGCTTGGGACAAAAGAATATCCTGCTGTCAACCACAGTTCTGATTTCTGTGCAGCAGGGCATGAGGAGGAAAAATGAGAAACAGTATAGAGTGTGGATGGTGACCCTTTCTGTGGGAAAGGAGAGAAAAAGTGGCATGTCCTCAAAAACGTTTCTAAGAATTCCTCTCATTTCTCTGCTTCCAGTTTTTTGCCAGCACCTACTCAGCTGTCCCAGGACCAACTGGAAGCTGAGGAGAAGGTGCGAGCCCAGAGATCACGACAGACGGCTCTGGTTTCATCACGCAAAGAACCACCTCCATATGGATACAGAAAAAGCTGGATCGCCCGGTCCCTGGAGGTAATCTTCTGAAGGTTTTCAGAGATGCTTTTACTTTGTTCTTTAGCATGCAAAGATCTTGACCGACTGCAGTTCCTTATCATAGCTCCAGTCTAGTCCCGTACTATTAGAGTTGTGTACGTCCTCCCGCAGCTAGGAGACTGAGCATGTCCATCTTTCAGTGAATCCAGTATCTCAGGGACCGCCCCCAGCCCCAGTTTTGCTCAGTCTTCATGCAGCAGGAGGTTGTGGATCTAATGGTCCTGGATTCACTGGAGCAAAGGAGAAGTGCTAAATTAAGTGTTTAAGTAGTCTAATTTGAAAAAAAAAAAAAAAAGATATATATAATATATAACTGAGAAAAGGGTACTGGCCCTTTAAATTTGCGGTGTCAGTGCGCTGCTAGTTCAGCAGAATCTGGGCTGGTGAGCCTCCCCCCTTCTCCCCCCTCTCTCTGGCACGGTGGGTGGCTAGAGGTGTGTGCGGGAGTCGAGCTGGGGCCTCCGGCTCCGTTTTCCCCCGAGGCGGGAAAGGAGCCGTGGAGGGCAGTGCCGCGTTCGCGCGCCTCCGTTGACGTGTGTGGCGGCGGACCGGCGGCGCAGACAACACGTGGCTGCAGGAGCAGCACGGGGTAAGAGATCTGCGGCGTATTAAGTTTTGGGTTAGCTATTACCGGCGGCAGAGACCACGGCGGGTTGCAAGGGGCCGCGGGGAGCCTACGAAGCCGGGTGCAGTGCTTTGGGCGCGCTTACGGCCGCGTGGAAAAGCGCGGGAACAGCGGTTTAGGCATAAAGGCCTAGTTAGCCTCTCCGTTTGTGGGGGGTTTTATCAAAGTTAACTAAATCAATAACTAAATATAACAAAATAAAAGAAAACAGAGGAGACAGTTGGACAAACAGAACTGGTTCATTTCAAAGGGGTTTTTTCTGTGTTTAAGCTGTTGCGACCAGAGGTGGCTCTGGGTTTTCTGGATAGGCACGGTAGGGGAACGTGCTGCATGCCAGGTAAAGCTAGGTGCCTCTTGTGTGGGGCACGTAATAGTACTGTTTCAGAGGTTGGATTGTGTAGAGACTGCTTTTGAGTCCTCTATGGCAGACAAGGAGTTAGAGGGGGCCCTGTCTACTGAGGTGGCAGTCCTGAAGGATTCTTCGGAGCCTCCGGAGGTGGCTTCGGAGCCCTTGCCGGGGCCCTCATCTGCGCCGGATGGCCCTTTGCCTCAGGACCTTTTGCAGGGAGGTCTGGGGGCGATTTTTTTCACAGCACTTTCTGTCACTTTTACAGCAGGCTCTTGGGAGGCCTAGTTCTGGGGGGACGGGGCTCTCGGGAGCGGAGGCCCAAGCAGTTAAGAGACCGGGGTCTAGGTTAGAGGATGTAGCCGAGGATGGGGCTACTAAGCGGCCCAAGCTGCGCTTGGAGGGAGAAGAGCAAGACTTGGGGGAGTCAGAGGTATTGGACGATTCAGATGGAGAGCAAGATTTAGAAGAAGGTGAGATTATGGAACCGGAGGAGCAGTCACGCATAGTTAGTGTTTAGGAAGGAAGAGCTGTCCGCTTTGATTGCAGAGACCCTTAAGACCTTGAATGTTCCAGTCCTGGGTTCTGCAGCGGATCCTACGCTGGAGGATCCGCTATTGCAGGCGGTGCAGAGATCCCAACGGTCCTTTCCTATTCATAGGATTTTTAAGGAAATGATCCAAGAGGAATGGGATACTCTGGAGGCGGTCCTCAAGGGGGCAAGGATCATGGCTCGGCTGTATCCTCTGGTGGAACCCGATAAGGATATCTTTAAGCCGCCGAACCGCAGTGACTAAGAAGACTACTATCCCAGTTGAAGGAAGTGCCGCTCTTAAGGATGCACAGGATAGGAGGATAGATTCTTTGTTGAAACAGGTCTTTGAGGTGAACACCCTTTCCTTGCAAGCCTCGATTTGTGGGGCGTGGGTGGCAAGGGCGTGTCTGCGCTGGTCCCAGAAGTGGAAGGGGGCTCAAGTGGAGGAAGCAGCAGAAGAGGCAGCCCGGATTGAGTCGGGGACGGCGTATCTCGCGGATAGCCAGTATGACTTGATCAGGGGATTAGCTAAGAGTATGGCCTCGGTAGTGGCAGCACGGAGGTATCTTTGGCTACGGAACTGGGTGGCGGACGGGGCTTCCAAGACGAGGTTGGCTAAGCTCCCCTTCAAGGGTAAGCTCCTCTTTGGGGAGGATTTAGAGAAGCTTGTTAAGGATTTGGGGGAGTCTAAGGGTGGTCGTTTGCCCGAGGACAAGCCGAAACAGAATCGGCCGGGAGGCCCGTCTAGAAGTCAGTTAAGAGAGTTTCGGCGTTTTCGGCCTTCCAGGTTTGCCCCAGCTCAGAGAGGGAGGTTTCCCTATAGGTCTCAAGGTTTTCGAGGGTTTCGAGGGGCAGGAAGGGGCTTTGCAGCCTCTGGGGCCCCTGGAGCCAAGAAGCCGCAATGAAGGGAGGGGGGTCCAGGCAGGGACAGTGCCGGTAGGAGGTCGCTTAAGAGATTTCGCTCCTGCCTGGGCCCACACTACTTTGGATCAATGGGTGTTGGAGATCGTGCAGAGGGGTTATGCGCTAGAGTTCCAGCACCCAGTGAAGGACGCGTTTGTGCAGTCTCTGTGCAGGACGTCTTCAAAGAGAGTGGCGGTCAGCCAGACGCTGGAGAGGTTGCTAGCTCTAGAGGCGGTGGTACCGGTGCCGCTGGCAGAACGAGGCTGCGGTCGGTACTCAATTTATTTTGTGGTGCCAAAAAAGGAAGGTACCATGCGCCCTATCCTGGATCTAAAGCGAGTAAACAGGTGTCTCCGGGTGTCGCATTTTCGGATGGAGACCTTGCGGTCGGTTATGGTAGCGGTGCGAAAGGGAGAGTATCTCACTTCCTTGGATCTGTCGGAGGTTTACCTGCACATTCCGATCAGGAGGGAGCACCAGCGGTTCCTTCACTTCGTGGTGCCGATGGGGCATTTCCAGTTCCAAGCGATGCCCTTCAGGCTCGCGATGGCGCCAAGAACTTTCACCAAGATTATGGTGGTGGCGGCGGCGGCGTTGAGAAGCGAAGGGGTGTTGGTGCACCCGTATTTGGACGACTGGTTAATTCGAGCAAAATCAATGGAGGAAAGTCAGCAGGCGACCAATCGGGTGGTAGCCTTTTTGCAGAGTTTAGGTTGGGTGGTCAACGTGGCAAAGAGCAAGTTGACTCCGACGCATGATCTTGAATATCTGGGGGCTCGTTTCAATACGCGCAGGGTAAGAGTGTTCCTGCCGGTAGGACAGGTTCAAAAGTTGAGAAGGCTCATTCGGGAGTTTCGAGGGACTCGAATGCCTTCGGCGTGGCGGTATCTGCAGCTGCTGGGAACGATGGCGGCCACGATAGAGGTAGTGCCGTGGGCCAGGGCTCATATGCGGCCCTTGCAGAGGTCGTTGCTTCGCAGGTGGTCTCATCAGGCGGATCCGTTGTCCAAGCCTTTGGTGTGTCCGCGGGAGGCTCGACCGTCGCTTCGGTGGTGACTGCGTCCAGGGAACCTGGAGCGAGGCATGCCACTGGAGGCGCCGGAGTGGAAGGCGTTGACGACCGTCGCGAGTCTCTTCGGATGGGCGGCGCACTTCGAGGGGCAGTTTGCCCAGAATCAGTGGTCCCTCCAGGAGAAGGAATGGTCCATCAACAGGCTGGAGTTGAGAGCGGTATTCTTGGCGCTGAGGGCCTTGCAGGAGTTTCTGCAGGGGACAGCTGTCAGGGTTTTCTCGGACAATGCCACGGCTGTAGCTAACATAAATCGGCAGGGCAGAACCGGCAGCGTGCAGTTGGAAACCGAAGCGGATGGTCTGCTGGAATGGGCCGAGAGCCATCTGGACGCGTTGTTGGCGGCGCATGTGGCCGGAGTGGAGAATGTGACAGCGGATTTCCTGAGTCGCGTGCGAGTGGATCCGGGGGAGTGGACACTGCATCCGGATGTATTCGCAGAGTTGGTGCGGCATTGGGGTCTGCCTGTGATGGATCTGATGGCTACGTTCGAGTCGGCACAAGTCGACAGGTTTTTCAACAGAAGGAGAGAGCAGATGTCAGAAGGCCTGGATGCTCTGATTCAAAGTTGGCCGGCAGAAGGGCTTCTGTACGTGTTTCCGCCGTGGGTGCTTATCGGCAGGGTTCTCCAACGCATAGAGAGGCACAGGGGGACGGTTCTGCTGATAGCGCCGGATTGGCTAAGAAGGCCGTGGTATGCCGACTTGAGGCGTCTGCTGGTGGAGCTTCCGTGGAGGCTGCCGGACAGGGGGGGATCTGTTAGTGCAGGGTCCGTTAAGCATGCCTCAGGTGCATCGGTTCTCGCTTACGGCTTGGCTCTTGAAAGGGCACGGCTAAGGAGTAAAGGCTGTTCGCCAGCAGTGATTGCTACGTTGTTGAAGTCGAGGCGGCGATCCACGTCCTTGGCTTATGTGAGAGTATGGCGATTGTTTGAGGCTTGGTGTGAGGAGCGACATCTGTGAGCTTTGCGGTCCACGGTAGCGCAGGTGTTGGCCTTTTTGCAGGATGGATTGGATAAGGGCTTAGCGGCGTCTTCACTCCGGGTACAGGTGGTGGCGCTAGCCTGTTACCGGGGAAAGGTGCAAGGGCAGACGCTAGGAGCTCATCGAGATATCAAGAGATTCTTGCGAGCCGCCTTGTTGTTGCGGCCTCCCTGCAGAAAAGGGGTCCCTGGGTGGGATCTCAACGTTGTGTTGGAGACATTGATGAAGGAGCCCTTTGAGCCGTTGTCTGCGGCGACCTTGAAAGATCTCACGCTGAAGGTGGTGTTTTTGGTGGCGATTACATCAGCGAGGCAGATCTCGGAGTTACAGGCCCTCTCTTGTAGGGAGCCCTTTTTGTCCTTTTCGAGGGAGAAGGTCGTGCTGCGGACGGTGCCATCCTTTTTGCCTAAGGTGGTCTCCGCCTTCCATGTTAATCAGGTGGTGGCTCTTCCGGTTTTTAAAAGATCGGGTGATAAGGGGACGGCGAGTAGGTTGCATAGGTTGGACATCGACAGAGTTCTGAAGGCGTATTTGCAGAGGACAGCAGAGTGGCGCAGGTCTGACAGGCTGTTTGTTCTGTTTGGGAACTCTCGACGGGGGGAGCCTGCTTCTAAGGCTTCCATTGCCAGGTAGATTAAAGAGGCGATTGCGTCGGCCTATATCCTGAAGGGCAGAGTAGTGCCTCATGGCTTGAGAGCTCATTCTACGAGGTTGCAGGCGGCATCCTGGGCGGAGTATAGCCTGGTGGCGGCGGCGGAGATTTGCAAGGCTGCCACTTGGTCATCGTTGCACTCCTTTGTCAAGCATTATCGAATTGATGTACAGGCGGAGGGGGACGCGAGGTTTGGATCAGCAGTGCTGCAGGCTGGTCTGGCAGGTCCCTCCCGTTGAGATTGTTCACTGCTCTGCTACATCTCTAATAGTGCGGGACTAGACTGGAGCTACGATAAGGAAGGTTAAATTAGACTTACCTGCTAATTTTAGTTCCTGGAGTAGATCCAGTCTAGTCCCGCTTCCCACCCGGAAGATCATTGTCGAGAGGTAGCCTGAGCACTGAGGAGGATTAGGCTCCACTTGCGAGTAGGGGCAGTGCACAGCACGTCTGGATATTGAGGTGTGGGGCCGCTAACTTCTCGAAAGAGTGAACTGCCTTGTGGGGGCGTGAGCAGAGGGGCGGCTCCTCTATCCAGCCATGATTTTTGGGTTTTTTGGAGCTTCAGTTTTGCTTCCCAGTTGGGAAGGGTTTCGTTTTTTCTTTGCTCTGGTGAGTCTGCTTTGACAGTAGTAAGGTCCCTGAGCTACTTATACTGGATTCACTGAAAGATAGACATGCTCAGTCTCCTAGCTGCGGGAGAACGTACACAACTCTTAATAGTACGGGACTAGACTGGATCTACTCCAGGAACTACAATTAGCAGGTAAGTCTAATTTAACCTTTTAATGGTGGGGTCTTTTTCAGAGCCTGCAGTGAGAAAATGTGTTGGTCACATGCCATCTTTTAAGCTGATAAAATCCCAGCATCACTGGTGCAGACCCACCAATGATGTCCATGCTCCAGAACAGGGGCTGATCAGAAAATTCAACTTCAGGCCTTTGGAGTGGAACTAGGTGAGTCAGAATGGATAGGGATGGAATGTGCTGATTTGCTATATATATAGTCCTAATTCTGACTTCTGAACAGCCCGTGGGCACAACAGACAGAGGCCTGGCTAATCAGTCCCAAAGCAGCAATGAGAGGCACTTGGAAACCATGTGTGGCTACTTCAGTGATCGTAAGGGTAATAGGAAAATGAGGGCGAGCACTAGTTTCTGTATGATGATCCTTCTTCACTCCTCACGAGAGCTGGATAGGAGGCATATGGAGAGAATACTTTTCTTCCATTTATTATGTTGGGAGTAGGGGAGAACATAATTCTTTCTGCTTCCCATACCTTAGGGGTCAGGGCTAATAGCAAGCAGGGAGACCACATTTACCATCCTACTCGGTGTTTGTCGGAAGGGACATGGTTATTTAGTGTTACTGGATCATAACCAGATTATTCACGATTATACTTATAGTATAACACAGATCCATAGTTTTTCAATAACTAACAAAAAACTGAGCTTCCATCTTTCCCCCTATAATATTTATTTATTTTATTTAACAGTATTTCTAAACCGCCTTATCATAATAATCAAGGTGGTATCACAGCAAACAATCTGGTAGTGTGAGTGTGTTATACATGCAGTGAGGGTGAAAATTTAGTTGGGTGCGTGTTGTGTTGTGTGCTAGATTGGTTTGAGTTATGTACAATGTGGGCTATATACAGTGGTGCTAAAAACATCTTATATACATACAGTGTTAGGCGGTGACGTGTGCTGCTATACAGCTATTTAGACTATGTGATGTGTCCATAGTGTTCTATGAACAGCATGGTTTTCAGCTGTTTTCTAAAGTCCTTGAGGTCTGTAGTTGCCCTCAAATCGTCCGGTAGTTTGTTCCATATTGTTGGAGCAGCCATGGAGAGTGCTCGGTCTGTTGTGTCCTTGCGTGTGTGTTTGTATTCACTTGGGGCGCTGACTCGGTTGTGAGTTTGTTTTCTTCTTGGACGTGTACTGGTGTCTGGTTGTATGAGGGTGTGCAGGCTGTTGGCTGATGTGTGCTGTTTTATCTTGTATAGGTTTATGATAGTTTTGTATCTGATGCGTGCGCCGATCGGAAGCCAGTGTAAGTCCTTTAAGGTGGGTGTGATGTGCTCCTGTCTTGCAGTTCCGGATATGATTCGTGCTGCGGTGTTTTGTGCCAGTTGGAGTGGTTTGATGGCTTGTTTCGGTAGACCAAGGTATATCGGATTGCAGAAGTCCAGTGGAGGGGTTATCAGTGCTTGACAGACGGTACGGAAGTGTTCTGGGGCGAGGAGTGGTTTCAATCTCCTGATGATTCGCATCTTGTAGTAGGCTTTTTGTATTGTTTTGCCTATGTAATAATAAGAGAAAGTCTTCATCTACAGAGAGTGCAGAGGGGGTATCAAGTCAAACGCCATAAAAAAACCCAAGGTGGAGAGAGAAGGCCCATTACTCATAGCTAGGCTTATGGACCTACACTTCTTGCTCCTGGCCAGATTTTCTTAATGTTCCTGTTCTTAAACGCTGTAGCTTGGTGAAAAGATAAAAATTCCACACACAGCAGTGCTCAAGGATGGAAGCGTAGTATTCTTCCATGCTGTGGCAATTTTTATTTTATTTAATTTAATCGTTCATTTATAAACTCCCCCATATCTCTTAGGGAATCTGTTCAGTGTACAATATTAATGCTATAAAAACTCATGAAACTTAAAAATCAGCTGCTTGAGTATGATATAACTGCACATCCTGGTCAGTTGCTGAATAATGCAGCAAAAAGCTATTGCGAGATCTGTCGCTGTTTGTGTGTGTCTGTCTCATAACTTTTAATCTGCTGGACCTAGCTTAACCAAACTTGATTTGGAAGTAAGCCACTGGGGGGGTGGAGTTATTTTATGGGGAGGGGGGTGCAGAAGGGGTCAAAGTTCTGAATTTTGCTCTTGAAGATGCAGACTTGAAAGCATCAACATCTTATCTAGTCTTGACTCATGTCTCTCCCCTGGTTTCATAATTTTTATTAGTGGGGCTCATGTATGGCAGTGATTAATCTTCCACTGCAATTTTGTATATGTGCTACAGAAATCACAAGTATGATCTCTGTAGATTGGAGTGGTTCCATTGCAGAGTAAAGTACCAGGTGTGCTTGCCAGAGAGCTAACTGCTATATCCTGCTGCTGAGAATCTTAAAGATCTTCCCCCACCTTGACATATCATCTTTCTGGCTAGTGTTTCTGAGCAAGATGTGTCGCTTGAATCCTCCATCATGTTCAGGAAGGGTGTTTTATCTCTTGCTTTCATTCATCGTGCCCCATGCTACATGGTTTCCTACCGTCGCTGTTCATGTTGCTTCATTCTTTAAAGGTGTTTTGGGTGCTTTTTTCTCCTGTTGTGATGTCTCTACAGTTCTTCATGCTCTATTCATATTTTGGGTGTCTCAGATGTCACAGGTCTCTGTCTTTTTTAGCTTGACAGTTTCCTCTTTCTTTTGCTCAGGACTGGAATCCAGCATCATGAGTCTTCATTCTGAGCTTTTCTTCTATTTTAAATCTCTCTCTCAATTTATTTAAATTGATCCCTACAGTGACAGTTCTTGGCTGGAGGTCGCACAGCAAAGCTCCGTCCAAAACCCTACAATCATGGTCCCTAAGTCTGACCACTAGGTGTCACTGTTGCATGATGACAGGCTTCCTTTCCTTCTGGAGCTAATTTCCTCTCAGCAATGAAGTAGAATTCAGAGAAACAGGAGTATGTTAATTGTGTTCTAACAGTTGGTTTAACATCTCTCCTCAGGATTTTGGAGATGGGGGTGCATTCCCGGAGATTCATCTGGCACAATATCCATTGGATATGGGGAGGAAGAAGAAAATGTCCAATGCTTTGGCTGTCCAGGTGGATTCAGAAGGGAAAATTAAATATGATGCAATTGCACGCCAAGGACAATCTAAAGAGAAGGTGAGATGGCACAGAGTTTGGGGCATGCTGCATTTTTGTGTCTAAGTAATCTTGTCTCTGTTAAATAGAAGAAAAATGTTTTGAAATAATCACTGGAAAAGAGCCATAAAGGCAGTCTTGTAAATACCACTGAAAAATGTGTGGACTGTAGGTTCTATGTGAAATCAAATGTACCTGTGAGATTTTATTCATGGGCACAGAAACTTGTCAGTAACTTATATTTGGGGCTTCTGATTGTAGATAGAGATGAGCTAAACCCAATTTCCCTTTTCTCGGAAGTTTAAGATGCATTACATGCAGGTACAGTAGGTAGGTTTTCTGTCCACATAGATCAACGGAGGGTTAAGTGACTTGCCCAAGATCACCGAGAGCAAAGTGGGATTTGAACCTTGCTTCCCTAGTTCTCCACCCATTGCCCTAATCATTAGACGACTACTCCACTGTTTATTTTTCAGGCAGGTGATTAAAAATAGGTGTTTATCAGTATGTTTGTTGTAAAATGAAATTTTTGTGAACTTTTTAGGCATATTAGGTTTCCTCTCTGTCTCTCTTCTGTCTCGCTTTTTCCCCTTTCCATTTCCCTTATCTGTCTTTTCTCTCGATCTCCCCCTTTCAGCCTCTTGTCTTGCTCTGTCTTCTGCCTTCCAATTTCTCTTCTATCTCACCCCAGTCCCAGCCTCTCGCCATATTTCTTCTTGGGTCATGCAGTCTCTGCAGTAGAAGGGGGGGAGCAGCTCCAGGCTGCAGTGATGCCTCTTGACCCAGGCTCACTATAAGCAACAGCTACTCTCTGAAAGAACCTCATCCTTGTTTCTGCTGTTCTGTGCCTCACACTCTTCTGCTCCTTCTTTCATCCGGAAGCATTAATCCCAACCCTGGTCCCCCTAGACCTTTCTCTCGCTCCCTTGACAGTTCCTCACTTAACCACTCCATTTTCATTCATATTCCTCTCCTTTCCCCCTCCTCTCTCTGTTTGCTCATGATCTCTTCATCTCTAACACTTTCCATCTTCTAGCTCTTACTGAGACGTGACTCCTACCTGATGACATTGCTCCAGTTGCTGCCCCTGTCACGGCGGCTACCAATTCTCCCACACTCCACGGGCGTGGTGATGGTGGTGTTGGGTTTCTTCTTTCTCCTTCCTGCCAATTTCAACCCTTCCCCCTACCTCACTTTCACTCCTTTTCCTCCTTTGAAGTCACTTCCATCCGCCTTTTTAATCCCTTACCTCTCCGGATAGCTGCTTTTTATAGACCCCCTGACAAGTCCACCTCTACCTTTCTCACTGGCTTTGATCATTGCTTTCCTTATTTCTGGATTCTTCTCCGGGAACAAGCAGGAACTCAGTCCTCACATATGGGTGACGTCGGCGCAGATGAAGCCCTTGTGCGGAGCAAATTCCCAGCTTTCAGAGAAAGCTTTTGGGAATTGCATCACGCATGTGCGATCCCCTTCCCACCCAAGGGTGCCATCTTGCTCTGTTTCCTTTTTTCCACGGAGCCCAACGGTCGTCGTCCCATAGTCGCCGTGGAAAAAGTTTACAAAGTTAGGAAATTCATTTGTTTTCTTTGCCAATACGAGGAGCGATGTACAAGTCTTGATACTTTTTAAATAACACAAGAATTATAACACTGACAGTTATTGCACTCGGTTTCCTTCAAAATAATCCCCTTCCGATAAAACACTCTCCCTCCAGCATTCCTGCCTCTGCTGGAATCAATTTTGAAATGCCTCTTTTCTTATTGTTCCTCCAGTTCAGTCCTCCACCTCTGGGTTGTGCACCTTCTCCTGCAGCTTAGAGACTGGGCATGTCAAAATCGTGACATCACTGGATGTAGTCTGCTGGTCTCTCCCATCAGCCCCAGTGTGTCCAGTCTCCATGCAGTAGGAGGATGTAGTGAGCCTAAGTGCTGGGCTCACTTGAGGAACAGATAAGGAGCTGGTAGAGTAGCTAGATTAGCTGTAGTTTTGGGCTTCATTTACTTTCTTCATTTACTTTTATTAAATTGGGCTATACCTTTAAAAAGAAAAAAGAAAAAGAAAAGTGAATCAAAAGGACTTTGCTACCTTGCTCGGTCCTGGTCTGCCTTCCCCTTTAATTTTACTACCTGGGGCAATTTGAGCTGCTAGATCTCTCCTCCTTGTTTTGGACGAAGGAGAGCCTGGCAGCAGGCACCTTCACATATCCTCCTCTGACAGCCACGGGCAACGCATGTGAGAGGCAGCAGCTTCCCGCTCACCGCTCTGGGGAGTGGAGCCGCGTGCCAGCGTTGAATCAGCGCTCCAGGTAACGGGGTAAGAGCCGCGGATCTTGGTATTAAGTTAAGGGGGACCGGGTGAGAACAGCGGAGGCAGTCTTTCAGGCGGGATCAGTTTGTCGGGCTGCTCATTTGGTGCCATTTCGCTCTGCGGGATGCCAGCGGCCATTTTAGGAGTTGCGTGGTACAGTGTGCTCTCCGCTCGCGGTTCATGCTTTGGAGATAAGAGGGCCCTGGCTGTTTTTGGCGGCGGAGGCTTGTTTCTATTTGATTATTGGATGCATTAACTTAATTCTGTAAGTTTGTTGGTCTAAGGTTCGGGTCATTGGCGTTTTGTGCGTTTCAGCAGGGTTTTGTTTTCATTGGTGCTGTGTTTTGTTGTAGCTGCTGCTGCTTTTGGTTTCTTTTAATTGAAGGAAAAAAAAGAGAAGCAAATAGGACATTCAGGGTAAGCTGGTTAAGCTCCTTTGAGGCTTGTTAGCTAGATTCGGGCGTGGACTGCCTGGTTGATGGCAGCTCGCCCCCAGTGTGTAGTCTGCAGTTCCCGCAGAGGTACAGTGGCTGACTTCGGCATCTGCCAGGGCTGCGTGTCAGTGTCCGCCAGTCTGGAACAGCAGATTGAGGTCAAGGTGGCCCAAGAGTCCCAGGATACGGGGATCGGGGCGGAAGAAGAAGGGCTGCGGACACCGTTGCAGGGTCCTTCTGTGGAGGTCCCAGCGGGGGCGTCTGGTGCTCAGTCGGCCTCGGGAGCGGGGCCGCAACTCGGAGATTTCTGCCTGGATTTTGTATTGATTATGCATCAGGTGTAAGGTACCGGAGACCTTGTCGGTGCCTAGTCAGATGCAGCAGGCCGGCGTAGCCGACGCGGCTAGTTCTCCAATACCTCCAAAGAGATTGAGGGCGTGCGAGAACTGGTCTACGGCTGGCGACTGCAAGGAACCAGAGGAAGCTGAATTGGACCTTGAAGCAGAGGACTTGGAAGATGGAGAAATACAAGAGCCTGAGGATCAGGCGAAAATCATTAGGGTATTCCGTAGAGATGAGCTGACTGCTCACATTACCGAATCTCTTCAGACGCTGAACCTCGCTACGGCACAGGCAACGGAGGAAGAAGAGGTGGAAGACCCCGTTATTCAAGCGGTGCGGCAAGCGCAGGTGCTTTTTCCATTTCACCATGTGGTTGACTGGATGATCCAGGCGGAGTGGGATCAGCCGGAAGCGGGGCTTAGAGGCATTAGGACCATGAACAGACTTTATCCCTTAGCGGACAAAGATAAAGAGAAGTTTCGGTCTCCGCGAGTGGATGCGGTGGTGTCGGCTGTTACGAAAAAGACCACCATCCCGGTGGAAGGTAGCACGGCCTTAAGGATGCGCAGGACAGGAAGGTTGATGGATTGTTGAAGCAGTCCTTTGAAGTGGATGCTTTGTCGCTGCAGGCTTCCATTTGTGGAGCTTGGGTGGTGAGAGCATGCTTCAGATGGTCCCAGTGCTTGAGGCAGTCTACCCGCCTAGAGCAGGAGGAGTTGAGAGAGTTTAATCATTTAGAGTCAGGGTCGGCGTACTTAGCGGATGTGCACTACGACTTAATTCGGGTGCTGGCGAATAGTATGGCTTCCTTTGTGGCCGCACGGAGATCTATATGGTTGAGGAATTGGGCGGCCGATGGGTCCTCTAAGTCCCGCCTCAGTAAGCTTCCATTTAAGGGTAAATTGTTGTTTGGCGAAGACCTGGACAAGTTGGTAAAGGATCTCGGCGAGTCCAAAGGCGGACGCCTCCCGGAGGATAGACCGAAACCAGGGAAGGCAGCTCAGCCGTTTCGCGGACAGTTTAGAGATTTTCGGAGATTTCATTCTTCTCGTTTGGGGGGTTTCCAACGGGGAAGATTTGTGTCGAGGGCCCAGGGATTTCGTAGGTTTTGCGGAGCAAGTAGAGGTTTCGCGGCAAATCCCACAAGGGCAACTTGTAAACCACAATGAAAGGAGGCGGGTCCCGGTAGGGAGTCAACCGATAAGTGGGCAACTTCGGGAATTCCTTTCTGCCTGGACCCAAATAACGTCCGACCAGTGGGTGCTAGAGATAATTCGCGAAGGTTACGCACTGGAATTGGCAAGACCAATGCGAGATTCATTTGTGATGTCGCCCTGCAGGGGGCCGCACAAGGCCCGGGCAGTGCAATGTACTGTAGATTGTCTCTTACAATTGCAAGCGGTCGTGCCGGTGCCGTTTGCAGATTACGGTATGGGTCGATACTCCATTTATTCCCTGTAAAATAGTTATCTCCAAGTTATAATGCCCTGTTCAATGTAATTTCAGTTTGTTCAATGTAAACCGCACTGATGCAGAATAGCGTGGTATATAAAAGAATGTAAATAAATAAATTTCGTAGTCCTGAAGAAAGACAGGACTCTTCATCCTATCTTAGACCTGAAAGGCATGAATCGGTGTCTTCGGGTATCTCATTTCCGGATGGAAACACTCAGATCGGTCATTGTAGCGGTTCGGCAGGGCGAATACTTGACATCTCTCGATCTAACAGAAGCGTATTTGCACATTCCTATCCGAACGGTGCATCAGAGGTTTCTTCTGTTCGCTCTTCCGTGGGGACATTATCAATTTCAAGCCTTGCCCTTCGGTTTAGCGACGGCGCCATGGACTTTCACCAAGATCATGGTGGTGGCAGTGGCGTTACGAAAACAGGGGATTTTGGTACATCCGTATCTCGATGATTGGTTAATTCGGGCAAAGTCCACGTCCGAGAGTGTTCAAGTGACAGACAGGGTGGGGGAGTTTTTACAGGATTTAGGCTGGGTGATCAATCCGATCAAAAGTCGCTTAATACCTTTGCAGGATCTCGCGTATTTGGGGGTAAGCTTCAATACTCAGAAAGGAGCGGTATTTCTGCCGGATCGTCGGGCCCAGGCTCTTCGGCAGTTGGTGTGCAGCTTCAGGACTGCGGTAGCGCCCTCAGCGTGGACTTATCTTCGTCTCCTTGGAACGATGGAGGCGGTACCATGGGCCAGATTTCATATGCGACCGTTACAACGAGCGATGCTCCGCCTGTGGTCTCATCAATCCGATTCGCTGAGCAAACAGCTTCCCTGCCCGCTCAAGGTCAGACAGTCTCTCCGGTGGTGGCTACGCCCAGAGTCTTTGAAAGCAGGAATGTCTCTGGAGCAGCTGGAATGGCTCCCGTTGTTCACAGACGCGAATCTCGCGGGATGGGGAGCGCATTGCGCAGATCAGTTCACCCAGGGCACATGGTCGGTTCTGGAGAGCAAGTGGTCGATCAACCGGTTAGAGCTGAGAGCTGTGTTTCTCGCGCTTCGAAGGTTCAAGACTTCGGTAACGGGCCGAGCGGTGCGAGTACTGTCGGACAACTCAGCGGCAGTGGCTTACATCAGTCGGCAAGGCGGCACAGGAAGTGTGGCCATGGAGGAGGAAGCAGAGGCTCTGTTTGGGTAGAGCAGCAGCTTCCAGCGATATCGGCGGCGCACATTGCAGGGAAGGACAATGTGATGGCCGATTACCTCAGCAGGGTCCGGGTGGATGCCGGAGAGTGGGACTTGCATCCGGACGTGTTCACGCAAATAGTTCACAGATGGGGCCAGCCAATCATGGACCTCATGGCGTCCTTTCAGTCAGCGAAGGCCAGTCGTTTCTTCAGCAGACGGCAGGAAAGGATGTCGGAGGGGATAGACGCCCTGATGCAACTTTGGCCGTCGACGGGTCTCTTGTATGTCTTCCCTCTGTGGGCGCTCATAGGAAGAGTGGTTCAGCACATCGAGGCTCACCAGGGCAGAATACTGCTGGTAGCACCGGATTGGCCACGATGTCTGTGGTACGCCGATCTTGTTCGCCTTCTCGATGGGCATCCTTGGCGGTTACCGGCGTCGGAAGATCTGTTATTGCAAGGTCCGCTTCAGATGCCTCTGGTGGATCGGTTCTCGCTTACGGTTTGGCCATTGAAAGGGTGAGGTTGAAGAAGAGAGGTTATCCCGGGACAGTCATTGCCAAGGGCAAGGCGACAATCCATGTCTCTGGCATATGTCCGTGTTTGGCGTATTTTCGAGGACTGGTGTTCTCGCAGAAATGTTCGAGCGGCTACAGTATCCGTTCCTTTGGTGTTAAGTTTTCTGCAAGACGGTTTTGATAAGGGGTTAGCGGCCAGTTCCTTAAGAGTCCAATTGTGCTATAGGGGCAAAGTACAAGGAATTGCTCTAGGAGCTCATACAGACGTTTCGCGTTTTCTTAAAGCAGTTTCCAAGCTGCGGCCGTCGCGGAGGATTTTGGTGCCTCCGTGGGACCTCAACTTGGCCTTAGGGGCCTTAACTAAGGAACCTTTTGAGCCCTTACACCACGCATCGGTCAAAGATTTGACTTTGAAGACCGTGTTTTTGATAGCCATTTGTTTGGCGCAGTGAATTTCGGAGTTACAGGTGTTGTCGTGTCGGGGACTGTTCTTGTCCTTTTCTAGAGAGAAGGTGGTCTTGCGTCCGGTACCATCCTTTTTGCCAAAAGTGGTGTCGTCTTTTCACCTAAATCAAACAGTTTCCCTTCCAGTGATAGGTTCCCTAGTGGGGAGTACTTCGGATCATAGTTTACGCCGTTTGGACGTTAAGCGCGTTTTACAGCACTATTTGAAGGTTTCTGAAGCCTTTCGCAAATCGGACCGGCTCTTTGTGGTGTTCGGAGGGTCCCGCAAAGGGGAAGCGGCGGCGAAGGCATCCATCTCGAGATGGATTCGTGAGGTGATTGCTTCAGCATATCTGTTGCAGGGTCGTGCAGTGCCCTCGGGCCTACGGGCTCATTCGACCAGAGCGCAAGCGACCTCGTGGGCGGAACATAGTTTGGTTCCGCCAGAGGATATATGTAGAGCGGCCACCTGGTCGTCTCTTCATACTTTTAGTAAACACTACCACCTCGACGTTTCTGCAAGAAATGATGCAGGCTTCGGGGTGGCGGTGTTGTGAGCTGGCTGGCCAGGTCCCTCCCAATGAATACTGCTCTGTTACATCCCAGAGGTGGAAGACTGAACTGGAGGAATGATAAGGAAATGATAATTACACTTACCTGGTAATTGTAGTTCCTTGAGTGACGACAGTTCAGTCCTCAATCCCGCCCGGGGTGGTATCGGTAGCAGTGGAGTACACTGTGGGAGAGGAGCACGTTTGCAGGTGAGTGTGGTTCTGTCAAGAGTTTGAGTCTATTGTACTGAAGGGGTGCTATCTCTTTCTGTTCTTTTTTTTCCTTCTTTCACCCTCACTCTGTAAGGGATGGAACGGGAAAGCGCAAGGCGGTTCCTTCCTCATTGGGGGGTATTGAAGTTGCGCAGTTGATAGTTCTAAGTTTAGTTACAGTGTGCAGTTTAAAAAAATAAATAAACAAATTTAAAAAAAAAAATATATATATATATAGCTACTTATTTATTGCTCCTTTGAGTGTGCTTTGTCAATAGTTCACTGGGGCTGATGGGAGAGACCAGCAGACTACATCCAGTGATGTCACGATTTTGACATGCCCAGTCTCCAAGCTGCAGGAGGAGGTGCACAACCCAGAGGTGGAGGACTGAACTGTCGTCACTCAAGGAACTACAATTACCAGGTAAGTGTAATTATCATTTTGTTATGCTATGAAGCTGCTGTGCCAAATTTTGCTTAATGGTCTTCCAGTCGTTGGATCTCCTTCCTTTCAGTGGTAATTTCAATTTTGGAAACAAGAAATGGTCATGGTGCAAGGTCAGGTGAATATAGAGGCTGACGGACTTGCTCGATTTGGTGTTCGACCAAGAACTGCTGGACAAGATGAAAGGCAGAGAGAACCTTCGGTAATAAAAATAGATCTGGCCTCAAAGATCACACACTCAGAAAGAACAAGAAAAGACACTCTACAAAACAGAGCCTACAGCTCAGAAATTCTTCTGGCCGAGCAAATGGCCACAAGAATACCACCTTCAAGGTAAGGTCCTTCAAGGTAGCCGACCCCAGTGACTTGAACGGTGTTTCTGTTAACACCTAAAGGACCAAGTTAAGATCCCAGCAAGGAACCGGAGTGTGCACCGGCAGGCGAATCTGCCTCATAGCCCAAAGAAATCTGACCACATTAAGATGCCAGCCCCTTTATCTTACCCCGGTAACATACCAGTGCCACCACCTACATCTGAAGGGAATTCACTGTACCACTTTGGACAAAGGCGGTATAGAAAAAAACCCTGTTAAATAAATAAATACTGTAAGATCTTTCCCTGCGCCAACTTGCAAGAAAGCAAACACCTCCAAAAGAGAGGCCCGCAAGGCCTCTGAACTTCTTTCGGTACACCAGTTCTCAAATAAACGCCACACTTGGACGTAGGCTAATGACATGAACTGTTTCCATGCTCTCAAGAGTTTAGCAATCACTGCTGACAAGTCGCACCGTCACCTCGGCTGCAGCCTTTCAAGAACCATGCCATGAGAACCGACTCACCTGAGATATGCGTAGTGGAATCTGAAACAGGAGATTGTCCCTCACCAATAACTGCCAGGGAACATCCACGGAGAATCGGACAAGACTGGCATACCACGGCCTCAGGGGCCAATCTGGTGCTACCTTGACCACAAGACTCTGATGTGCCTGTGCTCTCTGAACCACTCTCCCGATCAGCAGCCAAGGTGGACACGCATAAAGGAGATTGTCCGCCGGCCACAGCTATGTCAGGGCATCAAGCCCTTTGGTCATTGCTTCCCACCAGCAACTGAAGAAACAGGCTGCCTTGGCACTGAGGTTTATGGCCATGAGATTCATCTGGGGCTGTCCCCATCGATGTGCGAGGCAAAGGAAGACAGAGTCCACTCCCTCAGATCAACTGTACCTGTTGAGAAAATGTTTCAATGTTTTCCTTGCCCACAATGTGGGCTGCCGACAGCGCTAGAAGTGCCTCCACCCACTGAAGCAACAGGGCACACACTTCAGCCAGGGCAGGACTGCTGCTATCCCCCTGACTGATGTAGGCCACTGTGGTAGCATTGTCCGAAAAGATCCGTACTAGCTTCTGGTCCAGCAAGTGCCAAAAAGACCGCCCTCATCTCTATGCGGTTGATGGACCATGACTGTTGCTTCAGTGACCAGGTCCCTTGGGTGATCCACATTTGACAGTGTGCTCCCCACCCTGTGAGGTTCGCATCTCTAATGACCACCATCCACTCCAGAGCCTCTAACAGCATACCTCTCATGAGATTGCTGCTTTGTAGCCACCACCCCATATTGAGCCTCACCTCTGGAGGGCACTTCAATCTGCGAGAGAGTGGATGATGCTGTGGAACGAGACAGTAACGACCTCTGGAGAGGATGTATGTACACCCATGTCCACAGCATGAGATCCAGAGTCGCCGTCGCCATGGACCCCAACACCTGAAGATATGTCCACACCGTTGGCGACTGTTGTTCCAAAAATTGATGTATCTGTCCCTGAAGCTTGAGGGCTCACTCCTCCGGAAAGAAGACTGACCCCAACTATGTATTGAATCGAGTGCCTAGATATGTAAGGTTCTGGAAGGGGACTAAATGGCTTAGCCGTACTGACGACCCAACCAAACGTCCGCAGTAACTCCAGTGTGCAAGCTGTTACAGTTTGACTCTCCACCTGTGACTTATCCCGAATTAGCCAATTTTTTAAATGCAGGTGCACCAGTACCACTTTCAGATGAAGGGCTGCCGCCACTACCACCATAATCTGTGTGAAGGTGTGTGGCGCTGTGGCAAGACCGAAGGGCAAATCCTGAAACTGGAAATACCCTGTCGAACGGCAAACCTGAAGAAGCACTGGATGATCCTCCCGAATCGGGACATGCAAGTATGCTTCAGTTAGATCCAGGGCGGTGAGGAGTTCCCCTTTCGAACTGCCAAGATCATCGAGCATAACATCTCCATATGGAAATGTGGCACTCGGAGAGCCCAATTGACATGCTTGAGATCTAGAATCGAATGAAAGGTGCCATCCTTTTTGGGCACCACAAAATAGGTGAAGTATCGACTGGACCCTACTTATTCGTGGGCACAGGCACCACTGTCTGGAGCTGGATAAGATGCTGAATAGTTGACTCAACCACCGCCCGCTTGTCTGGAGCTTTGCATGGTGAGGAAATGCTTCCGTGAGTGGACAAGCGAACTCCAAATGATAACCCTCTCAGATCACTTCCGGCACCCACTGATCAGAAATTATCTGGACCCAGGCAGAGTAAAACTGGCGCAAATGACCTCCTACTGGCACCACCTCTGCCTGAGCCCCTCATGCTTCATTGTGCTTTCTTAACTCCAGCAACTGAAAAAAAATCCATGGCCTGAGCTTTGACCTCCCTGAAAGGGCTGACTCCTAGAAGGATAATCTAGGGGACAAAACACGTCACCCATAGCAATGGAAATCCCGAGCCCGACTCCTTGAGTTGCTCGAAGGTCTCACCGCTTTGGGCTTGTCCTCTGGCAGACAGGTTTGGCTTAGCCTCACCCAAGTCCTTCACCAATTTGTCCAAATCTTCCCCAAACAGGAGTCGCCCCCTGAAAGGGAGCTTGCTCAGTCTCGCTTTAGAGGTGCTGTCCGCTGACCAGTTCTGGAGTCTTAACAGGAGATGGGCTGCAATCACTGAGGCCATGGTCTTGGCCGACATATACAAATCATACTGCGAATCCGCCAGGTAGGCCACCCCAGTCTCCAAGCGAGCCAGCTCCGCTACTTGTGAGGAGGCGGATGATGTGGACTCCGGCATTGCCTGCGCCCATTGCAAACATGCTTGAGCCACATAGATCCCACAGATGGTCACATGCAGGGTTGGAGCGCTGATCTCAAAGGCTTGCTACAACATCGCCTTGAGCCTCTTGTCCTGTGGATCTTTGTGAGCTGCTCCACTCTCCACAGGGACGGTGGTCTTTTTGGTAACTGCATCAACCTTAGGCAAATGAAAAAGTTCTTTTCCTTCAAAGGAACTGGATACAGACACGCCATGGAGTGACCGCCGCGCAACCCGGCCTCTGGCACCTCCCATTTGGCTTCAGGATTGATGGCCCTGTGGATGGGGAAAGCAGACTTGAAGGACCGGAAACCCTGGAGCAGAGGATCCTC
This sequence comes from Ichthyophis bannanicus, assembly GCA_033557465.1. NCBI lineage: Eukaryota > Metazoa > Chordata > Amphibia > Gymnophiona > Ichthyophiidae > Ichthyophis > Ichthyophis bannanicus. The sequence continues at coordinate 19,942,979 of CM066037.1, read as the reverse complement.
CAGAGGAGGATTTTTTTATTTTATTACCCTGTGACATACAGCTAGAGTGTACATAGTTACGTTGTTTGACATGTAAATAATGCCGAGCTGCATGTAGAACGTAGTCAATGATGGACTGTCCACTACCCTGTGACATACAGCTAGAATGTACATAGTAACATAGTAAGTGACGGAAGATAAAGACCAGCATGGTCCATCTAGTCTGCCCAGCAAGATGGCAAGAGTACATAGTTATGTTGTTTGACTGGCTTTCCGGAGGGAGTAGATGGGCAGCTCTTCTGTTTGGATATGCGACGTGTGCTCCCGTGCTACCTATAGCGCATCCAGCCATTCCGGAACACAGAGCGTTTGTTTATCCTGTTCAGAGGTCCTCATAAAGGGGAGGCAGCGTCAAAAGCTACCATTGCGGGGGTTATGTGATGAAGCGGGGCTGAACGGATGCCTGCCGGCTGAGCTCTGCTCCTAGTGCACCAAAAAAGGCAAATAAACTGCATATAAAGATCATATTGGACCCTGCAATCTCCCCCCGAGGCAGTGGAAAGGGAGGTGAGCCTGCAGAGCGCAAGGGATGGGGGCAAATGATAAGGTGGACTGTTGGGGATGCCGCAAAAGCCCCCAGGCTTATGAAGGGAGAGAGCACCAAAAATGGTGGCAGAGCAAACTGTAGCGGTTGTCACATTGCAGGAAGAAGAAATATGGGAAATCACTCGCTCACTGACTGCGGTGGTTGACGAACGCCTCTTGCCTACACACCTCGCTGAAGGAGATGAAGGGCAGCTTTGAGTCTCAGATGCAGCGAGACCAGCAGTTGGAGGCACGTGTGGAGCAGCAGGAGAACAGCACAGAGGCCCTTGAGAGGCGAGTGGCACAACGAGAGGGACACTGCAAGGCACTCGCAGAGCAAATCGATGACCAGGAAAACAGAGGGCGGCAAAACAATGTGCGGGTGATAGGCCTCCCTGAATCATGCAGAGAGAATGAGCTCAAAGATATCATTGAAGAATGGATGCCACAACAGCTGGGAGTGGTAAAAGCGGGAGTGCGACTGATGGTGGAGTGAGTATATCGGCTGGGGCCTCAACGAGAGGGTGCTGATAGACCCCGACCAGTGATTGCACGTATACTCAGTTTTGCAGATAAGGACAGGCTGATGGGGAATATCACAAGAAGAGGCAGCTGGAATACAAAGGCCATAAGCTATTAATGTTTAATGACTATTCTAACCGGGTAGCGGAGAGGCGCCGAAGCATGGCACCATATTGCTCTCAGCTAACCCAGAGGGGGGTATGGTTTGCATTACAATACCCTGCAAAGGTGAGAGTACACTATGAGAACCAAACTTCCTATTTTGAGACCCTGGTGGAGCTAAAAACCTTTATTGACTCAATGCCTAGGGGGTAAGCGGACTGGGTCTGTTGCATCGGAGGACATAGCTGGACAAGGCGGCATACTGCTTCCACCCTACCCTCTGATATGTCCTTTTTTGGATGCTAAAAAACGCAGTAAATAAACTGAGCAGCTTCTCCTTTCCTTAAGTATGGGTCATGCAAAGAACGGTGGGCAGATGAAGTAAAGCTGCTAGAAAGAAGAAAGGAGCAGCATCAGGAGAGAGCATTGGACCCGATGGATCTGTGATTGATAATCAACTGCTGGACTAGAGTAGGAATGTATGTGGGCAGTCGTTCTTAGGGGACCTATAGGGGAATGAGGGTAATGATCATTGGGCATAGCAAATGTATAGAGTTAATAATTGAAATGATTAGGGGCAATGGTGAGGTGAATGAATGGCTCGAGGGCAGATATGGTATGGATGGAGTGATGTGGTGGATGGAGGGAGAGATGTGGAGGGAGAGGGTCCACATGAAGGGCACTGGGAGCAGGGGGCTATCACACATGGTTAGGAAAGGGAAGGAGTTAGGAGGGAGTAAGGGAGACCAAGCAAGGAGTGAGATGAGGGGGGAGGCAAAGTCGGTGGGGGCAGGGCATGGAGGCAAAAGGAGAACAGGGGGCCTATACGGCTAGGACTAAGGCGCATAAACACAGAGGATGCAGAGCAGCATGGCATTGGATAAGCTAAAAATTGACACCTTGAACGTAGACGGGATTCACTCACCATTAAAACTCACTAAGTTGCTTAACTACCTTAGGAAAGAGGGAGCAGATGTGGTAATGCTATAAGAAACTCACCTCGATGCGAAGGAGCACGGGAAACACCAAAGAGGCTGGGTAGGGCAGTTGGGCCACTCGTCATACAATGGCAGGCAAAGGGGGGTTGCTACCCTTCTCCATCGGTGGGTACCATTTGACATACACCAATGCATTACTGACCCCGAGGGTAGATATCACCTGATGAATGGGCAGTTTGGAAGGGCATAAGAAAGTCTTTTGTAATGCATATGCACCTAATGTGTATCGCCACAAATTCTTTCTTACACTTAGTTCAAAGCTATTGCAATTTGGAGGGTATCAGTGGGTCATTGGTGGGGATTTTAACTTGCCTTTGGACTTGACCATTGATTGTAAGCCACCACAGGGGACGCAAATGGGAAACCAAGGAAAGGGGGTGGACTATTTGATGGGCGAACATGGGGTGATAGACGTATGGAGAACTTTGCACCCGGAAGAGGTGGACTTCACCTTTTATTCAGCCCTTCATAATAGTTACGCTCGACTAGATTATCTTCTGACAACAGAACCTTTGTTACCAAGAGTTGAGCGGGAGCAAATAAGGGATACGGGGCTGTCGGACCATGCCTCGGTGTGGCTGACCTTAAAGCTAGGAGAAGGGGGAAGGACAGTCAAAACTCAGTGGTGAATGAACCCAACCCTTTATAAAAACAAAGAATTTCACCAGTACTTAAAGGAGACTTGGGGACAGTATTGGGAAGAGAATGACACAGGCAGAATGGACCGTCGGGTTCTCTAGGAGGCCACTAAGGCTACTATGTGGGGATGCATAATAGCGTACACAGCTGGAAAGAAAAGGCTCAGTAATGCTCAAATTTTAGATCTATCACGATGGCTGCAGGCATTGCGCAGGAAACATTAATTATATGCGTCAGAAGCCTTATGAGAAGAGACTTGAAGACCTAAATATGTACACTCTGGAGGAGAGGAGGAACAGGGGAGGTATGATTCAGACCTTTAAATACTTAAAGAGAAATAATGAACAAACAAACCTCTTCCAAAGATGGAGAAGCTGCAAAACTAGAGGGCATAACATGAAGCTGCAAGGGGGTAAATTGAAAAGCAATGTCAGGAAATACTTTTTCACTGAAAGGGTGGTGGATGCTTGGAATGCACTCCCGATGGAAGTGTTGGGGGCAAATACAGTGACAGAATTTAAATGGCATGGGACAGACACAGTGGATCCCTTTACAGCAACAGGATAAAATCAAAATAAACGTTAACAAACTAATTTCTCAACATACAGGGGTGTCCTACACGGAGTGGTGGGTTCACCCCTAAAACAAAGACATGGGGAGGGGTGGCCTGCACGGAGCAGCAGGTGCACCTACTCTTGCCATCTTACTGGGCAGACTGGATGGACCATACTGGTCTTTACATACCGTCATTTACTATGTTACTATGGACTCAAAGGACAGGGAACATTATTTAATCTTGCAAAAGGAGCTGAATGCTTTGCTAGCTCAGAGAGCGGAGGGGGACATTAAAGTTTATAAATACCAGCTAAACAAGTGGAGAAACAAATGTGGATGAATGTTGGCGCACCTGGTTAGTCCTGCGAAACACAAGACTATAGTGAAGGGAGTGAGGAATTCACAGGGCGGGTTGGAGGAGCAAGAGAAAAGTATACGAAAGCAGTTTCAACAATTCTATAAGACATTGTACAGTAAGGGACCTGAGGACCAGTTGAGTAGGGAGGAATATTTCCAGGGGATGGAGCTACCCAAAGTGATGATGGAAGAGCAGGAGGGGCTGAGCCGCCCTTTCGCAGCAGGGGAAATCAAGAGGGCTATTCAAGTGCTTAAGCTGGCAAAGGCTCCTGGCCCTGATGATTTGGGAGCAGAGTTTTACAAAATCCTGGGTGGGGTCATCCAACCCTTCCAAAAGCAGTGTGAGGTAGTGCTTGCCAGAGGAGACCTAGGGGGAAGGCAGAATGAGGCCACACTAAGTAGTTTTGGCTAAACCAGGGAGGGATAGAGAGCTGGTAGGATCATACAGACATATCTCCCTATTGAATCAGGATGTTAAGTTGGTGGCCGCAATCCTAGCGCAGAGATTAGCGCGAGTGGTTCCAAACCTCATCCACCCAGATCAGGTGGGCTTTGTACCGGGGCGGTTTGCAACCACCAGTTTATTGAGGATGATGGCTATACTACAGGATGGGAAGTTGAAAGCAGGTGACAACATCATAGCAAACTTGGACGCGGAGAAGGCTTTTGATAATGTATCGTGGGAATACTTGTTTTGGGTGGTGGAACAATATGGAATTAAGGGGGCATTCCTAGAATGGATCAGGGTGCTGTATCATAAATCCTAGGCCCGTATCTTGGTAAATGGTGCATTGATGTAGAGCTTCCCTCTGTGCCGTGGTACAAGGCAGGGTTGCCCCTTGTCCCCCATGTCTTTTTTGCTGTCAATTGAATCACTAGCTATCAAGATTCAAACAACGCAGAGATGGCCGGACTTAAGGGTGGGCTCGGAGACTTATAAAATTAATCTTTTTGCGGACGACATGCTGCTGTTCATAGGAAAAGCAAGTGAATCGATACACAAGGTCATGGAAATGGTAGCTCAGTTTGGCACCTTTGCAGGGCTAAATGTCAATTGGAGTAAGTCAGAAACGATGGACGTGAATCAAAAATACCCCGCTAGGGGTAAAAGATTTCCCGCTTAAGTGGGCCGGGGAAACTATGAAGTATCTGGGAGTACACCTTAGTGCTGACCAAAAGGCTGTGTACAGGAAGAATACAGGGGAAAAATTAGAACAAATGAAAGAATGGTGTGACAAGTGGAGAGACCTGACACTTGCACTGTTTGGGATGGTAAGCGTGGCAACCATACCATTTTAATTATAATTATAATGGTATGGTTGCCGCGCTTACTATACCCCCTGTAAGTACTACCCCTGTGGATCAAAGGAGTGGAAGAGCGTACCTATAAGGGGGTGGTGAATGCCTTCTTATGAAGGGTGAAGACTGCATGGATTAGCTATGCAAAACTGACACTGGGTAGAGAAGAAGGAGGCTTAAATCTTCCAGACGTATGCCTTTATAACACTAGCTACGCTACTTCAGTGGGTGCACGAATTATACACAGGAGAGGACAGGTACGCTCCTCAAGGGTTTTTCGATCAGGGATGTGAGCCCTACAAAGCTTTGTCTGCTCCAGGTTAAACGCAGACAGCGGGGTGAGGCCCAATGGGTTCAGTGCTTTATTGAATCTCTGTGAAGGGCCTGGCAGTGGTGGAGAATGAAAATGGGGGGCAGGTCCAGGGGGAAATCGCCATTTGATTCATTGCTGGGGAATCCTGAGTTCCCCTCCAGGAAACACTAATGGAGTGGAGGAGTAGCCTGATGGTTAAGAGCACTGGCTTGGGAATCCAGAGACCAGGGTTTGATTCCCACTAGCACTCCTTGTGGCCTTGGGCAAGTCACTTAACCCTCCATTGCCTCAGAAAAATCCAAGTTATCAATGTCCCTGATTAAGTTTCAATGTAAACCACTTTGATTGAAATGATAAAGCAATATAAAAAAAACCCTGTTAAATAAATAAATAATGTGGTTTTGAGAAGGTTGGCGGAGCAGGGTTGTCAGTATGTGGGCCAAATTCTGAATAAAGGATAGGGGAGTGTGCCATCCTTTGATCAATTCAAGGCGGAGTGGGGGGCTCTGAACAAACATTTGATGGTGTACCTGCAATGCCGCCACTATATTGATAAGTTCAGGATGGCAGAAGATCGGCGAGGATTTACAAGACTAGATCGAACGTTCATGGCGACCACAGGTCAGCACAATAGAGTAGCCTATTGGTACAAAGTAGTCAGAGAGACACTGAAAAGGAAGTGGCATCAGATGCTTGGGGCAGCATGGCCAAGGGAACTGGGGGAGGCAGTTGATGAACAACTCGCAGGGAGACTGTATATGGAACTGTATGCACACATGCTGAATGTGAGCTTGCAGGAAATGCAATACAAAATACTACATAGAGCTTACATAACAAGGAAAAGAGGGGCTAAAATGCACAGCTGGCATAATCCAAATTGCCAGAGATGCAAGAGCATGAGGGGTACTTGGACACATTTCTTCCTGGAGTGCCCGAAGTTGCAGCAGTATTGGAGGGAAGTGCTGCAGAAACTGCAGGTGATTCTCAGCACTAGGGTAGAATGGGATTATAAAACCCTCTTGTTGGGAATGGGACGGTTATGAATGCAAGGTGTTGGGATTGATGAGGAAACGGATAACGCAAGTGGTGCTCCTGCTCGCCAGGAAAACCATAGTGGCGCACTGGATAGAGGATAAGGCCACAACCATAGCGGAGTGGCAGACTCGAATGAGAAGCATGGCTGAATGGATACTGAGAGATAAAACAGAGAGTGGATCTCGCTAGCGAAGGGAATACTGGAAAGCATGGGGAGAATGCCTTGAATGCTTGTAAACTCACCGACGTTGAGGGGGGGGGGGAGGGAGGAAGGGGTTAAAGGGGGGATACGAAAATTGGGCCATGGTGACAAGGCACTGATAATGTACAAGAGAGCAAAAGAGATGCTCTCTGTTGGTGAAATTTAATTATGCATTGGAAGAGGAGATTAAGGATGGTAGTAGCAGTGTTATCTTGTATAAGGATGTGTGTCAGTTGAAATTATGATGTAGCTGCTGATATATGTTTATGACCAGTGGGAATGTGCTGTATGTCTTGTGCCATTGGTCAAATAAAAATACTATTAAAAAAAAAAGAAATGCCAAGCCCGGCTAGACACATTCTGCCATGCCTTTTTGGAATGCCCAGGGCTGGCGACACTCTGGCAGAAGGCCCTGAGCGGGATAGAGGTCATAATCCAAAGTGCATAGATTGGTCATATGAATTATTGATGCTCGGGGACCCTATGCCATTGAATGCTCTTAAAATGCGCAACATGGAATGTAAATTTCTTTTACTGGATATTTGGGGAGTCAAAAAAGTTGTTATGCAACAATGGGTGGGGGAACGGGTGTTGACGTTTAAGCAGTGGGTCAACAATCTCCATAATCTGGCGCAAGCTGAACTCTATCAATACAGGAACCATAAAACACCAAAGTGGTTACAATATAAATGGCTCTGGAAGAGATTTTCAAATGCAGTTCCCAAGGGGGGTAATAGCACTGGGTAGCAGTAAATGGGTAGATAAAGGAAAGAAAGCTGTATGACTCAATGTTTGGATTATGGGCAATAGGATGTTATGTGTTGAATTGCTGTTGAACTGCTGAGGATTGTTGCAGTTGTAAAGGACAATAAAGATGGTTAAAAGCAAAAAAAAATAAAAATAAAAAAGCCACCATGGTGATAGCCTCTGCATATCTGTTACGGCATCGGGTTTTGCCATTGGGGCTCCGCACGCCTTGGGCATAGTCCAGTCTCGTTCCTCTGGCTGACATTTGCAGGGCAGTGACCTGGGTGTCGCTCCATACTTTTGTGAAGCATTACCAGTTGGATGTGCAGGCACGTTCAGATGCCTGTTTTCGGAGCTCATGTATTGGAGGCTGGGCTTGCGGGTCCCACCCACTTTTGAGTGCTGCTCTGGTACATTCTGGTAGACTGGACTGGAGGGACACTATGGAAAGTGAAATTAGACCTTACCTGCTAATTTTCTTTTCTTTAGTCCTCCAGATCAGTAGAACCCGCCCGATGTCTCCCTCTTTTTTTTATCTTCAGCAAGCCCGGTTCAGAGAGTCAATGTAAGGGTTTGAGTAGCAGTGGACAGTAGAAGGATTCAGTTTCTTTGACTGCTAACAGGGGGGGTCGGGTCTTTCATCTTAGCATAGTCATAGTCTTTGGGGGAAGAAGATATGGTTCCTGCTCTGTAAGATAGATAGTTTCTGGTTTGCGTGGCAGGTGCTCATTGCATCTGCTTTGTTGTTCGGGCTCCTAGGGTGTGCCGTCACCAAAACCTGAAATTCTCAGCCTCCATCTACTGGAAGGGGGAGAAGACCTGGTAGTCTGGTTTGGCGGGACTAAAGGAAAGAAAATTATCAGGTAAAGTCTAATTTCACCTTTAGTTTAGCCCGCTGCTATTCACGTCCCTTATTTCCTCCCATCCTGCCAATTGCTCCTTCAGGTACTTTCCCATTTTATTGAAGTCAGCGTTTTTGAAGTCTAGGACTTTGAATTTGTTGTGCTTGGACTCTGCCTTGGCTTTTATCTCAAACCACACTGTGTGATGGTCACTGCTGCTCAAATGGGCAACCGCCCGGAGATTTGACACACTGTCTCCATTGGTGAGTACTAAATCCAGCGTCAAACTTTTCCCTGGTTGGTTCCATCACCAGTTGTTTGAGCAGTGCTTCTTGGAAGGCATCCACAATCTTTTTACTTCTTTCTAGGTTTGCAGAAGTAATACTCCAATCCACATCTGGTAGATTAGTCACCTAATATGATCATTTCTCCCTTCATACCTACCTTTGCAATATCAATGATAGTTTCTATCCATTTCCTCTGTTTGAGTTGGAAGCCTGTACACTACACCATTGTGGATGATGGTGCCGCCATCTCTTTCTAATACAATCCACAGCACATCTTCTTTTCTCCATGTTCCCTGCATTCGGAGAACGATCGTTGTTGGTGTGTGAACAAAGGTGGATTTTCAGGATGCGTACGGTGGCACCAGATGGTTTAAACGTGCAGATTGACTGGGGGGGGGGTGTTTAATTTAATTTAGGGAAGGGGTCTGTCCATGGGGGAAGCCCGTACATCATGAATAGGGATGTATTTAGAAGTGAGGTGGTTTGTGGTTTGTGAGCATGCGTGGCGTTTTTTGATCGGCTGTGTTGAAGAGAAGCTGGAAGGATGGCTGCCTTGTGTTAGTTTTCCCAATTTGGGGTATGAGTGAGTAATGGGTTGGAGATGGGTCTTGTGTGTTTTGTGCTCATGTCAGATGATTTTTTAATGTATTGTTGATTTGATGTTTGTTATTTGTTTTGGTGATTAGTTGGTGTTTCCCCCGATGAAGCGATGGTGATCGCGAAATGCTTCTGAGCTCTGGACTGAAGCGTCAGGGAACAGGGTGGCCACCGATTTAAAGGAATTTTTCCAAAGTTAAGTAATTTTACTTTGGTGGTCATTCTGGTTCTACGGGGAAGGTCATTGATGTTATGGGGCCTGTGTATTATGATAGCGATTTTATATCATGTCTGGTATAAGCCCGTGGTTACTGAGACCTTCCTCGTAGTATTTTGTGTTATTTTGTTCAAGAACATTGTATGCAAACATTGAAGTCTTTTGAGAAGCATAACAGTTTGTTTCTATAGAGTGAGTGATTTGAGTATTTTGAATTTTTACATTCTAAAAAACGACCATATACTTTTTGGATTTCTCAGTCCTTGGTAGCCTTGAATATTCCTTTTTGGACAATGGAGGAGGAGGTTCTTTTGGAGGTCCCCCTCTTGCAGGGAATACGAACTTTTCAGAATTCTTTCCCAGTACATAAAACTATCATGCAGATGATAGAGGCTGAGTGGGAACTCCCTGAAGCAGGTCTAAGGGAAAAACGGGCTATGGCTTGTCTGTACCATGCCAACAGTGGAGAAAGAGCTCTTTAAGAACCCGAAGGTGGACGCCTTGGTTACTGCAGTAACAAAGAAGACAACAATTTAAGTGGAAGGAGTAGCAGGTCTGAAAGATCCACAAGATCGTTGTTTGGAGTCTCTCCTGAAGCAGGCCTTTGAAGTTAACACTCTCTCATTGCAGGCTTCCATTTGTGCAGCGTATATGGCGAGAGCCTGTATGTGCTGGATGCAGGCTCTGCCCAAGTTGATCCGCGATGCTGGCTTGGAGCCAGCAGAGCTTTCTAAGTTGGAATCCGCCTTGACCTATTTGTCAGATATCTGCTATGACTTAGTTCGGACATCTTCTAAGAGTATGGCGCTAGTGGTCACGTCCAGGCACTTCCTTTGATTGCATAATTGGTTGGCAGACATGGCTTCCAAGGTCAGATTGAGCAAGCTGCCCTTCAGGGGCAAGTTCTTGTTTGGGGATGCTCTCAAGGAGATGGAAGAGACTAAAGGGGCCTGGCTGTCGGAGGAAAAGCCAGGCGGCAGAGCCAGCCGGGGCCTGGGATTTCCGCCTCTTTAGGGCAGCACGTTTTGCCCCTACACAGAGAGGTCAGTTTCCCTTTAGGGGGCAGTCTTTTCAAGGCAGAGGTACTAGCCGTGGCTACCATGCAGGGTCCTCCAACCCTACTAGGAAGCTGCAATGAAGCGAGGTGGATCCGGGAGCTGCAGTGGTTCTACTGCTCCTGGGTCCACATCACCTCAGATCAGTGGGTGCTGGAGATCATGTGTGAGGGATATGCTCTCGAGTTCCAGCAGCCTCTGGCGGACGCGTTCATGGTGTCGCCTTGCTCAGCGCCAGGAAAGGCATGAGCGGTGCAGGATACGCTGGAGCATCTGTTGGTATTGGAGGCAGTGGTTTGGGTTATGCCTGACCAGTGCAGTGCAGGTCAGGTCAGTACTTCTATTTATTTTGTAGTGCCCAAAAAGGAAGATACTTTTCGGCCCATCCTAGACCTTGAGCACAACAACAGAGTGCTCAGGGTCTCTCAGTTTCATATGGAATCGCGTTGAGTGATAGTAGCCGTGCAAAGAGGAGCTTTCCTGATGGCATTAGATATTATCGAGGCTTATCTGCACAATCCCATTCTGCCCTACCAATGGAGATTCCTGCGGTTTGAGACAGCCATGGGATATTTTCATTTCCAAGCACTGCCCTTTGGGTTAGCCATGGCTCCTCACATTTTCACCAAGGTGATGGTCGTAGCTGTGGCAGCACTGTAGAAGCAGGGGATTCTCGTCCATCCATACCTGGACGATTGGCTCATTTGGGAAAAGTCTAGGGAAGAGAGTCAAGAGGTGACACAGAGGGCGATCGCCTTTTTGCAGGACCTAGGATGGGTCATCAACCGTACCAAGAGCAAGCTGACTCAGATACAGCAGCTGATATATCTGGGAGCTCAGTTTGACACAGTGAACGGTCAGATGGTCCTGCCGGAGGAAAGGATAGACAAGATTAAGCATCTTTTGAGACAATTCATGTGGATGACGACTCCATCAGCATGGCACTATCTTCAGTTGCTGGGGCTCATGGTGGCGGCACTGGATCTCATTCCCTGGGCCAGAGCACACATGAGACCTTTGCAAAGGACTTTGTTGTCCAGATGGTCTCCTCAGTTGCACCCCTTGTCCCGGAGGCTTCAGTGCCCCAGGGAAGTAAATATCGAGTTGTGGTGGTGGCTGAGACAGCAAAAATCTCAGCCTGGAGGCTCTGCTGGAGACACCAACTTGGTGGTCACCACAAATGCCAGCCTTTATGACTGGGGAGCATATTGCCTGGCTCAGGGTCAGTGGTCTCTGGAGGAAAGTGCCTGGTCCATTAATCATCAGGAGATCAGAGCAGTATGGATGGCGCTACAGCAATTTGTCCCCCATTCTAGAAGGCAAAGCGGTACTGGTGTTTTCAGACAATGCTTCTGCAGTAGCGTATATGAACAGGCAGAGGGGCATGAGCAGCGGCGGAAGTCGAGCCCATTCTGTGGTGTGCGAGAGACATCTGACAGCTCTATCAGTGGCCCACATGGCAGGCAAGGACAATGTGCAAGCCGACTTTCTCAGCAGGCACTGCTTGGATTTGGCAGCGTGGTTGCTGGAGGACTCTGTGTTCGGGATAGTGTACTGCTGGAGGCAGCTGGTAATAGATTTAATGATCTCCGACAGTGCCAAGGCCAGTCGTTTCTTCAGCCGTGGCCTCGGGAAGGACTGTTGTACGTCTTCCCGCCATGGGCACTAATAGGGCGACTTCTGCACAGGATAGCTCAGCACTGGGGCTGAATGATCTTGGTGGCCCTGGACTGGTCCAGAAGACCATGGTATGTGGACTTTGTCTGGCTGGAGGTTAATTGGCCATGGTGACTCCCGGTGAGATGGGATCTTCTCTTCCAAGGATCAATACCCATGCCGCAGGTGGTTTGATTCTCACTTATGGCCTGGCTCTTGAGTGGGTGCGATTGAGGAGGCATAGCTATGCTCTGGGAGTGATTGCTACCCTGTTGAGGCCAGGAAAAGGTCAACATCTTTATCTTATATTCTCATTTGAAGGTTAGTGTGTGGAGCGCGACCTTTGTTCCTTGGGGTCGTCGGTAGTGGAAGTGTTGGCCTTTCAGGCAGGGCTGGAAAAGGGTCTCATCTTGAACTCCTCAAGGTTCAGGTGGCGACCTTGGGTTGTTACTGGGGGAAGCTACGTGGAGCTGTATTGGCTGCTCATCTGGATGTCTGCTAGCTCTTGCGAGCAGTGAAACGGGTCAGACCGCCAGTACAAGCGGTGATGTCCCCCCCACCGCCCCCGTGGGATCTCAACCTCGTCTTTTCCATGTTGACAGAGTGCTTTGCTGAAGGATATGATGTTTAAGGTGGTTTTCTTATAGGCTATCTGCTCGGCCACGCATATTTCAAAGTTGCAGGCTCTCTTGTGTAGGGAATCCATCTTGTTGCTTTCAAGGGAGTGCGTGGTGTTGCATATAGTTCCATCTTTCCTGCTGAAAGTTGTGACTTGTTTCATGTTAATCGGGTGGTTTCTCTCATGGTTTTTGGAAGTGAGAGTGCGGCCGCCTTTGATCAACGGCTCCATAAGCTCGATGCTCGCAGGGCACTCAAGTATTACCTCAAGCGCACGCAGTCGTTCAGGATATCAGACTAGTTATTTGTGCTGTTTGGCGGCCCATGAAAGGGAGAAGCGGTCTCCAAGGCTTCCATTTCCAGATTGGTGAAGGAAGTGATTGCCTCGGCATACCTGCTCAAGTGTCGGGTGGTGCCAGAGGGGACTGTAGGTGCATTTCACCAGGGCCCAGGTGGCGGCCTGTGCAGAGAAGTCAGTGGTGCCTCCAGTGGATAGTCTAGATGTGCAGGCGAGTTAGGAGGTGAGATTTGTTGACCTTCTCTTGGGGCGGGACTCGTGGGTCCCTTCTGTTTTGTAGATATTACTGCGGTACATCCCGTATATCTGGACTGGACTGGAGGGACGTGGATGAAGGTGAAATTAGACCTTACCTGCTAATTTTCTTTCATTGAGTCCCTCCAGTCTAGTCCAGAGCTCTCCCAGCTGTATTCCAGTCGTGGGGGTAACGAGCCCACATTGGTAGCAGAGCTTAGAGGGGTGAGTGTCGCCTTGTTAGGTTCCCTTTAGGTTCTCATATCAGAGTTTTGGATGATGATCAGCTTGCTTTCAAAAAAAAGGAAAAATCAGAGGATCGGTTCTGCCAAGAACAGTGTAAAAGTGACTGGGTCAGTACTGTATTTAGTTCCAGTGTTCTTGTTAAATGTATTCTGACTTCTTGTCAGGGAGGGAAAGTAGCGGCTTTGTCAATAGGATACTGCGGGGAAGGGGACGGCCTCACCTTATGTAGTGTGACATCACTTAGAGATTTGCATGGTCAGTCTCCAGCTGTTGGTGGATAGACACAACCTGTATGACTGGTCTGGAGGGACTCCTTGAAAAAAAATTAGCAGGTAAGGTCTAATTTCATCTGAGATTTTAATCCCATTATACTACTAAAGTGGGACATGAGTGTTGCCATCCCGAAGTTGACTATATTGCAGTGATTTTGCCTGGAAGTATAACAGTGTTACATATACTGCGGAGGCTAGAATGGCTGAATGTATTTAGCTATCTCTAATTCTGTGAACTACATGTTGGGGATTACTTTCTCTCACATATACCCTTTGGAGTCCTATGAACACGCCATGCGTCGGGCATTATTCTTTGCTAGTGGCTGGGGGCTGAGATAGCAGCCAGGGGCATAATGTTATACGAGACGTTCAAGACATTCTTTAAGACTGTGATCTATGGAGGATCAAACATAGAATATCATAATGCCACTGTATTGCTCCAGGTTGCGATTGCACCTTGAGTATTGCGTGTAGTTCTGATCTCTGTAACCAAAAAAATAATAATAATAATAAATGTAGATATATATAGTGGAATTAAAAAAGCTACAGAGAAGGGTGGCCAAAATGATAAAGGGAGTGGAAGGGATACCCTTGTGGGGAAAGATGTAAAAAGGTTAAGGCTCCTCTGCTATGAAAGGTTGTCGCTTGCCTTTCACCGTAAACGGGATGGAACCAGGCTGCTGGCATTAACCTTTAAAAAGGAGAGAGAGCAGCTTTTAAACTAGATAATAGGGGAAAGTCGACAGTCGCCCAAGAGCGCATGGTTCGGAGCAATGTATCCTTGAAGGATACTACCAAAAAAATGAAGTTAGGGCACATCAGCAGAAAGGTTCCAATAAAGACAAAAGGTAGCCCAAATGCCCTTGAGTACAGAGCAGACAGAACTTAAAGATTCCAAATTACCCCTGCCTACCGATAACCAGATTAATATGAATAAAATACAGTCTCTAAAATGCTTGTATGCAAATGCTAGAAGTCTAAAAAATAAGATGGGAGAGTTAGAATATATAGCACTAAATGAGAAGTTAGATATGATTGGTATCTCGGAGACATGGTGGAAGGAAGACAACCAGTGGGACACTGTGATACCTGGGTACAAACTATATCGTAATGACAGAGTTGATCAAATTGATGGAGGGGTTACACTCTGTTAGAGAGGGCATTGAGTCACAAAGTTTTGCAGGAAACAAAATTCGCTGTAGAATCTCTATGGATTGAAATTCCATGTAAAAAGGGGAAGGCGATGGCAGTGGGGTTGTACTATCAACCACCTGGCCAGAATGAACAAATGGATGATGAAATGCTCAAAGAAATCAGGGAAGCTAACAAAAGTTACAGAACTGTAATAATAATGGGCAGGGCCGGATTTACCTATACGCCATGTACACCATGGCGTAGGGCCCACAGCTGGCAAGGGCCCACAAAAAGCTGCCGCGGCAGCATGGACGGTCCCGCGGGACCCCTCTGCCCTGCCGAATCCCCAGCTGAGCCCCTCCGTGCCGGCTTTGAGAGGCGCGAAGGGAGAGTGTCTCCCTCGCGTCTCTGTTAAGCCCACAGGGGCTGATGGGAAATTTCCCATCAGCCCCTGTGGGCTTAACAGAGACGTGAGGGAGACACTCCCTTCGCGCCTCTCAAAGCTGTCGCGGAGGGAGGGATTCGGCAGGGCAGAGGGGGCCCCGCGGGACCGTCCATGCTGCCGCGGCCTTGGTAGCAGCCAGCGGTTTTGCTTTTTTAAAATTTCATTTTACTTGAGCCGATGGGGGGGAGGGGTAGGACTGGAAATGGGCTGGGGGGTTAGGACTGGTAATGGGCTATGGGGGGGGTTAAGACTGATAATGGGCTGTGGGCTGATGGGGGCTGTCTGGTAATGGGCTATGGGGGGGGCTAGGACTGGAAATGGGCTGGGGGGGTTAAGACTGGAGGTGGGCTGATGGGGTTAGGACTGGTAATGGGCTGTGGGCTGTTGGGGGGGTTAGAACTGGTAATGGGCTATGGGGGGGGTTAAGACTGATAATGGGCTCTGGGCTGTTGGGGGGGGGTAGAACTGGTAATGGGCTATGAGGGGGGGTTAAGACTGATAATGGGTTGTGGGCTGATGGGGGCTGTCTGGTAATGGGCTATGGGGGGGCTAGGACTGGAAATGGCCTGGGGGGGTTAAGACAGGAGGAGTGCTAATGGGGTTTAGGACTGGAAGTGGGCTGATGGGGGGTTAGGACTGGTAATGGGTTATAGGGGGGGCTTAAACTGAAAATGGGGTGATGGGGGGTTAGGACTGGAAGTGGGTTGATGGGGGGGCTAGGACTGGTATTGGGTTGGGGGGTTGCTAGGACTGGAAATGGGCTGATGGGTGGCTAGGACTGGAAATGGGCTGATGCAGGGACTAGAAGGGAATGGATGCTGGGTGAGGCTGGAACTAGAAGGGAGCTGATGTTGGGGGAGGATTAGAATGGGATGAGGCTGGAAGAGTAAAATGGAGAAGGGAAAAATATTTTGTGTGGGAGGGATAAAAAATCTACAATTGGCCGGGTATTGGGAGAGTAAGTGGGGATTGAGGATGGAGGGGTAAAATTTGAGTGGATGAAATAGGAATGAGGAAAGAGCAAAAGGAGAAAGATTAGTATGTTAAAGCAGATGTAGAGAGAGAATGGAAAAAATCTAGAAGAGAGAAGAAAGGACAAATGGACAGCAGACGATGGAGAGTTAGCAGAAGACACGAAGAAACCAGAAGAAAGTGGCTGGAGCAATTGCAGCTGAAAAAAAAATGCACAAAAGGTAGAAAAATATCTCTTTATTTTGAATTTATTAATTGGAATATGTCAGCTCTGGTAAATGTGCATCATTAACGTCTGCGCTTTGTTTAGTACAAGAGCAAATTAATGTATAGTTTTATTTCTACAGTGTTGTACATTCCAAGTTTGGCTTTTGGGATTCCCAGTTTAATTATTGTCTTCCTGTTTCTAAATTGTGATTACTTGTTTGGTGATGGTCTATGTTCTGCATGTGTAACTGAGCTGAGGTGTTCTGTTTATATAATTCCTATTTGACATTGCCACTTGTTCTCTTTCCCCAGTAGGTCATGTATTGTTGTTCTCTGAAATGTATTGGTTTAATATTTGCAGTGTTGCCTTTTGATTGGTAGAGTATGGTGCTTTGTGAGTCCTGGTAGTGCTGTTAGGATACGGCGGGTTTGCTATGGGTTGGCACTGAATTATAGTAATGTAGAAATCTTTTAGTCTTTCTTTATCCATACACTCATTAAGAGGCACGTTTACTAAAAGTTAGTATATGGTAACATTATGCAAATATTTATGCAAATGAGGCCCCTTAAGCAAATGAGGCCCCGCACACCCCTTGGGCCGCCCCTGCTGGGGGCCCACAATTTTTGTTGGCGTAGGGCCTCACTCAAGGTAAATCCGGCCCTGATAATGGGTAATTTCAATTACCCCGGTATTGGCTGGGTCAGTGTCACGGCAGGACATGCTAGGGAGATAAACTTTCCAGATGAAATAAATGACTGCTTCTTGGAGAAGCTGGTTCATGAACCGACCAGAGGGGAAGACATTTTGGTCTTAGTCCTTAGCGGAACACCAGATCTGGTGCAAGAGATGTGTTGGGCTCACTTGGCAACAGTGATCATAGCATGATCGCGTTTAATTTAATTAATGGAGGAGGAATGGTAAGGAAATCCACAGTACTACCTTTTAACTTTCAAAAGGGAGACTATAATAAAATGAAGAAATAGTTAAGAAAAAACTAAAAGGAGCAGTTGCAAAGACTTACATTAAGCATGACTGTTGTTTAAAAATACTGTCTTGGAAGCCCAGACCAGCTGTATTCCACGCTTTAAGAAAAGTGGAAGGAAGTCCAAAAAACTACCAGCATGGTTTAAAGGTGAGGTCAGAGAGGCTGTTGCCAAAAAAAGCATCTTTCAGGAAATGGAAAAAAGAGCCAAATGATGAAACCTGGAAACAGCACAAGCACTGGCAAGTTAGATGCAAGGCATTGATAAGGCAGGCAAAGAGAGAATTTGAGAAGAAACTTGCTGTAGAAGCAAAAACGTGTAATAAAGACTTTTTCAGGTACATTTGTAGCAAAATAACCTGTGAGAGAGTCAGTTGGACCATTAGATGATAGAGGGGTAAAGGGGGCAGTAAGAGAGGACAAAGCTGTAGCGGAGAAACTGAATGAATTCTTTGCTTCGGTCTTTACTGAGGAAGATATAAGGATGTTACCAATGACTAAAGTGGTATTTAAAGGTACTGCGGAAGAATTGAAAGAAATAGCGATATACCGGGAAGATGTATTGCAACTATTTGATAAACTGAAAAGTAGCAAATCACCTGGACCGGATGGTATACATCCAAGGGTGTTGAAAGAACTGAAATATGAGATTGCAGACCTGATATTAGTAATCTGTGAACTATCATTAAAATCATCTGTAATAATCTGAAGATTGGAGGATCGCCAATGTAACGCCAATTTTTAAAAAGGGTTCCAGGGGTGATCCGGGAAACTACAGACCGGTGAGCTTGACGTCAGTACCGGGAAAAATGGTAGAAACCATCATAAAGAACAAAATTACTGAACATGTAGATAGTCATGGCTTAATGGGAGACAGCCAACATGGCTTTAGACAAGGAAGATCTTCTTACTGATCTGTTATGTTTTTTTTGAAGGTGTGAATAAACAGGTAGACAAAGTGAGTCAGTAGATATAGGGGCTTGTTTACAAAGCCGTGGTAGCGGCTTCCGCCTCAAGTCTCTTCTCATAAAGCTTCTGACGCAGGCTCCAAATCATTTTGGTTGCCTTCCTTTGAACAGTTTTCAGTCTTTTTATATCCTTTGCAAGATATGGTCTCCAAAACTGAACACAGTATTCCAAGCATTGAGCTTGTTGAGTCTTTGCTTGACTAAGTATGTTCTTATGCCTACTAGCAGATTATCTTGAGTGATGTCCAAGAAACATCCCCCCACCCCCAGGAATCATAAGGATTAGCAGCTCCAGTAATCTGAAGAGCAAAGATGTGAGACAGTAATCACAATAGTACTTATAGCATTTTTGGTAACCTGTGTCCATCTTCTATGTTTTCTATAGAATTACTACAGTAGAGACCAGAAATTGATAACGAAAATTCTTCCTAATGTGTTGCAGGTGATTTACAGTAAATACACAGATCTGGTTCCTAAAGAAGTTATGAATGATGATGATCCTGACCTCCAGAGACCAGACGAAGAAGCTGTAAAGGAGGTAAGTATGGCATGCAGATCTTATTGTGACTCTGTTACATGTCTGAGTATGTAAAAGGCTTCACTCTCCTGTCTCCTTACAGCTGACTGAAAAAACAAGGCAAGCCCTGGAGAAGTCTGTCTCGCAGAAGGTGGCTGCAGCCATGCCAGTCCGGGCAGCTGACAAACTGGCCCCAGCTCAGTACATCAGGTCTGTAAAGAGTAGGCTTTCTTACTCCATTGGGGTTCAGTGTTACCACAATAATGGATTTTATCAAAGTCCAGTCTTTATGAAGAGCTCTATACGTGTAGCGAGATCCACATGCTAAGCGTTAACAGAAAGGAATTTTGTGATCCTCATGAAGGTCATGCAGATTGTGCTAAAGGTAAACCTGTAACTTGTTTCCACATTCTCTAGGCTAAATTGCCAGTACTTGGCTGCACAGTCAGCCTTCCATAAGACTGACATATCTTCAAGCTTTCCAATATTTCTATACAGAGGAATTTGCATAGGAGACTGGTAAGAATGTGGAATGCATGAATGAATAAATAGGTGAAGCGAAGCCACCTGCAGGAGATGGCCGGCCTAAGTGCTGTGCTTCTCTGAGATCCAGGTGAAAAGCAGCAACTGCCACCCTAGCATGTTTGCTTAACCGAATGCCAGTCCAGAAGAAACTAGAGAGGTCTTGGTATAGAGGGCAGGGTGGTTATGGTGCTGCATTGGGAGGACTCTGGACTGGAAGATTAAGGAGAGGGAGGCTTCTTCACGAAAGGTGAGATAAAGATCTCGCTTGTGGAGTTTAAAAAGCAAAATTGCTTTGAACAAGAGCTTAGTGGTGATGGTGCTGAGACAGGGTGTCAGTGTGCTGGGCCTATAAGTTGAAATTGCAGAGAAATGTGCTGAGAGATTGGATGGGGAGTTAGTATGCAACCGCCAGCAACAAGATTGTATAACAAAAAAAAAGCAAGTGTTCTAAGATAAAATGATAACTGTTTTAGTTACATTTTTTGAGACATAAGCGCACATGTTTTAATTGCTGAGTAGCTTATTCCTTATCGTTCCTCCAGTTCAGTCCTCCACCTCTGGGTAGTGCACCTCCTCCTGCAGCATGGAGTCTGGGCATGTCGAAATCGTGACATCACTGGATGTATCCTGCTGGTATCTCCCATCAGCCTCAATGTGTCCAGTCTCCATGCAGCTGGACGACGTAGTGAGCCTAGGTGCTGGGCTCACTTGAGGAACGAATAAGGAGCATTAGCTAGATAGCAGATTTTAGATTTTCTTTGATCACTTTTAAATTTGTTCATTTATTGGAGCTATTCCTTTAAAAAAAAAAAAAAAATCAGGAAGATTAAGCCCTCGATCCTATGCTATTCTTTCTCTCTGTCTCCCTACTCTATCTGGCCACGTTTCTTTTGGATGGCTCTCCCCTCCTAGATTGTACGGAGGGGAGCCCGGCAGGAGAGAAATTGCTCGACTCGCTGCTACCCCAGATCGCTGCGGGGCATCGGGGTGAGCCCTCGACACCGGGAGTTCAACCCTCACCGTGAACGCTGCTCGCGGAGTGTACGAGCAGCATAGCGATTTGAAGGGTTTCAAGTAGGGCCGAACCAGCAGAGCGAGTGTTCTTGCGGCTTTTAATCACCGCCGCTGAAGGTGAGTGGCCTCCCCTTCCGCGCAAGTCGTTCGGTGCAGTTTTTGAGCTGATGGTGGGAGTTTGGGCGCGAAGCAGGGCCCGATTTCAGTCTCTCCTGCTTCCCGCGCTTGACAGCCTCGTGGCAGCTATAGCGCTGCTTTGCACGCTGACGGGAGAAGCAGGGCAGACACGCAGCTGAGGCACTTCAGAGTCTCTGTTCCATCTTTATTTAGCCATTAATGCCCCGTTTGGGTTAATTTTCTAGCTTTTGGGGCTCAGCTTACTTTTCCCCTTTTCTTAAATTGGATATTTAAAAAAAAAAAAAGATTTCCTTTTTTGTTTCTTTTGTGTTAGCTTTTTGTGACATCGGGGTTATTGGAGTCCATAGCTAATGCCTTTCGTGGCCCCAGTGTCCGGTGTGCGGCTCACGCAGAGGCGCAGTATCGGACGCAGGAATCTGTCAGGGCTGCGCTGCAGCTTCAACCATTATGGAACAGCATTTGGAGGATAAAGTCGCTCAAGAGACTCACAGTCCGTCGGCAAGGCCCGAGGGGGAGCTTCTGTTGCAGGACCCGTTGTTATCTTCACGGGAAACCCCAGCGGGACCATCTAGCGCTGGGCCTTCGACGCCTTTGGAACCTTCGCTGGGAGATTTTTCCCCAGATTTTGTCTTGATAATGCATCAAGCCTTTTGCTTGCAGCGACAGGGGAAGGTGTCTGAGCCATTGGCGGTTCCGCTACAACAGTCCGGGCTTGAATGAACTGGTAGCGAGCTCGTAGGGCCCCTTAAGAGGGCAAGACCCCTTGACCTTCCGTTCTCAGATGTGGAGTGATCCGAGTCTGAGGAGGCTGTGTTGGATCTGGAATCTGGAATGGACGAACTGGAAGAAGGGGAGATTCCGGAGCCGGAGGATCAGGCAAGAATCATCCGGGTTTTCCGGAAGGACGAACTTACGGCGCTCATTATGGAGTCTCTTCAGACGCTCAATCTGGCTTTGATTCAACCGTCGGAGGATGAGGGATTGGAGGATCCCCTCATTCAAGCAGTGAGGCAATCTCAGGTAGTGTTTCCTGTTCACCGGGTGGTTGACCGCACGTCCCCTCTCCAATAGCTATAGCGACTCCAAAGCATCTAATGAGCCAGGAGAACTCACCTAGTAAGGTGTCTGTTGACCAGAAATTACATGTCATGTATTCTGTAACTCAAAGATGTATATAGTTATCCCTGCAATCCAATTTTAGCTGGCCTGTTGTTTGTAATTACCTCGTTATCCAAGTTTGTTGCCCTGTTTACTATAAACTCAGACACATGTTTTCTGTCTGAATTTTTGTTCGATGTAAACCACGCTGATGTCGAATAGTGCGGTATATAAGAAATGTAAATATAAGAAATGTAAATAAATGATCCAGGATGAATGGGATCTCCCAGAAGCGGAACTCAGGGGGGTTAGAACGATGAACAGACTCTACTCCTTGGCAGACAAGGAAAAGGAAAGGTTTTGTTCCCCGTGGATAGATGCGGCGATGTCAGCGGTCACAAAGAAGACCACTATCCCTGTGGAAGGCAATGTGGCCTTGAAGGATGCACAAGACAGGAAGGTGGACGGCTTGTTGAAACAAGCCTTTGAGGCTAATGCTCTGTCGTTGCAAGCTTCCATTTGTGGGGCTTGGGTAGCGAGAACTTGTCTTCGGTGGTCTCAACGCTTTTGGCAGTCCATTCAACCGGAGCAGGAGCAATTGTTGGAGGTGACAAGGCTGGAATCGGGGTCGGCATGTTTAGCTGATGTTCACTACGATTTGATTAAAGCATTAGAAAATAGTATGTTCTCATTGGTAGCTGCTCGGCGTTACCTATGGCTAAGAAATTGGTCGACCGATGGTTCTTCTAAGGCGCGCCTTAGCAAGCTTCCCTTTAAAGGAAATTTGTTGTTTGGTGAAGATTTGGTTAAGGATTTGGGAGAATCCAAAGGCGGAAGGCTGCCGGAGGAAAAGCCTAAGCAGGGGAAGCCTCTACCATCGGCGCGAGGCCAGTTTCGAGATTTCAGGAGGTTTCGTACTTCTCGGTTAAGAAGTTTCTAAAGAGGAAGATTTGCTTCTAGAGCCCAGGGGTTTCGTGGGTTTTGGGGAGCAGGTAGAGGTTTTGCAGGTACCGCTGCAACATCGGCTCGAAAGCCACAATGAAGCGAGGCGGGCCTGGGTAGGAAGTCAAAAGATTGGAGGTCGGCTTCAGGAATGCCTTCCCGCCTGGGCCCAAATAACTTCCGACCAATGGGTGTTGGAAATAATACGCAAAGGTTATGCTCTCGAATTGGCTCATTCCGTGCTAGATTTGTTTGTGCTTTCTCCTTGCAGAGGTCGATAGAAAACGTTGGCAGTACGGCAAACATTGGACCGTCTCTTGCAGCTGGTAGCTGTGGTGCCAGTTCCGCTGGCGGTCATTACTCCATTTATTTCATAGTTCCAAAGAAAGACAGTTCTCTCCGGCCTATCCTGGACCTAAAAGGAGTGAATCGTTGTCTTCGAGTGCCTCACTTCCGGATGGAAACCTTATGTTCGGTAATAGTGGTGGTCCGGCAGGGAGAGTTTTTGACCTCCCTAGAACTTACCATGGTGTATTTACACATTCCGATCAGAGCAGCTCATCAAACGTTTTTAAGGTTCGCGCTACCGTGGGGACATTACCAATTTCAAGCTTTGCCCTTCGGTCTAGCGACGGCCCCATGCACCTTCACCAAAGTCATGATGGTGGTTGCGGTGGCACTGCGGAAGGAAGGTATCTTAGTCCACCCTTATCTCGACGATCGGTTGATTCAGATAAAATCCAAAGTCGAGCGCGTGCAGGTTACAGACAAGGTTGTGAAATTACTGCAGAGCCTCGGCTGGGTAGTCAATTTTGCAAAGAGCCGGTCTCAGGTCCTAGAGTACTTGGGAGTTCGCTTCGAGACGCGGCGGGGAGCTGTGTTCCTGCCGGACCAGCGAGCTCAAGCCCTTCGGCAACTAGTGCGCAGATTCATGTTGACTCCGGCTCCATCAGCGTGGATCTATCTTTGCGTGCTTGGAACAATGTTGGCAACCCTGGAGGGTGGTGCCTTGGGCCAGAGCTCACATGCGGCCGTTGCAGAAGTCGTCGTTGCGGCGCTGGTCTCATCAGAACGATGCTCTGAGCAAATGTCTCCCCTGTCCTCTTCGAGTCAGACGAGCCCTCCAGTGGTGGCTTTTCCCAGGAAATCTGGAGGCGAGCTTGCCCCTGGAGCAACCGCAATGGCTTCCAGTGCTGAGAGATGCGAGCCTCACAGGTTGGGAAGCGCATTGCGGGGATCTCTTCACACAAGGGACTTGGAGCGACCAAGAGGTCCAGTGGTCAATCAGCCGTCTCGAGCTACAGGCAGTGGCTCAAGCACTTCAAGCATTCGAAGCCAAGGTAAAAGGTCGGGCGGTGCGAGTGCTGTCGGACAATTTCACGACGGTGGCTTACATCAATCGGCAAGGCGGAACAGGAAGCGCTGCCATGGAAGAGGCAGCAGGGGCGCTGTTCGCCTGGATGGAGCCTCAAATCCAGGCGATCTCAGTGGTGCACATCGCGGGAATGGACAGTGTGATGGCAGATTTTCTCAGCAGAGTCCGGGTGGATGCCGGAGAATGGGAGCTCCATCTGGATGTGTTTGCTCAGATAGTCCACAGATGCGGGTCTCCAATCATGGATCTCAAGGCAACCTTTTATTCGGCCAAGGCGAATCGCTTCTACGGCTGAAGGCGAGAGAGGATGTTGGAAGGGATCGATGCCCTGATACAACATTGGCCGTTGTCCGTCCTTCTCTATGTCTTCCCTCCGTGGGCGCTCATAGGACGAGTGGTTCAGCGCATCGAAGCTCATCAGGGAAGAATGCTGTTAGTGGCTCCAGATTGGCCGAGACGTCCATGGTATGCCGATTTGGTCCAGCTTCTCGATGGAGATCCTTGGAGATTGCTGGCAACGGAGAATCTGTTGATTTCAGGGTCTGCTTCGAATGCCTCAGGTGGATCGGTTCTCGCTTACGGCTTGGCCATTGAAAGGGCGAGGTTAAGGATAAAAGGTTATTCTGGAGCCGTAATTGCGACTTTACGTCAGGCCAGAAAGAGGTCCACATCCCTAGCATATGTGCGAATATGGCGTATATTTGAGGACTGGTGTTCTCGACGACAGGTCCGTGCTGCCAGGGTTTCTGTGCCTATGGTATTAAGTTTCTTACAGGACGGTTTTGATAAGGGCTTGGCGGCCAGTTCGTTAAGAGTCCAGCTGGCAGCTCTGGCTTGCTATAGAGGTAGAGTCCAAGGAGTCTCCTTGGGCTCTCACGTCGATGTGGTACATTTTCTAAAAGCAGTCTCTAGGATACGGCCCTCTTGCAGAGTAATGGTGCCTCAGTGGGATCTCAATTTGGTGTTAGGAGCGTTAACTAGGGAACCTTTTGAGCACTTATCACAAGCTTCAGTAAAAGATCTGACCTTAAAGGCAGTATTTTTAGTGGCCATTTGTTCGGCTCGGTGAGTGTCGGAACTGCAGGCGTTGTCTTGCCGAGAGCCATTTTTGTCTTTTTCTAGGGAAAAGGTGATATTGCATCCAGTTCCGTCATTTCTGCCTAAGGTAGTTTCTCCTTTTCACATGAATCAATCTGTTTCGTTGCCAGTATTGGGTGCTTCGGAAGAAAGCATCTCAGACTGTAGTCTATGACGATTGGACGTAAAGAAAGTTCTGCGCCAATATTTGAAGCTTTCGGAGTCCTTTCGTAAGTCTGAACGTCTATTCGTTCTCATTGGAGGCCCCCGTAAAGGTGAAGCGGCAGCTAAAGCTTCAATTTCCAGATGGGTCCGAGAGGCAATAAAGTCAGCATATATGTTGCAAGGTCATCCGGTACCAGAGGGCTTACGGGCTCATTCCACTAGAGCGCACAGTTTGATTCCGCCTGTGGAGATTTTGCAGAGCAGCGACTTGGTCATCTCTCCATACTTTCAGTAAGCACTATCGCGAGCGATGCCTGTTTCAGGTCGGCGGTACTGCGATCCGGGTGGAAAGGTCCCTCCCAATGATTACTGCTCTGTTACATCCCAGAGGTGGAGGACTGAACTGGAGGAACGATAAGGAAATAGAAATTACACTTTCCTGGTAATTGTTGTTCCTTGAGGAACTCCAGTTCAGTCCTCAATCCCTCCCGGGGGTGATCAAATCAGAGGTTGGTTTTCGGTTTGGGGGGGGTGTACCGGTCAAGAAGGGTGTAATATTCTTAATAATACGGAGATCGCTGTAGCTCTTTTTCTCTGACCTCTCTTTGCCTTCTTTCTTTCTTTCTTCCTTACTCTGATCATGAGGAAAAGAAGAAAGGGCAAGAAGGAGTTTGCTGTTTCCCCCCTTATGTCAGGGGGCTTTAGTTTAGAAGTTAAAAGTTGAGTTTAAAGTTGTAATTAACACTATAGCTACTTATTTTATTGCTCCTTTGAGTCTGCTTTGTCAATAGTTCACTGAGGCTGATGGGAGAGACCAGCAGGATACATCCAATACTGTCACGATTTTGATATGCCCAGTCTCCATGCTGCAGGAGGAGGTGCACTACCCAGAGATGGAGGACTGAACTGGAGTTCCTCAAGGAACAACAATAACCAGGTAAGTGTAATTTCTATTTTTCTGTGATCAGAGTGAATTGGTTAAAATTGGTTAATATAATGATGAATACTAGTAAAAACAAACTATTGTGGGTAGGCAGACCAGGCCATTCACCGCTAAAGATTATACCAAGATAAGCCAATCTCATTATCTAACAATCTTTGTATTATCTTTTGAGCTCAAATTGTTGATGAAAAGAAGGCCAAACAGCTGCCAGCAGGATTTAAAGGTGGAGAGAGAGATGCTGCTGTTTTTTTTAATGATTTCAAAAAAATGGGAAAAAGATTGGAATGATAGCAAATTAGATGCAAAACTTTGTTCTCCGTGAACAAGCAGGAAGTCAATCCTCACATATGAGTGTCTGCACTGATGGAGCCTTCGTGGAAGCATCCCCCCAGCTTTCAAAGAAAGCCTTTAGGAGATGCTACCACGCATGCGTGGTCCCCTTCCCGCCCAAGGGTGCTATCTTGCTCAGTCTCCTTTTTGCCACGGAGCCCTTTAGATGTTGTCTGGCTTGTCCCCAGAAAAAGTTGATTTTTTTTGTCCTTTGTCCTTTGCCTCTGGTATTGCACCGGTACTCTTCCCACCTACCGACCTCGAAGCCTTGGCTTTGGGTTTTGTTCCTTTCTGAACACACTGCTAAAACACTTATCCACTCCTTAATCACCTCCCATCTTGACTACTGTAACCTACTCCTTGCTGGTCTCCCTTTGAGTCATCTCTCTCCCCTTCAATCTGTTCAACACTCCACTGCACTGCTAATCTTCCGCAAGCCTCGTCATACCCATATTACTCCTCTTCTCAAGTCACTTCACTGGCTCCCTATCCATCTCCGCATCCAGTTCAAACTTCTCCTGCTGACCTATAAATGCATTCACTCTGTAGCTCCTCAGTACCTTTCTTCTCTTATCTCTCCTTACAACCCCTCCCGGGAACTCCGCTCCTCTAACCAACTGCTTCTATCTACGCCCCGCACTCCTACTGCTAACTCAAGACTTTGCTCCTTCCACCTTGCTGCACCGTACGCCTGGAACAAACTACCCGTGTCTGTATGCCAGGCACCTTCACTAACCCTCTTCAAATCCAGGCTGAAGGCTCACCTCTTCGCTGCTGCCTTTGGATCTTGATTCACCTGATCTCCTCCTCCTCCTTCCCCCTGTTTTTACCCCTATTTACGCCTTCTGTGTTTGTCTTGATTAGATTGTAAGCTGTGATGAGCAGGGACTGTCTTACATGTTTTTGTTGTACAGCGCTGCGTACGACTGGTAGCACTATATAAATGCTCAGCAGTAGTAGTAGTAGTTCAATTTTTTGTAGTTTTTGTTCTTTTTCTGGCGCCTTCGCGCCTTTTTTCTCCCGCTGGCAGCCCAGAGGGTCTTCGACATTGCAGGGGTACATTTTTTCCCCCCATGGCTGCCAGTGGTTTTAAGAAGTGTGATCGGTGCTCTAAAATCATGTCTTTGACCGACACTCACAACTGCTGTGTTCATTGCCTCGAGCCAGACCATGACCTGCGAGAGGATGTCCAGCAAGGCCCTCAAGAGCTGTCAGCAGCAGCACGACAAGTTTTTCCCCGAGTCCCCGGTACCTCCCAAAGCCAAAGCCTCGTCTAAGGCCCTGACACCTCGGGTGGAGCTTTCCGAGCCTGAGCCTGTTCGTGGGTCCTCAGAAAGGGGGTTTCCCTTGAGGGAACCCAGAAAGAAGAAGAAACCCTCAAAGGCGACATCATTGAATGGTTCCGACTGGCCGGGAGCTCCCCTGGGCCGGTCCCATAGTCCGAGGTGCTCTTCCGAGGCATCGGAGAAGGAGCAACCTGCGAAGGTCCCCTGGAAGGATCCGGCCACAGATTCCCCTTTGGGGGATCCAGCGTCGGGCCCAAATCCCTCAAATCCCTCACCAAAGGCTGCGGAGCCTTCTGGGCTGGAGGCCAGAATGGCGGCCCTGGAGCGCAGTTTGTTTACCTTCATGGACCAGCAGCGGGTGCTGTTCGGTTCAACCAGTTCATCAGCCCTGACCACCGGGCCGTCGACCTCCAAGACATCACCAGAGGCCAAGCCGATCCTCGAGGTCCTTTGGCCTTGAGTCGATCCTCGGCTGAGGTCACACTCCAAGTCCTGCTCGTCGGGACCGTGGTCCTCCCCGGCAAGTCTACCGGGTGCCGGCCGTAGAGCATCGGGGCCCTTGAGGTCTGCGGAGCAGCCCTTGGGCGAGTCCTCCATGGACTACTCTGAGTGGGAGACGGAGGACGAGGAGTCCCCCGATACCCGTCGCCACCACGACATATCTTCCGATTCCCCCATGTCGGAACCTCGGTGGCGGTCCCCGCATGAGGACATGGGTTTCTTGGACTTTGTCAAGGACATGTCCAAGGCCCTGGCATTCCCAAAAGAGTCGGAGGAGGACCCTCGGGCGGAGGGGTTAGAGATCCTCTAGTACGAGGCCCCTCCGTAGTAATCGCTAACAGTACCCATCCTAGAACAGCTGATGCTCCGCATGTGGGAGACACCAGCCTCGATACTGGTGGTGAGCAGATGGTTTGACTCGATGTATCTGGTCCACTGGAGCCTGGTCTTCCAGAAGTCTCAACTGCCGCATAACTCCATGGTGGTGCATTCGGCCATGTGCCGGCTGAAAAGTCAGAAGAGACACTCCTCGGTGCCCCCTCAACCTTCCGGTTGATGTGGAGAAATTCTGCTGGCCTCTTGCAAGGCCTCTACTAGAAAGGCTTATGCTCTCAAATGGCGCAGGTTCTCTGTTTGGTGCGCCCAACAGGGGTCTGATCCTTTCTTCTGCCCAGTGCCTCTGGTGTTGCAGTACCTTCTCCACCTTTCTCAGTCAAGGCTCAAGTCTAACTCCATCTGAGTGCACCTTAGTGCCCTGGTGGCGCAACACCATCTGGTGGATGGTAAGCTCCTCTGTCCAACCATTGGTAACCCGTTTCCTTCGGAGCCTTCTCCTGTCAAAGCCCCCGGTTTGCCTTCTGGCAAATGAATGGGACTTCAGCGTTGTGTTGTGGCAGCTCACTCGCCCATCCTTTGAGTCTTTGGCTACCTGCCACCTTCGCTACCTCTCTTGGAAAGTGGTTTTCCTGGTTGTGCTCACCACCGCTCGCAGAGTTAGCCAGCTCAAAGCCCTTGTTGCAGGTGCACCTTATACCAGGTTCTACAAGAACAGAGTGGTGCTTCGCACGCACCCCAAATTCCTGCCAAATGTAGTGTCGCCCTTCCATCTTATCCGGAAGTAGTACTCCATATCTTCTTTCCAAGACCTCACTCCATTCGGGCAGAAACGGTCCTTCACACTTTTGACTGTAAGAGGGCTTCGTCCTTCTGTATCCAATGCTCTCAGGGCCACCGCAAGGCTTTTCAGTTGTTTATCTCCTACGACCCTAGTAGTCTGGGGGAGGCGGTGACTAAGCGTACGCTGTCCACCTGGGTGGCGCACTGTATCGCCCTCACTTACGAGCAGGCGGGGCTCCTGCTGGAGGGCCACATCACAGCGCACTGTGTCGGGGCCATGGCGGCTTCGGTGGCAAACTTGCGCTCTGTCCCGATGGTGGACATCTGCCGGGTCCGCCAACTGGTCTTCAGTCCATACCTTCACAGCCCATTACTGCCTGGAAAGAGAGTCCCGATGGGACAGTGCCTTTGGCTAGGCTGTGCTCCATAACTTTTTCGGGGTTTAGTTAACTCCTACCCTCCAACCCTTCTGTTTTCAAGCTACCAGAATCCTGGTTCATCGGACACAGGGATCCTACTGTGGTCTGTGGACACAGACTAAATTCCTGCTGCTTGCAGCTCCCCTCGGGGGAGTCTTAGTCTTGCTATGTGCTTTTGGGAGCCTGTAGCTGGGGAGTCCCATTTGTGAGGACTGACTTCCTGCTTGTTCCCGGAGAAAGCATAGTTACTCACCTATAACAGGTGTTCTTCGGGGACAGCAAGAATCTGTCCTCACAACCCTCCCTCCTCTCCTTGGTGTTGCTTCTTTATCATCCTCTGTTTTTGACGTCTTTTTAGCTATGTCATCTGACTGAGCAAGATGGCACCCTTGGGTAGGAAGGGGACCACGCATGCGTGGTGGCATCTCCCAAAGGCTTTCTTTGAAAGCTGGGTGGATGCTTCTGTGAAGGCTCCATCGGTACCAACGTCACCCATATGTGAGGACTGATTTCTGCTGTCCCCGCAGAACACATGTTACAGGTGAATAGCTACGCTACTCGTTCAGCCAGACTACTAGGAAGCCAAATTAATGTTCAGAATATACTAAGCTTCCAAATCAGATTCTAGCTCACCCTTATCTAAATCTGACCCTATTCTTTGAGAGTGCAAAGACAGAAAATCTGAAAGCTGTTCAGGTTCAGTGAAGGGTAGGCTTTCCCTTAAGTCACTACACTTACAAGGATACTGAAAAGAGAATAGGGCTCCAAATTCTAGAACCTGAGACCTAAATTCTAAAACGTTTCTCCTATGATTTTGAGTATTGTAAGCAAGATCTGGATAAATTATAATAATTTAACCCAAGAACTTAGTCACACTTTGACAGAAAAATTTTAAACAACCAATCACGATCTGATTCTATCAAAAAAGAGACAATAACTATAGCAAAATCCAAGCTTTCAGGTAATAGGGTGGAAGAATCATTCAAAGTTGATGATCCTCCGTAAGCACTCTATAGCTTAGTAAATGTCTTATTTCCCAGTTTAAACCTAACAGGGAGATAATAAGCTGATCCAACCGATTCTGGAACTTCCAAAGTTGCTTTCTACTAATTGCAGAACATTTTTATTTATTTAACAGGTTCTTTTTTTTTATACCGCTTTATCATTTCAGTCAAAGCAGTTTACATTGTAACTTAAACTTGGTAATATATATTAAACAGGGACATTGCTAACTTGGATTTTTCTGAGACACTGGAGGGTTGAGTGACTTGCCCAAGGCCCCAAGGAGTGCTAGTGGGAATTGAACATGTCCTTAGGGGAAATTGTAGCTGACTTAGAAAAAATTGGAAGCCTCACATTTTTCTTTCTGATGGGTTTTTCCATACGTCGAGCCTTGGCAAAAATCAACCTTCACCTTCTGAACTGGAGGGGAGTTGAGACGGGGGGAGCTCCTTCTTCGCTCCAGAAGTTATACTTCTCCTTCACTAGGCCACCTACCTTAATCAGGGCTTAGGGGAAGGGCTCTCTGCTCTGGACACATCTCCTTTGCTTGCTCAGAGTGCCACTGCAAAATATCCCCACAAAGAGCCATTGGCAGAAGAGATTGATGCCGCCTCAGTGGGGTCCCTGGACTAGCTAGATTTGCTAGAGGGCCAGTCCCGGGATGAGCTAGAGGAGGAGACTAAGGGGATCAGGACTGCTTTGGGATACAGGGCCCGTTAGTCTCCTCGTCACCTCATAAGTGCTTCCTTATTCCCCTAGATATATCTCAGCCCCTCCTTCCCTTTCTGCCTAAACCTTGGCCAACTATTTCAATGCCAAATCCACAAGATCACACTCCAATTCCCCACAAGGTCAGCACCATCCCCTCTTCGCCCCCCCCCCCCTTCACTCCCAACTTTTCCCTTCCAGTTTTGCTACCCTTTCTTCCTTTTCTGTCATCGCTGATGAGGAAAACCACACACCACCTTTCCTCCTTCAAACTCACTACCTGCTCCTCTGATCCTATTACCACCCATCTCCTAAACTCCATCGCTCCATTGTAATCCCTTCCATCTCTCATATTCTCAACTCTTCCTGCAGCCTTCAAGCCTGCTGTGGTCGTGCTTCTCCTTAAGAAGCCCTCACTTGACCCTACTTGTCCTTCTAACTATCAACCCATCTCCCTCCTCCCCTTCATCTCTAAACTACTTAAATGTGCGGTTCACCACTTTTGCCTTGACTTTCTCTCCTCAAGCACTTCTGGGTCCCTTGCAATCTGGCTTTCATCCATTCTACTGAAACAGCTCTTGCCAAATTCTCCAGCAACCTGTTCCTGGTAAAATTCAAGGGCCTTTACTCCATCCTCATCCTTCTTGACCTTTCTGCTGCTTTTGACACTGTTGACCACCACCTTCTCCTTGATACCTTGTCCTCTCTTGGTTTTAAGGACTCTGTGCTGTCCTGGTTCTCTTCTTATCTCTCCCATCATACTTTCAGTGTCTGTTCTGGTGGATTCTCATCTATTGCTATCCTGCTTTCAGTTGTTGTACCTCAAGGGTCTGTCTTGGGCTCACATCACTCCTTTTTCTCTCTCTCTACCCAATCCCATGGAATGCTCATCTCTTCCCATGGCTTTCAGTAACATCTTTACACTGTCTCTCAGATCTATCTCTATACCTGAAAGCTCTCCGGTCATCCAGGCCTGGATCTCTGCCTGCCTATCTGACATTACTACTTGGATGTCTCACTGCCATTTGAAATTGAACATGGCCAAAACTGAGCTGCTTGTTTTCCCCCTAAACCCACACTTCCCCCTTTCTCAATCTCTGTGAATAATGTGCTACTTCTCCCTGCTTTCTCGGCTCACAGCCTTGGGGTTGTCTTTGACTCCTCCCTCTCCTTCTCCACACACATCCAACTGATAGCTAAAATCTGTTGTTTCTTTCTCTATAACATCAACAAAATTCACCCCTTTCTTTTTGAACACACTAATAAGACACTCATCCACTCTTTAGTCATCTCCCGCCTAGAGTATTGCAACCTCCTCCTTGCTGTTCTCCCTCTCAATCATTTCTCTCCCCTTCAATCTGTTCATAGTAATATAGTAAATGATGGCAGATAAGGACCAGCATGGTCCATCCAGTCTGCCCAGCAAGATGGCAAGAGTAGGCGCACCTGCTTCTCTGTGCAGGTCACCTTTCTCAACGTCCCCATCCAGGGGTGAACCTACCGCTCCATGCAGGACACCCCTGTTCGTTGGGAAATTAGACAGTTAAGTTTATTTAGATTTTATCCTGTTGCTGTAAGGGGATCCACTGTGTCTGTCCCATGCCATTTTGAATTCTGTCACTGTATTTGCCCCCACCACTTCCATCAGGAGGGCATTCCAAGCATCCACCACCCTTTCAGTGAAAAAGTATTTCCTAACATTGCCTTTCAATTTACCCCCTTGCAGCTTCATGTTATGCCCTCTAGTTTTTTAGCTTCCCCGTCTTTGGAAGAGGTTTGTTTGTTCATTATTTCTCTTTAAGTAGTTAAAGTCTGAATCATATCTCCCCTGTCCCTCCTCTCCTCCAGAGTGTACATAATTAGGTCTTCACGTCTCTTCTCCTAAGGCTTCTGATGCAGGCTCCAAATCATTTTGGTCGCCTTCCTCTGAACATATGACGGTATATAGGAGGTAATTTTATAAAGGCAGTTCTCTCATGAAATACTGACCAGCATGAAGGTGCATACTTTGCTGATAGGCATAGCTGTGGGGGCATGGTCTGGGTGGAGTTTTCTTATACGTGCATGGATTATAATCTGTGCGTGTACATGTGTAAAGTGCACGTGAGCAGATGGAAGTGGTCGCGCCTATATTCAAGGTGGACTGTCTGCTACATGCTAGCATTTTATGAAGACAAATGGGCACCTACCCATGGCACCTTGTTATAAAATTACCCGCAAAGCACAATAAATCAAATAGAACAGATAAACTAATGCTTGATAATAGCAGCAAAAATGGAACTAGTGACCCTATAAGATAGCAGGGCCGGGATGTGTGTATCAGGGAGTACTTACCTTTCCAGTCTTTTTATATCCTTTGCAAGATATGGTCTCCAAAACTGAACACAGTATTCCAAGTGAAGCCTCACCAGTGACTTATACAGTGGCATTAGTACCTCTTCATTTCTGCTGGTAATTCCTCTTTGTATGCAATGCAACATCCTCCTGGCGTTTGCCACTGCCTTGTCGCACTGTTTCGCCACCTTGAGATCCTCAGAAATAATCACACCAATGTCCTTCTCCTGGTCTGTGCACACCAACCTCTCACCCCCTTTCGCGTACATTTCCCCTGGATTTATGCTTCTCAAGTGCATGACACTGCACTTCTTCGCATTAAATCTTAACTGCCATGCATTAGACCATTCTTCCAGCTTTTGTAGATCTTTCCTCATGTTATCCACTCCCTCAGGGGAGTCCACTCTGTTGCAAATTTTTGTGTCATCTGCAAAAAGACAGACTTTTCCATGCAGTTCTTTAGCAATATCACTCAAAAATACATTGAACAGTGCCGGACCCAGGACCGAACCCTGGGGCACCCTGCTAACCACCCTCCTTTCATCCGAGTGAGCTCCATTTACCATCACCTTCTGTCGTCTGTCAGTCAACCAATTTCTGATCCAGTTCACCACCTTGGGACACATCCCCAAACTACTGAGTTTATTGATAAGCCTCCTATGAGGAACAGTATCAAAGGTTTTGCTGAAATCTCTAGGTAGATCACATCCATCGCATGCCCTTGATCTAGTTTTCTGGCCACCCAGTCAAAGAACTCAATCAGATTTGTTTGGCAAGATCGTCCTTTGGTAAAACCATGTTGCCTCGGATCATGCAACCTGTTGGTTTTGAGAAAGTCCATTATTTGCTCTTTCAGGAGCGCCTCCATTACTTTTCCTGCCACTGAGGTAAGGATTACTGGCCTGTAAGTTTGTCACTTCTTCCCTATTAGCACTTTTGTGGCGAGGTACCACATCAACCCTTCTCCAGTCCTGTGGAATGTCTCCTGTCTCCAAGGATCTATTAAAAACATCCTTTAAAGGCCCTGCAAGAACTTCTCTGAGCTCTTTCAGTATCCTGGAGTGTATCCCATCTGGTCCCATAGACTTGTCCATTTTCAGTTTTGCAAGCTGTTCTAACATATCATCTTTTGTGAATGGTGTGGTGTCTACTCCATGCTCTGGTCTTTCTACCAAGTGGGTTTGGAGAAAGTTCTTGGCAGATCATAGCACTGGCCTGCTTTCTTGGTCATATGTAGGGGCAATCTCTGTCTACTTATGGAGATGTGGTTGGCTTCCTTAGGGGAGTTAAGCACCTGAGGCCGCCTTCTCATCTGGTTATTCTGCCATGGGATCTTAACTTGGTTCTTTTGGCATTGACATTGCCACCTTTTGAGCTTCTCAAGAAAATCTCACTGAAGACTGACTGTGGCTTTTCTGGTTACTAAAGGAGTAGCCTAGTGGTTAAAGCAACAGCCTAATACCTAAGAGTTCTGGGTTCGATTCCCAATGGCATTCCTTGTGACCTTGGGCAAGTCACTTTACCCTTCTCTGCCTCAAATGAAAAGGCCTAGCAATCTATTTCCAGTCACACCTTGCCAAGAAACCCCAGGGGCTGCTGGGTCGCCAGAAGTCAGCATTGACTTGACAGCACTTAAAATAAATAAATAAAAAATGTGATTTCTGCTCGGCCTTCCAAGCCCTAATCCTTCCTCATGCCGATTTCTGCAATGCAATATACCACGGCCTCCCGCAGTCCACCCTCCTCCCACTACAAATTGCCCTCCACACTGCTACACGCACTATACAAGGAGCATCCAAATATGATAGAATCACCTCTATACTCAAACTCCGCTAGCTACCACTTCCCAGCAGAATCACATACAAAGCCCTCCTACTAACACACAAGGCTCTCCACTGCACCCTTGCTATCCATCTACAAACTCTTCTTCGGCCCTCGACCCCAACAGGCCACGAAGACTCTCCATGACTCACAAACTCACTATACCTCACTCCAGAACAAAGCACACACAACAAACATGTCACAGAGCCTTTGAACTATATGCACCCTCAATTTGGAACACGCTCCCTAACCATATAAGAAATATCACTGACATCCCTACATTCCACAAACATCTCAAAACCTTCCTGTTCTCAACACGTCAACCCTGACTCCGAACCAGAAGCGCACTGGACCCCCTTAGTAAATGTACACATGAAACTGCTAGCCCTACGGACCTACTTGATACATGTATATAGTTATAATGATCTCCAGGAACAAGCAGGAATGAGTCTTCACATATGGGTACGTCGGTACCGACGGAGTCTGCGTGGGAACGCTTCCCAGCGTCCAATCAAAGAGCTTTTGGAAGCATCCCACCACGCCTGCGTGCTGCCTTCCCGCCTTTCCCAACTGCCTCTCCTCAGTTTTCGTTTTCCGCGGAGGCTGCAGGACGTCCTCCTGTCACCGCAGAAAATTCTTGTTTTATTTCTTTAGTTTTCTTGTGGTCGTGGCTGTCTTCCCGATGCCACCGGTACCGCCGGTGTTTTCTTTTCTTTTCTTGTAAAATCTTCCTTTTTCACGGGATATTTTTTCTTCTTGGTGTCCCACGGTTCATTAGGCCTGTCAGGCCTCTTCTTTTTTTTTTTTTTTTTTTCCTTCATGGAACCGCCTGCCACTTTCTCCAAGAAATGTTCAGACTGTGGCGGTACAACTTTATTTTTAGACCCTCGAAATCGGTGTCTAACCTGCTTGGGTCCTGACAACACTTTGGTGAGGTTTTCAACATCGAGGTTTTCAACATCGAGGTTCCCTCGATACACAGTTTCCCTCCAACTTCGGGGCACCGTCCCCTCCTTCTACACAGGATCAGGTAACCCACAAACAGTCTGTTAAGACTAGCCAGCCCTCGAGTGGTAGGTCTCATGCACAGCATGTAGACGGCTCCGGCCTTGCCCTCGAGGGCCCACTGGTTTCAAAACCCCGGTGGGAGTCTTCGGTCTCCAAAGCCTTTCAGGGGTTTCGGGTTGTTCCTGGGGTTCACCCCTCACAGAACATACCTGAGCCGTGTCCGGTGGTGGCAGCCGCTTCGAGCGGTACCGATACCCCGGCATTGGTGTTGGATGAAACACTCCTCACCAGGGATGGTCATCTGGCGTCCTCGGTACCTTCGGGACCGGTGGATTCTCTCCAGACTGACTTTCCTGCACCGATACTACCACCGACGTCGGTACCCTCCAGACGTGCATCGATAGCCTCGCTTTTTTCGATGCCGAGTCTCGAATCGATCTCCAGTCTGGAGGACTGGGTACCGACTCGCCTTGGTACCGGCTCTTGGCGGTACCGAAGGCTCGGTTCCGATGATTCGGATCCGCAACTCTTGGTTCCCTCGGGGCCGATTGAGCTGCCCTCGATGCCGAGTTTGGAATCGATCTCTAGTCTGGAAGACTGGGTACCAATACGCTTTGGTACCGACACCGATCGATACCGCTGGCTCACTACCGAGGATAGCGGCCGAAGGTTTTCGGTTACCCCGGTACCGATTGAACGGTCACTGATTACTGCTCCGATGTCTCTGTCGGGCTCGACTCCGATATCGGTACCGGTATCCACAGTAACATCATGCCCAACTCCTGCCATGCTTTTTTCAACAGGATCGCTCCTTTCTATACCAAGCTTGGAGTCGATACCTGGCATGGACAATGTGGTAATGACGGTCGCTGCTCCTGACAACCAGTACCGGCGACCATCCCTTAAGCATTCCACACTGCACTCTGCAGGATCTTCTATTCCAATATATTTGGATAGTTCTATCGGTGCTCAGGCTAGTTCTTCAGATCTAACCTGTCCAAGGGAGATTCCTGTTGGGGATCCCTCTTTTCAGAGTTTCCTCCTGGATATAGCAAGATCTCTTGCCATTCCTATCCCAGGACATGATCCTGCACAAGGCTCTGTTTCTACCACAGCAAAGGAGAACATAATGCTTCCTTTGCATCATTCCTTGCAGGAACTCCTTCTAGGAATGTGGGAAACGCCTTTAAGGGTACCCCCACCTTCCAGAGCAACTGATCTCTTATATCAGGTGCCCCTCTCCAGGGTTTCAAAAGACT
The DNA here is from genome assembly GCA_033557465.1 of Ichthyophis bannanicus. NCBI lineage: Eukaryota > Metazoa > Chordata > Amphibia > Gymnophiona > Ichthyophiidae > Ichthyophis > Ichthyophis bannanicus. The sequence continues at coordinate 19,905,037 of CM066037.1, read as the reverse complement.
CAGCTTCCTCATCATTCCATAGTAGTGGAATCAGCAATGAGGCGGATAAAGAGTAAGAAAAAGCACTCTTCTTATCCGCCAGGTCGTGAGTCTAAGACACTAGATGCCTTTGGACGTCAAACCTTCCAGACATCTATGCTTTCTGCAAGAATTCTCTCATATATTTTTTTATGAGTCTGTCTCTTGAGGAGGTCACAAAGCAATTACATCTTTTGATTCCTTCTCTTTCAGAGTCCAAGAGTGCAGGCTATTCTTCGCTGCTTAAGCATCTTCAGAGTATCTCTTGCTTTCTTACTCGTGCTTCCCTAGACTCTTTTGAGTCTGCTAGCAGGATTTCTGCTATATCTATAGGGGCACGACGTAGAGCCTGGCTTCAGGCTTCAGACTTAGACAAATGGGCACAGCAAAGACTGGGACATACTCCTTGTACTGGAGACAATCTTTTCAACAAGGAGTCTTTACGTCAGGTTACTCAGTTGTCCACTGGCTTACCTGTTCCTAAGGGCTGTTCTGCACCTTCTTCTGTCCCAGTAGGTAGGAAATGTCCTGCCAAACCTTCTTCCCATAGGAGAAGAAGGTTTTATGCATCATTTGCCCATCATGCAGATGTTCCCAAACAGGTGAAGCATCGTCCTGGTCTGCAGAATTCAACCTCTCACCAGGCTCAGCAAACCCAGCAACTGCAGGGTTTCTGATCAATCTTCATCAGATGCTTGTGACTCTGGGGGTTAGAATCCGCAGTTGCTTCTTCTCAATAGAGGCAATCCACTGCTCTCTTTCTAAACCCTAGACATGGATCTCTTTCCAAAAGACATCCATTTTTCTATATTCTATGAGCTGTCAGGATGTTCATGCCTATAGGGCATAGGGTTCTCCTCTTCTTCCTGCTAGGGAAAGAGGTCTAACCACTATCAAATGATAGTTCCTGTGCCAGCATGTCTTTTTTCCTTTCTATAGACTCACTACTTTGTAAGTCTTCTTCAGCTCCATTCTTTTTACCTTCTTACCAAGCTGTAAGAGCGGTATTGCTTCACTGGAGGGCTTTTCTCAGCCTCTCTAATTTTGTTACTTTTCCAGTGCGGAGTTCTCTTCTCTGAGTTGACTCCTCTTTTTCAATCTTGCTTTGAAGCAGTTCATCAGACATGTCCAGAGTTTTTACTCCTGTTCTGTCTGTTCTTCCTGTTTTTAAACAGTAACATTCTTTTTGCTGTCTGGCAAGCAGCTGCCAATGCAGGAGCCTTAATGTTTGGACCACTGGTTCTTGTCCACCAGCAACCAGATTTGTCCTCCACTAACATTCTCTCTGGTCTTAGTAGTGGCTCCAAGTCAGTGCTGTCATCTGTCTTGGAAACCTTTTCACTACAAGCTTGTTAGATTGTCTTCTCTTTCTGCCATCTCCATTCCCCTGGGTTTGGCAGCATAGTTGACATAAGTACTGGCTCTCCAGTAGTCAGTTCTATCTCTTCATTCTCCTGCATCATGCTCTCTGCAATCCTACAGAGAAGCTCTCCACTATGGGCCCTTGCTAGAGAGCATGGGGTTTTTTTCTCCAACAGCTGTCCTAGATGGCTGGAAAAGGCTTTTTCAGTCATGTCTCCCATGACTAGAAAGGATCTCCCTTTTTAATATAAAGGACATAGGCCTTCTCTTATGTGAAAGCTTAAGGAGTTGCCAATTCCCTGCTTTGGTCCATAGTATTTCCAATCGGGAATATGCTTTTCTCCTTGCAGCTCGTCCTCATGGTAAGAACGCATGATACCTTTCTACCCTTAAGCAGGTCAGCATGGTATCTCATTTTTATGCGTCTCCTGTTCACTTACCATGCTAGAGTTCTAGAATACTCGGGACTTGCTGGCTGCAGACTGATATCATCCTCTGCTTTTCACGTAACCGTCCTGGTTATTTCACTACCTAGCATCCCTGTAGCTCATAACCAGTGGGAACAGATTCTCTATATATCTTCTCAAGTGGGTTCCACCTTCTTGTTATTAGATGAATCTTTCCTCTCCACATTTTCCTATGTGAATACCGTTCTGTAGGCATATCTCTGTCTGCTTTATTGCAGACACCCATATAGAGGCCTATATATTCATATCTGTAGCATACATCTTACAGATGTCTATGTCTATCTTTGTGTGTATTTTATGCCCTTCATATCTCACTATAGATATATTCTCATATATCTATCTATCTGTCGAGATATTTACTATGGGTAGATAGGTATCCTGCATTTATCTACCTGACTGTCCAGGCTCATATAACTATATGATTCTGATAGATGGGCTTTACCCATACCTATGCTATCCAGCATGTTTGGGGTTCCACACTCACAACCATTTTTGTGGTAGTTAGCAACTTCCACCATAACCTTAAGGTTTAGGTACCTCTGAAGCTCTCCATGTTCCAGTATCTCTCCTAGCTGACCCCAGTTAGGAGAGACATTGCAGATCTTCAGCTAATCACAGGCTCTAACGCTTCAGGCGTTTGTCCTTTCTTTTGGGATATAAGGGGTTTTCATACCTTTTCCTCCCACAAGGACTGTGCCTGTTTGTACAATCCGGTCGGCCTTCTCTTTTTGCTCCCAAGGGTGAGCCACCCTGTCGCCAAAGGAATTTGGCTTTTATCATAAAGCCTTCCGCTGAAGGCCCGCCGTTTTTGGTACTACCCCAGTTCTCACTGGGGTTCCCTCTTACCTTTCAGGAATCTGACCTCCTCTCTTTTTTTCCTACAGGTTTATTACCTCCACTTCACAGTGAGGTCATCCTTGAGGTTCCCCTACTGGGTTCCCCAGTAGATCCCATGAACCTCCTTACTGCTGTGTAATCCTGTTAGGGGAGGTCCATATTGCAATATTCCTTCAATATCATTGATGATAATTATCATCCACACATGGACTCCTTCCCTGCAGTCCTATGCTAGGTTAGCTGTCCACAGCAACTTTCTTTCTTCAACTCCTACCCCCCATCCTCAGGATGCCTGGTGTTGTGCGGGATAGCATGTTCCAACCTATAACATGCTGGGACTCCAGGCATCTTAGCTTGGGAGTCCCCATATGTGAAGACTCATTCCTGCTTGTTCCTGGAGATAGCACAGTTACTTACCTGTAACAGGTGATCTCTGGGAACAGCAGGAATAAGTCTTCACAACCCACCCACCTCCCCAGGAGTTGTATCTCTATCTATCTTTCCTTTCCTCTCTCTCTCTCTTTGTCTCAGCTTTAAAACTTAACTGAGGAGAGGCAGTTGGGAAAGGCGGGAAGGCAGCACGCAGGCGTGGTGGGATGCTTCCAAAAGCTCTTTGATTGGACGCTGGGACGCGCAGACTCCGTCGGTACCGACGTACCCATATGTGAAGGCTTATTCCTGCTGTTCCCAGAGATCACCTGTTACAGGTAAGTAACTGTGCTTTCCATGTACATAGTTTTATACATAGTTGACTGTTATTTGTAATTTGAATTTGGTTCAATGTAAAGCACTTTGACCCGGTGAAAAGCGGTTTATAAGCCTTGCTAAATAAATGATAAGCCTCCAGCTTTGCAGAAGGTAAAGAGGGTTAAATTGGAAGATGTTGGGGAAGGTCTGAAAGTGGATACAGTCTAATAGAAGATTTAGTTTGTGGGTGTAGCAGTTAAGTAAGTAATTTGGAGAGGTGGGAAGAATGTTAGGACTCGTCTGTATTGGGCATTGTAAGTAGGAGAGAGGGGTATTTGTCAAGCAGGCTCATGACTGTGTTAGCTATGCAAAGTGCTAGTTTGATTGTGGAATATTATCATGAAAAAATTAAATAGAGGTTAAAGTCAAAAGGGAATGTTTTCTAATATAAAAGTAGCCTAGTTTTGAAATAAGTACAGTATTTGGAGAGAAATAAAAGTGATGTTTTCAGTCTGTGCAGTGCTGCTGTAAAGATCAGTCTCCACTGAGCTCTTCCTTCATGCTCATAGTAAAGTGAACCAACTGGATCCATGTAATGACAGCAGAACCTTTGCAGACCTGGGCAGGACGGCCTGGTTCTGGCATGTGCTTTGATAACTCATTGTTCATTTGATCCTTCCTCTCTTATGACTAAGATCTTCAGCTGGAACAACTTCTGGCCATCAGACGCTGCCATTGTGCAGCAACAAAAAGAGATGTTCTAAACATTATTCAGGGATGCTTCCCAGGTTCCAAGTCCGGTGTTGGTGGTGGTCCTAACCCATCACTTTTGTATAAGATTCCTCATTTCATTGTTTATATTCAATCATACAACTGTGTGCACCTGTAGGAAACATTTGAAGTGATATAATCTGCTTCCATACTGCTGTTTGAGACAGCATATAGGAAGTAATTTTATAAAGGCAGTTCTCTCATAAACTGCTGGCCAGCATGAAGGTGCATACTTTGCTGATAGGCATAGCTGGGGGCATGGTCTGGGTGGAGTTTTCTTATACGTGCATGAATTATAATCTGTGCGTGTACATGTGTAAAGTACACGTGAGCAGGTGGAAGTGATCATGCCTATATTCAAGGTGGACTGTCTGCTACATGCTAGCATTTTATGAAGACAAATGGGCACCTACCCATGGCACCTTGTTATAAAATTACCCGCAAAGCACAGTAAATCAAATAGAACAGATAAACTAATGCTTGATAATAACAGCAAAAATGGAGCTACTGACCCTATAAGATAGCAGGGCCGGGATGTGTGTATCAGGGAGTACAGCATAGTTACTCACCTGTAAAAGGTGATCTCCGGGAACAGCAGGAATTTAGTCTTCATATATGGGTATTGTTGGTACCGACGGAGCCTGCGCGGGAACGCTTCCCAGCATCCAATTAGAAAGCTTTTGGGAGCATCACACAGTGCCTGCGTGCTGCCTTCCCGCCGTTCCCAACTGCCTCTCTCCAGTTGAGTTTAAAGCTGAGACTAAGAGAGAGCGAGAGGGAAAGAGAAAGAGGTAGATAGAGAGATACAACTCTTAGGGGAGGTGGGTGGGTTGTGAAGACTAAATTCCTGCTGTTCCCGGAGATCACCTGTCACAGGTAAGTAACTATGCTATCTCCAGGAACAAGCAGGAATGTAGTCTTCACATATGGGGACTCCCTAGCTTTAGATGCCAGGGAGAGAACCCCAGAAGTTGTGTGTCCCTGTGAAAGGGCTCCACTTCCCCCCATAGATCTCCGGCATCCTACCAGGGATGGTGGGTAGGAGTTGATTAGGTATGGAACAGGTGTTGGAGAACAGCCTGACCAAACAAGGCATCACGGCGGGAGTCCTTGTCCAAGCAGTAATGGGCTGTGAAGGTATGAACGGAGGCCCAAGTGGCTGCTCGACACATGTCGTCGATAGACACAGAGTGCAGATGAGCCATTAAAGCTGCCATGGCTCTCACATTGTGAGCTGTGACATGGCCCTCTAGAGGAAGATTCTTACTCTGATAGGCAAAGGAAATACACTGAGCAATCCAGTTAGACAGTGTTCTCTCGGAGACTGGAAGTCGCAAATGAGAAGGATCAAAAGCAACAAAGAGTTGAGAGGACTTTCTATGTTGCTGTGTTCTTTGTAAGTAAAAGGCTAAAGCTCTTTTACAGTCCAAAGTATGAAGATTCCTTTCTGCATTTGATGCATGAGGCATTGGGAAAAGCACAGGCAGGTAGACCGTTTGGTTTAGATGAAAAGGCGAGACCACCTTTGGCATAAAGTGTGGATGAGTCCTAAGGACTACCTTGTCATGATGGAACCTTGTATAGGGAGGATCAGCCACTAGTGCCTGCAACTCACTGATGCGACGTGCTGATGTGATTGCAATGAGAGAGATAACTTTCCAGGAAAGGAATTTCAATGAGGTAGTAGCTAAGGGTTCGAAAGGTGGCTTCATGAGCTGGCCAAGAACCAGGTTTAAGTCCCATGCCACTGGTGGTGGCCTAATGGGAGGCTTAGTTAGAAGAAGGCCTCTCATAAATCTTGCTATAAGAGGATGGGAGGAAATAGGTTGTCCATTTAAAGGCTTGAAAGAAGCTGCGATAGCACTCAAATGGACTTAATGAGTTAGTCTTAAGTCCTGCATTGGATAAATGAAGGAGATACTTCAGTAATGATTCCAGAGGTATCGCAAGGGGGCTAAGACCCTTTTGCGAGCACCATAATGGTAAACCTTTTCCACTTGAAAGCTTAAGAGCGTCTTGTGGAAGGTTTTCTGGAAGCATAAAGGATATCCTTTACTTGCTGAGAAAGGTTAAGATCATGAAGATCTAGGCCTTCAGCAACCAAGCCCTGAGATGCAGAGACTGGGGATTGGGATGCCATAACATTCCGTCCTCCTGGGACAGGAGATCTGGAGCAGACCCTAACTCCAGAGAGGGGAGCTTGAGAGAGATTTAGAAGCAGAGGGTATCACACTTGCCGTGGCCAATGTGGAGCTATGAGAATCATACGGCCTCCGTCTCTCTGAAGCTTGAACAGGGTTTTGGGGATTAGGGGAATGGGTGGAAAGGCATAAAGGAAGTCTTAACCCCAATGTAGGAGGAAAGCATCCCTGGCCTGAGAGCCCTGAGCCGGAATTCTGGAACAGAACCAGGGAAGTTTGGCATTCAACGGACTTGCAAAGAGGTCTATGTCCAGGGTTCCCCAAATTTGAAAAATCTTGGCCACCTGGTCTGCATGTAGAGACCATTCGTGTGGAAGCAGAACTCAACTGATTCTGTCTGCCCAAGAGTTTTGGCTACCTGGAAGATACACTGCCAGGAGATGAATCTGATGCTCTCTGGTGAGGGCCCATAGTCGCAAAGCTTCGTTGCAAAGTGACAGAGAGCCTGTTCCTCCCTGCTTGTTCACGTAGAACGTGTCTGCTTGATTGTCCGTATGAATGAGGACTGTCTTGTAGCTGAGCAGGGTGTGTAACACTCGAAGAGCAAGGAAGATTGCTCTGAGCTCTAAGAGATTGATGTGTCGGTGAGTCTCCTGTGGAGTCCAAGTGCCTTGGGTGGAGAGGTCGTGCAGATGAGCTCCCCAACCCATTGGTGAAGCATCTGTTGTGAGAGTTGCCTGGGGTAAAGATTGTTGAAAAGGGGACCCCACCAACAGGTTTTGAGTGGACTGCCACCATTGGAGGGACAAAATAAGGCGATTTGTGTTTGCTATTTTGTCTGACAGGCACTCTGATGCCTGGGTCCATTGAGTGGATAAAGTCCACTGGGCTGCTCTCATATGGAGGCGAGCATAAGGAACCACATGCACAGTAGATGCCATGTGGCCTATTAGTTGTAACATTTCTCGAGCAGTGAGAAGAGGCTTTAGCACTGCTTGAGAAGCTAACTGCACCATGCGAAGGCAACGGGTCTAGGGAAGATAGGCCCTTGCTTTTCTGGTATCCAGCAAAGCTCCTATGAACTCTAGAGACTGAGTGGGAGTTAGGCTGGATTTTGGGATGTTTATGACCAGACCCAAATACTGAAGGATACGCATTGTGCAAGATAGAGAAATCCTGGCCTCTGACTCTGATGGGGCTCGAATGAGCCAGTCGTCTAAGTAGGGGAAGACGAATATTCCTAGAGTGTGAAGAAATACTGCTACCACAGCCATGCACTTCGTAAACACTCTTGGTGCTGAGGCCAGGCCAAAAGGAAGCACCCTGTATTGGTAGTGCTTTCCTTGAAAAAGGAACCGAAGGAACTTTCTGTGAGTTGGATGGATGAGAATATGAGTGTACGCATCCGTGAGATCTAGAGAACAAAGCCAATCCTGACTCTGAAGGTATGGCAACAGAGTTCCCAGAGAAATCATCTTGAATTTCTCTTTGAACAGGAATTTGTTCAATTCTCTGAGGTCTAAAATAGGTCTGTATTCCCCTCTTTTCTTTGGGATAAGGAAATAGGGGGAGTAAAACCCTGTACCCTGTTGAGGAATGGGTACCTCTTCTATTGCCCCTTGGGCAAGAAGCATAGTGACCTCTTGATCTAACAGGTTGATGAGAGAGGTCGGAGAATAGAACTGTCTTACCATTGTGGGAGGGAGCATGCAGAGAAAGTGAAGCTTGTACCCCTCTTTTATAATGGAGAGAGTCCAATGTTCTGCTGTTATCTGCCCCCATCTGGGGGCAAAGTGAGACAACCTTCCTGGAATGGTGGAAGGTTCTGGTCCATTGAGGGCCAGGAAGGCTAAGTTCTCTAGACGGAAGTCAAAGGCCTTGTGGAGGCTGAGACTGCTGAGACGGTTGAGGCCTAGCAGTTTTTGCTTTCCTTTGTTTAGGTGGTTGCTGACTCTTTCGGGCAGGCTGACCTGCAGAACGTCCCTGCTGAGAATAAGAGGGATAAAACCTCTTCTTTTTGGAGAAGAATGGTTTCTTGAAAGATTTCCTCCTTGCAGGATCAGCTGTGGCTTTGGATAATCTATCCAAAGTGGAGTTGTCAGCATCTAACTCAATGGCTTTCTCTTGCCAATTTTTGCCGAATAGATTCTCACCTGTACAAGGGATATTGCCCAGTTTGTCCTGCACCCAGAGCTCCAAATCGGATGCCTGGAGCCAGGCAATTCTACGTGCACCTATGGCAATGGCAGAGGTTCTGCTTATGCACTCAAAACAGTCAAAAGCTGCACGATTGACAAACTTAGAAACATCCTGGGCATGTTTAACCAGTGTGAGAAAATCCTGCCTCTTATCATCAGGAAGAAGAGGGCTCTAAATCTCCTGTGACTTCCTTAAGGAACATTCCCATATATAAAATATAGGAACTGATCCTGGCAGAAAGCATGGAAGCCTGGAAAGTACGACGTCCAAAGGCATCCAAAGTTCGACACTCACGTCCTGGAGGATTAGAGGCACGCCTCTTTGCACTTCTGATCCTCCTCATAGCTGATTCCACCACAATAGAGTGGTGAGGAAGCTGAGTCTTTTGGAAACCAGGACAAGGAGGGACTCGATACATGGTATCCAGTCTACGAGAGTGAGGAGAGGTGGTAAGAGGTGTTTCCCACATTCTTAGCATGAGATTATGTAAGATCTCATGGACAGGCAAAGTAGCTACCTCCTTAGGAGCCTTGGGATATTGTAGAATCTCCAACTCCTTTTCCCTGGGCTCTGTTTCGGGAGCCACAGTAATGGAAAGACCTCGAGCCACCTCCCTGATAAAATCCTGAAAGGAGATATCTTCTGGAGGAGACATCCTACGTTTAGTAGAAGAAGGCTCCTCCGGGAGAAGTATTCCGGTACCGACAGAGCTGTCAGAATCCTCAGACTCCTCCGTGGTTTCAAAATACCTTCTGTCCGGATGCTCTTGTAGAGCACGATACCTGTACCGACCGAAGTCGGTGCCGGGGGGAATCGGTACCGGAGTATCAGTACCAGAAGGCATAGCATGACTGGGTGCCAGAAAAGCAGACACCGATGTTGATGCTGATGCCATCGGTACCGGTGCCGGTACCGGTTGAACTGTCTGACGCGGTTCCGAGGGTGTCGATGCCTCAAGGAGAGCCACCAGACTGCATTCAATAGCCAGGAACCTCTGGTCTATCGACTGCCGATGCCTGGGTATCGGTACCGGAGAAAGCCGGTACCACAGAGCATGGCACCCGTAGTTCTGCCGAGGTTGAGGCCTCGAGAACATCCTGGAGCCCCGATAATGCTTTGGAAGCCGAAGCCTCCCGCCGGGGCAATTTTGCCGGTACAGAACCCTCAAGGGCAATGCCAGAGGCATCTCGATGCTTGGAAGGAGATCTACCCTTTGAGGCCCGGCCAGACTTATGTTTAGTTACCTGAGATCCATGGGAGGAAGACGAAGCCCTGGAAGACGTCAATGCCACAGAAGCTGCATCGGAGGGAAAAAGGGTGCTGAGCTTAGCAGCTCGGTTTTGTTGACTCCTCTTGGATATCATGGCACAGGCCATACACTCCGAGATGGAGTGGTCAGGACCTAAACATTTAAGACACCACTCATGGGTGTCAGTGACGGAGATGGTACCGCCACACCTGGTGCACTTCTTGAAACCCGAAGCGGGTTTTTCCATAGTGGAGGAAATTTTGGGCCTAAGGCCAAAATGGCGCGTGCACCTGAGGAAGAAAAGTTTGGAAAAATATACTAAATATATATATTTTTTTTTTGAAAGGAAAGAAAGAAGAACCGGCGGTACCGGTATAGCGTCGAGGAAGGCAGACGCGACCACAAAAAAGAAGGAGAATAAGAATCATTTTCTGCGGTGACAGGAACAACGACCTGCTGGCTCCGCGGAAAACGAAGAACTGGAGAGAGGCAGTTGGGAAAGGCGGGAAGGCAGCACGCAGGCGCTGTGGGATGCTCCCAAAAGCTTTCTAATTGGATGCTGGGGAGCGTTCCCGCGCAGGCTCCGTCAGTACCGACGATACCCATATGTGAAGACTACATTCCTGCTTGTTCCTGGAGATTTACCTTTCGTTTTTTTCTTTAAGCTTAATTTTCTTTCTTTCAGAGATCCTTCATATTTAGAAATGTTATAAATATTAATTTAAGAACATAAGATATGCCATACTGGGTCAGACCAAGGTCCATCAAGCCCAGTATCCTGTTTCCAACAGTGGCCAATCTAGGTCATACGTACCTAGCAGTTTCCCCAAAAGACAGAGGTTCCACAATGCTTGTATTGGGTTAAGCATTGATATCCTGGGTACCTTCTTAATAATGGTTTATGGACCTTTCCTTCAGGAACTTGTCCAAACCTTTTTTAAACCCAGCTACACTAAGGACTTGCTGTAGGGACAACTAAGGAGCTTTTTATTTATTTTCACTTATTTCTTTTTCCTTTATTTCTGGGGAGCTCTCTCTCTTTTAGCAGACAGAAGAAAGAGGAGCTGTTTGGTTATTAAAGCTAGTTCAGCATAAAAAAAGAAAGCACCTCAGGGCAGTATTAGGGGCAGGGGCCCTTCTCCGGAGGACAAGGAGGTTGATTGGGGCCTCTCTGTATTATAATCGCTTCTTTCTCTGGAACAAGCAGGAAGTCAGTCGTCACATATGGGTGACGTCGGCACCGACGGAGCCCTCGCGGAAGCATCCCCCCAGCAATATCACTAACAAAGATGATAAAAAAGGATCAGACTAAGGACAGATCCCTATGGCACAACACTGATAACCACCACCTCCTCAGAGTGAACTCCATTTACCTGTACCCTTTGCTGCCTCCCAGTCAACCAGTTTCTAACCTAGTCAGTCACTTCAGAGTCCATCCCTAGGGTGTTCAGTTTGTTTATAAGTTGCCTGTGCGGAACAGTGTCAAAGGCTTTACTGAAATCGAAGCACACCACATCTAGGACTTTACCGCAGTCCAACTCCCTGGTTACCATGTCAAAGAAATAATCAGATTTGTCTGATAGGACCTGCCTCTAATAAAGCCATGCTGCCTCGGATCCTGCAATCCATTGGACACCAGAAACCTCACTATTCCTTCTGTTAGCTGCATTTCCAATAATTTACTCATCACAGAGGTTCGACTAACCGGCCTGCAGTTTTCAGCCTCATCCTTGCCATATCCCTAGATGTATTCTTGTCCTCAGCTGTTGTAATGTCTGTCTCTACTAGATTGTAAGCTCTGATGAGCAGGGACTGTCTTTTTCACATATGCCTGTACAGCACTGTGTATGCCTTGTAGCGCTATATAAAGGACCAGTAGTCGTAATAGTAATGTCTGATGTCTTTAATCTGTAATTGCTTCCTTATTTGAGTCTTATTTTTCTGCCACACTCATGTCACATATTCAGTACACCCCAAGTGCCTCGGTCCTTTATTTATTTTGATACACTCTCATAACTTCTGTGGAAGAGATACTTAAAACTAGAACTTGCCTCTGAGTAACCTCATACTTTTGCTGCCTTCTTTCAGGTATACACCTTCTCAGCAGGGTGTCGCCTTTAACTCAGGAGCAAAACAGAGAGTTATTCGTATGGTGGAGATGCAGAAAGACCCCATGGAACCTCCCAGATTCAAGTGAGTATGTGGAGAGAAGAAAATATAGAGTGCAGTAGTATAACTGAACAGGATGTTAGGGGACAGATACGATTTCTAGGTACATTTTCAATGAATGTTGGGTGAGAGTGATCTTGGGTCAGTATCCAGAGAATAAGCGTATCAATAACAGACATCACAACTGCAAGAGCTAGCATTCTCCCAGAAAAAAAAACAGGAGGGGTTCTGGGGCTTTATGTATTTCTATGTGAAACATGTGCCGCTGTGGTGGGGTAATATATGTGAGGGGAAATTGTTCTGTGAGTATTTGAAGTTTATTGTTAAATTCACCTTTGAAAAAACATATTTGATTTTTCAAGTAATTTGAATATCTGTATCATTTTATACTTTCAGGATTAACAAGAAAATACCACGTGGTCCCCCCTCACCCCCTGCACCAGTCATGCATTCGCCCAGCCGAAAGGTGTGTTGGCAGAGTTCCTATGATGCTTTTGCATACCGCCAAATTGGTAGTGGTGACCTCAGAGTACCATGTTATCGCATGTAGAAGCACTAGGAGGATTCTAGTCTCTCGATCCTCCCCTCCACTCTCCAGGGTTCTGCAGTGTGTAGAAAACGTGTGGCAGAATTGGAGCAAACTCCCAGGAGTAGGAGGGAGGAATGTACCTACAGAGACTCCCTAGGCTCCTCTGGGCCAGACAGAAGTACTGGAGAGCCTAGCACTGAGAAAAGGGGAGAGGGGACCAGAAGAGACAAACATACTCAAAGCACTGTGTGGTAAATCAGATATGGCAGCTTTTCTAGACAGTGCATGATCACCACAGTAGTGGGGTTTCCTGCCTTTCCCTCTGACTCTTCAGACTCCTGTACATGGGAGAGATGTGCAAATGAGCCACTTCCCTATCGTCCCTGCAGTCCAGTCCCTGTACTTGTGGATTGTCCACTCTCACCAGCAGCTTGGAGACTGAGCATGTCATCTTTGATGACATCAGTACACATAAGCAGCTGGCACCACCTACCAGTCCCAGTAACTCAATCTCCAAGCAGCTGAAGAGAGTTGATCCCAGAGTACTGGGCTCACTGAGGGACAATTAAGGAGCAGCATCCCTTTTTTTGTTTTTGGCTGGGTGTATGTGCTGTGTTTTTGGGGACTCAAGTTCCCTACCTGACTACCTGAGGTTTGTTTGAACGATAAAGTTTGAAAAAAAATAAATAAAAGAAGAGGGAAGGCAGTTATCGGGTGAAGCCCTTCTACGGAAGGGGGTACTTCCCCAACGATAGACAGGCAGATGCTGCGGCTTTCGAACCTGTAGGAGGAAGGTGTGAAGCCACAGTACTCACTAACCACGCAGCATCGCACCCCCCCCCCCCTCCCCACACCTCCTGCCGCTCAGCTGAAGCCATGTCTGAGGGCTGGGCTGAGCTGAGCATGGGAAACAGAGCAAGACTGATTCACTCAGGATGGTCAGGGGGCCAAAGGGAGATAAAAGGAGCGGGGGGCAGTGTGGGGGTAGCCACGGGGAATGGTTTTTGGCACCGCTGGCACGGAGCACCATTTCAAGCACCACTTGGCAGTGGTGGTGTCCTGCAGCGCAGGAAACCACGCCATTTTCCTTTGGGGCTTGTAGTGCACAGAGTAGTGGAGGGAAGCACCTTGGATGTCAGGGGGGCGGCTCTTTTGCGTTTTTTTGTTTTTTAAGATTCCCTCCGGTATCAGCAAATTCAATTGAAGCTAGAGGAGTTTAAAAGAAAGAGAAAAAAAAAAAAAAGAAAGAAAAAATGCAAATGGCAGAGGTAGGATAACGCTTCAAGAGTGGAGGAGTGGCCTAGAGGTTGGGGCAAGGTACTTCAGGCCGGAAGGTCGGGGGTTCAAATCCCACTAGAGGACAGCAACCTTGGGCCGGAAGGACTGGGGTTTCTAGTACCACAGGAGCTCCTTGTGGTCTTGGGCAAGCCACTTAACCCTCCATAGCCCATGTTCCCTGTAAAATAGTTATCTCCAAGTTATAATGCCCTGTTCAATGTAATTTCAGTTTGTTCAGTGTAAACCACACTGATGCAGAATAGCGCGGTATATAAGAGAATATAAATAAAATAAATAAATATCAAGCTAATTAGTCAAACAGGCCAGCTGAGCCTACGGCTTCTTTTTTTCTTACCTTCCCCTATTGCATTATGCCCGCCAAAACCAAGTGTCTTGCATGTGGGGCTAGAAGGGGCTCCATCTCAGCTGCGGGGTTTTGCCGTGGCTGTGAGGCAAAGTTTAGGTCAGCTGAAGAAGGCTTCCTGGATAATATACTGAAAGCTGGGCGAGCAGGTACCTCAGGGGGATCAGAGGTGACTTCGCAGCCAGCTGGGGGTTGTTCTTCACCGATGTCAGGCCTTGCTGTCACAGAGGAGGATGCGGGCCAAGGCCCACCAATGCTGGAACATAGGAGCCTGGAATTATCTATCCTAGTGCCATCCACTTCACAGGAAGTCAGCTGGAAGCAGTGCCCAAGGTTTTTTTTTTCTCCAGAGTTTGTGCTGCTCATGCATAAGGCATTCTGCATGAAACAGTAGGGAACAGTGCCCTTGCTGATGCCAGAGAGAGCAAAGAAGAGAGAGGTTGCCGGAGGCATGGGCAGTGGAAGAGGAGCCCGCGGCGAGGAGATGGCATATGGAGGGGGGATTCCTGGGAAGAGTTGGGGTCCCTCCATTCAGAAGATCCGGTGGACCCGGAAGGAGAGGCAGACCTTGAGGTCGAGCCAGGAGAACTGGAGGAAGGGGAGCTCCCACAGGAGGAATCCTGCATTGTGCATGTGTTTCGCAGGGAGGAGCTGGCTATGCTCATCTCCCAGTCCTTAAAGACGCTGAACATGGTGGCAGGGGAGTTGCAGGAGGAAGCCTATTGGAGAATCCACTTGTTCAGGCTGTCGGGGTTATAAAGCAGATGATACAGAGTGAGTGGGAGGTTCTAGAGGCAGCCCTGAAGGGCACACGGACCATGTCCTGACTCTGTCTCTTGCTTGAGCAGGAAAAGGAGATTCTGCGCTCCCCTAAGGTGGATGCAGCGGTGTCGGCAGTAACTGAGAAAACCATGATTCTGTGGAAGGCAGTACCGCCCTGAAGGATATTCAGGACCGGAAGTGTTTGATATTAATGCCCTGTCATTGCAAGCATCAGTCTGCGAGGTGTTTGTGGCTAGAGCATGCTTACGCTTGGCGTGAGGAATCTTGGATACTAGGGATGAGGCACAGGGCACGCCCCTGGAGGCAGCAAAGTTAGAATCAGGGGGGCGGCATACTTGGCGGATGCCTTTTATGATCTCATTAGGGTCCTATCCAAGAGTATGGCCTCTGTGGTGGCTGCATGCCGTTACCTATGGTTGCACAATTGGTCGGCGGACATCTTGTCTAAGTCAAGACTGAGCAAGCTTCTGTTTAAGGGGAAGTTCTTGTTTGGGGAAGCGCTCAAGAAATTGGTGAAGGACCTTGAGGAGAATAAGGGTGGGAGGCTTCCTGAGGATAGCCAGAGGTCTGGACATTCTCCTCTCCTGTTACAAGGTCAGCTGCGGGATTTCCACTGCTTCAGGGCTGTATGGTTTCCACCATTTCAAAGGGGGTGCTTCCCATTTCAGGAGAAGGCCTTTCGTCACTTTCGAGGAGCAGGACGAGGCTTCTACTCCTCCTCCTCGGTATGGCCAAGAAGACACAATGAAATGAAGGAGGCCCTGCCAGTTGTAGTTCCCATAGGGGGTTGGCTGCGGGAGTTCTACCAGGCCTGGGCCCAGATCATTTCTGACCAGTGGGTCCTGTTCTGGAAATCATCAGAGGAGGATACGTGTTGGAGTTTGTATGTTCTCTCGCTGATGCCTTTGTCCGGTCTCTGTGCAAGGCGACCAGTAAGTTCCAGGTAGTTTGGGACATGCTCACTCGGCTTTGACAGCTAGAGGCCATCATCAGAGTTCCCCAGGGCCAATGCGGATATGGTCGATGCGCCATTTATTTTTTGGTCCCCAAAAAGGAAGGGTCTTTTCGGTCTATCTTGGATCTCAAGTGGTTAAATTGTTTTTTGCGAGTGCCCCGGTTTCAAATAGAGACCCTCCAGTAGTCATAGTGGCCGACAGAGAGGGCGAGTTCCTGACCTTGTTAGATCTCAGGAAGTTCTATTTGCATATTCCCATTTGAGCCGAGCATCAGTAGTTTCTTCTCTTCACAGTACCGATGGGACACTTCCAATTTTGGGCACTGCCTTTTGGCCTGGCAACATCACATGGACACTCATCAAGGTAATGTTGGTAGTGGCAGCAGTTCTTTGGCAAAAGAGTATTCTAGTACATCTTTACCTAGACGATTGGCTTATCAGAGCAAAGTCTGCAGAAGAGAGCAAACGAGCGATGGCACAAATAGTCAAGCTCCTGCAAGGCCTCGGCTAGATCATCAATTTTGCAAAGAGCCGATTGTTGCTGGTGCAAAGGCAAAGGCAGTGTGTCTTTACCAGTGAGCAGATGCACACATTCCAGTGACAAGTGAGGCAGTTCCTCCACATGGACATCCCAATGGCTTGGCATTACCTGCAGCTCTTAAGGTCAATGGCGGCGGCCATAGAGTTGATGCTCTGGGCCCGGGCCCACATAAGACTATTGCAGAATGCCCAGTTGCGGAGGTGGTCAGCACAAAGTCATCCTCTCACGTAGCCATTGCCCTGTCCGAGGGTGGCACGGTTGGGACTCCGGTGGTGGCTAAGATCGGAAAAGCTGTTGGTCGGGATGCCTCTGGAGTCACCGGTTTGGATCCCTTTGACGATAGATGACAGTCTTTCGGGCTGGGGAGCCCATTGTCAAGATTGAATAGTGCAGGGTTGTTGATCCCAAGAGCAGAGTGCATGGGCCATCATTTGGCTAGAGATTAGAGCAGTGTTTCTGGCTCTTCAGGAGTTCCGCCCGCTAATCTGCCATTATATACTATGTTACTATGTTACTGCATGGAAAGGTGATACAGGTTGTCTTGGACAATGCCACGATGGTGGCTTACATCAATCGGCAAGGAGGTACAAACAGCATGCAGCTCGAAAGCGAGATCAGTCCGTTGTTAGAATGGGCGGAAGGGAATCTGCAGATGATCTCAGCAGCGCATGTGGCAGGCACAGAGAACGTAACAGCTGACTACCTCAGTCTATTCCACCTGGATCCCGGGGAGTAGTCCCTCAGCGAAGCAGTGTTTGCTCAGGTGGTGAGGTACTGGGGGTCCCCGATCATGGACCTGAAGGCAACCTTCAACTCAGCCAAGGTGAGATGCTTCTTTAGCAGAAGAAGGGAAAGAATGTCTGAAGGATTGGACGCCCTCGTGCAGCACTGGCCCATGGATAGTCTTCTTTATCTCTTTTCCCCCGTGGGCCCTCATAGGCCACATAGTACAGAGGATTGAAGCACACTAGGGTCTATTCATTCTCATTGCCCCAGACTGGCCGTGGAGGCCATGGTACGCCAACCTGTTCAGATTGACGATGGACCATCCGTTGAGGCTGCTGGTTTGTCCGGACCTCCTAACACAGGGGCCGATCCTCATGCATCAAGTGGATCAATTCTCATTTATGTCATGGCTCTTGAGAGGGGCACAGCTGAGAGAGAGAGGTTATTGGGCCCGGTGATATCGACCTTGCTAAAGGTTTGCAAACGTTCTATCTCACTGTCGTATATCCGCATGTGGAGGACTTTTGAGACCTGGGATAGGGACAATGACTGTTGTTCTCTAACAGCGCCTGTGCCACACTTGTTAGCTTTTCGGCATGCAGGCCTAGAGATGTGGCTGGCTTGTAGTTCCCTGCAGGTGGCAGCAATTATCATGGAAGAGTACAAGGAGTCTCCTTGGGGGTCCATCCAAATGTGCTACGTTTTCTTAGAGCTGTCAAGAAGGTCCGACCGCCCATGCGGGTGGTGGTACTACCATGGGACCTAAATTTGATGTCATCGGCGGTGGCGCCTTTATTTATTTATTTATTTAGACAGATTTGTATGCCACCTTATCCTTCAATCAAGGTGGTCACGTCACGTCACATCACACTTGGAGGGTTACATTTAACAGGGTACGTGTAAACATTTAGACAGTACAGTTACATAACAGTATTTAGACAGTATAATTAAAGGTAACATATAACATGAAGGTATTTAGTAACATAGTATGATAAACTTGTGTGTGTAGATCGGATGGGTGCGTGCTTAGTTGGCAGCGTAAGTGGTATTTCAGTATTGGTATGGGATGTTGCCTGGATGCTCATATGTTTCTATAAATAGAAATGTTTTGAGGTCTTTGCGGAATTCTGTGAGGTCATCTAATGCTCTCAGGCTTCTTGGGAGGGAGTTCCATAGTGTGGATGCCAGTAATGATGTTGCTCTTTTTGAAGTTGATTGTTTGGTTTTGTGATAGCCTGCAGGTGTGCTGATCATGTTGTCGTTGTTAGTTCTTCTTGGTCTATTGCTGATATCCCTTGTTATGACGTTTTGGAGTGCGTCTGCTGAGAGATGGTGAATGACTTTGAAGATGATAATGATTGTCTTGTATTTAGCTCTTGCCATCATTGGGAGCCAGTGCAGTTGCTGTAGGACGGGAGTGATGTGCTCGGTTCTTGGTGTGTCTGTAATAATGCTTGTTGTGGTGTTTTGTACCATCTGTAGTGGGTGGAGTGTCTGCTGGGGTAGGCCTTGATTATAGTGAATTTCCATAGTCAAGCAGCGGTGTAATGAGTGCTTGGCACACTGTACGGAAGTTGTCCTGACGGAGCATTGGTTTAATTTGTCTATTTTCAATCGTTGATAGGCCTTGTTTGCGGTTTTGGTGATGTGGGATTTGAGGTTTAGAGCTCTTTCTAGTGTGATGCCCAGATACTTGACTACTTCTTTGACTACTATGTGTTTGTCTAGGATGCTGATAGTTTGTGGAGGTATGAAGGTGTGGGGTTCCTGGTGACAAACATTGCCTCAGTTTTATCGTAGTTAACCATCAAGTTGTTGGCTGTGAGCCAGTCATTCATGTCTTCGAGGCATTTGGTTATTGTTGTGGTGTTTAATGTTAGTAGGTTGATTGGAGCGTACACCATAATATCGTCAGCATAAATGTGATAGTGAAGTTTGTGGTGCTTGATGATGTTGCATATTGGCTGTATGTAGATGTTAAAGAGCATTGATGATAGGGCTGAGCCTTGAGGTATTCCCTGCGTGACGGGGAATTGTAGTGATTTCTTTTGGTTGCATTTCACTTGTTGCGTTCGCCCTTCCAAGTATGATGTAAACCACTTCAGGGTATTCTTGCATAGTCCTATCTGTTGCAATAGCTTGGTGTGGGACACAGTGTCGAAGGCTGCAGAGATGTCTATGAACACTAGCAGGAAGCCGTTTTTTATGCCGTCCATGCCTCTTAGGAGATTGTCAAAGAGGGAGTTTAGTAGTGTTTCCACACCGTGCTGGGGCTTAAATCCATGCTGATGTATGTCCAGTGGGGCCTTAATATCAATATGGTCCTGTAGTTGCCTTTGCACTGCCTTTTCCATGATTTTAGCAAGGAATGGCAGGCTGGAGATGGGACGGTATGATTTTTGGTTCGGAGGGGCTCAGATTGGTGCTTTTAATTAATTAATTTATTTATTTAGTAAACATTTGTATACCGCTGCTTCCTACGATCAGCAGCGGTTTACTCTACAGAATCGTAATGCTTTGTACAGCACATTGAGATCTTTCAGATTTACATTTTTGATTAGTCAATGATTTACATAACACGGGAGAATCAGTTGGGTGCAACATACATTTGATTTGAGCACACAGATCTGGGTATACATTTGATTACAATAGCGTGGGGGGGGCCCCATATATACAATTTATACAGAATTACTTGCCAAAAAGTACAATCTATACATGATTAGCAGTTAGCTCAAGTTGTAGTGGGTTTGAAACAAGTGTGTTTTAAGCTTTCGTCTAAATTCACTCAGGTTGTTTGAGTCTCAACTCATGTGGGAGTTGAGACTCATAAGTATTTTAAGTATTGGTCGTATTATTGAGTGCTTTAGTAGTTGCGGCATGTATCCTTGTTGGAGTGAATCTTTGACAATTTTTTGAATGTGATGAGAGAGTTGGCTTTTTGTAGCTTTGAGCAATGTCACTGGCCATGGGTCTGATGGTGATGTTGTGTTTAGTCCAGATATAATGTCTTCTACTTGCTGTTTTGTTGGTATGTAGAAGCTTTCCCATGTTTGATGTTGTTTTTTTATCATGTGATCATTTGTTTGTAGTGTAATATTGCAAGTTTGGTTGGTGTGTTTTGACTTCATGTAGTCTGCATATTTTTGTGGGTCAAGCTGGTGGGTACTTTGTTGTGTGTCATCCTTGGTGAGTTTTTGGACAATGCTAACGAGTTCTCTTGGTCTATTAGTAGATTTCATAATTAGGTTGGTATGGTGTTGCTGTCTACGGTCATTTATTAGATTGTTACATTCCCATTGTTGGTCTCTGTATTGTTAGGAGGTTGTGTGATTTGTTCCTTCTCCAGGACCAAGCAGGAAGTCAGTCCTCACATATGGGTGACGTCGGCGCCGACGAAGCCCTCGCGGAGCAATTTTCCCCAGCTTTCAAAGAAAGCCTTTGGGAATTGCAGCGCGCATGCGCGGTCCCCTTCCCGCCCAAAGGTGCCATCTTGGCCAGTCTTCTTTTTTCCGCGGAGCCCTACAGACGTTGTCTAACAGTCGCCGCTGGAAAAGTTGATTTTCTTTCTTATTTTAAGTATTTCTTCGGTTCGACGCCGGTCCTTTTTCCGTCCGGCCTCGCGACGCCGGTTGCGAGGCCTCCCCTTCTTTTTCGGTTTTCTGTCCTTCGTGACAAATTCGCGCTTTTTCACTTTTCCCTGGCGGCCCGCTTGTTCGACCTCGCAGGGGCCCTTTTTCCCCCGATGGCCGCCAGTGGCTTTAAGAAGTGTGTTAAGTGTAAGAAACTGATGTCTCTTACCGACACACATGATTGCTGCCTCCGTTGCCTGGGCCCAGATCATGAAGAAATGATCTGTGGGGCCTGTAGCAAGATGTCCGCGAAATCTTTGCGGAGTCGGCAGCATCAGCGGGCCAGAATCTTCTCTGACCCCAGCCGTACCCGGACCTCGTCAGAAGCTTCGGTGTCCAGGGAATCTGGCTCTGAACACCGTCGGAGCTCCTCTGAGAGGGGGTCCCCTACTCGGGAACATCACCGGAAGAGCAAACCCGCGAGGGCGGCGTCGGTGGACGCTCCTGGCTCCTCGAGGGCCAGGTCGCATAGCCCCGACAGCCGTCCCGGGTCTTTGGAGCTGGAGCGGCCGTCCAAACAGCCTCGTCTGGAGATGGACTCCTCTGCTCACGTAAGTGCTGTTGTCTTCGTGGACTCGCCTCTGAGGGGTCCGACGTCGGGCCCGATGCCGTCGGGGCCCGAGTCGGGGGCTGCTGGGTCTCCTGAGTTCGGACTCAGGTTGACGTCCTTGGAGATCAGCCTTGCTGCCTTCATGGACCAGCAGCGGGCATTGATCGCTGGCCTCGCTGGCGCTTCTGCCCTGACCGCCGGGTCGTCGACGTCTAAGTCGACCCTGGAGACCGAGCCGATCCTCGAGTCCATGCGGGCTCGAGTCGATCCTCGGTCGCGGTCGCCTTCGGCCTCCCGTTCGGGGCCGAGGTCGTCGACGCCGACCCCCTCGGCGTCGGGGCGGACGGCATCTGTACCCGCCCGGCCGGAGCCGCTCGACTCCTCCTCCGAGGAGTCCGCCTGGGAATCCGAGGTGGATGAGTCGCCTGATTCTTTTCGGACTCGGTGTGTCCCTTCGGACTCCCCCGAGTCCGAACCTCAGAGACAGTCCCCTCCGGAGGATGCCCGGTTCTCGGACTTCGTGAGGGATATGGCCAAGGCCTTGGCCTTCCCTGCGGATCCCGAGGAGGAGCCTCGAGCCGAAGAGCTCGATGCCCTCCAGTATGACTCTCCTGCAAAGGAGCATTTTACTGTACCGGTTCCTCCGATGCTGGAACGACTTCTCTTCCGCATGTGGGAGAGTCCGGCGTCGTCGCCGGTGTTGAGCAAGCAGGTCGATGCCATCTATCGAATCCGCAAGAGCCCTGGCTTCCAAAAAGCACAGCTGCCGCACCATTCCATGGTGGTGGAATCGGCCATGCATCAGCTCAAGAGCCAGAAGATGCACTCCTCGGTGCCTCCCGGCAGGGAAGCCCGTAGCCTGGATGGCATCGGTAAGAAGTGTTTCCAGGGCTCTATGCTTGCTTGTCGGGTCCAGACTTACCAGCTCTACATGGGCATGTATCTCCGAGACCTGGCTAAAGAACTAGACGGATTCTCTGCTGGTCTCTCCGGGGAACCTTTGCGGAGGTTCCTGGCCTTGTCCACCGGTATTCGGGAGTGCTCCAAGTTTATCTCTCGAGCAGCCTATGATGGCTTTGAGGCATCGGCTCGGGTAGCCGCAGCCGGCATCGGGGCCCGCCGACAGGCTTGGCTTCAGTCATCCGACCTCGAGCCCTGGGTGCAGGACAAGTTGGTCGATGTCCCCTGCAGAGGTGAAAACCTCTTTGGCAAACCTATGGACGAGAAGGCTGCACAGCTCGAGACAGAGACTCTCACCAGGACTCGGCTCTCCAGGAAAACCTCTGCCCCTTCCCAGAAGAAGAAGGGCTCGGGGAAAAAGCCCTTTTACCCGAGGAAGGCGGCTGCCTATAAACACTACCCTCATTATCAGGCCTCAGCAGCTCCCCAACAAGGTCAGCAGGCCAAGGGACGGGGTAACGGGTCCCGTAGGCAGCAAGCCCCCAAGCCTGCGCCACCGGCCCCTGCTCCGCAGGGTGGGGTTTTTTGACTCTTTCAGCATAGCCTCTCCCCCTCCGCTGGTGTCTCTCAGCACGGGAGGCCGGCTGGTCCACTTTGCCCACAGGTGGTCCAACATCACGTCCGATACCTGGGTGCTTCATATAGTCCGAGAGGGCTATCTTCTACACTTCCACCAGGTACCTCCCCCCTACTTTCCAGGGGAGCCTCTGCGACCCCCTCTCCACCAGGACTTACTCCTTCAGGAGTTGGCAAGTCTTCTTCGGGAACAGGCGGTGGAACCAGTGCCCCACCACCTGAGAGGTCAAGGCTTTTATTCCAGGTACTTCCTGGTACCAAAGCGAACTGGGGGCCTCAGACCCATCCTGGACTTGCGGAACCTCAACAAGTTCCTGGAAAGGGAAAAGTTCAAGATGCTTACCCTTGGAATCCTGCTGCCCTACCTCCGGCAGGGAGATTGGCTATGCTCCTTGGATCTAAAGGATGCCTACACTCACATCCTCATCCACCCAAGCCACCGGCAATACCTAAGGTTTGTGGTGGCAGGCAATCATTACCAGTACAGAGTACTGCCCTTTGGCCTATCCTCCGCACCACGAGTCTTCACAAAATGTCTCGCAGTGGTAGCGGCTTATCTCCGGCTTCAAGGCCTCTTTGTCTTCCCTTACCTAGACGACTGGCTCATCAGAGCACCGTCCTCCACGGAGGCCACTCACGCCACGCAACGTACTGTGACTCTACTCCAGTACTTGGGCTTTGTCATAAACTTCGAAAAGTCCACTTTGCTCCCCTCTCAGGATCTCGAGTTCATCGGCGCCAGGTTAAACACGCTTCAAGCGCGTGCCTTTCTGCCGCTCGACAGGGCACAACGGCTCATGGCCCTCGCCAGCCGCTTTCGCAGCCATTCCCGGGTCTCAGCCAGGCGCTTTCTGCAACTGCTCGGCCATATGGCTTCCACGGTCCATGTGACCCCCAATGCCCGCCTGAATATGCGGCCTGCTCAATGGTGCCTCCACTCACAATGGCGTCAGGCCTCGGGGAGACTAGCGGACTCCGTACGAATCTCCGGCCCGCTGGTCTCTTCTCTACGGTGGTGGCTTCATCTGCCCAACCTAGTGCTCGGAATGCCTTTTCAGTCTCCCCCGCCGGTTCAGGTACTGACGACCGACGCTTCTCTCCTGGGTTGGGGAGCACATTGCCAAGGGGCATGTACTCAAGGTCTCTGGACCCCGTGGGAATCTGCCCAGCAGATCAACTTCCTGGAGCTCAGAGCGATCCGCCTGGCTCTCCGGGCTTTCTCCCACCTTACCACTCGCCAGTCCGTCCTCGTCCAGACGGACAATCAAGTGGCCATGTTCTACGTGAACAAACAGGGGGGCACGGGCTCCTTCCTTCTCTGTCGGGAAGCGCAAAAGCTCTGCGCTTGGGCCGTCAGCCGAGGGATCCTCCTCAAAGTTGTCTACCTGGCAGACAAACTGAGCAGAATCCTCCAACCACACGAGTGGCGATTGGACCCGTTGGTGGTTCAAAGGATCTCTCTCCAGTGGGGCCTCCCCACGCTGGATCTATTTGCCAGTCCTCTGAACAGGCAACTTCCTCGGTTCTGCTCTCGGGAACCGCACCCCCTCCGAGTAGCGGCGGATGCTTTTCTGCTCTCATGGTCCACGGGCCTTCTGTATGCCTTTCCTCCCATGCCGCTGGTGTCTCGAACACTTTTCAAGGTTCTCCAGGACAAGGCTTCGATGATCCTGATAGCGCCCCGGTGGCCCAGGCAACCGTGGTTCCCGCTTCTGATGCAACTGGCGGTGGATACTCCGTTGCCTCTGGGGTTTCATCCAGATCTCCTGACCCAGGATCAGGGGTCTCTCCTACACCCCAACCTCAGATCTTTTCATCTGATGGCCTGGCTGCTGAAAGGGTAGTCCTTGCTCCCCTCCTGCTGCCTCCGGAGGTGGAAGAGGTCGTGCTGGCTTCCAGGCGACCCTCTACCCGGAAATCCTACGCCCTTAAATGGCGTCGCTTCTCCACCTGGTGTACTCAACAGTCTCAAGACCCCTTCTCCTGCTCGGTGTCGGTGGTCTTGCAGTACTTGCTTTCCCTCTCCAATCTTGGACTGAAGTCCAACTCGGTCAAGGTTCACCTCAGTGCTATTTCTGCACATCATGTGCCGGTGGAAGGAAGGCCTCTTTCCGGCCACCCTCTTGTGGCACGGTTCTCCCGAGGTCTCCTTCTCCTTAAACCACCTTTGCGCCCCACAGCCCCCGACTGGGACCTGAACGTGGTTTTGCAACGGCTTACCTGTCCGCCTTTTGAACCCATGGCTACCTGTCCTCTCCGTTTTCTTTCTTGGAAAACCTTATTCCTGGTAGCCCTCACCTCCGTTAGTGAACTGCAGGCCCTAGTGTCTGATCCCCCTTACACTAGGTTCTACAAGAACAGGGTGGTCCTGCGGACTCACCCTAAGTTTCTTCCAAAAGTGGTCTCCCCTTTTCACATCAATCAGGAGGTGGTGCTTCCGACCTTCTTTCCCAGGCCACACTCCAGCCGAGCTGAGATGGTCTTGCATACCCTGGACTGTAGAAGGGCGCTGAACTTCTACCTTGATCGTACGCGGGAGCACCGTAAGACTGTCCAACTCTTCCTGTCTTACGACCCTAATAAATTAGGGCTCCCTGTCTCCAAGCATACTCTGTCCATCTGGGTAGCTGACTGTATCGCTTGGACTTATGGGGCGGCAGGCCTCTCGTTGGAGAGTCGAGTCACGGCTCATCGGGTTCGGGCGAAGGCTGCGTCAGTGGCTTACCTCCGCTCTGTTCCATTGGCAGACATCTGCCGGGCCGCTACTTGGTCTTCGAGCCAGACTTTTGCAACCCATTACTGCCTCGAGAGGGAGTCCCGCAGGGACAGTGCTTTCAGACAGGCAGTCCTCCGTAATCTCTTCGAGGTTTAAGCAACTCCTACCCTCCATCCCGGATGTTGGGCTACCGGTTGGAGATTAGTCAGAGAAGATTCCTTCCTTCTGGGCTGCTGAGCTAGAGGGAGCTCATTTTTGTGCTAGGGGTCTCCGGTAGCCTTGAGCTTGGGAGTCCCATATGTGAGGACTGACTTCCTGCTTGGTCCTGGAGAAAGCGTAGTTACTCACCTGTAACAGGTGTTCTCCAGGAGCAGCAGGAATCAGTCCTCACAGCCCTCCCTCCTCCCCGTGGAGTTGCAGTCATATGATTTAGTTTTTGCAAATTTTTTTGCTGTCTTTTCGCTATGTCATCAGACTGGCCAAGATGGCACCTTTGGGCGGGAAGGGGACTGCGCATGCGCGCTGCAATTCCCAAAGGCTTTCTTTGAAAGCTGGGGAAAATTGCTCCGCGAGGGCTCCGTCGGCGCCGACGTCACCCATATGTGAGGACTGATTCCTGCTGCTCCTGGAGAACACCTGTTACAGGTGAGTAACTGCGCTGTCTCCATTTTCTTTCCAGTCTTCTGAGTGTGCGTTTTGTGACTCTGATTTCATGTGAGTACCATGGGGGGTTGGATCTCTTGCGTGTTTGTGGTTCTTTGGTAGCTGGGGCAGATGTTGCGTTGGATATTATTGTGTTCCATTCTTCTATGTTTAGGTCTAAGGTTTCATGTTTCTGTTGAAGTTGTGGAGTGATTTTGTTTATGAATGAGTCTCTGTTAAATGTTTTGAACCGTCTAGTTATTCTTTCATCATCTTTGCGTTGGGTGGGGTGGTTCAGGGTCATGGTGAATTCAATTACATGGTGGTCTGACCAGGGGACTGGCTTGATTGTTGGTTTTGTGGTGGTGTTCTGTTCCACTAGTTGCATTGGCATGAAGACCATGTCTGGCATTGTACCATGCTGGTGCATTGGTGTGTTAATTGTCTGGCAGTATTTTAATGACTCCATGGCTTTTAAGAACGTTGTGGTGGGTGCAGATGTTAGGCTATAGTCTCCTAGTGCAATGAGAGTTATAGTCTCCTAGTGTCTTTTGAGCCAATGATGGAATGTACGTTGAAAGATCTAATTTTAAAAACCATATTCCTGACAGCTATCTGTTCATCTAGACAGATTTCTGAATTACAGGCGCTTTTGTGTAGAGAGCCTTTCCTGTTCATCTCTAAGGAGAAGGGGGTGTTACAACCATTGCCCTCTTTTCTTCCCAAGGTGATCTCGGCTTTTCACTTGAATCAGCCAGTCACTCTGCTGATTTTCTCAGGGGCTAGTGGAGTACCGGAGGACCCTCTCCTGCACCTTCTGGATGTGTGCAGGGTATCAAGGTGATACTTAAAGAGGACAGAGCCCTTTAGGAGGTCAGACTGTCTGTCTGTTCTGCTTGGTGGACCGCAAAAAGCGCATCCAAGGCCTCCATTTCTAGATGGATTAAGAAAGCCATTTCTTCGGCTTATCTATTACAACACAAGCTGGTACTAGTTGGGTTGAGAGCACATTCAACAAGAGCACAGGCAGTTTTCTGGGTGGAGGCTGGACTAGTCCTGCTGGCAGATATTTGCAGAGCAGCCACCTGGGCGTCGCTACATACTTTTGTGAAGCATTGCTGTCTGGAGGTGCAGGCGGCAAGGAACATGAGATTTGGGGCAGCAGTGATTCAGGCCGGGCTTGCAGGATAGTACTGCTATGGTACATCCTACTGGGACTGGGCTGGAGGGATGATAAGGAAGGTGAAATAAGGCCTTACCTGCTAATTGACTTTTCTTGAGGATCTCCCGTCCAGTCCCAGACCCTCCCTTATTCTTATGTGCTGGCGATCCTGGGCCAAAAAACAAATTCATCAGTAAGTAGGGGGTTCAGAATGTTTTGCAGTATCGCCTGCGAAGTGTTAGGGGACCAAGGACAGTCTTGGCCTTGTAGTTTTTAAGGGGGAAGGGGGGGAAAGAGGGAAGATGAGTGGACAGTCCATTCGTCACTCGGATATAGAGTTGGGCATCATATCCTTTTTGTAGCAGAGTTCATACCTTTTTTGGGTTAGATAACTGCTTTTCGGTGTTCTTTGGGTGAGTTTCTTTTTCCCTCGGGGGGAAGCTGGCTTACTCGAGTTGGTTTTTGGGGAATTGAAATGTTTTGATTTCCATCCTCTTAATTGTTGCTCCTGTGAGTCTGCTTTGTCAATAGTTACTGTGGCTGGTAGGTAGTGCCAGCTGTCTGTGTGCTGATGTCATCAAATATGACATGCTCAGTCGCCAAGCTGCTGGTGAGAGTTGACAAACCCACAAGTACCGGGACTGGACTGGAGGTCCTGAAGGAAAGTCAATTAGCAGGTAAGGCCTAATTTCACCTTCTCCAGTACCTCTTGGGCTTCCTATGACAAAAGGCACTGGCCACAGATCCCATGCATAGTCCCCCTGGCAATCACTCCTCATCCTCAGTAGCTGGAGTCAGGGATCCAAGGACTGGGCTGGCACTGAAACATAGCTCTTTATTAAATCCTACTCTTGACAAGGACAGTGTGGGAGCAAGGGTCCTGAGAGTCTACCTAGTAGTACCTGCTCCACCATAAATCCACCACAGGCAGGAGCCCCGGGAGCAGACTGGACAATCTGCCCCCTAGGGAAGCCGCTCGATGAGCGTTAACATAGGAGTCCGCTCTTCCAGGGAAAGCAGCTCTGACTGTTGCCCTAGAAGCATACTTAACCTGTATCTGCACAGCTAGAGGCAATTGAATTGCAAGGGCTGGAAGCTTGCTCAGTTGAGGGAACCACCAAAGGACTGTTGGCCCAGGAGTTGAGGATCATGCTTTGCCAAGGGGAATTAGCCTGAAGAGTATTTTTGTGGAAGCCTAACCAGGATCCAGCTCCACCAGAGGAGGTTGGTCTGGAACCAAGACATCCTGCTGCACTAATCCACCATATGTCACTTTCTGCTGGAGACAAAGAATAGTGCAAGTGCCTTGTCTGTACCTCTCTTATGTGGTGTCACTGAAAAGCTTTGATCCTGTGCATCTATCTGCTGGCAAGGCATAAATCCATGCAGCTGGACTGATCTAGCAAAACAATGAGAAAACCCTTCTGTATGAAAAACTGGAGCAAAAAAATACAAGATTTCAACTTTTTCCTAAATCAAAAAACATTGGCATTGGGGGGTGGGGGGGATATTTAAAGGAATTAAAGTAATCAGCAGACCTGCTAACTGTGTTAATGTGGTTAATACAGCTGAATATTCATGGGTGCTGCTGCTGCATGTCCGGCAGCATTCCATGGGTGCATTCTTCAATATCCGGGCAACATGGACATGGAGCCACTGCCCAGTTAGCTTCCTGGCAGTCCAGGTAACCCAGATAATCAAAGCCGGTCCAGCATTGAATATCTGGGTTTAAAGTTCAGCAACTAGCCGCCACCACTGAATATCCTCCTCCCCCATTCTTTTCATTTCTGACTTCCAAAAGCTAGGACATGCATACAAAAGTGCACTTTACCACGCACTGGTTTGATCAAAGCTCAGTAAAATGGATGTGCAAGTTAAGCACATTATTTTTGGGTGGCATTGGCTTGTGTGTGTGTGTTTGTATTAGAAAAAGCCCTTTCCAAAACACATGATCTCGAAAGGCATGTCTTATAGATATATGTTTAAATTTTAGAGGGGAGACGGGGAGGTGGTCAGGTGATGCCTTTGTGATGTATGTCTACAAATCTTTCCCCTTTTTCTTACCAGATGACAGTGAAGGAGCAACAGGAATGGAAGATTCCTCCCTGCATTTCAAATTGGAAAAATGCGAAGGTAATTCAGCGGGTGTGATGGGTTACTCCCAAGGATGCTGGGAATTACTAGTATGGAGACTCTGATTTTTAGGCCACAGCTCCACTGTTAGGGGGTTGAGATTAGAAATAAAAGCAGCAGTATCTGGTGGTGGTGCCTTTAGAGTCTTGTGTGTCCTTCCCAGGAGTTCCAGTGAGCTATCCTAGTGTTGGAATATCAACTATGGGAGCTAAAAGTAATAGTCTAGTCACAGAGCATGAATTATTATTTATAAAACTTTGTGTATACGATACTATAAAGGCATAAATCCTTATCTATTTAAGAGACTTGATAGACTGCACAGAATCAAATATCAAAGTGGTGTACAATATAAAAGATAAAATCAGAAACTTAAAACAAAAAGTAAAAAGTTGCAATGTAATTGGTAGAAAATATAAACAAAAAGTACAAGGAATAGCAGTAACCAAATTATCCTCCAAGAATTAGAAGTGCATTAATCTAAGCCAAATGCCTCTCTAAAGATCCAAGTTTTAAAACATTTATTTGGATTAGTCTCCTTTCTTATATCAGAAGGCAGGTCAATGCATGGAAAAGCAACATCCTGATATAAGGAAGGACTTTCTAGCAAGTTCTCCTGAGAAGATCTAGGCACTCTTGCTGGAAAGTATGGAACCAATATAGTCGACAGGTACTGAGGGAGCCCTGTATAGTAAGTTCAAAAGGCAAGCACCAAGATTTTAAATTTGATTCTGGGAACAATAGGGGGCTGATGCCAATCACACATGGTCATAATCACCAGGACCAAATACAAAGCAATATTTGCCATTTTCAAAATCCTACACCAACTATCACCACCAACACTACAAACACTCATCAGCAAGGATCCTGAAAACAGAACAAAAAGGAAACTCGATAAAAACCTACTAATAATACCAAAGACCAAGACCAAAACCAAAGCTAAACAAACAACCTGTCATAGAGCTTTTTCAGTATATGCTCCATCACTCTGGAACGCCCTCCCAGAAAACATAAGAACCACCAATGATCTGTGGGACTTTTGGTGGAGAGCCTTAAAAACACACCTTTTTTTGGAATACTATGGACCAGAACCTGAAACACTGTGCGAAACGCACCCACTTCAATGAAATATGAACACATCCAATCATTCCACCTTCCATACAATAGCAGCAAGCATATCTAACATCAAGAAACCATGTATCCAATATTGTTAATACCCCTGTTATATCCAAGTTTTTAATTCCTTGTTCTATGTAAAGTTAATTTTATTTAGCATTCAATGTAAACCGCTTTGAATGTAAGAAAAGCGGTATAGAAAAATTGTTAAATAAATAAAGCCTGGCATTGTAAAGGAGTCTTTCAGAGGTTCTAGCCTGTCTCCATACTGCACATAGCTACAGTTAACACCACTACAATCCATAAATCATATCTATCTATTAGAGAAAATGGCTTGTTCGGACACTGTTTCCATGGATGATACTGCAGTGCTCTGAAAGATCAATTGCTTGTAAACTTAAGACATAGAAATTACATTGTTCAGTTTTCATAAAGGTTAAGGAGTCAGTTTACTAAACGTTAATGCATGCTATCTGTCGCCATACCCATAGGTATAAAATGGACTTGGCAGCAGATAACTCATGTTAATGCCCTCTTAGTGAACAGGACCCTAAGTGAGATTATCTAAGGAAAAACTAGCCTAAGCCATACTGATGAAACATTTTTTGTTTCATAAAGTGATAAGTTTCATACACTCCCACCTTGCTCTCCCATCAAGCCTGCATGTACATCTTCGTCTTAGGGAACTTCTCTGTTGGTCAAGTAAAAGTACTAGAACCTACCAGGCTCCTAATCTTTTGATCAGAACACACACCTTTCACTACAATGTGTCTCTTTAATTAGGATATGTCCTTTAAATCGGAAATAAATGTTTTGGAAACTAGTGTGTGGATATGTGTAGCTGAACAGATATGATCTAGCATAGGAGGGTAGTGACCACAGAGGGGTCAGGGCCATGGCTGAAGTCTCATTACCTCTGTCTCCTTTCATCACAGGGGTACACCATTCCACTGGATAAGCGTCTCGCTGCAGATGGCAGAGGTCTTCAAACAGTTCACATCAATGAAAACTTTGCCAAACTTGCCGAGGCTCTTTATATTGCTGACAGGAAGGTCAGTGTTTTTCGTTCACCTTTTACAAGGCCTCAGGTTTTCCTCCATCACGTAGCCTAGGTTGGCCTTATTTGGTGCTGGTCTTCAAGGATCCACAGAGAGATTTGAATCCAAAATGTGCAGAGGCTCTGAATTTGCCTCCCTGTTTTTCACTGCTACCTTTTCATTCAGCTTTTCTGACTGAGAATTTTAACCCAAGAACCTTTCATGTTGAAGGTAAGGTCAGATATCAGGGTCCCCAGTATTACAACAGGAAGGGGAAATGGGTTGACAAGAGGGGCCTGTGCTTTGTTTAAACTATTATCCCTTCCACAAATAACCACCGAATACCACAAAAAGGTTAAAATGCGCGTTTTTGTGTTTTTGTGCCACGGCTATAGAGTATGAAGTTGTCTTGATGTTTCTTTATTAAATTTGCCTTCCCACATTGAATTAACATAAACATTTCCTATGAGGAAACCATTTTTACATGCTTGGTTGCTGCAGTGACAGTCTTATTTGCTGGGAGACTCCTTCAGCATTTTCACCATACGGTCACTAGGGGCATTGCTTGGGTAGCTTTACACCCTGCTGAATACTGCAGGCTGTGCCCCTTTCTGTACCTCTCAGTGAAATGCAAGCCCTAATGTTTTGGTGATCCCCAGGCTCGGGAAGCAGTAGAAATGCGAGCTCAGGTGGAGCGAAAAATGGCTCAGAAGGAAAAAGAGAAGAAAGAAGAGAAGCTGCGCGAGTTGGCTCAGATTGCTAGGG
Source organism: Ichthyophis bannanicus (assembly GCA_033557465.1). Classification (NCBI taxonomy): domain Eukaryota; kingdom Metazoa; phylum Chordata; class Amphibia; order Gymnophiona; family Ichthyophiidae; genus Ichthyophis; species Ichthyophis bannanicus. Next base: position 19,872,678 of record CM066037.1, on the reverse strand, counting down.
ACCGAAGAGCTGGAATCAAAGCTCATGTAGAGAAAGGTATGTTCCATGTTTCTGTCTTATATAAATGTGTTATGATGCACTGCTGCTAAGGCTAGTGAGGGAAGGGAAAATATGTGCTGCAAGATAGACCCATGGTTTACTGGGTGTCACTGTTCCCTCTAAGCTGTGCGCGCGCACACACCTCGCCAAGCGAGCGCACATACGTTACAGCAGAGCGCACAAAAATTACGGTTCTGATTCTGATAGAAAACAACACAGATGTCTTAAAATTTAAAAGTTGTATTTCTTTGCGTCCCTCTAGTCCAGTCCCGGAACCATAGCATTTAGAATCTCCTCCAGCAGCTTTGGAGACTGAAAGACATCATCGCTTTGCTGGCACCAGTATAAATAGGCAGGGACCGCCCCCTTTCACCAGTACTTTCAGTCTCCAAGCAGCTGAGGAGATTCTGAGCCTGGGACTGGGCTCAGTGAACAGGAGCAGAGTTGCAAATAAGCAGAGCTAGATCTCCTTTAAATTTGGGGCATACTTAGGTGAAGTTAAGGGGGGGGATCCTTTCTGTAGATTTGTCTGCACACTTTCTTAGTCTTGGTTTTTTGTTTTGCAGGAGGAGTGCTGTGCTGAAGAGGGTTTCACCTCCTTACTCTGGCTCCTTCCCTCCCCCCCCCCACGGAATTTTCCCCATCGAGTTAACGAGCATTTGGGGGGAGAGAGAGTTTGGATAGCCTCCCTGCTCCCAAACCCGCGATCAGGGGTGAGGAGCAGGTGGTAGGCTTGGACACAGCACCAAGAGGGCAGGCTGAGCCTCGGACTGTCTTGACAGCGACGGAGCTGAAGCCACGAGAAGGCTGAGCTCCAACGCGGGTGTCTCTTTGTTCCTCACCGGCAGGCAGGAAACGGTGAGTAGGGGGCTGCATTTGCGCGCCGTTTGCATTTGCCATTGAAAGGGGGGCCTGCCAAGGGGATTTAGCATCAGTGGAGCACAGTTAGGTTTTATTCAGCGGTTTTGGCGGCCGCATGTAGCCGTGCGGGAAAAGCGGCGGCGGCCATTTTAAAGCCGCGTTTAGATTCCCGGGGCTTCTGTGCAGGCTGGACGGGGGTAGAAGCTTCGTTTTTGGGGGAAACTGTTTCTGCCAAGCCTGCTGAAGCTAGTAGTAGCTTAGTAAAAAAAAAAAAAAAAAAACGCTAAGCTGAGGAACCTCAGTGTCAGTGAGATTCTGGCATTCCTTGGTGGGAGGTGTGTTGCAGGATCGCTGCAGGTACCCTAGTATGCCTGCAAAGCTTCGGTGTTTGGTGTGTGGAACGCGGCGAGGCACGGTACAGGACTCAGGGGTGTGTAAGCCGTGCACTCTTGAGGCAGTAGCGATAGACAAGGGGTCAGAGCAGTCCTCGGCAGGTCTGGAGGCGGTTCCTCTGGAAGGGGAGGCTCTCCTGCCTCCATCCCTGGGCCCGGCAGAGCCATTAGCAGGATCTTCCTCGGGGGAGGGACCCTCTATGTCTCTGGGATTCAGCCAGGGGGGGTCCACTCCGCTGATCCCACCGAATTTCTTTTCCCTCATGCAGCAGGCGTTCACCTTGCTACAACCAGCGATGTCTGCTCCTCCTCAGGGGTCGCAAGGGCAGAAGCGGCCGGGGTCCTTGGACAATCCTGTGGAGAGCGCTCCCGCTGCTAAGAGATCCAGAGGGACCAGGAAGGAGAGTCTGGCGTCTCGGCTCGGGGAGGACCTGGGAGAGGTGGACGCACATTTGGAGGTGGTCTCGGAAGGCGAGTTGGAAGATGGCAAGTTGCCTGACTTGGAAGAGCAGAGCAGAGTTGTCAGGGTCTTTCGGCGCGAGGAGCTGCCGGCCTTGATTACGGAGACTCTCAAGACGCTTAACATGCCCTCAGGAGGGGCGGCAGCGGAGGAAGCCTTGGAGGATCCCCTCTTGCAGGCGGTTTGAACGTCCCAAAGGGTTTTTCCTGTGCATAGGGTTTTCAGGAGTATGATCCAGGAAGAATGGGACTTGCCGGAGTCGGCCCTGAAGGGTTCCCGGGCCTTGACTCGCCTTTATCCGTTAGGTGACCAGGATAGAGAACTGTTTTGCTCCCCGAAGGTAGATGCAGCGGTCTCGGCGGTCACTAAGAAAACGACTATTCCGGTGGAGGGGGCAGCTGCGTTGAAGGATGTGCAGGATAGAAAGTTGGATACCCTGTTGAAACAGGTGTTCGATGTTAGCGCCCTCTCAATGCAGGCCTCGATAGCGGGGGCATGGGTGGCGAGAGCCTGTTTGCGGTGGTCCCAGAGGTTACAGGGGGATCTCTTAGAAGGTCAATTGGAGGATGTAGCGCAGATAGAGTCCGGGACAGCGTATTTGGCGGACATTCATTATGATCTCATCCGCGGCTTGGCTAAGAGTATGGCCTCGGTGTTGGCGGCTTGGCGATATCTCTGGTTACGTAATTGGTCGGCGGACGGGTCGTCTAAGGCTCGCCTTAGCAAGCTGCCTTTTAGAGGTAAGCTTTTATTTGGAGAGGATTTGGAGAAGTTGGTCAAAGATCTCGGAGAGTCGAAGGGAGGTAGACTTCCGGAGGATAAGCCGAAGCATGGCCGGGGTACGGCCAGGTCCCGGGGAGCCTCCAGGGAGTTTCGTAGATTTCGTTCCTCTCGCTTTGGCCAATCTCAGCGTGCGAGGTTCCCCGCGAGAGGTCAAGGTTTCCGGGGAGCAGGCAGGGGGTTTGCTCCGTTCCAGTCCTCGGCCATTAAAAAGTCGCAATGAGATAAGGCGGGCTCAGGTGGGGGTAGTTCCCGTGGGGGGTCGTTTGCGGGAGTTTTACCCTGCCTGGGTCCAAATTACGTCGGACCAGTGGGTCCTGGAAGTCATTCGAGAGGGTTATGCTCTAGAACTCCATCGTCCCGTGTTAGATTCCTTTGTCCGGTCTCCTTGCAAAGCGCCGCTGAAGTTGCGGGCGGTCGCGGAAACTCTTCAGCGGCTGCTGCAGCTCAGGACGGTGGTGCCCATCCCACCGGATCAGTATGGCTGCGGTCGATACTCCATCTATTTCGTGGTGCCAAAGAAAGAAGGCACATTTCGGCCGATTCTGGACTTAAAAAGGGTGAATCGTTGTCTCCGGGTCACCCATTTCCGTATGGAGACGCTTTGGTCCGTTATTGCGGCGGTCAGAGCGGGAGAATTTCTGACGTCATTAGATCTTACGGAAGCTTATCTGCATATCCTGGTGCGGCCGCAGCATCAAACGTTCCTGTGCTTTGCAGTGCCTATGGGGCACTTTCAGTTTCAGGCGTTGCCCTTCGGACTGGCTACAGCTGCTCGGACGTTCACCAAGATCATGGTGGTGGTGGCGGCAGCGCTCCGCAAAGAGGGAGTGCTGGTGCATCCGTATTTGGACGATTGACTAATCCGAGCAAAATCCAGGGAGGAGAGTACCACGGCCACCGGCAGGGTGGTGCAGATGTTGGAAAGCCTTGGCTGGGTGGTCAACTTTGCAAAGAGCAGCTTGGTTCCCTCGCAGTCCCTGGAATATTTAGGGGCGCGATTCGAGACGCAGCAGGCTGTTGTGTTCCTCCCGGTCCATCGAGCACAGGGGCTGCGGCAGCTAGTGACTCGTTTTTTGTCCAGAACAGCTCCGACGGCGTGGCAGTATCTGCAATTGCTTGGAATGATGGCGGCAACAATCGAGGTGGTGCCGTGGGCCAGGGCTCACATGCGGCCTTTGCAGAGCGAGCTGCTCCGGCGTTGGTCTCATCAGCGGGATGCGTTGTCTCAGCGCCTAATTTGTCCTTCGGCGGTACCTCACGAACTTCTCTGGTGGTTGAGGCCGGGAAGGTTAGGGGCGGGCATGCCGCTCGAGCCTCCCTCGTGGAGACTGCTAATGACGGATGCGAGTCTCTTGGACTGGAGAGCGCATTACGAGGGAAGATTTGCCCAAGGGCATTGGTCCCAAGAGGAAAAGGAATGGTCCATCAACAGATTGGAGATGAGAGCGGTGTTTTTGGCGCTTCTGAAGTTTCAGGGGAGCTTCGCTCAGCAAGCGGTGCAGATTCTGTCCGACAATGCGACGACCGTAGCCTACATCAATCAGCAAAGCGGCACCAGCAGGGTGACACTGGAAACAGAGGCGGCTCAGTTGTTAAGTTGGGCCGAGCAGAATCTACAGGCTCTTTCGGCACAGCATGTGGCCGGAGTGGACAATGTCGAGGCGGATTTCCTAAGTCGCCGCAGGGTGGACCCAGGGGAGTGGGTGCTTCACCCGGACGTGTTTGCGTTGTAAGTGCAGCTTTGGGGGAGTCCGCAAATGGATCTAATGGCGAGCTTCGAGTCCGCGAAGGTGGCGAGATTCTTCAGCAGGTGGCAAGAATGGATGTCGGAGGGGCTCGATGCGTTGGCACAGAAGTGGCCGGAAGAGGATCTTCTCTATGTGTTTCTGCCGTGGGCCCTCGTAGGACGGGTAGTGCAGCGCATAGAGCGCCATCATGGCCTGGTGGTCCTGGTAGCACTGACTGGCCCAGAAGACCTTGGTATGCAGATTTGGTGCGGTTACTGGCGGACAGTCCGTGGAGGCTGCCACAGCGGGAAGATCTCTTATGTTAGGGTCCTCTTCGCATGCCCCAGGTGAGTCAATTCTCGCTTACGGCATGGCTCTTGAAAGGGCTCGGATGACGGCTAAGGGTTATTCGGCGGCGGTCATTGCTACATTGCTTAGGGCGCGTAGGCGTTCCACTTCGCTGGCGTACATCCGGGTTTGGCGTATTTTTGAGGCTTGGTGTGCGGAGCGGAGTCTGCGGCCCTTGGGGGCCTCGGTGTCTCAGATCCTTTTCTGCAGGATGGCGTGGACAAGGGGCTGGCAACTAGTTCCTTGCGCGTGCAGTTGTCGGCCATCTCCTGTTACCGTGGTAAGATTAACGGTCAGTTGCTGAGTGCTCATGGTGACATTTAAAGGTTTTTGCGAGCCGTGTTGCTCATGCGTCCCCCAAGGCGGTGTTCGGTGCCGGCGTGGGATCTGAATCTCGTTTTGGAGACCTTGCTCAGAGCGCCGTTTGAGCCTTTGAACGTGGCTTCGCTGAAAGATCTGACGTTGAAGACAGTTTTTCTGGTGGCGATTTGTTCCGCGAGGAGGATTTCGGAGTTGCAAGCGTTGTCCTGTAAGGAGCCGTATTTGTCCTCCTTCAATCATAAGGTCGTTCTGCGTACGGTTCCTGCGTTCCTGCCGAAGGTGGTTTCTGCTTTTCATGTTAACCAAGTAGTGTCACTGCCGGTGTTCTCGGAGCAACAGAAGGAGAAGTCAGAGGGCAGGTTGCACCTGTTAGATGTTCACCGCGTACTTAGGAATTACCTCCGTAGGATGGCGCCCTTCCGGAGGTCCGACAGGTTGTTTGTGGCCTTCGGGGGTCCGCGGAAAGGGGAGGTGGCGGCGAAGGCGTCTATTTCCCATTGGTTGAAAGAAGCTATTGCGTCGGCGTACCTGTTGAAGGGTAAGGCGGTGCCGGCGGGCCTTCGGCGCACTCGACTAGGGCGCAAGCAGCGTCTTGGGCAGAGTTCAGTTTGGTACCGGTAGAGGACATTTGTAGGGCGGCAACTTGGTCGTCGTTGCACTCTTTTGCAAAGCACTATAGGCTAGATGTGCAGGCAGCGGGGGATGGCCGTTTTGGCTCAGCGGTACTTCAGGCTGGGCTTGCTGGTCCCTCCTGTTGATATTTACTGCTCTGTTACATCCTCTATGGTTCCGGGACTGGACTAGAGGGACGCAAAGGAAGAGGAAATTAGACTTACCTGCTGATTGTTGTTCCTTAAGGAACTCTAGTCCAGTCCCGGATCCCACCCTAGGTTTTGGGGGTCGTTCAGCCTGAAGTGCGTGAGAAACAGTAACTGTAATATGGTTGTTGGTGGGGTTCTCAGAGTGGAGCCATCGTGGGAGCCCTTCCACAGCACTGTTTGTGTATAGAATTTTTCTTGTTTTAAGAGAGAATGCGGTTTAACAAAAAAAAAAAAATTTAAGTCAGAGGACAGTAGAGATACTGTGGTTATGCGTTATGATATTGGCTATTTTATCTACTTATTTGTTGCTCTGCTAAGTTTGCTTTGTCAATAGGTACTGGTGAAAGGGGGCGGTCCCTACCTATTTATACTGGTGCCAGCAAAGCGATGATGTCTTTCAGTCTCCAAAGCTGCTGGAGGAGATTCTAAACCAGGGGTCTCAAACACGCGGCCCGCGGGCCGCATGCGGGCCGCGAGAGCATCTTGTGCGGCCCGCGAAGTACCGGCGAGTAAAAAAAAAAAAATTCCAAACTTGCCGCCGCAGTATTAAGCGTCCCGCGGGCCCCTCTGCCTGGTCCTCTCCTCCCTGCAGTATCAGCTCCAAAAGCGGCGGCTTTCAGAGCCGCGAAGAGAGAGAGTTTCTCTCGCGCGGTTCTGAAGAGCAGCGCGAGAGTCTTCAGAACCGCGCGAGAGAAACTCACTCTCTCTTCGCGGCTCTGAAAGCCGCCGCTTTTATTTATTTATTTATTTATTTATATTCTCTTATATACCGCGCTATTCTGCATCAGTGCGGTTTACATTGAACAAACTGAAATTACATTGAACAGGGCATTATAACTTGGAGATAACTATTTTACAGGGAACATGGGCTATGGAGGGTTAAGTGGCTTGCCCAAGACCACAAGGAGCACCTGTGGGACTAGAAACCCCAGTCCTTCCAGCCCAAGGTTGCTGTCCTCTAGTGGGATTTGAACCCCCGACCTTCCGGCCTGAAGTACCTTTTGGAGCTGAATGCTGCAGGGAGGAGAGGACCAGGCAGAGGGGCCCGCGGGACGCTTAATACTGCAGCAGCAGCAAATATACATTTTTTTAAAATCTAATTTGGCTAATGGTGGGAGGGGGGTTAGGACTGGTAATGGGCTATGGGGGGGGCTAGGACTGGTAATGGGCTATGGGGGGGGGCTAGGACTGGTAATGGCCTATGAGGGGGTAACTGAAAATGGGGTGATGGGGGTAACACTGAAAATGGGGGGCTGGGGGGGGTTTAGGACTGGTAATGGCCTATGAGGGGGTAACACTGAAAATGGGGTGATGGGGGGTTAGTACTGGTAATGGCCTATGAGGGGGTAACTGAAAATGGGGTGTTGGGGGTAACACTGAAAATGAGGTGATGGGGGGGGTTAGTACTGGTAATGGCCTATGAGGGGGTAACTGAAAATGGGGTGATGGGGGTAACACTGAAAATGGGGTGATGGGGGGGTAGTACCGGTAATGGCCTATGAGGGGGTAACTGAAAATGGGGTGATTGGGGTAACACTGAAAATGAGGTGATGGGGGGGGGGTTAGGACTGGTAATGGGCTATGAGGGGTAAGACTGGAAGTGGGCTATGGGGGGTTAGGACTGGTAATCGGCTATGGGGGGGCTAGGACTGATAATAGGCTGGGGGGGTCTGCTAGGACTGGAAATGGGCTGAGTGGAAGGGGGGCTTGAACTGCAAATGGCTGATGGGGAGGGGGGCTTGGAATGGAAATGGGCTGTGAGGGGAGGGAGCTAGCACTGGAAATGGGCTGATGGGGGGGAGCTACGATTGGAAATGGGCTGATGGGGGGCTAGGACTGAAAATGGGCTGATGCAGTGACTAGAAGGGAGGGGGTGCTGTGTGGGACTGGAACTAGAAGGGAGCTGATGTTGGGGGAGGATTAGAATGGGATGGAGCTGGGAGAGTGAAATGGAGAGGGGAAAATATTTTGTGTGGAGGGAAGACAAATCTACAATTGGCCAGGTAAGTGGGGATTGAGGATGGAGGGGTAAAATTTGAGTGGATGAAAATAGGAATGAGGAAAGAGCAAAAGGAGAAAGATTAATATGTTAAAGCAGATGTAGAGGGAGAATGGAAAAAGCTAGAAGAGAGAAGGACAAATGGACAGCAGACGATGGAGAGTTAGCAGAAGGCACGAAGAAACCAGAAGAAAGTGGCTGGAACTGAAAAAAAATGCACAAAAGGTAGAAAAATATCTTTATTTTGAATTTATTAACTGGAATATGTCAGTTCTGGGAAATGTGCATCAATAACGTCTGCGCTTTGTTTAGTACAAGAGGAAATTAATTTATAGTTTTATTTCTACAGTGTTGTTGTACATTCCAAGTTTGGCTTTTGGGGGGTCCCAGTTTAAATTGTCTTGTTTCTAAATTTTGATTCCTTGTTTGGTGATGGTGTATTCTGCATGTGTAACTGAGCTGAGGTATTCTGTTTATGTAATTCCTATTTGACATTGCTACTTGTTCTCTGTCCCCAGTAGGTCATGTATTGTTATTCTCTGAAATGTATTGATTTAATATTTGCAGTGTTGCCTTTTGATAGGTAGGGTATGGTGCTTTGTGAGTCCTGGTAGTGCTGTTAGGATATGGCGGGTTTGCTATGGGTTCTAAATGGGCAGTGTTTGTTTGTAGTAGTTCCTAATGTGCCTGGCGGTTGCCACTGGATTATAGTAATGTAGAAATCTTTTAGTCTTTCTTTATTCATGCATGCACTCATTAAGAGGCATGTTTACTAAAAGTTAGGGTATGGTAACATTATGCAAATGAGGTCCCTTATGCAAATGAGGTCCCACGTCTAATGCGGCCCCCGGGTTATTTTACAAGTCCTCATTTGGCCCTCAAAGCAATTTGAGTTTGAGACCCCTGTTCTAAACTCTATGGTTCTGGGACTGGACTAGAGTTCCTTAAGGAACAACAATTAGCAGGTAAGTCTAATTTCCTCATTGTAATTACTAGAAATTTTCCGCTTCATTTAGTAATCGTTTATTTTCATTTAAAAATGTGGTATACATACTGTATTCTGACGTGTAGTCAAATTTTAAAGTATATAACTCCGAGTGTCGTTATGTTGCGCACAAAAATTTAACCTTCCTTCAAAAGCTGCACAGCTGATATTTTATGCGCACACAGCTTACAGAAAATTAGAGGGAACATTGCCGGGTGTGGCTACTGAAAATAAGGGCTTGGACTTTAGAATAGCCAAATTCTAGTGTGCTCTCTTTAAAAGTTCCTTGACCTCCCTGTGTAACCGGAAAATGAACAGCATTGCTCCTTCACAAGTTGTCATTTGGTGTCCACTCATTCCTTATCGTCCCTCCAGTCCAGTCCTGTACCTCTGTGGGTAGTCAACCTCCACCAGCAGCTTGGAGACTGAGCATGTCATCTTTTGATGACATCATTGTACTTAGGCTGCTGGCACCTCCTACTAGCCCCCAGTAAGCTCAGTCTTCAAGCAACTGAAGCAGGTGATCCCAGGGATCTGGACTCACTGTAGGGACAACTAAGGAGCTTTAGTTATTTTAATTGATTCTTTCTCCCTCCTTCTGCCTGGCTATTTCCCTACCTGGGCAAAGCTGCAGAGTATTAAAAAAAAAAAAAAAAAAAAAAAAGCGATCGGGCCAGGGGCTGCCCTTCCAGGGGAAGAAGAGGCTTCCTGGTACCGACAGAATGGTGGCAGTGGCTCTCGAACCCATGATTGGATGAGGAGCCTCGAACAGCAGAGAGATCTATCAACTCTTGCAACTCTCTTAGCAGTTTCCTGCCTCAGCGTTGAAGCCGGTAAGGGGGGCTGAGCGTGAGGCAGGTACAGCAGATCGGAGTGCAACAGAAGTTTGTCTTAGAGCTGCAGGGCTGTGGCTGCCACCACTTTCATTTTCACGGTTCAGCAGGTTGATCTGTGGTTGCCTCACTGCCGGCTTTCCTGTAAGCGTGGGAAACTGTGCCATTTGGGTCTCAGGAGCGAGGAAGGCTCTCTGTAAAGGGAAGAGGGCTCCATGGATGCTGGATTTTCACCCCTGCATTTTTTTGTTTTCGGTTACACCTTCTATATGTTGAATTGCAGTTCCAAATGAAAAAAGATGGAAAGTAGAGGCAGGAAGAGAGAGCTGGCAGGGGGATTGGAAGGGGCACCTGGGCCCTTTGCACTAGCCTGGCCATGCCTGCTAGGCCACAGTGTTTGGTTTGTGCGGCTCGGCATGGCACAATCTTGCCCATGGGTCTCTGCCATGGCTGCGAAGCAGAGGCTCAGACAGCCGAAAGGGGCCAGCAGGAGGACACTGAGGGCGTTTCAGGACAAGCAAGGTCCTCTGAGACACCCAGGAGTTGCTCGCAGTCTAAAGGAGGCTCAAGATTCGGCGTTGCAGTGGCAGGCACCGGCCTGGAGGGAGGAAGGGTCAGGTGCCAGCCCACCAGTGTTGGAGCCCTACAGCAAGCAGCACGCTTTTCTGGGGCCCTCTGTCTCCCAGGGTCGGTAGGGTGAGAGTACTTGGGGGAGGAGGGATGTTTTCCCAAGTTCATTGTCCTCATGCATCAGGCCTTCTGTATGAAGCAGCAGGAGACAAAAGGGTCTCCCCAGGCGCTTGAATAGGGCAGAAAGAGGATGGCAGCAGAAGTGGAGCACAGGACAGACGAGCTAGCCTTGAGCAGGCATAGGCTCGAGGGCAACCCGTTTGAAGAGACAGGGTCCCTTCACTCGGAAGACCAATGAGACTGGGACATGGAGGCTGAGTTTGGTGCGGAGCTGGAGGAAGGAGAAATCGTGCAGGAGGAATCTCACATAGCCCACGTCTTCTGCCAGGAGGAGTTGGTGGCACTCATAGCGGAGTCATTAAAAAATGCTTAATATGCCAACAGGGCACCTGCCCGACGAGGATACGCTGGAAGACCCGCTGTTCCAAGCTATCAGGAAGCCACAAAGGGTGTTTCTCTGGGAACAAGTTGAAAGTCAGTCCTCACATAAGGATACCGTTCAGGCCAAGACCTTTCTCCCTTGGGACAAGACTGATCGCCTCAAGATGCTGGCTGCAGCCGTGCAGCACCAACACTTTGTTCCCGCCCACCTCCTGACTATTGGGTCACATGACATCCACAGTTTATTACCCCATATGTCCACCTTCACTTGAGGGCAGCTCAATGGGGTCTCCGCTCTCAGTGGACCCAGGCGACAAGCCGACTGTGGGACACTATGGTGGTGACCCGCCAATTGGCCAACTCCCTCACCTGGTAGCAAGCCCACCAGCACCTTCTGACTGGGATACCCTTCAATGCCCCCACCCCCCAGAGGGTCCTAACCACAGAAACCTCTCTCTTAGACTGAGGAGCCCACTGCGACAGCCTCTGCACTTAAGACAGTTGGTCGCAGAGAGACAATCTGCAGCAGATCAACCTTTTGGAGCTTCGAGCCATATACCTGAGACGATAGGCCCCGTCCCAAGGGAGAAAGGCCTTGGCCTGAACGGTATCCATATGTGAGGACTGATTCCTGCTGTGCCTGGAGAACACCTGTTACAGATAAGTAACTACATTTTCCCTTGCATCGGGTGACTAAGCAGATGATCCAGGATGAGTGGGACCTTCCGTAGTCCAGTCTTAGGGGGACTAGGACCAAGACACGTCTTTACCCGCTGACGGAGCAAGAGCAGGAACTGCTACGTTTCCCTAAAGTGGATGCCACATTGTCAGCAGTGACTAAAAAGATCACTAACCCTGTGGAAGACAGTACGGCATTCAGGGATGTGCAAGATAGGAAGTTGAATACCTTGTTGAAGCAGACATTTGATATTAATGCCCTATCTCTACAGGCTTCTGTTTGTCGGGCGTTAGTGGCCAGGGCTTGCCTGCAGTGGGTACAGGGGGTTCTGGAGCAAAAGAAGATTATCATGAACCTGCAGTAACGGCAGCCAGACTGGATTTGGGGAATGCTTATCTGGTGGACACCTTCTATGATCTCATTAGAAGTCTTTTGAAAAGCATGGCTTCTGTGGTGGCGGCACGGCACTATCTCTGTCTATGGAATTGGGCAGTGGATGTCTCCTCAAAATCCCAGCTCAGTAAGCTGCTGTTCAAGAGTAAACTCTTGTTCGGAGAAGATCTGGAAAAGTTTGTGAAGGACTTAGAGTTGAAAGGGGGCTGCCTCCCCAAGGACAAGCAAAAGCAGGTGTGCTCCTCAACACCCGCGTGGGATCAGTCCTGTGATTTCAGGCTTGCCAGCGGGGCACTTAAATCCCCGGGGACACAGTTTTCAGGGTTATCAAGGAGCAGGGCAGGGATACTTTGTGCCTCTTCCTCTTCAGGCCCGAAAAAGGTGCAGTGACGCCCCACCACTGGACCCGACGTCATCCCCAATCAGGGGACTGAGCCAGCTGAAGCCAGCTCCAACGAGCAGGACCCGGCCGCCTCCTGCTGCTGCTCTGCCCAATCGGGGCAGGCAGCCAACAATTGAAAAGGAAAACGCCATCCGGCACTTCAGCAGACGCCCCACCACCGGACCCGACGTCATCCCCAATCGGGGGACTGAGCCGGCTGAAGCCAGCTCCAACGAGCAGGACCCGGCCTCCTGCTGCTGCTGCTCTGCCCAATCGGGGCAGGCAGCCAACAGTTGAAAAGGAAAGTGCCATCCAGCGCACCCGCGCCTGGCAGGCCCGCACCAGAGGGCCCTTTGGCACGGCCCTTAGGCAACGGCCCACATCGGGGGACACAAGAAACTTCTCCTGACCCCAGCCAGCGTCGTTTACCTCAGAAGGACCCATCCTCATCTCTACAATTTACCAGCAGCTTGAGCCCTCAGGCTGGGCTCGCTCTCGACAACTAAAACAGCTACTTTTCTACATACACTACAAGAACTGCAAGTATATACCACTTTAACTAACTGAACATAAGTCGCCATCCCAGTAGTCCGCTATTACTGTTGCCAGTATTATTCTGCCTAGGTTGCCAGTATTACGCTATGCTACCTACCTGCCTCATCCCTAAATATGTTTGTCTCCTAGTTATGATTGTCCCTATTGCATTTCTAGTTATGTTTGTCCCTATTGCATGCCTCGATATAATATTGTCTCTACTATAAATCGGCTGACCACAACTGCATACACTAACGAAGAGGCACCTGTGCTGTAGATTACTGCAACTTTCATTACTTATGAAGGGCAGGATACCGTAACATTGTTTCCATTCCAAATTTGATAACTACAGACTATCGCATACATTTGTACTTATTATAGGCACGATACTGTAACATTGTTTCCATTTCAAATCTGATAACTGCAGTCTACTGCAAAATTGTTACTTATTGTAGGTAGGATACTGTAACATTGCCTCCATTTCAAACTGGATATCTAAAAGTGATCATGCTAACGATTTGCCTCCTGCTCCACCCATAGCACAATCCCAAATCTCATTCTTGCCTCTGACACACATCTAATTTGCCTGACGTCAAAGGTTCCATCCCACCCTGTCCCCGGTGCAATATCCTGAATCAGAGCAACCCTCCAGCTACCCGCACCCAAGGCCCCATACACGAAAGGCAATTCTACCACAAAATGGCTCGCACCATCACGGCAATAATTTATGGATACCTCCTCTTAGAGCTGATTAGCAGCACTCTAGCCCTAACCAACACTCACAAACTCATACCTATCCTACACAGCAGTGGGAGGAGATGGTCAAGAAACCCTCCCCTCAAGGCACCAGATGATATTTTATTTTATTTATTTAACAGTATTTCTAAACCGCCTTATCTTATTAATCAAGGTGGTATCACAGCAAACAATCGGGTAAGGTGAGTGTGTTATACATGCCGTGAGGGTGAAATTTAGTTGAGTGTGTTGTATTGTGTGCTAGATTAGTTTGAGCTATGTACAAAGTGAGCTATATACAGTGTGGCTATAAAACCTTTTCTATACATAGTGTTAGGCGGAATCGTGTGCTGTTATACATTCTCCGAGGTTATGTGATGTGTCCATAATGTTCTATGAACAGCATGGTCTTCAGCTGTTTCCTAAAGTCTTTGAGGTCTGTAGTTGCCCTCAAATCGTCCGGTAGTTTGTTCCATATTGTTGGAGCAGCCATTGAGAGTGCTCTGTCTGTTGTGTCCTTGCGAGTGTGTTTGTATTCACTTAGGGTACTGACTCGGTTGTGTGTTTGTTTTCTTCTAGGACATGTGCTGGTGTCTGGTTGTATGAGGGTGTGCAGGCTGTTGGCTGATGTGTGCTGGTTTATCTTAAATAGGTTTATGATAGTTTTGTATCTGATGCGTGCACTGATTGGGAGCCAGTGTAAGTCCTTCAAGGTAGGTGTGATGTGCTCCTGTCTTGCAGTACCGGATATTATTCGTGCTGCAGTGTTTTGTGCCAGTTGGAGTGGCTTGAGGGCTTGTTTCGGTAGTCCAAGGTATATCGGATTGCAGAAGTCCAGAAGTGGGGTTATCAGTGCTTGACAGACGGTACGGAAGTGTTCGGGGGCGAGGAGTGGTTTCAGTCTCCTGATGATTCGCATCTTGTAGTAGGCTTTTTGGATTGTTTTGTCTATGTGGGGCTTGAGATTGAGTTTATTGTCCAGGGTAACTCCGAGGTATCTGACTTCTGATCTTATTGGTATAGTAGTGCTTTGTATCTTTATATTTGTCGGGTGTATGAAGCTCTGGTTCCGAGTGATGATTAAAGCTTCGGTCTTGCTGTAGTTGATTGCGAGATTGTTGTTTTGACACCAACTTGTCATTTGGATAAGGCAGTCTGTTATCTTAGAGAAGTCCGGGTTGTCGATTGATATCGGGGTGTATATCATGATGTCATCTGCATATATTGTGTATTGAATGTTGTTCTCTTTCATGATGTTGCATAATGGTTGGATGTATATGTTAAATAGGAGTGCTGAGAGTGCGGATCCTTGAGGTACTCCTTGACGGACATTTAAGGGTTGGGAGGTGTTATGTCCCACCTTGACCTGAAGCTGTCTTTCGGTTAGGTATGAGTGGAACCATTTCAATGTGATACCGTGTATACCAGTGTTCTTTAGTCTTTCCAGGAACGTGTTGTGGTCCACTGTGTCGAAGGCTGAGGAGATGTCGATGAAGATCATTATGACTCCATTCCTGGTGTTGTCAATTATTTTTAGGATGCTGTCGAAGAGGTAGATCAGTAGCGTTTCGACTCCATGGTTGGGACGAAAGCCGTGTTGGTTGTCGTCAAGTGTTTCATGTTTGTCGATGTGTTCCTGTAGTTGTAGTTGAACCGTTTTTTCGATGATTTTTGCCAGGAAGGGTATGCTGGAGATTGGTCGGTATGCTGCTGGATCTTTTTTGTCGAGAGCTGTTTTCTTTGTGATTGGTCTTACTGAGGCGAGCTTTAGTTGCTTCAGCATGATTCCTTGAGTGAGTGAGTTGTTTACCATGTTGTGTATGGTGTATGCTACCATCCTATCAGCACCTGCTTCACGTAGCAATTAAACACAACGCAACTGCAAAAAAAGCTATCCTACAGACCCAATATTTAAAGGCCGCCCTCATAAATGCGCGTTCAATTCGCAAGAAGTGGCCTGTCATCACTGACCTGATAGTCAGGCACAACCTGGACATGCTTCTGGTCACAGAGACATGGTTATCAAATGAAGACACTGTACTCATTAACCACCTTCTACCTCCCAACCTTACAGTCCATAGCTGCCATAGAAGCAACAAAAGGGGAGGAGGAGTTCTCATACTCACAAAAACAGACCTCGATTTCCACCTCATCAATAGCACCAACTCAACAAACCTTGACATAGTAGTCATAACTAATAATCACTGCTCCATCAATCTAATATACAGAGCCCCGACGTCTTCCTCTGACGACCTAGCCACGATAATCGAGCTAGCCTGCAATACTCCAAGTTTGCGTGCCCCAAACTGGATACTAGGAGACCTCAACCTGCCAACGCTACAAGATTCCCAAGCCTCTGCATTTCTAGATGCACTCAAAGACCTAGGTTATCAACAGCTAATCAGCGAACCAACCCACACTAAGGGAAACATATTGGACTTGATCTTTGCCCCACTATCTACCTGTAACACTGCCAACTTCACCTCACCAACCTACACCGAAGTACCGTGTCAGACCATAAGTTAATCCTGTTCCAAATTCCTATGGATAACAAGCCCATGAAACCTTGTGAGAGTAAGAAAAACCCAACGAGACGGACCTCACGAAGCTTCCAACCATTCAACAAGGAGTCCATCTTAAACCACACACAACCCTCCTAAGCTTGACAATGACAGACCCCGACAGGCTAGTCTCCAGCTGGAACGAAAGTCTCAGTACTATCGTGCAACGCACAGTACACAACAAAGCCCCAAGGAAAAGACCCATGGCACCCTGGTTCTCCAATGAACTGCGGATCTCTCTTCTTAGGAGACTCGAAAGGCGATGGAGGCGCTCACGATCCACCGAAGATCAGGAAGCTTACAACCTACAACTCACAATTCACCGAACCGCGATATCTGAGAAAATGAGGCAAGCACACACTAACACGCTAATGCGATCACTAAATAAACCACACGACCTGTTCACCCTCGTCAAAAACTAACGAAGGAACCAGGATCGGAGCAAAAAACAGAGATTCACGCCCAAGACTATGCCGACTTCCTTCAATCAAAATTATACCAAACCGACAAGACCGACCTTACCTGCACCAATAAACCAACAT
Source organism: Ichthyophis bannanicus (assembly GCA_033557465.1). Taxonomy (NCBI): domain Eukaryota; kingdom Metazoa; phylum Chordata; class Amphibia; order Gymnophiona; family Ichthyophiidae; genus Ichthyophis; species Ichthyophis bannanicus. The sequence continues at coordinate 19,856,212 of CM066037.1, read as the reverse complement.
GCAAAACGACACTAACAACATTCACCACCCCCTCCACTAAGCAAATCATAGACTTAATCTCAGTGGAGGAGTGGAGGAGTGGCCTAGTGGTTGGGGCAAGGTACTTCAGGCCGGAAGGTCGGGGGTTCAAATCCCACTAGAGGACAGCAACCTTGGGCCGGAAGGACTGGGGTTTCTAGTCCCACAGGTGCTCCTTGTCTTGGGCAAGCCACTTAACCCTCCATAGCCCATGTTCCCTGTAAAATAGTTATCTCCAAGTTATAATGCCCTGTTCAATGTAATTTCAGTTTGTTCAATGTAAACCGCACTGATGCAGAATAGCGCGGTATATAAGAGAATGTAAATAAATAAATAAACAATCAACACGACCACTGCCCAGACCGATCCCTGTCCCGCTTTTTGGATAAAAGAACTACGGACAGAGTTTAGCCCCTTCATAGCTAAACTCATTAACACATCGTTCTCTTCAGGCTCATTCCCCCTAAGTCTCAAACACACATCCATTAGACCTCTGCTAAAAAAACTCCAAGCTCGACTCCCAGAAAGTGGAATCATATAGGCCTATTGCCAGCATTCCACTACTGGCCAAGATGATCGAAAAGGAGGTCCAAGGTCAGCTCCAACAACACATCGACAACGCTGCACCACTTGACCACTGCCAACACGGCTTTAGAGAAGCTCATGGTGTGGAGACTCTACTTACCACCCTTTTCAACAACATACTCACCACAATAGATAACATCCATCGGGGAGTTGCCCTGATATTCCTAGACAAAGCCGCAGCATTCGACTCAGTATGTCACCAAACCCTCCTGAAACGACTCGAAGAGAAGGGCATCTGCGGCTTAGCACTAACTTGGTGCAAGTCATACCTAGCCGATAGATGGCAGCATGTACAAACCGAAACCTCCACATCCAAACCATTCCATCAGAATCAAGGTGTACTGCAGGGATCCTCCCTTTCAGCCCTAATGTTTAATATCTACATGCAGCCCGTCTGTGACCTCGTTTGCTCATTCGATATCGAACGCATGATATATGCAGACGACGTCCTGCTCTACATGCTGTTCAAGATTGACCAAATTGACCTCTCACCCCTAATGGAATGTTTCAGAGCAGTAGAAAGGTGGCTCCAAAATCAGAATCTTCGGATGCAGCACAAAAAGACTGAAGTGCTGTTCATCACCAGAAACTCTAACTTCTCCCCACCAACCCACCTAAAGGTCGGCGAAGTAGAGCTGCAAACCAAGCCCACAATCCGTTACCTGGGTGTTACTCTAGACCAGAGACTTGACATGAAGACACACATTGGCAACATGGTCAAATCAACATATCACAAAATCAGGACACTCAAACATCTACGCCCCCTTCTACAACCAGACGACTTCAGAAATATCTTCCAGGCTCTAACCATTCCACACCTTGACTATGCCAACGCGATCCTCCAAGGGCTCCCAAAATCAACCCTGAGCCCGCTCCAACTTGCCATGAACACTGCAGCCAGAGTTCTGAATGGGGCCACGAGGCGAGACCATATAACACCCATCCTCAAAAGTCCCCACTGGCTCCCTATCCACTGCAGGATTGTCTTCAAAACATTACTATTGACGTTCAAGGCCATAAATGGGCTCCCCCCCCCCCCCCCCGTCACTCGCTTGCCTCACACACATAACTCCCCCCAATAGGGCCAGAGGAACTACAGCAATAAACACCTTGGTAATCCCCAAAACATTGACCCAGTGTACACAGGCAACAGCAAGCAGGGCCTTTTAGTATCAGCGCGCCCAGATACTGGAACGCCCTGCCTCCCAACATACGAGCAATCCCGGAACTAACTAAATTCAGACGAGCATTGAAGCACCACCTTTTCCTCGAATGTTACCCAAATGAAGGTGCACCATCTCGACCCACCCGCAAATAAGCTCCATGTCCACTGTAATCATCCCTCAAATGTTGTATAATGTGTAAATACTACTATGTGTTCAAATATGTGTAAATAGTTAATTATGGTTATCCAAGTTGAGCTACCTGTTATCTGTAATTTACGGTGTAACCCCCACCGTAAAACCTAAATGTTCCATGTAAACCGCGCTGATGTTGAAGAGCGCGGTATATGAGAGAGAGAAGTAAATAAATAAATAAAATACTTCGTGCCTCTTCCTCTTCAGGCCCGAAAAAGGCGCAGTGAAATGAGGGAGGCCCAGGCAGGGGTGTGTAGCCCATGGGACGTCAGCTATAGGACTTTTACCCTGCCTGGGTCCAGATTACGTCCGATTAATAGGTCCTAGAGGTCATCAGAGAGGGATACATGCTGGAGTTCACCAGGCCTTTCACACCCTCCTTTGTGCAGTCCCCGTGCAAGACACATGACAAGGCCAAGATGATATGGGACACCCTTGTGTGGCTACTGGAGTTGGGGGCCGTGGTGCATGTTCCCCAGGCCCAGTCGTCTGCAATCAATACTCTTTATTTCATGGTGCCAAAAAGGATGGCTCGTTTTAGCCCATTCCTGATCTCAAGTACGTGAATTGGTGTCTGCAGGTGCTCCAGTTTCATATGGAGATCCTCCGGTCTGTCGTCATGGCTGTGAGAGCAGGGGAGTTCCTGACGTCTCGCGACCTCACAGAGGCTATTTGCACATTCCCATTCGCCCTGAGCATCATCAGTTACTCTGCTTTGCAGTGACCATGAAGCACTTTCAGTTTCGGACACCATTCGGTCTAGCAATGGTCCCACGCACATTCACCAAGGTGATGGTAGTGGTGGCAGCGGCACTTTGACAGGAGGGGTATCCTGGTGCATCCTTATCTCGATGATTGATTCATTTGCACAAAGTCCAGACAAGAGAGCGAACGAGCCACAGCAAGAGTCATCGAGTTTCTGCAAAGCCTCAGCTGGGTCATCAATGGAGCCAAGAGTCGGCTAATGCCATCACAAGACCTGGAGTACTTGGGAGCCCGCTTTGACACTCGCAGGGGAAGAATGTTTCTGCTGCACCAGAGAGCGCAGTCACTGCAGCAGTTGGTGAGACAGTTTCTCAGGATGCAAGCGCTGATGGCTTGGCATTATCTCTAGCTGTCAGGGACCATGGCAGCAACAGTTGAGCTTATCCCGTGGGCACGGGCCCACATGCGGACGCTGCAGAAGGCACTGCCCCGCAGGTGGTCGCATCAACAGCATCCCCTTTAGCCACCATTACCTTGTCGAAGGGTGATCCCGAGGAGACTCAGGTGTTAGTTGAGCCCCGAAAAGCTTGCAGTGGGGGATGCCCCTGGAATCTCCGCACTGGATTCCACTGACGATGGATGCCAGCCTCTCAGGCTGGAGGGCACACTGCAGGGGCCACATTGCTCAGAGTCAGTGGACACAAGAGAAGAGCCGTTGGCCCATCAACAGGCTGGAAATGCTGGCAGTTTTCTTCGCTGTGCAGAATTTCCACCCCTTCCTCCAGTGGAATGCGGTCCGGGTCTTCTCAGACAAACGCTACTATGGTGGCCTATATCAGTCGTCAAGGGGGGGATGGGCAGCGTGCGATTGGAAAGCGAGACCGCCACATTGTGTAATGAGTGGAGAACCAACTGCAAGCCATTTCAGTAGTGCATGTTGCAGGAACCGAGAACTTGACTGCCGATTACCTAAGTCTGTTTCACCTGGACCCAGGGGAATGGACGCTCAGTGGCACAATGTTCACGAAGATAATGCAACGGTGGGGCACGCCGATCATGGATCTCATGGCAGCTTTTGCAATGGCCAAGGCACACTGCTTCTTCAGCAGGAGGAAGGAAAGAATGCCAGAAGACCTGGACACCCTGGTTCTGTGGTGGCCCACGGAGGGGCCACTTTGTCTTTCCCCTGTGGGTGCTCATCGGGCACGTGATACAGAGGATTGAAGCACACCAGGAGATGGTCATTCTCATTGTCCCTGGGTTGGCTGAGGCTCCTGTGCTATGCAGACTTGGTCTGCCTGATGGCTTATTGCTGACCTGTTGGCCCAGAGCCCAGTTCTCATGCCTCAGGTGCTTACGACATGGCTCTTGAGAGAACTAGGTTGAGGAAACGGGGCTATTTGGCCTCAGTGATTTTGACTTTGTTGAAGACTTGTAAGAGGTCCACCTCACTGTCCTATATCAGAGTGTGAAGGATCTTTGAGGCCTGATGTGCAGAGCGATTGTGCAAGCTGTTGCTGGTCTCTGTGACTGAGGTGCTAGTTTGCCTGCAGTCTGGCTACGAGAGGGACCTAGCAAGTAGCTCCTTGAGGGTGCAGGTGGCAGCGATTACATGTTGTTATGGCAGGATCCAAGGGGTTGTCCGTTAGGAGCTCACCCAGATGTGGTACGTTTTCTTCGAGCAGTGAAGCATCTTCATCCACCGCTGTGGTCCACGGTTCCTTTGTGGGACCTCAATTTGGTCTTATCAGTGTTGATGGAGGAGCTGTTTGAACCTCTGGGGTCCTGCACCCTGAAGGATTTGATGCTCACTACGGTGTTTTTGGTGGCAATTTGTTCTGCTCGCTGAATTTCGGAGCTCCAAGCTCTGTCGTGCAGGAAGCCCCTTCTCTCCATCTCAAAGGAGAAGGTGATGCTGCGGACGGTGCCCTCCTTTTCCCCAAGGTGCTCTCCGTTTATCACTTGAATCAACCGGTCACTCTGCCAGTGCTCTCAGGGGGGGGTACCAGAGGAGGGCTCTGATCCGCAGTTACGCCTCCTGGATGCCTAAAGGGTGTTACGGCCTTATTTGAAGAGGACTGCTCCATTTGGTAAATTGGATTGTTTATCCTGTTTGGAGGTCCGTGTAAGGGAGAGGCAGCGGCTAAGGCCTCCATCTCTAGGTGGATAAAAGAGGCTATCATGTCAGCGTATTTATTGAGAAGGCGGTGTGTGCCAGCGGGGCTGCTAGTTCATTTGCATTTGACTCTGGCTTAGGCAGCATCATGGGCGGAGTGTGGTCTAGTGCCCCCAGGAGATATTTGTAGGTTGGCCACGTAGTTCTCTCTCCACACCTTTTGTGAAGCATTATCGCCTGGATGTGCAGGCGGCGGGGGATGCAAGGTTCGGTGTGGCAGTGATTCAGGCCGGACTCGCGGGCCCCTCCCATTGTTAGTACTGCTATGATACACCCAGAGGTACAGGACTGGACTGGAGGGACGATAGGGAAGTTAAAATTAAGCTTTATCTGTTAATTAGTGCCTCCAGTCCAGTCGAGGACCCTCCCTAAGTAATGACAGTAGCAACCCTGAGCCTGAGGAAGATCAGCATTGTATTGAAGGTCCAGGGGGTTCTCTCGTATGGAGTTCAGGCGTTAGAGGCATGGAAGTCTCTGTGGGAGAACTGCATTTCTGTTGTGTACATAATGCGCAAATATATATATATATATATATATATATATATATATTTACACATACACATACACCATAGACTGGGATTGTCATGAATTTTCTGTTCTTTGCTGTGTCTCATGTTGTGGACAGGTAAGCTTCATCTTCTTGGAAAGAGGAGGGTCCTGGTTCTAGCAAGATAATTGGGAATGTAGCCTTTTTTTGGCTTACATATTAACTTCTTATTTGTTGCTTCTTTGAGGCTGCTTTGTCAATAGCTTACTGGGGCTGGTAAGAGGTGCCAGCACCCTAAGTACAATGATGTCATCAAAAGATGACAGGCTCAGTCTCCAAGCTGCTGGTGGAAGTTGACTACCCAGAGGTACGGGACTGGACTGGAGGCACTCAAAGAATGCTAATTAGCAGGTAAAGCCTAATTTCATCTTATAGATGTGCTCTGATTGCATTTGAACAAAGAGTATTGGAGTAATCTGCTTTATCAGTTATCGAGGGTATGATTATAGGGTTGAGTGACAGTCCCTGATGAAGTTTAATGGAACAGTTCTCCGGAGACAAGTAGGAAGTCAGTCCTCACATATGCATAACGTCGGCACCGACAGAACCCTTGTGGTAACCTCTCCCCAGCTTTCAAAGAAAGCCTTTGGAAGATCCACCATGCATGTGTGGCTGCCTTCCTGCCCAAAAGTGCTATCTTGCTTCAGTCTCCTTTTTTCCAAGGAGCCCTTCGGTCGTTTATCTGCACCCTGGAAAAGGTTGATTTTTCTATTTTGCTCTTTTTCATTTTTTCCTTCTCTGGTATACGTACCGGTGTCTTCTCACCCTCCTAGGACTGCTCCCGCCTCAGCACTTTTTTCTTTGGTCTTTTTGCCCTTTAGGGTCTTTTTCTTGGTGTGCAGGCATTCCTCACGCTCTATCTGGTGAGATGCTTGAGTTCAATATCGTGGGCACAGTCTTCCCCCTGTATCCTTGGCCAGTGGGTTCAAGCAGTGCAACCGCTGCAGGCATATTATGTTCCGCATGGACCTGCATGATTGCTGTCTTTGTTGCCTTGGTGCGGACCACAACGATTCCTCCTGTGGGCTCTGTCAGCAGATGATGAGCAAAGGGTGGAAGAACCATGCAACATAGTGAGAGCCCATGTTTGAGAAGATCTCTGTCTTGGCTCTAGCGTCTCTCACAGAGCTGGCGCCCTCGGGGACCACTGTACGGGCCTTGGCCTCTCCTGATGGCCGTACCCATTCTGAGCCCTGAGGTTGCAGGGCATCGGATAGCGGATCCTCTTCTGAGGGCTGTCCCCCAAGGAGCCGGACATCATTGGTGGCATTGTCTCCTCCCCAAAGAGCCGGACGTCATCGGTGGCATAGTCAGGAGATGACACTAGAGTTGTGGGTAAGTCCAACGGTCACACCCATGGTTACCAGCATCGGAGCCCCTGGCCTGATGTCGAGGGCGATGGCCAGGAGCAGCCCTCCAAGCTGTCCCGGTGGGAGAAAGTGACATCAGCATCGGGAGATTGACCCCGGTCTCTCAAACCTATCCTCGTCAAGGACAGCCCCTCGATGGAGCCAGCGTCGGGCCCAAAGCCTTCAGTGCCCACAACAATGGCTGTGGAGCCTCCTGGCCTTGAAGTTAAAATGGCAGCCCTTGCATCACTGCCTCCTTGGCCCAGCAGTGCAGATCAGTGCTTGGTTCCTCTGAGTCATCGGTCCTGACCACCAGCTCCTCTACCGTGAAGGGTGTCTCTGGAGGTCGTGGAACCAATCCTCGAGTGCCACCAGCCTCAGGGTGATTCAAGGCTCCGTTCTTGGTCCCAATCAGGGCAGAGGACTTCCCTGGCCAGCACCTCCGATCCAACTTCAGGGGCTCTGGGGACCTCACAGCACTGGTGATCTGGCACAACCCTGAGGCCTACAGGGCCCGCAAGGTCTCCTCTGATGGAGTTGGACTGGGAGACCAACAATGAATCCTCAGATATCTGTCTACATCGGGATGTCCCCTCTTCTCCCCTTCCCTTCCCGAGGACTTCTCCTTTCTGGAGTTTGTCCGGTACATAGCGAAGGCCTTGGCCTTCACCACGGAGTCCAAGGAGGAGCCTCGGGCAGAGGACCTAGAGATCATCCAGAACGTGGCCCCTCCAAAGGAAGCATTCACAGTGCCGATTTCCCCCCCCCCCCATCCTGGAACGGCTTCTCTTACGTCAGAGACCCTGACCTCTGTGCCAATTGTGAGCAGGCGGCTCAATGCCATAGACAGAGTCTGCTGGAGCCACTGGTTACAAAAAGCACAGTTGCGCCATAACTTCATGATGGTGGAGTCTGCTATTTAAGACTAATAAAAGAAAATATTTTTTCACTCAACGTGTAATCAAACTCTGGAATTTGTTACCGGAGGATGTAGTAAAGGCTGTTAGTATAGCTGGGTTTAAAAAAGGTTTGGACAAGTTCCTGGAGGAAAGGTCCATAAACCACTATTAAGAAGGGACCCAGGATATCAATGCTTGACCCAGTACAAGTATTGTGGAACCTGTGTCTTTTGGGGAAACTGCTAGATACGTATGACCTAAATTGGCCACTGTTGGAAACAGGATATTGGGCTTGATGGACCTTGGTCTGACCCAGTATGGCATATCTTATGTTCTTATGTTCATAGGATTAAAAGCCAAAAGATTTGCTCCTCATTGCCCCCTGGCAGGGAGACCCACTCCATGGATGCTTTCGGCAGGAAGTACTACCAGGGCTCGATGTTCATTAGCTGGATAAGAACATAAGATATGCCATACTGGGTCAGACCAAGGTCCATCAAGCCCAGTATCCTGTTTCCAACAGTGGCCAATCTAGGTACATAAGTTCCCCAAAAGACACAGGTTCCTCAGTGCTTGTATCGGATCAAGCAGTGATATTCTCGGTCCCTTTTAATAATGATTTATGGACCTTTCCTCCGGGAACTTGTCCAAACCTTTTTTTAAACCCAGCTATCCTCCGGTAACAATTTCCAGAGTTTGATTATATGTTGAGTGAAAAAATATTTTCTCTTATTAGTCTTAAATAGGTTACCCTGTAGCTTCATTGCATGTCCCTTAGTCTTTTTATATTCTGATGACGTAAACAATCGATCTACGTTTACCTGTTCCATTCCATTCATTAATTTATAGACCTCTATCATATCTCCCCTCAGCCGTCTCTTTTCCAGGTTGAAGAGCCCTAACCTTTTTAGCCTCTCTTCATAGGAGTATCCTTCCATCCCCTTTACTATTTTGGTGGCTCTGCTCTGTACCTTTTCTAATCACGCTATATCCTTTTATCTGCCAATTGGATGCCTCGTCTTCGAATTTATCAAGATTCTTTTACAATTCTCCACAATCCTCTTGAGTTTTAATAACTTTAAATAGTTTTGTGTCATCTGCAAATTTGATAACCTCACTCGTTATTCCCTTTTCCAGGTCATTTATGAATATGTCAAAAAGCAACGGACCCAGCACAGTTTCCTGGGGTATTCCACTATTCACCTTTCTCCATTTGGGAAAATTTCCATTTAGCCCTACCCTCTGCTTTCTATCTTTTAACCAGTTCCTGATCCACAATAGTACACTACCTCCTATCCCATGACTTTTTAGTTTTGCCAAAAGTCTCTGGTGAGGGATCCAGGGTTATTACCTTTATATGGGCATATACTTGCAAAACATAGTGAAGGAGCTCGCTGGGTTCTCGACTGGGCTAGCAGAAGAGCCTCTTCAGCGGTTTCATACCCTGACCTTGAAGGTCAAAGAGTGCTCCAAATTCATCACTTGAGTGGCTTATGATGGCTTTGAGTTGGTGGCCAGAGTAGCTCTGTGGGCATTAGTGCCCACCGCCAGGCCTGGCTATAGTTCTCCGATTTGGAGCAATGGTTACTGTACAGGACAAGCTGGTCGATGTTTCATGCTGGGGGGAGAATCTCTTTGGCAAACCTATGACTGATGAAGCCGCCGTGCTGGAGTCAGTGTCCCTGACCCAGGACCAGGCTCTCCAAGAAAACCCCTGACTTTTTCTGATGGAAGGCTTTGGGGGAAAAGCCCTTTTACCCAAAGAAGAGGAAGGCTTACAGAAACTACCCCCAGTACTTTGCCTTCCTAGCTCCCCAACAGGGCCAGCAGGCCAAGGGACGAGTGTGGCCCACATAAGCCTAAGGCCCCCAAGCCCCAGGCAGTGCCCCAACTGCAACTCGGGAGGGTGGAGGTGGTTTTTGACTCCTTGGGCAAAGCCTCTCCTCCAGGAGAACTAGTCCCGCAGCACACGGAGGGGCTTCTGATATACTTTGCCAGACTGTGGCCAAGCTTCACCACAGACACCTGAGTCCTCCAGGTGGTAGTGAAGGGTTACCTTCTCCGTTTTGACCAGACGCTGCCTCCGTTCTTTCCAGGGGAACTCCCGATGACTCCCCTTCACAGAGACTTGCTCCAGCGAGAGCTTGCCGGGCTTCTGGCTGACAAGACTGTGGAACTGGTCCTGTTTCATCTCAAGGGCCAAGGTTTTACTCCCGGTACTTCTTGATTCCAAAGAGGATCGGTGGCTTTTGCCGTATTCTGGATCTGCAAGATCTCAACAAGTTCCTGGTGAAGGAGTTCAAGATGCTGTCCCTTGGAACATTGCTGCCTTACCTCCACCAGGTTGATTGGCTATGCTCCTTGGTTTGTTGTTGCAGGAAACTACTACCCGTGCAGGGTTCTGCCCTTCGGCCTGGCCTTGGCCCAAAGGGTGTTCACCAAGCGCCTAGCAGTGGTTGCCACCCACCTGCTGCTGCAAGGGGTGTTCATCTTTCCTTACCTAGATGACTGGCTGGTTAGGGGTGACATTTCCATAGAGGTGCAGCGGGCAGCATGCCACATCTTTTCTTATTCTGGAGCACCTGGGTTTGTCATCATCTACCCCAAGTTTCACCTACAACCGACCCAAACCCTGGAGTTCATAGGAGTGTTGCTAGACACAGTCCAGACCTGAACCTTTCTCCTTCTCGACAGGGCCCAGCACCTGGCTGCCCTCACAGAGGAGATTTAATGCTGACCCTAGGCCTCCGCCTGGCTCATGCTGTGCCTCCTGGGGCACATGGTCTCCACAGTGCACGTCATAGCCAATGCCCATCTCCACATGTTGCCGGCCCAGTGGGCCCTCTGCTCCCGGTGGTCCCAGGCAGCGGGACTCCTGCAGGACAGGGTGACTGTCACCTGTCCTCTTGCCGGGTCCCTTGACTGGTGGCAATAGCCACCGAACCTGCAGGCAGGGATGCCTTTTCAGATCCCAATTCCTCAGGGTCCTCACCACAAATGCCTCCAAGTTGGGCCGGGGAGGCCCATTGCGATAACCTCCGCTCTCGGGGCCTGTGGTCAGCGTCAGAAAGCCTCTAATAGATCAGCTTCCTGGAACTCCAAGTGATCACCCGCGCTCTCCAGGCTTTTCATTGCCACCTGCAGAACCAAGTTATCTGGTTCTGCAGGTGGTACTGAAATATAGAAAAAGACTTAATCCAGATGGACAATCAGGTGGCAATGTTTTATATCAATAAGCAGGACTGCTCAAGATTATCCCTCCTGTACGTGGAGGCGGTCCATCTCTGCACGTTTGCCAGCGGGATGCTCCTCAGGGTGGTGTACCTTTCCGGACAGGACAGTGTTCTGGTAGACTGCCTGAACCGTGTTCTCAAGCCCCACGGGTGGCGGCTCAACCTGCAGGTGGCCAACCGACTATTCTGCCGCTGGTGCCTTCCTGTGCTGGATCTCTTCGCCAGCCCGGCGTGTGCCCAGTTGACCCGCTGCTCCAGAACACTGCACCCTTCCCAGGTGGCAGCCATTGCATTCCTCATTCCGTGGATAGAGGGACTCTTTTATGCCTTCCCTCCCATGCCACGACCCTCTTCAAGGTCCAGCTCAACTGGGCCACCTGATTCTCATAGCACCCCGGTGGCCCCGGGTCTTGCTGCTTCTGGGTCTTGCTGCTCCTCACCCTGTCTCAGACGCCTCCAGTCCCCCTGGGGAGCACCCCAGACCTGCTCTTGCAGGAGGCGGGCACTGTCCTGCACCCCAACTTGGAGTCCCTGGCCCTGACGGTCCCTGGCCCAATTCATCTTGCCCAGAGAGGTAGAGGAGGTCTTCTGGCTTCTTGCAAGGACGCCACCCTATGGGCGCCGCTTCTCGGTTTGGTCTGCAGAAAGGGGTGCCAATCCCTCCTCCTGTTGTGTCCAGCCGGTGCTGCAGTATTTGCTACACCTGTCTAATGCTGGTTTGAAATCTAACTCCATCAGAGTTCATCTCAGTGTACTCTTGGTGCACCACCACCTCATCGAGGGGAAGCCCCTCTCCACCCAGCCTCTAGTGGCTCACTTTCAGAGGGGCCCCTCTCTCCTCCCATTCGTCTACGGGTGGTGGCGTGGGACCTCACTGTGGTCGTCTTGAAGCTCATCGCTCCACCCTTTGAGCTGCTGGCTTCCTGCCACCTCAACTATCTATCCTAGAAGGTGGTCTTCCTCATGGCGCTCACATCTGCCCATAGGGCCAGTGAGCTCCAGGTGCTGGTGGCTCATGCTCCCTATGCCAGGTTTTACAGGAACAGGGTGGTACTTCAGACACACCCCAAGTTCCTCTCAAAGATGGTTTCTCCGTTTCACCTCAACTAAGAGGTGGTTCTTCCCACTTTTTTCCTGTGCCCTCGCGCCAATTGGGCAGAGGCCGCTCTCCATACACTGGACTGTAAATGGGCATTGGCCTTTTACATAGAGCAGACCAAGCCCCATCGCCGCTCCTCGCAGCTCTTTATTTCCTATGACCCTAATCGCCTGTGCATAGCAGTCTCCAAGCGTACTCTATCCACCTGGGTAGCAGACTGCATCGCCTTCACCTATGGTTAGGCTGGTCTCTCGCTGGAGAATCGCATCATGGCGCACAGCGTCTGGGCCATGACGGCTTCTGTGGCGAACTTACTACTACTACTGAACATTTGTATAGCGCTACAAGACATACATAGCACTGCACAGACACATGTAAAAGACTGTCCCTATCAGAGCTTACAATCTAGTCAAGACAGTCAACACAGTAGCTGTAGACATGGGATGCATCTAGGGAGAATGGTAAGGAAACACGAAGGAGATCAGGTGAGTCAAAATCCGAAAGCGGCAGTGAAGAGGTGAGTTTTCAGCCTGTATTTGAAAAGGGCCAGAGAATATGCCTGATGTACAGAATTGGGTAGATTGTTCTATGAATAAGGAGCAGCAAGGTGAAAGGAGTGAAGTCTGGAGGTAGCAATAGAATCTTCACTTGATCCCCTTAACGGAGATCTGCCGGTCCACCACCTCATCCTCAGTTCACACCTTCGCAGCACATTACTGCCTGGAAGAAGAGCCCCGGTGGGACAGTGCCTTCAACCAGGCAGTATTCCATCATTTGTTTGGGGTTTAAGGCAACTCCTGCCCTTCTATGTGTCCAGGCTACCGGAGAGCTGGTTCCCTAATCGATGCTGGGGTTGCTGCTAAGGTCTTGCAACTCAATTGTACTTTCACTGTTCCTCACGGTTCATTTTTTGGGGGCTGTCTATGGCTTACAGGTTTTATTTGTAGCCTGTAGCTAGGGAGCATATGTGAGGACTGACTTCCTGCTTGTTCCCAGAGAAAGTGCAGTTACTCAACCTGTAACAGGTGTTCTCCAGGGACAGGAGGAATCATTCCTCACAACCCTCCCTCCTCTCCGTGCAGTTGCTTTTCTTTCTTGCCGCTTTGAGCTATCTCATCATACTGAAATAAAATGGCACCCTGGGGCCGGAAGGCAGCCACACATGCATGGTGGATCTCCCAAAGGTTTTCTTTGAAAGCTGGAGAGAGGTTAACCGCATGGGAGCTCCATATGTGAGGACTGATTCCTGAGGTCCCCAAAGAACACCTGTTACAGGTGCGTAAGTACGCTTTTATAGCACCATGCCATTTGAAATCTCTCTCTTATGGAGTTGCCACATGGGAGTCCTAGCTTCAAATTCCTAAGTCTAGAATCTAGATCTAGTCAAGACTTGTGTTCTTGAGAAACAGCATTTGCAGGCCCTGTGAAAAGAGATCTCTGTCACTGTGCTATAGTCATACCATGTAACTAGACACAAGGTGCATATAGACCAGGTTCCATTATTGTTTATTTACATTTTATATACCGCCCCCCATTACATCGGGGCGGTTTACAATACAAAATAAATTTGAAATAGAAAAGGAAAAGGAAGTTACAATAATCTGAGAGGTACAGGAGACAAGAGGAAAGGACAGCAATCGGGAGAGAGGAGGGGGGTCAGAGGAAGTTTATAGAGAAACATTATAGAGAAACAAGGTATTATGGTATGTTCTCCGGGAACAAGCAGGAAGTCAGTCCTCACATATGGGTGACGTCAGCACCGACGAAGCCCTCGCGGAAGCATCCCCCCCAGCTTTCAAAAAAAAGGGTACCATCTTGCTCAGTCTCCTTTTTTCTGCGGAGTCCTTCAGATATTGTCTGGCTTGTCCCCGGAAAAAGTTGATTTTGTTCCCCGAGTTCCAACTCTTCTCCGGTAGTGCACCAGTACTCTTTCCACCTACCGACCTCAGTGCCTCTCCATCGGGTTCGGTTTAATTTTTGTAGTCTTTTCGTTATTTTCTTTTTCTGGCGCTTTTCGCACCTTTTCTCCCCCACTGGCAGCCCGGATGGTCTTCGACCTCGCAGGGGAACTTTTTCCCCCATGACTACCAGTGGTTTTAAGAAGTGTGATCGGTGCTCTAAAGTCATGTTTTGGACCGACACACACGACTGCTGTCTTCTTTGCCTCAGGCTAGACCATGACCCGGCAGCCTGCGGTCTCTGCAACAGGATGTCCAGCAAGGCCCTCAAGAGCTGCCAGCAGCAGCACAACAGGTTTTTCCCTGAGTCCCTGATGCCTCTGAAAGCCAGGGCCTTGTCTAAGGCCCCGACGTCGTAGGTGGAACTCTCCGAACCAGAGCCTCGTCGTGGGTCCTCAGAAAGAGGGTCTCCCTCGAGGGAGCCCAGGAAGAGGAAGAAACCCTCGAAGGCAGCGTCCTTGGATAGCTCTGACCAGCCGGGAGCTTCCCGGGCCTGGTCCTACAGTCCGAGATGCTCGTCCGAGGCGTCTGAGAACGAGCGACCTGAGAAGATCCCCCGGAAGGATCCGGCTGTGGACAGACCTCGGTCCCCAGACACCATTCTTGTCGAGGATTCCCCTTCGGGGGAGCCGGCGTCGGGCCAGAGTCCCTTGGTGCCGGCGCCGAAGGCTGCGGAGCCTTCTGGTCTGGAGTCCAGAATGGGGCCCTGGAGCACAGGTTGTCTGCCTTCAAGGACCAGCAGTGGGTGCTGTTGTCCAGCACAACCGGTTCATCCGTCCCGACCACTGGGCCCTCGACGTCCAAGATGTCCCCGGAGGCCAAGCCGATCCTCGAGGTCCTTCGGCCTCGAGTTGATCCTTGGCCGAGGTCGCACTCTGAGTCCCGCTCGATGGGACCGCAGTCATCCCCGGCAAGTTTACTCGAGAAAGGGGGCTGCTTACCAAAACTACCCACCCTATCAGGCCTCCCCAACAGGGTCATCAGGCCAAGGGACATGGGCATGGCCCGTTTAAGCAGAAGGCTCCAAAACCTCAGGCACCGGCCTCGCCCTCGCCCAGCCAGGGGGGAGCTTTTGACTCCTTGAGCATAGTCTCTCTATCCCAAGGAGATCAGCAGCCCACACGGGAAGTCTAGCCCTCTATGCCCAGAGGTGGATGTCCATCACCACCGATTTCTGGACACTTCGAGTGGTCAGGGAGGGTTACCTCCTCCACCATCTGACTCAGACACCTCCCCTTATTTCCTGTGAGAGCCCTTCAGGTCTCCACCGGGACCTTCTTCTGAAGGAGTTGGCAGGTCTTCTCGAGGACAAGGCGGTCGAACCGGTGCCTCACTGTCTCAAGGGCAAGGGGTTCTACTCCAGGTACTTCCTCGTGCCAAAAAGGACAGGGGCCTAAGGCCCATCATCGACTTGCACAACCTCAACAAATTCCTGATGAGGGAGAAGTTCAAGACGTTCTACTGTACCTTGGAACGTTGCTGCCATACCTCCAGCAGGGAGACTGGCTATGCTCCTTAGACCTCAAGGATGCTTAGGCTCATATCCTTATCCACTCCAACCACAGGCAGTACCTGCGGTTTGTAATAAGGGGCAGGCACTTTCAATACAGGGTGCTCCCCTTCGGCCTAGCCTCTGCCCCAGGGGTCTTCACAAACTGCCTGGCAGTCGTGGCCGCCTTCCTCCGACTCCAGGAGATCTTCGTTTTTCCCTACCTGGATGACTGGCTCATAAGGGGAGGCATGGCCTCAGTGGTGCAGCAGGCCACCACATGCACCATCCAGGTTCTGCAACACAGGCTTCTTTATAAACTACCCCAAGTCTCATCTCCTCCCGACACAGTGTCTGGAGTTCATCGGGGCAAAGATCAACACTCTCCAGTTGAATGCCTTCTTGCCCAAGGAACAAGCCTATCATCTCAGATCTCTAGCTCAGGACGTACAGCACTGTCCCTCGGTGCCCGCCTAGCTTCTTCTGTGCCTCCTCGGGCACATGGCCTCCACAGTCCATGTCACCCCAGACGCTGGCCTCCACATGAGGACAGCACAGTGGTGTCTCCGGGACTAGTGGTCTTAGGCCACAGGCCACCTCCGAGACAGAGTTTCGGTGACCTGCCAGTTGGTGGACTCCCTGGTCTGGTTGCGGTCTCCCCAGAATCTCAAAGCGGGCATGCCTTTTGAGGCCCCAAGCCACCCGAGGGTCCTCACCACAGACGCCTCCCTGCTCGGCTGGGGAGCCCACTGCGGAGATCTCCGCTCTCAGGGCAACTGGTCGCCAGACAAGAGCACCCAACAGATCAATGTCCTGGAGCTCCAGGCCATACACCTTTCCCTACGGGTCTTCTGTCATCACCTGTGTCACTGGCTGGTGCTGGTCCAAACCAAGCAACCAGGTGGCGATGTTCTATGTGAACAAACAGGGGGTATGTACTCTTGTGCCCTTTGTCAGGCAGCACTGGTCCTCTGCTTGTACGCAATCCAAAGGGTTTCCTCCTGCGAGCAGTGTACCTGCCAGGCCAGGACAACCTGCTGGCCAACAGACTCAGCAGAATTCTCCAGCCGCGTGTGTGACAGCTGGACCCCAGGATAGCAAGCCAGCTTTTCCGGCTCTGGGAGGAACCCATAATGGACCTGTTTGCCCTGCTTCTGCTTTTGCCTCCAGGGTGGCAGCGGATGCGTTCGTGGTCTCATGGTCAGAAGGTCTCATGTACGCCTTCCCTCCAACACCGCTGATCGCCAAGACCTTGTTCAGGACCCTCTGCGACAGGGCCTCGCTCATCCTGATAGCTCTTCAGTGGCCTGGGCAACCGTCGTTTCCACTTCTTCTGCAGCTGACGGTGGAGGTCCCCATCCCCTTGGGGACTGCCCCGGGACTCCTATCTCAGGAGGGGGGCTCTCTCCTGCACCTCAACCTGGGTCGCTCTCACTGACAGCGTGGCTGCTGAGAAGGTGACTCTGGTCCCTCCCAACCTTCCGGTTCAGGTGGAGGACATTCTGCTGGCCTCTCGCAAGACCACTATTAGAAAGACTTAAGCCCTCAATTGGCGCAGGTTCTCTGCTTGGTGCGCCCACAAGGGGCTGATCCTTTCTCCTGCCCGGTGGCTCTGGTGTTATAGTACCTTCTCCACCTCTCTCAGTCCGGGCTCAAGTCTAACTCCGTTTGAGTGCACCTGAGTGCCCTGACAGCATACCACCATCCGGAGGATGGTAAGCCCCTCTCGGTCCAACCATTGGTGAACAGTTTCCTCCGGTGCCTTCTCTTATCGAAACCTCTGGTTCGCCCTCCGGCATCCGAATGGGACCTCAACGTTGTGTTGGCATAGCTCATTTGCCCACCCTTCGAGCCTTTGGCCACCTGCTACCTTTGCTATCTCTATTGGAAGGTGGTTTCCTGGTTGTGCTCATCTCCGCTTACAGAGTTAGCAAGCTCCAAGCCCTTGTGGCAGAGGCACCTTATACCAGTTTCTACAAGAACAGAGTGGTGCTTCACCCCCACCCCAAATTCCTGCCAAAGGTAGTGTTGTCCTTCCATCTTAACTAGGAAGTGGTGCTTACTACCTTCTTCCCAAGACGTCATTCCAGTTGGGCAGAGACGGTCCTTCACACCTTGGACTGTAAGATGGTTTTGTCCTATATCTAGTGCACTCAGGGCCACCAAAAAGCTGCTCACTTTTTCATCTTCTATGACCCTAGTAGGCTGGGGGGAGGCGGTGACCAAGCATATGCTGTCCACATGGGTGGTGGACTGTATCGCCCTTGCTTATGAGCAGGCGAGGCTCCCGCTGGAAGGCCACGTCACAGCGCACCCTATCAGGGCCATGGCGGCTTCAGTGGCAAACTTGCGCTCTGCCCTGATGGTGGACATCTGCCAGGCTGCCATAAGAACATAACATATGCCATACTGGGTCAGACCAAGGTCCATCAAGCCCAGTATCCTGTTTCCAACAGTGGCCAATCTAGGTCATACGTACCTAGCAGTTTCCCCAAAAGACACGGATTCCACAATGCTTGTACTGGGTCAAGCATTGATATCCTGGGTCCCTTCTTAATAATGGTTTATGGACCTTTCCTCCAGGAACTTGTCCAAACCTTTTTTAAACCCAGCTACACTAAGAGCCTTTACTACATTCTCCGGTAACAAATTCCAGAGTTTGATTACATGTTGAGTGAACAAATATTCTTTTATTAGTCTTAAATAGTTTACCCTGTAGCTTCATTGCATGTCCCCTAGTCTTTCTATATTCTGATAACGTGAACAATCGATCTGCGTTTACCCGTTTCACTCCATTCATTAATTTATAGACTTCTATCATATCTCCCCTCAGCCATCTCTTTTCCAGGTTAAAGCGCCCTAACCTTTTTAGCTTTACCATTTTGATGGCTCTTCTCTGAACCTTTCCTAATAACGCTATATCCTTTTGTAAAAAAAAAAAAAAAAAAAATCTGTTTATTGAAACAGCATGACCAAACAAACAGCAGACAAATAAACAATGTTTTCTTTTTTTGTTAAGGACTCCTCCCACAATCCACACACCTCGGGCAGGGTGGGTTCTTGTCCACCACCCAATGGCAATACATCATTCTCAACAAACAAATTAAAGATGCTCAACAAAGAACTCCAAAACCTCACAAACATTTTATCCCCCGCTCCCCCCCAGCCTCCCCACCCCTGCCTCCCCACCCCCAAATCAATGCTAGTACCCTATGAGCTGGGAATCGCTTAACCATGAATAATAGCCCCTCACCCCACCTGAAGCCAAGCCCATTAGCACAACCCAATAGTCAACCCACTGCTAGCACTTCACTCCGAACCTTGGGCCCCAGGCACTGAATGTAATGCAACCATATCAAGAGAAATGATGCCCAGCGTTGAGGATGTCCCCTCGCCGCCCGATGTTCCATAAGCATAAGTTGATGAAAACTGTTGCGCCATTCCCAAAAGGTGGGAGCCACCGATTCCCTCCACCTATGAAGGATCGGACCTTTCCCAACCAAACAAGCCTTTCGCACTAAGAGTCTTTCCCATCGACCCTTCGGGTGGAGTGGTCTCAAATAATCTACCACTACTAGTGGACCAGACCAACAAACCTGCTGATGCAATAAATCACCTAAATATGCCGCGATTCTCATCCAATAGCGCCGAATACGCACACACCCCCACCACATATGTCCTAAATCTGCCAACGGACGGGAACACTTAGGGCATCCCCCATGTTCAGTGAGATGGCTTCGCAATGCTCTCCGCGGAGAAAAGTGGGCCCGAATAAGACATTTGAGTTGGACCTCCCGCCATCTAACCCCATCCGCTAACCACCCCAGGCGCCCAAAAGCAGCCCTGATCAAACCAGGGATGATCACACATCCCAATTCCTTCGCCCAGGCAGCTTCCTCCGCTGAGTAATCAGGGGGGGCGCTATACTCATCTAACCTACGCTTCAATTCGGCAATCGTAGGAGGGAAGTCCTTCCCAAAGCAAAAAAATCTATAATCTGCGCCGAGCTGTCCCCTTGCAGATCTCTCTGGGTTAAGGTGCCTACATAATGAAATAATTGCATATATGCAAAAGAAGAGCGCCTTCTATTGAGGTCATATTCACCACACAACACCTCCAAAGACTTACATCTCCCCTCCAGAGTAACCATCTGCCCGAGACACTTTATCCCCTGCCTCTTCCATTGACGAAAAAGAGCCGAGTCCGTTCCCAGGGTAAAACTACTATTCCCTTGTAGGGACAACCAACACGAAACCGCTGGAGAACTGCCCCATAATTTATTAAGCTGCTGCCACGTGCAGCGAAGGGGGACCACTAGCACGCTATCCAGTATTCGATGTGGCAAGAATGCATGATCTAACTGCATAGCTGCAGCTAATGCATGCGGCGCCAAAAAGGCCACTTCAAGAGCCCTAGGAGTTTAAACATCCGTATCCCCCAACCAGTCTCCAATATGACGTGCCTGACAGGCCAGAGAATATTTCCATAAATCCAGGAGTCCCATCCCTCCGGACTTCCACCCGCCTCTGAGACGGTGCAAGGGAATCCTCGCTCTCCTGCCCCTCCATAGAAACCCCCGAATCTCTTTATCTATGCGGTAAATGTCCCGGCGCAACAACCACACTGGTAAAATTTGCAACCAATACAGCAACCGCGGAAAGACAATCATCCCCAAGGCCGCCACTCTACCCGACAGGGATAACGGGAGTGGGCCCCAGGCCTGTAATTGCGCCCGGAGTTTCAGAAAAAACCTATCAAAGTTTAGTTTATACATCACCGTAGGGTCTGTGGGTAACACGATGCCCAAGTAAACAAACGAGCCACCCGCCCACCGAAGTGGAAAGAACCCTTGCCACTGCCCCCGAAGTGAACCCTCCACATCTAAGGCCTCAGATTTATCCATGTTTATACGCAAACCGGCAAATTTCCCAAACAAGGCAAATTCCTCAAGTAAATTAGGCAGCGAACATTGGGGAGATAACACATGCACCAATATATCGTCAGCAAAGGCCGCCATTTTAAACCCTTGCGACCTAATCCGCACCCCGCAGATATGCGGGGCCTCTTCAATCCTCCGCACCAAAGGGTCTAAGGCCAACACAAAAAGTAAGGGGGACAAAGGGCAACCCTGACGCGTACCCCTCTCAAGATTAAAGTCAGCCGATAACACACCATTGCAGAGGATTCCCGCTGTAGGCCCCCCATACAGCAACTCCACCATTTTACAAAATGCCGCTCCAACACCATATTGGGGCAGTATAAACTTCAAATAGTCCCAATTGACTTGATCAAACGCCTTTTCGGCATCGAAACTCACCAACAGAGACTGTAGATTCCGCTCCCGAACCCACTTGATCGAAGCTATAATTTTACGCAGATTACGCACTGCATATCGCCCCCGCACAAATCCCACTTGCGATTCATGCACCAAATCACCGAGCAAAGGCGCAAGCCGCTCCGCCATAATTTTTGCTAGCACTTTCAAATCAAAATTTAATAAAGAAATAGGTCTATAGGAATCAGCCTGCGTCAGATCTTTCCCCGGCTTTGGTATAAGAGTAATGTGAGCATGATTCATCCCCCAACCAAATCTACCCTGAGCTATCCTACGAAGATACATGTCCACTAGGGCGGGAGACACCTGTTCCCCCAATAGCTTGTAAAATTCTGCCCCAAAACCATCGGGACCCGGTGCACGGCAACAGTGAGCTCTATGAATAACCCCACGCACCTCCTCCACTGTCACCGGAGCATCCAACTGGATCTACTGATCCAGTGTCAATTTGGGCAGGCTCACCTCTCGAATGTACCTCACCATCTACTCCCAGGACCCCTCTCGCTTAGAATACAATTGTTGAAAATAATTTCGTAGTACCTGGGCTATATCACTAAGCTATCCCGATGTAACTGACCACGCTCATCCCATAATGCCGCAATCGACCGGCCCCCTCTGCTCCCCCGCAGGCACCGCGCCAGGGGTTTCCCGGGTTTGTCACCAAAGCGATATAACTGGTATCGATAGTATAAATAAGATTTCTTAGCTCTTTGATGCAATAACTCATTGAGAGACACCTGGGCCTCCCAGAGCCACCTCCTATTGAGTGCCGAAGGGTCAACCGCACACCTCCGTCGTGCTTTCACCGTTTGCTTTTCCAATTGAACAATCCGCGCTGCTATCATTTTTCTCCTCCGAGCTACGTAGGAGATAATGTCGCCCCGCAAAACCACCTTCGCTGTTTCCCAGAGCAATTCCGGGTCATCCACATGCTTTTCATGGTTACTCTGGAACTCTACCCAGTGCTGCTTAAGATAGACATGAAAGTTCATATCTCCATAGAGCTCCAGAGGAAAACGCCAAATCTTAGCCCGAGGAGTCTGAACACCCCATGCAAAAGTCGCCCAGACCGGCGCATTCTCCGATACTTCCATTGGCCCAATTTGCGCCTCGCCCACAAGTGCAAAATGACTCTGAGACCAAAATATAATCAAGTCATGCACTTGTACCGTGCGCCCTAGATATATGAGTAAAATCCTTCTCAGTGGGGTGAAGCAAGCGCCAAGAGTCCACCACCCCCAACCTACGGCGCAGTGCCTGCAGCGCCTTAGTGGTCAAAGCACGGGCCCTACCCCCCCCCCCCACCTCCCCCAATATCCAACGTCAAGAACTCCGTTAAAATCTCCAGCTAATATCAGGGGAACATCAGGCCACTGCTCAACTCGAGAGGCCAACCGGGCATACAACGCCCGATCCAAAACGTTGGGACAATAAAGATTCCCCAAAATCACAGGCTTCCCTTCCACCCTCCCATAGATCAACAAATATCTACCATATGGGTCAGCGTACTCTTTCTCCAGGTCAAAACGAAGTCGCTTGCTTATCAAAATAACCACTCCACCTTTTTTCCCTTTAGCCGGAGCTCCCCATATTTGCCCCACCCAATCACGTTTCAACTTACTGTGTTCTTCCAGAGTCTGATGTGTTTCTTGTAACATAGCAATGTCACATTTTAAGCGAGCCAACGCTTGTAGCACTTTATATCTCTTGACAGGGTTGCCTACCCCACATACATTCCAGGAAATAATCTTCTAAGTACTGAAGAGAAGTCCAGACCTAATTGCAGAAAAATGCCGCTCAAAAGAAGGACAGCCCCCCCAGCCTGGGGCCCTCCCCTATATAGTAGTATGCTCCCATACCTCATTCTCCAGTACCCAGGATAACCTCGTTCCAAACCCACCCAGCTCCAACCTACTCGATTCCCTACCCACCCCCCCATCCCCCAAACTCCCTCTCCAGTCCCATCCCCCATCCCACCCCCCTCCCAAGTCCCCACCTCCCCCACCTTTCTCCTCCCTCTGTCAACAGCACCCAGCCTAAACACAAGGCTGGCCCTCCGGATAAAGGCATTTGGACCTACCCCCCCCCCCCCCACTAAATATCTGCACCATCCCACTATTTCCAACCCCCTAAATCACCCCATCTTCCAAAAGCAATCCCACTGCCTCGGAGAAACACACCCTATCTACCCTCCTCCCCCCTCCCCAAGAGATCCCAAGCCCCTCTTTCCCATTATAATCCTCAAGAATATCGCTCCCCAAATCCCACTTAGAGGGCCGTGCTCAACCCATATCCGCGCTACCAAAGGGGAAAGGATATGGGCAACCCTGAATAACAACCTCCACCACACAGCCATCCCTGGGTCTCCCCACACAAACAACATAAACACCCACTCCATAAGCAGCGGTCCCCTTCCAACCCCCCCACCACTGGGCTCAGCCACCAACTACCCTTCCACCATCTCGGGGGGGGGGGGGGGGAAGGACATCTATCACAGCGATCCAGAGGGTCCTCAAATCAACCCATGTCCCGGGAGCCCAAACAAGTACTAAAAATCAGACCCCTCTCAACTCGGCACAGCAGGCCGGACAGGGAAGCACATGGAGCCATTACTCCCTCTAAGCCTCAAACCCCACCTCACTGTCGGAATCAGCCTAGCCATAACACCTCCCACCACTGTCATGCTCAGCCGGGAAATGAGCTGCATCACAAAGGTATAAATGTTTTTTTTTTCTTTTCCTTTTTAAAACAATTATAAACAACCCTTACAGGCTAATGGAGAACAAGATACCAAACACCCACAAACCCACATAAACTTACACAAAAACACTCAGCCCCACCAACATACACTCACAATAACCCACATTGCAGCTAAGCAGCGATAATACAAGCCAGTCCCAAGCAGGCAGAAGTCCAGGCCTTCAGGCTTATCTATAGCAAGGCAATCACATAAGCGCTGTCCATTTCTGCATTTCCACCATCATGGATCCGCGGAGGCAGCTCCCGTCAATCGCTCCAAGAAAGTTTGGGCCTCAGCGGGGGACGTCAAGCAGTGCGTCTGCCCTTGGTGCTCCACTCGTAACCGGGCAGGATATAGCAACGAGAAGCGCACCCCTTTATTTACCAACTGGGCGCATACAGCAGAGAATGCTCGCCTCTGCTGACTAACCAGGAGAGAGTAATCCTGGAACACGATCGGTGCAGAGTCTCCAGCTTGTCGCTTTCGGCTGCGAGCTGCACGAAGCACCCCCTTCCTTCTGGCAGTAATCCAAGAATCGTGCAATGACCGCACGTGGCCGATGCACCTGAACACGCTTTGGGCCCAATCTATGCACTCGCTCCAACTTGATGGGGCCCTCGACTCCACCGCCTAAGGTCTTCGTAATCCAAGTAAGTAAAAAATCCACGAGAGCGCCATCTGTCACACTCTCCTCAATTCCAATAAAACAGAGGTTTTTTCTGCGCCCTCAGTTTTCAAGATCGTCCAATTTATCACCCTGTTGTTTCACCGTAGCGTCCAGGGCCTTTACTTTTGCTACTAGGGAGTGCTGGGTATCCTCCAGGTCCGATATCCTAGTTTCTGCCCGCTCCATACGCCCAGTAAACTCACTGATGCTCTGACCAACTGAGTGTAGCTGATCTGCTAACTCCCGAAAGCGATCATCAAGGGCCCGCACCACAGCGGCACTTACATCTGCCACCATTGCTTGAGTGCAGTCTGAGATCAGGCTATTAGGAGCTCCCTCCGCCATCTTTAGCTCCGGGATCCGAACCTTCTCCCTCTTCGACGGTTTAGCAGCCATCAGGCTTCGCCAAGCTCTCGGGGTGTTCACTGCCACTCTCCGTGTACTCTCTCCACCAATATTCAGCGGGTTTGAGGGCATTCACCAACTGTTTAGGCAAGAAAAAATGCTGATTTCTGGGGTAGTATGCCCGGAGCCGACCACCACACGGCTGATCAGCTCATTGCCATACCGGAAGTCTCACGCTATATCCTTTTTAAGATACGGCGACCAGAACTGCACACAATATTCAAGGTGCGGTCTCACCATGGAACGATATAGAGGCATTATAATATCTTTTGTTTTATTTTCCATTCCTTTCCTTATGATACCTAGCATTCTATTTGCTCTCTTGGCTGCCACCTGGTCTTCAGTCCATACCTTCGCAGCTCATTACTGCCTTGAAAGAGAGTCCCAATGGGACAGTGCCTTCGGCCAGGCTGTGCTCAGTAACCTTTTCGGGGTCTAGGTAACTCCTACCCTCCGACCCTTCTGTGTTCAGGCTACTGGAGTGCTGGTTTCATCAAACACATGGGTCCTACTGCTTGCGGCTCCCCGCGAGGGAGCATCTATTTTTTCCTATCAGCTTTCGAAAGCCAGTAGCAAGGAGTTCCATATGTGAGAACTGACTTCCTGCTTGTTCCCGGATAAAGCGTAGTTACTCACCTGTAACAGGTGTTCTCCAGGGACAGCAGGAATCAGTCCTCACAACCCTCCCGCCTCCCCTTGGAGTGGCTCCTTTACCATCTTCTTTTTTGCCATCTTTTAGCTATGTCATCTGACTAAGCAAGATGGCACCCTTGGGCGGGAAGGGGACCACGCATGTGTGGTGCATCTCCCAAAGGCTTTCTTTGAAAGCTGGGGGGATGCTTCCATAAAGGTTCTGTTGGTGCAGACTTCACCCATATGTGAGGACCGATTCCTGCTGTCCCCAGAGAACACCTGTTACAGGTGAGTAACTACACTTTGCCCTTGGACAAGGACTTTCCCTACAGTTACTGGACTAACTGGGAGAAAGGGGGGCGGTGTTGAAATGGAGAAAACACCCAAGTAGTTGAAAATGAAGATGATGGACCATTAGGTGAACTAGGCAGCTGCTTAGAGTGTTGACCTTTTAGGTGTGCCCATTTTTGCTATTGTCATCCCTCTCGGGACCTACAGCGGTGACAGTGGCCGCAAACAACCCTGCAGCGCTAACCTTTAAACTTCAGCACTGTGAGGTTGTTAGCTTCGACATTGATGCCAACTTGCTGTTTACAAACAGGAAGTCTATCATTGGGGTCCAAGGGGGGGTTGAAGCAAACAGCCCTATGGCACCGAAGTTTAATGGTAAGCATCATGGGGCTGTTTGTGGCCATTGTCGCTGCTGTACATCCTGGCGCCATGGGGGGGTTTCATAAGAAATGAGGTTCACATGGGGCACATCATCTCATTGCACTGGCCCTGGCAGGAGGAAATGTACAAAAAGGGGAGGATGGGGTATGGGCATGTTAGCGCTAATTGAAGCCCAGCAGTGAGCATGCACAAGTCAAATCTGAGCTACATTTGTTTTAGAAATACTCCATAGGCCCCTAAAGAAAAGAGGGTGTTCAGTGTCAGGTACCAGTATTAAGGAAATATCCAGCATCCAGAAACAGACCACCACATGTGAGTGCAGGTTTTGTAATGATTACTTCCAGATCTTCCTGCTAGACCAGTCCAGACTAGTGGGTTATCTCCCCTTGCCAGCAGATGATGGGAGACAGAGAAAAGAAAGCAAAACTATGCCATGACATCACAGTATTTTCTCTTTCTCCGGGAAAAAGCAGGAAGGAAGTCCTCACATATGGATGATGATTGTGCCAATGGAGCCCACGCAGAAGCATCTCCCCAGCTTTCAAAGAAAGACTTTGGGAGATGCAGCCACATGTGTGGTCCCCTTCCCGCCCAAGAGTGCTATCTTGCCTCAGTTTCCATTTTTACGCGGAGTCCACCAGACGCCTGTCCTATTTCCCTGGAAAAAGTGTCTCTTTTGCCTTAAAATTATCTTATCTCCAGGAACAAGCAGGAATGAGTCTTCACATATCGGTACCGACGGAGCCTGCGCGGGAACGCTTCCCAGCATCCAATCAAAGAGCTTTTGGAAGCATCCCACCACGCCTGCGCGCTGCCTTCCCGCCTTTCCCAACTGCCTCTCCTCAGTTTTCGTTTTTCCGCGGAGCCGGCAGGACGTCCTCCTGTCACCGCAGAAAATTCTTCTTTTAATCCTTTAGTTTTCTTGTGGTCGCGGCTGTCTTCCCCGACGCCACCGGTACCGCCGGTGTTTCTTTTTCTTTCCTTGAAAATTTTTTCCTTTTAGGGAATATTTTTTCTTCTGAGTGTCTTACGGTTTTTCAGGCCTTCTAGGCCTCTCCATGTCCTTCATGGAACTGCCAGCCACTTTCTCCAAGAAATGTTCAAACTGTGGCGGTACAACTTTATTTTTAGACTCCCAAGATTGGTGTCTAACCTGTTTGGGTCCTGACCTTTTTCTTCCGGAGCCCTCGGGCAACTGTATTGTGAGAAGAGGTTTTCAACATCGAGTTTCCCTCGATATCAGGTTCCCTTCCAACTTCAGGGCACCGACCATTCCTTCTTCTACACAGGATCAGGTAACCCACAAACAGTCTGTTAAGACTAGCCAACCCTCGAATGGTAGGTCTCATGCACAGCATGTAGACGGCTCTGGCCTTGCCCTCGAGGGCCCATGGGCTTCAAAACCCCGGCGGGAGTCTTCGGCCTCCAAAGCCTATATCGGGTTTCAGGTTGTTCCTAGGGCTCACCCCTCACTTGAACATACCTGAGCCATGCCCGGTGGTGGTATCCGCTTCGAGCGGTACCGATACCCCGGCATCGGCACTGGTGTTGGACGAAACACTCCTCACCAGGGATCATCGTCTAGCGTCCTCGGTACCTACGGGACTGGTGGATACGTTCCAAACTGACTTTCCAGTATCGGAACCGGCACCGATACTACCACCGATGTCGGTACCCTCCAGACGTGCATCGATAGACTCGCTTCCTTTGATGCCGAGTCTGGAATCGATCTCTAGTCTGGAAGACTGCGTACCGACACGTCTTGGTACCGACACCTATCGGTACCGGACGCTCGGTACCGAGGGTGACCGCCGAAGGCTTTCGGTTACCTCGGTACCGATTGGGCTGTCACTGATTACTGCTCCGATGTCGGTCTCGGGTTCGGTTCTGACAGCGGTACCGGTATCGTTATCGGTACCGGTATCCACAGTAGCATCGTGGCCAGCTCCTTCCATGCTTTTTTCAACAGGATCGCTCCCTTCTATACCAAGTTTGGAGTCGATACCTGGCATGGACGATGTGGTACTGACTGTCGATGGTCCTGACCTCCAGTACCAGCGTCCATCCGTTAAGGATCCCATACTGCACCGTGCAGTATCTTATATTCCTATATACTCAGATAGATCCTTCGGTGCCCAGGCTAGTTCTTCAGATCTAACCTGTCCAAGGGAGGTTCTCTTTGGAGATCCTTCTTTTCAGAGTTTCTTCCGGGATATGGCAAGATCACTTGCCATTTCTATCCCTGGACATGATCCTACACATGGCTCTGTTTCTACCGAAGCAAAGGAAAATATAATGCTTCCTTTGCATCATTCCTTGCAGGATCTTCTTCTAGGAATGTGGGAAGCACCTTTAAGGGTACCCCCACCTTCCAGAGCAACTGATCTCCTATATCAGGTGCCCCCCTCTCCAGGATTTCAAAAGACTCAACTTCCTCATCATTCCATTGTAGTGGAATCAGCAATGAGGCGGGTGAAGAGTAAGAAAAAGCACTCCTCTTATCCGCCAGGTCGTGAGTCTATGACACTAGATGCCTTTGGACGTCAAACCTTCCAGACATCCATGCTTTCAGCAAGAATTCTCTCATATATTTTTTATATGAGTCTATCTCTTCAGGAGGTCACAAAGAAATTACATCTTTTGACTCCTTTTCTTTCAGAACCCAAGAGTACAGACTATTCCTCACTGCTTAGTCATATTCAAAATATCTCTTGGTTTCTTACTCGTGCTTCCTTAGACCCATTTGAGTCTGTTAGCAGGACCTCTGCTATAGCTATAGGGGCACGACGTAGAGCCTGGCTCCAAGCTTCAGACTTAGACAAATGGGCACAACAAAGACTGGGTAATACTCCTTGCACTGGAGAAAATCTCTTCAATAAGGAGTCCTTACGTCAGGTTACTCAGTGGTTCACTGACTTACCTGTTTCTAAGGGCTGTTCTACGCCCTCTTCTTTCCCAATAGGTAGGAAATGTCCTACCAAACTTTCTTCCCCTAGGGGGAGAAGGTTGTATTCATCTTCTGCCCATCATACAGATGTTCCCAAACAGGGGAAACATCGCCCTGGTCTGAAGAATCCAAACTCTCACCAGGCTCAGCAAACCCAGCATCCGCAGGGTTTCTGATTCATCATCATCATACTTTTTTGTGCCTCTTGGGGTTTAGAACCTGCAGTTGGCTTCTTCTCAGTAGAAGCTTTCCACTGCTTTCATTCTAAACTCTAGGCATGGATCTCTTTTCACAAGACATCCATTTTTTCTCTGTATACAAGCTCTTAGGATGTTCATGCCTATAGGTCACAGCTTTCTCCTCTTCTTCCTGCTAGGGAAAGAGGTTTAACAACTATCAAACGATAGTTTTCTGTACCAGCATGAATTTTTTCCTTTCTACAGACTTACCACATTGTAAGTCTCCATTCAGCTCCATTTTCTCTACCCTCTTACCAAGCTTTTCCTCTGTAAGAGTGGTACTATTACACTGGAGGGCTGCTTCTTCAGCCCCTCTAGGTTTCTCACTATTCCAGTGTGGAGTTTTCCTCTCTGAGTTAGCTCCCTTCTTCTTTTTTGCTTTGGGGCTGCTTATCAGACAGCTCCAGAGTTTTCTTACTCCTGTTCTGTCTGTCCTTTCTGTTTTTAAACAGAAAGATTCTTTCTGCTGTCTTACTAGCAGCTGCCCATGCAGGAGCCCTAATGATTGGACCATTGGTTCTTCTCCACAAGCATCCTAATTGGCCTACCACAAAAAAGTACATACCTACTTCAAAGAGCCCAGAACATCTGTGTAAAAGTAGTCACTAAAGCCCGCCTAGTAGACCATGTAACCCCTATAATGCTAGAACTGCATTGGCTCCCTATAAACAGCAGAATCAGATATAAAATTCTCCTAACCACATTCAAGCTCCTGAACGACATCGCCCCCTCATATCTATCCACACTATTACACGCCCCATCTGAATCAAGAGCTCGCAGACTAAATGCAGCACACTCACTTGAAATACCAAAATCATTCAAGAAAACTAAAAAATCCACCAGTACCAGGGCCTTCACATTCACTGCCCCCATGCTCTGGAATGATCTCCCAATAGACCTCCGTATCATGAAAGACCTCACCCAATTTAGGAAGGAACTCAAAACATACCTATTCTCCGAACACTGTGAAATCCCCTACCCCCAAGTCCAACCACACACATCCCCAGACACACAAACACAAAGCCCTAAAATCACATTCAACTAACCACACACAGACTTACCACAGACACCCCAAAAACTCACGAATAAAAAAAAAAAAAAATGGAAATAAATTCCACCACTCACACATGACTAACGAATGCTTCACCCTGTAATTCATTGTATATAACCTTTTGGTAAATAACCATTGTAAATAGTTTCGGCAGTTCCTCGCCTCACTACCTGTAAAAAGTTAGAAAATTCTGTTCAATATTATAATACAGAAATTTATAAAAGTATACAAAATGTAAATAGTTCTGACAGTTTAATGCACTATTATCTGTATAAAGTTAGAAATCTCTGTTCCATGTAATATACTATCTATTATCTGTATAAAGTTAGAAATCTCTGTTCCATGTAATGTATACAGTAGTATACAAAACTGTTAACTTGTTCCATGTAAACCGCCCCTGATCTCTGGAAGGGGCGGTATAGAAGAAATAGATAAATAAATAAAATGAATCCAGAGTTGTCCTACACTACATTCTTTCTGGCCTTAGTAGTGACTCCAAGACAGTGGATTCAGCTTTCTTGGAAATCTTATCACTACAGGCTCCTCGGATTGTCTTCTATTCTTGCCACCTCCAATTCCCTTGGGTTTGGCAGCATAGTTGATGTAGATACTGGCTTTTCCAGCAGCCAGTTCTATCTCCTAATTCCCCTGCATTATGCTCTCTGCAATTCTACAGAGAAGCTTTCCACCTTGGGCCCTTGCTAGAGAGCATTAGGATTTTCTCAAACAGCTGTACTAAATGGTTGGAAAAGGCTTCCTCAGTCATGCCCCTCATGACTGGAAGGGTTCTTCCTACCCTACTATCTCCTTTTTAAAACAAAGGACATGGGCCTTCTCTTACGTGAAAGTTTAAAGAGTTGTTCAATTCCCTGGTTTGATCCTCAGGATTCCCACCGGGAATATGCTCTTTTTTTCCTTGCAGCTCATCCTCATGGTATCCTAATCTTCCCATGGACAATGCATATTTAGCTAAAGAACGCATGATACCCCTTTGTGCCCCTCAAGTAGGTCAACATGGTATCTCATTCCTATGCGTCTTCTGTCCATTTACCATGCTAGAGTTCTGGAGGACTCGGGACTTGCTGCCTGCAGACTGATATTATCCTCTGTTTTTCACGTAACCATCCTGGTTATTTCACTGGCTAGCATTCTTGCAGCAATCTAGTCTGTTCCTTGTCAGGGAGATTTTTCCCCTGACTCCCTCCATCATAACCAGGGGGAATAGATTCTCTATATATCTTCTCAAGTAGGTTCCACCTTGTTATTAGATGAATCTTTCCTCTTCACATCTCCTATGTGAATATACTTTCTATAGGCATATCTCTGTCTGCTTAATTACAGACACCTATATATAGGCCTATATATTCATATCTATATATCTATAGATATATATTTCTGTCCTTTGTGTGTGTATATGTTTTGCCCTTCTATATCTCACTATAGATATATATTCTTATATGTCTATCTATATATCTATAGGTATATATATTTATATATACGTATATATATGTACATGTCGAGATATTTATTATAGGTAGATATGTATTTACATACTTATCTATCTAACTGTCTATGCTCATATAGAAATATATGTCTCTATATGATTCTGACAGTTGGGCTCTACCCATACCCATGCTGTCCCCAGCATGTTTGGGGTGCTACACACACAACCACTCCCGTGGTAGTTATCAACTTTCTACCATAACCTTAAAGGTTAGGTACCCTGTCACCAGCTCTCCTTAAACCCCCGTATATAAGTGAGTAGAGGTTAAGTGAGTGGGTCTTCCCCACTGAAGCAGCTACTTTACAAATCCTGAAGCTAGGCTTTTTGGGAAATGTAGTCCCTTCACCGGATCAATGAGGAGCAGTTGTGGAAAAGTGGTTTAAGCAACCAAAGGATTTTATTTCCCCTCCCGGGGTGGATTTCACCATGAACAAAGTAACACAAACCAGGTATTTACTGGCATAAGGACAAATCAAAGGTTCTTTAACAGAAAAGGCTTACTTCAGCAATAAACAGGTTGATATCTAGCATTCCAACGTAACAATGCTGTTTCTTCACAGCTCTCTGCTTCTCAATGCTAGTAGTGCTGTACTTTCTCTTTCAAAGCATGCCTTCAGCGTAATGAGATTATTTCATTAGCAAGCGATATCGTACAGTCCATGATATCTTCATCAATATTCACACACTCAGGTTCAAAGTCCATTAACTCTTCCTGGCTAGAAGGAAATGTTTGTAACGGCAATCCTGATGCCACGCCCTTTCTAACTGCTTCAGGTTTCACCTGATATTCCTGAGTTAAATACTGGCTTTCACAAACGTTATCAGCACAGGTATTCTCTTCCCAGCTCCAACCCTCTGGGTAAATACAGTCACTGTAACTATTTTTATACCAGCCTTTTGGCTTACCTTTTAGCCTAGCTGGTGGAGGTTTCTTTGTGGCTTTGGACTGGCTGTAAGTTCCCAACCTAAGCCTTGCACAGAAGATTTCACTTGCCTTCCTGGCTTCCTTTCTCTTCTGTGTTCCCCTGGATGCTGCAGGTAATCCACTCTGCCCTTATTATATCCTTCCCTTGGGGTTTCTTTTCTTTTCCTGAAGAAAGACTCTGTCTCAGCCTTCCACAGAGACTCTGGCTTTTTCCTGGCACTGCTGTCTTCACTGTAGCTCTCATTAGCTTCCTTATCCAGCACACATGCCTCAGCTCCTACTCCTCCTTCTTCTTCTTCTTCCCCTTCTAACTCCATAAGCTCAACTGAACTCTCTTTATCAGGGTGAATTCTAGGGCAGTGCTCAACTCCACCCCCTAGCAGGTGTCCTGCATTAGCTCGTGACTCATTCCCTGAATGGTAGCAGGGGCGTTTCTCTTGCCTCTGTGCTTGGTTTCTAAGGTAACCAGGAGCCATGTGCTTTTGTTTACAACTCAGCCCTACTCCTGTTCCTGGCTTTTTAGCCTC
This sequence comes from Ichthyophis bannanicus, assembly GCA_033557465.1. NCBI lineage: Eukaryota > Metazoa > Chordata > Amphibia > Gymnophiona > Ichthyophiidae > Ichthyophis > Ichthyophis bannanicus. The sequence continues at coordinate 19,823,151 of CM066037.1, read as the reverse complement.
ATCTAACGGGCTGGAAGGATCCACTATATCACAACCCCTGAAGCTCTCCATGTTCCAGTATCTTTCCTAGCTATCACCACTTAGGAAAGACATTGCGGATCTTCAGTTACTCTGAGACTCTAACGCCTCAGACACCTGCCCTTTCTTTTTGGGAAACAGGGTTTTTTCCATACCCCTTCTTCCCACAAGGACTAGGCCGGTTTGTCCAAATCGGTCAGCCTTTCCTCTTTTTGCTCCTAAGAGTGAGCCACTCTGCAGCCCAAAGAGTTTGGGCTTTTTCCATAAAGCCTTCCGCTGAAAGCCTACCGTCTTTGTACTACCCCAGTTGATCCCTGGGGTTACCTCTCACCTTTCAGGATTCTGACCTCCACTATTTTTTTCCAACAGGTTTATTACCTCCACTTCACAGTGAGGTCCTCCATTGAGGTTCCTCTACTGGATCCCCAGTAGAGCTCATGAACCACCTCCACTTTTTTCCAATCCTGTTAGGGGAGGTCCATATTGCAATTTTTCATTTTCAATATATTTGATGATAATTCTCATCCACACAAGGACTTCTTGTCTGCAGTCCTATGCTAGGTTAGCTGTCTTCACAGCACCTTTCTGTTTCAACTCCTTCCCTCCATCCTGAAGATGCCTGGCCATATGAGGTGTAGCATGTTCCAATCCATAACATGCTGGGACTCCAGGCATCTTAGCTTGGGAGTCCCCATATGTGAAGACTCATTCCTGCTTGTTCCTGGAGATAGCACAGTTACTTACCTGTAACAGGTGATCTCTGGGAACAGCAGGAATAAGTCTTCACAACCCACCCACCTCCCCTAGGAGTTGTATTCTCTATCTCTATCTTTCCCTTCTCTCTCTCTCTCTTTGTCTCAGCTTTAAAACTTAACTGAGGAGAGGCAGTTGGGAAAGGCGGGAAGGCAGCGCACAGGCGTGGTGGGATACTTCCAAAAGCTCTTTGATTGGACGCTGGGAAGCATTCCCGCGCAGGCTCCGTCGGTACCGACGTACCCATATGTGTGAAGACTTATTCCTGCTGTTCCCAGAGATCACCTGTTACAGGTAAGTAACTGTGCTTTCCAGTACGTGTACCGGTTCCTCTTCCCGCCCCCGAGCCAGCTCGCCTAAGCATCGCTCCTTGGGTTTGTTTTCTTGTTTTTTTTCTCAAGGTGTCCCTTGTCCAGCACTCTGCACCCTTTTTGGCCAGTAGGCCTTGGAACCTCACCCAAGTTGAAGGGCCCATTTTTCCCCATGGCCTCCATCGGCTTCAAAAAATGCAAATGGTGTAGTAAGATGATGTCCGTCACCGACCCACATAACTGCTGCCTCCGTTGCCTCATGCTGGATCACGACAACTCGGGTTACGACCTTTGCAAGTCCATGTCCACAAAGGCCATCAAGAGCCGTCGGTTGCAGCAGGAGATGTTGTTCCATAGATCAGACTTTGCACCACAGTCCCTGGTGACACTACGCTCCAGGCTATCCTCCAGTACCTCGGATTCAGGCATTGCCCTGGCTGCCTCAGAGTCCCACAGCCACAGTTTTTTTTATAGAGGAACTCCCCTGAAGGTGGAGCGCAAGAAGAGCTCAAAAACCTCGAAGACAGCCTCTGAGAATGAGTCTGGAAAAGTGGGTAAATCCAATATCAGACCCCGCAGTCCCCTGCGGGAGTCAGAGCAGGAGTAGCCTCACAAGCTGCCCCGGAAGGAGGAGTCGGCATCGGGCGACCAGCCTCGGACCCCCTCGAGGCCATCCTGGTCAAGAACTCCCTCTCAACTAAACAGATGCCAGGCCCGAAGCCATCGGTGGGGCCAAAGGAGCTGGTACCAAAGACTGGCGTTTATTCAAGTGTTCCTTTATTGTCCCCAATGCATTTCGGCCTGGACCTTCTTCAGGGGGTATAGATGACAAGCCTCAAAAAAATACAATATAAAAATGAAAACACATAATATAAAATAGATACTGTATCTATTTGATTTAATAGGATACAGTATCTTGTAAAATCATAAAACATATGTACTTAGCAGCTAAGAAAATTATGACTAAAATACATAAAATACTGAGAATAAACATATATAAATAACTAAAAACTATGAGAACATTTAAAAAATGCAAGGATGACATATAAAAATGCGATAGGATTATTTGAATTAAAAAGTATGCTTAAAAATAACAATAATTCATAATAATTAACCCACCTATACACCATATAATCTCACAAAGTAAGAATAAATAAATAAGACATTAATGTGATCTAAAAACGAATATAACAAAATTAAATAGATAAGAAGAATAAGAAAAATAAATAAATAAAGCGGTTAATAAAGGAGATGAAGGAAGAAAAATAAGATACCTTCAAAAGTTCAGCCTGTATGTGGAATGAATACTGTGGATGGGAGATAAATAATCAATTGGTAAATGGATGGAGTTCAGAAATAAGGAAATAGGGGAACATCAAAACGGGAGAGAAAGGAAACTATTGAGATATGTTTGAGATGAAAGTATTACTCATAGCACCTATACTTTTATAAGAAAAACTAAAAAATGAAAAATGAATGAAACTGTGTACTGAAAATCACCAGACATACCATCCATGAAAAATGTCCAAAAATCAAAACAGGGCATTACCAGTCAAAAATATATATGTATATAAATATAAAGAAATAAATGCACTGTATCATAAAAATTAAAAATTCAACATAAACTAAAAATCAGTCGGAGCTTCAGAAAACGAACACGTATGTGTTGTGAACCTTTTTGACAAATTGCCTACTGCAAAAATGTGTAATATTTCATTGGAGAAACTGTCACAATCAAGATAAAATTACCATGTTGTTAAGTGCCGTCGAGTCTGAGTCGACTCATGGCGACCCTCTGGATAGCTATCCTAAATTGTGTTCGTTCTTCAGTCAGGCGGCTCATTGTTGACAGACTGGTACCCGTAGCTGCTGTTATTGTATCGATCCATCTCATTGCTGACCTTCCTCTTTTGCGTTGACCTTCTATCTTGCCAAGCATGATGTCTTTCTCTAATGATCTCTCTCTTCGCATGATGTGTCCAAAGTATGAAAGTCGAAGTCTTGTCATCTGAGCTTCTAAAGAAAGCTTAGGTTTGATCTCCTCTAGTATCGACTGGTTTGTTCTTCGGGCAGTCCATGATATACACAGTATTCGCCGCCAGCACCATAATTCAAAGGCATCAATTTTCTTCCTGTCTGTCTTTTTCACTGTCCAGCTTTCACATCCATATGATGTTATTGAAAATACCATGGCTTGAACAAGTCTAATCTTTGTATGGAGAGAGACATCTCTGCTCTTGAGAATCTTATCTAGGTCTTTCATAGCCATACCATACCATAGGGGATAATTTTTAAGAAACAATTTAAAAAAAACAATTTTCGAAAAAAAAATCCCTGATAAAAAAAAGGCTTTGTAAACAATAATAAATAATAAATTAAACAATTGGCTAATAAAATAGAATAAAAGCGTAAACTATTCTAACATGGCTCAAAAATATGAGGATCATTAAAAACATAAGAAAGCACATGTGCGGTGTAAAACTTAATATAGAGCAATCCAAAACCATCTTGATCAGAGTTCCAAAGGGATAAAATGCATCTTGAATTTCATAAATGCATAAGTAAAAAGATTAAATAAAAACTTACATAGGGATGAAATACACAAACGCGACTGCAGAGAGAGTCCAACTCCGTGCAGTCGTGACGACATCCTTCATAAAAAATGGAAAAGCATAACGTATTATCTTTTAAGAAATCCCACGTTGATGCAAATTAAAGGAAACCTGTTATGCACATATGAAGTGTCAGGGCTAAAAATTAGTGTAAAAATAAAGGGGCATACTAATTTTTAGCCCTGACACTTCATCAAGATTGTTTTGGATTGCTCTATATTAAGTTTTACACCGCACATGTGCTTTCTTATGTTTTTATTGATCCTCATATTTTTGAGCCATGTTAGAATAGTTTACACTTTTATTCTATTTTATTAGCCAATTGTTTTATTATTGTTTACGAAGCCTTTTTATCGGGGATTTTGTTTTTGAAAATTGTTTCTTAAAAATTATACCCTATGGTAATTTTATCTTGATTGTGACAGTTTCTCCAATGAAATGTTACACATTTTTGCAGTAGGCAATTTGTCAAGAAGGTTCACAACACATACATGTTCGTTTTCTGATGCTCTGACTGATTTTTAGTTTGTTGCATTTTTAATTTTTATGATAGTGTACAGTATATTTATATTCATATACATATATATTTTTGACTGCTAATGCCCTGTTTTGATTTTTGGACGTTTTTCATGGATGGGTTTGGTGATTTTCAGTACACAGTTTCATTCATTTTTCATTTTTTTAGTTTTTCTTATAAAAGTGTAGGTGCTATGAGTAATGCTTTCATCTCAAACATATCTCAATAGTTTCCTTTCTCTCCAGTTGTGCCGTTCCCCTATTCCCTTATTTCTGAACTCTATCCATTTACCAATTGATTATTTATCTCCCTTCCAGAGTATTCATTCCACATACAGGCTGAACCTTTGAAGGTATTTTATTTGTCTTCCTTCATCTCCTTTATTAACCGTTTTATTTATTTATTTTTCTTATTCTTCTTTTTATCTTTTTCATTTTGCGTTATTCATTTTTAGATCACATTAATGTCTTATTTATATATTTTTACTTTGTGAGATTATATGGTGTATAGGTGCGTTAATTATGAATTATTGTTATTTTTATGCATACTTTTTAATTCAAATAATCTTATCGCATTTTTATGTCATCCTTGCATTTTTTAAATGTTTTCATAGGTTTTAGTTATTTATATGTTCTCAGTATTTTATGTATTTTGGTCATAATTTTATTAGCTGCTAAGTATGTATGTTTTATGATTTTACAAGATACTGTATCTATTGATTTAATAGGATACAGTATCTATTTTATATTATGTGTTTTCATTTTTATATTGTATTTTTTGAGGCTTGTCATCCATACCCCCTGAAGAAGGCCCAGGCCGAAACGCGTTGGGGACAATAAAGGAACATTTGAATAAACGCCAGTCTTTGGTACCAGCTCCTTTGTCTCTATTCTGGTCTGCAGGTACTTTGTGCTCTAGTTTGGTTCGTTCCGAAGCCATCGGTGCCTGCGTCGAAGGCTGCAGAGCCATCTGGCAAGGAAACCAGAATGGCGGCTTTGGAGCACACTGTCACTGCCCTCCTGGCCTAGCAGCAGGCATTGATGTCCAGGTCATCTGCCCCAATGATCGGACCCTTGACCTCTAGGGCTTTCATGGTCGTTAAGCCGATCCTCAAGCCCTACCGGCCTCAAGAGAGCCATCTGCATTGGATGAGGTCCCAGTCCTGGTCCTCTCCAGTGAGTGCATGCGGCTCAGACCACAGGATGCCTGGGGGATATGGGCCTTGGGGCTCTGGGCCCGACAACAGGAGCCACAGATCCTTGGATTTGTCCTCTAACATTGAGTCAGACTGGGAGACCGAGGGCGAGGAGTCCCCAGACACCCGGTAACACAGAGCCATCTCCACCGGTGTCCCAGCGCCATTCCCCAGCCGAGGACATTGCCTTACTTGACTTTGTGCGGGATATACAAAGGCGTTTGAGACCGAGGCAGAGGAGATTCTCCAGTACATGGCCCCTCTGAAGGAGGCCCTCACGGTGCCCGTCCTGATCCTTGAGCACCTCCTCCTCCATATTTTGGAAACACCGGTGTCAGTGCCCATTGTGAACAGACGACTCAACTCCATGTACCGAGTCCACCGAAGAGTGGGGTTCCAAAAAACCCAGCTCTCTCACATTTCTGTGGTCGTCGCCATGTGGTGACTCATGAGCCAAAAGACTCATCCTCGGTGCCCTTGAGGCCCGGATCTTGGATGCCCTCTGCCAGAAATGCTAACAGGGCTCGATACTGGTTTGCCGAGTCCAATCCTACCAGTTGTACATCGACATGTACCTAAAGGAACTGGCGAGGGAGCTCGCCAGTTTCTCTGCAGGTCTCAATGGGGAACCTCTTCAGAGGTTCAAGTCACTGGCCTCGGCAATCAAGGAATGCTGGAAGTTCCTGTCTCGAGCCGCATATGACAACTTTGAATCCTCAGTCAGAGTGGCCACTGCCAGGCATGGATGCAGTCATCTGACCTCGAGCAATGGGTCCAGAACAAACTCATTGATGTCCCTTGCACCAGAGAGAACCTCTTCGGAAAATCTATGTCAGACAAGACTGCTGAGATAGAGACTGCGTTCTGACCAGGACCATACTCTCAAAGAAGACCTCTGCACCCCCATAAGATGTCTCCGGGGAAGAAACCTTTTTTCCCGAGAAAGAAGGGGGATGTTTTGTAATGCTCCATAGTCCCAGGACGCCTCTGTCCCACAGCAGGGGCAACAGTCCAAGGGGCAAGGGTACGGCCCCCACAAGCTTAAGACCCCTAAGGCACCGGACCCAGCCCTGCCTGGACGGAGTTTTTGACTCCTTGGGTATAACCTCCTCCCCCCCCCCCCAGGAGGCCCTCAATAGCCCACAGGGCAGTGTCTGGCCTTGTTTGCCCACAGGTGGTCCTCCACCACCAATTCCTGGGTGCTGCAAGTAGTCAAGGAGGGATACCTCCTCAGCCTGCAATGGATGCCACACTTGTTCTTCCTAGGAGAACCTGTAAGGCCTCTCCTTCATTAGACTCTGCTCCTCACCGAGCTCGCAGGCCACCTCACGGACAAGATGGTGGAGCCATTGCCAAAACATCTCTGGGGCAAAGGCTTCTACTCCAGATATTTCCTTATTCCCAGGCAAACAGGTGGCCTCAGGCCCATCCTGTACCTATGGGACTTGAACAGATTTCTGATGAGGGAGAAGTTCAAGATGCTGTCCCTTGGATCACTGCTGCCTTACCTTCAGTAGGAAGACTGGCTATGCTCTTTAGACCTGAAGGATGCTTATACACACATCCTTATCCATCCCAACCACCGACAATACCTCTGGTTTGTGGTGGGAGGAGGCCACTACCAGTACAGGATGCTACCCTTCAGGCTAGCTTCATCGCCAAGGGTCTTCACTAAGTGCCTAGCGGTGGTCACAGCCCACCTTCGTTTCCAAGGAGCCTTTGTCTTTCCCTACCTGCACAATTGGCTCATAAGGGGAGGCACAGCTACAGAAGTACATCACGCCACTGAACACCACCATCCACGCCGTGCAGTGTCTGGGGTTCATCATCAACTACCCCAAGTCCCACTTCTCCCCTGCTTAGTGCTTGGAGTTCATAGGGCACAGCTGGACATCATCCAGGCCAAGGCCTTCCTCCCTCCGCAGAGGTGCAGCACTGCCAGTCGGTGCCCACTCACCTTCTCCTTCGTCTGCTGAGTCACATGGCCTCCATGGTCCACATGACCTTGTACACCCCACCTGCGCATGAGGGCAGCAAAGTGGTGCCTCTGCTCCCAGTGGACACAAACCACAGGCAGGCTTCAAGACAGGGTAAAAGTGACCCACCAACTGACAGACTCCCTCAACTGGTGGCAGATCCCTTGTCACCTTCAAGCCGGGATGCCCTTCCAGGCACCCACCCCCCAGAGGGTCTTTATTATGGACGCCTCCCTGCAAGAATGGGAAGTCCCAGACAGAGTGCCAGTTGCAGAACAACGTCCTGGAGCTCTGGGTGATATTTCTGGCCCTCCAAGCCTTTCGCCACCAGTTGCAGCACCAGTCGGTGTTGGTCCAGACTGACAACCAAGTTGTATGGTTCTGTGTCACCAAACAAGGGAGCACAGGGTCGTACTCCCTCTGTCAGGAGGCGATAGCCCTCTGCTCATATGTGACACGCAAGGGGATGCTCCTGCAGACGGTCTACCTCCTGGGCCTGGACAATACCCAGGCGGAGTGGCTGAGCAGAGTCCTGCTGCTCGAGTGGCGCCTGAACCCAGAGTGTCCACCCAGCTTTTTTTGACTCTGGGGCATCCCCCTAGTGGACAGGTTCACCAGCCTGGACAACACGCAGTTGCCCTGCTTCTGCTCCCACCATTCTCACCCCTCCTGGGTGGCAGCGGATGTGTTCCTCATCCCATGGATAGAAGGGTTTGCCCTGGTCACCAAGACCCTCTTCAAGGTCCAGCGTGACAGGGCATCACTGATTCTGATAGATTCCCAGTAGCCCAGGCAACCTTGGTTCCTGCTGCTTCTCTGTCTGTTGGCGGCGCTTCCGATTCCCTTAGGCCACACCCCAGGACTACTTTCACAGGCGGAGGGCTCTGTCCTGCACCCCAACCTGGGGTCCCTATCGCTCACAGCTTGGATGCTGAAAGGGTAGTTCTAACTCCCTTCAACCTCCCACAAGACGTGGAGCAGGTCTTTCCGGCATCCCACAAGGCCTCCACGAGAAGTGCATATGCCTTCAATTGGTGTCTGCTTTCAGTGTAGTGCGCCGAGAGGCGGGCAAACCCATTCTCCTGCTCGGTGCAGCTGGTACTCCAGTACCTATTCCACCTATCCCAGGTGGGACTGAAGTCCAACTCAGAGTGCACCTGAGCACCATTGCGGCACGCCACCCTCCATTGAGGGCAAGCCTCTCTCACTCAGTCCCTTCTTTCTCATTTTCTGAGGGGCCTTATTTTGTCCAAGCTCCCTGTACACCTATCAGTGGCGGAGTGGGATCTCAATGTGTTGCTATCACAGCTCACCAAGCTGCCGTTTGAGCCCCTGGCTACTTGCCACCTGCGGTACCTCTCCTGGAAGGTTCTCTTTCTCATGGCACTCAAGTCGGCTTGCAGGATCAGCGAACTCCAGGCGAGGTTCTACAAGAACAGGGTGGCGCTCTGCACACACCATGTTTCTACCAAAGGTGGTGTCCCCCTTCCACCTCAATCAGGAGGTGGAGCTCCCCACCTTCATCCTGAGGCCTCATGATGGCAAGGTGGAGACCGTTCCCCATACTCTGGATTGTAAAAGGGCCCTGTCCTTCCATCTGCAACGGACTCGGGGCCACTGCAGAACTACTCAGCTTTTCGTATCTTATGACCCAATCAACTGGGGCTTCCAGTGACCAAACAAACTCTGTCCACTTGGGTGGCGGACTGCATTGCCCTCACCAGTGAGTAAGCTGGGATTTCACTAGACCATCGGGTCACGGTGCACTGCGTCAGGGCCATGGCTACCTCCGTGGCAAATCTGCATTCCATACCTGTGACGGAAATCTGCTGAGCCACCACCTGATCTTCAGTCCATATCTTCGCAGCACACTACTACTTGGAGAAGGAGTCCTTACAGATCATCACCTTAAGCCAGGCCATACTCTGTAATCTCTTCGGGGTGTAGGCAACTTCTGCCCATCGACCCTTCTGTGTTCAGGCTACCGGAGTGCTGATTCCCCACTGGATACTTGGGTCATGCAAGAATCTCTCAGTTGGGACTCAACTGCTGCAGCTCATGGCTCACCACTGTCATTTTGTACAGGTTATCGGTAACCTGTAGCTGGAGAGTCCCATATATGAGGACTGTCGTCCTGCTTTTTCCCAGAGAAAGTGTAGTTACTCATCTGTAACAGGTGTTCTCCAGGGACAGCAGGAATCAGTCCTCACAGCCCTCCCTCCTCCCCTTGGAGTTGCTTCTTTACTGTATTCTATTTTTGCCGTCTTTGCTATGTCATTAGACCGAGGCAAGATGGCACTCTTGGTCAGGAAGGGGATCATGCATGTGTGGTACATCTCCCAAAGGCTTTTTTGAAAGCTGGGGAGATGTTTCCATGTGGGCTCCGTTGGCACCGATGTCACCCATATATGAGGACTGATTTCCTGCTGTCCCCGAAGAACACCTGTTACACGTGAGAAACTACTCTGTCTCCAGCAGATGGTGGTTTTCTTCTGTTTCTGAATTCTTCCAGAGAAGCCTACAGAGGCCTATAGCTCCTGTCCAGTCTGCGGCTGGGTGCAGTATAGCTCGGTCACTTTAGATCCCAGTGGGTGTATGAGATACTCTTTTCTGGTTGATCTATTACATTGGGGCTAGCTCCTGGCTAGGAGAGCCAGCGTAGCTTGGTGAGGGTATTGGATTATGAGGATCCTTCTGAGGGACTCTTAGCTGTCTTTTGGCCTTTTTCTTTTCTTTCTCCCTTTTTTTTTTTTTGAAAGAAAAGTAAAGTATAAAATGTCTGAGTACTCTGCACAGCTCCGTGTAGCTCCTTGACATGTGGCTGATTGGGGTTTCCTCCCTGCACCCCACCACCACCACTCCCGGGGGACTGCTGCATTGAGGTCACAGTAGATCACCACCTGAACATTGCCAGCGGCAAAAAGGGGCTGCTGCACTTAACCATGAGTGCTGCAATCCCACCTTTCCCACTCAACGTCCCTAGCCTGTGCAGGCCGCTCACCATTTTCCTTCTTTAATACTTACAGCTCCTGGCCAGTTTGAGACTGGTTTCAGTGCAGCTTGGCCAGCTGATACCCCAGGAAGTATATGAGATACCCCTCTGGTGTTTCTCTCCCTCCTAGGGCGATCTCATGGCTGCGAGAGCCAGTGTGACTCTGGTGTGTGTTAGGATAAATGCCTGCCTTGTTGCCTTGGCTGCAGTAAGTGGCGACTGTTCACATGTTGATTGTCTGCTCAGGGTGCCCTCCCCTCCCCCTTCCACTTTACTACTACTGAGCATTTGTATAGTGCTACAAGACGTACGCAGCACTGCAGAGACATGTAAGAGACAGTTCCTGCTCATCAGAGCTTACAGTCTAATCAGGACAGACAACACAGTAGGTGTAGACAGGGATATATCTAGGGGGAATGGTAGGGAAACACAAAGGGATCAGGTGAGTCAAGATCCAAAAGCGGCAGCGAAGAGGTGAGTTTTCAGCCTGGATTTGAAAAGGGCCAGAGAAGGCTCCTAGCGGACTTGATTTTCCCATGATTCCAAATTTCACTGTGGGACCAGTTCCTGTGGCCAACGGGGAGTCTGCTCTCCCTCTTTTTCCACAGTCGCAGTGCTCCCAGTCACAGCAGTCACAAGTGTTTCAGCCACAGTGGCTTTTGAACACTGCAGCAGCAGAGTTTTTGCTCATCTTCCAACATGCCTGGGGGCTAACTAAGGGGGATCAAGGCCTTGTTCCCTCTCGGCCGGGCCCATCTTCCACTATTCCTCTAGTAGCCCTTGTGGGTGGTTCCTGCAAACATTCGAGAGATTAGAACTCTGGGGGTGTCCACGACCCCCTCCAAAGTCCCCTATTTGAGTGAGACAGAATTTGTCGGTGATGAGTACCTTTGGGATGTTTGCCACGACTACTCCAGTTTTGCTGCCTCCAACACAGAGGAGGGGAACTCTTACTTTTTTTTCAGGGGGAGGACCATAGCGATTCTCGCATGGTGCATCTGTCTCTGAGAGGAGATTCTCCCCCCTTCTCCCCTTGATTGTCCCGATTGCCACTGAATTGCGCATTCCGGATCTCTCCAGACCGGTCCCGAGTCCCTCCACTTATGATCCCGGCATCAGGGGAACTTCCAGAGCCTTTCCTTTCATGCTGGAGCTTCTCCTGATGCACCCCCCAAGAAGACCCATCAATTGGTTTGCATTTATGCCCGGTCACCGACAGCCTTGGAAAGTGGTTACGGTTTCCCAAGGTCAACGCCTTGATCATGGCGGTCACAAAGCATACAACCATTCCTGTAGAAGGTGGAGTTGCCCTTCAGGACCTGCAAGGCCGGAAGGTGGAAGGACTTCTTCAAACAACCTTCTCTGCCTCCTCCATAGCTCCTCAGGTGATGGCGTGGGTCAGCCTCGGTGCACGTGCCTTCCTCAGCTGGGTTCAGCTTCTTTCTGAAGATGAGTATTCAGCCCGCCTCGAATATCTGGCAGCCTTGCTTGAATGCCTTTTATGATCTCTTAATGCCTTTCCACGTGGGGAGTTATGGTGGCGACAACAGTGGCTCACTGGGGGCTATGGCTCAGAAATTGTTCAGCAGATGTCGCATCTAAGGGGTGCTTAGCCAAATTGCCCTTTAGGGATGGGCTCCTGTTTGGTGAGGACTTGGGAAAGTTGGTCAAGGACCTTGGTGAGGTCAAGCCCCAACAGCTGCTGGAGGATAAGCCCAAGGGTTTCTCCAAGCACTCTTCTTCTGCGTCTTTGGGGGGTGGCATCGTCTTTGCAGCCGAAGTACTGTGATTCTCATTGGTATCAACCAAATAAACAGACCACCTCCTCTTCCGGAACCGGATCCAGTACTTTCAAGGCAGACACCGGGCCTATTCACTGACTTCTGTGGCAGAAAAGCTCTTTTCCTCCCACCTCTCCCACTGACTGTTCTGGGGCCCATTCCCACCTCCCGCAAGTGGGAGGCCTTCTGTGACAATTTTACTGTGAATGGGCCCATCTGGTAACAGATTGCTTGGGTGCGCGACATTAGACAAGGATATGTTTGAGTGCATTCAAAGGGGTCAACTGCAACTTGAGAGTTCCGAAGTTCTGCATGGAAATGCAGTCGGCTAGCCATGCGGTCCAGAAGGACAAATTCCTCTCCTCCTTAGATTTGGCAGAGGCCTATGTTCACATTCCCATCCAGGATGATCCAGTTTGCGATCTTGTACTCTCACTATCAGTTTTGTGCGATCCCCTTTGGTCTGACCATCGCCCCTCTCAGGTTCTCCAAGGTGATGGTGGTAGTTGTGGCAAGACTCGGGTCTGAGGGCATCTGCATACACCTCTACCTGGACAATTGGCTTATCCGGGCCAAGTCTCGGCCGGAAGCCATTTGGGCGCTGTGTCAAGTGATCCAACTCCTCTAATGGCTCTGCTGATTCGTCAACAGCAGCAAGAGCTGACTGATGCCATCTTGGAACCTGAACTTTCTTGCTTCCTTACGGGGGAGTGCTGGGCCAAGTTCCGCAGCCAGCCTTGGGACCTTTTCGGGAACTCCGCTCCCACAGCTTGGGGCTGCCTTCAGCTTTCGGGAGTTATGGCTGCAATCCTGAACATGGTGCCCTGGATGCAAGCACACATGCATCCTCTTATAGTGGGCCTTGCTGACTTGCTGGTTTGGGTGTTTGCAGGACTATCTAATCCACTTCTGCTTCCTCTCTCACATTGACACAGCCGCTGCTGGTGATTCTCCCCTGACATGTTGAGGGGGGATGCCCCGCGAAACTCCAGCCCAGGAGCTCTTTACTACTGATGTCAGTCTCCAGTTGGGGGATCTCACTGTCTTGACCAGACCACACAGGGTCAGTGTTCCCCATGGGAAGTGAAATGGGCCATCCATCGCCTAGAGGCCAGGACCCATCCATCTGACATTGCTGCATTTAAGCAAGCTGCTTCACGGGAGCACTGTGTGAGTATTCTCGGACAAAGCAGCCACAGTGGCTTATGTCAATAGCCAGGGCAGAGTGGCATGCTTGGGAGTAACTCGGGAAATGTCTCTGCTGTTCCCCTGTGCAGAACTTCACCTCCAAGTGCTTACAGCCCAGCATATTGCGGGTGAGGACAATCAGAAAGTGGATTTCCTCAGCCATCGCCGCCTCAATCCCAGGGAATGTGAATTTGCCCCATGGGCAATCAACCGGATAGTGGATCAGTGGGGCGCCTCGAGTGCAGACTCAATGGTGACAGCAGCCAGTGCCAAGGTCCCCGCCTTCAGCTATCACACAGAGTTCAAGCCCTTGCCCCCGGATTCCCACTTCTTTGTCCCTCCCCTCGGGCCATGATACTGCGAGTCCTTCAGAGGATCAAGGGTCACTTGAGTCTGGTGATCCTGGTGGCCCTGGACTGGCCTCATCGGCCATGGTACATGGACATTGTCCATCTCCTCGCCTCCCAGCCCCTCTATGCCTTGGGGGCAGGAAGGGCTTTCTACAGCAGGATCACCTAAGGCATAAGAACTATTGCCTGCTGAAGACTAGGCGGCACCGCCCACCTCATTGGCTTATGCCTGGGTCTGGTATATCTTCGAGAACTGTTGTTGTTGACATCGCTTTTCCCCGGGGGGGGGGGGGGGAGTCAATCCTATCAATTCTAGCCTTACTTTAAGTGGGGGTTTAGAAGGGTTTGTTGAGCTCTATCAGGATGCAGGTAGCGGAACTTTCCTGTTTTTGCATTCTGGTGATCCACTGGGATGTAGGCTGCTTTCTCCATGGGGTTCAAACCCTTCGTACACCCCATAGTCCCGCTGTGGGACTTGACACTTGTTCTCAGAGCACTCATGTGTCGGCCTTTCAAGCTGCTCAATTGGGCTACTGTCAAGGATCTGTCCCTGAAAAGGATCTCTCCCTGAAAACTGCTTTTTTGGTAGCTATCACTTTGGCATGGTGTATTTCGGAATTGCAGGCATTTTCCTGCCGTGATCCCTTATTGATTTTCTCAGCCGAAGGAATGACCTTTCACCCAGTTCCCTCCTCTTTGACCAAGGTGCTCTCTCCTTTTCACATCGGGTATTATTCTTGCTGGCCTTTTCGCTAGACCATTGCAGCGGACCAGACAAATGCTTACTTTCGTCTTTCCAATCACCTTTTTGTCCTTTTTCAAAGATCCCAGAAGGGACAAGCAGCTTCCCAAGACGTTGTTCTGTTCGTCCCTAAGAGGGATCTCTGATGCCGTCCAAAACAAACCAACGTAAATGTTGCCATTGATGATTACAAGTGAGACAATGTTGCGCTATAGGCGCTGTTAGAATCTTGTGAAGACGCGATTTGTGCTCAGTCAGACGAACTTTGATTGATCTTTCTGTGCGTCCAACATATATCAAAGGACATGGACAAATAATTAAATAAACTATCCACATAGACTGGCAGGTAGTTGTAAGCTGTAAAGGATAAGTGGTGCCAGAGTGCGGGTGCATCCATGCTGTTAAATTCAGTGTAGTGGCACACATCGAACAACGTCCGCAGGGACCATGAATCCCTGCACTTCTTTGAAAGATATCTGATGGAGAAATCTGAACAGACCAATATATCTCTCAAATTCGTAGCCTGAGTAAAAGCTATACAAGGGCCATTATGGAAAATCTCATGTAACTGTAAAACATGCCAATGGGTGTATATGCTTCGCGCTAAAGTCTCCGCATAATCTGTATATTGTAATACACACACCTACTTTTCTATAGTATCAGGTTCTCGAGTCGGCAGTAAATTCACGGTGTGCTCACACCATTGAAGTTAGGAGATGTTGTGTCAGATAAGTGCCGTTGTAAGTTTTGTTTTTTTTTTTTAAGTTTTAAATGCATTTAAAAATTGATAAAAAAACAGTAGTGCACTTAGAAGCCTATGATTGACAACAGGGGTAATTTATTTACTTAACTAGGCTTATATACCGCTTTTCTACAAGTCAAAACGGTTTTACATTCAGGTATTGTTTATCTATATATATATATTTTCCCTTGTTCCCGAAGGGCTCACAATCTATGTTTTTGTACTTGAGGCAGTGGAGAGTTAAGGACTTGCCCAAGGCCACAAGAAGTACCTATGGAATTAATTGACGTGCTGTGTAGTTTTCACTCTTTCTACCAGCCGTGGTTCCCCTTCTGAGGCTTCAGTATTTAACTTTACACCCATCTCTTTTGTGGCGTTGTATTCTTAGGCTGGGTACATTTGTTTTCCTACTCCCCTTGTTAGGTCAGTGGTGATGGCACGACACAGTTTTGCTTTATTTTCTCTGTCTCCCATCATCTGCTGGCAGGGGGAGATAACCCACTAGTCTGGACTGGTCTTCCAGGAAAGGAAATTTAACGGTAAGTAAATGTTTCCATTAGCCCAGCGGAGGATGAATGCAGTTGGAACCCTCTATTCCCTTTCTGAAGAATAACGCTGAGTGTTTGTATATGAGGGATATGATTTATAGGCAGACCGTTGTCATACAGTGGTGGTGATTTGTGGAAAACATGAACATAGGAGAAAATTGAGCATTACAAGATAGGGAGCCACCGGGGCCAGCTCAAAGTTCCTGGTCTGCAAGAGAGATATCTTTCTAAATGGGAGATGTTTTCTTATTTATTTATTTATTTATTTAACTGGTTTTATATACCGTTTTTCTGCAAGGCAAAACGGTTTACATTGAACAAGAAGGAACGTTTACATGGAACAGTTGGAACTATGTACAGGTAACTTTGGTATAAATAATACAGTGGTACAATGAACAAAAGTAACTATTTACAGATGGCCTGGAGGCTATGCGGTGAGGCGTTGAGTTCGCCTACTTGAGGGACGAGCTGTGTGAAGGAGAGTGGGGAGGATGGGGGGGTAATGGTGAGGGGGTGGTGTAGGGGGGTTAGGGGGGTGAGTGGTGAAAGTGGTGAGGAGGGGCAGGGTATAATCTTGTGGGGGATTTGTGGCAGTGGATGCATTGAAGTGTTCTTCGAAAAGAAAGGTCTTGAGATGTTTTTTGAAGAGTGTGTGGGATTGGAGGGCCCGTATGGTGGGGGGGGTAGTTTGTTCCAGTTGGTAGGGGATTAGAATTGGAAGGCTCTTGTGCAAGTGTGTTGAGGTATCTCCAGGAACAAGCAGGAATAAGTCCTCACATATGGATACGTCGGAACCGACGGAGCCTGCGCGGAAAAGCTCCCCAGCTTCCCAGAAAGGAAGCTTTTGGGGCCTCCCACAACGCATGCGCGCTGCCTTCCCGCCTTCCTGACCAACTCTCCTCAGTTCTTCTTTTTCCGCGGAGCCAGCAGGTCGTGTTCCTGTCACCGCTGAAGAAATTGTTATTTTAATTTGTTTCTTTGACCGCGTGTCTGCCTTCCCCGATTCCGGACCGGTACCGCCGGTTTTTTTTCATTTATTTCTTTAAAAAAAATAATAATAATTACTTTTTCCTCACTTGGTGTGTTTATTCTGTGAGGCCTCTAGGCCTTCTCAGATTCTCCCTCATGGAGAAACCAGCCTCTGGTTTTAAAAAATGCACCAAGTGTACCAGTACTATTTCAGTCACAGATACCCATGAATGGTGTCTTAAATGTTTGGGGCCTGACCATTCCATTCCGGATTGTCCATCCTGCTCTCTGATGTCCAAACGGGGCTTACAGAATAGAGCAGCCAAGTTTCATATGCTGTTTTCTGCGGACACTCCAGCATCAACATCCTCCAGGTCTTCCTCTCCTGATGGATCTCAGGTAACCAAACATTCTTCAGGCAGGTCCTCAAAGGGCAAATCTCCCTCTAAGCAGCGAGAGGCCCTTGGCTTTGACCCTGAGGACCCTGCCCCAGCCAAACAACCCCGGCGGGAAGCTCCGGCTTCCAAAGCTCCTCCTATGGGGTTACAGGTAGACATCGATGGCACGGCCTCGACCGATCACCTGTTAGACTGCTCTGGGGTACCGGCTGACACCGGTACCGACATCCAGGCAGTTGTGGCGTCTATGGGTACTACGGTACAATCCATGCAGCAGGCCATACTGGCTTTCATTAACGCTGCAACGCCCTCGGTACCGCGACAATCGGTTCCGACTCCGGTTCCGGTACCACAACCGATACCAGTACCCAGAGCATCTACTTCCAGTAGTATGCCGGTTCCGGTCTCCGGTTCCGGAGATTTTCTCGATACCGATCCGGTTCCCGGTACGCCCGATGTCGATACCGGTCGGTACGCGTATCGATCTCTGGAAGCTAATAGGCAGTACTTTGAATCTTCTGAAGATTCTGATACCTCAGATGATTCTGCTGATGTCTCTTTTACTCTTCCTGAGGAGCCCTCTTCTCCAAAAAGGAGAATGTCTCCTCCAGAGGATCTGTCCTTTCAAGACTTCATTATTGAAGTAGCTAAAGGACTCCTCCATATCTGTAACCTCTGAAAAGGAACCTAGAGCAAAAAAATTGGATATTTTAGGATACTCTAAGGTTCCCAAAGAGGCAGCCACCTTACCCATACATGAAATTCTTCAAGAACACATGATGGATTTGTGGGAGGCTCCTCTCACCCTATCTCCACATTCTCGACGTTTGGACACCATGTATCGGGTTCCTCCTTCTGGTTTTCAAAAAACTCAGCTCCCTCACCACTCTATTGTGGTGAAGTCTGCTATGAAAAAGATAAAGAGTACCAAAAGGCACTCTTCTACCCCTCCAGGAAGAGAATGTAGGACTCTGGGTGCTTTTGGTAGAAAAATCTTCCAAGCTAGCATGCTTATTGCCAGAATCAATTCATACAGCCTCTATATGGGCATGTTTTTGAAAGAGATTGCACTGAAGATACGTCATTTTCTCCCCTTTATCCCAGAGGATAAAAAGGAGGAGTTCCTTCTTTTGCTAAAGCAAACTCAAGATGTTTCAAAGTTCTCCAACAGAGCAGCCTTTGACTCTTTTGAGGGAGCTAGCAGAGCCTCCGGCATTGCCATAGCTGCTCGCAGACTTGCTTGGCTCCAGGCCTCTGATTTGGAACCCTGGGTACAAGAAGGCTTGGGCAATCTGCCCTATACAGGTGAAAATCTGTTTGGCAAGGAGTGGCAAATCAAAGCCACTCAAATGGATGCAGAGAATGCTGCTTTAGATAGACTTTCTAAGTCTATCTCTACCCCTGCCAAGAAAAAACCTTTTAAGAAGCCTTTCTATAAAAAGACCAGATTTTCCACAAATACTGGCCAGCAATCTTCCCAAGTTCGCTTTGCTCCTAAGCGTCAGCAATCTAAACAGGCCAGAACAAAGTCTACAGGGGCTGCTACAGTCCAGCAGTCCCAACCTCCTCAGAGTTTTTGACTTGATTCTAGAGAACTTAACCTTTCTGGCTCTGCAACAACCAGAGCCTCTCACCATTCCAGGAAGGTTAACTCATTTTGCTCCCAGATGGGAACAAATCACATCAGAACAGTGGACCCTCTCTATCATCAGAGAGGGCTACAAACTACATTTCTCCAGCCTTCCTCCACATACCATGGTGAGACAATTCAATTCTCCCCCATCTCTCCTGTACCTGTTGGGTCAGGAGGTGACCACTCTTCTCGCCCAAAAGGCAATAGAAGAGGTTCCTCTTCCTCAACAAGGGTCAGGTTTTTACTCCCCTTATTTTCTCATTCCCAAGAAAACAGGGGGGTACAGACCCATTCTGGATCTCAGAGAATTGAACAAATTTCTATACAAGGAGAAATTCAAGATGCTTTCTCTAGGCACTCTCCTTCCATACCTACAGAGTCAGGACTGGCTTTGTTCTCTAGATCTCAAGGATGCGTACACACATATAATCATCCATCCATCCCACAGAAAATTCCTACGGTTTCTGTTCCAGGGAAAACATTTCCAATACAGAGTACTTCCCTTCGGTCTAGCCTCTGCTCCAAGGGTATTTACCAAATGCATGGCAATAGTAGCTGCATTTCTACGCACTCTGGGAATCTTTGTCTTCCCATACCTGGACGACTGGCTCATTCAAGCTCCATCTCAGTCCGAGGCTCAGACTTCCCTGGACCACACCAGACGCATACTGCAGTATCTGGGACTCGTCATCAATCTGCCAAAGTCTCAACTCACCCCTACTCAGTCCCTAGAATTCATAGGGGCCTGGCTAGATACCACCACTGCAAGGGCCTATCTTCCTCAGGCCCGTTGCCACCGTCTGGTGCACTTGGCCTCTGAAATTCAGTCCAGAAGCCACTTGACTGCCAGAGAGATGCTACAACTGCTAGGCCACATGGCATCCACAGTTCATGTGGTGCCCTATGCTAGCCTACATATGAGAGCAGCTCAATCGACTTTGTCCACCCAGTGGACCCAAGCATCAGGAGCTCTCTCAGACCAAATAGCAACCTCAAAACGTCTTTTTTGGTCTCTCCAATGGTGGATATCCACTCAAAATCTGTTGTTGGGGGCCCCCTTCCAACCTTTGTTACCCCAAGCAACTCTCACTACAGATGCCTCCCAAACAGGTTGGGGAGCTCATCTCCAAGACCTCTCCACTCAGGGCACTTGGTCTCCACAGGAGACCACCCTTCATATCAACTTTTTGGAGATGCGAGCAATTTTCCTGGCTCTCAAGGTCTTTCATACCCTCCTCATCAACATGACAGTCCTTGTTCATACCGACAATCAAGTAGCCATGTTCTACATAAACAAACAAGGAGGGACTGGCTCTCTGTCGCTTTGCAACGAAGCTCTAAAATTGTGGGCCTTCGCCAGAGAGCATCAAATCCATCTCCTGGCAGTATACCTCCCAGGAATCCAAAACTATTGGGCAGACAGACTCAGTCGAGTTCTGCTTCCACAAGAATGGTCCCTGCACATGGATCAGGTACTCAGAATCTTTCAGAAATGGGGAACCCCGGACATAGACCTATTTGCAAGTCCGTGCAATGCCAAGCTTCCCCGGTTCTGTTCCAGAATTCCGTGTCAGGGAGCTCAGGCCAAGGATGCCTTCCTCCTTCATTGGGGTCAGGCCTTCCTGTATGCCTTTCCACCCATTCCTTTGATTCCCAAGACTCTGTTCAAACTTCAGAGGGTTCAAGGATCTATGATCCTCATAGCTCCATGCTGGCCACGCCAAGTGTGGTACCCTCTACTTCTGCATCTCTCCCAGGCACCCTCCCTGGATCTGGGAGCTGCTCCAGACCTGTCTCAAGAGGAGGGGACTTTGTGGCACCCAAACCC
The DNA here is from genome assembly GCA_033557465.1 of Ichthyophis bannanicus. Lineage (NCBI taxonomy): Eukaryota > Metazoa > Chordata > Amphibia > Gymnophiona > Ichthyophiidae > Ichthyophis > Ichthyophis bannanicus. Next base: position 19,802,598 of record CM066037.1, on the reverse strand, counting down.
CAAGTCCCTTCACCTCAGAGCTTGGTTACTGAAGGCCTAGACCTTCAAGACTTCAATCTTTCTCAACAGGTGAAGGACATCCTCCATGCATCTAGGAAACCTTCCACCAGGCGTTCTTATGCTTTTAAATGGAAAAGATTTTCCATTTGGTGTGCTGAAAAGGGTCTTAACCCTCTAGCACTACCTTTGAATTCTTTACTCGAATATCTCCTGCATCTTTCCAATGCAGGACTTAAAACAAATTCTGTAAGGGTCCATTTGAGTGCTCTTGCAGCATCTCTTCAGCCTATCAATGGACAACCTGTTTCCTCTCATCCTCTTATTGCAAGATTCATGAGAGGTCTAACTTTAACTAAACCTCCCATTAGGCCTCCTCCGGTGGCATGGGACTTAAACGTGGTTCTTGGTCAGCTTATGAAGCCACCCTTTGAACCCTTAGCCACTACCTCCTTGAAATGTCTTTCCTGGAAAGTCATTTTCCTTATTGCAATCACTTCTGCTCGCCGCATCAGTGAACTGAAGGCTTTAGTGGCTAATCCACCTTATACAAGGTTCCATCATGATAAGGTAGTCCTTAGGCATAAAGTGAGGATTTGTCCTAAAGTGGTCTCACCTTTTCATCTTAATCAAGAGGTATATCTACCTGTCTTTTTTCCAGCTCCTCATGCATCCAGTGCAGAGAGGAACCTACATCCACAGGACACAGCAACATCGAAGTCTTCTCAGCTTTTTGTTGCTTTTGATCCTTCTCATTTAGGACTTCCAGTCTCAAAACGAACATTGTCCAATTGGATTGCTCAGTGTATTTCTTTTGCTTACCAGAGTAAGAACCTTTCTCTGGAAGGCCATGTCACAGCTCACAATGTGAGAGCCATGGCCACATCTATGGCTCATCTTCATTCTGTATCCATCGATCAGATCTGTCGAGCAGCCACCTGGGCCTCGGTTCATACCTTCACAGCCCATTACTGCTTGGACAAGGACTCCCGCCGGGATGCCTTGTTTGGTCAGGCTGTCCTCAGACACCTGTTCCATTCTTAAACAACTCCTGCCCACCTTCCCTGAATGGATGCCTGAGATCCATAGGAAGATGAGGAACCCTAGGGGGGGATCTCCCCGGCATCTTAGCTAGGGAGTCCCCATATGTGAGGACTTATTCCTGCTTGTTCCTGGAGATAGCACAGTTACTTACCTGTAACAGGTGATCTCTGGGAATAGCAGGAATTAGTCCTCACAACCCACCCACCTCCCCTAGGAGTTGTATCTCTCTCTCTCTCTTTCCTTTCCTCTCTCTATTGTCTCAGCTTTAAACCCGAACTGAGGAGAGTTGGTCAGGAAGGCGGGAAGGCAGCGCGCATGCGCTGTGGGAGGCCCCAAAAGCTTCCTTTCTGGGAAGCTGGGGAGCTTTCCCGCGCAGGCTCCGTCGGTTCCGATGTACCCATATGTGAGGACTAATTCCTGCTGTTCCCAGAGATCACCTGTTACAGGTAAGTAACTGTGCTTTCTTGGAGCTCTGTGCAGAAAGAGGGAGGCGATTTGCTGTGTTTTGGCACCGGAGTCGTCTGTTGTTGGGGCGCTCGATTAGCAGTTGTAGCTGTTCCTCCGTAGTGTTGAAAAGGGCTCTGTGTGTTAGGACAATGGTCTTAAAACTGATGCGGGATGCAACTGGCAGCCAGTGTAGGAATTTCAATATGGGCGTGACGTGGGAGTGCCTGGTTGCTCCAGCAATGAGACATGCAGCTGTGTTTTGGGCCAGCTGTAGGGGGGCGAGGGTGGTCTTAGGTAGTCCTTGTAGGATGGAGTTGCAGTAGTTTGTGTTCATTCCAGGACCAGATCGGTTTACCTGATGATGGTAAGTTATCTAAAAAAAGGAAGGGATGTACTAGCAGTACCGAAATGTTAAGAAGGTTGCCAGGGATTGTCCCCCTGGACTGCTCATCTATCAACATTGTTGGGCAGATTGCCTGAGACAAGAAGAATTGGAGCTAAACTCAAGACACTTTTTTGAAATGTGATCTAGGAGGGAACACCTCACATGGGCCCAGTGACCTTCAGTATTCTCTGGGGGCATTTTCTCCAAATGGGTGAGATTTGCGCATACCATGACAGTCATGAACCTTACTTCTAAGCCAGTGTATGTGGAGTATGATCTTAGTCTCTCAAATTTACTGCTAATGCTCAGTGTAGTTAAGATGTGCCATACTGGGTCAGACCAAGGTCCATCAAGCCCAGTTTCCCGTTTCCAACAGTGGCTAATCTAGGTCATAAGTACCTAACAGTTTCCTCAAAAGACACAGGTTCCACAATGCTTGTATTGGGTCAAATAGTGATATCCTGGGTCCCTTTTAATAATGGTTTATGGACCTTTCCTCCAGGAACTTGTCCAAACCTTTTTTAAACCCAGCTACACTAACAGCCTTTACTACATCCTCCGGTAACAAATTCCAGAGTTTGATTACACGTTAAGTGAAAAAATATTTTCTCCTACTAGTCGTAAATAGGTTACCCTATAGCTTCATTGCATGTCCCCCTAGTCTTTCTATATTCTGATGACGTAAACAATTGATCTATGTTTACCCATTCCACTCCATTCATTAATTTATAGACTTCTATCATATCTCCCCTCGGCCGACTCTTTTCCAGGTTGAAGAGCCCTAATCGTTTTAGCCTCTCTTCATAGGGGTATCCTTCCATCCTCTTTACCATTTTGGTGGCTCTTCTCTGTACCTTTTCTAATAACGTTATATCCTTTTTAAGATATGGCGACCAGAATTGCACACAATATTCAAGGTGCAGTCGCACCATGGAACGATACAGAGGCATTATAGTATCCTTTGTTTTCTTTTCCATTCCTTTCTTTATGATACCTATCATTCTATTTGCTCTCTTGGCCGCTGCTGCACACTTTGAGGAGGGTTTTAACTTGTTATCCACGATGATGCCTAAATCTTTTTCCTGGGTGGTCGTTCCTAATGTGGAACCTTGCATCATGTAACCATAGTTTCCTTGTCATCCCTCTAGTCTAGTCCCGGACATCTGGGGTAAAAGCACCTCCTCCCGCAGCCTTGGAGACTGAGCCCATCACCCTTTTTAGTGACACCAGTATAAGTAGATGAGGGACCGCCTCCTTGCTCCAGTAAGCTCAGTCTCCAAGGCAGCTGAAGGAGGTGTGAGCCACAGAGGGGCTCACTAGAGGAATCAGTGAGGAGTTCTTATAGTTAGGTGTTTTAAAAAAAAAAAAGAAGACGGGCCTGCAGCTTTAAATTTCCCAGCCAGGGCTTTTTATCGACTGAACGGCTGCTAGCATACACGCTGGATTTTTTCCCCCTCCAGGGGCTCCATGGAGGTACTGTATTCAGGGTGGAGTGTGGGAGCTGCTGTTGGGGCCTCCATCTCCCGAACCCGTACAGCGGGTGAGGAGATGTTGAGAGAGGACTCGCCCCGAGGTCTGGAGCCCCGACGTTGGCTGATTTAGCTGCCGCGGCGGGATTCGCAGCGGCAGTAGCAGAGGTGAGCTGGAGGTGGAGGTGAGCGGCGCGTAGGCCTTCCGCACACATCGTTTTCAGCGGGAAGCGCTGAGCGGGCACACGCAGGTTTTTGGCAGGCCGTAGAGGGCTCAGTTCTGTGTAGAGGACAGCCCATTCCTTAGCCTGAATAAGTAGTTCAAAAACAAAAAAGGAAGACAGAGAGAAATTTAGAAGGAAGACCCGTTTTGTATAGCAGAGGCAGCTGTGGGGAAGCTTACCAGTATGCCATCCAGGCCCCAGTGTGTCATGTGTGGAGCCAAAAGGGGATCACTTTCAGAGATGGGGGTCTGTAAGGGCTGCGCGCCGGAAGCGGAGTCAAAGGACATAGAGGCGGATGGTGCTGCGTTGAGGGGAGGGGCGTCGGGCTCTCCTGAGCCGCTCTCTCCGGCAGCGCCTTCGTCGGGGCCAACTCAGGGGCCTCCCTTGGCAGCGGAGCCCTCCACGTCCCTCGTCCCTACAATATCCCAAAACTCTTAAGGAGGCAGCTACCTTGCCCATCCATGAGATTTTATATGATCTCATGTTAAGAATGTGGGAGACACCTCTTACCACCTCTCCTCATTCTCGCAGGCTCGATACTATGTATCGAGTCCCTCGTCCTGGGTTTCATAAGACTCAGCTTCCTCAACACTCTATTGTAGTGGAATCAGCTGTGAGAAGTATCAAGAGTGCAAAGAGGCATGCCTCTAATCCTCCAGGACGTGAGTGCAGAACCCTGGATGCTTTTGGACGTCGGGTCTTCCAAGCTTCCATGCTTTCTGCCAGGATCAGTTCCTATAGTCTCTACATGGGAATGTTCCTGAAGGAGGTCACAGATAATTTAGAGGTTTTAAGTCCTTTTCTTTCTGAGGATAAAAGGCAAGACTTTCTCACTTTGGTCAAACATGCCCAAGATGTTTCTAAATTTTCCAACCGTGCAGCCTTTGACTGCTTTGAGTGCATAAGCAGAACCTCGGCTATTGCCATAGGTGCACGTAGAATTGCTTGGCTCCAGGCATCTGATCTAGAGCTCTGGGTATAAGACAAATTGGGAAATATCCCTTGTACTGGTGAGAACCTGTTTGGTAAAGATTGGCAAGAAAAGGCCAATGAAATGGATGCTGAAAATTCCACCTTGGATATATCCAAGTCCACTGCTGATCCTGCTAGAAGAAAATTGTTCAAGAAACCATTCTTTTCTAAAAAGAAAAGATTTTATCCTGCTTATGTTCAGCAGGGACGTTCTGCAGGTCAGCTTCCCAAGAAAGGTCAGCAACCACCCAAACAGAAAAAAGCAAAGACTGCTAAGCCTCAGCTGGCTCAGCAGGCTCAGCCTCCACAGGGCCTTTGACTCTCAACTGGAGAACTTAACCTTCCTGGAATGGTGGAAGGCTCTGGTCCCTTTACAGTCAGGAAGGCTATGTCATTTTGCCCCCAGATGGGGGCAAATAACAGCAGAGCACTGGACACTCTCCATCATAAAGGAGGGGAACAAGCTTCATTTTTCAAGCATGCCCCCTCACACAATAGTAAAGCAGTTCAATTCTCTGACCTCTCTCATCAACCTGTTAGGTCAGGAGGTCGCTATCCTTCTTGCCCAAGGGGCAATAGAAGAAGTACCCATTCATCAGCAGGGTACAAGGTTCTATTCCCCTTATTTTCTTATCCCAAAGAAAACAGGGGGTTACAGGCCTATCCTAGACCTCAGAGAATTGAACAAATTCCTTGTCAAGGAGAAATTCAAGATGATTTCTCTCGGATCTCTGCTGCCATACCTTCAGAGTCAGGACTGGCTTTGTTCTCTGGATCTCAAGGATGCGTACACCCATGTCCTCATCCATCCAACCCACAGAAGGTTCCTTCGGTTCCTTTTTCAGCAAAGCACTAACAATACAGGGTGCTTCCTTTTGGCCTGGCCTAAGCACCAAGGGTGTTCACGAAATGCATGGCTGTAGTAGCAGCATTTCTCCGCACTCTAGGAATATTCGTCTTCCCTTACTTAGACGATTGGCTCATTCGAGCACCAGCAGAGTCAGAGGCCAGGACTTCTCTATCCTGCACGATGTTTATCCTTCAGTATTTAGGGCTGGTAATAAACATCCCAAGATCCAGTCTAACTCCTACTCAGTCTCTGGAGTTCATAGGAGCTTTGTTGGATTCCACAAGGGCAAGGGCCTATCTCCCCCAGGCTCGTTGCCTTCGCATGGTGCAGTTAGCTTCTCAAGCAGTGCTAAAGTCTCATCTAACTGCTCGAGAAATGTTACAACTACTAGGCCACATGGCGTCTACGGTGCATGTGGTTCCCTATGCTCGCCTCCATATGAGGCAGCTCAGTGAACTTTATCCACCCAATGGACCCTGGCATCCGGATGCCTGTCAGACAAAATAGCAAACACAAGTCGCCTTATTTTGTCCCTCCAGTGGTGGAAGTCCACTCAAAACCTGTTGCTGGCGTCCCCTTTTCAACAACCTCTACCCCAAGCAACTCTCACAACAGATGCTTCTCCAGTGGGTTGGGGAGCTCATCTACACGACCTCTCCACCCAAGGCACCTGGTCTCTACAGGAGACTCATCTACATATCAATCTTCTGGAACTCAGAGCAATCTTCCTTGCTCTTCGAGTGTTCCATACCTTGCTCAGCTGCAAGACAGTCCTCATCCATACGGACAATCAAGTAGCCATGTTCTATGTGAACAAGCAGGGGGGAACAGGCTCTCTGTCGCTTTGCAACGAAGCTTTGCGACTATGGGCCCTCGCCAGAGAGCATCAGATTCATCTCCTGGCAGTGTATCTTCCAGGCATACAAAACATTTGGGCAGACAGACTCTGTCGAGTTCTGCTTCCACACGAGTGGTCTCTGCATGCAGACCAGGTGGCCAAAATTTTCCAAATTTGGGGAACCCCGGACATAGACCTCTTCGCAAGTCCGTGGAATGCCAAACTTCCCCGGTTCTGTTCCAGAATTCCGGCTCAGGGGGCTCAGGCCAGGGATGCTTTCCTTCTTTATTGGGGTCAAGACTTTCTGTATGCCTTTCCACCCATTCCCCTAATTCCCAAAACCCTGTTCAAGCTTCAGAGAGACAGAGGCCATATGATTCTCATAGCTCCACATTGGCCACGGCAAGTGTGGTACCCTATGCTTCTACATCTCTCTCAAGCTCCCTCCCTGGAGTTAGGGTCTGCTCCCTCCCTGGAGTTAGGGTCTGCTCCAGATCTCCTGTCTCAGGAGGACGGAATGTTATGGCATCCCAATCCCCAGTCTCTGCATCTCAGGGCTTGGTTGCTGAAGGCCTAGATCTCCATGATCTCAATCTCCCTCAGCAAGTAAAAGATATTCTTTTTGCTTCCAGGAAACCTTCCACGAGACGCTCTTATGCTTTCAAGTGGAAAAGGTTTACCATATGGTGTTTGCAAAAGTGTCTTAACCCCCTTGCAAATACCTCTGGAATCCTTGCTGGAATATCTCCTTCATTTATCCAATGCAGGACTTAAGACTAACTCAGTAAGGGTCCATTTGAGTGCTATTACAGCTTCCTTTAAGCCTCTAAATGGACAGCCTATTTCCTCTCATCCTCTTATAGCAAGATTTATGAGAGGCCTTCTTCTAATTAAGCCTCCCATTAGGTTAACTTTCTTATTGCAATCACATCAGCACGTCGCATTAGTGAGTTGCAAGCGCTAGTAGCTAATCCACCTTATACAAGGTTCCATCATGACAAGGTAGTCCTTAGGACTCATCCACACTTTATGCCAAAGGTGGTCTCGCCTTTTCATCTGAACCAAACGGTCTACCTACCTGTGTTTTTTCCAAGGCCTCATGCATCAAATGCAGAGAGGAATCTTCATACCTTGGATTGTAAAAGAGCTTTAGCCTTTTACTTACAAAGAACACAGCAACACAGAAAGTCCTCTCAACTCTTTGTTGCTTTTGATCCTTCTCATTTGGGACTTCAGTCTCCAAGAGAACTCTATCTAACTGGATTTCTCAGTGTATTTCCTTCGCCTATTAGAGTAAGAACCTTTCTCTGGAAGGCCATGTCACTGCTCACAATGTGAGAGCCATGGCAGCCTCAATGGCTCATCTGCACTCTGTGTCTATCGACGATATCTGTCGAGCAGCCACCTGGGCCTCGGTTCATACCTTCACAGCCCATTACTGCTTGGACAAGGACTCCCGCAGGGATGCCTTGTTTGGTCAGGTTGTTCTTCAACACCTGTTCCATACCTAATCAACTCCTACCCACCATCCCTGGTAGGATGCCAGAGATCCATGGGGGGAAGTGGAGCCCTTCTCAGGGACACACAACTTCTGGGGTCTCTCCCTGGCATCTTAAGCTAGGGAGTCCCCATATGTGCTGACTACATTCCTGCTTGTTCCTGGAGATAGCATAGTTACTCATCTGTAACAGGTGATCTCTGGGAACAGCAGGAATTTAGTCCTCACAACCCACCCACCTCCCCTAGGAGTTGTATCTATCTATCTCTTTTCTTTTCCCTCTCTCTCTCTTTGTCTCAGCTCTAAAACTCAACTGGAGAGAGGCAGTTGGGAAAGGCGGGAAGGCAGCACGCAGGCGCTGTGGGATGCTCCCAAAAGCGTTCTAATTGGACGCTGGGGAGCGTTCCCGCGCAGGCTCCGTCAGTACCGAAGATACCCATATGTGAGGACTAATATCCTGCTGTTCCCAGAGATCACCTGTTACAGGTGAGTAACTATGCTTTATCAAATAGTTGTAATACATCTTCCTGGTGTATCAATATTTCTTTCAATTCTTCCGCAGTATTACCTTTAAATACCACTTCAATCATGGGTAACATCCCTACATCTTCCTAAGTAAAGACGAAAGCAAAGAAAATCTGTTAAAATGTAAATAGTTCTCCCCCAGTTTAAGTCTATGTTATGCTCCCTGTTATCTGTAAACTTAAGACAGATCCTAACTGTCTGAGTAAAATTTTGTTGTATGTAAACCGCACTGATAACAAAGAGCGTGGTATATAAGAACTGTTAAATAAATAAATAAAATAAGAATTCATTCATTCTCTCTGCTATGGCCTTGCATCGTGCCAAAGAGAGCCTTCCTCTGGCATTCATAAGACATTATGTGTATGGGTAATTTATCAAGGTGTGCTTGGAAATTCGTCTTAATTAGGGCTCTGGCACCCAACACAATGAGATTACAGAGCAATAGATGCTCCGGGCATTACAGAGCAATGGATGTTTTTGTCTAGATTGCAAATAATTGCTTCTGTATATTATTTTTCCCTCAGTGTTGCAGAAACAAAGCTCTAGCAAAGATGAGAGAATGCAGAATAAACATCATTCTGGTGCAGGGCCAGCCCAAGCAGAAACCCCAGCCATGCTGCTGCCCCCCCCCTCCCCTCCATGCCAAGTTGCCTGCGTCGAGCCATGTCACTGCCACTCTCTGCCATAGATTCCATCTTGGGAGGTGGGCCAGGGGAGGAGTCGGGCGGCAGCATATTAAAGGCAGCAACTTTGTTCCCCGTAGCAGGCCATGTGCTTAAGCACAGATGACTTTCCACTTCTGGACCCCCCCCCCCCCCCGACAGTTATATCTGAGGGGAATCAGAAGCAGCAGGTCATGTGTGCCGAAGCACCTGGTCTGACGCAGGCAACAAAGCGGCGCCAGAAAGTTGCTCATCCAAGGTAGCCACCTAGCTCGCCTAGTGGACAGGATGGCCCTGCTCTGATGATGTCTCCTTTGTGACAGAGGCCATTGCTTCAAGATCTGATAGATCTGAGTGTATCCGACTGTTTAATCTTCCAAAACTGAGAGATGACATAACACAAGGACCAATAAGATGTTTAGATTCACAGTATCTGAATTTGATGGCCTGAAAATTGAAAGAAAATGTCTTAATTACCTATTAGTTCCTCCCCATTTACTCGTTTGAGCTGAATATTTGGTCACTGGGATTCTTTTAGCTGCGGAAAAGTTCAGGTTTGCTGCTACTGGAAGCAGAGGATCCATCGCTTGATTGCTGCCCATGCTTCTGGTCTATTACACACTCCAAGAACCAGGAGCTGACTGATATAGGAACTAAGAGAGGTAGTGAATGATAAGGAAGATTCTTGTTTGTGTGGCTGTGTCCTTTTGAAGTCAGTGCATAGCTAAAAGCCACAGCATTACTTTAGCTCATTAAATTATCAATTGGCTTTTTTTCCTCTGACTGTAATATTCCAGGTCGTCTTTCTCTTTTTTAAAATAGCTACACACCTGCACTGTTTTTGATCACAGGCAGTATAGCAGTGTCCAGATTTACCTTCATCTAGTGTGATGGATATGGCTGTACTTTGAGGCACCTTCAAACGCAGCATAGTAACACAGTAAATGATTGCAGATGAAGACCAGTATAATCCATTTAGTCTGCCCAGTAAGGAGGCACCCCCTCCATGCCTTTGTCTAGGGCTGTACTTGCTGTTCCATGCAGGTTACCCCTTAATGCCTTTAAGCTTCTACCCGCTGCTCCATGCAGGTCACCCCACTGCCTTGTGTTAGGTTTAAAAGTTCTTGTTTGCTTTGATTCCCTCCTCTTGCTGTGTAGTGATCCTCTGTGTCCCTTGTGTTTTTTAATTCAGTTACCATTTTTTGCCCCCATCATTTCTATCATGAGGGCATTCCAATCACCACTACTCTTTCTGTAAAAAGTATTTCCTGGTGTTGCTTTTGAGTTTACCTCCTTGCAACTTCATTTCATGTCCTCTATTTCTACAGCTTCCCCATCTTTGAAAAAAGGTTTGTGTGTCCATTAATACCCTTTAAGTACCGTATTTAAGTGTCTGACTCATATCTTCCCTGTCCCTTCTCTCTCTAGGGTATACTGTAGTTTTAAATATTAATGCAAAGTTTATTTACAGAGGATGGTGAAGCACGGGAGCGGGATGAAATCCGCCATGATCGTCGGAAAGAGAGACAACATGACCGCAATCTCTCTCGAGCTGCCCCTGATAAAAGGTATTGATTATTCTTTCCAACCCAATAGAAGCTGGAAAGAATTATACAAACGGGAATGAGAATGCCTGCCCATCTGCTTAGGGACAAAATAACAATCCAAAAAATTAACCGAGTGAGATGAAACGTTTGGCATGTGTGGAAAAACCTGGTAAAAAGATGCATCTACTTCAAAACTGGGCCAGATTGGAATGGAAGGTGCAGAAAAATAAGCCAAAAAATGGCTCATTGCATTTGTGTGGGAGAAGGAATTCCAGCTTCTGTAACATAGGAATTTGCATGTAACTAAACTTAGCAGTTAATGAATTCCTCCTTTTAAACTGCTTCTCCCTGTTCTCTACTCGCCTGACACTCCAAATCGTGCTGCGCGCCCCCCCCCCACCTCAACTGCCCCTCCACCTCAACTGCTGCCCCCCCCCCCCCCCCACCTCATACTGTCCCTACAGGCAATAAATTCCTCACCACTCTGCAGACTGCACCTACTACCAAAAACTACCCTGCCTTAGAGTTACCCATGACCTTTCAAAATGCCCTACCCCCAAAAACTACCCCACCACACTAGAAACTGCCTCCTTCCAGTTCATCCTGCTAGACCAGTTCAGATTAGTGGGTTGTGTCTCCCGGGACAGCTTCAGTATTTTCGCTGTCTCAGCTGATGGTGGACTTCTACGGGGACTCCTGGCTACCTCTGTCTGAAGGTTTTATGTCAGTGTAGTTCACGTCAGTGTAGTTCACCTCAGGTGATCTTCTGGGCACACTGCAGTGCTTCTAATATCTTGGCAAATTCCCCACAGCTACCCAGAGGTGCGCCTGATCAGTAGGATCAGTAGAGCACCTCTGCAGGGAAGGGCTCCAGCTCATGAGGAGCTGTGTAGCCTTCCAGTGCAACTCACCACTTCAGTTTCAGCTTCAGCTTTCTTTGTTGTTATTTTAACTCGTTAAAGTTTAAAAAAAAAAAAGGAAAATAAAGAACTGTATGATTAAGGCAGTTGTACCGGCAGCAGTTCCAGCCGTTCTTCTGGCAGCGCTCCATCCTCTCACCGGCAAGTCCAGGAATAGTGAGTTTTGTTTGCTGGGTAACAGACAGTGGCCGGCCTCCCTTATCTCCTGATGCCCTCTGCCCTAGTGTGTGTGTACTGTGGTCCATACTCGCTCGCGCTCAGAATCCCTGCGGGTAAAGTGCTATCTTCCTCTACAGGTAGTTGCTATTGGGGAGGGGGGGGGGACAGTTCTTGTTACCACCATGCTGGCCACTATTGCTGTTCTTGTATCGTGGATTTGCGAGTCCATCGTTTCTGCTGGCTCCCTCGCAGCGATTCTGCCTCATTTCAGTGGTTCCCGCTAAAAGCTCTGTGGGCGCCATTTTCTGCTGCCAAAACCCTGCCGTGCCATTTTCTCTTGCGTTTTTTTTTCCAGGCTTGGCCTTCTGGTGGCAAAAATGCCTTCCTCCCTACAATGATGTCTGAGATGTGTCAGAAAATGGTGAAGCTGATCAGAGAGGCCCTTCTTCCACAAGTCCAGTCTCTGCTAGCAGGGCCATGTTTGGACTTCTTTAAACCTTTCTTCTCTTCCACCCACGGGGCCTCCTGCCTCTCCCCTCCCCCAGGAGATTCCCCCTCCGGTTCTCCTCCTTGAGCAACACCTTCCTGCAGTTCAACATTCTCCTTAGTCTCCGATGTCAGCCCTTCAACCACAAAACTTGATTGGCCTCTGAACGACACAGATGCTAGTATTTCCAAAAATTATCGTTCAATTTGCACATGAGGGGGAACCGTCCACTTTTAAACCAGCTAAACAGGTCTCAGTTCAAAATAACGCCTACAAGATTGGGCTTACACCCGATGCTTAGTATTGGCATTGTGTCACATCAATGACCCGCTGGTGATAAAGTGCACCTACTAAATAATGAATTCTTTAGAAGCTTATATCAGAACTTTAATTCTTAAGTATATATATACTCAGCTTCTAAACCGGATCAGCCTGCAATCGTCTTTGTCCCGACGTTCAATACCGGTACCAGCTGACGTTTCTTATAGTTTCGTCAGGGGACCTAAATATAACTACAAAAATATACATCCATAAATATCATAACCCACTCCCCAACCTTATTAAACTTAATAAAAACTATTATTAAAAAGGACCTAAAACCAGATATACCTACGATGCAGCCCGCGTTTACTCCCTTATTTCTCTGACCATCACGGTTTCAGTATGTGTATGGGTAACGCCGCGCATGCTCTCTGCTTGTTTACTCCTCCCTTTAAAGCTAGCAGGAGCCAATCGTTCCGGGGGATCCCCTCCCCTAACCATGTGAATGAAGTTACGTCTCTTGTTCTAACTAACACATAAGCCATTCAATCTGACTATTTAACCCTGCAGGGGCCAAAGTATTCAATTTAAAAATTAATCTTTGTTCATTCAAATGCAGTGTTTGAGCTAAAGTTTTCCCTCGACTAGCTTTATAAACTTGTGCCAAACATAAACACCGTAGCTGTTCAAATTCATGAGCTTCCTGCAAACAGTGTGCAACTATGGGGGCCTCCATATAACTACATCGTAGGCGACTACGGTGTTCTCGCATTCGGGTCCGAAACATACGAATAGTTTGTCCTATGTAGCAGAGGCCACATTGGCAAATGATCGCATAAACCACCCCTTTGGATTCACAAGTGGTACTGCTTTTAATGGGCAAAGTGGTCCCTCTATATACAAATGTATCTAAACTCAACGTGATGGCACAAATATCACAACTGCCACATGGTTGGTGACCGCTCGCTCCTAAAAGTGGCTTCTCCTGTACATCAGATGGTACACGGGCCGGGCTCAACAGATCTCGAAGATTTGGTGCCCGCTGCCAGACACACCGGATCTCACTACTCTCCAACCCCGCTATAGTATGTACAACATTACTGTGTTTATATAAAATTTTTTGTAGATCCCCACTTAAGGGGGAATATGTAGTTATTAAGTTAACCGAAGTCTCTGGCAGGACCCTCCTTTTCGTTCCCACTTCCGTGCTCAATAATGTGGACCGGTGATTGTAAAGCGCCCGTATATAGGCCTGCCTGACCACTTTTTCAGGATATCCCCTATTTATAAAATCTTTCTGGAGACTGACCGCCTTACGCTTAAAATCTTCCCGATCAGAACAGTTCCTACGATATCGATATCTGCATCAGTGCAGTTTACATTGAACAAACTGAAATTACATTGAACAGGGCATTATAACTCGGAAATAACTATTTTACAGGGAACATTGGCTATGGAGGGTTAAGTGGCTTGCCCAAGACCACAAGGAGCACCTGTGGGACTAGAAACCCCAGTCCTTCCGGCCCAAGGTATCGTAGGAACTGGGAAAACGGGAGCCCTTTTTTTAGCCGTGGTGGATGCATGCTGGTATATTGCAAAAAGGTAACCCTGTCAGTCGGTTTTTTAAAAACCGTAGTTAGCCAGTGTCCGGGAGACCGGATAATGTTAACATCTAAATAGTTCAAAGTCTCAGCATGACACTGAAAAGTGAACTTAATGGACAATTCCCGGGAATTTAACCAATCTACAAATTCTTCCAGTACAGAAAGTGGGCCGCGCCAAAGCATAAAAATGTCATCAATGTAGCGCCTCCAGAGCACTATGTGCGAATTATAAAGGGAACCATTTAACCAGCGGTCTTCATAAAACCCCATATAAAAGTTTGCGATGGAAGGGGCGCAAGTTGCACCCATAGCCACCCCCACTTTTTGCTGATAAAGTATCCCCTGAAATTCAAAGTAATTACGGGTGATGGTTAATTCAGCTAGTTTAAGAAGGAAAGCTTTCTTCTGCATTGTTATATCTGAACGCTGGCTCAACACCATATTCACTACATCCATGGCCTCCCCTTGCGGAATATTCGTATATAAAGAAACGACATCTAGTGTTACCAGCTGGATGTCATGCTGATCTGCTGTGAAAGAATAGTTAGAACAAGAGACGTAACTTCATTCACATGGTTAGGGGAGGGGATCCCCCGGAACGATTGGCTCCTGCTAGCTTTAAAGGGAGGAGTAAACAAGCAGAGAGCATGCGCGGCGTTACCCATACACATACTGAAACCGTGATGGTCAGAGAAATAAAGGAGTAAACGCGGGCTGCATCGTAGGTATATCTGGTTTTAGGTCCTTTTTAATAATAGTTTTTATTAAGTTTAATAAGGTTGGGGAGTGGGTTATGATATTTATGGATGTATATTTTTGTAGTAATATTTAGGTCCCCTGACGAAACTATAAGAAACGTCAGCTGGTACCGGTATTGAACGTCGGGACAAAGACGATTGCAGGCTGATCCGGTTTAGAAGCTGAGTATATATATATACTTAAGAATTAAAGTTCTGATATAAGCTTCTAAAGAATTTATTATTTAGTAGGTGCACTTTATCACCAGCGGGTCATTGATGTGACACAACGCCAATACTAAGCATCGGGTGTAAGCCCAATCCTGTAGGCGTTATTTTGAACTGAGACCTGTTTAGCTGGTTTAAAAGTGGACGGTTCCCCCTCATGTGCAAATTGAACGATAATTTTTGGAAATACTAGCCCTTCAACCACAGCAGCCTCTACAATTTCTCCTGCAAATTCTGGCTTCTAGTTTATAGACCTTTTTCGAAAGCCTGAGAATTATGGTGCTCGAGTGTTCCTCTGACTCCAGTCCCTCTGGCAAAAAAGCCCATCAGACCGGTCTGGACTGCTACTCTGGCAGCACAGCCCAAGGGGGCTCCCGCTCCCTCAGGGGACTGGCACCCTGTTGGTGAAGATGGTGAATGCCTCTCCGAGGACCATTCTTTTCAATCAGAGTCCGACTGAGAGGAGGGAGAGCTCTTGCTGCCTGAGGACGGGCCAGAGGCACGAGATGAAGGGCAGGACCTACGCCTCTTCCATAAAGAGGAACTCCAGGCTTTCCTAGCTCAGATTACGGAGGCTCTTCACCTTTCTATGCCGCCAGCACAACACACTCCAGATTCAGCTAAGCTTCAAGCTGATCCCATTATCGTGGGTGTCAGGAAGTCCTCAAAGGCTTTTCCTTTTCCTTCTGAATTGCAGCAAATGGAGTGGAGGAGTGGCCTAGTGGTTGGGGCAAGGTACTTCAGGCCGGAAGGTCGGGGATTCAAATCCCACTAGAGGACAGCAACCTTGGGCCGGAAGGACTGGGGTTTCTAGTCCCACAGGTGCTCCTTGTGGTCTTGGGCAAGCCACTTAACCCTCCATAGCCAATGTTCCCTGTAAAATAGTTATTTCCGAGTTATAATGCCCTGTTCAATGTAATTTCAGTTTGTTCAATGTAAACTGCACTGATGCAGAATAGCGCGGTATATAAGAGAATATAAATAAAATAAATAAATAAAATTAATTATTTCCCTGGAGTGGGACTCTCGGATGTCGTCTTGCAATCAACACGTCGCCGGGGCCGTCACTATCTCTGGGCTCCTGATGATCTGGACAAAGGTTGATGCTTTGGTGACGGCCATTACAAAACATCACAATTCCCGTAGAGGGCGGAACTGCTTTCCGGGATCAGACCGATCACAAGGTTGAGGGGCTTCTGAAGACCAGCTTCTCTTCATCCTCCCTAGCTCTTCAGGCCTCAGTGTGTGGAGGTTTGGCTGTCACGGGCGTTACTGCGCTGGCTTCAGTTGCTCCCAGAAGATCCTGCTCTGGCCTGTTTTAAATCCATCACTGTATTTGTAGCGGATGCATTCTATGATCATCTTCGTCTATCAGCTTGTTCGGTGGCAGTTGTCACAGTCACTCGGTGATGGTTCTGGTTCTAGCTCCGCCATTGGAATGCCAATGCAGCCTCCAAGGCCTCACTAGGCTTCCCTTTAAGGGTGGACTTTTATTTGGAGAAGATCTGGACAAGCTGGTAAAGGATTTGGGTGAGGTCAGGTCACAGCGTTTCCCAGAGACAGACCCAAATCCAGCCCTCGTCGCTCCATGGCTACAGCCGCTCCTGCCTCCTTTTTCAGGGGCCGTTGCAGGTTGCGAAAATCAAACTCTTACCTCCCTAAGACTGGTTCCAAGCCTCAGCCCTTTTGAGGAGCACGTTGCCAGGACAGTTTCTCCTCTAACAGGAAGTTTGCAGCGCCGCTCAGACTTCCCGCTGACGGGCTAGGAGTCCATTCTGGGATGCCACCTGTGGGCGGACAGCTCCAACTTTACCTCCGTGAATGGATCCAGATCACCTCAGACAAATGGGTTCTCGAGGTGATTGCACAAGAATACGCTCTTCATTTTGCACACGCTGTCCCACACTCGTTCCTCATCTCCCCGTGTGGAGCACCAGACACAAAAGGAGCTCCAAGACTCCTGCAGCTTCAAGAAATATGCCCAGTCCCACCTTCTGAGACAGCTTCTGGTCATTATTCTATCTATTTTTGTTGTTTCTAAAAAGGATGGCTCTTTGTGGCCTATCCTGAACCAGGACCCTGTGGGATCCTAGGTGATGTTGAAACACTGAGGGCCTTCGATATAGCACGAAGCTCCAGTAGATTTATCTGGAGCTGCGATTCCTGTTCTGTCCAGAAGCCTAGTGTGGAGAGTGTGCCCAGATGAGTCCCCCACCCCAGTTTGGAGGCATCGGTCGTTAGGGCTGGCTTGAGAAGGGTTTTCCCTCGATAGGGTGGTGGTGAGCGGCTATGGGTTTTATTAGTATAAATATCCATAGCAACCTTTAGTAAGTAAAGAACTTAAAGATCTAAACACAAGCTTAAAACTAAGATGCAGACAGCAGTCCAGCAGCGAGATGGGGGCTTTCCAGTCTTTTGCATTGAGTGTCACATGTATGATTTTCTCCCAATTGGTGAGAGGTCTTGCGTGTGCACTAGGTGCAAGGAGCTTTTTGCTGTCAGGGAATGAGCCCGTTCTCTAGAGGCTAGAGTAGCAGACTTGGAAAACATAAGAAAGACAGAGAGGTACATAGACGAGACCTACAGGGATAGAGTCCTGAAGTTCCACCTCCAGTCTGGCAGCATCCCTGTTGCCATGGAGGAGAGAGGTCACGTGACAGGAGAGCATCACCCTGGTGTGGCAGAAAGTGATCCTGTAACTAGGACCTGTCCTCCAGGTGATGTAAAACTCTCTCGCACCAAGGAAGTTTCTCCAGGGCCATGTGCTCATGAGAGAAGAGTTAGGACAGCCGTTATAGTTGGTGATTCGATCATTAGGCATGTTAGATAGCTTGGTGGCTGATGGATGTGAGGATCGCCTGGTAACATGCCTGCCTGGTGCGAAGGTAGCGGACCTCACGCGCCACCTAGATAAGGTCTTAGATAGTGCTGGGGAGGAGTCTGCTGTCTTGGTACATGTCGGTACCAATGACATAGGAAAATGTGGTAGGGAGGTTCTGGAGGCTAAATTTAGGCTTTTAGGTAGGAAGTTGAAATCCGGAACTTCCAGGATAGCGTTCTCCGAAATGCTTCCCGTTCCACGTGCAGGACCCAAAAGGTAGGCAGAGCTCTGGAGTCTCAATACATGGATGAGACAGTGGTGCAGAGATGAGGGTTTTGGATTTGTTAGGAACTGGGGAACATTCTGGGGAAAGGAGGAGCTCTTACGAAGGGATGGGCTTCACCTTCACCGGGATGAAACCAGGCTGCTGGCATTAACCTTTAAAAAGGAGAGAGAGCAGCTTTTAAACTAGATAATACGAGAAAGCCGACAGTCGCCCAAGAGCGCATGGTTCGGAAGAATGGATCCTTGAAGGATACTACCAAAAGCAGAGAGGTTCCAAAAAAGAGTAAAGTAGCCCAAATGCCCTCGAGTATGGAGTAGACAGAGCTTAAAGATCCCAAATTAGCCATGTCTACCAATAGCCAGATTAATATGAATAAAATACAGTCTCTAAAATGCTTGTATACAAATGCAAGAAGTCTAAAAAAAATAAGATGGGAGAGGTAGAATATGTGGCACTAAATGAGAGGTTAGATATGATTGGAATATCAAAGACATGGTGGAAGGAGGGCAACCAGTGGGATACTGTGATACCTGGGTACAAACTATATTGTAATGATAGAGCTGATCAAATTGGTGGAGGGGTTGCTCTCTATGTTAGAGAGGGCATTGAGTCAGAAAGGATTAAAGTTTTGCAGAAAACAAAATTTGCTGTAGAAATTCTATGTAAAAAAGGGGAAGGCAATGGCAGTGGAGGTGTTCTATCGACCGCCTGGCCAGAATGAACAAATGGATGATGAAATGCTCAAAGAAATCAAGGAAGCTAACAAAAGCTACAGCGCAGTAATAATAATGGGTGATTTCAGTTACCCCGGTATTGACTGGGTCAGTGTCACGGCAGGACATGCTAGGGAGATGAAGTTCCTAGATGAAATAAATGACTGCTTCTTGGAACAGCTGGTTCATGAACCAACCAGAGGGGAAGCCATATTAGACCTAGTCCTTAGTGGAACACCAGATCTACTGCAAGAGATAAGGGTGTTGGGGCCACTTGGCAATAATAATCATAGCATGATTGTGTTTGATTTAATTAGTGGAGGAGGGATAGTAAAGAAATCCACAGTACTACCTTTTAACTTTCGAAAGGGAGACTATCATAAAATGAGGAAAATAGTTAAGAAAAAACTAAAAGTTGCAAAGGTTAAAGACTTGCATCAAGCTTGGGTGTTGTTGAAAAATACTATCTGGGAAGCCCAAACCAGCTGTATTCCACACATTAAGAAAAGTGGAAGGAAGTCCAAAAAACTGCCAGCATGGTTTAAAGGTGAGGTCAGAGAGGCTGTTGCCAAAAAAGCATCTTTCAGGAAATGGAAAAAAGAGCCAAATGATGAAACCTTGAAAAAGCACAAGCACTGGCAAGTCAAATGCAAGGCATTGATAAGGCAGGCAAAGGGAGAATTTGAGAAGAAACTTGCTGCGGAAGCAAAAACGCGAAATAAAGACTTTTTCAAGTACATTTGTAGCAAAAAACCTGTGAGAGAGTCAGTTGGTCCATTAGATGATAGAGGGGTTAAAGGGGCACTAAGAGGCGACAAGGCGATAGCGGAGAGACTGAATGAATTCTTTGCTTCGGTCTTTACTGAGGAAGATGTAGGGATGTTTCCCATGACTGAAGTGGTATTTAAAGGTGCGGAAGAATTGAAGGAAATATCGATACATCGGGAAGATGTATTACAACTATTAGATAAACTGAAGAGCAGCAAATCACTTGGGCCGGATGGTATACATCCAAGGGTGTTGAAAGAACTGAAATATGAGATTGCAGACCTGCTATTAGTAATCTGTGAATTTTCATTAAAATCATCTCTAATGCCTGAAGATTGGAGGATCGCCAATGTAATGCCAGTTTTTAAAAAGGGTTCCAGGGGTGATCCGGGAAACTACAGACCGGTGAGCCTGACGTCAGTACCGGGAAAAATGGTAGAAACCATCATAAAGAACAAAATTACTCAGCATGTAGATAGTCATGGCCTAATGGGCTTTAGACAAGGAAGATCTTGTCTTACTAATCTGTTATGTTTTTTTCGAAGTTGTGAATAAACAGGTGGACAAAGGTGAGTCAGTTGATATAGTGTATCTGGACTTTCAGAAAGCTTTTGACAAGAGACTTTTGGCAAAACTAAAGAGTCATGGGATAGGAGGCAGTGTACTATTGTGGATCAGGAACTCGTTAAAAGATAGAAAGCAGAGGGTAGGGCTAAATGTCCAATTTTCCCAATGGAGAAAGGTGAATAGTGGTGTACCCCAGGGATCTGTGCTGAGTCCGCTGCTTTTTGACATATTCATAAATGACCTGGAAAGTGGGATAACGAATGAGGTTATCAAATTTGCAGATGACACAAAACTATTTAAAGTTGTTAAAACCCAAGAGGAATGTGGAAAATTGCAAGAGGATCTTGATAAATTGGAAGACTGGGCATCAAAATGGCAGATGAAATTTAATGTGGACAAGTGCAAGGTTATGCACCTAGGGAAGAACAACCCAAACTATGGTTACACGATGCAAGATTCCACATTAGGAACCACCACCCAGGAAAAAGATTTAGGCGTCATTGTGGATAACATGTTAAAACCCTCTGCCCACTGTGCAGCGGCGGCCAAGAGAGCAAATAGAATGCTAGGTATCATAAGGAAAGGAATGGAAAATAAAACAAAAGATATAATAATGCCTCTATATCATTCCATGATGAGACCGCACCTTGAATATTGTGTGCAATTCTGCTCGCTGTATCTTAAAAAGGATATAGCATTATTAGAAAAGGTTCAGAGAAGAGCCGCCAAAATGGTAAAGGGGATGGAAGGATACTCCTATGAAGAAAGGCTAAAAAGGTTAGGGCTCTTTAACCTGGAAAAGAGACGGCTGAGGGGAGAAATGATAGAAGTCTATAAATTAATGAACGGAGTGGAACGGGTAAACGTAGATAGATTGTTTGTTATCAGAATATAGAAAGACTAGGGGACATGCAATGAAGCTACAGGGTAAACTATTTAAGACTAATAAAATATTTTTTCACTCAACGTGTAATCAAACTCTGGAATTTGTTACCGGAGGATGTAGTAAAGGCTGTTAGTGTAGGTGGGTTTAAAAAACGTTTGGACAAGTTCCTGGAGGAAAGGTCCATAAACCATTAAGAAGGGACCCAGGGTATCAATGCTTGACCCAGTACAAGCATTGTGGAACCTGTGTCTTTTGGGGAAACTGCTAGGTATGTATGACCTAGATTGGCCACTGTTGGAAACAGGATACTGGGTTTGATGGACCTTGGTCTAACCCAGTATGGCATATCTTATGTTCTTATGATGCACGCTCACAGAGTTAGATTTTAGTCCAGTGTGTGACAGGTGCAGTAGGTACTTGAAGGACTTCTCCTCCCTTTCTGCACAGCAGGCAGAGAACCTTCTCCTCGTAAAGGCACTCTGTTGGATGCTCTGTTGGAGTGGAGGAGTGGCCTAGTGGTTGGGGCAAGATACTTCAGGCCGGAAGGTCGGGGGTTCAAATCCCACTAGAGGACAGCAACCTTGGACCGGAAAGATGGGGTTTCTAGTCCCACAGGTGCTCCTTGTGGTCTTGTGCAAGCCACTTAACCCTCCATAGCCCATGTTCCCTGTAAAATAGTTATCTCCAAGTTATAATGTCCTGTTCAATGTAATTTCAGTTTGTTCACTGTAAACCGCCTTGATATCATGAAAGGCGGTATATAAGAAATGTTAAATAAATAAATAAAATAAAAATAAATTAATAAATAAGCCCATCTGATGGAGGGATTTCTGGAGGCCAGTAGAATCTCCTCTACCTGTTTTGGAAGATTGAAAGAGGCTAACACTACCCTTTCATCAGCCATGCTGTTAGCATTAGCGACCCCAAATTGGGATGTAGAAGGGAGTCACCTCCTGGGACGGCCCAGAGGGACTGGGGGTGCCACCGACAGGAAAAGCAGCAGAGATCACCTTGGTTGGATAGTCAATCAAGCCAAGAGCTGCCCATGCCCATCTCAGTCCTTGGAGTTTCTGGGAGCTCGTTTCGACACGCAGGTCGGTTGTGTCTGTCTTACACAGAGCAGATGCATGAAGCATTGCACACAGCTCTGAGCCTTACCAGCTCCCTCAGCCTGGGATTACCTGCAGGTGCTTGGGACCATGGCAGCTACCTTGTACGTTGTCCCCTGGACCCAAGACCACATGCATCCTCTTCAGCAGTCACTATTATCTCGTTGGTCACCCTGCAGCTAGGACTATCAAGCCAACCTGCCTCTCCCGTTGGGAGTGCGCTGCAACCTCCAGTAGTGACTCTGTTGCAACCACCTCTTGCACGGTGTTCCGTTAGACACTCCAGACTGGGCGCTCATGACCACCAATGCCAGTCTGTCGGACTGAGGAGCACACTCCCTAAGACGGATGGCACAGGGCTCCTTGTAGACACACCAAGCTCGTGTTCAATCAGTCGCCTCAAGGCGCGTGCTGTTCGCCTCGCACTGCTTGCCTTTCAGCCTCTACTCTAAGATCGAACGTACAGATTCTCTCAGACAACATGTTCAGAATGTCTTACCTTGGGCGGAATGCACTCTTCAATCCCTTTCTGTGTGGTACATTGTGGAGGTGGAGAATGTTTTGAGCAGACTTTCTCAGTCGTCATGTCCTGGATCCCAGCGAGTGGGAACTCAATGTATGGGTGTTTCAGAAGTTGTTGAACCAGTGGGGATGTTTTCTCTTAGGGACGATGCCCTAGTCCATCCTTGGCCTCTAGCCCAGCTCCTATATGTCTCCCTGCCATGGCCTCTGATCAGTTGACTCCTCCATCAAATCGAAGCCCACTCCGGTCAAGTCATCCTGATAGTGCCAGATTGGACACGTTGTCCATGGTGTGCTGACCTCGTTTGCCTGCTGTGGGAGCCACTCTTGGCACGCGCAAGGGCCTTCTACGACAGGGGCCGATTGTCATGGATGACCCCACTCCTTGCTTGTTTACAGCTTAGCTTTAAGTGATGCCATTTAACATGTAAAGGTTATTAGCCACAAGTGGTAGCTACCCTTCTGCAGGCACAGCACCCTTCTACTCTCTAGCGTATGCCAGAGTTTGATGTCTCTTTATCAAATGGTGTTCTCACAGAGCGATACCCTCATGGAGGGTGCACATTCCTGACCTCCTTTTTTTCCTTCAAGGCGCATCGCCCTCAACTACTTAAGGGTCCAGAATGCTGCACTAACCTGTCAGAGGGCCTCTCCGTAGCTGCTCCCTTGCTTCTAATTTGGACATGATCCGCTTCTTGGCGGGGAGTCCATATGTTGCGATCATCCCTTCATCTGGTTGTTCCAGCTTGGGACCTATCCCTAGTCCTCCGCGCCCTCTCTAGATCTCCCTTTGAGCCCCTCTGGGGCTCATCTCTGAAAGATTTGACTCTCAAGATGGTCCTCCTCATTGCAGTCACCTTGGCTTGGCGCCTCTCAGAGCTACGTGCGCTCTCTTGTCGAGATTCCTTTCTCTCTTTTCCCCCGGAAGGTGCCACTATTCGGACTGTCCCTTCCTTTCTGCCAAAGATACTTTCTGATTTTCATGTAAATCAGTCAGTGGTTCTCCCTTCCTTCCCGAGAGACCACAGAGTAGGGTGTAGCCATGAACTCCATTCTCTCAATGTTAGCAGGGTCTTACACCGCTATCTCAAAGTTATCAATTCATTTTGTCTTTCTGACTTTCTCTTTGTCCTGGTTTCCAGCCCACACAAAGGGGGCGGCAGCCTCTAAAGCGACTATTGCATGCTGGATCCAGCAGGCCATAGAGTCTGTTTATATCCTTCAGAACCGTCCACTAGGGCTCAAGCCACAAGGGCAGAGAGGGCACAGATAGCTCCACTGGATATTAGCAGAGCAGCGACCTGGTCCTCCCTCTCTACTTTTGTCCGGCACTACCGCTTGGACCTCCATGCATGGGAAGCAGCTCTGTTTGGAGCCACTGTTTTGGCTATAGCTGTGCCTGCCCGCCCACGGGGGATTTAGCTCTGATATTCCCCACTGGTTTGGGCTGGTCTAGCAGGATGAACTGGAAGGAGAAAGTTTACTTACCGTTAATTTCCTTCCCTGGATTCCTGCTAGACCAGTCCAGAACCCTCCCATTTTCGCTGTGTCAGCACCTAAGAAATGATCTCGTGTGTCTTGGCAGTCCTGGCTGGTCTCTGCCTTGGCATCAAGCTTTGTTGTATATAAGGGAGGAGTGGCCTAGTGGTTGGGGCAAGGTACCTCAGGCCGGAAGGTCGGGGGTTCAAATCCCACTAGAGGACAGCAACCTTGGGCCGGAAGGACTGGGGTTTCTAGTCCCACAGGTGCTCCTTGTGGTCTTGGGCAAGCCACTTAATCCTCCATTGGCCATGTTCCCTGTAAAATAGTTATCTTCAAGTTATAATGACCTGTTCAATGTAATTTCAGTTTGTTCAATGTAAACTGCCTTGATATCATGAAAGGTGGTATATAAGAAATGTTAATTAAATGAATAAAGTTGTGCAATTGCGCTAATTACTTGGCTGGAATAGTTATTTGGTTTGTTCTTCAGCTTCTTGAAGCCCATATGCTTGCTATATATACTTTATTTAACAGGTTTTTTTATACCACTTTATCATTTCAGTCAGAGCGGTTTACCTTGTAACTTAAACTTGGTAATTTACATTAAACAAGGGCATTGATAGCTTGGATTTTTCTTAGACAATGGAGGGTTAAGTGATTTGCCCAAGGACACAAGGAGAGCTAGTGGGAATCTAAATCTCCAGAAACAAGCAGGAATGTAGTCTTCACATATGGTTATCGTCGGTACCGACGGAGCCTGCGCGGGAACGCTCCCCAGCGTCCAATTAGAAAGCTTTTGGGAGCATCCCACAGTGCCTGCGTGCTGCCTTCCCGCCTTTCCCAACTGCCTCTCTCCAGTTCTTCGTTTTCCGTGGAGCCAGCAGGTCGTCGTTCCTGTCACCGCTGAAAATTCTTCCTTATTACTTTCTTTTTTTGTGGTCGTGCCTGCCTTCCTCAACGCTTTACCAGTACCGCCGGTTTTTCTTTCTTTATTTCTGTTCTTTAAAAAAATATATATATATATACTTAGTATTTTTCCCATTTTTCCCAGGTGCATGTGCCATTTTGGGCCTCAGGCCCAAAATGTTTTCCTACAATGGAGAAACCTGCTTCAGGTTTCAAAAAGTGCACCAAGTGTGGCAGTACCATCTCCGTCACCGACACCCATGAATGGTGTCTGAAATGCTTGGGTCCTGACCACTCCATCACGGATTGTATGTCCTGTGCCATGATGTCTAAAAGAGGTCGGCAGAACCGAGCTGCTAAGCTCAGTACCCTGTTTCCCTCTGATGCAGCTTCGGTGACATCAACGTCTTCCAGGGCTTCCTCTTCCTCCCGTGTATCTCAGGTAACTAAACATAAGTCCAGCCGGTCCTCAAAGGGTAGATCTCTGTCTAAGCACTGAGATGCCTCTGGCGTTGCCCTTGAGGATTCTGCACCGGCATAATTTCCCCGGCAGGAGGCTTCGGCTTCCAAAGCATTTTCGGGGCTCCAGGATGTTCTCGAGGCCTCGACCTCGGCAGAACTACTGGTGCCATGCTCTGGGGTACCGGCTGTCTTCTCCGGTACCGACATCCAGGCATCGGCAGTGTCGATAGATCAGAGGTTCCTGGCTATTGAACGCAGTCTGGCGGCTCTCCTTGCGGCATCGACACCCTCAGAACCGCGTCAGACAGTTCAGCCGGTACCGGCACCGGTACCAATAGCATCGACATCGGTGTCTGCATTGCATTGCCGACACCCAGTCACCCGATGCCCTCCTGTACCGATACACCGGTACCGTTTCCCCCCGGTACCAACTTTGGTCGGTACAGGTATCGGGCTCTACAAGAGCATCCGGACAGAAGGTACTTCGACTCCTCAGAAGAATCTGAGGATTCCGACAGTTCTGGCGATGCGGGGCTTCTTCCAGAGGAGCCCTCCTCCCCTAAACGCAGGATGTCTCCTCCAAAGGATATCTCCTTCCAGGATTTCATCAGGGAGGTGACTCTGGGTCTCTCCATTATTGTGGCTCCTGAAACAGAGCCCAGAGCAAAGGAGCTGGAAATTTTACAATATTCCAAAGCTCCTAAGGAGGCAGCTACTTTGCCCATCCATGAGATCTTGCATGATCTCATGCTCAGAATGTGGGAGACCCCTCTTACCACCTCTCCTCATTCTCGCAGACTTGACACTATGTATCGAGTCCCTCCTTGTCCTGGTTTCCAAAAAACTCAGCTCCCTCACCACTCTGTTGTAGTGAAGTCAGCTATGAGAAGGATCAGGAGTGCAAAGAGGCATGCCTCTAATCTCCCAGGACGTGAGTGCAGAACTTTGGATGCTTTTGGACGTCGTACCTTCCAAGCTTCCATGCTTTCTGCCAGGATCAGTTCCTATATTTTATATATGGGAATGTTCCTGAAGGAAATCACAGGAGATTTAGAGGTTTTGAGTCCTCTTCTTCCTGAGGATAGGAGACAGGATTTTCTCACATTGGTCAAACATGCCCAGGATGTTTCCAAATTTGTCGACCGTGCAGCTTTTGACTGTTTTGAGTGCATAAGCAGAACCTTGCCTGGCTCCAGGCATCTGATTTGGAGCTCTGGGTACAAGACAAATTGGGCAATATTCCTTGTACTAGTGAGAACCTGTTTGGCAAAGATTGGCAAGAAAAGGCCAATGAGTTGGATGCTGACAACTCCACCTTGGACAAATTATCTAAGGGCACAGCTGATCCTGCAAAAAAAAAAAATCTTTCAAGAAACCTTTCTTTTTCAAAAAGAAAGGGTTTTATCCTGCTTGTTCCCAGCAGGGACGCTCTGCAGGTCAACCTGTCCGGAAGGGTAAGCAACCATCCAAGCAAAGAAAAGCAAAGACTGCTAAGCCTCAACTGCCTCAGCAGTCTCAGCCTCCACAAGGCCTTTGACTTGCATCTAGAGAACTTAGCCTTCCTGGCTCTAAATGGAGCAGAGCCTTCCACCATTCCAGGAAGGTTATGTCACTTTGCCTCAAGATGGGGGCAAATAACAGCAGAGCATTGGACACTCTCCATCATAAAAGAGGGGTACAAGCTTCATTTCTTGAGCATGCCCCCTCCCACAATAGTAAAACAGTTCAATTCTCAGACCTCTCTCATCAACCTGTTAGATCAAGATGTCACCATACTTCTTGCCCAGGGGGCAATAGAAGAAGTACCCATTCATCAACAGGGTACAGGGTTTTACTCCCCCTATTTCCTTATCCCAAAGAAAACAGGGGGATACAGACCTATTTTGGACCTCAGAGAATTGAACAAATTCCTGTTCAAAGAGAAATTCAAGATGATTTCTCTAGGAACTCTGCTGCCATACCTTCAGCGTCAGGATTGGCTTTGTTCTCTAGATCTCAAGGATGCGTACACCCATGTTCTCATCCATCCAACTCACAGAAAATTCCTTCGGTTCCCTTTTCAAGGAAAGCACTACCAATACAAGGTGTTTCCCTTTGGCCTGGCCTCAGCTCCAAGAGTGTTCACAAAATGCATGGCTGTGGTAGCAGCATTTCTCCACACTCTAGGCATATTTGTCTTCCCCTACTTAGACGACTGGCTCATTTGAGCCCCATCAGAGCCAGAGGCCAGAGCTTCTCTATCTTGCACAATGCGTATCCTTCAGTATTTGGGTCTAGTCATAAACATCCCAAAATCCAGTCTAACTCCCACTCAGTCTCTAGAATTCATAGGAGCTTTGTTGGATACCAAAAAGGCAAGGGCCTATCTCCCCCAGGCCCGTTGTCTTCGCATGGTGCAGTTAGCTTCTCAAGCAGTGCTAAAACCTCTTCTCACTGCCCGAGAAATGCTACAACTACTAGGCCACATGGCATTCACAGTGCATGTGGTTCCTTATGCTCGCCTCCATATGAGAGCAGCCCAGTAGACTTTATCCACCCAATGGACCCACGCATCAGGGTGCCTGTCAGACAAAATAGCAAACACAAATTGCCTTATTTTGTCCCTCCAATAGTGGCAGTCCACTCAAAACCTGTTGCTGGGGTCCCCATTTCAACAACCTTTACCCCAGGCAACTCTTACAACAGATGCTTCACCAATGGGTTGGGGAGCTCATCTACAAGACCTCTCCACCCAAGGCACCTGGACTCCACAGGAGACTCATCTACATATCAATCTCTTAGAGCTCAGGGCAATCTTCCTTGCTCTTCGAGTGTTCCACACCCTGCTCAGCTACAAGACAGTCCTCATTCATACGGACAATCAAGTAGCCATGTTCTACGTGAACAAGCAGGGGGGAACAGGCTCTCTGTCGCTTTGCAACAAAGCTTTGCGACTATGGGCCCTCGCCAGAGAGCATCAGATTCATCTCATGGCAGTGAATCTTCCAGGTATACAAAACTCTTGGGCAAACAGACTCAGTCGTGTTCTGCTTCCACACGAATGGTCTCTACATGAGACCAGGTGGCCAAGATTTTTCAAATTTGGGGAATCCCGGACATAGACCTCTTTGCAAGTCCGTTGAATGCCAAACTTCCCCGGT
The DNA here is from genome assembly GCA_033557465.1 of Ichthyophis bannanicus. Classification (NCBI taxonomy): domain Eukaryota; kingdom Metazoa; phylum Chordata; class Amphibia; order Gymnophiona; family Ichthyophiidae; genus Ichthyophis; species Ichthyophis bannanicus. Next base: position 19,774,082 of record CM066037.1, on the reverse strand, counting down.
TCTGTTCCAGAATTCCGGCTAGGAGATCTCAGGCCAGGGATGCTTTCCTCCTTCACTGGGGTCAAGACTTCCTTTATGCCTTTCCACCCATTCCCCTAATTCTCAAAACCCTGTTCAAGCTTCAGAGAGACAGAGGGCGTATGATTCTCATAGCTCCACATTGGCCACGGCAAGTGTTGTACCCTCTGCTTCTACATCTCTCTCAAGCCCCATCCCTGGAGTTAGGATCTGCTCCAGATCTCCTGTCTCAGGAGGACAGAATGTTATGGCATCCCAATCCCCAGTCTGCATCTCAGAGCTTGGTTGCTGAAGGCCTAGATCTTCATGATCTTAACCTCCCTCAGCAAGTAAAGGATGTCCTTTCTGCTTCCAGGAAGCCTTCCACAAGACGCTGTTATGCTTTTAAGTGGAAGAGGTTTACCATATGGTGTTCGCAGAAGGGTCTTAACCCCCTTGCGATACCTCTGGAATCATTACTGGAGTATCTCCTTCATTTATCCAATGCAGGACTTAAAACTAACTCAGTAAGAGTCCATTTGAGTGCTATTGCAGCTTCTCTCAAGCCTCTAAATGGACAACCTATTTCCTCCCATCCTCTTATAGCAAGATTTATGGGAGGCCGCCTTCTAACTAAGCCTCCCATTAGGCCACCACCAGTGGCATGGGACTTAAACCTGGTTCTTGGTCAGCTCATGAAGCCACCTTTCAAACCCTTAACTACTATATCATTGAAATTCCTTTCTTGGAAAGTTATCTTTCTCATTGCAATCACATCAGCACGCCGCATCAGTGAGTTGCAAGCACTAGTAGCTGATCCACCTTATGCAAGGTTTCATCATGACAAGGTAGTCCTTAGGACTCATCCACACTTTATGCCAAAGGTGGTCTCACCTTTTCATCTTAATCAAGCAGTCTACCTGCCTTTGGTCTTTCCAAGACCTCATGCATCAAATGCAGAAAGGAATCTTCATACTTTGGACTGTAAAAGAGCTTTAGCCTTTTACTTGCAAAGAACACAGCAACATAGAAAGTCCTCTCAACTCTTTGTTGCTTTTGATCCTTCTCATTTGGGACTTCCAGTCTCCAAGAGAACACTGTACAACTGGATTGCACAGTGTATTTCTTTTGCCTATCAGAGTAAGAACCTTCCTCTGGAGGGCCATGTCACAATGTGAGAGCCATTGCAGCTTCAATGGTCCATCTACACTCTGTGTCTATCGACGACATCTGTCGAGCAGCCACTTGGGCCTCGGTTCATACCTTCACAGCCCATTACTGCTTGGACAAGGACTCCCGCCGGGATGCCTTGTTTGGTCAGGCTGTTCTCCAACACCTGTTCTATACCTGATCAACTCCTACCCGCCATCCCTGGTTGGATGCCAGAGATCCATGGGGGGAAGTGGAGCCCTTTCACAGGGGCACACAACTTCTGGGGTCTCTCCCTGGCATCTAAAGCTAGGGAGTCCCCATATGTGAAGACTACATTCCTGCTTGTTCCTGGAGATAGCATAGTTACTCACCTGTAACAGGTGATCTCCGGGAACAGCAGGAATTTAGTCTTCACAACCCACCTACCTCCCCTAGGAGTTGTATCTCTCCATCTATCTCTTTCCCTTTCCCTCTCTCTGTCTTTGTCTCAGCTTTAAACTCAACTGGAGAGAGGCAGTTGGGAAAGGCGGGAAGGCAGCACACAGGCACTGTGGGATGCTCCCAGAAGCTTTCTAATTGGATGCTGGGGAGCGTTCCCGCGCAGGCTCTGTCGGTACCGACGATACCCATATGTGAAGACTAAATTCCTGCTGTTCCCGGAGATCACCTGTTACAGGTGAGTAACTATGCTTTCTCGTCTCTTGGTTCCCAAGTCAGTACTCTAACCATTAGGTTACTCCTCCACTCATATACTGAAGCTCTCCCTTAGGGGGGTACAAGATTATCTATCAAGGGTGATGTCACTAAACTTTTAAAATTTTTCTCTCATATCTGCTGACAGGAGGACACGACTCACTAGTCTGGACTGGTCTAGCAGGAATCCAGGATAGAAAATTAACGGTAAGTAAAATTTCTCCATCCTCAAAAAGCCAACCTGCAAACCACCCCACCCTCAAAACAATCCCTCCCCCACAACTTCTCCACTATTCATAAACAGCATCCACCCTCAAAAACTACCCCTTACAACTGCACCAACACTCGTACCTTCTCCCCCCCCCCAAAGATTGCCCCTCTTCCCCAACATGATGTTCCACTACCCTCAGCTATCTTTCAAGTATACAACACATACAGAGCTCATATAGAACACACAAGAGGTGAAAACTCAGACACACAAACTAGGTTACAAATAATTCTCTGTGAACAAGCAGCAAATAAGTCCTCACATATGGGCGATGTCACCGACTGAGCCCCGCATGGAACGCTCCCCAGCTTCCAAAGGAAGCTTTTGGGAGGTATACTGCACATGCACGCATGCCTTCCCCCCATCACAGCACCATATTCTCCAGTCGTCTTTTTGCCATGGAGCCCCTAGGACGTGTTCCTGCAGTCTGGAAAGTTTTTTTCTGGCCATCATGGCCAGAAATCTTTGCCTTATTTTTCCCGCCTATCGTTGGTTAGCTGTTTTTTGTTGTTGTTTTTTTTTTGGGGGGGGGGGCTTCCTTTTAGGGTTTGTTTTCTGTTTTTTTCAATGCTTCTGTGTGGTTTTTTTCACCCTTCGGGGTAAGGGGGTTTCCTGCCTGTGACAGTTTTTCAGTTTCTTTGCTGAGGCAGTCTTTTTGGCATGTCTAAGCCGGCTAGTGGCTTTAAGAAATTCACCAAGTGTAGCAAACTGTCTCTATCACAGACCGTCGTAATTGATGCTTGCAATGCCTTGGACATTACCACGAACTGGCATCCTTTGATATCTGCTTGCAGGTGACTCGCAGAGGGCTGAAAGGTAGGGAAAAGCAGAAGGAGTTCCTCTTCAGCTCATCTAATTCAGCATCCTCAGCCCCGACTCCCTTGTTGCAAAAGGTTCGGAGGTGACCAAGGGGAAGGATCAGTGTGCTCAGTCGGAGCTGAAAGGTTCCAGGTGGTGAGGGGAGACTCCCTGCAGAGGCCCCTTCAATGTCAAAGGGTGAGCACTGGGAGAAGTTCCACATGCAGCGCCTCTACAGTCCTCAACAAGATGCAGATAGCGATGGCCAGGAGTGGCCAGCCAAGCTTCCCAGGTGGGAGGACCTGACCAGAACGACAGAGTCCACTCCCAGTATCCAGGAGGGCAGCCGGATGTCTCACAGGTGGTGGTCCTGAAAGAATGCCTTCGATCCTTGAAAGCTCACTTGGCGGTGGAAACCTTGCAGAATGCAAGTTTTGCGGCGCAGAATGTGTCGCCACAACACTTCCTCCAGCCTATCCTGGAGACCCTTGCCTTGCCTGCTGAGGCTGCGACATCGGGTGGGAGATCGATATCAACTCCAGTCGTCAGAGCCATCTCCCTTTCCAGTGTGTCAGAGTCAGAGGCCCAGGGGCACCGCCATCGGCATGCCAGGCAGCACAAAGTTCAACACCTTCCCTCTCCCAAGCTGTGGAGCTGGCAGGATGAGGAGACTCGACACTATTTGACTTCCTCTCGAAATCTAAGTCAGAATGGGAGACTGAGGCAGAATCGACAGCATCAGACCTTTGATCTGATCCATCACCTCCACCCGTGCAGTGCAAGTCTCCCCCAGAGGACATGTCCTTCCACAGGACTTCATTTGGGACATGGCCAAGGCCATTTCGTTTTCCCAGGATTCGGAGGAGGAACCGAGGGCAGAGGAACTTGAGTATCCCTCGGCCCCCTTGGGGAGGCAGTGATGGTTCTTGTCCATCATGTCCTACAGCAGCTGCTGCTGCAGCTCTGGGAGGTGCCACTCATGCTGCCTGTCATCAGCCACCAATTTGATTCCCTATACCAGGTCCAAAAGGCCCTGGGGTTTGAAAAGCTGCAGCTACCCCACAATTCCATCATGGTTGAGCCAGCTCTGAAGCATGCGAAGAGTGCTAAAATGCACTCCTCTGTCCCGCTGCGTTGTGAGGCTTGGACTTTGCTTCAAGGGGTCCATGCTGATTGCCCAGACCCTGGCCTACCAATTCTATATGAGCAAGTTCCTCAAATATGTCATGCTGGACCTGGAGGACTTTACTGGCCTTGTTCCAAACGACTGTCGCAAGTCCTTTCGAGGCCTCGTGGCTCATGGCAAGAACTGTATGACGTTCATGGTGCACGGTTCCTATGACACCTTTGAATCCACTGCAGAGTGGCGGTGGTGGGCATTGCCGCCCGCCGGGTGCCATGGCTAGAGTCTTCAGACCTGGAGTAATGATTCCAGGACAAGATTGTTAATGTCCCTTACTGGGGCATGAACCTCTTTGGCAAGCCCATGGAGGAGAAGGCCGAGGAACTAGAGAAGGAGCAGTTGACTTTCAGCAGGCTTTCCAGAAAGACCGCGGATCCAGCACAAAAGAAACATCATACCAAAAGGCCTTCTATCCATGCTCATGCCGGTACTTCCCGGCCCAGTGGCAGGCGCAGATCCCCTTCCCACAGAGGAGGGAGAAGACCCTTAAGGCCCAACTCACTTCCCAGCCCAAGCTGGGTGTAGGGTTTTGACTGGTTCCTCAGGAGCATAGCCAGCCGTCCATTGCCCATCGAGGTACCCCCACACGTCGGGGGGGTGGCTTGACTATTTTGCCCACCGGAGCGTCATAGTCACCTTGCAGTACAACAAAAAAACCACACATGCAGTAATCAAGAGCAGCAAAAAGCAGGAGCACAATACACCTTGGAAGAAGCAAGGGCTTTATTTAGTATCCAACGAGGTCATCCTACATGTGTTTTGGCATCCTCTTCTTCAGGGGTTAAAGGCCTCATAGAAAACAATATAATCATAAATATATAAAATTAAAACAATCATATACATAGGATGAGGTGTGACTGAAATAAAAAATATAAATCACTAAAAACAAAGTTAAAAACAATACCTTTTGTGAACGTTAATATAGGAAAATTAAAAAAACAAAATAGCAATTGAAAAAACAAAGTCAAAATTTAAAGGACCTCTTCATACAAGGTAATGTGTAATAATATGCAATGCTGATTACTGAGTACATAGACATAAACAAGGACTGATAGAGCCGTATAGAATCATTTGGTTATACAGTATACCAATAAGGGGGAACTCTCCTATAAGCAAGGATGCATTTCCTAGGCACTCTTGCCAGAGATTGTGTTTTTAAAACACACTAAATTATTGAATACCTGAGGTAAAAACAGACACATAGAGGGATCATATAGCAGTCAGGAACAAGCCATATGCAACAACAAAAAAATAAATAAATCACAGGAGATAAAGCAATCAAAAGTGAAGCTAAAATATATTAATGGTGGAGAGCCATATCAAATTTTATAGACAAGTATAATAGAACAATCTGATGTATACGTGTGGGAGCTTGTCAAGGTGATATGGAGGAGACAAAAAAGCTGATCTGCACACACAGAAGGAGGGGGGGCAAGAGTTGATATATTCTCAATATTAATACTTAGTAGAAGTTATACTGTCATTCTAAGCAAATCTAATCTACTTTGATATATCGAGGAGAGAGGGCAAGAGAGGCTAGGCACACCCACTGGTAATCACTAACTATTTCAAAACCATTGGAGCCATACCAGCAATAGAGGCTAAGATTACAACAGCTTTAAATCGTCTGCTTTAAGAAGCTGCCATATGGCCCAAAACTGCGGCAGAAAAATTCCATGTCTTATGAACTTTTTAGGATGCCCCGCAGCATAACAGCAGAGCATACTGCAGTAACTTGTGTGTGCAGTAAAAGGATAAATGTGAACTGAGGAGAACCACTGAGAGGGAAACATCCACTTGTCGCAGTATCACAGCTTAACAGAAATATTGGTGGTCACAAATCTGTAAGTGCTTGCAGACAGATAAGGAGAAGAAGCAGTTAACAAGACTATACTAAGTGCTGCCAATGGAGCAAGAAAATAAAAGGATGATAGTCAGGCATCTATGAGACTGCCAGGGCACCTCGGGACCCAACAGGAGGATAAAAAAAGATATCAAACTAAATATTTAAAAGGTAAATGAATCTTAATTACAGAGGCTCGTACCTGGTGCAGTCCGTTCAAGCAGCGTCCATCGGCACAAAAAAACAAAAACGGCTCGATGTCTTCTTTAAAAGAAGGCAAAATTACATCTGTGCACATCGTCATAGGGAAATCCAGGGCACTGTAATAGTCAAGGGGATTTCCAAAATCCAACCAAATTCGTCAAAATACACAGAAGGCTATCGTAGAACTTTAAAACAATAACTGAAATGAAAGTATAATTGTAAAATATTTTTATACTAAAAAGGGAAGATAAATCAAGCCAAGGTAAATTTGGATGTAATGTGAAACCCTGTGAGTGCTGAGAGATGATAAACTAAATCCCCCTGAGAGTAATATCAATCGGCCATGGGGACATGAGAGACTGTAGGGAATAACACAGAAATAATGGGGAATAAATGTCATTGATTTTTTTTTAGAAAAAGCAATTAAAAAATAATATGTAATGAATAATAAAATGAATGATTGAATCCATCAATGATAAGAGTAGCAAAGAAAAAACGGAGAGCAGGAGTGCTTGTGCGGGACTCCAAATATGTGAAGTGTACAAATTCTATAAAAAAGACAATGCATAAAGGGCCAGTGTAGAACCAAAGGTAAAAAATGATAAAATCAATAAAAACATTACACGGCCCATAAAACCAAACCTGATCATTAAAAATACATTAAGATCAATAAATAAACGGTTACCGCAGTAATAGACATAATAAAAAAAATGGTAAGCTGCGAGTAAAACTTGTAAAAAGATAAAAGGATAATAGAAAATAAATAAACATATAAAAAGATAACAAACCAAACAGTGATTTGTATGAACAACATTTTGGTGACAATGGCATGTGTACATACAGAGCATTGTCTACATTTAAAATGGCCTCTAACTTTGGGCTTTCTTTATGGTAATGGTAGAGCTAAGGGCACCAGTAGGTTGGGCAGACAAAAGGGGGATCGTCTGTAGTATATGCCACTCCTCTTTGATAATCTTCGAGAAGTGGCTTGAATGGGTAGAAAACAGAAGAGGACAAATTGTTCTGTCAGGAGCCTCATATCAGATTTCTCAAGTAAAGAGACTCTGTCAGTCTCTACTGTCTTTTACAAACTGCTTTATGTACAAATTTCCTTGGGTAACCCTTCTCCATGAATCTGTCGGACAACTCATCTGCATGTCTTTCAAAGTCACGATCAGAGCAGATATGCCTCACCCGTAAAAATTGACTAATGGGAAGATTATTCTTCAATGAATTGTTGTGAAAGCTCTGATAGTGGAGAAAATGGTTATGGTCCTTTGGTTTGCGATCCGTTGAGAAACCTTGTTCCTCCTTTTTAATCTTAATGTCAAGATAAGGAATCTCCTCCTTACTTGACTGTGCTTGAAACTGTAGATTGTGGTCAAGGTTGTTCATCCAAATCAGGAACTGATCCAGTCGATCTTGGGTGGTGGTTGTTAAGTGCCGTTGGGTCAGTGTCGATTCATGGCGACCCTCTGGGTAGTAGTAGTCTAAACTGTGTTTGGTCTTCAGTCAGGTGACTCATTGTTGACAGACTGGCACCCACAGGTGCTGTTATTGTAATCGATCCATCTCATTGCTGGCCTTCCTCTTTTGCGTTGACCTTCTATCTTGCCAAGTATGATGTCTTTCTCTAATGATCTCTCTCTTTGCGTGATGTGTCCAAAATATGAAAGTTGAAGTCTTGTTATCTGAGCTTTTAAAGAAAGCTTAGGTTTGATCTCTTCTAGTACTGACTGGTTTAATCTTGGTTACCATCACAAATAAAAAAGATGTCATCTAGATAATGTTTCCAGAGTTTAATATGGTCCTTAAAATGGTGCTTAGTTAAAGACTGACTCAAATTGTGTCACATATAAATTTGCAAAATCTGGAGCCATTGAGGAACCCATCGCCACTTCCTTAATCTGTTTATAAAATAACCCATCAAACCAGAAAAAGTTCTCAGTGAATGCCAACTTGGCCAGTTGCATGAGAAAAAAAGTAGGGATCTTTTTATACTGTGTCTGGTTCAGTAAGGTATATTCAACTATTTCAATGGCCTCTCTTTGAGGAATGTTTGTGTAAAGTGAGGTAATGTCCATTGTGACTAACACCAAGTCCTCATGAAAGCCATCAAAATGCTGCAAAGTCTGGACGATATGGGCCCCACTGCCCCATTGAAATGTAGCATAGAATCTCCAGGAACAAGCAGGAATGAGTCTTCACATATGGGTATTGTCGGTACTGACGGAGCCCACGCGGGAACGCTCCCCAGTGTCCAATCAGAACGCTTTTGGAGCATCCCACAGCACCTGTGTGCTGCCTTCCCGCCTTTCCCAACTGCCTCTCTCCAGTTTTCCGCGGAGCCGGCAGGACGTATTCCTGTCACCGCAGAAAATTCTTCTTTTTATTTTTACTTTCTTGTGGTCGCGTCTGCCTTCCCTTGACGCTACCGGTACCGCCGGTACTTTTCTTTCTTTTTCCTGAAGAATTTCTTCTTTCCTTAAAACTTTTTTCCCTGTTTAGTGCCTGACGGTTTCTAGGCCACTAGGCCTCTACCCCTCCATTATGGAAAAGCCAGCCACTATCCTTAAGAAATGCTCAAAGTGTGGCGGTACAGATATTTTTTCTGACATTCATACTTGGTGTCTAAAATGTTTGGGTTCGGACCATTGCACTCTGGAGTGTCTCTCCTGCTGGAGCTCAAACAGAAGAAGTCTTCAGAATCGAGCACAACTCGATACCCAGTCCACATCGCTCTCGATGTTACCAGCTAGAATATCTTCTTCACAGGATCAGGTAACCAAACAAAAGTCTGTAAAGACTAGCCAGTCCTCGAGTGGTAGATCTCCTTCTCAGCATCGAGATGGCTTCGGCCTTGCCCTCGAGGACATCTTGGCAATAAAGCCCCGGCAGGAGTCTTCGGGCTCCAAAGCATTAACAGGGCTCCGGGTTGTTCCCGGGGTTCTTACCTCGATGAACATACCTGGGCCATGCTCGGTGGTTTATTTATTTATTTAACTGTATTTATATCCCGCTTTTCACCGGGTCAAAGCGGTGGGACATATAACAGGGGGGTGGATCAGTAGTGGGGGGGGGGCCCATCACCAGGGGCTCAACAGTGATGATTTTGGGATGAACATAGAGACTGACAGGATAACTGACAGGATAACATAGAGACTGACAGGCTAGCACAGTTATTGGTCTGGGGTTCTTGAAGAGAAATAGGGGGGATTCCGATTCAGAGATGTTCTTGGAATAGGACGGTTTTTAGCTGCTTTTTGAATGATGGGAGATCATCGTTGTTCCTGATGTGGTTTGGTAGAGAGTTCCAAAGGGATGGGGCATAGAGTTCGAAGGCTCTGTTGCAGGTCCGTTGTGTTGCCTTGGTCCTTTTGTGGGGGACGGCAATGGAGCTGTTGGAGGTTTGTCTGGTTGTTCTGCTGTGGGTTGGGCGAGGCAGTAGGGTGCGGAGTGGGGTGCCTTGTGTTTGGCGGATGGTTTTGTGGGTGAGTAGAAGAGCTTTGTACTTGATTCTTGCTTCGATGGGGAGAATATGAAGGTCTCTCAGAATTGGGGTGATGTGGTCCCGTTTCTTTGCATTGTGAATTATTCTCGCCGTGGTGTTTAGGGCAATTCGGAGGGGATTGGTTTGTGTGGCAGGTAGGCCATGGTAGATTATGTTGCAGTAGTCCAGATGAGGGAGTGTCAGAGCTTGCATTACTGTCCTGAAGTCTTGTGGTTCGAGGAGAGGTCGAAGACGTTGTACCATTTTTGCCTTGTGGAATACTGTGCTAGTGGTCTTGTTGATTTGCTGCTTAAGGGTTAGGGCTTGGTCAATGATAATGCCGAGATATCTTATGTGTGGTTGTATTTGAATTTGCGTGGTTCCCATGATGAGGTGAGTGGGTGGTTTGAAGTTTGGGTCTTTTGTCACTATAAGAGCTTCGGTTTTCTTTATGTTAATGGATAAGTTGTTCTCTTGTAGCCAGTTGGATACGTCGGTGAAGCAGGTTGATAGCTGGTCGTTTGTTGGGTCTGTGGTTGTGATTGGGGCGTAGAGCATTATATCGTCGGCGTATATGTGGAAGTTGACATTGTGAGTGCGTATGACTGAACAGAGTGGACGGAGGTAGATGTTGAAAAGCATGGCTGATAATGTGGATCCTTGAGGTACTCCTTGTTGTTGGAAGGGGGGTGAGGTTGAGGTTTTGGTGCGGATCAGTTGCTGTCGGTTGGTTAGATAGGACCTGAACCATTGGAGTACAGTATCTTTGATCCCAATTGTTTGGAGTCTGTGGATAAGGGTGTTATGGGAGATGGTGTCAAAGGCCGCTGATATATCCAGGAAAATTAGGATGTATCCCGAGTGTTTCTCTTGGGTTCCTATGATGAGGGTGTTCATCAGCGTGGTCATGAGGGTCTCGACCCCATGTAATGGTCGGAATCCGTGTTGCTGCGGGTCCAGTATGTTGTTGATGTCTAGGTGTTCTTGAAGCTGACGTTGTACTATCTTCTCGATTATCTTTGCGGTGAGTGGGAGGCTCGCTACTGGTCTGTAGGAGGTGGGGTCTAGGGGATCTAGGTTGTGCTTTTTTAGGGTCGGTCGAATGATTGTGGTCTTGAGGGCATCTGGCATGTGTCCTTGGGTGAAGGATTCGTTTACGATGGTTGTGGCCGCTTCGAGCAGTACCGACACCCCGGCATCGGCTATAGTGATGGACGAAACACTCCTCCATAGATGAACGTAGTCTAGCACTCTCGGCTACTTCGGCACCGCTAGAGTTGCTACAGACCGTTCCTCGAGTATCGGTATCGCCTCCGGTACCAGTATCGGCATCGGTGTCGGTACCGTCCATGCTTGCTTCGACAGAATCGCTTCCCTCGATGCCGAGCCTGGAATCGATCTCTAGCATGGAGGATTAGGTACCGACCTCGAGCGGTACCTAAGACATCGCTTTAAATAAAATACGATGCTTCATCCTTTTCAGTCTTCCGATCCCGATGACTGGGATGAATCCATCGGTACCAAGGCTGATTTCTCTACAAATCTAGCCTTTACCCGTCATTTTAGAGAATCCTTCTCGGGGGAGACTTCTTTTCAAGCTTTTCTGCTTGATATGGCAAAGTTACTTGCTATTTCTATACCTGCTAAAGAATCCCTACTGGGGAATTCAGAGACACTGCAATTCCTCTGGATTCCAAAGGAGGTCATCATGCTTCCTTTGCATCAGATCTTACAAGATCTACTGTTAAGAATGTGGGAAACTCCTTTAACGATATCCCCACATTCCAAGACACTTGACACTATGTACAAGGTGCCACCTTCTCCAGGTTTTCAAAAGACTCAACTTCCTCATCATTCTATTGTTGTAGAATCAGCAATGAGGCGTATTAAGAGTGCAAAGAAGCACTCTTCTTATCCGCCAGGTTGTGAGTCTAGGACTTTAGATGCCTTTGGACGTCGATGCTTCCAGGCATCCATGCTTTCAGCAAGAATTATCTCATATATTTTCTATATGGGATTATCTCTTGAAGAGGTCACAAAGAACTTAAAGTTTTTGAACCCTTTTCTTCCAGAGCATAAAAGAGCAGACTATTCCTTATTAGTCAATCATGCTCAAAATATCTCTAGGTTCCTTAATCGTGCTTCCCTGGATTGTTTTGAGTCTATTAGCAGAACGTCTGCTATAGCCATAGGAGCACGACGCATAGCCTGGCTCCAAGTTTCTGACTTGGACAGATGGGTTCAGGAAAGGCTGGGAAATACTCCTTGTACTGGTGAAAATCTCTTCAACAAGGAGGCTTTATTTCAAGCTAATCAGTTAATCACTGATGCTGTTACTTTCAGAGGATTGTCCAAACTTTCATCTATCCCAGCTAATAAAAAATCTCATAAAAAGCTTTATTCCCCCGGGGGAAAAAGTTTTATCCAGCTTCTACCCATTCTGCAGATGTTTTCAAAGATGGGCAACACCACACCAGGATAAGAAAATCAAAACCTCAACCAGCAATCGCAGGGTTTCTGATATTTTATTCACTTTTTCTGTGTGAGGTTTAGAACTTGAACCTACTTCTTTTCAACAGAAGCATCTAAAATTCATCTCATCCATGCTGAGATATCAGTCATACATTGACTCAATCCTCAGCTCTGGGCATGAATCTCTTGCTACAAGAGAAATCTATCCTTCTAGCTAAGAGCTATTAAGGACTATCATACCCCAGAGATAACAGGTTTCTCCTTTTAAAACAAAAGAAGAACTAACAACAGGGTGAACTATACCTTTCACCTTGTCAGTTTCCTGTATGAGGATATCTCATACTTTTAACTGCAAGGGGACCCTATCCCTTCAAAGACTTACTAAATTGTAAGTCTTCTCAACTCTATTAATTTCTGTCCCTCTTAGCCCAGACATTCAGTCTCTAAGAGTACTACTAATCAACTGGAGGGCTTATCCTCTAAGCCATAGGATTTTCTTCAATACCTACTCCAGTAACTAGTTTCCATACAGAGTCTCTCCCCTTTTGCAGTTCATCTCCTTCTCACATATCTTTTTAAGGCAGCTTTTTGGACAGAAATTGGGTATCACTACTCCAAATTATGTCTGTCGGTCCTCTCCAACCTATGGGACCTAACTTTTATGCTGCCAAAGGAGATCCAGAACTCATTTGGACTATTTATTGTTGCAGGCATCAGGCCTGTCTACTATTCTTAGCCATGTTCAGTTCTCTTTGGCTCCAACAGAATAGATTAGGTTGCACACTGGCAATTCAACAGCCAGATCTAAGCAACCTACAACATGCTCTCTGCAATTCTACAACAAAGCTCTGCAACTGTGGGCCTTTGCCAGAGAGCCTCAGAGCTATTCCTAATAGACAGCTGCCAGATAGTTAATAAGGGCTTCAGCTGGTAGACTGCTAGTCATGTTCCTACATGACTTGGGGGGGGGGGGGAGGTTTCTCCCCACTTTTACCATATTCCTTAAAATTTCCTTTTAAGAAAAGGTAACCAGGGTTTAGACCACGTGAAAGTGTAGAAAATTGCACAATTCCCTGGTTGTTCCACATCTCACTGGAACTTCCTCAACAGGGATGCATTTTTTTCACTGCAGTTGGTCCTTATTCACTACTTTCCTTCTAATTTCCTATGCTTCATGGTAGCTTATGTTGAACAGGAGAACGCATGATACTCATATTGCCCTCATAAAGAGGCAAACATGGTATCCCCTTATATTGCGTCTTTTTCTCCAGCTACTATTTGAAATTGTAGAAGGATCCAGACTTGCTGTTTTAAGACTAAGGATCTCCTCTGCACTCATTCACGTATGTCTCGAGACCTAGTTATTCAGGGGCTAGATCTTTTCAAGAAGTCTAATCCTATCCCTCTAAGTGAAGAACATATTACCAGTTTCCATGAAACTTTCTCTATAGTTCTTCCATATTTAACCAGACAGAGATTCTCCATCAAGATTCTCAAGTAGGTCTTAATCCTTCTTGTTGTTGCGTCAATCTCTATACAACATCTGACTTGAAAGATTTGTCTACTGTCCATATTAATGCTGCCCCAGCATACCATAAACTCAGTGGACAACCAATTTCTATGGTATTTTACCAAATACCTTCTTTTACCATTACCTTTTAGGTTACATCACATCTGAAGCTCTACATGTAAAGTCTTCATCATAAGTGACTTCACTTACAAAAGACTTTTACTGATCTTCAAAAATTGGAGGCTCAACGCCTAGTACAAATATCTTTCATTGGAATAAAGGGGGTCTTAAAGACCTATCCCCTTTTTTCTGCAAAGGGTATTTCTACCTTTTCATCGAAACCAGTCAGATTATCTCCACTCTTCCTAGGACCTTATTCTGCTCCAAGAACAAGAAGTTCAATTTTTTGGACTTTACAGAAAGAAGCTTTAGCTATTTCTCAAAAGTCCAACCTCATTGAACTCCCCCAGTACTTCTTCTGGGGTTAGTTCTGGCCATGAGGACTTCTCATCTCTTCCTGTATTGCAAAATTATTTTTTCCCTCTACTTGGAGTGCAGGAGTAGCCTAGTGGTTGGGGCAAGGTACTTCAGGCCGGAAGGTCGGGGGTTCAAATCCCACTAGAGGACAGCAACCTTGGGCCGGAAGGACTGGGGTTTCTAGTCCCACAGGTAGGTGCTCCTTGTGGTCTTGGGCAAGCCACTTAACCCTCCATAGCCCATGTTCCCTGTAAAATAGTTATCTTCAAGTTATAATGCCCTGTTCAATGTAATTTCAGTTTGTTCAATGTAAACCGCACTGATGCAGAATAGCGCGGTATATAAGAGAATGTAAATAAATAAAATAAATAAATAAATAAAATACTTCACATTGGGGGAATTTCTTTGAGGATAATGGTCTGGCTCTCAACCACAGACCCTTATTACCCTCAACAAATATTTTTGCAATATTTTTGAGTGAGATCCACATTAGAAAATTAAGACTCAACATTTTTCTAATATTTATGATTTACACAAGGACTCCCCTCTGGATACCTTGTTTAGTTAAGCTGTTCCACAGCATCTCTTTTTCTTTTCTAGTTCAACTCCTACCCTTCATCCCTTGGATGCCTGAGGTTTTGAGGGATAAGCATGGCCCATCTTTAGATTGCAACATACTGGGGCCTCCTCCAGGCATCTTAGCTTGGGAGTCCCCATATGTGAAGACTCATTCCTGCTTGTTCCTGGAGATAGCACAGTTACTTACCCGTAACAGGTGATCTCTGGGAACAGCAGGAATAAGTCTTCATAACCCACCTACCTCCCCTAGGAGTTGTATCTCTCTATCTATCTCTTTCCTTTCCCTCGCTCTCTTTGTCTCAGCTCTAAAACTCAACTGGAGAGAGGCAGTTGGGAAAGGCAGGAAGGCAGCACGCAGGCGCTGTGGGATGCTCCCAAAAGCGTTCTGATTGGACGCTGGGGAGTGTTCCTGCGCGGGCTCCGTCGCTACCGACGATACCCATATGTGAAGACTTATTCCTGCTGTTCCCAGAGATCACCTGTTACAGGTAAGTAACTGTGCTTTCCCTTATTCGGTCGCATCTAGAGGTAGGGTACTTAACCAAACAAGAATGTGACTTCTTAACTGTTTCACACCCTGTCATGCCCACCATATATGTACTTCTTGAAATCCATAAATCTTTGGAGAAACCAGTCCAGACAAATGGGAAGTACCAAAGCTACAGCTCATCCAAGCTGGGAGGAAGACATGACTACTTGGAGAACCTCCAAACCGAAGGCTGCATCGGCTGTGGCCTGCAGATCCAAGTGATAATGCTTAATAAAGGTATTTAAGGAAGATTAAGTAGCCGTCTGACAAATGTCCATTGGGGCTACCTTCCTGGACTCTGTTCAAGAGGATGTCTGTGCCCTAGTAGAGTGAGTACGCAAATCCACCGGCACATGTCTACCCCTCGGGATATAAGTGGACACAACAATTTCCTTGATCCAGCACCCCCCAGGATGATGTTAGAAGCCGCCTCAGCCTTGCATGGACCTCAAAATAAGAAAGATAACTTATCCATTTTAGAAAATGGATTAATCACCTTTTAAGTAATGGAGTAATGCTCGGAAGACATCCACAAGGTGTAACTCCTTGTTTTTACCCTGACACTGATTCACTGAGAAGCTTGGAAGAGAATCCATTTACTCGAAATGTAAGGCAGAAAGTACCTCAGGCAAGAAGGAAGGATATGCAATGTGAATGTACAGGAAGCTTAACGCGAGCCCCTTCTCCAAACCATCCTGCAAGAACATCGAAAGGCATGACAAGTTGGCATGCCTGATACTCCCTTATCATAACGCCACACTTCAAACAGTTGCCAGAAAGTAGACCTGTGATGCACCTTCAACAGCGTTAAACTCACAACCACAAAGTATCTCTTCTCCTTCAAGTGGTGTCCCTCAAGGTCCAAGCCATAAGAAGTACCATACTGGGTCAGATCAAGGTCCATCAAGCTCAGTATCCTGTTTCCAACAGTGGCTAATCCAGATCACAAGTACCTGGCAGGTTCCCAAAAAGGTACATAGGTTCCACAATGCTTGTCCTGGGATAAGCAGTGTCTTTCCCTGGTCCTCTTTAATAGTGGTTTATGGACCTTTCCTCCATGAACTTGTCCAAACCATTTTTAAACCCAGCTACGCTAACAGCTTTTACTACATCCTCCAGTAATGAATTCCAGAGTTTGATTACGTGTTGAGTGAAAAAATATTTTGTCTTAAATGGGTTACATTGTAACTTTATTGCATGTTCCCTAGTCTTTCTACTGTTGATGGAGTAAACAATCTATCTACATTTTTCCGTGGACAAGCAGGAAGTAAGTCCTCATTTATGGTTGACATTCCCGATGGAACCCGTGTGGAAATGCTTCCCAGCTTCTATTTAAAAGCTTTTGGGGAACTCCACTGTGCATGTGCAACTGCCTTCCCGCCTGCTGCAGAATCATCTTCTCCAGTCTTCTCTTTCCCCGAAGACCCTAGGATGTGTTCCTGCACCGTCGAGAAAAAGGTTTTTCACTTTTGCCCTTTTGGGGATTCTCCTTTTCTGGTTTTTACTCCCTGTCGTCGGTAGCACCGGCCCCAGTGCTGTCTGTCCCATTTTTTGTGGAATTGTCCCTTTTTATTTCTTCTTTTTTGTTTACCCGTAGCAGACACCATTGAGTTGTTTGACCTTGCCATGGCTGTGTTCCTAGAAGCCATCAAGTGGGTTTAAAAAGTGCACCATCTAAGTCATGGACCAGCACAACTGGTGCCTTCAATGCCTGGGCCCCGACCACCAGCCCTCCTCTTGTAACCTGTGTTTGCAGATGACAAGAATGTGCCTGAAGGGTCGGGAGAAGCAGCGGAAGTCCCTCTTCAGGCTGGCGGATTCTGTACCTTGTATCAACCCTGGTGTCCTCAGGCACCATGGAGACCCTGATGCCTTTGGAGATGACAATCTTGGCGGAACGCATTTCAGCTCTTGAGGCCCATATGGCAGCGGTGTTGGCCACACAACCAGCGGGCCTCTCGGTGCCTTGGGCATCGCCACCATAGACAATGCAGCTGATCCTCCAGACCCATGCACTGTCCGCTGATGCAGGCTTACTGTGCCGGTGATGAGAATTTATGCCAATTCTTACGGCCATCTCCCTATCAAGCTTATCGGGTGAGGCCACGGAAGCACTCGTACCATTGGTTTCAGAGGTGCTCTGCCTCTCCGCGCAGCCAGAGTCAATGCTGGGATGAAGCCTGACATTACTTTGACTTCCTCTCAGAGTCTGACTCCGATGGCTGGGAAACCGAGTCAGAATTGAAGGTGTCTGGGAGCAGATCTCTCGGGGTTTCCTCTGACCTCTCCCCCGGAGAGGATATGTCCTTCCAGGACTTTGTGCGGGATATGGCCAAGGCCATTCCCTTCTACCTTTAGTCTGAGGATGAGCCCAAGGCGGAGGAACTGGAGATCCTCCAGTATCCTTTGACCCCCAAAGAGGCACTGACAATGCACCAAATCCTACAGAGACTGCAAATGAGGATGTGGGAAAACCCCCTCATGGTGTCCGTGATCAGCAGATGGCTTGACTCGATCTACTGGGTCCAGAAGGCCCCAGGGTTTAAGAAGCCTCAATTCCCACACCACTCTTTGGTGGTGGAGTCGGCCATGAAGAGGATCAAGAGCAGCAAGAAGCACTCCTCAATGCCTCCGGGTAGGGAGGCGAGAACCTTTCGCAGGTGATGCTTCCAGAGCATCATGCTGGTGGCCAGGGTATTTTTGTACCATTTGTATATGGGCATGTTCCTCAAGGACATCATGCAAGATCTGGCTGAGTTTGGCCCGCTCAGTCGCCCTGAGCACCTGGATGCCTTATGTGTTCTGGTGGGCCATGGCAAGGACTGTTCCAAATTCATGATCCGGGCAACTTGACGCCTTTGAGTTATCCTGCAATCCAACTGCGGTGGGCATTGGGGCCCGCTGGCTTCAGTCGTGGGTCTAGGATAAGCTGGCCGATGTGCCATGCCAGGGCGAGAACCTCTTTGGGAAGCAGTTGGAGGCTAAGGCTGGCGAGATTGAGACACAGCATGTCACTCTCACCACGCTTTTAAGGAAGATTGCTGATCCTTCTCGTAAGAAGTACCAGGTCAAGAAGACCTACTTCCAGTGTAAGTGCTGGTACTTCCCGAGCTCACAGGGCACTCAGCCGAGAGCGCGGGCACTCAGCCGAGAGCGCAGACTCTTCAGTAGCACCATCGCGAGAAGCCGCAGAAGGCCCAGCTGGCCCTGCAACCCAAACCTGGGGTGGGGTTTTAGCTACGATCTGGAAGAACCATTCAATCTGACACTCCACAGGGGACAGCCCTCCAGTGAGGGGAGGTGGGAAGCAGCTCATCCTGGTCACCCACAGGTGGCCTCTCTTCACCTCAGACACGTGGATGCTGCAGATAGTCCAAAGCGGTTATATGCTGCACTTTGACGAGCTGCTGTCCCTTTCCCCCCAAGGGAGCTCCCACTAGACCCCCCTGCATTTTATTTATTTATTTATTTAACAGATTTTATATACCGTCTTTCTACAAATCAAGACGGTTTACATAAAACAATGTGGCAGTATGTTTCAACTGTTTACATGGAACCAAGTAACAAAGAAATATAGGAAAAAATAATATAAGGAAAACAAAGTGAACAATTACATGCTCAGTGAACAACTATTTACAATGGTATATCCTGGGATATCATACGATCGCATGTTAAGGTTAGAGAGTGGTAGACAGTAGCGAGGAAGTGGAGGTAAGGGGTTATTTACTAAGGAGGTAGGGAAAAATGTTCAAGGAAAAGAAGAGTTTTTAACTTCTTTCTGAACTCAGAGTGGGTAGGGCAGTTCCGCAGCTCGTGAGGAAGGGTATTCCATAAGGATGGGGCATAGAGGGAGAAGGCCCTGTTACAGGTGGATTGTTTGCTATGTCTTTTGGTTGTTGGGATAGTCAGGAGGTTTTTGGTAGTAGAGCGGCGTGTTCTAGTGTTAATGGGGAAGGGAAGAAGTGGGGAGAGGCATGGGTCAGACTCATTAGAGATAATTTTATGTGTAAGGGTAAGCACTTTGAATTTGATTCTGTATTGAATGGGGAGCCAGTGGAGATCATATAGGACTGGTGTAATGTGAGCTCGTCTGGGGTTGTTGGTTATAAGCCGTGCAATCGTGTTCTGTGCTAATTGGAGTGGTTGTATGGTGTTCTTGGGAAGGCCATGATAGATGAGATTACAGTAATCAAGAGAAGGGATTGTAAGGGTCTGACAGACAGAACGAAAAGAGTCGTGGCTTAGGAGGGGTTTTAGGTTCCGTAGAGTACGTAGCTTTGTATATATTGTATTGGTAGTTTTCTTTATTTGTTCAGTGAAGGAGAGGTTTTGATCAAGGATAATGCCAAGATATTTCACTTGTTTTTTTATAGCAAGTGAGAAATCACCAATAGTAATGGTTGGAGGTGGCGTGTATGAAGTATTGGAAAACACCTGGAGAACCTCAGTCTTGGATTGATTAATCAGGAGGTTGTGCTGCGATAGCCGAGATTTTAGGCTGGTTAGGCATTCACTTAGTTTGGTGACGTCAGGGTTAGAGAGGTTAAATGGGGTGAAGCACATCATGTCGTCTGCATATATTTGGTACTGGATGCCATAGCTTTGGAAGATCTTGCAGACAGGTTGAATGAAGATGTTGAATAGGAGAGCAGATAGGCTAGATCCTTGGGGGACACCTTGTTTAAGGGTAAATGGGAGGGAGGTGTCGTTTCCAATACGGACCTGTTGGGTTCTGTCATCAAGGTAGGATCGGAACCAGTTTAGGGTTGTACCTCTCAGTCCTATTTCGTGGAGTCTGCTTAGGAGTTGATGGTGAGGAAGGGAGTCAAAGGCAGCGGATAAGTCAAGGAATAAGAGTAGGCATCCTTGGGTAGTATTTTGCGTGTACAGGTACAAGGAGTCAAGTAGGGAGGTAAGGAGGGTTTCAACTCCGTGGTTCATTTTGAAACCATGTTGGAATAAGTCAAGGGGAGAGTGGCCGTCAATATAGTTCTGAAGTTGGGCTTGAACTAGTTTTTCAGTTATCTTTGCAAGGAAAGGGATGCTAGAGATGGGTCTGTAGGAGGCAGGGGAAGTAGGGTCAAGTTTTGTTCCTTTTAGAATTGGTCGGATAGTGGCACATTTAAGTGGAGGTGGTACAGATCCATTCTGGAGGGAAGTTTGAACAATATGCAGGATGTAAGGGCTGAGAGAACTTCTAGTGGATTTGATCCAAGGGACAGGGCAAGGGTCAAGGGCAGAGGTTGAGGTATTTAAGTCTTATAACATTAGATACGTTTTCTAAAGTAAGGAGATCAAATTCGTTCCAAGAGTTTAAGAGGGTTGGTTCCTGTGGTTGAGTGCTGAAGTCGACTGTAAGTTGGGGGTTATTGGTTGATGCAGGAGGGGGGAATTTAGAGATCAGATGAGTAGCTATGGTTTGTGCGGTTATTTTCGGTGGCTGATCCTGCTGTAAGGGTTCATTTATTAAGGCTTTGGCAATGGAGAAAAGTTCTTGTGGTTTATTAAGTGATCGTTGGATCATGTTTTCATTATATTCCCTTTTATGGTTGAGGGTTTCAGAGCAGTAGGTTTGGAGTTTGTGTAAGCAGTATGTGCATTGGGGTCATGAGAGCGTCTCCAAATACGTTCAAGATGCCTAAGTTTTCTTTTGAGGTCTCTCAGTTTTGTAGAGAACCAGGGTGTTCTTTTGCGGTGCTTGTGAGGAAATTGTTTGGGTGGGAGTATAGAGGCTGCAGATAGGATTTCGTTCCACTTAAAGATGTGGGACTCTTGGTTCAGTTTCATGTCATTCAGAAGGTCAAGAGATAAGATTGTTTGCTCTAGAACAGCGATGGCGAACCTATGGCACGCGTGCCAGCTGTGGCACGCGAAGGCCTTGCAGCTGGCACGCGGGAAGGTCCGCAAAAAAAGAAAAAGCTGGCTCTGACTGCTGCCGCGGACGCGGCAAGGGCAGAATGCAGCGTCCCGTGGGGCCCCCTCCGCCCGCTAAGCCCCTCTGCAAGAGCTTTCAGATTCGCGAGGGAGAGCGTCTCCCTCGCGTCTCTGTTAAGCCCGCAGGGGCTAATGGGAAATTTCCCATCAGCCCCTTTAGACGCGAGGGACTGATGGGAAATTTCCCATTAGCCCCTGCGGGCTTAACAGAGACGCGAGGGGAGATGCTCTCCCTCGCGAATCTGAAAGCCCTTGCAGAGGGGCTTAGCGGGCGGAGGGGGCCCCGCGGGACATTGCAATCTGCCGCGGCAGCAGCCAGAGCCTGCTTTTTTTTTTTTTAAAAATTGCCAGAGGGGGGGGGGGGGGTTAGGACTGCTAATGGGCTAGGGGGGGGGGGTTAGGACTGCTAATGGGCAGGGAGGGAGGGAGGGGGGGTTAGGACTGCTAATGGGCAGGGAGGGGGGGGTTAGGACTGCTAATGGGCAGGGGAGGGGGGGTAGGACTGCTAATGGGCGGGGAGGGAGGGAGGGGGGGTTAGGACTGCTAATGGGCGGGGAGGGAGGGAGGGAGGGGGGGTTAGGACTGCTAATGGGCGGGGAGGGAGGGAGGGGGGGGTTAGGACTGCTAATGGGCAGGAGGGGAGGGGGGGTTAGGACTGCTAATGGGCAGGGGGGGGGGGTTAGGACTGCTAATGGGCAGGGAGGGAGGGAGGGAGGGGGGGTTAGGACTGCTAATGGGCAGGGAGGGAGGGGGGGTTAGGACTGCTAATGGGCTGGGGGGGTTTAGGACTGATAATGGGCAGGGAGGGAGGGAGGGGGGCTTAGGACTGATAATGGGAAGGGAGGGAGGGAGGGGGGGTTAGGACTGCTAATGGGCAGGGAGGGAGGGAGGGAGGCAGGGAGGGGGGTTAGGACTGCTAATGGGCAGGGGGGGGGTTAGGACTGCTAATGGGCAGGGAGGGGTTAGGACTGCTAATGGGCAGGGAGGGAGGGGGGGTAGGACTGCTAATGGGCAGGGAGGGAGGGGGGGGTTAGGACTGCTAATGGGCAGGGAGGGAGGGGGGTTAGGACTGCTAATGGGCAGGGAGGGAGGGGGGTTAGGACTGCTAATGGGCAGGAGGGGGGGGTAGGACTGCTAATGGGCAGGGAGGGAGGCAGGGAGGGGGGGGTTAGGACTGCTAATGGGCAGGGGGGGTTAGGACTGCTAATGGGCAGGGAGGGGGGGGTAGGACTGCTAATGGGCAGGGAGGGAGGCAGGGAGGGGGGGGGTTAGGACTGCTAATGGGCAGAGGGGGGGTAGGACTGCTAATGGGCTGGGGGGGTAGGACTGCTAATGGGCTGTGGGCTGATGGGGGCTGTCTGGAAATGGGGTGATGGGGGTTAGGACTGGTAATGGGTTATAGGGGGGGCTTAAACTGAAAATGGGGTGATGGGGGTTTAGGACTGGAAGTGGGTTGATGGGGGGGGGCTAGGACTGGTATTGGGTTGGGGGGTTGCTAGGACTGGAAATGGGCTGATGGGGGGCTAGGACTGGAAATGGGCTGATGCAGGGACTAGAAGGGAATGGATGCTGGGTGAGGCTGGAACTAGAAGGGAGCTGATGTTGGGGGAGGATTAGAATGGGATGGGGCTGGGAGAGTAAAATGGAGAGGGGAAAAATATTTTGTGTGGGAGGGATAAAAAATCTACAATTGGCCGGGTATTGGGAGAGTAAGTGGGGATTGAGGATGGAGGGGTAAAATTTGAGTGGATGAAATAGGAATGAGGAAAGAGCAAAAGGAGAAAGATTAGTATGTTAAAGCGGATGTAGAGAGAGAGAATGGAAAAAAAAACTAGAAGAGAGAAGAAAGGACAAATGGACAGCAGATGATGGAGAGTTAGCAGAAAACATGAAGAAACCAGAAGAAAGTGGCTGGAGCAATTGCAACTGTGTAACTGAGCTGAGGTATTCTGTTTATGTAATTCCTTTTTGACATTGCCACTTGTTCTCTTTCCCCAGTAGGTCATGTATTGTTATTGTCTGAAATGTATTGGTTTAATATTTGCAGTGTTGCCTTTTGATAGGTATGGTGTGGTGCTTTGTGAGTCCTGGTAGTGCTGTTAGGATACGGCGGGTTTGCTATTGGTTCTAAATGGGCAGTGTTTGTAGTAGTTCCTAATGTGCCTGGCGGTTGGCACTGGATTATAGTAATGTAGAAATCTTTTAGTCTGTCTTTATCCATACACTCATTAAGAGACATGTTTACTAAAAGTTAGTGTATGTTAGCATTATGCAAATATTTATGCAAATTGACGTGCTGGCACTTTGAGGAAATTCTTTGGTTTTGTGCGGCAGTTTGGGCACTCGGGCTCAAAAAGGTTAGCCATCACTGCTCTAGAAAGTTGGCAGCGTTGAATTGCTTGAATTTACGAGTATGTTGAGGGTGGGTAGGAGGTTGAATTTTGTGAGTAGAGTAAGGGAAGGAGAAGAGGATAAAGAGCATGGTCAAACCAGGGTATGGGTTGAATGGTGTGAAGGACCTGATCGGCGAGTAGTGACTGTTGTGGGATGAATATTAGGTCAAGGGTGTTTCCTTTGGAATGTGTAGGTTGATTTAGGATTTGGGTGAAATGGAGGGCATCCATTTTGACCTGCTATAGGCGGAGGTTGCCACCCTGTTCGCAGATCTCGCCATCAGGTCAGTGCCTCCAGCTCAGGTCAGACAGAGTTTCTACTCCAGGTGCCTCCCTAGTTCCCAAAAAACAGGGGGCGGTGTTCCAGCCCACCCCATCTTGGACCTATGAGACCTCAACACCTACCTAGTGCGAGAAAAGTTCAAGATGGTCTCACTGGGAACCCTGCTCCCATACCGCCTAAAGGATGATTGGCTATGTTCCCTGGATCTCAAGGATGCATATACACACAAACTGATCCATCCCGCTCACAGAAAATACCTCGGGTTCATCCTGGGTGAACAGCACTTCTAGTACCGGGTTCTTCCTATTGGGCTGGCATCATCCCCCTGAGTCTTCATGAAGTGTCTGTCGGTGATGGCCAGGGCCTGTCCCTGAAACCGTATTTGCCCTGTTCTTATGCTGGGTACCCTTGGGTCCACCATGATTTTTATACTGAGTGGAGGAGTGGCCTAGTGGTTGGGGCAAGGTACTTCGGGCCGGAAGGTCGGGGGTTCAAATCCCACTGGAGGACAGCAACCTTGGGCCGGAAGGACTGGGGTTTCTAGCCCCACAGGTGCTCCTTGTGGTCTTGGGCAAGCCACTTAACCCTCCATAGCCCATGTTCCCTGTAAAATAGTTCTCTGTGTGCTGCGCTTTCCTGTCTAATCAATGTGTTTATACCTCAAAAATTTCCTGTCATGATTTGACAATTTCCAATCTGTAATCAAACCGCTGCTGATCACTGGAAGTAGCGGTATACAAATGTATACTAAATAAATAAATAAATAAATAAAATAAACTTGGCTCTGCAGGCTCCTCTTCTGCTGACAGCCTTCTATTTCTGCCTTCCTGTACATAGTTCTCTACTGTTGTTTATTCATTGTTGCCCACATTGAGGTTGTGTGAGGCTTGCTCTGTATCTCCCATTTGTTTTGGGACGAATACTGAAGGGACCTTTGGTGGCTGAGGTGGATAGAGTGACAGGAGTGATGTCATTGAAACCTGGGATTTACATTGGTTCTTTGTCTCCACCAATCTGCTGGTAGGGAAATACAACCCACTTGTCTGGTCAGGTCTAACGCAGGACTCAAAGAAAGGACATTATCTAGTAAGTAAAATGTCACTTTTTTCACTCGTTAACAGAGGATGTAACATAGTAAATGACGGCAGATAAAGGCCAGTATGGTCCATCTAGTCTGCCCAGTAAAAGCTCTTAGTGTAGATGGGTTTAAAACTGGTTTGGACAAGTTCCTGGAGGAAAAGTCCATAAATCGTTATTAAAGAGGATCCAGGAAAATTCACTGCTTACCCTAGGACAAGCATTGTGAAACCTATATACCTTTTTGGGAACCTGCCAGGTACTTGTGACTTAGCTTGACCACTGTTGGAAACAGGACACTGGGCTTGATGGACCTTGGTCTGACCTATTATGTCATTTCTTATGTTCTTACGAGATTCTGGATAGTACATTATTACAGGGAGATACTATTCCTATATTAAAATAAGTGCAACCTTTAGGAGTGATTCTAGTTGCTAAGCTCTCCTTTAGTCCTTGTTTGAGGCAATTAGTACAAGTGGCTGGGGTTTTTTTGGTTGTTTTTTTTTAAACTCTGGCTGCTGAGTTGTCTGAGATTAATGATAGCTGCAGATGATTTCTGTTGAATATTACATTATGACATCAATTGATTATTGTAATGCATTGTTTCAGGGACTCCCCTGCCTCTGATAAAGGCTCTTCAAGTGATTCAAACCTCTGTGGCTGAGTTGGTGGCTAATATCCCATATAGGAAACTTATTACTCCAACACTGATGCTATGCAGATATGTAGTAGTAGTAATAGATTCAGTTAGGTTGGGTGCCCCTGCCTGCTTGGATAAAATTTAGACCGTTATTAATGGTGTTTAAGGCATTGAGACTTGATTTATCCATTAGGGTGTTTAGTTAGTTTGAAAACATATCATCCAGGCAGGGAACTTTGCTCCCAATAGCAGATTTATTTTAGAGTCCTGCTGTATGAATCCTGAGGAAGATGAGAACAAGAAATTTAGCATTCTCCAGGAACAAGCAGGAAGTCAGTCCTCACTTATGGGTGACGTCGGCACCTACGGAGCCCGCACGGAGCAATTCCCCAGCTTTCAAAGAAAGCCTTTGGGATTGCTGCCATGCATGCATGGTCCTCTTCCCGCCCAAAGGTGCCATCTTGCTCAGTCTCCCTTTTTCCATGGAGCCTTTTGGATGCACATCCTCGTCCCTCAAAGTGTTTCGTTTTTTCGGCCTCTGGCCTGTGTTTTTTTTCCGGTAGCACCGGTCCTCAACCCGTCCTTCCCCTGCTCTCCTTTTCCCTTGAGCGAGGGAACGTCCTTTCATGTGAAAATGTTCTTTTGGGGGCTTTGCGCTCTTTTTTCCTCTCAACCGCTGGCCGCAAAGGTCTTCGACTTAGCGGGGCCCTATTTGCCCCAATGGCCACCGGTTTTAAAAAAATGCGACTGATGCTCCGAAACATGTCGCTCTTGGACACCCATGACTGCTGTCTTAGGTGTCTTGGGGTCGACCATGACCCGGAGCTCTGCTCTCTTTACAAGAAAATGTCCTCCAAACCCCTGCTAAGTCGTAAGCAGAAGTCCAATGACATTTTCTGGAAGGTAGCCCCGGAATACCCAGCGGCACCCTTGTTCGTCCCTCCGCTGGTGGGATCCCCCAATTTGGCCCCGTGTTCAAGGTGGCACGCCGATCAGGGGTCCCCTGACGTGGAGAGGCGTAAGAAGAAGATGACCTCGAAGTTGCTGTCGGGGGCTCTAGACAAGAGCTCGGTCGCTCAGCCCCCCTGCACTCGGTCGCTCAGCCCTCCCCTCCCCCGGCGTTCCTGAGAGTCGGACAAGGAGTGGCCTCGAAAGGTACCTCGTACAAACATGGAGGCCCCCCCGCGATGGCGCCCGGTCTCCTGAGGGTCGTCCCGGTGAGGGCCCCTTCTCCTCCTCCACGCCAGACGCGGTAATCCCGGTGTCAGCATCGCAGGGACCCACGTCCGCGTGGGAGTCCCGAATGCTGGCACTAGAGCTCAGCATTTCTGCCGCCTTAGCTGCCCAGCAGGCGCTCATGCCAAGCACGGCTGACTTGTGCCTCGAGAGCAATGTTCCCTCAAGAGGGATACACAAACCTGCCCTGGAAACCCCCGAGAGCCATGAGGGTCCTCGGCATCAATCTCGCTCACCTTCCCATTCCTTGGGAGTGAGATCCTCCAAGACCTCTGGCTCCAAATGGGCCTCGGCCTCTGGACGGGGCGACCAACCCGAGTCAGACGGGGATACCTCCCCGGAGACCCATGCCCACAGGGACTTCCTTTCGGACCCGTCCCCGCCTGAGGACACATCCTTTCTAGTGTTCATGCGGGACATGGCATGGGCTCGCAATCTGGCTACACAGGCTGAAGAGGAGCTGCAAGCTGAGGAGCTTGACATCTTACAGTATGAGTCCCTGCCTCGGGAATCTTACTGTCCCAGTTCCTCCCATTTTGTCCAGGCTGCTGCTCTGCCTATGGGAGACACCTGTTTCAGTCCCCATTGTGAGCAAATGCCTCGACGCTATGTACAGGCTCCATGGTGGCCCGGGTTTCCAGAAGACCCAGCTTCCACACACCTCCATGGTAGTGGAATCGGCGATGCGGAAGCAAAAGAGCCCGAAGTCACACTCTTTGGTCCCCCCAGTCAGGGAGTCTAGAGCCCTCGACGCCTTTGGACGCAAAGCCTATCAGGGATCCATGCTCACATGCCACATTCAGGCATACCAATTGTATATGTGCATATTCCTGTGCGACCTCCCCAAGGAGCTCGGTGGGCTCTCCACAGGCTTTGGGGGTGAACCCCTTCTCAAGTTCCAAACCCTCCTGAGGTCCATCGTGGAGTGCTCGAAGTACCTCTCCCATGCCATTTATGACAGATTTGAGTCCTCCGCCCGAGTGGCGGCAGCCGGCATCGGGGCCCGATGCCGGGCATGGCTCCAGTCCTCGGACTTGGAGCAGTGAGTCCAGGAGAAGCTCCTGGACGTTCCCTGTCTCGGTATGCCTATGGAGGATAAAGCCGCTGAGATAGAAACGGAGTTCGTGACTCGGACCTGCCTATCGCATAAGACCTCTTCTCTCCCTCAAAAGAAGCAGCAAACCAAGAAGCCATTCTTCCAAAGAAAGGGGCTCCCCTACCGGGGATACCCGCACTTTCCGCCCACCCCTGCACCGGCTTCCGGCATGCAGGGGAAGGGAGGAGCGCATGGCCACCACAAGCCTAAAGAGCCCAAGGCCCAACCACCGGCCACCACCCCAACCCGCTTAGGGTTTTTGATGCCAACGGCATAGCCTCTCGCCCCCCGGCAGCACTTCTGCCAGTGGGGGGACATCTGTCCCTTTTCACCCCGCAGTGGGCGTTGATCACATTGGACACTTGGGTCCTCCGGGTGGTCCAAGATGGATATAGTCTTCACCTGGACAGGTTGCCTCCTCCCTTCTCCCCAGCAGAGCCTACTCGGCTTCCCTTGCATTAGACTTACTTGCAGCAGGAGCTGTCCATCCTCCTCGCCCAGCGGGCAGTCAAGAAGGTACCACTGCACCTTTGAGGCCGTGGGTTCTACTCCCGCTACTTCCTCGTTCCGAAAAAGAAGGGGGGCCTACGTCCCATCCTCGACCTCAGGAACCTAAATAAGTTTCTAGTGTGGGAGAAGTTCAAAATGTTATCGCTTGGCGTCCTGCTGCCCTTCCTCCAACATGGCGATTGGCTATGCTCCTTGGATCTCAGGGATGCTTACGCCCACTCCCAACACAGGCAATACCTGCGCTTCAGGGTGCAGGGGGAGCACTACCAATACAGGGTGCTCCCCTTCGGGCTTGCGTCTGCGCCACAGGTTTTCACAAAGTCTCTCTCTGCAGCCCCCGCCTTCCTCAGGCAGCAGGGCATACCTGTCTTCCCCTACCTCAACGACTAGCTCGTCACAGGGACCTCATCTGGCGAAGCCCGCCTAGCGGCGTCGCACACGATCCTTCTCCTCGAACACCTTGGCTTCTTGATCAACTACCCCAAGTCACTTCGAACCAGTGCAGACCTTGAAGTTCAGCGGCACGTGCCTCAACACAGAGCGAGCAACCGCCTTCCTGCCCGCAGACCGTGCAGACCGCCTCCAAGCCATGGCAGCCCAGGTCCAGAACAGGGCTATGATTACAGCACGGGCCATGTTGCGCCTCCTAAGACACATGGCCTCCACTGTCCATGTGGTCCCCCACGCCTGCATGCACATGCGGACAGCCCAGTGGCGCCTCAGGACGCAATGGAACCAGGCCTCTGGCCACCTTAGAGACCCTATCCGGGTCTCCCGCAGTCTCCACAAATCCCTGGATTAGTGGCGGGATCCCGAAGCCTCCTTTGGGGAATGTCCTTCCAGACCCCACAGCACGAGCTTGTCCTGATGACTGATGCTTCCCTGCTGGGTTGGGGAGCCCACTGCGGCGCATTCTGCACCCAGGGACAGTGGTTGCCTGGAGAGTCTCAGCAGTAGATCAACCTGCTCGAGCTTCGGGCGGTCTGGTGGGCCCTGAGGGCCTTCGGGGGGGGCTATCTGAGGAGGAAGTCGGTGCTCATGCAGTTTGACAACCGGGTAGCCATGCTCTACATAAACAAGGAGGGGGGAACAGGATCCCACATTCTCTGCAAGGAGGCGATCCTCCTTTGCTCCTTTGCGTTTCGCCGGGGGATGACCCTACAAGCGGTCTACCTCCCAGGCCAGGAGAATGTCCTCGCGGACAAACTCTGCCCACACGAGTGGCGCCTGGATTCGGAGGTCGCCGACCTCTTGTTCCATCGGTGGGGGGACCCCATCCATGGACCTGTTCGCCAGCCCAGTGAAGTGCAGCTTTCCCGCTTCTGCGGCCCGGTTCCACACCCGAGCAAGGTGGCCCCAGATGCGTTCCTCTTAAGCTGGACCTCTGGGCTTCTTTATGCTTTCCCTCCCACTCCTCTCATTGCGAGGACCCTCCACAAGGTCCAGCAGGAACGAGCTTCAGTGATCCTCGTGGCTCCTTTGTTGCCTCGGCAGCCTTGGTTCCCGCTTCTGCTCCCCGCTTCTGCTCCGGCGTCGAGGAAGGACTCGACAAGACGGGCATATGCCTTTAAGTAGCGACGCTTCTCGGTCTGGTGCTCCAAGCTCCAGATCAACCTGTTCTCCTGCTCTACCCGGTGGGTTCTCCAGTACCTCCTCCACCTCTCGAAAGCAGGTTTGAAATCCAACTTGGTAAGGGTACACCTGAGCGCCATTTCGGCGAAACACCTCCTCAAGGGGAAACCCCTCTCGGGGCAGCCCTTGGTCTCCCGCTTCATGCGAGGCCTCTTACTTTCCAAGCCTCCCATCCGGCCTCCTCCGGCGGAATGAGATCTCAACATGGTGCTCATGCAGCTTACACGATCACCTTTCGAGCCGATGGTGACATGCTCTCTTCGGCACCTCTCCTAGAAGGTAGTCTTCCTGGTGGCTTTGACTTCGGCTCACTGAGTCAGCAAACTTCAGGCCCTCATGGCTGAGGCTCCCTACACCAGGTTCTATGGGAACAGGGTGGTCCTCCGCACCCACCCCAAGTTCCTACCAAAGACAGGAGATAGTCTTACTGACTTTCTTCCCGAGACCTGTCAGACGGCTGCCTGGGTGAGAATGTTCACAGTCTTGGCAAGTGCATATATCAATGATTTGCAAGGGATTGTGGGAAATGCAGTCCATTCACACCAGACACAGCTGCTCACAATAATTAGTTGTGCTTGAGTGTAAAGCCAATAAGATATTTATTTATGGGGTTATTTCTCCCAACACAGATATGCTTGGTAGCACATAAAACAGGATACTTGCTTTCAGTGTTAAACTTAGAAAAACAAAATCAGGAAAACAACAGTTGAACTTGTCAGGCAATCAAATCAAAAGAATAAAGACCTGGTTGGTAACAAACTGGTCTTTTCTGTAGGCTTTAGCTAATATTTTCTTAGCAGTGTTTCAAACAACAAGCAAAACCCACAAAGAAGGGAAAAACTGTTCTTTTCAGGTTAACTTCTTATATCTTCACACATAGATTCAGAAGTGATTCCCTCAGAGCTCACAAGCAATTAGGTAAGGCTCAATTGCTAGCAGTTATCCAGCTGAAACCCCTTAGCTGGCTTGCTTTCTACTGCGTGGCTCAAAAATCCTACTCAGGAGCTTTTCTGAGTAGATTAAAGAACAAGTTTGTATTTCTTTGTGATGGTCGTTGTACTTTGTAACAGTAAATTACCAAAGGAGTTTAGACAGAGAGCAATCCATGTATTCACAGCCTGTATCTAAGACCGCTCCTTCCCCTTCTTCAACAATCATGGGTTCAATATCAGGGATTGGCACAGAGGAATTTCTCAATGGAGCACTTTCAGGAGAATACTTGTTTCCCTGCTGTCTTTCAAGGTTATAGCTAGGGCATAGATCAGTGTTCATACCTGAGCTTCCATTGCTGTTAGAGTTCCTCTCTAAATAGCCTGGCCAGTATGTAGTCCAGTTTTTATGTCCAGCCTTCCAATCCAGATCCCTGGACACTGGATCTCTCTTCACATACCTTCTGGCACGGGTCCTAGGGTCCCTTCCAAGTGCAGCCGTCTCCCTCACAGGTACCGTCTGGAGATTCCTAGCTCTGCAGCACCATTCCTCTGGCTTTCCCCAGTCCAATGGTGTATGCTGGCCCTTGGAATACCTTCCAGTATACGTACTGCTCTGGACTCCTTTAGACCTCCCAAATGCTTTTCTCTTCTTTCTTCCAAAGGGTTTCTTGCCCTCTCTGTCCGTCTGGTTTGGCTTCTGTTTCTGATGATCCTCCAGATGATGAAGATGTCCAAGCTGAGGATCTCCAAGATGAAACTGAGGATCAGGATAATTCTCTGTAGAATAAACTCTACCTTTATTCTGCTTAGATGAGTGCTCCACCTTAGCACAGCGCAGCTGTGCTGAATCAGGCCCTGCCCTTTGAGATGAGTGCTTGGGGATTACCTCATAGCCCTCCTGATTGAACACACGTTTCCCCACTTCAGCTCCTCTAATGGCTGTTGGAAACCTGGTGCATTCTGGGACTGGTAGTCTTTTATGGGAAAAGTCTGTTTTCTTATTTCTACCAAAACTGACAGGTTGCTTGTTCAGAGTCACTTCACCTTTATTATAGCTCCTTCCTGAGCTATGATAAGCTTCCTTATCACAGACCTCATACCAATCGGGCTTTGGCAGTATTACATACACTCGACTGCAAGAGGGCTCTTGCCTTCTACCTCCAGTGCACCCAGGCTCATCGCAAGTCTGGTTGAATCTTTGTTGCCTACGATCCCAATCGCTTGGGGCAGGCAGTCACCAAATGCACCCTCTTCATCTGGGTGGCGGACTGCATCGCCTTTGCCCAGGCAAAGGCGGGTGCCCCGTTGGATCGGCGAGTCGCCACACACGGCGTCTGGGCCAAGGCGGCTTCACTGCGTTCAGTGCCCCTGTCTGACATCTGCCAGGCTGCGATCTGGTCGTCAGTGAATATGTTCGCTGTCCATTGCTGCCTGGAGATGGAGTCCCACCAGGACAGCGCCTTCGGCCAGGCAGTTCTCCGTAATCTGTTTGGGGTATATGCAACTCCTGCCCTCTGACCCATCTTCAACGGCTACCGAGAGGTTTGCCCCGGGAACCCGAAGACTCGGGCTCCTTCGGGCATTGACTTCTGCTCACTGCCTCGCGGAGGCATTTTTGGGTTACAGGCTCGGTAGCCTATAGCTGGGGAGTTCCATAAGTGAGGACTGATTTTCCTGCTTGTTCTTGGAGAAAGCGTAGTTACTCACCTGTAACGGGTGTTCTCCAGGGACAGCAGGAATCACTCCTCACTACCCTCCCACCTCCCCTGAAGAGTGCTATTTTTGTCCTTCCCTTGCCATCTGCTTTGTAGGACTCTAGCTAGGGGACCTGACCTGACTGAGCAAGATGGCACCTTTGGACAGGAAGAGGACCACGCATGCATGGCAGCAATCCCAAAGGCTTTCTTTAAAAGCTGGGGAATTGCTCTGCGCGGGCTCCGTCAGTGCCGATGTCACCCATAAGTGAGGACTGATTCTTGCTGTCCCTGGAGAGAACACCTTTTACAGGTGAGTAACTACACTTTTTCTATTATTGGTCCATGAGTTGTGGAATGCACTCCTTCCGTGCTGCTTCAGGCAGAAGCAAATTTGAAAGCTTTTATGAAATCTCTTAAAATACTACTTCTTTAGGAAGCTTAGTGTTCCAAGTATGGGATAGAGAGAAGACGATCAAGGAAAGCTACATATCATTTAGTTTAATAATAATGTGATTAGTATGACTGATGCATGTTTTATGCATTATGATGATTTTTATATAAAATGTAAACCATGTAGAATTGAGAGATGGGTGATACAGACATTTTTAAAATAAATACATACATAAACCTATCTTTCTCAGTCAGATTTAAAGACTAACTCTATTAGCCCCCAGGCACTCCACTTCTGTCCTTTGTGTCCATCATTGTAACCACCCATTTAGCTGATGCCACCCACTCCGGTTGATGGCTCTCTCTGTCCTTGGCTATTCCTGCTTTGATACGCTTTCGGAAGCCGTTTTCATTGTATTGCTGCTGTGATCCTCTGCCGCATGCTGACTGTTCCCTTTGCTTTGCATTACTTGTTGACCGTTGCCATTTATTGTTTGTTGTATTTGATGAGGAGGAGTGGTTTGGTGAGGTGAGGAGTGGTTGTGAGGTGAGGAGTGGTCTAGTGGTTAGGACAAGGTACTTCAGGCCGGAGGGCCGGGGGTTCAAGTCCCACCTGGGGACAGCAATCTCAGGCCGGAGGGACTGGGATTTCTAGTCCTATAGGCACTCCTTGTGGTCTTGGGCAAGCCACTTAACCCTCCATTGCCCATGTTCCCTGTAAGTATGAATGTGTGTGTGTCTCATCCCCTCGTGTTAAATGTATCCCCCAATTGACCGCTTTGACCCGGTGAAAAGCGGGATATAAATACAGCTAAATAAATAAATAAATATTTACGCTGCTTATCCTTGAATCCTTTGTTTAATTCTTGTTTATATTTGACCATACACTCTATTGCCCACCCCTCTGCTTATTTATTATTCCTCTCCTTTCCTTTACCTTTGCTCCACTTTACTTTATCATCCTTTACCTCATTCTCCCTAATTGTTCTTCTCCTTCCCTTTCCTGCCCTTGTTGTCCGTTTTCCCCTGTGATGCGTTGCTTGTCTAATCTTATCCATATCCCCCTCCCCTCTCCTCCCTTTCTCCCTCCCTCTCCTGGTGTTATCCTCCCCAATCCTGGACTTCCTAAAAATCCACCTTTTTCTGTTAAGAGCAACTCACGGAACCTGTCTAACCTTATCCATATCCCTCTACTTTCCCTCTCCTCTCTCCCTTTTTCTTGTGACCTGTGGAATGCACATTATGTTTGTAATAAACTTACTTTCACACATGACCTCTTTATCTCCAACGCTCTTCATCTTCTTGCTCTTACCGAGACTTGGCTCCTCCCTGACGATACGGCATCTATTGCTGCCCTCTGCTATGGTGACTATCAGTTTTCCCATACGCCTCATCCCACTGGCCATGGTGGTGGTGTCGGCCTTCTTCTCTCCCCCTCTTGTCAATTCCAGCCACTCCTCCTGCCTCAGTCTCACTCTTTCCTCCCTTTTGAGGTCCACTCCATCCGCCTCTTGGCTCTCCCTATTATTTAACCCCACCTCCCCTACTCTTATTCTTGGAGATTTCAACATCCATGTTGATAATAACCCCTCTGATCCTCTAACTGTAAAGCTCCTCTCCCTTACCTCCTCATTTGGCCTTCATCTCTGTTCCACTGCCCCCACTCACCAGCGTGGCCATTGTCTTGATCTGATATTTTTCTCTTGCTCCTCACCCTCTAACTTTCATAGCTCAGTTCTTCCTTCATCTGATCATCACCTTCTTAGCTTTAATCTTCACCTCCTTCTGCCTCAGCCTCGTCCTATCTCTTCCACCCTATTTAGGAACCTTCTTGCCATTGATCCCCTGGCTCTCTTCCACCATTTCTCCATCTCTCTCTTCTACTTTGTCGTCCAGGTCTGTTGATGAGGCTGTATTGTCCTATAATGCTGCTCTCTCTTCGGCTCTGGATGTTCTCGCTCCACCCACCCCTCGTCCTGTGAGACGTTCTGTACCCCAGCCTTGGCTCTCACCCTCCATTCGCTATCTTTGCTCCTGTGCCCGCTCTGCTGAACGTGCCTGGCTCAAATCCCGCTCCTCTGAAGATTTCCTTCATTTCAAATTTATGCTTTTCTCCTTCCAGTCTGCCTTAGCTCTTGCCAAGCAGGACTTTTATGTCCACCTTACTAATTCTCTTGCCTCTGATTCTCACAGTCTCTTCATTGCTCTCAGTTCTCTCCTTAAAGTGCCTCCACCTCTAGTCCCTTCCTCCCTCCCTTCCTGTTTAAACCCTGGCTGATTATTTCCATGATAAAATCCACAAGATCATCCTCCAATTCCCAACTAAGTCTGCTAATTCTCCAGGACCAAGCAGGAAGTCAGTCCTCACATATGGGTGACGTCGGCGTCGACGGAGCCCCCATGCGGAGCATTTCCCCAGCTTTCAAAGAAAGCCTTTGGGAATGCAGGCACGCATGCGCAGTCCCCTTCCCGCCCAAAGGTGCTATCTTGCTCAGTCTTCTTTTTTCCACGAAGCCCTTCGGACGCCTGTCCTTGTCACCCGTGAAAAAATTTGATTTTTCTGCGTTGGATCGAGTTTTTTCTTCGGTTCGACGTTGGTTCCTTTCCCGCCTGGACTCAGTACACCGTTGCCGAGCCCGGATCTCTTTTTTCGTTTTTTATCCTTAGAGACTGCGTTTGCGCCTTTTTCTTTTCCCTGGCAGCCCAATTTTTTGATCTTGCAGGGGCCCTTTTTCCCCCGATGGCTGCCAGTGGCTTTAAGAAGTGTGATCGGTGCAAGAAACTGATGTCTCTCACCGACACACACAACTGCTGCCTCCGGTGCCTAGGGCCAGACCATGATTCTACGGTCTGTAGTCCCTGTGGCAAAATGTCTTCTAAGGCATTACGGAGCCGTCAGCACCAGCGTGAGAGGATCTTCTCTGACTCTGCCTCTGGACGGGTCCGGACTTCGTCAGAGGCCTCAACGTCTCGGGAGTCTGACCCCGAGCATCGTTGGGGCTCCTCTGAAAGGGAGTCCCCCTCGAGGGAGCATCCAAGGAAGAAGAAACCCGTGAGGGCAGCATCGGTGGACGCTCTTGGCTCCTCGAGGGCCAGGTCGCATAGCCCCGATCGCCGTCCCGGGTCTTCGGAGTCGGAGAGGCCTTCAAAGCATCCTCGTGTGGAGTCGGAGGCCCCGAGTCACGTGAGTACTGTAGTCCTCGTGGACTCTCCTCCGGGGGAGCCGACGTCGGGCCTGATGCCGTCGGGGCCCGAGTCAGAGGCTGCTGGGTCTCCTGAGCTCGGACTCAGGTTGACGGCCTTGGAGAGCGGATTGTCTGCCTCCATGGAGCAGCAGCAGGTGCTGATTGCCGGTCTCACTGGCGCATCTGCCCCGACCACCGGGACATCGACATCCAAGTCGACCCCGGAGGCCGAGCTGATCCTCGAGACCATGCGAACTCGAGTTGATCCTCGGCCGAGGTCACCTTCGGCCTCCCGTTCGGGACTGAGGTTGTCGACGCCGGTTCCCTCGGCGTCGGGGCGGATGGCATCGGTGCCCACCCACTCGGAGCCGCTCGATTCCTCCTCAGAGGAATCAGCGTGGGAAACGGAGGAGGAGGAGTCTCCTGACACCTTTTGGACTCGGTGCGTCCCTTCGGACTCACCGGGATCCGAGCCTCAGACAAGGTCCCCCCGGAGGATACCAGGTTCTCGGATTTCGTAAGGGACATGGCCAAAGCATTGGCATTCCCTGCGGACCCCGAGGAGGAGCCTCGAGCCGAGGAGCTCGAGGCTCTGCAGTATGACTCTCCTCCCAAGGAGGCCTTTACTGTCCCGGTTCCTCCGATGCTGGAGCGGTTGCTCTTCCGCATGTGGAAGGCGCCGGCCTCGATGCCGGTTCTAAGCAAGCGGGTCGATTCCATTTATCGAGTCCGCACGAGCCCCGGGTTTCAAAAGGCACAGCTACTGCACAACTCCATGGTTGTGGAATCGGCCATGCATTGCCTGAAGAGTCAGAAGATGTACTCCTTGGTGCCTCCCGGCAGGGAAGCCCGGAACCTGGATGCCCACGGTAGAAAGTGCTTCCAGGGCTCTATGCTTGCGTGCCATGTCCAGACCTACCAGCTGTACATGGGCATGTACCTTCGAGACCTGGCAAAGGAGATTGCCGGGTTCTCTGCTGGATTGTCCGAGGAACCTTTGCAGAGGTTCAAGGCCTTGTCTTCTGGTATTCGAGAGTGCTCGAAGTTTATATCTCGAGCAGCCTACGATGGATTTGAGGCTTCGGCCCGGGTAGCAGGGGCCGGCATCGGTGCACGCCGCCAGGCCTGGCTACAATCCTCGGGACTCGAGCCATGGGTACAGGACAAGTTGGTCGATGTCCCTTGCCGAGGCGAAAACCTCTTTGGCAAGCCCATGGCCAAAAAGGCTGCAGAACTCGAGACCGAGACTCTTACCCAGACAAGGCTGTCCAGGAAAACCTCTGCCCCTTCTCAGAAGAAGAAGGGCTCGGGGAAAAAGACCTTTTACCCAAGGAAGACTGCTGCCTACAAAACCTACCCTCACCTACCAGGCCTCTGCAGCTCCCCAGCAGGCCAAGGGGCAGGGTCATGGGCCCCGTAGGCAGAAGGCTCCCAAGCCTCCTACTCCAGCTCCTGCTCAGCAGGGAGGGAGTTTTTGACTATGCCAGCATAGCCTCTCCTCCTCTCCAGGGCACAGGAGGCCAGCTGACCCTGTACGCAGACAGGTGGCCAGCCATCACAGGGGATACTTGGGTGTTGAGCATCATCAAAAGGGGCTATCTGCTCCACTTCACCCAGATACCCCCCTCCTACTTTCCAGGGGAGCCTCTAAGACCCCTCTGCACAGAAACTTATTCCTTCAGGAGTTGGAAGGTCTGCTAAGGGACCAGGCGGTGGAACCGGTGCCTCACCACCTGGAAGGGCAAGGCTTCTACTCCAGGTACTTCCTGGTACCAAAAAGAACAGGAGGCCTCAGACCCATCCTGGACCTGAGAAATTTGAACAAGTTTCTGGAGAGGGAAAAGTTCAAGATGCTTACCCTTGGAATCTTACTGCCCTACCTCCAGCAGGGAGATTGGCTATGCTCCTTAGACCTGAAGGATGCTTATACTCACATCCTCATCTATCCAAGTCACAGACAATTCCTCAGATTTGTGGTGGGAGGAAGACACTTCCAGTACAGAGTGCTTCCTTTTGGCCTCACCTCCGCCCCCAGGGTTTTTACAAAATGCCTGGCGGTGGTTGCGGCCTACCTCAGGAACCAGGGGATCTTTGTGCTCCCTTATCTGGACGACTGGCTTATCAGGGGCCAGTCTCCACAAGAGGCCAGGCAGGCCACCTTCAGAACCATATCCCTGCTTCAGCACCTGGGGTTCGTGATAAACTTCCCCAAGTCCACTTTAGTCCCCTCGCAGGACGTGGAGTTCATAGGGGCAAGATTGGATACCATCCATGCAAAGGCCTATTTGCCTGTGGACAGAGCTCACAGCTGATAAAGTTGGCCGGCCAGTTTCGAGCGA
This sequence comes from Ichthyophis bannanicus, assembly GCA_033557465.1. Classification (NCBI taxonomy): domain Eukaryota; kingdom Metazoa; phylum Chordata; class Amphibia; order Gymnophiona; family Ichthyophiidae; genus Ichthyophis; species Ichthyophis bannanicus. The sequence goes on along the minus strand of CM066037.1, from coordinate 19,735,543 downwards.
ACTCTCTGGTCTCCGCCAGACACTTCCTCCGGCTCTTAGGCCTCATGGCTTCCACAGTGCATGTCACCCCAAATGCCCGTCTGCACATGAGGCCGGCTCAGTGGTGCCTCAGGGCACAGTGGCTACAGGCCACTGGGAAATTGTCAGACAAAATAAAGGTGTCCAAACTCTTGGTGGACTCCTTACGCTGGTGGAGGCATCTCCCAAATCTGGTCAGGGGTGTTCCTTTTCAGGCCTCCCCACACACTCAGGTTCTGACAACCGATGCTTCCCTGCAGGGCTGGGGGGCACACTGCCAGGGGGCCTGCACCCAAGGCCTATGGTCTCCGTGGGAGGCCGCCCAGCAGATCAACCTGTTGGAATTGAGAGCCATTCGACTAGCCTTACGGACTTTCTCTCAGATCCTGTCTCACCAGTCTGTCCTAGTTCAGACGGACAACCAGGTGGCTATGTTCTACATCAACAAGCAGGGAGGCACAGGATCCAGACTTCTGTGCCTGGAAGCACAAGCTCTCTGCTCCTGGGCTATCAAGCAGGACATGACCCTCAGGGCGGTCTACCTCCCAGGCCAGGAAAACTACCTGGCGGACAGGCCAAACAGACTCCTGCAACCTCACGAGTGGCAGTTGGATCCTCTGGTAGTTCAGCAGATCTTTCTGAAATGGGGACTTCCGACCATGGATGTTTTTGCCAGTCTGCTGAACAGGCAACTACCCAAGTTCTGTTCCAGACAACCGCACCCTCTGCGGACGGCGTCAGATGCATTCCTGATCCCCTGGTCAGAAGGCCTGCTGTATGCTTTTCCTCCCACACCTCTGGTGTCCCGGACTCTCTTCAAAATCCAGCAGGACTGGGCCACGGTGATCCTGATAGCCCCCAGGTAGCCCAGGCAGCCGTGGTTCCCTCTTCTTCTGCAGTTGGCGGTGGATACTCCACTTCCTCTGGGGCTGCAACCCGACCTTCTGACTCAGGATCAGGGGTCCCTCTTGCATCCCAACCTCAAATCCCTCAATTTAAGAACATAAGAACATAAGATATGCCATACTGGGTCAGACCAAGGTCCATCAAGCCCAGTATTCTGTTTCCAACAGTGGCCAATCTAGGTCATATGTACCTAGCAGTTTCCCCAAGAGACACAAGTTCCACAATGCTTGTACTGGGTATAAGAACATAAGATATGCCATACTGGGTCAGACCAATTTGATGGCCTGGCTGCTGAAAGGCTAGTCCTTGCTCCTACCAAAGGAGGTTGAGGAGGTAGTGTTGGCCTCCAGGAAGCATTCCACTAGGAAGGCCTGTGCTCTGAAATGGCGTAGGTTCTCTACTTGGTGTTCTCAACAGCAAGAGGACCCCTTCTCCTGCTCGGTCCAGGTGGTGCTACAATACCTGCTCCACCTTTCCAACCTAGGACTTCAGTCCACTCTGTCCGGGTTCACCTCAGTGCCCTCTCAGCTCACCACTCGTCGGTGGATGGGCAATCTCTCTCAGGCCACCCTCTGGTGTCTCGCTTTCTCAGAGGCCTGCTTTTGCTTAAGCCTCCTATTCGTCCACCGGCCACTGAGTGGAATCTTAATGTGGTCTTGCAGCAACTGACTCACCCACCTTTTGAGCCAATGGCAACCTGCCATTTACGTTTCCTCTCCTGGAAGGTGGTGTTCCTTGTGGCACTCACCTCGGCTAGGCGGGTGAGTGAGTTTCAGGTCCTGGTCTCGGATAGGCCGTATACCAGGTTCTATATGAACAGGGTAGTCTTGAGGACTCATCCTAAGTTCCTTCCCAAGGTAGTGTCCTCCTTCCACCTCAACCAGGAGGTGGTACTTCCGACGTTCTTTCCCAGGCCGCACGCCAGTAGGGCAGAGACTGTCTTGCATACCCTGGATTGTAGAAGGGCGCTGTTCTTTTACCTTGAACGTACGCAAGGGCATAGAAGGGCTTCTCAGCTCTTCATTTCCTTTGACCCTAATAAATTGGGGTTGCCTGTCACTAAGTGTATGTTGTCCATCTGGGTGGCAGACTGTATCACCTGGGCGTACAGGGCAGTCGGCCTCTCCCTGGAGGGTCAAGTCACGGCCCACCGGGTTAGGGCGAAGGCCGCATCAGTAGCTCACTTCCATTCTGTTCCGTTGGCAGACATCTGCCGGGCCGCTACTTGGTCTTCAAGCCAGACTTTTGCGGACCACTACTGCCTCAAGAGGGAGTCCCGTAGGGACAGTGCTTTCAGGCAAGCGGTACTCCGTAATCTCTGTGAGGTTTAGGCAACTCCTACCCTCTGGCCCTGGTGTTGGGCTACCGTTCAGGTGTGGTCTCAGGGAAGATTCTCTCACTGTTGCTGAGGCTCTAGAGGGAGCTCTATTTTTCTGCCTGGGTTCCTGGTAGCCCAGAGCTAGGGAGTCACCCATATGTGAGGACTGACTTCCTGCTTGGTCCTGGAGAAAGAGTAGTTACTCACCTGTAACAGGTGTTCTCCAGGAGCAGCAGGAATCAGTCCTCATAACCCTCCCTCCTCCCCCCCTTGGAGTTGCAGTTGTATATAGTTCATTTTCTTTTTTGTGCTGTCTTTTAGCTATGTCATCAGACTGAGCAAGATAGCACCTTTGGGCGGGAAGGGGACCGCGCATGCGTGCCTGCATTCCCAAAGGCTTTCTTTGAAAGCTGGGGAAATGCTCCACATGGGGGCTCCGTCGACGTCACCCATATGTGAGGACTGATTCCTGCTGCTCCTGGAGAACACCTGTTACAGGTGAGTAACTACTCTTTCCTCTCCTCCCCTCTCCCTCTTCCACTCCCCCCCCCCCTTCCCATCCTACCCTCTCTTCCTTTCCTTCAATTTCTGAGGAGGAAACTGCTCACCTTCTCTCGTCCTCCAAACTTACCACCTGCTCCTCTGATCCTATCCCCACCCGTCTCTTCTCACCCATCTCTGCTACTCTTGTCCCCTCCATCTCCCATATCCTCAACCTCTCGCTCTCCACTGCTATTGTCCTTGTTGACTTCAAGCATGCTGTGGTCACACCTCTTCTTAAGAAACCCTCACTTGATCCCTCCTGTCCTTCTAATTATCATCCCATCTCCCTCCTTCCCTTTATTTCTAAACTGTTAGAGCGTGCGGTTCACCACCGCTGCCTTGACGTCCTTTCCTCTCATGCCCTCCTGGATCCCTTACAGTCTGGCTTTCATCCTTTGCACTCTACTGAAACGGCCCTTGTCAAAGTTTTGAGTGACTTGTTCCTGGCAAAATCTAAAGGCCTTTACTCTGTCCTTATTCTTCTTGACCTCTCTGCTGCTTTTGACACTGTTGATCATGATCTTCTCATTGAAACTTTGTTCTTGCTTGGCTTTAGGGACTCTGTTCTTTCCTGGTTCTCCTCCTATCTCTCCCATCGCTCATTCAGTGTGCGTTCTGGTGGCTCCTCCTCCTCTGCTACCCCGCTCTCTGTTGGTGTACCTCAGGGTTCTGTCTTGGGGTTGCTCCTCTTCTCTCTCTATACCCAGTCCCTTGGTGCGCTCCTTTCCTCCCATGGTTTTCAGTACCATTTCTATGCTGATGATTCCCAGATCTACCTCTCTATTCCTGATCTCTCTTCTTCAATCCAGACCCGGATCTCTAATTGCCTTTCTGCTGTTGCTGATTGGATGTTCCATCGCCGCTTGAAATTTGAACATTGCCAAGACTGAACTTCTCATCTCTTCCCCTAAAATTTCCCTTCCTCTTCCTCCTTTTTCAGTCTCTGTGAATGGCTGTGTTCTCTATCCTGTTCCCTCAGCTCGCAATTTAGGGGTTATTTTTGACTCTTCGCTCTCATTCTCCACACATATTCACCTTGTCGCCAAGACCTGCCGCTTCTTTCTCTTTAATATTGGCAAAATCTGCCCTTTTCTTTCAGAACATACTACTAAAACGCTCGTCCATTCACTTATCACCTCTCACCTTGATTACTGTAATCTGCTCCTTGCTGGTCTTCTACTGAGTCATCTTTCACCCCTTCAGTCTATTCAGCATTCTGCTGCTCGTTTGATCTTCAGCCAACCTTGTTTTGCCCATATCACTCCTCAGGTCTCTTCACTGGCTTCCTATCCGTTTCCGCATCCAGTTCAAGCTTCTCCTACTGACCTATAAATGCATTCATTCTGCAGCTCCTCTTTACCTTTCTTCTCTCATTTCTCCTTATATCCTCCCCTCGTGTACTCCGCTCTTCTAGCCAACTGCTTCTTGCTATGCCTTTCTCCTCGGTTGCCAACTCCAGGCTTCGCTCTTTTCACCTTGCGGCACCCTACGCCTTGAATAGACTTTCTCTGTCTATACGTCAGGCATCTTCTCTGACCCTCTTCAAATCCAGGTTGAAAGCTCACATCTTTGCTTCTGCCTTTGGTTCATGACTTACCTGTTCTCCTCCTCTTCCCTTGTCTTGTTTTCACCTGTTCCTTTTATTTTCCCTTGTTCTTACCTTTTTCCTTTGTCTTGTTTCTCCTCTTATCCTTCCGTTGCCTTTGTTCTTTCCTCGTCCTTCGCCTTCTTTGTTTTGTCTTTTTCAGATTGTAAGCTCTAATCTCCAGGAACAAGCAGGAATGAGTCTTCACATATGGGTACGTTGGTACCGACGGAGTCTGCGCGGGAACGCTTCCCAGGATCCAATCAAAGAGCTTTTGGAAGCATCCCACCACGCCTGCGTGCTGCCTTGCCACCTTTCCCAACTGCCTATCCTCAGTTTTCGTTTTTCCGCGGAGCCGGCAGGACGTCCTCCTGTCACCGCAGAAAATTCTTGTTTTATTTCTTTAGTTTTCTTGTGGTCGCGGCTGTCTCCCCGACGCCACCGGTACCACCGGTGTTTTTCTTTTCTTTTCTTTTCTTGTAAAATCTTCCTTTTTCAAGGAATATTTTTCTGCACGGTGTCTTAGGCCTTTTAGGCCTCTTCTTTTTCCTTCATGGAACCGCCAGCCACTTTCTCCAAGAAATGTTCAAACTGTGGCGGTACAACTTTATTTTTAGACTCTCGAAATCGGTGTCTAACCTGCTTGGGTCCTGACAACAGTTTGGTGAGAAGAGGTCTTCAATATCGAGGTTCCCTCGATACACGGTTTCCCTCCAGCTTCGGGGCACCATCCCCTTCTTCTACACAGGATCAGGTAACCCACAAACAGTCTGTTAAGACTAGCCAGCCCTCGAGTGGTAGGTCTCATGCACAGCATGTAGACGGCTCCGGTCTTGCCCTCGAGGGTCTACTGGCTTCAAAACCCCGGCGGGAGTCTTCGGTCTCAAAAGCCTTTCAGGGGTTTCAGGTTGTTCCTGGGGTTCACCCCTCACAGAACATACCTGAGCCGTGTCCGGTGGTGGCATCCGCTTCGAGCGGTACCGATACCCCGACATCGGCACTGGTGTTGGATGAAACACTCCTCACCAGGGATGGTCATCTGGCGTCCTCAGTGCCTTCGGGACCGGTGGATACACTCCAGACTGACCTTTCATTATCGGTACCAGCACCGATACTACTACCGACAACGGTACCCTCCAGACGTGCATCGATAGCCTCGCTTCCTTCGATGCCGAGTCTGGAATCGATCTCCAGTCTGGAGGACTGGGTACCGACTCGCCTTGGTACCGGCTCTCGGCGGTACCGAAGGCTCGGTTCCGATGATTCGGATCCGCAACTCTCGGTTCCCCCGAGGCCGATTGAGTTGCCACTAGCTGACCTTCATTCACCGGTATCAGACATGTTACCGAAGTCGGTACCGATGTCCTCATTACCCTTACGGTCGGTGCCTTCCATGCTTCGCTTATTGATGCCGAGTTTAGAATCGCTCTCTAGTCTAGAAGACTCGGTACCAATACACTTTGGTACCGACACCGATCGATACCGGTGGCTCGGTACCGAGGATAGCACCCGGAGGTTTTCGGTTACCTCGGTACCGATTGAACTAACACCGATGACTGCTCCGATGTCTTTGTCGGGCTCGACTCCGACATCGGTACCGGTATTGGCATCGGTACCGGTATCCACAGTAGCATCGTGGCCAACTCCTACCATGCTTTTTTCAACAGGATCGCTCCCTTCTATGCCAAGCTTGGAGTCGATACCTGGCATGGACAATGTGGTAATGACGGTCGCTGCTTCTGACAGCCAGTACCGGCGACCATCCTTTAAGCCAGGGGTCACCAACCTGCGGCCCACGGGCCGCATGCGGCCCACGAGGTCCCTTTGTGCGGCCCGCGAGGCTCTACCCCGGTTAACATTACGTGCGGCCCGCCAAGGATTCCCGCCATTGTATCCACGCGCTCGCAGCTCACCGACGACCACCTGCAAGCGTCCCTTCTCCTGTCAGTGTCATCTGTGAAGCCGGACTTTAAGCGTTTGTCTGCTAGTATGAATCATCAGCCATCTCATTAAATTCAATAAAGGTGATCAGCCATTGTTTTCATAATTTTGCGTTTATTTTTTTTCGCGGGGACGGGGAGAAGGGGGGTGTGGCCCGCGAGGCTCCCGGTAGTTGGCTGTGCGGCCCGCGGCCCTCTGGAGGTTGGTGACCCCAGCTTTAAGCATTCCACACTGCACTGTGCAGGATCTTCTATTCCTATATATCTGGATAGCTCTGTCGGTACTCAGGCTACTTCTTCAGATCTAACCTGTCCAAGGGAAATTCCTGTTGGGGAACCCTCTTTTCAGAGTTTCCTCCTGGATATAGCAAGATCTCTTGCCATTCCTATCCCAGGACATGATCCTGCACAGGGCTCTCTTTCTACCAAAGCAAAGAAGAACATAATGCTTCCTTTGCATCATTCCTTGCAGGATCTCCTTCTAGGAATGTGTGAAACACCTTTAAGGGTATCCCCACCTTCCAGAGCAACTGATCTCTTATATCAGGTGCCCCCCTCTCCAGGGTTTCAAAAGACTCAACTTCCTCATCATTCCATAGTTGTGGAATCAGCAATGAGGCGGGTAAAGAGCAAGAAAAAGCACTCTTCTTATCCGCCAGGTCGTGAGTCTGAGACATTTGATGCCTTTGGACGTCAAACCTTCCAGACATCTATGCTTTCTGCAAGAATTCTCTCATATATTTTCTATATGAGTCTATCTCTTGAGGAGGTCACAAAGCAATTACATCTTTTGACTCCTTCCCTTCCAGAGTCCAAGAGTGCAAACTATTCTTTACTGCTCAAGCATCTCCAGAATATCTCTTGGTTTATTACTCATGCTTCCCTAGACTCTTTTGAGTCTGTTAGCAGGACTTCTGCTATAACTATAGGGGCACGACGTAGAGCCTGGCTCCAAGCTTCAGACTTGGACAAATGGGCACAGCACAGACTGGGACATACTCCTTGCACTGGAGACAATCTTTTTCAATAAGGAGTCTTTACGTCAGGTTACTCAGTTCTCCACTGACTTACCTGTTCTTAGGGGCTGTTCTGCACCTTCTTCTGTCCCAGTAGGTAGGAAATGTCCTGCCAAACTTTCTTCCCATAGGAGAAGAAGGTTTTATGCCTCATCTGCCCATCATACAGATGTTCCCAAACAGGGGAAGCATCGTCCTGGTCTGCAGAGTTCAACCTCTCACCAGGCTCAGCAAACCCAGCACCACAGGGTTTCTGATCAATCCATCAGATGCTTGTGACTCTTGGGATTAGAATCTGCAGTTGCTTCTTCTCAATAGAGGCAATCCACTGCTGTCATTCTAAATCCTAAACATGGATCTCTTCCCGAAAGACATCCATTTCTTTCTATGTTCTGTGAGCTGTCAGGATGTTCATGCTTCTAGGTCACAGGGTTCTCCTCTTTTTCCTGCTAGGGAAAGAGGTCTATCCAATATCAAACGATAGTTTCCTGTGCCAGCATGTCTTTTTTTCCTTTCTATAAACTTACTACTTTGTAAGTTTTCTTCAGCTCCTTTCTCTTTACCCTCTTACCAGGTTTTTCCTCTGTAAGAGCGGTATTGCTTCACTGGAGGGCTTTTTCTTCAGCCTCTCTAGTTTTCTTACTTTTCCAGTGCGGAGTTCTCTTCTCTGAGTTGACTCCTCTTTTTCAATCTTGCTTTGAAGCAGTTCATCAGACACGTCCAGAGTTTTCTACTCTTGTTTTGTCTGTTCTTTCTGTTTTTAAACAGTACCATTCTTCTGCTGTCTGGCAAGCAGCTGCCAATGCAGGAGCCTTAATGTTTGGACCACTGGTTCTTGTCCACCAGCAACCAGATTTGTCCTCCACTAACATTCTGTCTGGTCTTAGTAGTGGCTCCAAGTCAGTGCTGTCATCTGTCTTGGAAATTTTTTCACTACAAGCTTGTTGGATTGTCTTCTCTTTCTGCCATCTCCATTCCCCTGGGTTTGGCAGCATAGTTGACATAGGTACTGGCTCTCCTGCAGCCAGTTCTATCTCCTCATTCTCCTGCATCATGCTCTATGCAATTCTACAGAGAAGCTCTCCTCTATGGGCCCTTGCTAGAGAGCATGGGGGGCTTTTTTCTCCAACAGCTATACTAGATGGTTGAAAAAGGCTTTTTCAGTCATGTCTCCCATGACTAGAAAAGTTCTCCTTTTTAATATAAAGGACATAGGCCTCCTCTTACGTGAAGCTTAAGGAGTTGCTAATTCCCTGCTTTGGTCCATAGTATTTCCAATAGGGAATATGTTTTCTCCTTCCAGCTCGTCCTCATGGTAAGAACGCATAATACCTTTTTGCCCTTAAGCAGGTCAGCATGGAGTGGTGGGTTTACCCCCGAACAAGGATATGGGGAGGGGTGGCCTGCGCGGAGCGACAGGTGCACCTACTCTTGCCATCTTGCTGGGCAGACTGGATGGACCATGCTGGTCTTTATCTGCCGTCAACTACTATGTTAAAGTTACTATGTTAAAGCATGGTATCTCATTCCTATGTGTCTTCTTAGAGTTCTAGAATACTCGGGACTTGCTGGCTACAGACTGATATCATCCTCTGCTTTTCACGTAACCATCCTGGTTATTCTACTACCTTGCATCCCTGTAGCCATAACCAGTGGGAATTGATTCTCTATATATCTTCTCAAGTAGGTTCCACCTTCTTGTTATTAGATGAATCTTTCCTCTCCACATTTTCCTATGTGAATACCTTTTTGTAGGCATATCTCTGTCTGCTTCATTGCAGACTTCTGTGATAGAATTTTGCTTCAAGCTGCTTTTGCTGATAAGAAAGTAAAACTTTCCATTGAGTTTGTTATTCACAGATGTATTTCAGAATCTTGCTTTTCACACAGTGTCTGTGCTGCGAGTGACCTTGTCAGCAAAAAGCAAGGCAGAATGTTATGTCTAGTTACTGAGCATGGCTAGGAAGGCCTAAGAGCAGGGGGGGAAAGCGGTGTGAGCCCGGTCAGAAATTTTCCATTGAATGGGGGGGGAGGTGAGGGGGCCACCGGGACCAATGAGGAGTTTGCCTGTATAGAACTGATAAGGAAAACTATAAATGCTGCTGTTTTATTGAACGCCATTGCTCAGACCATTTTGAAAGTGACATTGACAGGTGTCTGAGCTTGTGCACAAAATAAACAGGTTTGAATTCTAGTAAATAGACTCCTGTTGTATTCATTGCGTGCACTTCGCTATTGCACTTCCATATAGAGGCCTATATATTCATACCTATAGCACACATCTTACAGATGTCTATGTCTATCATTTGTGTGTATTTTATGCCCTTCATATCTCACAATAGATTTTTTCTCATATATCTATATGTTATATAAATATATATATGTATATCTATATGTATCTGTCGAGATATTTTACTATCGGTAGATATGTATTCTGCTTATCTACCTGACTGTTGAGGCTCATATAGCTATATGATTCTGACAGATGGGCTTTACCCATACTTATGCTATCCAGCCTGTTTTGGGGTCCTACACTCACAACCACTGTGGTGGTAGTTAACACCTACCATAACCTTAAGGTTAGGTACCTCTGAAGCTCTCCATATTCCAATATCTCTCCCAGCTGACTTCAGTTAGGAGAGACATTGCGGATCTTCAGCTAATCACAGGCTCTAACGCCTCCGGCGTTTGTCGTTTCTTTTGGGATACAAGGGGTTCCCATACCCTTTCTCCCCACAAGGACTGGGCCTGTTTGTCCAAATTGGTTAGCCTCTCTTTTTGTTCCTAAGCGTGAGCCACTCTGCCGCCAAAAGAGTTCGGCTTTTATCATAAAGCCTTCTGTTGAAGGCTCACCGTTTTTGTACTACCCCAGTTTTTCCTACTGGGGTTACCTGTTACCTTTCAGGATTCTGACCTCCATTGTTTTTCCTACAGGTTTACTACCTCCACTACAGTGAGGTCCTTCTCGAGGTTCCTCTACTGGGTTCCCCAGTAGATCCCATGAACCTCCATACTTCTCTGAAGTCCTGTTAGGGGAGGTCCATATTGCAATATTTTTTCTTTGCAATATCATTGATGACAATTATCATCCACACATGGACTCCTTGTCTGCAATCCTATGCTAGGTTAACTGTTCCACAGCACCTTTCTCTCTTCAACTCCTACCCTCTATCCTCAGGATGCCTGGTGTCGTGGGGGATAGCATGTTCCAACCTATGACATGCTGGGACTCCAGGCGTCTCAGCTTGGGAGTCCCCATATGTGAAGACTCATTCCTGCTTGTTCCTGGAGATAGCACAGTTACTTACCTGTAACAGGTGATCTCTGGGAACAGCAGGAATAAGTCTTCACAACCCACCCACCTCCCTAGGAGTTGTATCTCTATCTATCTTTCCTTTCCTCTCTCTCTCTTTATCTCAGCTTTAAAACTTAACTGAGGAGAGGCAGTTGGGAAAGGCAGCATGCAGGTGTGGTGGGATGCTTCCAAAAGCTCTTTGGACGCTGGGAAGCGTTCCCGCGCAGACTCCGTCGGTACTGACGTACCCATATGTGAAGACTTATTCCTGCTGTTCCCAGAGATCACCTCTTACAGGTAAGTAACTGTGCTTTGGGCAGGGACTGTCTATTGTTGTATTTTTCTGTAAAGCGCTGCATGCATCTGGTAGCGCTTTATAAATGCTCAGTAGTAGTAGTAGTAGTAGTAGAGTTCACCCTAATGTAATTGACACTTCTCCAGGACCAAGCAGGAAGTCAGTCCTCACATATGGGTGTCATCGGCGCCGATGAAGCCCTAACGGAGCATTTCCCCAGCTTTCTATGAAAGCCTTTGGGAATGCAGGCACGCATGCGCAGTTCCCTTCCCGCCTAAAGGTGCCATCTTACCTCAGTCTCTTTTTTTCCGTGAAGCCCACCGGACGTGTGTCCTGTTTTCCTGGTTAAAATTAGATTTTTTTTGGCGATTTCGCTATTTTTTCTCCCGGTTCAACGCCGGTTCCCCTCCCGCCGGGTTCGGTACACCGGTATCGAGCCCGATTCTTCTTTTTCGGTTTTTCCCCTTTGTGGCTGGCGTTCGCGCCCTTTTTTTCTATTTTTCCCTGGAAGGCCGGTCCTTTGACCTCGTGGGGGCTCTTTTTTCCCCGATGGCTTCCAGCGGTTTTAAGAAGTGTGATTGGTGTAAGAAACTAATGTCTCTCACTGACACACACGACTGCTGCCTTCGGTGCCTCTGCCCCGACCACGATCCTAAGTCGTGCGGGGCATGTGGGAAGATGTCTTCCAAGGCACTCCAAAGTTGCCAGCAGCAAAAGGAAAGGCTTTTCTCGGACTCAGCCTCCGGCCGGGCCCGGACCTCGTCTGAGGCCTCGACATCTCGGGATTCCGATCCTGAGGCCGTCGAAGCTCCTCGGACAGGGGGTCCCCCGACCGGGAACGCAAGAGGAAGAAGCGGCTCGCGAGGGCGGCGTCGTCGGAGGTCCCTGGCTCCTCGAGGGCCAGGTCTATGACCCCCGACCGTCGCCCCGGGCCCGTGGAACAAGAGAAGCCTGCCAAAGTTCCTCGCATGGAGCCGGAGTCTGCTGGACACGTAAGCCCCGTAGTCCTCGAGGACTTTCCTCCCAGGGAGCCGACGTCGATGGCTGCTGCGTCTCCCGAGCTGAGTCTCAGGATGACAGCCTTGGAGAGCAGATTGTCTGCCTTCATGGAGCAGCAGCGGGCACTGATGGCCAGCTTGTCTGGCGTATCTGCCCCGACCACCGGGACATCAACGTCGAAGTCGACCCCGGAGGCCAAGCCGATACGCGAGTCCATCGTGGCTCGGAGTCGTCTTCGGTCGCGGTCTCCCTCGACCTCCCGTTCGGGACCGAGGGCGTCGACGCCGGTGCTTCCGGCGTCGGGGCAGGTGCTCCAGGGCCCCGCGGGGTCGGACCCTGACTCTTCCTCGGACGAGTCAGCTTGGGAGACGGAGGACGAGGAGTCTCCTGATACCTTCAAGACTCGGTGCATCCCTTCGGACTCACCGCAGTCTGAGCCCCGGAGTAGGTCCCCCCCCCCTGAGGACACTCGGTTCTCGGAGTTCGTCCGGAATATGGCCACTGCCTTGGCTATTCCGGCGGACCCCGAGGAAGAGCCTAGAGCTGAAGAGCTCGAGGCGCTGCAGTGTGACTCTCCTCCGAAGGAGGCCTTTACTGTCCCGGTTCCTCCGATGCTGGAACGGCTCCTCTTCCGTATGTGGGAGGCACCGGCCTCGGCGCCGGTTCTAAGCAAGCGAGTCAATTCGATCTATCGACTCCGGAAGAGCCCTGGTTTTCAGAAGGCACAGCTACCACACCATTCTATGGTTGTGGAATCGGCCATGCATCGTCTGAAGAGCCAGAAGATGCACTCCGCGGTGCCTCCTGGCAGGGAGGCCCGAAACCTCGATGGCATCGGTAGAAAGTGCTTTTAGGGCTCGATGCTTGCTTGCCGTGTCCAGTCCTACCAGCTGTACATGGGCATGTACTTGCGGGATCTGGCCAAGGAATTGGCTGGGTTCTCTGCTGGTCTCTCCGGGTAACCCTTGCAGAGATTTACGTCCTTGTCCTCGGGGATTCGGGACTGCTCGAAGTTCATGTCCCGCGCCACCTACGATGGCTTCAAGGCTTCTGCCCGAGTTGCAGCAGCCGGCAACGCAGCTCGACGCCAGGCATGGCTGCAGTCATCGGACCTCGAGCCATGGGTTCAGGACAAGTTGGTCGATGTCCCTTGCCGAGGTGAAAACCTTTTTGGCAAGCCCATGACCGAGAAGGCCGCTCAGCTCGAAACTGAGCACCTCACACGGACAAGGCTGTCGAGGAATACCTCTGCCCCTTCTCATAAAAAGAAGGGCTCGGGTAAAAAGCCCTTTTACCCGAGGAAGGGCACTGCCTACAAACAGTACCCGCAATATCAGGCTGCCCAAGCTGCCCCCCAGGGTCAGCAAGCCAAGAGCCAGGGTAATGGGCCCCGTAGACAGAGGACCCCCAAGCCTCAGGCCCCTGCTACCACTCAGCTGGGTGGGGGTTTTTGACTCCTTGAGCGTAGCCTCTCCTCCACTGCTCTCCCCACCCTGCACAGGAGGTCGCCTCGCCCTCTTTGCCCACCAGTGGCCCCTTGTCACCGGGGACAGTTGGGTGCTGGAAATAGTCCACAAGGGCTATGCCCTCCATTTTCACCAACTGCCTCCACCATATTTTCCAGGGGAGCCTCCAAGGCCTCCCCTGCACACAGACCTTCTTCTGCAAGAGCTACATGGTCTGTTGGTGGACAGGGCGGTGGAGCCTTTGCCTCCCCACTTCCAAGGTCACGGTTTCTACTCCAGGTATTTCCTGGTGCCCAAAAGAACCGGTGGCCTTCGGCCCATTCTGGACCTCAGGAACCTCAACAAGTTCCTAGTGAAGGAGAAGTTCAAGATGCTTTCTCTTGGGACTCTTCTGCCCTACCTCCAGCAGGGAGATTGGCTATGCTCCTTAGATCTAAAGGATGCGTACACTCACATCCTCATTCATCCAGACCACAGAAAGTACCTCAGGTTCATTGTGGGAGGAAACCATTATCAGTACAGAGTGCTGCCTTTCGGCCTCACCTCCGCCCCCCCAGAGTCTTTACAAAGTGCTTAGCGGTGGTGGCGGCCTACCTGAGAAATCAGGGAATCTTTGTCTTCCCCTATCTAGACGACTGGCTCATCAGGGGTCAGACGTGTCAGGAGGCCAATCAAGCCACCCTCAGGACTATTGCTCTTCTACAAAGCCTGGGGTTTGTCATAAACTTTGCAAAGTCCACTTTGCTCCCCTCCCAGAACTTGGAGTTCATAGGGGCAAGGTTGGACTCTCTCCTGGCAAAGGCATTCTTGCCAGAAGGCAGAGCCCAAAGGTTGATGGCCTTGGCAAATCAGTTTCTCTGCAGGTCCCTGGTCTCCGCTAGACTCTGCCTGAGGCTTCTAGGCCACATGGCTTCGACAGTGCATGTGACCCCCAATGCCAGGCTCCATATGAGGCCTGCACAGTGGTGTCTTTGGGCTCAGTGGTCACAGGCTACAGGCAGCCTCAGAGACAGGATAAGGATGTCCAGACCATTTCTGCACTCCCTCAACTGGTGGCTACACCCACCCAATCTGCTGAAAGGGGTGCCTTTTCAGATTCCAGGGTACACAGTAGTGCTAACAACAGATGCCTCCCTGCAAGGCTGGGGAGCTCATTGTCTGGGCAAGTGTACCCAGGGCCTCTGGTCTCCCTGGGAAGCTGCACAGCAGATCAATCTCCTCGAACTCAGAGCTATTCGATTATTTATTTATTTATTTTATTTATTTATTTTATTTTTCTTATATACCGCGCTATTCTGCATCAGTGCGGTTTACATTGAAGAAACTGAAATTACATTGAACAGGGCATTATAACTTGGAGATAACTATTTTACAGGGAACATGGGCTATGGAGGGTTAAGTGGCTTGCCCAAGACCACAAGGAGCACCTGTGGGACTAGAAACCCCAGTCCTTCCGGCCCAAGGTTGCTGTCCTCTAGTGGGATTTGAACCCCCGACCTTCCGGCCTGAAGTACCTTGCCCCAACCACTAGGCCACTCCTCCACTCCTTTGATTAGCACTCAAAGCTTTCACTCCTACTCTGACTCACCAGTCTGTCCTGATCCAGACAGATAACCAAGTTGCCATGTTTTATGTGAACAAACAGGGTGGAACCGGGTCCAGGATCCTTTGTCGGGAGGCCCAGGACCTTTGTTCTTTTGCCCTCAAGCACAACATGCTCCTCAAGGCTGTGTACCTTCCAGGCCAGGACAACTACTTGGCAGACAGATTAAGCAGAATATTGCAGCCCCACGAGTGGCAGCTCCATCCTTTGGTAGTTCAAAAGAGTTTCCTGAAATGGGGACTTCCATCCATAGACCTGTTTGCCAGTCCTCTGAACAAACAGCTGCCAAACGTCTGCTCCAGGCAACCGCATCCTCTGCGGATAGCAGCGGATGCTTTTCTGATATCCTGGTCTCAGGGCCTCCTGTATGTGTTTCCTCCCACGCCCTTGGTGGCCCGAACTTTCTTCAAGATTCTTCTGGACAAGGCCTCGGTCCTGCTGGTGGCTCCCCGGTGGCCGAGACAGCCTTGGTTTCCTCTTCTGCTTCAACTGGCGGTGGATCCTCCACTACCTCTGGGGTTGCAACCCGACCTTCTCTCACAGGAGCAGGGTTCCTTTCTGCATCCCAATCTCAGAGCTCTCAATTTGATGGCCTGGAGGCTGCAAGGGTAGTCTTGGCTCCCTGGGGCTTGCCTCAGGATGTTGAGGAGGTTGTCCTAGCCTCTAGGAAACAGTCCACTAGGAAAACCTATGCTCTCAAATGGAAAAGGTTTTCTGTGTGATGTCAGCTCCGTACAGTTGATCCTTTCTCCTGTACTGTGCCAGTAGTCCTTCAGTACTTACTGCACTTGTCAAATCAAGGCCTTAAATCCATTTCTGTTTGGGTCCACCTCTCAGCTCTAGCAGCTCACCACTCTTTGGTGGAGGGACATTCTCTATCTGGTTACCCCTTGGTGTCCCGCTTTCTTAGGGGCTTGCTTTTGCTCAAGCCTCCCATCCGTCGTCCTGCCCCTGAGTGGGAGCTGAATGTGGTCTTGCAGCAACTGACTCGCCCACCTTTTGAGCCCATGGCTACTTGCCCACTACGCTTCCTCTCCTGGAAGACACTCTTTCTGATAGCCCTTATCTCGGCTAGGCGAGTAAGTGAGCTTCAGGCCCTAGTCTGTGATAGGCCTTACACCAGGATTTACCGGAACAGGGTAGTCCTTAGGACTCATCCCAAGTTCCTCCCTAAGGTTGTCTCCTCTTTCCACCTCAATCAGGAGGTGGTTCTTCCAACATTCTTCCCTAGGCCTCATGCGAGCCAGGCTGAAGCAGTTCTGCATACCCTGGACTGTAGGAGGGCCTTATTTATTTATTTTATTTATTTATTTATTTATTTAGCAAACACTTGTATACCGCTACTTCCAGCGATCAGAAGCGGTTTGATTGAAGTCTTTGGGATATGTCACAAAATCAAGACAGGAAGAATGGGGCATAGATAGAAAGAAGAGGGGTAATACACAGCACACATCTCAGGGTCTAGATATAGCCCTCCATTAGGTATCATTCATATGTACAAAAGCGATTCTCCTTTAACTATTTACATTTGACAAACAGCTATTTGTTTCTTTTCAACTTGTTGGATTCACAGCTGGCCATAGTGGCAGTTGAATAGGTGAGTTTTTAATTTTTTTCTGAAATCGAGTAGGTCTTTTGTTGCTCTCATCTCATGCGGTAGGTTGTTCCATAAAGTGGGGGCAGAGAAGGAGAATGCTCTGCGGCCAGTACTGGATTTTACATGTCTGATGCTGTTTGGAACTATAAGTGTGGCTTCGCTTATGGTTCTCCTGCTTCTGGAGCTAGTTTGCAAGGTGATCAGGGTGGAAAGGAATGATGGGGCTAGGTTGTGAATTAGTTTGAATGTCGTTACCAATGTTTTGTATTGGATCCTGGCAGAGACTGGGAGCCAGTGTAGTTCCATCAATATAGGTGTAATATGTTCGGTGACGCTTGTTCTCATGATGATCCTTGCTGCTACGTGTTGTGCCAGTTGTAATCTGTTGGTCGTTTTCTTTGGTAGACCCTGCAAGATGGCGTTACAGTAGTCGAGGTGAGGCATGATGAGTGCTTGAGCAACTGAACGGAAGTCGCATGGATCAAGTACATTCCGTAGGGGTCGCAATACTCTAAGCTTGTGAAATATGGCTTTGTTGGTGTTGCTGAGGTGTTTTTCCATTTTCAGTTTGCTGTCGATTATGACTCCTAGATATCTAATTTCCTTCTTCGTGTTGTATGTATTGTTGCACAATGTGATTGTTGGTGGTGGTTCGAAGTCAGTTTTACTGGATATAAACATTACTTCAGTCTTCTTATGATTAATCGACATGTTGTTCTGTTTTAGCCATCCCAACATCTCTCCCATGCAGGTTTCCAGCTGATCGTATTTTGGGTCGACGGTTTCTAGCTGTGTGTACAGCATGATATCGTCTGCATATATGTGGTAGTTGATGCCATATTTCCTGAATATTTCACTGAGGGGTTGCATGTAAATGTTAAACAGTAGTGCCGAGAGCGCCGACCCCTGTGGTATGCCTTGAGTTTGAGTGAAGGCTTCGGCTTTTTCTCCGTTGAATTGGACTTGTGGCTTTCTGTCTGTTATGTAGGAGGAGAACCACTTCAGGGTGGTTCCTAATATACCAATTGATGCCAGCTTGTTAAGGAGGGTTAGGTGATGTACAGTGTCGAAGGCTGCTGAGATGTCGATAAAAATAAGAATAAACATTTTCTTCCTGTCCTCTAGCCCTTTGAGGAGGCAGTTAAACAGTGCTAATAGCAGAGTTTCGACCCCATGATTTTTTCTGAAACCGTATTGCTGTTTGTCGAGGGTTTCGTAGTCATCGAGGTGTTCTTGCAGTTGGATGAGGGCTGCTTTTTCTATGATCTTCGCTAGAAACGATATGCTGGAGATTGGGCGGTAAGAAGATGGGTCTTCTTTGTTAAGCGAGTTGTTCTTTAATATCGGTCTAATTATAGACTTTTTGAGCCGGTTGGGCATGACTCCCTGTGACAATGATTGGTTCACAATGTGTGAGACCTGGAGGCCAATATCCTTTTCTGCTGCTTTAATCCAGGTGGTTGGGCAAGGATCAAGCATGGAGGTGGTAGTATTTATACTGGTTATTATTCCAATTGCTTGCTTATCATCAATTTTGTGAAATTCGCTCCAAATCTGTTCTTTCGTCACTGAAGTTTTCGGGTGGGGTTCGGCCGGGCATAACGCAGTTGCGGTTGTTGTTAGTTTGCTTGCGTAGTGATCTGCGAGAATTTGGGGCTGAATAGTGTCACCTTGTTGTTCTGGTTGTGTTGTTTTGGTTAGTGTTTTCACTATTTGAAATAGTTCTCGTGGTTTATTGATGGCTTTATTCAGTAGGCTGGTGTGGTGTTTCCTTTTTGCATTATCCACCTCGTCTTTATATTTTGCGAGGATGTTGAAATATTTATCTCTGTGTTCCAAGGTTTTGTTGCGTCTCCACTTTTTTT
The DNA here is from genome assembly GCA_033557465.1 of Ichthyophis bannanicus. Lineage (NCBI taxonomy): Eukaryota > Metazoa > Chordata > Amphibia > Gymnophiona > Ichthyophiidae > Ichthyophis > Ichthyophis bannanicus. Next base: position 19,717,097 of record CM066037.1, on the reverse strand, counting down.
CAGACCTTCTAAGTTCCCTCTTCCTTTGGGTTAGCGTAGTTGTATACCAGGGCTCTGATTGTTGTTTCCCTGGGGTTGTTGTATTCTTCCATTTCGGGTTTGATGCAGCCTGTATTCCTTCATCCCAGCTATTTGCTAGTGCATCGAGATCAGTAGATTCCAGGTCAATGTGTGTCTTGATGCAATTTGTGAGGTTTTCCAGATCCAACTTCTTGAAGGATCTCTGTTGTTGTGTTCCTTGTTGGGCTTTCGCATCTCTCGGTACTGATGGGAGTTTTATCAGTAAGTCTATCTGGTGATGGTCAGACCAGGGTATGGCTTTGATTTTAATCAGGGGTCTATCATGGTTGTTCTGATTGCTCATAGGGGTAAAGACCATGTCCAGTGTATGTCCCTTTTCATGTGTTGGTTCGTTTATTATCTGCTGATATCCAAGTTGTGACATAGCTTCCAGGAATATATCCTTCTACCTGGACCATACGCAGGGGCATAGAAGGGCTACTCATCTGTTCGTATCCTTTGACCCCAATAAGCTGGGGTTGGCTGTGTCCAAGCGTACCTTGTCCATCTGGGTAGCTGACTGTATCACCTGGGCTTATAAGGCGGCTGACCTTCCTTTGCAGGGTAGGGTCACGGCCCATCGTGTCAGGGCAATGGCTGCCTCAGTGGCTCATCTCCTCTCTGTGCCCTTGGTAGACATCTGCAGGGCTGCAACTTGGTCTTCAAGCCAGACTTTTGCGGCCCATTACTGTCTGGAGAGGGAGTCCCGTAGGGACAGTGCTTTTGGCCAAGCAGTACTCCGGAATCTTTTTGAGGTTTAGGCAACTCCTGCCCTCTTGCCCTCTGTTGAGCTACCGGTGGAGGTTGTGTCTTTGAAAAGCCTTTCTTTGCTGCTGAGACTAGAGGGAGTTCTCTTGTTCAGCCTGGGTTCCTCGGTAGCCCAGAGCTGGGGAGTCACCCATATGTGAGGACTGACTTCCTGCTTGGTCCTGGAGAAAGAGTAGTTACTCACCTGTAACAGGTGTTCTCCTGGAGCAGCAGGAATCAGTCCTCACAACCCTCCCTCCTCCCCTTGGAGTTGCAGTTGTACATAGTTTATTTTTCATTTTTGTGTGCTGTTCTTAGCTATGTCATTTGACTGAGGTAAGATGGCACCTTTAGGCGGGAAGGGAACCGCGCATGCGTGCCTGCATTTCCAAAGGCTCTCATAGAAAGCTGGGGAAATGCTCCGCTGGGGCTTCATCGGCACCGATGACACCCATATGTGAGGACTGATTCCTGCTGCTCCTGGAGAACACCTGTTACACACCTTTACCACCTCCTTGCAGAAGAGAACACCTTTCTGTGCAGTCTTTAATTGTTTCATGTGGGTCTTGCTTCTGTTGAATCCTCCCATCAAGTCACTAGTTATTTTTGGGACCTTAGACTTGTTCCAATCTAATCTAATCTAATGAAAGCTTCCTTTGAGTCATTAGACTCATATACTGAAGTACCTGACTAGGAAGCAGTGTTCCCTCTAAGCAGCTTGAAGCTGCGCTGGAGCCCTCTTCCAGTGAGGGGAAGTTAAACACAATCGCGCTCTTGATCACACAGCATAGTCAGATCCCTCAGGACCTGCCTATGCCACACAATCCTAAGCGTGACCGCTTTGCACCTCCCCCTATTGGCAGGAATGCTGGTGGAGAACTCCAATGCAGCTTCAAGCTGCTTAGAGGGAACATTGCTTGGAAGGTCTTATTTTTGGTGGAGATTAGACAGAATTTGTGAGCTCCAGGGCCTGGATCCACCCTCCATCAAGTTTTTCAATGGTAGGATGGCTCTGGGCACCCATCTAAAGTTCCTTCCTGAGGTGGTGTTGACTTTCCACTTAACCAATCGGCTACCCTCCCACCTTTTTCCCAAAGCCACACGCCTACAGTCGGGATCATGTCTTAACACACATTGGATTGCAAGCCAAGTTTTGATCTACTTAGACTAAAGCCCAGACAGCTTTTTTTGTTGTTGTTTTGTTTTGATCCCAGTAAGCCTGGGACTGCCTTTGCCAATCATACAGTATCCAGTTAACTAGAAGAGAGAATATCATTTACTTATGCCCAAGTAGGCCTGACCTTAAAGGATCATGTCAAGGCTCATAATGTCCGAACGATGGCTGCATCAGTAGCTCAATTAAGGTTAGCCTTTACATGGAGATTTGTAGAGCTGTGACATGAACGTAACAGTAGGTTTGGTCAATCTGTCCTTTGGAATCTCTGTCAGTCTTTAGAATTCATCTCCTTTAGGACCTATTTTGTTTATTTCCAGGATGACTTCATTAAAAAAAAAGCAGCTTGTTGCCATCAAAAACAACTTTTTTTGTTTTTTTATTGATACCTATAGCTATGGAGTTCCAGTCAAGGGACTATCTTATCCTGTTTCTCTTCAGAGAAAGCCAAGTTACTTACCTGTAGCAGGTGTTTTGCATGAACAGCAGGATACAAGCCATCACAAACCTTTCCACCTAAGCTCAGTTATTCAGTGATTCGAGAAGGTCCTACACAATGTGAGGCAGCAAGCAATGGGTGGTGCCACCTCTCAAATGCTTATAGAAGTTTTACTAAGTTGAAGAGGCTTTCACCTACGGGCTCACCAGATGACATCACTCAGTTGTGAAGACATGTATTCTGCTGCCCATGGAGAACAACTACTACACTTTTCTTCAGCAAAAATGTATTTTTTAGGAATTTTGTTGGTTTTAGATCTTGTGCTGCTTGCTGGCTAGTGACTGCTCGCTGGGTCTCATACAAAGCGCAAGCTCCTGAGGGTCATTCCCATGGGACCTCACGAGCCATGAGATAAGAAAGAAAAATTCTGCTATATGTAACTGAAATCTAAAACAAAGGGTAAAAATATAAAGGAAAAATAGCAACTCTTGCCTCTGGAAGGGTTTATAGTGTTACACATTCCTGCTAGAATATTTTACTGTGATCACCCTGGTTAGAAATGCTGCTTTAAAATGTTTGTCTATTAATAGAAAGGTACAGAAAAATTATGAACAAATATTATTATCGTTAAATAGATAAGATCACAGTAATGTTATCTAAAATGAAAAGCATGTTCCCAGTAACAAATTTAATTTCTAAAATGCAAATTTCAAAATGTATTGAGCATTAGAGATTAATTTGTTAGTACATTGCCAGAAGGAAAATGGGCAGCATTCTGGTGCCAGCTTACAGGATGTGGCATTGTTAGTTATATTCTGCCTCCTCTGGGTAACAGATATGCTCTAGGATGAGGTTCGTTATACATGCCCACTTCGGAAATATACACAATCAAGGACTGGCAGTATCTGTCAGAAACAGCAGTACTTGGGGCTTAGGGGTGGAAGTTAACCCTAGGCAGAAATTCTAGCCTCGCTGCCACCACCCCTCCTCCCCCCATACAGTTGCTGCCGATGCCATCTCGGGAGGGGGAGGCGGGCAGCAGCAGCATTTCCGAAAGTGGCAGCTTCTTGCCACCGCTTTTGGAAATACTGCCGCTGCCTACCTCCCCCACCAAACAGAATTGGGGGTGGGGCACCCTAGGCATTGCCTAGCTCGCCTAGTGGATGAGCTTGCCCTGGGCGGGGGGGGAGTAGAAGTGGAGATGTGAGAAATGCCACGCATTCCTGAACAGGTTATTCATATTTACCTTTTACTTCAGGTCAAGGCTTCAGCGAAATGAAGAGCGAGATGTCAGTGAACTCGTTGCCTTAGGAGTACCCAATCCCCGAACATCCAACGAAGTCCAGTATGACCAGAGGCTCTTCAACCAGAGTAAGGTACATGATGAAGTGGGCAAACATGAAATTAGGAATTTCTGAACCACACACCTGCTATCTTAATGACACAATCAGACTAAAGCAGATTACAGCTTGGATCCCTTGACTTTGTATTTGGCATCTCTCACTGCTAGAAGGGATCTGGGAAGTTGACCCTCTGGAGGTACCACCCAGGTGAGAAGACTCTGATAGGAGAGAGGTCATATAGTGCTAATGTTCTGTCTGTTATACTGCTTTCATTCTCAGGGCATGGACAGTGGATTTGCTGGAGGGGAGGATGAGGTCTATAATGTCTATGACCAGCCATGGAGAAGTGGTAAAGAAATGGCTCAGAACATTTACAGACCCAGCAAAAATGCAGATAAAGACATGTTTGGCGATGACCTGGACACCTTGATGAAGACAAACAGGTAGGAAAAAATGGCAGCAGTTCGTTCATGTATGTTAGCTATCTGCTTTTCTGTAGAATCATTGTTACATAGAGGAGTTCAACATAAACTAAATTTAAACCAAACGTACAGTTGTGATCAACATTATTGGCACCCTTGCATTTCAACCCCTTGATGTCCAATATCTCCTTAAAAAAAAAAAGTGGCCAGTGAAATGGCTTTGGACTATATATGCATACATTTGACACATAAATTAACCAAATAAAACACGACCAATTAAAAAAGGAACTAATATTAAAATTGGGGACATTGCCAGGACATGATTTTTTATAGACACAACCAATTAGGTCTAGTTCTTTGAACGTACTACTGTAGTTTATGATGAATCGTTCAATGTTGAATCTGAAGCAAGTCAGAATACCGCTTTACAGCACGTTACAGGTCTCAAAAATCAGCTTCCACTCTTGTCTTTTAACTTGCTATCTTTTGAAAAATACTCTATTTAACATCAGCGACCCAGGTGCTTAGAAAATTCTTATACTTAAAAAATAACAACTTTATTAGAGGACTTTCTTAAAAATCTTCACCCCTTGTGATCATTCTAATGGAGCGGATCTCGACGCTCTCATATGGCGCCTTTGCGGCGTTTCAAAAGCACGTTTTTCTTCAGGAGATCCTTCCCTTACTCTTACAACGGATGCTGCCCACGTCCATCCATTCTCTCATTCTTGATGCGCGGCGTCTTTTCAAGAATGAGAGAATGGATGGACGTGGGCAGCATCCGTTGTAAGAGTAAGGGAAGGATCTCCTGAAGAAAAACGTGCTTTTGAAACGCCGCAAAGGCGCCATATGAGAGCGTCGAGATCCGCTCCATTAGAATGATCACAAGGGGTGAAGATTTTTAAGAAAGTCCTCTAATAAAGTTGTTATTTTTTAAGTATAAGAATTTTCTAAGCACCTGGGTCGCTGATGTTAAATAGAGTATTTTTCAAAAGATAGCAAGTTAAAAGACAAGAGTGGAAGCTGATTTTTGAGACCTGTAACGTGCTGTAAAGCGGTATTCTGACTTGCTTCAGATTCAACATTGAACGATTCCTCATAAACTACAGGACATGATTTTTGACACACTTCTGAACAATTCAAATCAGAACAGAAAAACTACATTCCCAGTGCAATAAAATTAGAGGCATCTGGAATCAATTATCATAAGAACATAAGAAATGCCATACTGGGTCAGACCAAGGTTCATCAAGCCCAGTATCCTGTTTCCAACAGTGGCCAATCCAGGTTACAAGTACCTAGCAGTTCCCAAAAAGACACATGGGTTCCATAAGGCTTGTATTGGATCAAGCAGTGGATTACCCAGGTCCTCTTTATAGACTTTTCCTCCAAGAACTTGTCCAAACCTTTTTTTTAAACCCATCTACACTAACGGCTTTTACTATATCCTCCAATAATGAATTCCAGAGTTTGATTATGCGTTGAGTGAAAAAATATTTTCTCTTATTAGTCTTAAACGGGTTACACTGTAGCTTCATTGCATGTCTCCTAGTCTTTCTACTTTTTGATAGCATAAAGAATCTATCAACGTTTATCCAGGAAGTCAGTTCTCAAATATGGGTGATGTTGGCGCCGACAAAGCCCTCGTGAGATGCCACTACACATGCGTGGTACACTTTCCACCCAAGGGTGCTATCCTGCCCAGTCTCGTTTTTTCTGCGGAGCCCTTCAGATTTCTGTCTGTCTTCCCCCAGAAAAAGATGTTTTTTTCCTTGACCTGAGTTTCAAGCTCTCTTTGATTGTGCACCAGTACTCTTCCTGCCATCCAAACCCGCTGCCCTGGCATCACTTCTCGGGTCCTGTTGTTTTTGACTCCTTTTGGTGCCTTCGCACCCTTTTTTCTCTAACTGGCAGCAACACAGGTCTTCGACCTTGCTGGGGTACTTTTTCCCCCCCCAGGGCTATCAGTGGCTTTAAGAAGTGTGATCAGTATGCCAAGATAATGTCCCTCACCGACACACATGTCTGCTGCCTAGGACTGGACCACAATCCCACGGCTTGCAATCTGTGCAAAAAGATGTCCACCAAGGCCCTCAAGAGTCATCAGCAGCAGCATGATAAGTTCTTCCCAGAGTTCCCATGGCCCCCTCAGAAGCTGTGGAATCCCGTGGCACCACTGCGGACCTCGGTCGATGCCGTGGCTCTTCAAAAAAAGGGGTCTTCCTCGAGGGATCACAAGAAAAAGAAACCCACGAAGACGACTTTGATGGGTCTAGTAAGCCCCTGCACCAGGTCCCGCAGTCCTCGACTGCTGTTGGAGGGATCGGAGCCGGAGCAGCTTACAAAGATCACCCGAAAGGAGTCAACCGCAGATCTGTCTCGGTCACCAGAGCCTATTCTTATTGAGGACTCCCCTTTGGAGGAACCAACGCCAGGCCCGAGTTTCTCTCTGTCCATGCTGACAGCTGCAGAGCCTTCTGGATTTGAATCCAGGATGGCGGTCCTGGAGCGCAGTCTGACTGCCTTCATGGAACAGCAGCGGGCGTTGCTGTCCAGTACTACCAGTTCCTCTGCTCAGACCACTGGGCCCTTGACTTTGAGGACTTCCCCGGAGGCCGAGCCAATCCTCGAGACCATACAGCCCCGAGTCGATCCTCTGCCTAGGTCTTGCTCCCAGTCCCGCTTATGGGACAGAAGTCTTCTCCGACAAGCCGTGGGACCTCTGTGGGATGCGGGCAAGGCTCCGGCCCTGAGCCTGTGAGCCTCCCTTCCCTCCAGTCTTCCTCCAACTATCAGAGACCAAGGACGAGGAGTCCCCAGACACCCGACGCCACCGCAATGTCCCCTCGGACTCCTGGCAGCATTCCTCGACTTTGTACAGGATATGTCTAAAGCACTCGCATTCCCGGCTGAATCGGAGGGGGACCCTCTGACAAGGAATTAGAAATCTTCCAGTATGAGGCTTCGCTGAGGGAATCGCTCAAAGAACCCATCCTGGAACGGCTAATGCTCCATATGTGGGAGACATTGGCATATGTGCTGGTGGTGAGCAAGCAGCTTGACTCGATGTATCGGGTCTGCCAGAGCCCGGGCTTCCAGAAGTAACAGCTGCCACACAACTCCGTGGTGGTGGAGTTGGCCATGTGTCAGCTCAAGAGCCAGAAGACGCATTCCTCCAGTGCCCCCTGGTAAAGAGGCCCACAACTTGGATGCCCTTGGCAGAAAGTGCTACCAGGGCTCGATGCTCATCAGCCGGATCCAGGCCTACCCAGCTGTACATGGGCATGTACCTGAGAGACCTGGCGAAAGAACTCGCTGGGTTCTCGGCTGGGCTCTCCTAGGAACCCCTGTAGCAGTTCAGGAACCTGTCCAAGGCCGTCCGTGAGTGCTCCAAATTCATGACTCAAGCAGTCTATGATAGTTTTGAGTAAACGACTAGAGTAGCCGTGGCGGGCATCGGTGCCTGACGGCAGGCTTTGCTACAGTCTTCCGACCTCAAGCAATGAGTTTGGCAAATTGGTCGTTATCCTATGCCAAGGGGAGAACCTCTTCGGCAAACTTATGACTGAAAAGGCCGCTGAGTTGGAATCCGAGTTCATGACAAAGACCAGACTCTCCAAGAAGACCGCTGCCCCTCCCCGATGGAAGAGCTTGTGTAAAAAGCCCTTTTACTTGAGGAAAGGGGCTGCTTTCAAAAGCTACCCACATTTTCAGGTCTCCCCAGTTCCCCAGCAGGGTCAGCAGGCTAAGGGACATGAGCAAGGCCCTCGTAAGTAGAAGGCTCCCAGGCCCCAGCTCTGGCTCAGCCAGGGGGGAACTTTTGACTCCTTGAGCATAGCCCCTCTACCCCAAGGAGAACAGCAGCACACAGGAGGACGTCTAATCCTGTATGCTCACAGGTGGCCAGCCATCACCACTGATTCCTGGACACTCCAGGTGGTCATGGAGGGCTTCCTCCTCCACCTGTCTCGGACACCTCCTCCTTTCTTCCTGGGAGAGCTCCCCAGATCTCCCCTTCATCGGAAACTCCTATTGAAGGAACTCACAAGCCTTCTCAATGACAAAGCGGTAGAACCAGTACCCCATCATCTCAGGGGCAAGGGGGTTCTACTCCAGGTATTTCCTTGTGCCAAAAAAAAACAAGGGCCTTAAGGCCCATCCTGGTCCTGCGCAACCTGAACAAGTTCCTGGTGAGGGAGAAGTTCAAGATACTTGCTTCTGTCTGCCGAATGGTTCACAGTCCAGTGTCCCCTCCCATGATCCTGCCTTGCATTGCTTCTGTCTGATAATAGCTGCTGCCTCCGCTCCCCGCCTGCTGGCAGTGTCCGCATCATCAGGACTTTCTTGCTGCCTCCGCTCCCTGTTGGGTCTCCCATCAGCCGCTCTCTGATCAGCTGTGCGGCAGGTGCAGCGGCCTTGTTTTGCAGGGACGCGCACTGCATTCAGTGCGGCGGGAGTTTTGGGTAGGAAACAAATCAGCAACCATTTTCCTAGCTTTACTGCGAAGCCTGGGCAGCTGCGGTGGCCATTTTGGTAGGAGACAGGTGCGTTGTTTTCTTCTGTGATGGCCACATGATCCACCACAGCTGCTTCCTCAGTGGGGGGTATAAGCTGGAACGACTCTCAGGGGGGACAGTCTTTCACCGTGCCCTCCTCCCTCCAGAGGTGCATTGTGTGTAGCTGCAAGCCGACAACACCCGTCAAGGGATTGTTCTCATCTTCATGGATATAGCCGCGGCATTTGACTCAGTAAGCCACGAGCTCCTCCTGATACGACTCAGGGAGAAGGGTATTTCTGACACAGCGCTAAACTGGTGCAAGTCATACCTGTCTGATAGATGGCAACACGTACGATCCAGGGCCTCAACATCGGAACCTTTCCTCCAGAAGCAGGGCGTTCCACAGGGATCCTCCCTCTCCGCCCTGATGTTCAACATATACATGCAGCCCATCTGTAACCTCATCCGATCATTCAATGTTAACTGCTTGGTATATGCCGATTGATGTTCTGCTCTACATGCCATTCTCAACTGACCAGCCGGACCTCTCTCCACTGACAGACTGCTTTGACGCAGTATCCAACTGGCTCCAAGCGCAAAACCTCCGAATACAGCACAAGAAAACTGAGGTCCTTTTCATTACGAGAAACCAAAATTTCACTCCTCCAAGCCACTTAAGGGTCAAGGAAGCAGAGCTGCAAACCAAATCCATAATCCGATACCTTGGAGTCACCCTAGACCAATGCCTGGACATGAAGGCGCACATCAGTAACACAGTAAAAGCAGTCTAGCACAAGATCCGAACACTCTGGCACTTGCGCTCCCTGCTAGAGCCGGATGACTTCCGGACAATCTATCAAGCGTTGATTCTCCCACACTTTGACTACGCCAGTGCAATTCTACAAGGGCTCCCGCAATCTACCCTGAATCCACTCCAGCTCGCAATGGCTGGAGTTCTACATGGAGCTTCTAGGAGCAACCACGTGACACCCATCCTGAAACATCTCCACTGGCTCCCTATCCACGGTAGACTCACTTTTAAAATCCTACTACTAACTTTCAAGGCTATCAACAGACTCTCCTCCGCCTCACTCACGGAGCTAATCCACACTCCCCCCCCCCCCCCCCAAACAGAGCCAGAAGATCTGCAGCAGTCAACACACTGATAATCCCAAAGGCAATAACCCAATGCACCCAGGCAACAGCAAACAGAGCCTTCAGATTCTATGCACCCAGATGCTGGAATGCCCTACCACCTAACATCCAGGCAATCCCTGACCTAACCCAGTTTAGGAGGGCTTTAAAGCACCACCTCTTCCTCAAGCACTACCCAGATGTCAGCACACCTACAGCCACCCCCCTCCTCTAGTACCAACATGCCAGCACACCCAGCAAGCCACCCTCGACTATGCTTACACCATGTTTTGACTTGAAGTGATGCCTATATGTAAATAGTTACCCTAGTTATCCAAGTTCTAATACCTGTTCTTTGTAACACAGAGCAGCTTGTTGCACTGTATAAGTTTTCTGTTTCATGTAAACCGCACTGATGTCGAATAGCACGGTATAAAAAGACTATAAATAAAATAAGTGTAGGGACTTGGAGGATCGGATTTGCTCATCTTGCTCTGCTCACCTGAGTGAATCATCCCACACCATCGTTCAGGCAGCTGTTGGTGTTCCTACCTCTCTTGTACTGTCGTCAGGTGACTCTAGGGGCCTTACTTTGGCTGAGGACGCTCTTTCACCATCCCTGCTGCTTCTCAGCCTACGGGGCCAACACCCCAGGATCAGCACACTTATCAGGCACAGCAGAAGCACTATTGAGCTGCCTGTGTGTGGAAGCGGTTGTTGGGGACCACATGGACTGTGGAAGCCATGTGGTTGAGCATGCAAAGCATGGACCGTGCCAACACGGCGTGATGGTGCTGCACCTCGGTCGCCAGGGCCTTGAGGCGATCCGTCCTGTCCAGGGGGAGGAAGGCCCTGGCTTGGAGGGCGTGTCCAGGTGAGCCCCTATGAACTCCAAGTCCATAAGAACATAAGAACATAAGAAATGCCATACTGGGTCAGACCGAGGTCCATCAAGCCCAGTATCCTGTTTCCAACAGTGGCCAATCTAGGTCATACGTACCTAGCAGTTTCCCCAAAAGACACAGGTTCTGCAGTGCTTGTACTAGGTCAAGCATTGATATCCTGGGTCCCTTTTTAATAGTGGTTTATGGACCTTTCCTCCAGGAACTTGTCCAAACCTTTTTTAAACCCAGCTATACTAACAGCCCTTACTACATCCTCCGGTAACAGATTCCAGAGTTTGATTACACGTTGAGTGAAGAAATATTTTCTCTTATTTGTCTTAAATAGTTTACCCCGTAGCTTCATTACATGTCCCCTAGTCCTTCTATATTCTGATAGCGTAAACAATTGATCCACGTTTATCCGTTCCACTCCATTCATTAATTTATAGACCTCTATCATATCTCCCCTCAGCCGTCTCTTTTCCAGGTTAAAGAGCCCTAACCTTTTTAGCCTCTCTTCATAGGAGTAGCCTTCCATCCCCTTCACCAATTTGGTGGCTCTTCTCTGTACTTTTTCTAATAACTCTATGTCCTTTTTAAGATACGGTGACCAGAATTGCACACAATATTCAAGGTGCGGTCGTACCATGGAGCGATACAGAGGCATTATAATATCCTTTGTTTTATTCTCCATCCCTTTCCTTATGATACCTAGCATTCTATTTGCTTTCTTGGCCGCCGCTGCACACTGGGCGGAGGGTTTTAACATGTTATCCACGATGACTCCTAAATCTTTTTCCTGGGTGGTGGTTTCTAATGTGGAGCCTTGCATCGTGTAACTATAGTGTGGGTTGTTCTTTCCTAGGTGCATAACTTTGCACTTGTCCACATTAAATTTCATCTGCCATTTGGATGCCCAGTCTTCCAAATTATCCAGATCCTCCTGCAGTTTTCCACAATCCTCTTGGGTTTTAACAACTTTAAACAGTTTTGTGTCATCTGCAAATTTGATAACCTCACTAGTTATTCCCTTTTCCAGGTCATTTATGAATATGTCAAAAAGTAGCGGACCCAGTACAGATCCCTGGGGTACTCCACTATTCACCTTTTTCCATTGGGAATATTGGCCATTTAGCCCTACCCTCTGCTTTCTATCTTTTAACCAGTTCCCGATCCACAATAGTACACTGCCTCCTATCCCATGACTTTTTAGCTTTGCCAAAAGTCTCTGATGGGGGTCCTGTGTTAGAGTGAGGTGGGATTTGGGGTGGTTTATCACAAATCCCAGATGTTGTAGGATCTTGATAGAGCGGGCTGTAGTCTGTTGCACCTCTGAGGCAGTGTCCCCTTTACTAGCCAGTCGTCCAGGTATGGGAAAATGAAGGCCCTTTGGAGACAGAGGTAGGCAGCCATCACTGCCAGGCATTTGGTGGTGCAGAGGCTAGGCTGAAGGGTAGTACCCTGTATGGGTAGTGGTCGCCCCAACCATAAACCTTAGGTATTGCCTGTGACTGGGATGAATAAGGATGTGGGTATAAGCATCCTTTAGGTCCAAAGAGCATAGCCAATCTCCCTGTTGGAGGTAGGGCAACAATATTCCAAGGGAGAGCGTTTTGAACTTCTGCCGCACCAGGAATTTGTTGAGGTTTCTCAAGTCCAGGATTGGCCTTAGACCTCCTGTTCTTTTTGGGACCAGAAAGTACCTGGAGTAGAACTCCTTTCCTGTCCCTGAGAAGGCCTGGACGTTCCTGCAGTAGTAGGGCCTGGTGCAAGGGAGTTTGAGGGGGCTCGCCTGGAAAGAAAAGGGGAGGCATCTGGTCCAGGTGAAGGATGTAACCTTCCCTGACCACCTAAAGTGCCCAGGAGTCAGTGGTGATGGCAGCCCACCGGTGGGCAAAATGAATCAGGTGCCCCCTGTCAGTATCCCCAGGAGCCACGTGCTCTAAGGCCCTGCATGGATCCTCAAGAGTCATGTAAAGCCCCCACAGTGCCCGAGCGGGCACGCGGCCCTCTGATAAGGGTTCCCTGGAGCGAGAGCGTAAGAAAAAGAAGAAATCTTCGAGGACCTCTTCCTGGTAAGGGGGGCATGCACAGCAAGTCCTGTGTGAGGTCCCATAGCCCCCAGAGGGTTTCCAGGAGTGGCCAGGCAAGGTACTCAGGACAGATGCCGAGGCATCGGATCTCGGATCCCTGAGGCCCTCTCCCGTCGAGGACTCCTCCCCCCCGATACCTGAACTGGTCACCCCGACGTCAGTGTTGAAGGCTGCAATCCCTGAGTGGGAAGCCAGGATGACTGTATTGGGATACAGCGTTTCTGCATTCCTTGTCTCGCAGCAAGTGTCAATGCCTGGCCCCGCCAGCACATGTGCTGAGACCGCAGGGACTCAATGTGGGGGCTTTACACGACTCTGAGGATCCATGCAGGGCCTTAGAGCGCATGGCTACTGGGGATACCGGGGCTGAATCTGACCTGTGGAAGATGTCATCCTGCTTCTGCCGGCAGCTCTGGATGGCCTTTGTAGACATCTTTTTGCACAGGGAGCCGCCTCTGGGTCATGACACCTAGACACCTGAGGCAACAGCCATGTGTGTCGGTAAGGGACATGTTCTTGGAGCACTAATCACACTTTTTAAACTCTGAGGCCATTGGGGCAAAAAGGGCCCTAGCGAGGTTGAAGGCCTTTGATGCAGCCAGCGGTTAGAAAAAGCACAAAACTGCACTGGCTGGAAAAAAAACTAACTAAACAGGTTCCGAGGCTGAGGCAACAGGGCTTGGAGGTGGGAAAGGGACTGATGCTAACCGGATGGTACACAGAAGTGCACGAGGACATCAACTATTTTCCAGGGAAGAAAGACGCACGTCTGTAGGACTCTGTGGAAAAAGGGAGACTGAGTAAGATGGCACCCTTAGGCGAGAAGGAGACCATGCATGTTTGGTGGTATCTCCCAAAGGCTTTCTTTTAAAGCTGGGGAGATGCTTCCACGAGGGCTCCATCGATGGCATCCATACATGAGGACTGACTTCCTGCTTGTTCCTGGAGAACTGAAAGTGCCTCCCCAGGATGGCAAAGTACAGAAATTTGTGCTGGTCCCCTCGAATAGGAATATAGAAATACGCTTCAGCTAAGTCCAGGGAAGACAAAAACTCACCTTTCGTTACCACCAGGATGACTGACCTGAACATCTTCATCTGTAAGAGATGACCCAAATGCAGGCATTGACTGCCTTGAGGTCCAAAATTGATCTGAAGAATTCTTCATTTTTGGGGATTACAAATCAAATGGAATACCTTCCTGTGCTCTGCTGGGAAGGGTCTCTGGGCACTAAGGCTTGAAGCTGGAGGAACCTGTTGAGGGTAATCTTGATGGCAGCTTGCTTGGAATAACTGCACGATGAGGCCATGAAGGCATCTGAAATATGCTCGGTGCAATCTAGGGCATAACTGTCCTGAATTTATGTTGAGGACACTTAAAATCATGGTGACCTGAGCCCACCCCTGTGGAGAAGAAGGGACAGAGGTGTCCACCTACTGGAGGCACCCTGGAATGGTTCCCTGCCTATCACTGGGCAGGGTGGAAGGTACTGGCTCCACTGGAAGAGGAGTCCTTAGATTTGTGGGCTCCTCAAAATGGCTGAACTTCCCTTGAGACTTGGTGAAGGAGGATGTAATCTTTCACTGCTCTCTACTTTCGGTTACTCTCCGTTTGGTCCTGGGTTCATTTCACAGAGACAGTAGGGTTTGTAGCATAATAAGACAACCAAACAGATGTGGCTTGGAAAAAGGTTTTTATATAGAAATAGGCTTATTAAGTAGGTACAGAACAGATGTTATAAAGCTGCTTCAGTGTACTTCAATGAGTCTGTGTGTCTGCCTGTGTGAGAGAGAATAGGAAGAGAGAGAGAGACACGCAGAGAGAGGGAGAGGGGGGGAAGGAGTGTCCGATGAATAGAGAAGAGAGGAGAGAGAAGGGCAGGGTGTCTGATGAATAGGAAGAGAAAGAAGGGTGGGGGTAAGAAGTGGGTGTAAGGAATGTCCGATGAAATAGGGAGAGAGAGATTTTTGTCCTCTGTATTTTATAGTGAAATTCTTCAGCACCTCCCTTTGTGTCATAATTTGGTCTGTTTGATCTGATCTCTCCTGATTAGTAAAGAGGGGCTGTTGTCTTACAGACTAATCAGGCAAACTAGGCCCATTAAGTCTGGAGATTGACATCACCAGGGGGTCAGAGCTAATCTCATCAGGTAAACTACGCTCATTAAGTCTGGAGACTGACATCACCAGAGGGTCAAAGCTGCTTGCAATCCAAGGTCTGGGAAAAGCCATGACACCTATGCTAGGCATAATGTCATGCTGATAGAGGACACTTACCCAGACAATAGTACAGTGAATCCTCAAGGTGCAATAGAGCCAAGCATTTTGCTGACCTTTTTTGTCTGTCTTTTGGTAGTGATTGAGGCTTAATCTCCCCCAAGTCCTTGACTAGCTTCTCAATGTCAAATGAGACTTGGCTGTGGTTCTGGCATTGGTTTGCTGATGTTTCCTTCAACGTCTTGTGATCTTGCTGATCTCTGAGAGCGGCACCCCCTTCCACTGGAATAGTAGTCCACTTAATGACTGCCACCTTGGAGAGAAATAGCGTAGTTACTCACCTGTAACAGGTGTTCTCCAGGAGCAGCAGGAATCAGTCCTCACTTATGGGTGACGTCGGCGCCGACGGAGCCCTCGCGGAGCAATTTTCCCCAGCTTTCAAAGAAAGCCTTTGGGAATTGCAGCGCGCATGCGCGGTCCTCTTCCCGCCCAAGGGTGCCATCTTAGCCAGTCAGATGACATAGCTAAAAAAGACAGCATAAAAATTTGCAAAAAAGTAAAGCAGACGATTGCAACTCCAAGGGGAGGAGGGAGGGTTGTGAGGACTGATTCCTGCTGCTCCTGGAGAACACCTGTTACAGGTGAGTAACTACGCTTTCTCCAGGACCAAGCAGGAAGTCAGTCCTCACTTATGGGACTCCCAAGCTTAAGGCTACCGGAGACCCTAAGCACAAAAATGAGCTCCCTCTAGCTCAGCAGCACAGAAGGAAAGGATCTTCGCTGAATTATTACCCACCGGTAGCCCACATCCGGGATGGAGGGTAGGAGTTGCTCAGACCTCAAAGAGATTACGGAGGACTGCCTGTCCGAAAGCACTGTCCCTGCGGGACTCCCTCTCGAGACAGTAATGGACCGCAAAAGTCTGGCTCGAAGACCAAGTAGCGGCCCGGCAGATGTCTGCCAGCGGAACAGAGCGGAGGTAAGCCACTGACGTGGCCTTTGCCCGAACGCAATGAGCCGTGACTCGACCGTCCAAGGAGAGTCCGGCTGCCCCATAAGCCCAAGAGATACAGTCCGCAACCCAGATGGACAGAGTACGCTTGGAGACCGGGAGCCCCAATTTATTGGGGTCAAAAGACACAAAAAGCTGAGCAGCTTTACGGTGCTCCCGCGTACGGTCAAGGTAGAAGTTCAATGCCCTTTTACAGTCCAGGGTATGGAGGACCGTTTCAGCTCGGCTGGAGTGTGGTCTGGGAAAGAAGGTTGGAAGTACCACCTCCTGATTGATATGAAAAGGGGAGACCACTTTTGGAAGAAATTTTGGGTGAGTCCGTAGGACTACCCTATTTTTGTAGAACCGAGTGTAAGGGGGATCAGACACGAGGGCCTGCAATTCACTTACGCGTCTAGCGGAAGTGAGGGCTATCAAGAACAATGTTTTCCAAGAAAGAAAACGGAGAGAACAGGTAGCCATAGGTTCAAAAGGCAGACAGGTGATCCGCTGTAAAACCACATTCAGGTCCCAGTCAGGTGCTGGCGGGCGCAGAGGTGGTTTAAGTAGGAGGAGACCTCGGAGAAACCTCGCCACGAGAGGGTCGCTGGAAAGAGGTCTGCCGTCCACCGGCACATGATGTGCTGAAAGAGCACGGAGTTGGACTTAAGTCCCAGATTAGAGAGGTAGAGCAAGTACTGCAAGACCACCGACACCGGGCAGGAGAAGGGATCCTGAGACTGTTGGGTACACCAAACGGAGAAACGACGCCATTTAAGGGCGTAGCATTTTCGGGTAGAAGGTCGTCGCGAAGCTAGGACGACCTCCTCCACCTCTGTCGGCAGGAGAAGGGGAGCAAGGACTACCCTCTCAGCAGCCAGGCCATTAGGTTGAGAGACCTGAGGTTGGGGTGTAGCAGAGACCCCTGATCCTGAGTGAGGAGATCCGGTTGAAACCCCAGAGGGAATGGATCCTCCACCGCTAATTGCAGCAGGAGTGGAAACCACGGCTGTCTGGGCCAGCGAGGGGCCACCAGGATCATGAAGGCTTTGTCTCGGAGAACCTTGAAAAGAGTCCGGGAGACTAGCGGGATGGGAGGGACGAAGGAAAAAGAATAAAATTATGAAGAAATATCAACTTTTTCGCGGGGACACGACGGGGACGTCTGTAGGGCTCCGCGGAAAAAAGAAGACTGGCTAAGATGGCACCCTTGGGCGGGAAGAGGACCGCGCATGCGCGCTGCAATTCCCAAAGGCTTTCTTTGAAAGCTGGGGAAAATTGCTCCGTCGGCGCCGACGTCACCCATAAGTGAGGACTGACTTCCTGCTTGGTCCTGGAGAAATAACCAACGGGCCATATCCACCAGAGGCAGGGCATACTAGATCCAAGGTAGCATGGATTCACCAGGGGCAAGTCTTGTCAGACAAATCAGATTTCTTTGACTGGGTGATCAGGGAGTTGGACCGAGGGAGAGCCTTAGATATGGTGTATTTAGATTTTGGTAAAGCATTTGACACTGTTCCACACAGGCGACTTATAAACAAACTGAGTACCCTAGGGATGGACCCTAAGTTACTACTTGCGTTAGAAATCGGTTGAGTGGGAGGCAACAAAGGGTGCAGGTAAATGGAGTTCACTCTGAGGAGAAGGAGGTAACCAGTGGAGTGTTGCAAGGATCTGCCCTTGGTCAGATTCTTTTTAACATCTTGGTTAGTGATATTGCAGTAGTGCTGTCTGGTAAGGTCTGCTGGTTTGCATACGATACCAAAATGTGCAACAGAGTAGACATCCAGGAAGGTGTAGATAACACGAGGAAGGATCTAGCAAAGCTTTAAGAATGATCTAGAATTTGGCAGCTGAGATTTAATGCTAAAAAATGTAGGGGCATGCATTTTATTTACAAGCTTTTATATACCGCCACTTCCATAGATCAGTGGCAGTTTACAATGAAAACAACCAAGTTACATTATAACATTCATGAGCTTATGTACAAACAACATGTTGAGTAACAAAGTAACTAAACAGAGCTGATGGCGGGTGTGTAGCCAAGCTCTGTCCGATTCCCTCATAAATAGAGATATAAAAGGTGATCCCCACCTAATAAAGTGGACGGGAGAAAGGCACCCTCCATTGCAATGTCAGCACGGAAGAAACTGGCGAGTTTTCAGTCTGCGTATGTACGGAAAGAGATGGCAGCGGTGGAGGAGTCAGGAGGCTGGTGCTCCAGGGAGCTGCGAGGAGGAGGAGGTCCTGGATATGAGACACAGTGAAGGGCTGAATATTAGAGAGTGGTTGCAGGCTTTCAAAGTGGAAATGCATGCAGAGCTGAAAGCGATGAGAAGGGACTTGAAAGAAACACTGATCACCATACAAAAAGACCTGAGTGGTTTAGGACAGAGAGTGGAGGACCTGGAAGTCCACGTGGAGCAGTGTGAAGGAACGGTTCGGGAAATGGCGACTGAACAGTGCATAATAAAGGCCCAACAGGAGGATATGCATGAGAAGCTGGAAGAGATGGAGGATTGAGCCCAACGAAGCAATCTCCGAATTCGGGGGGTGCCAGAGACAGAGGTGCATAAAGACTGTGTGGGGGTAGTGCAGCATTTATGTGCACATATATTGAGAATGGAGGAGGAGGAAGGCCAAGCAGCTAAAGTGGGGATTGAGCAAGCGCACCGAAGTCTGGGACCTAGGAGGGAGAAGCAAGCAAGAGACGACATTGTGTGTATAAGCAGCTACCCCATAAAAGAAAAAAATCTTGTTTATAGCCCGAAAATATGGGTGGATCGCGTGGGAGAGCAGTGAAGTAGAGATATTTAATGACCTCTCCAGGGGCACGTTGGAAAGGCGGAGGAACTTGAAGGAGGTTACAGCTTACTTGAGAGGAAAAGGGCTGCGGTATAGATGGATGTTCCCATTTGGACTTTTGATGACTATAAATGGCGTGTCCCCGAGGGTGAAACTAGCGGATGAAGCATGGGCTGTATTGCAAGAGCTGGGATGCGAGAACCTACCTAGGACATCGGAGAGCGCAGGGACCATGACGGGTAAAGGCGTGGATGGCAAGATACCAGCAACCTCGCATTGGCAGTGAGTGGCGGAGAAGGGAAAGAGACTAAAAAGACTGTCGCAAGAGAAGAGGACATCGCCTGGTTGAAGAGGAGATGTGAGACAGCTGACCAGAAATGGAGAGAGAGGGAGGAGGTCACCAGGCCTGGGGCAATAGGGGCCTGACACTGGACTTATAGGGCATAAAGGGGGGAGTTAATGTGGTGGGGGGAGGGAAGGGGAGGGGGTTAATGGTGGTGGAGGGGGAGGATGAGGGAATGGGTAGGGTGCGGGGAATGGGGCTGAAGGGTGGGTGGCGGGGGAATGAGAGATTTCTGGAGTAAAGGAGGGGGGAAGGGGGTGTCTGACTTGCATAGGACGGAGATAGGGGATGGGGAAAGATAATGGGATAGGACAGGTCACATACGGAAGGGCAGAAGGGAGGGGAGAAAGGTGAGAGGGGGTAGGCGGAGGGAAAAGGGGGGCGAGAAAGGGAATAGGAATATGTTGCGGGTAGGGTCAATAAATGTTAAGGGTTTGAACTCTCCAGGAAAACAGAGCCTGTTGTATAGGGAGGCACAGAAGAATCACTGGGATGTAGTGCTAGTACAAGAAACACATCTGAGGAGACAGGATAAAGGGCGGATGAAAAATAGGCGATTTCCAGATCAGTTTGATTCGAGCAATAAGGACGGGACAAAGAAAGGGGGGTTGCTGTATTGGTGAGGGAGGGATCGGGGATTCAAGTGAAAGGCAGCTTTAAGGATTTAGAGGGGAGAATAGTGGGGATAAAAGGGCAGATGGGAACAGAGGATATTGTTGTTTCGGTGTATGGGCCTAATGGTAATCAGGTCTCCTTTTGGAAGGGGATGCGACAGTTGCTGGAGAGGGAAATTCAAGGGAAGCTCTTGGTTGGGGGGGATTTCAGTGTAGTGTTAAACCCAGAGGTTGATAGGGCTTCGGGTGGGGTAGGAGGAGGAGGGGGGGGGAATAGAGGATTAAGAATTGATGCGACAGTATCATTTGGTAGACTCCTGGAGAGAACTGCACCCCAAGGGGAGGGGGTTCACCTTTTTCTCGGCACCTCATAATAGCTGGAGCAGGATTGACATGATATTGGTGGATAAGGAGTGGATGTTGGAGGTCACTGATGGCAACATAGAGCCTATCGTTTAGACGGATCATGGGGCGGTGGAGGTGGAAATTAGAGGGCAGAGGCAAGAGGGGACCAAATTCTGGTGACTGAATGAGAGTTTACTTAAGAGTAAGGAGGTAGTGGAAGATATTAGGCGGGCTTTAAAGGAATATCTTTCCTTTCCAGATACCGAGGAGGTGTCAGAAGTGACGTTGTGGGAGGGGCTGAAAGCTTTTATTAGGGGAAGATTCATAATGTGGGGAGCAAAAAGGAAAAAGGCTAGGCAAAAGGAGGAGGAAGAGCTGGGTAAATTGCTTAAAGAGGCAGAGCTGCAGTGTCAGAGGATGGTGGCACGGGGGGAGTTGCAAGCGTTACAGGTGGAGCAAATCGCATTTGCATTGCGGCAAGTAAAACAGAAGTATTATGAATTTGGTAATAAATCTGGTAAGTTGTTAGCATGTAGGTTGAGGCAGAGAAAGGTAGCTTCGTCAATATATCAGATAAAGGGGGACAGAGGGGTGATATGTAGGGAGGAAAAGGATATTAGAGAGAGATTTCGTCAGTTTTACCAGGACTTGTACAGAAGGGAGGGAGGGATAGGGGATGATCAGATTCAAAGTTATTTGGAGGGGGTTGACTTGTTGTCGCTTCCAGAGGAGGCGCAAGAGGGTCTGGAAGGTAAAATTATGGGAGAAGAGGTAGGGAGGGCGGTAAAAGGTCTGGTGGGCGGGAAGGCCCTGGGCTTAGATGGGATACCGGGGAGCTTCTATAAGATATTTGTGGGAGAGATAGGGGGTATTCTCGATAGGGTTTTTAATGGAATGCTGGAGGAAGGGGAGGGGGCTGTCCCCGGGTATGTTGACGGCAGGGATTACCATTTTACCAAAGCCAGGGAAAGATCCGATGAGTTGTAGTTCATACCGACCAATTTCGCTACTTAATGTTGATGTTAAGATATTGGCGGGAAGGTTGGCCCCGTGATTAACGTGAGTGATAATGGAGGATCAAGCGGCGTTTATTATGGGGAGGCAAGTAGCGGATAATATCAAAAGGGTGGTATGGGTGGTGGAGCAGGGGAAAGAAGACTTTCTCTTGATGTCAACTGATGCTGAGAAAGCCTTCGATAGGGTACACTGGGAATTTCTAATGAGGGTGCTGAAGAAAATGGGGTGTGGGCCGAATTTTGAAAAATGGATAAGGGGCTTATATACGGGGCCACGAGCACGAGTTAAAATTAATGGGAGTTATTCAGGGGACTTTGGGTTAGGGCAAGGGACTAGGCAGGGGTGCCCGATGTCACCCTTGCTATTTGCAATGATGGTAGAACCATTAGCGGAAAGGATAAGGGCAAATGACAAGATCCATGGATTGGAAAGGGGGGGAGTTCATCATAAGATTTCCTTATATGCGGACGATATCTTACTGTATATTAGCAGGCTACAGGTGTCTTTACCGGAGGTGATGAGGGAGGTGGAAAGGTTTGGGTGGGGGGGGGGGTGTCGGGATTCAAAATGAATGTTGGTAAGACGGAAGTGCTGAAGGTTAAGAGCAACTGAAAAGGGACTATCCCTTGAGATGGGTCAGGAGATCCTTGAGTTATCTAGGGGTGCAGATACCGGCGAGGTATGAGGAATTGTATAAAGTCAATTATCCGAGAATTTATTTATTTATTTTATTTACATTCTCTTATATACCGCGCTATTCTGCATCAGTACGGTTTACATTGAACAAACTGAAATTACACTGAACAGGGCATTATAACTTGGAGATAACTGTTTTATAGGGAGCATGGGCTATGGAGGGTTAAGTGGCTTGCCCAAGACCACAAGGAGCACCTGTGGGACTAGAAACCCCAGTCCTTCCGGCCCAAGGTTGCTGTCCTCTAGTGGGATTTGAACCCCCGACCTTCCGGCCTGAAGTACCTTGCCCCAACCACTAGGCCACTCCTCCACTCCTTGTCGGAGAAATTAATAAAGACCTGGAGGGGTGGATGAGGTATGAAACTAATTGGCTAGGGAGGATAGCGGGGGTTAAAATGAATATTTTACCAAGATTGCTATACTTATTTCAGGCTCTTCCAGTAGGTATCCCGTAGGGTGTGATGAGGGTGTTGCAGAGAGGTTTTTCAATATATCTGGAAAAGGAAACCTCCAAGGATAGCGAGGGAGGTTATGTATGCCCCTAAAGAAGAGGGTGGGTTAGGTGTGCCTAACCTGGAGGATTATTAGAGAGCGGCTCAAGTAAGACATGTGATGGACTGGAGATCTAGTAAGGGGGTGAAACCCTGGGTGAGGCTAGAAAGGGCAAGGTGGAAGGTTGGAAGCATGGCTATGTGCACCTAGGGCGGAGCAGAGGGAAATGGGAATAGGTACACAAGCTATGAGGCATGTGGCAGGGGTATGGGATAAGGTGCTTGCAAAGGATATTAAAAATAGGGGGAGTGGGTTCTCGTTGATGACACCGTGGAGAGGGTGGAAATCCTTTCATCCGAGCTGGGAAGGAGGATGCTTTGATGAGTGGAGTCGCAAGGGGTTGGAATGTTACTATCAGTTGGTAGAGGAAGGAGAGTTGCAGGATTTTGAGGCACTGCGAAGGGAGTATGGGTTGGAAGATAAGGACAAGTTTGCATACTTGCAGGCGGGTTCTTTCTTAAAGGGGGTTTTGGGGAAAGCGGGGTTGGTAAGGGATGTTTCCATAGTGGAGGAGGTGTGGTATGGGAAGACGGGCACGAAAGGGCTGATTTCAGAATTATATAAGGGAGTAAGGGGACAACAGGAAGGGAAATTTCGGTGCATGGGAGCGGGATATAGGAAAGATGATGACAAGCACAAATTGGAAGCAGGTGTGGGATCAGGTGAAGAAGGCACCATGGTTGAATAGTATACGGGAAAGCTGTTATAAAAATTTGTTTAGGTGGTATTATACACCAGAGAGATTGCACAGAATATATCCAGGGGTTTCACCATTGTGTTGGCGGGACTGTGGGGAGGTGGGGTCCTTCTGGCATTTTATTTATTTATTTATTTGCAAATCTTTTATATACCGCCACTTCCTAAGATCAGTGGCGGTTTACATCGAACAACATGAAATACATAAAACAGTGCTGTGATAAACAGGTACATTGAACATTAATCAAAACTATATACAGGTAGTTAAAATCAAGTACGATGAACAGTAATCAGTACTATATATAGGTAGTATTGACAATATTTGGAACTATTTACATATATACATTAAAGTTTTATCATAAGTTCTCTTTTGGTAGTAGCATTGCAAGTATTAGGGCGAGCATATCATGGAGATCTATGGAGGCATATCTGGTGGGGGTGTCCTAAGATTCAGGTGTACTGGGGTGGGATTAAGAAGTGGATTCAGCAGAAGCTGGGGGTACATGTGGATATGACACCGGGTGTATGGTTATTATCATGGAGGGGGGGGGGAAGGACAACAAAGAATGAGGGGGAGAATGGTAATGGCCTGTATATGTGCAGCTAGATGTGAACTAGCAGCAGCATGGAAACAGAAGGAGCTGCCTAGTCTGGAGAAGTATGAGGGGAGACTGCGGTATATAGTGCTCATGGAAAAGTTAATAGCGGAGAGGATGGATAAGTTTGAAACAGATTGGGGGGAGTTGTGGTGTGTCGGAGGGGAGAGCGAGGAGGAGGGGGAAGGGATTTATGCGAAATATGATTAGGGTAGAAGTAGAGGAAGGGATTATTTTTGCTGGGGGGAGGGGGAGGCAGAAAATGGGGTAAAATGTTGTGGTGTTTAAACGCTGTTATATGTTGATTGGCTGAATAAACATTGAAATTAAAAAAAAGTAACTAAACATCGTTATCAGCTTCATAACTTATTTACAATAAAGTAATGATGAGATAAGTAGTGTCGCCTAAGCAATGTGCATCTTGGCAATTGAGTAGCTCTTAGGAGATTTGACGTGTTATGATGGATATGTTGAGTAGGTGCTGGGTTAAGTTGCTTCTGACTGTTGATCCAAGGTAGTAAGGCCATAGTATTGAATAAATAGGTGAGTTTTGAGTTCTTTGTGAAAAGTTAGATCTTTCATCATTCTTAAATTGTCGGGAAGGGCATTCCAGAGAGTAGGGGTGACATAGGTGAATGCCCTGGAGCTGGTAGCTTTATTGGTGCTACGGATGTGTGAGTATGGTAGCGTATTTTGAGAGCTGGTTCTTCTAACTCTAGTGTGATCAGGTAGATGTAGAAGGGAGGGAGCAATTTTGTTGTATAGCTTAAATACTATCATATTTGTATTTGGTTCTGGTTGCAATAGGAAGCCATTTGGGCTGCAGTAATCCAAGGGAGCAGTACAGTATAGGGGGTGACGTACTTCTGTCCACAAAAGAAGAATGGGACCTAGGCGTGATTGTGTCTGATGATCTCAAAGTAGCTAAACAGCTAGAAAAAGCGATGGCGAAAGCTAGAAGGATGCTTGGATGCATAGGGAGAAGAATGGCCAGCAGAAGAAAGGAGGTGAATAGTGCCTTTGTATAAGTCTTTGGTGTGACCTCATTTGGAGTATTGTGTGCAAAAAGATATAAACAGGTTGGAATCTGAGCAGGGGGTGGCTACTAGAATGGCTAGTGGTCTTCGTTACAAAGCATATGAGGACAGACTTAAAGACCTTAATATGTATACTTTAGAGGAAAGGCGGGACAGAGGTGATATGATTGAGACGTTTAAATACCTCCAAGGCTTAAATGCACAGGAGGAGAATCTCTTTCATTTGAAAGCAAGCTCTGCTATGAGGGAACAAAGGATGAGAGTGAACGGGGATAAGACTCAGGAGTAATATGTGGAAATATTTCTTTACAGAAAGAGTGGTAAATGTGTGGAGGTGGTAGAGAGGACAGTATCTAAATTTAAAAAACCATGGGACAAACACAGGGACTCCCTAAAGAAAAAAAAGGGGCCTCTTGTAGTGGTTGATACGGAAGGGCAGACTAAAATAGGCCATGTGGTCTTTTTCTGCTGTCATGTTTCTATATAACTTGCTTATGATCCCTATCCTCTGCAGGGTAGTGTCTGATGCCTTCCATTCTGTTGGGGATCATTCGCTCGACTGCCTGTGGAAGGGGAAAGGCCCTAGAAGACTTCCATGGGCCCTCCATGATGAGGTCCTTGTCCGATTTTCCGATTTGTCCTTGACTGCTGCTTCCACAATGTGGAGTACCAAGGAGACTTGAGCTATCAAGCCAGACAGTTCCTCGTGCCAGAAGCAGTGGACAGCCAGTCGTCTTCCTTCACCATCAGTGATAACTCCCACTCCTCCACACTGGTGTCTGTCTATACTCTTCAGGTCCAGATCCTCAATCCTTACCCCCCCAAGAGGAAGGGTCATGCTGTGCCATGATCTGTTCAGCCATTATGTGGAGGTGGGATTCAGTCTCCCACCACATAACGCATCTGAGGTGGGTCCTCCAGGCTCACAGGGCACAGTGCTTGATCCCAGCACCAGTGAGACCAAAGCCTCCTGGGAGAGAAAAGAGTTCTGCCTTCCCATTCATCCTGCTATAGACCAGTCCAGACAAATGGGTAGTGCCCCCATTAGCAGGTGATGAGACAGCGAAAAATTCTAGAAGCTTAATGACATCATCTTTGATAGAAAACCTTGTACCCTTAGGGGCCAGCTTCAATATTTTCTCTGTCTCATCAGATGATGGACTCTTGGTCTCCTACCTCTCCTTAGTTTGTACACTGCAACCACCCCTTTAACCAGTTGTCCCAGCTTAGGACTTATCCTTGGTTCTTTGCACCCTCACCATATCTCCCTTCAAATCCCTCTGCCATGCATCTCTTAAAGATTTGACCCTTAAGACGGTCTTCCTAGTTGCAGTCCCCTTGGCTCGTTGCCTCTCAGAGCTTCAGGTGCTTTCCTGCTGAGATCCTTTTCAGTTCCCTCCTTTCAGATGTCTGTGTTAATGAGTCTGTGATCTCCCTTCCTTCTCAGAGGACGGGTGGCCCTCACAATCTCCATTCTTTTGATGTTAGCAGGGCGTTATGCTGCTACCGCAAGGTCACCAATCCCTTTCACCTTTCCATTCTCATCTGCTATCACCGCAGAGGGACACCTGCTTCTAAAGCTACCATCACACATTGGATCAAACAGGCCATTGAGTCTGCCTACATCCTGCAGAACAAGCCAGTGCCAGGTGGCATCTGAGCTCATGCCACTAGAACTCAAGCCACCACCTGGACGGAGAGGGCACAAGTTGCTCCACTGGATTTATTTATTTATTTATTTATTACAAGTTCTTATATACCGCACTATTCGGCATCAGCGCGGTTTACATTATAACATAAAGACCATAACAACAAGCTGTTTGGTTTACATCGAACAGGAGTACAAACTTGGAGAACCGGGGTAAACTATATACAAGAGATAATTACATAGAACAGAATAGAGTCTTAATAATATCAAGAACGGCATGGTGTGTTCATGAGTGGGTCACTTCCTCTGGTTCAATTGCTGGTAGGGTAGTATTGAAGGAAGAGGTGGTATTTGAGTGCCTTCCTGAACTGGAGTAGGTCAGTAATGGCCCTTATGTCGGAGGGTAGAGCGTTCCAGCATTTGGGTACATAGAAACTGAAGGCTCTGTTTGAGGTTGTCATGTTGCACTTTGTCAACGCCTTCGAGGTTGTCAGTAGGTTTACGGCTGATGTTCTTCTGGATCTGTTGGGGGGTACTGTGTGAATCAGATCTGTGAGTGAGGAGGATGAGATACCCTTGATTGCCTTGAATGATAGGACTAGGGTTTTAAAGATGATCCTCCCATGGATGGGGAGCCAGTGAAGCTGTTTAAGAATGGGAGTTACGTGGTCGCTTCTGGAGGCTCCGTAGAGGACTCTTGTTGCGGCATTCATGGCCATCTGTAATGGGCTAAGAGTGGATTGAGGGAGACCTTGTAATATGGCATTTGCAAAGTCGAAGTGTGGCAGGATTAGTGCTTGGTATATGGTTCGGAAGTCATCAGGGTCCAACATGGAGCGCATATGCCTAAGCGAGCGTATTTTGAAGTATACAGCTTTGACTATGTTATTTATGTGATGTTTCATATCCAGACGTTGGTCCAATGTAACTCCAAGGTATCTTATTGTTTCTTTAGCTTGTAGGTCAGCTTCCTTGACACTGACGTGGGCTGGAGGGGTGAAGTTGGGGTCTTTGGAGATGAAGAGCACCTCTGTTTTTTTATGTTGAATGCGAAGGTTTTGTGATTGGAGCCACTCTGAGACCGAATTGAGGCAGTCTACCAACGGTGCCAGGTCTAATTGAGTTGTGGAGAAAGGCATATATAAGAGAATGTCATCTGCGTATATCAAGCAGTTGACTTTGAAAGATCTTATGATGTCGCAGATGGGCTGCATGTATATGTTAAATAGTAGGGAAGACAATGAGGAACCTTGAGGCACACCTTGCTTTTGATGGAAGCGTTTTGACTCTTCTGTACCGGACTTCACATATTGCCATCTACCATCCAGGTAAGAGTTGCACCATTCTAATGCACTGTTGCAGATACCTTTCTCTTTCAGTCGTCCGAGGAGAATTTCGTGGCTTACTGAGTCGAACGCCGCAGCGATGTCTAAGAAGACGAGTACAAATCCTTGTCGGATGTTGTTAATGCCTGTGATAATGTCGTTGAATAGGTTCGTGAGAAGGGTCTCGACCCCGATATTCTCTGAACCCATGTTGGCAGTGATCTAGGGGCGCTGTGGTGTCTATATGATCTTGGATTTGCCGTTGTGCCTCCTTCTCAATTATCTTGGCTAAGAGGGGAATGCTAGCTATAGGCCTATAAGATTCGACCTTTTGCGGGTCTAGCTTGGGGTTTTTCAAAAGTGGCCTGATGGAAGTCTGCTTGAGTGCTGCAGGGAAGTACCCTGTTGTGAATGAGAGGTTCATTAGATTTGCAATGAAGGGGCTGCAGAGCGGCTACCTCGTCTTCCCTCTCGACTTTTGCCTGGCACTATTGCTTGGATCTCCATGTTCGGGAAGTGGCTCTGTTTGGGACCACCGTCTTGGCTGCCGCTTTTTCTTCCTGCTCAGAGGCGACTTTAGCTTTGGTACTCTCACTTGTCTGCACTGGTCCAACAGGATGAACTGGAAGGAGAAAACTTTCTTTAATTTCCGTTCCTGGATTCCTGCTAGATCAGTCCAGAACCTTCCCTGCTGCACTGTGTCGGCACCTAAGCAATGATCTCATCGGTATGCCTCTTCCATATACATACCTCTTGGCTTTAACCTACAACCTATATACAAGGCTATTTTGTTGCATGCTTCTGTTCTCACTACTTATTGTTTTTAAGGCCACTTGAAGCCAACCTGCTTGCTATGGATATACTGAGGCTAACCCCCTAGGAAAACAAGGTTATCTATCAAGGGTGATGTCATTAAGCTTCTAGAATTTTTCTCTCATCTGCTGACGGGACACAACCCATGTGTTTGGACTGGTCTAGCAGAAATCCAGGAAAGGAAATTAACAGTAAGTAAAGTTTCTCCATATGCACCAAGTCAGGTGCATGAAATTGACGAAGTCCTGAGATGTGTGTCTGTCCCCCTCTCATATATGCCATCATTTCTGCCAGCAGCACCAGAGGGTGCTAAGAGCTAGAATCAGACCAGGCATTCAAACTCTGGTGGATCCTGTTTGCTTCATGACCCTCAGGCTCCTCCTGCACTGGGGAGGGCTTCCCCCCGACAGTTTGATTCCCTGCAAAGTTTTCCCAGGATGGGTGGCACATGGGACATAAATCTCAGGATCCATGAGTGCAGGGTGCTAATTGCCAAGGCCAAGCAGTGGTACCGGTGGCCCGGGATCTGTTAAAATTTACCCCCGTGCTCCACCTAAGGCCGCAGGCACACACCAAAACAAAGCCACAGCAAAAGCATGCAGATAGGCCTAGTTGAAAGAGAAAAGCCTGTGCTGCTCACCATCAGTCCATCATTAATCTCCAGGCCCCCCGCTGTTGAGCAAACACTGCTGGAACTAGCAATGGCAGGGCAACAAAAATGCGGCTTAGTTGTCCCTTCAATGAGCCCAGACTGAGATCAATTCTCTCCAACTGCTTGGAGACTGAGTTTACTGGGGCTGGTGCCAGCTGCCTAAGAACATTTATGTCATCAGAGATGACAAGCTCAGTCTCCAAGCTGCTGGTGAGAGCTGACAACTCGTATGTCAGGACTGCTCTGGAGGGACAGTAAGAAACTGGAAAAAATGTGTTCCTATGCCTCCTGCCATTTGGTAACAAGACATCCTCTCTTACCAGTATTTAGAGAGATGGAAACAATAGGCTGGAAAGTAGTAAAGATGGGAGGGGGAAGCCAGTGATTAGTGCATCAGGAATAAAACTTAAGACTAAAGAGAAAATATTTTTTCACTCAACGTGTAATCAAACTCTGGAATTTGTTTCCGGAGGATGTAATAAAAGCTGTTAGTGTAGCTGGGTTTAAAAAAAGGTTTGGACAATTTCCTGGAGGAAAGGTCCATTAAAAGGGACCCAGGATATCACTGCTTGACCCAATACAAGCATTGAGGAACCTGTGTCTTTTGGGGAGACTGCTAGGTACATATGACCTAGATTGGCCACTGTTGGAAACAGGATACTGGGCTTTCTCCAGGACCAAGCAGGAAGTCAGTCCTCACATATGGGTGCCGACGGAGCCCCTGTGCGGAGCATTTCCCCAGCTTTCAAAGAAAGCCTTTGGGAATGCAGCGCACATGCGCGGTCCCCTTCCCGCCCAAGGGTGCCATCTTGCTCAGTCTTCTTTTTTCCGCGGAGCCAGACGGATGTATTTTCGTTTTACCCGAGGAAAAAGTTGATTTTATTCTGCGTGAACCTGTTTTTCTTCGGTTAGACGCCAATTTCCCTTTCGCGCCTGGGCCCGATACATCGGTATCCAGCCCGGATCTCTTTTTTCGTTTTTTGTCCTTAGTGACTAGCGTACGCGCTATTTTTTCTGTTTTCATTGGCAGCCGTCTTTTGACCTCGCAGGCGCCCTTTTTCCCCCCGATGGCTGCCAGCGGGTTTAAAAAGTGTGATCCGGTGTAAGAAACTCATGTCTCTCACCGACACACATGACTGCTGCCTCCGGTGCCTCGGACCCGATGGTCTGTTAGAGGACATTTTCCAAAAGACGTTAAGGAGTCGGCAGCACCAAAAGGAAAGAATCTTCAATGACTCCGCGTCCGGTCGGGCCCGGACCTCGTCAGAGGCCTCGACATCTTGGGACTCCGGCCCCAAGCAGTGTCAAGGCTCCTCTGAAAGGGGGTCTCCCTCACGGGAGCATCGCAAGAAGAAAAAACCCGCGAGGGCGGTGTCTGTGGACGCACTTGGCTCCTCGAGGGCCAAGTCGCATAGCCCCAAGCGCCATCCCAGGTCGTCGGAGAGGCCTGCAAAACAACCTCGTGTGGAGATGGAGTTCCCAGGTCACGTGAGTACTGTAGTCCTCGTGGACTCTCCTCCAGGGGAGCCAACGTCGGGCCTGGCGCTGCCGGGGCTCGAGTTGGGGGCTGCTGAGTCTCCTGAGCTCGGACTCAGGTTGACGGCCTTGGAGAGCAGCTTGGCTGCCTTCATCGAACAGCAGCGGGCACTGATCGCTGGTCTCACCGGTGCATCTGCGTCCAAGTCGACCCCAGAGGCCGAGTCGATCATCGGCCAAGATCTCCCTCGGCCTCCCGTTTGGGACCGAGGTCATCGACGCCAGTCCCCTCTGCGTCGGGGCGGATGGCATTGATGCCTGCCCGACCAGAACTGCTTGATTCCTCCGACGAGGAGTCCGGCTGGGAGACGGAGGATGAGGAGTCACCCGACACCTTTCGGACTCTGTGCGTCTCTTCGGACTCACCCGAGTCTGAACCTCGGAGAAGGTCCCCACCGGAGGATACCCGGTTCTTGGACTTTGTGCGGGATATGGCCAAGGCTTTGGCATTCCCCACGGATCCCGAGGAGGAGCCGAGGCCCTACAGTATGACTCTCCTCCAAAGGAGGCCTTTACTGTACCGGTTCCTCCGATGCTGAAACGGTTGCTCTTCGGCATGTGGGAGGTGCCGGCGTCGACACCGGTTTTAAGCAAGCGGGTCGATTCCATCTATCAAGTCCGCAAGAGCCCCGGGTTCCAAAAGGCACAATTACCGCACCACTCCATGGTTGTGGAATCGGCCATGCATCGTCTGAAGAGTCAGAAGAAGCACTCCTCGGTGCCTCCCGGCCAGGAGGCCCGGAACCTGGATGCCCTCGGTAAGAAGTGCTTCCAGGGCTCTATGCTTGCTTGCCGTGTCCAGACCTACCAGCTGTACATGGGCATGTACCTTCGAGACCTGGCAAAGGAGATTGCCGGGTCCTCTGCTGGTCTCTCTGAGGAACCTTTGCAGAGGTTCAATGCTCTGTCCTCGGTTATTCATGAGTGCTCGAAGTTTATCTCTCAAGCAGCCTATGATGGCTTTGAGGCTTCGGCCCGGGTAGCCGCGGCCGGCATCGGTGCACGCCATCAGGCCTGGCTACAGTCATCGGACCTCGAGCCATGGGTGCAGGATAAGTTGGTCGATGTCCCCTGCCGAGGTGAAAACCTCTTTGGCAAGCCCATGGCTGACAAGGCTGCAGAACTCGAGACCGAGACTCTTACCCGGACAAGGCTGTCCAGAAAAACCTCTGCCCCTTCTCAGAAGAAGGGCTCGGGGAAAAAGACCTTTTACCCGAGGAAGTCATCTGCCTATAAACAGTATCCTCATTTTCAGGTCTCTGTAGCTCCCAAACAGGGTCAGCAGGCCAAGGGGCAGGGTCATGGGCCCCGTAGGCAGAAAACCCCCAAGCCACCAGCTCCGGCTCTTGCACAGCAGGGAGCGGGGTTTTGACTCCAATGGCATAGCCACTCCTCCTCAGCTGGCCCCTATCAGCACTGGAGGCCGGCTGGCCCTGTACGCCCACAGGTAGTCAGCCGTCACAAGGGATACCTGGGTACTAAGTATAGTGCAGAAGGGCTATCTCCTCCACTTCCACCAGGTACCCCCCTCCTATTTTCCAGGGGAGCCTCCCAGACTTACTCCTGCAGGAGTTGGCAAGTCTTCTAAAGGAACAGGCAGTGGAACCGATGCCCCACCACCTGAGAGGTCAAGGCTTCTATTCCAGGTATTTCCTGGTACCAAAACGAACAGGAGGCCTCAGGCCCATCCTAGACTTGCGAAATCTGAACAAGTTCCTGGAGAGGGAAAAATTCAAGATGCTTACCCTTAGAATTCTGCTGCCCAACTCCAGCAGGGAGATTGGCTATGCTCCTTAGATCTAAAGAATGCTTATACTCACATCCTCATTCATCCAGACCACAGACAATATCTCAGATTTGTAGTGGGAGGAAACCACTATCAGTACAGAGTACTGCCTTTTGGCCTTACATCCGCCCCCAGGGTATTCACCAAGTGCCTAGCGGTGGTAGCAGCCTACGTCAGGGTTCAAGGCCTCTTTTTCTTTCCATACCTGGACGATTGGCTCATCAGGGGTCAATCCCTGCAAGAGGCCAATCAAACCACCCTTCGCACTGTCGCTCTGCTTCAGCACCTGGGGTTTGTTATAAACTTCGCAAAGTCCAGTTTGCACCCCTCCCAGAACATGGAGTTCATAGGAGCTCGACTAGACACCTTTCAGGCAAAGGCCTTTCTACCAGTGGACAGGGCCCACAGATTGATGGATCTAGCCAGGCTATTCCACAGCAATTCTCTGGTCTCCGCCAGACTATTTATTTACATTCTCTTATATACCGCGCTATTCTGCATCAGTGCGGTTTACATTGAACAAACTGAAATTACATTGAACAGTGCATTATAACTTGGAGATAACTATTTTACAGGGAACATGGGCTATGGAGGGTTAAGTGGCTTGCCCAAGACCACAAGGAGCACCTGTGGGACTAGAAACCCCAGTCCTTCCGGCCCGAGGTTGCTGTCCTCTAGTGGGATTTGAACCCCCGACCTGAAGTACCTTGTCCCAACCACTAGGCCACTCCTCCATCCTGAGACTGAGGCTCTTAGGCCACATGGCATCCACGGTCCATGTAACTCCAAATGCCCATCTACACATGAGGCCAGCTCAATGGGGACTCAGTGGCACCAAGCCACAGGAAGCCTCACAGACAAAGTGAGGGTGTCCAGCCTACTACAGTCTTCTCTGAAGTGGTGGCTTCATCTTCCGAATCTGCTGCAAGGGGTGCCTTTTCAAACACCTCCACACTCTCAGGTGCTGACAACCAATGCTTCTCTTCAGGGTTGGGGTGCACATTGCCAAGGGGCATGTACTCAAGGCCTGTGGTCTCCTTGGGAGGCCGCACAGCAGATCAATTTCTTGGAACTGAGAGCTATCCGCTTAGCCCTGAGAACTTTCTCCCATCTCATCTCTCGCCAGTCCATCTTGGTTCAGACGGACAATCAAGTTGCTATGTTCTATGTGAACAAACAAGGGGGCACAGGGTCCCACCTTTTATGTCAGAAAGCACAGAAACTGTGCTCCTGGGCAGTCAGTCACTGCATTCTTCTCAAAGCGGTCTATGTCCCAGGTCAGGAAAATTACCTGGCAGACAGATTGAGCAGGATCCTGCAACCGCACAAGTGGCAGTTGAATCCTCTAGTGGTTCAACAGATCTTCCTGAGATGGGGTCTTCCAACCATGGATCTCTTTGCCAGTCCTCTGAACCGTCAACTTCCCAGGTTCTGTTCCAGGCAACTGCATCCTTTCAGAGTTGCAGCAGATGTGTTTCTCATTCCATGGTCTATCGGCCTTCTATATGCGTTTCCTCCCACGCCTCTGGTGTCCCAGACGCTATTCAAGGTGCTCAGGGACAAGGCCTCGCTTATCCTGGTTCCCACTGCTTTTGCAACTAGCGGTGGACACTCCTCTTCCTCTGGGGAAGCAATCCGATCTCCTGTCTCAGGAGCAGGGATCTCTCTTACACCCCAATCTCCAGTCCCTCAATTTGATGGCCTGGCTGCTGAAAGGGTAGTTCTAGCGCCTTTACTATTGCCTAGGGAAGTGGAGGACATAGTCTTGGCCTCTAGGAGGCAGTCCACCAGAAAGTCTTATGCCCTTAAGTGGCGTAGATTCTCTACCTGGTGTACTCAACACAACGAGAATCCTTTCTCATGCCTGGTACCAGTGGTGCTGCAATACTTGCTTCACCTGTCCAACCTAGGCCTTAAATCCAATTCTGTTAGAGTTCATCTTAGTGCTCTTTCAGCACACCACTCACAGGTGGAGGGTCAGTCTCTATCCAGCCATCCTTTGGTGGCTCGCTTCCTCAGAGGCCTGCTTTTGCTTAAGCCTCCAGTGCGTCTACCTGCCCCTGAATGGGATTTAAATGTGGTCTTGCAACGGCTTACTTGCCCACCTTTTGAACCTATGGCTACTTGCCCTCTGCGTTTTCTCTCCTGGAAAGCGTTGTTTCTGGTAGCCCTTACCTCAGTGAGGCGAGTGAGTGAGCTTCAGGCCCTAGTTATCAGAAGCACCATATACTAGGTTCTATAGGAACAGAGTAGTCTTACGGACTCACCCTAAGTTCCTTCCAAAGGTTGTCATCTCCTTCCACCTCAATCAGGAGGTGGTTCTTCCGACTTTCTTTCCCAAGCCTCATGCCAGCCGGGCTGAGATGGTCTTCCATACCCTGGACTGTAGAAGGGCGTTGTCCTTCTACCTTGACCATATGCGGGAGCACCAGAGGGCGGTTCAGCTCTTCGTCTCTTTTGACCCCAATAAGTTGGGGTTGGCTGTCTCCAAGCATACTTTGTCCATATGGGTAGCTGACTGCATCGCCTGGGCTTACAGGGCAGCCGGCCTCTCGTTGCAGGGTCGAGTTACGGCTCATTGTGTCAGGGCGAAGGCTGCGTCAGTGGCTCATCTCCACTCTGTTCCGTTGGTAGACATCTGCCGGGCCGCTACTTGGTCTTCAAGCCAGACTTTTGCGGCCCACTACTGCCTTGAGAGGGAGTCCCGCAGGGACAGTGCTTTCGGGCAAGCGGTACTCCATAATCTCTTTGGGGTTTAGGCAACTCCTACCCTCTGGCCCTGGTGTTGGGCTACCGTTCGGGGGCGTTATCAGAGAAGATTCTGTTCTTGCATGCTGAGGCTCTAGAGGGAGCTCATAGTTTTGGTTTGGGGCCTCTGGTAGCCCTGAGCTGGGGAGTCCCATATGTGAGGACTGACTTCCTGCTTGGTCCTGGAGAAAGAGTAGTTACTCACCTGTAACAGGTGTTCTCCAGGAGCAGCAGGAATCAGTCCTCACAACCCTCCCTCCTCCCCTTGGAGTTGCAGTCATATGCTTTATTTTTGCTGTCTTTTAGCTATGTCATCAGACTGAGCAAGATGGCACCCTTGGGCGGGAAGGGGACCACACATGCGCGCTGCATTCCCAAAGGCTTTCTTTGAAAGCTGGGGAAATGCTCCGCACAGGGGCTCCGTCGGCACCCATATGTGAGGACTGTTTCCTGCTGCTCCTGGAGAACAC
Source organism: Ichthyophis bannanicus (assembly GCA_033557465.1). Classification (NCBI taxonomy): domain Eukaryota; kingdom Metazoa; phylum Chordata; class Amphibia; order Gymnophiona; family Ichthyophiidae; genus Ichthyophis; species Ichthyophis bannanicus. Next base: position 19,681,413 of record CM066037.1, on the reverse strand, counting down.
CTGTTATAGGTGAGTAACTACTCTTGACTGACCTTGGTCTGACCCAGTATGGCATTTCTTATGGTCAGAGAGGGCTTGTCTGGTCCATTTGATCTATTGTCCTATTCTGTGGGGCTGCGGATATGGAGCTTAAGTGATCTCAGCCTATGGAAACCATCCATGTAGTGTATAAACACCACATTTTTATTTTTTTATTTTTTTTTTAAGTGCCATCAAGTCAGTGTTGACTCCTAGCGACCCAGCTACCTCTGGGTTTTCTTGGCAATGTATCACCGGAAGTAGATTGCCAGCCTTTTCTTCCGAGGCAATAGAGGGTAAAGTGACTTGCCCAAGGTCACAAGGAGTGCCAGTGGGAATTGAACCCTTGATCTTCTGGGTATGAGACAGTTGCTCTAACCACTAGGCTACTCCTCCATTTTTATTTTACATGTCTACATAAGAGTCAGAGTCTTTGCAAGACTATTAGGTTTGCCGAATGACTTCAGCCACAAAGTTACTTTCTCTGTTTCCCTTTCTAGGTTTGTTCCTGATAAGGAGTTTTCTGGCTCTGACCGCAGGCAGCGCCGGGAGGGACCTGTTCAGTTTGAGGAAGATCCCTTTGGATTGGATAAGTTCTTAGAAGAAGCCAAACAGCATGGAGGCTCCAAGCGGCCATCCGATAGTGGACGCTCGAAGGAGCATGAGCATGAGGGCAAGAAGAGGAGGAAGGAGTGAATAGCATCTGGGCTTTAAGCTTTGACATGTAGTATTCAGGAAGAATGTCTTTCTGTAGAGTGCAGTGCACGCTATGAAATCAGACTTAAGCCAGCTCTGATTCATGTAAAAATATTATAAAGCTAACTTTTCCCTCTTTGTACAGAAAATGCTGGATGTCTGCTGCACTTCATTCATTCTGATATAAGCTTGTGATGGATTTGCTGTTGTACAGGGCTAACTTGATGATAGTGACTTATTTTATTCAAATACAAAAAAACTGTAAACTCAATTTTCTCCATTCATATTTATTTGGAGCTTATTTTTAATGTATAGAACACTGGAATTTAATTATCTATAATCCGTTCAAGCTGCTTGTTTGACAGTTGCTCACTCAGACCTCTTTTATTCTGCTGAACCTGGAGCTGAAATGAGAGAAAATCAAAATGTTGTCTTAGTGTCAGGTTTAAGGCTAACAAAAGTAGCATCAACTCACTCCATCCCCATGGGCAAAATGTTTAGCTGCTGGACCATAGAGGTTTTATACATTTGTAACATTCCTTCTCCCAACTCAAAAAAAACCCCAGATACAGTTCAGGTCTAGAAAGAAATCAGTTGTAAGACAAATAAAATAGTATTTTCCAAGCCCTCTGTCTGCTGAATATATGATTATCCCATTATGTTACCTCATAGTATTGTCTAGGTAGCTACTAGTTGCCGAGTTTAAAGTAAAGCAGCAGGCTGAATCAGTATATTCTTAAGTGACAGCACTTCTAGTGCCAGATCCAGGTATGTCTAAGCAGTAGCCAGATTGAAGCTGGTCCTACCAAGAGCGACTCATAATGGAGTCTGCCCAGGGGTACCTCAAGTCTGTTCTTCCATTTTGGACAGTGTGAGGTCAGTTCTTGTCCCAAAAGCAGCTTTATGAGCTACAAAGTTCTCAAAGAACCAATAGCCCTGCCTCTAGTTGGACTCAGCACAGATTCCATCACATCTGAACAAAGAAGGAGTGATGACTGTTTCCTTCTCCCAAGGATAGGTAAGTTTCTGCCCATTAAAGAAGTTAGTAATTTCTCATTCAGAAGCACCTAAAAGCTACTAAAGGTCTCAAATGAATATGCATTGGCATGTGCTGCCTCCATTTGTGAGGAAAGGCAATAAATACATACATCTCATGCATATTCATTGCAAATAGCCTTAGCCACAGATACTTGCCTAAAAAGGGACTGAATATCCTGAATGATCGAAATGTATGTGTAAATATAATCTATTTTTCATTTCTCTCCAAGATGCATGCGCTGTACAAAGCATAACTGTCCTGTAAAATAAAGGTGGTAGGGAGCAATTCAAGAACCCAATTGGGAGGGGAGGATGGGACAGTTAAGCCAAAAGCAAAGATGGAGGGGATGGTACAAGGCTTGGGAATACTGGATTTTGTCAGGATGATGGAGCAACCATCCTCCACTGAATTTCACCTGTTCTCCAGGATCAAGCAGGAAGTCAGTCCTCACATATGGGCGACATTGGCACTGACAGAGCTCCACACAGAACATTTTCCCAGCTTTCAAAGAAAGCCTCTGGGAATGCTACCACACATCTTATTCAGTCTCCTTTTATCCACGGAGCCCAACAGACGTAGTCCTCTACTTCCCTGGAAAAAGTTCTTAAAATCCTTCAAATTCTCCGGTTTGCATACTGGTTCCCTTCCCGCCTCGAGCCAGCACCTTTGGTGCTGTCCTCGGCTCTCGTTTCCTTTTTTTTTCCCCTTGAGGTTCTTCCTAAACAGACTTTCACGCCATTTTTCGCCTGAGGGTTGTCGATCCCGGCCGGGTGTTCTCCCACCATGACTCCCAGTGGGTTCAAGGACTGCGACCACTGGAGTTAGACTACTGTCTTCACTGCCTGGGTCCGGACCAAGACAGCTCCACCTGCGACCAGTGCCAGGCCATGACCCCCAAAACAAAACATAGTTGGAGTTGCAGGGGAAGCTGTTCCCAAGATCTGACTCTGCCCCGGGCCCCAAAGCCAGCACTGGGCATTCTCTGAGTCCCGCGGTGCCTCCAATGAAACCTGGCAAAGTCCCATGGCAGGACTCAGGCGACTCCAAGCAGCACTCTCAGTCTCGAGCCAGGAGTCCTCGGCCAGTAGAACCACGCCAGGACTCATGGTCCTCATCGAGGATGCACTCTCCAGAGTACCGGAATTGGACCCGAGGCCCTCTATGTCCATGCTAAGGGCTGCACAGCCAGCAGGCCTCAAGTCCCAAATGGCGGCCATGGAGCAGAGCATCTCCTCCATCCTGACCTTGCAGCAGGCGTTGGTGACTGGTTTTCTAATATCATTAGCCCTGGCACCAGGCCCCCCAATCTTGGGGGAATCCCTGAATGTCAAGCTGGGCACCTAGCACCATCAGCCTCAGGTAAGTCTTTTGTGTTGATGTCTTTCACCTGAATCTCTCAATATCCTTAATAAAGGTCTGTCCTTTGTTCCAACCACCCGGTTTGATTCTTTTCAATTTCATTTGGACTTTGAATGTTTTATGCGTAAATTACAATTAAAAAATTATTTTTCAAGTTTTCCGACTTCACAAGTTGATGGGGATAGGGTAGTTAGAGTAGAAGAGTCAATCTCATGAGTACGATTACCATTTCATTCTACTTGGATGCCACCAGGACCTATTTATTTATTTTTTATTTACTTCTCTTACATACCACGCTATTAAAATCAGTGCGGTTTACAATTGAACAAAAAACATACTGCAATGTCACACGACAATTGAGTTTTTACATTGAACATGGACAAGATAACCTGGGGGTAACTAATTACAGAGTAATTATGCATCCAGCCCTGGCAGTATATAAACAACTGGTTCTGCAGGATATAGAAATCTTAGAAAACAATACTAGACTACAGAACACTGCCTTGACACATCAGGAGAATCAAGTTTTAAGGGATTTAAGGGACAGGAGGGATATAGTCATAAGGCGAGCTGACAAGGGTGGGGCGGTAGTAGTAATGCAACATGATGAATATGTAGAAGAAGCTCTCATACAATTACAAGATAGGACGACTTATATAGAGCTAAGTGAAGATCCTAAACAGTTTTTACAGTCTGCTATTCAACAGTTGACAAAGATAGCTCTACAAAATAAACTGATTTCTAAAAAAGAGTTTGTTTTTAAATATGGTATCTCCTGGTACAGCAAAATTTTACACTGTACCAAAAATTCATAAAAATCTGCAGCGACCACCAGGACGCCCCATAGTATCGACTAGAGGCAGTGTATTGGAGCCGTTGTCCATCTATTTAGATTCTTATTTACGTCCCTTGTTACCCACCATACCATCGTATTTACGAGACACTACCCATTTTTTGAGAATTCTGCAAGACATGGCTGAATGGGCGACACATCCGGATACGGTGCTAGTCACCCTGGACGTTACCTCTCTGTACACAAGTATTCCCCAGCAGGAGGCTCTTGAAACAGTACAGCACACATTATCCCTTAGAGGGGATCTGTCTAACTCACATGTGGATTTCTTAATAGATCTAGCTAGACTGGCGATATTTAGAAACTATTTTATATTCGAGGGTAAATTGTATCAACAAATCTCAGGCATAACCATAGAAGCAACATGTGCTCCGTCTATTGCGAACTTTTATATGAGCACATTCGAGGCCTGGTGGTTACCAGATTCCCCTTATATAAGTAACCTTTTGTCTGCAAAAGGTTTATTGATGATGTGTTTTTGCTGTGGAAGGGAACTGAGGAACAGCTGTTAGAATTTTTACAGTGGATAAATTTATGTGATAATCATATAAAATTTACTCATGTGTATCACAGGAGGACTATCACATATCTAGATGTGAAAATCATCCGGGGAGAAAAAGACGACAGATAGAAATACCTTCTTACATTTTACAAGCAAGCACCCTCGACAATTAAAAGAAAGCCTCCCTTTTTCACAGTTTTTACGTTTTAGGAGAAATTGTTCTGAGGTACAGGATTTTAAGAGGCTAGCCAAAGTTCTAGTTCAGGATTTCATAGAGAGAGGTTATCCGAAGAAAGTAGTAAAAAGGGCCTATCATCGAGCCCTATATAACCACAGAAGCATATTATTGAATCTTCGAACCCCGTCTGAGAAAACAACTTGGGATTCAAACAAGATTAATTTGGTCACGGGTTTTTCCCCGTTGAGTAATTCTATACAGTGTGTTCTACACAAACATCGGAACGTTTTAAGGGCAGTCCCGGGGTTAGAAGATAAACAAATACGGTGTGTTTGGCAGAGAGGGCGATCTCCAGGAACAAGCAGGAATGAGGCTTCACATATGGGTACGTCGGTACCGACGGAGCCTGCACGGGAATGCTCCCCAGCATCCAATCAGAAAGCTTTTGGGAGCATCCCTCGCGCCTGCGCGCTGACTTCCCGCACTTTCCACTTCTTCTCCTCAGTTTTCGTTTTTCCACGGAGCCGGCAGGACGTCCTCCTGTCACCGCAGAAACTTTTTTCTTTAAATTCTTCATTTCTTGTGGTCGCGGCTGTTTTTCCCGCCGACACCGGTACCGACGGTGTTTTTTTCTTTCTTTTTTCTTAAACTCAGAGAGATTTTTCCCTCTGTTTCTGTCTTAACCTTTTGGGCCTACAAGGCCTCTCCATCATGGAGCCGCCTTCTCCTAAGAAGTGCCTTCACTATGGAAACACAGTTTTCTTTTTAGACTCCAATCTCTGGTGTCTAACCTGTTTGGGTCCTGACCCTTTTTCCCCTGAACTATCAGGCTGCAATGCTGAGAGAAGACCTTCCCTCTTTCGAGTTTCCCTCGATACCGTTTTCCCTCCTACAGTGAGGGCACCGGGTTTTTCTTCTCTACAGGATCAGGTAACCCACAGTCTGTTAAGACTTGCCAATCCTTGAGTGATAGGTCTCATGCCATGCATGATGACGGCTCCGGCCTTGCCCTCAAGACCCCATTGGCATTAAAACCCCGGCGGGAGTCTTCGGGCTCCAAAGCATTTCAGGGGTTTCAGGTTGTTCCTGGGGCTCACCCCTCACAGAACATACCTGAGCCGTGCTCGGGGGTGGTATCCGCTTCGAGCGGTACCGATACCCTGGCACCGGTGTCTAGTGTTCCACTCTTCACCAGGGATCGTCATCTGGCGTCCTCGGTACCTTCGGGACCGATCGATACGTTCCAGATTGACTTTCCTGTGTCTAAGCCATGTTCGGTGGTGGTACCCACTTCGAGTGGTACCGATACCCCGGCATTGGCACCGGTGTCGAGTGTTCCACTCTTCACCAGGGATCGTCATCTGACGTCCTCGGTACCTTCGGGACCGATGGATACGACCCAGAGTGACTTCCCTGTATCAGCATCGCCGGTACCACCACCGACGTCGGTGCACTCTAGACATGCATCGATAGACTCGCTCCCTTCGATGCCAAGTCTGGAATCGATATCTAGTCTAGATGACTGGATACCGACGCGCCTTGGAACCGACCCTTGTCGTTTCCGGATACGCAGTACCGAGGATACTCACTAAGACTCTCTGGTTACCTCGGTACCGCTTGAGCAGCCTCCGATGACGGCCTCGATGTCGATTCCTGAAGTTACATCGGTGCCATTGATCCTTTCCATGCCTAGTTTGGAATCGATACCTGGCATAGACGATGCAGTACTAACTGCCTCAAATTGTGACTGCCAGTATCATTATCCATCTAGTAAGGTTCTTTTTCTGCACCAGACCACTACATCCTCTGGTGCTCAGGCTGCATCTTCAACCTTAGCCTTCCCAGGGATGGTTCCCATTGGAGATCCTTCTTTTCAGAAGTTTCTCCTTGACATGGCAACCTTTCTTGCTATTCCTATCCCTGGCTGTAATCTTAACCAAGGCTCTCCTGCAGAAAAGGGAAATATAATGCTTCCTTTACATCATTCTTTGCAGGATCTTCTTCTGAGAATATGGGAATCACCTTTAAGGGTTCCCTCACCTTCTACAGCAACTAATGTTCTGTATCAGGTGCCCCCCTCTCCAGGGTTTCAAAAGAATCAACTTCCCCATCATTCCATTGTAGTGGAATCAGCAATGAGGAAGGTAAAAAGCAAGAAGAAGCATTCTTCTTATCCGCCAGATCGTGCTTCTAGAGCACTTGATGCCTTTGGACGTCAAACCTTCCAAACATCTATGCTGGCATCAAGAATTATTTCTTATATATTCTATATGAGTCTAACACTCCAGGAGGTCACAAAGAAATTATCTCTTTTGACTCCTTTTTTGTCAGAGCCTAAGGCTGCTGACTATTCCTTGCTTCTTAGTCATAGCCGGAATATCTCTTGGTTTCTTTCTCGTGCTTCTCTAGACTCTTTTGAGTCTGTTAGCAGATCCTCTGCTATTGCCATTGGAGCACGTCGTAGAGCCTGGCTCCAAGCTTCTGACTTGAACAGATGGGCACAACATACACTGGGTAATTCTCCTTGTACTGGAGAAAATCTCTTCAATAAGGAGGCTTTATGTCACGTTGCTCATTGCTCCACTGACTTCCCTGGTTCTGGAGACCATTCTAAGCCTTCTTCCCCAGGAGGTAGGAAATGTCCTACCAAGCCTTCTTTCCCTAAGAAAAGAAGGTTTCACTCTTCTCCTGCCCTTCATCCAGAGGTGCCCAAGCAAGGGACACCTCGTCCTAGTCTGAAGTTTCCAAATTCTAGCCAGTCTCAACATACCCAGCAACCATAGGTTCTGGAGGTTACAATCTACAGTTAACCTCTTCTTAACAGAAGTTTGTTCACTGTTTTTTCTTAAAGCTCTACACTGGGGTTTTCCTTTTTCAGTATGCTAAGCTGTCAGGATATTCTTGTCCATGGGTTGCAGAATTCTCCTCTTCTTACTACCAAGAAGGGAGGTTACAACTATCTCATGATAGTTTCTGTCCCAACATGAACATTTTTTCCTTCAGCTGACTCGCCATATGGGTAAGTCACCCTCCCCCTCTCATCCAGGGTTTCCCCTGACTGAGTGGTACCATACTGAAAAGCTTCTCTAGCTTTCATGCCAGTGTAGACTTTTTGTTTCCTTGAATACATTCTCAAGATAACTCATCAGTCAGGGACAGGAATATCTCCTCTCCCTTTGTCTGTTTCTCTTTGTTTTGCACAGTAAGATTCTCTCTGCTGTCTTTTTCAGCTGCTGTGCATGCAGGAGTTCCAGTGATTGAACTACTGGTACTTTTCCACAAGTTCCAGTCTTATCTTCCACAATTTTTGTCTAGCCTAGGTAGTGATTCCAAGCTAGTCCTCATCTATCTTGGATAATCCTACTCACTTTAGGCTCCTCACATTATCTTCTTTCTAGCCATCTCCTTTTCCTAGGATGTGGCAACACACCTGACTTCAGTCAGTTTTATCTCATAATTCTCCTGCACAATGCTCTCTGCAATCTTCAGAGAAGCTTTCTACTATGGGCCCTTGCTACAGAGCATTGATCTTTGTCTCTGAGGGCTATTCTATATAGTAGAAAAAAAGCTTATAAATCATTCTCATGACTGTGAGGGTTCTCCACACCCTCTTGTCTCCTGTTATAATTCAGAATATAAGCTTTTTTTGCGTGAATATCCAAGGCTATTAGTAACGTATGATACCCCTATGTCCCTCCAGTGGGTCCTCCTGGTATCTCCTCTATGCGTTTCTACCCATCTACCATGTCAGAGTTCTAAAGGACTCTCGACTTGCTCTTTACAGACTGATATTATCCTCTGTTTTTCACGCAACCATCCTGGTTATTTTATTGGATTGCATTCCTGCATCCTCTTAGCCCACGGAAATAGATTCTCTATATATCTGTCAAGTGGGTTTCACCCTCTTTGTTATTGGATGAATCTTTCCCCTCACATTCCCCATGTGAATGTTCTTATGGGGCTTAGTGTATCTTCAGACTTATTGTCATGTATGTAAATATCTCTATATATTCCTCTACATACATATGTCTGTAAGTTGTGTGTGCATAATTATGCCCCCATATATATATATATATATATATATATATATAGTAATTAGATCTTACCTGCTAATTGCTGTTCCTGAAGGAACGACAGTCCAGTCCCTTCACTTCTGGGTTGCGCAACCGTTCCAGCAGCTTGGAGGCTGAGCCCACCTTTTTGGGGGATGGAGCGGTATAAATACCACTGGGACCACCCACCCACTCCAGTATTCGATTGAAAAAGCAGATCTAACCAACTTCTACTGGAAACTTATCCCTAAAACACTCAAACCTATGTAACAGGTATATATATTGAAATTATTATGTCCTTTTTTTTTTAAAGGAAAACAAAGGAAGACCAAGGAGAGGAGGCCTGGGAAGCTGGAGGAGATGTCTGCTTCTAACCGAGTCGGCTTCCTCCCGCACTTCTTCATGCCGTACTGAGCTACGGCCCCAACAATGCCTGGCCCTGAACCCGATGTCTGAAACGGTTGCCGGAACGGGTGGGATCAGGGACTGGACTGTCGTTCCTTCAGGAACAGCAATTAGCAGGTAAGATCTAATTACTATTTCCTTATCGTCACTCCAGTCCAGTCCCTTCACTTCTGGGAAGTACCAGAGCAGTTCACCCCTGGGAGGGTTTCCGGCATACCGGACTGAAGAACCGCTAGCCCGAACCGGGCGTCCGCTGCACTCTGCACGTCCAACCTATAGTGCTTGGAGAAGGTATGCAGCGATGACCAAGTCGCTGCCCTACAGATGTCCAGCGGAGGCACCAGGGAAAACTCCGCCCAAGAGGCCGCCTGAGCCCTAGTGGAGTGGGCCCGCAGTCCCACCGGAACCTGCTTCCCCTTCAGGATGTAAGCGGAGGCAATCGCCTCTCTGATCCACCTGGAGATGGAGGCCTTGGCCGCCGCCTCCCCCTTGTGCAGCCCTCCAAACTGGATGAATAGACGGTCGGACTTTCGGAATGGCGCTGTACGAGAGAGGTAACGTTTCAAGATTCTCTGGACGTCTAGTAGACGCAGCCTGTTGTCTGTACCTACCTGCCCCTTAGACGCTAAGACTGGTAGGGTAACTGTCTGGTTTACATGAAAAGGAGAGATAACCTTGGGTAAAAAGGACGGTACTGTACGCAGAACCACCTTGTCCTTGAGAAATGCCAGGAAGGGGGGCTGGGACGAGAGCGCCTGCAATTCTGAGACCCTTCTGGCCGAGCAAATGGCGACCAGGAAGACTGTCTTTAGAGTTAAATCCTTCAAGGAGGCTCTCTTCACTGGCTCGAAGGGTTCCCCGGCCAAGGCACTTAGCACTAAGTTGAGATCCCAAGGGGGGATAACCGACCTCCGTTGCGGACGTAGCCGACTAACCGCTCGTAGGAACCTGGCCACGTCGGGGTGCGCCCCTAAGGGCCTGCCCCGGACCTTTCCTCTATAGCAAGAGATAGCTGCCAACTGAACCCGCAAGGAGCTATGCGCCAGACCCTTTTCGAAACCTGCTTGCAAGAAGTCCAGAATCTCCGGAACCGAGGCTGAAAGTGGTTTCCGACGATGCTCCGCGCACCAAGCTTCGAAGATGCGCCAAACTCTTACATAAGAAAGGCAGGTCGAGCGCTTTTTGGCCTTCAGAAGAGTCGAGATTACCGCTCCTGAGTAGCCTCGTTTTAGCAGCCGCGCCCTCTCAATAGCCAGGCCGTAAGCGAGAACCGATCCACCTGAGGCATCCTGACCGGACCCTGCCTCAGCAGGTCCCTTTTGAGAGGGAGCCGCCAAGGACGGTCGGCGAGCAGTCTGACCAGATCGGCATACCATGGGCGACGAGGCCAATCCGGGGCTATGAGAATTACCAAGCCCTGGTGAGTCTCTACCCGTTGGAGAACTTTCCCGATCATAGCCCAAGGGGGGAATACATAGAGAAGACCCTCCGAAGGCCACTTTTGAGACAGGGCATCTAACCCTTCGGACATCCTTTCCTTCCTTCGGCTGAAGAACCTGTCCACCTTGGCTGTAGAGAACCGTGCCATGAGGTCCATGACTGGGCAGCCCCAAAGGGCTACTATCTGGTTGAAGGTCTCCTGTTCTAGCTCCCATTCCCCGTGGTCTATCTTGCACCTGCTGAGGAAGTCGGCCGTGACGTTGTCCTCTCCCGCCACGTGCTGCGCTGACAGAGCTAGTAGGCGGGACTCCGCCCACTGGAAAAGAGAGTCCGCCTCCTTCTCTAAGGCGCGACTGCTGGTGCCTCCCTGGTGATTGATGTAGGCCACCGCGGTGACATTGTCGGAGAGAACTCGGATAGCCTTTCCTTGCACTAATAACCTGAATGCCTTGAGAGCCAGAGTGACAGCCCGCAATTCCAGTCTGTTGATGGGCCACTGCGATTCCAACTGTGACCAGAGACCCTGGACGAACTGGTCCTCGCAGTGTGCTCCCCAGCCTGTCAGACTGGCATCCGTCGTCAACAACACCCACTGATGGGGATCGAGGGGCATTCCGCGGTCCAGGTTCTTCGGGCACCTCCACCATTGGAGGGACTGTTTGGTCCGAGGAGCGCAAGGTAATTGCATCGAGAGGGGCTGATGTTGGGGAGACCAACGACGCAATAGCGCCCTCTGCAACGGTCGCATGTGGGCCCTGGCCCATGGCACCACCTCTATTGATGCCGCCATAGTTCCCAGAACTTGGAGATAATGCCAGGCTGAGGGACTTCGTCTGGCCAGAAACTGAGTGATTAGAACTCTTAGATCCCTTGATCTTGACCGTGACAGGAACACCCTGCCCCTGAGGGTGTCGAATCTTGCTCCGAGGTACTCGAGATCCTGAGAGGGAGTCAACCTGCTCTTTGTCCGGTTGATGACCCACCCCAACTCCTCTAGGACCTGAATCACTCTGGCCGTTGCCGCGTGGCTTTCCGGAGCCGACTTTGCGCGTATTAGCCAGTCGTCCAAGTAGGGGTGTACTAAGATGCCCTCCTTTCTTAGGAAGGCCGCCACTACGACCATTACCTTGGTGAACGTCCTGGGGGCCGTGGCTAGGCCAAAGGGTAGGGCCTGGAACTGAAAGTGGCCTCTTGGTACTGCGAATCTCAGGAATTGTTGATGGGACTTCCTGACCGGGATGTGCAAGTAGGCTTCCGTCAAGTCGAGGGAAGTGAGGAATTCGCCTCCTCTCACAGCCGCTATGACTGAACGTAGGGTCTCCATCCGAAAGTGAGGAACCCTGAGGCAGCGGTTGACTTGTTTTAGATCTAGGATTGGCCGAAAGGAATCCTCCCTTTTCGGGACCACAAAGTAAATCGAGTATCGACCGAATCCGCATTGGTCTGGGGGAACTGGAATTACCGCCCCTAATGCTATTAGACGGGCGAGGGTAGACTCGACCGCTGCCCTTTTTGCTGGAGCTCCACAGGGCGACTGAACGAAGGCTGGTGGGATTTGCTTTGCGAATTCTAGCGCGTAGCCTTCTCTGATCACCTCTAGAACCCATTGATCGGACGTGACCCGGGTCCAGGCGGGGAGAAACAGCCTCAGGCGGCCGCCTACCGGGCGTTCTTCCCCCTGGACCCCCGACACCTCATTGTTGTTTCCTAGGGCCCGAGAAGGAGGAGGAAGAGGAGGAGGAGGAGGAAGCTCCAAATCCCCTACCTGCCCCTCGAAAACTTCTGAAACCTTGACCCTTAGAGGGAAACCGGCCCCTGGAGAAGGGGTTTGATCTGGCTGAACGAAATCTCCGCGTCTCCCTAGGCTGAGAGCGCACAGGGGCTTGGGAGCGGCCTAGCCTCGGTCTATCTTCCGGGAGCCTACCTCCCTTGGACTCGCCCAGATCCTTGACCAGCTTCTCCAGATCCTCCCCAAATAAGAGTTTCCCTTTAAAAGGGAGCCGACTTAGTCGAGCCTTCGAGGAGGCATCAGCTGCCCAATTACGTAGCCACAGATAACGCCTGGCCACCACCACCGAGGCCATGTTTTTGGCTAGGCTTCTGATGAGGTCATACTGACTATCCGCCAAGTAGGCTGCGCCGGATACCACTTTGGCTGAGTTTGCCTGGATCTCGGCCAAAGAGTCTTCTGACTGAAGCTGCTGAGCCCATCTTAGGCAGGCTCGAGCTACCCAGGCTCCTGACACGGAGGCCTGTAATGCCAGGGCGCTTACATCAAAGGCTTGTTTCAGGAGAGTATCCAGCTTCCTGTCCTGTGCGTCCTTTAAGGCCGAACTGCCCTCAACTGGGATAGTCGTCTTCTTAGTGACTGCAGATACCGCTGCATCCACCCTGGGTGATTTTAGTAGTTCCTTATCTGACTCTGGGAGAGGGTATAGGCGAGACATGGTTCGGACCCCTCTTAGGCTGGATTCCGGTTGGTCCCATTCTTCCTGGATCATCTGGCGTACTACTCTGTGGACCGGAAAAACCTTCTGGGATTTCCTAATGGCCTGTATTAAGGGGTCCTCCAATGCCTCCTCCTGCGATGGTACATCTGAGGCCACATTGAGTACTTTTAAGGATTCATTAATTAGCGCCGGGAGCTCCTCTCTCCTAAAGACCCTAACTATCCGAGATTGATCTTCTTCCGGAATCTCTCCTTCTTCCAGCTCCTCCTCCTCCTCGTCCAAATCCATCGCCGAACCCTCCTCCTCCGGAGTCCCCTGGGAAAAGGACGGTAGGAGATCCTCCCCGTCCAGCCGCTGACGCTTAGAAGGGATGCTGGATTCAGGATTGATCGCCCCTAGGCGTCTGGATGAACTCTCCTCCCCTGGTGTGGTAACCCCATCTGCCCCCAGGCCCTGCTTGCGCAGGCAGTAGGCCTTATGGAGTAAAAGGATGAAGTCAGGGGAGAAGAATTCTCCGTCCCCTCCTGCACTCGAGGGAGGGGGTGGAGGAAGCAGAGGAGGCGTGGGAAGCTCCGAGGGGGTAGAGACCGAACCCTGGGATCCCCCTTCCCCTACTAGAGGGTCAGATGAACCCTGGGAAGGCTGCAATATCTCCTGTTCCACTGATGTAGCCACTGCGGTGCAGCTCCTGCAGATTCCTGTCTCTGCGGAGGTGCCCCTGCGTGTCCCACATGAAGGACAGCGTGGCTTGGAAGCCATGGTGAAAGGTTGGGGCTTAACTTTGTAGGCCCTTGTCCCCCAAAGCCCAATTTCCCTTAGGACACAATTCCTACCAATACCCCTAGGAGAGCTAAAGGGGGGATCCCTTAAACAAAGACCAATTGGGCTGCCAAAAAGATAAATGCAATTAAAATAAATGCTAAATAAAAATAGAACAGAAATCGAGCCTGAAACAAACGAAATTAATAAACTAATTCCCAAAATTAACTCGAAATTAAATGAAAATTAGTGGCTAGCACTACTTTGTCCCCTAAGGGAAGTACTTGCAGTTTGCAGATTGCCGATCCTGGGCCCGATGCTGCGAATCCCACCCGAGGGCTCTACACGTGGTAGGCCTCACCACGTGGAGCCTGCTCGGGGAAAAAAGAGACTCCGGCGTCTGCCAACACTCCCCCGCTGAGCCCGATGCTGAGCCCTTGCAGAATCACGAGTGCGATTGCCGTCTGATCGCACCGTGAGAAGACCGGGGTACCGCGTGGATCCTCTCCGCGGTCAGCCTGGCCAGGCCGGAATGGAAGGCTTCCCCCCGGTTGCCGCTGCAGCCTCTAGCGCTCAGCCACCTTCAGGGCTTCGGCGCGAGGCTGTTTCTCCCCTCAAGGTAAGAGCCCGAAGTGTAGGAAGCCGGGTAGAGCAGAGCACCTCCTCGCTGCTACAACCCGGGGCTTTCTCTGCGAGCCGCGTCGGGCGCCGGAGTGGGGGGGGGGGGGGGAGGGAGAAGAAACAATTCTTAAAGGAGCAGAGCCCCTAAAATTACTGAAAGTAAAAATTAAAGTAAAAATTAAACACAAATTAAGCTAAAATAAAGCTAAAAATTAAGGAAACTAAGCAAATTAAAGTAGGACTCCAGTAAGCCCCAGGCTTACGGAACCCTCCAGCTGCTTGGAGGCTGAGAATACTGGAGTGGGTGGGTGGTCCCAGTGGTATTTATACCGCTCCATCCCCCAAAAAGGTGGGCTCAGCCTCCAAGCTGCTGGAAGGGTTGCGCAACCCAGAAGTGAAGGGACTGGACTGGAGTGACGATAAGGAACCACCTATATACATATTTCTGCATATCTAGATATACATATATATAGAGGTATATATATATCTCTGTTGGGAGACCTTTAGAGATCGATATGTATTACATACTATCTCCTCACTGTCTATGCTATAGCAATTTGTACCTTTCTCAGAGGTTACACACAGTGGGCTCCTTTTTTCATACTGTTCCTTAGTATGTGGGGACTGTTATGCTCACAACCACTACTGTGGTGATAACAGCTTCCGCTTTGCTCTAGGTCTCCCTATCCTTGAAGATTCAAGCTTCAATATCTTTCCTATCTCTCATCAGCTAGGAAAGATAGTGCACATCTTCAATGTTTTTGAGTACACATTGTTCTGCTTGGGAATATGGGCTTTTTCCATAACCCTTCTTCCCTCCAAGACTGGGCTAGTTGTCCAAATCGGTCAGTCTTCTTTTAGTCCTCAATGTTATGACTCTGTACCTAAAAGAGTTTTCAGCTTTTTCTCATAAAGCTTTCCATTGAAGATCTGACGTTCTAATCCTACCCCAGTTGACACCTGGATCACCTGCTAATTCCAGGTCTGGACCTTCACCCTCACTGCTGTGAAGTCACCTTGAGGATTCCGCTACTGCATATCCAGTAGACTCCATCCCGCTTTCTACTTCCTACAATCCAGTAGGTAAGCTCCATATTATACCTGTTCATTAAATAATTTTAATGGTACTTATCATACATGCCATGGACTCCTCTCCTGTAGTCCTTGGGTTTGCTGTTTTCCTTACAGCTCTTCTATTCTCAACTCCTACCCTCCATTCCCTCATGGGGTGCTGGAGATCCTGTGTGGGAAATGCATTCCTGATCCAGGAACATGCATTTTATGGATCTCCCCCTGGCATCTCTAGCTAGGGAGTCCCCATATGTGAAGACTCATTCCTGCTTGTTCCCGGAGATAGCACAGTTACTTACCTGTAACAGGTGATCTCTGGGAACAGCAGGAATAAGTTTTCACAACCCATCCACCTCCCCTAGGAGTTGTATCTATCTGTCTTCCTTTCCTCTTTCTCAGCTATGAAACTCAACTGAGGAGAAGAAGTGGAAAGGGCGGGAAGTCAGCGCGCAGGCGCGAGGGATGCTGGGGAGCATTCCCGTGCAGGCTCCGTCGGTACCGACGTACCCATATGTGAAGACTTATTCCTGCTGTTCCCAGAGATCACCTGTTACAGGTAAGTAACTGTGCTTAATCTAAAAGAGTGGTCGAGTCCTGTGGTTTTGGCCCCAGTAACTTCGGTCCCATGGGGAGGTAGTCATAAAAAGTGTGGGCATTGTGATATTTGCAAGATTACATTGGAACTATCTATATTTACTTATCACGGAATTGATTATCCCCTTCTGTTTCACACCACTTGTGAATCCGAAGCAGTGGTTTATGGGATCCAATGTCCCTGTGGATTACTCTATGTGGGGAAAACTATACGCCCTTTGAGAGTGCGCATACATGAACACAGGAGTAGGTTGAAGTGTCGCAAGTTAGAAGCCCTGATAGTTCCACATTGCATTGCAGAAGGTCATACTTTTAACCAACTTCGTTGTTTTGTGCTTGACAAAGTGGAGGAAGCTAGTAAGGGGAAAACGTTAGACAAAATTCTCCTGCTAAGAGAACAGCGATAGATACACAGATTGGATTCAGTCATCCCCACAGGATTGAACACTACCATAGACTGGGCAGAATGTATATAAAGTCTATGGTAGGGTTCACGGGTAACAACAGCATGGTCCAACCCTGTGACTAAATTATAAAATCTTCTTAGAAGAATAAATAATATTTTCTACTTTCACCATTTATTAGTTATGGGTAAGGCAAAAGGTTTAGGATAATCAGTTCCTTGGGAAGGAGCATAGTAGTGAGGATCATCGAATGTGTTATTATTGAGTGACACATCAGGGGTTAAAGGTCAGTCAAGAACAATTACAGTCAAACCTCGGTTTTCATGATTAATCCGTTCGAAAAAATCTGACTAAAACCGAAACGTATGAAAACTGAAGCAATATTTCCCATAAGAAATAATGTAAATCCAATTAATCCGTTCCAGACACCCAAAAACATTCACAAAAATACATTTTATAGAGAATAACTATATTTTTACATACAGAAAACAATGAGAAATAAATATAAATGACTAATGAAATGGATAAATGAACATTTAACATCACTGAAAGCAAGCTAAGTTCAGTACTGTACAGTACAGTATGTTAACATCTGGCCTTAGCCACCCCTGACAAGCTGCTGTGCCCTGCTCTCTTCGGAATCACATTGGATTCAGCCCATTAAAATACCTTTACATTATCTGCTCAATGCTTCAGAATGGCAGAAAATCTTAATGATATAGCTTCAGACGTACCATGCAAGAGAAAGAACTGCCTCCCACATTCATGCAACATCTCCTGCTTACGTTGACAGCTTTTCTTCCCTGCTACCTCCGAGCCTGAGGGGGCGCTCCAGAGAACGGGCAGGCGGTGGACGAGATCGGGACCTTCCTCTCGGCGCAATCCTTGCCTCTCTGACTCTGACCAGGCTCGATGATGTGTTTCATTTACGTGCTCAGCTGGCTTTTGCTTCTGAGTCCGGGGGGGCAGTGCTGCCGGGACCGGGCAGGCGTTCTGGCAATGTATAAAGAATGGTGTGCAGCGCGAGGGTGTATGTATTTACAGTACTGTACTTTACGAAAACCGAGGCGATGTACGAGAACCAGGACAAAATCTCAGTCAAAAGACGTTGAAAACCGATGCGATGTATGAAAACCGGGACAAAATCTCAGTCAAAAAAGACGTTGAAAACCGAAGCGTATGAAAACCGGGGCAAATGAAAACCGAGGTTTGACTGTACTTCGCATGCGTGGCGTCTAAGAAGAATCGGAAAGAACTCCAAGGTAGACGTGGGCAGCATTGACATAGTAAGTGAGAGTTTTTAGTGTTTGTTGATTTTTAGATTGGTGGGATTTTCTAATTGTATAGGGATAGTTGAAAGAGGGTTTAGATATAAGAGAAGTCTTGTGTTTTAATTTCAGAATACTGTGGATGAGATCTGACGAAACTGTGGCTATGAAATGCCTCAGTGGTGCCCAGGCAGAGCGTTGAGATCTACACCGAGATCTTTGAAGCTGAGGGAAGCTCCCGACAGAGTGACAGCTAAGTGACGCAGAATTTCCATTGTGTTTGCTTATATTGAGATGTGATACCTCTACAGAGTATGATAGAGCTGAATCTCTTTTGGAGTTCTGGTAGAAACTGTCGCTTAATTAGTATTCCAGTTTTGGGATAAAAGTTAAGCCAGTTTCCGGTTATTTTTGTGGGAGTGTACAAAATTGGGAGTACAGCGGCGAGTTTGTAAATGCAAATGGTCACTGATGTTCTGAGACGACATTAAGAAAGACATTAGTCTGAATGGTGGACAAAGTTCTGAGACCAGTTTTTTCGCCAGCTGTGTGTTTGAATATTGACACTTTTTGTTCAAATTTAAAAAAGAATTTCTAAAATTCTTTAAAAAGATTTTTTTTACCATTGTTTGAGTTGGATGTATTTTTCTAGCTTTCCACCTCAATCAGGAGGTGGTTCTCCCCACAACCTCATGCCAGTAAGGCAGAGTCGGTTCTGCATCTGTTGGATTGTAAGAAAGCCCACCACAATGCTCCTCAACTCTTGTCTCTTATGACCTCAGCAGGCTGGGGCTACCTGTGACCAAGCAAACCCTGTCCACTTGGGTGGCGAAATGTATTGCCCTCGCTTATGAGCGAGCTGGCCTCTCCCTAGAGCATTGGATCACTGCTCATCGTGTGAGGGCTATGTCCATGTTGGTGGCCAACCTACACTCAGTGACAGAAATTTGCAAAGCTGCCACATGGTCTTCGGTGCATATGTTTGCAGCTCACTACTGCCTTGAGAGCGAGTCCTGCAGGATCAGTGCCTTGGGCCAGGGAGTAATCCGAAGCATTCTCAGTACATAGGCAACTCCTGCCCTCCGATCCTTCTGTGTTCAGGCTGCTGGGGTCTGCAGAGTCTCTTGGTAGGGACTCGCCCTCTGCAACTCTCAGCCTCCCTATTAGTAGCGGTTGGTGGTGTCATGGTTTGGTCCCTAGCAGCCTAGAGCTAGGGAGTCCCATAGTTGAGGACTGACTATGCTTTCTCCAGGAACAAGCAGGAAGTTACTCATATGTAACAGGTGTTCTCCAGGGACAGCAGGAATCAGTCCTCACAACTCTCCCTTCTCCCCTGGAAGTTTATTTATTTTACGTCTCTTCTATACCGTGCTATTCACATCAGTGCGGTGTACATTTAACAGAACCTTATACAGTGCAGCCAGAAACAGCAGGAATTTAGTCTTCACAACCCACCTTCCTCCCCTAAGAGTTGTAGGGTTTTTCTCTTTTCTCTCTGCTACAAACTCAACTGAGGAGGGAGAGTTCCAAGAGTGGGAAGACAGCGAGGCAGGCGCAGTGGGATGCTCCCAAAGCTTTCCTATTGGACACTGAGGAGCGTTCCCATGCAGGCTCAG
Source organism: Ichthyophis bannanicus (assembly GCA_033557465.1). NCBI lineage: Eukaryota > Metazoa > Chordata > Amphibia > Gymnophiona > Ichthyophiidae > Ichthyophis > Ichthyophis bannanicus. The sequence continues at coordinate 19,662,088 of CM066037.1, read as the reverse complement.
TAGGTACTGACGTCACCTATATGTGAAACTAAATTCCTGCTATTCCTGGAGATCACCTGTTACAGATGAGTAACTATGCTTTAGTATCGCTTGGTTTAAAAAAAGGTTTGGACAAGTTCTGGAGGAAAGGTTTAAAAACAACCCGGAAAATCCACTGCTTATCCCAGGAAAAGCAGTGTTGAACCTGTCTACCTTTTTGTGACTTGGATTGACCATTGTTGAATACAGGATATTGGGCTTGATGGACCTTGGTCTGACATTTATGTACGCCCAAATCCTTTTCCTGGGTGGTGGTTCCTAATGTGGAACCTTGCATCCTGTGTTCTTTCCTAAATGCATTTCATTTGCCATTTGGACACCCAGTCTCCCAATTTATCAAAGTCCTCTTGTATTTTAACAGCTTTGAATAATTTTCTCTCATTTGTAAATTTGATCACTTTGCTCGTTGTTCCTATTTCCAGGTCATTTATTAATATGTTAAAAAGCAGCAGGCCGTTCCTATTCCTGGGGTACTCCACTAGGCCCTACTCTGTGCTTTCTATCTTTTAACCAGTTTCCTGATCCACAGTAGTACACTGCCTCCTATCCCATGACTTTTTAATTTCCGCAGGAGTCTGTCATGAAACGCTTTATGAAAATTGACCAGCTCACCTTTATCTACCTGTTTATTCACAGGGTACTACAAATGATTAATCACAGATTACTAATAGTAGCTCTACAATCTCATATTTCTGTTCTTTTAACACTCTGGAATGTATGCCATCCAGTCCAGATAATTTGCTGTTCTTTATCAATTAGCTGTATTACATTTTCCTTATTTACCTATTTGTTTTAATTCCTCTGATACATTACCTTTTAAAGAACCTTTCTGGCATGGGTATGTTTGCTATATCATCTTCAGTAAAGATTGAATGATTTTTTTGTTTCAATCTCTCCACTAAGGTCTTGTCTTCTCTTCTCTCAGTGCACCTTCCCATCTCCTCCATCATATAATGGTCCAACTGACTTCCTCACAGGTGTTTTGCTATGAATATATTAGAAACATTTTTATTTTGCGCTTTTGCTTCCAAAGCAAGCCTCTTTTCCTCTTCTATGGCACGCTGTGACAGAAGAGAGGTGACCTCTTGCAGCAGGAAAGCAGCGAGTGGGAGTATGCTGGTAAATGAAGCCTTATACCCCTCTCGCACTATGGTTAGTGGCCACTGCTCTGAGGTAATACGTTGCCACCTGTGGGCATAATGGTAAAGTCTGCCTGCCCTGTGGAGGTTCTCCAGGAAGAAGTTAAAAAAACAGGCGCAGATTGGGTTTGCACAATTGGTTGATTTTTAGGAGCCTGTGGCTTCTTGTGTTGCTTGGGAGGCTGCTGCCTGTTCTGGGTACCCTGAGGTTGGTATTGAGAAGCTGAGGGGTAAGAAGGGTAAAATTTCTTCTTCTTACCCTAGAAAGCTTTCTTTGCAGCCGCTTTCTTCCTGGCAGGATTAGCAGTTGTTTTGGAAAGCCTACTGAGGGTGGTATTCTCAGATTCTAACTGAGAAGCTGCATCTTGCCAACCCTTCCTGTACAGGGAATATTACCCAGCTTGTCTTGTCTCATTGTTCAAGGTCTGATGCTTGAAGCCATGCAATCCTACGTGCACCATTGCAGATGGACGTTGCTCTACTACTGCACTTAAAACAGTCAAAGGATGCCCTATTGACAAACTTGGAAACATACTGGGCATGTTTGACTAATATAAGATAGTCTTCCCTCTTATCTGAGAGAAGAGCCACTGATTCCAGAGTCCTAGTTACCTCCTTAAGGAACATACCCATGTAGAAACTTATGATTCCTAGCATTCTATTTGCTTTCTTGACCGCCACTGCACAGAGGAGTTCAGTGTATTATCCACAATGATGCCTAAATATTTTTCCTGGGTAGTGGTTCCTAAATGTGGAACCTTACATCGTGGAAACAGTTTGAATTGTTCTTTCCTAGGTGCACAGCTTTGCACTTGTCCACATTAAATTTCATCTGCCATTTGGATGTGAAGTCTTCCAATTTATTAAGGTCCTCTTGAAATTTTTCACAATCCTCTTGTGTTTAAACAACTTTGAATAATTGTGTCATCTGCAAATTTGATTACCTCACTTGTTCTTATTATTTCCAGGTCATTTATGACTATGTTAAAAAGCAGTGGGCCCAGCACCGATTCCTGGGGTACTCCACTACTAACCTTTCTCCATTGAGAAAACTGGCCATTTGACCCTACTCTGTTTTCTATCTTTTAACCAGTTCCTGATCCACAATAGTAACTGCCCTCCTATCTCATGACTTTTTTAATTTCACCAAGAGTCTCTCATGAGAGACTCTGTCAAAGGCTTTCTGAAAATCCAGATACAGTATCATCAACTGACTAACCTTTGTCTACCTGTTTATTCACACCTTCATAAACTATAACAGATCAGTAAGACAAGACTTTCCTTGGCTAAATCTATGTTGGCTTTCTCCCATTAAACCATCCCTATTTATATGTTCAGTAATTTTATTCTTTATAATTACTTCTACCATTTTGCCCATTACTGATGTCAGGCTCACCGGTCTGTAGTTTACTGGATCACATTTACACTGGCCATTCTCCAATCTTCCAGTACTACAGATGATTTTAATGACAGTTTACGGACTACTAATAGTAAGTCTGCGATCTCATATTTCAGTTCTTTCAACACCACTGGATATATACCATCTGGTCCAGGTGATTTGCTACTTAGAAACATAATGACAGAAAAAGACCACAAGGCCCATCTAGTCTGTCCTTCCTACTTTTTAGCTTATCTAATAGTTTTAATATATCTTCCCAGTTTATTGATATTTCTTTCAATTCTTCTGCTACATCACCTTTAAATACTGTTTCAGACATGGGTAATTTCCCTACATCTTCTTCAGTAAAGACTGAACAAAGAATCTATTCAATCTTTCCGCTATGGCCTTGTCGATAATACTTTAGAAGCTGCTGCCAAGAAAGCAAATAGAATTCTAGGCATCATAAGGAAAGGAATGGAGAATAAAACCAAGGATATTATAATGCCTCTGTATAATGCTCCATGGTGCAACCACATTTTGAATATTATGTGCAATTCTAGTTACAATATCTTAAAAAGGATATAGCAGAATTAGAAATGTTACATTGCAGAGTGACAAAAATGGTAAAGGGGATGGAAGGATATCCCTACAAGGAAAGGCTTAAAAGAGTAGGGCTCTTCAATAGAGAAAAGAGACAGCTGAAGGGAAATATGATAGAGATTTATAAAATAATGGAGTAGAATAGGTAAATGTAGATCAGTTGTTTACCCCTTCAAAAAGTAGCAAGACTAGGGGACCCACACAGAAGCTACAATGTAACCCATTTACGTAACATGTAATCAAATTCTGGAATGCTATGGTAAAAGCTTTTAGTGTAGTTGGGTTTAAAAAAAGGTTTGGATAAGTTCCTGGATGAATAGTCCATAAACCGTTATTAAGGAGGATCAGGGCAATCCACTGCTTACCTCAAGATAAGCATCATGGAACCGGTGTACCTTTTTGGTAATCTGAATGGTACTTCTGACCCAGATTGGCCACTGCTGGAAACAGGATACTGGGCTTGATGGATCCTTGGTCTGACCATTCTAATTCAGAGATGCATCTTGCCAAGCAGACTGCAACCAAAAAAGGCAGTCTCAAGGGACAAATCCTTAAGTGTAGCACTTCCCAAGGCCCAAAGAACCAAAACAAAGATCTCAGGAAGGAACAAAGTGCAAGGGAGGACACAAGTACTTAACTCCTCTCAGAAACCAGTCCACATGAGGGTGTGAGGCAAGACAGTATCCTGCTACCAGTCCTCTGAAATAAGCCAAGGCCGCCGCCACCACCTGAACCCTCAGCAAACCGAGGGACAGGCCCTTATCCAAAGCATCCTGGAGGATGTAGGGAAGGGCTGGTAAGTCGGCAGTAAAGGAAATGATCTGGCACTCCCCACATCAGTACTCAAAATTGACACCAAATGTGCACATAGGCATGATATGTAAAACCTTTTCCTGCTTCAGAAGCATGGAAACCACAGCAGTAGACCTTGTGTGCTAAGCGCCATAAGCAAAAACGGAGCTGGATCATCCAGCAGTATCAGCCTCTGCCTCATGAGCCCCAGCAACAATGGGAGCTTGCAGAGGGGAACCCTTCCAAAAGCACATCAGTCACATACCATGGCCTCCTCTGCCAATCCAGTTCCACCAGCCACACTGGACCCTGATGGCACTCAATACAATGAAACACCCATCCTATGAAAGGCAACTGATGAAATATGTACAGCAGAACCTGCTTTGGCCAAGGTGGAATCAAAGCATCCACACCTGGGGAGCCCACCCCTTTGCAGTGGCTTAAGAACCTTCACACCGGCCTGCATCGCCATGAAATCCATCTTGGGGCAACCTCACCTGTTCAGGATCCTCTCGAATGCTAAATTGATTCAACTCCCACTCTCTGGGAGTTGAATCAATTGAGGGAGTGGCGACAGTTTGCCTCCATGTTGTCCACTCCCACAATATGCTGCGCCGAGAGGGCTAGGCAAACAGGAGGGTCATTTCCTGAGAGGTCCTGGAACTCTTTGTGTCCCTTTGCCAACTGACATGGACAACACTCTGGTAATAGCCTAAGAAGATCTAAACAACTCTACCTCAGACTTTGTCCCTAAGACACAGGAGAGCCAAGCAAATGGCCTGCGCCTCCAGCCTCTTGATGGGCCAGGCCACCTCTCACTTTTTCCAGCAATCCCAGGCTATCACTCCTAGGTAATGCACTCCCCATCTGATCAAGCTAGCATCTGCTGTCAATAGAAGTCACTTGAGATAATCCAGGGAAAGGCTTTTCAGCAGATGACTGGGCTGTTCCTACCATTTCAGGAAGGCTGCCACTAGCAGGAGTTAATAACTAAACCCTAAAACCTTCTTGTTTCCCACATAAATAACCCCACCTAAAAAGAGAGAAACAAACCAACATACAATTTTTGTTGGAATGCACACCTCGAAGGAAGGAAAAAATCCCCTTCTCACAGTGTGGTGTTCCGTTTTATCTCATTTTTTAAATTCAGGGACACAACCCTAACAAAGGATCAAGGGGAACATAAACCCTTAATACCAACCAGTAATTAATGGAATGTAAAAACAGTACTTATCTTGAGCTTCACCTCTGTCCTTTTGATTCCAAAATTGAGCAAGTCCTCCCAAACTACACAGCAGTTTCTTTTCAGTTCACGCTAATGTATCATAAGAAAATAAATGCTCAACCCACATCTCCACCATTAGCGCTGAAACTTCCGTTCTGGTGTTTTGCTAGTGATCAAAAAGAGGACACTCAAGATGGTTTCCAATCACCTGTTCCAACTCCTTGCAGAGACATCAAATCCAAAAGAGAACTTGTCTCAAAGGAATGAACTTCGTATAGGCAACCATTCCAAAAGAGCCTTAGTCTCTAATTGTCATGTAACCCAACGTTGTAATGTTTCGAGCCTCTGGCATTCCCGGCTCTTCTTCAAACCCTGTTGCTCCTCACTGTCTTCCAAACATATCGAGTTTAAAGCCCCGGTGAAAATCACCTGACCAGCTGATAACTAATAGGCACATGACAAGTTCAGACTACCGTAATCTTATATAATCGTCCGCCATTCTACATTAAAATTCAAACCATGAGGTTCAACGGAGTTTAGTAAATAAATCCAGAATTGTTCTCGGAGACTCAGGACAGTAGCAGGACGTTAGCAAGACACATGTGCACCCCTACCTTGGGGACTATCTCAATTAGTCCCCACTATTCACGCTAGGAGCTAGAGATGGTCCCGGGCCTTGGGAGCTTGCTGCCTCCAACTGAGACTAAAGCGTATTTTCTCTCTTCTTGAGTAGGAAGACATAGTAACATAGTAAATGACGGCAGATAAAAACCAGTATGGCCCATCTAGTCTGCCCTGTACGATGGCAAGAGTAGGTGCATCTGCCGCTCTGTGCAGGCCACCCCTCCCCATGTCTTTGTTTAGGGGTGAACCCACCGCTCCATGTAGGACACCCCTATTGAGAAATTAGATAGTTCAGTTTATTTTCATGTTATCCTGTTGCTGTAAAGGGATCCACTGTGTCTGTCCCATGCCATTTTGAATTGTCACTGTATTTGCCTCCACCACATCCATCGGCAGGGCATTCCAAGCATCCACCACCCTGTCAGTGAAAAAGTATTTTGTGATGTTGCCTTTTAGTTTACCCCCCCCCCCCCCCTTGAGTGTGGCTGGTGGACCCTGCTCAGTCTATCCACCTAGGTGTTGTCCTATCCCAGTAGGTACACTGCCTGCAGGAGTATCCCTTGGCAGATTGCATAGGAGCCAATAGCCACTGCTTTGTGGCAGAGTGTGCGGGACCCTGTGCCCCCTTGTTTGTTCACATAGAACATTGCCACTTGATTGTCTGTTTGGACCAGCACTGACTGGTCCTGCAGACAGTGGTGGAAGGCATGAAGAGCCAGGTATATGGCCCAGAGCTCCAGGAAGTTGATCTGCTGCTGGTTTTCCCCCCTAGGACCAACTGCCCTGAGTGCAGAGTTCCTCGCAACGTGCTCCCTAGCTGAAGCTGCTGTGTGTTCTGCCACCAGTACAGGGACTCCAACAGCTGGTGGGTCACATATATTCTGTCTTGCAATCAGCCTGTGTCTACTGGGCACAAAGACACCACTGGGCCACCCTCATATGAAGACAGGCATCTGGGGTGACATGGACAGTACAGGCCATGTGACAGAGTAGGCGCAGCAGGAGGGGAGCGAACACTGAAGGTCTGTGCTGAAGTCTGTGGCCAATGCTCTGAGACAGTTGGCCCTGTCCAGGCAGACAAAGGCTCTGGCCTGAACTGTGTCCAGCCTTGCCCCAATGGACTCCAGACACTGTAAGGAAGGAGGTGAGACTTGAGGTGGTTTATCACAAAACCCAGATGTTGCAGGACATAGATGGTGCGGGCCGTAGCCTTCTGCACCTCAGCAACTGTGTCACCCTTTATGAGCCAGTCGTCCAGAGAGGGAAAGACTAATGCCCCCTGGAGACCGAGGTAGGCAGCAACTGCTGCCAGGCATTTGGTGAAGACTTTTGGGACAAAGGCCAGACCAAAGGGTAGTACTAATAGTGGCCGCCCCCCCACCATGAATCAGAGATACTGCCTGTGGCTGGGATGAATGAGGATGTGGGTACAGGCATCATTCAGATCCAAGGAGCATAATCAGTCTCCCTGTTGGAGGTAAGACATCAGTGTTCCAGGGGGAGCATCTTGAACTTCTCCCTCATCAGCAACCTGTATAGGATGGGCCTTAGACCCCCTGTTTGTTTTGGCATGAGGAAGTACCTGGAGTAGAACCCTTTGCTCCAGAGCTGCTGGAGCACTGGTTCCCACTGCCCTGTCCTCAAGGAGACCCGCGAGTTCCTGACGTAGTATATCCCAGTGAAGGGGAGTCCTGGGAGTTTCTCCTGGGAAGAAAGGGGGCGGCGTGTGTGTCAGGTGGAGGAGGTAACCTTCCTTGACCACTTGAAGTACCCAAGTGTCTGTGGTAAACGGCTGGCCACCGATGCGCAAAGTGGATCAGACATCCTCCTGTGGGATGCTGACCTCCTGGGAGTGGAGAGGCTATGCCCAGGAGTCAAAAACTCCTGCCAGGCTGGGGCTGGGGCTGGGTCTGGGCCAGGGCGTGGGAGCCTTTTGCTTACAAGGGCCATGCCTGTGTCCTTTGGCCTGATGACCTTGCTGGGGAGGTCTGATACTGTAGGTAGTTTCTATAAGTAGCTCCTTTCCTTGAGTAAAGGGGCTTTTTACTCAAGCTCTTCCGTTGGAGGAGGGTAGCAGTCTTCTTTGAGAGCCTGATCCTCGTCATGAACTCTTCCAACTCAGCAGCCTTAATTGGTCATGGGTTTACCAAAGAGGTTTTCTCCCTGGCAGGGGACATAAACCAATTTGTCCTGAACCCATTGCTCCAGGTTGGAAGCCTGTAGCTAACCCTGGTGTTGAGCACCAATGCCCGCCATGGCTACTCTAGCTGCCGACTTGAAGCCGACATAGGCTCCTCGAATCAAACTTGGAGCACTCACGGACCACTTTGGCCAGGCTCTGTAGGAGTTTCTCAGAAAGACCAGCCGAGAACTCGGCAAGTTCCTTCACCAGGTCCCTCAGGTACATGCCCATGTATAGCAGGGTATGCCTGGTTCTGACCGAAAAGCATCGAGCCCTAGTAGCACTTGCTGCTGAGGGCATCCAGAGTATGGGCCTCCCTACCCGGAGGCACCAAGGAGTGTGTCTTCTAGCTTTTAAGCCGATGCATGGCTGACTCCACCACCATGGAATTATGCAGCAGCTGTGCTTCCTGGAAGCCCGCGCTCCTGTGGATTCGATACATTGGCTCACGATGGGCACTAATGCTGATGTTTCCCACATGCAGAGAAGCAGCTGTTCCAGGATGGATGGGGTAGGCACTGTCAGTGCTGCCCTCGGCTGGGACTCGTACTGGAGGATCTCAAGTTCCTCCATATGAGGGTCCTCCTCAGACTCCGTGGCGAATGCCAATACCTTCAAAATGTCCCATATAAAGTCTATGAATGCCATATCCTGGGGCAGGGATCGGCGTCGAATCTCTGAAGGGGACGGGTATGCTGGGGTGGTGACAGGTGTCCAGGGACTCCGTCCTCGGTCTCCTAGTCCGAGTAATTGGTGGAGGGCCAGGCCAGATGATCTGGCCCTGGGTCTATCCGGGTTTCTTGGAGGCTCCGTGGCTGAAGCCTTGGGCACTCACCTGGGAGAACCTCTGTCCTGTGGAACAAGACTGGGGTAAAGATCACTGTCAAGGATTAACTCAGGGCTGCATACTCTCGAGGATTGGCTCGATGTCCGGGGATGTCCTCTATCGAGGATCTGGGAGCAAGCATTAGGACCCGCTGCTGAGCCATGAAGGCAGACAAGCTGTGCTCCAAGGCCACCATTCTGGTCTCCAGTCCAGAAAGCTCCACAGCCATCGACGTGGGTACTGAGGGACTCGGGCCTGGTGCCAGTTCCTCTGAAAGGAAGGGAGTCCTCAACGAGGATGGCCTCACAGGTCCAAGGCCGATCACCGGAGGATTCTTTTCGGGTGCCCTGGCTGGGGACTTACCCACCCTCCTGGATCCATCTACAGTTGCAGCCCTCGAGGGTTTCTTTTTCTTCTTGTACACCCCAACTGGGGAGCCCTGCTTAGAGGACCTATGGCCTCGCTTGGGGCCCACGGGAGTCAGAGGGGACCTTGGACAATGTCATCAACGGAGACTCTGGGAAGAACTTGTCATGCTGCTGCTGACGGCTCTTGAGGGCCTTGGATGACACTGTTTTTGCACAGACCACAGTCTGCTGGGTCATGATCCAGCCCAAGGCAACAGAGGCAGCAGTCGTGCATGTCTGTGAGGGACATGACTCTTGAGCACCGATCACACTTCCTGAAGCCACTGGGGGCCATGGGGGGAAAAGGGCCCCAGCTAAGTTGAAGACCTGAGGCTCTGCCAGCACTAAAAAGAGGCACAACCCAGGGGAGGAAGTAAGATGGCAGCAGGAAGTGTTGTTGCTGGAATCTAACCGTATTTACCCGAGCTGCTCTGTATCGGAGCTGTGTTTCTTGGCCGCAGAAAACGGAAGCAGGAACACCTATCCTCAGATCCTCCTGCGGCAAGCTCTGTGGTGCTGTGGACTTTGGACTCATGCGGGTTTTTTCTCCGGTGCTGGAGCAGTGTCTTCAGCAGCGCCGTTTGAGGGTGTCTCGGCTCTGTGTGCCCATGGTGTGCTCTCTCCGGAGCTTTGAAAACACCCCGAGACCTGGAAATGCTTGGTCTGCTGAGTGAGGGATAGCAGAGAGGGCTCTCCGCCGGCAGAAGCAGCTCCTGAGGAGAGTGGGACTATGAGAACACAGGACTCGGCGGTCCTGATAGCGGCTGCAAAGACTTTGTCCCCTCAGACAGGAGTAGTTCTGGCTTCTGGGATTAAAACCAAAGACCATTTCGATGGAGGCACTATGGGATGCGATTGCCACGGTGAATTCTTCCTTGGGAGCTCTTATGGGAACTGCGCGTTCTGATTTGATGGAGGTTAAGTGGTAATTACACTTACCTGGTAATTGTTCTTCCTTGAGGGACAACAGTTTAGTCCTCCACCTCTGGGTTGTGCACCTCCTCCTGCAGCTTGGAGACTGGGCATGTCACAAAAAAGTGGCATCACGGGATGTAGTCTGCTGGCCTCTCCCATCATCCCCAGTGAACTATTGACAAAGCACACTTAAAAGAGCAACCAATAATTAACCATGTTAACAGAACCTATATACAAGAGACATTTCTGCCCCTTCAGGTAGGCCTTTCCATCTTGTGCGTTCTCCTTCTGCCTGCGTCAGAACGACAGACCAGAAAAGATAGAAAAAGATAAAGCTAGAAATCCATTTACCTACCAGTAACCACACACTCCTCCCAGCTGAATCCTCATTGTGTACCTGTATACCATCCCGGGGACTAAACTGTCATCCCTCAAGGAAGAACAATTACCAGGTAAGTGTAATTACCATTTCTCCAGGACCAAGCAGGAAGTCAGTCCTCACATATGGGTGATGTCGGCGCCGACAGAACCCCCATGCAGAGCATTTCCCCAGCTTTCAAAGGAAGCCTTTGGGAATGCAGCGTGCATGCGCGGTCCCCTTCCAGCTCAAGGGTGCCATCTTGCTCAGTCTTCCTTTTTCCGCAGAGCCCAACGGAAGTGTCTCATGGTCACCCGTGAAAAAGTAGATTTTTCGGTGTGGATCCGTGTAATTACTCGGTTCGACGCCGGTTCCCTTTCCCGCCTGGGCCCGGTACACCGGTATCGAGCCCGGACTTCATATTTAGTTTTTTGTCCTTACACTAGCGTTCGCACCATTTTTTCATTTTTCCCTGGCAGCCCAGTCTTTTGACCTTGCAGGGGCTCTTTTTCCCCCGATGGCTGCCAGCGGGTTTAAGAAGTGTGATCAGTGTAAGAAACTGATGTCTCTCACCGACACACATGACTGCTGCCTCCAGTGCCTCGGGCCCGACCATGACCCGCTGGTCTGTGTCCCATGTGGCAAAATGTCCTCCAAGGCATCGAGGAGCCGGCAGCATCAACGCGAAAGGATCTTCTCTGATTCCACGTCCGGCCAAGCCTGGACTTCGTCAGAGGCCTCGACGTCTCGGGAGTCCGACCCCAAGCATCATCGGGGCTCCTCTGAGAGGGGGTCTCCTTCGCGGGAGCACCGCAGGAAGAAGAAACCCGCGAGGGCGGCGTCTGTGGATGCTCTTGGCTCTTCGAGGGCCAGGTCGCATAGCCCCGACCGCCGTCCCGGGTCTTCGGAGTCGGAAAGGCCTGCTAAACAACCTCGTGTGGAGATGGAGGCCCCGGATCACATGAGAACTGTAGTCCTCGTGGACTCTCCTCTGGGGGAGCCGCTGTCGGGGCCCCGAGTCGGAGGCTGCTGGGTCTCCTGAGCTCAGGCTCAGGTTGACGGCCTTGGAGAGCAGTTTGGCTGCCTTCATGGAACAGCAGCGGGTACTGATCGCCGGTCTCACTGGTTCATCTGCCCCGACCACCGGGACCTCAACGTCCAAGTTGACCCCGGAGGCCGAGCCAATCCTCGAGTCCATGAGATCTCGAGTCGATCCTCGGCCGAGGTCACCCTCGATCTCCTGTGCGGGGCCGAGGTCATCGACACCGGTACCCTCTGCGTCGGGGCGGATGGCATCGGTGCCCACCCGACCGGAGCGGCTCGACGACTCCTCCTCGGAGGGGTCGGGATGGGAAACGGAGGACAAGGAGTCCCCGGACACTTTTTGGACCCAGTGCGACCCTTCGGACGCACCGGAGTCTGAACCTCGGAGAAGGTTCCCCCCCCCCCCCCCAGAGGATACCCGGTTCTCAGACTTCGTGAGGGACATGGCCAAGGCCTTGGCCTTCCCCACGGACCCCGAGGAGGAGCCTCGAGCTGAGGAGCTCGAGGCACTGCACTATGACATCCCCCCCCAAGAAGGCCTTTACTGTACCGGTTCCTCCAATGCTGGAATGCTTACTCTAATGCATGTGGGAGGTGCTGGCCTCGACGCCGGTTCTTAGCAAGCGGGTCGATTCCATTTATCGAGTCCGCAAGAGCCCTGGGTTCCAGAAGGCACAGCTGCCGCACCACTCCATGGTTGTGGAATCGGCCATGCATCGTCTGAAGAGTCAGAAGATGCACTCCTCGGTGCCTCCAGGCAGGGAGGCCTGGAACCTGGATGCCCTTGGTAGAAAGTGCTTCCAGGGCTCTATGCTGGCGTGCCGTGTCCAGACTTACCAGCTGTACATGGGCACGTACCTACGAGACCTGGCAAAGGAGATTGCCGGGTTCTCTGCTGGTCTCTCCGAGGAACCTTTGCAGAGGTTCACAGCCTTGTCATCTGGGATCCGGGAGTGCTCGAAGTTTATATCTTGAGCAGCCTATGATGGCTTTGAGGCTTCAGCCGTCAGGCCTGGCTACAGTCATTGGACCTTGAGCCATGGGTGCAGGACAAGTTGGTCGATGTCCCTTGCCAAGGTGAAAACCTCTTTGGCAAGCCCATGGCTGATAAGGCTGCAGAACTAGAGTCCGAGACTCTCACCAGGACAAGGCTGTCCAGGAAGACCTCTGCCCCTTCTCAAAAGAAGAAGGGCTCGGGAAAAAAGTCCTTTTACCCGAGGAAGTCCTCTGCCTACAAATCTTACCGTTAATACCAGGCCTCCACAGCTCCCCAACAGGGTCAGCAGGCCAAGGGGCAAGGACATGGGCCCCGTAGGCAGAAAACCCCCAAGCCGCCAGCTCCGGCTCCTGCACAGCAGGAAGCAGGGTTTTGACTCCAATGGCATAGCCTCTCCTCCTCAGCTGGCCCCTCTCAGCACAGGAGGCCGGCTGACCCTGTACGCCCTCAGGTGGTCAGCCATAACAGGGGATACCTGGGTGCTCAGCATAGTCCAAAAGGGCTATTTGCTCCACTTCAACCAGTTACTCCCCTCCTACTTTCCAGGGGAGCCTCCAAGACTCCCTCTGCACAGGAACTTACTCCTTCAGGAGTTGACAAAGTCTTCTAAAGGAGCAGGTGGTGGAACTGGTGCCTCACCACCTGAGAGGGCAAGGCTTCTATTCCAGGTACTTTCTGGTACCAAAAAGGACAGGAGGCCTCAGGCCCATCCTCGATTTGTGAAATCTCAGCAAGTTCCTGGTGAGGGAAAAGTTCAAGATGCTTACCCTTGGAATACTGCTGCCCTACCTCCAGCAGGAGATTGGCTATGCTCCTTAGTCCTAAAGGATGCTTATACTCACATCCTCATTCATCCAGACCACAGACACTATCTCAGATTTGTAGTGGGAGGAAATCATTTTCAGTACAGAGTACTTCCATTTGGCCTAACCTCCGCACCCAGGGTTTTCACCAAATGCCTGGCGGTGGTAGCGTCCTATCTCAGAGTCCAGGGCATATTTGTCTTTCCATACCTGGATGACTGGCTCATCAGGGTCTCCACAGGAAACCAGACAGGCCACCCTCCGCACTGTCTGCCTTCTACAGCATCTGGGGTTTGTCATAAACTTTGCAAAGTCCACTTTGCACCCCTCACAGAACACAGAGTTCATAGGAGCAAGACTGGATACCCTTCAGGCAAAGGCTTATCTGCCTGTAGACAGGGCCCACAGACTGATGGACTTAGCCAGACAGTTCCACAGCAATTCTCTGGTTTCTGCCAGGCAATTCCTGAGACTATTAGGCCACATGGCATCCACGGTCCATGTTACTCCAAATGCCCATCTGCACATGAGGCCTGCTCAGTGGGGCCTCAGAACTCAGTGGCTGCAAGCCACAGGACACTTGAGAGACAAAGTAAGGGTGTCCAAACTGCTGGCGGCCTCCCTGCAATGGTAGCTGCATCTCCCGAATCTAGTGCACGGAGTGCCTTTTCAGCTACCACCACAAACACAAGTGCTGACAACAGATGCTTCTCTTCAGGGTTAGGGTGCACATTGCCAGGGAGCATGCACCCAAGGCCGCTGGTCCCCTTGGGAGGCCGCACAGCAGATCAACCTCTTGGAGCTGAGAGCTATCCGCTTGGCTCTCCAAACTTTCTCTCATGCCCTCTCTCACCAGTCTGTTCTGGTTCAGACAGACAATCAAGTCGCCATGTTCTATGTGAACAAACAAGGAGGCACAGGATCCCGACTTCTGTGTCAGGAGGCTCAAGCCCTGTGCTCATCGCCAGTCCAACAAGGCATGCTTCTCAAGGCGGTTTATCTGCCCGGCCAAGAGAATTACCCGGCAGACAGGTTGAGCAGGATTCTGCAGCCACACGAATGGCAGTTGAATCCTCTGGTGGTCCAGCGGATCTTTCTAAGATGGGGTCTTTCCAACCATCAATCTCTTTGCCAGTCCACTCAACCGTCAACTACCCAGGTTCTGCTCCAGACAACCGCATCCTCTGAGAATAGCAGCAGATGCGTTTCTAATCTCTTGGTCTACGGGCCTACTGTATGCGTTTCCTCCCACGCCTCTAGTGGCCCGGACCCTTTTCAAGGTGCTTCGGGACAAGGCCTCGGTGATCCTGGTAGCCCCCAGATGGCCAAGGCAACCGTGGTTCCCGCTCCTTATGCAGTTGACTGTGGACACTCCACTCCCTCTGGGGGTGCAACCCATCTCCTATCTCAGGATCAGGGATCTCTCTTGCACCCCAACCTCCAGTCCCTCAATTTTATGGCATGGATGTTGAAAGGCTAATTCTAGCTCCCTTACTGCTACCTAGGGAGGTGGAGGAGGTGGTCTTGGCCTCTAGAAGGCACTCCACTAGAAAATCGTATGCCCTCAAGTGGCGTAGGTTTTCCACTTGGTATGCTCAGCACAAGGAGGATCCTTTTTCGTGCCTGGTGCCAGTGGTGCTGCAATATTTGCTTTACCTGGGCCTTAAATCCAACTCTGTTTGGGTCCACCTCAGTGCTCTGTCAGCGCACCACTCACCGGTGGAGGGTCACTCTCTGTCAGGCCACCCTTTAGTGGCCCGCTTCCTCAGAGGCCTCCTTTTGCTCAAGCCTCCGATTCGTCCACCTGCACCTGAGTGGGATTTGAATGTGGTCTTGCAACAACTTACTTGTCCCCCATTTGAGCCTATGGCTACTTGTCCTTTACGCTTTCTTTCCTGGAAGGCATTGTTTTTGGTAGCTCTTACCTCAGCCAGGCGAGTCAGTGAGCTACAAGCTCTGGTCTCAGAGGCACCATATACAAGGTTCTATAAGAACAGAGTGGTCTTACGGACTCACCCAAAGTTCCTTCCAAAGGTTGTCTCCTCCTTCCATCTCAATCAGGAGGTGGTTCTTCCTACTTTCTTTCCCAGGCCGCATGCCAGCTGGGCTGAAATGGTCTTGCATACCCTGGACTGTAGGAGGGCATTGTCCTTCTACCTTGACCATACGCAGGGGCACAGAAGGGCTGTTCAGCTCTTCGTATCTTTTGACCCTAATAAGCTGGGGTTACCTGTCTCCAAGTGTACCTTGTCCATCTGGGTGGCAGACTGTATCGCCTGGGCGTACAGGGCAGCCGGCCTCTCCTTGCAGGGTCGAATCACGGCTCACCGTGTCAGGACGAAAACCACGTCAGTAGCTCATCTCCGCTCTGTTATGCTGGCAGACATCTGCCGAGCCGCTACTTGGTCTTCAAACCAGACTTTTGCGGCCCACTCATGCCTCGAGAGGGAGTCCCGCAGGGACAGTGCTTTCGGACAGGCAGTACTCCGTAATCTCTTTGAGGTATAGGCAACTCCTACCCTCTGGCCCTGGTGTTGGGCTACCGTACGGGTGCGTTCTCAGAGAAGATTCTTTCACGCATGCTGGGGCTCTAGAGGAAGCTCATTGTTCAGCTTTGGGTCCCCGGTAGCCTGAAGCTGGAGAGTCCCATATGTGACGACTGACTTCCTGCTTAGTCCTGGAGAAAGAGTAGTTACTCACCTGTAACAGTTGTTCTCCAGGAGCAGCAGGAATCAGTCCTCACGACCCTCCCTCCTCCCCTTGGAGTTGCAGTCATATGATTTATTTTCTGTTTTTGCTGTCTTTTAGCTATGTCATCAGACTTAGCAAGATGGCACCCTTGGGCGGGAAGGGGACCATGCATGCACGCTGCATTCCCAAAGGCTTTCTTTGAAAGCTGGGGAAATGCTCCGCATGGGGGCTCCGTCAGCGCCGACGTCACCCATATGTGAGGACTGATTCCTGCTGCTCCTGGAGAACACATGTTACAGGTGAGTAACTCCTCTTTCCTTATTGGTCCTCCAGTTTAGTCCTCCACCTCTGGGATGTAACAGAGCAGAACTTATTGGGAGGGCCCCTTCCAGCCGGCCTGCAACACCGCCGCCCCGAACACAGCATCCTTTGCTGCCAAGACATCCAGGCAGTAGTGTTTACTGAACGTGTGAAGAGACGACCAAGTAGCCGCCCTACAAATCTCCACCGGTGACACTAAACTGTGCTCCGCCCATGACGCCGCGTGCGCTCTGGTAGAATGAGCCCGCAATCTCGCTGGCACCTGTCGCCCAGACAACAGATATGCTGAGGCAATCGCCTCTCTAATCCAACGAGAAAGGGATGCCTTCACCGCCGACTCCCCCTTACGGGCGCCCCCGAACAGAACAAAAAGGCGATCGGATTTGCAAAAACCCTCAGAGACCTTCAAATATCATTGCAACACTCGCTTTAAGTCCAAGTGGTGCAATCCGTTGTCTGCTGCGACGCCCTCCAATGACCCCAGCACTGGAAGGGAAACTGTCTGATTTACATGAAATGGCGACACCACCTTGGGCAAGAAAGAGGGAACTGGTCGAAGGACCACCTTTTCCCTGGAAAAAGACAGAAAGGGCTCTCTGCAAGACAAAGCCTGGAATTCAGAAATGCGCCTCGCTGAACAAATGGCCACCAAAAACACCGTCTTCAACGTCAAATCTTTCACAGAGATTGTTGCAAGGGCTCAAAAGGCTCCCTAGCCAAAGCTGATGACCAAGTTGAGATCCCACGGAGGAACCAGAATCCTACAAGAAGGCCGTAATCTAGATACTGCTTTGAGGAAGCGCAACACATCTGCATGTGCTCCTAGCGCTATTCCCTGCCCCTTGCCTCTATAGCAAGCCAGCGTGGCCAACTGAACCCGCAAGGAACTGGCCGCCAGGCCCTTTTTGAATCCGTCCTGCAGAAAGCTTAATACCACTGGAACAGACGCTGTTGCCGCGTGCACCTGCTTCCGGGAACACCAATCCTCAAAAATGTGCCAGATGCAAACATATGTTAAAAGACTTCCGAGCTTTAAGTAAAGTTGCAATAACTGCTCCTGAGTAGCCTTTTTTCTTCAAACATGCCCTTTCAATGGCCAGACCATAAGAGAGAACCGATCCACCTGAAGCATCCGCAGAGGCCCTTGAACTAACAGATTGTCTGACAACGGAAGTCTCCACGGATCCCCATCGAGGAGACGGATGAGATCGGCATACCACGGGCGCCTTGGCCACTGCGGAGCCACCAGCAACTAAACCTATCTATCCCCTATTAGCTCCCTAGTGAGCCCAGCACTTAGGTTCACTACGTCCTCCTGCTGCATGGAGACTGGACACACTGGGGATGATGAGAGAGGCCAGCAGACTACATCCCGTGATGCACTTTTTTGTGACATGCCCAGTCTCCAAGCTGCAGGAGGAGGTGCACAACGCAGAGGTGGAGGACTAAACTGGAGGACCAATAAGGAAGAGGAATTGTGACAGTTTCTACTGTCCAGGAACAGCAAGCAGGGAGCATCCTCGGTTTGGAGCAGGAGCATCTCCGGGAGTTGGTTGGTGCCCAGAATAAGGACAAGTTTGTGCTGAATCAGAAGACTGAGTATCTGGAAAATCAAGTCTGTTGTAATAACATCAGACTTTTGAATTTTCCAAGGTTTCCAATTTTGTCACCTATGGAGATAGTGAGAAAATACTTCGGAGAGGTTTTAAAGATCTCGTCGGAGCATTTTCCTCCCTTGACCCATGTGCAATACTTGTCTTTTGGGTCTAGTGGATGTGGGGTTGCCCTTGGGGCTGTTTCGGGGGGGATGACCTAACAGGATTTCTAGAGAATTCTTATAGATCTGGTACTCACCCCTGGGGAGCCCAAGCAGAAGGTGCTGGGCTCAATGCTACTGTCTTACAGCCGCATACCTCAAGAAATCTTCATTCAGTCTTTGGGGAAGAGTCAGGGGGGAAGGGGGCACGGAGGCTATGCTAAACCCAGGGTCTTGTTCCAACAATTTGGCTGTTCAACCAGCCCTGAACAGGATGAGGATGAGGAACTGAACAAAACACCTCTCCTACTTTGGCAATGCAGAAGAGCACCGGTGTTAAAGGTGACCCAAAAGGTACCTCCCTTGTTGAGCTTATGTGAGGAAGCTGGCTCTAAGAGTTACATCATATTTTCCTCAAAGTTTTGACAGGGCTGCTCAGCTGTGTCCACATTCTGTTAGAGACAGAGAAATACAGAGGTTGTATGTGCTCTAGCTATAGTACAGGATGAAGGCATCAGAAGACGCTGGATTTTTCTCTCTGTCTCTACCTCTGGCTGGTAGGGGAAACACAACTAACTTATCTGGACTGGCCTAGCAGAACAATATGGAAATCTACTTTTCATGGTCTTGTTTCCAGTCACTTCATCTTCCATTGCCTCTGGTACAAAACAAACAGTGCAAAGCTTTAGGGGAAGGGACCTACCAACAGTACTTAAATTTGTAACTAGCCATGAGTACTAGTTTGGCAAGGTGCACATAATGAAAATCAAAGGCTTCTGGGTTAAGCCCTTGCTGTATACACTTGAAAGTTAAGAACTGAATTTCAGTTCACAAAATGACAACCTGATTTCTCCAAGAAAATTGGCTGCATATGTACCAAGCAAAACAGTGGCCTCTGCCTTGCAAATAGTCTGTTTCTCCACCAAGGACAGATGGCCTAGTCAAATGCTTCATTGATAATAGAAAGAAAAAAAAGGAGGGGAACTATTTAAAAGCTAGAAAAGGGCTGCATTTCCAGGTGTCCAACACCCATAGTGCTACCATACCTTACATCCCTCAATGAAGTGCTGCTCTTTCTGCAAGGCATTTTGGAAACCTTCTTCTGAGGTAAATCCAATCCAGCAATAACCCCGGTGAAAACCAGTCTCTCGGTCCTATTCGCTCAAAACAAGAATTAACCATTAAAAAGCATGAAATACACTGCCCTACAGCAACTACAAAAGCAGAAAACAGATCTAAAGTACCTTTAAACCTGATCCTCTTGGAAAGGTCTGCATCAGTGTATAAATTCTGACCAACTGGCCTCTATAGTGCAGGGGGCCTTTTTAAAGCTTGTCAGACGGCTGCCTGGGTGAGAATGTTCACAGTATTGGCAAGTGCATATATCAATGATTTGCAAGGGATTGTGGGAAATGCAGTCCATTCACACCAGACACAGCTGCTCACAATAATTAGTTGTGCTTGAGTGTAAAGCCAATAAGATATTTATTTATGGGGTTATTTCTCCCAACACAGATATGCTTGGTAGCACATAAAACAGGATACTTGCTTTCAGTGTTAAACTTAGAAAAACAAAATCAGGAAAACAACAGTTGAACTTGTCAGGCAATCAAATCAAAAGAATAAAGACCTGGTTGGTAACAAACTGGTCTTTTCTGTAGGCTTTAGCTAATATTTTCTTAGCAGTGTTTCAAACAACAAGCAAAACCCACAAAGAAGGGAAAAACTGTTCTTTTCAGGTTAACTTCTTATATCTTCACACATAGATTCAGAAGTGATTCCCTCAGAGCTCACAAGCAATTAGGTAAGGCTCAATTGCTAGCAGTTATCCAGCTGAAACCCCTTAGCTGGCTTGCTTTCTACTGCGTGGCTCAAAAATCCTACTCAGGAGCTTTTCTGAGTAGATTAAAGAACAAGTTTGTATTTCTTTGTGATGGTCGTTGTACTTTGTAACAGTAAATTACCAAAGGAGTTTAGACAGAGAGCAATCCATATATTCACAGCCTGTATCTAAGACCGCTCCCCCTTCCTCAACAATCATCGGTTCAATATCATGGATTGGCACAGAGGAATTTCTCAATGGAGCACTTTCAGGAGAATACTTGTTTCCCTGCTGTCTTTCAAGGTTATAGCTAGGGCATAGATCAGTGTTCATACCTGAGCTTCCATTGCTGTTAGAGTTCCTCTCTAAATAGCCTGGCCAGTATGTAGTCCAGTTTTTATGTCCAGCCTTCCAATCCAGATCCCTGGACACTGGATCTCTCTTCACATACCTTCTGGCACGGGTCCTAGGGTCCCTTCCACGTGCAGCCGTCTCCCTCACAGGTACCGTCTGGAGATTCCTAGCTCTGCAGCACCATTCCTCTGGCTTTCCCCAGTCCAATGGTGTATGCTGGCCTTTTGAATGTCTCCCAGTATATGTACTGCTCTGGACTCCTTTAGACCTCCCAAATGCTTTTCTCTTCTTTCTTCCAAAGGGTTTCTTGCGCTCTCTGTCCGTCCGCTCTGGCTTCTGCTTCTGATGATCCTCCAGATGATGAAGCTGTCCAAGATGAGGATCTTCAAGCTGATCCTGAGGATGAGGATAATTCTCTGTAGAATAAACTCTACCTTTATTCTGCTTTGATGAGTGCTCCACCTTAGCACAGCGCAGCTGTGCTGAATCAGGCCCTGCCCTTTGAGATGAGTGCTTAGGGATTACCTCATAGCCCTCCTGATTGAACACACGTTTCCCCACTTCAGCTCCTCTAATGGCTGTTGGAAACCTGGTGCATTCTGGGACTGGTAGTCTTTTATGGGAAAATTCTGTTTTCTTATTTCTACCAGAACTGACATGTTGCTTGTTCAGAGTCACTTCACCTTTTCTATAGCTCCTTCCTGAGCTATGATAAGCTTCCTTATCACAAGCTGCTCTTAAATCTTTTGAGGTAGATTGTGTCCATTCTGGAGGCCCTTTAAAAAAATGTTGCTTGGGGACCCATAAAGTGATATTTTACTTAACAGATAATGTCCTTTCCTTGACTCCTGCTAGACCAGTCCAGACAAGTGGGTTGTGTTCCCCTACCAGCTGAATGGTGGAGACAAATAACCAATGAAATGCCCAGGTTTCAAGGACATTACTCCAATGCCTCTATCCGCCTCAGCCACCACAGATCTCTTCAGTATTCTTTCCAAAGCATATGGGAGAACATGGCAAGGCTCACACAACCTCAACCTGGGAAACCAATAAACAGTAGATAACTATGTACAGGAAAGCATAAAAAGAAGGCTGTCTGTAGAAGATGAACCTGCAGAGCCAATATATAAAGCATAGCAGACCCTGGACTGGTCTAGCAGGACTCAAAGGACATTATATGGAAAGTAAAATGTCACCTTCCATATCGTCCTGCTAGACTAGTCCAGACAAGTGGGATGTACAACATAGCAACTCACAAAGCCCCAGAACCAATGGCTGTGTCTGCCTACGCATGAACATCCAAGCACAAATACTTGACAAAAGTGAAAAGTGATGCTCATGTTGCTGCCCAACAAATGTCTGCCAGGGCTACCGAGCTCTGCTCTGCCCACAAGGATGCTAATGCTTAGGTAGAATGGACACGCAAACTCTCCATTACTGGACGGTTCCACAACAGATCCGCAGAGGCAATGACCTCCTTAACCCAATGCTGTAATACAAAGCAGACTTAACCGTTGTGTCACCTTGCACAGACCAGCAAACAGCACAAAGATGCTCAGACAAAAAGAATGCGTCACCTCCAAAAACCAAAGCGGCACCCTCTGGCCATCCCTAGCACTGCTCCTTAGAGATGGAGGGCAGCCAACCCACCTGGTTCACATGAAAGGGAGAAATCCACTTCAGGGAAGAAGTAAGGCACAGACCAAATGGAAATGGTCTCAGAAAAAAATAGGTTAAGATCTTGGCAAAACAGAGCCAGCAGCTCAGAATCCTCCTTGCGGAACAAATCACAACCAAGACAACCATCTTGAGCGTCAAATCCTTCAGAGTAGCGTGCTTCAATGGCTCAAAGGGTTCTGACATCAGGGCCCTGAGCACTGAAAGGAAACTTGACTGTACAGGGCTGTGTACACTGTTTAGGGTACTTAATAATACTATATTACTGAAAGCCCTCTATAGGCGTTAACACCACAGATTCAGTAGCTCAGACATTCCAGGACCTATTACTTAGCTAACGACCTTGAGAGACTACTGAAAAACTATGCTGAACTTTCACATAACAAGAGAAACAAGGTTTGTTTATAATGCAGAAAGTGCAGGGAAGAACTTTCTCTTAGTCTTGAAACATACACTGTGAAAACTGAATTGAGTGTGAATTGTATTATTAATGGTTACTGCTTCCTTCTCATTGCTCTGAGTGTGGAAATCCGTTACCCAAGAGCCCAGGTGAGGGGAGGAGCAGAGTACACTTTCAAGCACCAGGCACAGATCCCAAGAAGGAACCAGAGACTGGAGGAGAGGATGTAGACGCAGATGCCGAAACCCCTGACAAAGATGCAAAACATCCGGCTGTAAGGCTAGAGACCTAGCAGCCAACAGACTTCTGAAGCAGGCCAAAGCTGCCACCTCAACCTTCAGGGGGCTAAGAGAAAAAACCCTTCTCCAGACCAACCTGCAGAAAAGTCCAACAGAGATGGCACTTAGCTGCCTCAGGAGCCAGCTGCCGTGCACTGCATCAGCACCACACCTTGTGCCAGGCTGGTAGACCACTTCCGGGCTCTGAGCAGAGTGGCACATATGCGCTAACCTTCTCCTTACAAGGGTCAAGCCGTAAGTGAAAAGGGAGCCAGGTCCTCCAGGACAGGCAACCCTTGATATAATAGGCCCCGAGAAGGAGACAAATAAAGAACTGGTGCTTGCAGGAGCTGCATCAGATCTCCAAATCACGCTTTCTTCATCGGCCAATCCAGTGCCACCAGAATAAGCCTTCTCATGTGGCATGCCATACACCTAATCACACCCCCCATGGGCCACAGAGGAAAACATACAGTAGGTGTTGATTTGGTTAAAGTTGAGCCAGGGGGCCACGCTCTCAGATCCCCATCTGCGTGCAGCAACTGAAGCAGCAGCACACTTTGGCATTGGAGCAGGTCGCCATCGGATCCCTCTAGAGGTGACCCCCTGTAGCACAGAACACCACCTGAGCCAAAGTGCCAGCTGATAAAAATCTTTTTCCACAGTAGCCACCCCAGCAGAGCGGACAAACTAGGAGGTTCTTTGCCACCCAGGAAAACAGGAGAGCCATCTCTAAGGCTACCCCAGCACTCCTTGTGCAACCTTGCCGATCAACATAAGCCACCACCATGGCATTTTCTGAATACTCACACTGCCGGGCTCTCAAATGGGGGCTGAAAATGCAGAAGAGCCAACCTAATGGCCCTCTCAAGGCAATTGATGAACACACCGCTTCCCTGCAGTTCCAATGGTCCTGGATTATTTAGCCTTGGCAATAGGCTCCCCAGCCTGAGAGACTGACATCAGTTGTCAAAAGGATCCATGAGAAATTATCTAGTGATGCGCCATTCCTCAGGAGAATGGGCTGCTGCCACCATCATCAATGCAAGCGGAAGCCTGAGCTTGAACCACTGAGGATTTGGGGACCACCAAGTCAGCAAAGACCATTGGAGCAGCCACATAAGAGCATGCACTTATGGTACCATCTTCATTGTTGCCACCATCAATCCGAGGAGTTGAAGATAATCCCGGACTCTGGGAGCATGCTGTAAACAAAACAGCCCCAGGCAATCTGACTGCCATTTGACTTTCTCCTCTTGCAGGAAGACTCTGCCCATTCGAGAATCCTCAATGACAACTGTATCCACCTGTGCAGCCAATACTTCCCTCTTGGGATCTTGGCTTAGTTCTTAGGTCATTGGTGAAACCACTGAAGCGCATCATACTGAAAAGACCTTTTCTCAAAGCTGCCTGTCTGATTGCTATTTGCTCGGGCCCGCTCTATTTCTGAGCTACAAGTCCTTTCATGTAGGGATCTGTATTTGACGTTCTTAAGAGGGAGCAGTGTCTCCATCCGTTCTATCCTTCCTGCCCAATGTGATTTTGGACTTTCACATCAATCGGGTGGTTTCTCTCCCATCCTTTTTCTCCAAGGAATGCAGCAGTAAAGATAAGGATCTGTATCTACTAGTTGAACATAGTTCTTTGAGAACATCTGGGCAAAAAGCCACCAAATGTCTGCTACAGGACCCCAAAAACTGAGTGCGAGTATCTGCCCTGTTCTAAACAAACTCAAGGCAAGGCTAGCTGGGCATGGAGATTTTCCTGTCCATGCAGCCAAACGACAAATGTGTCATCTACAAAGCGGATCTAGAGTTTGGATTTTAGCTTAGCATTGTCCAGCAGGGTAGATTCAAGACTCCATGAAAATGTTGGCTACCACTGGAGAGGGAAGCCCATTGCTGTGTCTTCTCTTTGTCTGTAGTACAGTTTCCAATATTAGAAAAATGTTGGTTTTAGACAACATGCTGTTACATTGGCCCATTCCATTGGAAGTCCAAATTCTAGCTTCTGGTGCATGACTCAGACTGCTTCTTCCATCAGGACTTTGAAGAGGCAAATCACATTAAAAACTGACTATGGTGGCCATGTTGCTTAGTCTCGGTTTGCTGATGATTTCAATGAAATGGGTAGAGTTTCTGAACCAGGTAACGTGCAAAGAGGATGGGTTAGAACATAAGATGGGTCATAGTGGGGTGAGCAGTTTGTTTATCTTGGGTACACCATAGAATCTTGGGGTCCAGTGGTTACCTTGTTTCAGACTGGGTTTTATTTGATAAAAATGGCATGGTTTATCAAATTTGTTACTTCTCTGCAGATTTTTTGGAGAGGATTGTTAGGTAGCAACATATAGGTGTCTTCTGGTAGAGGCTGGATATTCTGTGGTGATAATCATCCAAATCCATCACTACAGTAGCGTTACCTTTGTCCATGGGCAGAATTACAAGGTCATGTCACTCTCGTAGGGATTGGAGTGCTGATTGTTCTTTAATGTGGTGAGGTGCTTTAGCCTAAAGCAATATCCTGGTGCTTTCTCTACGGATGTGATCTACTTGGTCTTCCAATAATACTATGACAGCACTTTTCTATTTCAGGTATGATGTTAGTGTTGCAAATCCCATTGGGGGTTACTGCAAAGTTTAGGCCTCTTGACAGGAATACTTGTGGCTTAATCCATCGGTTCAGAGGTTAGGTTGATGACCGTGTTGGATAGGGATGCAGTTCTCAGTGGTGTTTGCTGTTGTGATGATAGTGCAAGAAGTTTACAAAACTATTTGGATCTGGCTTGTTCTGACATCCAATCTGCATGGGTATTGAGACACAGAAGTCTGTTCTCCAGGCATGCTAGGTCTGGCCTGCTTTGGTGCATCTGTTCTTTTAACAGAGCCAGTCTTGATGGGTCCAAAATCAGTCATGCTGCTGGTGTATCCACATGATGGTACAGTTTGAGGAAGGTGGGGGTCATGTTTACTTCCCTGCAGCAGCATAGGAAGGCTAACCACTACTCAAGTCATCAAGGCTGATGGGAAGTTTAGCTGCCCCCACCCCAGGCAGGAAACTCCAGTGTGGTATCTGCTCATACGCCTGCTGTCCGAATTTGGGAGGCACCCCACCGGACAACTGCCCAGGAACTGAAGGTCTAGTACTGCACCAGTCCAGTAACCACCATCTGTTGGAGACAGAGAAATATTGAAGAGCGCCCCCAGCTACACTAGCACTAACAAAAGTGGTGTCTTTAATGGAAGTTTCTCTGTTGCTATCTGCTGGCACTTAGACAAATCCTGACATGTAGAGTAAGTCTAGCAGGACAATCCAGAATGGGAAAACAGCTTTAGTAAATCAGACCCTTAAGGTGCTTTGGTAGGCTTCAGAATGGATCTTGTTCCTTTTCCCACACTCGCTCTTCAACTATAGTACCAACAGGGGAGGAGGAGAATATCCCAGACACCGACTCCTAAACTGAAAGGAAATTTAATCAAGACCTAGGTTAGAATATTGGACTGAGCACCAGGGACGCTGGGAAGGTCATTTTCATTGTCTATTCTTTTGGTACAAACCAGAAATGCCAAGAATTGACTACCCAAAAGAGTAAGATTTACAGGTAATGTGTTCAAGCTATAAATCTAGTGTTTAAAAGACTTCACATGTGGAACAAAATAGAAGATGATATTTAGCTTTCTTTGATGCCTCTGAAAAGGATAAAGACAGTAGAAACAGTATTAGCTTTCAAATAAATTTTCCCAGGTAATTTTTTATCTGGGTAAACTCCCCAGACTGAAAACTTCATAAGAAATGCCATACTGAGTCAGACCAAGGTCCATCAAGCCCAGTATCCTCTTTCTAACAGTGGCCAATCCAGGTCCCAAGTACCTGGCAGGTTCCACTTAGTATGCACATGGGTACATCTGTAGCAGGGACTTAATGTTCCCTGTAAAATAGTTATCTCCAAGTTATAATGCCCTGTTCAATGTAATTTCAGTTTGTTCAATGTAAACCATACTGATGCAGAATAGCGTGGTATATAAGAGAATGTAAATAAATAAATAAAATAAAAATCTCAAAATTTTCAAAGGGGAACTATATATACAGTGCTTTGTGAAAGTATTCATCCTCTCGGTTTTTGTCCTGTTTTGTTGCATTACATACAACCTGAAATGAAAATGGAGATTTGTATGTTAGGTAATAGACCTAACAATATAGACCAAATCGGGGAAGTGGAATGACAATAAAATACCTTGTATATATCATAAAAAAGTCAAAACTGAAAAGTTGTGAGTCCATATGTAGTCATCCCTTTTGCTATGAAACCCTTAAATAAGATCTGGTCCAATCAATTAACCGCAAAAGTCACAATTAGTCGATTAGGGCCCACCTCAGTGTCACATGATCTGCCACATGATGCCTGTATAACTATACCTGGAGTGGAGGAGTAGCCTAGTGGTTGGGGCAAGGTTCCTCAGGCTGGAAGGTTGGGGGTTCAAATCCCACTAGAGGACAGCAACCTTGGGCCGGAAGGACTGCGGTTTCTAGTCCCACAGGTGCTCCTTGTGGTCTTGGGCAAGCCACTTAACCCTCCATTGCCCATGTTCCCTGTAAAATCTCCAAGTTATAATGCCCTGTTCAATGTAAACCGCCTTGATATCATGAAAGGTGGTATATAAGAAATGTTAGATAAAATAGATAAAAATACCTGTTCTGAAAGGCTCCCAAACCTTCATTGTGCAGCCCAGAAGGGTCCTCCTCTGGAGAGGACAGAGTCCCTGGGCCCATGCACTCCACGAAAGGACCGAGAATGACCCCGAGGGGAAGAAAGGTTTTCCAGGTCGGTAATGACAGTCCCGACACCCCCAAGAATCTGGCCAGCGCACCCTTAATGGCTGTGCAGAGGCTGATGAGAAAGGGGCACCAGCCCGCTTCACAGGGCCCTTGGACCTGTCTTCTGGGAGGCATTACGATTTTGTCCTGCCTAGGTCCTTCACCAGCTTCTGTTTGGAACAGATTTGGAGAAGCTACTACTACTAAAAATCTGTATAGTGCTACAAGGTGTACGCAGAGCTGTACAAATAGATTTAAGCAATCTAATCAAGCTAAACATCACAAAACTGGGGACTAGATTATGGCAAGATACACATAAGTAGTGGACAAGAGAATGAGGAGCATCAGGATCCAAAAGCAGCCTCAAAGAGGTGAGTCTTCAGCCTGGAGATAAATAGGGCCAGAGAGGGAGCCAGAGTCGTAGTTTCCCCTTAAAGGCCAGTTGAGCTAACCAGGCTTTTGGAGGATGTGTCCGCTGCCCAGTGCCGGAGACAAATCCAATGCCGTGACAGTGTCATCAGGGCACCATCCCTGGCCACCAAATATGCCAGGTCATACATGGCATCAGAAAGGAAAGCTATAGCCAACGACAGGAATGCACACACGGTGCCAACAGTTGCTAGCAGTCCATACTGAATTGAGCCCCCAGCAAGGACAATGACGAGGTCAAGCCTTGGTACTCATCCCAAGAGCCCCAGGCAGAGAATCGGTGTCGGGCTCAGCTCTACTCCATGAAATTGCTTCACTGCCTGGCTGTGGAACACTGTGTATAAGGTAGCTGGCAGGCAGATCCCTCTGAGAGCCTTCTGCAATCTTCGGGAAAGAGCAGGGCACAGAGGAGGAAGCAGGTGCTGAAGGTTGTGGGAGGTTGTCACCCTCTTTCAGATCCTTACAATTTTTGGCTGCTGAACAGGCCCTGATAAGGGCATAAAGCTAAACCAATTTTTCCTTCTATGGCTACCAAAAAGACCGGAGTCTAGTGGAGCCTCCCAAGTCATGCTGAAGTGAGACTCACCTTTCTGTACTCAAGGTGGTCATTCATGAGCATTTTATCAATCTCTTTTCCTCTCAATCCTAAGATTTTTTACAAAGAGGAGGTAATCCATCTACCATCTGCTGGAGACAAAGAAAGGGACCTCTGGTGGCTGAGGCAAATAGCGGAATAGGAGTGATGTCATTGAAACCTGGACTTTTCATTGGTTATTCGTCTCCACTGACCTGCTGGTAAAGGAACACAACCCACTTGTCTGGACTGGTATAGCAGGATGATATGGAACGTTTGTTTACTCCGTCAAAAAGCAGAAAGACCAGGGGACACGCAATGAAGCTACAATGTAACTCATTTAGAGAAAATATATTTTTCTACTCAACACAATCAAACTCTGGAATTTGTTACCAGAGAATGTAGTAAAGAGAAATTACACTTACCTGCTAATTGTTGTTCCTTGAGGAACTCCAGTCCAGTCCCACACCTCTGGGTAGTGTACCTCCTCCAGAAGCTTGGAAACTAAGCATGTCACCTTTTGAGTCTAGTCTTGAAGGACTAGAAAAAGGGACTGTTACTTCTGGAGAGAGATCTGCAACTGTGAGTATATACTTCTGGTAATTTTCTAAAAGGAATTCTTTGTATTAAAGCTAATTAATCTGTGAACCCACTATTTTTTGTTAAATCAGTCAGGGCCTAGTAGCAGCAGTTTACGTTTAAATTTAAAACACAGAAGAGAGCCTTCTGGTTACATTTGGAACCCAGCAGAGAGCTTGTAGTCTAAATTGAATAGTCACTCAGGGCCTAGCATCAGCAAAGTACTTTTAGCTTAAATTTAAAACACAGAAGAGAACTTTCTGGTTAAATTTAGAACCCAGCAAAGAGCTTGTAGTTTAAATTTCATAAGTAGTTATAGCCTAGCAGCAGCTAAGAGCTATAATTTAAATCAAATCAGAATATAGCTTACCTCAGCAGCACAAGACAGGGTACTGTGTAGCAGCCCTCTTTTAATAAGTGTTATTTCCCTCCCTCCCTCCCCACACCCACCCACCCACCCATGGGATAATCATAGCTTTATAGGTACTTACACATCTTAAAAGACAGGAGGTGCTCTCAGGTGAAGCTCATTACCCAAATCAGTCATACACTAAGGACCTGAGATTAGTTAAGCTTCAGGTGAACAAGGTATATTACACGTATTAGGTACAGTTTTATTAGTATAAAATATCCATAGCAAGCCTTAGTAAGTAAAGAACTTAGATCTAAACACAAACTTAAAACTAAGATGCAGACAGCGGGATGGGGGCTTTCCAGTCTTTTGCATTGAGTGTCACATGTATGATTTTCTCCCAGTTGGAGAGAGATCTTACGTGTGCACTAGGTGCAAGTAGCTCTTTGCTCTCAGGGAACGAGTCCGTTCTCTAGAGGCTAAAGTAGCAGACTTGGAAAGCATAAGACAGACAGAGAGGTACATAGATGAGACCTACAGGGATATAGTCCTGAAGTCCCACCTCCAGTCTGGCAGCATCCCTGTTGCTATGGAGGAGAGAGGTCACGTGACAGGAGAGCATCACCCTGGTGTGGCAGGAAGTGATCCTGTAACTAGGACCTGTCCTCCAGGTGATGTAAAACCCTCTCGCACCGAGGACGTTTCTCCAGGGCCATGTGCCCATGAGGGAAGGGTTAGGACAGCAGTTATAGTTGGTGATTCGATCATTAGGCATGTAGATAGCTGGGTGGCTGGTGGACTTGAGGATCGCCTGGTAACATGCCTGCCTGGTGCAAAGGTAGCGGACCTCACGCGCCACCTAGATAAGGTCTTAGATAGTGCTGGGGAGGAGTCTGCTGTCTTGGTACATGTTGGTACCAATGCCATAGGAAAATGTGGTAGGGAGGTTCTGGAGGCTAAATTTAGGCTTTTAGGTAGGAAGTTGAAATCCAGAACTTCCAGGGTAGCGTTCTCCGAAATGCTTCCTGTTCCACGCGCAGGACCCAAAAGGCAGGCAGAGCTCCGGAGTCTCAATGCGTGGATGAGACAATGGTGCAGAGATGAGGGTTTTGGATTTGTTAGGAACTGGGGAACATTCTGGGGAAAGGAGGGGCTCTTCCGAAGGGATGGGCTTCACCTTAACCGGGATGGAACCAGGCTGCTGGCATTAACCTTTAAAAAGGAGATAGAGCAGCTTTTAAACCAGATATTAGGGGAAAGCCGACAGTCGCCCAAGAGCGGATGGTTCGGAAGAATGTATCTTTGAAGGATACTACCAAAAGCAGAGAGGTTCCACAAAAGAGTAAAGTAGCCCAAATGCCCTCAAGTATGGAGCAGACAGAGCTTAAAGATCCCAAATTACCCATGTCTAACAATAGCCAAATTAATATGAATAAAATACATTCTCTAAAATGCTTGTATGCAAATGCTAGAAGTCTAAAAAATAAGATAGGAGAGTTAGAATATATAGCACTAAATGAAAGGTTAGATATGACTGGAATATCAGAGACATGGTGGAAGGAGGACAACCAGTGGGACACTGATACCTGGGTACAAACTATATCGAAATGATAGAGCTGATCAAATTGGTGGAGGGGTTGCTCTCTATGTTAGAGAGGGCATTGAGTCAGAAAGGATTAAAGTTTTGCAGGAAACAAAATCTGCTGTAGAATCTATATGGATTGAAATTCCATGTAAAAGGGGGAAGGCAATGGCAGTGGGGGTGTACTATCGAGCGCCTGGCCAGAATGACCAAATGGATGATGAAATGCTCAAAGAAATCAAGGAAGCTAACAAAAGTTACAGCACAGTAATAATAATGGGCAATTTCAACTACCCTGGTATCGACTGGGTCAGTGTCATGTCAGGACATGCTAGGGAGATAAAGTTCCTAGATGAAAAATATGACTGCTTCTTGGAGCAGCTGGTTCATGAACCGACCAGAGGGGAAGCCATATTAGACCTAGTCCTTAGTGGAACACCAGATCTAGTGCAAGAGAAGGTTGTTGGGGCCACTTGGCAATAGTGATCATAGCATGATCGCCTTTGATTTAATTAGTGGAGGAGGGATAGTAAGGAAATCCACAGTAATACCTTTTAACTTTCGAAAGGGAGACTATGATAAAATGAGGAAAACAGTTAAGAAAAAACTAAAAGGAGCAGTTGCAAAGGTTAAAGACGTACATCAGGCTTGGCTGTTGTTGAAAAATACTATCTTGGAAGCCCAGACCAGCTGTATTCCACGCTTTAAGAAAAGTGGAAGGAAGTCCAAAAAACTGCCAGCATGGTTTAAAGGTGAGGTCAGAGAGGCTGTTGTTGCCAAAAAAGCATCTTTCAGGAAATGGAAAAAAGAGCCAAACGATGAAACCTGGAAACACCACAAGCACTGGCAAGTCAAATGCAAGGCATTGATAAGGCAGGCAAAGGGAGAATTTGAGAAGAAGCTTGCTGCAGAAGCAAAAACACGAAATAAAGACCTTTTCAAGTACATTCGTAGCAAAAAACCTGTGAGTCAGTTGGTCCATTAGATGATAAAGGGGTTAAAGGAGCACTAAGAGGCGACAAGGCGATAGCAGAGAGACTGAATGAATTCTTTGCTTCAGTCTTTACTGAGAAAGATGTAGGGATGTTACCCATGACTGAAGTGGTATTTAAAGGTGCGGAAGAATTGAAGGAAATATCGATACATCGTGAAGATGTATTACAACTATTAGATAAACTGAAGAGTAGCAAATCACCTGGGCCAGATGGTATACATCCAAGGGTGTTGAAAGAACTGACATATGAGATTGCAGAGCTGCTATTAGTAATCTGTGAACTATCATTAAAATCATCTCTAATACCTGAAGATTGGAGGATCGCCAATGTAACACCAATTTTTAAAAAGGGTTCCAGGGGTGATCCGGGAAACTACAGACCGGTGAGCCTGACATCAGTACCGGGAAAAATGGTAGAAACCATCATAAAGAATAAAATTAATCAGCATGTAGATAGTCATGACCTAATGGGAGACAGCCAACATGGCTTTAGACAAGGAAGATCTTGTCTTACTAATCTGTTATGTTTTTTTTGAAGGAGTGAATAATCAGGTGGACAAAGGTGAGTCGGTTGATATTGTGTATCTGGACTTTCAGAAAGCCTTTGACAAGGTCCCTCATCAGAGACCTTTGGCAAAACTAAGAGAGTCATGGGATAGGAGGCAGTGTACTATTGTGGATCAGGAACTGGTTAAAAGATAGAAAGCAGAGGGTAGGGCTAAATGGCCAATTTTCCCAATGGAGAAAGGTGAATAGTGGTGTACCCCAGGGATCTGTGCTGGGTCCGCTGCTTTTTGACATATTCATAAATGACCTGGAAAATGGAATAACGAATGAGGTTATCAAATTTGCAGATGACACAAAACTATTTAAAGTTGTTAAAACCCAAGAGGATTGTGGAAAATTGCAAGAGGATCTTGATAAATTGGAAGACTGGGCATCAAAATGGCAGATGAAATTTAATGTGGACAAGTGCAAGGTTATGCACCTAGGGAAGAACAACCCAAACTATGGTTACACGATGCAAGATTCCACATTAGGAACCACCACCCAGGAAAAAGATTTAGGCGTCATTGTGGATACCATGTTAAAACCCTCGGCCCAGTGTGCAGCAGCGGCCAAGAGAATGCTAGGTATGATAAGGAAAGGAATATTGTGTGCAATTCTGGAAGGATACTCCTATGAAGAAAGGCTAAAAAGGTTAGGGCTCTTTAACCTGGAAAAGAGACAGCTGAGGGGAGATATGATAGAAGTCTATAAATTAATGAACGGAGTGGAACGGGTAAACGTAGATCGATTGTTTACCTTATCTGAATATAGAAAGGCTAGGGGACATGCAATGAAGCTACAGGGTATTGGTTCAAGCATTGATATCCTGGGTCCCTTCTTAATAATGGTTTATGGACCTTTCCTCCAGGAACTTGTCCAAACCTTTTTTAAACCCAGCTACACTAACAGCCTTTACTACATCCTCCGGTAACAAATTCCAGAGTTTGATTATACGTTGAGTAAAAAAATATACGGTATACAAAAATAGCGGTATACAAATGTATACTAAATAAATAAATAAATAAAATAAATAGTTTACCCTGTAGCTTCATTGCATGTCCCCTAGTCTTTCTATATTCTGATAAGGTAAACAATCGATCTACGTTTACCCGTTCCACTCCGTTCATTAATTTATAGACCTCTATCATATCTCCCCCTCAGCCGTCTCTTTTCCAGGTTAAAGAGCCCTATAACCTTTTTAGCCTTTCTTCATAGGAGTATCCTTCCATCCCCTTTACCATTTCGGTGGCTCTTCTCTGAACCTTTTCTAAAATCGCTATATCCTTTTTAAGATACGGCGACCAGAATTGCACACAATATTCAAGGTGCGGTCTCACCATGGAACGATATAGAGGCATTATAATATCTTTTGTTTTATTTTCCATTCCTTTCCTTATCATACCTAGCATTCTATTTGCTCTCTTGGCCGCTGCTGCACACTGGGCCGAGGGTTTTAACATGGTATCCACAATGACGCCTAAATCTTTTTCCTGGGTGGTAGTTCCTAATGTGGAATCTTGCATCGTGTAACCATAGTTTGGGTTGTTCTTCCCTAGGTGCATAACCTTGCACTTGTCCACATTAAATTTCATCTGCCATTTTGATGCCCAGTCTTCCAATTTATCAAGATCCTCTTGCAATTTTCCACAATCCTCTTGGGTTTTAACAACTGTAAATAGTTGTGTGTCATCTGCAAATCTGATAACCTCACTCGTTATTCCACTTTCCAGGTCATTTATGAATATGTCAAAAAGCAGCGGACCCAGCACAGATCCCTGGGGTACACCACTATTCACCTTTCTCCATTGGGAAAATTGGCCATTTAGCCCTATCCTCTGCTTTCTATCTTTTAACCAGTTCCTAATCCACAACAGTACACTGCCTCCTATCCCATGACTCTAGTTTTGCCAAAAGTCTCTGATGAGGGACCTTGTCAAAGGCTTTCTGAAAGTCCAGATACACAATATCAACCGACTCACCTTTGTCCACCTGATTATTCATTCCTTCAAGAAAACATAACAGATTAGTAAGACAAGATCTTCCTTGTCTAAAGCCATGTTGGCTGTCTCCCATTAGGTCATGACTATCTACATGCTGAGTAATTTTATTTTTTATGATGGTTTCTACCATTTTTCCTGGTACTGATGTCAGGCTCACCGGTCTGTAGTTTCCCGGATCACCCCTGGAACCCTTTTTAAAAATTGGTGTTACATTGGCGATCCTCCAATCTTCAGGTATTAGAGATGATTTTAATGATAGTTCACAGATTACTAATAGCAGCTCTGCAATCTCATATGTCAGTTCTTTCAACACCCTTGGATGTATACCATCCGGCCCAGGTGATTTGCTACTCTTCAGTTTATCTAATAGTTGTAATACATCTTCCCGATGTATCGATATTTCCTTCAATTCTTCCGCACCTTTAAATACCACTTCAGTCATGGGTAACATCCCTACATCTTCCTCAGTAAAGACTGAAGCAAAGAATTCACCAAATGCCTAGCAGTGGTGGCGGCCTTCCTCAGAAGTCAAGGAGTCTTCGTCTTTCCATACCTAGATGACTGGCTCATCAGGGGCCAATCGGCACATGAGGTACAGCAAGCCATTGCTCGCACAGTCACCCTGCTCCAGCACCTAGGGTTTGTTATAAATCACGCAAAGTCCACTTTACTCCCCACTCAGAACTTGGGAGTTCATAGGGGCAAGGCTGGACACCCTTCAAGCAAGGGCTTACCTACCGCTGGACAGGGCAAGGTGGTTGCTGGACTTGGTACAACAGGTCCAGCACAGACCTCATGTCTCCGCAAGGGTCTTGTTACGCCTCCTGGGCCACATGGCCTCCGCAGTGCATGTGACTCCATATGCTCGATTCCACATGCACACAGCTCAATGGTGCCTCAGAGACCAGTGGACACAAGCCACAGGCCGCCTCAGAGACAGGGTAGTGATATCCAAACTACTGGTGACAGCCTTGCAATGGTGGCTTCACCCCCCCCCCCCCCCCAATTTGCTTCAGGGAGTACCATTCCAACTTCCCTCTCACACCACAGTGCTGACGACAGATGCCTCCTTGCTGGGCTGGGGAGCCCATTGCCAGGGCTCAGGGTCTGTGGTCCTTGTGAGAGGCCGCACTTCTAATCTAGAGCTTCGAGCCATCCGCCTAGCTCTTCAAGCCTTCTGTCATCTTCTTTCACACCAGTCAATGCTGATACAGACAGACAATCAAGTAGCGATGTTCTACATCAACAAACAGAGGCACAGGATCTCGCATCCTATGCCAGGAAATTCTTTTGCAGTGGCGCATCACATATCCCTAAAGGCAGTTTATCTGCCAGGTCAGGAGAACCTCCTTGCCGACAAGTTGAGCAGGATTCTTCAGCCTCACGAATGGCAACTGAACCGGGAGGTTGCCCAGCAGATCTTCAACCACTGGGGTCTCCCATCCATGGATCTCGTTGCCAGTCTGCAAAACTACCAGTTTCCCCGCTTCTGCTCGAGGCAGCCGCATCCGCTGAGCGTGGTGACAGATGCTTTCCTAATCTCGTGGGCACAGGGCCTTCTCTATGCATTCCCACCCACAACCCTGGTGGCACGCACTCTGTTCAAGATTCTTCAGGACAAGGCCTCTGTCACCTGGTAGCCCCCAGGTGGCCAAGACAGACTTGGTTCCCTCTTCTCCTTCAACTGTGGAGGAGTGGCCTAGTGGTTGGGGCAAGGTACTTCAGGCCGGAAGGTCGGGGGTTCAAATCCCACTAGAGGACAGCAACCTTGGGCCGGAAGGACTGGGGTTTCTAGTCCCACAGGTGCTCCTTGTGGTCTTGGGCAAGCCACTTAACTATTTTACAGGGAACATGGGCTCTGGAGGGTTATTTCCAAGTTATAATGCCCTGTTCAATGTAATTTCAGTTTGTTCAATGTAAACCGCACTGATGCAGAATAGCACGGTATATAAGAGAATGTAAATAAATAAACAAACAAACAAACAAACTGGCGGTCAAAACTCCACTCCCACTGTGGGGTGCAGCCCGACCTTGACCCAGAAACAGGGTTCCTTACTACACCCCAACCTCAGATCCCTCAACTTAATGGCATGGCTGCTGAGAGGGTAGTACTTGCTCCTCTACTCCTTCCCAGAGAGGTTGAAGATGTGTTGCTGGCCTCTAGGAGGCAATCCACTAGGAAATCTTACGCGTTCAAGTGGCGTAGATTTGAAGCGTGGTGTGCCCAACATAAGGAGAACCCGTTCACTTGCCAAGTACCTCAGGTATTGCAGTACTTGCTCCACCTCTCAGAGTTGGACCTCAAGTCTAACTCTGTCAGGGTCCACTTGAGTGTGCTATCAGCTAACCATTCTCCAGTGGAGGGCAACCTCTTTCAGCTCACCCTTTGGTATCCCGATTCCTCAGAGGCCTCCTACTCTTGAGGCCTCCGATTCGCCCACCGGCTACAGAGTGGGACTTAAATGTGGTCTTGCAGTGGCTTACTCGCCCACCTTTTGAACCAATGTCCACCTGTCATCTCCGCTTCCTCTCCTGGAAAACACTCTTTCTGGTGGCACTCACGCCTGCTGGACGTGTGAGCGAGCTGCAAGCTTTAGTACCGGATAGACCGTATACACGGTTTTATAGAAACAGGGTGGTCCTACGTACTCACCCCAAGTTCCTTCCAAAAGTGGTTTCCTCGTTTCACCTCAACCAAGAGGTGGTTCTTCCAACCTTTTTCCCAAGGCCACATACCAGCAGGGCAGAAGCGGTTCTGCATACCCTGGACTGTAAGAGGGCGCTTGCCTTCTACCTGGAGCGTACGCGGGGACATCGGAGAGCTTCCCAGCTCTTCATCTCTTATGACCCTAGTAAACTTGGGTCTACCTGTCTCCAAGCGCACGTTATCCACTTGGGTGACAGACTGCATTGCCTGGGCGTACAGGGCAGCTGACCTCCAGCTGCAGGGCCGAATCACAGCCCACTCTGTCAGGGCTAAGGCCACATCAGTGGCTAGCCACCACTCTGTTCCATTGGCAGACATCTGCCGGGCCGCAATTTGTTCAAGCCAGACTTTTGCAGCCCATTACTGCCTGGAGAGAGAGTCCCGGCAGGACAGTGTTTTCGGTCAGGCGGTACTCCGTAACCTAGTCAAGGTTTAGGCAACTCCTACCCTCCGACCCTTTGGTGTCAGGCTACCGGGGGGGTTGCGTTCTCGGAGGAAAATCCTATCACTGCTGCTGTGGCTCTTCTAGAGGGAGCCATTTTCAGCTATGGGTTCTCGGTAGCCTATAGCGAGGGAGTCCCATATGTGAGGACTGACTTCCTGCTTGTTCCTGGAGAAAGCGTAGTTATTCACCTCTAATAGGTGTTCTCCAGGGACAGCAGGAATCAGTCCTCGCGACCCTCCCTCCTCCCTTGGAGTTGCAGTCCTTTGATTAATTTTTCCTCATTTTTGCCGTCTTTTTAGCTATGTCATCTGACTGAGCAAGATGGCACCCTTGGGTAGGAAGGGGACTGCGCATGCACGATGCAATCCCAAAGGCTTTCTTTGAAAGCTGGGGAATTGCTCCGCACGAGGGCTCCGTCGGCGCCCACGTCACCCATATGTGAGGACTGATTCCTGCTGTCCCTGGAGAACACAGATGAGTAACTACGCTTTAGCAGGTAAATCTAATTTCTCTTTCCTCATCATCCCTCCAGTCCAGTCCTGCACCTCTGGGATGTAACAGAGCAGTCAACTTAACAGGAGGGACCTGCAATACCGGCCTGAAGCACCGCCGATCCAAACCGGGCGTCTTTTGCTGTCTGGACATATAGGCGATAATGCCTCACAAAAGGTATGAAGGGAAGACCAGGTTGCTGCCTTACAGATCTCCGCCGGCGGCACCAAGCTATACTCTGCCCACAAAGCTGCCTGGGCCCTCATGGAATGCGCCCGCAATCCCTTCGGTACCAGTCTACTCTTCAAGATGTAGGCTGACGCAATCGCTTCTCTAATCCATCTGGAAATAGAGGCCTTGGCGGCCGCCTCTCCTCTTCACAGCCCCCCAAACAAGAAAAACAAGCAAATCTGACTCCCTGAAAGGTGCTGTTCACGTCAAATAACGCCGCAGTACTCTTGACATCCAAGAGGCACAGCTGCGAATTGGAGGAGCCCACTTCCGCGGTCTTCAAGGTCGGTAGGGAAACTGACTGGTTCAAATAGAAGGCAGAGACCACCTTTGGCAAGAAAGAAGGTACGAGCCAAAAGACCACCTTCTCCCAGGAAAATTAAAGGAAGGGCTCTTGACAAGATAAGGCTTGAAGCTCCGAAATCCTGCGTGCCGAACAAATCGCCCCAAGAAAAACAGTTTTCAGGGTCACATCCTTCAACGAGGCCCGATTAAGTGGCTCAAAGGGCTCCTCAGTGAGTGCTGTAAGCACCAAACTGAGATCCCAAGGCGGTACCACTAACCTCCACAGAGACCGAATGTGTCCCACCACCCTCAGAAATCTCAGCAGGTCCGGGTGTTCAAGCCACCCCTTGAACTTTATCCCTGTAACAGGAAATTGCAACCAGTTGCACCTTCAAGGAGCTAGCAGCTAAGCCCTTGTCAAAACCGGCTTGCAGGAACACTAGGATGTCTGGGACAGAAGCCGTGAATGGAAGAGACTGCCTATCCCCACACCACGACTCAGATACGCCATAACCGGATGTAAGCTAGACAGGTAGATGTCTTCCGGGCCTTCAGCAAAGTTGCTATTACCGGATCGGAATACTCCTTCAGCTTCGCCCTTTCAAGAGCTATGCCGTAAGCGAGATCAATCCACCTGGAGGCATGCAAACCAGTCCTTGTGTCAAGAGATCCCCTTGAGCTGGAAGGTGCCATGGTCAGTCCGCCAGAATCCACACCAGATTGGCATATCACGGACATCTTGGCCAATCCAGGGCGATCAGAATAACGAACCCCTGGTGGGCTTCTAACCGCTGTATCACTCGGCCTATGAGCGCCCATGGTGGGAAAACAGAGGAGATCCTCTGCGAACCACCTTTGTACGAAGGCATCCAGACTCTCCGACATCTGTTCACTTCTCCTGCTGAAAAACCGGCTTGCCTTGGCCGACTGGAAGGTCGCTATTAGATCCAGAACCAGACTCAGACTCAATCAGAAGGTATAAGAACAGGTGGCGAGTCAATGGGGCAGAGTCCACTCGCCTGGGTCCATATGTACCTGGCTTAGGTAGTCCGCTGTCACATTGTCTACTCCCACGATGTGCACTGCTGACAAGGACTGGAGATAACTTTCCATCCAATCGAACAGCACTTGGGCTTCTTTTTCTAGGGCTACACTTGCCCGTGCCACCCTGGTGGTTGATGTAGGCTACTGTGGTCGCATTGTCCGAGAGGACCCGAAGCTCTGAAGCGCTCAGAGCACTGCACGCATCTCCAGTCTGTTGATGGACCAGCGGGCCTCCTGTGAGCTCCACTGTCCCTGAGTGATGTGTCCTACGCAATGGGCCCCCAACTGGCTAGGCTGGCATCTGTCATCAGCGGGACCAATGTTCCCTCTAATTTTCTGTAGGCTGTGTGCGCATAAAATATCAGCTGTGTGCAGCTTTTGAAGGAAGGTTAAATTTTTGTGCACCACGTAACGACACTCGGAGTTATATACTTTAAAATTTGACTACACGTCAGAATACAGTACGTACACCACATTGATTTTAATCAAATTAAATGAAAATAGACGATTACTAAATGAAGCAGGAAATTTCTAGTAATTACAATCATAACTTTTAAATTTTAAGACGTCTGTGTTGTTTTCTATCAGAATCAGAGCCGTAATTTTTGTGCGCTCTGTTGTAAAGTATGTGCGCTCGCTTGGTGAGGTGTGTGCGCGCGCACACGCGCACAGCTTAGAGGGAACAGTGAGCGGGACCCATGCTGGAGCCTTGAGGGGCATAACCACCATCTCAGTGCTCTCTTAGTCTGCCGTGGGCAAGGGAGGTGCTGGAATAAAGGATAACTCTGGTGGGATCACCAACACAAGAGAGCTCTCTGCAAAGGTCACATGTGAGCTCTTGCCCACAGGACCAGTTCGAGCATGGATGCCATGATCCCTTGGCCGTGCCATCTGCACAAACTGGTTTACCAGCTGCTGCACTAGCTGTTTGGCAGAAAGACCTTTCCTGCACTGATGTCGAAGCGTGCCCCAAATATTCCAGCTCCTGGGATGACATGAAATGGCTTTTGGCCAAGCTGACCACTGTGGCCTCCTTGCCCCGCCTAGGTGGTTGCCTATAGAAGGGAAAGGGGGCCCTTTCAATGTCCCCTTTACGTGAGCTCCCAGAGCTAGGGGTTCTGGGAGTTGTAGTTGCTTGCACTGAGTTGTAGTTGTGAATAAATGATTAAGCCGAGGGTTTGAAAGCAACACAGGAAATTTATTTGCCTCCTTTGTTCAAGGAACCTCCATAGAAGCTTGGCACATCATACAAGGTAAGATACTTTTCCTCAAAAGAAAGATAACTTCTGTACAAAACTTTTTCGAGAGTCTCTAATTACCTTTGCTTCCCTCAGCAAGGTAAATATCTCTTCACGCCACAAATTATCACGTTACAGTCTCTGGCTAGCTTTAGCTTCAAAACAGCATTCTTTAAACTGCAACACTTATACTTTAAGCCAAAACAATGGTCTTTAAACTGCAGCACTTATACTTTAAGTTTTCCTTTTTACTTGGATTATCACAGGTTTTGTTAATTGCTCCAGACACATTCAGAATGCAGTCCTGACGGTCTCATGCATTTTAAAACCACATCAGCAACTTCATATCAAATCTTCTTAGGCTTGTTTTAACCACAGACATTCAAGCATAATAAGTCTGGGATTTTCTTCAGGTTTACAATCTATAGGTTTTCACTTTACCCTCCAAGATAAAGCACAGTCCATCTCACATTCTGAGAAATCAGATTCAATATCAGCCTCATCTATTTGCATACACTCACAGTCAGACTCTGAAGTCTCTGGACTGGAAACAGCTTGGGACAGCGTGGGTTTAATTTCTTCCAGCAGCTTAACAACCCGTTCCCAATGAGACCTCCCTCTTGGCTCAGGGGTGTTTATCAGGGCACAGGAAATCCTTATCCCGTAGCAAGCTATTTAGAACTTCTAAAGAATTCAGCTCCTTTCTTTTAACAGCCCTCTTTAACAGCCTTCCCCGAGGTAAAATTCTTTGACCCAGCTCCTCCTGGAAAGTCCCCGTACCTGGGTTATAGACAGCAGTCTCTTCAGGAATAAACCTCCTGCTTTCTAGACCAGCAGTAGCCTTTCTACCACGCTGGCTCTGCTCAAAACTCTGTTGCTGGCTAT
This sequence comes from Ichthyophis bannanicus, assembly GCA_033557465.1. Taxonomy (NCBI): domain Eukaryota; kingdom Metazoa; phylum Chordata; class Amphibia; order Gymnophiona; family Ichthyophiidae; genus Ichthyophis; species Ichthyophis bannanicus. Next base: position 19,620,256 of record CM066037.1, on the reverse strand, counting down.
GCGGAGAGTCTTCCCTTAAGCTGTCATTAGAGTACCTTTCTCTGGGCTCTCTGCTAGAATCCTTTCTTTCTGTTTCCTTCAGGATTTCTTCCACTTCTGTTTCTCTGCTGTTCTCTTGGTTGTGCTTGCTCCTGATTTCTCTTCCGTTCCCCCTTCCGTCTCTCTCACTTCCTGTTCTCTGGGGCTTAAATGAGTGGGAATGCCCTGCACCTTTCCACTCCTCCCTCAGCTGTCTCTCATTACCTCCCTTAGTTGCTATGGTGTTGGGGCGTGGCCTTAGGACAGCAGCTTTAGATATGTTTTTTTTCTCTCCAGCTGAACTTTTAAAGTCACGGCTCCCTGCACTTTCTTTCTGTCTGGAGGTAAAGGTCTGTGTTTTTTCTATTTCCCCGGGCTCTGGAGCAGATTCGTCACCACACCACCCATCCCAGACTTTCGAGGAACTACACCACCCTCATCATGGCTGTTTCACTCTCGCTTCTGGCCAACTGTCGAGGTACGGGCATACCAGAACTCTGTCCTTGTGGAGTGCCACTGCTACCACCACCATAACCCTTGGTGAAGGTACATGGAGCTATTGCCAGCCCAAACAGCAATGCCCGAAACTGGAAATGCCCCATCGCTACCGAGAAGCGGAGAAACTGTTGGTGTTTTGCCAGATGGAAATGGGATTATATGCTTCGGACAGGTCAAACAATGTTAAGAATTCCACGCTCCTTACTGCCACTATGATAAACTGCAAGGTTTCTATGTGAAAATGCAGTACACGCAGACAACTGTTTACGCCCTTGAGATTGAGAATCTGTTGAAAGAACCCTTCCTTTTTGGATAGCACAAAGTAAACGGAGTACCAACCACATCCATATTGGTCTCTCGGTACCGGCACCACTGCATTTAGCTGCAATAATCTTGCCAAGATGTCTTGTACTGCCACAGCTTTGCCCTGCGCCCTGCAAGGAGACTGAACATAAGAGTGACTGACTGGGCATACCCACTCGAGGGTTTAGCCCTCTCGGATGACTTCCAAGACCCACTGGTCTGGACCCTAACGGGGTAGAAATCCTGTAGTCGGCCTCCCATGGGTATCAACCCCGCCTGGGCCCCCCTTGCTTCATTGGGGTTTCTTTGGTCCCAAGGTCCTCCCCAAAGAGTAGATTGCCCTTGAAAGGGAACTTACTAAGACAGGACTTGGAGGAACTGTCTGCCACCCAGTTCCTCAGACACAGATAACGGTGAGCCGCTACCAAGGATGCCATGCTTTTCGAGAGCCCCCTAATGAGATCGTAATGGGTGTCTGCTAGGTAGGCAACCCCAAACTCTAATTTGGCCGCTTCACCGGGCATGTCTGCTGCCGACTCCTGAATCCACTGAGACCAGTGAAGGCACGATCTAGCCACCCAGGCCCCACAAATGGAGGCCTGTAAGATGAGGGCTTTGATATCAAAGGCTTGTTTCAGCAAAGTGTCCAACTTCCTGTCCTGGGCATCCTTGAGGGCTGCGCTACCTTCTACGGGGATTGTTGTATTTTTGGTAACCACGGACACTGTGGCGTCTACCTTAAGGGACTGAAACAGTTTGTACTCTTGCTCTGATAATGGGTACAGGTGTGTCATGGCAAGTAGCCCCCTGAGGACCGCCTCTGGCAGATTCCACTCTTCCTGCATCATTTGCTTGACCACTCTGTGCACTGGAAAAACCTTCTGCAGCTTCCGCACCGCCTGGAGCAGTGGGTCCTCCAAGATCTCATCTTCCACTGGCACTCCTGCTGGCATATTAAGAGCCTTCAAGGACTCCCCTGATAAGCACCACCAGCTCTTCCCAGTGGAACACTTGCACCACTCGCGACTGGTCCTCCTTTTCCAGGATCTCTCCTTCCTTCAACTCTTCCACTTGGGCGTCAAGTTCCATGTCCAGGTCTTCAGCGTCTGGACCCTCAGATAAAAGAGAGTGCATCTGTCCGTCCTCTGAGAGATGAGCCTTCTTGGCGCCTGCTACCTCTACAGTCATCTTTCTGTCTGCTGCTCTCTTAGTATCACGGTCCTGCGCAAGCAAAACGCTGGCTGCCCCCCTGCTGGCAATAACAAAAAGCCTTGTGGAGCAGCAGCACAAATTCAGGGGAAAAGTCTCCTGGGAGCCCTACCTGGTGCGAAGTGGAGGGTCCACGAATGGCTGGGAGGCAGGAGGCTGACTCCAATGCCGCAATCATGGGCCCCTCACCCCAGACCTCTGTATCTGGGGAAGGAGTCCTGTCCTGGTCTTCATGCAGGTCCTTTTCCAAAGAAGTGGCCTCCTGTGTGCATCCCCAACAAATGCCTTCGTTGGAGACTGCCTCTCCACCGGGTCTCACATACTAGGCACTGAGGCCTGGCTGGCATGGCAACAAGGCTGACGACCTGCCCTGGAACAAACTCCTCAGCAGGAATCAAGGGATTAAACCCCAAATAAACCAAAATTAAAAGGAAGAACAAGGAAAAACCCACAAAGAAAAGCAAGGCTCCAGAGCATGAAATCAAAGCACAGGACACTGAGCTCTCTTTTCCCTCTTTCCGGCAAGTCCCGGGGGAGGGAGGAGAGAATACCACTGAAACTAGCTGGAATCGCCTGGCCGCAGCGAGGGGAGAAGAGATGCGCCTCTGAGTCCATGCCATGTGTTAGGCCGCACTCAAAAGCCCGCTTCCTGCACCCAAAAAACACACTGCCTAGACTTACCGCCGTGCTCTGCCTGCCTCACACCAGGGAAGGCTGCACACACTGTCTCCGCTCATGCTAAGCCACATTACTCTGGCTTTGGCACTGAGGGGACTGTTCCAGGAGCTGTCTGCTTGAGGGCTTGTTGTGCTGGAGGCGGTTCCTCACTTGATAACTGGTTCGGGAGCCGCCCGTTCCGCCGGACAAGATGCGGGTCCCCACTAGCCTTGGAGAAAGGGGGGGGGGGGGTCTCCTCCTTTTGCCTTCTAAACTGTTTTTTTTTCTTTTTTTTTTTAAGTAAAGCTAAACACAGGATTCTAAGCAATAAAGAAACCTATCTCCTTAGTTATCCCTCAGCGAGTCCAGCACCCTGGCTCACTACCTCCTTCAGCTGCTTGGAGACTGAGCATACTGGGGCTGGTAGGCGGTGCCTGCTGCATAATTACATGGGTGTCAAAAGATGACATGCTCAGTCTCCAAGCTGCTGGAGGAGTATAGTACGCAGAGGTGAGGGACTGGATTAGAAGGACAATAAGGAACAGTCATTAGTGTAGCTGGGTTTAAAAGAAGTTTGGACGAGTTCCTGGAGGAAAGGTCCATAAACCATTATTAAGGAGAACCCGGGAAATCCACTGCTTGCCCCAGAAAAAGTATTGTGGAACCTATGTACTTTTTTTGAGAACCTGACAGGTACTTGTGACCTGGACTGGCCACTGTGGAAAACAGAATACTGGGCTTGATGGACCTTGGTCTGACCTAGTATGGCATTTCTTATGTTCTCTGGAATCAGAGGGCATAGGATAAAGGTGAAAGGAGACAGACTCTAGAGTGGTGGATATGTGGACTGTATCTAAATTCAAGAGCACAGGACAAATACAGAAGATCTTGAAGAGAAAAGAAAAGAAGGAAATAGAGCTTATTAAGTTGGTATGAACAAAAACAAACTTTGAAATGCCTGTATGCAAATTCTAGAAGTGGAAGGAATGGAGAAATAGCCTAGTGGTTAGAACACTGGCCTGGTAATCAAGAGGCCAGAGTTTGATTCCCGCTAGCACTCCCTGTAGCCTTGGGCAAGTCACTTAACTCTCCATTGCCTTGGAAGAAAGGCCTGGCAATCTACTTCTGCTTACGCTTTCAGGAAAACCCAGGAGCTGCTTAGTTGCCAGGAATCAGCACTGACTTGAAGGCACACATTGCACTGCAAAAAATAAGATGGGAGAGTTAGAACATATAGCACTGAATGAAAGGATGGAGATATAATTGACATCTCAGAGACCAGGTGGAAAGAGGACAGCCAATGGAACACTGTGATACCTGGGTACAAACTATATCGCAGTGATAGGGTGGATCACATGTGTGGCGCAATATGTTAGAGAGGGCATTGAATTGCACAGGATAAAGGTTTTGCAGGAAACAGAATACACTGTAGAATCTCTATGGATAGAAATTCCATATAAAAAGGGAAAGGCAATGGGGGTGTACACCATCCATCTGGCCAGAATGATCAGGCAGATGATGTGAACGTTGCTATCTTCCCTAATTTCTGTTAGCTTCTCAACACAGTAATGGGATATTTCAATTACTCCAGTATTGACTGGGTCAGTGTTACATCAAGACATGCTAGGGAGATAAAATTTCTAGATGAAATGACTCCTTCATGGAACAGCAGGTTCAGGAACCGACAAGAGGGAAAGCTATTTTAGACCTAATCCTTAGTGGAATGCAGGATCTAGTGTGAAAGAGGTTACAGTGTTGGGGGCCACTTGGCAATAGCGATCATAAAATGGAGAGAGGAATTCCACTACACTAGCATTTAACTTTCAAAAAGGAGACCATGATAAAATGGTTAAGAAAAACTGAAAGGAGCAACTGCAAAGGTTAAGAGTTTACATCAGGCCTGGGCGTTATTTAAAAATAATATATTGGAAGCCCAGACCAGATGTATTCCACATTTTAAGAAAGGTAAGGAAGGCGAAACAGCCAGCATGGCTTAAAGATGAAGTCAGAGAGGCAGTTTAGCTAAGAGAAAATCCTTCAGAAAATGGAAAAAGCGCCAAATGACAAAAACAGGAAACAAATACTGGCAAGTTAAATACAAGACATCCATAAGGCAGGTAAAGAGAGAATTTTAAAAGAAGCTTGTTGAAAAAGTTTTTATGTGCTTTTGCTTCCACAAGTATATTCATAACAAAACACCTGTGAGAGAATCAGTTGGACCATTAAATGATAGAGGGGTTAAAGGAGCACTAAAAGAGGACACGGCCATAGCGGAGAGACTGAATTCATTCTTTGCTTCAGTCTTTACTAAAAAACAGATGGACAACTTCCAGAGATGATATTTAAATATGATGTGCGTATCAGAGGAATTCAAACAAATCTCGATAAATCCGAAAGATGTAACAATTATTTTATAAACTAAAGAGCAGCAAATCACCTGGACTGGATGACATACATCTTAGGGTGCTGAAAGAACTAAAATATGAGGTCACAGATTACTAAAAGTAGGTCTTCAATCTATCATTAATATTATCTGTAGTACCTCAGGATTGGAGAATGGCCAATGTAATGCCATTTTTTAAAAAGGATTCTAGGGGTGATCTGGAAAACTACAGACCAGTGAGCTTGACGTCTGTACGAGGCAAAATGCTAGAAACCATTATAAAAAACACAATTACTAAACATGTACATAAGAACATAAGATATGCCATACTGGGTCAGACCAAGATCCATTAAGCCCAGTATCCTGTTTCCAACAGTAGCCAATCTAAGTAACAAGTACCTAGCAGTTGCCCCAAAAGACACAGGTTCCACAATGCTTGTATTAGGGCAAGCAGTGGATATTCTGGGTCCACTTTAATAATGGTTTATGGACCTTTCCTCTAGGAACTTGTCCAAACCTTTTTTAAGCCCAGCTACACTAACGTCTTTTACTACATCCTCTGATAATGAATTCCAGAGTTTATATACGTTGAGTGAAAAATATTCTCTCTTATTAGTCTTATATGGGTTACACTAGCTTCATTGCATGTCCCCCCCAGTCTTTTTACATTTTGATGGTGTAAATAATCGATCTATGTTTATCCGTTCCACTCCATTCACTAATTTATGGATTTCTATCTTATCTCCTCTCAGCCATCTCTTTTCTGCGTTGAAGAGCCCTAACCTTTATAGCCTCTTCTCACAGAGGTATCCTTCCATCCCTTACCGTTTTGGTAGCTCTTCTCTGTACCTTTTCTAATTCCGCTATATCCTTTTTAAGATACAGCAACCAGAATTGCACACAATATTCGAGATGCAGTCGCACCATGGAATGATACAGAGGCACTATAATATCCTTTGTTTTATTCTCCATTCCTTATGAGTCCTAGCATTCTATTTATTTTCTTGGCTGCCGCTGCACACTGGGTAGAGGACTTCAATGTGCTAGCCACAATGACGCCTAATCTTTTTCCTGGGTGATGGTTCCTTATGTGGAACCTTGCACTTTGTAACCATAGTTTGGGTTGTTCTTTCCTAGGTGCATAACTTTGCACTTGTCCACAATAAATTTCATCTGCCATATGAACGTCCAGCCTTCCAATTTATTAAGGTCCTCTTGCGTTTTAAGAACTTTTAATAATTTTGTGTCATCTGCAAATTTGATTACTTCACTTGTTTTCCCCATTTCCAGGTCATTTACGAATATGTTAAAAAGCAGACTTAGCACAGATCCCTGGGGTACTCCACTATTCAGCTTTTTCCATTGGGAAAACTGGCCATTTAGCCCTACCCTCTGCTTTCTATCTTTTAAGCAGTTCCTGATCCACAATTATACACTGCCTCCTATCCCATGACTTTTTAATTTTGCCAAGTCTCTCATGAGGGACTTTGTCAAAGGCTTTCTGAAAATCCAGATAGACAAAAGTGTGTCGGTTGATGCAGTGTATAATATGCTCCAGCACTGCAATTCTGCAGATATATTCACTGAGCAGTTCTTCCTTTCGGCCCCCTAGTGACCATCAGACTCAATTTTTATCCACCTACTCACATGGAACACACTGTTAAATCCATCTATAAGCAAGAATGTAATGTGTATGACCGAGTCGATGTGGACTCCTGGTGACCCAGCAGCTGCGGGGTTTTCTTGGCGATGTGTAATCTGAAGTAGATTGCTAAGGCTTTCTTCCGAGGCAATGGAGAGTAAAGTGACTTGCCCAAGGCCACAAGGAGTGCCAATGGAAACTGAACTCTGGTGTCCTGGTCACCAGGCCGCTGCTCTAACCACTAGGCACTTCTTTAATCCTTAGTTGGCATTTGGAGAGCAGGTTGTCCTCTCAACCAACACGCTACTGTGGGTACTACTGGATTCAATGTGTTGTTCACAATACGCTTCCAACTTTGGTGATCAGTGGCAATATTTCTGGCCTCGTCGATTGTCAGTCGCTGGTTCCTGAGATTTCCTCGATGTGTCGAGCCATGTTTTCTTTGGTGCTGCTTGTTGAACCCTCCAGTGGACAGGTCGCACTTGCCAGAGGAGTTTGTATGGCAGCCGACTGGTGTTCATTCTGCAAACATGGCCAAACCATCGCAGTCTGCATTTTTGGATTTGTTGTTCGACTGAAGGCTGATGGCCGCACCTTGTCTGAATTGTCTCGTTTCAGTGGCGACCGCGAAGAGACACACCCAAAATCTGTCTCAGGCATCGCATTTGGAAGATCTCAAGCTTGTTCATGTCAGGTTTAAGCAGAGTCCATGTTTCCGATCCATACAGGAGAATTGGCAGAATCAGTGTTCAGAAATTTTGGTCTTGGTGGAAATATTGGCCTTCTTCCAGAAGCATGATTTGAGCGAAGCTAACACTACTATTGCCTGGCCAATCCTGCTGTAGACATCGGTAGTGGATGCCACCTTCTCCTGTACCAGTAATCCTAGGTATTTGTATTCCGAGACCTACTGGATTTGGATTCCATGGAGGTTAACAATGGCCTGTGATCCATCTGTGGTCATAACTTTGATTTTGTCTGCATGGATTCTTAGACCATAAGATTGGGCGATGCAGTAAAGAATGCCAGTGGTCTCTGCATCCATGTCAGCAAATACGGCACTGTCGTCTGCGAACATCAAATCAGTCAGCACATCGTACTGGACCCCATATCTGCCCTCGAATGTTTTCCTCATAATGTTGCCTCACCCCTGCATTTCAATATCTTGACAGATGCCATCTCCCTGGCGGACTTCAGTTTTGATAGGAAATTCCTTGGGTAATTCATTTTGGATCCGCACACTGCTAGTTGAGCCACTGTATAATGCTTGGAAAAGTTGGATGATCTTCAGTGGCATGTGCTTGTTCTCCAATGCCCTCCACAGGCTGGGCCAGTAAATGCTACTTCTCCATTCCATCTATAAACATCAAAGGACTAAGCAACCTCTATTCAGAGTAATAATGGCAGTATTCTTGCTGGACCGCTGGCTGAGATGTTTGGAGAAGATACCAGCCGTAACAGCACTGAGACTGTATTAGAGACATAAAGATGCAATAAAATATTTGGGAGTTACCCTGGACCAACATCTAGACATGAGACGCCACATAAGCAGCATAGTCAAAGCCATCTACTTCAAAATCCGTTCCCTCAAACACCTACGCTCCCTGCTGGACCCAGACGATTTCCGTACCATATATCAAGCGCTGATCCTGCCGCATTTTGACTTTGCAAATGCCATCCTACAAGGTCTCCCCCAATCCACACTAACCCCCTTACAGTTGGCCATGAATGCCGCAGCTAGGGTCCTCTACGGTGCATCCAGAAACAACCACGTGACTCCCATTCTCAAACAGCTGCACTGGCTACCAATTCACGGGAGAATCACCTTCAAATCCCTTGTATTAGCATTTAAGGCAGGGGTCTCAAACTCAAATTGCTTTGAGGGCCAAATGAGGACTTCTAAAATAACCCGGGGGCCGCATGAGATGTGGGACCTCATTTGCATAAATATTTGCATAATGTTACCATACCCTAACTTTTAGTAAACATGCCTCTTAATGAGTGCATGAATAAAGAAAGACTAAAAGATTTCTACATTACTATAATCCAGTGCCAACCGCCAGGCACATTAGGAACTACTACTGCTGTCCCGATCGCTCTCACCCTGCCGCCGCGGCACCTGAACCCTGCACCCAGAAGAGTCTGCTGGCCCCTTTAAGACTGGCTCCCCCTCCAGAATTCACTAGACCTAGCCGTGCCTAGCATTGCCTGCATTCTCCTGCTCTGGAGCCCCCAATGCTGCTCCCCTATCCTGCCACCATCTACTACTGTAAGTCCTGATGCCGTCAGCCAGTCCCATGAGCAACAGCAGATCCAGATGTGTGGTGACCATAATTGTACACAGTACTCAAGGTGCGGTAGCACTATGAAGCAATAGAAGCATTATAATACACTTTAATTTATTCTCCATTTCTTTTCTAATAATTTATAGCATTCTATTTGCATTTTAAGTACCTCTGCACACTATGCTGAGGATTCTGTTTCCTGAATGGTGACTTCTAATGTGGTACCTAGCATTTTATAGCAAATATTTGGATTATTCTTCCCTATATGATTAGTTTTCACTTATCTACATTAAATTTCATCAGCCATCCAGATGCCCGGTCTCATAAGGTCCCACTGCAGTTCCTTACAATCTGCTCGCGATCTAATGGCTCCGAACATTTTTGTGTTACCTGCAGATTTGGTCATCTCATTTGTTTTTTCCAGTTCATTTCTAAATATGCTAACATGCACTGGTCCTAATGCAAATTCTTAGGGCACTCCACTATTTACTACTTTGCGGGCCCCTCTGCCTGCTCTGAGTCCTCTCCTCCCTGCAGCATCAGTTCCAAAAGCGGCGGCTTTTCAGAGCCGCGAAGAGAGAGAGTTTCTCTCGCGCGGTTCTGAAGAGCAGCGAGAGAGTCTTCAGAACCGCGCGAGAGAAACTCTCTCTCTTCGCGGCTCTGAAAGCCGCCGCTTTTGGAGCTGATGCTGCAGGGAGGAGAGGACTCAGAGCAGGCAGAGGGGCCCGCGGGACGCTTAATACTGCGGCGGCAAGTTTGGAATTTTTTTTTTTTTTTTTAGACGCCGGTAAGTGCTTCTGCGGCCCGCGGGCCGCGTGTTTGAGACCCCTGATTTAAGGCAATCAAAGGCACCTCATCCCTCTCACTCACGAATCTAATCCACATGGTCCCCCCCAACAGAGCAAGAAGAACATCAGCTGTAAACTTGCTAGCAATACCAAAGGCTTCAACAAAGTCCAACACGAACACCACAAACAGGGCATTCAGTTTTTATGTACCAAAATGCTGGAACACCCTACCCCCCGACATTAGAGCCATTACCAATCTATATCAGTTCAGAAAGGCTCTCAAAACATACCTTTTCCGCCAATATTTCCCAGACAGCAACTGATCCAGATATCCCATCCAAGAAATGACCCAATCTAGAAATGCCCTCACACTGCAGTGTAGATAGTTTATGTATATAGTTAACCCAGTTATCCAAGTTTGTACTCCTGTTCAATGTAAAACCTGACAGTTTGTCGTAATGGTCGTTTTGTTATGATGTAAACCGCACTGATTCTAAATAGCGCGGTATATAAGAAACTGTAATAAATAAATAAATAAATATTGCCAAACCTCAAACAAAAGGCAGCACACTGCAAACTTTTCTAATTATATTAATCATTTTGATAACTGTACATATAAATTGTTATACATTTGTGTTACAGAGCTATTGTACGTTTTGACCCTGAGGAAAGCACAATTATGCTGAAACATGGCTGCATCCCAATTAAAGTTTGGTTGTATATTATGTAAGAAATAAACCAAGAAAGTGTGTTGTATTTTTCCAGACTTTGGAAGTCTGGAAAAATACAACACACTTTCTTGGTTTAGTTCAGAGTATCTCACTATTTGTAAAGTCTATTACTCTGTTAAAAGTTGACCTATTTTTGCTTGTATATTATGTCACTAGAATCCTAAACACTAAACCCCCTGAAATCAATCTAACAACCCAAAAGCAAAAGATCTCAGAAAAAACAAAACACCCCCTCAAAATAAAGCAATAGTGCAAAATACTTTTGTCGGAATATGGCAACCAAGTACTGGGAATTCAGTCCAGGTACCACTGTGGCAATTCCTTTTATTAAAGATATGGATAAAAATTTTTCAAAATCCAGAACTTAGCTTATGTATAGTGCTGCTCTCCGCACTGCAATAATATGCCAGCAAAACAGTTATGACGTGGCTCCACGTTTCGGGTGTAATATCAGATGTAAGAACCTTGAACACCCTGCTTCAGGCCCATCCAAACTGGCAAAAATTCAAAGCTTGAATGAAACAACCCCGGAGGTGTAACTCACCAAATAGCCATCGGCGTCTGACGTCAGCATTCAGGAACAGCTCAAGTCCTCCAATCACAGGACAGGAAAACCCCCAGAAACGGAGGGAAGCCCACTTAAACAGGGAAACCCCCCACCAGGAGCCTGTCAAGCCCCCCACCAGGAGCCTTTTTTATCTGGACGGGTTCTCGGGACGATCTGGATCAGTTTCTGGGTAGATTAAATTCCCATGTGGCACGCATTCAATTTACAGCAAAGATCAACCCCCATCGTATTCAATTTTTGGACATTTGGGTAGTCCTGACCTCCCAAGGATTTGAGACCACCTTGTATCGGAAGCCTATTCAGCGGAACACCTTGTTACATTTTGATAGCTTTCACCCTCGAGCGCTTAAACGGGATCTCCCTTACGGTCAATTCCTGCGTCTTCGGCGGAATTGCTCGACCTTGGCCGATTTTCTTTTTCATGCAAGGGAGTTAAAATTACGTTTGGCTAATAGGGGGTATCCTATGGCAGTGGTTGAACGGGCATTTAAGAGGGCCCATCATTTGCATCAGGATTGGCTTCTTATTCCAAGAAACACTTCATCGCCTGATTCAGTGGTTACTGGGGTGCTACCTTATACATCTAATATGCCACAAGTCACTAAATTGTTACATTATCCTGGGATCCCATGATTGCTTTCGAGATGTTCCTTTACGCATTGCTTATTCTCGTACCGCCAATTTACGGGATTTCATTATGCATACTACTTCTCTACAAGATCACCCTGTATTACGGCATGTGGATACTGGTCACTTTGCCTGTGGGCAGTGTATGTATTGTTCCCTTACGTTGGAGGGTTCTGATTGGTTGGATGTACATACTTCCCGCACCTATACTACTAGGTGGCATACTGACTGCACCTCTTTTTTTGTAGTCTATTTGATTGTATGCCCCTGTTCATTCTATGTGGGGCGGACCATACGAGCAATAAAATCACGTTTGGCTGAACACGCCTCTCGATTGCGTACCAGGACTTTTTCTGCCCCCATGGTGGATCATTGTTTAACAATGGGGCATGACTTCTCCTCATTACGTTGGAGGATTTTAGATCATATTCCTGCTGATCCCAGGGGTGGCGACAGAGAACAACGTCTTCAGTGGCGAGAACAGCGTTGGATATATTCTTTGGACTCTGTTGCCCCTCGGGGTCTTAATCTTCAGGTGGACTGGCATACCATCATTTGAGTGTTATTACTTTATGACAGGCTCCTGGTGGGGGGTTTCCCTGTTTAAGTGGGCTTCCCTCCGTTTCTGGGGGTTTTCCTGTCCTGTGATTGGAGGACTTGAGCTGTTCCTGAATGCTGACGTCAGACGCCGATGGCTATTTGGTGAGTTACACCTCCGGGGTTGTTTCATTCAAGCTTTGAATTTTTGCCAGTTTGGATGGGCCTGAAGCAGGGTGTTCAAGGTTCTTACATCTGATATTACACCCGAAACGTGGAGCCACGTCGTAACTGTGTTTTGCTGGCATATTATTGCAGTGCGGAGAGCAGCACTATACATAAGCCAAGTTCTGGATTTTGAAAAATTTTTATCCATATCTTTAATAAAAGGAATTGCCACAGTGGTACCTGGACTGAATTTCCCGGTACTTGGTTGCCATATTCCGACAAAAAAAGTATTTTGCACTATTGCTTTATTTTGAGGGGGTGTTTTGTTTTTTCTGAGATCTTTTGTATATTATGTCAGACATCACCTGTTGTTTTCTGCTACCAGTCTAGCAAGGGTGACAGGTTCTATTTTGGGTGAGGGACTATAAAGAGGAAGGTAAAATGGGAATACCCTTACTCTCAAAGAGAATTAAACAACATTTACATACTGAATATGAATACTCACAAATGGCAGGAGACATTTTTTTATTGTCCCAAACTGAGAAAAGTATTCTCTGATTTCCTCTGTGGGGGAAGAAAGAAAGCTACAATGAGTAATACTAGACAAAAGAAAAAAAAAGTGTTCCATTGATAGTCAGTTTAAAGCGCAAAAGACTGCCAAGTGCCACTCTCTACTCTGAGGTCTCAGCCTCTCATAACATTTCTGAAAGATGGGGGTGGGGGTGGTGCTCTCTCTTCCCCCACCCCTGAGGATCACTACTGTTAGTAGTAGATTGGTCCCACCACAAAATGATGGGCGATATGGCTTCCGCAGTGACTAGTCTGGTCCACTCACCTCCTCACTGGAAGTCCAAGCAGCTAGCATACCACAGATGTTTTCCCTAGTGCTTACTACCTCCCTCCTTCCCTCTCTTCCAGTGTACAGACAACCCACTATGATCTTGCTTATGTCAATGCCTCCCAGACCCATATTGCTTCTATGTGTCATGCCACCATGCTTAGCACTAGCACTGACATTTGGATGGTGGAAGACCCTCACACTGGGCACTTCTGCAGACAAACCACACCCAAACATGGAACTTGTCTTTTATGTACAGAGTATAATTATTATCAACGTAAATTGTAGAGCACACACTAGATGAACGCAATACTGTACAGAGACATAGTGGGGAGTCTCTACTCACTAGAGCTTACAATCTAGTCATGACAAATAGAGGAAACACAACAAAAGATAATTAAGAAAGTTTAATTTAGGGCAAGGTCATAGCGGCGTTAAGAGGGCGAGGACTCCAGTCTTTCCTCCATGTTCTGGGGAGGGGGCGGGTTGAGTGGTCGTTGATCTCGCTTCCTTTCCCATGTTCCACCTGAAAAGGAAGGCGGATGCTGGTGCTGCGGGCGCAGTCTCGCATGCGACACCGTGACCCGCCTAAGCGGGACATAAATGGTTTAAATACAGACTTTCCCCTCGGTGCATTCCCGGGAGAAGGCAGAAGCATTTCCACCCGAGCTTGAGGCGGTCGGTGTTTCTTCTATATCTATCTACTCACTTCCCGCTACGGTCCAAGGAACTCGCGACACAAACAGCTCGAACGCTCTGCGGACCTGCACCGCCGAGCCCATCCCGTTTCCCGAGTAATCTCCACGCCGCTCACCGGCACCACAGCGCCTGCGCCCCAAGGCAAAGGCTACACTCCCAGGATTGTGGGCGTAAGCGGCGCCTGCGCACTCGGTAGCGGAGCTCGGAAAGCGCCTGCGCGCTCGAGGTTGTGGGGTTTAAGTGAGCATGCGCGCTTAGTAGCAGGGGGCGGAGTCTGAAAGTTCGTTGTGCAGCTGTTTCAGGTTGGTTCTTGCAATGGCAGCTCCCGTGTTGGGCCCGGTGGAGGATGCTTTCCGTCGTCTCTTTAAGCTCTATAAACGGAGGCAACCTCCGGTCGAGCTCTCAGGGGTGTTAGACTTTAACCGCTTGGAGTCTGGCGACAACTCAGCCAAGGTAATTACCCCCGCGCTGTTCTTCACACCTTACTAATTTGCTTTCATCTTGCTCCCGAACTCTGTCAACCTCGCCCACCAACCCTTGGAGAGACTGTCTGGATATTATCTCCCTTTCGCTGGAGACAGCGTCTCCAGTTACACCCCCCCCCCCCCCCACACACACACACACTCTTCCTGGAGACACCCCCCCATTCCACTGCCCTAACTACCTGCTGTCTTTCCCCAAGACACTGCCCCCTAGACACTTCATACAATTTAGATAACTTCCATGTACTGCTAGAGTAATATTTTATGAATCAATCAAAGCAGTTTACATCATGTAATTACTACAAACAGGTACTTCCCAAAGGGCTCACAATCTATGTGTACCTGAGACAACGGAGGGTTAAATGCCTTGCGCAAGGCCACAAGGAGTGCCTATAGGACTAGAAACCCCAGTCCCTCCAGCCTGAGTTTGCTGTCTCCAAGTGGGAATTGAACCCCGGCCCTCTTCTGATCTATGGAAGGAGCGGTATATAAATAATCTGTAAATTAAATTAAATTCTGGCAACAAATGCCACACAGCTCAACTACAAGACAAGTCACTTAACCCTCAATTGCCTCCGATGAATCCAAGTTATCAATGTCCCTCTTTAATGTATATTACCAAGTTTAAATTATAACATAAACTGCTTTGACTAAAATTATAAAGTGGTATAAATAAACTGTATATTTAGTAAAAAGATATGTCCTGCTGTTTGATTTTCCTGGAGTGTTCCATAATCTTAGTACTGCTTCATAGGGGAAACTGTTTCTTATTTGTCTATTCCATACCACTCATGTTTTTATAAACTGCTGTCATATCTCCATGCTGAAGAGACACAGTGTTTAGCCTTTTTTCACAGGGGAGCCGTTCTATTCACTTTTTCATGGGTGCAATCCTTTGATAAGGAGCATCATTTTTAATGAGAATTTCATGATTTTCATAGTTGTTTGGCCCCTGTGGTTCTGCTGTATGAAGTCTAAAAATCTAGGACTGCTCCATCTTCAATAGGTGTCAATGTCCTGTTTCTTCCCCTCCCCCCACACCACTTTTTTTTTTTTTTTACAACTACTAATTATTTGTATAGTGCTACAAGGTGTATGTAGCACTGTATGTAAAGATGCAAGATGCAGTCCCTGCTCATCAGAGCTTAGTCTTATCAAGATGAAAAAACATTGCAAAACCGGGGATTACAGTATGGTAAGATAAACATAAGTAGTGAACAAGAGTGAGGGACATTGGGATCCAAAAGCAGCCTCAAAAAAGTAGGTTCCTTCTCTGGTCCTATTCAAGTCCAGGCTGAAGACCCAACGCACTGACTTAGTTTGTCCATTCCACCATGTTGCTCCATATGCCTGGAACAAAGTCTGGAGTTGGCAGAGAAGGGCACAGATAAAAGGGATCTCCCAGAGGAGCGGAGTTCCTGAGGAGGACTGTAGAGTGAGATAAGAGGAAAGGTACTGAGGAACACAGCAGAATAAATGCACTTGTAGGTAAGTTGTAGAGAAGTTGCAATTGGATGCAGAAATGGATGGGGAGTCAGTGACATGACTTGAGAAGAAGGGCTGCATGAGCATAGAAACACTGGCAGAATGGTGCAACCTCATTTGGAGTATTGTGTGCAATTCTGGAGATCACACCTTCAAAAGGATATAAACAGGATGGAGTCAGTACAGAGGGTGGCTACTAAAATGGTTAGTGGTCTTCATTATAAAGCAATATTTACTCCTATTAGCTCTCACTTGGTTTGCAGCTTGTCATGCTGTGAGGGCTTGCGTGCATCAGTGATGCTGAGAGCTAAACTATCGGTAGTTTAACTACTGGCAGGGTCTCCCAAGATGGACATGTCTCAGCTGAGGTGCCAGACCAAGACAAACCACCCATCTGGGCAGCAGCAGCAGAATGGGATAGTGTTGACGGCGGAGGATCACATTTTTGTGACAACAGCAACAACACCAAACTTAAACTGCATGGAAGAAAGGCCCGGCAATCTACTTCTGTATCTTGCCATGAAAACCCAATGGATAGTTACAACAAAACAAATTTGTGCTATAGTGCTGGAAGATGAGACCCCCAGGTCGGAAGGCACTCAACTAGCTACTGGGGAAGAACTGAAGACTTTTCAGAGTAAAGCCAGCATTTATGATGTGGTTGGATCAAAGCCCTCGGGAAGTCAGACTGCTGATGTAGCTGTGCATGAAATGAGTCAGAAGCTTTAAATATGTCTTACACATTGGAACATACGAAGCATGAACCAAGGGAAGTTGGAGGTGGTCAAGAATGAAATGGAACGTGTACAACTTGATCTGTTGGGTGTCAGCGAACTGAAATGGACTGGCATCGGGCACTTTGCATCAGATGATTTATTTATTTTATTTTATTTATTTAACAGTATTTCTAAACCGCCTTATCTTAATAATCAAGGTGGTATCACACAGCAAGCAATCAGGTAAAGTGTGTGTGTTGTACATGCAGTGAGGATAAAACTTAGTTGTGTGAGGGATGTGTTGGGTGCTTGATTTGATCACATGGTCTACTGTGCTGGAAATGAAAGACAAAGAAGAAATGGTGTTGCATTTATAATAAAGAAGAAACTTGCAAGAACTGTAATGAAATACAATGCAGTCAGTGAACGCTTAATCTCTATTTGTCTATGAGGATTGCCTATCAACACAACTATAATTCAAGTATATGCCCCAACAACAGCTGCAGAAGAGAATGAAATTGAAGAGTTCTATGAACAAGTACAAGCTGAAATTGACAGAACATGCAAACAGGATATCCTGATAGTCATGGGTGACTGGAACGCAAAAGTTGGCAACAAAGAAGAAGGCAAAGTAGTTGGAAAATATGGACTTGGCAACAGAAATGAAGCTGGAGAAATACTGATAGAATTCTGCAAGACCAATGATCTATTCATCTCAAACACCTTCTTCCAGCAACACAAGCGGCGACTGTACACATCGACTTCACCCAATGGATTGTATAAAAATCAAATTGACTACATCTGTGGAAGTCAACGATGGAAAAGCTCTATAACATCAACAAAGACAAAACCTGGAGCTGACTGTGGTACAGATCATCAACTACTAGTATGCAAACTCAAGCTAAAGTTGAAAAAGAGCAAACCACTCATGAATGCAGCAAAATATGACCTTGAGAATATACCACTGGAATTTTAAAGACTGCCTGCAAAATCAATTTGCTGCTTTAGATGCAAATGATAGAGCTCCGGAAGAGTTATGGAATGACATCAAGAAGGTTGTGTTGGAAGAAAGCGAGAAGTCTCTACAAAAGGTGAAAAAGCAAAAACGGCCAAAATGGATGACAGAAGAAACTCTGAAAATTGCCCAGAAACGCAGAGAAGCTAAATTCCAGAGGAGAAAGACAGTCGTAGAACTCAACAGAGATTTCCAATGTGCAGCAAGACAGGACAAGGAAAAGTACTACAATGACGCTTGCAAGGAAATAGAAGCAGAAATTATTAGAGGAAGAACAAGATTGGCTTTCCTAAAGCTACAAGAGTTAAAGAAAAAGTTCCAGCCTCGAATTGGAATGTTACAAGATGCTCAAGGTTCTATGTTGAATGATGCTGAGAAGATCAAGAAAAGGTGAAAGGAATATACAGAGTTTTTATATGATAAAGATCAAGTGGACCAACAGCCATTTCAACTTGTACCTTATGATCGGGAACCATTGGTAATGAAAGAAGAAGTTGAAGCAGCATTGAAAGCCTTATCAAAGAACAAAGCACCAGGCATTGATAGCATTCCCATAGAAGTATTGCAGCAATCTGATGCAGCTGTTACTGTACTTACAAGGCTCTGCCAAGAAATATGGAAGACAACATCATGGCCAACTGACTGGAAAAGATCTGTGTTTATACCAATACTAAAGAAAGGTGATCCAACTGACTCTGGAAATTATCGCACAGTCGCTCTAATCCCACATGCCAGCAAGATTCTACTGAAGATTATTCAAAAGAGACTACAACCATACCTAGAACAACAACTACCTGAAGTGCAAGCAGGGTTCAGGAAAGGGCGAGGAACGAGAGACATCATTGCGGATGTGAGATGGATCCTTGAAAAGACTAAAGAATACCAAAAGGATATCTATTTGTGCTTTATCGACTATAGCAAGGCTTTTGACTGTGTAAACTATGAGAAACTCTGGGCCACATTAAGAAACATGGGTATACCAGAACACCTGATCGTACTCTTGCACAATCTGTACATTGATCAAGAAGCAACAGTTCGAACGGGAACATGGAGAAACAGAATGGTTTAAAATAAGCAAAGGTGTAAGACAAGACTGCATACTTCCCCCTACCTGTTTAATTTTATTTGCCGAACAAATCATCAGAGAAGCAGGATTGTATGACGACAACAGAGGTGTGAAGATTGGTGGAAGACTCATCAACAACCTTCGCTATGCTGATGATACTACATTACTGGCTGAAAGTGAAGATGATCTGAAACATTTGCTTCTCACAATCAAAGAATATAGTCTCAAAATGGGCCTGCACCTTAATGTAAAGAAGACAAAGATCATGACAACTGGCATAATCAACAGGTTCATCGTTGAAGGAGAAGAAATTGAAATTGTGAACAACTTTAACCTACTTGGATCAACTATCAATAAAGAAGCAACAAGCAGTCAAGAAATCAGACGACGCATTGCTCTTGGCAGAATGGCTATGAAAGACCTAGATAAGATTCTCAAGAGCAGAGATGTCTCTCTCCATACAAAGATTTGACTTGTTCAAGCCATGGTATTTTCAATAACATCATATGGATGTGAAAGCTGGACAGTGAAAAAGACAGACAGGAAGAAAATTGATGCCTTTGAATTATGGTGCTGGTGGCGAATACTGTGTATACCATGGACTGCCCGAAGAACAAACCAGTCGGTACTAGAGGAGATCAAACCTAAGCGTTCTTTAGAAGCTCACATGACAAGACTTCGACTTTCATACTTTGGACACATCATGCGAAGAGAGAGATCATTAAAGAAAGACATGCTTGGCAAGATAGGTCAATGCAAAAGAGGAAGGCCAGTAATGAGATGGATCGATACAATAACAGCAGCTACGGGTACCAGTCTGTCAACAATGTGCCACCTGACTGAAGATGGAACACAATTTAGGATAGCTATCCAGAGGGTCGCCATGAGTCGACTCCGACTCGACGGCACTTAACAACAACAACTCCTATTAGTCTTAAATGGGTTACACTGTAGCTTTATTGCATGTCCTCTGTTTACACCATCAAAACATAGAAAGACTAATCGATCTACGTTTACCCGTTCCACTCCATTCATTAATTTATAGACTTCTATCATATCTCCTCTCAGCAGTCTCTTTTCCAGGTTGAAGAGCCCTAACCTTTTTAGCCTCTCTTCATAGGGGTATCCTTCCATTTCCTTTACCATTTTGGTGGCTTATCTCTGTACCTTTTCTAATTCCACTATATACTTTTTAAGATACGGTGACCAGAATAGCGCACAATATTCAAGGTGCTATCGCACCATGGAACAATACAGAGGCATTATAATATACTTTGTTTTATTCACCATTCCTTTCCTTATGATTCCTAGCATTCTATTTGCTTCTTGGCTGCCACTGCACACTGGACAGAGATTCAAAGTGTTATCCACGATGACACCTACATCTTTTTCCTGGGTGGTGGTTCCTAATGTGGAACCTAGGTGCATAACTTTGCACTTATCCATATTAAATTTCATCTGCTATTTGAAATTTGCATTTTAACAACTTGTAATAATTTTGTGTCATCTGCAAATTTGATTACCTCAGTTGTTCTCATTTCCAGGTCATTAATGAATATGTTAAAAAGCAGCAAACTCAGCACAGATCCCTGGAGTACTCTGCTATTCACCTTTCTTCATTGGGAAAGTTGGCTATTTAGCCCTACCCTCTGCTTTCTATCTTTTTAACCTGTTCCTGATCCACAATAGTACACTGCCTCCTATCTCATGACTTCTTAATTTCGCCAAGAATCTTTCATGGTGGATCTTGTCAACGGCTTTCTGCAAATCCAGATAAACTATATCAACCGGCTCACTTTGTCTACCTGTTTATTCATACCTTCAAAAAAATATAACAGTAAGACAAGACCTTCCTTGGCTAAAATCATGTTGGCTTTCTCCAATTAAACTATGACTATCTACATATTCAGTAATTTTGTTCTTTATGATTGTTTCTACCATTTTTCCCAGTACTGACATGAGACTCACCGGGTCTGTAGTTTCCTGGATCACCCCTGGAACCCTTTTTAAAAATTGGCGTTACATTGGCGATCCTCCAATCTTCAGGTATTACAGATGATTTTAATGATAGTTCACAGATTACTAATAGCAGGTCTGTAATTTCATATTTCAGTTCTTTCAATACTCTTGGATATTTACCATCCGGTCCAGGTGATTTGCTACTGTCAGACGGCTGCCTAGGGTGAGAACTTACACAATCTTGACGATGCATATATTCATATGATTCTTGCAAGGTATTGTGGGTAATGTAGTTCTTTCACTCCCAAACACAGCTGAAGACAATAATTGAGTTGTGATACCAGTGGTAAGGCCAATAAAATACTACTTTTATTGATGGGGTTTAATTCACCCAGCACAAGTATGCTTGTTAGCAATATAAATGAGGTTACTTGCTTGCAGTGTTTAATTGGATAACATAAAGTCACAAAGCAAATCAGAAAACAACCTTCAACTTGTCAGGCAATTAGCTAATGTTTTCTTAGCAAATAATTACCAAATGAAAAGGCACAAAGAAATGAATAAACTTTGCTTGTTAGGTTAACTTCTGCTTATTTTCCACGCAGATCCCAGCAGTGATTCTCCCTTGCTCACACACACAATCAGGTGCAGCTTTAATTACTATCAATTGACCAGCTGAAAGCCTTTAGCTGGCTGGCTGCTACTGTGTGAACCCAAATCCTGCTTTAAGAGCTGTTTGCAGTGGAAATAAAGAACAAAGTTAGGTTTCTTTGTGATGGCTGAGGTGTTTGCTCACAGAAAACTAGCAATAGCATTTAGATAGAGAACAGTCCATGTAAATAGTTTCATCTGCTGTATCTCCCCCTTCCTCAATCAGCATAGGGTCACTATCATACATTGGCACAGACGAGTCTTTCATTAAGGCACTATCATGAGAATGCTTATTCCCTTGCTGCCATTCACTATTATAGATAGGGTCTGGATCAGTGTTCATACCTGAGCCTCTCCTGCTATCATAATTCCTCTCTGTATAGCCTGGCCAGTATGTAGTCCAATTCTGATGTCCAGCCTTCCAATCTTGATCCCTGGACACTGGATCTTTCCTCACATACCTTCTGGCATAGGTCTGAAAGTCCTTTCCACGTGCAGTCTTCTCTCTTCCAGGTAGCCACTGGTGATTCCTATCTCTGCCATTCCATTCCTCTGGCGGACTCCAGTCCAATGGACTCTGCTGGCATTTGGAATACCTCCCAGTATAGGTACTGCCTTGGAATCTCCCAGACCTTCCAAGGGCCTTTCTTCTCTTCCTTCCAGAGAGTTTCCTTCTCTCTCTATCCGCTTGGCTTGGCTTCTGCTTCTCCAGGTGATGCTTAAACCTGTAGCTGGACTGGAGCTTGTAGCCGTTGCTGTCTCTGAAGCTCTTTCTGAAGCTCTTCCTGAAGCTGTTATCTGAAGAATAAGCTCTATTCTTATTCTGTTCTAATGTGTGCTCCTCCCTAACACAGCACAGCTGTGTTGAATCAGGCCCTGCCCTTTGAGATGCGTGCTTAGGGATTACCTCATAGCTCTCTTGATTGCACACACATTTTCTCACTTCAGCCTCCCTCATGGCTGCTGGAAACCTGGTGCATTCTGGGACTGGTAGTCTTTTATGTGAAAACTCTGTTTTCTTACTTCTACCAAAACTGACAGGTTGCTTGTTCAGAGTCACATCATCTTTTCTATAGCTCCTACCTGAGCTATGATAAGCTTCCTTATCACACTACTCTTCAGTTTATCAAATAGTTGTAATACATCTTCCCGGTGTATCGATATTTCTTTCAATTCTTCCGCAGTATCGCCTTTAATTTTAATTTTTATTAAGTTTTATAATAATACATTCAACCAAGAATGAAGGAAAAACTGGTAAGTAACAATAAATTCAAATTCCAATACAAGGAAAATTTACTAAAACATTACCGTACCAAAACTCAGTCCACTATAGTGGGAAGGCATCAGGAAATAATAAATTCAATATAGGAAAAATTTGTAATACAAGCAGTGCAAGAATTATATGTTAGCCGTATGAGATGGTACAACAACAGGCTCCTCTCTAGCATTCAGAAAATCCAGCAGCTGGCTAGGTTCAAAAAACATATATACCTGTCCTTTATATGATACACAGCACCTAGCAGGAAATCTCAACAAAAAGGTCCCTCCGAGGGAAAGTACCCTAGGCTTATACCTTAAAAATTCCTTTCTCCTCAGCTGGGTACCTCTAGCTAAATCAGGGAAAATACACGCACACATGAACCCAAAAACTGCTCACTGAAATTCCGAAAATACAACCTAAGAATTAACGCTTTATCAGTTTCACGTGCCAGTGTAATAAGGAGAGTGGTACGAGCAGTGACCACCTCTAAGGAGCTCTCTAGAAAACCCGTAAGGTCCCCAGGCGCCCCCAGAGAGACACTATTAATTTCCTGAACCCCCCTACCCATAGACAAATACTGGACTCTTGTTAATGGGGGGGAAGTCATCCCTAGAGATTTTCAACACCTCCTAGAAGTACCTACGCACCATTTCCAAGGGGGAGAGCACAGGAGACCTAGGGAAATTAACCAGTCTTAAATTGTTGTTCCGGACCTGATTTTCCAGATACTCCATTCTCCTGGTAGTCACATTCCAGTTTTCCATATGGGCAAGATTCGATTCCTGAAGTTGCTCCAGATCTCCACGGAGCAAAGCCAACCTTCCCTCCTGTTCCTTTTGGACTTGTACAACCTCCTGTAAATCAGTCCTTAAGGATTTCACTTCAGTATTCAAAGTAGCAGCAATCATTTTCAGAGAGGAGTTCATTGCCGACACCACATCCCAAAACGCCTCAAGAGTTACTGCTGCAGGCCTCACCAAACCGCCGACACCAGAGTAGTCTATCGGGGCCACACTCTCCTGGGCAGAACTGGAAGCACGCCTCCTCTCACTCACCAAGCTTCCTGCCGCTCCAGGGGACCCACATGGAGCGTTCCCAATGGCAGAAGATCCCTCCACAGCAGCCTGCCGTGGCGTACTGGTAGTCACGCCGGCAGGCATCTCTCCACTGCCCGAGAATCCACATCTGGGGCAAGGCGGGGGGGCCCGCTGCTCCGGGGATAGAAAAACCCCAGATGTGCACAGGTCCGGAGACCCCTCTGGACCCGCTGAAGATGCCGCTCGCTCCCCCGGCACTGAAAAGCCGCACATCTGCAGTGTCTTCTGAGCCGCGCCGCTGGAACAGGCTTCACCCGAGGGTAGGTATGCCTGCTTGCATTTCTTCCTGCCCATACTGGCTCCGGATATCTCCAAGCACGACTCCTTCACACTGCCGAATTCAAGCCTCCGTCCAGGGAAATCACACCGCTGCCATCTTGCCTCCCCAATCTCCAGTATCGCCTTTAAATACCACTTCAGTCATGGGTAACATCCCTACATCTTCCTCAGTAAAGACCGAAGCAAAGAATTAATTCAGTCTCTCCGCTATAACCTTGTCCTCTCTTACTGCCCCTTTTACCCCTCTATCATCTAATGGTCCAACTGACTCTCTCATAGGCTTTTTCTACAAATGTACTTGAAAAAGTCTTTATTATGCGTTTTTGCTTCCACAGCAAGTTTCTTCTCAAATTCTCTCTTTGCCTGCCTTATCGATGCCTTGCATTTAACTTGCCAGTGCTTGTGCTGTTTCCAGTTTTCGTCATTTGGCTTTTTTTTCCTTTTCCTGAAGGATGCTTTTTTTTGGCAACAACAGCCTCTCTGACCTCACCTTTAAACCATGCTGGCAGTATTTTGGACGTCCTTCCACTTCTCTTAAAGCGTGGAATACAGCTGGTCTGGGCTTCCAAGATAGTATTTTTAAACATCCAAGCTTGATGTAAGTCTTTGATCTTTCCAACTGCTCCTTTTAGTTTTTTCTTAACTATTTATTTCCTCATTTTATCAGTCTCCCCTTTTTGAAAGTTAAAAGGTAGTACTGTGGATTTCTTTTCAATCCCTCCCATTATTTAAATCAAATGCGATCATGCTATGATCCCTATTGCCAAGTGGCCCCAACACCCTTATTTCTTGCACTAGATCTGGTGTTCCACTGTCTAAAATGGCTTCCCCTCTGGTCTGTTTATGAACCAGCTGCTCCAAGAAGCAGTCATTTATTTCATCTAGAAACTTTATCTCCCTAACATGTCCTGCTGTGACACTGACCCAGTCAATACCGGGGTAATTGAAATCACCCATTATTATTACTGTTCTGTAACTTTTTATTAGCTTCCCTGATTTCTTTGAGCATTTCATCATCCGTTTGTTCATTCTGGCCAGGCGGTCACTGCCAGCCCCACTGCCATCGCCTTCCCCTTTTTACTTGTTTCCTGCAAAACTTTAATCCTTTATGTTAGAGAGGGCTTTGAGTCACAGAGCGCAACCCCTCCACCAATTTGATCAGCTCTATCATTACGATATAGTTTGGTATCTCAGAGAAATGGTGGAAGGAGGATACTGTGATACCTCGGTACAATCATATCTAACCTCTCATTTAGTGTGTTATATTCTAACTCTCCCATCTTACTTTTTAGACTTCTAGCATTTGCATACAAGCATTTTAGAGACTTTATTTTATTCATATTAATGTAGTTATCGGTAGGCAGGGGCAATTTGGAATTTTTAAGCTCGGTCTGCTCTGTACTCAAGGGCATTTGGGCTACCTTTTGTCTTTATTGGAACCTCTCTGCTGATGTGCCCTAACTTCATTTTTTTGGTAGTATCCTTCAAGGATACATTGTTCCGAACCATGCACTCTTGGCCGACTGTTGGCTCTCCCCCATTATCTAGTTTTAAAAGCTGCTCTCTCTCCTTTTTAAAGGTTAATGCCAGCAGCCTGGTTCCATCCCATTTAAGGTGAAGCCCAAGCGACAGCCTTTCATAGCAGAGAAGCCTTAACCTTTTTACATCTTTTCCCACAAGGGTATCTTTCCATCCCCTTTATCATTTTGGCCCCCCTTCTCTGTAGCTTTTTTAATTTCACTACATATCTACATTTTATTTTTTTTTGGTTACATAGACCAGAACTACATGCAGTACTTGAGGTGCAGCAGCCTGGTTCCATCCCGGTTAAGGTGAAGCCCCTCCTTTCCTCGGAATGTTCCCCATTTCCTAGCAAACCCAAAACCCTCATACCTTGCACCACTGTCTCATCCAGAACCTCCCTACCACATTTTCCTATGTCATTGGTACCGACATGTACCAAGACAGCAGACTCCTCCACAGCACTATCTAAGACCTTGTCTAGGTGGCAGGTGAAGTCTGCTACCTTCGCACCAGGCGATACTCACGTCCACCAGCCACTCGGCTATCTACATGCCTAATGATCGAATCACCAACTATAACTGCTGTACTAACCCTTCCCTCGTGGGCACATGGACCTGGAAAAACCTCCTCGGTGCGAGAGGGTTTCACATCACCTGGAGGACAGGTCCTAGCTACAGGATCACTTCCTGCCACACCAGGGTGATGCTCTCTTGTAACGTGACCTCTCCTCCATGGAAACAGGGATGCTGCCAGACTGGAGGAGGGACTTCAGGACTCTATCCCTGTAGGTCTCGTCTATGTATCTCTGTCTTCCTTACGTCTTCCAAGTCTGCTACTCTTGCCTCCAGAGATCAGATTCATTCCCTGTGAGCAAAGAGCTCCTTGCACCTTGTGCACACGTAACACCCCTCACCAACTGGGAGAAAATCATACATGTGACACTCAATGCAAAAGACTGGAAAGCCCCCATCTTGCTGCTGGACTGCTGTCTGCATCTTCGTTTTAAGGTTGTGTTTAGATATTTAAGTTCTTTACTTACTAAGGGTTGCTGGGGATACTTATACTAATAAAACTATACTTAATACATTTAATGTAGTTTGTTCACCTGAGGTTTAATTAATCTCAGGTCCTTAATGTATGCTGTTGAGAATAAACAGCTGCACCTGAGAGTGAATATGGTACCTCCTTTCCTTTAAGAGGTTTAATTACCTATAAAGCTACGATTATCCCAGTGGTGGGTGGATGTCGGGGAGATGGGAGGGAAAGAAGACCTATGAAAAGCTGGCTGCTACACAGTACCCTGTCCTGTGCTTCTAAGGTAATCTGTGACCAATCTCCAGGGGGAGTCCCGCAGCCTTTGCTTGGGTAGAGGGAGTATTGGGTTCTAAATTTAACCAGAAAGCTCTCTGCTGTGTGTTAAATTTAAACTGAAAACTCTTTTGCTGCTACTAGGCCCTGACTGATTTAACAAATTCACTGGGTTCACAGATTAATCAGCTTTAATCTAAAGAATTCTTTTTTCCCCCAAGATTTAGAAAAATTACCAGAAGTAAATACTTACAAATTGCAGATCTCTCTCCAGAAATAGCAGTCCCCTTTTGTAGTCCTTGCTGCCATATCTCCAGCAAGGAGACTAGCTATGCTCCTTAGACCTCAAGGATGCGTATAATCACATCCTCATCCGCAGTATCTGCGGTTCATAGTACGGGGCAGGCACTTTCAATACAGGGTGCTCTCCTTCGGTCTAGCCTCTTCCCCACGGATCTTCACAAAATGCATGGCAATCGTGACCGCCTTCCTCCAG
This sequence comes from Ichthyophis bannanicus, assembly GCA_033557465.1. NCBI lineage: Eukaryota > Metazoa > Chordata > Amphibia > Gymnophiona > Ichthyophiidae > Ichthyophis > Ichthyophis bannanicus. The sequence goes on along the minus strand of CM066037.1, from coordinate 19,592,966 downwards.
CTCCAGAGGATCTTTGTTTTTCCCCACCTGGATGACTGGCTCATAAGGGGAGGCACAGCAGGCCACTGCTTGCACCATCCAGGTTCTACAACACTTGGGCTTTTTTATAAACTACCCCAAGTCCCACCTCCTCCCCACACAGTGCGTGGAGTTCATCGGAGCAAAGCTAGACACCCTCCACTCAAGGGCTTTCCTGCCCAGGGACCAAGCTGATCGGCTCCATTCCCTTGCTTGGGACATACAGCACTGTTCCTTGGTGCCCGCCCGGCTTCTTCAACGCCTACTCGGGCACATGGCCTCCACGGTTCATGTCACCCTGGACACTCGCCTCCACATGAGGATGGCGCAGTGGTCTCTGGCCACGGGCTGTCTCCGGGACCGTGTCTCGGTGACCTGCCAGTTGGCAGACTCCCCTGGACTGGTGGCAGTTGCCCCAGCATCTCGAAGCATGCATGCCTTTTCAGGCCACAAGTCACTCGAGGGTCCTCACCACGGATGCCTTCCTGCTCAGCTGGGGAGCCCACTGTAGAGATCTCTGTACTCAAGGCAATTGGTCACCAGATGAGAGCACCCAGCTGATCAACCTCCTGGAGCTCCGGCCCATACACCTTGCCCTAAGGGTCTTCTGTCACCACCTACTTCACCAGCCAGTGCTGGTCCAGACGGACAGCCAGGTGGCGATGTTCTCTGAACAAACAAGGAGGGCACGGGGTCTCTTGCCCTTTGTCAAGAGGCACTGGTCCTTTGCTCGTACACAATCCATCAAGGAATCCTCCTGCGGGAAGTATACCTGCCAGGCCAGGACAACCTGCTGGCCTTCAGGCTCAACCATGTTCTTCAGCCACACGAGTGGCAGCTGGATCCCAGGGTAGCCAGTCGGCTTTTCCGTCTATGGGGGGGAACCCGTGATGGACCTGTTCGCCAGTCCGGACAACTTTCAGTTGTCCCGCTTTTGCTCCCGGCAGGCCCACTCCTCCAGGGTGGCAGCAGATACCTTCCTGCTTTTGTGGTCGGAGAGCCTCATGTATGCCTTCTCTCCGACACCGCTGATCGCCAAGACCCTGTTCAGGGTGCTCCGCAACAGGGCCTTGCTCATCCTGATAGCTCCTTGGTGGCCCAGGCAGCCGTGGTTTCCGCTGCTCCTGAGGCTGGCGATGGAAGTCCCCATCCCCCTGGGAACTGACCCTGGGTCTTCTATCCCAGGAGGGGGGCTCTCTCCTGCACCCCAACCTCGGGTCCCTCTTGCTGACAGCTTGGCTGCTGAGAGGGTAACTCTGGCCCCTCTCAACCTCCCGGTGGATGTGGAGAACATTCTGTTGGCCTCTCTGAAGGCCTCCACTAGGAAGGCTTATGTCCTCAAATGGCACAGGTTCTCTGTTTGGTGCATCCAACAAGGGGCTGATCCTTTCCTCTACCTGGTGCCTCTGGTGTTACAATACCTTCTCCACCTGTCTCAGTCCGGGCTCAGGACTAATTGCATTCGGGTGCACCCTAATTGCATTCGGATGCCCTGGCAGCTCACCACCATCTGGTGGATGGTAAGCCCCTCTCGGCCAAACCGTTGGTGACCCATTTCCTTAAAGGCCTTCTCCTATCAAAACCCCCGGTTCACCCTCCTGCAACCGAATGGGACCTCAACATGGTGTTGGGGCAGCTCACTTGCTTGACCTTTGAGCCTCTGGCTACCTGCCACTTTCGCTACCTCTCATGGAAGGTGGTTTTCCTGGTTGCGCTCGCTTCCGCTCGCAGAGTTAGCAAGCTCCAAGCCCTTGTGGCAGAGGCGCCTTATACCGGGTTCTACAAGAACAGAATGGTGCTCTACACACACCCCAAATTCCTGCCGAATGTAGTGTCGCCCTTCCATCTTAACCAGGAAGTGGTGCTCCCTACCTTCTTTCCATAACCTTTTCGGGCTCTAGGCAGCTGTTACCCTCCGTCCCTCTTGCGTTTAGGCTACCGGATTGCTGGTTCACCGGACATGGGTCCTACTGTGGTCTGTGGACATGAAACAAGTTGCCGCTGCTCACGGCTCCCCTCGGGAGTCCTATTTTTTTTGCTATGGGCTTTCGGTAGCCTGTAGCTGGGGAGTCCAATATGTGAGGACTGACTTCCTGTTTGTTCCTGGAGAAAGCGTAGTTACTCACCTTTTAACAGGTGTTCTAGGGGGACAACAGGAATCAGTCCTCACAACCCTCCCTCCTCCCTTTGGAGTTGCTTCTTTATCATCCTCTGTTTTTGCCATCTTTTAGCTATGTCATCTGACTGAGCAAGATGGCATCCTTGGGCGGGAAGGGGACCATGCAAGCGTGGTGGCATCTCTCATTCTTTGAAAGCTAGGGGGATGCTTCTGCGAGGGCTCCGTCTGTGCCGACATTGCCCATATGTGAGGACTGATTCCTGCTGTCCCCGGAGAACACCTGTTACAGGTTAGTAACTACATTTTTTGTCCCCATGCATTCATCCCTTTATCCTCCACCTTGCACTATTCCCCTTCTGGACTCCCACCCCTTGCCACCCATCCTCTGTACTGCTCCTTTAAATGTTTTCTTCCTCTCTCTGTCTTTTTAATGAAAGCTCTGATCCCCATGGCTCTGTGCTTCCCTGGGCTTCCCTCCTGTTCTGTCCATGAGGATCTAATCTGCTGCGATAAGTGGTTAAATACAGCAGACAGCCTGTGGGGATCTGATACCCGTGAGCGGTCTGCTGCATCTAACCCCCGATCGCAGCAAAGATCCCTCCCATTCTGCCCATGGTGACATGTTTTTATCTAGTTCACAATAGGACATTGTCTCCTATACTTTGGCACTTTAATTTCCTCAGGAGCCTCTCCTGAGGGGCTTTGCCAAATGCTTAATGAAATATAAATATGCTTCATTGATTCACCTTTTGTCACATGTTTGTTCTCCTCCAAAAAATGTAGCGTGTTGGTGAGGTATGACTTCCTTTGGCTAAGTTCATAATCCATGTTGTCCCATTAAACCATGGCTGTCTATATGTTCAGTAATTTTATTTTACCATTTTGCCCAGCAATAATGTCAGGCTTAATAGTCTGTAATTTCCTAGATTGCCGATAGAACATTTTTAAAAATTGTTGGCCATCCTCTAATCTTCAGGTGCGGTCGACAATTTTAATGATTAGATAACTCAAATATGAAATTGCAGGTTCACTATTTTAGTAATTTCAGTAGTCTGGGGTGTATACCATCTGGTACAAGTGATTTTGATACTTTTTACTTTGCCAGTTTGCCCAATTACGTCTTCCAGCTTCACCGAGATTTGTTTCAATTCTTTCAAATATCACCTTTTTAAATATTTATTTCTGGCATAGGTGTTTCCCTTATATCATCTTCAGTAAAGACCAAAGCAAAGAATTAATTTAGTCTCTTTACCATGGTCTTGTCTTCTCTTAGTGCCCCTTTTTACCCCTCTATCATCTAATGATCAAACTGATTCGCTCACAGGCTTTTTGCTTCCAATGTACCTAAAACATTTTTATTAATATTTTGCCTCTATGGCAAATTTCTTCTTTTCAAATTATTTTTGCCTTTCTTCAATGCTTTGCATTGTACTTGCCAGTGCTTATGCTGTTTCCTATTTTCTTCATTTGTTGCTTTTTTTTTTTCATACAGCCTTTTTTTTTTAATGCATTGGCGAAGAGACAGTTTGACAATTTGCAGATGTGCATATAGCCCTACTTGCTTTGCTACATACTTGGCCCTCTGTGGGATGTCTCTAGCTGTCATCATTGTGTCTGGAGTGCTGTAGTTGCCAGAGTGGAGGATAGGTCCGCCAAACCTTCAAACTCAACTCATAAAGAAATTTCCTATGTGGTGAAACTTGAGTGAATAGTGGCATGATTGTTGATATTTTGTCCTGCTTTGGTTTATCTCGTAACAGGTACTAACTGCTAAGCTAAGCATCAACTCTGTTAGTGACCAGGATACCCGAAGAGCTGGCTTGCAGCCCATCAGCAAGTGGAAAGCCTATGGCTTGGAGGGCTATCCAGGTACATCATGCTAGTTCTCTGTAAGACAAAAGCACTTAGTTTTAACCAATTCTTCACATTGTATCTTTCTGATTAAAACCTATTCAAGTTTCCTAGCTCCATTCCCAAAAAAATTGCTAAAAAAGTGAGAATTAAACAGTCTTGACATACAACAGAAAAATCATTTGGCAAAAACTCCCCATGAGAAAATATCACAAATCAAGTGTAATATGTGATCCAGCAAGTGATATAGAAGCAAACGCCTACAATGAAAGGACTGTGGATATCAATACCCTGTTCTTCATCGTCCTGCAGTTCTGGGTTGTGCTCTCCTTCTTCCAGCAGCTTGGAGACTGAGCATGTGTTCTTTTTGATGACACCAGTATACTTTAAGCAGCTGGCACCATCCACCAGCTCCAGTATGCTCAGTCTCCAAGCAGCTGGAGGAAGCAGTGAGCCAGGTTGCTGAACTTGCTGGAGGAATAACTAAGGAAAGTTAGGGTTTTCTAGGTATTTTTTAAATTTAGGTTGAGTTGCTTTACCTTTTATTTATTTTCTTTGGGCGATTAGCCTGTAGTGGGTAGTTTTCCAGGGCATTCCTGGCCAGCCGGAGGATTCCCCCCCTCCCCCCCCCCGGGGCACTTGTGGAGCATTGGCTTCAGGGGGTTGAACAGAGCACGTGGCAACAAAAGAAAGCAGGCCAGTGTGTGACAAGTGGCTCCCGAACCCGTTATCGGGTGAGGAGCTGCGGGCCAGGCACAGACAGCCAGGAGCACTTCCGTCATTGCTTTGCCACTGAAGAACGGCTGAGCGTGGGCGTGGGGGGATAGGCCTTACAGTCTTGAGAGAGAGAGAGAGTGCATCAGTGAGCAGGTACCTTTGCAGCCACGTGCTGGAGCTCAGCAGATTGCATGCTGCTCGCGGCCTTTGTGCAGGCAGGTGGAAGGCTAGGAAGCATGGGAAACTGCCTGGTGTTTGCGGCAAGACAGTCCGGCTGCCGTGTGTGGGTGATCAGGCCTTTTAGTTTAGTTTGGGCTTACTTTCAGTTTTGTTTTATTTTACTTTAGTTTACTTTGCCCTCTTTTTGCTTTCTTTTGCCTTTCTTTAGACAAACTTGCCTAAAAAATTTAAAAAAAAAAAAGTGGCAAAGGGAGAAGGGACGGTTCCTTTTTTTCACTTGCCTTCTCACTGTTTTTTTTTTTTTTTTGGGGGGGGTGGTTGGGGATACACTAGTCCTAGCAAAAAAAAAAAACCACATGCCCACCAGGCCACAGTTCTTAGTGTGTGGCTTTCAGAGGGGCAGTCTCAGACACCGGCTTGCGCCAAGGTTGCAAGATGTGGAGCAGAGCCTACCAGAGGACTTGGGGCAGGAGTGCTCCTCGAGGAGCTTCCAGACACAGCAGAACAGGAGCCCAGGGCTGCTGGGTCCGGGCCACTGCCGCTGGAGTCAGTGAATGGATCCCAACTTTTACCCAAGCCCTCCACATCTCAAGCCCTGGGGATGGAACCCCAGGGGGATTCTCGCCAAAATTCGTCCTGCTATTGCATAGGGCTTTCTGTGTGCATCAGCAGGGTGGTAGGAGAACGGCCAAAACAGATCGGCAGATGTGAGAGGGGAAGAACCAGCTATCTAAGCGGCTAAAAGGTTGAAACCATTGGATGAATGGGGAGAGCAGTCCCCGTTGTCTGAAAGTTTGGAGACGGAGGACCTGGACATGGAGTTAGAGGAAGGAGAGGAGCTAGAAGAAGGTGAGAACCCACCAGAGGATCAGGCGAGGATTGTGCGGGTCCTCCAATGGGAGGAATTACCGTCTCTCACTGCAGAGTCTTTAAAGGCCTTGAATATGCCAACAGGGCTATGGGTCAAGGATGAGGCATTGGAGGATCTGCTGATCCAGGTGGTGAGGAAACTGCAGAAAGTGTTCTACAGTGCATAGCATGGTTGGGCAAATGATAGAGGATGAGCGGAGGCCGCCTCCGGCAGGTCCCAAGTAGTGCGTAAGATGTCACACTACCTGCTTCCGGAGCAGAAGAGAACGTTTCTCTGGTCGCCGAAGGTGGATGCGGCAGTGTCGGCCGTGGCTAAGACAATTCCAGTGGAAGGTGGTGCGGCACTCAAGGATGTCCAGGATAGGAAGTTGGACACCTTGCTAAAGCAAACCTTTGATATAAACGTCCTCTCAATGCAGGCTTCCATCTGTGAGGCCTGGGTGGCTAGGGCCTGCCTCCGCTGGGCGCAGCAGGTTCGGGAGCCGGGTAATACATTCAGGGACCCAGCAAAAGAGGCGGCCAAGTTGGAATCGGTGCAGCATACCTCGCCGACTTCTGCTAAGATCCATTAGAGGCCTATCCAAGAGAATGGCCTCTGTAGTCGTGGCTGAGGAATTGAGCGATGGATGGTTCCTACAAGGCCCGGCTTAGCAAACTGCTGTTCAGAGGGAAGCTTCAGAGAAGAGTAGGACAAGTTGGTGAAGGACTTGGGCAAGTCTAAGGGCGGACGGTTACCTGAGTACAAGCAGAAGCAGCATTGTGGCGTTGCGTCCAGTCCCCTACCAGCGTGGGCATTTTCCCTCTCGGGGCCAAAGGTTTTGAGGAGCAGAGCGGCTTTGGGGCCTCCTCTTATGCCTCCAGTCCTAAGAGAGCACAATGAAGCAAGGGTGCCCAGGCAGGGGTGCAGTCCATGGGAAGTCGGCTGTGGGACATTTACCCTGCCGGGGTCCAGATCACATCCGACCGGTGGATCCTGGAGGTAATTTGAGACAGCTACATGCTAGAGTTCGCATGTCCTGTGGCCCAGTCCTTCGTCCTCTCCCCCTGCAGGCAGTGGCAGTGGAGGTCAGCCTGGTGAGACTTCGGCAATTGGGGGCCATGGTTCCCGTTCCCCTAGACCGGTGTGGCTTAACTCAGTGCTCCATTTTTGTGGCTCCCAAAAAGGAGGGCACTTTTCGGCCAATTCTCGATCTGAAGCAGGTGAATCGTTGCCTGCGAGTGCCATTTTTTCACATGGAACTGTTGTGGTCCTTCATAGTGGCAGTCAGAAGCGGCGAGGTCTTGACATCTCTCAGTCTCATGGAGGCCTATTTACACATTCCCATTTGCTCAGATCACCAGTGTTTTCTCTGTTTTGCAGTACCGATGGGGCATTTCCAGTTCCAGGCATTGCCATTTGGCCTCACCATGGCTCCTCGTACTTTCACCAAGGTTATGGTGGTGGTACTGCGCAAGGTAGGGATCTTGGTGCATGCTTACCTAGACAACTGGCTGATTGAGGCAAAGTTAAAGAAAGGGAGCAAGCAAGCAATGGTGAGAGTGGTGGAGTTCCTGCAGGGTCTCGGCTGGGTTATCAACAGTGCCCAAGAATCGTCTAATATCTTGGAGCACGGTTCGACACCCACTTGGGAAGGTCTTTTGCCAAGACTGCCGGCCCAGGGACTGAGGCGCTTTGGTGCAGCAATTCCTACGGATGGCTGAGCCTATAGTCTGGCATTATCTGCAGTTGCTGGGGACCATGGCAGCGATGCTCGTGCCCTGGGCCAGAGTGCACATGCACCCCTTGCAGAGGGCGTTACTCCATAGGCAGTTGCACTAGAACCATCTATTGTTGCAGAGACTACCCTGTCCTCAGGAAACCAGGAAGGAGCTCTGGTGGTGACTGCACCCAGGCAATTTGGAGGAAGGAATGCATCTCGAGTCGCCACAGTGGATCCCGCTAACGGCTGACATCAGTCTGGTGGGCTGGGGAGCCCACTGCGAGGGATGATTTGCTCAGGGACAGTGGAACCCACAGGAGGCCACTTGGTCAATCAACAGGCTGGAAATGTGGATGGTAGTGCGGGCATTGCAGAGCTTCAGGCCTTGGCTGCAAGGGAAGGCGGTCCAGGTCCTCTCGGACAATGCCTCCATGGTAGCTTACATCAATTGCCAGGGAGGCACAGGCAGCATGGCATTGGAGGAGACAGCCGGGATGCTGATGGCCTGGGCAGAAAACCATCTCCAAGCCTTGTCGGCTGCGCACATGGGAGGTGTCGACAATGTGATGGTGGGTGCAGGTAGACCCGAGCGAGTGGGTATACTGCCAGGAGGTGTTCTTGCAGGTGGTCTGCAGATGGGGCACTCTGATCATGGATCCAATGGCAACATGCGAAAAGCCAAAGCTAGCCGCTTCTACAGCAGGAGAAGAGAATGGATGTCTGAAGGTCTGGATACCCTGGTGTGGAGGTGGCCCGTGAACGGGCTGCTCTGTGTTTCCTCCATGGGCACTCATAAGCAGGGTTGTGCAGCAGATTGAGGCGCACTTGGGTTGGTCATTCTGATCTCCCTGGATTGGCCAAGGCAGCCGTGGTACGCCGACTCTGTGCGGTTAATGCAGGGGAAACCATGGAGGCTCCCAGTGAGGGAAGACCTCTTGATTCAGCGGCCGGTGTGAATGCCTCAGTTGGATTGATTCAGCGGCCGGTGTGAATGCCTCAGTTGGATTGATTATTGCTTACGGCTTGGCTCTTGAAAGGGCACACTTAAAGAAGAACACAGCACTATATGGTTCAGTAACATAACTAATGCCCAAATTCTTGCATCCAGGACCTCAAACCCAAAAACCTCTAACAAATTCACATCAACAACACGTGAAAGCATTGTATATATTTGACACACAAACCTTGTATATGGTTAGTTAAGCTCTGTTGCTGCTATTGTACATAGTTCAATGCTCCATGTAAATTGAATTGTACTACCCTGTACTGTTCATTGTAAACTGCAATTGATCTGTAGGAAATCACGGTATAAAAATGTTAATAAAATAAATAAGAGGCTATTTGGGGCTGGTCATTTCCACATTGCTGAAGGCCCGAAAGGGGTCCATCTCCTTATTGTATAGCCACGTGTGGCACATATTTGAGAGCATGATTTGAAGAGACTGTGTCATCCGTCTGCGGCTAATGTGCGGGATATCTTGGCATTTTTGCAGGCTGGTTTTGAGAAGGGCTTAGCCGCTAGTTCCCTGAAGGCGCAATTGGTAGCGATTTTCTTGCTATCGAGGTAAAGTCCAGAGAGTATCGCTGGGTTCACACCCGGATGTGGTGCATTTCCTGAGGCCCGTGAGCTGCCTCCGTCCACTAAGGTGGTCGATGCTGCCAAGCTGGGACCTCAATCTTGTGCTGGCAGTCCTTACATGGGAGCCCTTTGAGCTGCTGAGATGGACCTCCTTGAAGGACTTGACCCTGAAGACTGTGTTTTCCTGGTCTTGATCTGTTCAGAGAGGAGGATTTCGGAACTGCAGGCCTTATCTTGTTGGGAGTCCTTTCTTTCAATATCTAAGGAGAAAGTGGTTCTTCATCCAGTACCCTTGTTCCTGCCTAAGGTGGTATCGATACTACTGTATGTGAATCGGCCCATGACATTGCTGGTGCTAGGAGGGCTGAGGAGGGCAGTTGAGGATCTGGGGTTGCAGCTCTTGGATGTTCAGAGGGTGCTGCGGTGTTATTTGAGGAACACAGCCTCGTTCCGTAAGTCAGATCCCCTGTTTGTGCTTTTTGGGGGGCTATGAAAAGGAGAAGCAGCGGCTAAGGCATCGATTTTGCAGTGGATCAGGGAAGCCATCGCATCAGTACATTTTGAAGAGACAGTGCTGGCAGGATTGTGGGCACATTCCATGTGGGCGCAGGCCGCCTCTTGGGCAGACTTGTAGCTTGGTACTGCCAGTTGAGATTTGTAGGGCAGCCACGTGGAGCTCGCTGCATATGTTTGCTAAGCATTATCGTTTAGATGTGCAGGCGGGAAGGGATGCCTGGCTTGGGGCTTCAGTGCTTCAGGCTGGTTTTGTGGGTCCCTCCCGTATCTAGAACTGCTCTGTTGCATCCCAGAACTGCAGGACTGGACTGGAGGGACAATAAAGTTAAATTGGACCTTACCTGCTAATTGATGTTCCTTGAGGAACTCTAGTCAAGTCCCGGATCCTGCTTAGTGATGCAAAACGAGTGTGTCAGTCTCTTTGGGCCTGAAGAGTGGGCCGTTCTTGGCTATGGGCATCCAGGGGTTAGTAGAATGGACGGGCGACTGGTCACAGTGGTGGCTAGGTGACGTGGAGGTGCTGTTGGGCTGTTTGTTAGCCAGGATAGGGGGCCTGTGTTTTTTTTTTCTCTCTGTTACAGGTAAGTCTCCTTGTGTAGGAGTGGGGAAACTGGTGAATCCCTCATTCAGAGGGAGGGGGCCTAAATGTTTTGGTTACTTATTTGTTGCTTCTATGAGTCTGTTTTGTCAATAGATTACTGGAGCTGGTGGGTGGTGCCAGCTGTGTAAGTATACTGGTGTCATCCAAAAAGATGACATGCTCAGTTTCCAAGCTGCTGGAAGGGGAGCACAACCCAGAATTGTGGGACTGGACTGGAGTTCCTCAGGGAACGCCAATTAGCAGGTAAGGTCTAATTTAACTCTGTTTCATCAGCCCTAACGAGCAAATTCCATTTTCTGCCTGAACATTCAACACTATTATAAGAAACATCTTTTTCAGGCCATGACTAAAGCCCATCAAGTCCTTCGATAATCTGATCTCCTTTGAGATCTTGCTTCCTAACTGAGGAACCTTTTTGTGAGAACACACAAACCCTAACAATTATGCAGAAAGTGGAGCTGCATCCTCTAAATTTGTTTATTGAATGATGAATGTATGCAGAATAACAGTTGTGAATTTTTAACCCCCCCATGTTTTTTTTTTAAGGGGGGTTTAAAAATTCACAATTGTTCTGCATACATTCATCATTCAGACTCTAAGTATGCAAACACACATCAAGAGTACAGTCACTAAAATTCATTATAAACTCAAACTCTTAAAGCAACTCAGACCTCTAATCCACTTACAGGCGCTTATTACACCCCACTTTGACTTTGCCAACGCAATTCTCCAAGGAATCTCCAAACACTCAATTAGAAGGCTACAATTGGTGCAAAATGTAGCAGCTAGATCTATTAAAAACATCCGTGCCATTGAACACATCACGCCTACCCTCTACGAACTACACTGGCTACCTATCCAAAGCTGAATAAAATACAAAATCCTCGTCACAACATTTAAAATTATCAACAACTTAGCACCTTCATTCCTAAATACACTTATCAATATTGATAAACCCACCAGAACACAAAGAAGAAATAGTAATAACAAGCTTAGTCCCAAAGGACTTCAGAAAATGCAAGAAAACGACAAACAGTAAAGCATACTCACACTCTGCACCGACATTCTGGAATGAGCTCCCTGCTGAGCTCAGAGAGGTCAATCACATCAAAATGTTCCGCAAAGATCTAAAAACGTATCTGTTTATGCTCCACTTTAGTCCTCAATCACTCCATCACAAAAGATCAGCAAACACCACATCCCAAAATGACCATAGTCTCCCTGAACAGCTAATCCCCTCATCCACCTGACGGCACAGTATCCCTCATGTATATGCCTTACAACTTATTGTGAAACTTCATTACAGTTTTAATGTAATTCGCTCTAACAGTTTAAGGTATTTAAGTTTTTAGTATCCTGACCTAATGTAAATAGTTGATGTAAACGAACTAAGTATATGTTTGTAAACCCTGCAGTTTTAATGTAAATAGTTCCAACAGTTATAATGTAATTGAATTGGGCTCTTGCTTGTACAATTCATTTTGACGTTCCTTGTAAACTGTATTTGATACTTGGGAAAATACGGTATATAAATGTATTTTAAATAAATAAATTTATCACTATTCAGGTACAATGAGTTCCTACCCTAGAGCACTTAAAATCTAAGGGCCCGATATTGAGTTGGGCAGGCTATGCGCCACTAGGGCACATAGCCTTGCCTGCTGACCCTTAACCCTGGATATTCAATGCCAGGGTCATATGCAGCCCTGGCATTGAATATCTGGGGATCACCCAGACAACTGAAGCTGCAGTAGCTAACCAGGCAGCAGCAATATTGCATGCTGCCCAGCTAGCTCCTGTGCCTTAAAGAGGCAAAGCTTTCCTCGCTTATATCTTTAAGGCGTAGATTGCTAACCAGGCAACATGCAATATCACTGCTGCCCAGTTAGCGCTTGTCATTGCCTTAGCTTCGCTCCAGAACGCCCAGACACGTCTTGATGATAACCGGATAGTATCGGAGCGCATACGGGAGTTAGGAGGGGATATTCAACGGTGCTAAACATGTAAGTGCCGTTGAATATCCAGATTTAAGGCATTTACAAGGTTTACTGGGCTGTAAATTGTGTAAATGCCTTTTGAATATCAGGCCCTAAGTGTATACCTGAAGCACCAGAAGAGAGCGGCTTGACGAAGCTCACAGGGACGGTCGGTGGGGAAAATGGAATCTGGATGTAGTTTTCCTGGTTCTCGGCCCATTACTGTAAGCTCTAGATTACTCATGCTCCATTGGATAGTTGGAAGTAAGTTACACGACTAAATGTTAAGAGTGAATTGAGGGGATGGACAGGTAGATGCCAGATGAGTTGAGAGAGTGGGAGGGGTATATGATGGAGGGATACCAGGGGCAGGTGTATAGCGAAGGGGTGTCCTGAGAAGGACGCATGGAGGAGTAAAGGAATACTAAAAGGGTAGCAGGAAGATGGTGAAGGGATGTAGGAAAGGGTCTGATGGGAGAGGGATGACACAAGATGATAGAAGGGTGTCAGACCATGGAGAAATAGCTGGTGGAGGGCTGCCAGGAGAGGAGGACAGATGGATGACAAGGATAGCTAGATGAAGGACTGAATGGATAGACTGGATGAATCTCCTGTCATCTGGTAACGCCTGATCAGACTATCTCATAGAAATTTCCTTTCTTTCTGTCAGGGTTTATCTTTATTTTAAACCCCTTTCTGCCTGGATGCCAACATCACTGGGTAAGACAGTGCCTCAAGCTCTACCCCCAAAAACCCAACGTGTGTAACCTGGATATGCATATGGAATCCAACGAAACCAGCAACTTGTGGGGGAAGAGCCAAGAGCAGCTGAGGTGCGTTATCTACTTTCAAGGCTTCTATGGCACAGGAACTTTTATCATTTTTTAATCTGACTTGTCTCAGTGTCTTCAGTGTGGGGGGGGGATATTTACAAACTAGGAAGGCAAGGTGTAAATGTAATGTAATGAATGTGGTAGTACAACCTGTAATGAGATGTCGAGATTCTGAAGACATTCCCTGATTATGACCCACTGATTATACTATAGATGCTCAGGAGACAGAATAGCATTAGGCATACAAGGAGAATTAAACAAACTTCTGAAGCCAAGGTGTAATTAAAAAAAATCCTTTTACCAGTAGAGAAGGCCACCTGGGTTCAATCCCAGGCTCTGATCTTCCATTCCTTGGTTTGGTTAAGGCTGAGGATACACTGGAGGCCGCGTTTAGTCCCTGAGGGGGAGGAGGGAGAGTTGATGTATTGTATACAGTGATGACAACTAATGCATTAAGAAATCTGCTGAGTCAAAACATAACAATAGAAACGTGTTTCTGCTAGCATTTATCAGCCTTTCTTTGAATGACCAAGACTACAGACTCCTCCACAAATAACATAGTAAATGATGGCTGGTCAGTCTAATGTGCCTAATACGGATTCTCTGTTTATACCATGTCAATTTGAATTCTATCAGTTTGTCTCCATTACCACCTCCTGAAAGACATCCCAAGCATCTGCCACACTTTGTGAAAAAATTTTCTTCTAATGTTTTTGCCAAGTCTACCTAGGGCTGGTCCAACCATTAGGAACTAGGTGATCGCCTAGGTGGCAACTTCTGGGAGGTAGTAAAGAGCAGAGAGCAGGACATTCAAAGCTAGATGATAGATTCTGACAGCTGGCGGGGGTGGGGGAGGGTGGCGGTGCCCATAAAGATTAAGGTTTTGCCTAGGCAATCAACATCTTAAACCAACGCTGCGGCTGACCCTGAGTCTACTTCTTGCAGCTTTGTATCATGTTCCTTAGTTCTACAGCTTCTTTTCCTTTCATATCTCCAGGAACATGCAGGAATGTAGTCTTCACATATGGGTGACATCAGTATCAACGGAGCCCGCTTGGGAACGCTCCCCAGCATCCAATAGGAAAGCTTTTGGGAGCATCCCACTGTGCCTGCGTAGCTGCCTTCCTACCTTTCCAGCTCTCCCTCCTCAGTTTTCCATGGAGTTGACAAGCAATTCCTGTCACCGCAGAAAATTTGTCTATTCTTATTTTTTGTGGTCACGTCTGCCTTCCCGTCGACGCTGGTATTGACCCCCGTCGGTGCTTTCTTTCTTAATTTTTTTTTTAATCTTTCCTTCAGGCGCATCAACGCCATCTTAGGCTTAGGCCTCCCCTTTTTGTCACAGACAAAATGGAAAAACCATCCAATGGTTTTAAGAAGTGTTCCAAATGTGGCAGTACCATTTCGGCCACAGACACCCATGACTGGTGTCTAAAATGCTTAGGACCGGATCATCAACCGTCAGAATGTCCTCTTTGTAGGAAGATGACAAAGAGAGGCCTACAGAATCGAGCTACAAAGCTAGGCACCCTCTTTGCCTCCGATGCGGTATCTTTGGCTTCAACGTCATTGAGAGTTTCATCTTCCTCCCAAGGATCGCGGGTATCGAAACCTAAATCTTCATCAAAGACTGGCCGGCCCTCCAAGGGTAGATCTCCTTCTAAGCATCGAGTTGCCTCGGGCGTTGCCATGGAGGGGGACACACCAGCCAAACAACCACGGCGGGAGGACCTGTCCTCCAAAGCCTTAGTGGGGTCTCGGGATGCTCCTGAGGCCTCCACTTCTGGAGAGCTCCTGGTGCCATGCTCAGGGATCATGGCCCGCAATTCCAGTACCAATACCCAGTATCGGCAAGCTCCATGGATCAACATATCCTCTCCATCGAATGGAGCTTAGCAGCCTTACTAGCAGCCTCTGTACCAGTAAAACCTTTACAGTCGATTCCACAGGCATCCGTACCGGCTTTGGTACCAACACAACCTGCATCAACTTTTTTTTAACTTACCATGCTACTGCCCATTCCAGCCCTCGAATCTGTTTCCAGTACCGAGGTGCTGGCACCACAAGCTTCAGCTACCGGTTTCGATCAGTGCAGAGCAGGAACACCCTGTCTGTCAATACTTTGAGTCTTCGGATTCCAATTCGTCGGATGATGAATCAGCTGATACCCGTGACATGAGAACTATCCCGGAAGACCCATCTCCACAACGTCGCATGTCCCCTCCAGAGGACATGTCTTTTCAAGACTTTATTTGCGATGTTGCTCAGGGTCTGTTCATAACAGTGACATCAGAGAAAGAGCCTGGGGCCAGAGAACTTTAAATTCTTCCATACCCTACAGCCCCGAAGGAGGCTGCTACACTCCCTATCCATTGCATACGTCACGACCTTATGCATCATATGTGGGAGACGCCCCTTTACTATCTCTCCACATACCCGATGACTTGATACCATATACCGGGTACTGGAGTGTAATGGTTTTCAAAAGACACAATTGCCGCATCATTCCATGGTGGTGGAATCGGCAATGTGCAGAATAAAGAGTACTAAGACACTTTCCTCGAACCCTCCAGGTAGGGAATCGAGAACCCTAGATGCCTTTGGTCGACAACGTTTTTAGACCTCCATGATATTGGCCAGGATTAGTTCCTACGTACTTTATATAGGTATGTTCCTTAGTGAGGTGGCTAAGGATTTGGAGTTAATGGCTCCTCTTCTCCCTGGCGAAAAGCGATAGATCGCAATATCCTGCTTCATTTTCACAGCGCACACCCTTTACAGTTAAAGGAAGGATTGCCCTTTTCACAGTTTCTCCGTTATCGCCGAAACTGTTCTGAGGTTGGGGATTTTAAGGAAAAAGCTTCAGCTTTAGCTAAGAATTTTGAGGAGAGAGGGTACCCCCCTCGGGTTATAAAGAGAGCATATCATCGGGCGCTCTATAATGATCGCTCTACCTTGTTAAAAAAGCCTATTTAAAACCAGGAGAGAAGATGTAGAAATGGTGAATTTAATAACACAGTACTCGCCACTGAGCTTTAAAATCAAGAAGATTATTTCAAAGCATATCAACATCCTTAGTACAGTACCAGGTTTAATAAACAAAACCATACGATGTGTTTGGCGCCGAAATAAGAACTTGAAAAAAAAATTGAGCCCGGCTAAATTACGTTCCGAAATAGGAGATCTAACAGAGGCAACAAAACCAGGACATTCGAAATGTGGTCATTGTTCTATTTGTGCTATTACGAGTGAAAGGGAGAGCTTTATTTGTCACAATAGGGAGTATGTTTTGAGAACGCACACCACTTGTGCATCTAATAATATTTACGCGATCATCTGCCCTTGTGAGCTGTTCTACATAGGGAAAACAATTAGACCTTTTAAGATTAGAATTTTGGAACACAAAAGTCTGCTTAAACATGAGGTGGTTACAGCACCTTTAGTTCAGCACTGCATGGTTAACAAACATACTTTTGAAGATTTGCGATGCTTCTGTATTGAACAAATAACAGTATCCATGCATGGTGAATCTCTGGAACAAACATTACTCTATCGCGAGCAACGTTGGATCTACAATCTCCAGACAGTTACTCCGAATGGATTGAATGTGGCGATAGAGTGGGGAGTTTGTTGACCGGGATGAGGGAAACATTTTTAAGACGTGACCAGAATGGATAGAGTTAATTAATAGCTAGCCCTTGTGAGTTAGAATCCTCCCAGGGGAGGAGCTATAAGATAGTCCAACATGACCCATGTGCACATGCGTGGCGTTTTTGGAGAGGAGAATGGCAACAGTCCCCAAAAGCAGAATGGAAAAAACGTTAATTTAAGAATTATGTTGGCAGCAAGTCTCAGCTATAGTGGGGTAGGTTTTTAAGTTTTGTATTAGACACTATGAGAGTCTAATACATATCATCATAGAAAAAAATTTTTTATACACACTTTGATTTTTTCTATAGTGAATAACTTGGCTGATTAAAAGAGTTCCCCTGAAGAACCTCAGACATTATGAGAGAAACGCAGCAACGGCGTCATATGTGAGGCGTTGGGAAACTACTTGAGAAACACTCCTATTCTTTGAACATAGTATCAACACCGTCGCTATAGAAGATAAGTGAGAAATAAGATTGGTGAAATAAGATTGGTGAGGGAAATAGCTAAAAAAAAAGCCGGGTAGTGTGTCATTGATGCAAACAGGCGCCATAAGATACTTAGTCACTTATGTATCTTGCTAACGGCAGCCGATAAGTCTGAGACCACTTCCGTGCAAATTAGAAGTAAGCTGAGAATTCCCCCAATATTGGCATAAATGTTTAGAGTGGAGTAATTATTATTTTTACTGCTAAGAGAGCAGATTATCTCACCTTTGTAAAACATGCTCAGAATGTTTCAAAGTTTAACGGTGCAACTTTTGACTGTTTTGAGTGCATCAGCAGAACTTTATCCATCTGCATCGGTGCACGCAGGATTGCTTGGCTCCAAGCATCAGATCTTGAACAATGGGTTCAAGCTAAGCTGGGTTATATCCCTTGCACCGGTGAAAACCTTTTTGGCAAGGATTGGCAGGACAAGGCCTCTGTCTATTAAGAGTGGTGTTCTCGGATTCTGTCTAGATCTACTGCCAACCTAGCTAGGAAAAAAGCAGCAAAGAGCTTTTTTTTTCAATAAGAAGTACTATCCTCCTTACTCTCCTGCTGTACAGTATCAACACCATGCTCCTCAGAAGGGGCAGCAGCCATCAAAGCAGCAAAAGAAGGCTCAGACTCCTAAGTCACACCCCCTCAGCAGACCCAACCTTCTCAGAGTCTTTGACTTCTTTCTGGGGAACACAGTCGTTCTGCCTCTAGAGATTCCAGATTCTGTCCACATCCCCGGCAGACTCTGTCACTTTGCCCACAGATTGCATCTTATCACATCAGAGCAATGGGCACTGTCCATAATACGGGAGGGGTACAAGCTTCATTGACAAAGTCTACCACCCCGGACTCCTCCCAAGAGTTCTGCTCTCAGCCCCCTCTCACTACTCTGTTGCTGCAAGAGCTCACCTCCCTTCTCTCACAGGGCGCCATAGAGGAGGTTCCATCGTCCCAGCAGGGAATGGGCTTTTATTCTCCATGCTTCCTCATGCCAAAGAAAACAGGAAGGTACAGGCCCATTCTGGACCTTAGAGAACTGAACAAGCACCTATTATGGATGAAGTTCAAAATGATCTCCCTAGGGACCCTTCTCCCATGGTCCTAGAAAACAAGACCCCAAAGTGCCAGCTCCAGCCCAGCCTAGGGGGTGCTTTTGACTCCCTGGGTGTGACCTCCTCTCCCCCAAGAGGTCCCCTTCTGCCCACAGGGAAGCGCCTAGCCCTGTTTGCCCAGAGCTGGACAGCCATCACCACTGAGACCTTGGTGCTATAAGTGGTCAGGGAGGGCTACCTCCTCCACCTACAGCGGATGCCACTCTCATACTTCCCAGGAGAGCCTACCAGACCTCTCCTTCATCACATCCTGCTTCTCACCAAGCTAGCAAGCCTAATCCAGGAAAAGGCAGTGGAGCCAGTCCTGAAACATCTCTGGGGCACAGGCTTCTACTCCAGGTATTTCCTCGTCCCCAAGAGGACTTGGGGGCCTCAGGCCCATCCTGGACCTGTGCGAGTTCAACAGGTTTCAGGTCCAGGAGAAGTTCAAGATGCTCTCTCTTGAAACACTGCTGCCATTCCTCCAGCAGGGAGATTGGCTTGGCTTCTTAGACCTAAAGGATGCCTACACACATTCTAATCCAACCCAGCGACAGAAAAGACCTCCAGTTCATGGTGGGGGGACAGCGCTACTAATACAGGGTGCTGCCCTTTAGTCTGGCCTCGTCACCAAGGGTCTTCACATAATGCCTTGCGGTGGTTGCAGCCCACTTCCGGCTTCAAGGGGCCTTCGTCTTCCCTTACCTGGATGACTGGCTCAAAAGGGGACATGGTCCCAAGAGGAATCCTGGCTGCAAATCAACCCACTGGAACTCTGGGCAATTATTCCTGGCTCTCCAAGCCTTCTGCCACCAGCTACAGCACCTCTCAGTGCTGATCCAGAAAGACAACCTGGTCACAATGTTCTATGTGAGCAAACAAGGGGGCACAGGGTCGTACTCCTTCTGCCAGGAGGCAGTAGCCCTCTGCACCTAGGCAGAACGCAGGGAAATGCTCCTGAGGGCGGTTTACCTCCCGGGCCAGGACAATTTCCTTGCGGACAAACTGATCAAAGTTGTCCAGCTGCACGAGTGGCACCTGGATCCAGTAGTAGCCTCCAGCTATTTTTGTCTCTGGGGCACCCCCTCAATGGACCTGTTCGCCAGTCCGGACAACATGCAGTTGCCCCAATTCTGCTCCTGCAAGCAGTACCCATCCCGAGTGGCAGCGGATGTGTTCCTCATCCTGAGGACAGAAGGCCTCCTGTATGCCTTCCCACAGACACTGCTGTTTGCCAAGACGCTGTATTCAGGATTCAACTTGACAGAGCCCCTCAGTGGCCCAGGCAGCCCTGGTTCCCACTGCTCCTCTCTATCGGTAGCGTTGCCGATTTCCCTGGGCCAAACCCCAGAGCTACTCTCACAGGAGCAGGGCTCTCTTACACCCCAACCTGGGATCCCTGTCACTCACAGCTTGGCTGCTGAAAGAGTAGCGTTAGCTCCCTTCAGCCTCCCACGGGACATGGAGGAGGTTCTTCTGACCTCATGTAAGGCCTCCACAAGAAGGGCATACGCCTTCAAGTGGCACCATTTCTTGGTGTGGTGCGCAGAAAGACAGGTAAACTCATTTTCCTGCTTGGTACAATCGGTTCTCCAGTACCTGCTCCACCTGTCATAAGTGGGACTAATGTCCAATTTGGTCAGAGTACACTTGAGCGCCATCACAGCACACCACCATCCTGCTGAGGAAAAGTCCCTCTCAGTGCAGCCCCTCGTGTCTCAATTCCTGCAGGGCCTCATGTTATCCAACCCCCCCCCCCCCCCCGTCTGCCCTCCAGCAGCGGAATGGGATCTAAACATGGTGCTCTCACAGCTCACAAAGCCTCTGTTTGAGCCTCTGGCGACGTGCCACCTGCGGTACCTTTCCTGGAAGGTCGTATTACTTGTAGCACTCGCATCGGCTCACAGAGTCAACAAGTTCCAGGCTGTGATGACAGAGCTTCCCTACATGAGGTTCTACAAGAATAGAGTGGTGCTTTGCGCACACCTCAAGTTTCTGCTCTCCACCTTCTTTCTGAGGCTTCACGCCAGAAGGATAGAGACCGTTCTCCATACTCTGGATTGTAAAAGGGTCATGTGTTTCTATCTGCAATGGAGTTGGGGCCATCTCAAAGCACCTCAGCTTTACGTATGCTATGACCCTAGTCCTCTGGGACTCCCAGTGACTAAGCGAACCTTTGTCCGTTTGGGTGGCGGACTGCATTATCCTTATGAGCATGTGGTGAATTCACTGAACCAGAAGGTCATGGCACACCACGTCAGGGCCCTGACTACTTCGTGGCAAATCTGCACTCCGTCCCCGTGATGAAAATCTGTTGGGCCACCATCTGGTCTTTGGTCCATACCTTCGCAGCTCACTATTGCCTGGAGAGTCAGTCCCAATGGGACAGCGCCTTCAGCCTGGCTGTACTCTGTAATCTCTTTGTGGTGTAGGCAACTCCTGCCCTCCGAGCCTGCTGTATTCAGGCTACTGAAGAGCTGTTTCCCTCCCGGACACTTGGGTCTTGCGAGAGTGGGACTCAGCTGCTGCGGATCACGACTCACCCTTTGTAGGTTTGCCAGGGCATTTTTTTCTTTACAGGTTCTCAGAAGTCTAGCTGGGGAGTCCCATATGTGAGGACTGACTTCCTTCTTTTTCCCGGAGAAAGCTTAGTTACTCACCTGTAACAGGTGTTCTCCGGGGACAGCAGGAATCAGTCCTCACAACCCCCCCCCCCCTCCTCCCTTTTGGAGTTGCCTCTTTACCGTATTTTATTTTTGACATCTTAGCTTTGTCATTGGATTGAGGCAAGATGGCACACTTGGGTGGGAAGTGGACTATGCATGCGTGGTGCATATCCCGAAGGCTTTCTTTGAAAGCTGGGAATATGCTTCCGTGCGGGCTCCGTCGGCACCGATGTCATCCATATGTGAGGACTGATTCCTGCCGTCCCCGGAGAACACCTGTTACAGGTGAGTAGCTACACTTCCTGACAAACAAAGGTAAAACTCTCTAATTGTTATACACTGCAGAAACGAGCATTTCCTAAGCATTGTGGCTAACTAACAGTACAAATATTATGCATGTCTACATTTTCTTCTTATCCTTGATAGCAGAGTCTGAGACAGCATGCTCATGAGTTGAACTTTTCCCAAAACAATGTATCAAAAAAGAAATAGCTTGACCTAGCTTAATTCTCAGACTCTTTAACTGTGAATGTGACAAACTGCACACTGAAGCTGTAAACACAAGCAACAGTGTCACTGCGTGTAACATTTCAGCTCTACTACCCACCATTTGGCCAGCCTTCTAGGTTTTTAGACTACTTCCCATTTTGACTTTTCCTTCAAGAATGTCCATCCTGTTGCATGTCTTTGGGCATTGATAAAAAGATAAAGGTTTCCTCCTTAGGATCATAGGAACAGTAATCAACCCACAAAAATATTGGACCAAAGCAGTGCTAGAACCAGCCCTCCACTAGTCGCCTTTCTGCTGTCCCTCTTGTGATATCTGTTGGTTGAAGCTGTATCCGTTTCTTTTTGATATAACCATTTCCTGAGTTCTTGATTGCCTGGATCATTCCTATCTCCAGGAACAAGCAGGAATAAGTCCTCACATATGGGTACGTCGGTACCGACGGAGCCCGTGCGGGAAAGCTCCCCAGCTTCTTAGAATAGAAGCTTTTGGGACCTCCCACTGCACATGCGCACTGCCTTCCCGCCTTCCTGAACAGCTCTCCTCAGTTTCTCTTTTTCCGCGGAGCCAGCAGGTCGTGTTCCTGTCACCGCTGAAGAAATTGTTATTTTATTTGTTTCTTTAGACCGCGTACCTGCCTTCCCCATACCGATACCGGTATCGCCGGTCTTTTCTTTCTTTCTTTAAAAAATTATAATTCTTTTTTCTTATTTTTTAGCTTTTTGGTCACTTCAGAGAGGCCTCTCGGCCTACTCAATTTCTCCTCATGGAGAAGCCAGCCCCTGGATTTAAGAAGTGTACCAAATGTAATGCTGTTATTTCAGTCACAGACACCCATGACTGGTGTCTGAAATGTTTGGGGCCTGACCATTCCATACCGGACTGCCCATCTTGCTCCCACATGTCTAAACGTGGGCTGCAGAACCGGGCCAACAAATTCCATGTGCTGTTTGCTTCAGAGAATACAGCATCACAGTCATCCAGGTCTTCTTCTCCGGATGGATCTCAGGTAACCAAACCTTCTGTGGGCAAGTCCTCAAAGAGCAAATCTCCTTCAAAGCATCGAGAGGCTCTTAGCTTAGAACTTGAGGACCCTGCCCCAGCCAAACAACCCCGGCGGGAAGTCCAACTTCCAAAAACGCCAATTCAGGGGTCTCAGGTTGATATCGATGCTACGGCCTCGACAGATCACCTGTTAGCCTGCTCTGGGGTACCGGGTCACTCCGGTACCGACATCCAGGCAGCTATGGCGTCCATGGGCGATACTGTACAGTCCATGCAGCAAGCCGTCATGGCTTTCATTAAAGCTGCAACGCCATCGGTTCCGCTTTCAGCGGTTCCGGGCCCGATACCGGTATCGTCCGCCATGCCGGTATCGAGGCCGTCCACCTCTAAACGCAAGTCGGTACCGTATGGGCTTTCGCTCCATACCGGTTCCATACCCGATACGCCCGATATCGATACCGATCGGTACGCGTATCGTGCGTTAGAGGAAAGCACCGATTCCTCTGAGGATATTCACTCCTCTGATGATTCTGCTGAGTTTTCACTCAACTTACCTGAGGAGCCCTCTTCTCCTAAAAGGAGAATGTCCCCTCCAGAGGATTTGTCCTTCCAGGACTTTGTTTTAGATATGGCTACAGCCCTTTCTATTACCACATCCTCTGAAAAGGAACCCAGATCCAAAAAACTGGATATTTTGGGATACTCAAAGGCCCCTAAGGAGGCAGTTACCCTGCCTATCCATGAAATCCTTCAAGAACAACTGATGGATTTCTGGGAAAATCCTTTGACTTTGTCTCCTTATTCCCGTAGGTTGGACACCATGTATAGGGTCCCTCCTTCTCCTGGTTTCCAAAAGACTCAATTGCCCCACCACTCTATTGTGGTGAAGTCTGCAATGAAGAAGATTAGGAGTACCAAAAGGCACTCTTCCACCCCTCCAGGACGGGAATGTAAGACTTTGGACTCTTTTGGTAGGAAAATTTTCCAGGCTAGTATGCTTATAGCCAGGATTAATTCCTACAGTCTCTATATGGGCATGTTCCTGGAGGAACTTGCCAAAAAGGTGCGGCATTTTGCCCCCTTTATCCCTGAGGATAAAAAGCAGGGTTTCCTTTCCCTAGTGAAACAACTCTTAGAGGTTTCTAAGTTCTCTAATAGGGCAGCATATGATTCCTTTGAGGGAGCCAGTAGGGCTTCGGGCATTGCTATTGCAGCCCGACGTCTTGCTTGGCTCCAGGCCTCTGATCTGGAACCTTGGGTTCTAGATGGCTTACGTAATCTGCCCTGTACAGGTGAGAACTTATTTGGGGAAGAGTGGCAAATCAAAGCCACCCAGATGGATGCTGAAAATGCCACCTTGGAAAGACTTTCAAAGTCCACTTCAATTCCTACTAAGAAAAAGTCTTTTAAAAGGCCTTACTATAAGAAGGCCAGAGTTGCTTCAAATACTGGCCAGCAGTCTTCTCAACCTCGCTATACTGCTAAGCGTCAGCAATCCAAACAAGCACGAGCTAAGCCTGCAGCAGCTACTGTAGCTCAGCAGGCTCCAACCCCTCAGGGGTTTTGACTTGCTCCTAGGGAACTTGCCACTTCTGGTTCTAACACAACCAGAACCTCTCACCATACCCGGAAGGTTGGTTCACTTTGCTCCCAGATGGGAACAAATCACAACAGAACAATGGACCCTCTCTATCATTCGAGAGGGTTACAAACTTCATTTCTCCAGCCTTCCTCCCCATCATATGGTGAGACCATTCAATTCTCCCCCATCTCTCCTAACCCTGTTGGGTCAAGAGGTTTCCTCTCTTCTTGCCCAAGGGGCCATAGAAGAGGTTCCTCTTCCTCAACAAGGGTCCGGTTTCTACTCCCCTTATTTTCTCATTCCAAAGAAGACAGGGGGATTCAGACCAATCCTAGATCTGAGAGAATTGAACAAATTTCTCTTCAAGGAGAAATTCAAAATGCTGTCTCTCGGCATTCTCCTTCCTTACCTCCAGGGTCAGGACTGGCTTTGTTCTCTAGACCTACAGGATGCGTATACACATATACTCATCCATCCATCCCACAGAAAGTATCTTCGCTTTCTGTTTCAGGGAAAACATTTCCAATACAGAGTACTCCCCTTCGGTCTAGCCTCTGCTCCAAGAGTATTCACAAAATGCATGGCAGTCGTAGCCGCATTTCTAAGAGGCATGGGAATCTTTGTCTTCCCATATCTGGACGACTGGCTCATCCGAGCTCCAACTCAGTCACAGGCCCAGATTTCCCTGGACCACACAAGGAGCCTTTTGCAGTATCTGGGACTGGTAGTAAACCTTCCCAAGTCCCAACTCGTCCCTACTCAATCTCTAGAATTCATAGGGGCCCAGTTGGACACCATCACTGCAAGGGCCTACCTTCCACATGTTCGAGGCCAGCGCCTCCTGAGTTTGGCCTCCCAAGCTCAGTCCAGCACTCACTTGACAGCCAGGGAAATGCTACGCCTACTGGGTCATATGGCCTCCACAGTGCATGTGGTGCCCTATGCTCGTCTTCATATGAGAGCAGCTCAATGGACCCTGGCCACTCAGTGGACTCAGGCGTCAGGAGCGCTCTCAGACCAAATACAAACCTCCGATCGTCTGTTTTGGTCCCTCCACTGGTGGACTTCCACCAAGAATCTGTTGTTGGGGGCTCCATTTCAACCATTGCTACCCCAAGCAACCCTCACAACAGATGCCTCCCAAACAGGGTGGGGAGCCCATCTGCAAACTCTCTCCACTCAGGGCACTTGGTCTCTACAGGAGACCACCCTTCATATCAATCTTCTGGAACTGCGAGCAATTTACCTTGCCCTCAAGGTCTTCCACTCCCTCCTGGCCAACCTCACTGTCCTAGTTCAGACGGACAATCAGGTGGCCATGTTTTACATAAACAAACAAGGAGGGACGGGCTCTCTGTCGCTTTGCAACGAAGCTCTAAGACTATGGGCCTTCGCCAGAGAGCATCAGATTCACCTGCTAGCAGTGTATCTCCCAGGAGTTCAAAACTCTCGGGCAGACAGGCTCAGTCGAGTTCTGCTGCCACACGAATGGTCCCTACATTTGGACCAAATAAACCGAATCTTTCAGGAATGGGGGACCCCGGACATAGACCTCTTTGCAAGTCCGTGGAATGCCAAACTTCCCCGGTTCTGTTCCAGAACTCCGTGTCAGGGAGCTCAGGCTACGGACGCCTTTCTCCTGAATTGGAATCAGGCATTCCTATATGCCTTTCCACCCATTCCTTTGATTCCCAAGACTCTGTTCAAACTCCAGAGGGATCATGGAACTATGATCCTCATAGCTCCACGCTGGCCACGCCAAGTGTGGTTCCCTCTACTTCTACAGCTCTCCCAGGGATCCTACTTGGATCTGGGAGCTGCGCCAGACCTCCTGTCTCAGGAGGAGGGGACTTTGTGGCACCCAAACCCCAAATCCCTTCACCTCAGTGCTTGGTTACTGAAGGCTTAAGCCTTCAAGACTTTCATCTTTCCCAACCAGTGAAAGATATCCTTTCTGCCTCTAGGAAACCCTCTACCAGGCGTTCCTATGCTTTCAAATGGAAACGTTTTTCCATTTGGTGTGCTCAGCAGGGTCTTGACCCTCTGGCACTTCCTTTGAATTCTCTTCTTGATTATCTCCTGCATCTATCCAATGCAGGCCTCAAGACGAATTCGGTAAGAGTCCATTTAAGTGCTATTGCAGCATCCTTGAAACATATAAATGGACAACCTATCTCCTCTCATCCTCTTGTTGCAAGATTCATGAGAGGCCTGACTCTCACTAAACCTCCCATCAGACCACCCCCGGTCGCATGGGATTTGAATCTAGTGCTCGGTCAACTTATGAAGCCACCTTTTGAGCCAATGTTTTCCACCTCCTTGAAATTTCTTTCCTGGAAGGTCATCTTCCTCATTGCAGTCACTTCCGCTCGCCGCATCAGTGAGCTGCAGGCTTTAGTGGCTAATCCACCTTACACAAGATTTCATCATGATAAGGTGGTCCTTAGGACGAATCCCCACTTTATGCCTAAAGTGGTCTCGCCTTTTCATCTTAATCAAGAGGTATATCTACCTGTCTTTTTTCCAGCTCCTCATGCATCCAATGCAGAGAGGAACCTTCATACTCTGGATTGTAAAAGTGCTCTCGCTTTTTACCTTAATAGGACTCAGCCACATCGAAAGTCTTCTCAACTTTTTGTGGCCTTTGATCCTTCCCATTTGGGACTTCCAGTCTCCAAGCGTACACTTTCCAATTGGATTGCTCAGTGTATTTCTTTTGCTTACCAGAGCAAAAACATTTCTCTGGAAGGCCATGTCACTGCTCACAATGTGAGGGCCATGGCAACTTCTATGGCTCATCTGCACTCTGTTTCCATAGATCAGATCTGTCGAGCCGCTACCTGGGCCTCGGTTCATACCTTCACAGCCCATTACTGTTTGGACAAGGACTCCCGCCGGGATGCCTTGTTTGGCCAGGCTGTCCTCAAGCACCTGTTCCATTCCTAAACAACTCCTGCCCACCTTCCCAGAATGGATGCCTGAGATCCATACGAAGATGGCGAACCTTTACAGGGGATCCCATGCATCTAAGCTAGGGAGTCCCCATATGTGAGGACTTATTCCTGCTTGTTCCTGGAGATAGCACAGTTACTTACCTGTAACAGGTGATCTCTGGGAACAGCAGGAATTAGTCCTCACAACCCACCCACCTCCCCTAGGAGTTGTATCTTTTATCTATCTATCTTCCTGTCCTCTCTCTGTTGACTCAGCTATAAACTCGAAACTGAGGAGAGCTGTTCAGGAAGGCGGGAAGGCAGTGCGCATGTGCAGTGGGAGGTCCCAAAAGCTTCTATTCTAAGAAGCTGGGGAGCTTTCCCGCACGGGCTCCGTCGGTACCGACGTACCCATATGTGAGGACTAATTCCTGCTGTTCCCAGAGATCACCTGTTACAGGTAAGTAACTGTGCTTTCTCCTCCCAGCCTTATACATATCCCCTTCATTGCTGAGAAGCTAGCTTATTTCTCAGTGTGAATCTCCTTCACTTTCCACCATGCCCTACTATAACAGTAGTATGAGGGCCAGTGGGAACCAGCCAGACTGGAAGAGGGAAAGTCCTATAAGGGCACATATTTCCCTTTATAAATTAGTAAGTGATGAGATACACATGTCACATCTTGGTGTGACCACTCACACTAATCCTAGGCATGGGGAAAGGGAATTGGATTTAATTCATACCTGTTTCTCAGAAGCTCAAGGTGAGTTACATTCAGATACTGTAGACATTTTCCACAGGGCTTACAATATAAGGTTACACCTGAGTCAATGGAGAGTTACATAACTTGCCCAAGATCACAAGGAACTGCAATGGGATTTGAACCCTGGATTCTCTGGTTCTAGACCACTGCTCTATTAGGCTACTCCTCCACTCCCACAACTAGATTTGTAGGAAATCTACAACTTGAACATGTACATTTGCACTCCAACCCTGTGTTTGCCCATTCCAAAACTAGGCACCATGGCCCTGACACATGAATTGCAACTGCCTGCACTTCACACATGCATAAGTCATGTAAAGTAAGTGACTTGTGTGCTGATGGTATGCAAATGTCCACAGCTCATTATAGAATTCTTATAAGTGTGTGCCACTTCCATAGGTAGTGTCTTGTGAAAGTATTCATCCCCTCGGTGTTTGTCCCGTTTTGTCACATTACAACCTGGAATTAAAATGGAGTTTTGGGGCTTAGTACCATGTGGTTTACACAAATGCCTTCCACTTTGAAGGTGCAAAATATCCTTTATTGTGACACAAACAATAATTAAGACAAAAAAAAAACCAGAAATCAGGAGTGTGCATAAGTATTCCCTCCCCCTCCAAATAAATACTTTGTAGAGCCACCTTTTTCTGCAATTACAGCTGCAAGTCTCTTGGGGATCTTAGCTTAGCACATCTAGCCATTGGGATTTTAATCCATTCCTCAAGGCAAAATTGCTCCAACTCCTTCAAGTTAGATGGGTTGCGTTGGTGCCACAGATTCTCAATTGGATTGAAGTCTGGGCTTTGATTTGGACAATCTCCAGGAACAAGTAGGAATGTAGTCTTCACCTGTGGGTGACGTCAGAACCGATGGAGCCTGTGCAGGAACACTCCCCAGCATCCAGTAGGAAAGCTTTTGGGAGCATCCCACTGTGCCTGCGCAGCTGCCTTCCCACCTTTCCAGCTCTCCCTCCTTTGTTTTCCACAAAGCCGACAAGAAGCAATTCCTGTCACTGCAGAAAATTGTCTTTTTTTCTTCCTTTTTTTTTTTTTTTTTTTTTTTTTTGTGGTCACGTCTGACTTCCCATCGACGCTGGTACTGACCTCCATCGGTGCTTGCTTTCTTCTTTCTTTAAAAAAAAAAAAATTTCTGAGAGGGAAACAATTATTCTTTCCTTCGGGCACATCGACACCATCTTAGGCTTAGGCCTTCCTTTTTGTCACAGACAAAATGGAAAAACCATCCAGTGGTTTTAAGAAGTGTTCCAAATGTGGCGGTACCATTTCGGCCACAGACACCCGTGACTGGTGTCCATATTGCTTAGAGCTGGATCATCAGCCATCAGAATGTCCTCCTTTGTAGGAAGATGACAAAGAGAGACCTACAGAATCGCACTGCAAAGCTGGGCACCCTCTTTGCCTCCGATGCAGTATCTTTAGCATTGACGTACTCGAGAGCTTTTGTCTTCTTCCCAAGGATCTCAGGTATCGAAACCTAGGTCTTCATCAAAGGTTAGCCGGCCCTCCAAGGGTAGATCTCCTAAGCATCGAGATGCCTTGGGCGTTGCCCTGGAGGGAGGCACACCGGACAAAAAACTCCAGCAGGAGGACCTTCACTCCAAAGCCTTAATGGGGTCCCAGGATGCTCCCAAGGCCTTCACCTCTGGAGAGCTCCTGGTGCCATGCTCAGGGATCATGGCCCGCAATTCCAGTACCAATACCCAAGCATCAGCAAGCTCCATGTATCAACGTATCCTGGCCCTCGAGCGGAGCTTAGAGGCCTTACTGGCGGCCTTGGTACCAGTAAAACCTTTACAGTCTGTTCTGCAGGCATCGGTACCAGCTCTAGTTACGATACAACCTGCATCAACTTTTTTTTTTTTTTTTTTTTGCTGCTTACCATGCTACCACCCATGTCGGCCCTCGAATCCGTTTCCGGTATCGATGTTATGGCACCGAAAACCTCGGCTGCCAGTATTGATCGGTACAGAGTTTGTGCGGAGCGGGAACACCCTGCCCGTCGATACTTTGAGTCTTTGAATCGATCGATACCTGGGACATAAGAACTATTCCGGAAGATCTATCTCAGTCTCCATGTTGCATGTTCCCTCCAAAGGACATGTCTTTTCAAGACTTTATTCGTAATGTTGCTAGGGGTCTGTCCATAACAGTGACATCAGAGAGAGAGAGCCTGGGGCCAGAAAACTTGAAATTCTTCAGTACCCTACAGCCCCGAAGGAGGCTGCTATGCTCCCTATCCATCGGATACGTCACAACCTTATGCTTCGTTTGTGGGAGACACCCCTTACTATCTCTCCCTATACCCGGCGACTCGATACCGGGTACCGGAGTGTCACGGTTTTCAAAAGATACAATTGCCGCACCATTCCATGGTGGTGGAGTCAGCAGTGTGTCAAAGAGTGCTAAGACACATTCCTTGAACCCTCAAGGTAGGGAATAGAGAACTCTCGATGCCTTTGGTCGACGTTATTTTCAGGCCTCCATGTTATCAGCCAGGATCAGTTCCTACATACTCTATATGGGTATATTTCTTAGAGAGGTGGCTAAGGATTTGGAGTTAATGGCTCCTCTTCTCCCTGATGACAAGAGAGCAGATTATCTCACCCTTGTAAAGCATGCTCGGAATGTTTCAAAGTTTAACAGAGCAACGTTTGACTGGTTTGAGTGCATCAGCAGAACTTCATCCATCTGCATCAGTGCAAGCAGAATTGCTTGGCTTCAAGCATCGGATCTTGAACAATGAGTTCAAGATAAGCTGGATAATATCCCTTGCACCAGTGAAAACCTTTTTGGCAAGGACTGGCAAGACAAGGCCTCTCAAGTAGAATCTGAGAACACTACCCTCGATAGGCTATCTAGATCTATTGCCACCCCAGCTAGGAAAAGCAGCAAAGAGATTTTTTTCAGTAATAAGTACTATCCTCTTATACTCCTGCTGTTCATTGTCAACATCATGCTCCTCAGAAGGGGCAGCAGCCATCAAAGCAGCAAAAGAAGGCTCAGACTCCTAAGTCACAGCCACCTCAGCAAACCCAGCCTCCTTGGGGTCTTTGACTTCTTTCTAGAGACATAGCTGCTCTGCCTTTAGAAATTCCAGATCCTGTCCACATTCCTGATTTGACAGAGACCCATTAATGATAACAAAAGAACACTTCATCTAGCCTTGGAATGTAGGCCATGGAGGATGTGTCCTTTGAGCATTCTCAGATATCTGACCATGTCTGATTGTGTAAGTTTGAGCTTCTAACAGGTGGTCAGAAGCCCACCCAGAAACCAAAGCAAAAAAGGTGGATGGGGTGGGGAGAAGCTCATGGGTGAGAGCTGGCTGCAACACATTTGTGCCTATATAAGTACAGAGAAAATCCATAACAGACAGAGCGTAGATCTGCTTGGCCAGGCATGAAGGATCCTAGACTGTCATTAGTTCCTCTCGCTGAGCGCTCCCAGCTGATGTGTAAAGGGGTTATGACAAGTTTGGTGAAGTATATTCTTTGTACATAGCTGCATTCTCTCATAACTCTTTCAGTACTGTAATTAAGTGTGCATTCTAGTTATCTTTTCTAACTACTCATGTGTAACTAAGAGAATTACTTGTCTTTCTGAATGTCTTCTTACTTTGTTTGTAAATAAACTGCACGTCTTCATTACAAGGTGTTAGCCTTTGTTGAAGTAAGACACTGACGGACTCTATCATTTTGCCCACAGGTGGCATCTCATAACATCAGAACAGTGGACATTGTTCATAGTACAGTAGGGGTACAAGCTTCATCTACAAAGTCTACCCCTCCCCCCCGATTCCTCCAAGAGAGTTCGCTCTCTAACCCCTCCCTGCTCTGTTGCTTCAAGAGGTCACCTTCCTTCTCTTGCAGGGTGCAATAGAGGAGATTCCACCATCCCAACAGGGAATGGGCTTTTATTCTCCATACTTCCTCATGCCAAAGAAAACAGGAGGGTACAGGCCCATTCTGGACCTCAGAGAACTGAACAAGCATCTATTATGGATGACGTTCAAAATGATCTCCCTAGGAACCCTTCTCCCCTATCTCCAGAGTCAGGATTGGCTCTGTTCTTTAGAGCTAAAGGAGGCATACACTCACATTCATTCACAGTACAGGAAGTTCCTGCGCTTCATGTTTCAAGGGAGACATTATCAATACAGAATCCTGCCTTTTGGCCTCGCCTCTGCCCCAAGAGTCTTCCCAAAATGCATGGTGGTAGTAGCCGCATTCCTAAGGACTCTAGGGATATTTGTCTTCCCTTAGACAACTGGCTCATTTGGGAAAGCACCTCTCTAGAGGCCAGCCTATTCCTCTCACGTACCATGCAGGTGCTACAACACTTGGGACTTTTGAAAGATTTATTACAAATCCCAACTCGTCCCCTCTCAAACTCTAGAGTTTATAGGGGCTCTCCTAGACACAAAGCAATCGAGGGTATTTCTAACCCAACTCCGCTGCGCTCGATTCAATTAGTTGTCATCTCAAGCATGCCTCAAAAACGTTCTCACTGCTCGAGAAATGCTACAGCTTCTGGACCATATGGCATCTATGGTGTATGTTGTTCCATATAAGAACATAAGACATGCCATACTGGGTCAGACCGAGGTCCATCAAGCCCAGTATCCTATTTCCAACAGTGGCCAATCTAGGTCATACGTACCTAGCAATATCCCCAAAAGACACAGGTTACACAATGCTTGTACTGGGTCAAGCATTAATATCCTGGGTCCCTTTTTTAATAGTGGTTTATGGACCTTTCCTCCAGGAACTTGTCCAAACCTTTTTTAAACCCAGCTATACTAACAGCCCTTACTATGTTCATCTACATATGTGCACAGCGCAATGGTCACTGGTATCCCAGTGGTCTCAGGCATCAGGTCACCTGGGAGACAAAATAACAGACTCTACCCTCCTAATCTCGTCTCTCCAGTGGTGCCAATCCCCAGAAAACCTCCTTGTAGGATCACCTTTTCAGATGCCAGCACATCAATGAACCCTGACAACAGATGCGTTCAGATTGGGCTGGGGAGCTCATCTGGACACACTCTCCACTCAGGGACTTTGGTCTCGTCAGGAGTCACAACTCCACATAAATCTGCTGGAACTCGGAGCCATTCACAATGCTCTGTGTTCCAGGACCATCTTCGATACCGCACAGTTCTAGTCCAGACAGACAACCAAGTAGCCATGTTCTACTTGAACAAGCAAGGCGGAAAAGGCTCTTGGACTCTCTGCAGTGAGTCTCTGCATCAGTGGTCCTTTGCCATACAGCATCGCATTCACCTGCATGTGGTGTATCTTCCGGGCAAACACAATGTCTTAACAGAATGGTCACTTCATGTAGACAGTCTCCCACATTTTTCAGATCTGGGGAACTCCAGAGGTAGCCCTGTTCGCAAGTCCTCAGAATGCCAAGCTCCCTCACTTCTGCACCAGGACTCCTGCACCGGACAGCCAGCAAGTGAATACTTTTCACCTCCACTGGGGTCAAGGCTTCCTTTATGCCTTCGCTCCCATTCCCCTAATTCCCAACATTCTTTTCAAACCCCAGAGAGACGAGGGCTAAATGATACTCATAGCCCCACACTGGCCCCATGAACCGTGGTACCCTTTCCTTCTACATCTCTCTCGGGCTCAACCTATAGATCTGGGGTCTGTTCCAGATCTCCCCTCTTAGGAGGTGGGGGATGCTGCTCCATCCCAATCCGCAGTCCCTCCACCTCACAGCATGACTGCTGAAGGCATAGCCTTCCAGGACGTTAACCTTTCCCAGGAGATTAAGGACATACTTTTAGCTTCTAGGAAGTCATCCACCAGGTGCTCCTACGCCTTCAAGTGGCATAGATTTTCTCTCTGGAGTTCTCAGAGGGATCTTAGCCCTTTCTCAGCTCCGGTGGCTGCATTACTTGAGTATTTCCTCCACCTATCATCTTCTGGACTCGAAACCAATTCTAACTAACTGCAATTGCGGCCCCTTAGATGGCCAGCCCATCTCTTCTCAGCTGCTTGTAGCACACTTCATGAGGGGTCTTCTATTAACTAGACCTCCCATTAAGCCCCCTCCAGTGCATGGGATCTTAATGTTGTTCTAGGACAGTTTCTCAAGCTGCCCTTTGAACCTCTAGCCACTACCTCACTGAAGTTTTTCTCATTGGAAGGTAGTCTTCCTTATTGCCCTCACTTCAGCAAGGCACATTAGTGAGCTCCAGGCTCTGGTGGCCGACCCTCCTTATACACGATTCCACCATGATAAGGTTGTCCTTAGGACTCATCTTCACTTTATGCTGAAGGTGGTCTTGCTCTCCCATTTAAACGAGTCAGTCTACCTTCCTGTCTTTTTCCCTAGACCTCATTCCTCTAGGACAGAAGCAACCCTCCATACTCTGGATTGCAAACGTGCCTTGGCTTTTTATCTCCAGAGAACTCGAGAGCACAAAAAAGCTTCCCAATTTTTCATCTCCTTTAACTCGAGTCACCTGGGTTTGCCAGTATCCAAACAAACTTTCTCCAAGTTGATAGCAGACTGCATCTCCTTTGCATACGAAAAGGCAGCGCTCTCTCTCTCTCTCTCTCTCTCTCTCTCTCTCTGGTCACGTCACTGCACATAATGTTCGAGTCATGGCTGCTTCTATGGAAAATCTGCACTCTGTAGCTATTGATGAGATATGCAAAGCAGAAAGTTGGTCTTTTCACACTTTTGCTGCCCACTATTGCCTGGACAAGGACTCCCGCCGGAATGCCTTGTTTAGCCAAGCTTTTCTCCGGTGTCTCTTTCAGACTTAGATCAATTCCTACCCTTCGTCCTAGGTTTCGATACCACAAATCCTTGGAGGATACATGACCTTTTATGCATACCTGTGGTTTCACAGCCATCCCTGAGGTAATCTCTCTGGCATCTTTGAGCTAGGGAGTCCCCATATGTGAAGACTACATTCCAGCTTGTTCCTGAAAATAGCATAGTTAGTCACCTTGTACAGGTGATTTTCCAGGAACAGCAGGAGTTTAGTCTTCACAACCTGCCCTCCTCCCCTTGGCGTTATAGGTCTTTTTCTCTTCTTCTCCTTCTCCTCTCTTATCTCGGCTACAAATTCAACTAAGGAGGGCGAGCTAGGAAGGTAGCTACGCAGGCACTGGGATGCTCCCAAAAGCTTTCCTATTGGATGCTGGGGAGCGCTGCTGTGCGGGCTCCATCAGTACTGACATCACCCATATGTGAAGACTAAATTCCTGCTGTTCCCGGAGATCACCTGTTACAGGTGAGTAACTACGCTTTCCAAGACATTAAATGTTTCCCTTTAAACCACTCCTGTGTAACTTTAGCAGTATGTTTAGGGTCATTGTCCTGCTGGAAGGTGAAACTTTGTCCCAGTCTCAAATCTCTGGCAGACTGAAAATAGGTTTTTCTCAAGAATTGCCCTGTATCTAGTGCCATCCATCGTTCCTTCAATCCTGACCAGTTTTCCTTTTCATGTATATGAAAAACATCCCCACAGCATGATGCTGCTACCACCATGTTTCCCTGTGGGAATGGTGTTCTTGGGGTGATGGGAGGTGTTGGGTTTGCGCCACACATGGCGTTTCCCATGATGGCCAAAAAGTTCAATTTTCGTCTCATCTAACCAGAGAACCTTCTTCAAATATTTTTTTTTTGAGGGGGGGGGGTCTGCCACATGCTGTTGTGCAAACTCCAAATGTTTTTTCTTATTTCTTTCTTTAAGCAATGGCTTTTTTTCTGGCCACTGTTCCATAAAGCCCCGCTCTGGAGTGTATGGCTTAAAGTGGTCCTGTGGACAGATACTCCCATCTCCGCTGTGGATCTTTGCAGCTCCTTCAGGATCCTGTTATCCTTGGTGTCTTTTGTGGCATCTCTGATTTTTAATGCCCTCTTTGCAAGGTTGTGAGTTTTGGTGGGTGGCCTTCTTGTCAGGTTTGTAATGGTGCCATTTTATTTCCATTTTGTTATAATGGATTTAATGGGCTCCGTGGGGTATTCAGAATTTGGGATATTTCTTAATAACCCAATCCTGATCTATACTTTTCTACAACTTTGTCTCTGAGCTGTTTGGAGTGCTCTTTGGTCTTCATGTTGCTTGCTGCTTGGTGTTGCAGTCAGGGGCCTTTCACAACAGGTGTATTTATACAGATATCATGTGACCCTGTACACAGGTGGACCCTGATCAACTAATTATGTGACTTCTGAGGTTAATTGGTTGGACCAGATCTTATTTAAGGGTTTCATAGCAAAAAAAAGGATGAATACATATACACTCAAAAACCTTTTCAGTTTTTTATACATGCAAGGTATTTTATTGTCATTCCTCTTCATCAATTTGGACTATATTGTTAGGTCCATTACCTAACATCCAAATGAACTTCCATTTTCATTCAGGTTGTAATGCAACAAAACAGGATAGAAACCGAGGGGATGAATACTTCACAAGGCACTGTAGGCCTTGCATGGAGAGGACATACATTTATAATAGATTTCATATATTTTTCTTCTTTTTTTTTTCTTCTTCAGGCATAAAGATTCAGGAAAGCGGGAGCCCAAAGGTTTGCTGGAGAAGTTGCGCTGGGTGACATTGGGCTATCATTATAACTGGGACGCAAAGGTATGCTCTGTTCGCCAGTAATCTGCATCTCCTTCATTTCTACCAGTCACCTTGAGGAGCTACAATGCGATGCTGTAAATAGTTAATGTTACAATGTACTATTAACAGTTTTGTTTCATGTACACCGCTTTGACACAGTGAAAGGTGGTATGGAAATCCAGCTAAATAAATAAATGAGTGGGGGAGTAGGGAGGGACACCGTCCTACTCGCCAGATAAGGGGGCAAGAAGGGGAAAGTGTAGGATGATAAAGTGCCAAATTCAGAGTTACAAACCACCTTAATACAGCAGAGGCTCTGCAGGATGACAGGGATAGCTTGAGGCACTGGCTGCCTGCAGCAATGTGGTTAGAAAGTGAGGTTACTTACCATAATGAGGGTTCTCCATAGACAGCAGGATGAGTCTGCCATGCCTAAATGTGATCTGCAAGGGCTGGATTAGCTCTCCCATAGCTCAGAAGAATCCCTCTTGTAATTCCTCTGACCATGCTCTCTCCTCTTCCTTCCTTCCTTCCTTCCTTCCTTCCTGCCCTGCCCTTTCTGTGCCAGTCTCTCCCTAGTCTGGCAGGCTCATCCAAAGGGGATAGGGGACAGGTTGGCTTGTCTGACTCATCCTGCTGTCCACGGAAAAGCCCGTTATAGTAAGTAACCTTACTTTCTCCATGGACAAGCAGTCGAGTCAGCCATGCCTGGGTGACCCATGAGCTGGGATATGGTGGGATTGTTTGTGGAGATTTTGCCCTGTTCTCCCCTTCCACGTCCGATGAGGCTGTGCAGTGCTCAGAAACATCACATAGTGCAGGGGTGGGCAATTCCGGTCCTGGAGGGCCACAGACCAGTCAGGTTTTCATGATGTCCCTAATGAATATTCATGAGATCTATTTGCATCCACTGCCTTCTATTGTATGAAAAT
Source organism: Ichthyophis bannanicus (assembly GCA_033557465.1). Classification (NCBI taxonomy): domain Eukaryota; kingdom Metazoa; phylum Chordata; class Amphibia; order Gymnophiona; family Ichthyophiidae; genus Ichthyophis; species Ichthyophis bannanicus. The sequence goes on along the minus strand of CM066037.1, from coordinate 19,555,780 downwards.
AGGTCCATCATGAAATAGGGACATCATGAAAACCTGACTGGTCTGCGGCCCTCCAGGACCGGAATTGCCCACCCCTGACATAGTGGATTCAGACTGATATCCTGAACCTGGTGTGAATTTTATTGTAATGTTTCTTTACATAAAAAAAATTATTTAGTTTTTTGTTTTGTGTTTTTTTTTTTAACAGAACTGGCTGGTCTTTCACCGGGGTCTAACGTAACCGTGAACAATAAGATAGTCCTCTTAGTTTTTATGTTGGACCTTCCTGCCAGTGTGCGATTTGCAGCACCACTTGCCCAAAAGAGGCAGTAGTGTCCAGGGGACGGTCGAGGCAGTGGTGTCTGGTGAGGGTATGGATGGAGGTTCATGTGACTGCGTTGCAGATGTCTGTGGGGAATGCGGAGTGCTGGTGGGCAAGGGTGGCTGCCATCACTCATAGTTGGCATGCTCGTGCCCTCTTCATCGGGCGGATGTCAGCCTGCATGTAGCATAAGGCTATGCAGTCTATTGGCCATTGGGATAACGTACGTTTCATTACTGAGGTGCCTGGTCTGTTAGGTTTGTATGCGATAAACAATTGCGACGCTTTCTTAGTAGGTTTTGTTCTGTCTATTTCAATCCGAAGGGTGTTTTTGCAGTCTGGAGTGTGCAGGCGAGGCTCTTCCTGTGTTGTGTGGTCCTGGGTAGACTCTAGGAAACACAATTGCCTGGTTGATGTGGAAACAGCCTTGGGGAGGAACTTTGGATGTGTCCTGAGAATCACCCGGTCGTGATGGAGCTGGGTGTAAGATGGATAGTCCACCAGGGCCTAAAGATCACTGATGCGATGCGCTGAGGTGATTACAACTAGGATGAGGGTCTTCCATGTGAGAAATTTCAGGTGTGCCTCCTCCAGGAGCTCAAACGAGTAACTCACCAGGTGTTGCAGGATGATGTTGAGGTCCCACCCTGGTGCAGGTAGTTTGACCTGGGGGAGGGGGGTGGTGAAGCTAGTTGAGGCCTTGCTTGAATCGTGCAACCAACGGTGCACCAAGATGGACTTGTCCTCCTCCCTGTTGTGGTATGTGGCTATGACACTCAAGTGGATCCTGATTGATGTTGGTTTTAGTCTCATCTGTGATAGGATGAGGAGGTATTGCAATAGCGCTGAGATGGGGCAGGCAAATGGGTTGAGCTGTTTGGTGCTGCACCATGTTTGGAATCTGTCCCATTTTGCGGTGTAGGAGCATTGCGTTGCTAGGTGCCTGGCTGCCAAGAGCACATCATGACATCCTGTGAAAGGCCGAGCAGTGTCGGGGTAGCCCGCTCAACATCCATGCAGTCAAGGTTAGGTTCTCCATGTTGGGGTGGAGTGTGCATCCACCATCCTGTGTGACAAGGTATGGACAGGCCAGGAGTCACAGGTGTTTCTGGCTGGATAGCTACTGTAGGTACAGGAATTATGGTTGCCTCAACCAGTAGAGTGCTATGAAGATCACCCTTGCCCTGTTGTGTGTGATCTTCTGAAGGGCCATAGCTATGAGTGGTGTTGGTGGGTAGGCGTAGCAAAGCTGCGAGTCAACTGATATCCTGAAGGGGGAGTGTCATCTTGAGCAGAAGCTTTGACACTTTTTGCATTTTCCTCACAGGTGAAGAGGTCCACCTTGGGTGTCCTCAACTGCCAGAAGAAGTTGGAGGTGATGGAGCATATGAGTGACCATTTTTGTATGGTGCAAGTTGCCAACTCGGAGTGTCCGCCAGCATGTTGTCCCTGGGTAGATATGCGTCCTGGAGGTGTAGGATCCCATGGAAATGGCAAAGGCCCAGATCGGGTAGGTATGCGTCCTGGAGGTGTAGGATCCCATGGAAATGGCAAAGGCCCAGATCAGATAGGTCTCTCTACACAGTGGGCGTGAGCCTGTGTCGCCTTGCTTGTTAATGTAGAACATGGCTACTTAGTTGTCCGTCTGGATGACAATGGCCTTTCCTCAGACCTACAATTGAACGGCCTATAATGCATTTCCTATGGCCCTAGGTTTGAGGAGGTTGATGTGGAGGAGGGCCTCGGCGGGGCCCAGGCACTACTGGTGCAAAGGCTGAGTAGGTGTGCCCCCCCAGCTGCGCTTTGATGCATCTGTGGTCAGTCAACTGTGTCTGGAGGGGGGGGGGGGGCAGAGTGGTTGGCCTTTGAAGATTCCCCCATGATCTCCACCAGCTGAGGATTCTCCTAGTGGTGTAGTCTGTGTGGATCTTGTGGTGTAGTAGTTGTGTGTGCTGGTTCCAGGATCTTCTCAGGTGCCACTGGAGCTGACGCATGCAGAGTCTGACGTGCGGGGTGATGTGTACTGCCACTGACAAATGGCCTAGTAGGCATAGGAAGGTTCACACTGAGGTGGTGCTCACCAATGTGATCTTGCTGGCTAGCATAATGATCTTGTCCGCCCTGTGGCATGCCATGGTGCGTGTAGTATGGATTTCCGCCTTCATAAATTCCAGTGTTTTAGGTTGGTGCCAGCTAGGAGCTCTCATTGTTGAGGAAGTCCAGTGTACGAAGGAGGAGGGAGGCCATGGATTGGATCACCTTCCGGGTTTCCTCCCGTGGTCATGGAGCAATTATCCAATCGTTGAGAGACGGGAAAACATGGGTTTCTTTCTTGCGGAAGTGTGCTGCCACGACTGCAGCGCACTTTTTATGAAGACTCGTTGTGCTGAGGAGAGGTCAAATGGAAGGGCCCTGTACTGGTCGCCCACCCAGAATTGTAGGTACTTTTGTGAAGGGTGTAACAGGATGTGGGTGTATGCATCCTCTGCAGGTCCAGTGATGCAAGCCAGTCGTTCTAATGGATGAAGGAGTACATACGGAACTTCTTCCTGTGGATGCATGTGTTAAGCTGTCGAAGGTCAAGAATCAGTCGCCATCCCTCTGATTTCTTGGGGATGGGAAAGTAACAAGGGCATAAGCCTTTGTTGATCCATGTGTGGGGAACGGGTTCTATTACTTTTATCTGAAGGCTGTGGTGCACCTCAGAGGTGCAGTGTCCCCTCCTTCATTCTTGTTGGGGGTGGGGGGAGAGTCTGTAGTGGGGGTTGTCCTGGAAGCAGATGCGGCAGCGCCAGCAAATTATGTTGAGGACCCAGCAGTTGATTGATATGTCTGCACATGCCTTCGCGAAGCATGATACGTGGCCCCCCCACAGGCACGGTCCTCGGAGCTGGATGGTCAAAACCCCAGGAAGGCTTTGGTTGTTGAGGAGGATAGTGTTTTCTTTGGCTTCCTTTCCCCGTGGCATAGTTTTTGCTGGTAGGAACACCAGCATTCTCTGACTTCAGGCCTGACTTTGCTGCATATGGGGTTCCTGTGCCATTGCGTTCCTCTTTTGTCGAACCTGACTGCTTCTGGTGGCATTGAACGGCATGGGCCACTGTGTGTGTTGCCGCTGCAGAGAACGCACAGTGGCTGGTTTTCACCGTGGCTGCTGGGTTCACTGAGGGTAAGCCTCCCATTGCAACTGTGTGTGGCATGGTCCTGGTTAGGGGAGTCGCAGTCAGTGTACCTGTGGGTCGGGGCACTTGGGAGTGGATGGGGGCATCACTGAGCCATGTTGGGATGCTTTATGGGTGCAGCCTGTTGTGGGGAGTGTCCCAGATCCTGGGCTTACCTCCGCTTGTGCTGTACCCTCAATCTCCGGTGCTAGATCTGCGGGGGGCTCTGCCAATCCCTCATTAGTGCAGTCATCTGTCTGACTCCTCCTTTTGTCTTGAGGAACAGCCTTTTTACATAAGAACATAAGGGAAATGCCATACTGGATCAGACCAAGGTCCATCAAGCCCAGTATCCTGTTTCCAACAGTGTCCAATCCAGCTCATAAGTACCCGGCAGCTTTCCAAAAAGGCACAAGGTTCCTTTATGTTTTTATTGGAGCAAGCAGTGGATTACCTGGTTCCTCTTTAATAATGGTTTATGGACGTTTCCTCCAGGACTACAAAAGGGGACTCTACTTCTGGAGAGAGATCTGCAATTGTAAGTATTTACTTCTGGGAATTTTTCTAAATCTTGGGGAAAAAGGAATTCTTTAGATTAAAGCTGATTGATTTAACAAATACACTGGGATCACAGATTAGTCAGGGCATAGTAGCAGCAAAGAGCTTTCAGTTTAAATTTAAAACACAGAAGAGAACTTTCTGGTCAATTTTAGAACCCAAGACTCCCTCTAGCCAAACAAGGGCTGTGGGACTCCCTCTGGAAATTGGTCACAGATTACCCTAGAAGCGCAGGACAGGGTACTGTGTAGCAGCCAGCTTTTCATGGGTCGTCTTTCTCTACCTCCCTCCCCAACACCCACCCACCCCTGGGATAATCTTAACTTTATAGGTGCTTAAACCTCTTAAAGGAGAGGAGGTGCCATATTCACACTCGGGTGCAGCTGTTTATTCTCATCAGGCATACATTAAGGACCTGAGATTAATTAAGCTTCAGGTGAACAAAGTACATTAAACATATTAGGTATAGTTTTATTAGTATAAGTATCCCCAGCAGCCCTTAGAAAGTAAAAAAATTAAATATCTAAACACAACCTAAACTAAAATGCAGACGGAAGTCCAGCAGTGAGATGGAGGCTTTCCAGTCTCTTGCATTGAGTGTAACATATATGATTTTCTCCCAGTTAGTGAGGGGTCTTAAGTGTGCACTAGGTGCAAGGAGCTCTTTGCTCTCAAGGAACTAGTCCGATCTCTGGAGGTTAGAGTAGCAGACTTGGAGGACATAAGGAAGACAAAGGTACATAGACGAGACCTACAAGGATTATAGTACTGAAGTCCCACCTATAGTCTGGCAGGATCCCTGTTGCCATGGAGGAGAGAGGACACGTGACAGGAGAGCATCACCCTGGTGTGGCAGGAAGTGATCCTGTAGCTAGGACTTGTCCTCCAGGTGATGTAATACCCTCTCGCACGGAGGAAGTTTCTCCAGGGCCATGTGCCTATGAGGGAAGGGTTAGGACAGCCGTTATAGTTGGTGATTCAATCATTAGGCATGTAGATAGCTGGGTGGCTGGTGGACGTGAGGATCGCCTGGTAACATTCCTGCCTTGTGCGAAGGTAGCGGACCTCACGTGCCACTTAGACAAGGTCTTAGTGCTGGGGAAGAGTCTGCTGTCTTGGTATATGTTGGTACGAATGACATAGGAAAATATGTAGGGATGTTCTGGAGGCTAAACTTAGGCTTTTAGGTAGGAAGTTGAAATCAGAACTTCCAGGATAGCGTTCTCCGAAATGCTTCCCGTTCCACATGCAGGACCTAAAAGGCAAGCAGAGCTCCGGAGTCTCAATGCGTGGATGAGATGGTCCAAGGATGAGGGCTTTGGATTTGTTAGGAACTGGGGAATATTCTGAAGAAAGGAGAGGCTCTTCCGAAGGGATGGGCTTCACTTTAACTGGGATGGAACCAGGCTGCTGGCATTAACCTTTTAAAAAGGAGAGAGAGCAGCTTTTAAACTAGATAATAGGGGAGAGCTGACAGTTGCCCAAGAGCACATGGTTGAGAACAATGTATCCTTGAAGGATACTACCACAAGAATGAAGTTAGGGCATACCAGCAAAGAGGTTCCATTAAAGACAAAAGTAGCCCAAATGCCCTTGAGAACGGAGCAGATTGAGCTTAGATTCCAAATTACCCCTGTCTACTGATAGCCAGATTAATATGAATAAAATACAGTCTCTAAAATGTTTGTATGCAAATGCTAGAAGTCTAAAAAATAAGATGGGAGAGTTAGAATATATAGCACTAAACGAGAGGTTAGATATGATTGGTATCTCAGACATGGTGGAAGGAGGACAACCAGTGGGACACTATGATACCTGGGTACAAACTATATCACAACAATAGAACTGATCAAATTGGTGGAGGGGTTGCGCTCTGTTAGAGAGGGCATTGAGTCACAAAGGATTAAAGATCTGCAGGTAGCAAAACTTGCTGTAGAATCTCTATGGATTGAAATTCCATGTAAAAAAGGGGAAGGCGATGGCAGAGGGGAGTGTACTATCAATCGCTTGGCCAGAATGAACAAGTGGATGATGAAATGCTCAAAGAAATCAGGGAAGCTAACAAAAGTTACAGCACAGTAATAATGGGTGATTTCAATTACCCCGGTATTGACTGGGTCAGTGTCACGGCAGGACATGCTAGGTAGATAAAGTTTTTTAGATGAAATAAATGACTGCTTCTTGGAGCAGCTGGTTCATGAACAGACCAGAGGGGAATACATTTTGGACCTAGTCCTTAGTGGAACACCATATCTGGTGCAAGAGATAAGGGTGTTGGTGCCACTTGGCAATAGTGATCATAGCATGATCACGTTTGATTTAATTAATGGAGGAGGGATGGTAAGGAAATCCACAGTACTACCTTTTAACTTTCAAAAGGGAGACTATGATAAAATGAGAGAAAAAAACAACAAAATAAACAACCTAAAAGGAGCAGTTGCAAAGGTTAAAGACTTACATCAGTCTTGGGTTTTAAAAGTACTATCTTGGAAGCCCAGACAAGCTGTATTCACGCTTTAAGAAAAGTGGAAGGAAGTCCAAAAAATTGCCAGCATGATTTAAAGGTGAGGTCCGAGAGGCTGTTGCCAAAAAAGCATCTTTCAGGAAATGGGAAAAAAGAGCCAAATGACAAACTGGAAACAGCACAAGCACTGGCAAGTTTAAATGCAAGGCATTGATAAGGCAGGCAAAGAGAATTTGAGAAGAAGCTTGCTGTGGAAGTAAAAACATGTCATAAAGACTTTCAAGTACATTAGTAGCAAAAAAACCGGTGAAAGAGTCAGTTTGGACCATTAGATGATAGAGGGGTAAAAGGGGCAGTAAGAGGGGACAAGGCTATAGCAGAGAGACTGAATGAATTCTTTGCTTCGGTCTTTACTGAGGAAGATGTAGGGATATTACCCATGACTGAAGTGGTATTTTAAAGATGATACTGCGGAAGAATTGAAAGAAATATCAATACACCGGTAAGATGTATTACAACTATTTGATAAACTGAAGAGTAGAAAATCACCTGAACCGGATGGTATACATCCAAGGGTGTTGAAAGAACTGAAATATTAGATTGCAGACCTGCTATTAGTAATCTGTGAGCTGTCATTAAAATCATCTGTAACTCCAATTTTTAAAAAGGGTTCCAGGGGTGATCCAGGAAACTATAGACCGGTGAGTGTGATGTCAGTACTGGGAAAAATGGTAGAAACCATCATAAAGAACAAAATTACTTAACATGTAGATAGTCATGGCTTAATTTATTTATTTTATTTATTTAACCGCAGTAGCCAACATGCTAGTGATACCGAGAGACATGACAAAATGCTCCAGGGCAACATCGAACAGAGCCTTTAGACTATGCGCCCCAAGTCTCTGGAACTCCCTACCACCACACATCAGAGCAACCTCCAATTTGAGCCAGTTCAGGAAGGCCTTAAAACACTTTCTCTTTATCAAACACCTCACTGACTGCCCCGAACCTGAACCCCAGCCACCAATTATGATCAGTACCCAATAACCCCAATAACTCCATCTGACATGTATATAGTTACCTATTCAACACTACGCATATGTATATAGTTTTCCCGGTTATCCAAGTTACTTGTTCCTGTTCAATGTAATGACCTGACTTTTGTTTATTGTCGGATACTGTTTGTTTTATGTAAACCGTGCTGATCGCAAATAGTGCGGTATATAAGAAATGAAAATAAATAAAATAAATATATACCATCTTTCTGCGATTCAAGACGGTTTACATAGAACATAACAAGGCAGTATATTTCAACTGTTTACAATGGAACAACATAAGGATAAATAGGCGTAAGTGTGAAACTTTTAATGGGAGACAGCCAACATGTCTTTAGACAAAGAAGATCTTGTTTTACTAATCTGTTATGGGTTTTTTTTGAAGGTGTGAATAAACAGGTAAACAAAGGTGAGTCAGTTGATTATAGTGTATGTGGGCTTTCAGAAAGCCTTTGACAAGGTCCCTCATCAGAGACTTTTGGCAAAACTAAAAAGTCATGGGATAGGAGACAGTGTACTGTTGTGGACCAGAAACTGGTTAAAAGATGGAAAGCAGAGGGTAGGGCTAAATGGCCAATTTTCCCAATGGAAAAAGGTGACTAGTGGAGTACCGCAGGGATCTGTGCTGGGTCCACTGCTTTTTGACCTATTCATAAATGACCTGGAAAAGGGAATAACGAGTGAGGTCATCAAATTTGCAGATGATACAAAACTATTTAAAGTTGTTAAAACACAAGAGGATTGTGGAAAATTGCAAGAGGGTCTTGATAAATTGGAAGACTGGGCCAGCATCTCAGGAGGAGTTCTCTGAACCCGAGCACCATCGTGGGTCCTCAGAGGGGGAGGCCCCCTCTCGGGAACACTGGAGGAAGAAGAAACCCTCTAAGGTAGCGTCCTTGGATGGCTCCGAGGGACCGGGTTCCTCCCAGGCCCCGTCCTGCAGCCCCAGGTGCCCGGTTGGTGAAGGTCCCCCAGAAGGATCCGGCGGTGGACCGGCCTCGATCCTCTGAGGCTGTCCTCATCAAGGATTCCCCTTCGGTGGAGCCGGCGTCAGGCCCGAGTTCCTTGATGCCCGCATCAAAGGCTGCGGAGCCTTCTGGCCTGGAGTCCAGAATGGCGGCCTTGGAGCGCAGCTTGTCTGCCTTCTTGGACCAGCAGTGGGCACTGTTGTGTGGCACGTCTGGTTCTTCCACCCTGACCACTGGGCGTTCAATGTTGAAGACGTCCCCGGAGGCCAAGCCGATCCTCGAGGTCCTGCGGCCTCAAGTTGATCCTCGGCTGAGGTCACACTCGGTGTCCCGCTTGATGGGGCTGTGGTTGTCCCCGATGTCCCTTCTGAGGGTGGACAGTGCGGCCTTGGGCCCTTCGAGTCCCGTGGAGCAGCCTACCCTAGAGTCTTCCTCGGACTTCTCAGAGTGCGAGACGCAGGATGACGAGTCCCCAGATACCTGTCGACACCGTGACATCCCCTCGGACTCCCCAGTCTCGGAACCTCAGAGAAGGTCCCCGCCAGAGGACATGGGATTCTTAGACTTGTCAAAGACATGTCTAAGGCCCTGTCATTCCTGACCGAGTCAGAGGAAGACCCTCAGGCTGACAAGCTCAAGATCCTCCAGTACGAGGCTCCTCCTCAGGAATCTCTCACGGTGCCCATTCCCTCCCATCCTGGAAAGGCCCATGTTCCACATGTGGGAAATGCCGGCATCAGTGCAGGTAGTGAGCAAGCAGCTCGACTTGATGTATCGATCTGCTGGAGTCCTGGCTTCCAGAAGTCACAACTGCCGCACAACTCCATGGTGATGGAGTCAGCCATGCATCAGCTGAAGAACCAGAAGACGCACTTCTCCGTGCCCCCTGGAAGGGAGGCCCGCTCCTTGGACGTCCTTGGCAAGAAGTGCTACCCGGGCTCGATGCTCATTTGCTGTGTCCAGACCTATCAGCTGTACATGGGGCATGTACCTGAGGGATCTGGCGAAGAAACTCACCGGTTTCTCAGCTGGTCTCTCAGAGGAACCCTTACAGCACTTCAGGGACCTGTCCAAGGCCGTCCGTGAATGCTCCAAATTTATGTCTCGAGCGGCTTATGACTGGTTCGAGTTGGCGGCCCGGGTAGCTGAGGCAGGCATTGGTGCGTGCCGCCAGGCTTGGCTCCAGTCGTTCGACCTCGAGCAATGGGTCCAGGACAAGTTGGTTGATGTCCACTGGTGGGAGAGAACCTCTGGCAAGCCCATGACCGACAAGGCTGCCAGTTGGAGACTGAGTTCATGATAATGACCAGGCTCTCTAAAAAGACCGCTGCCGCTCCCCAGAGGAAGGCCTCTGGTAAAAAGCCCTTTTACCCGAGGAAGGGAGCTGCTTACCGTAACTTCCCACATTTTTAGACCTCCCCGGCTCCCCAACAAGGGTAGCAGGCCAAGGGACAAGGGCATGGCCCACGTAAGCAGAAGGCTCTGAAGCCCCAGACACTGACTCCGGCCCAGCCAGGGGGGAGTTTTTGACTACTCCAGCATAGCCACTCTACCCAAAAGAGGTCAGCAGCCTACAGGGGGACAACTGACCCTCTATGCCCCGAGGTGGGTAAACACTACCGAAGCCTGGGCACTGAGGGTTTCCTCCTCTGCTTGACCCAGATGTCTCCTCCTTATTTTCCGGGAGAGCTCCCCAGGTCTCCCCTCCACTGGAACCACCTTCTGAAGAATCTTGCAGGTCGTCTTCAGGACAATGCAGTGGAACTGGTGCCACACCACCTCCAGAGCAAGGGGTTCTACTCCAGATACTTCCTCGTCTCAAAGAGGACAGGGGGCCTAAGGCCCATCCTCGACCTGTGCAACCTCAATGCATTCCTGGGTGAGGGAGAAGTTCAAGATGCTCTCCCTTGGAACATTGCTGCCCTACCTCCAGCAGGGAGACTGGCTATGCTTCTTAGACCTCAAGGATGCTTATACTCGCATCCTAATCCACCCACACCACAGGCAGTACCTGCGGTTCGTAGTAGGGGGCAGACATTTTCAGTACAGGGTGCTCCCATTCGGGCTCGCCTCTGCCCCAAGGGTGTTCACGAAATGCCTGGCAGTCATGGCCGTCCTCCTCAGGCTTCAGGAAGTCTTTGTGTTTCCCTACCTGGATGACTAGCTTGTAAATGTGGACACTACATCTGAGGTGCAGCAGGCCACCACGCACACCATCCAGGTTCTACAGCACTTGGGCTTCGTCATAAACTACCCCAAGTCCCACCTTCTTCAGACACAGTGCCTGGAATTCATTGGAGCAAAGCTTGACACCCGCCAGTCGAAGGCTTTCTTGCCCACCGACAGGGCAAACCGCCTCAGATCTCTGGCCCAGGACATACAACACCGTCCCTTGGTATCTGCCTGCCATCTTCTGTGCCTCCTTGGGCACACGTCCTCTATGGTCCACGTCACTCCAGATGACCATCTCCACATGAGAACGGCGTAGCGGTTTCTCCTGGACTAGTGGTCCCAGGCCACGGACCGCCTCAGGGACAGGGTTCGGGTGACCTGCCAGTTGGCACACTCACTTGTCTGGTAGTAGTCGTCTCCACCTGGAAACGGGCATGCCTTTCCAAGGCCCAGGGCAATCAATTGTCCTCATCATGGATGCCTCCCTACTTGGCTGGGGAGCCCATTACGAGGGTCTCCGCACCCAGGGCAGCTGGTCGCCAGAAGAGAGCACTCAGCAAATCAATCTCCTGGAGCTTCGTGCCATTCACCTCACCCTGAGAGTTTTTGGCCATTGCCTCCACCATCGGCCGGTCCTGGTCCAGACAGACAACCAGGTGGCCATGTTCTATGTGAGCAAGCAAGGGGTCACGTGTCCTCTGTCAGGAGGCGCTGGCCCTCTGCTCTTACGCAGTCCAGCAGGGGATCTTCCTCAAAGCGGTGTACCTGCCAAGACAGGACAACCTACTAGCCAACAGGCTAAGCAGGGTTCTTCTACCACACGAGTGGTATCTGAACCCCACGGTAGTCATCTGGCTTTTCCGACTCTGGGAGGAACCCATGATGGACTTTTTTGCCAGCCCAGACAACTTCCAGTTGCCCCTCTTTTGCTCTCAGCAGGCTCACCCCTCCAGGGTGGCTGCGGACGAGTTTCTAGTCCCATGGTAGGGGGGCCTCATGTACGCCTTCCTTCTGATGCTGCTGATTGCCAAGACCTTGTTCAGGACCCTCCGCAACAGGACCTCACTCATCTTGATAGTCCCCTGATGGCCCAGGCAGCCGTGGTTCCCGCTGCTTCTGCAGTTGGCAGTGGAAGCCCCCACCCCCTTGAACTGCCCTGGGGCTTCTATCTGAGGAGAGGGGCTCTCTCCTACATCTCAACCTGGGGACTCTTTTACTTACAGGTTGGCTGCTGAGAGGGTAGACTTGGCCCATCTCCACCTTCCCACAGAGGTGGAGAATGTCCTGCTGGCCTCATGTAAGGCCTCTACTAGGAAAGCATACACCTTCAAATGATGTAGATTCTCAGGGTCAGCCCCTCGCTCAGCACACCAAGCTTTCTTCTGCCCGGTGGCCATGGTGTTGCAGTACCTTCTCCAGGTGGCCATGGTGTTGCAGTACCTTCTCCACCTTTCTCACTCCAGGCTCAGGTCTAATTCCGTTAGGGTGCACCTCACTGCCCTGGTGGCTCACCACCACCTGGTGGATGGTAAACCCCGCTTCTTATGGGGTCTGCTCTTATCTAAGCCCCCTCCAGCGATCGAATGGTACCTCAGTGTGGTGTTGGGGCAGCTCACCCATCCACCATTCGAGCCCTTGGCTACTTGCCATCTTCGCTGCTTTTCGTGGAAAGTGGTTTTCCTGGTTGCGCTCACTTCCGCTCGCAGGGTTAGCAAGCTCCAAGCTTTTGTGGCTGAAGCGCCCTACACCATGTTCTACAAGAACAGGGTGGTGCTCTGTATGCACCCCAAATTCCTCCCGAAGGTAGTGTCCTCGTTCCATCTTAACCAGGAGGTGGTACTCCCTATCTTCATTCCGAGACTTCACACCAGTCGGGGGGAGACGGTCATCCACACTTTGTTTCCTTTGGACTGTAAGAGGGCCTTGTCCTTCTATATTCAACACACTCGGGACCACCACAAAGCCTCCCAGCTCTTTGTCTCCTATGACCCCAGCAGGCTGGGGGAAGCGGTGAATAAGCATACGCTGTCCACATGGGTGGCGGACTGTATTGCCCTCACCTATGAGCAGGCGAAGCTCCCATGGCACGGTCGCATCACAGCACACCGTGTCCGGGCCATAGCGGCTTCGGTGGCATATCTGCACTCTGTCCCAATGGCAGACATCTGCCGGGCTGCCACCTGGTCTTCAGTCCATACCTTTGCAGCCCATTACTGCCTGGAAAGAGAAACCCATCGGGATAGTGCCTTAGGCCAGGCTGTGCTTCGTAATCTTTTGGGGGTCTAGGCAACTCCTACCCTCCATCCCTTCTGTGTTCAGGCTGCCAGAGTGCAGGTTTCATTGGATACAGGGGTCCTACCGTAGTTTATACACCAGACTGAATTGCTGCTGCTTGCGGCTCCCCTTGAGGGGGCCCAATTTTTGCTATGGGTCTCCCAGTAGCCTGTAGCTGTGGAGTCCCATATGTGAGGACTGACTTCCTGCTTGTTCCCGGAGAAAGCGTAGTTACTCACCTGTAACAGGTGTTCTCTGGGGATAGCAGGAATCAGTCCTCACAACCCTCCCTCCTCTCCTTGGAGTTGCTTCTTTGCCGCCTTTTATTTTTGTGATCTTCAGCTATGTCATTTGACTGAGCAAGATGGCACCCTTAGGTGGGAAGGGGACCACGCATGCATGGTGGCTTCTCCCAAAGGCTTTCTTTGAAAGCTGGGGAGATGCTCCCGCGAGGGCTCTGTTGGTGCCGACGTCACCCATATGTGAGGACTGATTCCTGCTGTCCCCGGAGAACACCTGTTACAGGTGAGTAACTACACTAAATGGCATTACTGTAAACCTGACCAAACTTCAACTCGTCCAAATATGGCTGGGCAGCTCCTTTGTAGCGCTTCCAAATTCAACCACATGACTCCTCTGAAAAAATATTGGCGTCCCATCACCTACTGATTAAACTTTAAAGTGCTGACAGTGGCATACAAAGCATTTAACTCTGATTTCCATATTGTCCTGCTATACCAGTCCAGACAAGTAGGTTTTGTTCCCTTACCAGCAGATTGGTGGAGACAGAACCACTGAAAAGGCCAGGTTTCAATGACATCACTCCTATGCCTCTATTTATATCGGCTACTAGAGGTCTCTCCAGTATTTTTGTCTGCCAACAGATTGTGGATGGATTTTTACCTCTAGAAAATCTGAGGATAGAGACAAAACGTGATTAAATGCCGTGAACAACCACCTTGAATACAGAAAGATAACTTTCTCCCTTGGGTGCAACATGGGAGAATCCACTAATCTCCAGGAACAAGCAGGAATGAGTACGTCAGTACCGACGGAGCCTGCGCGGGAACGCTCCCCAGCTTCCCAAAAAGGAAAGCTTTTGGGAGCATCCCACAGCGCCTGCGCGCTGCCTTCCCGCCTTTCCTAACCAACTCTCCTCAGTTCTTCTTTGCCACGGAGCCAGCAGGTCGAGCCCTGTCACCGCTGAAGAAGTTCTTTATTTTATTTCTTTGGTCGCGTGTCTGCCTTCCCCGACTCCGGACCGGTACCGCCGGTCTTTTCTTTCTTTCTTTAAAAAAAAAAAAATCAATATTTTTTCCTCACTTGGTGTATTTTTCTTAAGGCCTCAGGGCCCACAAGAAAATTTCCCTCCATGGAAAAACCAACCTCCGGGTTCAAAAAATGCACTAAGTGTAGCGGTACTATTTCTGTTACAGATACCCATGAATGGTGTCTTAAATGTTTGGGTCCTGAACACTCCATTCCGGATTGTCCGTCCTGCTCCCTAATGTCTAAACGGGGGTTAAAGAACCGAGCAGCTAAGCTCCATGTGCTGTTTCCCGCTGAGGCACCGGCAGTAGCATCGACATCTTCCAGGTCTTCTTCTCCTGAAGGATCTCAGGTAACCAAACATAAACCTAGCAGGTCCTCGAAGGGTAGATCTCCCTCTAAGCATCGAGATGCCTCCGGGCTTGCCCTCGAGGATCCTGCACCAGCCAAACAACCCCGGCGGGAAGCTCCGGCTTCCAAAGCTCCTTCGATGGGGTTACAGGTTGACATCGATGGCACGGCCTCGACCGATCACCTGTTAGAATGCTCTGGGGTACCGGCACAATCTACCGGTACCGATCTCCAGGCATTCATGGCGTTGATGGATCAGAATGTTCTGTCCATGCAGCAGGCTATTTCAGCCTTCATTCAAGCTGTGACGCCGGCGGTACCGCAACGAGCTCCGTTGTCTGTATCTGCTCCAGTGCCGGCACCAGCGCCGATGCCGGTACCGACTGCATCGACATCGACCAGGATACCGACTGCTGTGGTTCCTTGTCCAGGGCTGCTTCTCGGTACCGATCCTGTACCGGGGACGCCCGATGTCGATACTGCTCGATACGCGTATCGAGAGTTAGAAGAGCACCCTGACAGGCGATACTTCGATTCCTCTGATGATTCTGATACATCAGATGAGTCTCCTGAAGTATTCATAGCCTTTCCTGAGGAGCCGCCTTCTCCAAAAAGAAGAATGTCTCCTCCAGAGGACTTGTCCTTTCAAGACTTCATAAGAGAAGTAGCTAAAGGACTCTCTATTTCAGTAACCTCTGAATCAGAGCCTAGAGCAAAAAAAATAGATATTTTAGGATACTCTAGGGCTCCTAAAGAGGCAGTCACCCTACCAATTCATGAGACTCTTCATGAACACATGATTGATTTATGGGAGACTCCTCTCACTCTCTCTCCTCATTCTCGCAGGTTGGACACTATGTATCGTGTCCCTCCTTGTCCTGGGTTCCAGAAAACTCCGCTTCCTCACCATTCCATTGTGGTGCAGTCAGCTATGAAGAGGATAAAGAGTACAAAGAGACACTCTTCTGCTCCTCCAGGAAGAGAATGCAGGACCTTGGATGCTTTTGGTAGGAAAATGTATATAGTTACCCTGTTAGCCAAGTTGTTCTCCTGTTCATATGTAAACACAAAGTACTATTGGAAATGTGTATGTTCGTTGTTTATTGTAAACCGCACTGATGCTGAATAGCGCGGTATAAAAGAGACTTTAAATAAAATAAATAAATAAATAAATTAAATAAAATCTTCCAGGCCAGTATGATAATTGCCAGAATCAACTCATATAGCCTTATATGGGTATGTTTCTGAAAGAAGTGGCAGAAAAGCTTCACACTTTCCTCCCTTTTATTCCAGAAGATAAAAGGGAAGATTTCCGCATGTGGCTTAAGCATACTCAGAACATCTCCAAGTTTTCAAACAGGGCAGCCTTTGACTCCTTTGAAGGTGCCAGTAGAGCCTCAGGCATTGCCATAGCTGCTCGCAGAATTGCTTGGCTCCAGGCTTCTGATTTAGAACCCTGGGTTCAAGATGGCTTAGGAAATCTGCCCTGTACAGGTGAAAATCTGTTTGGCAAAGAGTGGCAAATTAAAGCCACTCAAATGGATGCAGAGAATTCTGCTCTGGATAGACTTTCAAGGTCTACCTCCATTCCTGCCAAGAAAGACTTTTAAAAAGTCTTTTTTCAAAAAGGGCAGCTTTCCTTCCACTTCTGGCCAACAATCTTCTACAGGTCGCTTTACCGCTAAGCATCAGCAACCTAAGCAGGCCAGGCCTAAGTCTACAGGGGCTGCTGTAACCCAGCAGTCCCAACCCCCTCAGGGTTTTTGACTTGATGCTAGAGAACTTAGCCTTTCTGGCTTTAACACAGCCAGACCCTCTCACCATTCCAGGAAGGTTAGCTCATTTTGCTCCCAGATGGGAGAAAATCACATCAGAGCAGTGGACCCTCTCCATCATAAGAGAGGGCTACAAACTTCATTTCTCAGACCTTCCTCCCCACACCATGGTTCTACTCCCCCTATTTTCTCATTTCAAAGAAGACAGGGGGATACAGACCCATTCTAGATCTCAGAGAATTGAACAAATTTCTATGCAAGGAGAAGTTCAAGATGCTTTCTCTGGGCACTCTCCTTCCATACCTTCAAAGTCAGGATTGGCTTTGTTCTCTAGATTTCAAGGATGCGTGTACACATGTTCTCATCCATCCATCTCACAGAAAATTCCTATGTTTTCTTTTCCAGGGAAAACATTACCAATACAGAGTCCTTCCTTTTGATCTGGCCTCTGCTCCGAGAGTGTTCACCAAATGCATGGCAATAGTTGCTGCATTTCTACGCACTCTGGGAATATTTGTCTTCCCATACCTGGACGACTTGCTCATCCGAGCTCCATCTCAGTCAGAGGCCCAGATTTCCCTGGACCGCACAAGGCGCATTCTGCAGTATCTGGGACTGGTAGTAAATCTTCCAAAGTCCCAGCTCATCCCTACTCAGTCCCTGGAATTCATAGGGGCCTGGTTGGATACCACCTAAGCAAGGGCCTACCTTCCTCAGGCCCGTTGCCAACGTCTAGTGCAGCTAGCCTCCCAGATTCAGTCAAAGAGCCACTTAACTGCTAGGGAGATGCTGCAACTGCTAGGCCACATGGCTTCCACAGTACATGTGGTACCCTATGCTCGCCTACACATGAGAGCAGCTCAATGGACTTTGTCCACCCAGTGGACTCAAGCTTCAGGAGCTTTCTCAGACCAAATAGCAACCTCCAAACATCTCTTTTGGTCTCTCCAATGGTGGATGTCCACTCAAAATCTGTTGCTGGGGTCCCCCTTCCAACAGTTGTTGCCCCAAGCAACCCTCACAACAGATGCCTCCCAAACAGGTTGGGGAGCTCATCTACAAGACCTCTCCACCCAAGGCACTTGGTCCCCACAGGAGACCTCTCTTCATATCAACCACTTGGAACTTCGAGCAGTGTTTCTAGCTCTCAAGGTCTTTCATACCCTCCTCAGCTACAAGACAGTCCTTATTCATACGGACAATCAGGTAGCCATGTTTTACATAAACAAGCAAGGAGGAACTGGCTCTCTGTCGCTTTGCAACGAAGCTCTAAGATTATGGGCCTTCGCCAGAGAGCATCAAATCCATCTCCTGGCAGTATATCTCCCAGGAATCCAAAACTCTTGGGCAGACAGACTCAGTCGAGTTCTGCTTCCACACGAATGGTCCCTGCACATGGATCAGGTACTCAGAATCTTTCAAGAATGGGGAACCCCGGACATAGACCTCTTTGCAAGTCCGTGGAATGCCAAACTTCCCCGGTTCTGTTCCAGAATTCCGTGTCAGGGGGTTCAGGCCAAGGATGCCTTCCTCCTTCATTGGGGTCAGGGCTTCCTGTATGCCTTTCCACCCATTCCCTTGATTCCCAAGACTCTGTTCAAACTCCAGAGGGATCAAGGATCTATGATCCTCATAGCTCCACGCTGGCCACGCCAAGTGTGGTACCCTCTACTTCTGCATCTCTCCCAAGCCCCCTCCCTGGACTTGGGAGCAGCTCCAGACCTTCTGTCTCAGGAGGAAGGGACTTTGTGGCACCCAAACCCCAAGTCCCTTCACCTCAGAGCTTGGTTACTGAAGGCCTAGACCTTCAAGACTTTAATCTTTCTCAGCAGGTGAAGGATATCCTCCATGCTTCCAGGAAACCTTCCACCAGGCGTTCCTATGCTTTTAAGTGGAAAAGATTTTCCATTTGGTGTGCTGAAAAGGTTCTTGACCCTCTAGCACTACCTTAACTTCTTTGTTAGACTATCTCCTGCATCTCTCCAATGCAGGACTTAAAACAAATTCAGTAAGAGTCCATTTGAGTGCTATTGCAGCATCCCTTAAGCCCATCAATGGACAACCTATCTCCTCTCATCCTTTTATTTCAAGATTCATGAGAGGCCTAACTTTAACTAAACCTCCCATTAAGCCTCCTCCGGTAGCATGGTACTTAAATTTGGTTCTTGGTCAGCTTATGAAGCCACCTTTTGAATCCTTAGCCACTACCTCCTTGAAATTTCTTTCCTGGAAGGTTATTTTCCTCATTGCAGTCACTTCTGCTCGCCGCATCAGTGAACTGCAGGCCTTAATGGCTAATCCACCTTATACAAGGTTCCATCATGACAAGGTAGTCCTTAGGACTAATCCACACTTTATGACTAAAGTGGTCTCACCTTTTCATCTTAATCAAGAGGTATATCTATGTGTCTTTTTTCCAGCTCCTCATGCATCCAGTGCAGAGAGGAATCTTCATACTCTGGATTGTAAAAGAGCTCTTGCCTTTTACTTACATAGGACACAGCAACATAGAAAGTCTTCCCAGCTTTTTGTTGCTTTTGATCCTTCTCATTTGGGACTTCCAGTCTCTAAGAGAACACTGTCCAATTGGATTGCTCAGTGTATTTCTTTCGCCTACCAGAGTAAGAACCTTTTCTCTGGAGAGCCATGTCACAGCTCATAATGTGAGGGCCATGGCCACCTCTATGGCTCATCTAAATTCTGTGTCCATCGACCAGATCTGTCGAGCAGCCACCTGGGCCTCTGTTCATACCTTCACAGCCCATTACTACTTGGACAAGGATTCCCGCCGTGGGATGCCTTGTTTGGTCAGGCTGTCCTCAGACACCTGTTCCATTCTTAAACAACTCCTGCCCTCCTTCCCTGGATGGATGCCTGAGATCCATAGGAGGACGCAGACCCCTTTCAGGGTCTCATATCCTTGGGGATCTCCCAGGCATCTCAGCTAGGGAGTCCCCATATGTGAAGACTCATTCCTGCTTGTTCCTGGAGATAGCACAGTTACTTACCTGTAACAGGTGATCTCTGGGAACAGCAGGAATAAGTCTTCACAACCCACCCACCTCCCCTAGGAGTTGTATCTCTTTTCTATCTTTCCTTTCCTCTCTCTCTCTCTATTGTCTCAGCTTTTAAACTCGAACTGAGGAGAGTTGGTTAGGAAAGGCGGGAAGGCAGCGCACAGGTGCTGTGGGATGCTCCCAAAAGCTTTCCTTTTTGGGAAGCTGGGGAGCGTTCCCTGGCAGGCTCCGTCGGTACCAACGTACCCATATGTGAAGACTTATTCCTGCTGTTCCCAGAGATCACCTGTTACAGGTAAGTAACTGTGCTGGCTACAATCTTTACAGTAGCCATAGGAGGAGGGAAAATTGGTTCAACTCGACATTCTTATCATAAGGGTCTGTTGGGCAGCCACAAATTGGAAGGATCTGGAAGAATGCAGCATGACCATGCTGTGAGCCACTCATTGAACTCTAGGGAGTCTGGTGGCTGTTGAAATTCAGACCCTGTAACCTCCGGGTGTATCCAGGCGCAGTCTTGTGCAGGGCAGGCTGTTAGATTACCTTTGGATAAGCATCCCTGGCGAGGGGCACTTGCTGGAGATGGGGAACAGCTGGGAGCAATCCGAGATGTTGATTATGACTAGACTTCAGATGGCTCGGTACTGGGCTCTGATGAGGATAAGGAAGTGTGTTCGCTTTCAGAAGATTATGCAGAGGCCAGCACGCTCCGCCTATTCCAGAAGGAGAAGCTGGTGGCGTTGATTGCCAGGCTCGTCTTCTCCTTGAACTTGGAAGATGCTTCCGGCATGGAGCAGGAGCCGAAGGTACACCCACTCCAAGGGGTGTAGAAATCCACTACTGTCTTCCCATTCCCGGATGAGATCAAGGATATGATCCGTTCGGAGTGGGACTCTCTTGACTCCCTGCCTAAAGGATTAAGGGGTGTCTAAGAAGATATCTGCTCTTCCAGAGGAAGAGTGCATTGAGTGGTTTGGCTTTCCCAAGGTGGATGTTCAGGTCACGATGGTTACCAGACAGACCACTATTCCTGTGGAAGGTGGATTGGCCTTAAAGGATTTTTTGGACCTTAAGGTGGATTTGTGGTTGAGGAGCCAATTTCATCATTGCAGCCTGCGGTATATACCAGCCTGACATCTCAAACCCTGCTCCAGTGGATTAATAGTCTTCCACCAGAAGATACTACCGTCTTTTTTTAGTCTTCTATGGTTTTCCGTCTGATGCCATGTATGACCTGGTGTGTTTAATGGCCAGGGATGGTGCTCTCATGATATCATGGTGTTGGATTTGGCTCTGGCACTGGGCAACAGACACATCCTCCAAAGCCTGGTTGACCCAACTGGCTTTTAAGGGGAAGCTTCACTGGAGATGATTTGGAGAAGCTGGTGAAAAACCTGGACGAGACAAAATCTTATCGCCTTCTGGGAGATAGGTCCAAGGGGCCTGCAAAATGGGCTGGTACCCTTTTCTCATTAGTCTCCATCCATCTACCAAGGGCACGCTGGCTGGATTTCTGGGGGTCTCGGGACTCGTCATTACTGACTTGGAAAACCTTTCTTTCCCTCTGCTTCGGGGCATCGGGCTCCCGAAGCAGAGTCCTTTCATGGAGCGCATGGGCCCAGGGACTCTGTCCTCTCCAGAGGAGGACCCTCCCAGACTGCATAATGAAGATTTGAGAGCCCATTCCCTGGTTCCTACAGTGGGAGGCAGACTTCACCATTTCTTTCAGGAATAGGCCCAGGTTATCAAGGATTGCTGGGTGCTAATTGCCATTCCGCTCTGCTATGTTCTGGAATGCATAGAACAGATTCCATATACATTCATCATCTCTCCTTGTAGGACTACTATGACCATGATGACTACTAAGACCACTACTTATAGATCAGTAGGAGAAGTTTACAATCTAATAAATGAACGCAAACAACAACACCATACAAACCTAATCATGAAATCTACCAATAGACCAAGAGAACTTTTTAGCATTATCCAAAAGCTCACTAAGGATGACACGCAACAAAGCACCAACCATCTTGACCCACAAAAATATGCAGACTACATGAAGTCAAAAAACACAAGCCAAACAAACTCTGCCTCACAACAAACAAATGATCACACAATAAAGAAGAAACATCAAACATGGTAGAGCTTCAACATACCAACAAAACAGCAAGTAGAAGACATTATATCTTGTCTAAACATAACATAACTTCACCATCAGACCCATGCTCAGTGTCATGGATCAAAGCCACAAAAAGCCAGCTCTCTCATCACATTCATAAAATCGTCAAGGATTCACTCCAACAAGGATACATGCCGCAATCTCTAAAGCATGCAATGATACGACCAATAATTTAAAAATAGCAATCTGAGCCCATCCGAACCAAAATCATACCGTCCCATCTCTAACCTGCCATTCCTTGCTAAAGTCGTGGAAAAAGCAGTCCAAAGGCAACTTCAGGACCATATAGATATCAATGCCCCTCTGGACGTACATCAGCACGGATTCAAGCCCCAACACGGCGTGGAAACACTACTCACCTCCCTCTTTGACAATCTCCTAAGAGGCATTGACAACATAAAGAACGGCTTCCTCGTAGTGTTCATGGATATCTCGGCGGCCTTCGATACCGTGTCACACCCTAAGCTACTGCAACGCCTACAACAGATAGGACTATGCAAGAATACCCTAAAGTGGTTTACATCATACCTGGAAGGACGAATGCAACAAGTCAAATCCGATCAAAAGAAATCCCTACAATTCCTCGTCACGCAGGGAATACCTCAAGGCTCAGCCCTATCTTCAATGCTCTTTAACATCTACATACAGCCCATATGCAACATCATCAAGAACCATAATCTATGCTACCACATTTATGCTGACGACGACATGGTGTACACTCCAGTCAACTTACTGGCACTAAACACCACACCAATAACAAAATGCCTTGAAGACATGAATGACTGGCTCATAGACAACAGTCAACTACGACAAAACTGAGGCAATATTCGTCACCAGGAACTCCACATTCACACCCCCACAAACCATAAGCATCCTAGACAAACACATAATAGTCAAAGAAGACGTTAAATATCTGGGCATAACACTAGACAGAGCTCTGAACTTAAAATCTCACATCAACAAAACTGCGAACAAGGCATATCATCGATTTCAAAACAGTCAGACAAATCAAACCAATGCTCCATCAAGACCACTTCCGCACAGTATGTCAAGCACTCATCACACCTCTGCTTGATTATGGAAACTCACTATACCAAGGCCTTCCTCACCAAACACTACACCCACTACAGATGGTACAAAACACTACAGCACGCATCATTACAGACTCCCCATGGACCGAGCACATCACTCCCGTCCTACAACAACTACACTGGCTCCCAATGGTGGCAAGAGCTAAATACAAAACAATCATGATAATCTTCAAAGTCATTCACCATCTCTCAGCGGACATACTCCAAAGCATTATAACAAGAGACATTAGCAATAGACCAAGAAGAACCAATAATAACATGATCAGCATCCCTGCAGGCTATCACAAAACCTAACAACCAACCTCAAAAAGAGCAATATCACTACTGGTATCCTCAATATGGAACTCGCTACCAATGAGCCTGAGAGCTTTAGAAGACCTCATAGACCTCCGCAAAGACCTCAAAACATGGTTATTTATAGAAACCTATGGGCATTCAAGCAACATCCCTTACCCAAACAGCAATACTAACATCACCGCCAACTAGCACCCACCCACCCCATCCACACGAACAAATTCATCACACCACGTTAGTAAATACCTTTGTTACCTCAAATGTACTTTCTAAATACTGTCACTTAACTGTACTGTCTAAATGTTTACACGTACCCTAATGTTAAATGTAACCCTCCAATTGTGTTGTGACGTGACCACCTTGATTGAAGGAAAAGGTGTCATACAAATCTGTCTGTCTAAATAAATAAAGTTTGAACTGGATATGGAAACAGAGTAAAGAGACTTACGAAGAAGGGTTATATGAGCATCTCAAGGCTGGCAGAAGATTAGCCATGCAGCTGAGTTTTGAATGAATTAAAGGGGAGAGAGAATTCAGAGGGAGACCAGCAACGAGTAGGTTGCAATAATCTAGACAGGATGTGACTAAAGAGTGGATAAGTGTCTTAGTAGTGTGGCAAAATTCATCCCTTTCTACACAATGTTAGAGAGAAGCAACAGGTTTTAGCTATCTGTTGGATGTGTGGTGAGTAAGAGAGTAGAGTCAAAGATAACACCAATATTGCAAGCTGAGGAAACAGGGAGGAGTGTAGTGTTATCCACAGGAGGTGGGTTTAGGGGGAAAGATAAGGAGCTCACATTTGGCCATGTTCAGTTTCAGACGTCAGTGAGACATCCAGGCAGCAATATCTCATAAGCTGTAGAGAGAAAAGGAGAGGTCCCAAGACAGAGCCCTAAGGTACACCAACTGAAAGCGGGATGGCGGTAGAGGAGGAACCACCAGAACATACACTATAAAGTGAAATGGGAGAAATAAGAAAACCAGGTCAGAACAAGAGCCCCTAAATACAAGCAAGGACAAGGTTTAGAGGAGAAAGTGGTGATCAACACTGTCAAAGGCAACAGAAAGGTCAAGAAGAATGAGAATTGAGTAGAGGCCTTTTGGATTTGGCGAAAAACAATTCACTGGAGACTTTGACAAGAGATGTTTCTGTGGAATGTAGGGAACGAAAGCCAGATTGCAGTGGGTCCAGAAGGTCTTGAGAGGAAAGAAAGTCAAAACAGCGGTGGTGAACCATTCATTCAAGTATCTTTGAAGCAAAGGGGAAGAGAGGTTGATAACTGGAAGGACAAGTAGGATCTAGTGAATTCTTTTTGAGGAGAGGTGTAACTACAGCATGTTTTGAGGGCCACAGGAACAGTTGCAATGCAAAGCGATAGGTTAGGGATATGACAGATAGAAGGGATGACGGCAGAAGAGAGGGAGTTTAGGTGGGGATGGGATTAGAGGACCACCTTGGACAAATTGCTAGGCCTGGAGGCGGTGGTGCCTGTCCCCCCTCCTCCCTTCCTCCCTCCCTCCCTCCCAGATGAGCAGGGCAAGGACAGATACTCCATCTATTTCATTCTGCTAAAAAAGGACAGTTCCTCCAGCCCATTCTGGACCTCAAGGGGGTCAGCAAGCATGTCCTGCACTTCTGGATGGAAACCTTATGCTCCATGATTCAAGCAGGGCATTGAGGGGTAGTTCTTGGCTTCTCTGGATCTGGCAGAGGTGTATTTTCATATCCCAATCTGGTTGGATCAGCAGAAGTATCTGCGGTTTGACTGTGCTTGGCTCTCGCTTTCAATTTGCTGCCCTCCCTTTAGGGCTATCCTCCACCCCAAGGATGTTATCAAAATCATGGTGATAGCAGCTGTGGTACCAAGGGATCTGTGTCCATCCCTGTCTGGATGACTGGCTCATTCAAGCCCATTACCTTTCAGAAGTGTCTTGGGTGACATCCCGAGTGGTGTCCTTTTTGGAAAGCCTTGGCTGGGTGATCAGTCAGGGAAAGAGCCAGATGTTGCCTTCAATGTCCTTGGAGTTTCTGGGAGCATGTTTCGACACTCGAGTGGGAAGAGTTTTTCCTGCCAGAGGAGAAAGTCAGAAGACTGTTGACTTGCCTGATGCTGTTGTGTGCGGAGCAGGCTTCCAGAATCTGGGATTATTTTCAGATCCTCGGATTGATGGCAGCGACCGCAAAGAAGGTGCCTTGGGTGCATGCTTGCATGTGACTGCTCCAGCAGTCCTTGTTGACTCGGTGGTCTCTGAGTTCTCAGGAGCTTGAGCGTAGGTTTCCGCTCCCTTTGATAGTGAAGGCCAGTCTGCAGTGATGGCAGCAGCCCTGTCAACGGAGGAAGGGTGTACCGATGGACAATTTCTCATGTATCCTGCTGGTGATGGATGTCGGTCTCTCTCAGGTTGGAGAGCCCATTGACAAGACCATATGGCCCATGGCTGTTGGAACTGCAGGGAAGCGGTGTGGCTCATCAACCACTTCGAGGCAAGGACCATCAGGGTGATGTTTCTGGCCCCTGGTTGAGGGCTAGGCGGTGTGAGTGTTTTCAAAAAATGCCACAGTGGTGGCTTATGTCAATCAGCAAGGCGACATGAGGAATGCCAGGGTAGCTCTGGAGATTGTTCTCCTGTTTGCCTGGGCGGAGAAGAACCTAGGCTTGTCAACCCAGCACATTGCCGGGGTAGACACTTCCTCAGCCAGCACTCTGGATCCTGAAGAGTGAGAGTTGAGTCAGGAAGCTGATTCTGCACCACTGGGATCGCCCCAAAATGGATTTGATGGTGACCCTCTCCAATGCCAAAGTTTGCCACTTCTTCAGTTGTAACTGCTGTAAGTGTTTCGTCTGTGCCCCCTGGTGGGGCTTGTGATGTGGCGTATAGAATGCCACCCAGGCAGGATTGTTCTGGTAGTGCCGGATTGGCAGAGGAGTGCATGGTTTGGGGTTGATGCGGCTCCTGCAGGCACCTCCTCTTTGGTTGCCACTATCTTAGGGTCTATTATTGCAGAGACCCATCGTCCTGGAGGACCTGGCTCCCTTCTCACTTAAGGCATGACTCTCCAAAGGCGATGGCTAGTACATTATTTATTTATTTAGCTGTATTTATATCCCGCTTTTCACCGGGTCAAAGCGGCGTTACATAAAGGGGAGGGGGAATTAAGTATAGGGTGGGCCATCACCGGGAGGCAACATTGATGATTTTGACATAGGATAGACTTTGGACATGGGACAGACATTGGACATGGACAGGTTAGTATGGGTTTGAGTCGGAGGTCCATGGCGGGCGAGATCAGGGGTTAGTGCGTTTTTTGGTGGGGGTCGTGTTGAGGTATTCTTGGAAAAGGATGGCTTTTAGCTGCTTTCTGAAAGATAGTAGATCGGCATTGTTCCTGAGATAACTTGGTAAAGAGTTCCATAAGGATGGAGCGTAAAGTTCAAAGGCTCGATTGCATGTCCGTTGCGAGCATTTGGTTCTTTTGTGAGGGATGGTGAGGGAATTGCTGGAGGCTTGTCTGGTAGTTCTGCCGTGGGCTGGACGAGACAGTAGGGTGTGAAGTTGGGTGTTCTGGGTTTGATGGATGGCTTTGTGGGTGAGTAGGATGGCTTTGTATTTAGTCCTTGCTTCGAGGGGAAGTATGTGTAGGTCTTTCAGAATTGGGGTGATGTGGTCGGTTTTCTTTTCTCTCTGAATGATTCTTGCTGTGGTGTTCAATGCTGTTCGGAGGGGGTTGGTCTGTGTGCCTGGAAGGCCATGGTAGATTATGTTGCAGTAGTCCAGATGCGGGAGCGTCATGGCATGCATTACAGTTCGGAAGTCTTGATGTTCAAGAAGGGGTCTGAGACGTTGCACTGTTCTTGCCTTGAGGAATATAGTTCCGGAAGTTTTGGTGATTTGCTGCTTTAAGGTGAGGGCTTGGTCAATAATAATGCCCAGGTATCTTATTTGTGGTTGTATTTGAATGCTTGTGGTTCCTATATGGAGGTGTGTAGGTGGTGTGAAGTCTGGGTCCTTTGTCACTATGAGGGCTTCAGTTTTCTTTATGTTTATGGATAGGTTGTTTGCTTGTAACCAGTCGGACACCTCGGAGAAGCATGCTGATAGATGGGTGTTTGTTGGGTTCGTGGTTGTAATGGGGGCGTAGAGCATGATATCGTCAGCATATATGTGGAAGTTGATGTTGTGAGTGCGTATGATTGAGCAAAGTGGTTGAAGGTAAATGTTGAAGAACATGGCTGACAGTGTGGATCCTTGGGGCACTCCTTGGTGTTGCTGGAATGGGGGGGGATGTCGAGGTGCTGGTACGGATTAATTGTTCTCAGTTAGGTAGGATTGGAACCACTTTAGTACGGTGTCTTTGATCCCAATTGTCCGTAGTCTGTGTATGAGGATGTTGTGGGAGATGGTGTCAAAAGCTGCAGATATATCTAGGAAGATCATGGCATATCCAGAGTGTTTCTTTTGTTGTTCCTATGAGGAGAGTGTTCATCAGTGTGGTTATGAGGGTCTCAACTCCATGTAGAGGGCGGAAGCCGTGTTGTTGTGGGTCCAGTATGTTGTTGATATCCAGGTGTTCCTGTAGTTGCTGCTGAACGATCTTCTCGATTATCTTGGCAGTGAAAGGTAGGCTTGCAATGGGTCTGTAGGATGCAGGGTCTAGGGGATCCAAGTTTTGCTTTTTTAAGGATGGTCGGATGATTGTAGTTTTGAGGGCATCTGGCATGTGACCTTGGGAGAAGGATTCATTGACGATATGGGCTAATGGCGTGCTCAGTTCATTTTTGGATTTCTTTATCCAGTCAGTGGGCAGGGGTCTAGCGGGGAGGTGGTGGTGTTGAGGCAGGAGATGGTGGTCACAGGTACACTACCAAAAAACTGCCTCCAGTTTTGCAACTGATTCCTATAGATTTTGGGGTGCTGAATCCAGGAAAAATAGCCAAAATGTTCCATCACGTCACGTTTTCTTGCAAAATTAGATTTCTTACCCATATAAGGAATGTTCACATAATTTCTTTTTAGCCGACTGCAGTTTATTTTCTTGGCCCAAAATAGAGGTTGTAATGGTTAACTAACTAGAAACACTCCCTCATGATATTTTAGAGTGTTTTGTATTCATTTTATACATTAACAGGACAATTGGGAGGCGGGGGGCTAAATCCAGTACTCGCGCTGGCGCATGTTCTTTCCTGTTCGCCTCGCCTCGCCTCGTTCGCTCGCTCGCTCGAACACGGTGGTTGCGACATGAACGTTCCTGTCAAATTTCAGTTTCTTGCAAGTTCATTATTACCTTTTGTTTGCTCAGTCGTAATCCAGCTTTATTCCGAAGTGGTTCACTACAGTTGTAGTTTGCAGTGCTGTGTATTTGTGATGGCTCACAGAGCCAGAGGTTGCGTCAACTCTCCGGACAGTTTTTGTTTTATTTGTAGGGAATATACCGTGAAAAAGCAGCAGAGGAACATTTCTGCATTTATTTTAAAAAGTATATTTCGCCTATTTCGGTTTGAAGTTAGGCGATCAAGACAAACCGTGGGCTCCTCACAAAGTGTGCAAGACATGTGAGGAAGATCTACGCTTATGGATGAAAGGTAAAAAACAAGCATTTCGTTTCGGAATACCTATGATGTGGCGTGAACAAAGAGACCACAGCAGTGACTGCTATTTTTGCTCTTGCATTGTGAAGGGATACAATTTAAAAAATAAGAACGTAATAAGTTACCCCAACCTTCCCTCAGCAATTAGGCCTGTGCCTCATAGCAACGAAGTACCTGTGCCTGAACCACCAAAATCTTTGGATCATATTTGTGTGGACGGTTCTGATCATGATGAGACTCATCAGCTGGCTTTTCCCGATGAGTCCAGTACTTCCGAGTTTTAAACTGAACCAGATCCGAAACCTGAACTTTTCTCTCAAGCTGAATTTAATGATTTAGTCCGGGATTTAGGACTCCCAAAAGATGCTGCCCAACTGCTAGGTTCTCGGCTTAAACAGAAAAATCTATTGTCACCAGGAACAACTTTTTATTGGTACCGCAACCGCGAGACACAATTTTTGAAGTATTTCAGCAAAGAGGAAGATTTGGTATTTTGCAACGATATATACGGAGTGATGGAAAAGTTTAAACTCAAGTATGATCCTGCTGAATGGCGGCTGTTCATTGATTCGTCAAAAGACAGCATAAAAGGTGTTCTTCTTCATAATGGCAACACATTCGCTTCAGTTCCTATTGCTCACTCTGTTGTTCTCCAAGAAAAATACGAGAATTTGGCCCTGATTCTTCAGAAGATTCGTTATGATGAGCATAAGTGGATGATTTGTGGAGACTTTAAAATTCTATCCATGCTATTAGGGCAGCAATCCGGTTTCACCAAATATCCCTGCTTCCTTTGCTTGTGGGATAGCGGGGCCCGCGACCTACACTGGGGGAAAAAAGACTGGCCAATTCGGGAGTATTTGAGACCCGGTGAGAAGAATGTTCTTCATGAGAGCTTGGTACCTCGTGATAAAATTCTATTACCACCTCTCCACATTAAGTTGGGTCTCATTAAGCAATTCATCAAGTCCCTTCCAAAAGATGGTGAGTGCTTTCGGTACCTTTGCTCAAAGTTTCCCCGACTTTCTGAAGCAAAGCTAAAGGAAGGAGTGTTTGTTGGCCCTGATATAAGGAAACTCATTTCAGATGGAGCATTCGCTGAAACGATGTCTGAGAAGGAAAAAGAAGCCTGGGATTCCTTCAAGGATGTTATTCTCAAATTCTTGGGGAACAGGCGGGATGAGAACTATAAGGATATTGTTGCCAGGATGCTCAATGCCTTCAAAGAACAAGGCTGTAACATGAGCCTGAAAGTCCATTTCTTGCACTCCCATGTGAACTACTTTCCCGAAAACTTGGGGGCGTACAGTGAAGAACAAGGTGAAAGGTTTCACCAGGACATCAAGGACGCAGAGAGAAGGTACCAAGGAAGATGGAACACCACTATGATGGCTGATTTCTGCTGGTTGCTGCTGCGGGAAACCCCAGATGAAAAATACGCCAAGCAGCACACCAAGAGAAGCATTCGGGGGAAGAAGAAACGGGCCCACCAGGAGATTGATTGACCCAAGAATGACTTTAAAATCTAAACTGTGTTGACAAATATCGTGTTTTTACTAAACTTTGAAATAAAAATTTGCTAGTTATTACCACAGTGTCGGATCTCATTTATTAGAATTTTATTTTCACACCATCGGGTGTTTGTCTTCATGTATTGCAATGGTGCGGTTTGCGTTTTCTATTCTTACATACATACCTGTACAACATTTTTTGCACATTGCTTTGCTTTGTGTCTAACCTCGCTCTTATATGCTCAATGTTTGTGCACATGTATGTGGCTGTTTTAAGTGCAGACAATTTTTTGCTACCATCACAGTGTGTTTTGTTGACATTACTCTATTCTTATGTGCTGCCTTGTTACAATTTTCTTTATTCTTATTTGAATAACTACTAAACAATTAGTATAAAGAATTCATCCAAGAAACTTTTATCTCGATCGCACTCAATCTGAAACGTTCACCTCAAACTGCTAACCCAATGTAGCAAAAAATCTGTACGTGATGGAGCAAATTGGTTACCAGATTTGGATTCAGCGCACCAAAAAACGTAAAAATCAATCGAAACATTAGAGGCAGTTTAAAAAAAAATTTTTTTAGTTGTACCAGTGTTAATTCGTCTGGTGAGGTTTCTTTGAATGTGGTCCAGTCACTGTAAGTTGGGGTGAAGGTCAATTGTAGTTGTCTCTACGATTAGCTGTGAGTTCTGCGGTCGTTGTAGTTGTTTGTATTGACGGGCCAATAGCTCTGGTGGGATCTTCGGTAGTTGGTCAGAGTTGTGGGGTGCTTTTGTCAGTTTTTTGACAATCTGAAAGAGTTCACGAGGTTTGTTTATGGAGGTATTTATGATTTTCATGTGGTAGATTTTCTTTGCTTTGTCGGTCTCGTAGTGATATGCATTGAGTTCATATAAGTATTTTGTTTTGTCATTTTCGTCTTTGGTTTTTCTCCATTTTCTTTTGGTTCTTCTGAGTTTTGGTTTTAGTTTCCGGAGACTGGGAGTAAACCATTTGGCCTTTGTGGAAGGGGGTCTGGTGATGGCTTTGTTTGTTGTTGCTTCAGACGCTGTGGAGATCGTGGTATTCCAGTTGTGTATTAGATCATTGATGTTACTGGAGTTTGCTTGTAGATTGGGTAGGGTTTGTGCTAAGAAGTCCTCTTTGTTAAATGTTTGTTTTAAATCTTCTCATGTGGGGTCCATCTTCCTTGTTGGTGTTATGTTGGTAGGTGTAGGATATGGTGATGAGGTGGTGGTCAGACCAGGGTACTGGCGAGATCTGTGGGTTCCTTCCTGAGACGGCGATTGTGGAGTTTAGGAATACGAGGTCTAGGGTGTTGCCTTTATCATGGGTGGGTTCTTGTATGATCTGTACCAGATCCATCGCAGTCATGGCGGTGCGGAAGGTTGTTGCTTGTTCTTCTTGCAGCGATGGGAGGTTAAAGTCTCCTAGGATGATTTGTTCCTTTGCCAAACTGGTGCTCTCTGATATGAATTGTAGTATCCTTGGTAGGTTAGTGGACGTGGTAGGTGCACGGTAGATTAGACATACTGAGAGGTGTTTATTGGTGAGAGTGAGGAGGTCAGCTTCATTGGTGGTTTCTGAAGAGAGGATCCTGAGGTGGAGGTCGGTTTTTGCGATGATGGCGACACCCCCTCCTTTGGTGTGTGCTTGGGAGCAGTGATGGAGGGTATATCCTTCTGGAGTTAGTTGGTTCATTAGCACCGTGTCAGTATCTGTCAGCCAGGTTTCTGTTATACATAGGAGGTCTATCTGCTCATTTGTGATTAGGTCTTGGAGCATGTGGTATTTATTTCGAACAGAGCGTGCGTTGATAAGTGAGACGGTGATGTGGTGATGGGTTGGGGGGTTGGGGATGTGGGTTTGCATGTGCTGTGTGTGGGGGTGGTTCTATTTTGGTTTGTAGGTGTGTGTGGGTTGTGCTGCTGGGAAGGTGGGCCAGAGAAGGTTAGTGAGTGTGCTTGGAGGGGGGGGGGGTAGAGGGTCAGGAGGGGGGTGAGGAGGTAGATGGGGGCTAAGAAAGGTGGCATGATCTGCGAGAGTACCTGGAGTTTGGGGCCAAGCTGGGTTTCGGTGTTGGTTCCTTGGAGCGGTGAGGTCTTTGGTTGCTGTTGTATCTTTGCTGCTGTAGTGGGTCGTAGTGTTTTCTGTTGCGGATGTTGCTGCGATGTTCCTTTCATCAGTTTTTGCTTTGGGGTCCTGGGTGAGTAAGGACTGGTTGTTCCGTTTGGTTCTTTTGTGTGCGCCTTTGTGCCACGCCAAAGGGCCCTCTGGCGAGGCCCTCAGGCGCGGGCCCGCCCTGCAGGGATGCCGCTTTTAAGGACTTCGGGCTGCCGCGGGTTAGGACTCCCACTGCCCCGATTGGGCAGGAGTTTGGCTGGAGGGCAGGCAGTCAGCGGCTCCCTCGATGCAGGGATGCCGCTTTTAAGGGCTTCGGGCTGCCATGGGTTAGGACTCCCATTGCCCCGATTGGGCAGGAGTTTGGCTGGAGGGCAGGCAGTCAGCGGCTCCCTCGATGCAGGGACGCCGCTTTTAAGGGCTTCGGGCTGCCACGGGTTAGGACTCCCACTGCCACGATTGGGCAGAAGTTTGGCTGGAGGGCAGGCAGTCAGTACATAAGAGCCACTCTCTGGTAGTGGTCTCTACTCTGCTCGGCACCCAGAAGAGGGTCTACCAAGCTAGAATACGTACTGATATGGTGTTGCTGCGTGCCGCACTGGTACTCAAATCAGTTGGCTCCTGAGGCAGCCAAGGTCTCCTTCATGTTGACCTTTCTGCAGGGTGGCCCAGAGAAGGGCCTTTGCCTTAGATCCCTGAAAGTTCAAGTGGCAGCTCTCTTCTTTTTCTGCAGTCCGGTGGTAGGCAAGCTAGTCTTTGGTCTTGCACCCAGACATCTTGTGGGTTTTTTCTCCTGGGGGTTTGGCATCTACATCTCCTCTCTGGTCTGTGATCTTCCTGGGATCTGTCTGATGCTGAGGGCCCTGATGGAGGCGCCCTTTGAGCCGGTGAAGCATGCTACATTGAAAGATTGACGTTCAAGGCAGTCATCTTGGTCACAATTTGTTCCGTGAGGTGGATTTCTGAGCTGCAGGCTGTCTTGCCAAAATCCTTATCTCCTTTTTTTTTTTTCAAAGGAGGCAATTTCCATTCGGCCTGTGCCTTCCTTCTTGCTTAAGATGCTTTCTCCCTTTCACATGAACCAGGTGTTCTGCCTGCTCTGCTTCCTGAAGAAGCAGTGTCAGGGGAAGGATAAGGATCTTTGTCTGGTAGATGACCCAAGGGTGCTCTTCTGGTACCTGTAGTTTATGGAATTCCTTTTGTAAGTCCAACCGTCTTTTTTGTGCTGTTTGCTGGCCGGTGCAAGGGTGAAGTGGTAGTCATGTCGACTTTGGGGCACTGTATTACAGCGTCCATTGCCTCAGCCTATCTTTTGTGGAACTGGCCTGTTCTGGAGGGTTTGTGCCCATTCTATCTGAGCACAAGCATCCTTGTGGGTGGAGCAGAGCTTGGTAGCCCCTGCAGACATCTGTCAGGAAGCAACATGGGCATCACTTTCCACTTCTGTCAAGCTTTACCGCTTGAATGTCCACATGCAGGCAGACACTGCCTTTGGCTCAAGGGTTTTGCGAGCTGTTGTCATCTTCTTCCCACCCAGTGGAGTGTTGGTAATTCCCACTTATTTGGACTGGTCTAGCAGGGCGATATGGAAGGTGACATTTTACTTAGCAGTTAATGTCTCTTCCTTGAGTTCTCCTAGTCCAGTCCATGGCCTGCCCCTGAAACAGCATTTTTTATTCTGTTTTTCTGCTGCGGTATGTGATAAGGAAGCTTATCATAGCTCAGGTAGGAGCTATAGAAAAGATGATGTGACTCTGAACAAGCAACCTGTCAGTTCTGGTAGAAGTAAGAAAACAGAGTTTTCACATAAAAGACTACCAGTCCCAGAATGCACCAGGTTTCCAGCAGCCATGAGAGGGGCTGAAGTGAGAAAATGTGTGTGCAATCAAGAGAGCTATGAGGTAATCCCTAAGCACTCATCTCAAAGGGCAGGGCCTGATTCAAGACAGCTGCGCTGTGTTAGGGAGGAGCACACATTAGGAAAGAATAAGAATAGAGATTATTCTTCAGATAACAGTTTGAGCAACAGTGACTACAAGCTCCAGCCAAGCTTCAAGAACAGTTACTACAAGCTCCAGCCAAGCTACAGAGGCAGATACAGCAACAGCTTCAAGCTCAAGCACCAGTATCACCTGGAAAAACAGAAGCCAAGCCAAGCGGATAGAGAGAGAAGGAAACTCTCTGGAAGGAAAAGAAGGAAGCCCATTGGAAGGTCTGGGAGATTCCAAGGCAGTACCCATACTGGGAGGTATTCCAAATGCCAGCAGGGTCCATTGGACTGGATTCAGCCAGAGGAATGGAATGGCAGAGATAGGAATCACCAGTGGCTACCTGGAAGAGAGAAGACTGCAAGTGGAAGGGACTTTCAGACCAAGGCCAGAAGGTATGTGAGAGGAGATCCAGTGTCCAGGGATCAAGATTGGAAGGCTGGACATCAGAATTGGATTACATACTGGCCAGGCAATGCAGAGAGGAATTATGATGGCAGGAGAGGCTCAGGTATGAACACTGATCCAGACCCTATCTATAATAGTGAATGGCAGCAAAAGAATAAGCATTCTCATGATAGTGCCTTATTGAAAGACTCATCTGTGCCAATGTATGATAGTGACCATATGCTTATTGATGAAGGGGGAGATACAGCAGCAGATGAAATTATTAATTACATGGACTGTTCTTTATCCCAATGCTATTGCTAGCTTTCTGTGAGCAAACACATCAGCCATCACAAAGAAACCTAACTTTGTTCTTTATTTCCACTGCAAACAGCTCTTAAAGCAGGATTTGGGTTCACACAGTAGCAGCCAGCCAGCTAAAGGCTTTCAGCTGGTCAATTGATGGTAATTGGAGCTGCACCTGATAGAGTGTGTGAGCAAGGGAAAATCACTGCTGGATCTGCGTGGAAAATAAGCAGAAGTTAACCTAACCAGCAAAGTTTATTTATTTCTTTGTGCCTTTGTATTTGGTTATTATTGGCTAAGAAAACATTAGCTAATTGCCTGACAAGCTGAAGGCTGTTTTCTGTTTTGCTTTATGACTTTTTGTTATCCATTTAAACACTGCAAGCAAGTAACCTCATTTATATTGCTAACAAGCATACTTGTGCTGGGTGAATTAAACCCTATCAATAAAAGAAGTATTTTATTGGCCTTACCATTGGTTTCACAACTCAAATTATTGTCATCAGCTGTGTTTGGGAGTGAATGAACTACAATACCCACAATACCTTGCAAGAATCATATGAATATATGCATCGTCAAGATTGTGTAAGTTCTCACCCTAGGCAGCCGTCTGACAGGTACCCTTGGGTCCACTATGATTTTGTACTTGGCTCTGCAGGTTCATTTTCTACTGATAGCCTTCTGTTTGCTTTCCTGTACGTTTTCCTGTACATAGTTCTCTACTGTTGATTACACATTGTTGCCCACAACTGAGCTTGTATGAGGCTTGCCATTTTCTCCCATTATGTTTTGGGATGAATACTGAAGGGACCTCTGGTGTTTTAGGAGATTAGAGGCATAGGTGTGATGTCATTGAAACCTGGGCTTTTCATTGTTTTTTTGTCTCCACCAATCTGCTGGTAAGGGAACACAACCCACTTGTCTGGACTGGTCTAACAGGACTCGAGGAAAGGACATTGACTGGTAAGTAAAATGTCACCATCTCTCTCTCTGACTAGTCATTTAATGCCTTATGCATACCCCTCCAGCTGAACCCTCTGCTGACTGAATACTCACCTTCTAGGAGTCTCCACTAAACAGACAGCTTGATAAGAACTTACCTCAGTATTTTATTACCTGGCTCCACACCTATGGAACGCGCCCCCCCCCCCCAAAATATCTTAGAAGAACTTGAGTTCAGAAAGGCCTATGAAATTGAAGTTGCCTATGGCCAGCCTGATCACGGTGGGAGTATAGACAGCTACCTACCCCCCCTTGTTTCCCTTCTCCTATTTATTATAATTTTTTACTTTTTCTAATATGCTTTTCCTTTATTTTTCTATTATTTTAACTTTGTGTTTGGTTTTTATATTGTAAACTACCCTGCTGTGCTGTGATAAAGCGGTATATCAAACCTGAAATAAATTACAAACTATATAGAGATGACTTCACCTATGTGAAACAGGGTCCACCTTTATGTATGTTATAGATCACTTTCCTTTGTAAAAGTTCAACTCAGAGTGGTTTACAGCAAGCAAAATTAAAACAACAAAATAGTGCATCAAGTAAAATATGCAGTAAATTAATACTAAAGAAGAACAACTGACCAAACTTGCTTACTATGGATGAGCAAACTATTAATGCAGCTGCTGAAGTGATGCACATAATACAGTTTATTTAAAAACAAAAACAACGTTCCATAAGTCTTTGTGATGCTGTGGTGAATGCAGAACTGTGAATTGGGATTTGTAATTGGTTAAAAGATAGAAAACAGAGTAGGGCTATATGGTCAATTTTCTCAATACAGAAGGGTGAATAGCGGAGTACCCCGGGGATATTGGCTGGGCCTGCTGCTTTTTAACATATTTACAAATGATCTGGAAATGGGAATAATGAGTGGCATGATCAAATTTGCAGATGAGACAAAATTATTCAAAGTTCTTAAAACACAAGAGGATTGTGAAAAACTGCAAGAGGAGCTTGAAAAATTGGAAGACTAAGCGTCCAAATTGCTGGACAAGTGCAAAGTTGTATACTTAGGAAAGAACAACCCAAACTATGGTTCCACATTAGGAACCACCACCCAGGAAAAGGATCTAGACATCATCGTGGATAGTACTTCAAACACTGCCTAGTAAGCATATGTGGCCAAGAAAGCAAATAGACCGCTAGGAGTCATAAGAAATGGAGAATAAAACCAAGGATATTCTAATGCTTCTGTATCGCTCCATGGTGCAACAGCACCTTGAATATTGTGTGCAATTTTGGTCGCCATATTTTAAAAAGGATATGGCAGAATTAGAAAAAGTACAGAGAAAACCCACCAAAATGATAAAGTGGGATGGAAGGGATACCCCTATGAGGAAAGGCTTAAAAGGTTAGGGCTCTTTAGCTTGGAAGAGAGGGGCTATAAAATGAGTGGAGTAGAATGGATGAACATAAATTGGTTGGCTATTTAATCCTCCAAAAAGCATAAAGACTAGGGAACATGAAATGAAGCTACAATGTAATGTAAGACTGAGTGAAAACATATTTTCCCCTGATTAAAGTGTAATCAGTCTGGAATTCATTACTGGAAGATGTAGTGAAAGCTATTAGTATAGCTGTGTTTAAAAGAGATTTGGACAGGTTCCAAGAGGAAAAATCCATAAACCATTATTAAATTTGACTGAGGAAGACTAACCATCAGTATTTGGAAAAACTTAGAGAAGCTAGATAAGTAGTCAGGAAAGCAAAGATATTAAAAGAAAAAGAAATAGCCAATGCAATAAAATGGGGTGTTGCAACATTATAGGAGGAAGTGCAAAAGTGGTATTTTCAGATTCAAGGATGAAGGGGAGGAATATGTAGAAGCTGATGTGGATAAAGTGTAATTGCTTAAATGTTTTTCTGTTTTCAGATGAAGGGACAGGAGCAAGACCTCAGAAAACACCAACAAATAGGAAAAGAAGTGAAGGGGCTCTTGAACAATTTTCAGAAGACTGTGTTTGTGAGGAACTAGCTAAACTATAAAAGTAGACAAAGCAATGGGGCTGGATGGGATATATCCAAGAGTATTGAAGGAACTTAGGGAAGTTCTAGCGGCTCCACTATCTGATCTTTTTCAGTGCTGTTTTAGAGTCTGGCGTGATCCCAGAGGACTGGAGAAAGGCACATGTGTGGTCCCTTTTCACAAAAACAGAAGTAAGGATGAGGTTGAGAATTATTGGCCAGTTAGTCTGACCTCTGTGGAGAGTAAATTTAATGGAAATGCTTCTAAAACAGAATGAGGTTTCTGGAGTCCAATGGATTACAGGAAACAAGGCAGCATAGATTTATTAGAGACAGGTTTTGTCAGACAAATCTGATTGAGTTCTTTGACTAGGTGATCAGAAAGTTGGACTGAGGAGAGCCCTAGATGTGGTGTACTTAGATTTCAGTATTTATTTATTTATGTATTTATTTAATTAACAGGCTTTGTATACCGCCTTATTCAATTCAAGGAGGTTCATATGGAACAAACATAGCAATAGGCTTTTACATAGAACAGGGAGTAGAAACTTGGAGGAGTATATGGGATAGTAGATACATTTAACAATGGTTAACTATGTACAGTAACATTGTTGCAATGAGGTGCTATGGCTACATTTATCAGTTGTCAATTTCATACATCTGTAATGTCTCTTCAGCTGTTATACTAGGTGGGACCATAGTAATCTCCAGGAACTAGCAGGAATGTAGTCTTCACTTATGGGTATCGTCGGTACCGATGGAGCCCGCGTAGGAACGCTTCCCAGCATCCAATAGGAAAGCTTTTGGGAGCATCCCACAGTGCATACGTGCTGCCTTCCCGCCTCTGTACCTCTCTCACTTCAGTTCTTTGTTTTCCGCAGAGCCAACAGGACACGGTACCCTGTCACCGCAGAAAATCTACCTTATTTCTTGTTTTTTGTGGTTGCGTCTGCCTTCATTTGACGCCTACTGGTACTGCCGGTTCTCTTCTTCTTTCTTTAAAAAAATTTTTTTTTTTCTTCAGGGTTTTTCCCTATTTCTGGTGCTAGGTGCCATTTTGGGCACCAGTCCCATTTTTTTACTTCAAGCATGGAGAAACCAGCCAGTGGTTTAAAAAAAATGCTTAAAATGTGGTACCATCTCCGTCACCGACACCCATGATTGGTGTCTAAAATGTTTGGGTCCTGAACATTGTCCAACGGAGTGTCTCTCCTGCACGAGGATGACCAAGAGGGGCCAGCAGAATAGAGCTACAAAACTCTGTACCCTTTTTTGCCTCCGACATGATGTCTCAGTTGCATCGACGTCTTCCAGGGCTTCATCTTCCTCCCATGGATCTCAGGTAACCAAAAGTAAAACTAGCTGGTCCTCAAAGGGAAAATCTCCTTCGAAGTATCGAGATGCCTCGGGCATTTCCCTCAAGGATACTTCACCGGCAAAACAGCCCCAGTGGGAGTCTTCAAGCTCCAAAGCATTAACGGGGCTCCAGGATGTTCCAGAGGTCTCGACCTCTGCGGAACTACTGGTGCCATGCTCTGGGGTCGTGGCCACATCCACCAGTACCAGCACCCAGGCATCGGCAGGAGCGATGGATCACAGAATCCTCGCTATTGAACGCAGTCTAGCGGTCCTCTTAGCAGCCTCAGTACCGCTAAGACCGCAACAGACGGTTCCACAGGTATCGGTACCGACAACACCTGCTTCGACAGGACTGCTTCCCCCCATGCCAATGTCCGGTATTGGGGATCAGGAACCGAGACACTTTGGTACCGACACCATGCGTCACAGGAGCACCCGGTGCTTGAGTCTTCCGATGACTCAGATTCACTCTGGTACCGGTAGAATCATCAATTAGAAGATTCAACTCCCTCTCCTCAACGCAGGATGTCTCTTCCAGAGGATATGTCCTTCCAGGACTTCATACGTGATTTAGCAAAAGGCCTTGCAATCACTGTGATTCCAGAAAAAGAACCTAGGGCAGAGGAATTAAGAATTCTACAATACCCTATGGCTCCAAAGGAAGCAGCTATGCTTCCCAGTCACAAGATCTTACATGATCTGATGTTGAGCATGTGGGAGACTCCTTTAACAATATCTTCACAATCCCGACGCCTGGACACTATGTACCGAGTGCCAAGTTGTCCTGGTTTTCAAAAAACTGTCACACACCATTCAATAGTAGTGGAATCAGCTATGCGAAGAATCAAGAGTACAAAAACACACTCTTCTAATCCTCCAGGCGAATCCAGGACACTCGATGCCTTTGGCCATCGATGTTTTCAATCCTCCATGCTGGGAGCCAGGATCAGTTCCTACATTCTGTATATAGGAATATTCCTGGAAGAAGTCACAAAAGACTTAGAGCTCATTAGTCCTTCTGTCTCAGAGGAAAAAAGAGCAGACTACCTTATTCTGGTCAAACATGCCCAGAATGTCTCTAAATTCATGAACCGTGCTACCTTTGATTGTTTTGAATGTCTTAGCAGAACCTCTGCTATATCCATAGGAGCACATCGTATTGCTTGGCTTCAAGCATCAGACTTGGAACGGTGGTTGCAAGAAAAGCTGGGAAACATTCCTTGCACAGGAGAAAATCTCTTTGGTAAGGACTGGCAGGACAAGCCAATCCAGCAAAAAATAAAACATTCAAGAAACCTTTTTTCAGTAAGAAAGAAGTCTTACCAATCTTACACCCATCAAACTCACTGTCCACTTCATGTTTCCCAAAAGGGACAACACTGTCCACTTCATGTTTCCCAAAAGGGACAACAGCAGAATAGACAGCAGAAAAAGCCATAAGCTCAAAAAGCTCAACCGGCTCAACAGACCCAGCCCCCTCAGGGTCTTTGACTTCCACCTAGAGAACTTAGTCATAATGCCCCTAAAAGGTCCTGAACCCTTGACCATTCCAGGCAGACTATGCCATTTTGTCAAAAGATGGCAACAAATAACATCAGAAAATTGGACTGTCCATTGTAAGATTGGGATACAAGCTTCATTTCCACAACTTGCCCCCACCTACAATTCTGAAGACAGTTCAATTCTCAGGGCCCTGCCACTGACCTCTTGTGGCAGGAGGTCACGTCGCTTCTAGCTCAAGGAGCAATCAAAGACATGCCCACATCCCAACAGGGGACAGGGTTCTACTCCCCCTATTTTCTTATTCCGAAGAAGACAGGGGGACACAGGCCTATACTAGACCTCAGAGAATTAAACAGGTATTTGTTCCGAGAAAAGTTCAAGATGATCTCCCTCGGAACACTTTTACCATACTTTCCAAGTCTAGATTGGCTATGTGCTCTAGATCTAAGAGGTGTGTACACGCATATTCTCATCCACTCAGATCACAGGAAGTTCCTTCGATTAATGATCCAAGGAAGACACTTCCAGTGCAGAGTTCTTCCTTTCGGACTAGCCTCTGCTCCAAAAGTCTTCACAAAATGCAAGGCAGTGGTAGCAGCATTTATGAGGACTCTGGGAATATTCGTCTTCCCTTACTTAGCCGATTGGCTCATTTGAGCATCGACAGCTCCAGAGGCCAGCTTCGCTCTCTCTCAAGCAATGACAATTCTTCAATACTTGGGACTGGTCATAAACCTCCCAAAATCTCACCTCACCCCCTCTCAATCTCTAGAATTCATAGTGGCTCGTCTAGTCACACGGCAGTCAAAGGCTTTCCTGCCCCAGCCACGCTGTCTACGTATAATACAACTGGCATCTCAAGCATCTATGAAGGTATTCCTTACTGCTCGGGAGATGCTTCAACTGCTGGGACACATGGCATCCACTGTCCATGTGGTTCCCTATGCGCGCCTCCACATGCGAGCAGCACAGTGGACCCTTTCCTCTCAGTGGTCAGAAGCCTTGGGTTGACTAACAGACAAAATCAGAACTACCACATGTCTGATTTCATCCCTACAATGGTGGCAATCCCTGGAAAACCTCCTTGTAGGCTCTCCTTTCCAGCAGCTTCTATGCCAAACCACTCTGACGACAGATGCGTCCAAGGTGGGTTGTACGATCTCTCCACTCAGTCTTTGGACCTCACAGGAGGTTTCCCTTCACATAAACCACCTAGAACTGAAAGCCATTTTCAATGCTATTCAAGTCTTTCAGGGCCATCTCAGCAACAAAACAGTATTGGTCCAAACCGGCAATCAGGTAGCTATGTTCTGTGAACAAGCAAGGCGGAACAGGCTCTCTGTCGCTATGCAACGAAGCTTTGCAAATATGGGCCCTCGCCAGAGAGTTACAAATTCACCTGTTTGCAGTATACTTTCCGGGCATTCAAAACTTGTGGGCAGACAAACTCGGTCAAATACTGCTGCCACACGAGTGGTCCCTCCACTCATACCAGCTTGCTTGAGTGTTTCGAATCTGAGGAACACCAGATATAGACCTCTTTGCAAGTCCACAGAATGCCAAACTTCCCCAATTCTGTTACAGAATTCTGGCTCAAAACTGTCAGGCAAGAGATGCTTTCCTACTCCACTGGGGACAGGACTTCCTCTATGCCTTCCCACCCATTCCCTTCATTCCCAAAATTTTATTCAAACTTCAGAGAGACGGAGGTTGTATGATACTCATAGCTCCACGTTGGCCACGGCAAACATGTATCCTCTTCTTCTGTGTGTCTCTCTCAAACCACTCCTCTGGAGTTGGGGAATGCTCCAGATCTCCTGTCGCAGGAGAACGGATCTTTACTGCATCCCAATCCCCAGTCCCTACACTCAGGGCCTGGTTACTGAAAGCCTAGAATTCCAGGATGTTAACCTTTCTCAACAAGTAAAGGATATCCTAGCTTCCAGAAAACCCCCCACAAGACGTTCCTAAACTTTCAAGTGGAAAAGGTTCTCTATCTGGTGTTCACAAAAGGGACTTAACCCCCTTTTAGTACCTGTAGAGTTGCTACTAGAGTATCTTCTACAATTATCAACTTCTGGTCTGAAGACCAATTCAATTAGGGTCCATCTTAGTGCTGTTGCTGCTTTTCATAAACCTTTCGATGGACAACCTATTTCCTCTCATCCACTTATATCAAGATTTATGAGAGGCCTACTTTTAACAAAACCTCCCATTAAACTACCACCGGTGGTATGGGATCTGAATCTTGTTCTTGGTCAGCTTATAAAACCGCCCTTTGAACCTTTAGCCACTTCAGACCTAAAGTTTCTTTCATGGAAAGTTTATTTTCCTAATTGCCATCACTTCTGCAAGATGCATTAGTGAACTACAGGTGTTAGAAGCTGACACTCCTTATACAAAGTTTCACCATTAAAGTAGTCCTCGGGATTCATCCTCACTTTCTGCCAAAGGTGGTTTCGCCTTTTCATTTAAACCAGTCGGTTTATCTTCCTATATTCTTCCCTAGGCCTCATGCCTCCAGTGCAGAAAGGAATCTTCACACATTGTATTGTAAAAGAGCCTTAGCTTTTTATCTCCAAAGATCTAAGCCACATAGAAAATCTTCTCAGCTTTTTGTGGCTTCCATTTTCTAAAGGAACTCTGTCAAATTGGATTGCAGATTGCATATCCTATACATATCAGAGTAAGGGACTTTCTCTCGAAGGCCATGTCACGGCTCACAATGTGAGAGCAATGGCAGCCTCAATGGCTAACCTTTGTTCTATCTCTATTGATGACATCTGCAAAGCAGCCACTTGGACTTCGGTACATACCTTCACAGCCCACTATTGCTTAGACAAGGACTCCCGTCGGGATGCCTCGTTTGGCCAGGCTGTTGTACAACATCTCTTCCATACTTAATACAACTCCTACCCATCATCCACAGTTTGGATGCCTAAGGTCCATGGGAGGAAGCATGACCCATCTCACCTGGGTTCGCAGCCAGCTGGGGTCACCCCTTGGCATCTTTCAGCTGGGGAGTCCCCATATGTGAAGACTACATTTCTGCTTGTTCATGGAGATAACCTGCAACAGGCGATCTCCGGGAACAGCAGGAATTTTAGTCCCCACAACCCACCCACCTCCCCTAGGAGTTTGTCTCTATCTCTCTCTTTCTCTACTTCTCTCCTTTGGTCTCAGCTATAAACTCAACTGAAGTGAGAGAGGTACAGAGGCGGGAAGGCAGCACGCATGCGCTGTGGGATGCTCCCAAAAGCTTTCCTATTGGATGCTGGGGAGCGTTCCCACGTGGGCTCCATCTGTACCAACAATACCCATATGTGAAGACTAAATTCCTGCTGTTCCCGAAGATCACCTGTTACAGGTGAGTAACTACACTTTCTAGGAATAGGTGGATCTTGATGGCTCTTCTAAAGTCAAGTAGGTCTTTGCTTGTGTTGAGGCCAGGTAGATGATTCCAAAGTTGGGGAGCATACAGAGAGAAGGCTCTGGTGCAGGTGAATTGTTTTGATGATCTGTAGT
Organism: Ichthyophis bannanicus; assembly: GCA_033557465.1. Lineage (NCBI taxonomy): Eukaryota > Metazoa > Chordata > Amphibia > Gymnophiona > Ichthyophiidae > Ichthyophis > Ichthyophis bannanicus. Next base: position 19,511,591 of record CM066037.1, on the reverse strand, counting down.
TTGTTGGGGTTTCGATGATGTTAGTGTCTGTACTTGTTCTTGTTGTAATTGATTTCTGGATCAATGGTTGAAGAGTCGGTGGGGATAGATTATTTAATATTTTGAAGATTATTAATATGCTTTTGTACTTAGCATGCACAGCAACAGGGAACCAGTGTAGTTGGTTAAGTGATGGTGTTATATGATTGTATTTTGCAGTTCCTGTTATGATACTCACTGCGGTGTTTTGCACAAGTTGCAGCGGGAGAGTTGTTTTCTTTGGGAGTCTGTGATATATTATATTACAGTAATCAATATAGGAGTTAGTATGGCCTGACATACAGTTCTGAAGTCATTGTCTGATAGTAGTCGTTTAAGTTTGTGGAGGGTCCTCAACTTGTGGTAGGCTGATCTGGTTGTCTTTTTTTTGTGTGGCTGGAAGCTGAGTTGTTGGTCAAAAGTAATTACAAGATATCTGACCCCTCTTTTTTTTGTTTAGGGTGTAATTAAGTATCTTTTGAGTGAGTCTGGTGGAGAGAATTTAGTATTTCTGGTGATATGGATCATTTCAGATTTTAGTAAAGCCTTGACACTATTCCACACAGGCGACTTTTATAAATATATTGAGCACTCTAGGGATGGACCCTAAAATGATTGGGTTAGAAATTGGTTGAGTGGGAGGTGACGAAGGGTACAGATGGGGCTCTTTCTGAGGAGAAGGTTACCAGTGGTGTGTCACAGGATCTGTCCTTGGTCCAATTCTTTAATATTTTTGTTAATGATATTGCGGAAGGGCTGTCTGATAAGGTTTGCCTCTTTTGCGGATGATACCAAAATCTGCAATAGAGTGTAGATACCCAGGAAGGAGTAGATAAAATGAGGAGGGACCTGGCTAAGCTTGAAGAATGGTTGAGAATTTGGTAGCTGAGATTTAATGCTAAAAATGCAGGTTCATACATTGGGGCTGCAAAAATCCAAAGGAGTGGTACAGGGTGCCTGCATGCTGAAGCTCTGAGGAAACAAGTGGAGGAACTCAGAGAGGAGGTGGCGAGGCTGAGGAGCATTCAAGACAGTGAGAAGTACATTGATGAGATGCTTCTTGCAGCAACCAGGCTCTCCAGCACAGGAGAAGATGGGTGCCAACAGAATGTCGATGGTTGGACAAAAGTCACCAGAGCCTGCAAAATCACCAATCCAACTTCTCCAGCCCTTGAATTGAAGAACCATTATGCAGCCCTGGAAGTAGAGGAGGTGAAAGCATCCCTGGAAAGGGAAGAACCAGAGTTCAAGTACCCCATAGTTGCGGAATCAGTGACCAGAAGGAAACGAAGGGTAGTGGTGGTTGGAGACTCTCTTCTGAGGGGTACTGAGGCGTCCATCTGCCGACCAGACTTGATGTCCAGAGAGGTATGCTGTCTGCCTGGTGCCAAGATCCAAAATGTTACGGAGAGTTTGCCAAGACTCATCAAGCCCACTGACTATTACCCAATGTTGCTAATCCATGTTGGAACAAATGATACTGCCAGGTATACCTCGGAACGTATCAAAAGTGACTTCATGGCTCTGGGACAGAGGGTGAAGCAGGTAGGTGCACAGGTGGTGTTCTCTTCAATCCTCCCTGTTGAGGGTAAAGGCCAAGGCAGAGAGGCTCGCATCCTGGAGATTAATGCATGGCTGCGTGGATGGTGTCTTCGAGAGCGTTTTGGTTTCCTAGACCATGGGATGCTGTTCCAAGGGTTGCAGAGCAGAGATGGCATCCATCTGTCCAAGAAAGGTCAGCGCATCTTTGGTAGTAGACTGGCTAATCTACTGAAGAGGGCTTTAAACTAGATTCGTTGGGGATGGGTGAAGAAAGCCCCCAGGTAAGTGAAAGCCCCCAGGTAAGTGATACATTAAATACCTTTATGGAAATGGGTAACAGGGGTAAAATATGGAAAGCAGTGTGTATTAATGCCCGTAGCATGGGAAATAAGATCTCTGAAGTTGAAGCTTTGGTGGGAGTGGCTGACTTGGATTTAGTGGCAGTTACAGAAACATGGTTCACAGAAAACCATGACTGGGATGTAACTATACCTGGCTATACTTTATTCAGAAAGGACAGGGTAGGAAGAAGGGGAGGAGGAGTGGCACTATATGTAAAAACTACTATTAAAGCTTTGGAATTAGAGCTTAAAAGGGAGAGAGGAGGCATTGTGGGTTAAACTAGAAAGAGGGAAAGAGAAATCTATTTGCATTGGTGTGCTATACAGACCTCCCTCACAAGAAGAAGAGGTGGACAGAGAGTTAATTGAAGGCATACGCAGCATTGCTAGGAAAGGGGAAGTGCTACTGCTAGGAGATTTCAATATGCCAGATGTTGATTGGCACATTCCTGCTGCAGTATCATCTAGGAGTAAGGAGATCCTGGATTCTCTACAGGGAGAACTATTCAGGCAATTGGTAACAGACCCCACACGTGAAGGGGCCATACTGGACTTGGTGCTTACCAATGGTGAAAGTGTTTCTGATGTTGTAGTGGGAGATCATTTTGCATCCAGTGATCACCAGATGGTGTGGTTCAGTATTAGGACTAGGGCTGTTAGAATCCATTCCAAGGTGAGGATCGTAGACTTTAGGAAGACTAACTTTGCGAAGATGGGCCAATATCTCAGGGAGTCGTGAGTGGGATGGGAACAGCTGGGGGATGTAGAAAAACAGTGGGCAAAACTGAAAGGGGGTATTTTAAAGGCAACCAACCTTTTTGTTAAAAAGGTAAATAAAGGCAAAAGGAACAGGAGACCGCTGTGGTTTTCGAAGGAAGTAGCTGAAAAAGTGAAGAAAAAGAGGGAGGCCTTCATGAAATACAAGAGATCACAGAGAGAGGAAGACAGGCATCTGTATTTGGAAAAACTTAGAGAAGCTAGCAAAGTAGTCAAGAAGGCAAAGATTCAAAAGGAGGAGGAAATAGCCAATGCAATAAGATGGGGGGATAAGACATTTTTCAGATATATTAGTGAGAAGAGGAAGGGCAAAAGTGGTATTGTCAGACTCAAGGGTGCAGGGGGGGAATATGTAGAAGCTGATAAGGATAAAGCGGAATTGCTTAACAAATATTTTTGTTCTGTGTTCACAGATGAAGAACCAGGAGCAGGACCTCAGAAAACACCCACAAATAGGAACAGAAGCGAGGGACATCTTGAACAATTTTCAGAAGACTGTGTTCGTGAGAAACTAGCTCAACTTAAAGTAGACAAAGCGATGGGACCGGATGGGATACACCCTAGAATACTGAGGGAACTTGGGGACGTTCTAGCAACTCCACTGACTGACCTTTTCAATGCCTCATTGGAGTCGGGAGTGGTGCCAAAGGACTGGAGAGAGGCTCATGTGGTGCCTTTACACAAAAGCGGTAGTAAGGATGTGGTTGAAAACTACAGGCCGGTTAGTTTAACTTCAGTGGTAAGTAAATTAATGGAAACGCTGTTGAAAGAGAAAATAGTGAGGTTTCTGGAGTCCAGCGGATTACAGGATCCGAGGCAGCATGGATTCACCAGAGGCAGGTCTTGTCAGACAAATCTGATTGATTTCTTTGACTGGGTGACCAGGGAGTTGGACCGCGGGAGAGCTCTAGATGTGGTGTATTTAGATTTCAGTAAAGCCTTTGACACTGTTCCTCACAGGCGACTTATAAACAAACTGAGCACCCTAGGGATAGACCCTAAAGTTACTGCTTGGGTTAGAAATTGGTTGGGTGGGAGGCGACAAAGAGTACAAGTAAATGGAGCTCACTCTGAGGAGAAGGATGTTACCAGTGGTGTGCCCCAGGGATCTGTCCTTGGTCTGATTCTTTTTAACATCTTTGTTAGTGATATAGCGGAAGGGCTGTCTGGTAAGGTTTGCCTCTTTGCGGATGATACCAAAATCTGCAATAGAGTAGACACCCAGGAAGGTGTAGATAACATGAGGAGGGATCTAGCTAAGCTTGAAGAATGGTCTAGAATTTGGCAACTGGGATTTAATGTTAAAAAATGTAAGTCATGCATTTGGGCTGCAGCAATCCAAGGGAGCAATACAGTATAGGAGGTGAAGTACTTTTGTCCACTAAAGAAGAGCAGGACCTAGGCGTAGTTGTGTCCGATGATCTTAAAGTAGCTAAACAGGTAGAAAAAGCGACGGCAAAAGCTAGAAGGATGCTTGGGTGCATACGGAGAGGAATGGCTAGCAGAAAAAAGGAGGTGATAATGCCTCTGTATAAGTCTTTGGTGCGACCTCATTTGGAGTATGGTGTGCAATTCTGGAGACCGCACCTTCAAAAGGATGTGAACAGGATGGAGTCGGTGCAGAGGGTTGCTACTAAGATGATTAGTGGTCTTCATTATAAAGCATATGAGGACAGACTTAAGGATCTTAATATGTACACCTTAGAGGAAAGGCGGGATAGAGGTGATATGATTGAGATGTTTAAATACCTCCGTGGCATAAATGTTCAGGGAGAGAGCCTCTTTCAATTTAAAGCAAGTTCTGCGACGAGGGGACATGGGATGAGGGTGAAGGGAGATAGATTCAGGAGTGATATGTGGAAATATTTCTTTACGGAAAGAGTAGTGGATCCGTGGAATAGTCTCCCAGTGGAGGTGGTAGAGATGAGGACAGTAACTGAATTCAAAAAAGCATGGGACCAACACAGAGGATCTCTAAAGGTAAAAAGTGGACTGTTGTTGTTGTTATGGAAGGACAGACTAGATGGGCCTTGTGGTCTTTTTCTGTCATCATGTTTCTATGTTTCTAATATAAAGGGTGAAGTACTTCTGTCCACGAAAGAACGGGACCTGGATGTGATTTGTTTCCAATGATCTTAAAGTGGATAAACAGGTAGAAAAAGAAAGTGAAAGCCATAAGGATGCATAGGAAGAGGAATGGCCAGCAGAAAAAAGTTGGTGACAGTGCCTCTGTATAAGCCTTTGAGACCTCATTTGGAGTGTTATGTGCAATTCTGGAGACTATGCCTTTAAAAGAATATAAAAGGATAGTCAATGCAGAGGGTGGCTATCAAAATGGTCAGTGGTCTTAGTTGTAAACCATATGGGGACAGACTTAAAGATCTCAATATGCATACTTTAGAGGAAGAGTGGGATGTAAATAAGAGAATGTAAATAAGAGGCGATATGATAGAGACATTTAAATACCTCCATGACATAAATGCACAGAAGAGCCTCTTTCAATTTGAAAATAAGTTCTGCAACGAGAGGACATAAGATGAGATTGAAAGGGGATAGACTCATGAGTAATATGCAGAAAATTTCTTTACAGAAAGAGTGGTAGATGCGTGGAATAGTCTTCCAGTGAAGGTAGTAGAGATGAGGACAGTATGTGAATTACATAGTTCTCTAAAGGAAAAAAGGGGACTATAGTAGTTGATATGGAAGGGCAGACTAGATAGGCCATATGTTCTTTTTCTGCTGTCATGTTTCTCTGGGGAAATCTCAAGAGTAAGCAGTAGATAAGTAATATGGAGTCTTTCTGCCTTTTGGAAACCTGACAGGTACTTGTGACCTGGATTGGCCACTGTTAGCAATAGGACACTGGGTTTGATGGACCTTGGGTCTAACCCAGTAAGGCATTTCTTATGTGAGATGACTGTCTGCCTTATCTGCCACCAGACCTGTCCAGAATGGATGGGTTAGGTCCTCTCTGCCCATGGGACAGTGATGCAAGAAAAGGTTGTCTCTTGTAGATGGTAGAAGGGCCTACTGTGCCTGGTAACTTCCAATGGACTCTTTGGAGGAGGCTATTGTCAATTACAGGCATCCTTTATTTAGGTATTGTTAGTGGACAGCATTATGCAAGGAGTAATTCTGGACCATCCTTACCAGAGCATTTAGCTCATTTGGGCGTTTTGGGAGACCAGAGTTTATAGCAACAGTGCGACAGTTGTGGACGTTTAGTTGGACTTTTGTTAGGTTGTCAACTTGGATAAGGGAAAACTGGAGCATTCACACAATTTGAAAGAACGCCATCTCTGTATCGATACTTGAAAGGGTATGGAAGAATTAATTTGTAGGATCCACTGAGGGCTCTGTTCATGAAGATGGCTCATCAGACATATAGTTAGCCATAGGCACTGGGGTCTGTGGTTTGCACAATTGGCTTAGTAGTTTGGAAAGAAATCCTCATACAGTAGTTACAAACATCACTGAACAGGTAGTAGATGCAGTGATGTGGCTACAATGTTAGTCTCCCATAGACTTTACTAGCCAATGTCAGATTGATGGAGTGGTTGCAGCTTACAGCTCAGATTCAAAAATTAATTTGAGTTGCCCCACCTGAGTGATGTGAAAATGGGTGTCAGTTTGGCCTTCTGGAGAACCCATTGTCAGGACCATGTGGTTCAGGGTTAATGGTTAGTCTCCCAGGCCAAATGGTCAGTAAACTGGTTTATGGTTTATTTAAAAAACTTGATATGCTGCCTCTCACAATCAAAGGAGTTTACAATAAAATGAATTCTCCGGGAACAAGCAGGAAGTCTGTCCTCACATATGGATGATATTGGCACCGACTGAGTGCTCGCAGAAGCATCCCCCCAGCTTTCAATGAAAGCCTTTGGGAGATATCACCACGCATGCATGCTATCTTACTCGGTCTCCTTTTTTCCACGGAGTCCTTCAGATGTCATCTGGCTTGTCCCCAGAAAAAGTTGATTATTTTGTTCCTTGAGTTTCCAACTTGCCTCTGGTATTGCAACGGTACTCTTCCCGCCTACCAACATCAGTGCCTCGGTGTCAGTTTTGGTTTTGTAATTTTCCTTTTCTTTTTTTTTTTTTTTCTTATTCTGGTGCCTTTGCGCCCTTTTTTCTCCCACTGGCAGCCTAGAGGGTCTTTGACCTCGCAGGAATACTTTTTTCTCCCATGGCTACCAGTGGTTTTAAGAAGTGTAATCGGTGCTCCAAAATCATGTCTTTGACCAAAACAAACGACTGCTGTCTTCGTTGCCACGGGCCAGACCATGACCTGGCAGCCTGCAGTCTAAGCATGAGGATGGTCCAGCAAGGCCCTCAAGAGCTGCCAGCAGCAGCATGACAAGTCTTTTTTGTTTGTGTTGGGTTTTTCCCCCCCCCCCCCGAGTCCCCAGTACCTCCCAAGCCAGGACCTCGTCTGAGGCCCCGACACCTCGGGCAGAGCTTTCCAAGCCTGAGTCTCGTTGTGGGTCCCTCAGAAAGGGGTTCTTCCTTGAGGGAACCCAGAAAGAAGAAACCCTCGAAGGCAGCGTCCTTGGATGGTTCTGACCGGCCGGGAGCTGCCTGGTCCCGTAGTCTGAGGCGCTCTTCCGAGGCATTGGAGAAGGAGTAACCCACAAAGGTCCCCCGGAAGGATCCCACCTCAGACCGGCCTCGGTCCCCAGACACTATCCTCATCAAGGATTCCCCGTCGGGTCAGAGTCCCTCTGTGCCTGCACCGAAGGCTGTGGAGCCTTCTGGGCTGGAGTCCAGAATGGCGGCCCTGGAGCGAAGTTTGTCAGCCTTCATGGACCAGCAGCACGGGCGCTGTTGTCCGATTCGATCGGTTCATCTGCCCCGACCACCGGCCGTCGATGTCCAAGACGTCCCTGGAGGCCAAGCCGATCCTTGATATCCTTCGGCCTCCAGTCAATCCTCGGCCGAGGTTACGCTCTCAGTCCCACTCAGTGGGACAGAGGTCATCCCTGGCAAGTCTACTGTGTGCTGGCTGTGGAGCATCAGTGCCTCCGATGCCTGCGGAACAGCCCTCGGACGAGTCCTCCACGGACTACTCAGAGTGGGAGACGGAGGACGAGGAGTCCCCCGATATCTGTTGCCTCCATGATATCCCTTCCGATTCCCTCGTGTCCGGAACCTCAGTAGCGGTCCCCACCCAAGGACATGGGCGGCTTGGACTTTCTCAAGGACATATCCAAGGCCCTGGCATTCCTGACAGAGTTGGAGGAGGACCCTCGGGTAGATGAGTTAGAGATCCTCCAGTATGAGGCCCCTCCACAGGAATCGCTAACGGTACCCATCCCTCCCATCCTGGAACAGCTCATGCTCCTCCGCATGTGGGAGACACCGGCTACGGTACCGGTGGGTGAGCAGACAGATCGACACGATGTATCGAGTCTGCCGGAGCCCGAGCTTCCAGAAGTCATAACTGCCGTATAACTCCATGGTGGTGGAGTCGGCCATGTGTCAGCTGAAAAGCCAGAAGACGCACTCCCCACACCTTGGACACCCTTGGTAGAAAGTGCTACCAGGGCTCAATGTTCCTCTGCCGCATCCAGGCCTACCAACTGTACATGGGCATGTACCTGAGAGACCTGGCGAAGGAACTCTCCAGGTTCTTGGCTGATCTCTCCGAGGAACCCTTGCAGTGCTTCAAGAGCCTGGCCAAGGCCATCCGTGAGTGCTCCAAATTTGTCTCGAGCGGCCTATGATGGGTTAGAGTCGGAGGCCTGGGTAGCTACGGCGGGCATCGGTGCATGCCGCCAAACTTGGCTTCAGTCGTCTGATCTCGAGCAGTGGGTTCAGGACAAACCTGATAGGGCAATTTCATTATCTGCTCCAACCTAAAGGATTTCCGCAAATCCCTTAAGACTTTTATTCATGGAATTTTATGACCAAGTAGCTTATGAACTCCATTAAATATCCATGAATGTATATAGTACAAATAGGCTTTTATGTATTACATTATCCCTTTGTATGTTATGTCATCCCTTAGTCAATGTAAACCCATTTTGTGTAATCACCACTTTGATTGTAGGAAAAAGTGGTACACAAATCTGGATAAATAAATAAATAAACCTATTGATGTCTCATGCCAAGGGGAGAACCTCTTTGTCTCCAGCTCGGCAGCCTTGTCGGTCATGGGTTTGCCAGCGTATATGACGAGGACCAGGCTCTCTAAGAAGACCACTGCCCCTCCCTGATGGAAGGGCTCGGGTAAAAAGCCCTTTTACCCGAGGAAGGGGGAGCTGCTTACCAAAACTACCCACCTTATCAGGCCTCCCCGGCTCCCCAACAGGGTCAGCAGGCCAAGGGACATGTGCACGGCCCACGTAAGCAGAAAGCTCCAAAACCCCAGGCACAGGCACCAGCCCCAGCCCAGCCAGAGGTGAGTTTTTGACTCCTTGAGCATAGCCTCTCTACCCCGAGGAGGTCAGCAGACCACAGGGGGATGCCTGGCCCTCTATGCCCAGAGATGGATGGCTATCATCACCGATTCCTGAGGGTAGTCAGGGAGGGTTATCACCTCCATCTGGCTCACACCTCCCTCTTATTTCCTGGGAGAGCCCCTCTGGTCTCCCCTCCACTGGGACCTTCTCCTGAAGGAGTTGGCAGGCCTTCTAGAGGACAAGGCAGTGGAACCGGTGCCCCACCACCTCAGGGACAAGGATTTCTACTCCAGATACTTCCTCATCCCAAAGGGGACTGGGGGCCTAAGGTCCATACTTGACCTGCGCAACCTCAACAAATTCCTGGTGAGGGAGAAGTTCAAGATGCTCTCCCTTGGAACATTGCTGCCCTAGACCTCAAGGATGCTTATATTCACCTCCTCATCCTCCCCAACCACAGGCAGTACCTGCAGTTCATAGTAGGGGGCAGGCACTTTCAATACAGAGTGCTCCCCTTCAGTCTAGCCTCTGCCCCACGGGTCTTCACAAAATGCCTGGCAGTCATGGCCACCTTCTTCCGGCTCCAGGGGATCTTTGTTTTTCCCTACTTGGACAACTGGCTCATAAGGGGAGGCATAGCCTTGGATGTGCAGCAGGCCAATGCTCACACCATCCAGGTTCTGTAACACTTGGGCTTTGTCATAAACTACCCCAAGTCTCACCTCCTCCTGACACATTGCCTGGAGTTCATCAGAGCAAAGCTCGACACCCTCTAGTTGAGGGCTTCCCTGCCTAAGGACTGAGCAGATTGGCTCTGGTCCCTTGCTCGAGACGTACAGCACTGTCCCTCTGTGCCCGCCCAGCTTCTTCTGTGCCTCCTCGGGCACATGGCCTCCACGGTCCACATCACCCAGACGCTCGCCTCCACGGTCCAAATCACCCAGATGCTCGCCTCCACATGAGGACAATGCAGTGGTGTCTCTGGGACCAGTGATCTCGGGCCATGGGCCATCTCTGGGACCGAGTCTCTGTAACCTGCCAGTTGGCAGGCTTCCTGGACTGGTGGCAGTTGCCCCGGCATCTCGAAGCAGGCATGCCATTTCAGACCCCAAATTATTCGAGGGTCCTCACCGCAGACACCTCCCTACTCTGCTGTGGAGCCCACTGCGGATATCTCTGCACTCAGGGCAACTGGTCACCAGACGAGAGTACCCAGCAGATCAACCTCATGGAGCTCCGGGCCATACATCTTGCCCTGAATGTCTTCTGTCATCACCTACGTCACCAGCTGGTGCTGGTCCTGGTCCAGACAGACAACCAGGTGAATATGTTCTATGTAAACAAACAGGGGGGCGTGGGGTCTTGTGCCCTTTGTCAGGAGGCACTGGTCCTCTGCTCGTATGCAGTCCATCGGGACATCCTCCTGCGGGCAGTGTACCTGCCAAGTCAGGACAGCCTGCTGGCTGACAGGCTCAGCAGGGTTCTCCAGCCGCACAAGTGGCAGCTGGACCCCAGGGTAGCCAGTCGGCTTTTCAGTCTCTGGGTGGAACCCGTGATGGACCTGTTTGCCAGTCTGGACAACTTTCAATTGCCCCGCTTCTGCTCCCGGCAGGCCCACCCCTCCAGGATGGCAGCGGACACGTTTCTGGTCTCATGGGCAGAGGGCCTCATGTATTCCTTCCCTCTGCTGCTGCTGATTGCCAAGACCCTGTTCAGGACACTCTGAGACAGGGACTCACTTATCCTGATAGCTCCTTGGTGGCCCAGGCAGCCGTCGTTCCCGCTGCTTCTGAGGTTGGGGGTGGAGGTCCTCATCCCCCTGGGGACCGACCCTGGTCTTCTGTCCTAGGAAGGGTGGGGGGGGTTCTCCTGCAACCCAACCTCGGGTCCCTCTCGCTGACAGCATGGCTACTGAGAGGGTAACTCTGGCCCCTCAGCCTTCCGGTTGATGTGGAGAACATTTTGCTGGCCTTTTGCAAGGCCTCTACTAGAAAGGCTTACGCCCTGTGATAAGGAAGCTTATCATAGTTAAGGAAGGAGCTATAATAGAGATGAATTGGCTCTGAACAAGCAACCTGTCTTTGCTGGTAGAAATACTAAAACAGAATGTTTTCATAAAAGACTACCAGTCCCAGAATGCACCAGGTTTCAAACAGCCTCTAGAAGAGCTGAAGTGGGGAAACCTGTGTTCAATCAGGAGAGCTATGAGGTAATCCCCAATCACTCATCTCCAAGGGCAGGGCTTGATTCAGCACAGCTGAGCTGTGCTAGGGTGGAGTATCCCTCTAAACAAGTTAAAAGTAAAACATATTCTACACAGAATCAGTGGAGGATCAGGAAGCAGCAGCAGCCACAACGTGGAAGAAAGAAGAGAAAAACATCTTGGAGGTCTAAAGAAGGAGCCCATAGCAGTACGTGTGTTGGGAGTCATTCCAGAGGCAAGCATACTCCATTGGACTGGAGGAAGCCAGAGGAGTGGGGTTACAGAGCCAGGAATCCCCAGACGGCACCTTTGAGGGAGACTGCTGCATTTGGAAGGGGCCCTAAGACCAGTGCAAGAAGGTATGTGAAGAGAGACCCAGTGTCCAGGGATCTGGATTGGAAGGCTGGACATAAAAGCTGGATTACTTACTGGCCAGGATATCTGGAGAGGAAACCTAACAACAAAGGAAGCTCAGGTATGAACACTGATCTATGCCCTAGCTCTTCACTTGGGAGACAGCAGGGAAACAAGTATTGTCCTGAGAGTGCTCCATTAAGGAATTCCTCTGAGCCAGACCATGATATTGATTCTATGATAGTTGAAGAAGGAGAGATTTTAAATGATCAGAATGAATACATGGATTGCTCTCTGAATAAGCTGCTGTGGTAAAATACTTTCACAAATACAACAACCATCAAAAGGGAACTCTAATTTGTTCTTTTATCTACCCAGAAAAGTTTACAAGAAAGCTTTAGGGTAGGATTTGAGCCACGTAGAGAAAGTGAACCAGCAAAGGGGTTTGCAACTGGCTAATTATTGGTAATTAAGCCATGCACAGTTGCACGTGAGCTCTGAAAGGAAACTACTGTTTGTATGTGAAAATACAAGAAAGTTATCCTTGAAAAAGAACAGTTTTTGGTTACTTTTTGGGTTTTGTTTTTGCTTTTGGAGCACTGCTAAAAGGTATTAGCAGGAGCCCTCAGAAAGACCTTTCTGTTTCCCATCAAGGTCTTTATTGTTTGATTGATTGCTTAAGAAGCTCAGTTGCTTATATCATGATTTGTTTTTCCTAAGTACAATACTGAAAGCAAGTGTCCTTTTGTGTTACCAAGTAAATCTGTGTGGGAGAATTAACCCCATAAATAAAATATATTTTCTTTGCTTACACTCGAGCAACACAACTCATTATTTTGTGAACGGCTGATTCTGGTATGAATGGACTACATTCCCCACAGTCCTTTGCAAGTCATAATAGTATTTTGCCTTTGCCAAGACTGTGGACATTCATGCCCAGCGCCCCCGTTTACAGCCCTCAAATGGTGCAGGTTCTCTGGTGCGCCCAACAGGGGGCTGATCCTTTCTTCTGCCCAGTGCCTCTGGTATTACAGTACCTTCTCCACCTTTCTCTGTCCGAGCTCAAGTCTAACTCCGGGTGCACCTTAGTGCCCTGGTGGCGCACTACCATCTGGTGGATGGTAAGCCCCTGTCGGTCCAACCGTTGGTGACCTGTTTCCTTCAGAGCCTTCTCTTATCGAAGCCCCCGGTTTGCTCTCCAGCAACCGATTGGGACCTCAACGTTGTGTTGAGGCAGCTCACTCACCCCCACCCTTTTAGCCTCTGGCTATCTGCCACCTTCGCTACCTCTCATGGAAGGTGGTCTTCCTGGTTGCGCTCACCTCCTCTCACAGTTAGTGAGCTCCATACCCTTCTTGTGGAGGCGCCTTATACCAGGTTCTACAAGAGCAGAGTGGTGTTTCGCATGCACTCCAAATTCCTGCCGGAAGTAGTGTCGCCCTTCCATCTTAACCAGGAAGTGGTGCTCCCTGCCTTCTTTCCAAGACCTCACCCCAGTTGGGCAGACATGGCCCTTCACACCTTCTATATCCAATGCACTCAGGGCCACCACAAGGCTTCTCAGCTGTTTATCTCCTACAACCTCAGTAGGCTGGGTGAGGCAGTGACCACCTGGTTGGTGGACTGTATTGCCCTCTCTTATGAGCAGGCAGGGCTCCCACTGGAGGGCCGCATCACAGTGCACCATGTCAGGGCTATGGCAGCTTCTTTATCTTTTTTTATCTTTATTTAGTGCTCGATATACCGCCCAAGCGTATGCGTCAGGGCAGTGTACAATAAAATCACTTAGAAAAAGAAAATGATGCCATTATTTGGATAAGAAAGAGATGGATAGGAAGAAACAGAAAGGGACAGTTAGACAGGGAAGGGGAGAGAGAAGAAATAGCCTGATGGAGAGGAGAGGTGATGGAGCGAGAGAACCTTAGGGATCAGGGAGGTCGAATGCCTGCTGAAAGAGGTGAGTTTTGAGCAAGCTTTTGAAGCTGTGATAGGACAGTTCAGTACAGAGAGTAAGGGGAAGGGAGTTCCAGAGGGCGTGGCCAGGAAGAAAAAAAGCAGAGTGACGTGTAGACCCCAAATGAGCTGAGGAGGGGGAAGGAAGAAAGAGACGGTATCCGTGTGCTGATTGTAGGAGACAGGGAGAAGACTGCAGATGGATAGTCAGCCAGGTATTGGGGGGGGGGGGGGGACCCGGTGTGTAGTGCTTTATGGGTAAGAATAAGAATCTTAGAGGAAATGAAAGTTGAGAGGGAGCCAGTGCAAACGGGAAAGGAGGGGGGTGATGTGGTCCCGGGCGGAAGAGTGAGTGAGCAAACGTGCAGCTGTGTTCTGAACCAATTGGAGGCGCCAGAGTTGATATTTTGGGAGGCCTGCTAAGTCGGTGTTACAATAGTCCAGCCTTGAGAGAACAAGTGAAATGACTAATGAGGTGAGGGAGGAGGAAGAAAGGAAAGGGCAGACAGTGCGAATTTGGCGTAGGAAAAAGGAGCGACGAATGAGCAAAGAGATATGGTGATGAAAGGAGAGAGAGGTATCGAACGTGACCCCTAGGTAGCGGAGGGAAGAAACCACAGGAATCGGAGTAGAGAGGAAGAGAGGGGAACAGGCAGGGGGAGGTGTACTAAAGGAAAGCCAAAGTGCAGCAGATTTAGATGGGTTAACATGAAGGAAGTTACTACTTACCCATGATGCAACACGTTCAAGACAAAGATTAAGGGCGGAAAGATCTGGTGAGAGGGAACTGGTGTGGTGGACAAGAAGAATGTCATCGGCATAGAAATAGCCAGAGGAGCAGGAAAGATATTAAAAAGGAGGGGAGTGAGAACAGAGCCCTGGGGAACCCCACAGAGAAGAGCTAGAGAAGGAGAGGTGCTTGAGCTGGTCTTTACTGAGAAGGTGCGAGAAGAAAGAAAGGAGCGAAACTAGGAAAGTACAGACCCATGGATCCCAAGATCAGTCAGACGGACTAGGAGGGTGCGATGATCCACAATGTCGAAAGCAGAGGATAGATCCAAAGCCACCACAAGGGAGAGATCACCTCTGTCGTGGGATTGGTGCATTTCATTCAGGAAGGAGGTGAGAACAGTCTCTGTGCTGTGACCCGTGAAAAAGCCAGATTGAGGTGGGTGAAGGGGGAGGGTGGAGTCAAGATGAGCAGAGAGTTGGGCAAACACGAGTTTTCAAGAATTTTGGACAGAAAGGGGAGGTTGGACACGGGATGCCAGTTAGCCAGAATGGAAGGATCAAGGGATGAATTTTTAAGGAGCGGGCGAATAAGGGCGTGTTTCCAGGCTGAGGGAAAAACACCAGAGGAGAGGCTGTTGAAAATGTGGAGTATGTAAGGAAGGAGGGTGAGAGAAGGATCTAGCAACCAGGAGGAAGGTAGAGGGTCAAGGGATAGTTGGTTTTGTGAGAGGTGGCAATGGACTTGGAAAGCTCAACCATAGTAACTGGGCGAAACATGTGCCAGGTGTGGGAGAGAACCCTGTTTGGACGGGAGGGAGAGAGAGAATGGGAAGAATCAATAGAGTGTGATAGGGGTGGGGGACAGGTGGGGAAGGTAGCACGAAGATACTCAATTATTCTAGAAAAAAAAGAGGCGAGACAATTAGAATCAGGTGCATTGAGGGGAGAGGTAAGGGTTGTGGAGGAAGTGGACAGAGCTGTAACCGAACAGAGGATCCTAAATAGTTGTTGTGATGAACAGGAAGAGGAGGAGATTCGGTCAGACTAGTATGACCGCTTAGCATCAGTGATCATTGTACGGTAAAGCACTTGTGAGCTACGGAAGGTAGTTAATGAATTTGGGGTAGGGTGCTTGTGCCATACTCGTTCTGCGTGGTGAAGATGGGTTTGCTGAAGGTAAAGGCCAGGATGGAACCAGGGATGGTGTGACAGTGGACGCGATGACGGAAGAGGACGGAGGGGAGCAAGTTGGTCCAGAGCAGTAGTGAGGGTGGATGCCCAGAGGGTGGTAAACTTGTGCTCTGTCCCGATGGTGGACATCTGCCTGGCCGTCACCTGGTCTTCAGTCTATACCTTTGGAGCCCATTACTACCTGGAAAGAAGTCCCAATGGGACATTGCTTTTGGACAGGCTGTGCTCCGTAACCTTTTTGGGGTCTAGGCAACTCCGACCCTTCTGTGTTCAGGCTACCGGAATGCTGGTTCACTGAACACAGGGGTTCTACTGTGTGTCTGACACGGTTACTCACCTGTAACAGGTGTTCTCCGGGGATAGCAGGAATTGGTCCTCACAGCCCTTCCTACTCCCCTTGGAGTTGCTTCTTTATCATCCTCTGGTTTTGCTGTCTCTTAGCTATGTCATCTGACTGAGCAAGATGGCACCCATGGGTGGTAAGGGGACCACACATGCATGGTGGCATCTCCCAAAGACTTTCTTTGAAAGCTGGGGGATGCTTCCGTAAGGGCTACGTCCATGTCGACGTCACCCATATGTGAGGACTGATTCCTGCTGTCCCCGGAGAGCACCTCTTACAGGTGCGTAACTAAGCTAACACACCAATAATAGAAACATAAAGGAATGCCATAAAACTGAAAGGACAGAAAGAGGAAAGAAGGGGAGGAAAAGCCGGGAAGAGGGAGGGATCCTAGGCAGTCACAGGCGAGAGGTGGTGGGCCAGTTGAAAAAGATGAGTTTATAGCAGCCTTGAACTTAGGAAAAGAAGAATCTCCAGGAACAAGCAGGAATGAGTCTTCACATATGGGTACGTCGGTACCGACGGAGCCTGCGCGGGAACGCTCCCCAGCGTCCAATCAGAAAGCTTTTGGGAGCATCCCACAGCGCCTGCGTGCTGCCTTCCCGCCTTTCCAACTGTCTCTCCTCAGTTGTTCTTTTTCCACGGAGCCAGCAGGTCGTGTTCCTGTCACCGCAGAAGAATTTCCTTATTTTTTTTTATTTCTTTTGTGTCGCGTCTGCCTTCCTCGACGCTATACCGGTACCGCCGGTTCTTATTCTTTTCCTTAAAAAAAAAAAAAAAAAAACGACCACCTATTTTTTCTTCAGGTGTACTTCCTCAAATATGGAAAAACCTGCCTCAGTTTTTAAGAAGTGCACAAAATGTGGCGGTACTATATCAGTCACCGACACCCATGACTGGTGTCTCAAATGTTTAGGCCCTGACCATTCCATCAAAGATTGTATGTCCTGTTCCATGATGTCTAAGAGAGGTCGACAGAACCGAGCTGCCAAGCTCAGTACCCTGTTTCCCTCTGATGCAGCTTCGGTGGCATCGACATCTTCCAGGGCTGCTTCTTCCTCACATGGATCTCAGGTAACTAAACATAAATCCAGCTGGTCCTCAAAGGGCAAATCTCCTTCTAAGCATCGAGATGCCTCTGGCCTTGCCCTCGAGGATTCTGCACCGGCAAAATTACCCCGGCAGGAGGCTTCGGCTTCTAAAGCATCATCATCTGAGTTCCAGGATGATCTAGATGGCGTGGCCTCAACCGATCTCCTGGTGCCATGCTCTGCGGTACCGGTGGCCTCCACCGGTACCGACTTCCAGGCATTGGCAGCGTCCATGGATCAGAGGATTCTGTCCATGGAACGCAGTCTGGCGGCTTTCCTTGTGGCATCGACGCCCGTGGTACCGCATCAGACTACTCCGCAGGTACCGGCTCCAATATCTCCATCGGTACCGATCCCGGTACCGGTGGCATCGACATCGGCATCAGTGTCAGCCATGCCGGTACCCTGCCCTCTGCAGCCTTCCGGTACCGATACCCCGGTACCTATGATTCCCGATACCGACCCCGGTCGGTACGGGTATCGGGCTTTGCAAGAGCATCCCGACAGACGATACTTCGATTCCTCTGATGACTGAGGATTCTGAACAGTCTGTCGATGCAGCGATGCTTCTTCCACAGGAGGAGTCCTCTCCTAAACGAAGGATGTCTCCTCCAGAGGACTTGTCTTTTCAAGACTTTATCAAAGAGGTGGCTCGTGGTCTCTCTATTACAGTAGCCCCAGAGTCAGAGCGTAGAGCTAAGGAGTTAGATATTTTACAATATCCTAAAACTCCTAAAGAGGCAGCTACCTTGCCTATTCATGAGATTCTGTATGATCTCATGTTAAGGATGTGGGAAGCACCTCTAACCACCTCTCCTCATTCTCGCAGGTTGGACACCATGTATCGTGTCCCTCCTTGTCCTGGTTTCCATAAGACTCAGCTTCCTCACCACTCTATTGTGGTTGAGTCTGCAATGAAAAAGATTAGAAGTGCCAAGAGACATGCCTCTAATCCAGGACGTGAATGTAGAACCCTGGATGCTTTTGGTAGAAGAATTTTCCAAGCTTCCATGCTTGCTGCAAGAATTAATTCTTATAGTCTCTACATGGGCATGTTCTTAAGAGGTCACTGACCATTTGCAGACTTTAAGTCCTTTTATGTCTGACAATAAAAGGCAAGAATTTCTCTCTGCGCTCAAACATGCCCAGGATGTCTCCAAATTCTCCAACCGTGCAGCTTTTGATTCCTTTGAATGCGTAAGCAGAGCCTCAGCTATAGCTATAGCAGCACGTAGGGTTGCTTGGCTTTAAGCATCTGATTTGGAGACCTGGGTCCAAGATGAATTGGGAAATATCCCTTGTACAGGTGAAAATCTGTTTGGTAAAGATTGGCAAGTAAAAGCCAATCAGATGGATGCTGAAAATTCTGCTTTGGATAGACTATCCAAATCTACAGCTGCTCCTGCTAAGAAAAGGTTGTTCAAGAAAACACGTTTTTCAAAGAAGGGAAGATCCTATCCTGCTTATAGTCAGAGCATCTTCTGCAGCTCAGTTCCCTTCCAAACGTCAGCAATCCTCCAAACAGCCCAAGGCAAAGGCTGTGAGGCCTGCTCCGGCCCAGCAGTCGCAGCCACCTCAGGGCCTTTGACTTTCTGCTAGAGAACTTAGCCTTTCTGGCTCTAGAAGGACCAGAGCCCTCCACCATTCCAGGAAGGCTATGTCACTTTGCTCCCAGATGGGGGCAAATCACAGCAGAGCAGTGGACACTCCATCATAAGAGAGGGGTACAAACTACATTTTTCCAGCTTGCCCCCTCTCACAAGAGTGCACCAGTTCAATTCTCCAACCTCCCTCCTCAGCCTATTCGAGCAGGAGGTTGCCACTCTTCTAGCCCAAGGGGCAGTAGAGGAAGTGCCTTCTCAACAACAGGGCACAGGGTTCTACTCCCCCTATTTTCTTATCCCAAAGAAAACAGGGGGCTTCAGACCCATTTTAGATCTCAGAGAATTGAATAGATTCCTAGTCAAAGAAACATTCAAGATGGTTTCTCTGGGAACTCTGCTGCCATACCTTCAGAGTCAGGATTGGCTTTGTTCTCTAGATCTCAAGGATGCGTACACTCATGTTCTCATCCATCCAACTCACAGAAGGATCCTTTTCCAGGAGAAGCACTATCAATACAGAGTGCTCCCCTTTGGCCTGGCCTCTGCACCAAGGGTGTTCACAAAATGCCTGGAGTTTATAGGGGCATTGCTGGATACCACAAAGGCAAGGGCCTTTCTTCCCCAGGCCCGTTGCCTTCGCTTGATGTAGTTAGCTTCTCAAGCAGAGTTGAAACCCCTACTCGCTGCTCGAGAGATGTTACAGTTGCTAGGCCACATGGCTTCCACCGTTCATGTGGTACCATACGCTCGCCTTCACATGAGAGCAGCTCAGTGGACTTTATCCACCCAATAGAACCAGGCATTAGGCTGCCTGTCAGACAAAATAGCAAATACAAGTCGCCTCATTTTGTCCCTCCAGCACTGTTCCCTCTAAGCTGTGCGCGTGTGCGCGCGCACACACCTCGCCAAGCGAGCACACATACTTTACAGCAGAGCGCACATAAATTACGGTTCTGATTCTGATAGAAAACACCACAGATGTCTTAAAATTTAAAAGTTGTGATTGTAATTACTAGAAATTTTCCGCTTCTTTTAGTAATCGTCTATTTTAATTTACAAATGTGGTGTACATACTGTATTCTGACATGTAGTCAAAATTTAAAGTATATAACTCCGAGTGTCGTTATGTGGCGCACAAAAATTTAACCTTCCTTCAAAAGCTGCACAGCTGATATTTTATGCGCACACAGCTTACAGAAAATTAGAGGGAACATTGCCCTCCAGTGGTGGAAGTCCCCTCAGAACCTCTTGCTGGGGTGTCCTTTTCAACAGCCTCTACCCCAGGCAACTCTTACAACAGATGCTTCTCCAATGGGCTGGGGAGCTCATCTTCAGGATCTCTCCACCCAGGGCATCTGGTCCCCACAGGAGACTTGTCTCCACATCAATCTCTTAGAACTCAGAGCAATCTTCCTTGCTCTACGAGTTTTCCACACCCTGCTCAGCCACAAGACAGTCCTTGTCCACACGGACAATCAGGTAGCCATGTTCTACATAAACAAGTAGGGAGGAACTTGGCGCTCTGTTGCTTTGCAACGAAGCTCTGCGACTGTGGGCCCTCGCCAGAGAGCATCACATTCATCTTCTGGCAGTCTATCTTCCAGGGGTTCAAAACTCTTGGGCAGACAGACTCAGTCGAGTTCTGCTTCCACACGAGTGGTCCCTACATATGGCCCAGGTCTCCAAACTTTTTCAAATTTGGGGAACCCCGGACATAGACCTCTTTGCAAGTCCGTGGAATGCCAAACTTCCCCGGTTCTGTTCCAGAACTCGGGCTCAGGCAAGGGATGCTTTCCTCCTTCACTGGGGTCAAGACTTCCTGTATGCCTTTCCACCCATCCCCCTAATTCCCAAAACCCTATTCAAGCTTCAGAGAGACAGAGGCCACATGATTCTCATAGCTCCACATTGGCCACGGCAAGTGTGGTACCCTCTGATTCTACATCTCAATCAAACTCCCTCCCTAGGGTTAAGGTCTGCTCCAGACCTCCTCTCTCAGGAGGATGGAAAGTTGTGGCATCCCAATCCCCAGTCTCTGCATCTCAGGGCTTGGTTGCTGAAGGCTTAGATCTCCAGGATCTTCCTCTTTCTCAGCAAGTGAAAGATGTTCTTCAAGCTTCCAGAAAACCTTCCACTAGACATTCTTACGCCTTCAAGTGGAAAAGGTTTACCATCTGGTGTTCTGAAAAGGGTCTTAACCCCCGTGCCATACCTCTGGAATCGTTGCTGGAGTATCTCCTGCATCTGTCTAATGCAGGCCTTAAGACAAATTCAGTAAGAGTCCATCTGAGTGCTATTGCAGCTTCACTCAAGCCTCTAAATGGACAACCTGTTTCCTCTCATCCCCTTGTAGCAAGGTTCATGAGAGGCCTTCTTTTAACAAAGCCTCCCATTAGACCACCACCGGTGGCAAGGGACTTAAATTTGGTTCTTGGTCAGCTTATGAAGCCGCTTTTTGAACCTTTAGCTACTACCTCCTTGAAATACCTTTCTTGGAAGGTTATCTTTCTCATTGCAATCACATCAGCACGCCGCATCAGTGAATTGCAAGCATTAGTAGCTAATCCACCTTATACAAGGTTCCATCATGACAAGTTGGTCTTTAGGACTAATCCACATTTTATGCCTAAGGTGGTCTCGCCTTTTCACCTCAACCAAGAAGTCTACCTACCTGTCTTTTTTCCAGGACCTCATGCATCACCTGCAGAGAGGAATCTTCATACCCTGGACTGTAAAAGAGCTCTGGCTTTTTACTTACAGAGGACACAGCAACATAGAAAGTCTTCCCAACTCTTTGTTGCTTTTGATCCTTCTCATTTGGGACACCCAGTCTCCAAGAGAACTCTTTCCAACTGGATCGCCCAATGTATTTCTTTCGCCTATCAGAACAAGAACATTTCTCTGGAGGGCCATGTCACAGCTCACAATGTGAGAGCCATGGCAGCCTCAATGGCTCATCTGAACTCTGTGTCTATCGACGACATCGGTCAAGCAGCCACTTGGGCCTCAGTTCATACCTTCACAGCCCATTACTGCTTAGACAAGGACTCCCGTCGGGATGCCTTGTTTGGTGAGGCTGTTCTCAAACACCTGTTCCATACTTAATCAACTCCTACCCACCATCCCTCATGAGATGCCAGAGATCCAGGTGGGGAAGTGCAGCCCTGTCCCAGGGACACACAACCTCTGGGCGCTCTCCCTGGCATCAAAAGCTAGGGAGTCCCCATATGTGAAGACTCATTCCTGCTTGTTCCTGGAGATAGCACAGTTACTTACCTGTAACAGGTGATCTCTGGGAACAGCAGGAATAAGTCTTCACAACCCACCCACCTCCCCTAGGAGTTCTCTCTCTCTCTCTCTCTCTCTCTCTCTCTCTCTCTCTCTCTCTCTCAGCTATAAAACGCAACTGAGGAGAGACGGTTGGGAAGGCAGCACGCAGGCGCTGTGGGATGCTCCCAAAAGATTTCTGATTGGACGCTGGGGAGCGTTCCCGCGCAGGCTCCGTCGCTACCGACGTACCCATATGTGAAGACTTATTCCTGCTGTTCCCAGAGATCACCTGTTACAGGTAAGTAACTGTGCTTTCCTGATAGAGGGAGGGAGGAAGAGAATTTCAGAGACGATGAGCAAGGAAAAAGAAAGCAGTGTGTTGGGTACTTTCTAGATATGCATGTGAAGGATGATTAGCATGAACCAAACGTAAGACACATGTTGAGAGTGGTTAAGCAGAGCGCTGCAAGCATTTGAGCCTCTAATTCAGGGCAGGTCAGTCAGGGACCTATCTGATAGTACCATGGCAATAGTACTTCTTAGCTGTAGAGAGGCATAGGAACTCAGCAGTGGCATCAGTAAGCTGCATTGTTGGTAAGGGGCAGTGACACCCTTAGGTGTCAGAGAAGCACAAAGATTTTTATGTTTTCCAACAATGTCTCATGGATGCCATGGTATGGGTTTTATCCTAGCCAATCTCTATTTCATCAGAGTCTGGTGGGACATTCTGGATCGGAACCTGATGTCAACATAGACCTGGAGTTGTCTTTTTCCTTTCGGATAATGCAGAATGAGAGATCGGCTGGTTTAGACTTTCTGCTGGAGGCAGGAGTTTTGTTTTCCTTAGCCTCTGATAGGTCATCTGTTTTGGTAAGAATTGTGCTGCATCCTGGACTAGTAGATCTTGTGGTGCCAGTTTTGCTGGGGCAACTGTGGTATGTAGTCTAGTCAGGCATAAGGTAAAAGAAGAACTCTGTCCACTGCATCAGTTCTTGAGAGGTCATGTCTAGCACAGAATGGTTCCTTGGCTGAAGTCTTTTCCACTCCTCTACAGGCAAGAAGAATAGTTTTTCTCATTATATGCATCCCTGGGGAACTCTTGGGGCATGGTCCCTGTAGGCTTCACTGCTTCTAGTGTTTCTGCTTCTTTAAGCCATAGGGCCACTGGTGTGCTCATGTAGGTTACACAGGCACCCCCTACCCCCCTGCAGCTTCTCCTGTGTTTGGCTATGCAGTCACTGTGGTTCATGATGCTAGTGCTTTGAGCTGCATGGCTGCTGCTGTTCCCTCCCCTGCCAATCCAGCTGCTGCTACTTCCAATTAGGAAGCTACAATCTCATATATAGGGTGGTTTCTTTTGATTTCCCATTCCCTGTACAGTATCTGAGGGCCTCACGGGCATCAGATTGGGAACCACTAGTTTAAATTATTCATGAGGATGCGAGTTGAAAGCAAAAGGTATTTAAGCTGCTCATGTGCGTGTGCGTGCACACACGCACTCCCCCACCTCCACCACCACCACCACACGTACATATGTTCCTTCACATACACCTTTCCCCTAAAACAACTAGCCTAGAAAGTGGTTTCCAGCTCTGGAGGGTGGAAGCAAGACAGTGAGAGGCAACCAAAATAGTACAAGTCCTGGGGCAAAAGCCCTAGAACTTGGTACTTAAGGACCTAAAGGTGGTGTATAGCTCGGAGTAGAAGAGAAATGGGGAATATAATAGATGTTCAAATATCTCAAAGGTATACATCCAGGTACAAAAAGCACTTTTTTGTCGTCGTCGTCGTCCCCCCCCCCCCCCGAAGGAAGATTGTTCTAGAACAAGAGGTTAGATTGAGACGCCAAGGAATGGCATTTGAGAGAAAAAAAAAACTCCTCATAGAGTGGTGGATGCATGGAGGTAAAGGCAGACATGGCACCTGAGTTGAAGACAGTACAGATGAATCTTAGTTGCAGAAAAGCCAGAGAATAGCTGGGATCTGTGGAAATACATTGGGTAGACTGGATGGGCTTTACAGTCCTTATATGCGGTCTGTCTGTCTCTCTCTTTCTCGTCATTGGAGGAATCTCTATAGATTTCAGCATCAAAGAATGTTACCTTCCCTTTCTGTCCTCTGCCTGCACATTGATCTCTCCCCACCTCCCCTCTGTTTTGCTAGCAATGCTAAGTGCTCATACCTTCTGCTCCAGGACACAGAGATGTGGTGACAATGGACTAAGCCTAGGAGAAGGGGCTTCACTCTGGGACACATCCACTGAAGATCACTGACAGGTTTTGTAATGCCTCTTTAAAAAAGAAAAAAAATCAGGGCTGTTTTATTTAACAATTTTTATACCATTTTTCTAGAAGTCAAAACGGTTTACATAGAACTGGGTTGATGCAGAGAACAAGTTACAAAGAACATCAAAATCCGTTTAACATGAAAACTATTTATTTAAACGTGAACAGAAAACAAACAATTCTGCATATTTCAATTCATTTGAATCGGTATTTCTCTAACAAACTATGTACATGGGGAGGGGGGACTTTATGGGGGTAGGTTGGAGGATGAGGTGATTATTTGTATGGAGTAGTCCTGATCTGTGGTGGTTGAGTGCCTGATTCCAAATTGTTCTGTGAAGAGGTGGGTGTTGAGCTTTTTACAAAAATCTGCGGTTGATTTCATATTTTGAATTGAGGTGGGTAGTGAATTCCATAGGGTGAGGGCGTAAAAGGAGAATGCTCTCATTCTTGTGGTTTGCTTGGATTTGCGAGTCTGCTGTGGGAGACTGAGGAGATTATGGGTGCTCTTCTTGGTCTTTTAGAGTTCAGGGTGTGAATTAATGCTTGGAGTTGCTCTGGGGATGATTGTTCCAGGGTTTTGTAAATGATGGTTTGAACTTTGAATTGTATTCTGGAGATGATGAGAAGCCAGTGGAAGTGTTTGAGGATTGGCATGATGTGGATTTATCTTGAAACTTGGAAGATAGAGCGGGCAACAATATTTTGGGCAAGTTGTAGAGGGAGGAGAGCGTACTTCAGCAGACCATGATAAATAAGAACATAAGATATGCCATACTGGGTCAGACCAAGGGCCATCAAGCCCAGTATCCTGTTTCCAACAGTGGCCAATCTGTTGTATATAGTTAACCAGGATATCCTTTATCAGATAACCCTGCACTGTATTTAGTTTCCCCTATTTCGCCAAGTTATACTTCCTGTTAAATGTAACGACCAGACACGTGTAAACTGTCGGATGTTTTCTGTTCAATGTAAACCGCGCTGATGTCTAATAGTGCGGTATATAAGAATTGTTTATTATTTATTTTATTTATTTATTCTCTTTTTTTGGAACCTCTCTGCTATTGGTATTCTTCAAGGATACATTCTTCCGAACCATGCGCTCTGGGCCACTGTCGGCTTTCCCCTGTTATCTAGTTTAAAAGCTGCTCTATCTCCTTTTTAAAGGTTAATGCCAGCAGCCTGGTTCCATCCCGATTAAGATGAACCCATCCCTTCGGAAGAGCCCCTCCTTTCCCCAGAATGTTCCCCAGTTCCTAACAAATGGAATTACAGTAGTCAAACAAGGGAGTGATGGTGGCTTGGCAGACTGAGCGGAATGTATCAGGGGGCAGGAGGGGGCATAGGTTTCGGAGAGTTCTGAGTTTTTGTAATATGCAGTTTGGTGATATTTTGCATGTGGGCCTTGAAGGTCAGCCGTTTGTCCAGTGTGATGCCTAGATATTTTATCTGAGTGCTGACTTGGATATCATTGTTGGTGAGTCTGATGGAAGCAAGGGGATGAAGTCGGGGTCGTTTGTGACATGGAGGAGCTCTGTTTTATTGAGGTTGATGAAGAGATTATGAAGATGGAGCCAGTTTATTTCCGAGAGGCAACTTGAGAGCATGGAGTAATTGAGAGCGGAGGTGGAGAATGGTGCAGAGATCATGATGTAATCGGCATTTATAAGAAACTCTACTTGGAATTGTTGGATGAAGGCACACAGTGATTGAATGTATATATTGAATAGTAGGGAGGAAAGGGATGATCCTTGTGGCACTCCCTTGTTAAGAGTGAAGGGAGCTGAGGTTGGTGTTTTGTATCTTAATTCTCTGGCTTCGGCTGGCGAGATAAAAATGGAACCATTTGAGGGGAGCGTCACGGACTCCAATGTGGTGGAGTTGGTTGAGGAGGAACTGGTGGGATATGGTGTCAAAGGCAGCAGTGATATCCAAGAACAGCAGAATAAAGCCTTGAGTAATGTTTCGATGCCCGTCATGAGGGAATTTAGGAGGGAGGTCATAAGGGTTTCAATGCCATGGTTGGGTTGAATCCGTATTGATGCATGTTTAGAGGTGTGAAGTGGTGTACATGGTCTTGGAGTTGGGTTTGTACGGCTTGCTTGATAATTTTGGAAATGAGTGGTTTACTAATTATGGGTCTGTAAGAGAAGGGTGAGTGTGGATCCAGGTTTGGTTTCTTCATGAGTGGTCTGATTGATTGTTTGAGGGAGGGAGGAAGAAAGCATTGTGAAAGTGGAGGAGTGGCCTAGTGGTTGGGGCAAGGTACTTCAGGCTGGAAGGTCAGGGGTTCAAATCCCACTAGAGGACCGAAACCTTCGGCCGGAAGGACTGGGGTTTCTAGTTCCACAGGTGCTCCTTGTGGTCTTGGGCAAGCCACTTAACCCTCCATTGCCCATGTTCCCTGTAAGTATTAGTGTATGTGTCTCATATCCCCTCATGTTTAAATGTATCCCCCAATTGTGTTGTGACCACTTTGATTGAAGGATAAGGTGGTATACAAAACTGTCTAAATAAATTAAATAAATAATTGGACAGTATCAGAAATGATTGGTAGGAATTGTTTAGTGATTTTAATCCAGGAAACCGGACAAAGGTCAAGTGGGGAGGTTGTTGTATTGATGA
The DNA here is from genome assembly GCA_033557465.1 of Ichthyophis bannanicus. NCBI lineage: Eukaryota > Metazoa > Chordata > Amphibia > Gymnophiona > Ichthyophiidae > Ichthyophis > Ichthyophis bannanicus. The sequence continues at coordinate 19,484,861 of CM066037.1, read as the reverse complement.
TTATTGTTATACAGTTTATCAGATGATGATCTTAAAAGTAGTCCAGTGGTGGTCTTGAGTGGTCTCTTCGTTTGGGGTTGGGATGGTGGGACTGCTGTTGGGTTTGAATTTGTGCTTGGCTTGCAAGTATGAGGCCATGTCCTGTAGTCAGAGTATGGTCACAATTTGTTTGTGATGGGTTTTTAGTAAGTATTTTGACAGTGTTGAAGAGTTCTCTGGGTATTTGATGAATCGTGAGATAAGGTTGTTGTGCTATTCTTTTTTGGCATGGATGGTGGAGTCCTGGTATAGCTTTAGTTTATGTAGGTATTGAGACCTGAGTTGATGGTCTTGAGACTTTCTCCATTGTTGTTCGAGATGTTGTAGGTTGCATTTTTGTGTTCTTAGGGCCGCGGAGTATCAGGCAGCGTGTGGTTGTTTTTTGGGTGGGGCCTTTGGAGCAAGAGCAGCAGCAGAGATGGTTGAGTTCCATGTGTGGACTTTAGTTTCGAGGTCAGTTTGTGTTGCTAAGATAGGGTTGGGATAGCTTTTTTGGAGGAAGGCTTGTTCGTCAAATGAAAGGAACCTCTGATTTATTGGAGAGCTGTGATGAGAGGTTTGCAGGCATGAGCTGGGTATGTTAAATGTGATGAGGTTGTGATCGGACCAGGGAGGTGGCGTATATCTGTTTGTGTTTAGGAGTTGATCTGGGAAAAAGACCATGTCAAGTATGCTGTCTTTTTGTATGTTTGGGGGAGGATATGAGTTATATGAATTGTAGGTCTGTCATCGCTTCGAGGAAGGCTGCAGCAGATGGGAGGTTTAGGTCTCTAAGCAGGGTGAAGTTTTTGTTGGATGCGTGAGAGCAAGTTTCTTCCAATAAGTTGGCAAGTTCTTCAGCGCTGGTGTGAGGGAATCTGTATGCTAGGCAGATGGAGAGGTGGCAGTTTGAGATTGTGATGTCAAGGTTGGGGATGGAGGCATAATTTGTGGTGTTGAAATCAAGGCTCGTATTTGTTAATATGCAGACTCTGCCTCCTCTGCCGGATGTGTGGGGCAATTGTGGATGTTATGAGTGGTGGTGTTGAGTTGATTGAGCAGGACATTGTCATTTTCGGAGAGCCAGGTTTCAGTGATGCATAATACATTGAGCTTGTTGTCAATGCAGTTGGATAGCGTTTGAATTTTATTCTGAGCGGATCGTGCATTAATGAGGGCACACTTTATGGTATAGTGTGGGAGCATGGCATTCTTTGCTTAGAAGGTGGATTGTTTGGAACTGCTATGTGTATCATGAGGAGGCATCCATATTTTCTGTCGTGATGAGAGCTGGAAGGGTGCTATAGGTTTGGAAGCTTATTGAGTGGAGTGTGAATTAGGTGGATAGGAGGGTGATTGTGAGTGCAGAGATCTGGGATGGAGATAAGAGGACGCTTAGGATGATTAGCCAGTAGAGTGAGTGAATCATGTTGATTCAGGATAGGTTCTCCAAGGTTTAGTTTTGCGCAAAGCATGGCAGTTGTGAACCTTGTTTCTAAGCCAGGGTCACATTGCTGTTTCTTGTGATTTGATAGGTGATTTAGATGAGATTGTTAGGGCGTTCAATGCTCAAGCTTTTGGCATGCAGTGTTCTTTATTTGTAAGGGGGCTTTGAGGCAGTAGATTAGATGGTTGGGCTAAGATTCTGGAGGCTGGGATTATCTGCAGGCAGGTCAGGTTTACTTGTTTGCAAATGAGTTTCTATCGTCGGTGCTTTGGATGGGATAGTCTGGATGGGTAGACTACTGGTTGACTGAGTGATTTGGTGGCAGTGAGGAGGAGAGGCTTACCTTCTGCTCGTTGCAGCTGACATCAGTAGAGGTCCGTGTGGAGTTGTAGTGAGGTTTGTTGTTGGTGCTTGGCACGTTCTTTAAAGCTGGCTTATGCAATGGTTGCTGTGGGGTTTGTTGTGGGCCTTCTCCCGGTCACTGCATGGCTGGCTTCTTGTGAGGTTGGTTGTAGGCCTGCCAGTGCTGCAATTTGAAAGAGTCCTGGTGGCCTGATTGGTTTTGCGGTGGGGAGCAGGGAGGAGCTTAACTTCCTGCTCCTCTCTCTGCCACTGTGTAATGGTGGAAAAATTACACAGGTACACTACCAAAAAACTGCCTCCAGTTTTGCAACTGATTCCTATAGATTTTGGGGTGCTGAATCCAGGAAAAATAGCCAAAATGTTCCATCACGTCACGTTTTCTTGCAAAATTAGATTTCTTACCCATATAAGGAATGTTCACATAATTTCTTTTTAGCCGACTGCAGTTTATTTTCTTGGCCCAAAATAGAGGTTGTAATGGTTAACTAACTAGAAACACTCCCTCATGATATTTTAGAGTGTTTTGTATTCATTTTATACATTAACAGGACAATTGGGAGGCGGGGGGCTAAATCCAGTACTCGCGCTGGCGCATGTTCTTTCCTGTTCGCCTCGCCTCGTTCGCTCGCTCAAACACGGTGGTTGCGACATGAACGTTCCTGTCAAATTTCAGTTTCTTGCAAGTTCATTATTACCTTTCGTTTGCTCAGTCGTAATCCAGCTTTATTCCGAAGTGGTTCACTACAGTTGTAGTTTGCAGTGCTGTGTATTTGTGATGGCTCACAGAGCCAGAGGTTGCGTCAACTCTCCGGACAGTTTTTGTTTTATTTGTGGGGAATATACCGTGAAAAAGCGGCAGAGGAACATTTCTGCATTTATTAAAGTATATTTCGCCTATTTCGGTTTGAAGTTAGGCGATCAAGACAAACCGTGGGCTCCTCACAAAGTGTGCAAGACATGTGAGGAAGATCTACGCTTATGGATGAAAGGTAAAAAACAAGCATTTCGTTTCGGAATACCTATGATGTGGCGTGAACAAAGAGACCACAGCAGTGACTGCTATTTTTGCTCTTGCATTGTGAAGGGATACAACTTAAAAAATAAGAACGTAATAAGTTACCCCAACCTTCCCTCAGCAATTAGGCCTATGCCTCATAGCAACGAAGTACCTGTGCCTGAACCACCAAAATCTTTGGATCATATTTGTGTGGACGGTTCTGATCATGATGACTCATCAGATGGCTTTTCCCGATGAGTCCAGTACTTCCGAGTTTGAAACTGAACCAGATCCGAAACCTGAACTTTTCTCTCAAGCTGAATTGAATGATTTAGTCCGGGATTTAGGACTCCCAAAAGATGCTGCCCAACTGCTAGGTTCTCGGCTTAAACAGAAAAATCTATTGTCACCAGGAACAACTTTTATTGGTACCGCAACCGCGAGACACAATTTTTGAAGTATTTCAGCAAAGAGGAAGATTTGGTATTTTGCAACGATATATACGGAGTGATGGAAAAGTTTAAACTCAAGTATGATCCTGCTGAATGGTGGCTGTTCATTGATTCGTCAAAAGACAGCATAAAAGGTGGTGTTCTTCATAATGGCAACACATTCGCTTCAGTTCCTATTGCTCACTCTGTTATTCTCCAAGAAAAATATGAGAATTTGGCCCTGATTCTTCAGAAGATTCGTTATGATGAGCATAAGTGGATGATTTGTGGAGACTTTAAAATTCTATCCATGCTATTAGGGCAGCAATCCGGTTTCACCAAATATCCCTGCTTCCTTTGCTTGTGGGATAGCCAGGCCCGCGACCTACACTGGGGGAAAAAAGACTGGCCAATTCGGGAGTATTTGAGACCCGGTGAGAAAAATGTTCTTCATGAGAGCTTGGTACCTCGTGATAAAATTCTATTACCACCTCTCCACATTAAGTTGGGTCTCATTAAGCAATTCATCAAGTCCCTTCCAAAAGATGGTGAGTGCTTTCGGTACCTTTGCTCAAAGTTCCCCCGACTTTCTGAAGCAAAGCTAAAGGAAGGAGTGTTTGTTGGCCCTGATATAAGGAAACTCATTTCAGATGGAGCATTCGCTGAAACGATGTCTGAGAAGGAAAAAGAAGCCTGGGATTCCTTCAAGGATGTTGTTCTCAAATTCTTGGGGAACAGGCGGGATGAGAACTATAAGGATATTGTTGCCAGGATGCTCAATGCCTTCAAAGAACAAGGCTGTAACATGAGCCTGAAAGTCTATTTCTTGCACTCCCATGTGAACTACTTTCCCGAAAACTTGGGGGCGTACAGTGAAGAACAAGGTGAAAGGTTTCACCAGGACATCAAGGACGCAGAGAGAAGGTACCAAGGAAGATGGAACACCACTATGATGGCTGATTTCTGCTGGTTGCTGCTGCGGGAAACCCCAGATGAAAAATACGCCAAGCAGCGCACCAAGAGAAGCATTCGGGGGAAGAAGAAACGGGCCCACCAGGAGATTGATTGACCCAAGAATGACTTTAAAATCTAAACTGTGTTGACAAATATCGTGTTTTTACTAAACTTTGAAATAAAAATTTGCTAGTTATTACCACAGTGTCGGATCTCATTTATTAGAATTTTATTTTCACACCATCGGGTGTTTGTCTTCATGTATTGCAATGGTGCGGTTTGCGTTTTCTATTCTTACATACATACCTGTACAACATTTTTTGCACATTTCTTTGCTTTGCTTTGTGTCTAACCTCGCTCTTATATGCTCAATGTTTGTGCACATGTATGTGGCTGTTTTAAGTGCAGACAATTTTGCTACCATCACAGTGTGCTTTGTTGACATTACTCTATTCTTATGTGCTGCCTTGTTACAATTTTCTTTATTCTTATTTGAATAACTACTAAACAATTAGTATAAAGAATTCATCCAAGAAACTTTTATCTCGATCGCACTCAATCTGAAACGTTCACCTCAAACTGCTAACCCAATGTAGCAAAAAATCTGTACGTGATGGAGCAAAGTGGTTACCAGATTTGGATTCAGCGCACCAAAAAACGTAAAAATCAATCGAAACATTAGAGGCAGTTTAAAAAAAATAATTTTTTAGTGTACCTGTGTTATATATAGTAAAAGTATATGACAGCAGATCAAGACCAGTATGGTCCATCTAGTCTGCCCAGCAAGGTGGCAAGAATAGGTGCACCTGCCTCTCCGTGCAGGTCACCCCTCCCCATGCCTTTGTTTAGGGTATTCCCACCACTCTATGTAGGTCACCCCTATTTGCTGAGATATGAGATAGTTAGTTATATATGTTTTTATTTTATCATGTTGCTATAAAGGGATCCACTATGTCTGTCCCATGCCATTTTGAATTCTTTCACTGTATTTGCCCTCACCACTTCCATCAGGAGGGCATTCCAAGCATCCACCACTCTTCCAGTGAAAAAGTATATCTCCAGGAACAAGCAGGAATGAGTCTTCACATATGGGTACGTCGGTACCGACGGAGCCTGCGCGGGAACGCTCCCCAGCTTCCCAAAAAGGAAAGCTTTTGGGAGCATCCCACAGCGCCTGCGCGCTGCCTTCCCGCCTTTCCTAACCATCTCTCCTCAGTTCTTCTTTGCTGCGGAGCCAGCAGGTCGAGCCCTGTCACCGCTGAAGAAGTTCTTTATTTTATTTTATTTCTTTGGTCGCGTGTCTGCCTTCCCCGACTCCGGACCGGTACCGCAGGTTTTTTCTCTTTCTTTCTTTAAAAAAAAAAAAAAAAAAATATCTATTTTCTCTTCACTTAGTGTATTCTCTTCTTGGGCCTCCGGGCCTACAAGAAAATTTCGCTCATGGAAAAACCAGCCTCCGGGTTTAAAAAATGTACTAAGTGTAGCGGTACTATTTCTGTTAGATACCCATGAATGGTGTCTTAAATGTTTGGGTCCTGAACACTCCATTCCGGATTGTCCGTCCTGCTCTCTTATGTCTAAACGGGGGTTACAGAACCGAGCAGCCAAGCTCCATGTGCTGTTTCCCGCTGATGCACCGTCGGTAGCATCGACATCTTCCAGGTCTTCTCCTGATGGATCTCAGGTAACCAAACATAAACCTAGCAGGTCCTTGAAGGGTAGATCTCCCTCTAAGCATCGAGATGCCTCCGGGCTTGACTTCGAGGATCCTGTGCCAGCAAAACAACCCCGGCGGGAAGCTCCGGCTTCCAAAGCTCCTCCTATGGGGTTACAGGTTGACATCGATGGCACGGCCTCGACCGATCACCTGTTAGAATGCTCTGGCATACCGGCACAATCTCCCGGTACCGACTTCCAGGCATTCATGTTGTCGATGGATCACAATGTTCTGTCCATGCAGCAGGCTATTACGGCCTTCATTCAAGCTGCGACGCCGCTGGTACCGAAACAAACTCCGTTCTCGGTATCGGCTCTGGTACCGGCACCAGCACCGGTACCGACTGCATCGACATCGACCAGGATACCGGCTGCAGCGGTTCCTTGTCCAGGGCTGCTTACCAGTACCGATCCGGTACCGGGGATGCCCGATGTCGATACTGCTTGATACGCGTATCGAGCGTTGGAAGAGCACCCTGACAGGCGTTACTTCGATTCCTCTGATTCTGATACATCAGACGAGTCTCCTGAAGTATCCATAGCCCTTCCTGAAGAGCCGCCTTCTCCAAAAAGAAGAATGTCTCCTCCAGAAGACTTGTCCTTTCAAGACTTCATAAGAGAAGTAGCTAAAGGACTTTCTATTTCAATAACTTCTGAATCAGAGCCTAGAGCTAAAAAATTGGATATTTTAGGCTATTCTAGAGCTCCTAAAGAGGCGGTCACCTTACCAATTCATGAGATTCTTTATGAACACATGATTGATCTATGGGAGACTCCTCTCACTCTCTATCCTCATTCTCGTAGATTGGACACTATGTATCGTGTCCCTCCTTGTCCTGGATTTCAGAAAACTCAGCTTCCTCACCATTCCATTGTGGTGCAGTCAGCTATGAAGAGGATAAAGAGTACAAAGAGACACACTTCTGCTCCTCCAAGAAGAGAATGCAGGACCTTGGATGCCTTTGGTAGGAAAATCTTCCAAGCCAGTATGCTTATTGTTTAATGTTTATGTTTAATAAAACTTGATATACCGCCCAACACCATGGGCACCTGAGCGGTTTACAATAAAAACATTATCCAATTTAAAAATAAGGCTGCCAGAATCAACTCATATAGCCTTTACATGGGTATGTTTCTAAAGGAAGTTGCACAAAAACTGCACACTTTTCTCCCTTTTCTTCCAGAGGAGAAAAGGGAGGAATTCCTCATTTGGCTTAAGCATACCCAAGACATTTCAAAGTTTTCCAAGAGGGCAGCTTTTGACTCCTTTGAAGGTGCCAGCAGAGCCTCAGGCATTGCCATAGCTGCTCGCAGAATTGCTTGGCTCCAGGCTTCTGATTTAGAGCCCTGGGTTCAAGATGGCTTAGGAAATCTTCCCTGTACAGGTGAAAACCTATTTGGCAAAGAATGGCAAATAAAAGCCACTCAAATGGATGCAGAAAACTCTACTCTGGATAGACTTTCAAAGTCAACCTCCATTCCTGCCAAGAAAAAGCCTTTTAAAAAGTCTTTATTTAAAAAGGGCAGATTTCCTTCTACTTCTGGCCAACAATCTTCTACAGGTCGCTTTGCCACTAAGTGTCAGCAACCTAAACAGGCCAGGCCTAAGCCTACAAGGGCTGCTGCAACTCAGCAGGCCCAACCTCCTCAGGGTTTTTGACTTGATGCTAGAGAACTTAGCCTTTCTGGCTCTAAAGCAGCCAGAGCCTCTCACCATTCCAGGAAGGTTGGCTCATTTTGCTCCCAGATGGGAGCAAATAACATCAGAGCAGTGGACCCTCTCCATCATAAGAGAGGGCTACAAGCTTCATTTTTCAGACCTTCCTCCCCACACCATGGTGAGACACTTCAATTCTCCCACATCTCTTCTCGACCTTCTAGGTCAAGAGATAGCTACCCTTCTTGCCCAAGGGGCAGTAGAAGAAGTTCCTCTTCTTCATCAAGGGTCAGGGTTCTACTCCCCCTATTTTCTCATTCCAAAGAAGACAGGGGGATACAGACCCATCTTAGATCTCAGAGAATTGAACAAATTTCTATGGAAGGAGAAGTTCAAGATGCTTTCTCTGGGCACTCTCCTTCCATACCTTCAAAGTCAGGATTGGCTTTGTTCTTTAGATCTCAAGGATGCGTACATCCATGTCCTCATCCATCCCTCTCACAGAAGATTCCTACGGTTTCTTTTCCAAGGAAAACATTACCAATACAGAATTCTTCCTTTCGGTCTGGCCTCTGCTCCAAGAGTGTTCACCAAATGCATGGCAATAGTTGCTGCATTTCTACGAACTCTGGGAATATTTGTCTTCCCATACCTGGACGACTGGCTCATTCGAGCTCCATCTCAGTCAGAGGCCCAGAATTTCTTGGACCGCACAAGGCGCATTCTGCAGTATCTGGGACTTGTGGTAAACCTCCCAAAGTCTCAGCTCACCCCTACTCAGTCTGTAGAATTCATAGGGGCCTGGTTGGATACCACTACTGCAAGGGCTTACCTTCCTCAGGCCCATTGCCAACGTCTAGTGCAGTTAGCCTCCCAGATTCAGTCAAAGAGCCACTTAACTGCCCGGGAGATGCTACAACTGCTAGGCCACATGGCTTCCACAGTGCATGTGGTACCCTATGCTCGCCTACACATGAGAGCAGCTCAATGGACTTTGTCCACCCAGTGGACTCAAGCTTCAGGAGCTCTCTCAGACCAAATAGCAACCACCAAACGTCTCTTTTGGTCTGTCCAATGGTGGATGTCCACTCGAAATTTGTTGCTGGGGTCCCCCTTCCAACAGTTGTTGCCCCAAGCAACCCTCACAACAGATGCCTCCCAAACAAGTTGGGGAGCCCATCTACAGGACCTCGCCACTCAAGGCACTTGGTCCCCACAGGAGACCTCACTTCATATCAACCACTTGGAGCTTCGAGCAGTTTTTCTAGCTCTCAAGGTCTTTCATACCCTCCTCAGCTACAAGACAGTCCTCATTCATACGGACAATCAAGTAGCCATGTTTTACATAAACAAGCAAGGAGGAACTGGCTCTCTGTCGCTTTGCAACGAAGCTTTAAGATTGTGGGCCTTCGCCAGAGAGCATCAAATCCATCTCCTGGCAGTATACCTCCCAGGAGTCCAAAGCTCTTGGGCAGACAGACTCAGTCGAGTTCTGCTTCCACATGAATGGTCCCTGCACATGGATCAGGTACTCAGAATCTTCCAAGAATGGGGAACCCCGGACATAGACATCTTTGCAAGTCCGTGGAATACCAAACTTCCCCGGTTCTGTTCCAGAATTCCGTGTCAGGGAGTTCAGGCCAAGGATGCCTTCCTCCTCCATTGGGGTCAGGGCTTCTTGTATGCATTTCCACCCATTCCCTTGATTCCCAAGACTCTGTTCAAACTCCAGAGAGATCAAGGATCTATGATCCTCATAGCTCCGCGCTGGCCACGCCAAGTGTGGTACCCTCTACTTCTACATCTCTCCCAAGCCCCCTCTCTGGACTTGGGAGCTGCTCCAGACCTTCTGTCCCAGGAGGAAGGGACTTTGTGGCACCCAAACCCCAAGTCCCTACACCTCAGAGCTTGGTTACTGAAGGCCTAGACCTTCAAGACTGGTATCTTTCTCAACAAGTGAAGGATATCCTCCATGCTTCCAGAAAACCTTCCACCAGGCGTTCTTATGCTTTTAAATGGAAAAGGTTTTTCATTTGGTGTGCTGAAAAGGGTCTTGACCCTCTAGCACTACCTTTAAATTCTCTGTTAGACTATCTCCTGCATCTTTCCAATGCAGGCCTTAAAACAAATTCAGTAAGAGTCCATTTGAGTGCTATTGAAGCATCCCTTAAGCCCATCAATGGACAACCTATTTCCTCTCATCCTCTCATTGCAAGATTCATGAGAGGCCTAACTTTAACTAAACCTCCCATTAGGCCTCCTCCGGGGCATGGGATTTAAATTTGGTTCTTGGTCAGCTCATGAAGCCACCTTTTGAACCCTTAGCCACTACCTCCTTGAAGTTTCTTTCATGGAAGGTTATTTTCCTCATTGCAGTTACTTCAGCTCGCCGCATCAGTGAACTGCAGGCATTAGTGGCTAATCCACCTTATACAAGGTTCCATCATGATAAGGTAGTCCTTAGGACAAATCCACACTTTATGCCTAAAGTGGTCTCACCTTTTCATCTTAATCAAGAGGTATATTTACCTGTCTTTTTTCCAGCTCCTCATGCATCCAGTGTAGAGAGGAATCTTCATACTCTGGATTGTAAAAGAGCTCTTGCTTTTTACTTACATAGGACACAGCAACATCGAAAGTCTTCCCAGCTTTTTGTTGCTTTTGATCCTTCTCATTTGGGACTTTCAGTCTCTAAGAGAACACTGTCCAATTGGATTGCTCAGTGTATTTCTTTCGCCTACCAGAGTAAGAACCTTTCTCTGGAGAGCCATGTCACAGCTCATAATGTGAGGGCCATGGCCACCTCTATGGCTCATCTAAATTCTGTGTCCATCGACCAGATCTGTCGAGCAGCCACCTGGGCCTCGGTTCATACCTTCACAGCCCATTACTGCTTGGACAAGGACTCCCGCCGGGATGCCTTGTTTGGTCAGGCTGTCCTCAAACACCTGTTCCATTCTTAAACAACTCCTACCCTCCTTTCCCTGGATGGATGCCTGAGATCCATAGGAGGAAGTAGACCCCTCTCCAGGGTCTCATATCCTTGGGGATCTCCCGGGCATCTTAGCTAGGGAGTCCCCATATGTGAAAACTCATTCCTGCTTGTTCCTGGAGATAGCACAGTTACTTACCTGTAACAGGTGATCTCTGGGAACAGCAGGAATAAGTCTTCACAACCCTCCCACCTCCCCTAGGAGTTGTCTCTTTTTCTATCTTTCCTTTCCTCTCTCTCTCTATTGTCTCAGCTTTAAACTCGAACTGAGGAGAGATGGTTAGGAAAGGTGGGAAGGCAGCGCGCAGGCACTGTGAGATGCTCCTAAAAGCTTTCCTTTTTGGGAAGCTGGGGAGCGTTCCCGCGCAGGCTCCGTCGGTACCGACGTACCCATATGTGAAGACTTATTCCTGCTGTTCCCAGAGATCACCTGTTACAGGTAAGTAACTGTGCTTTCCTGACACTGCCTTTCAGTTTACCCCCTGGAAGCTTCATGATATGCCCTCGTTTTACAGCTTCCCTATAAAATTGGAGATTAAGGTCAGAGTTCATTTCTAATTTTTATTTTTTTATTTTTTATATGCACTCCAGAAGTACTCTTTGGATCACCGTTCCCCATTCCCCACAGACCTGGCTGTCCTTTCCGAGCATGTGGCTGCAGCATGTGGTTTCTCGCACTTCAGGGCAGAAGCTGGCATCCTTAATTACTATCACTTTGACTCCTCACTGGGTATTCATGTGGATGAGTCTGAGCTGGACCTCTCCCAGCCTCTCCTCTCATTCAGGTAACTGATGTGACAGAAGAGAAGGGTTAGAGCAGCTGATCTGCAATCAAAGAGGACATATTACTTTACTTTAGATTCAGTTTTATTCCTGAAATGCAAGACCCTGTGTGAGAAGTATCTGTGGTGGGGCTGCTTGGCAATAGTAATCACAATGCCAAGGTCAAAAATTTGCATGAGGCATGAAAGTTTAAAAAATATATACCATTTTGGAAGCCCAGATAAAATATATTGCATGCTCTTAAAAGTTCATAAAAAACAAGTGTGGTGTACTGATGAAGTGGAGACTGTGAAAGCCAAACGGGCATCTTCCAGAAAATGGAAAGCAGATCCTAATGAAGAAAGTAGGAATGAGCACAAGCACTGGCAAGTTATATATGAAATGGCAATAAGACAAGCCAGAAGCAACTTTAAGAAGCTTGTTGAAAAAACGTTTAGTATGAGCTTTTCCTGTCTACAAGTGCATTCAAAATAAAACAAAAAAAACTTTGGGAAAGTCTGATCACCAAATGACCAATGGCTAAAAGCGGAGTGCTCAGGGAAGTCAAGATAATAGCAGAAAAATTTAATTCTTTTGTCAGCTTTTACCGAGGAGAATTTGAATTCATGTCCACAGTGGAAGCCACATTTTGGTGATGATTCAAGCAACTAAACCAAACCACTGTAAATCTAGAAGATATGATAGAGCCAACTGACAAATTAAAAAATAACAAGAGTTCTGAAAACGCCAACATGCAACTGCTCACTTACTAGAAATCTGTAATGTGTCATTGAAATACTCTTACATGTCTGTGCAGTGCTGCGTACGACTTTTAGCGCTATACAGATGCTCATTAGTATTAGTAGTTCCTGAGGATTGGAGGGTGGCTGCTCTAATGCCAATTAAAAAATAAATAAATAAAGGGTGCCATGGCCTAGTGTTGGTGATGAGCAAATTGGCAGAAAGTATTCTGAAAAAATAAAATTACTGACCCATGTAGATGGACATGGCTTAATGGAAATGTCGGCATACGTTTTGCAAAGGTAAGTCTTGCCTTAATTTATTGTATTATTTTTGAAGATATAAACAGATATGTGGATAAAAGTGAGCCAGTTCATAGTGTATTTGGATCAGGGCTGGCCTGAGGCAGGTGCGAGAATGTCACCCGCACCTGGAGGGGCCCTGCGCGCACCTGACCGGCGTAAGAGGGAGCCAGTGAGGCCTGAAGCCCGGCTGCCCACCTTGCCTCTACACAGCCATGGGCGTAATTAGCTGCCAGAGCGTTTTCCTGTTACTCCTGCGGTGTGCTAATTTGCAGCTGCCAGCATCACTCACTTGGTAGAGGTTAAGCAGTGGCACCTCCTGTCTTGCACAAGAGACAGGAAGTGCCCCTAGTTAACTTCTACGAAGTAAGAGATGCCAGCAACTGCAAATTAGCACACCGCAGGAGTAACAGGAAAACGCTCTGGCAGCTAATTACGCCCATGGCTGTGCAGAGGTGATTCAGGGAACCGTGCTTTGGGCCTCACCGGTTCCCTCTTATGCCAGCCGGGCGCACGCAGGGCACCTCGTGGTGTGGGGCTATGTGTTTGGTGGGGGGAGGGGGGAGGAACCACTAGCTTGGAAGAGGGCTGCTATTTGGAGCTAGAATGCAAAATGGGCTAATGTTGGGGAATGAGGAGACTGCGATTGAAAGGAAGACAATGCTGGGAAGGACTAGGACTGGAGGGGGACTGATACTGGAGGCCAGAGCTGGAAAAGGGCTGATGCTGGGGGATGGAGGGACTGGAAGGGAGTTGATGCTGGAACTGGAGGTAGGAAAAAAAGTTTTTTATTTTGAATTTATTAACTGGAATATGTCAGCTCTGGGAAATGTGCACTGATGTCTTTGTGCTTTGTTCAGTATAAGAGGAAACTTAATTTCATAGTTTAGTTTAATTTTTAATTTAATATTAAAAACATTTGTTCATTACGTACTTTTTACAACACGACAATCACCCTCACGTCTCACACCCTCACGCATACCATCCCTCAATCTGATATCAAACTTGTGTATGCTGTTAGGCTAAGAGGAAGTGGCCCGTAAATGGAACACGGTCCACACTGGTTCTCACTCCCTGCTCCACCCTTGTAACATCATCCCCTGTTCCCCGGCGCTCCTGCCCAATCGGGGCAGTGGGAGCCTGCCTGCACCGCATAAAAGCGGCGTCCCTACACAGAGGGAGCCGCTGCCGGGTCCCTCCACCCCCCGGCGCTCCTGCCCAATCGGGGCAGTGGGAGCCTGCCTGCACCGCATAAAAGCGGCGTCCCTACACAGAGGGAGCCGCTGCCGGGTCCCTCCACCCCCCGGCGCTCCTGCCCAATCGGGGCAGTGGGAGCCTGCCTGCACCGCATAAAAGCGGCGTCCCTACAGGGCGCGCCTGCGCCTGAGGGCCTCGCCAGAGGGCCCTTTGGCGTGGCCCTTAGGCGCGGCACAGAGGCGCGCAGAAATCAACACAAGCCAACAAATCAGTGGAAACAAGCCGGAAGACAGCGGAACTCAGAAAAGACAAACACCAACAACCCCCACAACAAGCGCCAGAACACACCAACCGGTACTACAGAGGAAATACGAGACAACCACAACCTCACAGAAAAAGACCCCACCACTCCAAGAACCCAGAACGGAATCTCAACACAGCCCCTAAAGGTATTCCTCGCACACCATGCCACCCTTCCTAGCCCCCATCTACCTCCTAACTCCCCTCCTGACCCTCTACCCCTTCCCCACAGACACACTCAATAGCCTCCCCTACCCAGACACCACAACAATCCAACCCACAAGCAGCCACAACCCTGCACCGAACCACTCATACACGCAACCTACACCTGCCCACAACACCAACCCCCCAAACCACCACCACCTCTCCATCTCACTAATAAACGTACGCTCAGCCAGAAACAAATACCACATGCTCCAAGACCTGATCACAACCAAGAAGATTGACATCCTATGCATGACGGAAACCTGGTTAACAGATAGCGACACAGTGATAATGAACCAACTAACACCTACAGGATACAACCTCCAACACTGCTCCCGAACGCACGCCAAAGGAGGAGGCATAGCCATCATTGCAAAGGACAACCTCCACCTCAGAATCCATACTTCAGAAACCTCCAATGATGCAGACATACTTACCCTCACCAACAAACACCTCTCAATATGTCTGATCTATCGTGCACCCACCACAAACACTGACCTACCAAGGATACTACACCTCATTTCCGAAAGCACCAGCTCCTCAAAAGAACAAATAATCCTAGGAGACTTCAACCTCCCATCCCTCCAAGACAAACAAGCAGAAACCTTCATCAACGCCATGACAGCAATGAACCTGATACAGATCATACAAGAATCAACACACGAAAAAGGGAACACATTGGACCTCATATTTCTAAACTCCCAAACTGCCTCCTCATACAGAAATCCAGAGATCTCACCTGTACCATGGTCAGACCACTACCTCATCAATATATCCCACACCTACCAACGCAAGAATGACAAAGAAAACAAGCATCACACAAGAAGATTTAAAGCATTTATCAAAGAAGACTTCCTGGCACAAACTCTGCCTAAACTCCAAACAAACACCAACAACATTGATGACCTAATTTTACAACTGGAACACCACAATCGCATCAGCATCCAACGCAAAATTAGACAAAACTTACCACCAGACCCGCCTCCTCAAAAGCCCAATGGTTCACCCCCAACCTCCGGAAACTAAAAACCAAACTCAGAAGAACAGAAAGAGAAAATGGAGAAAAACCAAAAATGAAAAGGACAAAATAAACCACCTCTACGAACTCGACACATACCACTCAGAAACTGACAAAGCGAAAAGAGCCTACCACTCAGAAATCCTAAACACAGCCATAAACAAACCTCGGGAACTCTTTCAGATTGTCAAAAAACTGACAAGGGCACCTAGTAACTCTGACCAGCTGCCAAACATCCCATCAGATCTATTGGCCCGACAATACAAACAGCTCCAACAACCAAAAATTCCATACCAGAGCGCCAAGACAACAAAAACAGACCACTGCACCATCATAAGCAGTGACTGGAATACGTTTGATGCAACCACAGAAGCAGAAATATCATCTGCCATCTCCTGCCTTAACACCACCACCTCCCCACTAAACCCCTGCCCCACTGACTGGATAAAGAAATCCAAGGAAGACCTGAGTGCACCATTATTCCACATCGTCAATGAATCCTTCACTCAAGGATGCATGCCGGACATCCTCAAAACCACAATCATTCAACCAACCCTAAAAAAGCATAACCTAGATCCCCTAGACCCCACCTCCTACAGGCCGATAGCAAGCCTCCCATTCACCACCATAATCATCGAGAAGATAGTCCAACGCCAGCTTCAAGAACATTTAGACGTCAACAACATACTGGACCCGCAGCAACACGGCTTCCGTCCACTACATGGAGTCGAGACCCTCATGACCACACTGATGAACACCCTCATCATGGGAACTCAAGAAAAACACTCCGGATACACCATGATCTTCCTAGATGTATCAGCAGCCTTCGACACCATCTCCCACAACATCCTCATACACAGACTCCAATCAATAGGGATCAAAGATACTGTACTTCAATGGTTCCAGTCCTATCTAACCAACCGACAGCAATTGATCCGCACCAGCACCTCAACCTCACCCCCCTTCCAGCAACATCAAGGAGTACCTCAAGGATCCACACTATCACCCATGCTCTTCAACATTTACCTCCGACCACTCTGCTCAGTCATACGTACCCACAACATCAACTTCCACATATATGCGGACGACATAATGCTCTATGCCCCAGTTACAACCACAAACCCAACAAATGAGCAACTATCAGCCTGCTTCGCTGATGTATTTAAATGGCTGCAAGAGAACAACCTCTCCATTAACATAAAGAAAACTGAAGCTCTTATAGTAACCAAAGACCCGGACTTCAAACCGCCTGCACACCTCAACATGGAAACTACACAAATTCAAATACAGCCACAAATAAGATATCTGGGCATTATCATTGACCAGGCTCTAACCCTCAAGCAACAAATCACTAAGACCACCGGAACTATATTCCACAAGGCTAAAACAGTACAACGTCTCCGACCTCTCCTCGAACCTCAAGACTTCAGGACAGTAATGCAAGCTATGACACTCCCACATCTGGACTACTGCAATATATTCTACCATGGACTACCCGCCACACAAACCAACCCCCTCCGAACGGCCTTGAACACCACAGCGAGAATTATTCAGAATGCGAGGAAACGAGACCACATCACCCCAATTCTAAGAGACCTCCACATACTTCCCCTTGAAGCAAGAATTAAATACAAAGCCATTCTACTCACCCACAAAGCCATCCAGCAAACACAGAGCACCCAGCTCCACACCCTACTGACCCGTCCAGCCCACAGCAAAACGACCAGACAGACCTCCAGCAACTCCCTCACCTTCCCTCACAAAAGAACCAGATGCACACAACGGACCTGCAACAGAGCCTTTGAACTTTATGCCCCATCCCTCTGGAATTCTCTACTGAGCCACCTCAGGAATAATAACGATCTCCTGTCATTCAAAAAACAGCTAAAAACCATCCTATTCCAAGAATATCTCAAAACAGAAACACCCTCCCACAAATAACTACACCAACTCCTCTAGGCCACCCTCAAAAACCCATGATCAAAAACTGTTACCTTGTCCATATCTATGTCTATCCTTTGTCAAAATCATCAATGTTGCCCTCCTGGTGATGGCCCTATCCCTATGACTAATTAACTCCCCCCCCCCCCTTTTTGTTACACCGCTTTGACCCGGTGAAAAGCAGAATATAAATACAGTTAAATAAATAAATAAATTCTACCCTTGTAACATTATTGACACAGCAGTATGTAAATTGTACATAGTTTTCCCTGTTTTTTTCCAAGAAGTTTTTCCCTGTTTGATGTCAACTCGGGCGTGCCCTGCGGTCCTTGAGTCGTTCTGTTAACTGTAAACCGCACTGATAAAGAGCGCGGTATAAAAGAAATGTTAAATAAATATAATTTTTAATTATCACATGGTCTACTATGCTGGAAATGAAAGACAAAGAAGAAATGGTGTTGCATTTATAATAAAGAAGAAACTTGTAAGAACTGTAATGAAATACAATGCAGTCAGTGAACGCTTAATCTCTATTCGTCTATGAGGCATGCCCATCAACACAACTATAATTCAAGTCTATGCCCCAACAACAGCTGCAGAAGAGGATGAAATTGAAGAGTTCTATGAATAAGTTCAAACTGAAATTGACAGAACATGCAAACAGGATATCCTTATAGTCATGGGTGACTGGAACGCAAAAGTTGGGATCAAAGAAGGCAAAGTGGTTGGAAAATATGGACTTGGCAACAGAAATGAAGCTGGAGAAAGACTCAGACTCATAGAATTCTACAAGACCAACTATCTATTCATCTCGAACACCTTCTTCCAGCAACACAAGCGGCAACTGTACACATGGACTTCGCCCAATGGATTGTATAAAAATCAAATTGACTACATCCGTGGAAGTCAACGATGGAAAAGCTCTATAACATCAACAAAGACAAAACCTGGAGCTGACTGTGGTACAGATCATCAACTGCTAGTATGTAAACTCAAGCTAAAGTTGAAAAAGAGCAGACCACTCATGAATGCAGCAAAATATGACCTTGAGAATGTTGTTGTTGTTTAAGTGCCGTCGAGTCGGAGTCGACTCATGGCAACCCTCTGGATAGCTATCCTAAATTGTGTTCGGTCTTCAGTCAGGCGGCTCATTGTTGACATACTGGTACCCGTAGCTGCTGTTATTGTATTGATCCATCTCACTGCTGGCTTTCCTCTTTTGCGTTGACCTTCTATCTTCCCAAGCATGATGTCTTTCTCTAATGATCTCTCTCTTTGCATGATGTGTCCAAAGTATGAAAGTCAAAGTCTTGTTATCTGAGCTTCTAAAGAAAGCTTAGGTTTGATCTCCTCTAGTACCGACTGGTTTGTTCTTCAGGCAGTCCATGGTATACACAGTATTCGCCGCCAGCACCATAATTCAGAGGCATCAATTTTCTTCCCGTCTATCTTTTTCACTGTCCAGCTTTCACATCCATATGATGTTATTGAAAATATCATGGCTTGTTTAAGTTGAATCTTTGTATGGAGAGAGACATCTCTGCTCTTGAGAATCTTATCTAGGTCTTTCATAGCCATTCTGCCAAGAGCAATGCGTCTGATTTCTTGACTGCTTGTTGCTTCTTTATTGATAGTTGACCCAAGTAGGTTAAAGTTTGTTTATTTTATTTATTTATTTAACACTTCTCATATACCGCGCTATTTCTCATCAGTGCGGTTTACATTGAACATTGAACACTTGGACATACATTGTCCTCCGTTTACATAAAACAGGGATATAACATGGAATCAACTGGGGAAACTATGTACATATTATATTTAGTATACACAAAATGGATTATGACATGGAATGACTGAGAAACTATATACATATGAGGATTTATCTTAAGAATATAAGTTTAAATCAGAACAAGTATTACGATTAGGGTCAGGTAGCAGCATTTAATATTCTGCTGATGAGGATAGTTAAAGTGCAGTAATATTATCCTGGATTACGGACTAATTGTAGTTGTGGTATGGCTTTGATCATAGGTGGTTTAGCTGGGTGGGTGTCGGGGGGGGGGGATCATTTGCCTGTGTAAAGTGTAAGAGGAACAGGTGATGCTTAAGGGCCTTTCTAAATTGCATGAGGTCTTTGATTGCCCTTAAGTTGGAGGGAGTTCGTTCCAATACCTGGGGGCATGGTATGCGAATGCTCTGTTGATGGTTGATTGGTTACATTTTATGGATTCGCTTGGTATTACTAGAGTGTTTTCTGCAAGAGCTCTTCTGGGTCTGTTGTTGGGGGTGTGGATAAGCAGCTCGACAATTGAGGAGGGTGATATTTTATTGAATGCCTTGAAGGTAATGAGGAGGGTCTTATAAAGGATTCTGGATTTTATTGGGAGCCAGTGAAGTTCTTTTAATATAGGTGAAATGTGATCCTTCCTGGATGCTCCGCACATGACACGTGCAGCTGCATTCATGGCCATCTGTAGTGGATTGAGTGTGTTTTTTGGGAGGCCTTGTATTACATTTGCATAATCAAAGTGAGGTGTCAGTAGGGCTTGGAAAACTGTTCGGAAGTCGTTAGTTTCCATCATTGGTCTGAGGTGGCGGAGGGTTTTGATCTTAAAGTAAATAGATTTTACTGTGCGTTTGTGATCTTTAAAGTCCAAGTGTTGGTCTAATATCACCCCTAGATAGCGAATGTTGGATTTCACCGGAAGTTCTGCATCTCTGACTTTGTGTTGCTGGTGGAGAAATATCTTTGTTTCGTGTAATAATTAGCACTTCTGTTTTTTTTAAAGTTTATTCGTAGGTTCTGGTTGAGAAGCCAATCCGTTATTGCGTCAAAGCATTTGATTAGTCTTGAGAAATCTGGACATGTGACTGATATAGGTGTAAATAACAGCACATCATCAGCATACATGAGGCATGATACTCCGAAGGCGCGTGTTATGTCGGAGATTGGCTGCATATAGATATTGAATAGTAGTGCAGATAATGAGGATCCTTGCGGTACTCCCTGTTTTCACTGGAAGGGTTCTGATGTCTTGTTGCCAATCCGAACTTGCTGCCATCTTCCTTGGAGATAAGACTTACACCAATCCCAGGCACGGTCATGGATGCCCTTTGCGTGTAGTCTCATCAAGAGTTGTTTGTGATCTACGGAGTCGAACGCTGCGGCGATATCAAGAAAGATCAACGCAAAGGGATTTTTGATATTGTCTAACCCATTAGTGATTGTGTTAATGAGGTTAGTAGGGTTTCTACTCCGTGTGCCTCTCTAAATCTGTGTTGACACGGGTCCAATGGGGAGGTTGTATCTATATGCTGTTGAATCTGTCTTTGGGTTGTCTTTTTCAAGTATCTTCGCTAAGAAAGGGATACTTGAGATTGGTCGGTAGGAGTTCTTTCTTCGGGTCGAGCTGGTGATTTTTTAGTAATGGACGGATGGATGTTTTCTTGAGTGCATCTGGGAAGACTCCAGTTGTAAATTATTGTTTTGCGATGTCAGCAATGATTGGACTCAGTTCAGTGCGCATTGTTCTGATCCAGTGCGCTGGGCATGGGTTGTTTTGGAGCAGTCATGGTGTTGATGGTGGCAATTATTTCCTCTACGGTTTTGGCTGAAGGGGGTGAGAGCTTAGTGAGTGAAGACTGAATGTGGAGGTTCTGTGAGGATCCTTGAGGTGTGGTGGTAGTTACTTTTATTACCTTGGATTGGATGTAATCAGCATAATTCTGAGGTTGTATACACTCCTGTTGTGGCTGAGGTGGTTGATTGGTCAGCGATTTTACTAATTCAAATAGGTCGCGAGGTTTATTTAGTGAGCGGTTGAGGAGCTCAGCATGAAACTTTTTCCTTTCTGCCCATGTTGATTCCCTATGGCTTTTCAGGTGTTCTAAGTACATATTTTGGTTTGGTGTGCTGCGGGACCGTCGCCACTTTCTCTCCAGCTTTCTCAGGTGTAGTAAGGAGGACCGTAGATTGGGTGAGAACCATGGGGCGTTTCTCCTCTTGGGGGAGTGATTATTATTTGTAGGCTTTTTGTCAGTATTCGGATGTTGGGCATAACGAGCGAGGGTGTTATTCCAATTAGTGAGTATTTCATTGAGGTTGGAAGATGGTTTAGACAGAATTGGTAGAACATGTTGAGTGAACAATTCTCTGTCCAGTTGTTTGAAGCGGGATGGATATTCTGGTTCAGCTGTGTTTAGACTGCAGTCCATTGATTGTAGTGTAGGTATTTGGAATGTTATTAGATTATGATCAGACCAGGGGACCGGGGTGACTGATAGATCAGTTTGGCTTGGTTTGCTCATATCTTTTGGTGGGACAAAGATCAAGTCGAGTAGGTTGCCTTGTTGTTGGGTGGGATCCTTTACGATTTGTTCATAGCCTAGGCTGGACATTGCCTCTAGGAAAGTGTTAGATAGTTCACGCTGATGCTGAGTGGAGGCAAGATTAAAGTCTCCCATCAGCCAGTTTGCTTTGGAGGGATCTTGCGGGTTACAGGCTAGGTCGATCACATCAGAGAGCTCATCTGATGCAGTGCCAGGTGCTCTGTAAATGAGGTTTAACGTGTTAAGTTTGTTGGTGACTGTTAGCATATTTATGTGTTGCGTGTTCTTGGTGAAGATAGTGCGGTATTGTAAAGCAGTTTTTGCCAAGATGAGGACACCACCTCCTCTTCTGTTATCCCTGTTGCATGTGAAGATTGAGAAATTGGGTGGGGTAATTTGATTTAGTATGGCGTTGTCTGTTTCAGATAACCATGTTTCAGTGACCATTAGAATATCTAGGTTGAGGTTTGCTAGTAGATCTGTGATGGCTGGCCATTTGTTGCGGGCAGAACGCACATTTATGAGGGCGCATTTGAGGGTTTGTTGATTCTGTTTTTCCTTGAGTTTTGTTTTTGCCGAGGGTCCAAGCGAGAGATAGAGTAAATGAGATTGTCTTCTATGGTAGGGATTTGGGTGTGGATGGTATTGGTTGTAATAATATTTCCTGCTTGTATTGGGAAGCAGTGAGATAGGGTTATAATCCTGTGTGAAAGCATTTGATTCGTTAAGTGCGCAGGTTAGTGTGTAAAATAGAATGAAGGTAAGCAAAGAGACAGCCATATTTACAACTGTGGCGATTAGCTCTAGGTAACTTAGTATGGCTTTCAGGTAGGAGAGCCTGCGTCTGAGGGCGTGCGTTGAGGATAACCAAATGAGGTATCAACTTCTAGTCAGGGGGTTCTGGCTTTGGTCGCTATTAGGTATATGTGTTTGGTTGTTACACTGTAAATTTTGAGCAATTCAGTAGCTAGTTGAAGATGAAATGAAATACGATGCTTACTAGGTTGAGTATATTGCTAAATAGGGTCTCAGGGTTCAGTTAGTTACTGTGTTTTCAACAGCCTCATTGGGGATAATATACTTTGTTACATATGATTAGCTACATTGATACATATGTTTACCTTGTGCTTTTGCTGAATGTCCGTTAAGTTGTTATAGTCCTTCTGAGTGGATTGAGTTACAGCTGGAGGGCGTCTTTAAAGATGAGGGTAGTAGGTTGGCAGGAGGGCGTCCTTATAGTTTACCCTCTATTATTATTTATCATCAGCTTTATTAGCAGCATCTTTGAGGCCCCCAGGCGCAGCGCCTGTCAGTGGCTGCTTTTGTCGTAAGTGTTCCTCCTCCCACAGCCCTGATAGGGCTGGAGGTCGTGGGTGGGAAGGCGGTTTGCTGGCTTGTTCAGAGCGCTTAATGTCTGGGGACTGCAGCTGGTGGCGTCTGCGATGGATGGGTTCGTTTCAGGAAGGAGAGAGAGCTCAGACTTCGGGTGGTGTGTCGTGCAGGCCGCTTTAGAGGGCTGCCGCCTAAGGGCCACGCCAAAGGGCCCTCTGGCGAGGCCCTCAGGCGCAGGCCCGCCGGCTGGCGCTTCTGCTTTTCAAGTCGGGCGTCTGCCCCGATTGGGCAGCACGCCAAGATGGCCGGTTTCCCGCCGCTACCCCGAAGATGGCTCGATCCCCGGCTGGGAGAGCTGCTGGTAGTCAGGGGGAGTGTCTCTCGAGTTGTTCACGATTTCAATTTCTTCTCCTTCAACGATGAACCTGTTGATTACACAGGTACACTAAAAAAAATTTTTTTTAAACACTGCCTCTAATGTTTCGATTGATTTTTACGTTTTTTGGTGCGCTGAATCCAAATCTGGTAACCAATTTGCTCCATCACGTACAGATTTTTTGCTACATTGGGTTAGCAGTTTGAGGTGAACGTTTCAGATTGAGTGCGATCGAGATAAAAGTTTCTTGGATGAATTCTTTATACTAATTGTTTAGTAGTTATTCAAATAAGAATAAAGAAAATTGTAACAAGGCAGCACATAAGAATAGAGTAATGTCAACAAAACACACTGTGATGGTAGCAAAATTGTCTGCACTTAAAACAGCCACATACATGTGCACAAACATTGAGCATATAAGAGCGAGGTTAGACACAAAGCAAAGCAAAGAAATGTGCAAAAAATGTTGTGCAGGTATGTATGTAAGAATAGAAAACGCAAACCGCACCATTGCAATACATGAAGACAAACACCCGATGGTGTGAAAATAAAATTCTAATAAATGAGATCCGACACTGTGGTAATAACTAGCAAATTTTTATTTCAAAGTTTAGTAAAAACACGATATTTGTCAACACAGTTTAGATTTTAAAGTCATTCTTGGGTCAATCAATCTCCTGGTGGGCCCGTTTCTTCTTCCCCCGAATGCTTCTCTTGGTGCGCTGCTTGGCGTATTTTTCATCTGGGGTTTCCCGCAGCAGCAACCAGCAGAAATCAGCCATCATAGTGGGGTTCCATCTTCCTTGGTACCTTCTCTCTGCGTCCTTGATGTCCTGGTGAAACCTTTCACCTTGTTCTTCACTGTACGCCCCCAAGTTTTCGGGAAAGTAGTTCACATGGGAGTGCAAGAAATGGACTTTCAGGTTCATGTTACAGCCTTGTTCTTTGAAGGCATTGAGCATCCTGGCAACAATATCCTTATAGTTCTCATCCCGCCTGTTCCCCAAGAATTTGAGAATAACATCCTTGAAGGAATCCCAGGCTTCTTTTTCCTTCTCAGACATCGTTTCAGCGAATGCTCCATCTGAAATGAGTTTCCTTATATAAGGGCCAACAAACACTCCTTCCTTTAGCTTTGCTTCAGAAAGTCGGGGGAACTTTGAGCAAAGGTACCGAAAGCACTCACCATCTTTTGGAAGGGACTTGATGAATTGCTTAATGAGACCCAACTTAATGTGGAGAGGTGGTAATAGAATTTTATCACGAGGTACCAAGCTCTCATGAAGAACATTTTTCTCACCGGGTCTCAAATACTCCCGAATTGGCCAGTCTTTTTTCCCCCAGTGTAGGTCGCGGGCCCGGCTATCCCACAAGCAAAGGAAGCAGGGATATTTGGTGAAACCGGATTGCTGCCCTAATAGCATGGATAGAATTTTAAAGTCTCCACAAATCATCCACTTATGCTCATCATAACGAATCTTCTGAAGAATCAGGGCCAAATTCTCGTATTTTTCTTGGAGAATAACAGAGTGAGCAATAGGAACTGAAGCAAATGTGTTGCCATTATGAAGAAGAACACCTTTTATGCTGTCTTTTGACGAATCAATGAACAGCCGCCATTCAGCAGGATCATACTTGAGTTTAAACTTTTCCATCACTCCGTATATATCGTTGCAAAATACCAAATCTTCCTCTTTGCTGAAATACTTCAAAAATTGTGTCTCGCGGTTGCAGTACCAATAAAAAGTTGTTCCTGGTGACAATAGATTTTTCTGTTTAAGCCGAGAACCTAGCAGTTGGGCAGCATCTTTTGGGAGTCCTAAATCCCGGACTAAATCATTCAATTCAGCTTGAGAGAAAAGTTCAGGTTTCGGATCTGGTTCAGTTTCAAACTCGGAAGTACTGGACTCATCGGGAAAAGCCATCTGATGAGTCTCATCATGATCAGAACCGTCCACACAAATATGATCCAAAGATTTTGGTGGTTCAGGCACAGGTACTTCGTTGCTATGAGGCATAGGCCTAATTGCTGAGGGAAGGTTGGGGTAACTTATTACGTTCTTATTTTTTAAGTTGTATCCCTTCACAATGCAAGAGCAAAAATAGCAGTCACTGCTGTGGTCTCTTTGTTCACGCCACATCATAGGTATTCCGAAACGAAATGCTTGTTTTTTACCTTTCATCCATAAGCGTAGATCTTCCTCGCATGTCTTGCACACTTTGTGAGGAGCCCACGGTTTGTCTTGATCGCCTAACTTCAAACCGAAATAGGCGAAATATACTTTAATAAATGCAGAAATGTTCCTCTGCCGCTTTTTCACGGTATATTCCCCACAAATAAAACAAAAACTGTCCGGAGAGTTGACGCAACCTCTGGCTCTGTGAGCCATCACAAATACACAGCACTGCAAACTACAACTGTAGTGAACCACTTCGGAATAAAGCTGGATTACGACTGAGCAAACAAAAGGTAATAATGAACTTGCAAGAAACTGAAATTTGACAGGAACGTTCATGTCGCAACCACCGTGTTTGAGCGAGCGAACGAGGCGAGGTGAACAGGAAAGAACATGCGCCAGCGCGAGTACTGGATTTAGCCCCCCGCCTCCCAATTGTCCTGTTAATGTATAAAATGAATACAAAACACTCTAAAATATCATGAGGGAGTGTTTCTAGTTAGTTAACCATTACAACCTCTATTTTGGGCCAAGAAAATAAACTGCAGTCGGCTAGAAAGAAATTATGTGAACATTCCTTATATGGGTAAGAAATCTAATTTTGCAAGAAAACGTGACGTGATGGAACATTTTGGCTATTTTTCCTGGATTCAGCACCCCAAAATCTATAGGAATCAGTTGCAAAACTGGAGGCAGTTTTTTGGTAGTGTATCTGTGTTATGGCAGTTGTCATGATCTTAGTCTCAAAATGGGCCTGCACCTTAATGTAAAGAAGACAATGTTCTTTGATTGTGAGAAGCAAATGTTTCAGATCATCTTCACTTTCAGCCAGTAATGTGGTATCATCAGCATAGCAAAGGTTGTTGAGTCTTCCACCAATCTTCACACCTCTGTTGTCTTCATACAATCCTGCTTCTCTGATTTGTTCTGCATATAAATTAAACAGGTAGGGGGAAAGTATGTAGCCTTGTCTTACACCTTTGCTTATTTTAAACAATTCTTTTTCTCCTTGTTCCATTCAAACTGTTGCTTCTTGATCAATGTACAGATTGTGCAAGAGTACGATCAGGTGTTCTGGTATACCCATGCTTCTTAATGTGGCCCAGAGTTTCTCATGGTTTACACAGTCAAAAGCCTTGCTATAGTCGATAAAGCACAAATAGATATCCTTTTGGTATTCTTTAGTCTTTTCAAGGATCCATCTCACATCCGCAATGATGTCTCTCGTTTCTCGCCCTTTCCTGAACCCTGCTTGCACTTCAGGTAGTTCTTGTTCCAGGTATGGTTGTAGTCTCTCTTGAATAATCTTCAGTAGAATCTTGCTGGCATGTGGGATCAGAGCAATTGTGCGATAATTTCCAGAGTCAGTTAGATCACCTTTCTTTAGTATTGGTATAAACACAGATCTTTTCCAGTCAGTTGGCCATGATGTTGTCTTCCATATTTCTTGTCAGAGCCTTGTAAGTACGGTAACAGCTGCATCAGATTGCTGTAATACTTCCATGGGAATGCTGTCAATGCCTGGTGCTTTGTTCTTTGATAAGGCTTTCAATGCAGCTTCAACTTTTTCTTTCATTACCAATGGTTCCTGATCATAAGGTACAGGTTGAAACGGCTGTTGGTCCACTTGATATTTATCATATAAAAATGCTGTATATTCCTTCCACCTTTTCTTGATTTTCTCAGCATCATTCAACATAGAACCTTGAGCATCTTGTAACATTCCAATTCGAGGCTGGAACTTTTTCTTTCTCTTGTAGCTTTAGGAAAGCCGATTTTGTTCTTTTTCTAATAGTTTCTGCTTCTATTTCCTTGCATGCGTCGTTGTAGTACTTTTCCTTGTCCTATCTTGCTGCACGTTGTAAATCTGAGTTCTGTGATTTTCTTCTCTGGCTTTAGCTTCTCTGCGTTTCTGAGAAATTTTCAGAGTTTCTTCCGTCATCCATTTTGGCCTTTTTTTCTTTTTCACCTTTTTGTAGAGACTTCTCGCTTTCTTCCAACACAACCTTCTTGATGACAGAGCTCCAGAAGAGTTATGGAATGACATTTAGAGCTTGAGAATATACCACTGGAATTTAAAGACTGCCTGCAAAATTGATTTGCTGATTTAGATACAAATGACAGAGCTTCAGAGGAGTTACGCAAAAGAGGAAAGCCAGCAATGAGATGGATCAATACAATAACAGCACCTGTGGGTGCCAGTCTGTTAAAAATGAGCCGCCTGACTGAAGACCGAACACAATTTAGTACAACTATCCAGAGGGTCTCCATGAGTTGATACCAACTCGACGGCACTTAACAACAACAACAAATATTTCCTGTGTTGTGGTGCATTCAAAGTTTGGCTTTTGGGGTTCCCAGTTCAATTATTGTCTTCATATTTCTAAATCATAATCTGTTCAGTATTTGGTGTTACTACGGCATGTTACTGCGAAATTTCTGTCTTGATTTGGCAATTTTCAATCTGTAATCAAACCGCTGCTGATCGCTGGAAGCTGCGGTATACAAATGTATTCTAAATAAATAAATTGGTGATAATTTGTCTGTTTTACGTGTATGACAGAACTGTGCTATTCTATTCGTCTAGTTTGTGTAGTAGACCCACTTGTTCTCTTTTCCTTTTTAATGTTTGTAGTGCTTTTGATAGATAGGGTTAGGTGCTGTGACGTCTGACAGTGCCGTTATGATATGGCCATAAACTTGGATGGCTTCTCTCAGATTGGTTCAAATTCCTTCTATCTGAAACCTGCTTTTATTATAATTAAAGAGGAAGTAACTGAGTTATAATCATAAACCCAAAATAACACAAGTTGTTGCTAGAATTCTTTTACAAAACAAGAGCTGATTACAATGTATTAGATAAATAATTTTGTCATAATCAAGTAAATTTTATAACTCCAGAATTGCATAAATTACACTGCCAGCAGTGAGCTATAGTTGACTGTACATTGACCTATGGTTGTACAGTTCATAGCCTATATTCTCCAGGACCAAGCAGGAAGTCAGTCCTCACATATGGGTGACGTCGGTGCCGATGAATCCCCTGTGTGGAGCATTTTCCCCAGCTTTCAAAGAAAGCCTGTGGGAATGCAGCGCGCCTGCGCAGTCCCCTTCCCGCCCAAGGGTGCCATCTTGCTCATTCTTTCTTTTTCTGCGGAGCCCGACGGACGTGAGTTCATGTCACCCGGGAAAAGTTGACTTTTTTTCTGCGATTTTCGCGTTGTCTTATCCGGTTTGACGCCAGTTCCCCTTTCCGTCTGGGCTCGGTACACCAATATCGAGTCCGGAGTTTTGATTTTCGTTTTTTGTCCTTTGACTAGCGTTCACGCTCTTTTTGCGTTTTCACTGGCAGCCCGGTCTTTTGACCTTGCAGGGGCCCTTTTTCCCCCCATGGCTGCCAGCGGGTTCAAAAAGTGTGATCGGTGCAAGAAACTTATGTCTCTCACCGACACACATGACTGATGCCTCGGGCCCGACCATGACCTGCTGGCCTGTGGCCCATGCTGCAAAATGTCGTTGAAGGCGCTTTGGAGCCGTCAGCACCAACGTGAGAGAATTTTCTCTGACTCCGCGTCCAGCCGGGCCCAGACTTCGTCAGAGGCCTCAACATCTCGGGAGTCTGACCCCGAGCGCCGTCGGGGTTCCTCTGAAAGGGAGTCTCCCACCCAGCAGCACAGTAGGAAAAAAAAAGCTCGCGAGGGCGGCGTCGGTGGAGGCTCCTGGTTCCTCGAGGGCCAGGTCGCTTAGCCCTGACCACCGCCCCGGGCTCTCGGAGTCGGAGAGACCTTCCAAGCTACCTCGTGTGGAGCCGGAGTCCCCGAGTCACATAAGTACAGTTGTCCTCATGGACTCCCCTCTGGGGGAGGCGACGTCGGGCCCGACGCTTTCATTGCCCGAGTCGGGGGCTGCTGAGTCTCCTGAGCTTGGACTCATGTTGACGGCCTTGGAGAGTAGCTTCGCTGCCTTCATGGAACAGCAGCGGGTGCTGATCGCCGGTCTGACCAGTGCATCTGCCCCGACCACCGGGACCTCGACGTCTAAGTCAACCCCGGAGAATGAACCGATTTCTCGAGTCGATCCTCGGTCAAGGTCCCCCTCGACCTCCCATGCAGGGCCCAGGTCGTCGACGCAGATACCCTCTGTGTCGGGGCAGGTGGCACCAAGGACCCACATGGCCAAAGCCACTCGATTCCTCCTTGGAGGAGTCGGAGTGGGAGACGGAGGATGAGGAGTCCCCTGACACCTTCCGGACCCGGTGCATCCCTTCGGACTCACTGGAGTCCGAGCCTCGGAGACGGTCCCCCCCCCCCCCCCCCCCGGAGGATACCCGGTTCTCAGACTTTGTGAGGGACATGGCCAAAGCCTTGGCCTTCCCTGTGGACGCCTAGGAGGAGCCTCGAGCCGAGGAGCTCGATGCCCTCCAGTATGATTTTCCTCCAAAGGAAGTCTTTACTGTACCCGTTCCTCCGATGCTGGAATGGCTGCTCTTCCCTATGTGGGAGGCACCGGCCTCGACGCCAGTTCTTAGCAAACAGGTTGATTCCATTTATCGAGTCTGTAATAGCCCTGGGTTCCAAAAGGCACAGCTACCACACCACTCCATGGTTGTGGAATCGGCCATGCACTGTCTGAAGAGTCAGAAGAGGCACTCCTTGGTGCCCCCCGGCCAGGAGGCCCGGAACCTGGATGCCCTCAGAAAGTGCTTCCAGGGCTCTATGCTATCTTGCCATGTCCAGACCTACCAGCTGTACATGGGCATGTACCTATGAGACCTGGCAAAGGAGATTGCCGGGTTCTCAGCTGGCCTCTCCAAGGAACCTTTGCAGAGGTTCAAGGCTTTGTCAACAGGGATTCGGGCGTGCTCAAAGTTTATCTCTCGAGCAGCCTATGATGGCTTCGAGGCTTCAGCCTGGGTAGCCGCGGCCGGCATTGGTGCACACCGTCAGGCCTCGCTACAATCATCAGACCTGGAGCCATGGGTGCCGGACAAGTTGGTCGATGTCCCCTGCCGAGGTGAAAACCTTTTCGGTAAGCCCATGACTGAAAAAGCTGCGAAAATCGAGACTGAGACTCTCACCAGGACAAGGCTGTCCGGGAAGACTTCTGCCCCTTCTCAGAAAAAGAAGGGCTGGGGAAAGAAGCCCTTTTTCCCCGAGGAAGGGTGCTGCCTACAAATCCTGCCCTCAGTATTAGGCCTCTCCAGCTCCCCAATGGGGCCAGCAGGCCAAGGGGCAGGGGCATGGGCCCCGTACGCAGAAGACCCCAAAGCTGCCAGCTCTGGCTCCTGCACAGCAGGGAGCGGGGTTTTGACTACCACAGCTGGCTCCACTCAGCACAGGAGGTCGGCTGACCCTGTACGCCTACAGGTGGCCAGCCATCGCAGGGGATACCTGGGTTCTGAGCATAGTCCAGAAGGGCTATTTGCTCCACTTCCACCAGATACCCCCCCCCTCCTACTTTCCAGGGGAGCCTCCAAGACTCCCTTTACACAGGAACCTCCTCCTTCAGGAGTTGGCAAGTCTTCTAAAGGAACAGGCGGTGGAACCGGTGCCCCACCACCTGGAAGGGCAAGGCTTCTACTCCAGGTACTTCTCCAGGACCAAGCAGGAAGTCAGTCCTCACATATGGGTGACGTCGGCGCCGATGGAGCCCTCGTGTGGAGCATTTCCTCAGCTTTCAAAGAAAGCCTTTGGGAATTGCAGTGCGCATGCGCGGTCCCCTTCCCGCCCAAGGGTGCCATCTTGCTCAGTCGTCTTTTTTCCGCGGAGCCCGACGGGCGTAGTTCGTTTTTCCCCGAGGAAAAAATTGATTTCCCTCTTTTTTCTTTTTCTACTTCGGTTCGACGCCGGATCCTTTTCCCGCCTTGGCCCGATACACCGGTATCAAGTCCACTCTCTCTTTTTCGGTTTTTGTCCTTTGTGACTAGCGTTCGCGCCATTTTTCTTTTTTCACTGGCAGCCCGGTCTTTTGACCTTGCAGGGGCCCTTTTTCCCCCGATGGCTACCAGCAGGTTTAAAAAGTGTGATTGGTGTAAAACTTATGTCTCTTACCGACACACATGACTGCTGCCTCCGCTGCCTCGGACCCGATTATGACCCGATGATCTGTGGTCCGTGTGGCAAAATGTCCTCGAAGGCGTTGAGGAGTCAGCAGCACCAGAAGGATAGGATCTTCTCTGACTCCGCGTCCGGACGGGCCCGGACCTCATCAGAGGCCTCGACGTCTCGGGACTCCGGCCCCGAGCAGCGTTGGGGTTCCTCTGAGCGGGGGTCTCCTTCGCGGGAACATCGCAGGAAGAAGAAACCCGTGAGGGCGGCGTCGGTGGACGCTCCTGGTTCCTCGAGGGCCAGGTCGCATAGCCCCGATAGCCGTCCCGGGTCTTCGGAGTCGGAGAGGCCTGCCAAGCATCCTCGTATCGAGATGGAGTCTCCTGGACACGTGAGTGCTGTAGTCCTCGTGGACTCTCCTCCAGGGGAGCCGACGCCGTCGGGGCCCGAGTCGGGGGCTGCTGGGGTCTCTTGAGCTCGGACTCAGGTTGACAGCCTTGGAGAGCAGCCTCGCTGCCTTCATGGAACAGCAGCGGGCATTGATCGCCGGTCTCACCGGTGCATCTGTCCCGACCACCGGGACCTCGACATCCAAGTCGACCCCGGAGGCCGAGCCATCCTCGAGTCCATGCGGGCTCGAGTCGATCCTCGGCCACGGTCTCCCTCGGCCTCCCGTTCGGGACCGAGGTCGTCGACGCCGGTACCCTCGGCGTCGGAGTGGATGGCATCGGTGCCCGCCCGACCAGAGCCGCTTGATTCCTCCTCCGAGGAGTCTGGCTGGGAGACGGAGGACAAAGAGTCACCCGACACTTATCGGACTCGGTGTGTCCCATCGGACTCGCTGGAGTCCGAACCTCGGAGACGATCCCCACCGGAGGATACCCGGTTCTCGGACTTCGTGCGGGATATGGCCAAGGCCTTGGCCTTCCCCGCGGATCCCGAGGAGGAGCCTCGAGCCGAGGAGCTCGAGGCCCTCCAGTATGACTCTCCCCCGAAGGAGGCCTTTACTGTTCCGGTTCCTCCGATGCTGGAGCGGCTGCTCTTCCGCATGTGGGAGACCCCGGCCTCGACGCCAGTGTTAAGCAAGCGGGTCGATTCCATCTATCGAGTCCGCAAGAGCCCCGGGTTCCAAAAGGCACAATTACCGCACCACTCCATGGTTGTGGAATCGGCCATGCATCGGCTGAAAAGTCAGAAGATGCACTCCTCGGTGTCTCCCGGCCGGGAGCCCCGGAACCTGGATGCCCTCGGTAAGAAGTGCTTCCAGGGCTCTATGCTTGCTTGCCGTGTCCAGACTTACCAGCTCTACATGGGCATGTATCTCTGAGACCTGGCCCGGACTCATTCTCAACTGGTTCCTTCCCTGCAACTCTCAAACACACTTCCATTAGACCTCTGTTAAAAAACCCCAAACTGGACCCACTTAAGGTTGATTCCTATAGACCGATAGCTAGTATACCTCTCCTAGCTAAAATAATTGAAAAAGAAGCACAACGACAATTGCAAGATCTAGACTCCGCTGCCCCACTGGACCAGTGCCAACATGGATTCAGGGAGGCCCATGGAGTTGAAACCCTCCTCACCACCCTCTTCAATAACATAATCACCTACATTGACAATATCCATCAAGGCTGTGTGCTCATCTTCTTAGACATCGCTGCAGCATTTGACTCAGTAAGTCACGAACTCCTCCTAGGGCGGCTAAGGGAGAGGGGTATCTGTGGCAATGCACTTAAATGGTGTAAGTCATATCTTACTGGAAGATGGCAACATGTCGAATCCGGAACAAAAACTTCTGAACCATTCCACCAAAAGCAGGGTGTTCCGCAAGGGTCCTCTTTATCTCTCATGTTCAATGTATACATGCAGCCCATCTGCGATATCATCAGAACGTTCAAAATAGACTGCCTGATATATGCAGATGATATCCTGCTATATACAACATTCCCTACAGAGCATTTTGACATATCCCCTTTGATAAACTGCTTCGACACAGTCTCTGAATGGCTTCAATCTCAAAACCTCCGTATTCAACACAGGAAAACGGAAGTACTTTTCATTACAAGGAACAACTTCACCCCACCACCATACATAAGAGTCAAAGAAGCAGACCTCCAAACAAAACAATCCATACGTTACCTCGGAATCACCTTGGACCAACGTCTTGAAATGAAGGCACACATAAATAACATAGTAAGAGCCATGTACTTCAAGATCCGCACGCTTAAGCACCTGCGCTCACTACTAGACCCCAACGACTTCCGAACAATATACCAGGCTCTAGTCTTACCTCATTTGGACTATGCA
Organism: Ichthyophis bannanicus; assembly: GCA_033557465.1. Lineage (NCBI taxonomy): Eukaryota > Metazoa > Chordata > Amphibia > Gymnophiona > Ichthyophiidae > Ichthyophis > Ichthyophis bannanicus. The sequence goes on along the minus strand of CM066037.1, from coordinate 19,451,253 downwards.
AACGCTATTTTACAAGGCCTCCCACAGTCCACTCTACACCCAATTCAACTAGCAATGAATGACACAGCAAGAGTCCTTCATGGTGCATCTAGGAACGACCATGTGACACCTATCCTGATGCATCTCCACTGGCTCCCAATACACGGAAGTATTTTATTCAAGACCTTACTTCTCACCTTCAAAACAATTAATGGTCTTGCGCCCTCCTCCCTAACAGAACTCATACACGTCATCCCAGTTAACAGATCCAGAAGAACCTTATCCATAAATACCTTAGCAACCCCGAAAACAGTAACGAAACGTACCATGACAATGGCAAACAGAGCCTTCCGATTCTACGCCCCTAAATGTTGGAATCTTCTACCATCAAATATCCGCCACATCACTGACCTTACCCAATTCAGGAAGGCTATAAAATACCACCTGTTCCTTAAATACTACCAATACAACAATACACCTAGATAATGCAACAACAACTTTAGAGACTCCACCTTCTCCTCAACCTCATCTTTCTCTGTAAAATTCATGATAGCATTGAACTTGTCATGATGCCTGATGTAAATATTACCTGTCAATAGTTACCCTATGTTATCCAAGTTCTACACACCTTTTCTATGTATAACAGAACAGCCTGCTGTTCTGATCATTATGTTCCATGTAAACCGCACTGATGTCGAATAGTGCGGTATATAAGAGATTGTAATAAATAAATAAAAATAAAGGAGATTGCCGGGTTCTCTGCTGGTCTCTCCGAGGAACCTTTGCAGCGGTTCCAAGCCTTGTCCACTGGTATTCGAGAGTGCTCGAAGTTTATCTCTCGAGCAGCCTACGATGGCTTCGAGGCTTCGGCCCGAGTAGCCGGGGCCGGCATCGGTGCCCGCCGACAGGCTTGGCTACAGTCATCACACCTCGAGCCATGGGTGCAGGACAAGTTGGTTGATGTCACCTGCCGAGGTGAAAACCTCTTTGGCAAGCCCCTCAGAAGAAGAAGGGCTCGGGAATAAAGACCTTTTACCCGAGGAAGTCCTCTGCCTATAAACCATACCCTCATTATCAGGCCTCTGCAGCTCCCCAACAGGGTCAGCAGGCCAAGGGGCAGGGTCATGGGCCCTGTAGGCAGAATGCCCCCAAGCCACCAACACCGGCCCCTGCTCAGCAGGGTGGGGGGTTTTGACTCAGCAAGCATAGCCTCTTCTCCTCAACTGGCTCACATCAGCACAGGAGGCTGGCTGGCCCACTTTGCTCACAGGTGGTCAGCCATCACATCAGATACCTGGGTGCTCCATATAGTCCAAAAGGGCTATCTTCTCCATTTTCACCAGGTACCTCCCTCCTATTTTCCAGGGGAGCCTCCAAGACTCCCTCTGCACAGGGACCTACTCCTTCAGGAGTTAGCAAGTCTGCTAAAGGACCAGGCTGTGGAACCGGTGCCCCACCACCTGAGAGGTCACAGCTTTTATTCCAGGTACTTCCTGGTACCAAAAAGAACAGGAGGCCTCTGACCCATCCTAGACTTGCGCAACCTCAACAAGTTCCTGGAGAGGGAAAAGTTCAAGATGCTTACCCTTGGAATCCTGCTGCCCTACCTCCAGCAGGGAGATTGGCTATGCTCCTTAGATCTAAAGGATGCTTATACTCACATCCTTATTCATCCGGACCATATCTCAGATTTGTTGTGGGGGGAAACCACTACCAGTACAGAGTACTTCCCTTTGGCCTATCCTCCGCTCCCAGGGTGTTCACCAAGTGCCTGGCGGTGGTGGTGGCCTACCTGAGGCTTCAAGGTCTTTTTGTGTTTCCATACCTGGACGACTGGCTCATAAGGGGCCAGTCTTCCCAGGAGGCCAGTCAAGCCGCCCTTTGCACTGTGGCTCTGCTTCAGCACTTGGGGTTTGTCATAAACTTCGCAAAGTTCACTTTGCTCCCGTCCCAGAACTTGGAATTCATAGGAGCAAGGCTAGACACTTCAGGCGAGGGCTTTTCTGCCAGTGGACAGGGCCCTCCGGTTGGTGGATGTAGCCAGGCAGTTTCACAGCAATTCCCTGGTCTCCGCCAGGCAATTCCTGAGACTTCTCAGCCATATGGCTTCCACGGTTCATGTAACCCCCAATGCCCGCCTGCACATGCGGCCTGCTCAGTGGAGCCTTCGAACTCAGTGGCATCAGGCCACAGGGAGCCTTGCAGACTCGGTGAGAATATCCACCCTGCTCGTCTCCTCTCTACAATGGTGGCTTCATCTTCCGAATCTGGTACTCGGAGTGGATTTTCAATCCCCTCCGCATTCTCGAGTGCTGACGACAGATGCTTCTCTTCTAGGTTGGGGAGCACATTGCCAGGGGGCATGTACGCAGGGTCTCTGGACTCCTTGGGAGGCTGCTCAGCAGATAAACTTCCTGGAGCTACGTGCAATACGCCTAGCTCTGAGAGCCTTCTCCCACCTCACGTCTCACCAGTCTGTACTGGTCCAGACGGACAATCAAGTTGCCATGTTCTACGTGAACAAACAAGGAGGCACAGGCTCCTTCCTTCTCTGTCAGGAGGCACAATGGCTGTGCTCTTGGGCCATCAATCACGGAATCCTCCTCAAGGCTGTCTACCTCCCCGGTCAAGAAAATTACCTGACGGATAGACTGAGCAGGATCCTGCAACCACACGAATGGAGATTGAATCCATTGGTGGTTCAGCAGATCTTTCTCAGGTGGGGCCTCCCCACCATGGATCTCTTTGCCAGTCCTCTGAACCGGCAACTCCCGAGATTCTGTTCCAGACAACCGCATCCTCTCAGAGTAGCAGCGGATGCCTTTCTGATTCCGTGGTCCCAAGGCCTACTATATGCGTTTCCTCCCACGCCACTAGTGTCTCGAACACTGTTCAAGGTCCTCAAGGACAGGGCCTCAATGATTCTGATAGCCCCCAGGTGGCCGAGGCAACCGTGGTTCCCGCTCCTGCTGCAACTGGCGGTGGACACTCCCCTGCCTCTGGGAATTCAACACGATCTCCTGTCTCAGGACCAGGGGTCTCTCTTGCACCCCAACCTCCAGTCCCTTCATCTGTTGGCCTGGCTGCTGAAAGGGTAGTCCTGGCTCCCCTACTCCTGCCTAGAGAGGTGGAAGACGTGGTCTTAGCCTCTAGGCGGCAATCCACCAGGAAATCCTACGCTCTTAAGTGGCGTAGATTCTCCACATGGTGTGCTCAGCACAGTGAGAATCCCTTCTCGTGCTTGGTAGCGGTAGTATTGCAATATTTGCTTTACCTCTCCAATCTAGGCCTTAAGTCCAACTCTGTCAGGGTTCACCTCAGTGCTCTCTCAGCGCACCACTCGCCGGTGGACGGGAGGCCTCTTTCCAACCACCCTTTGGTGGCTCGTTTTCTCAGAGGCTTCCTCCTGCTTAAGCCTCCTTTGCGTCCACCAGTCCCTGAGTGGGATCTGAATGTGGTCTTACAGCGGATTACTTATCCGCCATTTGAACCTATGGCTACCTGCCCTCTCCGTTTTCTCTCCTGGAAAACCTTGTTTCTGGTAGCTCTTACCTCTGCTAGGCGAGTGAGTGAACTTCAGGCACTAGTGTCTGATCCTCCTTACACTGGGTTCTACAGGAATAGGGTAGTCTTACGGACTCACCCGAAGTTTCTCCCTAAGGTTGTCTCCCCTTTTCACCTCAATCAGGAGGTGGTTTTTCCGACCTTCTTTCCCAGGCCGCATGCCAACCGGGCTGAGATGGTCCTGCATACCCTGGACTGTAGGAGGGCATTGTCCTTCTACCTTGACCGTACGCGGGAGCATCGGAGGGCTGTTCAGCTCTTCGTTTCTTTTGACCCCAATAAATTGGGGTTACCTGTTTCCAAGCGTACTTTGTCCATATGGGTCGCTGACTGTATCGCCTGTGCTTATGGGGCAGCTGGCCTCTCGTTGGAGGGTCGAGTCACGACTCATCGTGTCAGTGCGAAGGCTGCGTCAGTGGCTCATCTCCGCTCTGTTCCATTGGCAGACATCTGCCGGGCCGCTACTTGGTCTTCAAGCCAGACTTTTGTGGCCCATTACTGCCTTGAGAGGGAGTCCCGCAGGGACAGTGCTTTCGGACAGGCAGTAATCCATAATCTCTTTGGGGTTTAGGCAACTCCTACCCTCCGGCCCTGGTGTTGGACTACCGGTCGGGGGCGTTCTCAGAGAAGATTCCTTCCTTCAGTACTGATGAGCTAGAAGGAGCTCATTTTTTCCGCTTGAGGTCTCCGGTAGCCTTAAGCTGGGAAGTCCCATATCTGAGGACTGACTTCCTGCTTGGTCCTGGAGAAAGAGTAGTTACTCACCTGTAACAGGTGTTCTCCAGGAGCAGCAGGAATCAGTCCTCACAACCCTCCCTCCTCCCCTTGGAGTTGCAGTCATATGATTTATTTTTGCTATTTTGCTGTCTTTTAGCTATGTCGTCAGACTGAGCAAGATGGCATCTTTGTGCGGGAAGGGGACCGCGCATGCGTGCTGCAGTTCCCAAAGGCTTTCTTTGAAAGCTGGGGAAATGCTCCGCACGAGGGCTCCGTCGGCGCCGACGTCACCCATATGTGAGGACTGATTCCTGCTGCTCCTGGAGAACACCTGTTACAGGTGAGTAACTACTCTTTCTTGGTACCAAAAAGGACAGGAGGCCTCTGGCCTATCCTAGACTTGTGAAACTTAAACAAGTTTCTGGAGAGGGAAAAGTTCAAGATGCTTACCCTTGGTATACTGCTGCCCTACCTCCAGCAGGTAGATTGGCTATGCTCCTTAGATCTAAAGGATGCTTATACTCACATCTTCATCCATCCAGACCACTGACAATATCTCAGATTTGTGGTGAGAGGAAACCATTTCCAGTACAGAGTACTTCCCTTTGGCCTAACCTCCACCCCCAGGGTTTTAACCAAATGCCTGGCGGTGGTGGCGGCCTCTCTCAGGAATCGGGGAATTTTCGTCTTCCCAGGCCTGGATGACTGGCTCATCAGGGGCCAGTCCCTCCAGGAGGCCAGACAAGCCACTCTTCACACTGTCTCTCTTCTTCAGCATCTGGGCTTTGTCATAAACCACGCAAAGTCCACTTTGCTCCCTTCACAAAACTTAGAGTTTATAGGGGCAAGATTAGACACCATTCAGGCAAGAGCTTACTTGCCCGAGGACAGGGCCCACAGACTGATGGACTTGGCCAACTAGTTTCAGAGCAATTCTCAGATCTCCGCCAGGCACTTCCTGCGGCTCCTGGGCCACATGGCATCCACAGTACATGTGACTCCGAATGCCCTTCTGCACATGTAGGCTGCTCAGTGGTGCCTCAGAGCTCAGTGGGCGCAGGCCACAGGTGACCTCCGAGACAGAGTAAAGGTTTCCAAACCACTTCTGGACTCCTTGAAGTGGTGGCTACATCTCCCAAACCTTCTCAGGGGGTACCTTTTCAGGCCCCAGCACACACAAGGGTGCTGATGACCGATGCTTCCTTAAAGGGCTGGGGTGTACATTGCCAGGGCTCGTGCACTCAAGGCCTCTGGTCTCCTCGGGAGGCCACACAGCAGATCAATCTGTTGGAGCTGCGAGCAATCCGCTTGACTCTCTAGACTTTCTCATGCCCTCTCTCACCAGTCTGTCTTAGTTCAGACAATCAGGTGGCAATGTTCTATGTGAACAAGCAAGGGGGCACAGGGTCCAGACTCCTATGTCAGGAGGCGCAGGCCCTTTGCTCCTTTGCAGTCAAACATGGCATGTTTCTCAAAGCAGTGTATCTACCTGGTCAGGAGAACTTCTTGGCAGACAAACTAAGCAGGATTCTCCAGCCTCACGAATGGCAGTTGAATCCACTGGTGGTCCAGCAGATCTTTCTACGATGGGGTCTTCCATCACTCGATCTCTTTGCAAGTTCACTAAACCATCAGCTGCCCAGGTTTTGCTCCAGACAGCCACATCCCCTGAGAATGGCAGCAGATGCGTTTCTGATCTCTTGGTCTACAGGCCTCCTGTATGCGTTTCCTCTCTCGCCCCTGGTGGCCCGAACTCTGTTCAAGATTCTACAGGACAAGGCCTCGGTGATTCTGGTAGCCCCCAGATGGCCGAGGCAACCGTGGTTTCCACTTCTGCAGTTGGCGGTGGAAACTCCATTCCCTCTGGGGTTGCAACCCGATCTCCTGTCTCAGGATCGGGGTTCCCTTCTGCACCCCAATCTCAGATCCCTCAATCTGATGGCCTGGTTGCTGAAAGGATAGTGCTAGCTCCCTTACGTCTACCTAGGGAAGTTGAGGAGGTGGTCTTGGCCTCTAGGAAGCAGTCCTATGCCCTCAAGTGGCGTAGGTTCTCAACATGGTGTGCTCAGCGCAATGAAGATCCTTTCTCCTGCCTTGTGCCAGTAGTACTACAATACCTACTTCACCTGTCAGACCTAGGCCTTAAGTCCAACTCTGTTTGAGTCACTCACCGGTGGAGGGTCAGTCTGTCGGTTCACCCCTTGGTGTCCCGCTTCCTCAGAGGCCTGCTTCTGCTCAAGCCTCCGATTCGTCCACTGGCCACTGAGTGGGACTTGAACATGGTCTTGCAGCAACTTACCCACCGTTTGAGCCGATGGCTACTTGCCATTTACACTTCCTTTCTTGGAAGGCTCTCTTCCTGGTAGCTCTTACCTCGGCCAGACATGTGAGTGAACTACAAGCTCTGGTTTTTGATAGACCGTACACACGGTTCTATAGGAACAGGGTGGTCCTACGTTCCTTCCAAAAGTTGTCTCCTCCTTCCACCTCAACCAGGAGGTGGTTCTTCCGACATTATTTCCCAGGCCGCATACCAGCTGGGCTGAAACAGTCTTGCATACCCTGGACTGTAAGAGGTCATTGTCCTTTTGCATAGAACGTACACGGGGGCACCGAACAGCTACTCAGCTCTTTGTCTCCTTTGACCCTAATAAACTGGGGTTGCCTGTCTCCAAGCGTACCTTGTCCACTTGGGTAGCAGATTGTATCGCCTGGGCATACAGGGCAGCCGGCCTTTCCTTGCAGGGTCGAGTCACGGCCCACCGTGTCAGGGTGAAAGCCGTGTCAGTAACTCATCTCCGCTCTGTTCCGTTGGCAGACATCTGCCGGGCTGCTACTTGGTCTTCAAGCCAGACTTTTGCAGCCTGTTACTGCCTCGAGAGAGAGTACCAAAAGGACAGTGCTTTCAGACAGGCAGTACTCCGTAATCTCTTTGAGGTTTAGGCAACTCCTACCCTCCGGCCCTTGTGTTAGGCTACCGTACAGGGGCGTTCTCAGAGGATATTCTTATCACGGATGCTGAGGCTCTTTAGATGGAACCATGTTTTTCAGCTTTGGGTTTCCGGTAGCTTAGAGCTGGGGAGTCCCATATGTGAGGACTGACTTCCTGCTTGGTCCTGGAGAAAGAGTAGTTACTCACCTGTAACAGGTGTTCTCCAGGAGCAGCAGGAATCAGTCCTCACGACCCTCCCTCCTCCTCTGGAGTTGCAGTCATATACTTTATTTGTTTTTTGCTGTCTTAGCTATGTCATCAGGCTGAGCAAGATGGCACCCTTGGGCGGGAAGGGGACCGTGCAGGCACGCTGCATTCCCAAAGGCTTTCTTTGAAAGCTGGGGAAATGCTCTTCACGGGGGCTCCGTTGGCGCTGACGTCTCCCATATGTGAGGACTGATTCCTGCTGCTCCTGGAGAACACCTGTTACAGGTGAGTAACTACTCTATTTACACACTGTGCTTATGCCAACAATGTCCTTAAGCTATTTTACAATAGTTACACAGTTCTTATGATCAAGATATCTAATTCTATTTAAAAAGCAGAAGGTGAAAAGCTAAACTTGTAAGTGACTTACCATTACCAAAGTTCATCTAATCAGCACATTTTACAGATCTGTATCAAGAACTCCATCTATTTTTAGTTACATATTGGGGATTCTGGTATCCCTCTATCTGTCCATTCCTACAGGCAGCATATGCATTTTAAAATTAAATTAGATTTATACAAATGAGGCCCATTGGATATGCAAATGAGGCCCTGCAATTAGTCTCCACACATGGCCCTACAGCACCCTTGGCTGCCCCTGATTCGGATATTCAGATATCTGATAATGACCCACAGAGACTCCTTACGAAATTTAGAGTGTCCATATGAACGTAAGAGATGCTATACTGGGTCAGATCAAAAGGTCCAGTATCCTTTTTCCAACAGTGGCCAATCCAGGTCACAAGTACCTGTCAGGTTCCCAAAAAGTATACAGATCCCATATTGCTTGTCCCAGACTTTTTGTCTAAGAACTCATCCAAAGCTCTCTTAAATCCAGCTACACTGATAGCTTTTACTATATCTTCCGGTAATGAGTTCCAGAGTTTGATTACAGGTTGAGTAAAAAAGAGATTTTCTCCAATTAGTCATAAATGTGCTACATTATAACTTCATTGCATATCCCTTAGTCTTTCTACTTTTCGAAAGAGTAAACAATCTGTTTACCAGTTCCACCCCATTCATTATGTTGTAGATCTCTATCATATCTCCCCTCAAAATGTGATATGTGCCTTCGAGTCAATGCTGACTCCTGGGAACCCAGAAGCCTCTGGGTTTTCTTGGCAGTGTGACCAGAAGTAGATTGCCAGGTCTTTCTTCCGAGGCAATGGAGGGTTAAGTGGCTTGCCCAAGGCCACAAGAGGTGCTAGTGGAAATCACACTCTGGTTTCTTGATTACCAAGCCAGTGTTCCAACCACTAGGCTACCACTCCTATCTCCCCTCGGCCATCTCTTTCCCCCCCCCCCCCCCCAAGTTGAAGAGCCCTAACATTTTTAAGCCTTTCCTCATAGTGGTATCCTTCATCCCTTTTACCATTTTGGTGGTGGTGGTGGTTCTTTGTACCTTTTCTAATTCTGATATATCCTCTTTAAGATATGGCGATCAGAATTACACACAATATTTGAGGTGCAGTCGCACCATGGAGTGATACAGAGGCATTATAATATCCTTTGTTATATTCTCCATTCCTTTCCTTATGATTCCTAGCATTCTATTTGCTTTCCTGGCTGCTGTTACATTTGGAGCAGAGAGTTTCAATATATTATCCATGACTAGACCTAAATCCTTTTCCTGGGTGGTGATTCCTAATATGGAACCTTGCATCGTGTAACCATAGTTTGGGTTTTTCTTCCCTAAGTGCATAACTTTACACTTCTCCACATTAAAATTTTATCTGCCATTTGGATGCCCAGTCTCGTATTTTGTTTTTCAAGTTCCTCTTGGCAATTTCTCCTAATTTTCTTGTGTTTTAAGAACTTTGAATAATTTTGTCTCATCTGCAAATTTGATCACCTCACTTGTTCCCAGTTCCAGTTGTACTCAATTCCTTATCACTAACAAATATTTGAAGAAGGCCCATGTATATTAAAGCCCCTTATTGAATCCATTCAGACCCAATAGAAAAAAAATATATATATTAATAAGGAGCCATCAGAATTGTGCATATAGCTAATAGAGAGAATTACTTTCAACATCAGCTAATAGTCCCCTTATCAGTCATGGTCTCATTTAAATTACCACAATTAATTTATTAATATCAAATACTTTCTGTTTCAAAAAGTTTTCTTCTTTCACTAGGGTTCCATTTTATTTTCTTATTTCCCTTTATATCCATTTTTTTAAATTTAAAAACATGAAAATATTCTTAAAAGATCCTCCATTCATTATACATACAATTATGGCTTCTCTTTACTTAATATGGTTGCCTTCGCCCCCCCCCCCCCATCATAGATGAATCATTCATAACTAAGGGCAACACGTTCTTGGATTACGATTCCATATATGCATTTTTTCTTGATATAGTTGCTTTAATTAGACGACTCCTAATTCCAAATCATTGCAATTCCACACAGTATCCTCAATTGCATATGATGGATGTTTGTAGACACCGTATGGGGAAAGCACTTACGGAATTCTAATGATATAGTTGCTCCAATTGGATTCCTTCCGATACCATATCAAGAAAGAAATGCATATATGTTATCTTAATCCACGAACGTGTTGCCCTTAGTTATGAAAGATTCATCTATGATTGGGAGGGGGGCAGCCATATTGATTGTTTCAGAACTTTTCCACATTTTAAATGAAAAAGATAAAAGAAATAAAGATAAATAAAAATAGCAAAAATAGAACCCTAGTGAAAGAAGAAAACTTTGAAACAATTATTTGATACTTAAATTACTACATAATTCATTTTTTAATGAGCCCATGACTGATAAGGGGGCTATTAGCCTATGTTGAAGGTAACTCCCTCTATTAGCTATATGTCTAATTCTGATGGCTCCTTATTACCCTTTTTTATATCATTTTTATTGAGTCTGAATGGATTCAATAAGGGGCTTTAGTACACATGGTCCTTATTTGTTAGTGGTGAGGGATTTAATATAAGTGGGTTTTTTGATTCCTTCAATTGAGGTTATTTCATAAATTCAGAGTTCCAGGTCATTTATAAATATGTTAAAAAGCAGCAGGCCCAGCACAGATCCCTGGGGTATTTCATTAATCACCTTTCTCCATTGAGAAAATTGGCCATTTAGTCCTCCTCCTGTTTTCTATCCTTTAACCAGATCACAATCAACATTAGTCCACTGCCTTCTATCCCATAACTTCTTAATTTCCCCAAGAGTCTCACTTAAGGAACCCTGTCGAAGGCTTTCTGAAAATCCAGGTACGCTGTATCAGCTGACTCACCTTTTATCTATTCACATCTTCAAAAAAATATATAGCAGATTAGTGAGACAAGACTTTCCTTGACTAAATCCATGTTAGTTTTCTCCCATTAAACGATGACTAACTACATGTTCAGTAATTTTGTTCTTTATAATGGTTTCTATCATTTTGTACAGTATGGACATCTGTTTACCAGCTCACCCCTGGAACCCTTTTTAAAAATGTGCATTACTTTACCCACTCTCCATTCTTCAGGTACTACAGATGATTTTAATGATAGTTCACAGATTGCAGACTTAATGACCTGGCTAGAAACAGTGCCTCTACAGTTCAAAGGGACTTCCAGATTTTGGGAGAGAAACTCAAACCTATTGTTAACACTATAGCATTCTCAGAAGTTCCACCTGTTCATGGTAAGGAGGGCAGAAAGACTGCATCACATAATCAAGTGTAATACATGGCTCCAAACCTGGTACAAACAAGAAGGATTTAGATATATAGGTGACTGGGGAAATGGAACAATACGAGGCTGTACTATGTTGGACTACATCTCTCCGCCGCAGGGAAAAGGATCCTAAGTGAAAAATTCAGGCAACATGTGGACAGACATTAAAACTAGGGAAAGATGGTGACAGATGGAAAAGAACAAATTCAGAATGTCACTCCCAGTAAAAGCATAATAACATTAGAAAAAGTCACACTTAACCCACACATCAATGGCAAGTGGGAAGAAGCATGTAGAGCAAAAGCCATGCAAAATACAGGCAAGCCAGTCAACAAATGCTGGAAAGCAGTGGGCACAAATGCTCAAAGCCTAGCCAACAAAGTTCCTTACCTGGAAGCCCTAATGGTGGAAATGGACTAGGACATTGTGGCCATTATAGAAACATGGTTTAACGAGTTTCATGAATGGGATATAGCCATAGCTGGCTATAACTTATTTAGGAGAGATAGAGAAGGCAGAAAAGGAGGAATAACCCTATATGTCAAAAGTAGTATTAAAACTGCTGAAATGCAGGGGACGTGGGGAAAAGAAAAAGCGCTGTAGATTGTGTTGGAAAGAGGAGATGGCACTATCATCCATACTGGTGTAGTCTACAAGCCTCCAACTCAGTCCAAAGAAATGGATAAACACTTGATTATTGAAATTGCAATAATCATATTGGGTGATTTTAATCTACCCAATGTGGATTGGAGTATTGCTTCTGCAAATCTGAAAAGAAGTAAAAAGATTGTGGATGCCATCCAAGAAATATTGCTTAGACAAATGGTCATGGAACAGTTTGATGCTGGATTTAGTACTTGTCAATGGAGATAGCGTGTCAAATGTCTGGGTGGGTGCCCACGTGAGCAGCAGTGATCATCACACGGTGTGGTTTGTGCTAAAAACCAAGGCAGAGTCCAAACACAGGAAGTTCAGTCTTAGACTTTAAAAATGCTGACCAATAAAATCGCCAAGTGCCTGAAGGAGGAGCTGGCAGGGTGGGAGGAAATAAAGGAAGTGGAATTGCAGTGGGCTAAACTAAAGGAGGCAGCAGATAAGTAAGAAAGTAAATAAAAGCACGAGGAAAAGGAAAACTATATGGTTCTTCAAAGAAGTGGTTGCACAAGTAGACAAACAGCTTTCACAAAATTGAGAAGTCTGCAAACAGAGGAACACAGAAAAGAATACAGGATCAAGCTAAAACACAAAAAGAGAAATAATGATAGTAAAGGCAGAAGAAAAGGAGGCTAAAGATCTGAAGCGTGGAGACAAAACATTTTCCAGACATGTTCAGAAGAGGAAAATCAGAGGTGGAATTGCAAAACTCAAAAGTGCTGAAGACAGATTCGTGGAAAGTGACATTGAAAAATTAAAAATGCTAAACAAATACTTCTGGTCTGTTTTTACTAAAGGAAAATCCTGGAGAAGGACCACCTGTGATTGACATACAAATGGGAATGGAGTAGATACTATGCCATTCACAGAAGATTAAGTGTTTGAACAGCTTGCAAAATTGTAAGTGGACAGGGCCATGGGACCGGATGGGATACATCCAAGGATATTGAAAGTGCTCAGAGATGTTCTGGCACGGCCTTCAAAGGATGTTTTTAATAGATCCTTGGAGACTGGAGAAGTTCCACAGGACTGGAGAAGGACTGATGTGGTACCTCTTCACAAAAGTCGTAATAGGGAAGAAGTAACAAACCACAGGCCAGTAAGCCATGCCTCTGCGTCAGGAAAAGTAATGGAGGCGTTCCTGAAAAAGAGAATAGTGGATTTTCTCGCAACCAATAGGTTGCATGATCCAAAGAAACATGGTTTTACCAAAGGACGATCATGCCAAAGAAATCTGAGTTCTTTGACTGGGTGACCAGAGAAGTAGATCAATGGATGTGATCTACTTAGATTTCTGCAAAACCTTGATACTGTTCATCATAGGAGGCTTATCAATAAACTGAACAGCCTGGGAATGGATCCCAAGGTGGTGAACTGGATCAGAAATTGGTTGACTAACAGATGACAGAAGGTGATGATAAACCAAACTCACTCTGATGAAAGGAAAGTGAGTAGTGTGCGTGCCCCAGGGATCGGTCCTGGGACCAGTACTGTTCAATGTATTTTTGAATGATATTGCTGAAGGACTGAATGGAAAAGTGTCTTTTTGGAAATGATGTGAAAATTTGCAACAGCGTGGACTCCCTTAAGAGAGTGGATAACGTGAGAAAAAAATCTACAAAAGCTAGAAGAATAATCTAATGCTTGGCAGGTAAGATTTAATGTGAAGAAGTGCAGGGTCATGCACTTGGTATGCAGAAATCCCAGGGGATTGTAAGTGATAAGGGCGAGAGGTTGGTGTGCATGGACCAGGAGAAAGACCTTGGAGTAATTGTTTCTGAAGATCTCAAGGCAGTGGCCAAAGACAGAAATATATGCTGGGTTGCATACGGAGAGGAATTTCCAGCAGAAAGGAGGGGAGGTATTAATGCCACTGTACAAGTCACTGGTGAGGCCTCATTTGGAGTATTGTGTTCAGATTTGGTAACTATGTCTCACAAAGGATATGAAAAGACTGGAAACGGTTCAGAGGAAAGCGATCAAAACGATTTGGAGCCTGCGCCAGAAGATTTATGAGAAGAGATTTGAAGACTTAAATATGAATTCGCTAGAGGAGAGGAGGGACAGGGGAGATATGATACAGACTTTTAAATACTTAAAGGGTATTAATGAACAAACAAACCTTTTCAAAGACTAGGAAGCTGTAAAACTAGAGAACATAACCTGAAACTGCAAGGGGGTAAACTGAAAGGCAACGTCAGGAAATACTTTTTCACTGAAAGGGTGGTGGATGCTTGAAATGCCCTCCCAATGGAAGTGGTGGGGCAAAAACAGTGACCAGAATTCAAAATGCATGGGTCAGACACAATGATTCCCTTCATAGCAACAGGATAAAATCAAAATAAACTTAACTGTCTATCCCCTATATCTAAACAAATAGGGGTGACCTGCACAAAGTCCGGGTACACCCCTAAACAAAGGCATGGGGAGGCGTGCTCTGTATGGAGTGGCAGGTGCACCTACTCTTGCCACTTTGCTGGGCAGACTAGATGGACCATACTGGTCTTTATCTGCTGTCATAGTATTATGTTACTGTGTTAATAGTAATCTCCTATTTTAGTTTGTTCAGCACCCTGGGGCGTATACCATTCATTTCAGGCATAGGTGTCAGAAGAAGGTGGACCACACGGGCCCTAGCTCTAGCAAAATTATGCCTGCCTTCCATGATCGCAGCAAACTCCTGTCTGCCTGCGGTAGATCGGATCCCCATGGGAAGGATGGAAGGCCGCCACAATTGCAGCAAAGGCTTCTGTCTTTCCGTGGGAAATCCCCCACGGGCAGACGGGAATCCATGCTGTGATCATGGTGGCCTTCCCCTCCTGCCTGCAGGGTTCTCATCTCCCACGGTCACACAGGAGTCTGCTGTTATTGCCACAGGCAGAACGGGGGGGGGGGGGGGGGTTCTCCAAATGGGTTCGTTTTGCACATACCATGGCAGTCGTGAACCTCACTTCTAAGCCAGGGTGGCTGTAGGGAGCTAGGGGTGGAGCTTGACCCCCCCCCCCCCTTCCTCAGTCAGAGAGGCATTCCACGACCCCTGGGTCTAGGTGATTTGCTACACTTTCGTTTATTAAGTTGCTCTATTACACCACCTTGGTTTTTTGAGATTTGTTTCAGTTCCTCCAATACATCACCTTTAACTATCATTTCTGGCATGGGTAATGTCTTACATTGTCTTCAATAAAGACTGAAGCAATGAATTAAATTGTCTCTCCTCATCTTCCCTTAGTACCCCCTTATCTCTTACTGGTCTAAGTGACTCTCCTGACAGGCTTTTTGCTATAAATGTATTTGAAAAAGTATTTGAGTTTTAACTTCCTCGGCAAACTTCTTCTCAAATTTTCTTTGCCTGCCTTGCAAATTTGCTAGTGCTTGTTTCTTGTTGTCAATTGGCTTTTTTCCCCCATTTCATAAAGGATGCTTTTTGGCCATAACAAGGCCATGCCCTTTTGTGGATTGGAAACTGGCCAAAAGATAGGAAACACAGTAGGGCTTAAATGGTCAGATTTCCAGTTGGAAAGGGAAGGTAGTGAGTGCCTTAAAGTTCGGTACAGGACTCTGTCCTATTTAACCCATGCATAAAATGATCTGGAGAAAGGAGCAGTGAGCAAAATGGCCAAATTTTACACATAAAAGAGCATTAATTAAAGTTGTTAAAATGACATTTAAAATTGACAGATGAGAAATTGCAGAAGGATCTTGTAAGGCTAGGAGATTGGCCATCTAAATGGTAGATGAAATATCTTTTTGGCCAAAACATTGACATTTTCAGCCAAGTGTGCCACAGTTGCTACAAAATCTAATAGGGATTATTCAAAATAGGAGGTAGAACAAATCTAAGAATATCACTATTTCTCTGCATAGGTACCTGCCTGATGCCTCTGCATATTGAGTACTGTGTCCAGTTCTATATCTAAACTACAAAAAGGGTGAGAAATGGTAAAAGGAAAGGAATACTTCCCTTTTATGAAGAAAGGCTAAACATTTTATGGCTCTTCTGCTGTTCTATTGCTAACTCCAGACTTCGCTCCTTTCACCTTTCTGCTCCTTATGCCTGGAACAAACTACCTGAGTTTGTACGTCAGGTGCCTTCTCTGATCCTTTTCAAATCCAGGCTGAAAACTCACATATTTGCTGCCGCTTTCGGATCTTCACTCACCTGGTCTCTTTTGTATTTCTTTACCATTCCCTCTAGAAGATGTAACCCATATCTACAGCTACTGTGTTGTCTGTCTTGATTAGATTGTAAGCTCTGATGAGCAGGGACTGTCTTACATGTGTCTATGCAGCGCTGCGTTTGTCTTGTACCACTATACAAATGTTCAGTAGTAGGAAAAAAGAAGCTACTGTAAGAGGAGATAGAAAAGAAGTTTATAAATGAGTAGGATGGAACATTTAAAAAAGGGGAACAGCTGTTTTAACCTTTCAAGCAACACTAAAACAAGAGGACACTCCACAAAACTGACCAGCAGATTGAAAACACATCCTAGATTTTTTTACACAGTCTGTTGCTGGAGGCTGTAGTCAAGGCGAGGAACATTGCAGGACTCAGAAGAGGTTTGGAGGGAAAGTCCATAAAAGCAGTTATTAACCCCACATGCTTGAGAGCTATTATTGCTCATCCATGAAAATGAATTATGGGAGCTAGATCTCCTTTTGGGTATCAAACAGGTACTTGTGCTCCCAACTGACAGGATACAGAGTTTGATGGACCTTGGTCTCACTTGGCATGGCTTTTCTATGTTATAAATCACAGAATATTGTATCATTAAGACAGGTTAACATGGTCTCTCTCTCTCTCATTGGGTTCTTTTATTTGGAAATATTTCCTGTGATGTGGACAGCCACCTCTTCTCACTGCTGTTATTCATGCCCTCTCTACCCCATTGTTTCTCCTGACCCTAAAGTGTTCTTAGTCTCTTCTGGCTCTCTCCTCTGCCTGTCATCAATCGCATTGTCCCATTTTCCTAATAATTACTTTGTTTTTCTTGTTCTCTTTTTTTCTCAGTTTTGGACATTCATCAATCTTTTTGCTGGGGGGCTTGAAGAGGGAGGAGGTGCCGCTTCCGATGTTCATGCACAGTGGTGACATCATGGTAATGTCTGGTATCAGCCGCCTCTTATATCATGCAGTTCCTCGCATTGTGCCCTGCCCTGAGGGAACAGCTTTACCATACTGCTTGTCCCCCTCTCTTCCTGAAGACTCTACCATCAGCTCTTCTATCATTGAGCCTTGCCTGAAGGAGGATTGGGAAGTCTGTGCCGCATATATGCAGAGCTCACGCATCAACATGACAATCAGGCAAGTGCTGGGTCCTGGTCAGCTCTTCCCCATACAGCTCAACCAGGAGACAAAGACAGAGGAGGACTGTGAAGGGTCTCTCCAGCAGGATTGTGAGGACTCGGGAGGCACTGGGAAGCGTCTGAAGCTGATCCTAGTTGAGTCTCAAGAAGCTGTTGAGACATGAACACATGTGACTCTCTCAAGAATGTTCAATTGTGCCTCCTGGGCTTTATGATGTCTTAGATGCTGGAATCTTTTTCAGAAGCATTTTCCTGTCTGCCCTGGTGCTGTCTTGCAGTTGGATATTGATCCTCTGCTGGAGAGCAGGAACTGTTGCTTAACCAATCCAGTGCCTCTGTCTGCTTGCTATTCTTGACATGCCCCTGCCAACCCGTGTTGACTCTGTAATGTCTCTCATAAAGCAGGTCTGGCTGTGCCAGGACTGCCAGGTGAGCAGGGAGATTATATTGTGAATTAAAAAAACAAAACTGGACTGCTACTTCATTGAGAGTATCACCTAGTGTGTGTCTGCTTGCTGCATTCTTGGCCTCAACTTCCTTTCAGACAGAGCCTCATCTAAAGTGAGAGTACTAGTAACAATGCATAGTGGGCTCCAGCTATGGCAAGGGGCTCTGAAACAGTACATAGAGGGGTGGGGGGGGGGGGGGACTGCATGCACTGTCACACAGAAGCCTGTACCTCAGAAAGCAGTTACCAGCCCTTCCACACAAAGCAGTAACCTGAAGCAGGAGCTCCTGTGCTTGCCATAACTGCAAATGTGGTTCCTAGGCAATAAGGCCCAGTGGCTGACACCAGTGTATGAGAATTAATGCAGACACAGCAGGTACCACCAAGGATGGCACTGTTCTTCCTTTCCCTCCTGTCTATCTCACACAAGCTCCCTGGGGCAGGAGGAAGAGAGGGTAATGGAGCAGGAGCTCTTCTGTGCTTATTTTTGTATTCAGGGCCAATTACAGTTGGGTGCAGTAGGTATTTTCCTGTCCCTAGAGTACTTCCAATCTAAATTTGTACCTGAGGCAGTGGAGAGTTATGTGACTTGGCAAAGACCACAGTCGGTAGCACTGGGTTTTGAACCCTGGCTTCTGTGGCTCTCCGTCCACTGCTTTAAACGTTGGGCTTCTTCATGTTGGTTCTGTGGCTGGCTGCTTCTCCTGCTCATTCGGAAGTAGGGATGGAATCTGGCGCTATGAACATTCACGACTGCCTGAGGAGTTTTCTCTAACTTTGTATCTGCTCCACCTCCCAACATACCTAAGCTGGGCACTATACACAAGGGCTGCTTTCCGAATCTGACCACTAGGTGTCACACTTCGGTATTGATGATGACTTCCACCCTACTCGAGACTATGCATTCTCATGCTTTTGTTGGTGGTTCTTATTGCCATGAAAGGGAGATGGAGGGATGAGAGAGGGGATAACAAAGCTGAGCTGCAGAGAGAAAGGCATGACTGTAGCCTAAGAGATGGGGAGAGAGATCAAGAGAAGAGATGTAGAAGACTAGTTGGCAGTCGGGAAACTAATAATGGGGAAGATGGTTCATGTATGTGTTTCATAGGAAATGTTGTGGGCTGTATGAGTGTGTGTCTCTGGAACATGGGAAGTGTTGTGGGTTGTGTGTATGTGTGTTATGGGAGTGTCGGGGACTGCATTTGTGTGAGTCTTAGGATCCCCTGCCAGGCTTTCTCTCTCTCTCTCCAAACCCTCTCCCAAGTTTCCTCTGGTCTGTGTGCCTGTCTCTCTCATACCTTCAGCATCCAATTCTCCTTTTCTCCAGGACCAAGCAGGAAGTCAGTCCTCACATATGGGTGACGTCGGCGCTGACGGAGCCCTCGTGTGGAGCATTTCCCCAGCTTTCAAGGAAAGCCTTTGGGAATGCAGCACGCATGCGTGGTCCCCTTCCCGCCCAAGGGTGCCATCTTGCTCAGTCTGTCTTTTTCCGCGGATCCCAACGGACGTGAGTTCGTGTCACCCGGGAAAAGTAGATTTTTTTTTTCTGTGATTTTCACTTTTTCTTATCCGGTTCGACGCCGGTTCCCCTTCCCACCTGAGCTCGGTACACCGGTATCGAGTCCGGAATTTCTTTTCGGGTTTTTGTCCTTCGTGACTAGCGTTCGCGCCTCTTTTGTTTTCATTGGCAGCCCGGTCTTTTGACTTTGCAGGGGCCCTTTTTCCCCCAATGGCTGCCAGCGGGTTCAAAAAATGTGATGTGATCGGTGCAAGAAACTTATGTCTCTCACCAGCACACATGACTGCTGCCTCCGATGCCTCGGGCCCGACCATGACCTGCTGGTCTGTGGCCCATGCGGAAAAATGTCGAAGGCACTTCGGAGCCGTCAGCATCAACGTGTGAGACTTTTTTCAGAGTCTGCGTCCATCTTGGCCCGGACTTCGTCAGAAGCCTCGACATCTCGGGAGTCTGACCCCGAGCGCCGTCGTGGTTCCTCTGAGAGGGAGTCTCCCACCCGGGAGCACAAAAGGAAGAAGAAGCTCGTGAGGGTGGCGTTGGTGGAGGCCCCTGGCTCCTCGAGGGCCAGGTCGCACAGCCCTGACCGCCGCCCCGGGCTCTCATAGTCGGAGAGGCCATCCAAACTACCTCACATGGAGCCGGAGTCCCCGAGTCACGTAAGTTCTGTTGTCCTCGTGGACTCTCCTCTGGGAGAACTGCTGTCGGGGCCCAAGTCGGGGGCTGCTGAGTCTCCTGAGCTTGGACTCAGGCTGACGGCCTTCGAGAGCAGCTTGGCTGCCTTCATGGAACAGCACCGGGTACTGATCGCCGGTCTGACCGGTGTATCTGCCCCGACCACCGGGACCTCGATGTCTAAGTCGACCCCGGAGGCTGAGCCGATCCTCAAGTCCATCAAGTCTCGAGTCGAACCTTGGTCAAGCTGCTCCTCAACCTCCCGTGCGGGGCTGAGGTCGTCGACACCGGTGCCCTCGGTGTCGGGGCGGGTGGCACCGAGACCCACACTGCCGGAGCCACTCGACGACTCCTCGGAGAAGTTGGTGTGGGAGACGGAGGACGAGGAGTCTCCTGACACCTTCCGGACCCAGTGCATCCCTTTGGTCTCCCCGGAGTCCGAGCCTCGGAGAAGGTCACCCCGAGAGGATACCCGGTTCTCGGACTTTGTGAGGGTCATGGCCAAGGCTTTCGCATTCCCTGTGGATGCTGAGGAGCCTCGAGCCGAGGAGCTCGATGCCCTCCAGTATGATTTTCCTCCGAAGGAAGCCTTTACTGTACCGGTTCCTCCGATGCTGGAACGGCTGTTCTTCCATATGTAGGAGGCACTGGCCTTGGCGCCGGTTCTTAGCAAAAGGGTTGATTCCATTTATCGAGTCTGTAAGAGCCCTGGGTTCCAAAAGGCACAGCTACAGCACAATTCCACGGTTGCGGAATCGCCCATGCACTGCCTGAAGAGTCAGAAGATGCACTCCTTGGTGCCCCCCAGCTGGGAGGCCCGGAACCTGGGTGCCCTCAGTAGAAAGTGCTTCCAGGGCTCTATGCTATCTTGCCGTGTCCAGACTTACCAGCTGAGGAACGTGATGTGTCCAAGGAAAGAACAAAACAATCATATAATATTGAAAAGAGGCGTTTTATTCACAAACCAAAAGTTGGTGCCCACCCGACACAGGCCGTGTTTCATTTAACAAAACTTCATCAGGGGTATAGGGCAACTAGAAACAAAAACATTCAATTATTGCACTCAAATATATATAAAATAATAAAACATATATTAAAACATATATTAAAAAAGAGAGGAATAATCAAAACCATAATAAATCACTCATTACAGAAATATTCAATTACACTAAAATATATATAAAAAATATAATAAAACATATATTAAAAAAGAGAGGAATAATTAAAACATAATAAATCACTTACTATATAAAAACATTTATACAGAAATATCAAAACTGGGTTGGAACGCTATATAAATAAAATTTCAAATAAAAACGAAGACAGGAGCAAAAAGTGCATAATGCAATGTACCATAAGCAATAACAATAAATAAAATCATAATCACTAAATCACTTTATCAATAAACATTTATATAATATTACCCAAAAAGGGGGGGGGGAGGTTGAAGTGACTGAAACAAGGGCCAAAAAAGAAATAAATCAAACAGATACATTTACCGTGAACCAAAAGAAGAAGAGAAGAGAACCACACATGTATCAATATAAAATGTTAACACGCAAATAAAATAGAAACCAATTGTGATATGTGCCAAAAGGTACTCTAAATTAAAAAACCATCCCATTGTAATGACTACTACCTCCAAAAGTACATTAAAGAATACCTTATTGGTTAATGCTGTAGAAATATCCTCTTTGCAACTATACTGAAAATAAAAGTTCACCATTACAATGTAACAGACCAATGTAACCAACCAATTGAAACCCAAAAGAATGTGAAACCTACTAACTTATACCGGGCTCACCAAGCTGCACAAACCGCCGCGCAGAAATTGTAAAAATGTTCTCAATTCGTAGCGAATCCGTTACTCCATCAAATGGCATAACCCACGCCAAAGGAGTGCAGTGCTGGAGAGGTTCCTCTAAATAAACGCCGAAGTCATATGCAGTTTTGTATTTTAATGTATTGTTCTTTCAGCATTATCTATTGTATTATTGGTCACACATTGTTATGCGCTGCATTTAATGCATGACTAGAGTACAACGTGTAAGTATAACTTCTTTCACTTGTGATCATATATTTGTTTATTCTTATCATTATTATTTTATTATTTTTTTAGTATGTATTTATTGATTTATTGTTAATGTTTTTATCTGGTTTGCAGTCCTTTTAGCCCCCTGATGAAGGCACCTGCCGAAACGCGTCGGGGTTTGTTCATTTAATAAAGTGCAAGTGACCCCCATCCTGCTCGCTCTCTTGTTTGTCTTGGACGCTCTGCGAGTTAGTGCTCTCTTTTTGTGTCGATGGGTAACATCCCTACATTTTCCTCAGTAAAGATCAAAGCAAAGAATTCATTCAGTTTTTCTGCTATCACCTTGTTGCCTCTTAGTGCCCCTTTAACCCCTCTATTATCTAATGGACCAACTGACTCTCACAGTTTTTTTGCTACAAATGTACTTGAAAAGTCTTTATTTTGCGATTTTGTTTCCGCAGCAAGCTTCTTCTCAAATTCTCCCTTTGCCTGCCTTATCAATGCCTTGCATTTGACTTGTCAGTGCTTGTGCTGTTTTCAGGTTTCGTCGTTTGGCTCTTTTTTTCCATTTCCTGAAAGATGCTTTTTTGGCAACAGCCTCTCTGACCTCACCTTTAAACCATGCTGGCAGTTTTTTGGACTTCCTTCCACTTTTCTTAAAGCGTGGAATACATTTATTAAAAGAGGGCTGTTACACAGTACCCTGTCCTGTGCTTCTGAGGTAAGCAGTGACCAGCTTCCTGGGTGATTAACAGTCCTTGCTTGGATAGAAGGAGTCTTTCAAAATGGCCTTTTGACCTGCCACCTGGTATTAACACCTATTGAAAAAGTTTCACAGGTCTCTTGCCCACTAGATAGAAGGCCTCTTTGTAAAGGTCTCTAGAAGACCTTATTTGTTGCTCACAGAATACTGACCCTATTTTGCCTTTTATGCTAAGTTATATTCTGATTTGATTTACATTACAGCTCTTTGCTGCTGCTAGGCTCTGACTTATTATGAAATTTAAACTACAAGCTCTCTGCTGGGTATGTAATGTAAGCAGAAAGTTCTCTTCTGTGTTTTAAATTTAAACTTAAACTGCTGCTACTCGGCTCTGATTTTAACAAAATACACTGGGTTCACAGATTAATTAGCTTTAATACAAATAAGTCCTTTCAGAAAATTCCCAGAAGTATATACTCACAATTGCAGATCTCTCTCCAGAAGTAGCAGTCCCTTTTTCTAGTCCTTCAAGACCTCTGAGACAGACAGAGTAAAGGTGTCCAAACCGCATTTGGACTCCTTACAGTGGTGGCTACATCTCCCAAACCTCAGGGGGGTACCTTTTCAGGCTCCAGCACACACAAAGGGTGCTGACGACCGATGCTTCCTTAAAGGGCTGGGGGTGCACATTGCCAGGGCACGTGCACTCAAGGCCTCTGGTCTCCTCGAGAGGCCAGGCAGAAAATCAATCTTTTGGAGCTGTGAGCAATCCACTTAGCTCTGCAAACATTTTCTCATGCCCTCTCTCACCAGTCTGTCCTAGTTCAGATGGACAATCAGGTGGCAGTGTTCTATGTGAACAAACAAGGGGGCACGGGGTCCAGGCTCCTATATCAGGAGGCACTGGCCCTTTGCTCCTTTGCAGTCAAGCAAGGCATGTTTCTCAAAGCAGTTTATATTCCTGGTCAGGAGAATTTCCTAGCAGACAAGCTAAGCAGGATTCTCCAGCTTCACAAATGGCAGTTGACTCCATTGGTGGTCCAGTAGATCTTCCTCCGTTGGGGACTTCCATCCATCGATCTCTTTGCAAGTCCACAAAACCGTCAGCCGCCCATGTTTTGCTCCAGACAGCCGCATCCCCTGAGGATGGCAGCAGATGCCTTTCTGATCTCTTGGTCTACGGGCCTCCTGTATGCGTTTCCTCCTACGCTCCTGGTGGCCCGAACTCTGTTCAAGATTCTCCGGGACAAGGCTTCAGTGCTTCTGGTAGCCCCCAGATGGCCGAGGCAGCCCTGGTTTCCACTTCTGCTGCAGTTGGCGGTGGAAACCCCGTTCCCTCTGGGGTTGCAACATGATCTCCTCTCTCAAGAGCAGGGTTCCCTTCTGCATCCCAATCACAGGTCCCTCAAGTTGATGGCCTGGCCTGAGATGATGACTGAGTTAAAGTAAAATGGGGTAAAATACTCAGAGCTGGAAGGAGCAGAAAGAAACTCTCACATCAAAAAGAAGAGATTATCTTACTACTTAGTGCTTTCATAGTCCCTGGGCTAAAGCAGTTCAACACCCCTGCTTGGCATGTTTTACATAAATGTCTTGACAGATTTATATATCAAAAATAACAGAAAAAGGAAACGGTGCCTAATGTGTAGTATTTCAAAAGCAGTGTCGATCAGGACTGACACCAGAATTGTTCAAGATGTTAGCACCCTAGATAAATCTTAAGCCTTATGCCCCCCACTATCAGAATCTATTTTTTTGCTTGGAATGCTCTGCTCTTTGACACACACACCCCCCCCCCCCCTTGAAACTGCTGCCCTAGTTTTCCTGATGGCTGGGCCTGCCCTGTTGTGGATTAACCTGTATCAGATAGACACTGCAGTGGTTGGCATTTTAAATTATTTAATGTGCTGAAGTGTAGTTCCCTCTCATCTTTGGGTAACAAAGTAAAGAGCACCTGTTACCAAATATATCTGTCAAACTTTGCAAATTTCAAGGCTGTCTATTATTTTTCCCCATGTTGATAAACTGTGCTAGAGCTTCTGTAGGAGCAAGCACAAACAGGTCTCTACTCCCATTAGCCAAGTTCAAGAAGCTCTCTACTGCGCTTGATGGATCTCTTTTTTTGGAGAGTCCTGCTTCATCCATTTCCTCTAGCCATGTCTTCTTTTGCCATAGAGGGGAGGACAGAGAGGCAACTCTGCTCTCCACCACCTCCCTCCCTACACAAGGGAACTCAACCTCTCACTACATCTCTGCAGTACAAGTTTAGAACAGAAAGAGTTCTACTAAGGCTTCAACACTGCCATCTAATGCCAATCCCCCAAAATTATACCTTACTAGGTCAGAGCAGTAGGGACAAGAGATCCCTACATATGGAAGCATAGCAAAATGACAGCAGATAAAGACCAAACAACCTAGCCACTCCACCCATCTATAGCAACTATTACTAAGCTCTGAAATTTTGTCCTCTCCTCCTAGGCTTGTTTCATGCTTTCTCAAATTCAGATACCATCACTGTCTCCACTACTCGAAGGCTGTTCAATATATCTGCTACCATTTCTATAAAGAAATATTTCCTTAGATTAACCTCTTTTCTCCAGGAATAAGCAGGAAGTCAATTCTCTCATATGGGTGACATTGGCACTGACGGAGCCTGCATGGAAACATTTCCCCAGCTTTTAAAGAAAGCCTTCCTGCCCAAGGGTGCCATCTGGCTCAGTCTCCTTTTTTTCTGTGGAGCCCAATGATGTGTGTCCTGTTTCCTTGGAAAAATTCCTGTTAATTATCCTAAAAGTTAAGTTTTCCCGGTTAGCAACTAGTTCCTCTTCCTGCCTCGAGCTGGTACAGTTATCTGCTCTCTTTTTAATCAAGGTCTTCCTTGACCGGCATTCGTGCCTTTTTTTCGCCCAGGGGTCATCGACCTCACCTGGGTGCTCCCCACCATGTCTCCTGGTGGGTTCAAAAAATGTGACCGCTGCAGTCAAACCATGTCAGTAACAGGCACCCATGACTGCTGCTTGCGCTGCCTGGGCACGGACCATGACAGCACCACCTGCGACCTGTGCCAGGCCATGAAGCCGAAAACTAACAGAAAAGGTCAGAATTGCAGGAGAAATTGTTCCCCAAGAATGAACTCTGACCTGGTTTCCCTGACGCCAAGCTCCAAGCCCAGCACATCCAGTGAAGCCTGAGCGTCCTTGGAGTCCCACGTTGCAGCTCCTCTGAGAAGACCTCTGATCCAGAGAAAAAGAAGTAGTAGTCTTCGAAGTCCGCCGAGGTTAAACCGTAGAAACCCGGTAAAATCACGGAGGGACTTGGACGACTCTGAGAAGCGCCCCACCAAAGTTCTCAAGAAGGATTCCTCAGCCGGCGGAGATAGAGGTTCCTCGAGGCCATAGTCCTCATCAATGACGCGAGACTGCTGGTGCCGGGCCAGAGATTTTCGGTGCCCATGATGAAGGTTGTGGAGCCTTTTGGCCTGGAAGCCAGAATGGCAGCCCTGGCGCAGAACATCACTGCTATCCTGGCCCTGCAGCAGGCGATGATGGCTGGTTCGTCTGCCTCATCCACCCCAATGACCCAGACCCTTAACTGCGAGGGAGTCCCCGGTTGTTGAGCCGAGCTCTGAGCACCACAGGCTTCTGGTAAGCCCTTGATGCCGGTCGAGATCCTGGCCCTGTCATTTGGGCATCTGGTCCTCACTGGCTAGTGTCTATGATTCGGACCCCAGGTCCTCTGCAGGCTGCTGACCCTTCGACGCCAGACTCAAAGCGAGGAGTTGCAGGGCTTCTGATTCATCATTACCGCTTGACTCTGAGAGGGAGGCTGACGACGAGGCCTCTCTAGACACCAAGTGGCACAAAGGTATCTCCTCAGACCCGTCATCCCCGGCGCCACTCTCCTCCTGAGGATGTGGCCTTCCATGACTTTGTCAGAGACCTTTTTTTATATTTTATTTTTTTTATTTAACAGGTATTTTTATACTGCTTTATCATTTCAATCAAAGTGGTTTACATTGTAACTTAACACTAGAAGCCCCAAAAGGCATTTTACCTAGAAACCCCAAAGTGTGTCAATTGATGCATTATCACGACGACTGCGTTTCGCATGAAATGCAGATGTGAATTAATTTGAAGTTACTTATTTGTTAAATACGTGCAGTGTGTGATGTCATTACATGACCTCATCGTGTGTTTGTTTTGTAATGTCGGAGTAAAACTGTAAACAGTGATTGATTTTAAAACCGAAATTTACTCTTACACAGGTATGTACAATGTCGTGACTTTCGAACACGCCCTAGAACAGGCCGACACTCCAGAACTTTTAGCATATCGCTTCCTCCCTAAAATTTTATTCATTTTTTTTCTATGATTCTATTTACAGAATGCCGAAACCTCATAAGAAGACAGCAGTGCCTACATGTGCTGGTGCAAAATCAGATTCAAACATTGACCTACATGTTACAGGTTGTGCAGGCATACATGCTTATCCTGTTCGTTCATTAACTGACATGGACTTTGCAGTTACTTTTGAATTTGCAGTTACTTTTACATTTAGTTAACACTGTTCTTATGTCGGTCGTTGTATGAAACTTGTGAAAACCACTCAATTTTCTTGGTTGCGTCAATTGCTGTACTTTGGGGCTTCTAGGTATACAGTCATTTTCCCACTAGGTGGCGCATCTGTCATTAATTTTCGATGCACATATTTGAACATCTTGACATGGTTCTAGCAGTGGCGCTGGTATACAACTTCGAAGATGCATTTGCGTCAATTGACACACTTTGGGGCTTCTCGTGTTAAACTTGGTAATGTACATGGCCAGAATGCCTTTGATGCAAACCGAGGTGGAGGAAGACCCGCACACTGAGGAGTTGGAGATTATCCAGTACTAGTCTCCACCCAAGGAAACCCTTGTGGTGCCCATACAGCTGTTCCTCAAGAGGCTACTACATCTGATGTGGGAAACACCGGGTCAGTGCCAGTAGTGAGCTGGCACCTCGACACTATGTACCACGTCCAGAAGGGCCCAGGGTTCCACAAACTCCAGCTCCCACATAACTCCATGGTCATCAAGTTGACCATGCAGAAATTCAAGGGCCAGAAGACCCGCTCCTCGGTTCCCCCAGGAGGGAGGCCAGAGCCCTTGATGCCCTAGGATACAAGTGCTACCAAGGCTTGATGATGGGGTGCTGGATCCAGGCCTATGAACTCTACATAGGCATATACATAAAGGCTCTAGCCCAAGAGCTGTCGGGGTTTGCGGCAGGCCTCATCGGGGAACCAATCCAGCGGTTACAGACCCTGACCTCTGGGATCAAGGACTGTTCCAAGTTCCTCTCCCGGGTAGCCTATGATGGCTTCGAGTCAGCGGCTCAGGTTGCTGCGGCCGGCATCGGTGCCCAACGCCAAGCCTGGCTGCAATCCTCTGACCTCGAGCAATGGGTTCAAGACAAGCTGCTCGACGTCCCATGCACCGGGGAGAACCTGTTCGGCAAACTCATGGCCGACAAAGTGGCTGAGATCGAGGCTGACATTGTGACCCATCATGGGCTCTCCAAGAAAACCTCATCCCATCCCTGCAAAACAACATCAGGGAAGAGACCTCTTTTCCTGAGGGAAAAGGGGTCCTTTGGGCAGGGTCACCAATATCAGCCCTTCACAGGCCAGTAGCAAGTTTCTTACCCCAGGAGATAAGGGCAGGGGATTCAAAAGACAAAAGCACTTAAACCCCAGACCCCAAATCCCACCCTTCTCCAGCCCAGAGCCTGGAGTTCATAGGTGCTCAGCTGGACATACTACAGGCCAAGGCCGTTCTCCAGGGAGAGAGCAGAACGCCTCGGACAACTAGCAGTAGAAGTACAATGCCGCCGGTCAGTGCCAGCTCATCTTCTTCTCTGCCTGCTGAGCCATATGGCCTCCACGGTCCATGTGACCCCGCTATTCCACTTACACATGCGGGCAGCTCAGTAGTGCCTCTTCTTGCAGTGGATTCAAGCCACAGGCAGACTGCAGGACAGGATCAGGGTAACCCACCAGCTGGCAGACTCTCTCGACTGGTGGCAACTTCTTTGCTACCTCCTAGCAGGAATGACCTTCCAGGCACCTGCACCCCAGAGGACCCTGACCACAGACACATCCCTCCTAGGTTGGGGGAGTGCACTGTGGGAACAGCCACACCTAGGGAAGCTGGTCCCAGGAGGAATCTCTGCTACAAATCAATCTCCTGGAGCTCAGGGCAATCTTCCTGGCCCTGTGGGCACTTCGCCACCACCTGCAACACCAGTCTGTACTGATTCCAGCAGACAGCCAAGTTGCCATGTTTTACATCAATAAGCAGAGGGGCATGGAGGTGACGACCCTCCTCTCCTTTGCAGTTTGCAACAACATGCTCCTGTGGGCAGTTCACCTCCTGGGCTAGGGCAACCTCCTGGCAGACAGGCTGAGCAGGGTCCTCAAACCACACGAGTGACGCCTGGACCCTAGAGTGGCCGCTCAGCTCTTCCACCTCTGGGGCAGGCCCATGATAGACCTATTCGCCATCCCAGACAATACCAAGCTGCCCCACTTCTGCTCACTGCAACCACACTCAGAGATGGTGGCGGCGGCGGATGCCTTCCTGATCCTGTGGATGGAAGGCCGCCTCTATGCTTTTCTGACGATCCCTCTGGTCGCCAAGACCCACTTCAAGGTCCAGCGCGAGGGGGCATCACTAATACTCATCGCCCCCAGGTGGCCCAGACAGCCCTGTTTCCCACTGCTGCTCTCCTTGTCGGCAACACTCCCAGTCCTGCTGGGATGTGCCCTGGACCCCTGTCCCAGAAAGAGGGCTCCCTCCTGCACCCCAGTCTAGGGTCTCTAATGCTAACAGTGTGGCTGCTGAAAGAATAGCATTGGCCCCTTTCAACCTTCTAAAGGAGGTCGAGGAGGTCCTGCTGGCCTCTAGGAAGCCCTTCACTAGGCGAGCTTACGCCTTTTAAATGACAAAGATTCTCAGTATGGTGTGCAGAGAGACAGGAGAATCCATTCTCCTGCCTGGTGCATTTCGTGCTTCAGTACCTACTGCATCTGTCACACACTAGGCTGAATTACAAATCAATGAGAGTTCACCTGAGTGCAATAGCCACACACCCCACCACCCTATTGAGGGAAAACCCCTCTCGGATCAGTCCCTGGTCTCTTAGTTCCTCCGGGGCCTCCTGTTACCAAAGCCCACTGTCTGCCCTCTGGCGGCAGAGTGGGACCCTCAATGTGGTGCTTTCACAGCTCACTAGACCACCATTCGAACCTCTAGCCATTTGCCATCTATGGCATCTTTCATGGAAGGTTGCCTTCCTGGTGGCCGTTACGTCTGCCTAAAGAGTAAGCAAACTTCCGGCCCTGGTGGCGGAACCACCATATACAAGATTCTACAAGAACAGGGTGCTGCTCCACACTCACCCCAAATTCCTCCCAAAGGTGGTATCTCCTTTCCACCTCAACCAGGAGGTGGTCTTCCCACTTTCTTCCCACGGCCTCTCGCTGGTCAGGAGGAAATTATACTCAATACACTGGATTGCAAACAGGCCCTATCCTTCTACCTACGGCGGACTCTGGGCCATCGCAGAGCTGCTCAACTTTTCATTTCTTATGATCCCAGCAGATTTGGGCTTCCCATGACCAAGCAAACTCTGTCCATTTGGGTGGTGGATTGTATTGCCCTCACCTATGAGCAAACTGGACTCTCCCTGGAACACCGGATCACAGCGCATTGCATGAGAGCGATGGCCACATTGGTGGTGAACCTGCACTCAGTGCTGGTGACAGAGCAGAGTTTTAAGCAGAGTTTGCCATATGATCTTCAGTTCACACATTCGCAGCTCGCTACTGCCTATCGAGCAAGTCCCGTCAGGACAGTGCCTTTGGCCAGGCTGTAATCTTTTCTGGGTGTAGGCAGCTCTTGCCTTCTGGTCCTTCTGTGTTCAGGCTACCGGAGTGATGGTGCCACTGGACGCTATGGTCTTGCAGAGTCTCTCAGTTGGGAACTCATCTTCTGCAACTCACGGCTGTCTGATTTGGCCACCGTTGATGCTGTTGTGGCTTGTCCTCAGCAGCCTGGAGCTAGGGAGTCCAGTATGTGAGGACTGACTTCCTGCTTGTTCCTGTAGAAAGCGTAGTTACTCACCTGTAACTGGTGTTCTCCAGGGACAGCAGGAATCAGTCCTCACAACCCTTCCTCCTCCCCTGGGAGTTTGCTCCCTATCTTGTTTTAGTTTTTACTGCCGTCCTAGCTATGTCATCTGACTGAGCAAGATGGCACCTTTGGGCGGGAAGGGGACCATGCATGTGTGGTAGCATATCCCAAAGGCTTTCTTTGAAAGCTGGGTAAATGCTTCCGCGCGGACTCCATCGACGCTGATGTTACCCAAATGTGAGGACTGATTCCTGTTGTCCCTGGAGATCACCTGTTATAGGTGAGTAACTACACTTTACGTTCTTCTTATAATCTTTCATTCTGAAGCTTCTTTTTAATTGAAGGAAGCCTGCCTCCTTGCACTTACAGCTTAAAGATATTTAAATATCTGTGTCAGATACCCTGGAGGAAAGGGGATATATATGTTTAGATATTTGTTTGCCCTCCATAACACTTGATAAGGAAGACCACTGACAATTATAGTAGCTGCCCTCTGGGCCGAATCCATCCAGTTTATATCCATTTTGAAGGTGCTGTCTTTAGAACTGTACACAGTACTACAAATGAGGTCTCAGAGAATTGTATTGAGACACTCACTCCTTCCTACGGGCCATTCCTCTCCCTATGCCCTCAAAACCTCTGGATTTTGCTGTTGCCTTTCTACCTGTTTGACTACCTTAAAATCATCAGATAAGTCAATCTCAGGCCCTGCTCTTTTCATGGACAGAATACTTCACCCCATACTGTAGGGTTTCTGCAGTTGAAGTGCATGGCTCTGCATTTTTTAGCACATATTCTAGACCATTCTTCAAACTTTGTTAGATCCCCTTCTCAAATTATCCGCACCATCTAGAGTATCTATCCTGTTGCAGATTTTGATATCGTCCACCAAATGACAAACCTTTTCCAAAAGCGCTTCTGCAATATTGTTTACAAACATGTTTACGAGAAGCAGCCTGAGACCTATAAAAGGGGGTGCTTGTTATAAAGGTACCACCATCTTGGCAAGTATGTAAATTAACTGTCTTGCAAAGGCTTGTGGTTATTGAAGTCCATTCACACAAAGCTTGCCTTTTTAAAATAATGAAGACTCTTGTAGTTGGTCGAGTGTAAGGCAAAATTAGAATTTATTTATGGGGTGAATATCCCACACACAGATATGCTTGGTAACAGCATCCAGATAACTTCTCCAGGGTTTATTCATTAAATAAGGCGACTGAAAAAAACTTATGCAAATAAGTATCAAAGTCTTTTATGGAACAGAAAGGCTTCCTTACAGCCACTGCTAATAAACTCCTTAGCAGTGCTGAGGTAGAAATAAATCAAAGAGGAAAACTTCTTTGTACAAAAACATAGCTCACTTTCTCCATACAGAAAAGAACTTTAAAATCTCATGTGTGCACGGCTTGTGCTGGGCTCTCCTCTACCAACAGGTGACAATTAACTGCAATCAGTAGCTTGATTTCAGCACACGTGCAAACTTTCCAACAAAGCTTTTTCTTTTCAACAAAACTTTATGGGAAGCTAATACTTAGAATGTTCCCTTTTGATGTTTGCTCTTATATTTAGGATTTTCCTAAAACAACAACTTACTCAAAGAACAGTCCATATAATTATCCTCTGCATCAGATATTAACCCTTGCTCTTGAAATTGCATAGATTCAGTTTCTCCGTCTGGCTCAGAGGGCTTTAGGAACTGACCTCTACACGGAGAGAAACTGTTTCCCTGCTGTTTGCACTACTCAAAGCTAGAGAAACATTCACAGTTCCTACCTGAATCCAGGCAAGTGTCAGGCTGCTTCTTCTGGTATTCTGGCCAGTATGCAATAGAGCTGTGTCCTGTCCTCCAGTTGGTATCTCTGGACCTCAGGATCTCTTCTCCAGACGTCCTCCAAGAGGTATTTGGGCTCCTTTTCTCCTTAGCTGCAACAGACCTCTTCCTAGGTGTTGCTTGAGGGTCCCTGGCTATGGATCTACAGACCTCTGGCTTTCTCCAGTCCTCTGAACCTTTCCCACAGGTATCTCTCCAGGCATAGGTACTTCTCTGAGCTCCTCTCTTGGACCATCTGCTTCCTTGTCCTTGTTCCTTCAGGTTCCGGTTGTTCTTCCTTCTGTTCTGGTTCTCGCCCCCTCTGTTCTTCCCCTTCCCTGTCTCCTCCTCTCTCTCTCTTCCTGAATATTCCCCCCTAGTTTTAAAGGGCTTAGATTGCAACTCCTCCCTTGCATTCTTCAGGTGTTTTGGATTAAGCTATCTCCAGGAACAAGCAGGAATGAGTCTTCACATATGGGTACGTCGGTACCAACGGAGCCTGCGCAGGAACACTCCCCAGCATCCAATCAGAAAGCTTTTGGGAGCATCCCACAGCGCCTGTGTGCTGCCTTCCCACCTTTCCAACTGTCTCTCCTCAGTTGTTGTTTTTCCGCGGAGCCAGCAGGTCATGTTCCTGTCACCGCAGAAGAATTTCCTTATTTTTTCTTTATTTCGTTTCTGTCGCGTCTGCCTTCTTCGACGCTGTACCAGTACCGCCGGTCGTTGTTCTTTTCTTTTTTAAAAAAACAAACAAACTATTTTTTCCATTTATTTTTCTTCAGGTGCACTTCAGTTTTGGGCCTTAGGCCCAAAACCTTTCCTTAAATATGGAAAAGCCTGCCTCAGGATTTAAGAAGTGCACAAAATGTGGCGGTACTATCTCCGTCACCGACACCCATGACTGGTGTATAAAATGTTTAAGCCCTGATTACAGATTGTGTGTCCTGTTCTGTGATGTCTAAGAGAGGTCGACAGAACCGAGCTGCCAAGCTCAGTACCCTGTTTCCCTCTGATGTGACTTTGGTAGCATCGACGTCTTCCAGGGCTGCTTCTTCCTCACATGGATCTCAGTTAACTAAACATAAATCCAGCCGGTCCTCGAAGGGTAAATCGCCTTCTAAGCATCGAGATGCCTCTGGCCTTGCCCTCGAGGATTCTGTACCAGCAAAATTACCCCAGCGGGAGGCTTCGGCCTCTAAAGCATCATCGGGGTTCCAGGATGATCTCGATGGCGTGGCCTCGACAGATCTCCTGGTGCCATGCTCTGGGGTTCCGGTGGCTTCCACCGGTACCGACTTCCAGGCATTGGCGGCGTCGATGGATCAGAGGATTCTGTCCATCGAACGCAGTCTGGCGGCTTTCCTTGTGGCATCGACGCCCATGGTACCACAACAGACTACTCAGCCGGCACCGATTCCGGTACCGGTGGCGTCAGCATCGGTGTCCGCTATGCCGGTACTCTGCCCTCTGCAGCCCTCCAGTACCGATACCCCAGTACCGGTGATTCCCGATACCGATCCCAGTCGGTACGGATATCGGGCTTTGCAAGAGCATCCCGACAGACGATACTTCGATTCCTCTGAGGAGTCTGTCGATGCAGTGATGCTGCTTCCACAGGAGGCGTCCTCTCCTAAACGAAGGATGTCTCCTCCAGAGGACTTGTCTTTTCAAGACTTTATCAGAGAGGTGGTTCGGGGCCTCTCTATTACAGTGGCCCCAGAGTCAGAGCCTAGAGCTAAGGAGTTAGATATTTTACAATATCCTAAAACTCCTAAAGAGGCAGCTACCTTGCCTATTCATGAGATTCTGTATGATCTCATGTTAAGTATGTGGGAAGCACCTCTAACCACCTCTCCTCATTCTCGCAGGTTGGACACCATGTATCGTGTCCCTCCTTGTCCTGGATTCCATAAAACTCAGCTTCCTCACCACTCTATTGTGGTTGAGTCTGCAATGAGAAAGATTAGAAGTGCCAAGAGACATGCCTCTAATCCTCCAGGACGTGAATGTAGAACCCTGGATGCTTTTGATAGAAGTCTTCCAAGCTTCCATGCTTGCTGCGAGAATTAATTCTTAGGGGCATGTTTACTAAAAGCCGTACAATTGCGTGCCGCACAATAGCGCACGGAAACGCGGCACTCAAACGCTCAGAAACGCTCTTAAACGCCCCGCACAAGTGCGCTTGGGCCCCGCACAATTGCGCGCCGCACTAACGTGCCCCGCAAAAGTACCTGGCCCGCAAATGTCCGATAGAGGCGTGGAAAGGCATTCTGAGGGCGGAGGAAGGCTCCCGAGGGGCGGAGGGACGGGGTCAATGGGTGGAGAGTGGGAGGGGAGAGGCTCCTCGCACAGTATCGGGCCCGAATTTGCATGTAAAAACTACCGCGAGTGAAACACTCGCGGTAGAAAGCATTTAAAGGGAAGAGAAACCATTTCCGTCAGCAATGTACAGGAAAACCGGGGAAACCAGCAAAACGTGAGCAGTGTGATATATGTGCACAGCACAAAAGCGAAAATAAAAATAGAAAATGACCACAACAGAACTATTAAAAATAGTAATTCAGCTGGGGAACAGTTATAGTGATGGGCAAATACAGAAATCACACCCAGCAAAGCTCCAGAAAAAAGAAATGACTTTTGGAAGGGTCTACTGAGAGGAGACTCTTCCAAAAAACATTGCCACGTATTGGAGCTTTCCTGGGAGTGTTTGCTATGGTTGCCCATTAATATCACTGTTGCCCAGCGTGGTGATATTTTGTCCCACATTTTCCGTGGTCATTTCCGGGGTTTATGTGCACGTTTGTCACCAGACAGGGTGCATATGCCCACAGTAGAATTGCGTAGAGCAGGGTTTGTGACTCCATCCTGCCAGGCTTACTGCCTCCAGGGGCTGCACTGTCTCTGTGGCCAAAGTGTGGTACAGCGGACAGAGTCATTACCTCTAGGACCAGAGGGCAGAGGTTCAAAACCCAGCTGGGGCACCTGCCAGCCCAGTCCCTATATTTTACCCACCACTAAATAAAGATAGCGCAGACACCCCTGTATGCATGGGGAAAACACCCATATTTTACCCAACACCGCACACACACCACAACAATGGGCATTACCTACAGCCAAGTCCCCCAAATGCAGTCCCATACTGCCACATTGCAATCAGGTCAACTGCTTTTTCTGAGAGAAGTTCATGCCAGCATGTTGGCGGACAAGTACATGTGGTGCAGGGGGCAGTGGCTGCTAACCACAGAAGACAGAGGCCTAGCCATGTGCAGGCTGGCACAGTCCACTGCAACAGACAGGTCCTGCCGGATCCACAGTCATGGACAGTCCAGGGAATCCAACCAATCTGTGGCTACACAGTGGTGCAGTGCACACAGACAGTGCATACAAGAACAGAAGGTCACAGGTTCAAAGCCCAGCTGGGGCTACTGCCAATCCTGCCCACATATTTTTCCCACAACTAAACAGTGATAGTAAGGACACACCTTTCATGGCGGGGACATATGCAATGGTAAGACATCTATCTTTTACCCCACTGAGCACAGACACCATGAACAGGGGCAGTACCTAGAGCAGAATCACCCAAATGCAGTCCTGGTGGGCCACACACCAGTCAAGTTCCATGCTGACACTCATACATATGCCTGTGCTGTATATCTATGCACCACCCCCATGGCATGTAGATGTAGCCCATGCATATTCATGAGGGATAGCAGGAAAACCCGAACAGTGTGATGCAAACCTGGACTGGAGTTGGGAATCTGTGCCGTAAAGCAGCAGCCATCAAGGGCAGACACACCCACACCCACAGGCCCCATTGGCCAATGTCTCCTGGAAAGGCAGAACATTGGACCGTGCATGCAGCACCCAAAACGAGCACTTGCATAACTTACCAATGTCACCCTACACCTGAGGTATACGGTACACAGCTCGGAGACGTTTGCTAGGAGCACAGGCAGGCAGTTATCCATACGTTACGTACATACTCCTTGCTCCCCGATCGGGGTAGAGCTCACCTGAGCGGGTGCCACCATCCGTTCCCGCTCAGGAGCCTCCAGCCCAATCGGGACTGTGGGAGGCGGAGCCCAACGCTACAAAAAAGAACCGCCGGCAGGCAGTCAGCCTTTCCATCCGCTCCACGGCTCCTTGCTCCCCGATCGGGGTAGAGCTCACCTGAGCGGGTGCCACCATCCGTTCCCGCTCAGGAGCCTCCAGCCCAATCGGGACTGTGGGAGGCGGAGCCCAACGCTACAAAAAAGAACCGCCGGCAGGCAGTCAGCCTTTCCATCCGCTCCACGGCTCCTTGCTCCCCGATCGGGGTAGAGCTCACCTGAGCGGGTGCCACCATCCGTTCCCGCTCAGGAGCCTCCAGCCCAATCGGGACTGTGGGAGGCGGAGCCCAACGCTACAAAAAAGAACCGCCGGCAGGCAGTCAGCCTTTCCATCCGCTCCACGGCTCCTTGCTCCCCGATCGGGGTAGAGCTCACCTGAGCGGGTGCCACCATCCGTTCCCGCTCAGGAGCCTCCAGCCCAATCGGGACTGTGGGAGGCGGAGCCCAACGCTACAAAAAAGAACCGCCGGCAGGCAGTCAGCCTTTCCATCCGCTCCACGGCTCCTTGCTCCCCGATCGGGGTAGAGCTCACCTGAGCGGGTGCCACCATCCGTTCCCGCTCAGGAGCCTCCAGCCCAATCGGGACTGTGGGAGGCGGAGCCCAACGCTACAAAAAAGAACCGCCGGCAGGCAGTCAGCCTTTCCATCCGCTCCACGGCTCCTTGCTCCCCGATCGGGGTAGAGCTCACCTGAGCGGGTGCCACCATCCGTTCCCGCTCAGGAGCCTCCAGCCCAATCGGGACTGTGGGAGGCGGAGCCCAACGCTACAAAAAAGAACCGCCGGCAGGCGGGCCCGCGCCTGTCGGGCCCGCGCCTGAGGGCCTCGCCAGAGGGCCCTTGGGCGTGGCCCTTAGGCAGTGGCACTCCGGCAGCACCACAAGCAAAAACAGAGGTCTCCCCTGCAGCAGAGCCGTGTCTGGAAATCCCCTGCTATCTACAGCAAGTATAATTTCACTATATAGCCACTACATATTATGACTATTTTAAATGTATCTATTTTACCATACTGTCGTCAATACATCTAACTGTACCACTAGCCACTGTTCAGTGCATTTACCATACTGTTGTCAGTAACCTTTAAAAGCTCTACTGTATTGTTACCAGTAATCCTCCTTGTCAATCAATCTTTATACTGTTGTCAGTAGCACTATCAGTTCCAATAGCCACAGTACTGCTATCAATAATCCACCAATGCTAATAATTTATACTACTGTGGTTAATAACCTCACCAGTTCCAGTCATCAGTACACTTCTTAATAGTTATCTATCTCTAACCACTGCCTGTGACTGAAGTGTTGGATGTGACCCAGCATACTGCTCTAAGTATCAGGAATCTAACATTATCATCCTGGTATTCTAAATTGACTGTCCCACCTCCAATTACATAGCGCTCTTCCAAGATGGGCTCCCCCATTACTGCCATAATAGGATGCTATATAATCATGTCAAGTTGGTTCTCCAACTCTCTCGCCTTAACTCCAGCATCCAACCAGATTCCTATTTTACGGAACCAAGGGAGAAGGTGGTCCAGTGCATTCCATGACAACATAACCTGGGACACCCGCCCACACCATCCCCATCTGTTACACATTGCACTTCAACATAATACGAAACCCAAAAACTTTGAAACCCCCCACCCTCCTAGCCTAAAATGTGCCCTCATCAACGCCCGTTCGATCAGAAAGAAGTGGCCAGCCGTCATCGACATCATCACCAGCCATAGTCTTGATATACTCATGGTCACTGAGACGTGGTTATCCGCTGAAGACAACGTCATTCTCAACCAGCTCCTCCCCCAGAATTTCACCGCACATTCAAGTCATAGACAAGACAAAAGAGGAGGTGGCGTGCTCACCCTCACAAGATCAGACCTCCATTTTCGAACAGTAGACGCCACCAGTACAAACCATATGGAGACCGTCACCATCTCTAATAAACACTGCTCAATCAACCTGCTTTATAGAGCACCTTCAGCTTCTCCAGACGACCTTTCGGCTATCATCGATCTTGCAGCTAACACTCAGAACCCAAGCATCCCAACTTGGATCCTTGGCGACTTTAACTTGCCTACATTACAAGATAATCAAGCTTCAGCCTTCCTCGACGCCCTCAACAATCTGGGTTTCAAGCAATTAATTAATGATCCTACACATATCAAGGGTAATACCCTAGATCTAGTATTTGCCCCGCAAACCTCTCTTAACCCAGACCTGGATCCTATAACCTCCATAACTCCTGTTCCTTGGTCAGATCACAAACTGATCACCATCCAGATTCCTTTGTACAAAGCCTACACAAAAATCAATAAAATACAAAGCATCTCCACAAGACCGCCCTCTCGATGCTTCAAGCCTTACAACAGAGATCTTATCCTCGCTGAAACACAACAACTCTTCTCTGAAACCACCCAGAACCTTGATGACCACCAGAACCTTGATGGCCTAATTTCTCACTGGAACAATTGCCTCAGCTCAATAGCCCAACGTACACCAACCAACAGGCCCTCAGGTAGAAAGAGGAGTGCCCCCTGGTACTCAGCCGATCTTAAAGCATCGCTTAACCAATTACGGAAACTTGAGAAACGCTGGCGCCGATCTCATTCTTTAAATGACCAGATAACATACAACCGTCATCTGGCTGCGCATCGCAACACAATCACCAACTCGATGAAGCAGTACTACTCCGATACCTTAAAGAGATCGCTTAATAAGCCACATGACCTTTTCGACATGGTTAAGACCTTATCAAAGGAACCATCTTCTGGACCCCCATTCGAGATACACCCACAAGATTTTGCAACCTATCTCCAATCCAAGATATGCCAGACCAACAGAACCTCTAATACAACCTCCGCAACAGAGCAAGTCTGCCAAACAACACTAACCATGTTTTCCACCCCCACCAAGAGAGGTCTTGAAGACACTATTGCGGCCATTAATACCACTACTGCCCAGTCCGATCCATGCCCAGCCTTCTGGATCAAGGAGCTTCGCAGTCACTTCAGCCCAATACTGTCCAAAATAATTAACCTCTCCTTCTCCTCCGGCTCTTTCCCTTCAGTCCTGAAACACACCTCTATTAGACCTCTGCTAAAAAACTGCAAGCTCGATCCCCAACAGGTAGAATCCTACAGACCCATATCCAGCATTCCATTACTTGCGAAGATCATCGAAAAGGAAGCTCAACGTCAACTGCAGGAGCACATCGACGTCGCTGCACCGTTAGACACATGCCAACATGGTTTTAGGGAAGGCCATGGCGTTGAAACCCTCCTTACCACTCTATTTTGCAAAATACTCACTGGCATTGATGACATCCGGCAAGGATTTGCTCTCATCTTTCTGGACATAGCTGCAGCCTTTGATTCAGTAAATCATGAGCTTCTATTAGGACGACTGTTTGACAAAGGCATTAATGGACTAGCGCTTGAATGGTGCAGATCCTACCTGTCTGAAAGATGGCAACATGTTCGTTCTGGAGGGATAAATTCTGAACCTTTCCACCAAAGTCAAGGAGTCCCACAAGGATCCTCCCTCTCGGCGCTCTTGTTCAACATTTACATGCAGCCAATCTGTAATATTATCCGGTCCTTCAATGTTGACTGTATGTTATACGCAGACGATGTCCTGCTCTACATACCCTTCTCTACCGAGCATCTGGACCTCTCCCCACTGACGAGTTGTTTCAATGCAATATCTGACTGGCTTCTCTCTCAAAACCTCAGAATACAACATAAGAAAACGGAAGTACTCTTCATTACGAGGAACCCCAACTTTACCCCACCGCAATATCTTAAAGTAAAAGAAGCTGAGCTGCAATCTAAATCCTCAATACGATACCTGGGAGTCACCTTAGATGAACGCCTGGATATGAAGGCCCACATAGGGAACATAGTCAAATCAGTCTACCACAAGATCCGCTCACTAAGGTATCTACGTTCCATCCTCGAACCAACTGATTTTCGGACGATTTTCCAGGCATTGGTCATACCTCATTTTGACTATGCCAATGCAATATTACAAGGTCTTCCCCAATCTACGTTAAACCCGCTGCAGCTAGCTATGAATGCGGCAGCAAGAGTCCTCCATGGAGCTTCCAGGAGCGACCACGTGACACCTCTGCTGATACAGCTACATTGGCTACCAATTCGTGCAAGAACTATCTTCAAGACCTTGATAATCACTTTTAAAGCTGTTCACAATCTCTCACCTGCATCCGTAACTGCCCTCATCCATTCCACATCCCCAAATAGAATAAGAAGAACCATGGCTATAAACTCCCTAAAAGTCCCAAAGGCACTTACTGCCTGCACCAAATCAACAGCCAACAGGGCCTTCAGTCTCAGTGCACCAAGATTCTGGAATGCATTACCCCATGACATCCGGGCTATTAAGAACCTACCACAGTTTAGGAAAGCCCTCAAAACTCACCTCTTCAACAAGTACCTGATAGACCATGACTGCACCCCCTAGAACCTCAGGACATCACAGATACCATTCTCAGTCAAATTTACAATACCACAAGCAACTCACCATGTGGATACTCAAACCTATAAAGTGAACTGTGTTTTCTATGCAACTGCTTTGATTATGACTCCATGTAATAAGTCTGTAAATAGTTACCCCTGTTAGCCAAGTTTCTGTCCCCTGTTATATGTAAACTCATACATGTTAACTGTAATGAGCATTTGTTCCATGTGAACCGCGCTGATGCTGAATAGTGCGGTATATAAGAGACTGTAAATAAATAAATAAATAAATACTGCTAGTTGACCCCATCCAAACAATCTGTTAGGTGTTTGCGGGGCATGCTCCAGGCCTGGCCTCTGACGGTGCTTACCACCCTGGGGAGTGACCACCAGCTGTAATGCGTACCATATCCATGCCTTGCCGTGCTCAGGACCGGTTTGGTGGGCAAGGCTACTTACCCCCTCAATCGTAGCACCATGATGGCAGAGGTGTGGAAGTGTGTGTCTGTCTATACAGTGGGTGTTGGCTGCAAGCCCCTTCAACAGCCCGCACTGCCAGCACTGTTGCCAGTATTGGCCAGTCAATGTGCATAATGAGGTGCAAGGTACCATGGGTATAGCCAGGGCAGGGTGGCGTGGCCAGGATGCATCTGCACTGGGCATAGGGCCCTGGCAGGGACATTGGCTGGGATATTGTAGTGTCCGGCCACCACCTACACAGACAGGGTGGCCAAAGCATGTCCTTCTGGGGGATCACGCTCACCCTGACTGTGCAGTGACCACAGCATGGCTAGGCACCCCCATAGTGCTGTATAGTAGTTCTCTCATGTGATAGATATGGGTTTCTCTTTGGGGCCCAGTCGCTGATCTATCTGCCTGCTGTGTATGCAGACAGCCCAGTTCTGGGTGCATGCATCTCCATTGGGAACATGCACTATGGACTAACCAGCAGACTGTTTGTAGCTGGTAAATGTCTTGCTATAATGGCTTGCAGGGTGCAGTGGCTGTTGGCTTGCTGTAGGGGAATATCTGGTGGTGGAGTGCAGCTTACCATACCCTGGGCTTATGTCTGTCTGCTATTGTGTTATGGCTGTGTATGGAGCTGCCTGCCTGGGGGGGGTGGTGGTGTTCCTCAGCAGGACTGGGGTTGATGTTGCCCTCTACTGCCACCTTTGCAGGGAGGTAGAGTGTGGATCCCTTGATGGGGACCATGTTTGCCACTGGGGGGGGTGCCTGATGGCGGCAGACAGGGATATCCATGGTGTTTGTGCAGAAACTAGCTATCTTACACATTAACACTGCTTTGGAACGCCCGCTTGGACTCCAGCAGCCATGGCAGGTGTTGTTGACCTGGTCCTGGCCACCTCATTGCACACTCAGGGTGAGCACAGTACCCGCACGATGTAACGGTGTGTGGCTACTCTGTGCCAGTAAAACACCCGGTCAGTGCCCCCTACTAGGCCAAGGTGCTGTGTGGGTGCACCCGGTCACTTCCCCCAACAGGGCCGAGGTGCTGTGGGGGTGCATTCCCCATCTTGTGTCCATCTGCGGACAGCTAATTTGCATGTGCAGTGCATCATGGGTACGGGTGGCCTAACCCTATCCTGTTGACACCAGCAGACTGTCTGTGAGGTGACATGTAGGCTATCTGCAGCCAGCCAGGGGCCTGCTTACAGCTATGGAGCTGTAGCGCAATGGTTACATCACTGCCTGTGCAGCCAGAGGTCATGGGTTCAAACCCACAGTGGGGCCCTTTGGTAGGGCTGTCCACAGCTTTATTTTTATTTACTGTACATATGTCTATGCCGGCAGGCCACCCTCAGCTTACTATACCCATTAGGTGCCTCTGAGGGTGCTTCATAGGGCGCCCTGTAGGCCACCTTATGGTTGCCATCCCTATAGGGTGCACTATACATTATCCTGTGTCGCAACATACATGCTGCCCCATAGGGGTCATTCAAGGGTGCCTTGGCGAACAGTGCACTGTAACATGTGCCTTATGGGCCGCCGTATGTTAACATGCTGGGAGAGTGCGTTTGCTAGTAGTGATAACAAAATAAA
The DNA here is from genome assembly GCA_033557465.1 of Ichthyophis bannanicus. Lineage (NCBI taxonomy): Eukaryota > Metazoa > Chordata > Amphibia > Gymnophiona > Ichthyophiidae > Ichthyophis > Ichthyophis bannanicus. The sequence continues at coordinate 19,408,167 of CM066037.1, read as the reverse complement.
TTTATACAGCCTCCTACAGCATAATACATACTGCCTCAGCAGGCATTTTGCACTGGGCATTGTGAGGTGTTGAACCCCTGATCCCTGCACCATTGGTCAGTGTTGTAACCATTGTGCTGTGGCTCTGTTCCTGTGCTTGTGCATCAGCGCGCCGCCTTGTGCCTATCAGCGCGCCGCCTTCTGCCGCCCAAGGGGACCAGTGCGCCGCCTTCTGCTGCCCAAAAATAACTGTGCGCCGCCTTCTGCCGCCCAAAAATAACTGTGCGCCGCCTTATGCCGTTCCAAATTAATTTGCCTCCTAAAACAATGTTAATCATTACAATTACTGCCTCAGTTGACCTTTGTCGTTGCGCACACTGGGGGATTGAACCCATGGCCCCTGCACCATCGGTCAGTGTCTTCACCGTTGTACCACGGCTCTGTTGTTTTGTATACTCAGCAGCGTGCCACTTTGCCTTTCCACGCGCTAATGTCGACCCCCGCACATTAGCGCGACGCACACACATCCGGTTGCTTACTACCGTTTTTTTTCTATTTTCTGCCTGAACCGCCCACTCCTTATATGGCACAGGCACACTAGCACGGCCCCGCACGTTAGGAATGTTTAGTAAACAGACCCCTTAGTCTCTACATGGGAATCTTCTTAAAAGAAGTCACTGACCATTTGCAGACTTTAAGTCCTTTTATGTCTGACAGTAAAAGGGCAAGAATTTCTCACTGGGCTCAAACATGACCAGGATATCTCCAAATTCTCCAACCGTGCAGCTTTCGCCCCCTTTGAATGCGTCAGCAGAGCCTCAGCTATAGCTATAGGTGCACGTAGGATTGCTTGGCTTCAAGCATCTGATTTGGAGATCAGGGTCCAAGATGAATTGTGAAATATCGCTTGTACAGGTGAGAATCTGTTTGGTAAGGATTGGCAAGCAAAAGTCAATCAGATGGATGCTGAAAATTCTGCTTTGGATAGACTATCCAAATCTACAGCTGCTCCTGCTAAGAAAAGGTTGTTCAAGAAAACACCTTTTTCTAAAAAGGAAGATCCTATCCTGCTTATAGTCAGAGAGCATCTTCTGCAGCTCAGTTCCCTTCCAAACGTCAGCAATCCTCCAAACAGACCAAGGCGAAGGCTGTGAGGCCTGCTCCAGCCCAGCAATCTCAGCCCCCTCAGGGCCTTTGACTTTCTGCTAGAGAACTTAGCCTTCCTGGCTCTAGAAGGACCAGAGCCCTCCACCATTCCAGGAAGGTTATGTCACTTTGCTCCCAGATGGGGGCAAATCACAGCAGAGCATTGGACACTCTCCATCATAAGAGGGGTACAAACTTCATTTTTCCAGCTTGCCCCCTCTCACAAGAGTGCACCAGTTCAATTCTCCAACCTCCCTCCTCAGCCTGTTAGAGCAGGAGGTTGCCACTCTTTTAGCCCAGGGGGCAATAGAGGCAGTACCTTCTCAACAGGGCACAGGGTTCTACTCCCCCTATTTTCTTATCCCAAAGAAAACAGGGGACTTCAGACCCATTTTAGATCTCAGAGAGTTGAACAGATTCCTAGTCAAAGGAAAGTTCAAGATGGTTTCTCTGGGAACTCTGCTGCCATACCTTCAGAGTCAGGATTGGCTTTGTTCTCTAGATCTCAAGGATGCGTACACTCATGTTCTCATCCATCCAACTCACAGAAGGTTCCTTCGGTTCCTTTTCCAGGAGAAGCACTATCAATACAGCTTTGGCCTGGCCTCTGCACCAAGGGTGTTCACGAAATGCATGGCAGTGGTTGCTGCTTTTCTGCGCACCCTGGGAATATTTGTCTTCCCTTATCTGGACGATTGGCTCATTCGAGCTCCCACTCAGAGGCCAAGACTGGTCTAACCTGCACAATACGTATCCTTCAATATTTAGGGCTGGTAATAAACATCCCAAAATCCAATTTGATCCCTACTCAGTCCCTGGAGTTTATAGGGGCGTTGCTGGATACCACAAGGGCAAGGGCCTATCTTCCTCAGGCCCGCTGCCTTCGCTTGATGCAGTTAGCTTCTCAAGCAGAGTCAAAACCCTTACTAACTGCTCGAGAAATGTTACAGTTGCTAGGCCACATGGCATCCACCGTTCATGTGGTACCATATGCTCGCCTGCACATGAGAGCAGCTCAGTGGACTTTATCCACCCAATGGACCCAGGCATTAGGCTGCCTGTCAGACAAAATAGCAAACACAAGTCGCCTCATTTTGTCCCTCCAGTGGTGGAAGTCCCCTCAAAACCTGTTGCTGGGGTCCCCTTTCAACAGCCTCTACCACAGGCAACTCTTACAACAAATGCTTCTGCAATGGGCTGGGGAGCTCATCTTCAGGACCTCTCCACCCAGGGCATCTGGTCCCCACAGGAGACTTGTCTACATATCAGTCTCTTGGAACTCAGAGCAATCTTCCTTGCTCTGCGAGTTTTCCACACCCTGCTCAGCCACAAGACAGTCCATGTCCACACGGACAATCAGGTAGCCATGTTCTATATAAACAAGCAGCGAGGAACTGGCTCTGTCGCTTTGCAACGAAGCTCTGCGACTGTGGGCCCTCGCCAGAGAGCATCACATTCATTTTCTGGCAGTCTATCTTCCAGGTGTTCAAAACACTTGGGCAACAGACTCAGTCGAGTTCTGCTTCCACACGAGTGGTCCCTACATATGGACTAGGTATCCAAGATTTTTCAAATTTGGGGAACCCCGGACATAGACCTCTTTGCAAATCTGTGGAATGCCAAACTTCCCCGGTTCTATTCCAGAACTCCAGCTCAGGGGGCTCAGGCAAGGGATGCTTTCCTCCTTCATTGGGGTCAAGACTTCCTGTATGCCTTTCCACCCATTCCCCTAATTCCCAAAACCCGTTCAAGCTTCAGAGAGACAGAGGCCACATGATTCTCATAGCTCCACATTGGCCATTTCAAGTGTGGTACCCTCTGCTTCTAAAATCTCTCTCAAGCTCCCTCCCTAGAGTTAGGGTCTGCTCCAGACCTCCTCTCTCAGGAGGACGGAAAGTTGTGGCATTCCAATCCCCAGTCTCTGCATCTCAGGGCTTGGTTGCTGAAGGCTTAGATCTCCAGGATCTTCATCTTTCTCAACAAGTGAAAGATGTTCTTTATGCTTCCAGAAAACCTTCCACTAGACGTTCTTATGCCTTCAAGTGGAAAAGGTTTACCATCTGGTGTTCTGAGAAGGGTCTTAACCCCCGTGCCATACCTCTGGAATCGTTGCTGGAGTATCTTCTTCATCTGTCTAATGCAGGCCTTAAGACAAATTCAGTAAGAGTCCATCTGAGTGCTATTGCAGCTTCCCTCAAGCCTCTAAATGGACAACCTGTTTCCTCTCATCCCCTTGTAGCAAGGTTCATGAGAGGCCTCCTTTTAACAAAGCCTCCCATTAGACCATCACCGGTGGCAAGGGACTTAAATTTGGTTCTTGGTCAGCTTATGCAGCTGCCTTTTGAACCTTTAGCTACTACCTCCTTGAAATACCTTTCTTGGAAGGTTATCTTTCTCATGCAATCACATCAGCACGCCGCATCAGTGAATTGCAAGCACTAGTAGCTAATCCACCTTATACAAGGTTCCATCATGACAAGGTGGTCCTTAAGACTAATCCACACTTTATGCCTAAGGTGGTCTCGCCTTTTCACCTCAACCAAGAGGTCTACCTACCTGTCTTTTTTCCAGGACCTCATGCATCAACTGCAGAGAGGAATCTTCATACCCTGGACTGTAAAAGAGCTCTAGCTTTTTACTTAGAGGACACAGCAACATAGAAAGTCCTCTCAACTCTTTGTTGCTTTTGATCCTTCTCATTTGGGACAACCAGTCTCCAAGAGAACACTTTCCAACTGGATTGCCCAATGTATTTCTTTCGCCTATCAGAGCAAGAACATTTCTCTGGAGGGCCATGTCACAGCTCACAATGTGAGAGCCATGGCAGCCTCAATGGCTCATCTGAACTCTGTGTCTATCGACGACATCTGTCGAGCAGCCACTTGGGCCTCGGTTCATACCTTCACAGCCCATTAATGCTTGGACAAGGACTCCCGCCGGGATGCCTTGTTTGGTCAGGCTGTTCTCAAACACCTGTTCCATACTTAATCAACTCCTACCCACCATCCCTCATGGGATGCCAGAGATCCAGGTGGGGAAGTGCAGCCCTGTCCCAGGGACACACAACTTATGGGCTCTCTCCCTGGCATCAAAAGCTAGGGAGTCCCCATATGTGAAGGCTCATTCCTGCTTGTTCCTGGAGATAGCACACTTACTTACCTGTAATAGGTGATCTCTGGAAACAGCAGGAATAAGTCTTCACAACCCACCCACCTCCCCTAGGAGTTGTCTCTCTCTCTATCTCTCTTCCTTTCCCTCTCTCTCCCTCTTTGTCTCAGCTATAAAACTCAACTGAGGAGAGACAGTTGGGAAGGCAGCACGCAGGCGCTGTGGGATGCTCCCAAAAGCTTTCTGATTGGATGCTGGTGAGCGTTCCCGCGCAGGCTCCATCAGTACCGACGTACCCATATGTGAAGACTTATTCCTGCTGTTCCCAGAGATCACCTGTTACAGGTAAGTAACTGTGCTTTCTCCTGGAGGCTGTTTGATTAGGGATGACATAATGCTTTCTCTGATTAGACTCATGCTTTTCCACTCTAGCTCCCCTAGGGACTATCTGCATACTGGTGCATTCTGGAACATGTAGTCTTTTAGGGAAACAAGCTGTCTTATTTCTATAACCTGCTAGCACAGGTCCCTTGATCGGGGTAAATTCTCCTCTATTGTCATTACTCCCTGAGCTTTGATAAGCTTCCTTATTACATACTCCCCTGCTGAAGTTATTACGGACTGGTTTCTGTTGTGAAACCTCTGCCTTACAGTCCGTAATACCTGCGAGTGTATTATTATTATCCTCTGGTCGCTCACCTATTTCTTGACTAGTGCTAGGGACATTATCAGGTGCAGGCCTCTCTTTCCAAGATTTTAGTACATTTATGTAGTAGGTTTGCCTACGCCCCCTAGTGTTTTCCACCACATAAGACACTGGGCTCACCTGTTTAACTACCTTCCATGGCCCTTTCCACTGTACTTCAAACTTGGGTGCTGTACCCGCTACCTGTACCAACACCTTTTCACCCAGGGTTAACTGGCGGCTTTTGGCCTTCCTGTCATACCACCATTTCTGGCGCACTTGACTGTCCTGCAGGTTCCTCTCAGCAACCTGGGAAGTCCTCTTTAAACGTGCCCTCAAATCATGCAAGAACTGTGGAACTTCCTGATTCTCTGGTTCAGGATCTAGCCATTGCTCCCTCAAGATATCTAACAATCCCCGTGGGGCCGTACCATACATCAATTAATATGGGGATACACCTAGGGAAACTTGAATTCGTTCCCTGCAGGCATATAAGACAAAGGGCAATAACATATCCCATTCCTTTAAATCCCCTGCTAAGCCTCTTCTCAACATCTGTTTGAGAGTTTGGTTGAATCTTTCCACCAAACCATTTGACTGAGGATGGTAGGCCGAGGTTTTTACATGCTGAATGCCAAAGGCATCCCAGACTTGTGCTAAATACTTGGATACAAAATTAGATCCTCGGTCAGTTAACACCTCTCTGGGGAACCCTATTTCACAAAATAATTTGATTAGCTCTAAAGCTATCATTTTGGCAGAAACATTCCTTAATGGTATGGCCCAGGGAAACCTTGTTGCCTGATCTACCATAACTAGGATGTATTGGAAACCTCGGGGTGTTTTGACTAATGGCCCTACTAAGTCCACAGCAATGCATCCTACTGGGTCTGTTATAATAGGTGTGGGAATTAAAGGCACCACTGGTGGGTGAGATGCCGTTACACGCTGGCACGCTGGACAGGCAGCACAAAACTGGGCAGTTTCCTTAAAAATACCTGGCCAGTAAAAACGTATTAGTATTTGATCCAGCATTCCTTGCATCCTTTTATGGCCTCCCACTGGATGATCATGGGCAAGTCTAAGCACTATTTATTTATTTAACATTTCTTATATACCGCGCTATTTGTCATCAGTGCGGTTTACATTGTAACAATAAAACACATTGGCCAGATAAATTGGTCTTCGTTTACAGATAAAGCGTAGTTACTCACCTGTAACAGGTGTTCTCCAGGAGCAGCAGGAATCAGTCCTCACTTATGGAAGTCAGTCCTCACTTATGGGTGACGTCGGCGCCGACGGAGCCCTCGCGAAGCAATTTTCCCCAGCTTTCAAAGAAAGCCTTTGGGAATTGCAGCGCGCATGCGCGGTAGTCTTCCCGCCCGAAGGTGCCATCTTAGCCAGTCAGATGACATAGCTAAAAAGACAGCATAAAAATTTGCAAAAAGAACATAAGCAGACGATTGCAACTCCAAGGGGAGGAGGGAGGGTAGTGAGGACTGATTCCTGCTGCTCCTGGAGAACACCTGTTACAGGTGAGTAACTACGCTTTCTCCAGGACCAAGCAGGAAGTCAGTCCTCACTTATGGGACTCCCAAGCTCAAGGCTACCGGAGACCCTAAGCACAAAAATGAGCTCCCTCTAGCTCAGCAGCACAGAAGGAAAGAATCTTCGCTGAATTATCACCCACCGGTAGCCCACATCCGGGATGGAGGGTAGGAGTTGCTCAGACCTCAAAGAGATTACGGAGGACTGCCTGTCCGAAAGCACTGTCCCTACGGGACTCCCTCTCGAGACAGTAATGGACCGCAAAAGTCTGGCTCGAAGACCAAGTAGCGGCCCGGCAGATGTCTGCCAGCGGAACAGAGCGGAGGTAAGCCACTGACGTGGCCTTTGCCCGAACGCAATGAGCCGTGACTCGACTTTCTAAGGCGAGTCCGGCTGCCCCATAAGCCCAAGAGATACAGTCCGCAACCCAGATGGACAGAGTACGCTTGGAGACCGGGAGCCCCAATTTATTGGGGTCAAAGGACACAAAAAGCTGCGCAGCTTTACGGTGCTCCCGCGTACGGTCAAGGTAGAAGTTCAACGCCCTTCTACAGTCCAGGGTATGGAGGACCGTCTCAGCTCGGCTGGAGTGTGGTCTGGGAAAGAAGGTTGGAAGTACCACCTCCTGATTCAAGTGAAAAGGGGAGACCACTTTAGGCAGAAACTTTGGGTGAGTCCGTAGGACTACCCTATTCTTGTAGAACCGAGTGTAGGGGGGATCAGACACGAGGGCCTGTAATTCACTTACGCGCCTAGCGGAAGTGAGGGCTATCAAGAACAGCGTTTTCCAAGACAGAAAACGGAGAGAGCAGGTAGCCATAGGTTCAAAAGGCGGACAGGTGATCCGCTGTAAAACCACATTCAGGTCCCAGTCAGGCGCTGGCGGGCGCAGAGGTGGTTTAAGTAGTAGGAGACCTCGGAGAAACCTCGCTACGAGAGGGTCGTTGGAGAGAGGTCTGCCGTCCACCGGCACATGATGTGCGGAAAGAGCACTGAGGTGAACTTTGACGGAGTTGGACTTAAGTCCCAGATTAGAGAGGTGTAGCAAGTACTGTAAGATCACCGACACCGGGCAGGAGAAGGGATCCTGAGACTGTTGGGTACACCAGACTGCAAAGCGACGCCATTTAAGGGCGTAGAATTTGCGGGTAGAAGGCCGTCGCGAAGCCAAGACGACCTCCTCCACCTCTGCCGGCAAGAGGAGAGGAGCAAGGACTACCCTCTCAGCAGCCAGGCCATGAGGTTGAGAGACCTGAGGTTGGGGTGCAGTAGGGACCCCTGATCCTGGGTGAGGAGATCCGGTTGCACCCCCAGAGGGATTGGATCCTCCACCGCCAGTTGCAGCAAGAGCGGAAACCACGGCTGCCTGGGCCAGCGAGGGGCCACCAGGATCATGAAAGCTTTGTCTCGGAGAACCTTGAAAAGGGTCCGAGAGACTAACGGGATGGGAGGGAAAGCGTACAGAAGGCTCCCCGACCATGAGATCAGAAAGGCGTCCGCCGCCACCCGAAGGGGGTGAGGCTGACGAGAGCAGAAGCGAGGAAGCTGCCGGTTGTGAGGACTGGCAAAGAGATCCACTGTGGGGAGGCCCCACCTGAGGAAGAGCTTCTGAACAATCAAGGGGTCCAGACGCCACTCGTGCGGCTGGAGGACCCTGCTGAGTTTGTCCGCCAGGCAATTTTCTTGGCCCGGGAGATAAACTGCCTTGAGGAGAATGCCGTGACTGACGGCCCAAGAGCAGAGCTTCTGTGCCTCCCGGCAGAGGAGGAAGGAGCCCGTGCCCCCCTGCTTGTTCACGTAGAACATGGCAACTTGATTGTCCGTCTGGACAAGGACGGACTGTTGGGAGGTCAGGTGGGAGAAGGCCTTGAGAGCTAGGCGGATCGCCCTGAGCTCCAGGAAGTTGATCTGCTGAGCAGACTCCCACTTGGTCCAGAGGCCCTGAGTACGTGCCTCTTGGCAATGGGCTCCCCAGCCCAGGAGGGATGCATCGGTGGTCAGCACCCGGGTCGGCTGAGGTGACTGGAAAGGCATTCCCAATACCAGGTGCGGCTGCCGGAGCCACCACCGGATAGACGAGACCAGCGGCTCGGAGACGCGCACCAGGTCTGCTAGGCCGCCCGTGGCCTGTCGCCACTGCTGGCGGAGACACCACTGAGCAGGCCGCATATTCAGGCGGGCATTGGGGGTCACATGGACGGTGGAAGCCATATGGCCGAGCAGTCTCAGGAAGCGCCTGGCGGAGACCAGGGGCTGGCTGCGAAAGCGGTCGGCTAGGTCCATGAGCCGCTGAGCCCTGTCGAGCGGTAGGTACGCTCGCGCCTGAGGGGTGTGCAGCCTTGCGCCGATGAACTCGAGATCCTGTGAGGGGAGCAAAGTGGACTTTGCGAAGTTGATGACAAAGCCCAAGTGCTGCAGCAGAGTCACCGTGCGGCACGTGGCGGTGGTGACCTCCTGAGCGGACGCTGCTCTGATGAGCCAGTCGTCGAGGTACGGAAAAACATAGAGGCCGTGAAGCCGGAGATGGGCCGCCACGACCGCGAGACATTTTGTGAAGACTCGCGGTGCGGAGGACAGGCCGAAGGGCAGTACTCTGTACTGGTAATGATTTCCTGCCACCACAAACCTTAGGTATTGGCGGTGGCTTGGGTGGATGAGGATGTGCGTGTAAGCATCCTTTAGATCCAAGGAGCATAGCCAATCTCCCTGCTGGAGGTAGGGCAGAAGGATTCCAAGGGTAAGCATTTTGAACTTCTCCCGCACAAGGAACTTGTTGAGGTTGCGCAAGTCCAGGATGGGTCGGAGGCCTCCTGTTCTCTTTGGTATCAGAAAATACCTTGAATAGAAGCCCTGACCTCTCAGGTGGTGTGGCACCGGTTCCACCGCCTGATCCTGCAGAAGACCTGCTAACTCCTGAAGGAGCAACTCCCTGTGCCGAGGGGGGCGCGGAGGCTCTCCCGGAAAATAGGAGGGAGGGACCTGATGGAAGTGGAGAAGGTAGCCCTCTCGCACGACCTGAAGCACCCAGGCATCTGCGGTGATGCTGGACCACCTGTCGGCGAAGTGAACCAGCCGGCCTCCGGTGCTGGGGGGAACCAGCGGGGGGGGAGAGGCTATGCTGAGCGAGTCAAAAACCCCCACCCTGCTGAGCAGGGGCTGGTGGCGCAGGCTTGGGGGCTTGCTGCCTACGGGACCCGTTACCCCGTCCCTTGGCCTGCTGGCCCTGTTGGGGAGCTGCAGGGGCCTGATAATGGGGGTATTGTTTGTAGGCAGCCGCCTTCCTCGGGTAAAAGGTCTTTTTTCCCGAGCCCTTCTTTTTCTGGGAAGGGGCGGAGGTCTTCCTAGAAAGCCTGGTCCTGGTGAGAGTCTCAGTCTCAATTTGTGCAGCCTTTTCCGCCATGGGCTTGCCAAAGAGGTTTTCGCCTCGGCAGGGGACATCGACCAACTTGTCCTGTACCCAGGGCTCAAGGTCGGACGACTGAAGCCAAGCCTGTCGGCGGGCACCGATGCCGGCTGCGGCTACTCGAGCCGAGGCTTCAAAGCCATCATAGGCTGCCCGGGACATGAACTTTGAGCATTCCCGAATACCTGTGGACAAGGCTAGGAACCTCCGCAAGGGTTCCTCGGACAAACCAGCGGAGAAGCCGGCTAGCTCTTTAGCCAGATCCCTGAGATACATGCCCATGTAGAGCTGGTAAGTCTGGACACGACAGGCGAGCATAGAGCCCTGGAAGCACTTTTTGCCAAGGCCATCCAGGTTACGGGCCTCCCTTCCAGGAGGCACCGAGGAGTGCATCTTCTGGCTCTTAAGACGATGCATGGCCGATTCCACTACCATGGAATGGTGTGGCAACTGCGCCTTTTGAAAGCCAGGGCTCTTGCGGACTCGATAGATAGAATCGACCCGCTTGCTCAGGACCGGCGAGGAGGCCGGACTCTCCCACATGCGGAAGAGTAGTCGTTCCAGCATAGGAGGAACCGGCACAGTAAAGTGCTCCCTCGCGGGAGAGTCATACTGGAGGGCGTCGAGCTCTTCGGCTCGAGGCTCCTCCTCGGGGTCCGCAGGGAAGGCCAAAGCCTTGGCCATATCCCTAACGAAATCCGAGAACCGGGCATCCTCCGGGGGGGACTGCTTCCGAGGCTCGGACTCCGGAGAGTCCGATGGGACACACCGAGTCCGGAAAGAATCAGGTGACTCTTCCTCCTCCGACTCCCAGACCGACTCCGACGAGGACTCGGTGGGGTCGGCTCGGGCAGGGTGCGGCGCCAGCCGCCCCGACGCCGAGGGAGTCGGCGTCGGCGACCTCGGTCCCGAACGGGAGGCCGAGGGCGACCTCGACCGAGGATCGACTCGAGTTCTCATCGACTCGAGGATCGGCTCGGTCTCCGGGGTCGACTTGGACGTCGACGTCCCGGCGGTCGGGGCAGCGACGCCAGCGAAGCCAGCGAGCAGTGCCCGCTGCTGGTCCATGAAGGCAGACAATCTGCTCTCCAAGGCCGTCAACCTGAGTCCGAGCTCAGGCGACCCAGCAGCCCCCGACTCGGGCCCCGACGGCGTCGGGCCCGACGTCGGCTGACGCGGAGGCGAGTCCAGAAGGACAACAGGACTTACCCGGGCAGGCATCTCCGACTCCAGGCGAGGTCGCTTCGGGAGGTGATCCTTCTCCAAGGACCCGGGGCGGCTGTCGGGGCTATGCGACCTGGCCCTCGCGGAGCCAGGAGCGTCCACCGACGCCGCCCTCGCGGGTTTTTCCTTCCGTCGATGGTCCCCGGAGGGAGAACCCCGGTCGGAGGAGCTCCGTCGACGGTCCGAACTGGAGCCTTTCGACAGCGAGGCCTCCGACGAGGTCCGGGTACGGCTGGGGTCAGCGAAGATTCTTTCGCGCTGATGCCGCCGACTTCTCAACGCCTTCGAGGACAGTTTGCTGCAGGGCCCACAGATCAGTTCCTCGTGATCTGGGCCCAGGCAGCGGAGGCAAAGGTCGTGTGAGTCGGTGAGTGACATATTTCGGTCACACCGACCACACCGCTTAAAGCCACTGGCAGCCATCGGGGGAAAAAGGGCCCCTGCGAGGTCAAAGGACCGGGCTGCCAGGGAAAAAACGAAAACGAAAACTGACTAAGTCAGAAAAACCGAAAAACCGTTAGAGGACTCGAGACCGGCGTCGCGAGTCCGGGCGGGAAAACGACCGGCGTCGAACCGAAAGAAAAAAGGATAAATACAGAGGAAAATCAACTTTTTCGCGGGGACAAGACGGGGACGTCTGTAGGGCTCCGCGGAAAAAAGAAGACTGGCTAAGATGGCACCTTCGGGCGGGAAGACTACCGCGCATGCGCGCTGCAATTCCCAAAGGCTTTCTTTGAAAGCTGGGGAAAATTGCTCCGCGAGGGCTCCGTCGGCGCCGACGTCACCCATAAGTGAGGACTGACTTCCATAAGTGAGGACTGACTTCCTGCTTGGTCCTGGAGAACAGGGGAATTAACATGGAGGTAAACCAAGGGAACTATATACAATCTTTGAAACTACCTGTTGGTACATATGTCAGTTCTATGCACTAGTCCCTTAAAAGTTGTGGTTACCACTAACTGTTTATGTATGGTCCCATTTCGGGGGTCCTGACTCTCTCTCTATATAGTATCTCATTATCCAATATAAATCTGGGCAGATCCTCTCGGACCTCTTGAGCATATTCAAAAGCTCGGGTGAGAGCTTGATCAGCTCGCTGTTCCTGTGGAAAGTTGGGAAACCTTGCCACTAGCTCAGCTGGCACCCAGGGTAAGTCTCGGCCAGCCTCCAACTCAGCCCTACCCTGTGCTCTGCAAAGTCTCTCACGGCGTTTCTGTGCTTTCATTTTTCTTACTTTCCCAGATGGTGGGGTTATTAAATCATCATGAGAGGGTAAGTCTCCTAATAACTCTGCCTGTTCCCCCTCCTCCCGGCTTCCTGCTTTTGCCTGTGATCCGGTGGATACAAGGCCCCTCTTTTGCTCTAGTCCTCTCACTAACCCTTGTTTAAATTGTGCCCAGTCTCTTCCCAGGACTAAATCAAATGGAAGCCTGGGAACCACTGCTAAAGGAATTTCCTTTTGTAATCCCAAGCCCTTAACCATTAGCTTGCATGTGGGGTATGATGAAGCAGCTCCATTAATGTATCTAATATAAACATTGCTTTCAGGGGTTCTAGGCTCAAATTTTTCTTGGGCCTCTATCCGCTTCCAAAACCTTTTAGACAGCATACTCTGGTCTGCCCCAGAGTCTAACAGAGCATTCGTGGTAATTCCCTGCACATCAACCACCAAAAGGAAACCTCCTTCAGGCTGTCTTAAACCAGTACCTATTAAACTAGTGTGAAACTGACATGCCTTTTCTAAATGTCCCCGTTTTCCACATTGGTAACATTTTTTTCTTACCCCACTTCTTAACCTGGTTAGGTACAATATTATTTTCAGAAACATCATTCTTTATCATTTTCTTTTCTGATACAGCACAGCTTGCCTCAGCACCAACCTTCAGAGGGCCACCCATTCTATGTCAAGCCTGCGTGGCTTCCATGAACCGTTCTGATAACATGGCTGCCTCTCCTAGGTTTTGGCAATTTTGCTGTATGAGGAAAGTTTGCAAGTTTTTTGGCACAGCTAACATGAATTGTTCAAGCATTATAGTGTCCAAAACCATTTCCACATTCTTCCCTTCAGGATTTAACCATTTTAGAGCTAGTCCTCTGATCCTTTGACTCAGAGCTCTGGGTGTTTCACCCACTCTCAACACAGTAGCCTAAACAGCCGCCTATATTCAGAAACAGTCAATCCTAGGCGATCCCTTATAGCAGCTTTAACATCTCTATAATTTATAGCTTGAGCTGCTGGCACGGCTCTATAGGCGGCAAGCGCCTCCCCAGTTAATGAGGTTGCCAGCCTTACTGCCCACTGGTTCTCTGGCCATGCTAGTGCCTGAGCCACCCTTTCCAAAGTTTCTAGGAAATCATCAACATTGTCCTCAGGTGTAAGTTTTCCCAGACTGAATGCCCCAATACCCTGACACAGTCCCACATTGTCTACCTGGGGAGTACCCGGTGTCACTGACGATGTTGAATCAGCTCCTCCTTGGGTGCGTAGTGCAATTAATGCTTCAACAAGGTCAAGCACTGGCTTCTGCTGCTCCCTCAGAGCGGTGATTGCAGCGTTCTGAGCCTGCTGTGTGAGCTCTTGTTGCCGGGCAAACTGAGCTGCCATCCAGCTGACCAGTTCCTTGGGATCCATTCTGTAGAACCCTGTAAGAAAACAAAAAAACCCCACAAAGGGCGACACCCTACAAACAGGTGGTTTGTTTTTTTGTTTTGTTTTTTAAACTGCCCCTGTATCTAGACTTTTTATCCACCACTGGTTATGCCCAGGTACTTTTTACCTTATACCAGTGATGAGTCAGGCTCTCACAGGATCTTTTCCCTCTTGGAACTGCTCCTGGATCAGCTTCTGTATTCTCCCAGGCGTTGTCAAGGAAAAAAAAAAACACTTTCCACCTTCTTGCTTGAAACTTTTTCTTTCACTTCTCCAGCTGTAAATCCTTATAATTCCTGGTATCCTTAGTGTAAAAGCAATCTGAAAAACTACGCCACTGTAAAAGGGAGTGCTTGTTATGAAGGTATCACCATCTTGGCAAGTATGCAAATTAACTGTCTTGCAAAGGATTGAGGTTATTGAAGTCCATACACACAAAGCTTGCCTTTTTTAAATAATCACTTCGCACCTCCTCTCACCAAGAGTAATTTACCTAGTTTCACGTAACTCTACATATAGCTGCATTTAGTTGCTTTGTACATAGTTCTCATGTTCACTGTTTCACTGTTCAAGAAACCTGTTTAATGTATATCCAAGTTTTTTTACCTGTTCATTGTAAGCACAGATCAATTATTTGTGACGTGTGGTTTTTATGTTCATTGTAAACCGCACTGATGTCGAATAGCGCGGTATAAAAGAAACTGTAAATAAATAAATAATGAAGACTCTTGTAGTTGGTCGAGTGTAAGGCAAAATTAGAATTTATTTATGGGGTGAATATCCCACACACAGATATGCTTGGTAACACCATCCAGATAACTTCTCCAGGGTTTATTCATTAAATAAGGCGACTGAAAAAAACTTATGCAAATAAGTATCAAAGTCCTTTATGGAACAGAAAGGCTTCCTTACAGCCACTGCTAATAAACTCCTTAGTAGTGCTGAGGTAGAAATAAATCAAAGAGGAAAACTTCTTTGTACAAAAACATAACTCACTTTCTCCATACAGAAAAGAACTTTTAAATCCCACGTGTGCACAGCTTGTGCTGGGCTCTCCTCTACCAACAGGTGACAATTAACTGCAATCAGTAGCTTGATTTCAGCACACCTGTAAACTTTCCAACAAAGCTTTTTCTTTTCAACAAAACTTTATGGGAAGCTAATACTTAGAATGTTTCCTTTTGATGTTTGCTCTTATATTTAGGATTTTCCTAAAATAACAATCTACTCAAAGAACAGTCCATATAATTATCCTCTGCATCAGATATTAACCCTTGCTCTTGAAATTGCATAGATTCAGTTTCTCCGTCTGGCTCAGAGGGCTTTAGGAACTGACCTCTACACGGAGAGAAACTGTTTCCCTGCTGTTTGCACTGCTCAAAGCTAGAGAAGCGTTCACAGTTCCTACCTGAATCCAGGTAAGCGTCAGGCTGCTTCTTCTGGTATTCTGGCCAGTATGCAATTGAGCTTCTGTCTTGTCCTCCAGTTGGTATCTCTGGACCTCAGGATTTCTTCTCCAGACGTCCTGCAAGAGGTATTTGGGCTCCTTTCCTCCTTAGCTGCAACAGACCTCTTCCTAGGTGTTGCTTGAGGGTCCCTGGCTATGGATCTACAGACCTCTGGCTTTCTCCAGTCCTCTGAACCTTTCCCCCAGGTATCTCTCCAGGCATAGGTACTTCTTTGAGCTCCTCTCTTGGACCGTCTGCTTCCTTGTCCTCGCCCCCTCCGTTCTCCTTCTCCTTCCCTGTCTCCTTCTCTCTCTCTCTTCCTGAACATTCCCCTCTAGTTTTAAAGGGCTTAGATTGCAACTCCTCCCTTGCATTCGTCAGGTGTTTTGGATTAAGCTTTCTCCTGAGGCTGTTTGATTAGGGATGACATAATGCTTTCTCTGATTAGACTCATGCTTTTCCACTCTAGCTCCCCTAGGGACTATCTGCATACTGGTGCATTCTGAAACATGTAGTCTTTTAGGGAAACAAGCTGTCTTATTTCTATAACCTGCTAGCACAGGTCCCTTGATCAGGGTAAATTCTCCTCTATTGTCATTACTCCCTGAGCTTTGATAAGCTTCCTTATCACAGACCCCTTATTCACAGAATGAACTTCATTTACCACAGACCTTGACAATGTTTGGAATCTACCACTGGCTTTTAGTGAATCCCACAACCTTTATTTTTGTCGGGGGCAATCGGCTGGAGAGGAAGGACTGCACCTTTCCCCTCATTACCGAAAGAACCCTTTTACTCAAACAGGCCACTGCGTGCCCAATCACTTTTATATATTTGCTTCAAACTGAAACCAGTACTTATCTTAACCAGACATAACAATTGTCTTCCATAGGCGAATATCATCCACATCTTGCCATGACATGACATGCATGTTTCGGGCCCCTCCGGGTCCTGCATCAAGTGGTATCTTGCCCAAATTATCGCCCCATTATGCTGATGATATTATATTACTTCTTCACACTGATCCTGTACAGCCCAACCTTACCCTTCTCAATGCCTGTCTCACTCAAATTGCCAATTAGATGACATCTAACCATCATCATCTTAACCCTGACAAAACCTTCGCAATTTGGTTTACTGTTGTTCACTCTCCCCAATGCTTTTGAATACTCCTATTTCCCTGATCTCTTCGCTCTGCTACCTTGGTGTTATTCTCGATTCCTCCTTAACCTTACATGACCATATTTTGTCATTTTCTGCCGCTCTTTCTTTTCACTTTGCCAAATCCGAGCTATTTGGCTGTTTCTCTTTTCTTCCTCACTGACCATCTTACTTCTGTCACGGATCATGACACATTTAGATTATTGTAATGTCATCCTCTCTGACCTTCCAAACTACAAACTACAGCATTTACAGCTCATTCAGAATTCAGCCGTAAAAATACCCTTCTCCTAATCCAATTCTACTGGCTCCCAGTATCCTACTGTATTCAATATAAACGCCTCACCTTGGTTCACAAGACACTCCATACTGGCATTCCCCACTACCTCTCAAACCTTATCATGCCACACTGGATACTTCCCACCAATCATTTCCACTTCCCATCCGCCACTGAAGCCAGACTTGAAGCTACTTGTTGCACAGCCTTTTACTTTCTTGGTCCCAGCCTCTGGAAGGCCCTACCTCCCGACCTATGTCACATTCAAACCTTCCTCTTTCAGAAAGCTTTTGGCCTACCCTCTGCCTGACTCTCCTAGCCTTTGCCTCTCTGACTGCTGCTCTCACTTCTTTCCCAACTATGAATGTTGCAATCTTTCCTGTTCTTTCCCCTTCTCGACTTGATTTTATTGTGAACTGCCCTGCTGCTAATATGAAGGGTGGTATATCAAGCTTTATAAACATAAACCTGCTGTACATATTGTATATAGATAAAATGTAAACTATCCTTACTGAAGATCTCTGCAGCCCCTCCCCCCCATTGCCTATGTATGTCCTTGTAGTGCCATGTAAACCGCTTTGATTGTAGGAAAAGTCAGTATAGAAAACCTGTTAAATAAAAATAAAATAAACATCTTTATGAAATCTGAAAGCAATAATTATAATGAGAAACACCACATTCATTCATCCTACCTCTATCAACATATCCAAAACACCCATTACAATAAAAGATGAAGTCAGATACCTTGGAGTGATTCTAGACAAGCAACTTACCCTCCTACCACATATAAACAAGATATCCAAAACAGCCTATTTCAAACTCGCAACGCTCCGGAGACTAAAACCTCTCCTCAACAAAGAACACTTCCACACAGTATGCCAGGCCATCATTACACCTGTACTGGATTACTGTAATATACTATACCAAGGTCTAACCAAACAAACCACCCGTCAACTACAAATAATACAGAGCACTGCCGCCCGCATCATTGCTAGTGCATCACGACAAGACCATATAACCGCAATATTACATGACCTACACTGGCTACCGATATCATCACGTGCAAAATATAAAGCAGCACTAACTATCTTCAAAATTAAAAACATGTCAGCAGAAATACTACATGAACTCATCGGAACCAAAACCAAGTAAAAGACCAGACAGAAATAGCACCAAATACAATATATCAACACCCAGTCTATTTACAAGAACCAACAAATCCACATCCATGAGAGCCTTCTCTTGCTGCCCCTGCTATCTGGAATGTCCTTCCAGATAAACTAAAATCAACAACAGATATAAAAGAATTCAGGAAACTACTAAAAACCATCCTATTCATTGAACAATTCAATGATGACCACCAACTACCCTAATCACCGAAACCCCCAGAAATCAACAAAAAGACCTCAAAGACTTACGGAAGATGCTCAAAACTGCGCTCTTCACAGAATACTACAAGGCCATAACATGAACTGTCTAAACAAACTCTCTCAGCCCAACAAAATGTAAAAATGTAAATATTTCTTGTACACAGCTCACACTGTATATAGCTCACCACAAAATCAAATGTAAAAATGTAAATATTTACTGTATACATCCCACACTGTATATAGCTCACCGCGCAATCAAGTTCACATCACTCACACACACACTTATCCATTTCTCACTGCACGCCCACACCCAAGCACCCTGCCACTTGATTTATCACTGCATGCCCACACCCAAGCACCCTGCCACTTGATTTATCACTGCATGCCCACCCCCAAGCACCCTGACACTTGATTTATCACTGCATGCCCACCCAAGCACCCTGACACTTGATTTATCACTGCATGCCCACCCAAGCACCCTGACACTTGATTTGTTTGCTGTGTAATCCACTTTGATTTCAGGATAAAGCGGTATATAAATCCTTTTAAATAAATACATGAAGAGGTTCACCCAAGGTGGGATATATTCTTGGCAGTGTGGAGGAGTATATAGTGGATAGAGCAGTGGGAAGCCAGGGTTCACATCCCACTGGCATCCCTTGTGGTCTTCGGCGAGTCAACCCGCATTTCCTCAGGTACAAGCGGGGAACAGGGAAATACCTGCTGTACCTGACAGTAACTTTCGTTGAGCTTCTACTGCTAAGGTGTGAGCTAAATCCCAAGATTAATAAATAACTCGGCAGAGTGGATGGAGCAGTTGAGAACATTTGCTCAGTCAGTTATGTGTCTGTCGTGGGCCTATGTCAAGGAGATCTTATAGTCTAGCTGATCAGAGTGAATGACATCACAAAATAAAAGTACTAAAGTTGCCAAGTTATCCATGAATGAGATTTTAAGCTAGTCCTGGCTTTCTGACAAACTCATCCAGATGCATGATGGGATCTGCAACACGAACTACACCTACCACACAACACCACACTGCATTGCAATGCAAATTCAAAACTAGGACTAGCAAAAAATCTCACTCCTAGAACTGGGTAACTTGGCAACTCTGAAGTCTCCTAAGATAAGAATCATATGTAGATAAAGGAAAAACACAAAGTAGCATCCTAGAAAGAAGAAAGGATTGTCTTCAACACCAACTAAATGGATATCTTAGTAATTAGGTTTTCAAGTGCTACATGTACCAAGTGCATTTGTGGTGAAGTGAAAGTGTGTGCCGTCAAATCAATGCTGACTCATCTGCTGGGTTTTCTTGGTAAGGTGTAAGCAAAAGTAGTGTGCCAGGCCTTTCTTCCACACCCAAGTCTATAGCACCTTGGTATTCCAGGGTAGTCTCCCATCTATGTGCCGAGTCCAACCCTACTTAGCTTCTAAGATCAGACAAGATCAAGTCCATTTAGGAGAGCAAAGCTGTAATGCCTCAGGTGGCTATCTAATCCCCTTTTTGACTTAATGTTTCTGAATATGTGTCGGTGATCTTGCAGTCACTAGTATTAGCTACCTTGTTTGCTTTCCCTGTTGCCGTGTCTTTGTTCCCTTTTCCATTAATAATTTTGTTAAAACCACTTAGGTATTTGTTTTACTTAATTTGTGGTATCAAATAAATGAAGATGACTTGGTGTATAGGGTAAAAGAGAAGTCTGCTTTATGGATCGACCAAATTTTTATTCTTCCTGAAAAGAGTTG
Organism: Ichthyophis bannanicus; assembly: GCA_033557465.1. NCBI lineage: Eukaryota > Metazoa > Chordata > Amphibia > Gymnophiona > Ichthyophiidae > Ichthyophis > Ichthyophis bannanicus. Next base: position 19,388,419 of record CM066037.1, on the reverse strand, counting down.
ATACTATATATATCACTTGGATGGGAGATACTGTAGGCATCGCTACCTACTTCTGGTCACACCTTGACCAGAAAACCCAAGGGATAGTCATGACATGGATGCTATCCATAGGCTTGCCAGGAGTCAGCATTGACGTGACAGCACTTAACAACAAGAAATATATAGGTGAGCTCTTCTGAAGAAGTGTTGGAGGTTGATAGCATATATGCAGGTGCTTTTGGGGAAGGGTTGAGCCATCACTGTTTGATTTGTGTCACTGTGTATATTTGAATGCTTATGCTTAGGTTGTTCAGGATTGGTGGAATAGAGTTCTTTATAATGATACACCTAGATAAGACCGTATCAAGCTAGAAATAGGCACAGACTGACTTGAAAACCTGCCATCCCCCCACCCACGCACAGGAATTTGCTGTTTTTGAGCATCAGCAGCACCACTCACACAGCCCTGTATCCAGATTATTCTGGGGAAAGATCAAGGTCAATTTAAAATATACAGGTACTTCTGGAGTAACGGTGGGGGTTGTTACACACAGGTCTGCGACTAAGGAGCTGTTTGATTATTTTCATCTAATTTCCATGTATTTTGGTGTGCTGAAAACAAATAAAATATTGAAAAAACTCCTAGACGTCTTGATTTGCCACATGCAAAATTGTCTTCAAATTTATCAAATTTTTTCAAATTACTGTTAATTCAAATTACTATTAATTAATTCACATAAGTGCATTTAAGATATAAAATGCCAAAAAAAGCTTAAAGGGGTTGTCCGAGTTATGTAAAAAAAAAAAAATAGCACTGTAAATCTGATGGTCAGCAATATATACATAAGCTAAGCAAGTTTTAAGTCCGTGCTTCTAATGGTAGAAGGGGTTAATCTTTCCTGAAGAATCCAGTGTGAGGGAGACACAGGGCAGATAGCAGCAGCTCTGGTCAGTGCAGGGGGGCGTGGCCAGCACTGTGACGTCTCATGTACAGACACAGAGCTGCTTTCTCCTGCATGCCACACTTGTGCACAAATCATCATCAGGTTCTTGGTTCTAGGCCAGTGATGGCTAACCTTTTTGAGCCCGAGTGCCCAAACTGCCGCACAAAACCAAAGAATTTCCTCAAAGTGCCAGCACGTCAATTAAACCTCAGCTCAGTTACACATGCAGAACATAGACCATCACCAAACAAGGAATCACAATTTAGAAACAGGAAGGCAATAATTAAACTGGGAACCCCAAAAGCCAAACTTGGAATGTACAACACTGTAGAAATAAAACTATAAATTAATTTCCTCTTGTACCAAACAAAGCACAGACGTTAATGATGCACATTTCCCATAGGTTTCATATTCCAGTTAATAAATTCAAAATAAAGAGATATCTTTCTACCTTTTGTGCATTTTTTTTCAGTTGCAATTGCTCCAGCCACTTTCTTCTGGTTTCTTCATGTTTTCTGCTAACTCTCCATCGTCTGCTGTCCATTTGTTCTTTCTTCTCTCTTCTAGTCTTTTTTTCCATTCTCTCTCTCTACATCTGCTTTAACATACTAATCTTTCTCCTTTTGCTCTTTCCTCATTCCTATTTCATCCACACAAATTTTACCGCTCCATCCTCAATCCCCACTTACTCTCCCAATACCCGGCCAATTGTAGATTTTTCATTCCTCCCACACAAAATATTTTTCCCCTCTCCATTTTACTCTCCCAGCCCCATCCCATTCTAATCCTCCCCCAACATCAGCTCCCTTCTAGTTCCAGTCTCACCCAGCATCCATTCCTTTCTAGTCCCTGCATCAGCCCATTTCCAGTCCTAGCCCCCCATCAACCCATTTCCAGTCCTAGCTCCCCCATCCATTTTCAGTCTGAGTCCCTTCATCAGCTCATTTCCAATCCTAGCCCCCCATCAGCCCATTTCTAGTCATTTCCTAGCCCCATCATCAGCCCATGTCAAATCATAGCTCCCCTCCACTCAGTCCAATTCCAGTCCAAGCCCCCCCCCCATGAGCCTACTTCCAGTTCTAGCCCCTCCATGAGTCCATTTCAATTCAAGCCCCCACCACAGCCCATTTCCAATCTTAGCTCCCCCCAACAGCCCATTTCCAATCCTATCCTAGCTGCTCCATCAGCCCATTTTCAGTCCTAGTTCCCTTCCCTCACAGCCCATTTCCATTCCAAGCTCCCTCCCCATCAGCTATTTGCAGTTCAAGCCTCCCCTTCCACTCAGCCCATTTCCAGTCATAGCAACCCCCCAACCCATTACCAGTCCTAGCCCCCCATCAACCCACTTCCAGTCCTAAACCCCCATCACCCCATTTTCAGTTTAAGCCCCCCCTATAACCCATTACCAGTCCTAACCCCCCATCACCCCATTTCCAGACATCCCCCATCAGCCCAAAGCCCATTACCAGTCTTAACCCCCCCATAGCCCATTATCAGTCCTAACCCCCCCATAGCCCATTACCAGTCCTAACCCCCCATCAGCCCACTTCCAGTCTTAACCCCATCAGCCCATTTCCAGTCAGCCCCCACAGCCCATTGCCAGTCCTAAACCCCCCCCCATCAGCCCACAGCCCATTACCAGTCCTAACCACATCAGCCCACCTCAAGTCCTAACTCCTCCCCATCAGTCCATTTCCTGTCCTAGCCCCCCCCGTAGCCCATTATCAGTCCTAACCCCCCCCCATAGCCCATTAGCAGTTCTAAACCCCCATCACCTCATGTGCAGTGAGGCCCCATGTGTGCACAGCCCATTATCAGTCTTAACCCCCCCATAGCCCATTACTAGTCCTAACCCCCCCAACAGCCCACAGCCCATCCAGTCCTAACCCCTCCCCATCAGCCCATTTCCTGTCCTAGCCCCCCCCCCATAGCCCATTATCAGTCCTAACCCCCATCACCCCATTTCCAGACAGACCCCATCAGCCCATAGCCCATTACCAGTCCTAACCCCCCATCACCCCATTTCCAGACAGCCCCCATCAGCCCACAGCCCATTAGCAGTCCTACCCCCCCCCTAGCCCATTAGCAGTCCTACCCCCCCAGCCCATTAGCAGTCCTACCCGCTACCCCCCCCTAGCCCATTAGCAGTCCTACCCCCCCCCTAGCCCATTAGCAGTCCTAACCCCCCCCCCCCCCATGGCATATTAAAAAAAAAAAAAAAAGCTGGCTTTGGCTGCTGCCGCTGCCACGGTAGCGGCAGAATGCAATGTCCCGCGGGGCCCCCTCCGCCCGCTAAGCCCCTCTGCAAGGGCTTTCAGATTCGCGAGGGAGAGCTTCTCCCGCGCGTCTCTGTTAAGCCCGCAGGGGCTAATGGGAAATTTCCCATCAGTCCCTCGCGTCTAAAGGGGCTGATGGGAAATTTCCCATTAGCCCCTGCGGGCTTAACAGAGACGCGAGGGAGACCTCTCCCTCGCGAATCTGAAAGCCCTTGCAGAGGGGCTTAGCGGGCGGAGGGGGCCCCGCGGGACACTGCACTCTGCCGCGACCGCGGCAGCAGCCAGAGCCAGCTTTTTCTTTTTTGCGGACCTACCCGCGTGCCAGCTGCAAGGCCTTCGCGTGCCACAGCTGGCACGCGTGCCATAGGTTCGCCATCGCTGTTCTAGGCTGTTCACACTTTTTCATCGCAATTCGTGTTAGCTCGTCATTCTTCAACCATTATGTTATGGCTCCGCGAAAGTGTATTAATTCGCCAGACAGTTTCTGTTTCATCTGGGGTGAATATACAGTGTTGAAGCAACAGCAGAATATTACAGACTTTGTGAAAAAAGTATACTTTGCATACTTTGGACTAAAAATTGGAGATCAAGATAAAGTCTGGAAGCCTCATAAAGTATGCAAACGGTGTGTTGAGGACCTCCAAAACTGGTTCAAGGGTAAGAAAAAAATCTTTCCGTTATGGGATTCCTATGGTATGGCGAGAGCAAAAGAACCATAATGACAACTGTTACTTTTGTTCATACGATGTGAAAGGGTTTAATTCCAAATGGAAGCATTCCATTTCATACCCCAATCTTCACTCGGCAATTCGTCCCATCCCCCATGGCACAGATATACCAGTACCCAAGTCCCCTGCTACCTTGGAAGAGATACCTAGCTCTGATGAAGGTGAAGTCATACCTGAACCAGATGACGAATCAAGTTCTGACTTTGAAGATGATACAAGACCAAAATTGTTTTATCAGGAGGAGATGAATGATTTGGTAAGAAACTTGAATCTTCCCAAACATGCTGCTGAGTTACTCGGATCAAGGCTGAAAAGCAGGAATTTATTATTGCCAGGAGTGTCATCTTCATAGTTCAGACATCGTGAAAAGGAGTTCGTTCCTTACTTCGCCCAGGAAGACACACACGCACCCTTCATTTACGACATAAAAGGAAATTATGCATAAAAGGAAATAAATTTTAACTCCTACACTTGCCCTACTCACCACACACAGCCACTGTAAATATCTATTGTAAATAGTTTGACGATTGTTTCACTTTAATACCTTACAAAGTTAAATTTTATTGTTCAATGTAAATAGTTGAATTCTACTGTTCAATGTAAATGTATACAGATGTGTACAATACTGTTAAGCTGTTACATGTAAACCGCCCTTGATCTCTGGAAGGGGCGGTATAAAAGAAAATAGTTAAATAAAAATAAATAAATAAAATAAATAAATAAATAAGACAAGTTGGTTATTGCATCTATGTCGAAGGTCTGATGGGTCAATTTAAAATCGAATATGATTCAGAGCAATGGTGTCTTTTTATAGATTTTTCAAAAAGAAGTCTCAAAGCAGTTTTACTCCACAACGTTTTTTACGCTTCCATACCTGTAGGTCATTCCGTACACTTGAAGGAAACCTACGAGAACTTGGAATTGGTTCTTTGTAAACTTAAATAGGAGTAGAGGAGTAGCCTAGTGGTTAGAACACTGGCTTGGTAACCAACCAACCAGGGTTCGATTCCCACTAGCACTCCTTGTGGCCTTGGGCAAGTCACTTAACCCTCCACTGCCTCGGAAGAAAGGCCTGGCAATCTACTTCCGGTGACACTGCCAAGAAAACCCAGGAGCTTCTGGGTCGCCAGGAGTCAGGACTGACTCAAAGGCACACATTGCATTTGCAAACTTAAATATGAAGACCATGGTTGGCAAGTGTGTGGGGACTTGAAGGTCTTGTGCATGCTGCTCGGGCAACAAGCTGGGTATACCAAATATCCTTGTTTTCTGTGTCTATGGGACAGTCGAGACCGACAAAATCACTGGACCAAGAAGAGTTGGCAGCCGAGGGTGCTAACGGTGAAAAAAATGTCCTCCGAGAAACTTTGGTACCTTCCCATAAAGTTCTTCTACCACCTCTCCACATAAAATTGGGATTGATGAAGCAATTTGTAAAATCACTTCCAAGAGATGGAGAATGCTTCAAATACTTGGTCACCAAGTTTCCAGGCCTGTCAGAGGCAAAATTGAAGGAAGGTGTGTTCGTCGGACCAGACATTAGAAGGCTTATAGTTGATCAAGAGTTTGTCAATACCATGACAGATCCTCAAAAAGAAGGGTGGATTGCATTTAAAGAAGTCGTACAGAAATGTTTAGGCAATAACAAAGATCCTCACTACAAAAAGATCGTTGGACGAATGCTGAAAGCATTTCAAGCTTTAGGTTGCCTGATGAGTTTGAAAGTGCATTTCCTCCAGTCCCACCTTGACTACTTTCCTGAAGATTTGGGAGCTGTGAGTGAGGAACAAGGTGAACGATTCCACCAAGACATTAAAGAGATGGAAAGGAGATACCAGGGAAAATGGAGCATTACAATGATGGCAGACTACTCTTGGATGCTTCAGAGAGACATTCCAGATGCTACTCACAAGCGTAAATGCACCAAGAGGAGCCTCACAAGGAAGAAGAATCGAGTTTAGTGTGTGTAGGTGAGCTCATTTCAGTTCAAAAAAGGATTTTCATGAAAATATTGTAATAGAACTTTAATTTTATAAGTCTATTTCCATTTATTTTGAGGTATTGCCTTATTTAACATAGTTACCTAAATTGTCAGGAAACGTGATGTCCTATGACAAAATGGAGGTCATTTTCAGATTCAGCGTACCAAAAAACATAAAGATTACGTGGAATAACCAAAACGGCTCTCGAAAAAATTTTTTTGCAGACCTGTGTTATAGATGTGGGCTGTTCTGCTGAAGGGATGGGGTCTCAGCTTATTAGAATTCACAGAGAAATCCAGCTCTATAAGAGGAACAAGGTTTCAGAAAAAAAAAGACAAAAGAAAGAAGCCATAGCTTTCTGTGTTCTTGATGATCACTGGTCTAAGAAACTTTCTGGTCTCAAAAGATCAAAAGAGGGCTTTACTTATTATCTGCAAACTCTCATACCAAAACAGCATAATGCTCAAAACACTGGTAGAGATTTTTTCATGAAACGTTCAGAAGGTGAAATGCTTTTCATATCTGATCTTTACTTTACAGTGTATTCAGTTGCTCGCTATCATTTTTACTCAGCATATTTCTTCTTTTTTTAAATCTTATGGGTGCATTTAAAGGATCCTACGATAGGTAAAATAATTTTGTGTGACCCTGAATTACAGGGAGCGAGATGTTTTTAGATTAATGATTATCAGCTAATTAGCTTACCCTTGTTGATGTCCTTCTCTAGATAGATGCATTTCTCTGTGAATTAGAATTTTTAGGTAGCAGCTTGCTAATTTTGAGGGGAAATGTTCTCCTGCAGCCTTCCCTGCCTCTGATATCATACTAGATCCTTACAGGGGAGGAGCAGCAAGGGGCATTATACCCTTTGTAGGAAACTGATGTGTGCATTGGTTTGCAACCTCTTGCTACCCTCACTTTCGTGCCGCTCTCTTTTGGGTGCATGTTTTGCCCAGGTGCTGTTGTCTGTTTCCTCCTGGACTTCAGATGTTATTTAATTAATGTCTTTGGCTATAGCCATGGTCCCCTGGAGAGCTGAGATGGGTCTGGCCTTGTTTCATCCCATTTCTTTGAAGATCGGAGGCAATTTATGTGCTTTCAGCTGGAAAAATATAGTTTAATGCCTGGCAGCTGGCAGTGAGAGAAGACCAGTGTTGCCATGGTGATGTTTAGCTCCATTTAACAGCAACATTTCCCCCAGACTTGGCACATAGACAAAAAGAGAAAAATGCTCCACAGCCCTCCCAGTACCTTGTCCATCTTTTTAAAGACAGATTTCAAACATTCTCCCAATAGCCAGTCAAAAAATGCTGAGAGACTTAACAATCACTGTCCAGATACAAAATGAAGTTCTGATCAATAGGCAAAACACCAGGAAAAAGGCAGCAGTGATACACAGTGCGTCAAGCAGCTGGGCCAAACAGGAAACAGGAGAAGTCCTTTCCAGGTCAAAGTTGCTATATGACCCGGACTGGTCCCTATAGGACCTGTTAAATTTTACTTCTCTGTAAACCATCTTGACTGGTAGAAAGACGGTATAAAAAAGATGTTAAATACATAAATTGCAGCCAGGTGTCCTATACCATTCCCTATAGTGACTCCCCCACAGCCAGCGCTCCTGTACCGTTCCCTACAGTGACTCCCCCACAGCCAGCGCTCCTGTAACATTCCCTATAGTGACTCCCCCACAGCCAGCGCTCCTGCACCGTTCCCTACAGTGACTCCCCCACAGCCAGTGCTCCTGCACCGTTCCCTACAGTGCCTCCCCCACAGCCAGCGCTCCTGTACTGTTCCCTACAGTGACTCCCCCACAGCCAGTGCTCCTGCACCGTTCCCTACAGTGCCTCCCCCACAGCCAGCGCTCCTGCACCATTCCCTAGAGTGCCTCCCCCACAGCCAGCGCTCCTGCACCGTTCCCTAGAGTGCCTCCCCCACAGCCAGTGCTCCTGCACCGTTCCCTAGAGTGCCTCCGCCACAGCCAGTGCTCCTGCACCGTTCCCTACAGTGCCTCCCCCACAGCCAGTGCTCCTGCACCGTTCCCTAGAGTGCCTCCCCCACAGCCAGTGCTCCTGCACCGTTCCCTAGAGTGCCTCCCCCACAGCCAGTGCTCCTGCACCGTTCCCTACAGTGCCTCCCCCACAGCCAGTGCTCCTGCACCGTTCCCTAGAGTGCCTCCCCCACAGCCAGTGCTCCTGCACCGTTCCCTACAGTGACTCCCCCACAGCCAGTGCTCCTGCACCGTTCCCTACAGTGACTCCCCCACAGCCAGCGCTCCTGTACTGTTCCCTACAGTGACTCCCCCATAGCCAGTGCTCCTGCACCGTTCCCTAGAGTGCCTCCCCCACAGCCAGCGCTCCTGCACCGTTCCCTACAGTGCCTCCCCCACAGCCAGCGCTCCTGCACCGTTCCCTAGAGTGCCTCCCCCACAGCCAGTGCTCCTGCACCGTTCCCTAGAGTGCCTCCCCCACAGCCAGTGCTCCTGCACCGTTCCCTACAGTGCCTCCCCCACAGCCAGTGCTCCTGCACCGTTCCCTACAGTGCTTCCCCCACAGCCAGTGCTCCTGCACCGTTCCCTAGAGTGCCTCCCCTACAGCCAGTGCTCCTGCACCGTTCCCTACAGTGCCTCCCCCACAGCCAGTGCTCCTGCACCGTTCCCTAGAGTGCCTCCCCCACAGCCAGTGCTCCTGCACCGTTCCCTACAGTGCTTCCCCCACAGCCAGTGCTCCTGCACCGTTCCCTACAGTGACTCCCCCACAGCCAGTGCTCCTGCACCGTTCCCTAGAGTGCCTCCCCCACAGCCAGCGCTCCTGTACTGTTCCCTACAGTGACTCCCCCACAGCCAGTGCTCCTGCACCGTTCCCTACAGTGCCTCCCCCACAGCCAGCGCTCCTGCACCGTTCCCTAGAGTGCCTCCCCCACAGCCAGCGCTCCTGTACCGTTCCCTACAGTGCCTCCCCCACAGCCAGCGCTCCTGTACCGTTCCCTCAGCAACTCCCCCACAGCCAGTGCTCCTGTACCGTTCCCTACAGTGCCTCCCCCACAGCCAGTGCTCCTGCACCGTTCCCTACAGTGCCTCCCCCACAGCCAGTGCTCCTGCACCGTTCCCTAGAGTGCCTCCCCCACAGCCAGTGCTCCTGCACCGTTCCCTACAGTGCCTCCCCCACAGCCAGTGCTCCTGCACCGTTCCCTAGAGTGCCTCCCCCACAGCCAGTGCTCCTGCACCGTTCCCTACAGTGCCTCCCCCACAGCCAGCACTCCTGTACCATTCCCTATAGTGACTCCCCCACAACCAGCGCTCCTGCACCGTTCCCTACAGTGCCTCCCCCACAGCCAGCGCTCCTGTACTGTTCCCTACAGTGACTCCCCCACAGCCAGTGCTCCTGCACCGTTCCCTACAGTGCCTCCCCCACAGCCAGCGCTCCTGCACCGTTCCCTAGAGTGCCTCCCCCACAGCCAGCGCTCCTGTACTGTTCCCTACAGTGACTCCCCCACAGCCAGCGCTCCTGCACCGTTCCCTACAGTGCCTCCCCCACAGCCAGCGCTCCTGTACTGTTCCCTACAGTGCCTCCCCCACAGCCAGCGCTCCTGCACCGTTCCCTACAGTGCCTCCCCCACAGCCAGCGCTCCTGTACTGTTCCCTACAGTGACTCCCCCACAGCCAGTGCTCCTGCACCGTTCCCTACAGTGACTCCCCCACAGCCAGCGCTCCTGCACCGTTCCCTATAGTGCCTCCCCCACAGCCAGTGCTCCTGCACCGTTCCCTAGAGTGCCTCCCCCACAGCCAGTGCTCCTGCACCGTTCCCTAAAGTGCCTCCCCCACAGCCAGTGCTCCTGCACCGTTCCCTAGAGTGCCTCCCCCACAGCCAGTGCTCCTGCACCGTTCCCTACAGTGCCTCCCCCACAACCAGCGCTCCTATAACATTCCCTATAGTGCCTCCCCCACAGCCAGTGCTCCTGCACCGTTCCCTAGAGTGCCTCCCCCACAACCAGCGCTCCTGTACCATTCCCTATAGTGCCTCCCCCACAGCCAGCGCTCCTGTACCGTTCCCTACAGCGACTCCCCCACAACCAGCGCTCCTGTAACATTCCCTATAGTGCCTCCCCCACAGCCAGCGCTCCTGTACCGTTCCCTACAGCGACTCCCCCACAACCAGAGCTCCTGTAACATTCCCTACAGTGCCTCCCCCACAGCCAGCGCTCCTGTACCGTTCCCTACAGCGACTCCCCCACAACCAGCGCTCCTGTAACATTCCCTATAGTGCCTCCCCCACAGCCAGCGCTCCTGTACCGTTCCCTAGAGTGACTCCCCCACAGCCAGCGCTCCTATAACATTCCCTATAGTGCCTCCCCCACAGCCAGCGCTCCTATAACATTCCCTATAGTGCCTCCCCCACAGCCAGCGCTCCTGCACCGTTCCCTACAGTGACTCCCCCACAGCCAGCGCTCCTGCACCGTTCCCTACAGTGCCTCCCCCACAACCAGCGCTCCTGTAACATTCCCTATAGTGCCTCCCCCACAGCCAGCGCTCCTGTACCGTTCCCTACAGCGACTCCCCCACAACCAGCGCTCCTGTAACATTCCCTATAGTGCCTCCCCCACAGCCAGCGCTCCTGTACCGTTCCCTACAGCGACTCCCCCACAACCAGCGCTCCTGTAACATTCCCTATAGTGCCTCCCCCACAGCCAGCGCTCCTGTACCGTTCCCTACAGCGACTCCCCCACAACCAGCGCTCCTGTAACATTCCCTATAGTGCCTCACCCACAGCCAGCGCTCCTGTACCGTTCCCTACAGTGACTCCCCCACAGCCAGCGCTCCTGTAACATTCCCTACAGTGACTCCCCCACAGCCAGCGCTCCTATAACATTCCCTATAGTGCCTCCCCCACAGCCAGCGCTCCTATAACATTCCCTATAGTGCCTCCCCCACAGCCAGCGCTCCTGCACCGTTCCCTACAGTGACTCCCCCACAGCCAGCACTCCTGCACCGTTCCCTACAGTGCCTCCCCCACAGCCAGCACTCCTGTACTATTCCCAACGGTGCCTCCCCCACAGCCAGTGCTCCTGTAACATTCCCTATAGTGACTCCCCCACAGCCAGCGCTCCTGCACCGTTCCCTACAGTGACTCCCCCACAGCCAGCGCTCCTGTACCGTTCCCTACAGTGCCTCCCCCACAGCCAGCGCTCCTGTACCGTTCCCTACAGTGCCTCCCCCACAGCCAGCGCTCCTGTACCGTTCCCTACAATGCCTCCCCCACAACCAGCGCTCCTGTAACATTCCCTATAGTGACTCCCCCACAGCCAGCGCTCCTGCACCGTTCCCTATAGTGCCTCCCCCACAGCCAGCACTCCTGTACTATTCCCTACGGTGCCTCCCCCACAGCCAGCGCTCCTGCACCGTTCCCTATAGTGACTCCCCCCCCCCCCCCATGCACAGTCAGCACTCCTGTACCATCCTCTGTGGTGACTTCCTCACAGCCAACGCTCCAGCACCATTCCCTACAACCATTCCCTTACAGCCAGGGCTCCCTTACCATCCCCTACAGTGACTGCCCCAGAGTTGCCAAGTTGCCCAGTTCCAGGAGTGAAATTGTTTGCCATTTCTAGTTTTAAGTTTGCATTGCAGTATGGTATTTGTGGTCCCTGATTTTAGCCATTGGGATCAGTGCTGCAGGCCCCGTCATGTATCTGGATGAGATTGTCAGAAATCCAGGATTGGCTTAAAATCTGACTCCTGAAACTGGGCAATTTTGCAACTCTGTTTCCCCCACAGCCAGTGATTCTGTACCATACCCTTTAATGACTCCCCCCACACACATGCATGTCTCCCTACAGGTGATGCTCCCAGCATCATTTTCCACATCAGTGATTCACAAACAGTCCTTAAGGACCACCTAGTCAGCAAATCCACAATACCTATGCAAAATGTATATTGGCATACACTGCAGTACTGGTCTGTATTGATGTGGACGTGAAGATGGGTCAATGGCTGACAGTACTGGTTTCCTGGACAGTGGGATGATTTTCCAAGGGCTGCAGAACAGAGATGGCATCCACCTATCCAAAAGGGTGAAAGTGTCTTCTGCAGCAGACTGGCTAACCTACTGAAGAGGGCTTTAAACTGGATTTGTTGGAGATGGGTGAAGTAAAACATTAAATGCCTCTAGAAATGGGTAAAAGGGGCAAAATCTGGAAAGCAGTGTGCATAAATGCCCATAGTATAGAAATGTGACAGGCATTCATGCACACTGCTTTTCCATACTACTGGCACCAGTCTGTCAACAATGAGCCGCCTGACTGAAGACCGAACACAATTTAGGACAACTATCCAGAGGGTTGCCATGAGTCGACTCCGACTCGACAGCACTTAACAACAACATGGAAAATAAGATCCAAGTTGTTTTATTTAAACTTATTTCTATACAGTCCACTATTCAAAGCGGTTTACATAAAACCAGTACTTTAACAGGGCATGTGTATGCACACTGTTTATTTATTTAACAGCTTTTATATACGGCGCTATTTGTCATCAGTGCGGTTTACAGTGAACAAAATTGTACTCAGACATAGAGATCTAGTCAAGTTTACAAGTAACAGGGAGTAAAAACAGGAGTTAACTGGGAAATAGTATAGAGTAGTAAAACATTTAACAAGGCAACTATTTACAACGCTTTAGCAAAGGTTGAAAAGACATTTCTATCGAAAGGAACTCTAATTTGGTATAGCCTGAGATATGCGCTAAAAAGAACTACTTGCTTAACCATGGTCATTTGTTAGGGTTGAGGGGGGCGGAGAGGGGGGCGCATTGCAGTGGGAGAAGTGTTGAAAGAAGAGGTGGGTTTTTAGGGCTTTTCTGTATTGTGATATATCTTTCAGCAGTCTGATGTTGGTAGGCAGCTTGTTCCAGCATCTGGGGGCGAAGGATGCAAATGCTCTGTTGGTAGTTGTCTGGTTGCATTTTACTAGTTCTTTTGGAACTGAGAGTATATTTTCGGCTATAGGTCTTCTAGACCTCTTGTTTTGAGTGTGGATAATGAGGTTCGATATGGACGATGGTGAGATTTTATGGAATACTTTGAAGGTCATGAGGAGGACTTTGTAAGATATCCTACAGATTATCGGGAGCCAGTGAAGTTCCATCAGGATGGGGGTTATGTGTTGTCTCCTTGTAGAACCACATAGTACTCTGGCTGCTGAGTTCATAGCCAGCTGTAACGGGTTTAGAGTGCTCTTAGGTAAGCCATGTAGTAATAATGTTCACATAGTCAAAATGTGGGGTGACTAGAGCTTGAAATGTTGTGCGGAAGTCATTAGGTTCAAGCATGAGTTTGAGGTGTCGGAGAATCTTGATCTTGTGATAGATGGACTTCACTGTTGTACAATGGAACTAAACATGAGTATCACCTTAAAACATAAAATACAAAAATTGCATTCAACGGGGTTATTTACAAATATCTTGAACATGTTAACATGATGCCATCTGTGTGATTTAATTAATAGGTGGTTCTGGTTCGAAGTCTGGTTGAAAATTGAGAGGTATGTCTCAGTTGAAATGTTCTTGGAATAGATATGTCTTCAGCTCTTTCTGAAATTCAGTTAGGTCTGGGCATCCCCTTAGTACTGGGAGTAGAGAATCCCAAATAGTGGGGGCAAAGAGTGAGAGTGCCCAATTGCAAGAAGACTGCTCCTGGCTTTTTGGTAGGGATGGCTAGGTGGTTTAGTGAGCCCTCTCTCCAGAACTTGGCGTTTTTGGGCTTCAAAATGAGGAGCTGAAGGCAGGCTGCTTTACTGCTGTGTATGATTTTGAATATTGTGACTAGTGCTTTATATCTTATTCTTGATTGGATAGGAAGCCAGTGTAGGTGCATCAGTATGGGGGTAAGGTGTGACTGTCGGGGGTTCTGTAGATTATTCTCGCAACAGTGTTCAGGGCCATCTGGAGGGAAGTGTGGGGTGTGTGTTTGGGAAGGCCATGGTATATAATGATACAGTAATCCAAGATGGGTGTGATTAGACTGGCATACTATCCAGAAAAGGTCTGGGCTTAGCAAGGAGCAGAGATTCTTTAGTATTCTTAACATGTGGTAGACAGAGTGAGTTTGTTCTATTAATTTGTGACAGAAAGCTTAGCTTCTGGTCTAATATGCCCAGGTATTTAACTTTCGTTTTTACTTTGATGGTTGTAGTCTTTGAGGCTCAGCGATTGGGGTGGTGAGAAGGAAGGGTCTGTGAATACGTGGAGGGCTTCCATTTTTTCTTGATTAATAAAATAGATTGTTGTTGAAGCCACTGTTTTATGAATGAGAAGCAGTTGTATATCTTGGAGAGGTCTGGTTTTGTGGTGTTGAAAGGAGTGTAGAACATGTCATCTGCATATATCTAGTAGTGGATCTTGTATTCCTTGAATATCATGGATAGGGGTTGGAAGAATATGTTGAAAAGGAGGGTTTTGAGGCTTGAGGTACTCCTTGAAGTTGGCTGAATGGGCGTGAAGATTTGTTTCCATTTTTACTTGTTGACTTTGGTCATTCAGGTAGGAATGGAACCAGTTTATTGTAGTATCCCAGAGTCCAATGTCAGAGCATTTGTAGAATTTGGTGATGGGGAAGAGAGTCAAAAGCTGATGTTATGTCAAGGAAGATGAAGAGGAATGTTGAGGCTTTAATGAAAGAGACTGTCTTGGATTTGGTGGCGATTATGGAGACATGATTCAAGGACAACCATGACTGGGATGTAATTATGCCAGGCCATACTTTATTCAGGAAGGACATGGTAGGGAAAAGGGGAGGAGTCATCACACTATATGTAAAATATAATATTAAAGCTATAGAATTATAGGGCTTAAAAGGCAGTGAGGAGGCACTGTGGGTTAAACTAGAAAGAAATCCATTTGCATTTGTGTGATTATACAGTTCTCAACAGGGAAATGAAGTGGAAAGAGATCTAATAGAAGACATACACAGTATTGCCATGAGATGAGAAGTGCTACTGATATGTGATTTTAATATAACTGATGCTGATTGGCAGATCTCTGATATGGTGTCATCTTAGAAGTAAGAAGATCCTGGATTCTCTAAAGCAGGGGCTCTCCAACTCCAGTCCTGGGGAGCACCAAACCAGTCAGGTTTTTAGGATATCCCTAATGAATATGCATGAGAGATGGGGGCAGTGCATGCAAATATCGTATTCAAATTTATCTCATGCATATTCATTACTGGCTTGGTGTTCTCCAGGACCAGAGTTCAAGAACCCTGCTCTACAGTATAGTACTGTTACCCCTTGTTCAGATCTTCACTGTTGGCCCCCTAGTGATGGCCCCCCCCGTACTGATTATTGTCCCCACCCTCCTGTTGTCTAACCGCTTTGACCCAGTGAAAAGCAGGATATAAATGCAGCTAAATAAAATAAATAAATAAATAAATACAGGGAGCACTATTCTAGCAACTTGGAACCCAAACATGAAGAGGCCACACTGGACCTTGTATTTACCAATAGGGAAATTGTTTCTGATGTTATAGTGGCAGATCATCTCGCATCCCAGTTATCACCAGATGGTGTGGTTCAGTATTAGGACTAGGGCCGATAAAATCCATTCAAAAGCAAGGGTCTTAGACTAGGAAAACTAATTTTGCCAAGATGGGTCAATACCTAAAGGAATTGATAGTGGGATGAGAACAGCTGGGGGATGTAGAAAAGCAATGGGTAAAACTGAAAGGAGATATTTAAAGGGGATATTTTAAGGGCAACAAGCCTTTTTGTTAGAAATGTAAATAACTGTAAAAGGAAAAGAGGGCCCCTATGTGCTCAAAAGAAGTAGCTGAAAAGGTGAAGAAAAAGAGGGTGGCCTTCATAAAATACAAGAGATCACAAAAAGAGGAAGCCAAGCATCAATATTTGGAAATACTTAAAGAAGCTCGGAAAGTAGTCAAGAAAGCAAAGATACAAAAAGAAGAAATAGCCAATGCAATAAAATGGGTGTACAAGACATTTCTCCAGGAACAAACAGTCAGTTCTCACATATGGGTGATGTTGATGCCGACGGAGCCCTCGTGGAAGCATTTCACCAGCTTTCAAAGAAAGCCTTTGGGAGATGCCACCACGCATGTGTGTGGTCCCCTTCCCGTCCAAGGGTGCCATCTTACTCAATCTCCCTTTTTCTGCGGAGCCCTACAGACGTTAGTCTTTCTTCCCTGGAAAAAGTTGATTTCCTCGTACACCTCTGTGTACCATCTAGGTAGCACCAGTCCCTTTCCCACCTCCAAGCCCCATCGCCTCGGTCTCGGGACTCAGAACCTGTTTAATTAGTTTTTTTCAATTCAGCGCGGTTTCGTGCCTTTTCTAACTGCTGGCGACGTCAAAGGTCTTTGACCTCGCTGGGGCCTTTTTTGCCCCAATGGCCACAGGGTTTAAAAAGTGTGATCAGTGCTCCAAGAACATCTCCCTTACTGACACACATGACTGTTGCCTCAGGTGTCTAGGTGCTGACCATGATCCAGACAGGTGCTCCCTGTGCAAAAGATGTCCACTAAGGCCAGCCAGAGTAGATGGCAGAAGCAGGATGACATCTTCCATAGGTCAGATTCAGCCCCGGTAGCCGCACGCTCTAAGACCTTGCACTGATCCTCGGAGTTGTGTAAAGCACCCGTCGTGCCTGAGCAGGCATGCGGACACTCCGATAAAGATTCCCCAGAGCAAGAGCAAGAGCATAAGAAAAAGAAGAAATCTTTGAGGACCTCTTCCTGGAAAGGGGATAAGCAGGGCAAGTCCCATATGAGGTCCCACAGTCCCCAGAGGGTTTTCGAGGAGTTGGAGTGGGAGCAGCCGGCAAAGGTACCCAGGACAGACGCTGAAGCTGCTGGTGACTGATCTCGGACCCCCGAGGCCCATCCCGTCGAGGACTCCCTCTCTTCCCCAACACCCGAACCAGTCACCCTGGTGTCTGTGTTGAAGGCTGCAACCCCTGAATGGGAATCCAGGATGATGGTGTTGGAACGCAGCATTTCTGCATTCCTTGCCATGCAGCGGTGCATGCGCTGAGACCATAAGAACCTCAATGCTGAAGACTCTCGGGCCACCAAAGAGATCCTTGAGAGCCCCAAGCGTTGAGCTGATCCTCAGCAAGGGTCTTGATCCCGGTCCTCGGGAGTGAGATACTCCCCAGCAAGCGCCTCTGGCTCCAACTAAGTCTCAGCTGCGATTCATTGAAGGCCGGATCCAATGACATCCTTAAAGCTGTCAGACCTCGAGTCCTCAATGGAATACTCGGACTGGGAATTCGAAGACGAGGCTTCCCTGGAAAGACAAGCACATTGTGACCTCCCCTTGGATCCATCCCCACTACCATCGTGGTGCCAGTCCCCACCCAACAAAACCTCGTTCCTTGAGTTTATCCGTGACATGGTGAAAGCACTGTCCCCTCACCATGGAGTCAGAGGACAACCCCCACATGGAGGAACTTGAAATTCTCCAATAAGAGGCCCTACCCATCTGTCCTCTCCATCCTCGGGCGCCGCCTTCTCCAAATCGGCATCTGTGCCGATTGTTGGCCGATGCCTGGACGCTATGTACTGGACCCAGCTTCAGGAAGGTGCAACTCCCTCACACACCTCTATGGTGGTCAAGTCTGCCATGCATTAACAAAAAAGCCCAAAGACTCTTTGGTGCTGCTAGGCAGGAAGTCCCACGCCCTTAACACCATCTGGCATAAATGCTACCAGGGCTCAATGCTAGCATGCCGTATACAAGTATATCAGCTGTATATCGGTATGTACCTCCGAGACCTAACCAAGGAACTCGGAGGGGGTTCTCTGTGGGTCTCAGTGGGGACCACCTCCAATGCTTCCAGACCCTCATGAAGTCTGTCGGGGAGTGCTCAAAGTATTTGTCTCAAGCGGCCTACGATGGTTTAGTGTCTAACGCGAGGGTGGCTGCGCAGGCATCAGTGCTCAATGCCAGGCCTGGGACCTCAAGCACTGGGTCCAGGAAAATCTTCTAGATATCCCTTGCCTTGGTAAAAACCTCTTTGGCAAGCCGATGGAGGACAAGGTGGCATACATCGAGACAGAATATGTCAACAGGTCTCGACAGTCAAGGAAGATCTCCACTCTTCCCAAGAAAAAAAAATCGGGGAAAAGGCCTCCCTTCCACCGGAAAGGCCAGCCTTATAGAGGTTATCCCTCATACCAGGCACCCCAGACCTCGCAGCAAGGTCATCAGGGCAAGGGATCAGGCCAGGGCCCACATAAGCCTAAGGGCCCCAGACACCAGCTCCAGCCCAGACTTGGTTGGAGTTTTGATTCCCAGAGCATAGCCTCTCCACCCCTGGGGGACCAACTACTGATTCATTTTGCCCACCAGTGGGCTGCCATCACCACCAACTCCTGGACACTTCAGGTGTTCAGGAAAGGTTACTCCTTCATCTGGACCAGACGCCTCCCCCTTTCTTTCTAGGAGAGCCCCCTGGGACTCCCCTGCACCAGGCTCTACTACTGCAGGAGATTGCAGGCCTTTTCAGAGTCAGGGCTGTGGAGCCCGTACCACACCACCTAAAAGGAAAGGGGTTCCATTCCAGGTATTTTCTGGTCCCAAAAAGAACAGGAGGTCTGCAGCCTAGCCTGGACTTGAGAAACCTGAACAAATTCCTGGTGTGGGAGAAATTCTAAATGCTCTCCCATGGAATATTGCTGCCCTACCTCCAGCAGGGAGATTGGCTATGTTCCTTGAACCTAAAGGATGCTTATACCCACATTCTTATTCATCCTAATCACAGGTAGTACCTAAGGTTCATGGTTGGGGATGACTATTACCAGTACAGGATACTACCCTTCAGCCTAGCTTCTGCACCAAGAGTCTTCACCAAATGCCTGGCAGTGATGGCCGCCTACCTCCGTCTCCAAGGGGCCTTCGTCTTCCCATACCTGGACAACTGGCTAGTAAAGGGAGACATTGCTCAGGGGTGCAACAGGCCACAGGCTGCACCATCGAGGTCCTATAACGTCTGGGGTTCATGATAAACCACCCCAAATCCCACCTCACTCCAACACAGAACCTGAAGTTCATAGGGGCTCACCTGGACACCCTCCAAGCCAGGGCCTTCCTCCCCCGGGACAGGGCAGATCTCTTCAGGGCCCTGGCGATCAAGGTGCAGCATCATCACGCCGTGGGCAGTTCAGTGGTGCTTCCGCTCACAGTGGACAGGCTACGGGCAAGCCCCAGGACAGGGTCTCAGTGTCCTGTCAACTAGTAGCCACTCCATTGGTGGCAGGATGCACAGCACCTGCAGAAGAGCATGCCCTTTCAACACCCAAGCCCCCAGAGGGTCCTTACCACAGATGCCTCCCTAGTGGGCTGAGGTGCCCACTGCAAGGAACTGCACATGCAGGGCAACTGGTTTCTCGAGGAGAGCCAGCAGCAGATATAACTGCTGGAGCTCAAATCCATTTTTCTGGCGATCACGGCCTTTCAACACCGCCTGCAGCATCAGTCGCTGATGGTCCAAACGGATAACCAGGTTGCGATGTTCTACCTGAACAAATGGGGGCACAGTCTTACCACCTCTGCCAGGAGGCAATGGCCCTCTGCTCGTACGCGAGCAATCGGAATGCTCATCAGGGCAGTATATCTTCTGGGCCAGGACAGTGCCCTAGCGGACAGACTGTGCAGGGTCCTCTAGCCGCACGAGTGGCGCCTAGACCCCAGGGTGGTGCAATGGCTATTCTAACTATGGGGAACCCCACGTCTGGCCCTCTTTGCCAGCCCAGACAATGTTCAGCTGTCCCCAACCGCATCCGTCCCAGATAGTGGCAGACACCTTCCTCATCTCATGGTTGGAGGGCCTTCTGTATGCTTTCTCTCCCACGCCACTAATCACGTGGATCCTCTTCAAGGTCCAGCGGGACAAGGCTTCCATGATTCTGGTGGCCCTGCAGCCTTGGTTTCCGCTGTTACTCTGCCTCTCGACGGAGCTCCCTGTCCCTCTGGGGAATTCCCCAGAACTACTGATCCAGGAGGAGGGCTCGCTTCTCCATCTCAACCTGCGGTCCCTGTGGCTAACAGCATGGCTGCTGAACGGGTCACCCTAGCACCTTTCAACCTCCCCAGGGAGGTGGAAGAAGGCCTCTCGTACGAACTCCACAAGACGAGTCTATGCCTTCAAGTGTCACAGATTCTCAGTATAGTATACGGAGCAACAAGTAGATCCATTCTCCTGCCTGGTGCATATGATGCTGCAATACTTGCTCCACCTCTTGCAGACCGGACTCAAGTCCAACTCCATCAGGGTACACATGAACATATTATCTGCAAACCATCACTCCATAGAGGGTAAGCTGCTTTCTGTGCAGCCAGAAAGCAGCTTACCCTGTTCATGCGGGACTTGCTTCTCTCTAAACCTCCCCTCTGGCTGCCTCCAGTGGAATGGGATCTCAATGTGGTTCTGACCAAGCTGCCCTTTGAACCCTTGGCTACTTGTCATTTGTGTTACCTATTTTGGAAGGTTGTCTTCCTGGTGGCACTCACCTCTGCCACAGTCAACAAGCTTCAGGCCTTGGTGGCCAAGCTACCCTACATCAGATTCTACAAGAACAGGGTCATGCTTCGCACCCACTCTAAATTCCTTCCAAAGGTGGTTTCCACCTTCCACCTCAACCAAGAGGTGCTGCTCCCTACCTTCTTTCCACACCAAGGCAGCAGCCGTTCTCCATACTCTGGACTGCAAAAGGGCCACCTTGCAGCTTTTCGTTTCATACAACCCCAGTCGAGTGGGGGAGGTTGTCACCAAGTGGACCCTATCCACCTGGGTGGTGGACTGCATCGCCTTTGCCCCTGATCAGACTGGGCTATTGGAGTGCCGGGTTACAGCGTGGAGCGACGGGGCAATGGCAACCTCAATTGCAAGCCTACACTCTGTCCCTGTGGCAGACATGTGAGGCAGTATGGGTTTACTAGAGGCAGGACTTGTCAGACAAATCTGATTGATTTCTTTGATTAGGTGACCAAAGTGTTGGACTGAGGGAGAGCCCTAGATGTGGTGTACTTAGATTTCAGTAAAGCCTTTGATATCGTTCCATGCAGGCGACTTATAAATAAATTGATCACCTTAGGGATGGGCCCTAAAGTGACTGGGTTAGAAATTGGTTGAGTGGGAGGCGTCAAAGGGTACAGGTATATGGGGTTCACTTTGAGGAGGATATGGTTACCAGTGGTGTGCCGCAGAGATCTGTCCTTGAGCTGATTCTTTTTAATATTTTTTGTTAGTGATATTGCAGAAGAGCTGTCGCGTATAATTTGCCTCTTTGTGGATGATACCAAAATCTGCATAGAGTAGATACCTAGAAAGTAGTAGATAACATGACGAGGGATCTAGCTAAGCTTGAAGAATGGTCAAGAATTTGGCAGCTGAGATTTAATGCTAAAAAATGCAGGGTCATGCATTTGAGCTGCAAAAATCCAAGGGAGAGGCACAGTATAAGGGGTGAAGTACCTCTGTGCATGAAAGAAAAGCGGGACCTGGGCATGATTGTTTGTTTCTGATGTTTTATTTATTGAAATATTTCTTATATACCGCCCCTTCCATTGATCAGGAGCGGTTTACATTGAACAACATTCCAGAGTCCTGGTTACAGATAACATGTCAAATTATAATACAATAAACTATATGTCAGTTCTGATGATCTTAAAGTGGCTAGAAAAGGTGATGGTGAAAGCCAGAAGGATGATTGGTTGCATAGTAGAGGAGTAGCCAGCAGAAAAAAAGGAGGTGATAGTGCCTCTGTATAAGTCTCTGGTGCAATCTCATTTTGAGTATTGCGTGACATTCTGGAGACTGCACCTTCAAAAGGATGTGAACAGGATGGAGTCGGTACAGAGGGTGGCTACCAAAATGGCCAGTGGGCTTTGTCGTAAGGCATATGGGGATAGACTTAAAGATCTCAATATGCATACTTTGGAGGAAAGGCGAAAGAGGGGGCAATATGATAAAGATGCTTAAATACCTCCATGGCATAAATGCACAGGGGCATAGGATAAAGATGGAAGGGGATAGACTCAGGATGTGTGGAATAGTCTCCCAGTGGAGGTGGTAAAGACAAGGACAGTATCTGAATTCAAGAAAGAATGGGACAAACACCGAAGAGCTCTGAAGGGGGAGAAAAAGGGATTATAGTAGTTATGGCATGGGCAGACTGGATAGGCTGGATGGTCTTTTTTTCTGCCATCCTGTTTCTAGGTTTCTACTATTGACTGTAAGTGCATCACAACTTGAAATTCATCAGCTCCTGCTGGGGAGGGTCTGACCTATGAATTCCTGGTCTCTTTGCAATCCAGTGTGTTAACAATATCATACTGTGAATCTGTTTCTCTTAGGACTGAGATTTCACAGCAATATTCATTTTTTTTTCTAATTAACCTTTTGTTTTTCTGAAGCTGTGCTCTTAATGGATTACAAGTCCCCTTTTAATTAGGTCTCTCTCTTGTGGCTGTGTTGCTTGCTCAGGCTCCTTTTGGGCTTCCAGCACAATTGGATCTGGCCTCTAGTGAGCTATGGTGCCACAGGCCTTCACTCACTATTTCAGAGAGATTTTCCCTACTCACTATTCCATCTGTTATAATTATGGTCCTTGCCCTGAAGCCAGAGTGCTGCTTCCTCTGCTGCCTGATACAGGTGTCACCATCGAGTGGTGACTGAGCCCCCTTTACACGGGGGCTATGAGCAATGCTCAGTCTCATTTTTTGTGTGGTTACTTCCTGTTGAGCACATTGATTTTGTAAGTAAGAGGAGAGAAATCGAGATCTATTTCTTTGTGCAAATTTCTCTATAGCTAGAGGGATTTGTCACCCAGGGACAAACCCCTATCCCACCCCCTCCATTATCTGATGTTTGCCCCTGTCATGGTCCTATCCATATTTTAGATCATGCAAAGGTTAGGAGTAATTTTACCAATCAGCACAACTCATGATTTTGGAGAGGTCTAATGCCTAGGAGCAGCCAAAGGTTTAAATCTGTCATTAACTGCCGCCAGCTGCTCATCATCTTTCTCTTTTTCACTCCCTGACCACCTGTATATGCTCTTCCCTAGTTTCTCATATATTCTCCTCACTACTACTAACTACTAATAATCATACATATAGATATGACGGAAACTGGAAACAGCACAAGCACTGGCAAATTAAATGCAAGGCATTGATAAGACAGGCAAAGAGAGAATTTGAGAAGAAACTTGCTGTGGAAGCAAAAACGCATAATAAAGACATTTTCAAGTACATTCGTAGCAAAAAACCTGAGAGAGTCAGTTGGACCATTAGATGATAGAGGGGTAAAAAGAGCAGTAAGAGAGGACAAGTCTATAGCGGAGAGACTGAATGAATTCTTTGCTTTGGTCTTTACCGAGGAAGATGTAGGGATGTTACTCATGACTGAAATGGTATTTAAAGGTGATACTGTGGAAGAATTGAAAGAAATATCGATACACCGGGAAGATGTATTACAACTATTTGATGAACTGAAGAATAGCAAATCACCTGGACCAAATGGTTTACATCCAAGGGTCTTGAAAGAACTGAAATATGAGATTGCAGACCTGCTATTAGTAATCTGTGAACTATCATTAAAATCATCTTTAATATATGAAGATTGGAGGATCGCCAATGTAATGCCAATTTTTAAAAAGGGTTCCAGGGGTGATCCGGGAAACTACAGATCGGTGAGCCTGATGTCACTACTGGGAGAAATGGTAGAAACCATCATAAAGAACAAAATTACTGAACATTTAGAAACATAGAAACATAGAAATATGACGACAGAAAAAGACCACATGGCCTATCTAGTCTGTCCTTCCATAACAACTACAACAGTCCACTTTTTGCCTTTAGAGATCCTCTGTGTTGGTCCCATGCTTTCTTGAATTCAGTTACTGTCCTCATCTCTACCACCTCCACTGGGAGACTATTCCACGGATCCACTACTCTTTCTGTAAAGAAATATTTCCGCATATCACTCCTGAATCTATCATGGCTTAATGGGAGACAGCCAACATGGCTTTAGACAAGGAAGATCTTGTCTCACTAATCTGTTATGTTTTTTTGAAGGTGTGAATAAAAAGGTAGTCAATGGTGAGTCAGTTGATATAGTGTTTCTGGACTTTCAGAAAGCCTTTGACAAGGTCCCTCATCAGAGACTTTTTGGCAAAACTAAAAAGTCATGGGATAGGAGGCAGTGTACTATTGTGGATCAGGAACTGGTTAAAAGATAGAAAGCAGAGGGTAGGGCTAACTGGCCAATTTTCCCAATGGAAAAAGGTGAATAGTGGAGTACCGCAGGGATCTGTACTGGGTCTGCTGCTTTTTAACATATTCATACATGTCCTGGAAAAGGGAATAACGAGTGAGGTTATCAAATTTGGAGATGACACAAAACTATTTAAAGTTGTTAAAACCCAAGAAGATTGTGGAAAATTGCAAGATGATCTTGATAAATTGGAAGACTGGGCATCCAAATGGCAGATGAAATTTAATATGGACAAGTGCAAAGTTATGCACCTAGGAAAGAACAACCCAAACTATGGCTACACGATGCAGGCTCCACATTGGGAACCACCACCCAGGAAAAAGATTTAGACATCATCGTAGATAACATGTTAAAACCCTTGGCCCAGTGTGCAGCGGCGGCCAAGAGAGCAAATAGAATGCTAGGTATCATAAGGAAAGGAATGGAAAATAAAAAAAGGATATTATAATGCCTCTGTATCGTTCCATGGTGTGACCGCACCTTGAATATTGTGTGCAATTCTGGTCGCCGTATCTTAAATAGGATATAGTGTTATTAGAAAAGGTACAGAGAAGTGGAGTGGAGGAGTAGCCTAGTGGTTGGGGCAAGGTACTTCAGGCCGGAAGGTCGGGGGTTCAAATCCCACTAGAGGACAGTAACCTTGGGCCGGAAGGACTGGGGTTTCTAGTCCCACAGGTGCTCCTTGTCTTGGGCAAGCCACTTAACTCTCCATAGCCCATGTTCCCTGTAAAATAGTTATCTCCAAGTTATAATGCCCTGTTAAAATGTAATTTCAGTTTGTTCAATGTAGACCGCACTGATGCAGAATAGCGTGGTATATAAGAGAATATAAATAAATATATAAAAAGAAGAGCCACCAAAATGGTAAATGGGACGGAAGGATACTCCTATGAAGAGAGGCTAAAAAGATTAGGGCTCTTCAACCTGGAAAAGAGACGGCTGAGGGTAGATATGATAGAGGTCTATAAATGAATGAATGGAGTGGAATGGGTAAATGTAGATCAATTGTTTACATCATCAAAATATAAAAAGACTAGGAGACATGCAATGAAGCTACAGGGTAACCTATTTAAGACTAATAAGAGAAAATATTTTTTCACTCAATGTGTAATCAAACTCTAGAATTTGTTACTGGAAGATGTAGTAAAAGCTGTTAGTGTAGCTGGGTTTAAAAAAGGTTTGGACAAGTTCCTGGAGGAAAAGTCCATAAACCATTATTAAAAGGGACCCAGGATATCGCTGCCTGACCCAATACAAGCATTGAGGAACCTGTGTCTTTTGGGGAAACTGCTAGGTACTTATGACCTAGATTGCCACTATTGGAAACAGAATACTGGGCTTGATGGACCTTGGTCTGACCCAGTATGGAATATCTTATGTTCTTATATAAGACACAGTCCCCGCTCATCAGAGCTTATAGTCTAATCAAGACAAAACACGTAGTGAATCTGGGCACTAGAGTATAGTAAGATACGCATAGATAGTGGACAAGAGAGTGAGGAGCTTCAGGATCCAAAAGCATCTTCAAAGAGGTGGGTTTTGAGCCTGGATTTAAATAGGGCCAAAGAAGGGGCGTGATGCACAGACTCGGGTGGTTTGTTCCAGGCATATGGAGCAGCAGGATGGAATGGACAAACTGGAGTTGGCAGTGGCAGAGAAGGGCACAGATAAAAGGAATCCGTCTGTGGAGCAGAGTGGGATAAGAGTGAAATAACTAACGTTAACACTTCTCTATAATGTTGCTTGTTACCTAGTTAACATAGTCCATGTATAGCTTGCTATGTTGTTCATATGTTCCATGTAAAGCCCTGTTGAGCTATGTTTATCATGTAAGCTGCTTTGACTTGTAGATATTGTATTAATAGGTCAATTTTGCGCTCCAAAACTTAGTACCCCTACAGTTCCAAAACTTTTCTCAACTTAACTGTTCATCAAAAATATGGCTAGGTCTCAGACTTCCCGGCACTTTCTTGGCATTCTGTCAGTGAACCAACAGAGCCGTGCCAACTAGCATCAACGACCTGCCAGAATGGTGAACAGTTTACAATGTATATAAAGACTAACACACTTAAAACATTACATAATTAAAGTGTAGCCAATTATCTTCAAAAATGGCTCAACTATCAACCCTACCAAGGTGTACAAACAAATGACATATGAAAAAATCTAAAATGTATCAAAATGAAGTTTTCTAACAATTTCCTCAGAGTCCCAATGAATGTTCCCAAAGTCCAAATGAGCGTTCCCAAAATCCAAATGAATGTTCCCAACGCTGTCGTCGTAGCGCTCCCACGCGTTTCTCCCACACGGGGTTCTTCAGGGGAAGTTTAAACAAAGTATTTCAAGGGAGATGTCAGTTTACTTTCTTCAAGGGAGATATCGATCTTTCTTCAAGGAGGATATTAATTTGGCTCTTGTCTCGAAACCACTGGCTCTGCCAGTCAGAATCACAGAGAAAAGATCCTGCTTCTCGTGGCCCCCTATAAACAGATAAAAACAACATCCAATCTTCTAACATGGACTAGTTCAAAAACAGAGCCCCCATTGATCTAAAATCGAGCTACCACCTAAATTGCAAAAATATATTACTAACCAATTTTTTTGTCTGTCCACTATCAGCAAAACCGATGCTGCCCACGTCTTCGGGGATTAACTATCTTTTTCCAAAAAACGCCGCGCATGCGTGCTTACATCGGCTATAGTATTTTATAGGAGAAGCCTTGATTAAGTTCGTTAATGCCCTCATCAACATCCCGCCTTAATGAAGACATGCTCGCCACTCAATCATGTTATTTAATCCCGTAGGTTCCACCGATTTTAAAATAAAAATCCATCGTTGTTCACGAAGTGTCAAAGTTTGTTCACGCGTTAAACCTCCTCTTCCACTATGAACTTGCTCAATCACGAAACATTTAAAATCATCAAAAGAGTGGCCCAAAGATAAACTATGTTGTACTATTGGGGCTTCTGTCACTTTACACTTCAAACGACTTTTATGCTCACCCAATCGCACACGTAAAGGCCGTATAGTCTTACCTATATATAATAAGTGACACGGGCAGTCGTTTGAAGTGTAAAGTGACAGAAGCCCCAATAGTACAACATAGTTTATCTTTGGGCCACTCTTTTGATGATGTTAAATGTTTCGTGATTGAGCAAGTTCATAGTGGAAGAGGAGGTTTAATGCGTGAACAAACTTTGAAAACTATGAAAAACTAAAAAACTATGAAAGACTAAAAAACTATGAAAGACCTAGATAAGATTCTCAAGAGCAGAGATGTCTCTCTCCATACAAAGATTTGACTTGTTCAAGCCATGGTATTTTCAATAACATCATATGGATGTGAAAGCTGGACAGTGAAAAAGACAGATAGGAAGAAAATTGATGCCTTTGAATTATGGTGTTGGCGGCGAATACTGTGTATACCATGGACAGCCCGAAGAACAAACCAGTCGGTACTAGAGGAAATCAAACCTAAGCTTTCTTTAGAAGCTCAGATGACAAGACTTCGACTTTCATACTTTGGACACATCATGCGAAGAGAGAAATCATTAGAGAAAGACATTATGCTTGGCAAGATAGAAGGTCAACGCAAAAGAAGAAGGCCAGCAATGAGATGGATCGATACAATAACAGCAGCTACGGGTACCAGTCTGTCAACAATGAGCCGCCTGACTGAAGACCGAACACAATTTAGGATAGCTATCCAGAGGGTCGCCATGAGTCGACTCCGACTCGACGGCACTTAACAACAACAACAATATATTTTTGCAATTTAGGTGGTAGCTCGATTTTAGATCAATGGGGGCTCTGTTTTTGAACTAGTCAATGTTAGAAGATTGGATGTTGTTTTTATCTGTTTATAGGGGGCCACGAGAAGCAGGATCTTTTCTCTGTGATTCTGACTGGCGGAGCCAGTGGTTTCGAGACAAGAGCCAAATTAATATCCTCCTTGAAGAAAGATCGATATCTCCCTTGAAGAAAGTAAACTGACATCTCCCTTGAAATACTTTGTTTAAACTTCCCCTGAAGAACCCCGTGTGGGAGAAATGCGTGGGAGCGCTACAACGACAGTGTTGGGAACATTCATTTGGATTTTGGGAACGCTCATTTGGACTTTGGGAACATTCATTGGGACTCTGAGGAAATTGTTAGGAATTTTCATTTTGATACATTTTAGATTTTTTCATATGTCATTTGTTTGTACACCTTGGTAGGGTTGATAGTTGAGCCATTTTTGAAGATAATTGGCTACACTTTAATTATGTAATGTTTTAAGTGTGTTAAATAGTCTTTATATACATTGTAAACTGTTCACCATTCTGGCAGGTCGTTGATGCTAGTTGGCACGGCTCTGTTGGTTCACTGACAGAATGCCAAGAAAGTGCCGGGAAGTCTGAGACCTAGCCATATTTTTGATGAACAGTTAAGTTGAGAGACGTTTTGGAACTGTAGGGGTACTAAGTTTTGGAGCGCAAAATTGACCTATTAATACAATAGTATACACTCTGTAAATACGCCTTTATTTTGCGTTGACTTGTAGATATAGCAGTATAGAAAAATAGCTAAATAAATAAGAAAGGAAAGATAGTGAGGAGCTGCAGACTGAATGCACTGGTAGGTCAGTAGGAGAAGTTTGAACTGTATGCGGAATCTAATAGGGAGGCATGGTCTTAACTTCCATTCCTTTTTCTTTGATTCCCATCCCTTTCACTTCCTTCCGCTATTCCTCTCTGTCCATATCATCCTTAGCTATCCTTTTCTCTTCTCGACTCATTTCTCTCTTCCCCCGCATCCACCTTCCTATTCCCCCCCTTAAGCAGCCACCCTCCTGCCTTTTTCCCTCCTTCCATGGGTGTAGTTTGAGATGGGGGCATTGTGCCCCCCCCCCCTGACTCTGAAAGATAGAGTACTCCCTGCCCACCCCCATCCAGCATTTCCCCCTCTCTTTCCCCTCTGGTGTCTACCCTTCTTGCCTCCCCTCCTCCCCCAGTGGACCATCCACTCCCCTTAAATCTCCAGTAATTGCTGTCAGTGGCTCTTTCCTGTTGCCGCAACAGCATCAGCACTAAAAGAATAGAAACTTGTCATGGAGCTTCTCACTGAAAACTCTGCAAGGCTCTGCTGTTGTGGGGGCAGTTTCAGTGAGAAGCTCTGTGTCAGTGTTTCTCTTCTTGTGCTAATGCTGTTGTGGCAACAGGAAAGAACTTTGAAGCTTTGAGGTGAGTGGGTGGTTCAAGAGGGGAGAGAGAGGGGAAGATGCTGGATCACTGGAGGAGGAGAAGGAAGAAGTGAGAAGGGAGTAGTATTAGTAGTACTACTACAAGGTGGAGCTGATAAGTTTCTGGCCTTGTAACAAAAAAGAAAGCTCTGGGTACACTTCAGTTCTGGAGGTCCGATGATCTCTCTGCCGTTTCGTTTCATTTTAAAACAGAACTGTGGAGAGGTCATTCAGACGTCTGGAACTGAAGTGTGCCCATAACAAAACAGAAACCTATCAGCCCGCCCTCATACTACTGATCATTTGTATAGTGTTACAAGGCGGACATAGCGCTGTCCAGAGACATGTAAGATGGTCCCTGCTCATCAGAGCTTACAGTTTAGTCAAGACAGACAAAACAAAAGCTGGGGACTAAGATATGTCTAGGGAAATGATTAAGAAACACATAGTTGGAGGCAGGAGATTACATGGGCCAGGATCCAAAAACATCCTTGAAGATGTGAGCAGTAGGGGTTGAAGGATGAGAGACTGAGTGCCTGAAAGGATGATGGGGAGAGTGCATGCCGGAGGAGGAAGGGACAGAGAAGAGAGGGGGGGAAAGGTGATAGACGACAAAGAGATGAGAGAGGGGGTGAGGATGGGGAAAGAAGGCGAGAAGACAGAGATTAGAAGAAAGCAAGAGGAGAGAGAGGGGGTGGGCAAGGAGGAAAGGAGAGAGAGACGAGAAGAGGAAGAGCAGAAAGATGTGAGAAGCAAGGGTGAAGGATGAGGGCATTATGGAAAGATTGGGAAAGGGCAGTGTGTGGGGAGATGACAACGAGGGATGTGTGTGAGGAGAAGGGAAACATATAGGTGGGAAAAGTGGGGAATAAGAGACCGTATAACAAAAGCAACAAAGACAACAGAATGGAAAAAAAAAAACTAGAAAAATGCTGAGAGAATAAAATAGATAATAAACTAAGAAAACTTAGAAATCAGAAGGGAAAGGAAATGTGAAAAAGAGACATAATTAGCGAAGAAAAACTTGAGAAATGAAAATTAATCTAAAAATTAAAATTAAAAAAAAGAAACTGAGAAATATAAGTCTGAAAATGCTTTATTGTGCTAGCGTAGCGCAACAGCAAGTGACAGGTGGGATGTATGATGCAGGTGGGGGATTGTGGGCCCAGTATTCAGCGTCAGCTGCTAGAGCTACTAACGCAGCTAGCCACCTTTGCTGAACAGCAGACCCAGATGGTCAGTGGCAGGGTCATATCCGGTGCTGACATTGAATATCCAGGTTAACCGCTCTTGCTGATTGGTAACCGGGCAGCAGCGATATTGAGCCACTGCCCGGTTAGCAATATGCAGTGAAAATTAGGCCAGGGTTATCTGTGCATGACTTTCACCGCATATTGCTAACTGGGCAGCGGCTCAATATCGCCACTGACCAGTTACCAAGAGGGTCACCTCCGCTTTGTCCCAGAACACCCCCAACATGCCCCGATGCTAAGTGGTTAGTATCAGGGCATGTAGCGCCGACAGCTGTGCATATTCACCACAATTAACATAGTTAGCAGCTCGGCTAACCACATTAATTACTTTGAATATCAGGCCCTGTGTGTGTTTATATGGAAAAGAGCATGCCTTTCGGGGGGGGTGGGGGAGAGAAAGCTAATCAATGTCCATCTAATGGGAGGGGAAGAAGGTTCACTTTTCTCCTCCCCCCCCCCCCCCACTATTAATCTGCTCTCCCTACTCATTGCTCCCCCCCCCTTTCAAACAAAGCGGGCAAATGATGCCTATGCCTGCTTCCTTTCCCAGTATCTTACCCCCTACCCCCAGCACCTACCTCTTCCTCCTGTCTCCTGCATCTGCCTCTTACCATCCTCCCCTCCATTCTCAGCAGCTGTCTTTCCCTTGTGCCCCCCCCCCCTTTGTATCTTCCCCCTGCCTTCTCTCGGGTATGCAAGCTCAGCAGCAAAGTGCCCGGTCTCGTCCCAGCATCACCTACCACATACACATAAACACACATCTCTACTGCTCCATCTTGCCCCAGCACTTCCTTGTGACATCAGCAGCAGGAAGAGCATCTAGCACAAGAGAATTAGGTCAGAGATGGTGCAATGGCTTCCCTCTGCTCTTCCTCCATTCTAGGTGCTATGGAGCTGGAGGGAGGGACAGCGGGAACAGAGGCCGCAGCATCTCCTCCTCCTTGCCTTCTCTGCGTTGTGATGGGGAAGTGATGCGTCACTAAAGACTGTACCCAATCTAGACTTGAACTTGCCTCCCACAGCACAAAAATGTTGTCCTACATTTCTCAGAAAAATAAGTAGTAGTGTGTAAGAACCAGGGCAGGCTCAGCCCTGCAACTGATCTGGAGTCTCTTGGGTATTGCTGGCATTGCAGCCATGACTTTCCTGGATCTGTGGTCCAGTTTGCTGGGAGGAAAAGCTTGGAATGAACGAATGTGGCTGTGCCAGGGGCTCACCCCTCTGCTCCTATGCTGTGCTGATTCCTTCACAGTGATGTGCGCCAGCAGGAGATGAGGTGTGTGTACTTATGGAGAGTAAATGCCTTTGGCAGGTCATTAGTGATGATGATAATCATACCACATCCTTGATATCTGTAATTGCTGCAGATGAAAGTGACTTTCTCTAGACTCCACTCCTTAGGACACATCCCCCTCTGCTGGACAGTTGTCATAATGCAGGGCAATAAGAGATACCTCTTTTCTGAGTGATAACTCATAGAAACGGTTCTCATTGCTTTAGCTACATATATGAATACATAGTATTTGCATACTCTCTCTTTGTGTGTGTACATAACTATATATATTTCTCTGTAATGGCATATACTGTATAATCTCCAGGAACAAGCAGGAATGAGTCTTCACATATGGGTATCGTCGGTACTGACGGAGCCTGCGCGGGAACGCTCCCCAGCGTCCAAAAGGAAAGCTTTTGGGAGCATCCCACAGCGCCTGCGCGCTGCCTTTCCGCCTTTCCTAACCGCCTCTCTCCAGTTCTTCTTTTCCACGGAGCCAGCAGGTCGTGTTCCTGTCACCGCTGAAGAATTTCTTTATTTTATTTTATTTCTTTGGTCGCGTGTCTGCCTTCTCGACGTTGGACCGGTACCGCCGGTCTTTTCTTTATTTATTCTAAAAAAAAAAAAAAAAATTACCATTTTTCTCACTTCAGTGCATTTTCTTCTTTGGCCTTAGGCCTAGGAAATTTTTCCTCATGGAAAAGCCCGCCTCTGGGTTTAAAAAATGCACAAAGTGCAGCGGCACTATTTCTGTCACAGACACCCATGAATGGTGTCTAAAATGTTTAGGTCCTGACCACTCCATTGCGGATTGTGAGTCCTGCTCCATGATGTCTAAAAGAGGTTTACAAAATCAAGCAGCTAAGCTCAGTACCCTGTTTCCCTCGGATGCAGCTTCGGTTGCATCGACGTCTTCCAGGGCTGCTTCTTCCTCACATGGATCTCAGGTAACCAAACTTAAATCCAGCCGGTCCTCGAAGGGTAGATCTCCCTCTAAGTATCGAGATGCCTCCGGGCTTGCCCTCGAGGAATCCGCACCAGCAAAATTACCCCGGCGGGAGGCTCCGGCTTCCAAAGCTTTATCTATGGGGTCACAGGTTGACATCGATGGCACGGCCTCGACCGATCACCTGTTGCCATGTTCTGGGGTACCGGTGGTTCCCACTGGTACCGACATCCAGACATTGGTTGCGTCAATGGATCAGAATATCCTGACCATGCAGCGTGCCATCACGGCATTCATACAAGCTGCGACGCCTTCGGTACCGCAACAAACTCCGTTGCCGGTACCGACTCTGGCACCGGTACCGACATCGGTTCCGGTGCCAGTACCGATTGCATCGACATCCGCTTCGGTGTCTACTGCAGCGGTACACTGTCCTGTGATGCCCATCGGTACCGATCACTCCCGATGTCGATACCACCCGGTACGCGTATCGGGCTCTGCAGGAGCATCCAGACAGGCGATACTTCGATTCCTCTGAAGACTCTGATGAATCAGAGGTCTCTGTCGAAGCATCGGTGATTCATCCTCAGGAGCCCTCTTCTCCAAAAAGGAGAATGTCTCCTCCAGAAGACTTGTCTTTTCAAGACTTCATTAGGGAAGTGGCCAGGGGCCTTTCCATCTCAGTGGCCCCTGTGACAAAGCCTAGAGCCAAAAAATTAGATATTTTACAATATCCTAAGGCTCCTAAAGAGGCAGCCACTTTACCAATACATGAGATTCTTTATGATCACATGTTGGGCATATGGGAGACTCCTCTCACCACTTCCCCTCATTCTCGCAGGTTGGACACCATGTATCGTGTTCCTCCTTGTCCTGGCTTCCATAAGACTCAGCTTCCTCACCACTCCATTGTGGTGGAGTCTGCTATGAAGAAGATAAAGAGTACAAAAAGGCACTCTTCTGCTCCTCCAGGAAGAGAATGCAGAACCTTAGATGCCTTTGGCAGGAGAATTTTCCAGGCTAGTATGCTTGTTGCCAGAATCAACTCCTATAGTCTCTATATGGGGATGTTTCTAAAAGAAGTTACAGATCACCTGCAAACTTTATCTCCTTTTATTGCAGAAGATAAAAGGGAAGAATTCCTCACCTGGCTCAAACATGCCCAGGATATTTCCAAGTTCTCCAACCGTGCAGCCTTTGACTCTTTTGAAGGTGCCAGCAGAGCCTCGGCCATTGCCATAGGTGCACGCAGAGTTGCTTGGTTACAAGCTTCTGATTTGGAACCTTGGGTTCAAGATGGACTGGGAAATCTTCCTTGTACAGGTGAAAACCTTTTTGGCAAAGATTGGCAAGCAAAGGCCACCCAAATGGATGCTGAAAATTCTGCTTTAGATAGACTTTCAAAGTCTACTTCTGCTACTTTTAAGAAAAGGTTGTTCAAAAAGGGATTTTTTTCCCAAAAAAAGGGAAATATTATTTTGCTTATGGTCAGCAGTCATCTTCTGCAGGTCGTTTTGCTACAAAGAGACAGCAACAACTGAAACAGGCCAAGCCTAAGGCTGCTAGGACTGCTACGGCCCAACAGCCTCAGCCTCCTAAGGGCCTTTGACTTACAACTAGAGAGCTTAGCCTTTCTGGCTCTAGAACATCCGGAGCCTCTCACCATTCCAGGAAGGTTGGCTTACTTTGCTCCCAGATGGGAACAAATCACAGCAGAGCAATGGACCCTCTCCATCATAAGGGAGGGGTACAAGCTTCATTTCTTAAACCTTCCTCCTCACACCATGGTGAGACAGTTCAAGGGGCAATAGAAGAAGTACCCCTTCTTCAACAAGGCTCAGGGTTCTACTCCCCCTACTTTCTTATCCCAAAGAAAACAGGGGGCTACAGACCCATATTAGATCTCAGAGAATTGAACAAGTTTCTATGCAAGGAGAAATTCAAGATGATTTCTCTCGGTACTCTCCTTCCATACCTTCAGAGTCAGGATTGGCTTTGCTCTCTAGACCTCAAGGATGCGTACACCCATGTCCTCATCCATCCAACACACAGAAGGTTCCTTCGGTTCCTTTATCAAGGGAAGCACTATCAATACAGAGTGCTTCCCTTCGGTCTGGCCTCTGCACCAAGGGTGTTCACAAAATGCATGGCAGTAGTAGCTGCATTTCTACGCACTCTAGGGATATTCGTATTCCCATATCTGGACGACTGGCTTATACAAGCTCCATCCCAGTCAGAGTCCCAGACTTCTCTAACCTGCACAAGCCATATCCTTCAGTATCTGGGACTTGTAATATACTTTCCAAAATCCCATCTCACCCCTACTCAATCTCTAGAATTCATAGGGGCCTTGCTGGATACCACAACTGCAAGGGCCTATCTTCCCCAGGCCCGTTGCCTACACTTGGTGCAGTTAGCCTCACAAATTCAGTTAAAATCCCATTTAACTGCTCGAGAGATGTTACAACTGTTAGGCCACATGGCATCCACTGTGCATGTGGTTCCTTACGCTTGCCTTCACATGAGGGCAGCTCAGTAGACTCTATCCACCCAATGGACCCAGGCATCAGGTTGCCTGTCAGACAAAATAGCAACCTCCAGTCGCCTCTTTTGGTCCCTCCACTGGTGGAAGTCCACTCAAAATTTGTTGTTGGGGTCCCCCTTTCAACAGGTGTTACCCCAAGCAACCCTTACCACAGATGCCTCTCCAAGAGGTTGGGGAGCTCATCTTCAAGATCTCTCCACTCAAGGCATCTCATCTCTAGAGGGGACATCTCTACATATCAACCTCTTAGAGCTCAGAGCAATTTTTCTAGCTCTCAGAGTCTTCCACACCCTGCTCAGCTACAAGACAGTCCTCATCCACACGGACAACCAAGTAGCCATGTTCTACGTGAACAAGCAGGGCGGGACTGGCTCTCTGTCCCTTTGCAACGAAGCTCTGAGATTGTGGGCCTTCGCCAGAGAGCATCAAATTCATCTCATGGCAGTGTAACTTCCAGGGGTTCAAAACTCTTGGGCAGACAGACTCAGTCGAGTTCTGCTTCCACACGAATGGTCCCTCCATGGGGACCAGATAGCCAGGATCTTTCGAATTTGGGGAACCCCAGACATAGACTTGTTTGCAAATCCGTGGAATGCCAAACTTCCCCGGTTCTGTTCCAGAATTCCGTGTCAGGGAGTTCAGGCCAGGGATGCCTTCTCCTCCATTGGGGGCAAGACTTCCTCTATGCCTTTCCACCCATTCCCCTAATTCACAAGACACTCTTCAAACTTCAGAGAGACAAGGGGTCTATGATCCTCATAGCACCACATTGGCCACGCCAAGTGTGGTACCCTCTACTTCTGCATCTCTCTCAAGCTCCCTCCCTGGACTTGGGATCTGCTCCAGACCTCCTGTCCCAGGAGGAGGGAACATTGTGGCACCCAAATCCCCAGTCTCTTCACCTCAGAGCTTGGTTGCTGAAGGCCTAGACCTTCAAGATTTGCATCTTTATCAGCAAGTGAAGGATATCCTTCATGCTTCCAGAAAGCCTTCCACTAGACGTTCCTATGCTTTTAAATGGAAAAGGTTTACCATTTGGTGTGCAGAGAAGGGTCTTAACCCTCTTGCAATACCTCTGAATTCTTTACTAGAGTATTTGCTGCATTTATCCCATGCAGGCCTTAAAACGAATTCAGTAAGAGTCCATTTGAGTGCTATTGCAGCATCCCTTAAACCTCTCAATGGACAGCCTATTTCCTCTCATCCTCTTATAGCAAGATTCATGAGAGGCCTTCTTTTGACTAAACCTCCCATCAGACCACCTCCAGTGGCATGGTACTTGAATCTGGTTCTTGGCCAGCTTATGCAGCCACCCTTTGAACCCTTAGCCACTACCTTCTTGAAATTCCTTTCCTGGAAGGTTATTTTTCTCATTGCAGTCACTTCAGCTCGCCGCATCAGTGAGCTGCAAACCTTGGTGGCTAATCCTCCTTATACAAGGTTCCATCATGACAAGGTAGTCCTCAGGACTAATCCACACTTTATGCCTAAAGTGGTCTCACCTTTTCATCTAAACCAAGAGGTTTATTTACCTGTCTTTTTTCCAGGACCTCCTGCTTCAAGTGCAGAGAGGAATCTTCATACCCTGGATTGTAAAAGAGCTCTTGCTTTTTACTTACAAAGGACACAGCAACATAGAAAGTCCTCTCAAATCTTTGTTGCTTTTGATCCCTCTCATTTAGGACTTCCAGTCTCTAAGAGAACCCTGTCTAATTGGATTGCTCAGTGTATTTCTTTCGCCTACCAGAGTAAGAACCTTTCTCTGGAGGGCCATGTCACAGCTCACAATGTGCGGGCCATGGCAGCCTCTATGGCTCATCTAAATTCTGTGTCCATCGACCAGATCTGTCGAGCAGCCACCTGGGCCTTGGTTCATACCTTCACAGCCCATTACTGCTTGGACCAGGACTCCCGCCGGGATGCCTTGTTTGGTCAGGCTGTTCTCAAACACCTGTTCCCTACCTAACCAACTCCTACCCTCCATCCCTGGCTGGATGCCTGAGATTCATGGGTGGAGGTAGAGCCCTTCCCAGGGACTCACAACCTGGGTGATCTCCCAGGCATCTCTAGCTGGGGAGTCCCCATATGTGAAGACTCATTCCTGCTTGTTCCTGGAGATAGCACAATTACTTACCTGTAACAGGTGATCTCTGGGAACAGCAGGAAAAGTCTTCACAACCCACCCACCTCCCCTAGGAGCTGTATCTCTCTATCTTTCTTTCCTTTCCTCACTTTCTCTTTGTCTCAGCTTTAAAACTCGAACTGGAGAGAGGCGGTTAGGAAAGGCGGGAAGGCAGCGCGCAGGCGCTGTGGGATGCTCCCAAAAGCTTTCCTTTTGGACGCTGGGGAGCGTTCCCGCGCAGGCTCCATTGGTACCGACGATACCCATATGTGAAGACTTATTCCTGCTGTTCCCAGAGATCACCTGTTACAGGTAAGTAACTGTGCTTTATCTGCACACTTTTAAGTCTCCTAATGCTTGAAACTGACAGGGGCCATGATGTGAACAGTTCTGCTTCTAGCCCTGCAACTCGAGCCAGCCTTGGAGTTGTTTCAAAGTGTTGGCCCCTAGGCATATCTTAAGCTTTACATCCCTACTGGCTGTCAGTATCTATTGTTTAGTTTTGAGTGCTCCGCTCTTTAAAAAAATAAATAAATAAAAAAACAAGTTGCCGTCCTAGGCGACCACGTGGTTAGCCTCATAGTTGGCCTAACCCTGCTGCTTGCCAGCCTGAGCTGCATTTGAACCACTGTCCTAGAAGTGGGAGGATGTGTAACACTTGTTAGTGTCTCTCTCATACGTATCCATGGTGAGCTATATACCCATTTGTGTACTGTTATTCAGGGATGGCTCAAGACAATCTGTTGCTTGAGGTGACAGATGAGATGGCACCCCCCCCCCCCCCGTAGCCAAAATGGAGGGGCCTCCTCAGAGCTCTAGTCGGGGAACAGGGAGTCCTTTCATGCAG
This sequence comes from Ichthyophis bannanicus, assembly GCA_033557465.1. NCBI lineage: Eukaryota > Metazoa > Chordata > Amphibia > Gymnophiona > Ichthyophiidae > Ichthyophis > Ichthyophis bannanicus. Next base: position 19,350,022 of record CM066037.1, on the reverse strand, counting down.
GAGACCAGTTAGGTAGTTGCCCCAAGAATGAATAAAGCAACATATTCCCAGTTTATATAATTTTCTTTTTAAACTTTGCAGTGTTTATATTCAGCAAAAATTGTAGAAGTTTAATTATTTAGCCTAAGAATCTAATATAAAACTTGGACTCCTGACACTGCACACTGGACTGGCGTGGTATTTAATGTAAATATATACTCTGCAAAAGGCAAAGGAGATGCAAGGTGATTTCACACCAAGGAGCACAAAGGAAAAAGCAGGAACCATAGCAAGGATTATAACTAATGGTTAGAGTAGTGGGTTAGGAACAGGGCAGCCAGGGTTCCAGTCGCACTGCTGCTATTGCTAACATTGCGCTTTCTTCACGTGTACCTGTGAACTGGACTGGCTGCTGTTGGAAACAGGATACAGAGCTTGATGGACCAGTATGGGTATATCTTATATTCTAATTTTATTTGGTGCTTTAAACAGTACTGTAGTTCTTGCTTTTTCTTTTGCATCCCAAGAAACCCCTCTCCCAAAGGGGGTATAGCTGAACTAGAACATTTTGATCAAAACTCAACATACCAAAAATAATTTCTGATTCTGTTGTCATCTCCGTAATGGCAATATAAACCCTCCTCAGTACTGGGCATGTTACAACGTTATACAAATCTTACAAAAATTACTCAAGACCTATAAAGAAATTTATACTATATCGTAACAGCATCAACTCCAAAACTCGCACAAGCTGCCTACCCAGAAAAGAGCAGCACTGTAACTATTGCAGTGAGCCCTGGAACATCTCCACACTAAGTGGGTCATTTTGTGCCACAAATAGCAGGGATATACTATACATCCTGCCTGGACATACATCCCTGTTATTCACCCCCCTGCTGCTCCCGGTGCAAAGGTTCCCCATACGAAGAGCGTTTGATGTATGGGGAGCCTTAGATGGGAGTGGGAGGAGGCATAGCGAGGGCAGGGCCATGACTCTGGAAATACAGGGCTAATTCTGTCATCAGCCCTGTATGTCTGGGGACGGCCACGTAGATGGGGGCTTATTCCACCTCTGAGGTAGAATAGGTCCTCCTAGACATCGGGGGACATTGAAGCCTGGGGGGGTGGTGATGAGGTGAGGGAGTGCAGGAGGATCCCTGCTGCCCGACCCAGGCCATGAGAGGCCAGATCAGGGGTCAGGCTGCAGGGAAAGAGCAATTTGGGTCAGCGACCGGGGATCACAGCTCCATAATGGAGCCTAGCTGAGTTAGTTGGGGGATCCGCTGGGCATGTAACTCATCAGAATCAGGGCCCGACCTGCATGTCCAGGCCGGTAGACCTGATTCTGATCCCTTGGGCACGTCTAGTCTCCATGGGATCAGAATTGGGTGCTACTCCTGTATGCCTCAATTCTGAGGGGCTGCACAGGGGTGGATAGCCAGAATAGAATTGGCCTCTTATTCAGCAAACTGAGCAAGCCGGATTATTACTTACCTCGACATAGAAACTCCATGCTAACATAATACTTGGCCTTGGTCACACACTCAGAACACAGATAGATGTTCAGCCAAATAGGTAATAAATTAACCACAAACTTAAAATAAACACATAAAGACAAAAATGAAACTGAAACCTCAAGAAGCCAGACTCTGCATCATCCAGGATTGATTTTTTGATGGGGCTGGAGTTAATAACGGATGGACACAAAGCAATGCAAATGTTCACACTTCCTCCAGTTATCCTCTCATTTGACTGTTCTGCTGCTGCTGATTCAGTGGGATAAGACATTTTTCAGATATGTTGGTGACAGGAGGAAGGGCAAAAGTGGTATTGTCAGACTCAAGGGTGCAGGGGAGGAATATGTAGAAACTGATGAGGATAAAGCAGAATTGCTTAACAAATATTTCTGTTCTGTGTTCACAGATGAAGGGCCAGGAGCAGGACCTCAGAAAACACCCAAAAACAGGAACAGAAGCAACGGGGATCTTGAACAATTTTCAGAAGACTGTGTTTGTAAAGAACTAGCTAAACTAAAAGTAGACAAAGCCATGAGTCCGGATGGGATACATCCAATAATACTGAGGGAACTTGGGGACATTCTAGCAGCTCCACTGACTGACCTTTTCAATGTCTCATTGGAGTCAGGAATGATGCCAGAGGACTGGAGAGAGGCTCATGTGGTCCCTTGACACAAAAATGGACATAAGGATGATGATGAGAACTACAGGTCAGTTAATCTAGCCTCTGTGTAAGTCAATTATTGGAAAGGTTACTAAAAGAGAGAATAGTGAGGTTTCTGGAATCTAGTGGATTGCAGGATCCGAGGCAGCATGGATTCACCAGAGGCAGGTCTTGTCAGACAAATCTGATTGATTTATTTGACTGGGTGACCAGGGAGTTGGACCGAGGGAGAGCCCTAGATGTGGTGTATTTAGATTTCAGTAAAGCCTTTGACACTGTTCCTCACAGGCGACTTATAAACAAACTGAGCACCCTAGGGATGGACCCTAAAGTTACTAATTGGGTTAAAAATTGGTTGAGTTGGAGGCAACAAAGGGTACAGGTAAATGGAGCTCACTCTGAGGAGGAGGAGGTGGTTGCCAGTGGTGTGCCGCAGGGATCTGTCCTTGGTCTGATTTTATTTTTATTTTTTTTTTACATCTTTGTTAGTGATATTGCAGAAGGGCTGTAGAGGAGGGATCTAGCTAAGCTTGAAGAATGGTGTAGAATTTGGCAGCTGAAATGTAATGCTAAAATATGCAGGGTCATGCATTTGGGCTGCAAAAATCCAAAGGAGTGGTACAGTGTAGGGGATGAGGTACTTTTGTCCACAAAAGAAGAGCAGGACCTGGGCATAATTGCATCTAACAAGCTTAAAGTAGCTAAACAGGCAGAAAAGGTGACTGCAAAAGCTAGAAGGATGCTTGGATGTATAGGGAGAGGAATGGCCAGCAGAAAAAAGGAGTGATATTGCCTCTGTATAAGTCTGTGGTGCGACCTCATTTGGAGTATTGTGTACAATTCTGGAGACCGCACCTTCAAAATGATATAAACAGCTTGGAGTCAGAAGAGGGTGGCTACTAAAATGGTTAGCAGTCTTCCTTATGTAGAATATGAGGACAGACTTAAAGATCTTAATATGTATACTTTAGAGGAAAGGTGGGATAGGGGCGATATGATAGACATTTAAATACTTCCATGGCATAAATGCACAGGAGGGTCTCTTTCAACTGAAGACAAGCTCTGCTATGAGGAGACATAGGATGAGATTGAAAGGGGATAGACTCAAAAGTAATATGCGGAAATATTTATGGAAAGAGTGGTAGATGCATGGAATAGTCTCCCAGTGGAGTTGGTGGACATGAAGACAATATGTGAATTCAAGAAAGCATGGGGCAAACACAGAAGATCTGTAAAGGAAAAGAGGGGAATTTAGTATTTAATATGGAAGGGCAGGCTAGGTAGACCATGTGGTCTTTTTCTGCCGTCATGTTTCTGTGTTTCTTCTTCCCTCATCCAGCACCTGGCCAGGGCTGGCTCCAGAGCATACTTTACACCTTATTGTTTAGCTTTAAATGCCCTGCTCTTGCCCCCATCCCCTGAAACTGCTCCCCTAGACACCTGCCTAGGTTGTCTGATGGTTGCCCCAGCCCTGCATCTGTCCCCTTCTTTCCTCCAGTGTCTCTCCTCTCCCGCCACCATCCAATGCCTCATCCCCTCTCTCCCTGCTCCTCCTCTGTCTTTCCCATGTCCAGCACCTGCCCTCTGCTTCTCCCCCACACCCTATGTGCAGCATTTCACATCTTCCTCTCCCTATCCTTCCCCACCTTGCATTTCCTCCTCTCTCTCCACCCCATGCCAAATATTTTCTCTCTCTTCCTCCCCCTGTGACCAGCATCTCTCCTCTCCTAACAGGTCAGACCAAGAGTCCATCAAGCCCAGTATCCTGTTTCTAACAGTGGCCAGTCCAGGTCACAAGTACCTGACAGTTTCCCAAAAAGGTCCACAGGTTCCACAGTGCTTGTCCTGGGGCAAGCAGTGGAGTTCCCAGTTCTCTTTAATAATGGTTTATGGTCCTTTCCTCCAGGAATTTGTCCAAACCTTTTTTTATACCCAGCTACACTAACAGCCTTCGGTAACAAATTCCAGAGTTTGATTACAAGTTAAGTGAAAAAATATTTTCTCTTATTAGTCTTAAATGGGCTACATTGTAGCTTCATTGTTGTTGTTAAGTGCCGTCGAGTCGAAGTCGACTCATGGCGACCCTCTGGATAGCTATCCTAAATTGTGTTCGGTCTTCAGTCAGGCGGCTCATTGTTGACAGACTGATACCCGTAGCTGCTGTTATTGTATCGAGCCATCTCATTGCTGGCCTTCCTCTTTTGCGTTGATCTTCTATCTTGCCAAGCATGATGTCTTTCTCTAATGATCTCTCTCTTCGCATGATGTGTCCAAAGTATGAAAGTCGAAGTCTTGTCATCTGAGCTTCTAAAGAAAGCTTAGGTTTGATCTCCTCTAGTACCGACTGGTTTGTTCTTCGGGCAGTCCATGGTATACACAGTATTTACCGCCAGCAACATAATTCAAAGGCATCAATTTTCTTCCTGTCTGTCTTTTTCACTGTCCAGCTTTCACATCCATATGATATTATTGAAAATACCATGGCTTCTATATGGGGAAGATACAACGGATCATAATGAGGTTTATTGGGGGAGGGAAACAAAACCGCGTTGCCTGGCCCTTGCTTACTAAGAGTAGGCGGAATGGGGGAATGGCCATTCCCGATGTGAACTGCTATATGGAAGCGGCACAATTAAGTGCAATAGTCGATTGGGGGGCGGAAGATAGCAAGGAGTGGGTGCGAATGGAGGCGGAAGACTTAAAGGTAGGGAAGTTAGCTGATTGGATTTGGTTGCCACGGGGGATACACAGGGGGGTGCGAGATTGCAACCCCTACATCCAGAGAACCCTACACCTCTGGCATCGATGGCGACGGAAGTGGCTGGGTATGAGTGAGGTGTCTCGATTGATACCCATACTGGATAATCCGGACTTCCCACCAGCGGTGGGTCATAGTGAGTTTACGACCTGGGCCCTCAAGGGGTTGAACCGCATAGGACAGCTCTTGGAGGGGAGGGAGATTAAGGCCTTCTCGGTTTTGGAGGAACAATTTGGCCTGGAGGCTCGAGATCTCTTTCCTTACCAGCAGATCTGTCATTATCTGAGATATGCGATCCTGCCCGAGTTACAGGGAGATTTAACAGGTGTAGAATCCATTTTCTTGATGGGGCAAACGAAGAAACTCGTAACTAAATTTTACAATATGATGGAAGAGGGCAGGAGACAGCACCCTTTTCAAAAAGCTTGGGAACAGGACTTGGGGATACAATGGGAGGAGGAGATGTGGGACAGTATTTTTCAGAGTAGGTACAAAGGTGTATTAGCCGCCAGTTTTATAGAAAATAATTATAAATTATTATATCGGTGGCATTTTACACCGGAGAAGTTGCATGTTATGTTTCCGGGACATACTGATCGGTGTTGGCGGGAGTGTGGGGAAAGGGGGGCGTTTTTCCATATTTGGTGGTCTTGTACAACTGTTTATGAACGGTGGTCAGAGGTATTTGGCGTGCTGAGTGACATTTTGGGGAAACTGATCGAGCCCAACCCTGCCGTGGCCTTGTTGGGGAGGAGGCCCGAAAACCTTAGTCAAGCAGAGAGTTTCTTTGTCAATGTGGGTTGTGTAACGTATAGGATGTTGATTGCACGGAGCTGGCGGCAGGTGCACCCGCCTACGATGCGGGAATATCTGGTGTCCTTGGACTCCACTTATTTACTTAGTAAGGCGACTGCCATCACAAATAATGGCTCCAAGATGTTCTACAAAGTTTGGGGAAAATATTTGAGCTGGCAATGTACTGGCGTGTAATGAGAATTGTATATTCGTGTGAACGGTAGGATGGGGGAGGTGGGGGGGACTGTTGGTTTATAAATAGTGTGGTTGTTGATGACTGTACATCCACTTTTGTACTGTGCTATAAAGTATAAATAAAAAATAAAAAATAAAAAAAAAAGAATATACCATGGCTTGAACAAGTCGAATCTTTGTATGGAGAGAGACATCTCTGCTCTTGAGAATCTTATCTAGGTCTTTCATAGCCATTCTGCCAAGAGCAATGCATCGTCTGATTTCTTGACTGCTTGTTGCTTCTTTATTGATAGTTGATCCAAGTAGGTTAAAGTTGTTCACAATTTCAATTTCTTCTCCTTCAACGATGAACCTGTTGATTTATGCCAGTTGTCATGATCTTTGTGTTCTTTACATTAAGGTGCAGGCCCATTTTGAGACTATGTTCTTTGATTGTGAGAAGTAAATGTTTCAGATCATCTTCACTTTCAACCACTAATGTAGTATCATCAGCATAGCGAAGGTTGTTGATGAGTCTTCCACCAATCTTCACACCTCTGTTGTCTTCATACAATCCTGCTTCTCTGATGATTTGTTCTGCATATAAATTAAACAGGTAGGGGGAAAGTATGCAGCCTTGTCTTACACCTTTGCTTATTTTAAACCATTCTGTTTCTCCTTGTTCCGTTCGAACTGTTGCTTCTTGATCAATGTACAGATTGTGCAAGAGAACGATCAGGTGTTCTGGTATACCCATGCTTCTTTATGTGGCCCAGAGTTTCTCATGGTTTACACAGTCAAAAGCCTTGCTATAGTCGATAAAGCACAAATAGATATCCTTTTGGTATTCTTTAGTCTTTTCAAGGATCCATCTCACATCCGCAATGATGTCTCTCGTTCCTCGCCCTTTCCTGAACCCTCCTTGCACTTCAGGTAGTTCTTGTTCCAGGTATGGTTGTAGTCTCTTTTGAATAATCTTCAGTAGAATCTTGCTGGCATGTGGGATCAGAGCGATTGTTCGATAATTTCCACAGTCAGTTGGATCACCTTTCTTTAGTATTGGTATAAACACAGATCTTTTCCAGTCAGTTGGCCATGATGTTGTCTTCCATATTTCTTGGCAGAGCCTTGTAAGTATGGTAACAGCTGCATCAGATTGCTGCAATACTTCTATAGGAATGCTATCAATGCCTGGTGCTTTGTTCTTTGATAAGGCTTTCAATGCTGCTTCAACTTCTTCTTTCATCACCAATGGTTCCCGATCATAAGGTACAGGTTGAAACGGCTGTTGGTCCGCTTGATCTTTATCATATAAAAACTCTGTATATTCCTTCCACCTTTTCTTGATCTTCTCAGCATCATTCAACATAGAACCTTGAGCATCTTGTAACATTCCAATTCGAGGCTGGAACTTTAACTCTCGTAGCTTCAGGAAAGCCGATCTTGTTCTTCCTCTAATAGTTTCTGCTTCTATTTCCTTGCAAGTGTCATTGTAGTACTTTTCCTTGTCCTGTCTTGCTGCACGTTGGAAATCTCTGTTGAGTTCTGCGATTGTCTTTCTTTCTCCTCTGGCTTTAGCTTCTCTGCGTTTCTGGGCAATTTTCAGAGTTTCTTCCGTAATCCATTTTGGCCGTTTTTGCTTTTTCACCTTTTGTAGAGACTTCTCATTTTCTTCCAACACAACCTTCTTAATGTCATTCCATAACTCTTCCGGAGCTCTGTCATTTGTATCTAAAGCAGCAAATCGATTTTGCAGGCAGTCTTTAAATTCCAGTGGTATATTCTCAAGGTCATATTTTGCTGCATTCATGAGTGGTTTGCTCTTTTTCAACTTTAGCTTGAGTTTGCATACTAATAGTTGATGATCTGTACCACAGTCAGCTCCAGGTTTTGTCTTTGTTGATATTATAGAGCTTTTCCATCGTTGACTTCCACAGATGTAGTCAATTTGATTTTTATACAATCCATTGGGTGAAGTCCATGTGTACAGTTGCCGCTTGTGTTGCTGGAAGAAGGTGTTTGAGATGAATAGATCATTGGTCTTGCAGAATTCTATCAGTCTTTCTCCAGCTTCATTTCCATTGCCAAGTCCATATTTTCCAACTACTTTGCCTTCTTCTTTGTTGCCAGCTTTTGCATTCCAGTCACCCATGACTATCAGGATATCCTGTTTGCATGTTCTGTCAATTTCAGCTTGTACTTGTTCATAGAACTCTTCAATTTCATTCTCTTCTGCAGCTGTTGTTGGGGCATATACTTGAATTATAGTTGTGTTGATAGGCAATCCTCGTAGACGAATAGAGATTAGGCGTTCGCTGACTGCATTGTATTTCATTACAGTTCTTGCAAGTTTCTTCTTTATTATAAATGCAACACCATTTCTTCTTTGTCTTTCATTTCCAGCATAGTAGACCATGTGATCATCTGATGGAAAGTGCCCGATGCCAGTCCATTTCAGTTCGCTGGCACCCAACAGATCAAGTTGTACACGTTCCATTTTATTCTTGACCACCTCCAACTTCTCTTGGTTCATGCTTCGTACGTTCCATGTTCCAATGTGTAAGACATCTTTACAACTTCTGACTCTCATTTCATGTGCAGCTACATCAGCAGTCAGACTTCCCGAGGGCTTTGATCCAACCACATCATAAATGCTGGCTTTACTCTGAAAAGTCTTCAGCTCTTCCCCAGTAGCTAGTTGAGTGCCTTCCGACCTAGGGGTCTCATCTTCCAGCACCATAGCACAATTTGTGGTGTTGTAACTATCCATTGGGTTTTCATGGCAAGATACAGAAGTAGATTGCCGGGCCTTTCTTCCGCACAGTTTAAGTTTGGTGGTGTTGCCGTTGTCACAAAAATGTGATCCTCCGCCGTCAACACTATCCCATTCTGCTGCTGCCCAGATGGGTGGTTTGTCTTGGTCTGGCACCTCAGCTGAGACCTGTCCATCTTGGGAGACCCTGCCAGTAGTTAAACTACCGATAGTTTAGCTCTCAGCATCACTGATGCACACAAGCCCTCACAGCACAACAAGCTGCAAACCACTAACAGCCTTCGGTAACAAATTCCAGAGTTTGATTACAAGTTAAGTGAAAAAATATTTTCTCTTATTAGTCTTAAATGGGCTACATTGTAGCTTCATTATGTGTCCCCTAGTGTTTGTTTTTTTGATGGCATAAACAACCAATCTACGTTTAACTGTTCCATTCCATTCAGTAATTTATAGACCTCTATCATATCTCTTTTCCAAGCTGAAAAACCTAACCTTTTAAGCCTTTCTCCGGGAACAAGCAGAAAGTCCGTCTTCACATATTTATTATTATTAGAGTCTCTTTTATACCGCGCTATTCAGCATCAGTGCGGTTTACAATGAACAATAAAATACACATTTCCGATGGTACTTTGTGTTTACAGTTGAACAGGTAATGCAACTTGGATAACAGGTAACTATTTACAATTTAAGACATAATTGGGAACTCTTTTGACTTCAGTCAAGGGGGTTCTGAGAGGCTTGTGAGGATGGTGCAGCGTCCACATTGGCTTCTGGGTAAAACTGGAGGAAGAGGTGAAGTTTTAAGGCCTTTCTGAACTGAAATAAGTCCTGGATTGATCGGATGCCGAGAGGGAGGCTGTTCCAGTACCTTGGTGCGCAGAAATTGTAGGCCCTGCCTACTGTTGCCTTGGTGCATTGTGTTATTAGTTTTGGGACTACCAGGGTGTTAAGTGTTACTGACCTTCTGTCCCTATTGAGAGGAGTTGTCTGGATTAGTTCAGTCAATGATGCCGACGAAAGCCCTTTAATAACCTTGAATGTAAGTAGTAAGGTCTTGTAAGTGATTCTACCTTGTATTGGGAGCCAGTGGAAATGTTTTAGAATGGGTGTGACATGGTCTTTCCTAGAAGCGCCATGTAGAACTCTTGCTGCGGCATTCATTGCAAGTTGAAGTGGATTTAAGGTGGCTTGAGGAAGACCTTGCAGGATTGAATTTGCATAATCAAAATGCGGTATGATTAGTGCCTGATAGATGGTTCTGAAATCGTCAGGTGCAAGCAGGGATCTTAGATGTCTAAGGGATCGGATTTTATGGTATACCGCTCTTACAATGTTTCCTATGTGCGCCTTCATATCCAAGTGCTGGTCTAAGGTCACGCCTAGGTATCTGATAGTGGGCTTGGTCTGGAGATCTGCATCCTTCACTTTTATGAAAGACGGAGCAGTGAAGTTTCGATTTCTTGTAATAAATAAAACCTCCGTTTTCTTGTGTTGGATCCTAAGGTTTTGGGATTGCAGCCAGTTAGAAACTTCATTTATGCAGTTTGTTATAGGTGTGAGGTTGGGTTTCTCTGTTGCAAAAGGCATGTATAACAGCACGTCATCAGTGTAAATAAGGCAGTTAACACTGAAGGACCGGATCAGGTTGCAGATAGGCTGCATGTATATATTGAACATCAGGGCGGAGAGGGAGGACCCTTGTGGAACACCTTGTTTTTGGTGGAACGGATCAGATGATGTATTGCTGGATCGTACCTGCTGCCATCTATCAGAAAGGTAGGACATATACCACTCAAGTGCTTTATCGGTGATTCCCTTCTCCTTGAGTCGTTCAAGGAGGCACTCATGGCTAAGGGAGTCAAACGCTGCTGCAATGTCTAGGAAGACAAGGACGAACCCTTGGCGGATGTTGTCAATGCCTGTTATTATGCTACTGAAGAGTGTGGTGAGAAGTGTTTCAACACCATGAGCTTCTCTAAAACCGTGCTGGCATGGGTCCAGTGGTGCGTTGGTATCAATATGATCTTGGATTTGTCTTTGAACTTCCTTTTCCATTATTTTTGCCAGAAACGGTATACTTGATATCGGTCTATATGATTCAGGCTTCTGAGGGTTGAGCTTGTTGTTTTTTAGTAAGGGTCTTATAGATGTGCGCTTGAGGATACGTGGGAAAGCTCCTGTAGTGAAAGATTGTTACATGAGTTTAGATATGAAGGGACTGATATGATATGGGTGACATCTCCACCGACTGAGCCCTCGCAAGAAGCATCTTCCCAGCTTTCAAAGAAAGCCTTTGGGAGATGCCACCACGCATGCGTAGTCCCCTTCCCACTCAAGGATGCCATCTTACTCCATCTCCTTTTTTATGCAGAGCCCTTCAGACGTCTGTCTGCTTTCTCCCGGAAAAAGTTGATTTTTTTTCTACCTGTTTCATATACTTCTCTCCAGTTGTGCACCGGTACTCTTCCCGCTACCTGAGCCCACTGTTCCGACATAGAGTCTCTGGTCCATATCCTGGTTTTTTTCCCTTTGGCGCCTTTGTGTCCTTTTTCCATCTGGCAGCACCGCGGATCTTTGACCTCGCTACCAGTGGCTTCAAGAAATGTGATCGGTGTATAAAAATAATGTCCTTTATTGATATATACAACTGCTGCCTCGGGCCAAACCATGACCCAAGGGGCTGTGGTCTTTGTAAAAAGCTGTCTACCAAGGCCCTTAAGAGCTGTCAGCAGCAACACGATAAGTTTTGTGTTTTTGTTTTTTATGGGTGGGTTTTCCCATTGTCCCCAGCACTTCAGAAGGCTAAAGCCCCATCTGAAGACTCGGACTCCCGTGGTGCCCCTGTGGACCCCGGTCAGAAAGGGGTCTCCCTCAAGGGAACATAAGAAGAAACCGTAAAGGCCAGGTTAGCCTCGAGCCAGGTCCTGCAGTCCATGCCACTCGTCCGAGGGCTTGGAACGGGAGCGGCCTACCAAGATCGCTCAGAAGGAATCACCTGAAGATCGGCCCCAGACACCTGAGACCACTCATTGAGGACTTCCCTTCAAGAGAACCAGTGCTGGGCTCGAGTTCCTCTGTGCCCACGCCTAGAGCTATGGAGCCATCTGGACTGAAGACCAGATTGGCAGCTCTGGAGTGCAGCCTGTCTGCCTTCATGGACCAGCAGCAGGCGTTGATGTCTGGCATGACCAGTTCCTCCGCCCAGACCACTGGGCCCTCAATGTCGAGGACATCCCCAGAGGCCGAGCTGATCCTTGAGGCCATACGGCCCCGAGTCGATCCTCTGCCAAGGTCTCATTCTGGGTCCCATTCTACGGGGCCAAGGTCTTTCCTGGATAGCATGCACAACACCAGCCATGGGGCCTCTGAGGTGTTCAGGCAGGGCTTGGGCCCGGGCCTGGGCCTGGAAATTCTGGACTGGCCCTCTCCTCAAGCCTTCCACTGACAGCTCGGAATGGGAGACAGAGGACGAGGAGTCTCCCGACACCTGTTGCCACCATGACATTCCCCTCAGAATCTTGGCGGCCTCATGGTATTTGACTTAGTGCGGGACATGTCAAAGGCACTAGCGGTCCCAACAGAATTGGAGGATGACCCTCGGATGGAGGAACTAGAAATCCTCCAATATGAGACCCCACCGAGGGAATCATTGATTGTACCCATTCCACCCATCCTGGAATGGCTAATGCTCTGTATGTGGGAAACACCATTATCGGTGCTTGTCGTGAGCAAGCGGCTCAACTCATATCGGGTTCGCTGGAGTCTGGGCTTCCAAAAGGCACAACTATGGCATAACTCCATGGTGGTGGAGTCGGCCCTGCGTCAGCTGAAGAGCCAGAAGACACACTCCTTGGTGCCCCTGGGTAGGGAGGCCCGCAACTTGGATGCCCTCAGCAGAAAGTGCTACCAGAGCTTGATGCTCATTGGCCGGATCCAGGATTACCAGTTGTACATGGGCATGTACCTGAGAGACCTGGGGAAGGAGCTCACTGGGCTCTCAGCTGGTCTGTCCAAGGTACCTCTGCAGCAGTTCAGGAACCTGTCCAGAGCCGTTTTTAAGTGCTCCAAGTTCATGGCTTGGGCAGCCTACAACAGCTTCGAGTCAGTGGCTAGAGTAGCTGTGGTGGGCTTTGATGCCCGGTGCCAAGCCTGGCTTTAGTCTTCCGACCTTGAGCAATGGGTTCAGAACAAATTGGTTGATGTCCCATGCCAAGGAAAGAACTTCTTTGACAAACCCATGACTGAGAAGGCTGCCAAGTTGGAGACCGAACTCATGACGAGGACCAGGCTCTCAAAGACCACTACCCTTCCCCGACGGAAGGGCTCGGGTTAAAAGTCCTTTCACCCGAGGAAAGGGGTTGCTTACAAAAACTACCCACAATTTCCAAGCCTCCCAGGCAGGGTCAGCAGGCTAAGGGACAGGGGCATGGCCCTCATAAGCAGAAGGCTCCCAAGCGCTGGCTCTGGCCCAGCATGGGCAGAGCTTTTGACTCCTTTGGCATAGCCTCTCTACCCCAAGGAGGATAGCAGCCCACAGAGGAAAGTCTGATCCACTATGCCCACAGGTGGCCAACCATCACTACCAATTCCTGAGCACTCCAGGTGGTCAGAGAGGGCTGCCACCTGGCACAAACACCTCCTCCTTTCTTCCTGGGAGAGTCTCCCGGGTCTCCCCTTCACTGGGATCTCCTACTGCAGGAACTCAAGGTCTTCTTGAGGACAAGGCAGTGGAACCAGTACCTCCAACATCTCAGGGGCAAGGGGTTCTACTCCAGGTATTTCCTTGTGCCAAAAAGGACAGGGCCTACAGCCCATCCTAGATCTGTGAAACCTGAACAAGTTTCTGGTGAGGGAGAAGTTCAAGATGCTGTCCCTTGTAACATTGCTGCCTTACCTCCAGCAGGGAGACTAACTATGCTCCTTGGATCTGAAGGATGCTTAAACCCACATCCTCATTCACCCCAGCCATTGACAGTATCTTCGCTTCATGGTCAGGGGAGATCACTACCAATACAGGGTACTACCCTTCGGTCTGGTGTCCGCCCCTAGGGTCTTCACCAAATGCCTGGCAGTAGTGGCCGCCTACTTCCATCTTCGTCTTCCCCTATCTGAATGACTGGCTTATAAAAGGAGGCATGGCTGCCGATATGCAGCAAGCTACAGCACGCACTATCCACATCCTGCAACATCTGTGGTTCGTGATAAACCACCCCAAGTCCCATCTCCTCCCAACACAATGTCTGGAGTTCATAGAGGCAAAACTGGACACTGTTCAGGCAAGGGCCTTCTTCCCTCTGGATTGGGCCGGCCATCTCAGAAAATTGGCCGCAGATGTACAACACCGTCACTCTGTCGGCTCGGCTTCTGTTGCTCCTACTCGGCCACATGGCCTCCACGGTCCATGTCACCCCAGATGCCCATCTGCACATGAGGGTTGCCCAGTGGTGCCTTTGAGACCAGTAGACACAGGCCACAGGCTACCTCCAAGACAGTCTCTGTGACCCACCAGTTGGTGGACTCCCTGACGTGGTGACAAAATCTGCAACACCTCCAGGCAGGGTTGCACTTCCAAACCCTGTCCTCTAAGGTTCCTCCCAACGGACACCTTCCTACTGAGATAGGGAGCCCACTGCGAGGAAATTCACATCCAAGGCAACTGGTCACAGGCTGAGGGCAATCAGCAAATCAACCTACTGGAGCTTCTGGCAATATATCTAGCCCTCCAAGCCCTCCGCCACTGTCTGAGGCACCAGCCGGTACTGATCCAAATGGACAACCAAGTGGGGGTGATCTACATGAACAAGCAAGAGGGCACGGGATCTCGCACCCTCTGCCGCAAGGTGATGACACTCTGCTCCTACGCAATCAGTCAAGGAATGCTCCTGCGGGCAGTATACCTACCGAGCCAGGACAATGCCCTGATGGACAAACCGAACAGGGTCCCCCACAGCCAGCTCTTCTGGCTCTGGGGGACCCTGCAGGTGGACCTTTTCACCAGCACAAACAACTACCAGTTGCCCTGCTTCTGTTCCTGTCAGCCCCACCTGGACCAGGTAACAGCAGATACGTCCCTCATCCTGTGGTCAGAAAGCCTCATGTACGCATTCCCGCCCACAGCATTGATTGCCAAGACCCTCTTCAAGGCTCTTTCTGACAGTGTCACTGATCCTGGTGGCTAATTCAGATTCTTTCCTATACCATTTATCAATGTTCCCACATGCTGCACGAGAGTCCTCTGCCCACAATGCTGCCGGCAAGGGGAGATGCTGCAATGTCACGTTTTTTGTCACGGAGAGCAAGCGCTGAAAGTGTGACATTGTAAGTACTTCCCTGTACCCTCAGCAGCACCATGGGCAAAGGATTCCTGTCAGATTCACGGGAACATGGCTGTTGGTACAAAAATAACATCACTCATAGAATATGACAAAGGATAAAGACCGCCAAGTCTATCTAATCTGCTCATTAGATATTTGGACTTTAAGAAAGCCTTTGACAAGGTCCCTCATCAGAGACTTTTGGCAAAACTAAAGAGTCATGGGAGGTCTTCCGGTTTAGCCACGGAGGCGGTGAGATGTGAGTAGGAGAGCTCCCTGACCCGCACTCCTATAAAATCGGTAGGAGAGGTTCCTTCCTGGCCCCCTTGTATGCTAAAAAATGCCTAAGGTGGTGAAGCTTAAGCCGGGCTCCACAATTAAAGAATTGTATGCGGCAAAGGGGAGGAGGAAAGAAAGTGGCGGCGAATGTGGGTGCGCAGTCGGCGCCGGTGTCCCCGAGCAGCTCTGAGGGGGCTGGTGGGGAGGAGGGCGAAGAAATGCAGCAAGCAGATTTGGCGGCGATTCTCCGAGAAATCCGGGAATCGAAGGAGGAGATTGTGGATAGTGTGTGTGGCCGGTTGGAGGAAAAATTTGCAACAATCGGGCAGCGTCTGGAGGAAGTTGAGGGCAGAGTGAGTCAGACTGAGGATGCCCAGGCCTCGATGGTACGCGTGGTGAGCTCGCTGCAACAGCAACTAAGCTGGCTGCATGCAAAAACGGAGGATATGGAGAACAGGGATCGACGCTCCAACTTGAGAATCTTCGGAGTCCCGGAGGGGGCGGAAGGAGACGATGTGATTTCTTTTGTGAAAGATATGTTAACCACCTGTTTCCCAGACCCTCCTTCGACGCCGCAGTTTGAAATTGAAAGGGCCCACAGAGAGTTGCAGCCTAGGCCGGAGAAGGGAGTGAACCTGCGTGCTAGCGTGCTATAATAGTTAAAATGCGGTTCCAGGACTGTGAACATGTAATAAGAGCGGTGAGGAGAACTAAGAGCATACAGTACAAAGCCTGGACTGTGTATATATTCCCAGACTTGGCCTCCGAGACAGTGAAGAGGCGGGAGGATCTGTTGAGGCTGAGAGACCAGTTGGCGAAAAAGGGGGTACAGATTGCGATATGGTACCCGGCCAGGATCACGATGCTGGTGAATGGATTGAGAAAGTTCTTTGCCTCCAAAGAGTTGCTGGACAAGTATCTTAAGACCCAGAAGAGTTCGCCTAGGGAGAGGACGGAACGCTTGAATGGAGAGGGGAGCCAGCATCCGGTGATCGGAGAAGACGGTGGGAGGCAGAGCCCCGGAGAGTGAACGAGGAGACATGAACTGTATTGGACTGTTACAGGGGAGGGGGTTGGAGGCTAGGTATGTGGGGATCATTTGATATGCTTGATATGTTTTTTGTAAGTGACATGGGGGGCATGCTGGGTATATCTTTGTGAAGTAGAGGAAGTGGAGGGGGGGTCGGGTGGGAAGGGGGAAGACAAGAGGGAGAAGGGTGCAGGGGGAGGGGGGCTGCTGGAGTGGGAAGGAGAGGGGCTAATGGAGGTCCGTAAACAACAAAAGTGTGAAGGGCGGGGGGTGAACGAACAGTCTGGTGGGATAGGGTTGGTGCAAATTGTGTGTGCTGAGGGGGTGCTGGTGCTGATGCCGTCCCTGGGGGTTGGGAGCAGGGAGGGGGGGGGGTGGATGGAAGTTAGAGATATCTTCGATGGGGGGACATAAAATTGCAACATATAACGTACGGGGGATCAATAGCCCTATCAAGCGGAAGAGGATTCTTGTGCAGCTGACCAAGAATAAGATTGAGGTAGCCATGTTGCAGGAGACTCACTTAATTGAGGAGGAGCAGGCAAAATTAAAGGCCCAGGGGTTTGAGCAACTGTTTGGGGCACCGTACAACTCTAAAAAGAGGGGGGTGGTGATCCTGGTGCACAAGAGGCTGAAGTTTGTGCCCTATAAATCGGGAGGGGACACGATAGGGAGGGTAATCTGGGTGGTGGGAAGGGTGGACCAGAAGGAAGTGTCCTTTCTGAATCTGTATGCACCCAATGGGCCGAAGGGGTCTTTTTTTAGGAAGGCACTGCAGGATTTTGAAAAGCATGCTCGGGGGGAGTGGATTATCGGAGGGGATATGAATTGTGTGACGGGCCCGGAGGACAGGTCCAATTATCAGAGGGAGAAGCACCGACGGGAGGGGAGGGAGCTGAGGAAGTGCATGGAGGCATGGGGGTTGGTGGATATTTGGCGGTGGGAGAACCCTGGGGAGAGGGGATATACATGTTACACACCCAGACTAGGGAGCTATTGAAGGATTGACCTGCTCTTCGGGAGGAAGGGACAGTTGGGGGCCCTCGTGAATGTGCAACTACATCCAGTGCTGATCTCGGACCATGGGATGGTTACAGGGGAATGGAAGCCCGGAGGGGGAGAGGAAGGGGGCAGAAGGGAGCGTGGAGGGGGAATATAGCCTTGATTCAGTCGGAGGAGGGGAAAGTGAGGCTTAAGAAGGCCTGGAGGGAGTTTCTGGAGTGGAATGACAATGGGGAGGTATCGGATGCCACGGTCTGGGATAGTGGGAAGGCATACATGAGAGGGATTATTATGCAGATGGGGAGTCAGGGGAAGCGAGAGAGGGAGGAACAGAGACGGGAGATGATGAGGGAGTTGGAAGAGGCGCAAGGGGAACATAGTAGGACTGGCTCCAAAGCAGCTCGAGTACGGGCAGCTATGCTCAGGGTGAGAGTAAACAGGCTGGATTTGGAGGAGCTGGATAAGCTGATGCGGGCGTCCAAGAGAAATTTTATGGAAGGAGGGAACAAGGCAGGGAAGCTGCTTGCACGGCAGCTCAAACAACGGCGGGAAAGTAGGAATGAGGGAGGGGAAAGGGTGGCGGATAACCAGGGGATTTGCAGGGCCTTTCGGAGGTTTTATGAGAAGCTATACACGGGGCAGGAAGAGGCCTGTCGGGAGAAAATAGCGGAATACTTAGAAGGGGTGAACCTTCCGAGGGTTAGTAAGGATCAGGCAAGCTGGCTTGGGCGGCCTATTGAGGAGGGGGAGGTCCTGAGGGAAATTCGGTGGCTCCCCAGGGGGAAAGCGGCAGGGGAGGACGGGTATCCAGCAGAGTATTTCCACGTGATGAGGGAAGAGGTGGCGCCGTTCCTAGCCAGGCTGTTCACCGGGTTTCTGAGGGGGGGGATGCTTCCGGGGACGATGTCACAGGCAAATGTGGTGGTCCTTCCTAAGGAAGGTAGAGACCCGGATAGATGTGAAAATTACAGACCCATCGTGCTGATTAACTGTGATGTGAAATTATATGCGAGGGTGTTGGCAAGTAGGCTGGAGGGGATCCTTCTGGACTTGATTCATCCTGACCAAACCGGCTTTATAAGGGGGCAAGTAATAACGGATAATGTACGATGGGCGGTGGGGCTTCTCCACTATGTGAAAGAGGCACAAATACCAGCAGTGTGTGTTGCCTTGGACGCTGAGAAGGCTTTTTATAGGGTGGAGTGGGAGTTTTTGTTTGCTATGATGGACAAGATGGGGCTGGGTGAGAGCTTTGTGCAGGGGGTAAGGGCCCTTTATAGGCACCCGGTGGCCAGGATATTGGTGAATGGGCAGTGCTCGGAGTGGTTTGACCTGCAGAGGGGGACGCGGCAGGGCTGCCCCCTTTCCCCCTTATTATTTGCAATAGCGATTGAGGCGCTGGCTGTTCGAATATGGGCCAGAAAGGAAATTAAACCGGTTCAGGTAGGGCAGGGGGGAGCATAAGATTCTGTTGTATGCTGACGATACATTAGTATTCATGACGGACCCGGTAAACTCCCTCCTGGCGTTGGTGGAAGAGCTGGAGGGTTTCGTGGGGGTGTCGGGTTTCAAGGTGAACATGGCCAAGACGGAGGCCATGGCTGTGGGTGGGGTCAGGAGGGAGGCCATGGTGAACTTTCCATTTAAGTGGGCTCCAGGGAGTATTAAGTACTTGGGGGTCTGGATATCGGAGGACCCCGGGAGGCTATACGAGCTTAATTATAAGACGTTAGGGGAGAAGGTCAGCAAACTATTGGAAAGTTGGAAGTCCCTGCAGTTGAGTTGGGTGGGCCGGATAGAGGCCATTAAGATGAGTGTGTTACCAAAGTTCTTGTTCATTTTCGCGCAGATGCCTGTTGTGATCCCCGGGGGGGGGGTATTTCGGAGATGGGAGGAGAAGCTGCGGAGATTTGTATGGGGGGGGGAGGAAGGCCAAGATTAAGGCAAGCCAGCTTCAGCTGGCTAAGGACAGGGGGGCTTCGGTTGCCCTCCCTGAGGTGGTACTACCAGGCGTGTATCATTAGGGCCTGGAGGGATCACTATCGTAGAGGTAGAGAGGCGGCTTGGGTGGACCTGGAAAGGACGTTAATGGGGGCCCTGTCATTGGCTCAGTGGCTGGGGGAAAAGGGGAGAGAGCACCCGTTTTTGGGGGCCATGTGGAGGGTTTACCAGCGGGGGGAGGGCAGGAGATGGTTTCTCAGCCTGGTGTCGGCATGGACCAGGGTGCGAGACTTCTTTCCCTTTGGGGGGTCGGATTGGCTTCAGGGGAGGATAGAAAAGTTTGGAGACTGTATGGAGCACAGAGGGGTGTGTACTCAAAGTGAGCTGGAGAAGAGAACACAGAAGAAAATACCCTTTTATCAGTACTTTCAAATTCGGCATTTTATCAACACGGGGGAGAACCGGAGGTTGATCAGCCGGCCCAGCACAATGATGGAGGTAGCGGTGTTCCAGGGGAATAAGGATAAGGGGATTATTTCTAAGATATACAGGGTACTGTTGAATGAGGCAGAGGATAGAGAAGGGGCAGGGTCGTAGAGAGAGGTGGCATAAGTGGGTGGAGGTAGAGTGGGATGAGGGTCAGTGGCAGAAGATATATGTGGCTATTTACAAGACCACGGCGGTTACTTCTTGGAGGCAAACACAACTGCAAATAGTACATGGGGCATATGCTCACCGAGCAGGCTGGCTTGGGTAGGGGGCAGAGGTCAGCGATGTGCTGGAGAGGATGTGGGGAAAAGGGAGACTTTTTGCACATGTGGTGGGGTTGCCGGGTCATACAGCGGTTCTGGAGGATGGTGCAGAAGGGGGTGGCAAGGGGGGATGGGGAAGGGAAGGAGGGAGGGGATTGGGTGGTAGTAGGGGGGCCGAGGGACTGGGATTTGGGGGGAGGAGAAAGGGAGGCAGTGGGTAGGTGGGAGAGGAGGCGGGAGGAGAAGCTCAAGTTAGCAGCGCGTGTAGCGATAGCATGGAGATGGAAGACGGGGGGGGGGGGGACCCACTGTGGAGGATTGGCACAGGAAAATTGAGGCAGCGATCCAGTTTGACCAGCTGACATATAGATTGAGGGGTAGGGAGTGGGAATTCCATAAGATATGGGACCCATACTTGAAGGGGCAGGGAGGAGGGGGTATAGAAGGCAATGGCTGACCCGGGGGGGGGGGGAGGGGGAGAAGCACTGGCACTCAGCACACGGCAAAAGGTTCTAATTGTTCTTAAATTTTTAATTGTTCTTATGGTTAAGTTTTTTTTATGATTTCGGTTTTAAGTTTGTATCTGGCTGCTGCAGGTGGACAAGCCTACAAAGTGTGTTATATGTGGGTGGTTGCAGGGTGGGGCAAGAGAGAGATGAAAGTGGAGTTGAAGGGGAGATATGTACCTGCTGGCACTGTTGGCTGTTAACCTGTCTATCACATGTTTAATAAAACAAAGTTAAAAAAAAAAAGTCATGGGATAGGAGGCAGTGTACTACTGTGGATCAGGAACTGGTTAAAAGAAAGCAGAGGGTTGGGCTAAATGGCCAATTTTCCCAATAGAGAAAGGTAAATAGTGGTGTATCCCAGGGATCTGTGCTGGGTCCGCTGCTTTTTGACATATATTCATAAATGACCTGGAAAAGAGAATAACGAGTGAGGTTATCAAATTTGCAGATGACACAAAACTATTTAAAGTTGTTAAAACCCAGGAGGATTGTGGAAGGTTGCAGGAGAATCTTGATAAATTGGAGGACTGGGCATCCAAATTGCAGATGAAATTTAATGTGGACAAGTGCAAAGTTATGCACCTAGGGAAGAACAACCCAGACTGTGGTTGCACAATGCAGGGTTCCACATTAGGAACCACCACCCAGGAAAAAGATTTAGGCGTCATTGTGGATACCATGTTAAAACCCTCGGCCTAGTGTGCAGTGGCGGCCAAGAGAGCAAATAGAATGCTAGGTATGATAAGGAAAGGAATGGAAAATAAAACAAGATATTATAATGCCTCTGTATCGTTCCATGGTGAGACCGCACCTTGAATATTGTGTGCAATTTTGGTCGCCGTATCTTATTTTATTTATTTAACACTCATTTATATACCGCATCTTCCAGTGATCAGTTGCGGTGTACAATTAACAACAGTTAACAAAGCAGAGTTTGTTTTACATAGAACATTATAACTTTTTACATAGAACATCTTAAAAAGGATATAGCGATTTTAGAAAAGGTTCAGAGAAGAGCCACCAAAATGGTAAAGGGGATGGAAGGATACTCCTATGAAGAAAGGCTTAAAAGGTTAGGGCTCTTTAACCTGGAAAAGAGACGGCTGAGGGGAGATATGATAGAAGTCTATAAATTAATGAACGGAGTGGAACGGGTAAACGTAGATCGATTGTTTACCTTATCAGAATATAGAAAGACTAGGGGACATGCAATGAAGCTTATAGCCAGCACCCACTCCCTAACCTTGAGGGTTTGGGGAGGGGTGTGCCTTGAGGTTAAGTTATAGTTGTGAAGGTCGAATGACAAGGCAGGTATAAAGAATATTTTTTTACATAAGGATTTATTTCTCCCGCTCCTTGGTGGAATGGAACAGGCGTAAAGGAATATACTTTTGTAGCCAAAACAAGAACAAAAGGAAAACAGGCTTTTTCCAATACTGTGTTCAAAACTGTCCTTTAACACAGGAGTTCACATTCCTGTCATGTGAGCTTTACTTGAAATCACTTAAACAAAGAGCAAACAATAAAGTTCATGCACTGTAACTAAGTTATGCTTCAGCTTATTCTTATCTCTTCATAAGCTCTTCAGGTAAGGAACTTAAACAGCATGCATTTCAGCACATTATAATGAATGACCACACAAGCTTTGCTTGACTATTCTTTGTCTATGAGACAGGTTGAGCAGTCCATTGGCTGATTCAAATCCACCTTTGGTAAGGGAAGAACCAATGGCACTTGTGCTTCTGGGATCTGTACTGATTCAACTACTTTCTGTCCAGGAATAGTTCGTTTCTCTAGGAAATCTTTAAACTCTTTCAGGAGTGCTTCAGCCTGCTTACTATATGGGCTAGGCGGGGAATTAGCTCCTTCCTGGGGTGAGTGATAGCTTGTGGGTTTTGCTTCAGGCAAACAAACAATGCCGTCTCTCTTACTATGCTCATTCACTGCACTGGCGTTACCCCTCCCCCACTTGTCTCTGTCAGCAAGTGCTGGGTAAGTCAGTTCATTTGCAGGTGAAGGATTTTTAGACAGCAATTCAAACTTAGAACCTCCTAAAGCCTTCTGGCATATATCTCTAGCAAATATATCTACTACGTCCTTGTAGCTAGCTTGCTTGCTAACTCTGTCAGCAGTTTGATGAGGAAAGCTGGGTTTATCTGAATGAGCTTCTGGTTGTAGCCAACTGCTTTCATAAAACCTGGGCTTGTCCTGGGTTTTAAAATAAGCACTCACACAGTCTGGCTTCTCATAAAAGCTGTTATCAGAATTAAAGACACCCTGTACCTTGTGTTGAGGAATGCCTGAATGTTCTTTAGCAGTCTGCCATTCTTTCCACGGGTCAGCTCTCTGTTCCAAAAGCATAGGCTTTACCCCAGGGTCTCTCAGTGCCTCACCCTTCTCTTGCTCCCAAAAGGTTCTTCCATGCACTGAGTCTCCCTGGTACCTGCTTCTTGGCTTGGCAAGTGTTCTCCTGGAATTGCAGCCGGGGAGCGTTTCTCCTTCAAAGTCAAAGGCTCTGGCATCCAAGGCTACTCCCTGCCTTCCAGGTAGCTTCCTTTGTCTTTGCTCTGCTCTTTCTCTAAAGCACACATCTGCTTCTTCTGTTTCTTGTATTTCCTTCCACCTCCTCGGTTGCTTCTCTCTCTCGTTCCTGTTCCCTTTCTCATTCTGTCTTCCTTCTTCCTTCTTCCTGTTTAACAAGCTGCCTCTGCTCTGGGGAACCCGCCTCCTGCTAGGGCGTGCCCAATCAGCAACTCTGCTTCTCCCCTCCCCCGAGGTGAGCTGTGTTAGCTGATTAGCCATGTGCATCTTGTGCTGAGAAGGGAAAATCTTGCATTTAGCTGCAGTACCCGGACCTTCCACCGGGTCACCATCTGTTTCTATAGCTTCTGGCACTGCTACAGCGTCACAAGCTACAGGGTAAATTATTTAAGACTAATAAGAAATTTTTTTTCACTCAACGTGTAATCAAACTCTGGAATTTGTTACCGGAGGATGTAGTAAAGCTGTTAGTGTAGCTGGGTTTAAAAAAGGTTTGGACAAGTTCCTGGAGGAAAGGTCCATAAACCATTATTAAGAAGAGACCCAAGATATCAATGCTTGACCCAATACAAGCATTGTGGAACCTGTGTCTTTTGGGGAAACTGCTAGGTACGTATGACCTAGATTGGCCACTGTTGGAAACAGGATACTGAGCTTGATGGACCTTGGTCTAACCCAGTATGGCATATCTTATGTTCTCCACGGTGGCCCAGGCATCCGTGGTTCCCGCTACTCCTCCGATTGTCAGTGGAGGCACCGATCCCCCCTGGGGAGGTTCCCAGGGCTCTTGTCTCAAGAAAAGGGTGCTCTCCTGCACCCCAATCTGGGGTCCCTATCACTAACAGCGTGACTGCTGAAAGGGTAACCTTAGCCCCTTTCAATCTCTCAGGGAAGTGGAAGAGATCCTGCTGGCCTCCCGTAAGATCTCCCCCAGGAGGGCTTACGCCTTCAAATGACATATGTTCTCGGTGTGGTGCATGGAGCAACGGGTGAACCCGTTCTCCTGCCCGGTGCAGCTGGTGTTGCAGTACTTTCTTCATCTCTCGCAAGCCGGGCTCAAACCAAACTCCATCAGAGTATATACCAGTGCCCTGGCGGCACACCACCACCCTGTTGAAGGCAAGCCCCTCTCGGCTCAGTTTCTGGTGACCTGCTTTCTGAGGAGAGTCTTGTTGTCAGAACCTCCTGTCTGCCCTCCGGCGACAAGAGTGGGACCTCAATGTAGTGCTGGCACAGCTTTACCCGCCCGCCCTTCTAGCCCCTGGCTACCTGCCACTTGAGGTATCTCTCGTGGAAAGTTGTTCCTAGTGGCGCTTACCTCCACTCGCAGGATTAGCGAGCTCCAAGCCCTGGTGCATACCACAACCAGATTCTACATGAACAGGGTCATGCTACGCACATATCCCAAATTCCTTCCAAAGGTGGTGCCTGTCTTTCACATCAACCAGGAGGTGGTGCTACCCACCTTCTTCCTGAGGCCTCACTCAAGCAGCGTGAAGACCGTCCTTCACACCTTGGACTGTAAGAGGGCCCTATCCTTTTACATTCAACATACCCAGGATTGGCTGGGCAACTCACAGGAGCAGAATCTTGCGGGGGGGGGGGGGGGAAGGGGGTTGAAGTTTTTTGGAAGTCTCGACTTAGCTGGCCTGCTTCTGCCACAGCCGATCCCAACAGAGGAAAAGCAGCAGAACAGGAGGGAGGAATAGCTCGGTGGTTGGAACAGGTTACCTCAGGCTGGAGGGCCAAGGGTTCAATTCCATAGGGACAAGTAACCTCAGGCTGGAGGGACTGGGGTCATTAGTTCCATGGCCACTCCTTGTGGCCTTGGGCAAGCCACTTAACCCTCCATTGCCTCAGATATGCTTAGATTGTGAGCCCTTCGGGGACAAGGGAATAAAAAGTGCCTGTTAGCATATATCTGTAAACCGCTTTGACCCGGTGAAAAGCGGTATATAAGCACAGCTAAATAAATAAACAGAGCTGCACCAAATCATTGATCTTCTGGAGTTTTGGGGTTTTATTTTTTAGCAGTGTGAAGTGGCCGCTGCTGGCATGATTTAAGGCAACTTTTTTGCTGCTCCCCAAAATTTGCTGCCTGAGGCAGCCGCCTCATGATAGAGCCACCTCTGCTGCTACTATATATAGACTGACCTGCTTCTTACTTATATAGGGACTATATACTTTAGAACAGTAGTCCAAGCTTTGATTACCTCTCACTTGGACTACTGTAACAGTCTCTTACAGGGCCTTCCTAAAAAGACACTCCACACACTTCAACTTGCACAAAACGTAAGTGCTAGAATCATCTCCAAAGCAAGCCTTACCGAACACATCACCCCAATACTCTATAACCTCCATTGGCTCCCATTGCTTAAGGAGTAAGATATAAGATGATAGTTACAACATTTAAATTACACAACAGCATCTCCCCCTCCTATCTATCCACCCCGATACATCCACAAGCCGATATTAGCATTAGAAGAAAAAGTACAAAGGATCTCCTAACCATACCCCCCTCAATTAGAAAAACCAAGCAAACTACCAGTAATAGAGCTTTTAGGTACCCAACTCCTGCCCTTTGGAACTCCCTCTCTGCCTCTATCAGATGAATTAAAGATCTACAGATTTTTCACAAAGAATTAAAAACTCTACTTTTCACTGAGTATTATAATTCCGCTGCTTCCACTGTCCCACCTTCCCCTACCTCACACCATGACCTCCCTCCACCACTTGGCAAGAACACACCCTTGTAACCTGTTTTTCTGTCTTTATATCCTGTAAATAGTTCAGACTCAGCTACCTCTGTATAGGTGCTTAGCTGACATGTAAATAGTTGTGGTGTATCATAGTTTTGATATGTTCTCTGTAACCAAATTATTGGAGTTATTGTTCAATGTAAACCACCCCCTGATCGATGGAAGAGGCGGTATATAAAAAAACAATTAAATAAAATATATAAATAATAAAATATATAAATCTCTCACCTTTCTCTTCATATACACAGAAGATTGTGATCTGCCTACCTAGAGCCTACAGAATTTTTAGGGCTGATGAAGGAGGGAAAAATGTTTAAAAATGGAAAAAATAAAGAAAAAGATAAGAAAGAAATTTAATGCAACTAGAACTTCAAAATTACATTTCAAAAATATAATTACAGAATTTCTATGCATTTCCTAAGAGTTTTTTTCTTTGGCTTCTCTTTTCAGCAAAGTCTTTAATAATGTCCTCAAAGTCATTATTTCACCAAAATTCAGCCCTAAATTCACCAGAAGATACTTGGTCCAACCCCAGCACTCTTCCTCTACTTTTCCAGGTCTTCCCCTTCTCCCTCCTACTTATGCACCTCTAGGGATCTACTTCCCAGCCATCCTGCTACTGCTCTTTGAGAAGACTGCTTCATTTTTTGGTGCCCTAAGTAGTTGTCAAATAGAGCACAATTAGATAGACCACAACGCCCCCTGGCAGCCACAAGCAAATCAGCATAGTCAGACAGAACCAGCTGCTAAGATATTTCAGATATGGAGATATAGATTGTCTAAATGTTAGAAACAAACGTATCTATAAATCTGACTAACATGAGTCATTATATAGAAACATAGAAATATGATGACAGAAAAAGACCACATGGCCTATCTAGTCTGTCCTTCCATATCAACTACAACAGTCCCCTTTTTACCTTTAGAGATCCTCTGTGTTTGTCCTATGCTTTTTTGAATTCAGTTACTGTCCTCATCTCTACCACCTCCACTGGGAGACTATTCCACGGATGCACCACTCTTTCCGTAAAGAAATATTTCCGCATATCACTCCTGAATCTATCTCCCTTCACCCTTCACCCTCATCCCATGTCCCCTCATAGCAGAACTTGCTTTCAATTGAAAGAGGCTCTCTCCCTGAACATTTATGCCACGGAGGTATTTAAACATCTCAATCATATCACCTCTATCCCGCCTTTCCTCTAAGGTGTACATATTAAGATCCTTCAGTCTGTCCTCATATGCTTTATAATGAAGACCACTAATCAATTTAGTAGCCACCCTCTGCACTGACTCCATCCTGTTCACATCCTTTTGAAGGTGCGGTCTCCAGAATTGCACACTATACTCCAAATGAGGTTGCACCAAAGACTTATATAGAGGCATTATCACCTCCTTTTTTCTGCTAGCCATTCCTCTCCATATGCACCCAAGCATCCTTCTAGTTCTTGCCGTCGCCTTTTCTACCTGTTTAGCTACTTTGAGATCATCAGACACAACCACGCCTAGGTCCCGCTCTTCTTTAGTGGACAAAAGTACTTCACCCCCTATACTATATTGCTCCCTTGGATTGCTGCAGCCCAAATGCATGACCTTACATTTTTTAACATTAAATTCCAGCTGCCAAATTCTAGACCATTCTTCAAGCTTAGCTAGATCCCTCCTCATGTTATCTACACCTTCCTGGGTGTCTACTCTATTGCAGATTTTGGTATCATCTGCAAAGAGGCAAACCTTACCCAACAGCCCTTCCGCTATATCACTAACAAAGATGTTAAAAAGAATCGGACCAAGGACACATCCCTGGGGCACACCACTGGTAACATCCTTCTCAGAGTGAGCGCCATTTACTTCTACTCTTTGTCGCCTCCCACCCAACCAATTTCTAACCCAAGCAGTAACTTTAGGGTCCATCCCTAGGGTGCTCAGTTTGTTTATAAGTCACCTGTGAGGAACAGTGTTAAAGGCTTTACTGAAATCTAAATACACCATATCTAGGGCTTTCCCTCGGTCCAACTCCCTTGTCACCCAGTCAAAGAAATCAATCAGATTTGTCTGACAAGACCTGCCTCTGGTGAATCCATGCTGCCTCGGATCCTGTAATCCGCTGGACTCCAGAAACCTCACTATTTTCTCTTTCAGCAGCGTTTCCAACAATTTACTCACCACCGAAGTTGAACTAACTGGCTTGTAGTTTTCAACCACATCCTTACTTCCGCTTTTGTGTAAAGGCACTACATGAGCCTCTCTCCAGTCCTTTGGCACCACTTCCGACTCCGAGGCATTGAAAAGGTCAGTCAGTGGAGCTGATGGAATGTCCCCAATTTCCCTTAGTATTCTAGGGTGTATCCCATCCGGTCCCATCGCTTTGTCTACTTTAAGTTGAGCTAGTTTCTCACGAACACAGTCTTCTGAAAATTGTTCAAGATGTCCCTCGCTTCTGTTCCTGTTTGTGGGTGTTTTCTGAGGTCATTCATACAACTGACTGCATGGCTGTTAATAGAGCAAATCTATTGCTTTATTTTGGGATCAAAGGTCCTTTTGGTCTTCAAGTGCTGAGGAAAATTGGTATTTCTCCATTAACAAGCAGAAGACATTACCAGACAGTACTGATCCCCCACCAAAAAAGCCACAATGTAACCATATGATCAGAAAATGAATTTCTCCCTTCTAGCATCTACTAAATAATGCACCCACCCTTCTCATGCTGATCAAAACATGGTATGCAGCAGTACATATTTCCTAGCAAAAGAGGTGCCAGTCTTCATATGCAATCCTAAATCAAGATGACGTCCTACCCCAAGAAATCCACCTTCATTATAAATTGACCAGTGAAACATATATTAGCTATCTAATTTTTTGTCAGATCACCCACTTCGAGAGGAAAACCTCCCTCGTGGTGGGTCCTCCTTTTAATCAAATTTGAAAAAGACCCAAAGGCCTAAAAACAATGTGGAACTGGCCGCATGAATGCATGACACTCCTTTACCTAGCAATCAATAATAAGGGTTTACACCATCCCAAACATATGTTCATGAAAGCACCTTTGCAAAAGAAACTTAGCTTTTTGAAGGGAATACTCTTTCAGATCACCAAACAGGATTTCTCTGTTGATGTAACAGGATTTCTCCATAGCGTCAAAATCAGGATTCAATAACTCCAAGATATAGTAGATCCGCTAGTCGTTCATGCGCAAGATAAATATCGACCAGGTCTTGTGACACCACGTAGTGTTTCAAGCTGAGTAGCTTCTTAGCTCTTCTTCAGGCATATGAACCTCGTCATATATCCAGTTCCAGTTTATATCCTTTGAATGACACTTAGACACCAGGTGAGCTATCAATATAGTCTTCATATGCAGGCATCTTCCATTAATACATGAGGAGCATGAGTCATTTTTAGTACATAAGAACATAAGATATGCCATACTGGGTCAGACCAAGGTCCATCAAGCCCAGTATTCTGTTTCCAACAGTGGCCAATCTAGGTCATATGTACCTAGCAGTTTCCCCAAGGGACACAGGTTCCACAATGCTTGTATTGGTTCAAGCATTGATATCCTGGGTCCCTTCTTAATAATGTTTTATGGACCTTTCCTCCAGGAACTTGTCCAAACCTTTTTTAAACCCAGCTACACTAACAGCCTTTACTACATCCTCCGGTAACAAATTCCAGAGTTTGATTACACGTTGAGTGAAAAAATATTTTCTTTTATTAGTCTTAAATAGTTTACCCTGTAGCTTCATTGCATGTCCCCTAGTCTTTCTATATTCTGATAAGGTAAACAATTGATCTACGTTTACCCGTTCCACCGTATTAAAAGAGGGCTGCTACACAGTACCCTGTCTTGTGCTGCTGAGGTAAGCTATATTCTGATTTGATTTAAATTATAGCTCTTAGCTGCTGCTAGGCTCTAACGTCTTATGAAATTTAAACTACAAGCTCTCTGCTGGGTTCTAAATTTAACCAGAAAGCTCTCTTCTGTGTTTTAAATTTAAGCTAAAAGTACTTTGCTGATGCTAGGCCCTGAGTGACTATTCAATTTAGACTACAAGCTCTCTGCTGGGTTCCAAATGTAACCAGAAAGCTCTCTTCTGTGTTTTAAATTTAAACTAAAAGTACTTTGCTGTTACTAGGCTCTGAGTGACTATTAAATTTAAACTACAAGCTCTCTGCTGGGTTCTAAATTTAACCAGAAAGCTCTCTTCTGTGTTTTAAATTTAAGCTAAAAGTACTTTGCTGATGCTAGGCCCTGAGTGACTATTCAATTTAAACTACAAGCTCTCTGCTGGGTATGAAATATAACCAGAAAGTTCTCCTCTGTGTTTTAAATTTAAACTTAAACTGCTGCTACTAGGCCCTGACTGATTTAACAAAAAATAGTGGGTTCACTGATTAATTAGCTTTAATACAAAGAATTCCTTTTAGAAAATTACCAGAAGTATATACTCACAGTTGCAGATCTCTCTCCAGAAGTAACAGTCCCTTTTTCTAGTCCTTCAAGACTAGACTAGGCAATGAAAAAGGTGCCACTCTTTATTCCTATTTCCAGGTCATTTACAAATATGTTTAAAAGCAGAAGACCCAGCACAGATCCCTGGGGTACTCCATTATTCACCTTTCTCCATTGGAAGACTTGACTATTTAGTCCTACCCTCTGCTTTCTTTTAACCAGTTCCTGATCCACAATAGTACACTGCCTCCAATCCCATGACTTTTTAATTTCGCTAAGAGTCTCTCATGAGGGAATTTGTCAAAGGCTTCCTGAAAATCCAGATACACTGTATCAACTGACTCACCTTTGTCTACCACACAATGGAAAGGGTATGGGATTGGTTGGAGAAATGGCAATGAGGGGAGATTATTAGAAATGTGGAGGGCTAGTAGTAAGGGTGCTGATTATGATTGTAAATGTTATGCTACTATATCTTAACTTTGATTTTGGGTATTAGAGGATAGACAGGACGGGGAGGATACAGTATTGGGCATAGCATGTTGGTTTGAGCAAATATGGTGGTTTTGCTGTATATTTGGAAAATCTAATAACGGTTAAACGAAAAAAACAAACAAAACAGATTAGTAAGACAAGACCTTCCTTGGCTAAAGCCATGTTGGCTGTCTCCTATTAAGCCTTGACTATCAAAATGTTCAATCATTTTGCTCTTTATAATGGTTTCTACCATTTTTTTCCTGGTACTGACATCAAGCTCACCGGTCTGTTTCCCAGGTCACCCCTGGAACAGTTTTTAAAAATTGGCATTACATTGGCCATCCTCCAATCTTCAGGTATTACAGATGATTTTAATGATAGTTCACAGATTAGTAATAGTAGGTCTGCAATCTCATATTTCAGTTCTTTCAACACCTCTGGATGTATTACTATCCGGTCCAAGTGATTTGCTACTCTTCAGTTTATCAAACAGTTGTAATACATCTTCCCGATTTATCGATATTTCATTCAGTTCTTCTGTGGCATCATCTTTAAAGACCATTTCAGTCATGGGTAGCATCTCTACATCTTCCTCAGTAAAGACCGAAGCAAAGAATTCATTTGGTCTCTCCGCTACAGCCTTGTCCCTTCTTAGTGCCCCTTTTACTCCTCTATTATCTAATGGTCCAACTGACTCTCTCATAGTTTTTTTTGCTACGAATGTAGCAAAGATTAGTGATAGCTTATAATTTATTTATTTTATTTATTTTAACAATCGCTTATATACCGCGACCTTCCAAAGATCAGGTGCGGTTTACAGTGAACAAGTTAAGAAACAGTCTAACAATACTGTTTTATACATGAAACTTCTGTGAACTATTTACAGGAAACAGTGTAACAATACTGTTTTTTAATCATAAGGAGAGAAACTTAGCTGACTCGCTAGTGTCCTCTTTTCTACCAGATGTTACCAATACTTCGACATAAACATTTGGGCACTTTAAATGTGGAAAATGTTCCATATGCCCTCATGCTATTGTTGTGGATACTTTCCAGCATCCAAGTACGAATAAACAATACAGATTGTATCTGAGGTTGGACTGCCAGTCTACGCATGTCTTCTATGTGATTATTTGTCCCTGCTATCTTCTTTATATTGGCAAGACCATACGGGGCAATTAAAATTTGTATACAGGAACATAAAAGCTGTATCAGACGTAATATACTGTCAGCACCTTTGGTTGAACACTGAAATACAACCAATCCCTCTTTGAGGGATTTAAAGTTTTTTGTTATCAAAAGGATACACTTCCCTCTGCATGGTGGAAATATTGATAAGATTTTCGTGAATGAAGAGCAGCGATATATTTTTGAATTAGATACTGTATCTCCAAAGGAGTTGACTAAAATCGAGTATCAGGTGTTTCTGTAGGGGTTTTTTTCTTCTTTTCGTCCCCTCCCCCTTCCTCCCCCCCCTCCCCTTTTTCATTGAGCTACAGGTTTTTAATTTGGGAAGATTGCTCATTATCACATTTTTTATTATGTCCTTGTTTCTAGAGTTTGTCCAGTATAGACATTATATAAGTCCCTTACTCTGCCTTTGTCTCAGATGTGCTATCTGTGCATTTTAGCTCATTGGATATATTTATATCTTTTGGTTTATATTAGATGAGAGGCCCGATTTTTGTTGACATGGTGGTAGTTTTGCTTTTATTTTCGTCTCCTTCCTCAATTCGACTAGATGTATTTTTAGTGTTTGACTCTATCGGGTTAGAAGGGGGAGGATTTTCCCTGCCTCACTTTTGCTCTGTTTTTTTTTTAACACTTTTGTACAGCTTTTTTTTATCTTGATTTTTACTTCTAATCCGTGTTGTCATAGTGATGATGATAAGGTATGGGTGCTGTTGACTGCTGGCTTATGGGATTTATACTAAGTACTACTTCAAATTAGTACATTAGTTCAGGGGTGGGCAATTCCAGTCCTGGAGGGCCGCAGACCAGTCAGGTTTTCATGATGTCCCTAATGAATATTTATGAGATCTATTTGCATCTACTGCCTTCCATTGTATGGAAATAGGTCCATGAATATTCATTAGGGACATCATGAAAACCTGAATGGTCTGCGGCCCTCCAGGACCGGAATTGCCCACCCCTGCATTAGTTAAGTAATTGGCTAGCGGAAGGAGTTCATATTCCAACTCACTCCCATAAGAATCCATAATGTTTCTTTCTTTTTTTATTCTTTGAGTAGCTGAGATGATATTTCTGTTTTTCTAGTGTTTGCACCGAAGGAAGAGGAGGGTTCCCTTCCTGTTTTATATTTGTTCTTGCCCGGTTTCTTTTTTTTCCCCAGATTTTATAACATTACAATACAAAACGGGGTGATGGGTGTTTTTACATCACTCCTGAATTAACGTCAAAACATTTTTATTATGATTCCATAAATACAACTATCATACCCAACTTTGTATGTACCCCCTTCCCTTCTCCCCTCCCTCCCTCTCCCTCCCCCTCCCATGATTCACACTTTTAACAGTCCAAGTGAGTCTCAGCACATAGCAGCTTGTTAACATCTCCAGTGTGGCGGTCTAGGCCCCTCCCCTCGCAAGCACACTACATTGTTATCAGTTCATTGGGCATGGCAAGTGTTATAGCATTACTATATGGTCCCCAGAGAGCAAAGAAACCCTCCCACTTGTCTGAATTCTCTTTGGAGTCAACCCATTCCTACATCATTAACTGGTGGAATTGTGCTCGCCACTCCCAGTAGATGGGCGGGGTGGAGTCCTGCCAATGGTGCAAAATAGGTAGCTTCCCCAAAAGGCAGGCCTTCCGCATCAACAACCTGTTCCACTTTCCCTTAGGCTCCTCAAGAGGCAGCTGATCATATAATACCAAGCTACTAGTCCAGCATATGTCCCGTTTTAAGAGCCCATTAAGATAGCTCTGTATCTGTCTCCAATGACGATGGCTTTCCTTACACAGCCACCACATGTGACCCAGTCCCACCACTGATGCATTGCACCACGGGCAGTCGCCCTCTAGAGTTAACCCAGCCCAGCACGCTCACCTTGCTATAATCCACCTATGACTTCCACTTGACTAGTTTTGCAACATAATGAGGGATTGTCATACTTGTCTCTTCTCCTAACTCAAAAAACTCTAAAAATTGGGCCATTGAAGACACCTCCATCACTTCTTGTGGGAGGGAACCACAATAGTTGCATGTATACAAACTGATGACGGGGTTGAATTCCATATGTCTGCTGCAGATCACTAAATAACTGACACTGCCCCTCTGCATCCACTACATTACCTACATAGCGAATGCCTGCTTGCGCCTAAGCCCTGAATATCAGAGTCTCTGTCCCCGACGGGAATTTTATATTTCCCTGGAGAGGCAGTTAGCTTGATACATTATAGGGCCTGTGTCATTGACTACAACCATAGGTTTTCAACCCAGTCCTCTGGGAACCCAAGGCCAGTCAGGTTTTCAGGATTCCCACAATGAATATGCATAAGATAGATTTGCATACAATGAAGGCAGAACATGCAAATCTTTCTCATGCATTCTGGGAATCCTGAAAACCTGACTGGCCTAGGGTTCCCCGAGGACTGGGTTGAAAACCCCTGGATTACACTCTCCGCAAAGGCCTTATCAATATACTTTTGACCAGGCGTTCTGGTAGGTCCGCCATCTCCATATGCAATACTGCCGGCAGAGAACACTGCGCCACCCAGGCTTATTCCATCGCACGTGGGGTATAAGTATCCGTTTCCCACAGCCAGTCACCAACATGCCTTAATTGGCATGCCATGGCATATTGGTCAATGTTGGGCAGACCCATCCCTCCTTGTTTCCAGGAGCATCTAAGTCTCTGCAGTGGGATGCGAGCCCTACGGTCCCACCACAGAAACCTTTGTAAAGCCCATTCCAACTGAACTACATCTTTCCGAAGAACCTGGCAGGGCATTATCTGCAGCACGTAGAGGAGCTTGGGAAATAGCATCATCTGAAAGGCCGCCATCCGCCCTGCCAGGGATAATGGCAATGGGGTTCAGTTTCTCATACTCGTCTGGAGTTGCCGCAAGAGCTTTGTGATTTAAGCCAATACAGTTGGGACGTATCCCCCAGTAAAAGAATACCCAAATACATGAAAGCATCCCTCACCCACTGCAGTGGAAATGAGGGGCCCCAAGATCCCTGTAAACACTCCAATACGTCCAGAGCTTTGGATTTATCATAGTTAATATGCAGGCCTGCTACCTCACCAAACGATTGCAGTTCTGTCAGTGTTCTAGGCAAACTCTGCATACAACATACCAGATGCATCAGGAGGTCATCCACAAACGCTGATATCTTGAACTTCTATCGACCTATTTTAACTCCCATAATTTCTTCATTGGTCATCAGTCATCAAATTAGGGGGTCTAAAGAGAGCACATATAGCAATGGTGATGGGGGCATCCCTGACGTGTCCCCCGACAGCGAAAAGGACTCTGAGAACCCTCCATTTATCACTAACGCTGCTGTGGGGGATGTGTACAGAACTCGTATCATGTGGATAAAGTCGTCCCCCCAAACCATATTTCGACAACACTTGGAAGAGGTAGCTCCATCCAACCCTATCAAATGCTTTTTCAGCATCAAAACTTACTAGTAGTGACAGGATCTGGTGTTCCTGAACCCATTCCAAGGAGGCTATGATTTTCCACACATTGCAGCATGTATGGCGCCCTTGTACAAAGCCTCCTTGTGATTCTTGGACTAGGGTAGGCAATATATTCACCAAGCGATCTGCCAATATTTTTGCATATAATTTGAAGTCAAAATTGATAAGGGAGATCGGCCAGTATGATGAAGTCAGCCGGCCATCTTTCCCTGGTTTTGGAATAAGTATTATATTCGCTTGATTGCCTCCCCACTTAATCTGTCCAGACTGGGCTTGGGTTTGAAACATTGCCACCAAAGGCGCCGTTACTGCCTCCTTAATCATCTTATAAAATTCCGCTCTGAACCCATCTGGGCCCGGTGCCCTACAACAGTGTGCCCTTTGGATACCCTTCAGCACTGCCTCCTCCGTAATGGGTGCCCCTAGTTCTTGTGCCTGTTGTTCAGTAAGACGTGGTAGCAAAACATCTTGCACATAAGATGTTATCTGCATGAGTAGGACATACTCTCCTTTGTACAGTGCTTTATAGAAACTATGAAAGAGATGAGTAATGCTGTCAGTTTCTTTGACTATTCTTCCTAAATAGTCCCTCAGCACTGCTATTATCTGTGGTCTCTCCCTCCCCTTAAGACACCTCCCCAGAGGTCTACCCATTCTGTCCCCATATCTGTCCAGTTGGTATTTGTAGTACATAAGAGATTTCTTGGCTCACTGGTGTAGCACTTCATTTAGCGCTACCTGTATCTCCAGCAACCTAGCCCGGGACTCGACCGTAGGCAGTCATGTGCCTCCTCTCTAGAGCCACCTGCTTCTCTAACTTAATGATATGAGCATTTAGTAGTCTGTGTCTCTGTGCTACTTATGCTACAATGTCACCTCTTAACAATGTTTTGGCAGCCTCCCAAAATAATTCTGGCTCAACCACATGTTGGGCATTGTATATATTATGACTGCCAGCACTCCCTCAAATAGGCCTGGAACTGCTCGTCTCTGTAGAGGTAAATGGGAAATCTCCATGTCCCTCGACTGTGCTAGATGCACTAGATCCATGTGCTCTAGAACGATGGGAATAATCGCGTTCTGTGGCATGAAGTAAGCACCATGGGTCTACTAATTGTAAACGGCACTTAAAATAATCTAGCATACGTGCAACGCCACATTGCAAGCGTTGGGCCCCATCATCTGACACATCCAGAAAAGGCTCCAAAACCTTGTTAAAATCTCCACCCAAAATCAGAGGGACTTCCAGAAGCTGTTCCAACTCCGGGGCTAACCGAGCATATGTAACCACGCTCGGGGTGTTTGGGCCATACATATTGCATTGCGTAAAGAGCAGGAGCGGCATATGTCCAGGACAGAGATGTGGTTCACAAAATTGGATAACTATGTTCTATGGTGTCGAAGTGGTGTAGCGCTTCATCTAGCGCTACCTGTATCTCCAGCAACCTAGCCCTCCAAAATGAGGTATCTGTCTACCAGGTCAGGGATCTCTTTTGTGCATGCGAATTGGAGGTTCCAGTGTATCAAGATGGCTAACCGCCCCCCTCTTTTCCCTTGTGTGGGGGTCCCATAGACCTGTCCCACCCAGTCCCTGACCAATTTTGTATGTTTGGCTGCGTTCTGATGTGTCTCCTGCACATATGCTACATCACACTTTTGCCTAGCCAATGCTTTTAGTACTTTATATCTTTTAATGGGAGTGCCCAGACCCCACACATTCTACAAAATCACTCTCAGGGTATATCCCAGACCATCCAAGCCCACTTAAATCTACAATAGAACATATCAGTGAGCGGGCACACACACACACGTACGTAGCTCCGGGGGGGGTCGGTTAACGCAGCCCATTCTAGTCATAACACATATCCCACGTTTGAAGTCTCTGTGTTAGGATAACAAGTCACATTCCACCAGGCCTCACCCAGGAGTCTTCCAATCTCTTTTAGGCCACCTCAAGCCCAAGGGGTCAGGGCCCACATGCTTGCCCTTCAACTTTATAGTGGGTTCAACACTCCGGGCTCCCAAATTTCTCAGTGTCCTGCTGGTGCCAGTATTAAGGCACCCAGAAACTGCATCACAGCTTCTGTTTACAGGGGTCAGTAAGCATACTGGGTATACACTGCAAATTTATTCTGAACGTCCACCAAACACTAACTAATGGCAGACTATTCCCTTCATTTTTTGCTGAGATCTTACCAGTAAACAGTTTTATAATAAGTGCTGCGCTTAGGGATCCTCTAAAGTCTCTCGTCATCTCGTTGACTGCTGTGTTATCGTGTCCACAAATGGTGTAACAGCTTCAGGTGTTTCTAATACTCTGGTGGTCCCATTTTCAAAAATCTTTAACCATGCTGGTTAGACCACTGCAAACTTAATCTTGGCGTCTACCAAACGTTGACAAACAGAAGCATATGCCCTTCGTTTCTGGCTGAAAGCCTGTAAGTAGTCCTAAAGGCTCTAATGTCTGTTCCCTAATATAGCAGTTGTCCTTTGACTTGTATTGTGCGCAGCCATCCTCAGCCTTTGATCTTATGGTCGCAAAGGGCCTACTCTGAACTCTTTCAAGCACCAAGAGGCCTCCAGTCCTCAAAGCTGGCACAGCAACCTGCAGCAGAGTCTCCAAATATCCTTGCAGCTCGGCATCTTTCACCATCTTTGGGATGCCGGCAAAGTGTAGGTTGTTTCGGCGGCTACAGTTTTCTAGATTTTCTAACTTTTCCACTTGCCAAGTCACTAACTTAGCAAGTCGTTGGACCTCCTTTCCCACCTCTGTAGCTGCCTCATCCTGCTCTGTTATCCAGGTCTCCACTATTAGTAGTCATCGTCCAAACTCTGAGTATTTTAAAGCCATTACATCAAGCTTAGTACTTAATTCATTCAGGTGTGAGCGCAGCACACTAATAACTTCAGTGGTCACTTCCCCCACCAGCGTGGATTGTGGGGGAGAGGCCGGAACCGCATGCTCTGCCATTTTTACTGTCCCGGGCGTGTGCCACTCCTGCTCTTTCCGCACTGATTTTATCTGCTCGCCTGCTGTTTTAGCTTCCGGTCCTTATTCTATACTGACCACAGGTATTCCGCTCTTATGAGGAGCGTGTGGGACACAGCTTAAAGCTTATGACAGATGTTCATGGGGATCTGCCCGGGAGAGAGACTCAGAGCAGCCATCTCTCCCAATGTGTCACGTGACCTACTTGCCCGGTTTTTTATATATGTGCAAGGTTGATGGTGGTGTCTGTTTTTAGTATGCACTTTGTACATTTCCTTATATGGGACAATAGTTAACAAGGCCGTTGAGTACAGTGCTTCTGCTCAGTGCAGCTTCTATGGCGGTACCGTATGAGAGAGAGGACACTTGATAAAGAAGGGTTCTCTTCTTCCCGTCTTTTCCCTTTATACCACATGGCGGAGCACGATGTCTTATACTTGTTAAAACTTTTTTTTTTAAGCTTTTTGAGTATATACAGAAGTGATTGTTGATGTTTTTTCACTAAATAAGGATGGACAGACAGATCATTGATAGCGGTATTGTACTTTATATCTGCTCCTGCACGGTGTGTTTTCTACCCGTGCTTGTGCAAGGTTGATGGTAAGATCTAAGAGCTGCCAGTACTAAGGGATTTTAATTGTATAATAAGATTTACGAACACAATAGGTTTTGTATTTTGTCTTCATGCTTTTCATGATCACTATTTCCCCTTTCTTCAGTAAACACTCTTATCAGTACATTCTTTTGAAAAGAGAAGCTGCCATACCTCTGTTTGTTTTCTGCGCTCTGCTATCTAAGGAAGGAACATATTTGTAAGCCCAAAGCTGCCTCCCCTCCCTCCTTTTTTAAAATGTGTGTTCTTTGTAAGGATTGTTTTGATATGCGTGTTTTAATCTTAATGGAAATATAGGTCTTTCCCCTGTTCCTCCCATTCTCCCCCCCCCCCCCCACTTTGGAACCTAGAACAATACAATGTTAATTTATATTAATATGGCAATTCCATATTGCTAAGGCTATTGATACTATAAAGTTTTCTTTGTTTGTTCTTTATTTACAGGATTAGCCCCCCTTTTGTACCTTTCTTTGTAAAATGAGTAATGTTTTTGCATGTATTTATTTTGTAGGTTATTTTGAATCCCTCAATGACTATTTGTGCTGGCATTGGACATTCTTATATCGTCAGACTAGTAATATAGGTTTTGCCTTTTAACTGTTGAATGATCCCTTTTCTTGTGTCTTTTCAATCACCAGTGTTGGTTCACATGCATGTTTGTTTGTTTTTTGTATGCTATTTTATTAGATGTTCCTGTTTTTAAAGTACTTTTATTTGTTATTTCTATAGACACCCCTGATGCAGGCCTGAGTGCCGAAACTTGGCTGTCTGGTTATGTAATAAAACCACTGTGTGAAGATTTTTCTGGTGTGGCTGTGGTTTTATTCCTCCGCTCTGTGTTTCTTCTGGTATTGACTGCGGAGTATCCATCTCTCTTTTTGTCACTTCTTCCCTACTACCACTTTTGTGAAGAGATACCATATCAGCCCTTCTCCAGTCCTACAGACCTGTCTCCAAGGATCTATTAAAAACATCCTTTAATGGCCCTGCAAGAAGCTTTCTGAGCTCTTTCAGTATCCTGGGATGTATCCCATCCGGTCTCATGCCTTGTCCACTTTCAGTTTTGCAAGCTGTAGAAAATCATCTTCTGTGAATGCTGTGCAATCAACTCCATTTCCATTTGTATATTTGTCAATCATATGTTGTCCTTCTCCAGGATTTTCTTTCATGAATAAAGAAGTATTTGTTTAGCATTTTTGCTTTTTCTAATGGTTAGAGCACTGGCATGGGAATCCAGAGACCAGGGTTCGATTCCTAC
Organism: Ichthyophis bannanicus; assembly: GCA_033557465.1. NCBI lineage: Eukaryota > Metazoa > Chordata > Amphibia > Gymnophiona > Ichthyophiidae > Ichthyophis > Ichthyophis bannanicus. The sequence goes on along the minus strand of CM066037.1, from coordinate 19,309,772 downwards.
CAACACTCCTTGTGGCCTTGGGCAAGTCACTTAACCCTCCATTGCCTCAGAAAAATCCAAGTTAAGAATATCCCTGTTTAATGGACATTACCAAGTTTAAGTTACAATGTAAACCGCTTTGATTGAAATGATAAAGCGGTATGTAAAACCTGTTAAAAAAATAAATTATACATAAATCTGTTCTTGACACTTTTTGAGTCTTGCAGTTCCACCTCTGATCTTCCTCTTCTCCCAAATATACTTGAAAAAAGTTTTGTTTCCACACTTCACATCTTTAGCCATCTTTTCTTCCACCTTTGCTTTTGCTCTCCTTATTTCTCTCTCTTAGCTTTATCCTGTATTCTTTTCTGTGTTCTTCTGTTTGCGAGCTTCTGAATTTTGTGAAAGCTGTGGTTTGGCTTTATTTGTGCAGCTACCACTTTGGTGAACCATATAGGTTTCCTTTTCCTCTTGTTTTTATTTACAGTCTGCAATATTAAATCAATTGCTGAATACATAAATATATTTAGTACCTTGTGCTGTCGACCACTGTGCCGATAGAATAACATGGATGCTGCAAGAAATGGCACATGCTAATGTTTAAGATATATCATCCATCATCCTCAATGCACATATTATTAATTAGAAAATAAATTAAACATAAACTAAAAAATGTCAAGTTATAACACACCAATCTCTCTTGACTGGGCTTGATCGACTTTTGGTCTGACCCAGCAAGACACATTTTGTTTTCATGTCATCGTGTGCTGCTAGGGTGCTTCCACTGACCACTAATGATACAAAAAAGAATATTCAAATTTTGATTTCATCTCAGTTCAGTGCCAAACTCTTCACTCTGAAGTTACACACAACTCTAAGAATCACTCAGCACTTGTCGGGAAACCTTGCCATTCCAAAATAATACTAACTTCCCAGGACCCTCACAGCAACAACTCTACTTAGCGAGAGGTAGGAGTACAAATATACTTTCTACTGGGAAAACATAAGCGGAAATGCAGCAGATTCCTCTCAAACACCACCTAGGTCACATACCTTCACCAAATACAGAAAAAGGGAACAAACAGAAACTAAACTAGAAACTGCAACAAACCTGACATGATCCCAGAGAGAGGAAATAGAAAAGATATCATAGATGCACATTTCCAAAAACAGAGAGAGAAAAAGCAAAGATCGAGCAGAAAAGAAACCTCTATAATCCTGTGGGGGAAAAGGGGGATGAGCGCCCCAGGAAGAACACCCACGAGCTGCTGGGGGCAGATGGATGCAGGGCAGGAAGGGGTTCCCCAAACCTGCAAGTGCACAATACCTCACATCAGTTACACATAGAACAAAGATACCTTAATCACATATTACAGATGTGCAGACAAGAAGTGCAATTAAATCTCAAGAAACTACTCTGTTTGCAGTGAATGCATTTCCTTTATGCTAAGCCAAGCCCCAGTCATTGTTCTTGTGGGGGCGTGCAGGCTGTTGTGTCATAGCCACCCCCACAAGAAGACTGCGCAGGGCAGGGCTCCAAAATCTCAACATGTCCCCATAAAAATGGTGGAAGCTCAACCATCTCGCCCAGAATTGCGCAAGTTACTGTGTTCAGGGTGGTGATTTTTTGGCCAGGTTTGGTTTTCAACTTACAACCTGCAATTGTTCTGTCGCACGTCACACATTATGTAAATAGAACATTATCACTGTATAAAGTTGTATAACATAAATGTACAAAGTTTCCCAAAGTTTTTTATCCTGGTTAATTTCCCTGTTATATGTAAACTCATGTCTGCCTATTGCTGTTCGTGAGTAGTTTTGTTCACTGTAAACCGCGCTGATGATAAAGAGTGCGGTATAAAAGAAAAAAAAATAAAAAAAGAAAAAAATGTGGATTTGTAGTCCCAAATTCTGCTCATTGAAATCTGTGCTTCAAATCCCTAATGCATCAGGGTAAGGTTAGAAATCCAGGACTGCTTTTAAATCTCCTTCTTTGAACTGAGTAATATGGCAGCTCTGTCCACTTAACCCGTGTGCTCTCCTCCAGCCCCAGCAACTTCAAAGACCTAGGTCACAGTGTGCGCTGGGTTCCCCCCTTCAAAAAAAAAAAAAAAGTTATCACAGTTCCTTTTTACGGTCTGATTTACTAAGACTGTTTTCCTATTTTCTATGGAAAAAGAAAGCTTCGTAAATCAAGCTGTTCAGGTGCCACTGCATAGTGCCAACAGAAGGTAATAGCCCCAATCCTGATCCCACTGTCGCACCCCTAGTGACCCTTGATATCTGCACCCAAGGCAACAGCCTGGTGATATGGGAAGCAAAAAAAAGCTGAACATCATGACCCCCTGCTCCCTAACTCTCCTCCTCATCATAATCACTGCCTGCTTCCTCCTCCCTCGCTCTCATCATAACGACCGCCTGCGTCCCTCGCTCTCTCATCTTGACCCCTTCCCTCGCGCTCTCTCTCTCATCATGACCCTCTGCTTCCTTTCCCCTCTCTCTGATCAAGACTCCCTGCTCTCCTCTCTCTCATCATAAGGACCCCGCTTTTCTCAGTCTCTTGTGACGCCCCCCCCGCCTGCTTCTTCTAGTGTCCTGGATGTAGCTGCAATGTGACATTTGAAACTTCCACTGTTTGCAGATTTCCCACCATGAGGCAGAGTAAGCTGTTATCCATTGGCAACTCACTACTGCTGGCCCTTGAAAAATGTGGAATTTCACTTTCATTCAGACTTCCCCATCATAAACACTGTGAGGAAGTTTGAAAATGAAATGCGGCTTTTTTCAGTCTTTTAACATAGAGGGACCGACAGCAGACAGCAACCACTCGGCATTACAGCAGGAAATCTGCAAACAGTGAAAGTGGCCTCACACATCAGTGTCGGCAAGGGGGGGGGGGGGGTGAGGAGGCAATAAGGCTGAAAGTACACACCTGATTGCAGCACTCTGGTAATGATGCAAACACACAGCAGCTGGCAGTAAAAAACAAAAACACAATTAGACCCTGTTCCTGACGAGGTGAGCAGTCGCTACTGATACTGCACATGAGCACAGTAAGTAGCACTTTTAAACCCTGCCCTAACAATTTTTTTTGGGGGGGAGGGGCCTAGGCCCCCACTATAACTATGCCTCTGGTGTAAAAGAGGAAGATGAACAATGTGATGAATGCAGAATAATATTGCTGTCTTATGCACAGAGAGTATTCCATCTCATGTGCACAAATGAAACAAGATATATGTGCTGCCAACGAAGACCAATGTGTGAATGTATCTGGTTTGCTCTTCTTGATTAGCACAAACATTTTGTGCACAATGTTTTACAGCATCGGAGAGCAAAACCTCTGTGTTACTTACATTAGAAAGCCCTTGACTGAGCTTTCATGCAGGCTCTCTGCATCAGCCTCTTCGTTATCTGGACATTTTATTTTTACAATCACATTACTCCCAGTCTCTCTCTTCTGCTTTAATTTGACTACTTCTAACTCCTTTTTCTAATATTCATTTGGCCTGTCTCCTTCTGTCTTTTTCCATTTCCTCCCTACATCTGTCTCTCACATATTGATCTTTCCCTTTTAGCCCTTTCCTCCATTTCTTTTTCTGCCTTGCATCTCTCCTGGTGGGAGCAGAAGTGAGTCGAGTGTGCTAGAAGGTGTCTGCAAGCTGTTTTTTGCCTGCTTGTATGATTCTTGCTGGACTGACTGCAATACTGACGCCTATAACATTGGCGACTTTCTGCTGACGTCATCACTGTGGGATACAAAGGGGTCAGTGGCACCAGCCCTGATCGTCATCCAGAACAGGGATTGCAGACTCCACCCGCTCCCTGCACCGAAGGCCAATCAGGCCCAACTAGCAGCTGCATTTAAACGCCAAAAGGCGCAACTGCGCCTGGCGGGCCTGTGTCTGAGGGCCTCGCCAGAGGGCCCTTTGGCGTGGACCGGAGGCATAGACATAAGACGGCACCACACTGAAGAGCACTGATCAACAAAACCTGCAAAGACCACCTCCAGCAGCCCAGCTGAGCACCGATCGGTAGCGGGAACAAGTTTGGGAGGCCACAACTCCTTCCGATCTCCCCCTCACATGGCCAATCGGGGCCCAACGCACCCCAGCAACAGGTATCTGCCTTCCCCCAGCCGCCTTCCCACCAGCAGTTTAATCTTTGGTGCTGCTGTGGCCTGGCAACCTTTGCGCCCTCCACCTGACAAAGTAAGCATCCACCATGTTAAAGCCTGTAGACTCCATTGCTTCCTCACTGCTTCCACATTGCTTGCAATATACCATATGCTGCACAGCCTGTAGACTCCATTGCTACTCTCATTGCCTGTAATATAACTTATGCTGCATATACTACCCCACTTGTGAACTCCTCTGCTACCCCTTTGCTTGCAAATAACATACACTGCTTAGCCTTTAAAATCCACTGCTACCTCATTGCTTGTAATATAACATATACTGCATAGCCCTGTTCCCCTCTATGGCTCCACATCACATTGTCCTCCTCTTCTTCATACTCCCTAACTGTTTCCCCTCCTTCCAGCACCCTCATTCCTTCCCTCCCTACCCCCCTTTACCATCCTCACCTCCCCCTCCACTCTGTCCTCTAACCAGTCATCTGCTCTTGAGCTTCATCGCTCTCTCTCTCTAAAGCAACCTCACCCTCGTTTCCGCCGTACTGTCTCCTCTCCACTCTGCTACTCCTTCTCCTGCTCTCATCTGGAGATATGAACTCCAACCCTTGCCCCCCTAGATCTCTGTCTCACTCTGAGAGGAGATCCTCACGCAACTTGTCTAATCTTATCCACATTCCTCTCCTTTCCCCTTCCATTCTCCCTTTCTCATGTGCCTTGTGGAACACACACTCTGTCTCTAATAAACTTGCTTTTACTCATGATCTCTTTATCTCTAATGCCCTACATCTCCTTGCCATAACTGAGACCTGGCTCCTCCCAGATGATACCACATCTGCTGCTGCTCTCTGCCACGGGGGCTACCAGTTCTCCCACACGCCTCGTCCCACTGGCCGTGGTGGTGGTGTTGGGCTTCTACTTTCTCCCTCTTGCCAATCCCAACCCCTCCTACTGCCCCAGTCTCACTTTTTTCCATCTTTTGAAGTCCACGCCATTCACCTTTTCACTCCACTTCCTCTCCGGGTAGCTGTTATTTATCGACCTCCGGACAAGTCTGCTTCTACCTTTCTCACTGACTTTGACTCATGGTTTTCCTCCTTTCTGGATTCCTCTTCCCCCATTCTTATTCTTGGCAACTTCAATGTCTGTCGATAACCCCTCTGATCCTTATGCTCTAAAGTGCCTCTCCCTTACCTCCTCGTTTGACCTCCAACTTTGTTCCACTGCCCCCACTCACCAGCATGGCCACTGCCTGGGCCTAATATTTTTCTCTAATTCCTCATCCTCGAACTTCCGTAATTCAGTTCATCCCTTATCTGACCATCACCTTTTAAGTTTTAATCTTCATCTCCCGCTGCCTCAACCTTGTCCTGTCTCCTCCAACCTCTTTAGAAACCTTCATACTATTGATCCCTTGACTCTTTCTTCCACCATTTCTCCATCTCTTTCTCCCATCCTGTCATCCAAGTTTGTTGATGAGGCAGTAACCTCCTACAATGCTGCACTCTCCTCTGCTCTGGATGCTCTCGCTCCACTCACCTCACGTCCTGTGAGACGTTCTGTGCCCCAGCTCTGGCTCTCACCCACTACCCGCTATCTACATTCCTGTGCCCTTGCTGCTGAGTGTGCTTGGCTCAAATTCCACTCCCCTGAAGATTGTCTGCAGTTCAAATTCATGCTTGGCTCTTGCCAAACAAGACTACTATGTCCATCTGACTAACTCTCTTGCCTCTTACCCTCGCCGTCTCTTTACTACTCTCAGCTCCCTCCACAAAGTGCCACCGCCTCTTATCCCTCCCCTTTCTGCCCAAACCCTGGCTGATTACTTCCATGATAAAATCCACAAGATCACCCTCCAGTTCCCCACAAATTCAGCTACTTCCCATCCCCCCTTCCATTGTTACCCTCTCTTCCTTTCCTGCCATCTCTGAAGAGGAAACTGCACACCTTCTATCTTCCTCCAAACTCACCACCTGCTCCTCTGACCCTATCCCCACCCATCTCCTAAGCCCCCCATCTCCTCCACCATTGTCCCTTCCATCTCTCATATTCTCAACCTTTCACTCCCTACTGCAACGGTCCCCACAGACTTCAAGCATGCTGTGGTCACACCTCTCCTCAAGAAACCCTCACTTGATCCCACCGATCCTTCTAATTATCGACCCATCTCTCTCCTTCCCTTCATTTCTAAACTACTCGAACATGCGGTTCACCGCCGCTGCCTCAACTTCCTCTCCTCTCATGCTCTCCTGGATCCCTTAGAGGCTGGCTTTCGTCCTTTACACTCCACTGAAACGGCCCTTGTCAAAGTCTCCAGTGACTTGTTCCTGGTGAAATCCAAGAGCCTGTATTTCGTCCTCATACTCCGTTGACCTCTCTGCTGCTTTTGACACCGTTGACCACAACCTTCTCCTCAATACCCTGTCCTCACTTGGCTTTAAGGGCTCTGTACTATCTTGGTTCTCCTCCTATCTCTCCCATCGCTCCTTCAGGGTGTGCTCTGGTGGTTCCTCCTCCACCCCCACCCCCCTCCCAGTTGGGGTACCCCAAGGTTCTGTCTTGGGTCCGCTCCTCTTCTCTCTCTATACCCAGTCCCTTGGCACGCTTATCTCCTCCCATGGCTTTCAGTACCATCTGTATGCGGATGACTCCCAAATCTACCTCTCCATGCCTGAACGCTCTCCAGCAATCCAGACCCGGATCTCTGTCTGCCTTTCTGACATTGCTACCTGGATGTCTCACCACTGCTTGAAACTGAACATGGCCAAGACTGAACTTCTTATCTTTCCCCCTAAAATCTCCCCCCCTTCCTCTTTTCTCAGTCTCTGTGGACAACTCTGTACTCCTCCCTGTCTCCTCGGCCCACAATCTGGGGGTTATCTTTGACTCTTCTCTCTCCTTCTCCACACACATCTATCTCGTAGCCAAGACCTGCCGCTTCTTTCTCTACAACATTAACAAAATCCGCCCTTTCCTTTCTGAACACACTACTAAAACACTCATCCACTCCTTAATCACCTCCCATCTTGACTACTGTAACCTACTCCTTGCTGGTCTCCCCTTGAACCATCTCTCTCCCCTTCAATCTGTTCAATATTCCGCTGTACAACTAATTTTCCACCAGCCTCGTCATGCCCACATTACTCCCCTTCTCAAGTCACTCCACTTGCTCCCTAGCCGTTGCCGCATCCAGTTCAAACGTCTCCTGCTGACCTACAAATGCATTCACTCTACGGCTCCTCAGTACCTTTCCTCCCTTATCTCTCCTTACAACCCCTCTCGGGAACTCTGCTCTTCTAGCCAACTGCTTTTATTTATGCCCCCTCTTGTACTGCCAACTCCAGACTTTGCTCCTTTCACCTTGCTGTGCCTTACGCCTGGAACAAACTACCTCTATCTGTACGCCAGGCACCCTCTCTGACCCTCTTCAAATCCAGGTTGAAAGCTCACCTCTTCGCTGCTGCCTTTGGATCTTGACTCACCTAATCTCCCCCCACCTATTTACCCCTGTTCACCCCCACCCTACACCTTCTATGTTTGTCTTGATTAGATTGTAAGCTCTGATGAGCAGGGACTGTCTCTTATTTGCCTGTACAGCGCTGCGTATGACTGGTAGCGCTATAGAAATGCTCAGTAGTAGTAGTAGTAGTAGGATCTTGAAAAGGAGAGCCCTGGACAGGTCCTGGCAAAGGGGCCCGGCAAAGGGGTCATGCCACTTGAAGGTCCTGAGGAGACCCCCAGGGCCCATAGCTTTTCCTGTATGCTTGCATGGTGGTTGGAGTCGTATGAGTGTATTTTGGGAAAGTTTGTGTCTGCCTATTTGTTGTAGGCATGATGAGGGTGGATTAGTTGTGCTTTGGCTTTGGTTTTTATGGTCGGGCTTGGGTTGGTTATGGACAGGGAGGGCTTTTTGTTTAATATTCCAGTGGTTATGGGGTAGGATAGGTATGGTTCATTAATGCTATCTATAAGATTAAAGAGAGGGGTCTTCCACTTCGTAAGGTACTACATTTCTTCCTCTGTTCCTGTATGCCCTGAACTTCAGTTCACCGTGGTGAACATGCGTTCGGTGAGCAATAAGTTGAATATCCTTTGTTTACCTAAAAGATTTTGTAGTGATGTCGTTCTTTTGCATCACCTTTGTCCTGCCACTTATATTTTACATTAGCCAAGGGTGGGGAGGAGGGGTGGTGGAGTTATGATTTTGGTAAAAAAGGAGTGGGAGTGTTTGAAGCTGGTTTCTATCTCGCAGCCAAATATGGAGTTGCTGGTTACTTGTAATGGGGGTTTGACAATTGGTGTGGTATAACGTCCACCCTCTGGGTGTTCTGGTCTTTGCATGTTAGTGGTACAGCTAGTGGCTTTGGATGTTGATTTCAACCATCTATTGTTAGAAGACGATTTTAATTTGCCATTGTTGTATTTTGAACCACCTGAATTAATTGTGGACCCTTTAGTGTCTGCATTTGCTCAGGCAATGGAGTCTTTGGGGTTCAGTCAATTAGTCCATTAGGCTACACACGTTCATAGAGAGATTCTGGATTTGATTTTTGTTCCCATAGGGCTAGCCTGATGACATGCAGCTACTGGTTTGCGTTATTTTGCCTGTTTTTTGGTCAGATCATTTTCTTTTGACATTTTCTTTACCTGTTCAGTGTGGCCATGACTCTCAGAATGCTAATGGTTCTTTGGATGTTGTTTTGCCCGATTTTGATAGGAATCGTTTTCTTCAAGAGCTGTCTTTGTGCTTTACTGGTGAAGTGCAACATGACGTTGATTGGAATTCTGTTACATCTGCAGTTGCACCTTGATTTGATGCATCTGTTTGGAATAAAAAATGGCTTCTGCGGAAGGCTGAATGACGTTAGTGTAAATATCGTACTGATTCAGTGACAGCTACTTATTTGTAGTTGCTGGCAGATTATCGGGCCTTTGTGTTGACCAGAAAGAAGGCATTTTCTTCTTTTCGTCTTGCTCAGTTGCTGAATCCTCTGTGGGAATTATTTGCTGTTGTACAGTCTTTGACGTGCTTTCCGAAAAATAGCTCGGTTATGTCAAGCCCTCCAGTTCAAGCTTTTTTGAAACATCTATCAGCCAAATGGGGAGTAGTTCTGACATCCAAGAGTTTGCCTTATCTTTGTATGGATTGCACTCCTGAGTCGGTGAATGCTGTTTGGTCTGTATTTCATACTGTTCTGGTGGATGTTCTTGTGGCCCTATGTTCGACCACCTACCCCCTTGATTCTTGTCCCACTTCTTGGGTACAGTCCATTCAGGAGGAGTGTGTGCTCCCTTTCTCCGAGATATGGTAAATCTTTCACTGCGGTCTGGGGTTATGCCTGTGTCTTTCAAGATGGCCCCTGTTAGGCCATTGCTCAAGAAAAGTGATCTTGATGTAGCTTCTCCAGCATTTTATCGGCCCATTTCCTTTTTTAGCGAAGTTGCTTGAGCATTTGGCGTTGAACCAGTATAGGAGTTTGTTGGACTGCATTGTTTGTTGGATGAGCAGCAGCATGGTTTTTGCCAAGGTTATGGTGTTGAGACTTTGTTTCTGTCCCTGTTTGATACTTTGTAACATGACCTGCATTGACCTAATACAGGTGTCATCATGATATTTATTGATATTTCTTTTGTTTTTGACTCTTGTCAGTCATGTGTTGTTGCAGCGTATACGCTCTTTGGGTATTGCGGGGCAAGTACTGCATTGGTTTGTCTTGTATTTAACAGATAGGTGCTTTCAGGTAAGAGTCAGGTCCAGTGTTTCAGACTGGGCTCCTCTGGTTCAGGGTGTGCCACAGGGCTCCGCAGTTTCTGCTATGTTCAATCTTTCTCTCTCCAGTGTGTGCGTTGTTTTGCAGTTTTTGTGCTGCTTTTCATGTTTATACTGATGATTTTTTGGTATATATGCCTTTTGATATTTCTGCTGGCTATGCTGCTTTATTTAGACATATTTATATACCACCTTATCCTACAATCAAAGTGGTCACATCACAATTGGAGGGTTACATTTAACATGAGGGTACTTGACAACATTTAGACAGCACAATTGGAGGGTTGCTTTGCCTTTGTTGCGCTGCTTGAGTGCTGCTGCATTGTGGTCTGCTCAACATGGTTTGTGTATTAGCTATAGGAAGACGGCGGTATTGTTTGTGTGTCGTGATCAGTCCTTTGTTGCGCCTACTGCACTAATGCTAGATAGGTATTTGGTTACTGTTCGCAGTGAAGTGGTTTACTTAGGCATAACTTTGGATTCACGTTTGTGTGCCCATGTTGCTAAGCTTGTTCATCATTCTTTCAAATTCAGCTTTTACACTGGCTTCGGCCGCTGCTTGTCCCATCAAGTGTTTCAGGCAGTGTTGTCTCCTACTTTTGATTATGCCAATGTGTTGCTGTTAGGTCTTCTGTCCTCTACTTTGTCAGTGTTACAGATGGCGCTGAATGCAGCAGTGAGGGTAGTTTTTTAGGTAAGTCGTGGTTTCAGCAGATTACCCCATGTTTATGCTCTTTACACTGGTTACTTGCACGACAGAGGATTATTTTTGAGATTTTATATGTAGTGCTGAAGCTTCGGTTGGGCTTATCTGCTTCATATTTGGAAGGGTTGTTATGGTATGCTTCTGTTCATCCAGTTTGATGGGGTCTTTGTGATACCTTTATTTTGCTGCCATCCATGCTGCCATTGGGGTGGAGAAGTGGCCTAGTGGTTGAGGCAAGGTACTTCAGGCCGGAAGGTCGGGGGTTCATATCCCACTAGAGGACAGCAACCTTGGGCCGGAAGGACTGGGGTTTCTAGTCCCACAGGTGCTCCTTGTGGTCTAGGACAAGCCACTTAACCCTCCATAGCCCATGTTCCCTGTAAAATAGTTATCTCCAAGTTATAATGCCCTGTTCAATGTAATTTCAGTTTGTTCAGTGTAAACCGCACTGATGCAGAATAGCGCGGTATAAAAGAGAATGTAAATAAATAAATAATAAATCCTTTCTGACTAGTTTACATGTTACATAGTTGTGTGCTTTTACACTTGCAGTTCCTTGTTAATGGAATTCTTTATCTGATTCTTTGAGGGGTTGTCAAGATTTGCTATCTTTTCGTAAGCTACTGAAGCGCCATTTGTTTTGTCAGGCATTTGGAGCTTGAATCTTTTTTTTATTATATAGTCAGTTTTGTATATGCATTGCGTATGTTTTTTGTGCCGCTGTGAACTATGCCATTAAGCAGCTTATAAATGTTGTAAATAAATAAATAAATACCTCTTTATCTACTCAACCTTCACCCTTCTCATCCTACAGTGTTCAATGTCCTTTTTAATTTCCATCTACCTATCAGCTTTCCATTGTCTTCTTTCACTTCTTGTCCAGCCCATCTCCCCTAATTCTGTCATTTCCTCTGCCTCACCCCTTCCTGGCCTCTTATTCCTTTCTTTCACCTACTCCTCATTACCATACTATATTTCTGTTGTCTGTACTCAACCTCATCTCCAGCTCTCCCTGGCTTCTCCCACATGGTTCCACCAAATCCAGCTTCTCCCTTCTCTTCTCCCCCCCCCCCACACCGACCCTTGTAACCCAGTGTCTTCTCTCTCTCTCTGTCTCGCCCTGTAAGCTGGTGTCTCCCCACTCTTTCTTCCTCCCACCTTTGTAGGCCAGCATCCTCACTCTCTCTCTTCCCCCTCCCCCTCTGCAATTCAGCACTTTCTCTTTTACCCCACTCCTAGTCAAGCATCCTTCCACCCCTTGGTCCAGCAGCTCCCCATCTCCTCTCTTCCCCCTCCCCACCAACAGTGCAGACAATGTCTCTCCTACCCCTTCCAACAGTATAGCACCTCCCCTCTTCTCTACTCCTCAATAGTTTAGCATCTCCTCTCTACCTTACCCTCTAGCAGTGCAGCCCACTACCCTCTCCCCTACATTGCAGCATCTCCCCTACCCTCCCCAACAGTGCAGTGTCTACTTTGTACAATATTGCAGAAGAAGCAGCCCTGGCACTTTCACTAACTTTTTGTGAACAGCGCTTCTTCTTTGGCTCACAGCTGTTCCAGTGAGCAAGGATGCACTGGAAGGGAAGTCGGTGTAAGCATTGCTGGCTGCTGAGAATTGGAGAAGGAGCACCATTAACAAAAAGTTAGTGAAAGTGCTGGGGTTTGTGCAGCTGCATCGCTTTCCACCTTGCTTTTCTCTATGGCTGTGTTTCTTGCTGCTGCTGCTCCCTCAGAGCTGCTGTGCATGACTTTCAGCAGCTCTCCAGTCTCCCCACCTCCTGGGACCTCGCAACACCCTGGTTGAGAACACCTGCTCCACAAGAATGGTGATCTTCCAAGTCCCTACTGTCACCAGTGTGTCCATACTAGACAGTCAAAAGAAGTGGTTACATCCTCCTGAGACAAGGGATACAGCGTCTGCCTTGAAAGATCAACTCCAGGGGCTCCCATTCTGAGAGCATTGAAGAGGAAGGGTCCTGGACAGTCTCTATAGTCCCTCTAGAATAGGGCCCCTTCCCTGTCCATTGTTTCCTCAAGGGCCACCTCCACCATCCACAGCAATGAAGCCTCTTGTGAGATGGGAGACACAGATTTTATTTATTTTATTGTTCTTATATACTGCACTCTTAAAAATCAGTGTGGTTTACATAGAACGGTATTGTGCCGATTAGGCACTTACAATGAACAGGAAAATTAACTGGGATTTCAATTCGGGATTACTGAAGACTCTTCTCTCCTTTATCCTCCCCACCTCTTTGCTAGAGGAGGAATAAGGGGCTGGTAATTGGGCTCCAGATACATTAGGACATTTTGGGCTCAGTATTAGAAAGGGATTTACATGGCGTACAGCTCAGTATAGCGTGTAAATGCCATAAACATAAATATTCGATGGCACCTACACAGTTAGAAACATAGAAACATGCTGACAGAAAAAGACCACATGGCCTATCTAGTCTGTCATTCCATAACAACAACTACATAGAAACATTCAGTATTCCTGCCTATGCCCCTATCTGCCCTGATGCTGTCTAGGGTGGAGATTGGTGGTAACCAGATACCGGCAATATCGGGCTCGCCTAGTTTTAGCTGTGGATGCTAACCGGGGAGCGGTCCAATATCACCGCTACCTGGTTAGGTTCTGCGGCAGCTTCCCTAGGGCACCCAAACTGGATATTGAATATCCGGTGTTAAGGCTGAGCAGGCAGGGCTATGCGCTGACACAGGGCATAGCTCACTCAACTCAATATCGGGCCCTTCAGGTCCAAATCATATCCCAGAGGGGGATCCTGATTCTTCCTTGACCTTACCAGTGGCAAACCTGAGCTGGATCCACTTTATTGTGCCTGTTTAGAAATGTACTGCCATCAAGAATTCACAGCCAGCTGCGAGATGAGTAACTGTTTCCGCTCTTTCTTACAGGCGCCATACACAATCAGTTGTCCAGGTTTTTCCTGTTTGCTACTCATCTCATCCACAATCCACTGTCCTGGCTGCAACTATCAATCTCTCATCCTTAGGTTTCAACATTTTTTGTGCATTTTACATATGAAAGCAAACATCCAGACTCTGTCTCACTCATTAAACTTGGCAAACATTCAGATGAGTAGAAGGAAGGAGAATCTACCAGCACATATTGGTAAGGAAGCAACAGAATTTGCTTAAGAGAGAAAATGTCCAAAGAATTAGAACAGCAAATGAGGGAAACAAGTGGCAAATGCACAATGAACAGTGAAAAATACACACGTGGATCACATCCAGATACCTGAATTGTTAAGGAGAGGTGAACTGAAATCTAAGGATGAGAGAGTGATAGTTTAATTTATGTTAAAAACTTTTTATTAGTATTAACACCATAAACACATAGGCCAGCTTAACACAGATCTTATACAAATATTCCAATCATAATACCATCACTGACCCATAGCCAAATGTTAACCATCTGCAAATCAATTAACATAGTTATCCCTCCCCCCGTATCACTCTTCCTCCCCCCTCTCTCCCCTCCCACACTAAGGGGCACTCTGTATCCGCCTCTTCACCCAGTCTACATTGTTAAGATATCATTCCATGCCTTAGCGGAAATACCATCCAAATATGGGGACCAGACGACCAAAAAAGAGTGCTCTCTTCTTCACATGTCGCCTAAAGGCCTCTCCCGCTCACAGTACTAATTGGTGCAGCGCATTCCTCCACTCCCAGTAGCCCGGATCATCCAGGTCTCTTCATCTACGAAGTATACACTGTTTAGCGACAAGGCAGCTTTTCCTAACCATCAAACTATTCCCTGCCTTAGTAAGACCTAGGGGATCAGGGGTGTCCAAGATAGCCAAACCCGGGGTCAGTGTCAAGGTCTGCCCCAGCAAACTCCCCAGATACTGCTGAATTCTATTCCAAAACTTGCCCACCTGTACACCCCCCCAAAACATATGGCCCAGGTGTGCCCCTGCCACCTCACACCACGGGCATTTGCCATGCTCTGCAAATCCTGCTTTCCACGCTCTATGGGGCGAGACATATGCTTGATCTAAGATCCTGAACTGCATATCTCTGAGTCTAGCACCCGTTATTAATCTAGGGATTCTCCCCACCGCAGCTCCCCAGGCAAATGCACTCTAATCCCCACTGTGTGGTGAGCTGCATATAGCTTTTGTCTGGAGCTTGCCCGTTCATTGCCCTGCAGTAACTAGCAACTGTGATCCGTTCTTTGTCCTCCAACTCAAACCAGCTTGCTAACTTATCAAAATTCTCCTGTCGTAAGCCTCGCTGCCTTTCTTTAAAAGAGGCCAGATAATGCTTTAATTGCAAATATGCATAGAAATGCCCTCTAGGCAGATCATATAACTCTTTCAGCTCTGGAAAGGGCTATAACTCGCCATCACCATTAACTACTTGCCTCACCTGAATTAGGCCCCGTGACGCCCAATCACCAAAAAAACTAGACTCTGAACTTGGCAAAAAAGACAAATTCCCTTTTAGTGGCAAATAGCCTGATATCTAAAATGGAATATCTAATTGATCACAGCCCCAGTGAACCCCTTTAAGTAAAAGATTACTTTGAAGATGATCTGGCAGCTGCAAATGCGAGGGGCATGTAACACTGACAGAAGGGAATAAAGGGCAACCAGTGCCAATTCAAAATCATATGGGGTGTACACTGAGCTCCCCCCCAGCCAATCCTGCAAGTGCCACAACATACATCCCAAGTTATACTGTTCCACTCGTGGGAGCCCCACTCCTCCCTACTGCCACTGACCCTGCAACAGTCGGGGCTTTTTCCCTCTCCAAATAAAAAAAACTGTAGTGATTGTTCTAATTTTTGGATATCACATTGTAACAACTGCAGAGGAAAGAGCTGGAGGATGTATAAAATTTTTGGAAAGAGCATCATTTTGTATGCCGCCACCCTACCTAATGCAGAGAACGGAAGCGGCATCCAGTCTCTTAGCTTATTTTGAATGTTTTGAAATAAAGGATGAACATTCAAATGGTACAACTTTGTAGGGTTATGCGGCAACCATATTCCTAGATTCTTAAATTTATTCTCTGTCCTTCTGAGGGGAAATGCTCCGTCCCAAGAGTCCTGCAACCCCCCTAAGACATCCAAAGCTTCTGACTTTGCCATATTCAGTTTTAAACCTGCTAGTGTGCCATACTGTGCTATAACCTCCAATAACTTAGGCAAGGAGTTCTGTGGGACAGTCACCACATCGGCGAAGGCTGAGATCTTAAACGTACATGGCCCTAGTGTTACCCCCGCTATATCGTCTCGAGAGTAGATTGTTCTCAGCAATGGATCTAGTGAAAGTACGAACAATAATGGGGAAAGTGGACATCCCTGCCGCGTCCCATGCTCTATCTCATAAATGGAGGTGACCACTCCATTAACTCCCACTACTGCCCCCGGCTGTTGATAAAGTCCTCAAACACCTTGGATAAACCCAGCTTCTAATCCATATGCCTCAAGAACCTCAAATAAATATGTCCAACCTACCCTATCAAAGGCTTTTTCTGCGTCAAAACTAACCAACAAAGAGGGAATGTCTTGTCTGTGTACCCACACAAGCACTCCTAATATGCGTCGTACATTCTTAGTTGGATAGCGCCCCTTTACAAACCCTGTAAAGCAAGTGTGTATCAAGTTGGGAAGGTACAATGCAAAGTGATCAGCTAAGATCATCGCAAATAGTTTAAGATCATAGTTGATCAGCAAAATTGGATAAGACCCTACTTCTGTCGGATCCTTCCCTGGTTTAGGTATGCGATGTCCTTGCTACCTGGGCCCAAGAGCTTACAGGTAGGGACGGCCTTTTAAGTGTCCTTTAGGAGTGAAGCTCTAACACTTGGCCCCAGGAGTTCTGGGATATGTAGTTGCTCGGCCTCCTGTGGGACTGAGTTGTAGTTGTAGCTCAAGTAGAAAAAGGCATGCAAGAATATTTATTTTTAAGAGGGTTTATTCCAGCGCATCAAGATTCAGTATCTCAGACGCAAAAGAATTCCAATTCCAACATAAGGGTTGAAAATAAACACACACAAAAGATGCAACCAAAACGGCTCAGCTCTACTTGGCTGTTTCACAGTTCCTTTAGTCTCAGGCTAGGCAATCATGTGATCCTTCAGCAAACTGAAACAGGTGCTCTTCCTTACGGCACGGCTTCTCAGTTTTACCATGTGATTAAGCTTATTAAACAACTCATAAGGTTTTCTCACAATGACCGCAGGTATGGCAAACTTTATACTATATTACTTCATATAGCTTTCAGTGCTCAATAACCTGGTTATTCTCAATTACACAAGTAGAACAATCCATAAGTGAGTCAAACTCTACTGAAGGCAGACAAACGTCCAGTTGCATAGCTTCCTCAGAGTTACTGGAATTCGGGTCAGGGTTATTATTCTGCTCTGCCCTTTTCTCCAGAAATTCCTTAAACTGACTTAGAAGTAATTCAGCTTGCTTGTGCATGTTTTCAGGCTGATAGCCTTCCTTCTTCTCTAACAAACGTTTACTTAGGACTCCAAGCTCAGGGTAATCAGCTATCCTGCCTTTGTCAAAGGAACAGTTCTCAGTAAGGGTAAATCCCTTCCCCCACTTATCATTAGCTGAATATGCTGGGTTTGTTCTCAGGAGGTTAACACATGCAGGAGACTTCTTAAACAAGGGGTCATAACAAGAAATGTCAGCTTTACCTTTTCCAGGGTCTTTTAGATAAGCATTGGTACCTTTTCTCCTGTTATTTCTCAGGCTTTGTACTTCAGCTTTCTTATCCTTACTTCCAGTGCCTTGCAGGTAAATGTCAGGCTGAACAGTTTCCTCGTAGTTTTCTCTGAAACTGTCTTGGCTTTTACAGCTGTGAGTCCGGCTGCCCTTGTTCCAGGTATGTGACCTACTGGCTCCCTTAACCAAAGGCTCTACCTTGCAGTGAGACTTCCTCCAGGGTGAATCCTTGCACCAGTGCTCCCAGGTTCAGCTCGGGTCTCAGATTCTAGCTGACTTCTCCTCCAAGCAGTTCTCTCAGCTGTTCCAACGTTTTCCCTTCTGCTGCTCCTGACCTCGTGCTTGCACTCGCTCCTCCTCCTCTCTCTCTCTCTCTCCTCATTGCTTGAGTATTTAACAAGCCTTCACATCCTTGCACTCCCTGACTCTCCCTTGGGCGTGCCCAATCAGTGAACAGACCTGTCTCCTCCCCTGAGGTGAGGTGTGGCTTTAGATCATCAACTGGCTGTGTTTTTATTCCTGAGGTGAAAATCCTGTTTGTCAATGCAGTATTGTTTACCTCATCAGGATTTTCTCCTATTTCCATCTCTTCTTGAGGGGCTTCCTCATCACAGGTAATACCACTATATGGGCTGTATTACTATTGTATTTAAGGACTCCAGTATCCAGCCACAAATTAAACATTACCACTAAAGCTGGGATCACTTGTGCTGACAAAAGTTTATAATATTTGGCTCAAAACCCATCTGGTCCTGGGGCTCAGCAGGTGGCTGCCTTGTCAATACCTCACTGGACCACCTCTACTATCACTGGGGCTGCCAGGTGCCCGTGCTTTTCTTGTGTAAGCTGCGGCAGCACTATCCCAACAAGGAACTGTCTAATCTGCGAACGTGAGGTATCTTCTTGAATACAATATACGGTAATAGTCTACAAAAAAATTTCCTATAGCTGTAGCCTCTGTCAGGACTCCCAGCCCCATCCCATAATAGTGGCACAAATAGGGATCCCTGGTCCTGCATTAGACAGCGCACCAGGGGTTTCACAGCTTTATCCCCAAATTGATATAACTGGTACTTATAATAGGCTAAGGACTTTTTGGCTCTCTGATGTAGCAGTGTTAAGAGTTGCCTGAGTTGCTAGCACCTGCTCCCTATTAACTGCTGTCAGGTGGCTTGCCAGTACATAGCGTTCCCTACAGATCTGCTTCTCCAAACATAAAATCCTTGCCGCCATTTCTCGCCTCCAACGAATTCCATATGCTATAATGTCACCCTGCAATATGACCTTGGATGCTTCCCAAAAAAGCTCTGCATCCACGCGATGAACCTGATTATTGCAAGCATAATCATTCTACCTATCTATCAAATAAGCCCAAAACTGGTCATCCTGACATGAATATAATGGCAAATGCCAGGGCACTCTGTTACCGCCTGGCCGTCTGCCGATCCAATCTATCCAGACCGGGGCATGATCTGATATTTCATAGGGCCCAGTTGCTGCCTCCCTTATTGTCTGAAAGCTCCTCTGAGACTAGTATAGCATCCAGTTGCGCACACATCCCATGCGCCCTGGACGTATGCATGTAATCCCTCTCCGTCGGATGGAGGGTACGCCACCCATCTACTATATGACACCACTGGCGAAACCGCCTCAAGTGCCATGTAGTATATAAATGATTACCCTGTTGCCCTCCCAAAACATCTAGAGTTGGGTCAAATACCCCATTCCAATCATCCCCTACAATTAGTGGGGATTCAGGCATTGTGTCAGTCTCTGTGGCTATCTTGGCAAAAAATTTGGGTCTGGCACATTAGGTGCGTATACTGTCACACGCACAACGCCAAAACTACTAGTCTTCCAGTTGTTGAGGGCGTGGTGGTTAAGAACCTTCTTCTATCAGCTGTTATACTTATGCTTTAAGTAGAAGGATTGTAGTCATGTTAAACCAAAGGTAAGGCTTAAGCAAAAGAATTTATTTTTAACACAATAGAACAGATCAGGTTCCTGTTACCATTTACAGAATTTTAAATTATAGGATTTTTGCTTAAGGTTCAGCAAGTTGGTGGCAAAACAAACAGAACTCAACATTGGCTTTTAAAGTCCTCTTCACTGCAGAAGCTTAGCCTTTTCACATATAACAAGATGCCACTTTTCTTATTGTCCTTTGTCAATCAGAGCAATAGAAAAACAAACTTTACTTCTTCTATGGCAAATTTATCTTCACTCAGCCATAATTCTCTCTAGGCTGCACTTCCAGGTGAAGAACCAAACTTAGGTTATGAAATAAGCATTCAAAATGTCCTCAAGACTCTTATAGCAGGCTTTTCTTATGAACAGGAACAAAGCACAAACTCTTATAGCAGGCTTTTTCATATAAGACAGGAGCAAAGCACAAATTCTTATAGCAGCCAATTAACTTTCTCTCCGTTGTAGAGTTTCAACACAGCTGACACAGAAGCATGAATCACAGCCTTACTTCACTAGCTTATGTTGCAGTAAATTCCTCCTTCAAAACACACAGGAATTTACTTTCTCACTGTTCAGCTTTAAGGTTACTTCAGCAAGAGGAACAATTCTTTCAAGGCTGGCTCTTTTCAACACTTCAAGTCTAGAGCTTGGTATAAAGAACAATCCATCAACATATCTTCTTCTTCCCCTAGCTCTGACACTGGTTCTCCTAATTGCATAGGTTCTGACTCACCCACTTGATCAGAGTGCCCTGCTGACAACCTCTCTGATGGTCTGAAAGCTTCTTTCCTTCCTGGCTCCCACCTTTGTTGCAAACGTGATTCAGGGAAATCACCTTTCTCAGCAATGGGTAGCTCAGCCTGTCTCCAGAAGTTAGCACCTGCTCTGGCTTCTCCAGCATTCCATCGTCCTTGCTGCTCTGAAGACTGTCCTCTGTTGCTTCCTCCACTCCTTCTCCAACTACTCCTCCTCCGGCTACTCCTAACATAATTTAACCAAGGTTTATACTCACTGGGATCCAACCCCACCTCTTTCTCTCCCAGGTGTTTGTAATCCCCCTGCCTTCTGACATCAGAATAATCAGTGCAGTTGTTAGAGTGAGGGTTTTTGTCCTCGTGCCTGCTATCTATCCCTCTTACTCTGTCAAGCATCAGCTGGAACTTATTCTCTTATTCCAGCTGTTTTTTTTCTGCCTTTGAACTGTGGCTCTGGCCTTTTGACCCTGCACACCTAACAGAGGCCTCTTGATTAAGGTGAATTCCTTATGCTGTTCACCTCCCCCATGCTCAAAATGGTTGACTTTGCCACATTACACTTCCCAATATCACCTTTCGCCCCTGCAATTCACCTCGTATCAATATAAAGCAGCTCTCTGGATCATCCACAGTGTGTTCGGCCTGGAATCCTACTCCTCTCCAAATTAGAATTGTGACCCCACCCTTCTTACCACGCGCTAATGCCCCATAAATGTGTTCTATCTTACCCCCTTTCAGCCTACTCAAGTCACGGTGGCCTGGTGTGTTTCCTGCAACAAAATAACATCCCCTTTGTGTCTCTCCAGCGCTCACAGTATTCTAAGCCATTTCAATGGGCTAGCTAACCCACACACACATTCCAGGAGAGTATTCTCACTCTGCTGCAGATATCTGTTGCACATTGCCTAAAGATACAACTTTCCTATATATAATTGGGGGATCCTCCCAGCCTAAGACCCCCCCCCAATCCTCTGCACACAAATCAGCCCTCCGCTCTTTATGGAGTTAAAGGAAGCCATGCGTTTTAAGCAAATAATTCAAGATCCTACAAACATTAAAGGAAATGCCTTGGACCTCATATTTATTCCACAAGAGCTGACAAATATATTCGACCCAAAAGTAAAGATCCAAAAAATTCCCTTGTCTGACCACCACACTATCCAATTCAACATCCCAGTCATTCCCAGCAAGGCAAATACAAAGCAAATCAGCTTGTCAGACGGATGCCTGGGTGAGAATGTTCACAGTCTTGGCAAAGGCATATATCAATATGATTTGCAAGGGATTGTGGGAAATGCAGTCCATTCACACCAGACACAGCCGCTCACAATAACTAGTTGTGCTTGAGTGTAAAGCCAATAAGATATTTATTTATGGGGTTATTTCTCCCAACACAGATATGCTTGGTAGCACATAAAACAAGATACTTGCTTTCAGTGTTAAACTTAGAAAAACAAAATCAGGAAAACAACAGTTGAACTTGTCAGGCAATCAAGTCAAAAGAATAAAGACCTGGCTGGTAACAAACTGGTCTTTTCTGTAGGCTCTAGCTAATATTTTCTTAGCAGTGCATCAAACAACAAGCAAAACCCACAAAGAAGGGATAAACTGTTCTTTTCAGGTTAACTTCTTATATCTTCACACATAGACTCAGAAGTGATTTCCTCAGAGCTCACAAGCAATTAGGTAAGGCTCAATTGCTAGCAGTTACCCAGCTGAAACCCCTTAGCTGGCTTGCTTTCTACTGCGTGGCTCAAATCCTACTCGGGAGCTTTTCTGAGTATTTATTATTTATTTATTTATTTAACATCTCTTATATACCGCACTATTTATAATCAGCGCGGTTTACAAAGAACAATAAAACATCAGATAAGATACATATTATCTGTTTTTTACATGGAACAGGAACAAAAACTTGGGTAACCGGGGTAATTATTTACAATGAGTACTAGTCATTGAACTATATACATATGGACGGAGTAGTACATGAAAAGAGCTTTGTAGTATGAGCAGGGTATGAAGTGTTAATGGGTTAGCAGGGGTTGCGTGTTAAGAATAGGATTGGTGCTATTTGAGTGAGCTTGAGTAGATTAAAGAACAAGTTTGTATTTCTTTGTGATGGTTGTTGTACTGTGTAACAGTAAATTACCAAAGGAGTTTAGACAGAGAGCAATCCATGTATTCACAGCCCGTATCTACCACCTCTCCCCCTTCTTCAACAATCATGGGTTCAAAATCATGGATTGGCACAGAGGAATTTCTCAATGGAGCACTTTCAGGAGAATACTTGTTTCCCTGCTGTCTTTCAAGGGTATAGCTAGGGCATAGATCAGTGTTCATACCTGAGCTTCCATTGCTGTTAGAGTTCCTCTCTAAATAGCCTGGCCAGTATGTAGTCCAGTTCTTATGTCCAGCCTTCCAATCCAGATCCCTGGACACTGGATCTCTCTTCACATACCTTCTGGCACGGGTCCTAGGGTCCCTTCCAAGTGCAGCCGTCTCCCTCACAGGTACCGTCTGGAGATTCCTAGCTCTGCAGCACCACTCCTCTGGTTTTCCCCAGTCCAATGGTGTATGCTGGCCTTTTGAATGTCTCCCAGTATACGTACTGCTCTGGACTCCTTTAGACCTCCCAAATGCTTTTCTCTTCTTTCTTCCAAAGGGTTTCTTGCCCTCTCTGTCCGTCCGCTCTGGCTTCTGCTTCTGATGATCCTCCAGATGATGAAGCTGTCCAAGATCATGAAGATATCCAAGCTCAAGATGAGGATCTCCAAGACGAGGATGTCCAAGATCAAGATGAATCTGAGGATAATTCTCTGTAGAATAAACTCTACCTTTATTCTGCTTTGATGAGTGCTCCACCCTAGCACAGCGCAGCTGTGCTGAATCAGGCCCTGCCCTTTGAGATGAGTGCTTGGGGATTACCTCATAGCCCTCCTGATTGAACACACGTTTCCCCACTTCAGCTCCTCTAATGGCTGTTGGAAACCTGGTGCATTCTGGGACTGGTAGTCTTTTATGGAAAAATTCTGTTTTCTTATTTCTACCAGAACTGACAGGTTGCTTGTTCAGAGTCACTTCACCTTTACTATAGCTCCTTCCTGAGCTATGATAAGCTTCCTTATCACAAGCTATCAACACAGGAAATACCGCAAATTTGAAAAGGACAATTTCCTAAAAGAAGTCTTACCACAGCTTCAAATAGATACCAAGGACACTGAACTACTCATAAACAGAATTCAACAGTAAACAAAGCAGCCACAGTTTCAATCAGTACCACAACCCCTATGAATCACCCAAGGAAAAGTGCAGTTTGGTACACTAAAGAAGTACGAGCCTTAAAAAGACAACTAAGGAAGCTTGAAAGAAAATGGAAAAAATCAGAAAACGTGGATGACAATGTATCATTCCTTATCATCCTGGAAGAATACAAGACATTAATTAACAACAACAAACGTGATTACCAAACCAAACTAATAATGTCAGCGCTGAATAGGCCAAGAGAAATGTTTGATATTGTAAAATCACTAAAAACCACCCCAAAGGAAGACAACTCTACCATAGCCGCTGAGGCCAATACAATGGCCACATATTATAAGCCAAAGGTGGGAAGGTCAGTGCAATTCAATCACAAATTCAAGACAACCGCCTCTCCAATCAAGAAGGTCTGGAAACAATTTACTCCTATCTCCGAAAGGCAGCTGGACGACATAATCAAATCTTTAAACACAACAACATCAGCACTCGACCCTTGTCCAGCCACATGGATACAATTATCTTGCGACCAACTGGTCCCACATATACTGAATCTAATCAATTCCTCTCTAGAGCAAGCTATATTCCAGAAGAATTAAAAAGTGCCTCTGTCCGCCCCATCTTCAAAGGCGAGGATTTGGACAAATCTACACCAAGCTCTTACAGACCAATTTCAGGTCTATCATACATGACAAAAATATTAGAAAAAGCAGTTCAGCTCCAACTACAAAGCCACGTAGACAGCTTCACCCCGCTTGATCTCCAACAACACGGATTCAGAACAGGTCATGGAGTGGAAACCCTCCTCATGACATTAACAGACAAGCTCCTTAAAGGAATTGAAACCCCTAACTCCGGCTTCATCTTAATATTCTTGGACATTACAGCAGCATACGACTCCATAATACATGATTATTTCTTAATTAGACTACAAGAAATCAGTCTTAAAGATAAAGTATTGCAATGGTTTAAGTCCTACCTATCAAGCTGAACCATCCAAGTAAAAATGGGTAATATCATGTCAAACTCATTCTTCCAAAAGACCCAAGGCTCGGCGTTATCAGCTCTTCTTTTTAACTTATACATTCAGCCTATTTGCAGTATAATCAAGTGTCATGGCATATATTATCACTTGTATGCTGATGACATTATGTTATATACCCAAATCAACCCCAAACAACTGTCACTGTAAAAAAAGAGGAATGCTTCAACAGCATCACATCTAGGTTGGAGGACCACAACCTTCAAGTAAATTATAAAAAAAAACAGAAATATTAATCATAACAAAAGACAACTCCTACACTCCTCCAGAATCAGTCAAGCTAAAAGATATGAATATCCAAGTCAAAAAAGAGGTGAGATACTTGGGAGTCACACTAGATCAGGGGCCTCAAACTCAAATTGCTTTGAGGGCCAAATGAGGACTTGTAAAGTAACCCGCGGGCCGCATAAGACGTGGGGCCTCATTTGCATAAATATTTGCATAATGTTACCATACAAAGCGCAGACGTTAATGATGCACATTTCCCAGAGCTGACATATTCCAGTTAATAAATTCAAAATAGATAGTTTACTACCTTTTGTGCATTTTTTTCGGTTGCAATTGTTCCAGCCACTTTCTTCTGGTTTCTTCGTGTCTTCTGCTAACTCTCCATCGTCTGCTGTCCATTTGTCCTTTCTTCTCTCTTCTAGTTGTTTTTCCATTCTCTCTCTATATCTGCTTTAACATACTAATCTTTCTCCTTTTGCTCCTTTCTCATTCCTATTTCATCCACTCAAATTTTACCCCTCCATCTTCAATCACCACTTATTCTCCCAATACCCGGCCAATTGTAGATTTTTCTTCCCTCCCACACAAAATATTTTCCCCCTCTCCATTTCACTCTCCCAGCTCCATCCCATTCTAATCCTCCCCAACATCAGCTCCCTTCTAGTTCTAGCCCCACCCAGCATCCACTCCCTTCTAATCCCCGCATCAGCCCATTTCCAGTCCTATCCTAGCCCCACCATCAGCCCATTTCCTGTCCTAGCTCACCCCCACTAAGCCCATTTCCAGTCCTAGCAACCCCACCAGTCCATTACCATTTCTAGCCCCCCATAGCCCATTACCAGTCCTAAGCCCCCAACAGCCCACTTCCAGTCCTAAGCCTCCCATCACCCCATTTTCATTCTTAGCCCCACCATAGCCCATTACCAGTCCTAACCCACCAATCAGCCCACCTCCAGTCCTAACCCCCATCTGCCCATTTCCAGTCCTAGCCCCCACCATAGCCCATTACCAGTCCTAATCCCCCCCCCCCGATATTAGCCCGGTCCTAACCCCCCATTACCCCATTTCAGTCTTAGCCCCTCCATAGCTCATTACCAGTCCTAACTCCCCCCATCAGCCCACCTCCAGTCCTTCCTAACCCCCATCAGCCCATTTCCGGTCCTAACCTCCCCCCCTCCCCCTCATCAGCCCAGGTAAATAAAAAACAAAACAAAACCCTGGCTTCTGCTGCTGCCGCTGCCGCCGTGGCAGCGGCAGAATCAACTGTCAATTTAAAAAAAAACTGGCTTCTGCTGCTGCAGCCGTGGCAGTGGCAGAATCAGCTGTCCCGCGGCCCCTTCCACTCTGCCCGGAAGAGCCCTGAGTCTGCTCCATCAGCAGCGGGCTTTTCAAGTCGCGAAGAGAGTATTTCCCTCTCGTGCAGCTTAAGCCTATTCACTTTTCAAGCCGTGCGAGAGGGAAATACTCTCTTCGCGGCTTGAAAAGCCCACCACTGATGGAGCAGACTCAGGGCTCTTCCGGGCAGAGGGGAAGGGGCCGTGGGACAGCTGATTCTGCCGCTGCCACGGCTGCAGCAGCAGAAGTCAGTTTTTTTTTTAAATTGAGAGTTGATTCTGCAGCTGCCACGGCGGCAGCAGCAGAAGCCAGGATTTTGTTTTTTTGTTTTCCTCCGTCGCGGGCCGCACAAAGTTCTCTCGTGGGCCGCATGTTTGAGACCCCGGTACTAGATCAACAATTCAGTTTCTCCAAACATGTGAGCAACATAACCAAGTCCATCTACTCAAAGCTAAAAATGCTACAACATTTAAGACTTCTCCTCTCCACAAGTGACTTCAGAACCTCAGTCCAAGCAATGATCTTACCGCACTTGGATTTCTGCACTGCATTACTAATAGGGTTCCCAAAACAAGCCATCTGCCGACTTCAACTAGCACAAAATACAGCAGCTAGAGTAATTGCACAAGCCCCAATCAAAAATCACATTACCCCAATATTAAAACATCTCCACTGGCTTCCAATAGAAAGCAGAAGAAAATTCAAGGCTATTCACACAATTTTCAAAACTCTCCAAACAGAAACACCAAACTGCCTGAAAACGCTTATTCTAACCACCCCGGAAAACAGACCACGGAGAAACAAACAAAAATTCACTTGTGCTACCCAATGAATACAGGACATGCTAGTCTTCCACAACAAATAGAGCGTTCTCTCTCTATGCACCAATCCTGTGGAATTCACTGCCTGAAGACTTAAAAGACCATAAGGACCCAAACACTTTCTGCAAACTACTAAAATCATATTTATTTAAGGAACATTTTGAGGAAACAATTACTAAATAAAAATCTTTATTAAAGGCTAGCCGTAATACCAAACAAACCCAACTGTCACAAATCACAGTATTTAATAATCTCATTGTAATCAAAAGTTCATATTGCACTCCTTAAATATGAACATGCTTCATTCCTTGAATATAGCTATATCTGACATTATTTCCTTCAACCCTCTTCATTCCTCTTTCCAATGCTTCCCTGTATAAAGTGTTAATTAACAATTTAACATATTAACAAATTTATGTTAATATTATTAAATGTTAAGTGCCGTCGAGTCGCAGTCGACTCATGGCGACCCTCTGGATAGCTATCCTAAATTGTGTTCGGTCTTCAGTCAGGCGGCTCATTGTTGACAGACTGGTACCCATAGCTGCTGTTATTGTATCGATCCATCTCATTGCTGGCCTTCCTCTTTTGCGTTGACCTTCTATCTTGCCAAGCATGATGTCTTTCTCTAATGATCTCTCTCTTCACATGATGTGTCCAAAGTATGAAAGTCGAAGTCTTGTCATGTGAGCTTCTAAAGAAAGCTTAGGTTTGATCTCCTCTAGTACCGACTGGTTTGTTCTTCGGGCAGTCCATGGTATACACAGTATTCGCCGCCAGCACTATAATTCAAAGGCATCAATTTTCTTCCTGTCTGTCTTTTTCACTGTCCAGCTTTCACATCCATATGATATTATTGAAAATACCATGGCTTGAACAAGTCGAATCTTTGTATGGAGAGAGACATCTCTGCTCTTGAGAATCTTATCTAGGTCTTTCATAGCCATTCTGCCAAGAGCAATGTGTCGTCTGATTTCTTCTCCTTCAACGATGAACCTGTTAATTTATGCCAGTTGTCATGATCTTTGTCTTCTTTACATTAAGGTGCAGGCCCATTTTGAGACTATGTTCTTTGATTGTGAGAAGCAAATATTTCAGATCATCTTCACTTTCAGCCAGTAATGTAGTATCATCAGCATAGCGAAGGTCTAGTGCAAGAGATAAGGGTGTTGGGGCCACTTGGCAATAGTGATCATAGCATGATCGCCTTTGATTTAATTAGTGGAGGAGGGATAGTAAGGAAATCCACAGTACTACCTTTTAACTTTCGAAAGGGAGACTATGATAAAATGAGGAAAACAGTTAAGAAAAAACTAAAAGGAGCAGTTGCAAAGGTTAAAGACGTACATCAGGCTTGGCTGTTGTTGAAAAATACTATCTTGGAAGCCCAGACCAGCTGTATTCCACGCTTTAAGAAAAGTGGAAGGAAGTCCAAAAAACTGCCAGCATGGTTTAAAGGTGAGGTCAGAGAGGCTGCTGTTGCCAAAAAAGCATCTTTCAAGAAATGGAAAAAAGAGCCAAACGACGAAACCTGGAAACAGCACAAGCACTGGCAAGTCAAATGCAAGGCATTAATAAGGCAGGCAAAGGGAGAATTTGAGAAGAAGCTTGCTGCGGAAGCAAAAACGAGAAGTAAAGACCTTTTCAAGTACATTCGTAGCAAAAAACCTGTGAGAGAGTCAGTTGGTCCATTAGATGATAAAGGGGTTAAAGGAGCACTAAGAGGCGACAAGGCGATAGCGGAGAGACTGAATGAATTCTTTGCTTCAGTCTTTACTGAGGAAGATGTATGGATGTTACCCATGACTGCAGTGGTATTTAAAGGTGTGGAAGAACTGAAGGAAATATCGATGCATCGGGAAGATGTATTACAACTATTAGATAAACTGAAGAGTAGCAAATCACCTGGGCCGGATGGTATACATCCAAGGGTGTTGAAAAAACTGAAATATGAGATAGCAGACCTGCTATTAGTAATCTGTGAACTATCATTAAAATCATCTCTAATACCTGAAGATTGGAGGATCGCCAATGTAACACCAATTTTTAAAAAGGGTTCCAGGGGTGATCCAGGAAACTACAGACCGGTGAGCCTGACATCAGTACCGGGAAAAATGGTAGAAACCATCATAAAGAATAAAATTACTCAGCATGTAGATAGTCATGACCTAATGGGAGACAACCAACATGGCTTTAGACAAGGAAGATCTTGTCTTACTAATCTGTTATGTTTTTTTGAAGGAGTGAATAATCAGGTGGACAAAGGTGAGTCGGTTGATATTGTGTATCTGGACTTTCAGAAAGCCTTTGACAAAGTCCCTCATGAGAGACTTTTGGCAAAACTAAAGAGTCATGGGATAGGAGGCAGTGTACTATTGTGGATCAGGAACTGGTTAAAAGATAGAAAGCAGAGGGTAGGGCTAAATGGCCAATTTTCCCAATGGAGAAAGGTGAATAGTGGTGTACCCCAGGCATCTGTGCTGGGTCCGCTGCTTTTTGACATATTCATAAATGACCTGGAAAGTGGAATAACGAGTGAGGTTATCAAATTTGCAGATGACACAAAACTATTTAAAGTTGTTAAAACCCAAGAGGATTGTGGAAAATTGCAAGAGGATCTTGATAAATTGGAAGACTGGGCATCAAAATGGCAGATGAAATTTAATGTGGACAAGTGCAAGGTTATGCACCTAGGGAAGAACAACCCAAACTATGGTTACACGATGCAAGGTTCCACATTAGGAACCACCACCCAGGAAAAAGATTTAGGCGTCATTGTGGATACCATGTTAAAACCCTCGGCCCAGTGTGCAGCAGCGGCCAAGAGAGCAAATAGAATGCTAGGTATGATAAGGAAAGGAATGCAAAATAAAACAAAAGATATTATAATGCCTCTATATCGTTCCATGGTGAGACCGCACCTTGAATATTGTGTGCAATTCTGGTCGCCGTATCTTAAAAAGGATATAGCGATTTTAGAAAAGGTTCAGAGAAGAGCCACCAAAATGGTAAAGGGGATGGAAGGATACTCCTATGAAGAAAGGCTAAAAAGGTTAGGGCTCTTTAACCTGGAAAAAAGACGGCTGAGGGGAGATATGATAGAAGTCTATAAATTAATGAACGGAGTGGAACGGGTAAACATAGATCAATTGTTTACCTTATCAGAATATAGAAAGACTAGGGGACATGCAATGAAGCTACAGGGTAAACTATTTAACACTAATAAAAGAAAATATTTTTTCACTCAACGTGTAATCAAACTCTGGAATTTGTTACCGGAGGATGTAGTAAAGGCTGTTAGTGTAGCTGGGTTTAAAAAAGGTTTGTACAAGTTCCTGGAGGAAAGGTCCATAAACCATTATTAAGAAGGGACCCAGGATATCAATGCTTGAACCAATACAAACATTGTGGAACCTGTGTCCCTTGGGGAAACTGCTAGGTACATATGACCTAGATTGGCCACTGTTGGAAACAGAATACTGGGCTTGAAGGACCTTTGTCTGACCCAGTATGGTATATCTTATGTTCTTATGTTGTAAGGTTGTTGATGAGTCTTCCACCAATCTCCACACCTCTGTTGTCTTCATACAATCCTGCTTCTCTGATGATTTGTTCTGCATATAAATTAAACAGGTAGGGGGAAAGTATGCAGCCTTGTCTTACACCTTTGCTTATTTTAAACCATTCTGTTTCTCCTTGTTCTGTTCGAACTGTTGCTTCTTGATCAATGTACAGATTGCGCAAGAAAACGATCAGGTGTTCTGGTATACCCATGCTTCTTAATGTGGCCCAGAGTTTCTCATGGTTTACACAGTCAAAAGCCTTGCTATAGTCGATAAAGCACAAATAGATATCCTTTTGGTATTCTTTAGTCTTTTCAAGGATCCATCTCACATCCGCAATGATGTCTCTCGTTCCTCGCCCTTTCCTGAACCCTGCTTGCACTTCAGGTAGTTCTTTTTCCAGGTGTGGTTGTAGTCTCTTTTGAATAATCTTCAGTAGAATCTTGCTGGCATGTGGGATCAGAGCGATTGTGCGATAATTTCCACACTCAATTGGATCACCTTTCTTTAGAATTGGTATAAACACAGATCTTTTCCAGTCAGTTGGCCATGATGTTGTCTTCCATATTTCTTGGCAGAGCCTTGTAAGTATGGTAACAGCTGCATCAGATTGCTGCAATACTTCTATGGGAATGCTATCAATGCCTGGTGCTTTGTTCTTTGATAAGGCTTTCAATGCTGCTTCAACTTCTTCTTTCATCACCAATGGTTCCCAATCATAAGATACAGGTTGAAACGGCTGTTGGTCCACTTGATCTTTATCATATAAAAACTCTGTATATTCCTTCCACCTTTTCTTGATCTTCTCAGCATCATTCAACATAGAACCTCGAGCATCTTGTAACATTCCAATTCGAGGCTGGAACTTTTTCTTTAACTTTCGTAGCTTTAGGAAAGCCGATCTTGTTCTTCCTCTAATAGTTTCTGCTTCTATTTCCTTGCAAGTGTCATTGTAGTACTTTTCCTTGTCCTGTCTTGCTGCACGTTGGAAATCTCTGTTGAGTTCTGCGATTGTCTTTCTTTCTCCTCTGGCTTTAGCTTCTCTGCATTTCTGGGCAATTTTCAGAGTTTCTTCCGTCATCCATTTTGGCCGTTTTTGCTTTTTCACCTTTTGTAGAGACTTCTCGCTTTCTTCCAACACAACCTTCTTGATGTCATTCCATAACTCTTCCGGAGCTCTGCCATTGTATCTAAAACAGCAAATCGATTTTGCAGGCAGTCTTTAAATTCCAGTGGTATATTCTCAAGGTCATATTTTGCTGCATTCATGAGTGGTTTGCTCTTTTTCAACTTTAGCTTGAGTTTGCATACTAGTAGTTGATGATCTGTACCACAGTCAGCTCCAGGTTTTGTCTTTGTTGATGTTACAGAGCTTTTCCATCGTTGACTTCCACAGATGTAGTCAATTTGATTTTTATACAATCCATTGGGTGAAGTCCATGTGTACAGTCGCCGCTTGTGTTGCTGGAAGAAGGTGTTTGAGATGAATAGATCACTGTTCTTGCAGAATTCTATCAGTCTTTCTCCAGCTTCATTTCTGTTGCCAAGTCCATATTTTCCAACTACTTTGCCTCCTTCTTTGTTGCCAACTTTTGCGTTCCAGTCACCCATGACTATCAGGATATCCTGTTTGCATGTTCTGTCAATTTCAGCTTGTTCATAGAACTTTTCAATTTCATTCTCTTCTGCAGCTGCTGTTGGGGCATATACTTGAATTATAGTTGTGTTGATAGGCAATCCTCGTAGACGAATAGAGATTAAGCGTTCGCTGACTGCATTGTATTTCATTACAGTTCTTGCAAGTTTCTTCTTTATTATAAATGCAACACCATTTCTTCTTTGTCTTTCATTTCCAGCATAGTAGACCATGTGATCATCTGATGCAAAGTGCCCCATGCCAGTCCATTTCAGTTCGCTGACACCCAACAGATCAAGTTGTACACGGTCCATTTCATTCTTGACCACCTCCAACTTCCCTTGGTTCATGCTTCGTACATTTCATGTTCCAATGTGTAAGACATCTTTACAGATTCTGACTCTCATTTCATGCGCAGATACATCAGCAGTCAGACTTCCCGAGGGCTTTGATCCAACCACATCATAAATGCTGGCTTTACTCTGAAAAGTCTTCAGCTCTTCCCCAGTAGCTAGTTGAGTGCTTTCCGACCTGGGGGTCTCATCTTCCAGCACCATAGCACAATTTGTTTTGTTGTAACTATCCATTGGGTTTTCATGGCAAGATATAGAAGTAGATTGCTGGGCCTTTCTTCCGCACAGTTTAAGTTTGGTGGTGTTGCCGTTGTCACAAAAATGTGATCCTCCGCTGTCAACGCTATCCCATTCTGCTGCTGCCCAGATGGGTGGTTTGTCTTGGTCTGGCACCTCAGCTGAGACCTGTCCATCTTGGGAGACCCTGCCAGTAGTTAAACTACCGATAGTTTAGCTCTCAGCATCACTGATGCACGCAAGCCCTCACAGCACGACAAGCTGCAAACCAAGTGAGGGTATTGTTAAATGTACTATATTAAACTTTGTTCAATGTAAACCCTAAATTTTGAGTTCTTTGTAAACCGCTTTGATTCCCAAAAAGCGGTAAATAAGCACAAATAAAATGTCAAAGCCGGCCAGTTGCTTCAAGAAGTGCACTCAGTGTGGCCAGACCATCTTCATCATGGACCACCACAGCTGGTGCCTTCAATGCCTCAGCCCCAACCACGATCCCTTGGACTACACTCTCTGCTTGCAGATGACACGTAAGGGGCTGAAGAACTGGGAACAGCAGCGGGAATCACTGTTCGGTTCTGAGGCATTGGCATCGACCTCGGCATTGACGCCCCCGAAAGCCTTTGCCTAGGCTTGGGCTTTGCATGGAGGCTGGGCCCACTTAGAGGAGTTACAGGGCACCAGAATAGCGGTTCTGCTTTGATAAGGCGTTTTTCCCAAAAGGACCAGACTTTGTCCTCATCCGCATTAAAGGGCGATACTGAGCAGATGAGCCCATTAGCAGCGGAGCCCTCTGTGGAATTCTGAAGGCAAGAGCCAGAAGCACCCCTTCAAGTTGTCCTGGCAGGAGGAGTTGCCTCCTGAAGCCTGGCATGGGACTCCCAAGGCTGTGACTTTTGAGGAGTCCCTGCTGAGGGAGCCAGCATTGGCACTGAAAGCTGCAGTGCCGACTCCAGCAGCAGGGGAGACCTCTGTCCTCGCAGACAGGATGCAGGCCTTCAAACATAGCCTCGCTGCATTCATGGCTCAGCAGGCTGCCAGAGATCTGGTAATCTCAGGTTCCTCGGCACCGGTGATGGCCCCATCCACGATGGGTGCCTCCCCTGCAGAAGTGCAGCCCATTTTGGAGATCCATGTGTTCTAGAGTAGTTCCCGTAAGCATTCAAGGTGCCTCTCAGTGCAGCGGATGTCCCCTGCCTCAAATACGTCAGGTTCAAACAGATGAAAGACGAGGACTCCTTCGATTCCACCCAAGCACCACCAGTGTGGTCAACATTCGAGGCGGTACTTCGAGTTTCTTTTGGACTCATACTCTGATTGGGAGACTGAAGAGGAATCACTGGAGTCTGCCCCTCACCCGATATGTCCCCTCCAATCCCTCACTCCTGTATGAGCAGAGGAAGTCTCACCCCCCACCCCCCCCCCCCGAGGACCTCTCCTTCCTCGAGTTCATGTGAGACATGGGAAAGTCTTTGCCCTTCACTATTGAGGAGGAGGAGGAACCTCAGGCAGAGGAGTTGGAAATCTTCTAGTACCCGACTCCCCCTAAAGGGGTCATTATGGTTCTGATTCACCTGATTCTGGAATGGCTTCTCTTTAGGTTGTGGGAAACACTGCTCACAGTGCCAACAATCAGCAGATGCCTTGACTCCATGTATTGAGAGAGCAAGAGCCCTGGATTTGAAAAGGCACAACTCTCTCACAACTCCATGGTAGTGAAATCGGCTGGATTGAAAGTTCCAAGATGCACTCCTCGGTGCCCCCAGGTTGGGAGGTCCACACCATGGACGGCTTTGGAAATAAGTGCTACCAGGTCTCTATGCTAATGTCTTGGATCCAAGCCTACCAGTTGTACATGGGCATGTACCTGTGTGACCTGGCAGGGGATCTTGCCAGGTTCTTGTCTGGATTATCAGGGAAGCATCTTGAGTGCTTCAGGAGTCTAGTGAGCAAAATTAAAGAGTGTTCCAAGTACATCACCTGAGCAGCCTACAGAGTTGTTAGTCTGTGGCCAGGGTGGCTGCAGTGGGCATCGGTGCCCACCACCTGGCATAGCTATAGTCCTTGGACTTAGAACAATGGGTTCTGGACAAGTTGGCTGATGTTCCACGCTGGGGAGAGAACCTCTTCAGCAGACCCATGATGGAGAAGGCTGCAGAATTGGAAACAGAGCAACTCACCATGAACAGGAGAGAGATTTCAGGGAAGAAATCCTTTTACCCTAAGAAGAAGGCCTATGGGACTTATGCCCCATATTATTCGTACCAGCTACCCCAACAGGGGCAACAGTCTAAGAGGCAAAATCAGAGGCAGCAGTGCAAACAGAAGGCCTCAAAGCCTCAACCAGCACCGTAGCCCCAGTCAGGTGGGGGGTTTTGACTCCTGGCTTTGAAGCATAGCCCATCTTCTCCTCCCAGCCTCTGTTCTGCCACAGATGGGAGGGTGGTTGATACACTTTGCCCACAAGTGGTCCAGCAATAACAACTGACACCTGGGCACTGCAGATGGTCCACGAGGGCTACCTGCTTTGCTTCGAGCTGATTCCCCCTCCCCCCACACACCACCTTTCCAGGGGAATGCCCTCTCGAGCACCACCAATGCAGACTGCTCCAACTGGAGGTCCAGACCCTCCTCGCAGAATGGGCAGTGAAACCTATTCCACCATTCCAAAAGGACAGGGTTTCTACTCCCGCTACTTCCTGATCCCCAAGAAAACAGGCAGGTTCTGATCCAACCTGGATATCCACAATCTCAATTGCTTCCTAGTGAAGGAGATGTTCAAGATAGCATCCCTTGGAATATTGCTGCCCTACTTTCAACAGAAAGATTGGCTGTGCTCCTTGGATCTCAAAGATGCTTATGTGCACGTCCTCATCCACCCCCTGCACCATCAGTACCTCTGCTTTATGCTCAGAGGACGGCACTACCAGTAGAGGGTTCTGCCCTTCAGCTTTGCCTCCACCCCAAGGGTCTTCACCAAATGTCTGGTGGTCATTACTGCCTTCCTCCAGATCCTGGGAATCTTTGTCTTCTCCTACCTGGACGACTGGTTGGTCAGGGGCATGATACCGGATAAGGTCCAGCATTCCATACAGCACACCATTCAGATGCTGGAACAGCTGGGCTTTGTCATCAACTACCCAAAGTCCCACCTGCAACCCTCTCAATGCCTTGAATTCAGTGGGGCTCTCCTCGATACCACACTGGCTTGGGCTTTCCTTCCAGTGGACAGGGCCCAACACTTAGTCACCTTGGCAAGGGATATCCAGAGTTGCAGGTTGGCAGCTTGGCAGATGCTGTACATCCTGTGTCACATGGCCTCCACAGTCCATGTTACCCCCTCAGCCTGACTTCAGGTGCGTCGGACACAGTGTACGCTGCACACAGTGGCATCAGGCAATGGGACACTTTTTGGACAGTGACTTCACCTCTCCAAGAATCCCTGTCCTGGTGGCAGCTCCCCACTCACCTACTTGCAGGGCTTCCCTTCCAGGCCTCACCACACCAGCAAGTTCTGACAGCCGATGCCTCCAAGCTCTGCTGAGGGGCACATCTGAATGGCCTGTCCACACAAGGCCTCTGTGGAGAAAGCCACCATAAGATCAATTTCTGGAGCTTTGGGTCATTGTCAATGCTCTGAGAGTTTCAGCAACAGCTCTCCCACCAGGTCATCCGCATGCAGACAGACAACCAGGTGGCCATGTTCTACCTCAACAAACAGGGTGACACGGGTTCGTACCTCCTCCCCTGAAAGGTAGTCCACCTCTGGAAGTTTGCAATCTTGCATAGTATGCTCCTCAGAGTGCTGTACCTACCAGGGAAGCTCAAAGTCCTAGCGGATCGCTTCAGCAAGAGTCCTTCAGTCACATGAGTGGACTCTGAATAGGCAGGTTGCCGACCACATCTTCCAGATATGGGGCATGCCATCCATAGACCTCTTTGCCGCTCCCCGCAACACCCAGCTTCTGCTGTTTTGCTCCAGAGTGTCCTGCCAGAATTGCTTTGCTCCTGATGTTATTCTCCTGAATTGGAGTGAGGGTCTTCTCTATGCCTACCCAAGGACTCCTCTGGTGGCCAAGACCCCGGTGTTGATATGATCCTCATTGTGCCATACTGGCCCAGGCAACCCTGTTTCCACTCCTCATTGTCTCAATGGCATCTGCTCAGACTGGGCTGTGCCCTGGACCTAATCTTGTAGAACAACAGGACTCTGTTTAATCCCAACCTGTCGTCCCTAGTGCCGATGGCATGGATGCTGAGTGGATGGTACTCGTAGAGCTTCACATGCCGCAGGATGTGGAGAACATACATGTTTATAGTTATATAACTACTTTTCTGCATGCCCTCTATGTTAATTTGTATTCTACTTCATGTTTAATTTAAAATGTTGTTTTACTGTAAACCGCTTTGATCTTTGTAAAGGCAGTATAAAAATGCTTTTAAATAAATAGAATCTCGCTTCGCACAGGGGCTCTGAGACATGGTTGTGTCTTCAAGTGGCACAGGTTCTCTGTATAGTGTAAGAATAAGTCTCTGGACCCCTTCTCCTACTCTGTGGAGTCTGTTTTGTCTTATCTTCTGCACCTATCAGGCTCTGGTCTAAAGTCCAACTCTGTCAGAGTGCATCTCAGTGCTGTAACCAGTTATCAGCCCATAGCTGATCAACAAATCTCTGCTCACCCCTTGGTGGGTTGTTTTATGCAGGGCCTCCTACTATCTTGCCCCCCCCCCCCATTAAACCACCCCCAGTAGTATGGGACCATAATGTAGTGCTCGGACAGCTCCTTGCACCCCCCCTTTGAGCCGCTTAGCTCCTGCCCACTCAAATTCATTACCTGGAAGGTCATTTTTCTGGTGGTACTTACTTCAGCATGCAGAGTCAGCGAATTGCACGCACTAGTGATGAACCTGCCATACACTAGGTTTCATAAGAACAGAGTGGTTCTCCAAACTTGCCTGAAATTCCTACCTAATGTAATTTCTGTTTTTCATCTCAATCAATCAGTGGTGTTACCCAACGTTTTCCCAAGACCTCATGCCAAAAGAGATGAGGCCTCATTACACACCTTGGACTGTAAGAGAGCACTGGCTTTCTACCTGGAGATCACAAAAGTCCATTGTCTCTCCTCCTAGCTCTTTCTCTCCTTTGACCCCAATAAGCTGGGGGTGGCAGTGTCAAAATGCATCCTGTCCATTTGGGTGGCTGACTGCATCTCCACCCAAATGGACAGGATGCATTTTGACACTGCCACCCCCAGCTTTTGCATTTTGACACTGCTTTAGCTCAGGCTGGGCTGTTGTGGAATGCCATGCCATAGTAACATAGTAAGTGATGGCAGATAAAGATCAGCATGGTCCATCTAGTCTGCCCAGCAAGATGGCAAGAGTAGGTGCACCTGTCACTCTGTGCAGGCCACCCCTCCCCATGTTTTTGTTTAGGGGTGAACCCACCACTCCATGTAGGACACCCCTATTTGTTGAGATGCTAGATAGTTCAGAAGTTAGATGGTACTGTTTATTTTGCTTTTATCCTGTTGCTGTAAAGGGATCCACTGTGTTTGTCACATGCCATTTTGAATTCCATCACCGTGTTTGCCCCCACCACTTCCATCGGGAGGGCATTCCAAGCATCCACCACCCTTTCAGTGAAGAAATATTTCCTGACATTGCCTTTCAATTTACCACCTTGCAGCTTCATGTTATGCCCTCTAGTTTTACAGCTTCCCCGTCTTTGGAAGAGGTTTGTTTGTTCATCATTTCTCTTTAAGTATTTAAAGGTCTGAATCATATCTCCCCTGTCCATCCTCTCCTCCAAAGTGTACATATTTAGGTCTTCAAGTCTCTTCTCATAAGGCTTCTGACGCAGGCTCCAAATCATTTTGGTCGCCTTTCTCTGAACAGTTTCCAGTCTTTTTACATCTTTTGCAAGATATGGTCTCCAAAACTGAACACAGTATTCCAAGTGAGGCCTCACCAGTGACTTGTACAGTGGCATAAGTACCTCTTCCTTTCTGCTGGTAATTGAATTGAATTGTGTAACTCCTTGTTTATTGTAAACCGCGCTGATGCTGAATAGTGCGGTATATAAGAGACTATAAATAAATAAATAAATCCCTCTTTGTATGCAGCCCAACATCCTCCTGGCTTTTGCCACCGCCTTGTCGCACTGTTTTGCCACCTTGAGATCATCAGAGATAATCACACCAAGGTCTTTCTCCTGAACCGTGCATACCAACCTCTCACCCCCTATCGTGTACTTTTCCCTTGGATTTCTGCTACCCAAGTGCATGACACTGCACTTTTTCACATTAAATCTTAGTTGCCAAGCATTAGACCAGTCTTCCAGCTTTTGTAGATCTTTCCTCATGTTAACCACTCCCTCGGGGGAGTCCACTCTGTTGCAAAGTTTTGTGTCATCTGCAAAAAGACAGACTTTTCCATTCAGTCCTTCAGCAATATCACTCACAAATATATTGAACAGTGCCGGGCCCAGGACCGAACCCTGAGGCACCCCGCTAATCACCTTCCTCTCATCCGAGTGAGCTCCATGTACCATCACCTTCTGTTGTCTGTCAGTCAACCAATTTCTAATCCAGTTTACTATCTTGGGACCCATTCCCAAGCTACTGAGTTTATTGACAAGCCTCCTATGAGGAACAGTATCAAAGGCTTTGCTGAAATCCAGATAGATGACATCCATTGCATGCCCCAGATCTAGTTCCTTGGTCACCCAATCAAAGAACTCAATCAGATTTGTTTGGCAAGACCGTCCTTCGGTAAAACCATGTTGCCTTGGATCTTGCAACCTGTTGGTTTTGAGAAAGTTCACTATTCGCTCTTTCAGGAGCGCCTCCATTACTTTTCCTGCCACCGAGGTAAGGCTCACGGGCCTGTAGTTTAACACTTCTTCCCTGTCACCACTTTTGTGTAGAGGTATAACATCAGCCATTCTCCAGTCCTGAGGAACCTCTCCTGTTTCCAAGGATCTGTTGAAGACATCCTTTAACGGTCCTGCAAGAACCTCTCTGAGCTCTTTCAGTATCCTGGGATGTATCCCATCCGGTCCCATGGCATCCGGTCCCATGGCTTTCAGTTTAGCAAGTTGTTCTAACACCTCATCTTCTGTGAATGGTGTGGTATCTACTTCATTGCTATTTTTATATTTGGGAGTCACAGCTGGTCCATTTCCAGGATCTTCTTTAGTAAAAACAGAGCAGAAGTATTTGTTTAGCAATTTTGCTTTTTCAGTGTCACTTTCCACGAGTCCTTTCCCAGCACTTCTGAGTCCTGCAATTCCAACTCTGATCTTCTTCCTTTCCCGACTATACCTGAAGAAAGTTTTGTTGCCACCTTTAACATCTTTAGCCATCTTTTCCTCTGCCTTTGATTTTGCTATCCTTATTTCTCTTTTAGACTCTTTGAGCTTGATCCTGTATTCATTTCTGTGTTCTTCTGTTTGCAAGCTTTTGAATTTTGCGAAAGCTGTGGTTTTTGCCTTTATTTGAGCAGCCACCTCTTTGGAAAACCAAATAGGTTTCCTTCTCCTCTTGTTTTTATTTACTTTTCTTACATATTTATCTGTTGCCCCTTTTATTGCCGCCTTTAGTTTAGTCCATTGCAATTCCGCTTCCCTTATCTCCTCCTACCCCGTTATCTCCTCCTTTAAGTACTCGGCCATTTTATTGAAGTCAGTGTTTTTGAAGTTTAGGACTTTGAGCTTGCTATGATTGGCCTGTATCATGGCTTTTATCTCAAACCACACCGTGTGATGGTCACTATTGCTCACAGGGGCACTTACGCAGACATTTGACACGTTATTACTGTTGGTGAGCACTATATCCAGCGTTGAGCTTTCCCTGGTTGGTTCCATCACCATTTGTCTAAGTAATGCATCTTGGAGAGCATCCACAATTTTTTTGCTTCTTTCCAGATGTGCAGAAGGAGTAATCCAATCCACATCAGGTAGATTAAAGTCACCCAGTATGATCGCTTCCCCCTTTGTTGCTATCTTGGCAATATCTATAATCAATTCGTTATCTCTCTCTTCAATTTGAGTCGGAGGTCTGTAGACTACAGCAGTATGGATGACAGTGCCATCTCCTCTTTCCAACGCAATCCAGAGCGCTTCTTCTTTTCCCCATGTTCCCTGCATTTCAGTAGCTTTAATACTGCTTTTGACATACAAGGCTACTCCTCCTCCTTTTCCATTTTTTCTGTCTCTTCTGAATAGATTATAGCCAGCTATGGCTATATCCCAATCATGCGATTCATTAAACCATGTTTCTGTAATGGCCACGATGTCCAAATCCGTTTCCACCATTAGGGCTTCCAGGTCTGGAATTATTTTGGCTAAGCTTCGAGCATTTGTGCTCATTGCTTTCCAGCATTTACCTGGCTTGTGTGTATTTTGCATTGATTTTATTCTGCCCACTTCTTCCCACTTGTTTTTGATGTGCGGTTTAAGAGTGTGGCTGTTTCTGATGTTGTTCTGCTTTTGCAGGGGGTGGCATGCAGATGTTGACCTTCCACAACCGTCACCCCCTTTTCCTAGTTTAAATGCATATCCACATACTGCCTGAATTTTTCACTTAGGTTTCTTTTCCCTGTGACAGAGAGATGTAGTCCATCAGCACAGTATAGTCTCTTGTTGGTCCATCTGTTGCCCCAGTTGCCAATAAATCTGAATCCTTATTGTTTGCATTGTCTGGAGCCATGTATTAAAGCTGTTAATGCGATGCAGCCTTTTTGTCCCCTTACCAAGAACAGGTAGAACTTCTGAGAATGCAACAGTGTTAACAATGGGCTTGAGTTTCTCTTCCAGAGATTGGAAGTCCTTTTGGGCTGTAGAGGCACTGTTTCTAGCCAGGTCATTTGTGCCCAAGTGGATAGTAACATCAGGTTTGGAGTGCTCACTTTTTGCGCTAAGTATTTCAACAACTTGGTTTGTATTCCTGCTGGCTGAAGAGCCTGGTAGGAACATGACTATCTTCTTTCCTTTGAACTGTGTTCCCAAGTTGGTGCCTCTGATGATGGAATCTCCAAGTAGTAATAGTTTTCTGTTTGGTGAGGTTTTCTTCATATTTGGTGCTTTAGCAGGAGATTGGGCATTGTCTGACTCATTTAAGGGCCCTTCAGTTTCTTTGGATTGGGCATCCTCATTAGCCAAGGCAGAGAAG
This sequence comes from Ichthyophis bannanicus, assembly GCA_033557465.1. Taxonomy (NCBI): domain Eukaryota; kingdom Metazoa; phylum Chordata; class Amphibia; order Gymnophiona; family Ichthyophiidae; genus Ichthyophis; species Ichthyophis bannanicus. The sequence goes on along the minus strand of CM066037.1, from coordinate 19,268,107 downwards.
GCATTGTGCAGGGATATCTCTTGATGTGTAGGATGTCTCTGCGTTACAGGTTGCAATCTTCCGGAACCCACTGTGATCCATTTGTTCCTGGGGTGTTTGATTCTTTGTGGGAGCAGTGGTGGACTTTGTTCAGTTTGTATCCTAGAAGAGGTGCGCTTCATTGCAGCCAGTTCCTCCCTCAGTAGACACTTCGTTATGCATGGCAGCTAGGTCTTTCCTTAGTAGAATCAGTTCTTCATGCATGGCAGCTGAGTTTAGGCATATAGGACAAGCTCTTAGGCTCCAAATGATTCTTCTTTGAATGAAAGTACCACAGTTATTGCACTGAATACGCGACATGTTGATTAAGCAGTCCCAGAAGAGGAAGAATAATAATAAGAAAAGTTGAAGAAGATGTGGGCGTTACCCAAGTTAGGAACGACAGATGGCACATATGTGACCACTATATAGGCAATGTAGCCCCTGGGGTGGGTGGGGTGAGGGGTAGGGTGGGCGGGAACCTAAGTGTCTCTGGCCAGTAGGCTGTCCCTGAACAGTGGGCACACAGCAAAGGAGTAGGTAAGGGAACCCACCAAGAAGGGCAAATAGATAGATAAATATGTGGAGACAAACAGACAGAACTCACAGTTAAGCAGCAAATTCAGCAAAAATCACCTTTTGGGAGAGCCCTGGAAAGCACTCCTCTTCTCAAGGAACAGAAAGGCAATCTGAGCAAGCCCACATGCACAACAGGAAATGGAAGTCTACAACAATGTCTCAGCAGGAGGGAGGGGTAGTCACTCAGGTAGACTAAGAGAAAGATAGTTGAAAACTCTACAGCAATGGAGTAGGTAAGGGAACCCACCAAGAAGGGCAAATAGATAGATAAATATGTGGAGACAAACAGACAGACAGAACTCACAGTTAAGCAGCAAATTCAGCAAAAATCACCTTTTGGGAGAGCCCTGGAAAGCACTCCTCTTCTCAAGGAACAGAAAGGCAAAGTCCGTGGCTCACAAAGTCCGTGCTATGACTTTCATTCCATCTCTACAGAGGAAATCTGTAGGACTGTTATGTGGTCTTCATGCCACACCTTTATAGCCCATTACTGTCTGGATGGAGATTCCCGGCATGACAGCAACATTGGCCAGGCTGTACTCCGGCATCTCTTTAGGATTTGAAGCAATTCTTTTGCAGCAGTCCTTCTGTCCGTCCAGACTACCGTAGAGTCGATCTGATGTTGATGTCCCTGCTGGACGCTGACTCTTGGAACCTCTCAGCAATTGCTCATGCTGCTTGTTCTCTGTTCATTGTTCTGGTTGCCCCATTGGGCCTTTTACAGGTTTTTTGGTAGCCTGTAGCTAGGATGTCCCAGACTGACTTCCTGCTTGGTCTCGAAGAAAGCGTAGTTTACTCACCTGTAGTAGGTGTTCTCTGGGATCAGCAGGAATCAATCCTCACTACTCTCCCTCCTCCCATGAAGTTGTTTTCTTTTTTGGCTTGATTAAGCTGTTTCATCATACTGAGGTAAGATGGCTCCTTCGGACTGGAAGACCGGCACGCATGCATGGAGCCAGGGTCAGCCCGTCCACTAGACGAGCTAGGTGGCCATCTAGGGTAACTGGCCCAGATGGGCAGCTTTTATTTATTTATTTATTGGAAATTTTTATAACGCATTTTCCAATAGATCAAATGCAGTTTACAGAGAACACAACTTTGAATTGTACAGAGACGGTACATATTCATTTACATTAAGCAGGTAACTATATACAATTGCATGAAGACAATTTTCTAATTAACTATGTACATAGTGGGTCTGTAGATATTGTGTTATGTTTTGATAAATTAGAGCTATTCTGGATGATTTTTGTTAGGTGAGTATTGTGTTAGATTGATTGTATGGGTGTCTTGGTTCCGTTCTGTTTGAGTGCGCTCATGTGCATTTCCAAAGTGTAGGGTGAACAGGTGGGTTTTGAGATGCTTACGGAATGTAGTGAGGTCGTCTATGGATCTTATGTTGTTTGGGAGATTGTTCCAAAGAACAGGGGAGAAGTGGGAAAAAGCTCTGTTATTAGTTGATTTTCTGGATTTCTTGAAGTCGGATGGGATAGCTTGCTTGCTTTTGTTGTGTTCTTTGGTTTCAGGGGTTGTTTTCCTTGGTAAGTAATGTCTTGAGGTATGATGGAGCGACATCTTTGATTAGCTTGAAGGTGGTGACTAGTATTTTGTACTGTATGCGACTTTGAATTGGAAGCCAGTGAAGGTTGTAGAGAATAGGTGTAATGTGTTCAGATAAGTTGACGTTTGAGGTTATCCTTGCTGCAATGTTCTGGGCTAACTGAAGTTGTCTTATAGATTGTTTAGGGAGACCTTGGAGGGAGATATTGCAGAAGTCAAAGTGGGGTGTGACAATGGCATTGACAATGGTTTTGAAATCATGGAGGTAGAGGAGTGGGCAGATCTGTTTAAGCATTCTGAGTTTGAAGAAATTTTTTTTGTGGTTTGTTTGATGTGGGCTAGCATGTTAGATGTGCTGTCCAGGGTTACTCCTAAGTATTTAACTTTGCTTTTTACTGCTATGTTTGCAACTTGAATTGTGATGAATGCTTGGGGTTTGAAAGTTTGATTCTTTGTTATATATAAAGCTTTGGTTTTGTTGAGGTTGATATTGAGGTTTTGATATTTTAACCATGTTGATGTCTCCGAAGAACAATTTGATTTGCTGAGTTGTGGGGTTGGAGATGCTAAATGGAAGGTATATCATAATGATGTCGGCATAAATATGATAATGTACTTGGAACTTTTTGAGGACTGTGAAGAGGGATTGTAGATAAATGTTAAATAAAAGTGCAGAAAGAGCAGAGCCTTGTGGGAGACCTTGTTCTTGTTTGTATGTCTGGGAGGTATGTGGGCCAATGCGTACTTGCTGGGTTCTGTGTGATAGGGAAGAGGTAAACCACTGGAGTACAGTATCTTTTATGCCTATCTGTTGTAGGCTGTTGAGCATTTTATGGTGGTTTATACTGTCAAAGGCAGCTGAAATGTCTAAAAATAAAAGGAGAAATGCCTGTTTGGTATTGTCAATACCATGTGTGAGGAAGTCAATTAGGACAGTAAGGAGGGTCTCGATGCTGTGGTGTGGACGAAAACCATATTGGTTTTCATGCAGGGATGCAAATGTGTCGATATGATCTTGGAACTGTATTTGAACTACCTTTTTGATTAGTTTTGTCATGAAGGGGAGGCTGGATATTGCCCTATATGAGGTAGGGGAATTCTTGTCAAGTGTGGTGTTTTTTAAGATGGGGCGCACTAGGGCATGCTTTAGGGGAGGGGGATATATCCCTGTTTGAGTGAGAGATTGACCATTGGGAGAATGAAGGAGGATAATTCGGTTTTTGTTGCCTTTATCCAGCTTACTGGACAGGGGTCTAGGTAGGATGTGGTGGTGTTGATTTTAGATATACAGTTTTTAAGCATGTCTTTTGAGGTGGGTGAGAAAGTAGACCAGCCTGAGTTTGTGGTTACATGATTTATATTTTGTTTGGAGTTTGGTGGAGCATCGGAATTTATTTTTTCTTTGTAGAAATTTGCGAAGATTTGGGGATCTGTGACTTGGCCATTTGGGTCATTTTTTGTTGGATTATTAGTTAAGGATTTTACAATTTCAAATAGCTCTCTTGGTCAGTTCAAGGATTTGGCTAGGATAGCGGAGTAGTGTTCTTTTTTTGTGGTGTTGATAGTTTCTCTATATTGCTTTAGTTTGGCTATATATTGTGCTTGATGCATTGGCTGGCGATTTTGAGCTTCGCCATTTGTGTTCACTTTTACGTAGGATTGCTTTAAGTTGTTTGAGCTCTGGCCTGAACCAGGCAGGGTTGTTTTTCTTTGTGATGGTGTGAGGTGTTGGGTCTATAATGGACGCTTTCAATATGATGTGATTCTAAGACAATGTGGCTTCATCTAGGTTCGTTGGATTTGTTGTAAATTGATGAATGGTCTGGTTGAGGAAGGCGTCTTTGTAAAATTTCTTGTATTTTTTGTGGTGTAACATAGTAAATGACGGCAGATAAAGACCAGTATGGTCCATCTAGTCTGCCCATTAGATAGTTACGTTTATTTTGATTTTATCCTGTTGCTGTAAAGGGATCCACTGTGTCTGTCCCATGCCATTTTGAATTCTGTCACTGTATTTGCCCCCACCACTTCCATCGGGAGGGCGTTCCAAGCATCCACCACCCTTGCAGTGAAAAAGTATTTCCTGACATTGCCTTTCAATTTACCCCCTTGCAGCTTCATGTTATGCCCTCTAGTTTTACAGCTTCCCCATCTTTGGAAGAGGTTTGTTTGTTCATTCATTTGGAGGAGTAGCCTAGTGGTTACAGCACTGGCTTGGGAACCCAGAGATCAGGGCTCGATTCCCACTAGCACTCCTTGTGGCCTTGGGCAAGTCACTTAACCCTCCATTGCTCAGAAATATCCAAGTTATCAATGTCCCTGTTTAATGTACGTTTACTAATTTTAAGTTACAATGTAAAACCGCTTTGATTGAAATGATAAAACAGTATTTAAAAAACGGTTAAATAAATCAATAAATTATTTTTCTTTAAGTATTTAAAGGTCTAAATCATATCTCCCCTGTCCCTCCTCTCCTCCAGAGTGTACATATTTAGGTCTTCAAGTCTCTTCTCATATGTCTTCTGGCGCAGGCTCCAAATCATTTTGGTTGCCTTCCTCTGAACCATTTCCAGTCTTTTTATATCCTTTGTGAGATACATTCTCCAAAACTGAACACAGTTTTCCAAGTGAGGCCTCACCAGCAACTTGTACAGTGGCATTAGTACCTCTTCCTTTCTGCTGGTAATTCCTCTTTATATGCAACCCAACATCCTTTGTATGCAACCCAACCCAACATATAAGAGAATGTAAATAAAATAAATAAATAAATCCTCCTGGTTTTTGCCACGGCCTTGTCACACTGTTTTGCCACCTTGAGATCCTCAGAAATAATCACACCAAGGTCCTTCTCCTGGTCCATGCACAGCAACCTCTCGCCCCCTATTGCGTAAATTTCCCTTGGATTTCTGCTTTCCAAGTGCATGACACTGCACTTCTTCGCATTAAATCTTAACTGCCAAGCATTAGACCATTCTTCCAGCTTTTGTAGATCTTTCCTCATGTTACCCACTCCCTCGGGGGAGTCCACGCTTTTGCAAATTTTCGTGTCATCTGCAAAAAGACACACTCTTCCGTTCAGTCCTTCAGCAATATCACTCACAAATACATTAAACAGTGCTGGGCCCAGGACCGAACCATGGGGCACCCCGCTAATCACCCTCCTTTCATCCAAGTGAGCTCCATTTACCATCACCTTCTGTCGTCTGTCAGTCAATCAATTTCTGATCCAGTTCACCACCTTAGGACCCATCCCCAAACTACTGAGTTTATTGATAAGCCTCCTATGAGGAACAATATCAAAGGCTTTGCTGAAATCCAGGTAGATGACATCCATCGCATGCCCCTGATCTAGGTCTCTGGTCACCCAGTCAAAGAACTCAATCAGATTTGTTTGGCAAGATCATCCTTCGGTAAAACCATGTTGCCTCAGATCATACAACCTGTTGGTTTTGAGAAAGTCCACTATTTGCTCTTTCAGGAGCGCCTTCATTACTTCTCCCGCCATCGAGATAAGAGTCAAGGGCCTGTAGTTTGTCACTTCCCTGTCACCACTTTTGTGAAGAGGTACCACATCAGCCATTCTCCAGTCCTGAGGAACTTCTCCTGTTCCAAGGATCTGTTGAAAACCTCCTTTAATGGCCCTGCAAGAACTCTGAGCTCTTTCAGTATCCTGGGATGTATCCCATCCGGTCCCATGGCCTTGTCCACTTTCAGTTTTGCAAGTTGTTCTAACACATCATCTTCTATGAATGGTGTGGTATCTACTTCATTCCCATTTTTTATATTTGGGAGTTACAGGTTGTCCTTCTCCACAATTTTCTTTAGTAAAAACAGAGCAGAAGTATTTGTTTAGCAATTTTGATTTTCAAGTGATGGGTGTGGGTGTACTGGTAGGGTGGTCATGAATGGGGAGTTTGAATCTGATGAGGTGATGATCAGACCAAGGTACCGGGAGTACTTCGAGTGTGGAGGGGTTGTAGTTGTTGAGTATTATTTTGGGTAGGAAAATTAGGTCAAGTGTATTCCCTTTAATGTGGGTTTGGGAATTGATGATTTGGTGATAGTCCATGTCTTTGATTGAGTTTAGGAGGGGTGAGGCTTGGTTCTGTGGTAGGGATGCTAGGATTAGTGGGTTCCTGTAGTTGGATGAGCATAGTATCTCGGATATTATATTGAGGTTGTCTGTGTTTGTGGATGGCAGTCTGTATGTTAAGCAGAGATAAAGGGATCTGAGTTTTATGGTAAGTCTGTTTTCCAACATTTTTTTATGTTATCAGTGTGGCTTTAAGATTTTCCTTTATAATCACAAGGACGCCTCCGCCTCTTTTGTGGGTCTGTGTGAGTAGAAGATTTCATAGCTTGGGGCGTTCAGTTGGTTTATTAGTACTGTATCTGAGTCCGTTAGCCAGGTCTCAGTTATGCATACTATGTCAGGAGAGTCATCAGTTAGAATGTCTTGGAAGATTGGGATTTTGTTCCTTATGGACCTTTATGCTGCCTTTGTGCTTCGGCATACATGACCTGCCACTTCTGATGCTCCTTCAGGAGTCAGAAGCAGCAGGCCAAGAGTGCCAAAGCACATAGCCTGCCATGGTAACAAACAAAGCCTGCCTGCCCTGCCCCCCCAAGACTGAATTGGCAGCAGCGGGGGGGGGGGGGAGTGGGGGGGCTGGGAAAGGCACAGCTGGGGTTTTGGGCCGGCCCTATGTGGAGCACCTTCCAAAAGCTTCCTTTGGAAGCTGAAAAGCGTTCCCACGCAGGCTCCATTGGTGATGTCGCCCATATGTGAGGACTGATTCCTGCTGATCCCGGAGAACACCTGCTACAGGTGAGCAACTACGCTTTATGGGAGGTTAGTTTGAAGGGTGATGGGGTAGTTTTGGGGGATGAGGTTAGTTGGGTAGTGATGGAACAGTTGTGAGTGATTAGTGGGCAGTTTGAAAGGAGCAATTCCCTAATAACTATGTTCACTGTATCTAAGCTTTCATGCTGTAAAAGTGGCAAATGCTGCTTCCATCAAATGCATTGGGCTACTTTTTTTTTGAGGGGGGATATTTCTCTGTAACCCCCAGTTCAATCTGATCAATTTTCAAACTCAAGGAACAATGTAGTCTTACCAGCTATCTTTCTTTCCTTGAGACCAACCAGACTGGTCTAGAGCACATGTTTATGTTAATACAATTTCTTGATATACCACCCAAGCTGAAGGGCATCAGAGTGATTTATAATCACTACAAGCAGGTACTGGATACATTCCCTTGTCTCCCAGCCAGCAGATGGAGACAGAGTATGGATCTGTGAGCTTTGCCTTATAAAAGGTACCATGCAGTCATTGGCTCTCCTGTATTTCCGTAACAAAGCAAATGATGAAAACAATCTCTAACCCCACACTCCAAGGAAGGGGAGAATCCAGAAACCCAATTTAAGAAAGACACTGAAGTAACAGCAGAGCACCACGAACCTCACTCCTAGTCTGCAAAACAAAACAAAAATCATCATAACATGAACAGTCACTGAGAGTGGGCCACTGGACTGCTCTGGTTGGAGTCGAGGAAAGAAAATTAGCACATAAGACCAAAGCTTTTCTTCCTTTTTGTCCACCAGACCAGCCCAGAACACATGGGATGTAACAAAGCAATCCCTACATTGGGTAGGGTGAAGACACTCCTGTTCTAAGTACTCCGATGCTAAAGGCATCAACCTCTCTAGCGTGCACATGCTACTGGTAATGCTTAGATAAGGAATGCAAGGATGACCATGTTAATGCATGACAAATTTCAACTGACGAAACAGCCTGAGACACTGCCCAAGAGCTTGATGAATGCCTGGTAGAATGTGTTTGAAGAGATTGCAGAGACATGTGCCCTTTCAAAATTTACATCAAAGCTACTGCCTCCCTATTTATTCCAACACACAATAGTAGACTTGGCAGCTACTTCTCCTTTCTTTGTACTTTCAAGCAGTATGAAAACACAATCTGACTTCCTAAACTCATTTGTCACTTACAGATAACACAATAATGCCCTTTGCAAATTCAAAGGGTGAAGCATTGAAACTCCTGGCCCCAATCTTTCTGCTGAAAGAAAGGCAATTCTACCACGTGATTAATATGGAATGGAGATATCAATTTTGGATGAAAGGAGGGCACAGTCCAGTGAGACACCCCTGCTTCCATAAAACGCAAAAAGGGTTTTTGGCAAGATAAGGCCTGAAACTTTGAAATCTTTCTAGTTGAACATACTGCCACCAGAAAGGCCACCTTCAAGGTAAGAAACTTCAATGAAGCCCCTTTTAGAGGCTAAAAAGGCTTTGTGCTAAGAGCTCAAAGCACCAAATGAAGATTCCAGTCTAAAAACATTGCTTGAAGTGGTGAATGAAAATTAGCAATCCCCTTCAGAAAAGCACATATCTGGATGTGTTCCTAACAAGGACATTGGGGTCAATCCGGAACTACTAGGATCACTAATCCTGGGAAATGCCATTTTCTGCAACACTAGAGCCAACAGAATCCAAGGAGAGAATTCATACAGAGGTTCTCACTGGGGCCACAGCTGGAGAAACGTATGCAGGCCTGCCAATCCCTATTTTTTGAATCAACTGAAATATTGGAGAAGCTTGGCATTGCAACAATTTTAGAAGGAAGGCTTCCTCCAATAGTTCCCACTCTCCTGGATCCAGAGTGTGTCTACTCAAATAATCACCTGCACATGGTCTGTCCCCACAGTGTTAGCTGCTGATAAGACCAAAAGGTGAAGCTCAGTCCAGCACATCAGAAGAGAGACTTCTTTGTTCATGGATGCCCTCCTGGTGCCCCCTTGACAATTGGCATAGTAACATAGTACATGGTATATGATAGCAGATAAAGACCAGTATGGTCTATTTACTCTGCCTAGCAAGGTGGCAAGAGCAGGTCCATGCAGGTCACCCCTCCCCATGCCTTTATTTTTGTTTAGGAGTGTACTCAGCACTCTGTGCAGGCCACCCCTATTTGTTCAGATATAAGAGATTGTTATGTTTATTTTGATTTTATCCTGTTGCTATAAAGGGATCCACTGTCTGTCCCATGCCATTTTGAATTCTGTCACTGTATTTGTCTCCACCACTTCCATCGGGAGGGCATTCCAAGCATCCACCATCCTTTCAGTGAAAAAGTATTTCCTGACATTGCCTTTCAGTTTATCCCCTTGCAGCTTCCCCGTCTTTGGAAGAGGTTTGTTTGTTAATTAATACTCTTTAAGTATTTAAAGGTCTATCATATCTTCCCTGTCTCTCCTCTCCTCTAGCGTATACATATTTAGGTCAAGTCTCTTCTCATATGTCTTCTGGCGCAGGCTCCAAATCATTTTGGTTGCCTTCCTCTGAACCATTTCCAGCCTTTTTATATCATTTGTGAGATACGGTCTCCAAAACTGAACACAGTATTCCAAGTGAGGCCTCACCAGCAACTTGTACAGTGGCATTAGTACCTCCTCCTTTCTGCTGGTAATTCATCTCTGTATGTAATCCAGCATCCTTCTGACTTTGGCCACCGCTTTGTCACACTGTTTTGCCACTTTGATATCCTCAGAAACAATCACTTCACAGTCCTTCTCCTGGTCCATGAACACCAACCTCTTGCCCCCTATCGCATACAATTCCCTTGGATTTCTGCAGCCCAAATGCATGGCCCTGCACTTCTTCACATTAAATCTTAACTGCCAAGCATTAGACCATTCTTCCAGCTTTTGTAGATCTTTCCTCATGTTATCCACTCCCTTAGGGGAGTCCACTCTTGCAAATTTTTGTTTCATCTGCAAAGAGACAGACTTTTCCATTCAATCCTTCAGCAATATCCCAGGACTGATCCCTAGGAGACACAACTAATCACTTTCTTTTCATTCAAGTGAGTTCCGTTTACCATCACCTTCTGTAATCTGTCAGTCAACCAATTTCTGATCCAGTTCACCATCTTGGGACCCATCCCTAGGCTATTCAGTTTATTGTTAAGCCTCCTATGAGGAACGGTATCAAAGACCTTGCTGAAATCTAGGTAGATCTGAACACCTGCCTCACCGCTGTTGCCAACTGGCTCACTATGCACTGCCTCCACCTTAACCTCACTAAAACTCTTACCATCTAGTTCTCTCGCGGTGACACTTCTCCCCAGATTGCCCCCTCTTTTTCCGGCTCCCCGGTTCCATTGGTCTCCTCCTTCCGTTATCTGGGAGTCTTCTTTGACTCTCATCTTTCCTTCCGCGATCACATTGCTCACGTGTCAAAATCCTCTTTCTATTTCCTCCGCCAAATTCGCACCATCAGGCCTTTTCTCACTGCACAAGCACTCACCACCCTTCTATCTCTGGTCATGTCTCGTGTTGATTTTTGTAACTCTGTTCTTAGCTGGTCTCCCTGCCACTCAACTTCACCGCCTTCAACGCATCCAAAACACCGCTGCCCGTCTCATTTTCCACTCCTCCCCCCGTGATCATGTTACACCTTTGCTCATCCACCTCCATTGGCTTCCTGTCAAGTCTCGCATCCACTTCAAAGTTCTGACAATCCTGCATCGTGTCCTCTACTCCCATTCCCCTCAGTATCTCGCTGACCTTGTCCATTTTCATACCTCATCTCGTTCCCTGCGGTCCTTCCACCTCAACCGCCTTCATCTCCCTTCACCTGCCCAGGCTCACCTTCAGTCCACTCGCTCCTCCGCTTTCTTTTTCCTTGGCCCCGCTCTGTGGAACTCTCTCCCCTCCTCCATCCGACTCGAACACACATACTACCTTCAAGAACAAACTCAAAACCCATCTCTTTGCCCTTGCTTTCGATCTCCCTGACCCCTCTGTGTAGCCCTCACCCCTGCTCTTCCCACTTCCCCTCTTTTCTCCTCTTGTCCTGTCGTTTGGTTCTGCCTGGTTTGCTTTCCTGTTAATATTGTAATTTCCTTTCCTCTTTTCACTTTATGATTTCTTTGTTTTTTGTACCATGTAAACCGCTCTGATATATATTTGTAGAGCGGTATATTAAATCAATAAACATAAACATAAGATCACATCTATTGTATGCCCTTGATCTATTTCTCTGGTCACCCAGTCAAAGAACTCAATCAGATTTGTTGGTATGATTGTCCTTTGGTAAAACCATGTTGCTTTGGATCATGCAACCTATTGGTTTTGAGAGAGTCCACTATTCTCTCTTTTAGGAGTGCCTCCATTACTTTTCCCACTGAGGTAAGGCTTACTGGCCTGTAGTTTGTCACTTCTTCCCTATTACCACTTTTGTGAAGAGGTACCACATAAGCCCTTCTCCAGTCCCGTGGAAATTCTCCTGTCTCCAAGGGTCTATTAAAAACATCCTATAAAGACCCTGCAAGAACCTCTCTAAGCTCTTTCAGTATCCTGGGATGTATTCCATCTGGTCCTATGGCCTTGTCCAGTTTCAGTTTTGCAAGCTGTTTAAACACATCATCTTCTGTTAATGGTGTAATATCTGCTCCATTCTCATTTGTATATCTGTCAATCACAGGTGGTCCTTCTCCAGGATTTTCTTTAGTAAACACAGAAATTAAGTATTTGTTTAGCATTTTTGCTTTTTCAATGTCATTTTCCATGAATCTGTTCTTGGCGCTTTTGAGTCTTGATAGGGAAGACTCAGGGAGGCAAGGAGGTGAGAGGGGATTTGATGGGGAAGGGGAGAGAGAGAAAAAGTTGAAATGCTTGACAGGGAAGGAGGGAGAATAGGGCTCCCCTGATAAGGAATAAGAGAGGAGGTGTGTCCAATAATGGGAAGTGGGAGAGAATGGTCTTGGGAGCAGTAGAAGATTGAGGTATTGGTGTGGCAGCGGTACCTGAAGTAGTGGAGAGGGAGCCATACGAGGGGAAGGGAAAATAGGCAGCAGGAGGAGGGGAAAGAGGGTGGTTGCAAAGAAATAAAAACACCACATGCAGCCTTTAGTCACATAAATATACATACACACATACGCGAACTGTGATGGGATCTGTATAAAGTTACACGTCCCTCTCCGAAGGGAAACATAGAAACATGATGACAGAAAAAGACCACATGGTCTATCTAGTCTGTCCTTCCATATCAACAACTACAACAGTCCACTTTTTACCTTTAGAGATCCTCTGTGTTGGTCCCATGCTTTTTTGAATTCAGTTACTGTCCTTATCTCTACCACCTCCACTGGGAGACTATTCCATGGATCCACTACTCTTTCCGTAAAGAAATATTTCCGAATATCACTCCTGAATCTATCTTCCTTCACCCTCATCCCATGTCCCCTCGTAGCAGAACTTGCTTTCAATTGAAAGAGGCTCTCTCCCTGAACATTTATGCCACGGAGGTATTTAAACATCTCAATCATATCACCTCTATCCCGCCTTTCCTCTAAGGTGTACATATTAAGATCCTTAAGTCTGTCCTCATATGCTTTATAATGAAGACCACTAATCATTTTAGTAGCCACCCTCTGCACCAACTCCATCCTGTTCACATCCTTTTGAAGGTGCGGTCTCCAGAATTGCACACTATACTCCAAATGAGGTCGCACCAAAGACTTATACAGAGGCATTATCACCTCCTTTTTTCTGCTAGCCTTTCCTCTCTGTATGCACCCAAGCATACTTCTAGCTTTTGCTGTCACCTTTTCTACCTGTTTAGCTACTTTAAGATCATCAGACACAACCACGCCTAGGTCCCGCTCTTCTTTAGTAGACAAAAGTACTTCACCTCCTATACTGTATTGCTCCCTTGGATTGCTGCAGCCCAAATGCATGACCTTACATTTTTTAACATTAAATCCCAGCTACCAAATTCTAGACCAGTCTTCAAGCTTAGCTAGATCCCTCCTCATGTTATCTACACCTTCCTGAGTGCCTACTCTATTGCAGATTTTGGTATCATCTGCAAAGAGGCAAACCTTACCCGACAGCCCTTCCGCTATATCACTAACAAAGATGTTAAAAAGAATCGGACCAAGGACAGATCCCTGGGGCACACCACTGGTAACATCCTTCTCCTCAGAGTGAGCTCCATTTACTTGTACTCTTTGTCGCCTCCCACCCAACCAATTTCTAACCCAGGCAGTAACTTTAGGGTCCATCCCTAGGGTGCTCAGTTTGTTTATAAGTTGCCTGTGAGGAACAGTGTTAAAGGCTTTACTGAAATCTAAATACACCACATCTAGAGCTCTCCCTCGGTCCAACTCCCTGGTCACCCAGTCAAAGAAATCACTCAGATTTGTCTGACAAGACCTGCCTCTGGTGAATCCATGCTGCCTCGGATCCTGTAATCCGCTGGACTCCAGAAACCTCACTATTTTCTCTTTCAGCAGCGTTTCCAATAATTTACTCAGCACCGAAGTTAAACTAACCGGCCTGTAGTTTTCAACCACATCCTTCCGCTTTTGTGTAAAGGCACCACATGAGCCTCTCTTCAGTCCTTTGGCACCACTCCCGACTCTGAGGCATTGAAAACGTCAGTCAGTGGAGTTGCTAGAACGTCCCCAAGTTCCCTCAGTATTCTAGGGTGTATCCCATCCGGTCCCATCGCTTTGTCTACTTTAAGTAGAGCTAGTTTCTCACGAACACAGTCTTCTGAAAATTGTTCAAGATGTCCCTCGCTTCTGTTTCTATTTGTGGGTGTTTTCTGAGGTCCTGCTCCTGGTTCTTCATCTGTGAACACAGAACAAAAATATTTGTTAAGCAATTCCGCTTTATCCTTATCAGCTTCTACATATTCCCCCCCTGCACCCTTGAGTCTGACAATACCACTTTTGCCCTTCCTCTTCTCACTAATATATCTGAAAAATGTCTTATCCCCCCATTTTATTGCATTGGCTATTTCCTCCTCCTTTTGAATCTTTGCCTTCTTGACTACTTTGCTAGCTTCTCTAAGTTTTTCCAAATACAGATGCCTTTCTTCCTCTCTCTGTGATCTCTTGTATTTCATGAAGGCCTCCCTCTTTTTCTTCACTTTTTCAGCTACTTCCTTCGAAAACCATAGCGGTCTCCTTTTCCTTTTGCCTTTATTTACCATTTTAACAAAAAGGTTGGCTGCCCTTAAAATACCCCCTTTCAGTTTTGCCCACTGTTTTTCTACATCCCCCAGCTGTTCCCATCCCACTAACGACTCCCTGAGGTATTGGCCCATCTTCGCAAAGTTAGTCTTCCTAAAGTCTAAGATCCTCACCTTGGAATGGATTCTAACAGCCCTAGTCCTAATACTGAACCACACCATCTGGTGATCACTGGATGCAAAATGATCTCCCACTACAACATCAGAAACACTTTCACCATTGGTAAGCACCAAGTCCAGTATGGCCCCTTCACATGTGGGGTCTGTTACCAATTGCCTGAATAGTTCTCCCTGTAGAGAATCCAGGATCTCCTTACTTCTAGATGATACTGCAGCAGGAATGTGCCAATCAACATCTGGCATATTGAAATCTCCTATCAGTAGCACTTCCCCTTTCCTAGCAATGCTGCGTATGTCTTCAATTAACTCTCTGTCCACCTCTTCCTCTTGTGAGGGAGGTCTGTATATCACACCAATGCAAATAGATTTCTCTTTCCCTCTTTCTAGTTTAACCCACAATGCCTCCTCTCTCCCTTTTAAGCTCTGTAATTCCAAAGCTTTAATAGTAGTTTTTACATATAGTGCCACTCCTCCTCCCCTTCTTCTACCCTGTCCTTTCTGAATAAAGTATAGCCAGGTATAGTTACATCCCAATCATGGTTTTCTGTGAACCATGTTTCTGTAACTGCCACTAAATCCAAGTCAGCCACTCCCACCAAAGCTTCAACATCAGGGATCTTATTTCCCATGCTACGGGCATTTATACACACTGCTTTCCATATGTTACCCCTGTTACCCATTTTCATATCAACAGTCCCCTTTAAGAGAGTCTGCAGTCCAGAGTTCAGGGCTGGGAGGGCGTGGCTCACAGGAGAGATTAAGCATATAAATAGTATATTGTTTATTGTACATAGTTATCCCTTTTATTCCATGTTTTATATTCCCTTGTTCTCTGTAAACTCGATGTTACCTGTACACATTGCAGTATATTTTGTTCGATGTACACCGCGCTGATTTTAATAGCGCGGTATATAAGAGATGTTAAATAAATAAATAAATAAATAAATAACCCAGGAGGCTGCAGGAGGGAAAAAGACCAATGGATCCAGAAGTCCTTCCAAGGCAAGCCGTGCAAAGGAGTTCTGAGGTAGGAACTTTAACTGGGGCTGGAGGAAGGGCCGGGAGAACCAGCTTGTGGAGTTTTAACAAGCTAGGACAGAAATAAAGCTCATTTTGTTTTCGCTGAACTGATGTCTGTTCTGGGTTTTGCTTTCTGGAGTTTTAACAAGCGGGGAGAGAATAAAAATTGCTTTTGTTTTCCCTGAATTGCTAATTGGCCTGTGTTTTACAGAAAACCCTTTCAACTGCATGCCACGCTACCATTTGCACATACATACACTATCATAATTAGAGAACACCCACTCACTCTGTCTCATTTACAAATAATTATGCATACACTGATATGAACTACACATTGACTACCAGCTATCAACCAACCCCACCTGCAACGTAACCTCAGCCCATGCATTCCACCCACTTCCACTCATCCATGGACAGGCACACACTGTCCATTACAGTAACCCAGTTGCTTATCACAAATATACCCCACCCACTCATTCCACAGACTCAAACATTGCATCTAGCAGTCACTTGGGTCATGCATGTCACCCACTTCCACTCATCCATGGACAAACACATGCTGTCCATCACAGTAACCCAGTTGCTTATCACAAATCCAAGTTATCAATGACCCTGTTTAATGTACATTACCAAGTTTAAGTTACAATGTAAACCGCTTTGATTGAAATGATAAAGCGGTATAAAAAACCTGTTAAATAAATAAAACAAATATACCCCACCCACTCATTCCACAGACTCAAACATTACATCCAACAGTCACTTGGACCATGTTTCAAACACTCCAATCATTCATTCACTACCACATAGTCACACATTACACTCACTTCCCCACCCAGCACGCTGCACTAAGTCACAATTGGCATGCAGTTACACAGTTAGTAAGTGGCCTGAAGCATCTGATTCCATGAATATAGTCTTGCAATTATTGCAAAAGTACCTCACATGTATTTCTAAGCAAATTCTAAACATATTTAATCTATTGGTGTGAGAAATAAAAATATTTACTTTTGCATAAATCTGATTTTTTTTTCCCTAGTGCGTAATTCCCTGGGCTGTACTTGACTGTTGGTATTTTTATTTTTATTTTTTTTATTTTTAAATACCAGAATGCTAAAAGTTCTAAACCAGCACAGTAAGAAGTCCTGAAAAAAATAAAAGCTAGTTCAGAAGCTTGCTATGGAAGCGCTCTCACCGGACTGAGAGAATCCAAAGCGAAGCCCTCAAGCACGTATGCACATAGCAATCAGGTCCTACACAATGACTCTACCCACATAGCAATCAGGTCCTGCACAACAGCTCTGCAGGGAGTAATCCTCTCCACCCTCAAGCACAGACTAAGTAAATTGCAGGAAAACATGGCATAAACTTTGCCATATGCAGGCTATGATATTTTACTGAAGAGTAGGAATAAATACAGCATCTTAAAGACAAGTAGATTGTTTCATATCTTGGCTAACTTTAACAATTTCCTTAAACAAATGCTGCTGGAAACTGCCAGAAAATCTTTTGACCTATGGGGGAAACATCAGAGAGCAATGAAGGAGTGGGCAAGCTATGACATTTTTGATTTAAAAAAATAAAAACCTCAGCGATATTTGGCCTGGGATTCATCTCCACGAACTGTGGGACAATTAAAAATTGATGACTGATCCCTTTCCATTTCCACTCCAGTGAAGGATTTAGGATTGTTTATAGACAGTCAATTATCTTTGGTGCCCCATATTCAAAGATTATCTAAGGGGGCTTTCTTTAAATTGAATGCCCTCCCGATGGAAGTGGTGGGGGCAAATACAGTGACAATGTAAAATGGCATGGGACAGACACAGTGGATCCCTTTTATAGCAACAGGATAAAATCAAAATAAACATAACTATCTCTTATATCCAAACAAATAGGGGTGACCTACCGGAGTGGTGGGTACACCCCTAAACAAAGGCATAGGGAGGGGTGACCTGCAAGGAGCGGCAGGTGCATATACTCTTGCCACCTTGCTAGGCAGACTAGATGGACCATACTGGTCTTTATCTGCCGTCATATCATATACTATGAATATTATTCAGAAATAGAAACTGTTTTTGTCTGCAGAAAATTTCCGTACAATGGTGCAAACGCTTGTCTTATCTTCTCTAGACTCTTGTTAATAGTCTGTTTTGGGGTTTACCTACACGAGCGTTCAATTTGTTACAGTTAGTACAAAATGCTGCTGTATGTGTCATTGTTGGAATAAGATGCTTGGAACGCACATTGGTTACCTGTTAAGTGGCGTGTTGTCTACAAGATTTTGCTTATTGTCTTTAAATCACTTAATCATTTTGTGCAACAATGTTTATCTACAGTTTTGAGTTTACTATCAGCCGTGTGCTCTGCGTTCTCAGGCTGGTCTGCAATTGGACACACTGTCATTTCGTGAGGTACATTTTTGTGAATTAAAGTGGAGGATGTTTTCTGTGGAAGCTCCCAGACTCTGGAACTCGCTTCCTCTGGAGATGTGCCTTCTGTCTGATATTGGCTGAAGACTTATCTCTTCACTGAGGCATATGCAGTGACTAGTAGTTCCTGATTAGTACATATTTAGATGGTAATTATACTTTATGGTTTTATTTTTATTGAGTTGGGTTTTATTTGATTTATGTTACATGTATTGTGGATGTTGGTTGGTTTGTTATGTATGTTTTTTTGTACTCTGCCTAGGTTGTTGTGTGGAATATAAATGTTTGAAATAAATAAATACGGATATATAATCTATAGGTGACTGAAATTTCACACCTGTCAAGTTCATAGCAATATCAAAAAAGCTCCATTAGCCTTGAAATTCCCCCAAGCAGCCTATTCTTACTATATTTTTTAGTTCTTTCAGCACTATGGAATGTATACCATACAGTCGAGATGATGATCTACTCTTTAGTTTTAAATTCCTTCGATTCATTATCTTTAAGTATCATTTCTGCCCTACATCTTCCTCAGTAAAGCATGAACTAAAGAATGTATTTTGTCTCTCCATTATAGCCTTGTCTTCCCTTATTGCCCCTTTTAGCCCTCTATCATCTAATGGTTCAACTGATTCCCTTGCTGGCTTTTTGCTTTAAATGTGCTTGAAAAAGGTTTTATTATGGGTTTTTGCTTCCATGGCAAGCATTTTTTCAAATTCTTTTTGCCTACTTTATTAGTGTTTTGTGTGTCGACGAGGAATACCCATCAACACAAATATTTCAGGTATATGCCCCAACAACAGCTGTAGAAGAGGAAGAAGTTGATGAGTTATATGAACATAGGGGCGGCTCAAGGCAATCTGCCGTCTGAGGCGAGGGATGAGCTGGCTGGGGAGGTTTTCTCAAAACTCCAGTCAGGTACTGAACCAAACCAAAAAGCTGATTAGATTATATGAAGGAAATGCAAAAAAATTGCAAGAGTCTGCATACCAAGGAACTAAAAGAAAGAGTGAGAACCACAGCACAGTTTATAAAATTAAATTATAAATCAGTTTTATTTTGTTGTTATAAACTGTGTTATGGTTCTTGCTTTTTCTTTTTGAACATATATTTTGTATCCACAGAATCCCCTTCCTCAACAGTGGGTGCAGAGCAGAAGCAAGACATTCACCCACAGAACTCAATATCTTAAAAAAACAAACAAACATTATCCAGTACCAGGCATATTGTGAACTAATACAAAACCCTACTACAAAGTCACCGAGTATCTATAGAGCAAATCTACCATACCATACCATACCGTACCAGCACCAACTCCCAAAACTCACATAAGGCGGCCATCCAAAAAAAGCATCACTGTAATAAAACATAACTTTTTACACAATAACAGACTCCTCAGTGAAGCAAAGGGTTACTTTAATTACATTCTTGCAAGAATAGTGCCTGACTGAACAGACACATTTCTCCGGGAACAAGCGGGAAGTCAATCCTCACATATGGGAGACGTCGGCGTCAACGGAGTCCTTGTGCGCAGCAAATCCCTAGCTTTCAGAGAAAGCCTTTGGGAGTTGCCATCACGCATGTGCGGTCCCCTTCCTGCCCAAGGGTGCCATCTTGCTCAGTCTCTTTTTTTCCGCGGAGCTCTTTGGATATAGTCCTTGTGTCCCCATAAAGTTGATTTTTTTTTGTCTTTCTCAACCGGTCAACACCGGTGCCTCTTCCTGCCTTCGGCTCAGGACGTCGGTATCGAGTCCTTCACAATTTTTCAAGTTTTGTCCTTCGTGACTGGCATTTGCACCTTTTTCTCTTTTCACTGGCAGCCCAAGTCTTCAACCTTGCAGGGGCCCTTTTTCCCCTGATGGCTGCTAGCGGGTTTAAAAAATGCGATTGGTGTGTGAAACTGCTGTCTCCGGTACCTCAGGCCCGACCATGACCCATCGGTCTGTGGCCCGTGCAGGAAAATGTCCTCGAAGGCCCTGAAGAGCCGCCAGCAGCAGCATGATAGGATTTTTTCCATGTCCGCTCCGAGAGCCAGGACCTCATCTGAGGCCTCCATGTCTCGGGAGCAGCGTCGAGATTCCTCGGAAAGGGGGTCTCCCTCAAGGGAGCAGAAGAGGAAGAAAAAATCCTCGAAAGGCAGCGTCTCTGGATGGCTCTGAGCGACCCGGCTCCTCATGGGGCCGGTCGTGGAGCCCCGAGCACCTGCCGGGATCTTCGGAGATGGAGCGCCTGACGAAGATGCCTCGTCGAGAACCGGACCAGCCGAGGCAAATACCAACTGTCCTCGTCAAGGACTCCCCTCCGGGGGAACCGTGTCGGGGCCCGAGCCGGGTGGCTGCGGAGCCTTCTGGAATCGAGTCCAGAATGGTGGCCTTGGAGCGCAGTTTTACTGCCTTCATGGAAAAGCAGCAGGCGCTGATAACTGGCCTGTCCGGTTCCTCCGCCCTGACCAACTGGCCTTCGACATCAAAGTCAACCCCGGAGGCTGAGCTGATCCTCGAGGCCCTTTGGACTCGAGTCGATCCTCGGCCGAGGTCTCTCTCGACCCCCCGTTCAGGATCGAGGTAGTTGCTGCCGAGCCTGCCGACGTCAGGGCGGTCAGCGTGGGAAACCGAGAATGAGGAGTCCCCAGACATCCGCCAGCACAGGGATGTACCATCTGATTCCCAGGTATCTGAGTCTCGGAGAATGTCTCCCCCCCCGCCCCTGGAGGACATGAGGTTCTTGAACTGCGTGCGGGACATGTCCAAGGCGTTGGCATTCCCCCCAGAGTCCGAGGAGGATCCTCAAGCCGATGAGCTTGAGATCCTCCAGTATGAGGCCCCCCTCAGGAGGCCCTTACTGTACCCGTGACTCTGATCCTGGAACGACTGATGCGCCGCATGTGGGAGACGTCGGCGTCGGTGCCGGTGATCAGCAAACGGCTCGACTCAATATACCGAGTTTGCTGGAGCCCTGGATTTCAGAAGTCGCAGCTGCCACACAACTCCATGGTTGTGGAATTGGCCATGCGCCGGCTGAAGAGCCAGAAGACACATTCCTCAGTGCCCCCAGATAGGGAGGCCTGCAACTTGGATGCCCTCGGCAGAAAGTGCTTCCAGGGTTCAATGTTGACTTGTCAGATCCAGGCCTACCAGCTGTACATGGGCATGTACTTGAAGGACCTGGCGAAGAAACTCGCCGGGTTCTCGGCTGGTCTCTCCGAGGAACTCTTGCAGCGCTTCAAGGGCCTATCTAAAGTCATCCGTGAGTGCTCAAAGTTTGTCTCGGGCTGCCTATGATGGGCTCGTGTTGGTGGCCTGGGTAGCCGCGGCTGGCATTGGTGCACACCGCCAGGCTTGGCTGCAGTTGCCAGACCTCGAACAATGGGTTCAGGACAAGTTGGTTGATGTCCCATGCCAGGGGGAGAAACTCTTTGGCAAACCCATGACCAACAAGGCCGCAGAATTGGAGATCAAGTACATGATGAGGACACGGCTCTCCAAGAAGACCTGTTCCCCTTCTTGTAAGAAGGGCTCGGGTAAAAAACCCTTTTACCCAAGGAAGGGTGCTGCTTACTGAAGTTAACCCCATTTTCAGGCCTCCCCAACAGGGGCAGCAGGCCAAGGAACAGGGGCATGGCCCGCGTAAGCAGAAAAGCCCCAAATGCCAGGCACCGGCTCCAGCCCAGCCTGGCAGTGGCTTTTGACTCCTACAGCATGGCCACTCTTCCAACAGGGGAAAGGCAGATCACAGAGGGCTGGCTTGCTCTGTATGCCCACAGGTAGACAGCCATTACCACTGATGCCTGGGCCTTGCAGGTAGTCCAAGAAGGCTAACTACTTCACCTGGCCCAGGTGCCGCCTCATTATTTTCCAGGAGAGCTTCTCAGGTCTCCCCTTCACCGGGACCTTCTTCTGAAGGAGTTAGCAGATCTTCTTGAGGATCAGGCGGTAGAACCGGTGCCCCACCACTTGCAGGGAAGGGGCTTCTACTCCAGGTACTTTCTGGTGCCAAAAAGGACAGTAGGCCTCAGACTCATCTTCGACCTGCGCAACCTCAACAAATTCCTGGTGAGGGAGAAGTTCAAGATGGCTCTCCCTTGGAATATTGCTGCCTTACTTCCGCCAGGGAGACTGGCTATGCGCCTTAGACCTGAAAGATGCGTATACACTCATCCTGATACACCCAAACCACAGGCAATATCTACGCTTTGTGGTGGGGGGGGGGGCAATCACTACCAGTACAGGGTACTCCCCTTCAGTCTTGCCTCAGCCCCCAGGGTGTTCACAAAGTGCCTGGCTGTGGTTGCCGCTTTTCTAAGGCTACAAGGGGTTTTTGTATTCCCCTGCCTCGACGACTGGCTCATCAGAGGTTCCTCAGCCACCGAGGCCCACCAAGGCCACAACTAGCACCATCCATGTGCTGCAGCACCTAGGATTCGTGATCAACTACCCCGTCCAGCCTCACACCAACTCAGCAGCTAGAGTTCATTGGAACCAGCCTCGACACCCTTCAAGCGAAGGCCTATCTGCCTGCAGACAGGGCAAGCAGACTTATGGCTCTGGCAGGGCAGGTGAGTCGCAAGTCTGCAGTATCAGCAAGGCTCTTCCTGCACCTCCTAGGGCACATGGCTTCCACAGTCCATGTGACCCCGGATGCCTGCCTTCACATGCGGACCGCTCAGTGGTGCCTCAGGGACTACTGGTCTCAGGCAACAGGATGCCTTCAGGACAGGGTTAAAGTATCCAAACGTCTGGTACGGTCCCTAGTCTGGTGGCTCCAACCGCATCACTTGGTGGTGGGAATGCCTTTCCAGGTCCCTCTGCACACAAGGATCCTGACCACAGATGCATCCCTGCTGGGCTGGGGGGCCCATTGTTAGGGTTTACATACTCAGGGACTCTGGTCCTCAAGCGAGAAGGCCCAACAAATCAATTTCTTGGAATTCCGTGCCATCCGCTTAACACTAGGAGTTTTCAGGCAGTTCCTGGCCCACAAATCTGTCTTGGTGCAGACGGACAACCAGGTGGCCATGTTCTATGTGAACAAACAGGGCGGCACAGGGTCTCGCCTCCTATGTCAGGAAACCCTGGACCTATGCTCCTTTGAAGCCCTGCATGGCATTCGTCTCCGGGCCATCTACCTGCCGGGCCAGGATAACTGGCTAGCGGACAGGCTAAGCAGGATTCTCCAACCCCCACGAATGGCAGCTGGACCGTGAGGTAGCCAGTTGGCTCTTCCAGACCTAGGGGCGGCTGGTGATGGACCTGTTTATGAGTCCAGACAATCACCAGTTGCCCCTTTTCTGCTCCAGGCGACCCCACCCGCACAGGGTGGCCGCCGATGCGTTTCTGATATCATGGTCCAGGGACCTTCTGTATGCATTTCCCCCGACACCTCTGATGGCCAAGACGCTGTTCAAGATTCTCCAGGACAGGGCCTCGGTCATCCTTATTGCCCTTCTGTGGCCCAGGCAACCCTGGATCCCCCTTCTGCGGCTAGCAGTGGAGGCCCCAGTCCCCTTGGGGTCCTCACCAAATCTCCTGTCTCAGGAGGGGGGCTCTCGTCTGCATCCCAATCAGCTCACTCAATTTGATGGCATGGCTGCTAAAAGGGTAATTCTCGCTCTGCTCCTCCTTCCAAAGAATATTGAGGAGGTCTTGCAGGCCTCACGGAGGCCGCTGACCAGATGAGCATACGCCTTGAAGTGGCATAGGTTTGTAGGATGGTGCAAGGAGCGGGAGGTAGATCCTTTCTTTTGCCCGGTATTGTTGGTTCTGCAATACCTTCTCCACCTATCTGATTTGGGCCTCAAGTCCAACTCTGTCAGAGTGCACCTCAGTGCCCTTGCAGCGCATCACTTTTCAGTGGATGAGAAGCCCCTCGCCGCCCACCCTTTGGTCTTTCGGTTCCTGAGAGGCTTACTTCTCTTGAAACCCCTGGTACACCCCCTGGCGACCGAGTGGGATCTCAATGTGGTGTTAGGGCAGCTTACTAGGCCACCCTTTGAGCTAATGGCTACCTGCCATTTATGCTAGCTTTCTTGGAAGGTGGTTTTCCTGGTGGCACTCACATCCGCCCGGTGGGTGAGTGAGCTCCAGGCCCTAGTGTCGGAAAGACCCTATACCAGGTTCTATAGGAACCAGGTGGTGCTTCACACGCACCCCAAGTGACTTCCGAAAGTGGTCTCCTCGTTCCACCTCAACCAGGAGGTGGTTCTGCCTGTCTTTATTTCCCAGGCAGCATAACAGTCAAGCAGAGTCAGTCCTGCATACCCTGGACTGTAAGAGGGCATTGGCCTGCTATATCCTGTGTACGCAACCACATCGGAAGGCTTCTCAGCTTTTTGTTTCTTACGAACCCAGTAAGCTGGATTAGGCGGTATCTAAGCGTATGCTGTCCACATGGGTGGCAGACTGCATTGCCTGGGCATACAGGGCAGCTGACCTTCCTATGGAGGGTCGTGTTACGGCCCATAGGGTCAGGGCCATGGCAGCATCAGTGGCTTATTTGCGCTCTGTTCCTTTGGCAGACATCTGCCGGGCCGTCACCTGGTCTTTGAGTCAGACTTTTGCAACCCATTACTGCCTGGACAGGGAGTCCCGGCGGGACAGTGCCTTTGGCCAGGCTGTACTCTGTAACCTTTTCGAGGTCTAGGCAACTCCTACCCTCCGACCCTTCTGTGTTCAGGCTACCAGAGTGCTGGTTTCATCGGACACAGGGGTCCTGTTTGGTCTGTCTATACAGACTCCATTGCTGCTGCTTGTGGCTCCCCATGAGGGAGCTCTATTTTAGCTATGGGTTCTCGGTAGCCTATAGCTGGGGAGTCCCATGTGTAAGGACTGACTTCCTGCTTGTTCCCGGAGAAAGCGTAGTTACTCACCTGTAACAGGTGTTCTCCGGGGACAGCAGGAATCAGTCCTCACGACCCTCCCTCTTCCCCTTGGAGTTGCAGTCCTGTTATATTTTGTTCTTTTTTCATCTTTTTAGCTATGTCCTTTGACTGAGCAAGATGGCACCCTTGGACGGGAAGGGGACCACACATGTGTGATGGCAACTCCCAAAGGCTTCCTCTGAAAGCTGGGGATTTGTTCCGCACGAGGGCTCAGTCAGCGCCGATGTCACCCATATGTGAGGACTGATTCCTGCTGTCCCCGGAGAATACCTGTTACAGGTGAGTAACGACGCTTTATTCTGTTTCACAATTTTTAAAGTACACTGTCCTCTCCCTCTTCCAGCATGTCTATAACTCATTGGTTAGTACTGTCTCACTCCACTTCTTGCACTTCCGCACCTGTGGCGGGTTACGTGTTACTAGCCATGTAGTCTCTCCTTCCAGGATGCAGACATACAACAAAGGGAGTCAGAAAGTCCATTACATACAAAATTATATTACAGAGTGGTAGATGAGTGGAATACAAAAATTATATTACATTGTAAAAATAATGTATCACGTTTGTTTATATCAAACCCCTCCTCTTTCTTTTTAGTTTTCTTGTTACTTTTTACATTTACTCTATATTTCCATAGGAAGCTTCTAATTTAGATTTATTTGATTTAGCTGTATTTATATCCCGCTTTTCACAGGGTCAAAGCGGTCAATTGGGGGATACATTTAACACAAGGGGATATGAGACACATACGCTAATACTTACAGGGAACATGGGCAATGGAGGGTTAAGTGGCTTGCCCAAGACCACAAGGAGTGCCTATAGGACTAGAAATCCCAGTCACTCTGGCCTGAGATTGCTGTCCCCAGGTGGGACTTGAACCCCTGGCCCTCCGGCCTGACGTACCTTGTCCTAACCACTAGACCACTCCTCCCTCTGATAACATCCTTCCTGACTCTATCTCTTCCCCTTTATTGTCCATTAATAACATTGCACCCTTGTGCACTGGAGATGATACAATCATTTGTTTAGTGCTTGCTGTTTCTATCAATCTTTGAGTTAGCCCTCCTATACACGGTATTATGCAACACCCCACCATAATTAATACTCCAGTTACAAGAAGTACAGAGGTAAATATAGATACTACCCCCCCTTCCCAAACCATGACTCCAACCATCCAGTGAGAGAGGTATCTGTACCTGAATTTTCTGCCAAGGTAGTTAGTCCTCGCAAGGCTTTAGTGATAGTGCCATCAGGGGCTGTGTTATTGGGGATGAATATACAACATTTCCCCCACAATATCACACACACACCCTTTTTCAGCTGCCATCATATCTAAACTCATTCGGTTCTCCCAGGCCATTCTGCTAGTGGCATCCAATTGTTCTGCGATCCCCTTTTATTGCATCCCAGGTATAATTGATAATATATATAATTTATCCAATCTACATTTTTGTTTATCGTGATTACCCATAACAGGGATTCGAATCCAGCTGCAATCTGGTTTCCTGCTTTATACTCATCTGGAACTCCCCGAGGGACTCCTATTGCTTCTGTATAGGTATATATAGATATATATCTCCTGTCATCAAATGAGGTTCCCAAGGTGGTACTCCTTTTCCTTTGTATCTGCCCCTTGTCCTGTTCTGTGAACGCTAAGGTGAAAGGGACTGCCAATTGAACTGTTGCACATGTTCTAGACCATAGGGTAGGCAATGCTGGTCTCAACGTCTGCCGTCCACAGTACCACCACAGGTCTGCCCTAGAGATTACCAAGTTGGAGTAGTTCTTCTTTTCTCCTTCCATCCCTGTCAGGTTTAAGCTTAGAACACAGGAATTCAGTTCCCCCACTTCCCTCGTGTAGTTCTT
Source organism: Ichthyophis bannanicus (assembly GCA_033557465.1). Taxonomy (NCBI): domain Eukaryota; kingdom Metazoa; phylum Chordata; class Amphibia; order Gymnophiona; family Ichthyophiidae; genus Ichthyophis; species Ichthyophis bannanicus. Next base: position 19,241,580 of record CM066037.1, on the reverse strand, counting down.
CCCCTGCCTGGTGAGACAGGCAGAGTGATTTCTAAACACTGCTGAAAATGTGGGGGGAACTTTCACCTCCAAGTCTGTAGGGGGGAAGAGCAAACTCAATGACTTGCAACTTTCATTTCCCCAAGCCGTTTTTTTTCCTGATACAGAGATATGAGGCATCTTACTCCATCGGGATCTTTATCCCACCTGAAGGGTAAGGGCATAACCTGTGCAATGGGCCTCCCAGAGGCACATGCATAGCAATTGTTACGGTTGAGACTTCCTACGGTATATTTATTTATTTTATTTTTATTTATTTAAGTTCTCTTCTATACCGCGCTATTCAAATCAGTGCAGTTTACATATAACAGAACCGTATACAATGCAGTCGGGCTGTATTGTATTTACAATGAACAGGAACTAAAACTTGGACATAACTGGGGTAACTATCTACAACTTATATACACTAGAAACACTAGTAACAATCTGAGCCTACTAGTATTTGCATGGAGTGATGTTAGTGGGGTTAGCTGCAGGAGAGTGTGCTAGGTGTGTTGTTGGAGAGGTCCTGTATCTTGGGGTGTCTGTGAGCTGTCTTCTGGGTAGTACTGCAAGAATAGGTGGTGCTTCAGTGCCTTCCTAAATTGGGACAGGTCAGTGCTTGCTCTAATGGCTGTAGGGAGGGCATTCCAACATCTGAGTGCATAAAGCATGAACGCCCTGTTGGATGTTGCATGGTTGCATTTCGTTATTGCGTTGGGTGTTGTCAGTTTATTGACAGCTGTGGATCTTCTGGATCTGGTCTGCGGTGTGGGGTGGATTAGCCCAGTGATGGAGGTGGTAGGTTGGTTGTTTATGGCCTTAAAGGTCATTACTAGGATTTTGAAAGCTAGTCTGCCATGGATTGGTAACCAGTGGTGTTGTTTCAGGATTGGTGTAATATGTTCTTTTGTTGAGGCTCAGTATAGAATTCTGGCGGCTGAATTCATTGCCAGCTGGAGTGAGTTCAGTGCTGCCTGTGGGAGTCCATGTAGAATTGCATTAGCATAGTCGAAATGTGGGATTACGAGAGCTTGGTAGATTGTGTAGAAGTCATCTGGGTCCAATAGAAGTCGCAGATGCCATAGTGTCCGTATTTTATGGTATATTGCCTTGACTGTGTTTCCTATGTGGATTTTCAAGTCCAGCCGTTGGTCCAACATGACTCCTTGGTAGTGGATCGTGGGTTTGGCAGCCAGCTCGGCATTCTTCACCTTTAAGGAAGCTGGAGGGGTGAAACCTTGGTTTCTCGTGATGAAGAGAACATCTGTCTTGTGGTTTATTCGTAGATTTTGGGTATGGAGCCAGTCAGCAACAGTGTCGAAACAGTTTGATAGTGGGGAGAAGTCAGGCTGGTCCGTTGAGAATGGCATGTATAGCAGTACATTGTCTGTGTATACCAGGCAGGCGACGTTAAAAGAGCGGAACATGGCACAGATGGGTTGCATGTATATGTTGAACATCAGTGCCGATAGCGAGGAACCCTGTGGCACACCTTGTTTTTGTTGGAAGGGTTCTGAGGTTGAGGTGCCGGTTCTTATGTGCTGCCATCTGTCGGTCAGGTAGGATTTGCACCATCTTAGAGCTGCATCCTGTATTCCCTTTTCTTTGAGACATCCCAATAGCAGCAATGGCTCACAGAGTCGAAGGCCGCTGTGATATCCAAGAAGATAAGGGCAAACCCTTGTCAGATGTCGTCAATTCCTAGTATTATCGTATTGAAGAGGGTGGTAAGGAGGGTTTTGATGCCATGTGCTTCTCTGAATCCGTGCTGACATGGATCTAGCGGTGCAGCCATCTCGATATGGTGAATTTGGCATTGGACTACCTTTTCTATTATCTTGGCGAGAAGTGGGATGCTTGCGAATGGTCGGAAGGATTCGACCTTCAGGGGGTCCAGTTTGCTGTTTTTCAGCAGCGGCCTGATGGAGGTGTGTTTCAGCTTTTGTAGGAATGAACCTGATGAGAATGAAAGATCCATGAGCTTGGTCAGGAACTGGCCGAGATCACTGCGTAGTTCTTTTATCCAGAACGCTGGACAAGGGTCATTTGGTGCAGTGGTGGAATTTAACCCATTTGGTGGTGGTGGAATTTGGTCATTTTGGTGGTGGTGGAATTTAACCCATTCCACCCAGGCATTCACATCCCCATAACCCGTTTCCACCTCTAAGAGTGTTCCTCAAATCTTTAATCTCCACTATCTTGACTGCCTTAGGGTTCTTATTAGGTTCAAAGGATATGCTGGGGTGATGTGGAGACCCGAGTCTGATTCTTGAGGGGTATTTTTATCCTCAATCTTCCCAGGGGATCTTGCCCACTAATGTCTATTCCTAGTCCATAGGTCCCATCCAGTAAGTCATCCCTTCCAGAGAGGGTGACCACGATGGGGTTGCAACTTCCTAGGTTACATTGCTGAATGCTGTGTTTCTTTATCATTATTGTTGTTTTCTTTTGAACTGGGTGCCTCTTCCCCTCTGGAGAGACCCAGCCTCCATCCTCGGTGGTCCACCAAACTTGTGACCACCCGTAACGGGGCATACCGTACACAAGTGTCTGGGCAGTCTCTGGACACATATACTTACTACAAAACGTTTGGGGGGAAATAGTCATATCCCCCATCAAAACTTATCACTTGGCAGGCATCATATTCTAGGCTCACTGGTCCCTCTCCCTCTGGTACGGTTACAGTAAATATGTTAGGGTACGCCCTTCTCCATTGTGTCTGTGTTTGTATTTGTTACTCCGTCCATCCCTTTCCCTGTCCTTGATCCCATGTCATTCCTCTTAACAGAGAAAGTGATCCCCTCCCACCATAGCAACACCATCCACTTTTCTTTGTTCATGTTATAATTTTTATTAGTCCTTTTTAACCAACTCCTCTCCTGTTCTTCTGTTTTTTCCTTGTTATTCTCAGGTGCAGAGGGTCATTAGTTCCCTGGACCTTCCATTGGTCGCCTGAAGGAGCTTCGACCGGACCTTTAATTCGTGTATAATGTCCAACCTTTTTCTGAAGTTCTTACAGCAATCTCAGTAAGATCTGGAGCGGGCCTTCCCAGTCTGGTTGCAATTTGGACTCCTTCCAGGATTTTATCAAGACCCACTATCCTGGTTTGAGACCCTGAACTGCAAACGCCAACGGGGGTGTTTGTGCCAACAGTCCTTTATTCCTGAGAACAGATAAAGAGGACAGCCCAAGTATATATTCTTTAAGAAACTTATCTTTAGTTTCAAACTGGGGAGGTTCCTTTTATTGTCCCATATAGGGAAATCTGAATAACATTTTGTAGGGGGACAATCCTAAATCTTTCCAAGGGGCTGTTCAGATTTTTAACAATGCTAAGGGCAAACACTTAGTCCAAGGTAATTTTGTTTCTAACATCAATTTAACTAGCTGCTTCTTTGTAGTCGGATTCATGTGTTCCACTCTTCCTGAGGAGGGTGGATGCCATGGAGTATGGAAATCCTAGGATACTCCCAGAGTTTCCATTATGTTTTGCAATACCTTGGCTGTGAAGTGACTTCCCTGGTCCGAGTCAATATGACCTATCATTCCATATCTTGGAATGATTTGTTCCAAGACTATTTTTGCTACTCCTACTACCATGGGATATGCCTCCCCCCATCCCGTCAAATGGTCCACTAATAACAAAAGGTACTTCACCTGCCTAACCAGGGGCAACTCGGTCAAACCAACCTGTATACTTTAGAATGGATGAAGACCAGGATCTCTGCCTCCCTGTGGTTGTCCTTTTTATTTTCTTACAGGTTATACACCTCTCACACACTTGCTTGGCTACTGTGTACATTCCCATACACCCATAGTGCCTTAGAACCATTGCCTGTACGTACACCCCAATGACTGCCTTGATGTAGAATGGCCATAATTTTTCTCATTGTTTGTTTGTTTACCATCTGCCTGCCATCAGGTAAAACCCATTTTACCCTTTCAGTTTCTACTGCCCCTATATCTTCGAGTTGTCATTTTTCCCTTTCAGTAAATATGGGATTTGTTGCCTGACTCACTGTTTTTGGGGTTAACTTGTATATAGGGTTACATCTTCCTCTAAGGCAGCTTCCTTAACAGTTTAATCTGCTAATCTATTTCCTCTGGCTTCAAAAGAATTCCCTTCTTAATGACCATTTACAGGCACCACTGTTATTTCTTGTGGCAGCAGCAAATTCTTTTACACTTGCTGAATTAATCTTTTCACTGTTTACATATAAGTTAAGGATTTTACATAACCGCCCTTCATCTGTGCCAAATTTCGGCCAGAAGACTGCAGCTGGCTTTGTTTGTTTGTTTTGTCCATGTAAAACAGCAATTCTTAAAACACTTCTTTGCTTTATCCTTATTCTTAGTGTGTTCATTACTCTGCCATTTACTTCAACATCCTCCCTAATAGACTGGAGGAATGTCCCCAGGGTCTGTACTGCCAACCTTGTCCTTACTCGAGTTTCCTTTAGAATTCCTAATCCCAACGAGACTCCTTTCACCAATGTGCTTTTCACTTCGTCTCTCTCCAGCCTCACTCCTCGTGGATGTGTCGGAACCGTGGATCGAGATTCTGCACTCATTTCCTGTCTAGGACACGTCTCATACACACAACAATCTGCCTCGATACCCAACCACCAAGGTAATACTTTACAGTCTTGTTTCTTACCTTGGTCTGTGCATGGAGTTACCTGGTTGACGAGTTTGTGCCTGCTTAATACCTGGTCTGCTTTACTGAGTCTGTATTGATTTTTCCTTCATGGTCTTGGGATTTTGCTGTCAATATGCTGTCGGAGCCCCCTGTTGTTGATACACAAGGCTGTTGAACTCAACAGGATGCATCTACCTGTCCTCGGCGGCTGTGGTCTCCTCCAGCGATGACACAATCCTGGACGAGCCAATCTGAAATAAAACATAACTTTTTACACAATAACAGACTCCTCAGTGAAGCAAAGGGTTACTTTAATTACATTCTTGCAAGAATGGTGCCTGAGTGAACAGACACATTTATCCTCTGTTTCACAGTTTTTATAGTACACTATGTCCTCTCCCTCTTCCAGCATGTCTATAACTCATTGGTTAATATTGTCTCACTCCACTTCTTTGCACTTCCGCACCTCTGGCAGGCTATGTATTATTGGCCACGTAGTCTCTCCTTCCAGGATGCAGACATACAACAAAGGGAGTCAGAAAGTCATTACATACAAAATTATATTAGAGTGGTAGATGAGTGGAATACAAAAATTTTATATTACATTGTAAAAATAACATATCACATTTGTTTATATCATCACTGCAAATACTACAGTGGGCCCTGGAACATTCAAACACCTATTTGGACAGCTGAACAATTCAGATTACTACAGTACATATCCCTACATACAAACTCCATGTTAACAAAACACTTGGTCTTGGTCACATACTCAAAACACAGTCCCTCACCAAGCACAGAATAAGTGACTATAACCTAAAAATAAACAAACATGTTGTTGTTGTTAAGTGCCGTCGAGTCGGAGTCGACTCATGGCGACCCTCTGGATAGCTATCCTAAATTGTGTTCGGTCTTCAGTCAGGCAGCTCATTGTTGACAGACTGGCACCCATAGCTGCTGTTATTGTATCGAGCCATCTCATTGCTGGCCTTCCTCTTTTGCGTTGACCTTCTATCTTGCCAAGCATGATGTCTTTCTCTAATGATCTCTCTCTTCGCATGATGATGTGTGCAAAGTATGAAAGTCGAAGTCTTGTCATCTGAGCTTCTAAAGAAAGCTTAGGTTTGATCTCCTCTAGTACCGACTGGTTTGTACTTCGGGCAGTCCATGGTATACACAGTATTCACCGCCAGCACCATAATTCAAAGGCATCAATTTTCTTCCTGTCTTTTTCACTGTCCAGCTTTCACATCCATATGATATTATTGAAAATACCATGGCTTGAACAAGTCGAATCTTTGTATGGAGAGAGACATCTCTGCTCTTGAGAATCTTATCTAGGTCTTTCATAGCCATTCTGCCAAGAGCAGAATGGCTATGAAACACACATATGTAGATAAAAATTAAACTACAACCTCAAGAAGCCAGATTCTGCATACAATGCAATCACCAGAGAAATAGAAAGAGATGCATTTCCATGTACTGTATAAAATATAAAGATAGCACCGTCTGGTCATTAAATTGAAAATAAAATTCTCTTCTAACTTTGTTGTCTGATCATTTTATTCTCTGATCATGTAGGTCCCAATCTGAGGTTTCTGCTTTTCTCTGTCTCCCAGTGCACCCTCCTGTCTACTTTCCCCCAGAGATGGCAAGAGGGTGATGCAGGGCCATGTGCAGAGACTTACTGTGGCATCATTTGCATAAATTTAGTATACTTTATTTTAAAATGTATATGGCACCCATCTAAAATCCTAGGCAGCTTCTAAACATACACATGCAATTTAGTAAAACACTTTTATAATAAAACAAACATAATAATAAAACAGGAAATTTGATTAATGAAAAGCCACTTACACAGCCCCCCCAATCAAACCATTATAAGTATCTGCACATTAGATTTATTTTGCTATGACCAGATTATTGATGAGGAGGGAAGATATAAAATGAGAAACTAATCCTGGTAGCCATGTTTCAAATGCTGGATTGGATTGTGTTAGAGCTGGAAAAGTCCAGAACTCAGCAGTGGTGAAGCTTTCAGGCTACTAAACAAAATTAAGCTGAGACATTCTCTGAAAATTTGAAATGTCCTTGAATCTGAACAAAATATTTTAAATTTCAGTCTGACAGCATGAAGAACGCAAAACTGCAAATCTCAAAAACACTTCATATGGCAGTACCTCCCCCCAACCAACACCCTGCAGTTGACCTCACCAAGAACCCAGAGTACAGGATCTGTAGAGCAAATCTACTATTCCATAACAGCACTAACTTCCAAAACTCACACAACATGGAGTGTACTCAGAAAAGGGCAACACCATAAATATTGCAGCGGCCCTAGAACATCCATACACCTGTTTGAAAAGCTGAACAAGCCAAATTAGTACAGTATAGATCCCTTTGTATAAACTCCATTTTAACAGAATACCTGGCCTCAGTCACACACTCAGAACACAGACCCTCATCAAGTACAAAATAAGTGACTGCAACCTAAAATAAAAATATGTAGACAAAAATTAAACTGAAACAGACTCCGCATGCAGTGCAACATCCGATAGAAATGCAATTCCCCATACTATAAAGACAGCGCAAATGCCAATCACTAAAATTTAAATAATTTTTTCTACCTTTGTTTTCTGACCATTTTATTCTCTGATCATGCTGATCCCGATCTCAGCTTCTGCTTTCCTGTCTTCTTTTGGCTCTCTTTCTATGGTCTATACTCCATCTGCCATTTTTTTATTTCTTGTTTTCTTCACTTCCTTCCATCAGTCTATTCCCAATCCCAGTAACCTTTCCCAGTATCAGCCCCTTTCCAGTCCTCCCTCCCAGTACCTTCCAATGTCAACTTGCATTCCCATGACTGCCACTGGTATCCATTCCCCCTCCTTCTCCACTGTCCAGCGCCTTCTAGTCCAAATACCATGGCAGCCCCTCTCAGCATCCACTCCCTTCCAGTCCCATTCTCCCTACCCCCCAGTTTTCTTCTAGGGCCAGCAGCTCTATCCTCCCCTCCCCGCCATCAGCCCATTCCAGTCCTAGCCACCCCTAATCAGCTCACTTCCAGTGCTAGTCCCCCCCATCAGCCCATTTCCAGTGCAAGTCCCCCTCCAGCACCATTACCAGTCCTAGTCCCCCCCCAATCAGCCCATTACCAATCCTAGCCCCCTCCAATCTGCCCATTTCCAGTGCTAGTTCTCCCAATCTGCCCATTTCCAGTCCTAGCCCCCCTGATTAGTGCATTTCCAATGCTAGCCCCTCATCAGCCCATTACCAGTCCCAGCTCCCCCAGATCTGCCCATTTCCAGTGCTAGTCCCCCAGATCTGCCCATTTCCTGTCCTACCTGCCCCCCCCCCTCGGTGCCGCTGAGGGTAAACAACAGCATTTTCTGTCACAGGAAATGCTGTTTACCCTCAGCAGCACCGCCGGGCTCAACCTTTTACCAGAGCCGTGGGACAGAAAGGAAAGGCAGTTCTTTCTCGTGGCTCTGGAGCACCGGGGCCACTGACCATCAAGCAACTTGCAGAGTCTCATGTGGTGGTCTTTTTTATAAAAGTTTAAAGGCGGAGTGAGGTGGCTGTTTTGGGGGCATTTGTCACTGCCCCCAAAACTTTGCTGCCTGAGGCGACTGCCCCTTTATGAACAAGTACAAGCTGAAATTGACAGAACATGCAAACACAATATCCTGATAGTCATGGGTAACTGGAACGCAAACGTTGGCAACAAAGAAGAATGCAAAGTGCTTGGAAAATATGGACTTGGCAGCAGAATAAAGCTGGAGAAAGACTGATAGAATTCTGCAAGACCAATGATCTATTCATCTCAAACACCTTCTTCCAGCTCCACAAGCGCTGACTGTACCGTGGACTTCACCCAATGGATTGTACAAAAATGAAATTGATTATATCTGATTTGCTGCTTTAGATACAAATGAGAGAGTTCCAGAAGAGTTATGAGATGACATCAAGAAGGTTGTGTTGGAAGAAAGTGAGAAGCCTCTACAAAAGGTGAAAAAGTAAAAACGGCCATAATGGATGACGGAAGAAACTCTGAAAATTGCCCAGAAACACAGAGAAGCTAAAGCCAGAGGAGAAATAGAGGTAATCGCAGCACTCAACAGAGATTTCCAATGTGCAGCAAGATAAGATAATGAGAAGTACTACAATGACTTATGCAGGGAAATAGAATCAGAAACTATTACAGGAAGAACAAGATCGGCTTTCCTAAAGCTACAAGAGTTAAAGAAAAAATTCCAGCCTCTACTTGGAATGCTATAAGATACTCAAGGATCCATTTTGAATGATACTGAGAAGATCAAGAAAAGGTGGAAAGAACATACAGAATCCTTATACCATAAAGATCAAATGGATCAACAGCTGTTTTAACCTGTACTTTATGAGCAGGAACCATTGGTGGTGAAAGAAGTTGAAGCAGCACTGAAAGCCTTATCAAAGAACAAAGCACCAGGCATTGCTGCCATTCTCGCTGAAATATTACAGCAATCGGCTGTAGCTGTTACCATACTTACAAGGCTCTGCCAGGAAATTTGGAAGACAGCATCATGGCCAACTGACTGGAAAAGATCTGTGTTTATACCAATACTAAAGAAAGGTGAGCCAACTGCCTGTGGAAATTATCGCACAATCGCTCTGATCCCACATGCCAGCAAGATTCTACTCACGATCATTCAGCAGAGACTACACCCATACCTGGCACAAGAACTGTCTGAAATATAAGCAGCCTTCAGGAAAGGGTGAGGAACAAGCGACAACATTGCAGATTTGAGATGGATCCTTCCAATGACAAAAGAATATATGTGTTTTTTAATTACTCAAAAGGTTTTTGCCTATATATATTGCCTGGAGTGGAGTGGCCTAGTGGTTGGGGCAAGGTACTTCAGGCCAGAAGGTCGGGGGTTCAAATCCCACTAGAGGACAGCAACCTTAGGCCGGAAGGACTGGGGTTTCTAGTCCCACAGGTGCTCCTTGTGGTCTTGGGCAAGCCACTTAACCCTCCATAGCCCATGTTCCCTGTAAAAAAAGTTATCTCCAAGTTATAATGCCCTGTTCAATGTAATTTCAGTTTGTTCAATGTAAACCACACTGATGCAGAATAGCATGGTATATAAGAGAATGTAAGTAAATAAATAAATATATATATAAACTATGAGAAACTCTGGCCTATGTTAAGAAGCATGGGTTTACCAGAACACCTGCTAGTTCTCTTGCAAAATCTTTACATTGACTAAGAAGCAATAGTTTGAATGGAACTAGATAGAGAATAGTTGGTTTAAAATCAGCAAAAGTATTTGACAAGGCTGCTTACCTGTTTAATTTATATGCAGAACAAATCATCAGAGAAGTAGGACTATATGAAGACAACTGAGTTGTGAAGCTTGGTGGAAAACTCATCAACGACCTTTCGCTATACTGCTGTTACCACCACATTATTGGCTTAAATTGAAGACATTCTCAAACATTTGCTTCTCAAGACTGAGAAACATAGTCTTAAAATGGGCTACACCTTAACGTTAGGAAGATAAAGGTCCTGACAACTGGCAAATCAATAAGTTCATCATTTAATCTACTTGGATCAACAATAAAGAAAGGACCAGCAGTCACATTGCTCTTGGCAGAAGGCCAATGAAGGACTTACACAAGAATCTCTAGAGCAGACATGTCTCTCTCCCTACAGATTTGACTTGTCTAAGCCATGATATTTTCAATAACGTCATATGGATGCAAATGTTTGACAGTTAAAAAGATACAGGAAGAAAATTGATACCATTAAATTTATTGTGCTGGTGATAAATACTGTGTATATTATGGGCTGCCTGAAGAATAAACCAGTCCAGTACCAGAGAAGATCAAACCTAAGCTTTCCTTAGAAGTTCCGATGACAAGACTTTGATTTTCATACTTTGGACACATCATATGCAGAGAGAGATTGTTAGAGAAAGACATCATGCTTGGCAAGGTAGAAGGTCAACGCAAAAGAGGAAGGCTAACAGTGAGATGGATCAATACAACAGCAGCTCTGGCTGCTACTCTATCAACAATGAGCCGCTTGACTGAAGGCTGAACACAGTTTAGGCCAACTATCCAGTGGGTTGCTGTGTGTCGACACTGATTCAGTCATAACAATATTAGTGCTTTGCATCTAACTTGCTAGTGCTTATGAAGTTTCTCATTTTCTTCATTCCTGTCCTTTAAGAAATGAAAGATTTTTTTTATTTGCTGTAACATCCTCTCTTGTCTCACCTTCCTTACACTTTTTTAAAGCATGCAATTTATAGTAGGTGGTCTGGGCTTCTGATATGGCATTTTTAAACCATGTCCAGGCCTACTCCTTAGAGATTTTTCCTAACCATTTTCTTTATTTTATCATTCTCCCTTTTGAAAATGTAACGTTAACATGGTAGATTTTCTTGTAGTCTTTCCTCAATTTATTTATTTACATTCTCTTATATACTGCGCTATTCTGCATCAGTGCGGTTACAACAAACTGAAATTACATTGAACAGGGCATTATAATTTGGAGATAACTATTTTACAGGGAATATGGGCTATGGAGGGTTAAGTGGCTTGCCCAAGACCACAAGGAGCACCTGTGGGACTAGAAACCCCAGTCCTTCCGGCCCAAGCAGACTTAACAGAGCCGCGTGAGAGGGAAATACACTCTTCGCGGGCAGCCCTGAAAGCTGCCGCTGATGGAGCTGAGCTGAGGGCTCTACCGGGCAGACGGGAAGGTGCCGTGGGACAACTGATGCTGTCACGGCGGCAGCAGCAGAAGCCAGTTGTTTTTTTTTAAATTGACAGTTGATTCTGCTGCTGCCATGGTGGCGGCGGCAGTAACAGAAGCCAGTTTGTTTTTTTAAAATTTACCTGGTCTGATGGGGGGGGAGGGGGGGTTAGGACTGGAAATGGGCAGATGGGGGTTAGGACTGGAGGTGAGTTGAGGGGGGGTTAGGACTCGTAATGGGCTATTGGGGGGGCTAAGATTGAAAATGGGGTAATAGGAGGGTTAGGACTGGAAGTGGGCTATTGGGGGGTTTAGGACTGGTAATGGGCTATGGGGGGGCTAGAATTGGTAATGGATGGGGGGTTGCTAGGACTGGAAATGGGCTGAGTAAGGGGGGGGGGCTTGAACTGCAAATAGCTGATGGGGACGGGGTTTTGGAATGGAAATGGGCTGATGGGGAGGGGAGGCTTGAACTACAAAAAGCTGATGGGGAGGGGGGGCTTGGAATGGAAATGGGCTGTGAGGGGAGGGAGCTAAGACTGGAAATGGGCTTAGTGAGGGGAGCTAGGACAGGAAATGGGCTGATGGTGGGGCTAGGATAGGACTGGAAATGGGCTGATGCGGAGGCTAGTAGGGAGCGGATGCTGGGTGGGGCTGGAACTAGAAGGGAGCTGATGTTGGGGGAGGATTAGAATGAGATGGGGCTGGGAGAGTGAAATGGAGAGGGGAAAAATATTTTGTGTGGGAGGAAAGAAAAATCTACAATTGGCCGGGTATTGGGAGAGTAAGTGGGGAATGAGGATGGAGGGGTAAAATTTGAGTGGATGAAATAGGAATGAGGAAAGAGCAAAAGGAGAAAGATTAGTATGTTAAAGCAGATGTAGAGAGAGAATGGAAAAAAAACTAGAAGAGAGAAGAAAGGACAAATGGACAGCAGACGATGGTGAGTTAGCAGAAGACACCAAGAAACCAGAAGAAAGTGGCTGGAACAATTGCAACTGAAAAAAATGCACAAAAGGTAGAAAAATATCTCTTTATTTTGAATTTATTAAGTGGAATATGTCAGCTCTGGGAAATGTGCATCATTAACATCTGTGCTTTGTAAGGTAACATTATGCAAATATTTATGCAAATGAGGCACTGTGTCTTATGCGGCCCGTGGGTTACTTTACAAGTCCTCATCTGGCCCTCAAAGCAATTTGAGTTTGAGATCCCTGGCTTAGGGGGTGCATTTTGGCTGCCTGCTGCTGACACTTTTTGTTTTCTCAGTGGTGGCACTGGCAGCAGCAGCAGAGCAGACCTGACTAAATTTTAAAAATTCTGAACCACGTAGATCTGGTCCCTCCCTCCACTGATGTGCTGTCAGAGCAGGAAGGGATCAGATCTGCTTAAAGTTAGGTCTGCTGTGCTGCTGTGGGTGACTTGCACATTGGGTGCACCCCTCACCCATACCTCTGTCCAGCTGCTGCCTGCTCTTGTCCTGCTGCTGGCTCTGCTGTGGAGAAAACAGAGGGCTGCAAGAGCAGGCAGCTGGACGGAGGTTTGGGGGGATGTGCAAGTTGCAGAGGCTGTGATTCTGGCTCAGTACAGCCCTGGGGCTGTGCTTTCACCAGACAGGTTTTTCCCCTCGTTTAAACTGGTAGTCTATGTCAGAGGGAGCAGAAGTGGTGTTCAAAGTGTGGCACCAACAGCATGCAGTGTTGGAAGCTTTTGGTAAGTGTTGATTTGCTGTTTTAATATTATTGCTGCAGTTACAAGTCCCAGAGAGCAGAGCTGGTCTGGCCACTAGGGGAATGCAACAGTCTCTGAGAGCAGCAGTCCCTCCCTCCTAGTAAAGTGGTAACTTTACTGCTGGGCCTGCCATCTGCCTTCCTCCTGGCATTTATCATCTCACCTTAGGGAGAGCATCAGGCTTTAACGTGGCCATGCTAGCGTGCTCACAGCCTGCTGCTCCTGCCCCCTCTATGAGGAAGTAGGGGGGAAGACACAAATGGTAGGTTGTGAGCCATTGGCCTTTTAAAGCCTGCCAGAGCAGGGGCATTATGCTGCCCTTTTTCCCTAAGCTGAGAAGAGGGAGGGGTGACCTGACCATGCCGTGATGTGGAATGTGCCTAGAGCAACAGAAACTCTCGAACCGGCCCTGTTCCTGAGGGACAGAAGCAGGAAGGATGGCAAGAATGAGGGTTCAGGTAGGGCATCTGTTTTCCTTGCCTCAGTCTGCTATGAGACGACGTCAGCCCTGTCCTCTCGGGGTAACTGAAGTCACCCATTATTACTGTGTTACCAGCTCCATCACCTTCCCCAACTCGTTTGTTAGCATTTCATCGTCTGTCTGCTCTGGTCAGGAAGAGGGTAGCTACCCCCTTTGCTATTTCTTTTCTCCTCTCACAAGGAGCTATGCACAGATAAACCTGCTTGGTGCGGCTACTGACAGCTTCTGTAGCAAGATCCTTCCGACGAAGCAGCAGCCGCGCCTCTTGTAGTCAGCTCCTGCAGCTTTATGACGTTTACAGCTTCTCCCCTGACGTAGGCGGTGGGTTACTAAAGTTCACGCAGGTGAGCGAGTGTCACCACCCTTCACCTTTGGACAACATTCCTGCTCGCGCCCTTCCCGCCTCGCCCTCTGCCGCGAGATTGGCTACCTAGGCGATAATGCTCATAACAGGATTGAATGAGCTGGAGAGGAAGCGGAGCGTGGGATTGGCTTCTCGCGGCTGGGGATTGGCGCGTCGGGCCACGGGATTGGCTGTTGCCTCCCCGGTCGCCGTGCGGAGTTCCGGTGTGGGCGGCCTCGCTGTGTCCCGGGCGGTGTGTGAGGCGCTGTCCTAGTTTCTCGCCGGGCACGAGTATGGAGAGTAGCGTTCTTCCGCCGCACGCCGAGCTCGGGAAATACGAGGCACAGAACGGAGGCCCACTCAGGAACGGCTACGTGAGGAACGGCGGCTACTGCTGCGCCGCCGCCCGGGACAAGGTGAGGAGGCGGGGGAAGGGGTGAGGGGCGGTTCCTCCGACCCTCGCGCGGGATGCGCAGGATTCGGGGGCAGCTGCGGTACTGAATGGCTTCGTGGGTCCTGCCCGCATCACGGAGGCGCCGCAGCAGCTGCGAGATGATTTCCCGCCACCTTTTCCTCCTGCAGCTGGGTGATGAGCGGAGCCTTGGCCTCTGATCCGGAGGGAACAGGGAGCGGTCGCTTTAGGATTTCTGTAGGGCTCCGATAGAAGAAGTTAGAGGGGAGCCGCCCTTTCTCTGAACCAATGGACGTGGGAAGGTCCAGAAGCGCTGCTGCCCCGACCTCCGCCTTGCTCAGAGTGGTAGAGCTGGTTGCTTGTATTTCTGTCCAGTCGCTCTCGGTACAGGCTTGTCGTTGCGTGGGGTTTCTTGCGAAAGGAGGGCCGGTTTCCGAGCAGGGAGCAAGGGAAGGATGTGCAGGCTATTGCGTAACTGGGGCTTCCTCTGCTAATGCTCTGGGAAGCTCAGTAAAGAATCGAAAATCTGCGGCGTCGCCTTCCCGCACTTCTCCTAGTCGCCCAGCACAGAGTAGCATTCCGTTACAAGCGGAGACGTCTCCCGCGGCTTCCGAGAACAGCTGGCCGAAGAAGAAACACGATGCAGCGCCCAAATTACTTTATCATCTTCTCACGTCTTTATAAACTACTTTTTCATGGGGAATCTCTTGTTTTAAACGGGGATGTAAAAGTACCTTATTTCAGTACGTGACACGGCAAGTATTTTATGGTCGAAATGAATTACAGCTTGTTTAGGAGAACCTAGTGAACGTTGTAGAAAAACAGATGTTTAAAATTGGAACCATCGGGTTCATGTTCTGTAACATTCAGTCTACAAACTCTCTCCATAATGGGTCACACCAAAGGTCCACCAAATCCGGTGTCCTCTTTCCGACAGTAGCCAATCCAGATCACTGTACCTGACCTATCCCAAAAGTAGCTAGTTCCATGTTACTTTTTCCCAGATATGTATGTGTGTGTGTGTGTATGTATATATGTTATTTTCTCCTGTCTGTTCTAAACATACTATTTTGTAGCTTCATGACACATCCCATAATCCCTGTAGTTTTGTAGGTGTAAACAATGAATTTGTGTCTACCCCTTCCACTACACTAAGGATTTTATTAGACCTCTGTCATATCTTCCCTCAGCTGTCCCTTCTCCAGGCTAGAGAGCCCTAACATTTTTAGCCTTTGTTTATAGGGGAGTTGTATTGCCCTTCTCTATACTCTTTTCTAATGCTGTTATCATCTTGAGATGCAGAGATCAGAATTGCACACAATATTCAAGGTAGACTCGCACCATGGAGTGATACAGAGACATTGATATCCTGTGTTTTATTTTCTGTGATCACAACCAGATCCTTTTATTGGGTGGCATTTCCAATGTGGAATCTAGCATTGTGCATTTATAGTTTGGCTTGTTCTTCCATTCATGCATCACTTTGTACACATTAAATTTTATCTGCCATTTGGATGCCCAGTCTCAAACGTTTCTCTTGCAGTTTTTCACAATCCAGCGATTTAGCAACTCTAAATATAAAAAACTTCTTAAATAAAGAACACTCTCTTAAGGAAGCAAATCGTATGACTTTTTTTTTTATTTTATGCCCTATTTCCAGGGAAAGTCCCCAACAGAAAAGAAGAAATGGCATAAGCAGTGGCAAGTTAATTGCAAGTCACTGGTAAAGAAAGCAAAAAAACTGAAAAGAAGCTTGACAGACAAGCTCATAATAAAAAAACTGAGAGATATTAAACAGAGCAAGGATAAATGTTCAATTTTCTCAATATAGGAAGGTGAATAGTGGATTACCCCAGTGCTTTTAACATATCTATAAATAAGCTGGAATTAGGAACAAGAGAGGTGATTAAGTTTGCAGATGATGCCAAATGCTTTATTTCAGTCAAAGCGGTTTACTTTGTAACTTTTAATGTGCATTACCAAATTTAACAGGGACATTGATAACTTGGGCTTTTCTGAGGCAATGGAGTGTTAAGTGTAGGTCACAGAGTGCTGGTGGGAACCAAGAGACCAGGGTTTGATTCCCAAGACAGTATTCTAACCATTAGGCTATTCCTCCACTCCATTATTCATAGTATACACCTACAGCAAAGGAGTATAACAGCTGAAGTTTTTTAGTGGCATAAAATTGCATTCAAACTCTTTGTAGTGGATGGCTGCAATAACAGTTCTGTGTAGTTTTTATGATGTGCTCTGAAGTTAGCCTCAGAACTATTGTACCTGAATCTAGTAATGCTGTATGTAAGCTTCCTTACCAGTGGTGTGCCCCAGGGATCTGTCCTTGGTCAGATTCTTTTTAACATCTTTGTTAGTGATATAGAGGAAAGGCTGTCGGGTAAGGTTTGCCTTTTTTGCGGATGATACCAAAATCTGCAATAGAGTGGACACCCAGGAGGGATCTAGCTAAACTTGAAGAATGGTCTAGAATCTGCCAGCTAGGATTTAATGTTAAAAAATGTAAGGTTATGCATTTGGGCTGCACCAATCCAAGTGAGCAATATAGTATAGGGGGTGAAGTACTTTTGTCCACTAAAGAAGAGCGGGACCTGGACGTGGTTGTGTCTGATCTTAAAGTAGCTAAACAGGTAGAAAAGGCGACGGCAAAAGCTAGAACGATGCTTGGGTGCATACAGAGAGGAATGGCTAGCAGAAAAAAGGAGGTGATAGTGCCTCTGTATAAGTCTTTGTTGCGACCTCATTTGGAGGGAGGAGTGGTTGGGACAGGTTACCTCAGGCCGGGGGTTCAATTCCCACATGGGGACAAGCAACCTCAGGCCGGAGGGACTGGGGTCTCTAGTCCCATGGCCACTCCTTGTGGCCTTGGGCAAGCCACTTAACCCTCCATTGCCTCAGGTACACTTAGATTGTGAGCCCTTTGGGGACAAGGGAATAAAAATACTTGTTAGTATACATGTAAACCACACTGATTCTAAAGAAACATAGAAACATGATGACAGAAAAAGACTACATGGCCTATCTAGTCTGTCCTTCCATATCAACAACTACAACAGTCCACTTTTTACCTTTAGAGATCCTCTGTGTTGGTCCCATGCTTTTTTGAATTCAGTTACTGTCCTCATCTCTACCACCTCCACTGGGAGACTGTTCCACGGATCCACTACTCTTTCCATAAAGAAATATTTCCGCATATCACTCCTGAATCTATCACCCTCATCCCATGTCCCCTCGTAGCAGAACTTGCTTTCAATTGAAAGAGGCTCTCTCCCTGAACATTTATGCCATGGAGGTATTTAAACATCTCAATCATATCACCTCTATCCCGCCTTTCCTCTAAGGTGTACATATTAAGATCCTTAAGTCTGTCCTCATGCTTTATAATGAAGCCCACTAATCATTTTAGTAGCTACCCTCTGCACCGACTCCATCCTGTTCACATCCTTTTGAAGGTGCGGTCTCCAGAATTGCACACTATACTCCAAATGAGGTCGCACCAAAGAGCACAGTATAAAAAAGAAGGAAAGAGTATAGTGTGCAATTCTGGAGACCGCACCTTCAAAAGGATGTGAACAGGATGGAGTTTGTGCAGAGGGTGGCTACTAAAATGTTTAGTGGTCTTCATTTATAAAGCATATGAGGACAGACTTAAGGATCTTAATATGTACACCTTAGAGGAAAGGTGGGATAGAGGTGATATGACTGAGATGTTTAAATATCTCTGTGGCATAAATGTTCAGGGGGATAGCCTCTTTCAATTGAAAGCAAGCTCTGCTACGAGGGGACATGGGATGAGGGTGAAGGGGGATAGATTCAGGAGTGATTTGTGGAAATATTTCTTTACAGAAAGAGTGGTGGATCTGTGGAATAGTCTCCTAGTGGAGGTGGTAGAGATGAGGACAGTAACTGAATTCAAAAAAAAGCATGGGACAAACACAGAAGATCTCTAAAGGAAAAAGGGGACTGTTGATATGGAAGGACAGACTAGATATGACAACAGAAAGACCATATGGCCTATTTCTGTTTCCTTGTGCATTATGGTTAAGTCAAAAACTAATTTAAACAAATTTCATGTGATAAATAAAACACTTCAGACACAGAGTAACACTACTATTCTATTTTTTTTTTTAATTATCCTGATCTGAAGGCGTGGTTTGCAGAGCCTGCTTAAAATTGTTTGTTAGATTCAGATGACTTTAACTGCATAACAGCTTTTACATGTGTTTTCAAAGTAGTACGTTTAGCTGTTCAGATAAAAGCCTCCGTTGGACAGGAGGGGACAACTTTTTGTAACCTAGTATGCCTTGGTGAAAACAAGAGTTTGAAGCCCCCCCTTTCCTTTTGTGTATAGTCTCATCTTAGAATGAGACACATGATGGCTTGAGACTTTCTCCTGGCATTGTATGATATGTTAAGTGGAAGAAGGCCCTATTCCCAGCTTCATATCATGCTGCTTACCAAACTGGTATGGCTTAGGCTTTTAGAGAGCCATCCTGGCCAGTGGAATAACTGGGTGCAATATCCAGTTCACAATTAACAATGGCATTGGGATCAATAATGTCTTTTTAAACTCCTCTGCTTTTCTTGATATGTTCAGTTGTTATGCAGCCAGCATTAGTACCGATAAGAGGTATGCTGTCAAAACAAGCCTATTTCTGTATCCTTCATTTTAATTAAAAAGAGATTACACAAAGGAACTTTCAAAGCTCCTTCATGTCTGCAAATTGGTCGGATGAAAGGAATAGTCCCATTTTATTTTTTTTTTGTGGGTGGGGGGAGAGAATCCACACCGCACTACTTAGTAATGTTCTTTATTTAAGATTTATGTGTCTGAGACTTAAAAATTAATTTCAAATTTTAAACAAAAAAAATCCTTAGATGCAGAAACAGTGTCATAAATGCAAAAAAAAATAAAATTAAAACATCTCGTCTAGTCTGCCAAATTGAAAATGGGCCAAGTTTTAGTATGCGTTGTAAAGAAAAAAACAATTTCTTGACATGAAAACCATAAGAACATAAGAGATGCCATACTGGGTCAGACCAAGGTCCATCAAGGCCAGTATTCTGTTTTCAACAGTGGCCAGTCTAGGTCGTCGTTGATATTGGGATATTTAAACCGTTCTCTTCAGAACACTTCTTTGATGGCTGCTGATTGTCCACGCAGTGCTTGACCTGAAGCAGCGTGTTTAATTTGAAGAACCTGAAACGTCACGTCACGTCTATTTGACTGCGGTGGTGTTGGGTGCAGCCTTGAGAGAGCCTTTCTTCAGCTAAGTATAAGCTGATTTACTAAAGTTTCCTCATTTAAAATGGATGGGCCACAGCGGTGAAAGGGTTATCCATTCTTACTGTGCTGGCATTTCCGCCAAAAAAATCCAAAATTATTAGATTTATCTGAGTTGGTTATTCTAATTGCGTATTTTTGACCCAGGTCTCAGGTTTTTCTTGTACCAAAACAGTTAAAACAAGAGGGTGTTTTTGACTGACTTCATGCCTGACACTGAGCCTCACAGTTTCCTGGATCAAGGGAGGCCAACAATACTGCTTTTCTATCCTGTTGGCTTCCTCAAGGACACCATATAGGAAGATTTGACAGAACTCTGTACTCAGCAGATTGCTCCTGTTGTGGGACCCATGTAACTTTAGAGACATCAGGAGAGAATTCACACCACATCCTATTTCTTGCCATCAAGAGTTGAAGAAAACAGACTTGAGTCTGAGAGGGTCCTTGCCCAGATGATACAGCCTGTGAGGCATTCAGCTCCTGCATGTCCACTGTCTTGGCCCCTCTTTGAATGCTCATCTGTCTGATACGTTGGTGACCTAGGACCTGATGTACTGAAGTGTGTTTTCTCTTTTGTTTCATGTGGGGGGATGTTTAGTACCAGAGCCTTCTAGTGAGAACAGAAAAGGACAATTAGATCTTACAGTAGGAGTTAACAACTATGAGTTAGGCAGAGGTATTTTTGTGGGGGATGCAATAAATAGGCTTCTGTTGTTCAGCAGTAGGACTGAAGTCAGACTTGATCTTTTGAGTTATTAAGGATGTAAAAGGGCTAATTTATGTGGACTTCCTGCAGTGTACAATAATTGCCTTTGGGTTCTAGTTTATCTTTTTCCTGATGAGAAACACTTGCTATTTAAAAAATATGAATCTAACCAGAATGGGAAGGGACACTTCTGTAGATAAGATTTAATTCAGTTATTGAGTGGAATTTTAGTAACATAGTATATGACAGCAGATGAAGATCAATATGGTCCGTCTAGTCTGCCCAGCAAGGCAGCAAGAGTAGATGCACCTGCTGCTCTGTGCAGGTCATCCCTCCCCATGCCTTTTAGGGGTGTACCCACCACTCCATGTATGTCACCCCTATTTGCTGAGATATGAGATAGTTATGTTTATTTTGATTCTATCCTGTTGCTATAAAGGGATCCACTGTGTCTGTCTCATGCCATTTTGAATTCTGTCACTGTATTTGCCCCACCACTTCCATCAGGAGGGCATTCCAAGCATCCACCACCCTTTCAGTGAAAAAGTATTTCCCGACATTGCCTTTCAGTTTATCCCCTTGCAGCTTCATATTATGCCCTCTAGTTTTACAGCTTCCCAATCTTTGGAAGAGGTTTGTTCATTAATACTCTAAGTATTTAAAGTTCTGAATCATATCTCCCCTGTCCCTCCTTTCCTAAATATGTACATATTTAGGTCTTCAAATCTCTTCTCATAAGTCTTCTGACGCAGGCTCCAAATCATTTTGGTTGCCTTCCTCTGAACTGTTTCCAGCCTTTTTATGTCCTCCAAAACTGA
This sequence comes from Ichthyophis bannanicus, assembly GCA_033557465.1. Classification (NCBI taxonomy): domain Eukaryota; kingdom Metazoa; phylum Chordata; class Amphibia; order Gymnophiona; family Ichthyophiidae; genus Ichthyophis; species Ichthyophis bannanicus. The sequence continues at coordinate 19,220,387 of CM066037.1, read as the reverse complement.
ACACAGTATTCCATGTGAGGCCACACCACCAATTTATACAGTGGCATTGGTAATTCCTTTCTCTGTGCAGCCCAGCATCCTTCTGGCTTTTGCCATCGCCTTGTCACACTGTTCCGCCACCTTGAGATCCTCAGAAACAATCACTCAGAGGTCCTTCTCCTGGTCCATGCACACAAACCTCTCGCCCCCTTATGGAATACAGTTTCTGTGGATTTCTGCTTCCCAAGTGCATGACACTGCACTTCTTCACATTAAATCTTAACTGCCAAGCATTAGACTATTCCAGTTTTTGTAGATTTTTCCTCATATTATCCATTCCCTCAGGGGATTCCACTCTGATACAAAATTTTGTGTCATCTGCAAAGACACTTTTCCATTCAGTCCTTCAGCAATATTGCTCACAAATACATTGAACAGTACCGGTCCCAGGACTGAACCTTGGGGTACACCGCTTATCGCCTTTCCTTTCATCCGAGTGAGTTCAGTTTACCGTCACCTTCTGTAGTCTGTCGGTCAACCAATTTCTGATCCAGTTCACCACCTTGGGCACCCATCTCCAAGCTGTTGAGTTCAGTAAGCCTCCTATGAGGAACAGTATCAAAGGCTTTGCTGAAATCTAGGTAGATCACATCCATCGCAAGCCTATGATCTAGTTCTCTGGTTATCCAGTCAAAGAACTCAATCAAATTTGTTTGACGTGATATTCCCCTAGTAAAACCATGTTGCCTCGGATCATGCAATCCATTGGTTTCCAGAAAATCCACTATTCCCCCTTTCAAGAGCGCCTCCATTGGTTTTTCCACCACAGAGAGGAGGCTTACCGGCCTATAGTTTGTCACCTCTTCCCTACATCTACTTTTGTCAAGAGGTACCACATCAGCTCTTCTCCAGTCCTGTGGAACTTCTCCTGTCGGAGAAATATTAGGTGTAGAGAGGTAGATTTGTGAGTCATCAGCATAGAGATGGTGCTGAAAGCCATGGGAGGAGATAAGCGCACCAAGGCCTTGAGTATAGAGAGAGAAGAGGGGGCCCAAGACAGATCCCTTGGAAAACTTGGAAAAACAAAATCAGGAAAACAGTTGAACTTGTCAGGCAATCAAAGCAAAAGAATAAAGACCTGGTTGGTAACAAACTGGTCTTTTCTGTAGCCTTTAGCTAATATTTTCTTAGCAGTGTTTCAAACAACAAGCAAAACCCACAAAGAAGGGAAAAACTGTTCTTTTCAGGTTAACGTCTTATATCTTCACACATAGATTCAGAAGTGATTCCCTCAGAGCTCACAAGCAATTAGGTAAGGCTCAATTGCTAGCAGTTATCCAGCTGAAACCCCTTAGCTGTCTTGCTTTCTACTGTGTGGCCCAAAATCCTACTCAGGAGCTTTTCTGAGTAGATTAAAGAACAAGTTTGTATTTCTTTGTGATGGTTGCTGTACTTTGTAACAGTAAATTACCAAAGGAGTTTAGACAGAGAGCAATCCATATATTCACAGCCTGTATCTAAGACCGCTCCCCCTTCAACAATCATGGGTTCAATATCATGGATTGGCACAGAGGAATTTCTCAATGTAGCACTCTCAGGAGAATACTTGTTTCCCTGCTGTCTTTCAAGGTTATAGCTAGGGCATAGATCAGTGTTCATACCTGAGCTTCCATTGCTGTTAAGAGTTCCTCTCTAAATAGCCTGGCCAGTATGTAGTCCAGTTCTTATGTCCAGCCTTCCAATCCAGATCCCTGGACACTGGATCTCTCTTCACATACCTTCTGGCACGGGTCCTAGGGTCCCTTCCATGTGCAGCCATCTCCCTCACAGGTACCGTCTGGAGATTCCTAGCTCTGCAGCACCATTCCTCTGGCTTTCCCCAGTCCAATGGTGTATGCTGGCCTTTTGAATGTCTCCCAGTATACGTACTGCTCTGGACTCCTTTAGGCCTCCCAAATGCTTTCCTCTTCTTTCTTCCAAAGGGTTTCTTGCCCTCTCTGTCTGTCCGCACTGGCTTCTGCTTCTGATGATCCTCCAGATGATGAAGATGTCCAAGATCATGAAGATCTCCAAGCTGAATCTGAGGATGATTCTCTGTAGAATAAACTCTACCTTTATTCTGCTTTGATGAGTGCTCCACCCTAGCACAGCGTAGCTGTGCTGAATCAGGCCCTGCCCTTTGAGATGAGTGCTTGGGGATTACCTCATAGCCCTCCTGATTGAACACGCGTTTCCCCACTTCAGCTCCTCTAATGGCTGTTGGAAACCTGGTGCATTCTGGGACTGGTAGTCTTTTATGGCAAAATTCTGTTTTCTTATTTCTACCAGAACTGACAGGTTGCTTGTTCAGAGTCAGTTCACCTTTTCTATAGCTCTTTCCTTAGCTATGATAAGCTTCCTTATCACAGGCTGCATAATGGTTCTTCAATTCAAGGACTGGAGAAGTTGGATTGGTGATGTTGCAGTCCCTGGTGACTTGTGTCCACCCATCGACATTCTGTTGGCACCCATCTTCTCCTGTGCTGGAGAGCTTGGTTGCTGCAAGAAGCATCTCATCAATGTACTTCTCACTGTCTTGAATACTCTGAGTCCTCTGAGGCTCGTTTTGGCCTCGTTTACAGTGGGGGGGGGGGGGGTAGCCTGAGATCAGCTGCAGGCTACTAATAAAAAAAGTTACTTTGTAGGCTGCGTGGCTGCTTGACCTTGGCTGCTGAAGGTGGTCAGCTTTACCAGGGGTTATAGCATGCCGGCCAGACCTCGCTGTTTGGTCTGTGGCACGAGGCGCGGCGCACTTACTCAGGTGTGTGCAGGGGCTGCACTAACAAGGCGACCATCATGGAGAAGGCGCTTCACTTGGGGACCGGGTGGCAGTTGGTGGTTCCTCAGGAAGAGGGAGAAGTCCTGCCATCTCCGCTGGTCTCCTCGGAACCGGTAGCAGGACCGTCTTTTGCGGTAGGACAGTCTCCTCCGCTGGGACTGGGCCAGGCAGGGGGGCCTTCCATGGTCCCGTCTGATTTCTCTGTGCTCATGCATCAGGCGTTTTCATTGTTGCAGCCCGGGATGACTGCACTTTCTCCTGCTGCGCGGGGAGAGAAGCGGCTGGGGAGTCCATTGCGATCTGAGAATGGTGCTGCCCTATCAAGAGAAGTAAGGTGGCGGGGGTTGAGAGCTCATCGTCCCCGCCCTGGGGGGATCCTGAGGCGGGAGATGAAGATTTAGAGGACGTCTCGGGGGACGAGTTAGAAGAGGGTGAGTTGCCTGACTTGGAACAACAGGCTAGGGTAGTCAGGGTGTTTTGGCGAGAGGAGCTGCCAGCGCTGATTACTGAGACTCTCAAGTTGCTAAACATGCCGTCTGCGGTTCCTGTAGCGGATGAAGCATTGGAGGATCTGCTGTTGCAGGCTGTTCAGACGTCGCAACGGGTGTTTCCTGTTCACAGGGTGTTTAGGAACATGATTCAGGAGGAGTGGGATTTGCCCGAGTTGGCTGTGAGGGGTTGTAGGGCGATAGCTCGGCTGTATCCACTGTCAGACCAAGATAGGGAGCTTTTTCGCTCCGCTAAGGTAGATGCGGCGGTGTCAGACGTTGCTAAGAAGACTGATTCCGGTAGAGGGGTCCGCGGCACTTAAGGATGTTCAGGACAGAAAGTTAGATACGTTGTTGAAGCAGGTGTTTGATATAAGCGCTCTTTCCATGCAGGCCTCTATCGTGGGGGCATGGGTGGCGAGAGGCTGCCTGAGATGGTCCCAACGGTTTCAGGGGGATCAGCTGGGAGAGCAGGTAGATGAAGTGGCGCGTCTTGAGTCGGGTACCGCCTATTTGGTGGATATCCATTATGACCTCCTCCTGGGGCTTGCAAAGAGTATGGCTTCCGTGGTGGCAGCTCGGCGGTATTTGTGATTGCGAAACTGGTCAGCTGACGGTTCTTCGAAGGCTCGTCTCAGCAAGCTTCCTTTTAGGGGGAAACTTTTTTTGTTTGGAGAGGATTTAGACAAGCTGGTCAAGGATCTTGGGGAGTCCGGGGGGGGGGGGGCAGTTGCCTGAGAATAAGCCTAAGCAGGGCCACCCTAGTACAGCTCCCAAAGGGTCTGAGTGAGTTTCGTAGGTTTCGGTCCTCTCGCTTCGGCCAGTTGCAGTGAGGAAGGACAGTTACAGGAGTTTTACCCTGCCTGGGTCCAGATTACATCAGACAGGTGGGTGTTGGAGGTCATTCGAGAGGGGTATGCGCTGGAGCTCCATTGGCCAGTGCTAGACTCCTTTGTTCAGTCACCTTGCAGAGCCCCACTCAAGGTCTTGGCAGTTCAGGAGACGCTTCAGCGGCTGCTACAGCTCAGGGTGGTGGTGCCCATCCCATCGGACCAGTGCGGGTGCGGTTGATACGCCTATTTCGTGGTGCCAAAGAAAAAAGGCGCATTTCAGCCGATTCTGGATTTGAAAAGGTTGAATTGGGGTCTCAGAGTGACTCATTTCCATATGGAGACGTTGCGCGCCATGATTGCGGCTGTCAGGAAGGGTGAGTTCCTTACGTCGTCAGACCTCACGGAAGCTTATCTGCACATCCCCGTTCGGCGAGAGCATCAACGGTTTCTTCGGTTTGCGGTGCCCATGGGGCACTTTCAATTCCGGGCCTTGCCTTTTGGTCTGCCGACGGCGCCGAACTTTAACCAAAATCATGGTGGCGGTGGAGCTCCGCAAGGAGGGAGTGCTGGTATACCCGTATTTGGGCGATTGGCTGATTTGGGCAAAGTCAAGGAGGAGAGCGACACGGCCACCTCCTGGGTAGTGCAGTTGTTGCAGAGCCTAGGCTGGGTGGTCAACTTTGCGAAGAGCAAGTTGGTTCCCTCGCAGTCTCTGGAATATCTGGGGGTGTGGTTCGATACAGCACAGGGATGGTGTTTCTTCCGGTTCAGCGGGCACACGGGTTGAGGGAGCTCATGCAGAGTTTTCTGTCCCGAACAGCGCCTACAGCTTGGCAGTATCTTCATTTGCTCGGAACAATGGCAGCCGCGATTGAGGTGGTACCGTGGGCCAGGGCTCACATGAGACCGTTGCAGAGGGCTCTACTCCGGCGGTGGTCCCATCAGTCGGACGTGCTATCTTATCGGCTGGTCTGCCCACCGGAGGTGAGGCAGGAACTTCTCTGGTGGTTATGGCTGGAGAGTTTGGAAAAAGGAATGCCTCTGGAGGACCCAACCTGGAGACTTTTTTGACGACGGTTGCAAGTCTATTGGGATGGGGAGCGCATTGCGAAGGAAGGTTTAGCGCAGGGACAGTGGTCGCTGTTAGAGAAGAAGTGGTCCATCAACAGATTGTAGATGAGAGCGGTGTATTTGGCCCTCCTGGAGTTCCAGTTGTGGTTGAGGCAGGCGGCGGTGGGTCCGACAATGCGACGACAGTAGCCTACATCAATCGACAGGGCTGCACAGGAAGTGCGGCATTGGAGACGGAGGCGAGTCAGCTGTTAGGCTGGGCCGAGTTAAATCTGAGGGGCCTTTCGGCTCAACATGTGGCTGGAGTGGACAATATCGAGGCGGATTATCTAAGTCAGCGCATGGTAGATTCAGGAGAGTGGGTACTTCACTCGGATGTGTTTGGTCTAATCGTACGGCACTGGGGGACGCCGCTAATGGATCTGATGATGTTTGAGTCCGCAAAGGCAGCCTGATTTTACAGCGGCAGGCGAGAGGATGTTAAGAACATAAGATATGCCATACTGGGTCAGACCAAGGTCCATCAAGCCCAGTATTCTGTTTCCAACAGTGGCCAATCTAGGTCATATGTACCTAGCAGTTTCCCCAAGGGACACAGGTTCCACAATGCTTGTATTGGTTCAAGCATTGATATCCTGGGTCCCTTCTTAATAATGGCTTATGGACCTTTCCTCCAGGAACTTGTCCAAACCTTTTTAAACCCAGCTACACTAACAGCCTTTACTACATCCTCCGGTAACAAATTCCAGAGTTTGATTACACGTTGAGTGAAAAAATATTTTCTCTTATTAGTCTTAAATAGTTTACCCTGTAGCTTCATTGCATGTCCCCTAGTCTTTCTATATTCTGATAAGGTAAACAATCGATCTACGTTTACCCGTTCCACTCCACTCATTAATTTATAGACTTCTATCATATCTCCCCCTCAGCCGTCTCTTTTCCAGGTTAAAGAGCCCTAACCTTTTTAGCCTTTCTTCATAGGAGTATCCTTCCATCCCCTTTACCATTTTGGTGGCTCTTCTCTGAACCTTTTCTAATAACTCTATATCCTTTTTAAGATACGACGACCAGAATTGCACACAATATTCAAGGTGCGGTCTCACCATGGAACGATATAGAGGCATTATAATATCCTTTGTTTTATTTTCCATTCCTTTCCTTATCATACCTAGCATTCTATTTGCTCTCTTGGCTGCTGCTGCACACTGGGCTGAGGGTTTTAACATGGTATCCACAATGATGCCTAAATCTTTTTCCTGGGTGGTGGTTCCTAATGTGGAACCTTGCATCGTGTAACCATAGTTTGGGTTGTTCTTCCCTAGGTGCATAACCTTGCACTTGTCCACATTAAATTTCATCTGCCATTTTGATGCCCAGTCTTCCAATTTATGTTGGGAGGGTCTCGTTGCATTGAGACAGAGGTGGCCGGTGGAGGGTGGTCTCTACGTCTTTCCACCTTGGGCTCTCATAGGTGTGGTGGTACAGCGCATAGAGAGGCACGAGGGCCTGGTGGTTCTGGTGGCGCCCGACTGGCCCAGAAGACCGTGGTATGTGGATATGGTGCGTCTGGACTGGCCGTGGAAGCTTCCACCGCGGAAGGACCTGTTTAGTTCAGGGGCCGTTAGTATGCCGCAGGTGAGTTGGTTCTCGCTTACGACTTGGCTCTTTGAAAGGGCTAGGATGAAGGCCAAGGGTTATTACGCAGCAGTCATTTCTACTTTGAAGGCACAAAGGCGATCTACATTGTTAGCATACATACAGGTCTGGTGCATTTTTGAGGCCTGGTGTGTGGATCGGCAGTTGCGGCCCTCAGTGGCGTCTATTCCGCAGATCCTTTCGTTTTTGCAGATGGTGTGGAGAAGGGTCTCGCGGCTAGTTCTTTGCGAGTTCAGTTGGCGGTGCTGTCTTGTTACCGTGGTAAGGTGCAAGGTCAGGTGTTAGGAGCGCACATGGATGTTAAAAGAATTTTGCAGGCCGTATTGCTCATGCGGCTGCCACGCAGGTGTTTGGTTCCTGCATGGGACCTGAATTTTTGGTGTTGGACGCGTTGGTCAGAAAACCGTTTGAGCCATTAGGTAAGGCGTCTCTGAAGGATCTGACATTGAAGACAATTTTTCTGGTGGCTATTTGCTCCGCTCGCAGGATTTCGGAATTGCAGGCCTTGTCCTGTAAGGAACCGTATCTTTCTTTCCTTCGATCAGAAGGTGGTGTTGCGTACAGTTCCTGCATTCTTACCTAAGGTGGTATCGGTCTTTCATGTCAACCAGGTGGTTTCGTTGCCGGTATTCTCAGGCGAGGCGAAGAAAGCGACGGGAGGTAAATTGCATCTTCTCGATGTTCGGGCGCTCAAGAGGTACCTCTGCAGGACAGCGTCCTTCCGTAGGTCGGACAGGTTGTGTCATTTGGGGGTCTGTGGAAGGGGGAGGCTGCGGCAAAGTCTTCCATTTCCATATGGTTGATAGAAACCATTGTAGCAGCGTATATTTTGAAAGGTAAAGTACTGGAGGGTCTTAGAGCTTGTTCAACTAGGGCACAGGCGGCATCTTTGGCAGAATACAGTTTGCCGGCCGAAGATATTTGTAAGGCGGCAATCTGGTCGTCATTGCATTCCTTTGCCAAGCATTATAGGCTCAATGTGCATGCTTCTAGAGATGTGTGTTTTTGGGTCGGCGGTGCTTCAGGCTAGTCTTGCAGGGCCCTCCTGTTGATATTCACTGCTCTGTTACATCTTCAGAGGTTCCGGGACTGGACAAGAGGGACGAAAAGGAAGAGGTAATTAAACTTACCTGCTAATTGTTGTTCCTTAAGTAACTCTAGTCCAGTCCCGGATCCCACCCGGGGTTGTGTATTGCTGTCAGCCTGAAGTTTGAAGTGTATTTGAAAGGTCTTCCATAAGGGCTCGTTTTGAAAGAGCAGATGGAAACCTTTCTAGGCAGTACTTTGTTCTGGGGGTACGTGATGCCTCCAGGGGAGCATATTCTATGTTTTTGATCCTGTACTATGAGTACGGTTACAGACGGTTAAAAAAAAAAATTATTTCAGAGGGTCCGTAGGACTATGTATTTGTTGGTTATTTTAACTACTTATTTGTTGCTCTGCTTAGTCTGCTTTGTCAATAGGTACTGGAGGAGAGAGGCAGACCTTGCCTACTTATACCAATGTCATCAAAGTGATGACATGTTTCAGTCTCCAAAGCTGCTGGAGAAGATACTAAACTCGGAGGTTCCGGGACTGGACTAGAGTTCCTTAAGGAACAACAATTAGCAGGTAAGTCTAATTACCTCTTACTGGTTACTATGTGCACTTCTGCCTAGTGAATGAACAATATGGTTTGCCACAGGTTGATGTAGGCACTTGTGCTGCCAGTTAGTGCTGGTGAAGCATGGCACTACCTGTTGCTGTGGGACAGTAGTACACTGTGATTTAAACTCTATCTAAATCCATCCTTTGAAATCTTTTGACGGTGACGTCTAATTGTTTGATGTATCTGATTTTCGTTTTATTCTTTCCAAATCAGCAGTGTTTGGGTACTGTTGTGTTGAGACTGCCCCCTCCTCTCTCCGCTCCAGGTCAAAGACACACAGGTTGGAAAAAGTTCAATGAGCCATTCTCCAGATGCTTTCCCCTCTTGTTTTTAGATATACATTTTTCTTCAGGACTGTGGTATAAGCAGTAGTTGTTCCACATCAGAACAGCTGTGTTGGTCTCCTGACAGGACTTCTGCACTGCTTGCTGGGATAGTTGGCGGTTTCACTATTACCTCATTCTCTTCATTGGTGCTGATTTACAGCCCGGATATAGTGTGTTCTTATGCTGGTTTTCCAGGTGATGTGTGACATGATCCCAGATATTTGAAGGACAAATTGTGCTGGTATTTGCTACAATAGCATTCATGTCAGAGGACTTTTAGATCTTACCATCTGTAAGAAATATGAAATGTGAGAAATTAAGAGGGTGAGTTGGCTCTGTGGCTTCTTTTATGTATTGTTCTAAGTAAGTTATGGGGCTATTTATGGATAATGTGCTTACCTCAGTTTAACATATTGGTTGATACACTTTAGTAGATTAAATTCTTATTTGGCGATTTCAAGATCACCAATGTCCAAAAAAAAGGGAAGAAAGTGGCATAGCAACAAGAGACAGAAGGAGCAGATCTAGTGTGTTTGTACTCCTGAAATTAAAGGACATCTAGTGTGCCGCCTTTGATAAAGAAGGATGTTTGCATCTCATAAGTCCCAAGTTATGAATGAAGCACTGTAGGAACACAGCTCTCAGCTAATTTTCTTTATAAAAAGTTTTATAACTCATCTTCCTGGCAAAACAGTCAATTGTACACCACTCCTCAGCAATGGTTTTATCTATCACATACATCATAAACATTTAAAAATGCCAACTAAAAAATAAATAAATAAATAAAACCACAGAGCAAGCTGAACATTATAGAAGAGGAAAATGACGCTTTCCTTCCTTCCTTCCAGCCTCAACCGAGGACAAGGAAGGATATTTCTTTTTTTGTGAAATTCCACAAAATGTATTTAACATTTTTTATACTGCCTTTCAAGATTGTCAGGGTGGTTTGCATTGAACAAAACTATTTATTCTCAGATGAGACCTAAGGTTATTTAACATGGCGCTCGCTCAATACATCCCAGGTCAACCTGGTGCCTAGGATTTTCCTTTCGTACTTTTTTTTTTTCTGGTGGGTTCATCGTGAGATTCAAGGCAAGGAGCTGTCATAAATATTTAACATTTTTTATGTACTGCATTTCCTAGGATCAATGCAGTTCACATGTAATAAGTTGAAATATAGTTAACTGTTAGTGTACAAACAAAGCAACAATAAGGGAAGGTATAACATGATGTAAACATTAAAAAATTATTTATATATTAAGTTTTATGTACATAATGATGATTTAGTGGAATTAATGGGTTGGATGCTTATAGACAGAAAGATTAGGTGACGAGGCTGTGATTCCCTACGAATTCTTGAAGATTGAGATAATTTGTTATAAATGAGAGGGTCAAAGGAAGATAACGGAACAGGAGACTGTAGATTAGGGTAATGGAATACATATATACTGGAGTACAGGATTATCATTGACGCTATGTATGTTCATCAAAATGGTCACTAAAGAGTAGTCTATCTTTTTTTATGGAAGTGTGTGAGGTAGTCTAGGCATCTCGGTTCTGTAGGAAGGCTGTTCCACAGGCCTGAGATTACAAAGAGAGAACGCTGCGCAAGTTGCTTGGTTGCGTTTGTCAAGCGGTACTATTACTCTTTTCCAGGAAGATGTTTGTCTGGCTCTGTTCTCCAGCCGTCTCTTAAGGATGGATTGTAAATAATCAGCAGACATGTTGTGTAAGATCTTGAATATGGTTAAATAGGAAGTTTTTGGGGGTGATTGGCTGGTAATATGGGGATGGGTGGCTGACTTCTCTCTCCCTTGCAGAGTGGTAAGGGCTAGTTTAGGGGTCACTACAGGGTGGGGAGGTAGCTGACAGGGTAATGAAGGTTAACTAGAAGATCGGGTGGCTGGTTTTGAGGGAGGGAGATTGGTTGCAGCAGGGGATAGGGGAAGAGAATAAGATAGACGACAAGGTGGGGAATATGAGAGATGGGGGGCAGGGAAGGTGAAAATGCATCAGCCTGTCAGTTTTGCTGTAACCCTGTGCTAGGGTGCATTGCTTTAAAGCTGTAGTGTGAGTTTAATGCTGACTGTTGTCGCTGTGATGCAGTATGCAAACTACCCAATATGTAGAAAGTCAGCATTAACCTGGGAGAACAAGCTATACACATGAACATAAGATATGCCATACTGGGACAGACCAAAGGTGCATCAAGCCCAGTATCCTGTTTCCAGCAGTGGCCATTCCAGGTCTCAACATTGCCTACCCTATGGTCGGGAATATGTGCAATAGTTCAATTGGCAGTTCCTTTTATCTTGGCGTTCACAGACAGGGCAAGGGGCAAATACAAAGGAAAAGGAGGCGTACTTTGGGAGCCTCATTTGATGACAGGATACAAACAAACAAACAAACAAACAAACAAACTTCCAGATGAGTATAAAGCAAGAAACCAGATTGCAGCTGGATTCGAATCCCTGTTATGGATAATCACAGTAAACAAAAATGTAGATTGGATACATTTTATATATATAATTATTATACCCAGGATGCAATAAAGGGGATCGCAGAACAATTGGATGCCACCAGCAGAATGGCCTGGGAGAACGGAATGATTTTAGATATAATGGCGGCTGAAAAAGGGTATGTGTGAGTGTAATGTTGGGGGGGAGGGAGGAATGTTGTATGTTCATCCCCAATAACATAGCCCCTGATAGCTCTCACAGGACTTTAGTGATAGTGCCAACTACCTTGGTAGAGGAATTGGCAGAAAATTGAGGTATAGATACCTCTCACTGGATAGTTGGAGTCATGGTTTGGGAGGTGGAAAGGGGTGGTAGTATCTATATTTACCTTTGTACTTGTTGTAATTGGAGTATTAATTACAGTGCAGTGTTGCATAATACCGTGTATAGGAGGGCTAACTCAAAGATTGATAGAAAGGGCAAGCACTAAACAAAAGATTGTATCACCTCCAGTGCACAAGATGCAATGTTATTAATGAACAATAAAGGGGAAGAGAGAGAGTCAGGAAGGATGTTATCTAAATTAGAAGCTTCCTATGGAACTGTAGAGTAAGTGTAAAAAGTAAAAAGAAAACTCTAAAAAGAAAGAGGGGAGGGGTTTGATATAAACAAATGTGGTGATGTTTTTACAATGTAATAGAATTTTTGTATTCCACTCATCTACTATGTAATATAATTTTGTATGTAATAACTTTCTGAGTATATCTGCATCCTGGAAGGATAAGACTACAACGCTAGTAACATGTAGCCTGCCACAGGTGCAGAAGTGGAGTTGAGACAGTATTAACCAGTAAGTTATAGACATGCTGGAAGAGGGAGAGGACATAGTGGTTAAGAGCACTGGCTTGGGAACCTAGAGACTAGGGTTCATTTCCTACCAACACTCCTTGTGGCCTTGGATTTTTCTGAGGCAATGGAGGGTTAAGTGACTTGCCCAAGTTATCAATATCCCTGTTTAATGTACATTACTAAGTTTAAGTTACAATGTAAAGTGCTTTGATTGAAATGATAAAGTGGTATATAAAACCTGTCAAATAAAATAAATACTATAAAAGAACTGTGAAACAGAGGGATAAATGTCTGCTCAGACAAGTAGGCAGCCATTCTTGAAATGAATTCCAGGATTTGATTGCGCACTGAGTGAAAAAATATCTTCTCAGATTAGTCTTAAATGAGCCACATTGTAGATTCATTGTGTGTCTACTACAACTGCCACCACTGATCTTGCGTACAGAAGTTGGCGTAAGTTTTTGGCAAGGAGAGGTTTGACACTTCAGATCAGGCATCAGTGAAAGCCCCCGATGTCATCGGTGCACTTTTGGAGGGAGGGGACCCCCCCAGCAACAGCAACAAAAATCCTGGTGGCTCAGTGGACCCAATTCCCTTCCCTCCCCCAATCAAGAAAATCCCCAGTGGCTCAGCTGCTCCGATTATTTTATCAAACTTCACTTCAGATAATAATTTTGCTCCAGGCTGGATCTTTGCCCAAAGCTGGCATAAAGAGGGGGGAAAAGTATGCTAAGTTTGTGTAGTTTTGTACATTGGATGTAATTAATTATGCAACAATCAGCATGCCAAGTGTGCTGCAGTTTAGCACATTTGGTTTTTGGCATTTTTCCAGCACTAGCTTGCTTTCTGTCTCAGAGCCTAGCCCAGGAAAAGCACCAGAAAGAAGCAGCACTAAGCTTTTCTGCATCAGCTTATAGATGATCACAGGATGGGGAAATTTAAAGTGAGAGAGGCTGGGTGGGGAGGGGATGCTTGCTGTGTATTCCTCTGTCTCTCTGGAGCAGTCCAGGAACAGTAGGGTAGTCAACCTCCTCCAGCAGCTGAGGACTGAATTCTCAGACTTGCTGACAGCCGATGTAGCTCCCCCCTGGTGTCGGAGTCAGTCTTTCAGTCCTCAGCAGCTGGAAGGATGTGTTGCTGACAGGCACCCGGTCAGACGAAGAGGAAATAGAATAATTGCAAGGAGAAGTGGACTTGCCTGGCTAACTCTAGCAGGGTTAAGCCAGAAGAGCAGATTCATTAAAGTTGTTAAAAAAACAAAAACCCAGAGGTCCGCTGCCGGTTGATTGTGGTAACCAGGCAGTAGAGGCAGAGCCTGCCTCAGGGACCAGATCCGTCGGGGGAGCATTGAGGTAGGATCTGGGAGCCCAGAGTCCAGCCCTCCACCTCCAGAACGTGAACTTTCTCCCTGAACTCTCTGCCACCAGTGATGGAGGAATGTGGGAGGAGGCTTGGGGAAAAGATAAGAAGTTTGGTGTTAACCACATTCAATTTCAGACCACGTTAAGATATCCAGCAGCGATGTCAGAAAAACAAGTAGAGATATGAGCTTGAAGTGTAGGAGAAATATTACTCAACTGCAAATATGACTGAAGAGGACAGTAATGTCAAAGAATGTAAATACTATAATATTGTAAATATGCTTCCTCCCCTCTCCCAGGTAATGGTATCACCCCTCCATTGTATCTGTTCATTATACCCTCCCCTTGTTGTAACTGCTTTGGCCTGGTGAAAAGCTGTATATAAATATGGCTAAATGACAAGAAAATTTTTTATTTAGACAGATTTGTATTCCACCTTATCCTTCAATCAAGGTGGTCATGTCACATCACAATTGGAGGCTTACATTTAACATTAGGGTATTGTAAACATTTAGACAGAACAATTGAGGGTAACATTTAACAAGAGGGTGTTTAACGTATGTAATAATCTTGTGTGTGTAGGTAGGATGAGAGTCACTGGCATAAAAATGATACTGAAATCTATGGGAAGAGATGAGGACACCAAGGGACTGGGTGTAGAGAGGAGAGGGCCTAGAACAGACCCTTGGGATACACCAACTGAGAGAGGGATGGCAGTAGAGAAACCACTAGAACAAACAGTAAAGGAGCAATTGGCGAGATAAGAAGCGAACCAGGATAGCACAGAGCCCTTAAAATTAATGAGAATAATGTGTTGTGAAGGAGAGAGTGATCAAAAGCAAGAGAAAGATCAAGAAGAATAAGAACAGAGTAAATGTCTTTGGACTTGGCCTGGAACAAGTCACTGGAGACATTGGCACGCACTGTTTCAGTAGAATGAAAACCAGACTACAGGAGGGCATGAGAGGAGAGAAATTTGAGGCAGCAGTGGAGAACTGCACGTTTAAGAAGTTTTGAAAGGAAGGGGAGAAGGGATGATAATTAGAAGGATCAGTAGGGTCGAGAGGGTTGTTTTTTTTTTTGGACAGGAGTGATCGCAGCATGCTTGAAGGCTGCAGGAAAGGTTGCAGTAGAGGGAAAGTTTGAGAATATAATATGTGAGATGGAAGGGAGGGGATAGGATTAGAAGAACAGGTAGTGAGTTTGGAGGAGGAAAGAAGGGAGGTTTCATCAGAGATTTTAAAGAAGGATGAAATGGTGGGGTAAGTTTAGGGGACAAGTTGATATTGCATAGCAGGAGAGAGGGTGAAGAAGGATTAATAGGGAATTGAAGTGTGATCTTAAGGTCTTTGTTATGGAAATTGGCAGTTAAGGTTTGGATAGAGAGAGGAGGGGGGATAGGAAGTGGTGGTGCCAAGAAGGGAATTGAAAGTAGAGAAGACAGGGGTTATAGAGGCAAGACAGTTGGTCAGATGGATAAAATAGTTTTGCTTAGCAAAAGCAATGGCAGACTGGAAAGAAGTAAGCATGAATTTAAAGTGAAGAAAGTCGGAAAGGGGGTGGGATTTCAGCCACATGCATTGATAAGAAGGCACAGGATCAAAGGTAGCGAATAGTAAAAGAGCCAGGATGTGGCATGAGCGAAGCAAGCATATCCAGAGTGGAGGAGAGAGCGGTGTTATAGGAAATAATGGCCTTGTCAACAAATTTTAGAGGACAAAGTGGTAGAAAAAAGATACAGAAGTGGATAGAATTAAGCATGAAGGTTCCTAAAAAGATGGGAGGAGATAGTGTGAGATTGAGGCAGGGAGTGATGAAAAGAGACGTTTTTTAAGAGGTTGTGGTCAGATAATGGAACAGCTGAGAATTAGAGGGTAAACAAAATAGGTCAAGGCAGTGACCAAGCTGATGAGTGGGGGCAGAAGAGCAAAGATGGAGGTTGAAAGGGGAGGTAAGGAAAAGGAGCTTAAGACGCATAGTGTCAGGGGTTATCAATATGAAAACTGAAATCACTGAGAATAATGGATGGGGAGGAAGAATCCAAGAATAAGGAAAGCCAAGAGTCAAAATTAGTGGGGAAGGTAGAAATGGACTTGTCGGGGGGTCTATAGATAACAGCAATCTGAAGATGATAGAAAAGATGAATGGAGTGAACTTTAAAGGAGGGAAAGGAGTGAGATTGAGATAGGGGGAGGGGTTGAAATTGTCAAGGAGAAAGTAGAAGCCCAATACCAAAACATATCCACTGCTTTCTCTCAAACACAAGGTATCCCTCAGGGCTCTGCCCTATATGCCATACTAGTCAACTTATACCTGAGACCCATATGCACAATATTTCAAAAACATAAAATTATCATTTATATGCAAATGATATAATGCTGTATACATAATTGGATATATGCAACCCAGATTATAGCCATATTGAAACATGCCTTAAGGAAACCCAATTATGGCTTAAACAGAACAATATGAACATCAACCATAAGAAAACTGAGGTAATGTTTATCGCTCAAGACCCAGAATTTAAATGTCCCTCCACAATTCTACTAAACAATATCTCTTACAACAGCAAACGAGTTAAAATACCTGGGTGTGACCCTTGATAAGACCTTTAGCATGGAAACCCACCTAAGATATTAAACCGAACAATTTTCCACAAACTAAGAATCTTACAACCTCTACATAATATCATCGAACACTCAGATTTTAGAACAATAGTCCAAACACTTATAACCCCACATATGGACTATTGTAATGGTATATTACAAGGTCTACCGAAAAAAATCAATCAATATACTTCAAATGGCCCAAAACGTCGCAGCTTGAATATTAATGAACGTACGGATTTCAGATCACATCTCACTTATACTCATGGAACTTCACTGGTTACCTATCCCAGCATGCATGAGATACAAAATAATAATTACAACATTCAAGTTAATACATAATATTGCTCCTTCTTTCCTCACCACACTCATTAAATTACAACCCCCTAACAGAAAAAGACGTACTCACAACCTAAACACTCTACAAGTCCCCATCCTCTATATGCAAGGTAAAAATGAATACTAGTAATAGAACATTTACTTATCTAGCCCCCACACTATGGAACAAACTCCCTGACTCTTTAAGAGCCAACAAAGACCTTCAATCATTTCGAAAAAATTAAAAAACTCACCTATTCCAAGAATATTACAATCTTTTGGAAATAACATAAATCAGATATATTAAACTTAAATCTTACCATGATGGTCTCCCAACAACTTCATCGCCATATGATATCCTAGTGCACAACAGAGAATATTAAAACGTAACCCTTTAGACATATAACATTTCCCCATGTATGTCATTGTTAATATTCTGTATATAGTTAGCCAAACATACTCTTTTATCTATGTAAATAGTTCAGAAGTTGTGATTTTTGATTATCTTATTGTTATATGTAACTGCTATAAATGCAGAATTTAAAAGTTAAAATGTAAACCGCTGCTGATCATTGGAAGGAGCGGTATAAAAATAAGTTCAAATAAATAAATACCCCTACCTTAGCCATTGGCACAAGAGGTGTGGGAGAACTGGAAGCCATCAAGAGAGCGCAGCAACCGAAGCAGTGTTGAGGAGGAGCCAGGTTTCAATAAGAGCCAGAAGATGAAAAGCACGAGAGAGTGTTTATGGGTAAAAAGGTTTATTAGAAATGGAATGAGTATTCAATAAGGCACAAGAGGAGGGAGAAAGAAGAGAGATATGGATGAGAGTGATGGTGGCGAGAGAAAGATAAAGGGGTGGGCAGGATTGGGATTAATGTCACTAGACTGCAAAAGGAGAAGAAAAGTGTGAGGGAGAGAGGAGGAAATGAAGGGCAGTCTATCATATAATAAACCATAATCCTCAAGGGGTCTCAGCAGAGCAGTGTACAATGTTTTTAAAATTATAATAAAATAGAAAAGAACTCCAATAGAAACAGGAAAAAAATTGTTATTGAAACCACATGAAAGATAAGAACAAAAGAGGACATAAAAGACAAACAACGCAACCAAATTAAGTAGGCAAGTCATAAGCAGTATTAAATGTTTTTTTCAGAAGGGACTTGAAGGAGGGAAATGAAGATGCCATCCAAATTTCAGGGGGGGGGAGGTGAATTCCATAATGCAGTTGCCAGAAAATTAAAATGCAGATGAATGAGTGGAGGTTAATTTGGCCGAAGTAGGTGATGGTAGGTATAATCTGTAAGTATGAGTATCCTGGAGAAGATGAGTGGAATATGGAATTAATAAATCAGTAAGATACAGAGGAATCACAGAATGAAGTGTATGATATACAATTAAAGTTTAAAACTGTGCATGGAATCTGACAGAGAGACAGTGATTTTGGTGCAGGAAAGGAGTGACATGCTCATATCTAGACACACAAGAGAGAATGCATACTGCTGTATTTTGTATAAATTGTTTTCTACGTACCTGAGACTGAGGGAGGCCACTCTGCACACGTATAAGAACATACAAACTAAACTTACATGTCTATGCTGACGACATGGACATTATGATTTATGGACCAATTGACACAGCCAACCCGAAATAACAGCCCATCAAGAATGCTTCATTCAAGTAACAAAATGGCTAACAGAAAAACAACCTTCAAATGAACTATAATAAGGCAGAGGCTCTCTACATAACAAGAGACACTGCATTCACCCCCCCCCCCCCACAATAACACTGAAGGACATCACAATTGAAACTAAAACCAAGATGCAATACCTAGGAGTCGCCATTGATCAACACCTAACCTTCAAAACCCCCATAGGCAAAACCACCCAAACAGTTTACTTCAAGGCAAAGACACTCCAGCGCCTCCAACCACTCCTTGAACCAGAAGACTTCCATACTTTATTCCAGGCATCAATACTACCCCACCTGGACTATTGCAATGCCATCCTACAAAGACTACCACATTCCACACTCCTACAGCTTCAGACATCTTTCCACTCAACAGCAAGACTGCAAGCAGCAACGAGAAAAGAACATATCACCACGATACTAGGACAGCTTCATTGGCTCCCTCTGCAGAGCCACATAACATACAAAACCATCATGCCAACACACAAAGCAATTCATTCAGACCCCCCACACACCTACAA
Organism: Ichthyophis bannanicus; assembly: GCA_033557465.1. Classification (NCBI taxonomy): domain Eukaryota; kingdom Metazoa; phylum Chordata; class Amphibia; order Gymnophiona; family Ichthyophiidae; genus Ichthyophis; species Ichthyophis bannanicus. Next base: position 19,201,765 of record CM066037.1, on the reverse strand, counting down.
ACTCATACAGCCCTCACAACCGTACAGAGCCAAACAGACCTCAACAAGGAACACACTCTCAGCATTCCCCATGTCTATGCCAAATCAACAGACATGTAAAAGAGTCTTCCAACTCTACGCACCTTCCATATGGAACAGACTGCTGGACCAGCTCAGGAACATCATGAACCTTAAGACCTTCCACAAAAAATTAGACACATCTCTTTGCTGAACACTTTCACAGCACTGAATAACCCCCCACCAGAAGAACAATGCACACCTGCCTGACACTAATTTGTTATATATAAAGAAACCTGTATATAGTTGAGAGCCAAAGCTCTTTGGTGCATGCTATAAATAGTTAATGCCAACGTTTAGTGTAAGTTAAATCACCAATTCTATGTAAACTGCCTTGACCTGGAGAAAGGTGGTGTATAAATACATAAATAACATAACAATAATCCAACCTAGCAATCTCCAAAGAGCATACAAAGTGCTTAACGAAACTGGAGAAATGGAAGGACAAACAGAATGTATACTACGAAGAAAAAAGGAGGAGCAGCAGACTACTGCAATTATGTGAAGGTGAAAAGACGACAGATGAATCAAGAATAACACCTAAGTAATGCATTGATGAAGCTAAAGGAATCGGACCACTAGGAAGAGATGGAGCTAAAGAAGGTGCTGAATGATTGAGACACACAGAGCAGAAGATTTAGTAGGGTTAAGACAGAGAAAATTGTCAGAGAGCCATTGTGAAATACTTGCTAAACAGTCATTGAGGAGAGTAAGATCCAGAGAGAGAGGTTTGGTATGGTGGGCCAGAAGAATATAATCTGCATAGCAATGAAAAGAAATAGTAATTAGATCTTACCTGCTAATTAGTGTTCCTGAAGGAACGACAGTCCAGTCCCTTTACTTCTGGGTTACGCAACCCTTCCAGCAGCTTGGAGGCTGAGCCCAACCTTTTTGGGGGTGGAGCGGTATAAATACCCCTGGGACCACCCACCAACTCCAGTATTCGAATGAAAAAGCAGACTTAACGAACATCCATGCAAAAACTTATAACGGCATACATTAACCTAAACTAATAACTCAATACTCTGAACAATAGAATATATATATATATATATATATTTTTTTTTTTTTGGAAAATATAGGAGAAGGAGAGGAGGAACGGCAACGGACGGAGGAGGTGGCTGCTTCTATCCAGTCCGGGCTTCCCCTGCACTCCCTCCCGCTGACCCAGCTCCGCGCTCGGTCCAGCGCTCCTCCATGAACGTGAGGACTTGTCAGTTGCCGGAACCGGGTGGGATCAGGGACTGGACTGTCGTTCCTTCAGGAACACTAATTAGCAGGTAAGATCTAATTACTATTTCCTTATCGTCACTCCAGTCCAGTCCCTTTACTTCTGGGATGTGCCAGAGCAGTTCAACCCTGGCTGGGATCCGGCAAACCGGCCCGAAGAACCGCTATCCCGAATCGAGCATCCGCAGTGCTCTGTACGTCCAGCCTATAGTGTTTGGTGAAGGTATGCAGCGAGGACCACGTCGCTGCTCTGCAAATATCCAGCGGAGGGACAAGACTGAATTCCGCCCAGGAGGTCGCCTGTGCCCGAGTGGAGTGAGCCCTCAGCCCCACTGGGACCTGTTTCCCCTTGAGAATGTAGGCGGAGGCAATTGCCTCTCGGATCCACCTGGAGATCGAGGCCTTTGCCGCCGCCTCCCCTTTGTGTGGACCTCCGAACTGAATGAACAGGCGGTCTGACTTCCGGAATGGTGCCGTGCGAGCTAGGTACCGTTTCAAGACTCTCTGGACGTCTAGCAGGCGCAGCTTGTTATTCCTTCCCTCCTGCCCCTTGGCCGCGAAGGCCGGCAGGGTGACTGTCTGGTTCACATGAAAAGGAGAGATAACCTTGGGTAAGAAGGACGGCACTGTGCGCATGACCACCTTGTCCTTTAGGAAGGTCAGGAAAGGAGGCTGGGCGGAGAGCGCCTGGAGCTCCGAAACCCTCCTGGCCAAGCAGATCACTACCAGGAAAACTGTCTTTAAGGTCAAATCCTTTAAGGAAGCTCTCTTCACTGGCTCAAAGGGCTCCCCGACCATGGCATTCAGCACTAGGTTAAGGTCCCAAGGGGGGACGACCACCCTCCGCTGAGGACGTAGCCGACTAACTGCCCTCAGGAACCTGGATACGTCCGGGTGCTCTCCTAAGGGTTTGCCCCGGACCTTGCCTCTATAGCAAGCGATCGCCGCTAGCTGGACCCGTAGGGAGCTGTGCGCCAGGCCCTTATCAAAACCTGCTTGTAAGAATTCCAGGACCTCTGGGACAGAGGCCGAGAGAGGTTTCCGTCGATGCTCTGCACACCAGGCTTCGAAAATGCGCCAGACCCTTACATAGGATAAACAGGTCGAGCGCTTCTTCGCCTTCAGCAGTGTCGAGATCACTGCTCCTGAGTAGCCTCGTTTTAGGAACCGCGCCCTCTCAATAGCCAGGCCGTAAGCGAGAATCGATCCACGTGAGGCTTGCGAACCGGACCTTGCCTCAGCAGGTCCCTTTGCAAGGGAGCCGCCACGGGGGGTCGGCGATCAACCTCACCAGATCTGCATACCAGGGGCGGCGAGGCCAATCCGGGGCTATGAGGACTACCAACCCCTGGTGAGACTCCACCCGCTGCAGCACCTTTCCGATCAGAGCCCACGGAGGGAACACATATAGTAGCCCTTTGGGAGGCCACCTTTGAGACAGGGCATCCAAGCCCTCGGACATTCTTTCCTTCCTTCGGCTGAAGAATCTGTCTACTTTGGCTGTAGAGAACCGCGCCATGAGGTCCATGACTGGGATCCCCCAGCGGGCCACTATCTGTTTGAAGATCTCCTGATCTAGTTCCCACTCCCCGTGGTCTATCTTGCATCTGCTGAGGAAGTCGGCCGTGACGTTGTCCTCGCCCGCCACGTGCTGAGCTGAAAGAGCTAGTAGATTGTGCTCCGCCCACCGGAAGAGGACGTCTGCCTCCTTCTCCAGGGCCGGACTGCTGGTGCCCCCCTGGTGGTTTATGTAGGCCACCGCTGTGACGTTGTCGGAAAGGACGCGTATAGCTTTTCCTTGAACTAAGGCCGAGAATGCCTTGAGCGCCAGCGTGACGGCCCTCAGTTCCAGTCTGTTGATGGGCCACTGAGACTCCACCGGTGACCAGCGGCCCTGGACGAACTGGTCCTCGCAGTGTGCTCCCCAGCCTGACAGGCTGGCGTCCGTTGTCAATAGTAACCACAGATGAGGTTCGAGGGGCATCCCGCGGTCCAAATTGCTTGGACACCGCCACCAGAGAAGGGACTGTTTGGTCCTCGGGGCGCAAGGTAACTGTATTGCCAGAGGATGATGCTGAGGAGACCATCGACGTAACAGTGCCCGCTGAAGCGGACGCATGTGTGCCCTGGCCCATGGGACTACCTCTATCGCCGCCGCCATAGTTCCCAGAAGCTGAAGATAATGCCAAGCCGAGGGACTTCGCCTGCCGAGAAACTGCGTGACTAGTCGCCTCAGCTCTCTTGATCTTGATCGTGACAGGAAGACCTTGCCCCTGAGAGTGTGGAATCTTGCCCCGAGGTACTCTAGGTCCTGTGAGGGAGTCATCCTGCTCTTCAGGCGATTGATGATCCACCCCAATTCTTCTAGAACCTGAACCACTCTGGCCGTTGCCGCCTGACTTTCCTCTTGTGACTTTGCTCGGATCAGCCAGTCGTCCAAGTAGGGGTGCACTAATATTCCCTCCTTCCGAAGGAAGGCCGCCACTACCACCATCACCTTGGTGAATGTCCTGGGGGCCGTAGCTAGTCCGAAGGGTAGGGCCTGGAACTGAAAGTGGCCTCTTGGCACTGCGAATCTCAGGAATTGTTGATGGGATTTCCTGACCGGGATATGAAGGTAGGCCTCTGTCAAGTCGAGGGACGTAAGGAACTCCCCTCCCCTTACGGCCGCTATGACTGAGCGTAGGGTTTCCATCCGGAAGTGTGGTACCCTGAGGCAACGGTTGACCTGCTTTAGATCCAGGATCGGACGGAAGGAATCTTCCTTTTTTGGCACTACGAAGTAAATCGAGTATCGACCAGAGCCGCACTGGTCTGGTGGAACTGGGACCACCGCCCCTAGAGCTATTAGTCGGGCAAGAGTTGCCTCTATTGCCACCCCCTTTGCTGGGGAACCGCAGGGCGACTGAACAAACGCTGGAGGAATTTGTTTTGAAAATTCGAGAGCATAGCCTTCTCTGATTACCTCTAGGACCCATTGGTCGGACGTGACACGGGACCAGGCGGGAAGGAACAGCCTCAGGCGACCGCCTAGTGGCTGTCCTTCCTCCTGGGCCCCCGTCATCTCATTGTTGTTTTTTCTGGGTCCCGAGAAGGAGGAGGTGGCCCCAAAACCCCATCCTGCCCCCCGAAAACCTCTGAAGCCTTGTCCCTTCGAGGGAAAACGGCCCCTGGGAAAGGAGCCTGACCTGGCTGGACGAAATCTCCGCGAGTCCCTAGGTTGGGAGCGCACCGGGACTGGAGGGCGCCCTTGTTTCGGTCTATCTTCCGGGAGCCTGCCTCCCTTTGACTCACCCAGGTCCTTAACTATTTTCTCCAGATCCTCTCCAAATAAGAGTTTCCCCTTAAAGGGGAGTCGGCTCAAGCGTGACTTCGAGGACGCGTCAGCTGCCCAATTTCGTAGCCACAGGTACCGTCTAGCTGCCACGACCGAGGCCATGTTCTTGGCTAGGCTTCTGATGAGGTCATAGTGACTGTCCGCCAAGTAGGCCGCTCCGGACTCCACCTTCGCCAAGTTGGCATGTAACTCGCCCGTTGAGACCTCTGACTGGAGCTGTTGTGCCCACCGTAAACGGGCCTGGGCCATCCAAGCTCCCGACACGGAGGCCTGCAAGGTGATGGCGCTTACATCAAAGGCTTGTTTCAGGAGCGTATCCAACTTCCTGTCTTGCGCGTCCTTTAGGGCCGAACTGCCCTCCACTGGTATCGTGGTCTTCTTGGTAACTGCTGATACCGCTGCATCTACTCTGGGAGATTTTAGCAGCTCTTTATCTGCCTCTGGGAGCAGGTATAACCGAGACATGGTCCTGACTCCCCTTAAGCTTGATTCAGGCTGGTCCCATTCTTCCTGGATCATCTGGCGCACGACCCTGTGGATAGGGAAGACCCTTTGGGATTTCCTGAAGGCCTGGATTAAGGGGTCCTCCAACTCTTCTTCCTGTGAGGGCGTGTCTGAGGCCACATTGAGGACCTTTAGGGACTCATTAATTAACGCCGGGAGCTCCTCATGGCGAAAGACCCTGACTACCCGTGACTGATCTTCTTCCGGGATCTCTCCTTCTTCTAGCTCCTCTTCATCCTCCTCCAAGTCTTTAACTGAGCTATCCTCCTCCGGAGTACCCTGGGATAGGGATGCTAGGAGCTCTTCGCCGCCCAGACGTGGGCGCTTAGCAGGGATACCGGCGTCCTGAATGGTAGCCCCGGGGGCACTAGCTGATTTGTCCTCTGCTGGCGGCAGGGCCGGATTTACCTTGAGTGAGGCCCTACGCCAACAAAAATTGTGGGCCCCCAGCAGGGGCGGCCCAAGGGGGGTGCGGGGCCTCATTTGCATAAGGGGCCTCATTTGCATAATGTTACCATATACTAACTTTTAGTAAACGTGCCTCTTAATGAGTGTATGGATAAAGAAAGACTAAAAGATTTCTACATTACTATAATCCAGTGCCAACTGCCAGACACATTAGGAACTACTACAAACACTGCCCATTTAGAACCCATAGTAAACCCGCCGTATCCTAACAGCACTACCAGGACTCACAAAGCACCATACTCTACCAATCAAAAGGCAACACTGCAAATATTAAACCAATACATTTCAGAGAACAACAATACATGACCTACTGGGGAAAGAGAACAAGTGGCAATGTCAAATAGGAATTATATAAACAGAACACCTCAGCTCAGTTACACATGCAGAACATAGACCATCACCAAACAAGTAATCACAATTTAGAAACAGGAAGACAATAATTAAACTGGGAATCCCAAAAGCCAAACTTGGAATGTACAACACTGTAGAAATAAAACTATACATTAATTTGCTCTTGTACTAAACAAAGCGCAGACGTTAATGATGCACATTTACCAGAGCTGACATATTCCAATTAATAAATTCAAAATAAAGAGATATTTTTCTACCTTTTGTGCATTTTTTTCAGCTGCAATTGCTCCAGCCACTTTCTTCTGGTTTCTTCGTGTCTTCTGCTAACTCTCCATCGTCTGCTGTCCATTTGTCCTTTCTTCTCTCTTCTAGATTTTTTTCCATTCTCTCTCTACATCTGCTTTAACATACTAATCTTTCTCCTTTTCCTCTTTCCTCATTCCTATTTCATCCACTCAAATTTTACCCCTCCATCCTCAATCCCCACTTACTCTCCCAATACCCGGCCAATTGTAGATTTTTTATCCCTCCCACACAAAATATTTTTCCCTTCTCCATTTTACTCTTCCAGCCCCATCCCATTCTAATCCTCCCCCAACATCAGCTCCCTTCTAGTTCCAGCCTCACCCAGCATCCATTCCCTTCTAGTCCCTGCATCAGCCCATTTCCAGTCCTAGCAACCCCCCAACCCAATACCAGTCCTAGCCCCCCATCAACCCACTTACAGTCCTTAACCCCCCATCACCCCATTTTCAGTTTAAGCCCCCCCTATAACCCATTACCAGTCCTAACCCCCCATCAACCCATTTCCAGTCAGCCCCCCATAGCCCATTGCCAGTCCTACCCCCCCATCAGCCCACAGCCCATTACCAGTCCTAACCCCATCATCCCACCTCCAGTTTAAAACCCCCCAGCCCATTTCCAGCCCTAGCCCCCCATAGCCCATTACCAGACAACCCCATCAGCCCACAGCCCATTACCAGTCCTAACCCCATCAGCCCACCTCCAGTCTTAACCCCCCAGCCCATTTCCAGTCCTAGCCCCCCCATAGCCCATTACCAGACAGCCCCCATCAGCCCACAGCCCATTACCAGTCTTAACCCCCCCCAAAGCCCATTGCCAGTTCTAAGCCCCCCCAACAGCCCACAGTCCATTACCAGTCCTAACCCCATCAGCCCAACTCTAGCCTTTACCCCCCCAGCCCATTTCCAGCCCCACCCCCCCCAAAAGCCAATTACCAGTCCTACCCCCACCAGAGCCCATTACCAGCAATACCCCCCCAGCCCTTTTCCAGCCCCAGCCCCCCCAATAGCCCATTACCAGTCCTACCCCCCCCCCCATGGCCCATTACCAGTCCTACCCCCCAGTACTTTTTATTTTAGCTCTCAGGCACTTTACACCTCCAGGGCTTTGTAGATCTCCACCTCACACTCTGGCGCTGAGGCTGCTGTACCGCAATTACTTCGGTCTTCCCTTCTTCTTCCTGGTCAGGCTTTCACTAAGCGCACCCTTTGTGTCTCAGCTCTTCCTCTGAAACTCAGCTATTCCAGCCTCCTTAGTGTCCTTCAGCAGCGCTGCTCTCACTGACTGGCAAATCGCTGCTACTCTCCCCTGCTCACCCACTCGGGCCTCCGTCTGCGCTGGGCTTTGCTGGGGGGTCAAGCTTACTGCACCACGGCTTACACTGCCTGCCCGTGTGCCTCGCTTCCTCTTTACTCACCCCCGTCAACTGCACAGCCCTCTTCACCTTCAACAAGGCACTTGCCCCTGCTGCTCGATCGCTCGCTCTGTCCACTGCTCTTCCGGCGCTGTTATTTTAACGATTTACTCACTCTGCGGGCCCCCGAGCAAACCTCTCCCGGTCTGCTCTTCCACCGGCCACGTGCTCCTGGACTCCACCGCGGCAGCACCGACTGACCCGCGGGGGCCCCGTCTACAAGCTGAAGCCGTCGGTTCGGTTGGTTCTTCCCTCCCTCCCTCCGTGCAGGCTGCAGGCTGTGAGAAACGCGAAGGGAGAGCGTCTCCTCGCGTCTTTGTTAAGCCCGCAGGGGCATGCCCTGCGGGCTTAACAGAGACGCGAGGAGACACTCTCGCGTCTCTCACAGCCTATACAGCCTGCAGCCTGCACGGAGGGAGGGAGGGAACCGACGGCTTCAGCTTGTAGACGGGGCCCCCGCGGGTCAGTCGGTGCTGCCGCGGCAGCAGAGGGGGCCCCGCGGTGGCAGCCACCAGGTTTTTGTTAAAATTTTATTTAAAAAAAAATGAACTTGTTTTTTTTTTGTGGGCCCCTGCCGGCTGTGGGCCCTACGCCATGGCGTACATGGCGTATAGGTAAATCCGGCCCTGGCTGGCGGGACAGCCTCTTCTGCCCCCCGGCCCTGCTTACGTAGGCAGTAGGCCTTATGGAGTAAGAGGATGAAGTCAGGAGAGAAAAATTCTCCGGGCCCCCCCGCCCTGGCGTGGGGGGAGGGTAAAGGCTGAGGAGGCATAGGTAGGTCCGCCGGAGTGGAGATAGGAAACTGGGACTACTCCCCTTCTCCTTCCAGAGGATTGCCTGATCCCTGGGAGGGCTGCGACATGGCCAGGCTAATCTCCTGTTCCACTGATGCAGCCTCCGCGGCACAGCTCCTGCAGATTCCTGACTCTGCGGAGGTGCCCCTGCGCGTCCCACAGGAAGGACACCGCGGCTTGGATGCCATGGAAAAAGAGAGAGCCGGGGCTTCTCTTGTGCGCGGCGAAACCAAGGAAGTAAAACAAATCCCTGATAAAGCAAATAGCCTGTACTGCTTTCCTAATATGGAACCAAGGCTAGAGAAGTGACAATAAACAGCTTAACTTAAAAATTAAAATAAAATTAAAATTAGCTTCAATCTGAAGAATATGTGCCAAAAATTATGCACAAGCAAACCCCCCTGCCACCATAAACTCTGTACTTGCGGTTAGAAGTTCTTTCGAAGCTGTGCAGAGGGCCGATTCAGCAATCTCGGGCCGTAGGCTCCACACGTGGTAGGCCTCAACCACGTGGAGCTCGACCCGGGGAAAAGAACGACTGTGCCTTTGCGGTGCTGGGAGAGGAGAGCCAGGGCCGGGAGCACCCTCCAGCGCCAGAGGCGGCTTCCTCCCGCTGCCGCCGAAGATCTCCGCGGGCCTGCTGCGATCGCGGCTCCGGGGCTCAACTCCGCGTCCCTTCGTTCAGGAGCGGGACAAACGGAGGAGGCTAGGCGCGGCGTGCCTCCAGCGCTCAGCCACCGGGGGGCTTCGGCGCGAGGCAGCACAGCAGCACAGGACTCTGCCGAGGAAATGCAGGGTAAGCCCGGAGCAGCCGCGAGAGGATCCTGACTTGTCCTCCTCACTGCCGCCGGTGAAAAACTCTCCTCCGACGTCCGTCCCCGGGGGGAGGGGGGGGGAGAGAGAAGGCAGGAGAGCAATTTAAAGATACAGAGACACATAAAATTCAATACTCAAATTAAAGGAATTAAAAGAGTTTAGAATTAACACTAAGTTCAATTAAGATTAAAATTAAAGTAAAATTTAAAGAAAGGGGGACTCCAGTAAGCCCTAGGCTTACGGAACCCTCCAGCTGCTTGGAGGCTGAGAATACTGGGGTTGGTGGGTGGTCCCAGGGGTATTTATACCACTCCACCCCCAAAAAGGTTGGGCTCAGCCTCCAAGCTGCTGGAAGGGTTGCGTAACCCAGAAGTAAAGGGACTGGACTGGAGTGACGATAAGGAAATAGTGTTGAATAATAAGTGATAAGGGAGTCAAGAAAATATTAAACAGCAGGAGAGCCAAAACAGAACCCTGAGGAACCCCACATGGGAAAGAAAGAACAGGAGAAACTACAAAGTTGATGAAGTCCTAGTGGCTACTGAGAATGATTGGTGAGAGAGATAAGAATGAAACCATTGAACATCACCACCAAGACCAAAATCATGAAGATGAAAGGAGAGTAGAGTGATCCACAAAATCAAAAGCAGCTGTAAGATCAAGAGAAACCAAAACAGACATTACCACAATCATGATAATGATGAAGCTCACTAGTGAGTGAAAAGGATAATTTCAGTGCTGTGACCCGGGCTGAATCCTGACTGACTAGGATGAAAAGCATGAATAGATATTAAATAGGATGAAAGTTGAGTAAAGACAAACCTTTCCAAGAGTTTAGAGACAAGAGAGTGGAGACTGGATGGTATTGAGAGGGGTCAAGTCAGCAGGAGGATTCTTCAAGATAGGTCTAACCCGTAGCATGTTTCCAGGAGTGAGGAAAAAACCCACTAGACTGTTTATCATTGATAATGAGTGATTGAAGAGTTAGGGATTGGGCAGAAAGCCAGTTAGAAGGAATAAGATTTATAGATGAAGTAGTCTTACGAGATGAGAGTTTTAAGAAAATGGCAGAGACTGAAGAAAAAAGATGACCAGGAATGAGAATGAGATAGAGGAGAGTCAGGAGAGCAAACTATAGAAGCAGAAGGAGGTGAATTAGGAGGGGAAAGGGGTAATGGACAGTTGGGAAAACGAGCCCAAAGAGTTTGCACTTTATTAACAGAGAAAGTAGCCAAAACCAAAGGAGATGGAAAGGAACCCTGGGAGGTTGTAGAAGGTCTGGTTAAGGAATCCAAAATAGTATACAGTTTGCAAGTGGAATTAAGAGCAGTTGCTATTTGCTGGGAGTAATGATTCTCGGCCAGATGCACTTGAGAATGATAAAGTTTGTTCATTTCCTTGTAGCAACGAAGGCATGAGGAGGTCCAGTGCTTCCTCCACAACTGTTCAGCATGGCGAATTTGACAACGGGTGATGACAAGTCCTTAGTGATACCAAGGATGTTTGTGACACGACGAGCAATGGACAGGATGAGGAGGTGCAATATTATCTAAAGACGACGACAAAACAGAGTACCAAAGTTCAGCTTGATCATCTACAGGGAGGACAGAAAAGTTAGAAGGGAAAATAGTGTCTGCTGATGGAAAGTGAGCTAGAGTGGAAGAAGATGACATTATGACGAAGATGAGGTTGTTTAAGTGAGTAAGGAGAGGGATAAATGAGAGGAAGGAGAAGGTGAAGCTCAAGAGGGTGGAAGATAAGATGGAGAAAATAGGGAAGAGGGGAAGAGAGGGGAAAGGTAAAGGGTTTGTGGAATGAGGGAAGATTAGGGAGGAACATAAGAAGGAACAGAGAATGAAGTGGGGCTGTAAGAATGGCAAAAGAAAGGGATAATAAGATAATAAAAATGAATGAAGTTAAATAAAAATGAAGTAAATCATAATGGAAAAGTAAAAATCAAGGCAAGGCGCTAACTTTAGCCAGTCTATTTCATTTGCTGACAAGCGCAAATGGACTTTTGCTCCTTTCCTATATATTTTCAACATTTCTGTTCAGTTTGATTTTGCTTCAGTTTCCTTCATGCCAGACGATAAAAAGAAATCCAGCAGAACTGTAGATAATGACAAAGCTAACCCCCCCCCCCCCCTAGGGTTTAAAAAGTACCCTAGCTCCAAATACATGGCCCCCCTCAGATCCTCATCAAATGTCTGTATTGGGCAGAATCACAATGTTGACTCCTGTAGTAGGTGATCTTGCATGTTTTCCTAAGCTCATCAGAGCTGTAGTTGCATCCAAAAAGAGCTTAGCCATGCCCATGAGGCTGCCAATCCTTCTGCTGTCTCTCAGCATGTCTGGTCCCACCGAGGGATTACTGCCTTTTCTGTGTGTGGTCTAGAAGCATTCACAGGCTGCGCTGCTCAGACCTCTGGTTCAGTTCCAGCCACAGCCATGGGAGCAGTGACATTCGGTTGAAATTAGGTCACTAGCATACCCTCAAGCAGTGTTGCAGGACCCCTTAGGGAACTTACACCATGTTAATGCTTGTCGTACTCTGATACCGACTTTGCTATTTCCTGCTCATCTCGCAGCAGCAGCACTGAGCAGCAGGTTCAATACAGAATATGAGACCTCACCTCTCCAAACTCAACATATACTGGAGTGCTGGTGCCAGCACAATCCTGTCGTTCTCCCCTGGTGCAGCATAGCCGGGAATGATTTTGGCACAGGGACAGCACCTATCCTATGCTACAGCAAATGATCAAAGCCTCGCCACAGCCATAGATGGCCCACTGGTTCCTCAGCACCTATAGCTTCCAAGATGCTTAGACTGAAAGATTATACCCCATAATCTGCCACCCCTCCTTGAAGCAAGGCCACCTTTACTTGCTTTGTGAGAGCAGTAAACACAGCTCTCCCATTTCTTTCCGAGCAACTTTCTTACTGAAACAATTCATTTTCATACTTGACGCCAATGCTCCTTAGATTTGGAGATTCATGTCTTATATCTCAACAGATAGGGGTGACCTACACAGCAGTGGGTATACCCCTAAACAAGGGCATGGGGAGGGTTGACCTACACGGAGCAGCAGGTGCACCTACTCTTGCCACCTTGCTGGGCAGACTAGATGGACCATACTGGTTTTTGTCTGCCGTCATATGCTATGTTACTATGGTATTACTAAGTGAGACCAAGGTGTAACAATCTCAAACTGGGGAGCAAGAAATACTTTGAAAAATGTTGCAGTGCTACATAGACTAGTTATGTATACTAACTGGTTCAGAGAGCACCATATATATCCTTAATAAAGCAAAAGCCCAGTTTCCTTTTTGAATAGGTGTATCTTCCCATTACCTCTAGTGTGTTTTTGCATCACATATCACCAGACCATGGTGGTGATTGAGCCAAAAAGGAAGTTGTCTCAGAAGCATCTATAGAGTTGCTGGGGGTGGTGGAAGGAGGAGTGGGGCTTGTTTATTGTTGTGCAGTGGCATCTTAAGGGCCTGTTTTTATGTATTTTGTTTGGTTTTTAAGCTTTTTCCCATGGAAGGGTGAGGGGGGTGACGGCTGGCTCTTAGATTCCAAGAACATTTGTGAAGGCTGGCTCTACTTGGGTTACTTGGTGTTTTTAGAAAGTATGAATTAGTTTGACTGATGCAGGATGATTGTTGTAGATCAATTTAGAGGATCAGAGGTCAGAATCCTGGCTTTTGCTTCCAGTGTGTTACATATTGAGCAGGTGGTGGGTTTCACTGTGGTTAAAACTGTATTGTTGATGTATTACTTCATTCAGATGTCTTACGGCACAAAATTCTCTTCCAGAGATTGCTACATGTATGTAGTAATGTGAAAAAATATTATAAATTTAGTTGCCTCTGTCTTCGTGTATAAAAAAACAAAAACACACAACAGAGTTCATGGGTAACGGAAAGGGTGCGGAGGAGATAGCATGCTGTTCCATGCAACAAGATCGGTCTAATTCTTTGTTCATTTTAATTCTTATTTCTGCCTTAGAGTCATCATGTTACACAAAATGGAGGATTATACAAGCGACCTTTTAATGAGGTATTTGAAGAAACTCCTATGCTGGTTGCCGTCCTCACTTACATGGGCTATGGGGTACTTACCCTCTTTGGTTATCTACGGGATTTTTTGAGAGCATGGAAAATTGAGAAGTGCCATAATGCCACAGAAAGGGACGAGCAAAAGGTAAACATTGCACTTAACATTTTTGCTGGCATTTCTTTTGCTGGACTCGAGGGATAATTTTATAAGCATATTTTCCATGTGTAAAGCATATTTTATATGTGGTAAATACCAAGATAGCTTTGTATTCAGACGCACTTAACCTATCTGATACCATCAATTTATCCCTCACTCCCCTCCCCCTCATGTCCCTCTTGGAGAGCACATACACCCAGACATAGCCACCCACACCCTATTCCCTCTAAATCTTGGTACTACCCTAGAAATAGACCCCCACGCTACTCTAATAAGAAATCCACACGTAACTTATCCAGTCTTATCCATATCCCTCTCCTCCCCTCCTCCACTCTCCTGTTCACTTGCGCCCTATGGAACGCATGCTCATTCACTAAAAAAAACTTTTATTCACAATCTCTTCATCTCTAATGCCCTACACCTTGCCCTGACCGAGACCTGGCTCCCCCCAGATGACACCGCATCCATTGCTTCTCTCTGCTATGGGGCTACCAATTCTCCCATACACCTCGATCTACTGGCCGCTGTGGTGGCGCTGGCCTCCTACTCTCCCCCTCCTACCAATTCCAACCCCTCCTGCCACCCCAATCGCACTCCCCCCTTTCCTTCGAAGTCCATTCGCCTCCTCACACCGCTTCCCCTCCGTGTAGCTGTTGTCTATCGCCCACCCGACAACTCCAAATCAACCTTCCTCACCGACTTCAACTCCTGGCTTTCTGCCTTCATGGATCCCTCCTCCCCCATTCTTCTTCTTGGCGATTTCAACATTCACGTCGACAACACCTCCAACCCCCATGCCTCAAAGTTCCTCACTCTTACCTCCTCGTTCGACCTCCATCTCTGCTCCACTGCCTTGATCTAATACTCTTCTCCAATTCTTCTCCCTCAAACTTCCGCAAATCAATCCTTCCCTCATCTGACCATCACCTACTAATATTTACTCTTCAGCTCCCGCGTTCCCAACCTCGTCCTGTCTCCTCCGACCTATTTAGAAACCTTCATAATATTAATCCCCTGACTCCTCCACCATTTCTCCATCTCTTTCCTCCATTTTATACTCAGTCTGTCGACAAAGAATTATCCTCATACAATGCTACACTATCCTCGGCCCTCGACACTCTTGCCCCTCCCACCTCACGTCCGGTAAAACAATCTACTCCCAGCCCTGGCTTTCACCCACAACCCGTTACCTACGCATCTGTGCCCGCTCTACCGAACGAGCCTGGTCCAAATCCCACTCCCTGGAAGACCACCTACACTTCAAATTCATGCTTGTCTCCTTCCAATCAGCCCTAGCACTTGCCAAACAAGACTACTACATCCATCTGACCAATTCCCTTGCCTCTAATCCACGCCGTCTCTTTAACACTCTCAATTCTCTCCTCAAGGTCCCCCCACCCTGCCCTCCCTCTCTGCCCAAACCCTAGCCGACTACTTCCAGGACACAATTCTCAAAATTACCCTCCAATTCCCTACCCCCTCATCCAGCTCCCCCTCCCCCATCTCTCCCCCCCCCCCCGATCTCTGAAGAGGAAACCGCACTTCTTTCCTCCTCCAAACCCACCACCTGTTCATCAGACCCCATCCCCACCCATCTCCTACGTTCCATCTACCTCACCATCGTCCCCTCCATCACGCATATCCTCAACCTCTCACTCTCCACTGCAACTGTCCCCGCTGACTTCAAACATGCTGTTGTCACACCCCTCCTCAAGAAACCCTCACTTGATCCCACTTGCCCTTATAACTATTGGCCCATCTCCCTCCTTCCCTTATCCAAATTATTAGAACGAGCAGTCCACCGTCGTTGCCTCGTCTTCCTCACCTCCCAGGCCCTCCTGGACCCACTACAATCAGGCTTCCGTCCCCTACACTCCACTGAAATGGCACTTACAAAAGTCACCAATGACTTGTTCCTGGCTAAATCTAAGGGCCTCTATTCTATCCTCATCCTTCTTGACCTTTCTGCTGCCTTTGACACCGTTGACCATGACCTTCTCCTCACCTTCCTCTTGAAAGACTAGAAAAGGGGACTGTTACTTCTGGAGAGAGATCTGCAATTGTGAGTATATACTTCTGGGAATTTTCTGAAAGGAATTATTTTTTTTAAAGCTAATTAATCTGTGAACCCACTATTTTTTGTTAAATCAGTCAGGGCCTAGTAGCAGCAGTTTAAGTTTACATTTAAAACACAGAAGAGAGCTTTCTGGTTACATTTCATACCCAGCAGAGAGCTTGTAGTTTAAATTTAATAGTCATTCAGGGCCTAGCATCAGCATAATAATAATAAGTTAGAGCCTAGCAGCAGCAAAGAGAGAGAATCTAAATCAAATAAGAATATAGCTTACCTCAGCCGCACAGGACAGGTTACTGTGTAGCAGCCCTCTTTTAATAAGTGTTATTTCCCTCCCTCCCTCCCTCCCCACACCCACCCACCCCTGGGATAATCGTAGCTTTATAGGTACTTACACATTTTAAAAGACAGGAGGTGCTCTCAGGTAAAGCTCGTTAAAGCTCGTTAAAGCTCAAAAATGTAAAACACCAAACAGGAGCCTTTTCCATTGAACTTCTTATGTATATAGTTCACCTTTGTTCTCCAAGTTCCTTTATATAGTTGATACTTGTTCTCCAAATCCCACTCCCTGTTCAATGTAATGACCAGTCGGATGTTTTTTGTTACATGTAAACCGCGCTGATTGCAAATAGTGCGGTATATAAGAATTGTAAAATAAATAAATAGTACCCATATCAGTCATACACTAAGAACCTGAGATTAATTAAGCTTCAGGAACAAGGTATATTAAACGTATTAGGTACAGTTTTATTGGCAACCCTTAAGTAAAGAACTTAAAGATCTAAACAAAAACTTAAAACTAAGATGCAGACAGCAGTCCAGCAGCGAGATGGGCCTTTCCAGTCTTTTGCATGAGTGTCACATGTATGATTTTCTCCTAGTTGGTGAGAGGTCTTAAGTGTGCACTAGGTGCAAGGAGCTCTTTGCTCTCAGGGAACGAGTCCGTTCTCTAGAGGCTAGAGTAGCAGACTTGGAAAACATAAGACAGACAGACAGAGGTACGTAGACGAGATCTACAGGGATATAGTCCTGAAGTCCCACCTCCAGTCTGGCAGCATCCCTGTTGCCATGGAGGAGAGAGGTTACGTGACACGAGAGCATCACCCTGGTGTGGCAGGAAGGAAGTGATCCTGTAACTAGGACCTGTCCTCCAGGTGATGTAAAATCCTCTCGCACAGAGGAAGTTTCTCCAGGGCCATGTGCCCATGAGGGAAGGGTTAGGACAGCCGTTATAGTTGGTGATTCGATCATTAGGCATGTAGATAGCTGGGTGGCTGGATGTGAGGATCGCCTGGTAACATGCCTGCCTGGTGCGAAGGCAGCGGACCTCACGCGCCACCTAGATAAGGTCTTAGATAGTGCTGGGGAGGAGTCTGCTGTCTTGGTACATGTCGGTACCAATGACATAGGAAAATGTGGTAGGGAGGTTCTGGAGGCTAAATTTAGGCTTTTAGGTAGGAAGTTGAAATCTAGAACTTCCAGGGTAGTGTTCTCTGAAATGCTTCCCGTTCCACGTGCAGGACCCAAAAGGCAGGCAGAGCTCCGGAGTCTCAATGCGTGGATGAGACAGTGGTGCAGAGATGAGGGTTTTGGATTTGTTAGGAACTGGGGAACTTTCTGGGGAAAGGAGGGGCTCTTCCAAAGGGATGGGCTTCACCTTAACCGGGATGTAACCAGGCTGCTGGCAGTAACCTTTAAAAAGGAGATAGAGCAGCTTTTAAACTAGATATTAGGGGAAATCCGACAGTTGCCCAAGAGCGGATGGTTTGGAAGAATGTATCCTTGAAGGATACTACCAAAAGCAGAGAGGTTCCAAACAATGTTCCCTCTAATTTTCTGTGGGCTGTGTGCGCATAAAATATCAGCTGTGTGCAGCTTTTGAAGGAAGGTTAAATTTTTGTGCACCACATAACGACACTCTGAGTTATATACTTTAAAATTTGACTACACGTCAGAATACAGTATTTACACCACATTGATTTTAATCAAATTAAATGCAAATAGACGATTACTAAATGAAGTGGGAAATTTCTAGTAATTACAATCATAACTTTTAAATTTTAAGACGTCTGTGTTTTCTATCAGAATCAGAGCCGTAATTTTTGTGCGCTCTGTTGTAAAGTATGTGCGCTCGCTCGGCGAGGTGTGTGCGCGCGCACACGCGCACAGCTTAGAGGGAACAGTGGTTCCAAAAAAGAGTAAAGTAGCCCAAATGCCCTCGAGTATGGAGCAGACAGAGCTTAAAGATCCCAAATTACCCATGTCTACCAATAGCCAAATTAATATGAATAAAATACAGTCTCTAAAATGCTTGTATGCAAATGCTAGAAGTCTAAAGAATAAGATGGGAGAATTTAGAATATATAGCACTAAATGAGAGGTTAGATATGTTTGGAATGTCAGAGACATGGTGGAAGGAGGACAACCAGTGGGACATTGATACCTGCGTACAAACTTCATTGTAATGATAGAGCTGATCAAATTGGTGGAGGGGTTGCGCTCTGTTAGAGAGGGCATTGAGTCAGAAAGGATTAAAGTTTTGCAGGAAACAAAATTTGCTGTAGAATCTCTATGGATTGAAATTCCATGTAAAAAGGGGAAGGCGATGGCAGTGGGGGGGGGGGGTACTATCGACCACCGGGCCAGAATGAACAAATAGATGATGAAAGGCTCAAAGAAATCAAGGAAGCTAACAAGTTACAGCGCAGTAATAATAATGGGTGATTTCAATTACCCCGGCATCGACTGGATCAGTCTCACGGCAGGACATGCTAGGGAGATAAAGTTCCTAGATGAAATAAATGACTGCTTCTTGGAGCAGCTGGTTCATGAACCGACCAGAGGGGAAGCCATATTAGACCTAGTCCTTAGTGGAACACCAGATCTAGTGCAAGAGAGAAGGGTGTTGGGGCCACTTGGCAATAGTGATCATAGCATGATCGCCTTTGATTTAATTAGTGGAGGAAGGATAGTACGGAAATCCACAGTACTACTTTTTAACTTTCGAAAGGGAGACTATGATAAAATGAGGAAAATAGTTAAGAAAAAACTAAAAGGTTGCAAAGGTTAAAGACTTACATCAAGCTTGGGTGTTGTTGAAAAATACTATCTTGGCAGCCCAGACCAGCTGTATTCCACGCATTAAGAAAAGTGGAAGGAAATCCAAAAAACTGCCAGCATGGTTTAAAGGTGAGGTCAGAGAGGCTGTTGCCAAAAAAGCATCTTTCACGAAATGGAAAAAAGAGCCAAACGACGAAACCTGGAAACAGCACAAGCACTGGCAAGTCAAATGCAAGGCATTGATAAAGCAGGCAAAGGGAGAATTTGAGAAGAAGCTGGCTGTGGAAACAAAAACGCAAAATAAAGATTTTTTTCAAGTACATTCGTAGCAAAAAACCTGTGAGAGTCAGTTGGTCCATTAGATGATAGAGGAGTTAAAGGGGCACTAAGAGGCGACAAGGCGATAGCGGAGAGACTGAATGAATTCTTTGCTTCGGTCTTTACTAAGGAAGATGTAGGGATGTTACCTATGACTGAAGTGGTATTTAAAGGTGCGGAAGAATTGAAGGAAATATCGATACATCGGGAAGATGTCTTACAACTATTAGATAAACTGAAGAGTAGCAAATCACCTGGGCCGGATGGTATACATCCAAGGGTGGTGAAAGAACTGAAATATGAGTTTGCAGTCCTGCTATTATTAATCTGTGAACTATCTTTAAAATCATATATTATACCTGATGATTAGATGATCTCCAATTTAACACCAATTTTTAAAAAGGTTTCCAGGGGTGATCCGGGAAACTACAGACCGGTGAGCCTCACGTCAGTACCGGGAAAAATGATAGAAACCATCATAAAAAATAAAATTACTCAGCATGTAGATAGTGTGGCGGCGCCCACTCCGTCTAGGCGGTTGCCTAGTGGGGTACGCCGGTCATCCCTCTTATTGTGTAGTTGTGGCCTGCTTTGCAGCAGTACGAGTGGATGAGGACACAGGACAATTTGTAAAAATAAATTGCTTTTTATTGTTTTCTTCGTGGAATCAATTTTTGACAATAACCATGAAAAGGCAAATCAAAAACATAACCAAAAATAGGATACTTTCTTCAATAACTTTCTTGGCAAAAACTCTTCAAGTAGTTTTTTCCACTCTTGTTACACTGCTTTCATCCATTTAACAAACCAGGAAAAATACTGTTTAGTGCACAGTTCAAACAAAACTTAAATAAGTCAGTTTTGTATTCAACTTCTCAGCTGCTGCAGGTTAGGATACCAAACATGTGCTGCCTCTTAGTTTAAAAATCATTAGCCTTCTTAACTGGGCTTTAGCAGTAGTAAAACTGGCTACTTTTAAACACGAGGTTTTTATCTTCTGGTCTGCCCTTCTTCTAGGCATTCACTGATATCAGCACATAAGTTATCATCTTAACCCTGTATCACACAGCCTTCTGTAAAAGCACTAAACATGACTCATACAAAGTCCACACTCCATGGATTCTGCTGAAGACAATGGACTGTCTGAATAAAGCTCTACTTCCATTTCTTCTGGTGAATTATAAAGCTCAGGGCTTGGGGTAACTTCTGGCTCACTCTGCTGCACTTCTTTTAAAAGTCTAAACAGTTTTCCCCATTTTAACTTCTGGCTCCCCCTTTTAACTGGGTCAGAACCTCTTGCCCTTCTCTCCTTTAACAACTCCACCTCAGGGAATATCTGAGTTGTTTGGCTGGCAGAAACCCTCCTTTTATCAGACTTTTTATACCGTCTGTTCAAGGGCCCAGGACTTGAGCTGCTGCATTCAGAATCAGACGTGTAGTCCTGACTTCTTCCCCAGCTCCTTTCTTGCCCACAATCTTTACACTTGCCTTGGGAGTTGTGGCTGGTCCCCTTTGAACCACCAGGCCTCACAGCTTTGTAATGCTGCCTCTCCTCTTGGCTTCTGGCCTGCAGTCTTTCCTGCCCTCTGGCAGTCTCTCTCTGCAGTCTCTCCTGTGTCTGAGCACGTCCTGTTTGTTCAGCTCCTGACTCCTCTGCCAGTTCTGCTGATTCTGCTGAGAAACTCTGTTCTGCCGGTTCTCCCGGTTCTGCCTCACTTCCTGTGTGACGCAGCTTAAATGTTCTGTGGCTTGTTTGCTTCCCTGGCCCCACCCTCTCTCTGCCTGCAACTACTCTAGAGGCTGGGTGTGGCTTCAGGTCAGCCCTGCTAGTGTTGCTTTAGTTTCTCTTTCTGTTTGGGAGCTATGCTTTTGTGAGCCCAACCCCCGCTTATGGAAAAAAAACCTTTTTTCCAGCTTTAAAGGGCTCTGCTGCATGTGCATCACCACAATAGTCATGGTCTAATGGGAGACAGCCAACATGGCTTTAGACAAGGAAGATTTTGTCTTACTAATCTGTTATGTTTTTTTGAAAGTGTGAATATACATGTGGACGAAGGTGAGTCGGTTGATATAGTGTATCTGGACTTTCAGAAAGCCTTTGACAAGGTCCCTCATCAGATACTTTTGGCAAAACTAAAGAGTCATGGGATAGGAGGCAGTGTACTACTGTGGCTCAGGAACTGGTTAAAAGAAAGCAGAAGGTTGGGCTAAATGGCCAATTTTCCCAATGGAGAAAGGTGAATAGTGGTGTACCCCAGGGATCTGTGCTGGGTCCGCTGCTTTTTGACATATTCATAAATGACCTGGAAAGTGGAATAACGAGTGAGGTTATCAAATTTGCAGATGACACAAAACTATTTAAAGTTGTTAAAACCCAAGAGGATTGTGGAAAATTTCAGGAGGATCTTGATAAATTAGACTGGGCATCAAAATGGCAGATGAAATTTAATGTGGACAAGTGCAAAGTTATGCACCTAGGGAAGAACAGCCCAAACTATGGTTACACGATGCAAGGTTCCACATTAGGAACCACCACCCAGGAAAAAGATTTAGGCGTCATTGTGGATAACATGTTAAAACCCTCGGCCCAGTGTGCAGCGGCAGCCAAGAGAGCAAATAGAATGCTAGGTATCATAAGGAAAGGAATGGAAAATAAAACAAAAGATGTTATAATGCCTCTATATCGTTCCATGGTGAGACCGCACCTTGAATATTGTGTGCAATTCTGGTCGCCGTATCTTAAAAAGGATATAGAGTTATTAGAAAAGGTTCAGCGAAGAGCCACCAAAAATGGTAAAGGGGATGGAAGGATACTCCTATGAAGAAAGGCTAAAAAGGTTAGTGCTCTTTAACCTGGAAAAGAGACGGCTGAGGGGAGATATGATAGAAGTCTATAAATTAATGAACGGAGTGGAACGGGTTAACGTAGATCGATTGTTTACGTTATCAGAATATAGAAAGACTAGGGGACATGCAATGAAACTACAGGGTAAACTATTTAAGGCTAATAAAAGAAAATATTTTTTCACTCAACGTGTAATCAAACTCTGGAATTTGTTACCAGAGGATGTAGTAAAGGCTGTTAGTGTAGCTGGGTTTAAAAAAGGTTTGGACGAGTTCTGGAGGAAAGGTCCATAAACCATTATTAAGAAGGGACCCAGGATATCAATGCTTGACCCAGTACAAGAATTGCAGAACCTGTGTCTTTTGGGGAAACTGCTAGGTACGTATGACCTAGATTGGCCACTGTTGGAAACAGGATACTGGGCTTGATGGACCTTGGTCTGACCCAGTATGGCATATCTTATGCTCTTATGTTCTTATGTTCATCCTCTCCTCGCTTGGCTTCAGAGACTCTGTACTATCCTGGTTCTCCTCCTACCTCTCTCATCGCTCATTCAGTGTATGCTCTGGCAGCTTCTCCTCCTCCCCTACCCCCGCTCCATGTAGGTGTACCACAGGGATCTGTCTTGGGCCCCCTCCTTTTCTCTCTATACCCAAGGCCTTGGCGCGCTTGTCTCTTCCCATGGCATTCAGTACCATCTTTATGCCGATGACTCCCAAATCTACCTCTCCACACCTAAAATTTCTCCGGCAACCCAGTCCAAGATCTCTGCTTGTCTTTCGGACATCGCCACCTGGATGTCTCATCGCCGATTGAAACTGAATATGGCCAAGACTGAACTCCTTGTCTTTCCACCCAACTCCTCACCCCCACTTCCCTCTCTGTCCATGTGGCTGGATCTACTATCCTTCCTGTTCCCTCTGTCCGCAATCTGGGGGTCATCTTTGACTCCTCTCTCTCCTTCTTCGCCTATATCCAGCTTGTAGCTAAGACCTGCCGCTTTTTCCTGTACATCAGCAAGATCCGCCCCTTCCTCTCCGAACATACTACCAAAACGCTTATCCACTCCTTAGTCTCTTCTTGCCTCGATTACTGCAACCTACTCCTCGCTCGTCTCCCCATGAGCCATCTCCTTCCCCTCCAATCTATACAAAATCACGCTGCTTGACTAATCTTCTGCCAGCCTCGCCATGCCCACATTACTCCTCTCCTCAAGTCACTTCACTGGCTCCTTGTCCAATTCCGCATCCAATTCAAACTTCTCTTACTGACCTATAAGTGCACTCACTCTGACCCCTCAATATCTCATATCTCTTCGCTCCCTATGTCCCCTCACGAAACTTGCGCTCCGCTAACAAATTGCTTCTTTTAATGCCTTTCACCCGCACCGTGATCTCCCGATTGCGCTCCTTTCACCTTGCGCCACATGCCTGGAATATCCTTCCACTGTTTGCGCCAGGCGCCGTCCCTGGCCCTCTTCAAATACAGGTTGAAGACCCACCTCTTCACCGTTGCATTCAGATCCTGATTTCCATCCTCATCCTACCCTAACCCCCATTAACATTTATGACCAAACTATAGACCAAGCTGTACCTAACTGTACCACACCCTACCTTCCGCTGAACTGACTAATGCTCTGTACTGTTCTAACTAGATTGTAAGCTCCGATGAGCATGACTCTGACGGGCAGGGACTGTCTCTTGTATGTTAGCCACCTCTTGTAGGCTAGCTGTATGAAAGATACTCTGCACCCCCCTCACCTACAACGAGGCCGGTTCTTGGGTCACAGAAATCCGCACACAAAACAAGGAGGTTAACTGATCACATTCTTTAGATAATACACAACACACTTATATTATAAACACAGGACCAAAGCGCTTTGGGAGAGCAAGCTAGGCAGTTGCCTATGTTTACTCTGAAATCAAAGCTTTAGGCCTCTTTATTTATAGGTAAAGATTCCATTACACAGCATAATTTCACTTTATTATTCTACGTCTCACATCACGTATATTCATAATATACATATTTTATTCTATGTCTAGTGTTGCGTATATTCATAATATACTTTTCTATAGGCATGCACGTCATAGACAATCATGAGAAGACATACATATATTCTCAGGTGTGACTATGTAGGCCTTAATTCTAATTAATTCTAACACTGACAGTTTGATATCTCTGACCAGAGACAGCGAGACTGTGAAGCTAGGTAAACAACTTGCCTTTTACTTATCTTTCTAATAACAAGACTAATGTTTATCTAAATCTTTAACCCAATTTCTTCTACAGACTTTTCAAGGATAGTATTAAATAGGAGCTACAAATGATATTAACTCTTTCTTAGGGACTATAGCAATATTATACACAGGGCCTGACTGTGTATCCAACCTGGTACAATCAAGCTTTCTTTCACTGTATAGCGCTGCGTGCATGCTTTAAAAGTGCTAAATAGTAGTAGTATACGCTTACATAACTATATAGATACATGCTGACAAGTACGCACACAACTCTACGTGGCCAACGCATGAGCATTCTCAAGGGTGCCATTTAGGTGATCAAGGACAAAGATGTGAGGTATGTGCATGCCCTCAGAGTATACATGCATACAGTTGCACCAGTCATGGAGCAGGTATAACTTTGCAGGAAACCATTTGTGTACTACTGGGAATAGCTTTTATGGTGCCTTTATAAAATAAATGTGCATTCTAAATCTTTTTATAAGTGCCCTGTTATAAAATTGCCTTCCACAGTTAGCATTGCCAGGAAGAAATGATAGTTTAGAATTTTGTTAAGTTAGCAGGCACTTCTGTGACAAGGAATAACGACCTAAGAAAAGCCATGTTGAGTCAGACCAAAGTCTATTAAGCTCATTATTCTGTCTCCAACTGTGGCCCGTCTAAATCAAAAGTACTATGTGGATCGCAGAAAGTAGACCAAATCTATTCCAGAGGATAAACTGTGGCTTTCCTGGGCCTACCTGGCTAAGAATATCTGACAGGCTTTTCCTTCAGGAACATGGAACCTGCTGTTAGTCACCTTGATCATGTCCTCCAGCAATAGAATTCCACAGCTTAATTATGTTCTATGAGGGGGAAACTTCACAATTTTTCAGTCTGCTGCTACAGTACCTTTCATAGTGTCTCTTGTTTTAGTGTTTAGCTTAATTTGTTTCATTTGACTGTCCTTGCCATAGCCATCATGGTGATTTCAGTATAATGTGCTAGCCATCAAGGTTCTGACTGGAGGAAATGAAAAAAATGACATAAAAGAAAACCTTTTCTAATACTAATAATCACAGTATAGTTATGATGGATCATTCCTAAAATCTCCCTTAACTTTGTGGAAATTAGTATATGGTTTCTGAGGGGTCCCAGGAGATGAAATTGACCTACCTATGAATGCATTTATTTAAATAGTGTTTAATAAAGATTTCTGAAATGTTTTCACTAGCTTTCTAAAAAATCACATTTTGTTTTGTCTCAGGGGATGCTCATTTCACTATTCTAAAACATAACTTTTCTGGTGTCTTAAGCTTAAATCTGTTGGATGGAGGAAAGATTTAATGTAATTTTATAAAATTGAAATATGTATACAACAGTGGACTATTGTAGTTGATATGGACTAGATGGGCCATGTGGTCTTTTTCTGCCATCATGTTTCTAAACAGCTGCACCAAAACACACCAACGCTTTCATCTTTATAAAAGTGAAAATAACTTCCTCCCTCAACTCTTGGTCCTGCCTAGATGACTCCACAACAATTCCTCTTCCTATGCACCCACTTATCCTTCTGCCTTTTACTGTCGCCTTTCCTACCTGTTTAGCCACCATAAGATGATTGGAAACAATCACCCCCAGGCCCGCTCTTCTTTTATGGAGAGAAGTATTTCACCCCATATACTGAACCGCCCCCTTGAATTTTTTTGCAGCCCAGATGCATGACCTTGCATTTTTTTAGCATTAAATCTGAGCTGCCAAATTCTCGACTGGTAGTCTTCAAGCTTTACTAGATCAGTCCTCATTTCTATACACCTTCCTGGGTGTCTACTCCATTGCAGATTTTGGTATCATCTACAAAGAGGCAAACCTCACCCAACAGTCCTTATTACGCAATATCATTTATAAAAATGTTAAAAGGAATCTGACCAAGGACAGATCTCTGTGGCACACCGCTGGTAATGTAGTTCTCAGAATGAACTCCAGTTACCTCTATCCTTTGTCTCCTATTTGACCGGTTTCTAACCCATCAGGTTACAGAACAGTCTCAAAGGCTTTACCAGAATTGAACTATGTACCACATCCAAGGCTCTCCCTCTGGCCACTTCTCTGGTCACCCAGTCAAAGAAATTTTAATTAAATTTGTTTGACAAGATCTGCCTCTAGTAAAACCATGCTACCTCAGATCTTGCAAGCCATTGGAATCTCACTGTCCTCTGTTTAGCAGCATTTCCATTAATTTACTCACCACAGAGATCAGACTATAACCGGACTGTAGTTCCCAGTCTCATCCTTGTTTTGTTTTAGTGTAGAGGGGGACTGCATGTGCCCTTCTCCAGTCCTTTGGAACCATTCCCAACTCTAAAGAAGCATTGAAAAGTTTAGACAGTAAAGTTGCTAGAACTTCCTCAAGTTTCTTCAGTACTCTTTGATGTATCCCATCTGGCCCCATCACTTTGTCTACTTGTAGTTTAGCTAGCTCTTCACAGTCTTCTGAAAATCATTCACGAACCACCTTGCTTCTGTTCTTATTTTTGTGTGTTTTTCTAAGGTCCTACTACATACCTTTCATCAGAATGCACAACAGAAATTGGTTAAACAATTTAGCTTTATCCTCATCAGATTCTACATATTCCTCCTCTTCACCCTTGAGTCCGCTAATACAATTTTTGTACTTCCTTCTCTCACTAACATCTGAAAAATGTTTTGATCCTCCATTTTACTGCATTGACTTATCTTTCCATTTGTATCTTTGCTTTCTTTGCTACTTTCCTAGCTTCTTTAACTTTTTTCAAAATATTGATGCTTGTCTTCCTCTTTCTGTGATCTTTTATTTTGAGGGCCACCCTCTTTAATTCACCTTCCAGCTATCACTTTTGAGAAACATAGTTTTGCCCATTGCTTTTCTACATCTCCCAGAAGTTTCCCATACCACTAAATGACTCCTTGAGGTATTGTTCCATAGTGAGTTTTCCTGAAGTCTAGTACCCTTACTTTTGAATGACCTATTACTGCCCTTGTCCTAATACTGAACCACGCCATCCGGTAAACACTGGATGAGAGATCATCACCCCTATAACATCAGAAACGTCCATGTGCCAGAATAGTTCTCCCTGTAGAGCAGGGGTCTCCAACTCCAGCCTTGGAGGGCCGCAAGCCAGTCAGATTTTCAGGATATCCCTAATGAATATGCATGCAATAAATTTGAATACAGGATCTAGTTACTTCCCTATACCTCCCCTCTCGCTTTACATACTAACATACTCCATCAGCACGAAAACTGCTCTCGCCCAAGGATTTCTATGCATCCTCCAACAATTAGGAGAGCCATTTGAATTCTGCAGTTTAGTCAAGCCAACATGAAGGCAAGAATTAGTCTAATCTGTAATCTCCTACTCCCTACTATTACACTGTTTACATTTCAGCACACAAAGAGAGGAAATGGAATAGAACTTTCAAACTAATCATACTTCATATCTCATGCCCTCTAATATTCCGAGCTTCCTTCAAAACAGAAACTTTTTTGGACAATACCAATTGCTAATTTAACCATTTAACTACTTGCACAATGGTATTACTGTAACACTGTAGCATTTCTCTGATCTCCAAAAACAGGTGCTTATATCTTTTCATATGTAAACAGCCTATGAACACAGTGCGGTCATACCATGGAGAAATACAGATGCCTAATGATATGAACACACAAAATAAAAAAATAATTTGATACAAATCATTGGATACGATTTCTGTGACCCCCAGGTATTGAAGACCTTGCAACATGGGGTGAATTCTTCTCATGCATGTCCTTTCAGGGGTGGAACTGACCTGCAACCAATATAAGGATAAGAGCCCTATGTGTGTGTGTGTGTTTGTTTTTTTTCTAGTTAGGTCCCCAACTAGGATGTGCCCAGGAGAGGAACAAGAGAGCTTTTTAGATTACTTCCCAGGTTTTTGAGGGAAAGGGTCATTTGCTGCTGCTTCCCTTCCAGAAGCAGTCTAAAAGCTCAAACACTAGAACCTCCTGCCATGGGAAGGGTAGACACCTGAGAACTACACCAGTGAAAGGAGCAAACAAAAAGAAGGGTACAAGGGTACACTTAGTAGAGAGGGAGTCCTTTTGTCGTCCCATCTTTTCTAGCACCCAGCAACAAGTGCTGACTAGAGCAAAGCAAAGGCAGATAGCACAGAGATTAATCCATACAGTTATCAGAGCAGAATAAGATCGAACAGAGAAGCGTATACAGGCAGATCCAGGAGGAACAGAGGAGACTGGATGCTTTTTTGTAGGAGCTAATCCTGTTTCCTGATAGCCAGTGAGGAGCCCAGTGGAACAGAACAGAGGCAAGCTTAAGGGTAGAACCCGTTACAGCTACCACAACTTGAGGTCTTGGAAGAGAGGAGGCTGTGAAAAGAGATATCTAGGAGGAAGAGAAAAAGCTTTTTATCTAAATATCTTGAAAACTGTTGAAATTTACTTTGAAAAAGGTAGCATATACCGTTTGCAAGTTATTGCTCTGAGTTCATTTGGTAGAATTCAGTTTCAGTTACGTATCTGTGCATGTTATGGAGTTATTTCCAAGAACATTCAAGAAGTGGAAGGGCAAGACAGAGTGGGTAGCTGTGTAGGGTCTTAGAGTAAGTCTAGTGTGTTGCTGTGTATACTATATTAAAAAGTTAACATAGCAGAAAATTAAGACAAAGACCATATGTCCAATCCAGTCTTGCGTATCCATACCAAATGCTATAATCCCTTCCTGTCCCCTAGAGATAATTTGAGCTTATCCCTGTACTTTCTTAAACTTGGATACATTTCTTGTCTGTCACCTCTGCTGGGAGGCTATTCCACACCTCCACTGCCCCTTTCCATAAAGAAATATTTCCTTAGATTACTCCTAAGACTATCCCCCTTTACTTTTCATCCTATGCCCTTTCATTCCAGAACTTCCTTTTCAATTCAAAGAGAGGCTCTCCCTGTGCATTTATGCTGCCGAGTACAGTGCCTTGTGAAAGTATTCATCCCCTCTGTGTTTGTCCTGTTTCTCTGGGAACAAGCAGGATGTCAGTCCTCATATATGGGTAATGTTGGCACCGACGGAGCCCTCGTGGAAGCATCCCCCCAGCTTTCAAAGAAAGCCTTTGGGAGATGCCACCATGCATGCGTTGTCCTCTTCCCGCCCAAGGGTGCAATCTTGCTCAGTCTTTTTTGTGTTTTTTCTGCGTAGCCCTTCAGATGTTGGTCTGGCTTGTCCCCGGAAAAGGTTGATTTTTCTCTCTGAGTTTCATACTCTCCTACGGTGTTGCACCAGTACTCTTCCCGCCTGCTGACCTTGTTGCCTCTGCATCAAGTTTGGTCTGTTTTTCTAGTTTTTTGATTCTTTCCTTTTCCTGATGTCTTTGTGCCCTTTTTTCTCCCACTGGCAGCCCGGAGAGTCTTCAACCTCGCAGGGGTACGTTTTTCCCCCATGGCTACCAGTGGCTTTAAGAAATGTGATCGGTGCTCTCAAATCATGTCCTTGACCGACACATATGACTGCTGTCTCCACTGCCTTCGGCCAGACCACTATCCGGCAGCCTGTGGCCTCTGCAAGACGATGTCCAGTAAGGCCTTCGAGCCGCAAGCAACACCACAATAAGTTGGTCTCTGGTGCCTTTGAGGGCCAGAGCCTCGTCCGAGGCCCTGACATCTCAGGCGGAGCCTTCTGAACCCAAGTCTTGTCGTGGGCCTTCAGAAAGGGAATCTCCCTCAAGGGAACCCGGGAAGAAGAAGAAATCCTCAAAGGCGGCGTTCTTGGATGGTTCCGACCAGGGAGGGCCTAGTCCCGCATTCCGAAACATTTGTCCGAGTCGTTGGAGGAGGAGAGGCTTTCGAAGGTCCCTCTGGAAAGATCCGACCGCAGACTGGCCTCAGTCCCCAGGCACTATCCCTCATCGAGGATTTTTTTTTTAAATTTATTTATTTATTTGCGAGGCTTGATAGACCGCC
Organism: Ichthyophis bannanicus; assembly: GCA_033557465.1. Classification (NCBI taxonomy): domain Eukaryota; kingdom Metazoa; phylum Chordata; class Amphibia; order Gymnophiona; family Ichthyophiidae; genus Ichthyophis; species Ichthyophis bannanicus. Next base: position 19,171,776 of record CM066037.1, on the reverse strand, counting down.
CAGGCCGAGACATCAGGGCGGTGTACAATAAAACAAGCTGCTAGAAAATAAAGAGAGAAAAGAACGCCATTCAAGTGACAGGAAAGCATGAGAGAGAAAGATAGAAGAGAGGAAAGGACAGATTCTCCTTCGGAGGAGCCAGCGACAGGCCCGAGTCCCTTGGTGCCTGCGCCGAAGGCTGCATAGCCTTCTGGTCTGAAGTCCAGAATGGCAGCACTAGAGCGCAGTTTGTCTGCCTGCATGGACCAGCAGCAGGCGCTGCTGTCCGGCACGACCAGTTCATCCACCCCGAACACTGGGCCCTTGATGTCTAGGACGTCTCCAGAGGCCAAGCCAATCCTCAAAGTCCTTTGGCCTCGAGTTGATCCTCGGCTGAGGTCGCGATCCAGGTCACGTTCAATGGGACTACGGTCATCCCCGGCAAGTTTGCTGGGCACCGGTCACAGGACATTGGGGGCCCCGAGGCCCGCAGAGCAGCCCTCCTATTCCTTGATGGACTACTCAGAGTGGGAGACAGAGGATGCGTTGTCCCCCCGATGCACGTCGCCACTGCGACGTCCCATCTGACTCTCCTGTCTCGGAGCATCAATGGTGGTCCCCGCCCGAGGTTATGGGCTTCCTTGATTTTGTCAGACATGTCTAAGGCCCTAGCACTCCCAACTGAGTCAGACGACCCTCGGGCGGATGAGTTGGAGATTCTTCAGTACAAGGCCCCTCCATGGGAATCGCTCACGGTGCCCATCCCTCCCATCCTGGAATGGCTGATGCGCTGAATGTGGGAGACACCAGCTTCGATGCTGGTGATGAGCAAACGACTCAACTCGATGTATTGAGTCTTCCGGAGCATGGGCTTACAAAAGTTGCAGCTGCCGCAAAACTCCATGGTGGTGGAGTCTGCTATGCATCGGCTGAAAAAGCCAGAAGACACACTCCTCAGTGCCCTCTGGCAGGGAGGCCTGCACCCTTGACCCTGTCGGCAGAAAATGCTACCAGGGCTCAATGCTCATAGGCCGCATACAGGCCTACCAGCAGTACATGGTCATGTACCTGAGAGACCTGGTGAAGGAACTCGCCGGGTTTTCAGCTGGTCTCTCCAAGGAACCCTTGCAGCGCTTCAAGAACCTGGCCAAACCAGTCCATGAATTTCTCCAAATTCATATCTTGAGCAGCTGTTGGCAGCTCGAGTAGCGGCAACTGGCATCTGTGCATGCCACTAAACTTGACTATAGTAGTCTGACCTCGAGCAGTGGGTTCAGGACAAATTGGTCGATGTCCCATGCCAAAGAGAGAATCTCTCTGGAAAACCCATGACTGACACAGCTGCTGGGCTGGAGACCGAGTTCATGACGAGGACCAGGCTCTCCAAGAAGACCGCTGCCCCTCTCCGATGAAAGGGATCGGGTAAAAAGTCCTTTTACACGAGGTTGGGAGCTGCTTACCGAAACTACCCACCTGATCAGGCCTCCCCACTCCCCAACAGGGTCAGCAAGCCAAAGAACATGGGCATGGCCTGCATAAGCAGAAGGCTCCAAAACCCCAGGCTCCGGCCCCGGCCCAGCCAGGGGGGGGAGTTTTAGGCTATGCTCAAGGAGTCAATCTACCCCAAGGAGATCAGCAGCCCACAGGTATGTGTCCATCACCACACATTCCTGGACACTTCAGGTAGTCAGCTCTAAGCCCAACAGGTCTCCCCTCCACCAGGACCACCTTCTGAAGTTGGCAGGTCTTTGAGGACAAGGCAGTGGAACCGGTGCTCCACCATCTCAAGGGCAAGGGGTTCTACTCCAGGTACTCTTTTTGCCAAAAAGAACAGGGGGCCTAAAGCCCATCCTCGACCTGCACAACCTCAACAAATTCCTGGTGAGGGAGAAGTTAAAGATGCTCTCTCTTGGAACATTGCTGCCATACCTCCAGCAGGGAGGCTGGCTATGCTCCTTAGACCTCAAGGATGCTTATACCCACATCCTCCACCACCTCAACTGTAGGCAGTACCTACAGTTCGTAGTGGAGGGCAGGCATTTTCAGTACATGTTGCTCCTCTTTGGCCTAGCCTCTGCCCCGAGAGTTTTCACCAAGTGCCTAGCAGTCGTGGCCACCTTCCTCCAGCTCCAAGGGTCTTTGTCTTTCCCTACCTGGACAACTGGCTCATAAAGGGAGGAATGGTCTCGGAGGTGCAGCAGGTTACCGCACACACCATCCAGATTCTGCAGCACTTGGGGTTCGTCATAAACTACCCCAAGTCTCATCGCCTCCTGACAGTGTCTGGAGTTCATTGGGGAAAAGATCAACACTCTCCAGTTGAAGGCTTTCTTGCCCAAGGACCGAGCCAATAGTCTCAGGACTCTGGCGCAGGGTGTACAGTACGGTCCCTCGGTGCCCGATTTGGCTTCTCTTGCGCCTCCTTGGGCACATGGCCTCCACGGTCCATGTCACCCTCGACGCTTGCCTCCATATGAGGGTGGTGCAGTGGTGTCTCCAGGACCAGTGGTCTCGGGCCATGGGTTGCCTCCGAGACAGTCTGTGACCTGCCAATTGGCGGATTCTCTGGTTTGATGGCAGTCTCCCCAGCATCTCAAGGTAGGTTTGCCCTTTCAGGCCCCAAGCCCCTCAAGGGTCCTCACCACCGATGCCTCCCTGCTTGGCTGGGGAGCCCACTGTGGAGATCTGCGCACCCAGGGCAACTGTTCACCAGATGAGCACCCAGCAGATCAACCTCCTGGAGCTCCGAGCCATACACCAAGCCCTGAGGTTTTTCTATTACCATCTGTGTCACATAAGAACATAAGATATGCCATACTGTGTCAGACCAAGGTCTATCAAGCCCAGTATCCTGTTTCCAACAGTGGCCAATCTAGGCCATACGTACCTAGCAGTTTCCCCAAAAGACAGAGGTTCCACAATGCTTGTACTAGGTCAAGCAGTGATATCCTGGGTCCCTTCTTAATAATGGTTTATAGACCTTTCCTCCAGGAACTTGTCCAAACCTTTTTTTAAACCCAGCTACACTAACAGCCTCTACTACATCCTACTACGAATGTACTTGAAAAAGTCTTTATTTCGCGTTTTTGCTTCCGCAGCAAGCTTCTTCTCAAATTCTCCCTTTGCCTGCCTTATCAATGCCTTGCATTTGACTTGCCAGTGCTTGTGCTGTTTCCAGGTTTCGTCATTTGGCTCTTTTTTTTCCATTTCCTGAAAGATGCTTTTTTGGAAGTGGAGGAGTAGCCTAGTGCTTGGGGCAAGGTACTTCAGGCCGGAAGGTCGGGGGTTCAAATCCCACTAGAGGACAGCAACCTTGGGCCGGAAGGACTGGGGTTTCTAGTCCCACAGGTGCTCCTTGTGGTCTTGGGCAAGCCACTTAACCCTCCATAGCCCATTTTCCCTGTAAAATAGTTATAATGCCCTGTTCAATGTAATTTCAGTTTGTTCAATGTAAACCGCACTGATGCAAAATAGCGCGGTATATAAGAGAATGTAAATAAATAAATAAACAGCCTCTCTGACCTCACCTTTAAACCATGCTGGCAATTTTTTGGACTTCCACTTTTCTTGAAGCGTGGAATACAGCTGGTCTGGGCTTCCAAGATAGTATTTTTCAACAACACCCAAGCTTGATGTAAGTCTTCAACCTTTGCGACTGCTCCTTTTAGTTTTTTCTTAACTATTTCCCTCATTTTATCATAGTCTCCCCTTCGAAAGTTAAAAGGTAGTACTGTGGATTTCCTTACTATCCCTCCTCCACTAATTAAATCAAATGCAATCATGCTATGATCACTATTGCCAAGTGGCCCCAACACCCTTATCCCTTGCACTAGATCTGGTGTTCCACTAAGGACTAAGTCCAAAATGGCTTCCCCTGTTGTCTGTTCATGTACCAGCTGCTCGAAGAAGCAGTCATTTATTTCATCTAGGAACTTTATCTCCCTAGCACAGTGATGGCTAACCTTTTTGAGCCCGAGTGCCCAAACTGCCGCACAAAACCAAAGAATTTCCTCAAAGTGCCAGCACGTCAATTTGCATAAATATTTGCATAATGCTAACATACACTAACTTTTAGTAAACATGTCTCTTAATGAGTGTATGGATAAAGACAGACTAAAAGATTTCTACATTACTATAATCCAGTGCCAACCGCCAGGCACATTAGGAACTACTACAAACACTGCCCATTTAGAACCAATAGCAAACCCGCCGTATCCTAACAGCACTACCAGGACTCACAAAGCACCACACCATACCTATCAAAAGGCAACACTGCAAATATTAAACCAATACATTTCAGACAATAACAATACATGACCTACTGGGGAAAGAGAACAAGTGGCAATGTCAAAAAGGAATTACATAAACAGAATACCTCAGCTCAGTTACACAGTTGCAATTGCTCCAGCCACTTTCTTCTGGTTTCTTCATGTTTTCTGCTAACTCTCCATCATCTGCTGTCCATTTGTCCTTTCTTCTCTCTTCTAGTTTTTTTTTTTTCCATTCTCTCTCTCTACATCCGCTTTAACATACTAATCTTTCTCCTTTTGCTCTTTCCTCATTCCTATTTCATCCACTCAAATTTTACCCCTCCATCCTCAATCCCCACTTACTCTCCCAATACCCGGCCAATTGTAGATTTTTTATCCCTCCCACACAAAATATTTTTCCCCTCTCCATTTTACTCTCCCAGCCCCATCCCATTCTAATCCTCCCCCAACATCAGCTCCCTTCTAGTTCCAGCCTCACCCAGCATCCATTCCCTTCTAGTCCCTGCATCAGCCCATTTCCAGTCCTAGCCCCCCATCAGCCCATTTCCAGTCCTAGCAACCCCCCAACCCAATACCAGTCCTAGCCCCCCCCCCATCAACCCACTTCCAGTCCTAAACCCCCATCACCCCATTTTCAGTTTAAGCCCCCCCTATAACCCATTACCAGTCCTAACCCCCATCACCCCATTTCCAGACAGCCCCCATCAGCCCACAGCCCATTAGCAGTCTTACCCCCCCAGCCCATTAGCAGTCCTACCCCCCCCGCCCGCCCGCCCGCCCATTAGCAGTCCTAACCCCCCCAGCCCATTAGCAGTCCTACCCCCCCTGCCCCCCCGCCCCCCCTGCCCATTAGCAGTCCTAACCCCCCCTCCCTCCCTGCCCATTAGCAGTCCTAACCCCCCCCCTCCCTCCCTCCCTCCCTGCCCGCCCGCCCATTAGCAGTCCTAACCCCCCCTCCCTCCCTGCCCATTAGCAGTCCTAACCCCCCCCTCCCTGCCCATTAGCAGTCCTAACCCCCCCTCCCTCCCTCCTCCCTGCCCATTAGCAGTCCTAACCCCCCCTTCCTCCCACCCTGCCCATTAGCAGTCCTAACCCCCCCTCCCTCCCTCCCTGCCCATTAGCAGTCCTAACCCCCCCTCCCCCCCCCCCGGCCCATTAGCAGTCCTAACCCCCCCCTCCCTCCCTCCCTGCCCATTAGCAGTCCTAACCCCCCCTCCCTGCCCATTAGCAGTCCTAACCCCCCCCTCCCTGCCCATTAGCAGTCCTAACCCCCCCTCCCTCCCTCCCTCCCTGCCCATTAGCAGTCCTAACCCCCCTCCCTGCCCATTAGCAGTCCTAACCCCCCCCTCCTCCTCCTCCCTGCCCATTAGCAGTCCTAACCCCCCCCCCTCCTCCTCCTCCCTGCCCATTAGCAGTCCTAACCCCCCTCCTCCTCCCTGCCCATTAGCAGTCCTAACCCCCCCCCTCCTCCCTGCCCATTAGCAGTCCTAACCCCCCCTGGCAAATTTTTTTAAAAAAAAGCAGGCTCTGGCTGCTGCCGCGGCAGATTGCAATGTCCCGCGGGGCCCCCTCCGCCCGCTAAGCCCCTCTGCAAGGGCTTTCAGATTCGCGAGGGAGAGCATCTCCCTCGCGTCTCTGTTAAGCCCGCAGGGGCTAATGGGAAATTTCCCATCAGTCCCTCGCGTCTAAAGGGGCTGATGGGAAATTTCCCATTAGCCCCTGCGGGCTTAACAGAGACGCGAGGGAGACGCTCTCCCTCGCGAATCTGAAAGCTCTTGCAGAGGGGCTTAGCGGGCGGAGGGGGCCCCGCGGGACGCTGCATTCTGCCCTTGCCGCGTCCGCGGCAGCAGTCAGAGCCAGCTTTTTCTTTTTTTGCGGACCTTCCCGCGTGCCAGCTGCAAGGCCTTCGCGTGCCACAGCTGGCACGCGTGCCATAGGTTCGCCATCGCTGCCCTAGCATGTCCTGCCGTGACACTGACCCAGTCGATGCCGGGGTAATTGAAATCACCCATTATTATTACTGTGCTGTAACTTTTGTTAGCTTCCTGGATTTCTTTGAGCATTTCATCATCCATTTGTTCATTCTGGCCAGACGGTCAATAGTACACCCCCACTGCCATCGCCTTCCCCTTTTTACATGGAATTTCAATCCATAGAGATTCTACAGCAAATTTTGTTTCCTGCAAAACTTTAATCCTTTGACTCGATGCCCTCTCTAACATAGAGCGCAACCCCTCCACCAATTTGATCAGCTCTATCATTACTATATAGTTTGTACCCAGGTATATCAGTGTCCCACTGCTTGTCCTCCTTCCACCATGTCTCTGATATTCCAATCATATCTAACCTCTCATTTAGTGCTATATATTCTAACACTCCCATTTTATTTTTTAGACTTCTAGCATTTGCATACAAGCATTTTAGAGACTGTATTTTATTCATATTAATTTGGCTATTGGTAGACATGGGTAATTTTGGGATCTTTAAGCTCTGTCTTGCTCCATGCTTGAAGGCATTTGGGCTACTTTACTCTTTTTTTGGAACCTCTCTGCTTTTGGTAGTATCCTTCAAGGATACATTCTTCCGAACCATCCGCTCTTGGGCAATTGTCGGCTTTCCCCTATTATCTAGTTTAAAAGCTGCTCTATCTCCTTTTTAAAGGTTAATGCCAGCAGCCTGGCTCCATCCTGGTTAAGGTGAAGCCCATCCCTTCGGAAGAGCCCCTCCTTTCCCCAGAATGTTCCCCAGTTCCTAACAAATCCAAACCCCTCATCTCTTCACCATTGTCTCATCCACGCATTGAGACTCCGGAGCTCTGCCTGCCTTTTGGGTCCTGCGCGTGCAACGGGAAGCATTTCGGGGAACGCTACCCTGGAAGTTCTGGATTTCAACTTCCTACCTAAAAGCCTAAATTTAGCCTCCAGAACCTCCCTACCACATTTTCCTATGTCATTGGTACCGACATGTACCAAGACAGTACCAAGACAGCAGACTCATCCCCAGCACTGTCTAAAACCTTGTCTAGGTGGCGCGTGAGGTCCACTACCTTCGTAACAGGCAGGCATGTTACCAGGTGATCCTCGTGTCCACTAGCCATCCAACTATCTACATGCCTAATGATCGAATCACCAACTATGACGGCTGTCCTAACCCTTCCCTCATGGGCTCATGGCCCTGGAGAAACTTCCTCTGTGCGAGAGGGTTTTACATCACCTGGAGGACAGGTCCTAGTTACAGGATCACTTCCTGCCACACCAGGGTGATGCTCTCCTGTCACGTGACCTCTCTCCTCCATGGCAACAGGGATGCTGCCAGACTGGAGGTGGGACTTCAGGACTATATCCCTGTAGGTCTCGTCTATGTACCTCTCTGTCTCTCTTATGTTTTCCAAGTTTGCTACTCTAGCCTCTAGAGAACGGACGTTCCCTGAGAGCAAAGAGCTCCTTGCGTCTAGTGCACACTTAAGATGTCTCACCAACTGGGAGAAAATCATACATGTGACACTCAATGTAAAAGGCTGGAAATAACACTTATTAAAAGAGGGCTGCTGCACAGTACCCTGTCCTGTGCTGCTGAAGTAAGCTATATTCTGATTTGATTTAAATTATAGCTCTTTGCTGCTGCTAGGCTCTAACTTATTATGAAATTTAAACTAAAAGCTCTCTGCTGGGTATGAAATTTAACCAGAAAGCTCTCTTCTGTGTGTTTAAATTTAAACTAAAAGTACTTTGCTGATGCTGGGCCCTGAGTGACTTAAATTTAAACTACTTGGGCGAAAGGCTTACCAGGGCTGCATGCTGGCCTGCTGCATCTAAGTCTACCAACTTTTTATTGAGATGTTCCTCTGGGATCTTACCAAGGAACTCGGAGGTTTTGCGTCTGGCCTCAATGGGGAACACCTAGTGCTTCCAGGCTCTCTCGAAGTCCGTCTGCGAGTGCTCCAAATTTATTTTTTTCGAGCCACCTACGATGGCTTTGAGTCCTCTGCACGAGTGGCGGCAGCCAGCATCAGCGCCCACAGGCAGATTTGGCTCTAGACCTCCAATCTGGACAATGGGTCCAAGAGAAGCTCCTCGATATCCCTTGCCTCGGGGAGCAACATTTTGGTAAGCCTATGGAGGACAGTGGCCAAAATTGAGACAGAGTATGTCACCCGTACTCAGCTCTCCAGAAGACCTCTATCCTTCCTAGGAAAAAGCCGCAAGGGAAGAAACCCTTCTTCCACAGGAAGAGACAACCCTACCCGGTCACACAGTCCCCGCAGTAGGGCAGTCAAGGTAAGGGAACTGGCCAGGGGCACCTCGCAAGCCCAAAGGACCAAAGACCCAGTTGCCGGCTCCAGCACAACCAGGCTATGGATTTTGGCAGCCCCAGCATAACCTCTCGTCCACTGGATGTTCAGCTGCTGACAAGGGGGGCAGACTGGTCAATTTCACCCACCAGCGTGAACTCCATCACCACAGACTCATGGATTCTCCAGGTAGTCAAGGAGGGCTGCCGCTACTGTTCCCTCTAAGCTGTGCGCGTGTGCGCGCGCACACACCTCGCTGAGAGAGCGCACATACTTTACAACAGAGTGCACAAAAATTACAGTTCTGATTCTGATAGAAAACAACACAGACATCTTAAAATTTAAAAGTTGTGTTTATAATTACTAGAAATTTTCCGCTTCATTTAGTAATCGTCTATTTTCATTTAATTTGATTAAAATCAATGTGGTGTACATACCGTATTCTGACGTGTAGTCAAATTTTAAGGTATATAACTCCGAGTGTCGTTATGTGGTGCACAAAAATTTAACCTTCCTTCAAAAGCTGCACAGCTGATATTTTGTGTGCACACAGCCTACAGAAAATTAGAGGGAACATTGGCTGCCTCCCCCCTACTTTCCTGGGGAGCCCCGGTGGTCTCCTCTGCACCAGGCCCTGCTGTTCAGGAGCTTGCGGGCCTCCTCAGTGATGGGGCGGTGGAGCCCGTGCCATCTTACTTACAAGGTAAAGGATACGTCCTCGTCCCAAAAAGAACAGGTCATCTCAGGCCCATCCTTGACCTGAGGAACCTGAACAAATTCCTGGTGTGGGAAGTTCAAGATGCTCTCCCTTGGAACACTACTGCCCTACCTCTAGCAGGGTGATTAGCCATGCTCCTTGGATCTAAGGGATACTTACACTCGCATCCTTATTCTTCCCAATCACAGGCAGTACTTAAGCTTCGTGGTCGTGAGTGACCAGGGTACCCTTTCGGTCTTACCTCCGCAGCACGGATCTTCACCAGGTGTCTTGCAGTGGTGGCGGCCTCCCTCTGTCTCCAAGGAGCCTTAGTCTAGCCTTACCTAGACCGGTTCATAAAGGGAGACATAGCCTCTGAGGCCCCCCCCCCCCAATCCAGCTTCTGCAGCTCCTGGGATTCATGGTAAACCACCCAAAATCCCACCTCATTCCAGTTCAATCCCTGGAGTTCATAGGCCCTTACCTGGAGAGAATCCAGGCGAGCCCCTTTATCCCCCCAGGACAGGGCAGACCGTCTCATGTTCCTGGTGTTCGATGTGCAGAGTCGCCGCACAGTTTCGGCTCAATTGATGCTTTGCCTCCTGGGCCACATGGCTTCCACTGTCCAAGTGGTGCCCAGCGCCAGTCTCCACGTGCAGGCGGCACAGTGGTGTCTCTGCACATAGTGGGCCCAGGCTATGAGCTGGCTCCAGGAGCTGATCTCAGTCTCACCACAGCTGGCAGAGTCCTTGATCTGGTGGCAGGATGCACAGGACCTGCTTCGGGGCATGCCCTTTAGACCCCCCCCCCCCCGAAAGTCCTAATGACGAATGCCTCCCTCTCAGGCTGGAGGACCCACTGCGAGGAGCTGCGCACCCAGGGGGCCTGGTTGCTCGAGGAGAGTCGTCAGCAGATCAATTACTGGAATTTCGAGCCGTCTTCTAGCACCTAGGGCATTTCGGCACCGGCTGCAGCACCAAGTGGTGCTCGTGTAGATGGATAATTAAGTCACTGTGTTCTATCTGAACAAACAAGGTGGCACCAGCTCCTACAGCTTCTGCCAGGAGGTGGTGGCCCTTTGCTCGTATGTGGTGAGCCAGGACAATCCTCCTCAGGGCAGTCTACCTACCGGGCCAGAACAATGCCTTGGCGGACCGGCTAAGCAGAGTTCTACAGCCACATGAGTGGCGCCTGAGCCCTGAGACAGCGCAACGGCTGTTCCAGCTCTGGGGTACCCCAGACCTTGACCTCTTTGTCAGCCTATCCAATGCTCAGCTTACCTGGTTCTGCAGTCCCCATCTGCACTTGGCCGGGGTGGCCCCAGATGCCTTTCTCCTCTCATGGATGACTGGTCTTCTATATGCTTTCCCCACTGAGCTGCTGGTAACTCAGACCCTTCTCAAGGTCCAGCAGAACAGGGCCTCGTTGATCATTATGGCCCCAGCACCATGGTTCCCCCTGCTACTCCATCTCTCGAGGGAACTCCGTTCCTCCTGGATGTTCACCGGAGCTTCAACGCAAGAAGGGGGGTTGCTCCTCCACCCCAGGCTGGAGTCCCTGTCCCTGGCAGCCTGGCTGCTGAATAGGCTGTCTTAGCACCCCTTCACCTTTCCAGCTGGCTTCTCATAAAGACTCTACAAGACGGACTTATGCCTTCAGGTGGCACTAGTTTTCAGTGTGGTGCTCAGAGCACCGTGTGAACCTGTTCTCCTGCCTGATGCACTCTGTCCTGCAATACTTGCTCCATCTCTCGCAGTCTGGGCTAAAGTCTAATTCTGTCAGGGTTCACGTGAGCATGATCTTGGTGAACCACCACCCTGTCGAGGGCAAACCCCTCTTGGGGCAGCCCCTCATCTCCTATTTCATGTGAGGCTTGCTCCTTTCCAAGCCCCCCCTATCCGTCTTCCCTCGGTGGAATGGGATCTCGCCGTGATCCTCACACAGCTGACCAAGCCACTGTCTGATCCTCTGACTACCTGCTCCTTGTGGCACTTATCCTGGAAGGTCTCCTTCCTGGTGGCACTCACATCCACCCGCAGGGTCAGTGAGCTACAGGCCCTGGTGGCTGAAGTTCTGTACACCCAGTTTTACAGGAACAGGGTGGTTCTCTGCACCCACCCCAAGTTCCTTCTGAAAGTGGTCTCTGACTTCTATCTTAACCAGGAGGTGGTGTTGGCCACCTTCTTCCCAAGGCCCCACGCAAACCCGGCATCAGCAGTTCTCCATACCTTGGACCCAGGGCCACTGCAAATCTAGCCAGTTTTTCGTCTGTTACGATTCCAGCCGTCTGGGACAGGCAGTCACCAAGCAGATCTTGTCTATCTGGGTGGCGGACTGCATCGCCTTCGCCCAGGCTGGGCTGCTACTGGAACGCAGAGTCACAGCGCACAGTGTTTGATGGTGACCTCTGTCACGAGCCTCCGCTAGGTTCCACTGGCAGACATCTGCCAGGCTGCCATCTGGTCCTCCTCTCTCTCCTTCGCGGCACATTATTTCCTGGAGAAGGAGTGCTGTCGGGACAGTGCCTTCGGCCAGGCTGTACTCCATAATCTGTTTGGGGTTTAAGCAACTCCTGCCCTCCAACCTTTCTTGTTCGGGGTACCGGGGACTGGCTCTCCCTGGACTTGGAGACTTTGGGTCTGTCTTCGGATTCACTGTGGCTGCACACAGCTCCACTGTGGCTGCTCCTACATGTCTTCGGTAGCCTGTAGCTAGGGAGTCTCGTATGTGAGGACTGACTTCCTGCTTGTTCCTGAAGAAAGCGTAGTTACTCTCCTCTAGCAGGTGTTCTTCAGGGACAGCAGGAATCAATCCTCACAACCCGTCCTCATCCCCTTGCAGTTGTTGTTCATTTTGGCTATCTTCTTGGTTGGGCTCTAGCTATGGCACTTAACTGAGCAAGATGGCACCCTTGGGTGGGAAGGGGACCACACATGTGGTAGCATTCCCAAAGGCTTTGTTTGAAAGCTGGGGAAATGCTCTGCATGGGCTCCATCGGTGCCGATGTCATCCATATGTGAGGACTGATTCCTGTTGTCTCTGGAGAACATCTGTTATAAGTGAGTAACTACACTGTCATTCCACTTCACCAATTTGGACTATATTGTTAGGTCCATTACCTAACATCCAGATGAACCTCCATTTTCATTCCAGGTTGTACTATAATGCGACAAGACAGGACAAAAACCAAGGGGATGAATACTTTCGCAAGGCTCTGTATTTAAACATTCCTAACATCTCTCACCTCTCCGGCCTTTCTTCCAAAGTATACATAATCAGATATTTAAGTGTTCCTATAGGCTGTAAGACGGTGCTTTCCAAACTTATCCCATACAACCCCATTTTAGCAACTGAAAATTCACGTGACACCAGATGAGGAAATCAAAATAGAAGGTCTCCAGTCTCCTTCCCCTCCGCCCACTCATCTAAAGCAGCGGCAGTCTGCACAGGGTCCTTTGTGTCAGTATACAGTGCGTGCTTACAGATCCCGGTACTCAGCATGGATTTCCAGTCTTACAGGAAGTTTACCCAGATGGGGGCACAGGCCTATGAATGCTCACTGGCTCACAAACCACATGCTGAATGGTGAGGGCAACTACTTGGCATAGGTCACAATGAAAGTCCACAGACAAAGGAGAATGTCTGTTTCTGTGACTAACTCACGGTACTGCACTGGTTTATAGCGAAGATGACAATAGTTTTTAGGGGTATCTGTTTTGTTTCAGAACCCTAGTGATTGATTTGGAGCCTGTGGTGCCTGTTCAAGAAGGTATGTGTTAAATTGTTTTGCGTTATGGATCACGGCATTAGTGCTGTATTGAAGGACTACTATTGGCTAATGAGTTAAGCCATATTGATGATTTGGAAAAAAAATACTTTTTTAAAATTTGAATTTTTCTAGTACAATTATTGTAAAGGGAGTTTTTTTAGACCAGTGATGTAAGAACTGTATATTCCCCTATGGTGAAAATTTCACCGCATAGTGGAGTTATGAAGTAATCCTGAGGTCTTTTTCTCCCTTTGCATTTTGTATAGTAGAAAGCTAATTTGTTCCTTATCGAAACTCCAGTCCCTTTACTTCTAAAGGGACTGGACTGGAGTTCCTTCAGGAACACTAATTAGCAGGTAAGGACTAATTACTTCTTTGTTGGGAGTGTGTTGAGAGAGTTTATTGTAACTTTTTTGATGAGTATTTGGGTTATTCTAAGGAACATTTTTGGTTAGTATGCTATGTTTGTGACCCCTATTTGGGGTCCAGACCCTAAGTTTGGGAACCACTGCTTGAAGATGACTACCGACCATTTTAGTGGCTATCCTCTGCACCAACTCCATCCTGTTTCTTTTTGAAGGTCTGGTCATTTATGAATGTTGAAAACGGCCTTTTCTCCTTGTTTTGAGGATCATGGAGGCTTGGTTTTGTTTGTAGACCTCTTGGTTTAAGGAATTGGAGGATAAGTATACAGGAGAGGCCGGTTCAAGATTTGGTCACAATCAATGTTCCCTCTAATTTTCTGTTGGCTGTGTGTGCATAAAATATCAGCTGTGCAGCTTTTGAAGGAATGTTAAATTTTTGTGCGCCACATGACGACACTCGGAGTTATATACTTTAAAATTTGACTACACATCAGAATACAGTATGTACACCACATTGATTTTAATCAAATTAAATGAAAATAGACAATTACTAAATCGGAAAATTTCTAGTAATTACAATCACAACTTTTAAATTTCAAGACGTCTGTGTTTTCTATCAGAATCAGAACTGTAATTTTTGTGTGCTCTGTTGTAAAGTATGTGCGCTCGCTCGGCAAGGTGTGTGCGCGCGCACAGCTTAGAGGGAACAGTGGTCACAATGTCTGCTGCTAGCTGGGATGCCGGTGAGTGGGGTGGGGGGAGAGGAGTAGGATGAGCAGGGAATGATAAAGTGGAAGTCTTGCATTTTCACTGCTGGTGAAAAGATTGATTTGAGGCTTTACTCACTTCTGAAAGGAGGAATTCAGGAGGAATGCATCTACAGATCACTCATGAGATAGATAGGACTTTGCTGAGTTTGGCGGCCAACTGTTGGATCCAAATACAAGTTATCTGCATCCTAGGACTCAAACTGGCTATTGTGAAGTCCCGAATCCTGTTTGCTCCTCAAAAAAGGCGAAGAGAACATATGCCCTCATGCTTGTTTTGCATAAAATACTGCTGCCTGGTTAACTATTATATCCTTAATCTATCACTTTCCACTGCAACTGTTAAAAATATAAAAAATGCCATACTAGGTCAGACCAAGGTCCAAGTCAAGTATCCTGTTTCCAGTAGTGACCAATCCAGGTCATAAGAACCTGTCGGGTTCCCAAAAAGACACCCAAGTTCCACAGTGCTTGTCCTGGGGTAAGCAGTGGATTTCCTCTGTCCTCTTTAATAATGGCTTATGGATCGTTCCTCTGGAAACTTGTCTAAACCTTTCTTAAACACAACTACACTAACTGCTTTTACTGCATCCTCTGGTAACGAATTCCAGAGTTTGATTACACGTTGATTGAAGAAATATTTTCTCTTAGTCTTCATTGCATGCCCCCTAGTCTTTCTACTTTTTGATGGCATAAAGAATCGATCTACGTTTACCTGTTCCACTCCATTCATTAATTTATAGACCTCTCTCGTCTCTCCTCAGCTGTCTCTTTTCAAAATTGAAGATCCCTAACCTTTTAAGCCTTTACTCGTAGGGTATCCTTCCATCCTCTTTACCATTTTGGTGGCTCTTCTCTGTACTGTTTTCTAATTCTGCTAGATCCTTTTTAAGATATGGCAACTAAAATTACACACAGTATTCAAGGTGTGGTCGCACCATGGAGCGATACAGAGGCATTATAATATCCTTGGTTTTATTCTCCATTCCATTCCTTATGATTCCTGGAATTCTTTTTTCCTTTCTTGGCTGCTGCTGCATAGTGGGTGGAGGGTTTCAATGTATTATCCACAATGACACTTGAATCCTTTTCCTGGTACAAAATAGCTTCCCCTCTTGTCTTTTCATGAACCAGCTCCTCCAAGAAGCAATCATTTATTTCATCTAGAAACTTTATATCTCCAGGAACAAGCAGGAATGAGTCTTCACATATGGGTACGTCGGTACCGACGGAGACTGCACGGGAATGCTCCCCAGCATCCAATCAGAAAGCTTTTGGGAGCATCCCTCGTGCCTGCGCGGTGACTTCCCGCCTTTCCCACTGTCTCTCTTCAGTTTTTGTTTTTCCGCGGAGCCAACAGGACGTCATGTCACCGCAGAAACTTTTTTCTTTAAAAATCCTTATTTTCTTGTGGTCGCGGCTGTTTTTCCCGCCGATACCGGTACCGCCGGTGCTTTATTATTTTCTTTTTCAAATTTAGAGAAATATTTCTCAGTTTTTTGTTTAACTTTTTTAGGCCTACCAGGCCTTTTCCAACATGGAGCCGCCTTCTCCTAAGAAGTGCCTTCACTGTGGAAAATTACTTTTCTTTTTAGACTCCAATGCTTGGTGTCTAACCTGTTTGGGTCCTGACCCTTTTTCCCCTGATGCCTCAGGCTATTTTATTGGGAGAAGACCTTCCCTTTTTCGAGTTTCCCTCGATGCCGTTTGTCCTCCTGAGGTGAGGACGCCGGTTTATTCTTCTCTCCAGGATCAGGTAACCCACAAACAGTCTGTTAAGACTAGCCAATTCTTGAAGGGTAAGTCTCATGCCCAGCATGATGACGGCTCCGGCCTTACCCTCAAGACCTCATTGGCAATGAAACCTCGGCGGGAGTCTTCGGGCTCCAAAGCATTTACGGGGTTTCAGGTTGTTCCTGGGGCTCACCCCTCACAGAACATACCTGAGCCGTGCCAGGGGGTGGCATCCGCTTCGAGCGGTACCGATAACCCGGCATCGGTGTCGAGTGCTGCACTCTTCACCAGGGATCGTCATCGAGCATCCTCGCTACCTTCGGGTCCGAGCGATACGACTCAAATTGACTTTCCTGCATGTGAGCCGTGCTTGGAGGTAGTATCCGCTTCGAGCGGTACCGATACCCCGGCATCGGCATCGAGTGTTCCACTCTTCACCTGGGATCGTCATCTGGTATCCTCGGTACCTTCGGGGCCGATCGATACGACCCAGATTGACTGTCCTGTACCTTCGCCATGCTCGGGGTTGGTATTGGCTTCGAGCGGTACCGATACCCCGACATCGGCGCCGGTGTCGAGTTTTTCTCTCTTCACCGGGCATCGTCTTCGGACGTCCTCGGTACCTTCAGTACCGATCGATGCGACTCCAATTAACCTTCCTGTATCGGCATCGCCGATACCACAAACAACGTCGGTACTTTCTAGACATGTATCGATGGACTCGCTCGCTTCGATGCCGAGTCTGGAATCGATATCCAGTCTAGATGATTTCATACCGACGCGCTTCGGAACCGATCCATATCGTTTCCGGCTTCACAGTACCGAGGATATTCATCAAGGCTCTTGGCTTACCTCGGTACCGCTTCAGCAGCCCCCGAATACTGCTTTGACATTATTGTCCCCGATACCGGTGTCGGGGTCGATTCCTGCAGTTCCATCGGTGCCATCGATCCTTTCTATGCCTAGTTTGGAATAGATACCAGGCACTCACGATGCAGTACTAACTGCTTCAAATCAGAACTCTCAGGATCACTGTCCATAGAGCAGGATTATTTTTCTGCACCAGTCTATCATCTCTTCTGGTGCTCAAGCTGCTCCTTCAACCTCAGCTTGCCCAGGGTTAGTTCCTATTGGAAATCCTTTTCAGAACTTTCTCCTTGACATGGTAACTTTTCTTGCCATTCCTATTCCTGGTTTTTCTCTTGACCGAGATCCTGTAGAAAAGGAAAATATAATGCTTCCTTTACATCATTCTTTACAGGATCTTCTTCTGAGGATATGGGAATCACCTATGAGGGTTCCCTTGCCTTCTACAGCCATGGACATTCTGTATCAGGTACCTCCCTCTCCAGGGTTTCAGAAAAAACAACTTCCACATCATTCCATGGTAGTGGAATCAGCATTGAGAAAGGTAAGAAGTAAGAAGAAGCATTCTTCTTATCCGCCAGGTCGTGCATCTAAAGTACTTGATGCCTTTGGACGTCAAACCTTCCAAACTTCTATGCTGGCTTCAAGAATTATTTCATATATTTTCTATATGAGTCTGACACTTCAGGAGGTCACAGAGAAATTATCTCTTGTCTCCTTTTCTGTCAGAACCTAAGGCCTCTGACTATTCCTTGTTTCTTAACCATAGCAGGAATATCTCTTGGTTCCTTTCTCGTGCTTCTCTAGACTCTTTTGAGTCTGTCAGCAGATCCTCTGCTATTGCCATTGGAGCACGTCGTACAGCCTGGCTACAAGCTTCAGACTTGAGCAGATGGGCACAACATACACTGGGTAATTCTCCTTGTACTGGAGAAAATCTCTTCAATAAAGAGGCTTTACGTCACGTTGCTCATTGCTCCACTGACTTTCCTAGTTCTGGAAACCGTCCTAAGCCTTCTTTTTCCCCAGGACGTATGAAATGTCCTACCAAACCTTCTTTCTCTAAGAAAAGAAAGTTTCACCCTTCTTCTGCCCATCCTCTTGATGTACCCAAGCAAGGGACATCTCATCCTAGTCTGAAGTCTCCAGACTCTAACCAGGCTAATCATAGCCAGCAACCATAGGTTCCTGTATGTTGCAATTCTACAGTTAACTTCTTACCAGAAGTTATTCTTCAAACTCTACACTAGTTTTTCTTTTCAGTATGCTAAGCTGTTAGGATATTTTTGTCCATGGGTTACAGAATTCTCCCTTTCTTTTTATCATAAAGGGAGATTACAATTATCCTATGATAGTTTCTGTCCCCACATGGACATTTTTTCCTTCAGCTGACTTACCATATGGTACGTCACCTACCAACCTTCACTCTTCCAGGATTTCCCCTGCTCGAGTTGGTACCATACTGAAACACTTCTCTTCTTTCCAGTGTAGATTTTCTACTATCCTTCAATGCATGCTCTGAGCAACTCATCAGACAGGGACGGAAATATCCCCGCTCCCTCTGTCTGTTTTTCTCCCTGTTTTTATACAGGGAGATCCCCTTTTTTCTTTGTTCAGTTGCTGCACATACAGAAGTTCCAGGGCTTACTTTAAAGTTTCTTGCAAGCTACTTTCATTATCTTGCATAATACTACTCATTGCAGGTTATCTTCTTCTAGCCATATCCTTGCCTAGGATGTGGCAGCACTTCTGACTGCTGTCAGTTATCCCATAATTTTCCTGCACAATGCTCTCTGCAATCTTCAGAGAAGCTTTCTACTATGGGCCCTTGCTATAGAGCATTGGACTTGTCTCTGAGGGTTTTCCATATAATAGAAAAGCTTATATAGTCATTCCATGGCTATGTAAGTTCTTTCTACCCTCTTGTCTCCTGTTGTGATACAGAAGACAAGCTTTTTCTGCGTGAATGTCCATGGAGTTCCCAATCTGGCAGGAATTTACCCATTTTTTCCTTGCAGCTTGGTATTTTTTCTACTCCACTTGGACAACGCATACTCTTTTACTATACATGATACCTCTGAGTCCCTTAACTGGGTCATCCAGGTATCTTAGTCCATGCGTTTCCTTGTCCTTTGGATATGCCAGAGTCCTCCAGTACTCCTGACATGCTCTTACCAGACTGCTATTATCCTCTGTTTTTCACGCAACCATACTGGTTATCTACTAAAATGCATTCCTGCACCACGGAAATAGATTCTCTATATATCTTCAGGTGGTTTTCTACCCCCTTATTAGATGAATCTTTTCCCTTCCCATTCCCCATGTGAATGCTTTGGTGGGGCTCCGTTGCAGGCATGTATCCTCAGACTTATAACCATATATATTTTTATAATCTGTGTGGGCATAAGCCATGCCCATCTATATCTCTATATATATCTATCTATCTATCGAGAGAGATCTCTTTACTTCTATATATATAAATATATCTCACATATTGGACATATCCACACATCTATCTATCTATCTATCGATGTCCATAGGACGCTAAGTATTACCTTCTACCTCCCTAACTGTCTGTGCTATAAAGCTTTTACCCTCTTAAGTGTCCAGACAGTCAACCTGCCCTTTTTCATATGGCTCAGTAAGTGGGAGCGGTTATACACACAATTGCTGCTGTGACGTTAACAGCTTCTATTTTTGTTATATATCTCCCTATCTATGAAGTATCAAACTTCTATGTCTTCCTAGCTCTTACCAGCTAGGAAGGACAGTGTACATCTTCTGTTTTCCTTGGGAATAGGGTTTTTTTCCATACCCTCTCTTCCTTTCCGGACTGGGCTAATTCTCCAGATCGGTCAGTCTTCTTCTTTTAGTCCTCAATGATAATAACTCTGTACCTAAAAGAGTTCTCAGCTTTTTCCCATAAAGCTTTCCATTGAAGACCTGCCGTTCTTCTCCTGCCCCAGTTGACACCTGGGTCACCTGCCCATTCCAGATTTGGAACTTCATCCTCACTGCTGTGAAGTTACCTTGAAGATTCCGCTACTGCATCTACAGTACACTCCATCACAGTTCTACTTCCTACAATCCAGTAGGTAAGTCCTATGTTGTACTGGTTCATTAAATATTTTAATGATACTTGACATACATTCTAAAGACTCATCTCTCCTGTAGCCTTTAGATTTGCTGTTCCTTGCAGCTCTTCTCTATTCAACTCCTACCCCTCATCCCTCAGGGGATGCAGGGGATCCAGGTTTGGAAAATGCCGTCCTGTTCAGGGATACACATTTTAGGGATTCTCCCCTGGCACCCACAGCTAGGGAGTCCCCATATGTGAAGACTTGTTCCTGGAGATAGCACAGTTACTTACCTGTAACAGGTGATCTCTGGGAACAGCAGGACTTAGTCTTCACAACCCACCCACCTCCCCTAGGAGTTGTATCTATCTATTTCCTTTCCTCTGTCTCTCCTTTCTGTCTCAGCTATGAAACTCAACTGAAGAGAGGCAGTGGGAAAGGCGGGAAGTCACCGCGCAGGCGCGAGGGATGCTCCCAAAAGCTTTCTGATTGGATGCTGGGGAGCATTCCCGTGCAGGCTCCGTCGGTACCGACGTACCCATATGTGAAGACTAATTCCTGCTGTTCCCAGAGATCACCTGTTACAGGTAAGTAACTGTGCTTTCCCTAGCATGTCCTGCTGTGACATTGACCCAGTCGATACCAGGGTAATTGAACTAGCCCATTATTACTGTTTTTGTAACTTGCTTCCCTGATTTCTTTTAGCATTTCATCATTCAACTGTTCATTCTGGACATGTGGACAGTAGTACACCCCCACTGCCATTGCCGTCCCCTTTTTTACATTAAATTTCTATCCATAGAGATTCTACAGTGTGGAGTTCCTACGGCCTTCAAAACATGCTTTGGTTATACCTCTCCTCTTCTTAAAAATATACAGGCAGTTGCATACAATTTTTCTTTTTCTTCTGGCTGTTTTCTTGACTTGAACAGTTCCACATAACTTCCATTTCTTAAGTTTCTAACCACTGACATTGATTGCTAATGGAAAGTGTTTAGGGATGTTTAGTTTTTTTAATAGCCTTCCCCTGCTTTGTAAGAGTGAACTTATTTGCTTAAAGGAGCCCAAAGTTAAGTAGATGGAACAAGAATGAGAGGTTAGAAGGATTAGAGTATTTGTTCAGCTGTAGGATTGTCTTCACCTGACTAAATGAAAGCCTAATGAGTTAACAATTTTTTTGGCCTTATTAACAACTAAAAATTAAAAAAAAAACAAAAAAAAAACAGTAGTAAGTAATTGATAAGGTGCTAAAGGTTTTTTTGTACCTGCTATATTCACTTGCATCTATTTTCTTTCTATTAAAATAAGCAAATATGCATGAAATAACATTTGCAGGAAGATGTTTAAATCTCTACCATTTGGAGGCCATCAGCTTCTATTCACTTAGGGATTCATTGAAACATACAATTTGACTAGTAGTGTCTAATCTTTTTTCACACTATTTTACATGCATTGACAAAGCTCCTGCAAAGCTGTAACAGCTTGATGTTGTAGGTCTGGAGACTCAAGATGGCACAGCTTATTTGGACTAATAAAATGACACAACTTGATTGCATTCCTTACAAGATCAGGCATCTGTTATGGCTACGGTTGTGTGTGTTAGTGAGAAAAATGTAACCTATTCCCCTCACTCCCCCCATCTGTGGAAGATTCAGGTAGCATTTATTTAGATATTTTTCTGTATTTATTACCCATGTTGTCTAGAGTCTTAAGCAGGGTACAGAAGTACACACATGATTAATAAATGACTTTGTGTTTTATTTCTAAACTAAAATATAACGTTCTTAAGACGTGTTCTTATAGGCCTCAAAATGATGCAAGGCACAAAAGAGCCTGTTAACTTGCCCCCAGAGAGGCATATGAAGATACGCTTCCGCCAGTGAATAAAAAACTGGGACTAGCTCTTTCGAGGACAGGCACTGTGATGCAGCATAATTGTTCTTGCCTGATGAGATTAGCTCAGCAGTCCATTGGAGCTTTCTAATCCATCTTTTTCCAAGGTTATGGGCATAAGGCACATAGCTGAATTCCATATGCAGATCTTACTAAAGAAGCCTTAAAGCAATAAGGCCTCATGTATCTTCAGGAGGCGGCTCTGATCATTTCACACTAAGCTACATGCTCTTTATTGCTCGATTTCTAGGAGTTTGTCCCATTGTACCAAGACTTTGAGAATTTCTATACACGGAACCTCTACATGCGGATCCGGGACAGCTGGAACCGACCTATCTGCAGTGTTCCGGGAGCCAAGGTAGATGTCATGGAGCGATATACTGATGACTACAACTGGACCTTCAAGTAAGTGTCAACCGCCAAGCAGTGGTTTCCAGCTAGGGTTATACAAAGAGTGATGAGATTAAACAGGTACCAAGTGACTGATTCAGTTGCCCTTGAGACGGAGCCTTTTCTGTAAGGGAACCACAGAAGCAAAGCACTGTGCTTTGAAGAGCAATTGAAGCTCATGCCAGCATTTTTAAACAATGGAAGAAAACAATTTAGAAAACTTAATTGCTGGGAAATGTTTTTCCTTTCTCTTTTACCCTTTTCTTTTATAGGGGGAGAAAAATAGAATCTTCAGGTTATGTGGAGTTCCCCTCCCCCATTCCTTTTTTTTTTGTTTGTTTCTGGAGTGTAGAGGGTTGTGTTAGTTTTCCTTTTAGTATTACCTTTTGACTTCTTGCTTTCTCCTTCCTGCTGATAGTACCCTTCCTTTCCTTGCAGAAACTCTCCGAGCTTCTTCCATGCTCTTCAGCCGCTTTCATCTGCCTTCTCCTTCCCTCCTGCTACTTGGCATGCCCCATCTCTCCCTTCAGTCTTCCCTCTGCTACATGACCCAGTTGCATGGGGAAGCAACTGGTCTGCAGTCTCTCTCCCCATGTACTGGCAGCTGCAGTGGCACGAATCTCTCTGGTTTAGTACAAAGTGCTGGTTTTTAGATGCTTGGGTGATCTGGTATCTAGGATCTTTCCAGCTCTGTGTTTTAAATATTTTGGCTGACACTTGGTGAAATGATTGTGTAGTAAGCATTTTTATTATACAATCAGTGCTGTTAAATCTTAGCACATTTAAACCATCCACTTTTTGATATTTAAAAAAAACAAAACACCTTTCTGTATAGGTATTAAAGAACAAAGTGCCTGTCATTAAGCCCTCTATTTAAATTTTTTTCCCAGTGGAGTTTTTCATTTATTTATTTGCAGCAGATTTGGTTTGCAAACGCAAACATAAACGGGTTAAGTACTGGCCAGCAACCAGCGATCTTTCTGGAGCGGCAAGTCCTGTCTGTGCACAGGTGCTGTGGGACTGGAATGTGCAGTTGCCAGATCATGTGCTGAGTAGCTGCTGCTCTTCCCCAGCTCATGATTTCCATACAGACACACGTGGCATAACTGGCATCTCTTGCTTATCCAGAAAGATGGAGGCGGCAGCACGAGAAACCCGCAGCAGGAGACATGGCCATACAACCTGTGGCATTTTGTTCCAATCTACGCTCCTGCTGAGGCTTGTAACAGCATGAAGCACTTACGATTTCAGTTTGCACCAGAAGTGCAGTCATAAGTGCTGCTAGAACCCTAGGAAGGAATGCAATGGATTGCACCGCTGTATTGTCTGCTGCTTAGGAGAGGCAGTGGGGAAGGGGAGATGACAGGTGCTGTATTTGTGGGGTTAGGGGGAAGGGAGAGAGGAGATACACCGTTTTAGGGAAAGGGGGAAGGTGCTGGGCTGCAAGGTGGTGGGGGAGAGGCCATGAGGGTTTGTCAAGGAGATGAGAGAGGAGGATGACTCCCGAAGATAGATAGAAATGCAGTAATGGGAAGTGGTTGAAAGATAGAAGGGATTTGAGAGATCAGGGAAGGAGTGAGGCAGGGCTAATGGCAGAACTATGTGAGATCGGCTGAGCAAGAGGTGAAAAGAGATGGAAAGTTGATAGCAGTGAAGTTTGTGGACATATAGAAAACAGAAATGGAGCAAAGGGCTTAAAGAGAAGGATCAATATGTCCGAAGCAGATGTTGGGGGGAGAAGGGGAAAGTGGAATTCAGAAAAGACACGAGGAGAAACACAGCAGCTACAGGAAAGAGTTAAATCAGACAAGGAAAGCAAAAGATGGATCAACATGACTGGCAAAATAAAATGCCCAGACAGCAAAAGAAGAAAATATTTTATTTGAGTTTATTAACTGGCATACATTTACTTTGGGCAATATGGATCACAGATATGTTTATATTTTATTCAAGAGGAGTGCATTTGTGTTAACTCTTCAATGTTCTTGAGGTTCCCAGTTCAGTTTTTGTTGTCTTATTTCTCTTTCTAATTTTTGGTCTCTTATTCTCTATTTGGTGAGAGTCTGCACGTTGTGTGTGACAAAGGTGTGATGAAATTAGCATGTAGTTTGTTTAGAAATCCTGTACTAGCCCCACTTTGTTTTACCAGTAGTAGGTGTTTTGGTGGTGTTGGGGCCCAGTTTAATGTTGTAGTGCTGCCTCTTCATAGGTAGGGCTCGTGCCTTTTGAATCAGGATTTAGTGCTGCTATGGTATGGCAGGTTTGCTGCATGTGTATCCACTGGGATTTTTTGTTTTAGGCTTTGCATTTGTGTTTGTGGTAGTGGAGAGATTTATGTTACTTTTAGTCAGATGACATGAGAATTGTAATATTTTTTTTATGGTGACTTCCATGGAATAATGTTCCAGTTCTGATCTGTACCTCCTTTGGAGGAGGGGGGAGTAGAGGTTTTGTGGATGCAGAGTAAGTTTACATTTAACTCATAGTAACATACAGTAACATAGTATATGACAGCAGATAAAGACCAGTATGGTCCATCTAGTCTGCCCAGCAAGGTGGCAAGAGTTGAGTGCACCTGCTGCTCTGTGCAGGTAACCCCTCCCCATGCCTTTGTTTAGGGGTCTACCCACCGCTCTGTGTAGGTCATCCTTATTTGTTCAGGTATAAGAGAGAGAGTTCTGCTTATTTTGATTTTATCTTGTTGCTATAAAGGGATCCTCTGTGTCTGTCCTATGCCATTTTGAATTCCGCCACTGTTTGCCCCAGTGACAGAATTCAATATGGCATGGGACATAAGAGCTGCTACCCTTTATTGGACCAAATCTTTTTGTGCGGGTCACACATGTAATGTGTCATATGTGAACATCCATCCAATGTGTCCTGATGAGGAAAGGTTGAGATCCACTGCTCTAGAGAGAATTGTAGGATTCCCCACAATGTATACTCCACATACCCTGGCGTAGGAGTGAGGTTCTTGACTTCCATGGTAGAAGCAGAACTAACCTAAAACCTTCCCATAAAGCTTTAACACAATTACCAAAAGTATTCTAATCAACACACACCTATAAAAAAAAAACCTCCACCAGTCTAATTTCCAAAGGGAGAAAATGACCTCAGGTTTTACTTCTCAGTCCCACCATGTGGCAAAATTCATCACCATAGGGGATCTCAAAGGTGTAACATCACAGATCCAACAACTCACCTTTAATATTTATAGATAACTTTTGTTTATTAATTAAAGTACTTCCTTATCGTTCCTCCAGTTCAGTCTTCTACCTCTGGGTTGTCATCCTCCTCCTGCAGCTTGGAGACTGGCATGTCAAATTCTGACATCACTGGATATATCCTGCTGGATCCGCCCACCAGCCCCAGTGTGACCAGTCTCCATGCAGCAGGAGGATGTCGTGAGCCCAGTCTGAGGCTCACTAGAGGAACAGATGAGGCATATGTAGGATAGTGTAGTTTAGGGGGGTGTTTTGGCTAAAAAAATGGAAATTGGAGTGCTGTTCGTTTGTGTGTGTTTTATTTTTAACAAAAGCTAAAACAGAGGAAAAGGAATTTATGAGAACCTTTTTTGCCTGTTCCCTGCCTGTGTTTGATACCTTTAAGGCTTCCTTGGTTCCTTCACCAGTAGATTTCTCCTCCCCGAATCTCCGGGGGAGAGCCTCACCGGCTGTCAGCTCCGTCTTTTACACCCGCAGAGCAGGCAAGTATTGCGGCTGCAGGGTTCTGGTTGGAAAGGAGCGAAATGGCGGATATTTTCGCCGGCGGCACTTTTGGAGTTTGCAGGAAGTGCCGCGCGGCGTGGGAACAGACTTGCAGGCTCGGCAGACCTGACCGGTCGGCATTTCACCGGTTACAGGCTGCTGAGACGGCGGATACGGGGCCCAGAAGCGAGGCGTTCTGCCCGCGACGGTTTTGGCACTCTTTTGTTGTTGTTTGCTCTGGCGGCGGCCATTTTGAGGGGAGCCGCGTGGCTGCAGGGCAGGAGGAGAACGTATCAGGAGTTAGTAAGGCTTTTCTTTTGAGGTTCACATACCGGTTAGAGCGGTTTCGTCATTTTCGGCAGACTTCTGTGCTCTGTTTAAATTTTCTTTGGTGTAGTTAGCTTTCGTTTCTCGGACGGGTGCAAGCTCCTCTGGAGGGGAGGGGGAGAGGCTGTTGCCTCGCTGTTAGAGAGGCCAGGTTTTCAAGGGTCTCTGTGGAGGGGTAGTGTAAGACTTTAAGGTTTTGTTTTCTTCTTTTGTTTTTACCTCCACGTTTAAAAAAACAAAACAAACAAAGAAAAAGGGAAATAAAAGGAGAAGGCTAAGGGTACTCATTTACCTTCCCATTCAGCCCTATGGCAGCGCGACCACAGTGTCTGGTTTGCGGCTCCCGGAGAGGCTCTGTGGCGGAGTCCGGGGTCTGCCGCAGCTGTGCTCTACTCTCCTCTGCGGTGGAGTCGCAGATGGAGGTCAAAGAGGTCCCTGAGGTGCTGGGGGTGGCGACAGGCACAGGGGCGGAAGCAGAGCAGACTGCAAGGCATGGCTCCGCATTGGAAGAAACACCAGGGTCGACTGATCTCGGGGATTTCTGTCCTGATTTCGTTTTGCTGATGCATCAAGCCTTTTGCTTGCGGCGTCTGGGCAAGATGCCGGGGGCATTGCCGCTTTCTGTCCCTTCTCAGCAGACGGAATTAGCTGAGGGAGGGGTCGGTGGCCCATTGGCTCCTAAAAGAGTGAGAGTGCGAAGTCTAGCTCCCGAGGACAGCGATTGGCCAGACGGCGACGATCCCGACTGGGAGCAGGAGGAAGGGTTGGAGGATCTGGAAGAAGGTGAGATCCAAGAACCCGAGGATCAAGCTAAGATTATAAGGGTCTTCCGTAGAGAGGAGCTAGCGGCACTGATCACGGAATCTATGCAGATGTTGAATCTCTCTACCCCAGCCGCTAGTGAAGCAGAAGTTGAGGATCCGGTGATTCAGGCGGTACGACAAACGCAGGTGGTGTTTCCGGTACATCGAGTAGTTGACGGGATGATCCAGGAGGAGTGGGATCGTCTGGAAGCGGGGCTCAGAGGGATATGTACCATGAATAGATTCTATCCCTTAGCCGACAAGGATAAGGAGAGGTTCCGTTCTTCCCGAGTAGATGCGGCGGTTACAAAAAAGACCACTATTCCGGTGGAAGGCAGTACGGCCTTAAAGGATGCTCAGGACCGTAAAGTTGAGAACCTGTTGAAGCAGGCATTTGAGGCGGACACGCTATCCTTGCAAGCCTCTGTCTGTGGGGCTTGGGTGGCACGTGCCTGTCTGCGCTGGGTTCAGCACCTTCGTCTTTCGTTGCATCTGGACAAGGAGGAGCTCAAGGAGCTGGGACGTCTGGAGTCCGGAACGGCGTATTTAGCGGACGTCCATTACGACCTCATCCGAACCCTGGCAAATAGCATGGCGTCGCTGGTGGCCGTTCACAGATCTGTTTGGTTGGGAAATTGGGCGGCAGATGGCTCTTCTAAGTCCCGTCTCAGTAAGTTACCCTTTAAGGGACAGTTGCTGTTTGGGGAAGATCTGGATAAATTGGTGAAGGATCTCGGGGAGTCTAAGAGTGGCAGGCTTCCAGAGGACAAGCCCAAACAGGGAAAGGCCGGTCAAGGATTTCGAGGCCAGTTTTGAGATTTTCGACCGTTTCATACCACGCGTTTCGGGAGTACACAGAGGGGGCGCTTTATCTCGCGCTCCCAAGGATTCCGAGGGTTTAGAGGAGCGAATAGGGGTATCTCCAGGAACAAGCAGGAATGAGTCTTCACATATGGGTATCGTCGGTACCGACAGAGCCTGCGCGGGAACGCTCCCCAGCGTCCAAAAGGAAAGCTTTTTGGAGCATCCCACAGCGCCTGCGCGCTGCCTTCCTGCCTTTCCCAACCGCCTCTCTCCAGTTCTTCTTTTCCGCGGAGCCAGCAGGTCGTGTTCCTGTCACCGCTTTAGAATTTCTTTATTTTATTTTATTTCTTTGGTCGCACGTCTGCCTTCTCGACGCTGGACCGGTACCGCCGGTCTTTTCTTTCTTTATTCTAAAAAAAAAAAAAAAAAAAACTACTGTTTTTTTTCTCACTTCAGTGCATTTTCTTCTTTGGCCTTAGGCCTAGGAAATTTTTCCTCATGAATGGTGTCTAAAATGTTTAGGTCCTGACCACTCCATTGCGGATTGTGAGTCCTGCTCCATGATGTCTAAAAGAGGTCTACAGAATCGAGCAGCTAAGCTCAGTACCCTGTTTCCCTCGGATGCAGCTTTGGTTGCATCGACGTCTTCCAGGGCTGCTTCTTACATGGATCTCAGGTAACCAAACTTAAATCCAGCCGGCCCTCGAAGGGTAAATCTCCCTCTAAGTATCGAGATGCCTCCGGGCTTGCCCTCGAGGAATCCGCACCGGCAAAATTACCCCGGCGGGAGGCTCCGGCTTCCAAAGCTTTATCTATGGGGTCACAGGTTGACATCGATGGCTCGGCCTCAACCGATCACCTGTTGCCATGTTCTGGGGTACCGGTGGTTCCCACTGGTACCGACATCCAGACATTGGTTGCGTCGATGGATCAGAATATCCTGACCATGCAGCGTGCCATCACAGCATTCATACAAACTGTGATGCCTTTGGTACCGCAACAAACTCCGTTGCCGGTACCGACTCCGGCACCGACACCGACATCGGTTCCAGTGCCGGTACCGATTGCATCGACATCCGCTTCGGTGTCGACTGCAGCGGTACACTGTTCTGTGATGCCCATCGGTACCGATCACTCCAGATGTCGATACCACCCGGTACGCGTATCGGGCTGTGCAGGAGCATCCAGACAGGCGATACTTCGATTCCTCTGAAGACTCTGATGAATCAGAAGTCTGTCGAAGCATCGGTGATCCATCCTCAGGAGTCCTCTTCTCCAAAAAGGAGAATGTCTCCTCCAGAAGACTTGTCTTTTCAAGACTTCATTAGGGAAGTGGCCAGGGGCCTTTCCATCTCAGTGGCCCCTGAGACAGAGCCTAGAGCCAAAAAATTAGATATTTTACAATATCCTAAGGCTCCTAAAGAGGCAGCCACTTTACCAATACATGAGATTCTTTATGATCACATGTTGGGCATATGGGAGACTCCTCTCACCACTTCCCCTCATTCTCGCAGGTTGGACACCATGTATCGTGTTCCTCCTTGTCCTGCTTCCATAAGACTCAGCTTCCTCACCACTCCATTGTGGTGGAGTCTGCTATGAAGAAGATAAAGAGTACAAAAAGGCACTCTTCTGCTCCTCCAGGAAGAGAATGCAGAACCTTAGATGCCTTTGGCAGGAGAATTTTCCAGGCCAGTATGCTTGTTGCCAGAATCAACTCCTATAGTCTCTATATGGGGATGTTTCTAAAAGAAGTTACAAATCACCTGCAAACGTTATCTCCTTTTATTTCAGAAGATAAAAGGGAAGAGTTCCTCACCTGGCTCAAACAGGCCCAGGATATTTCCAAGTTTTCCAACCGTGCAGCCTTTGACTCTTTTGAAGGTGCCAGCAGAGCCTCGGCCATTGCCATAGGTGCACGCAGAGTTGCTTGGTTACAAGCTTCTGATTTGGAACCCTAGGTTCAAGATGGACTAGGAAACCTTCCTTGTACAGGTGAAAACCTTTTTGGCAAAGATTGGCAAGCAAAGGCCACCCAAATGGATGCTGAAAATTCTGCTTTAGATAGACTTTCAAAGTCTACTTCTGCTCCTTTTAAGAAAAAGTTGTTCAAAAAGGGATTTATGGTCAGCAGTCATCTTCTGCAGGTCGTTTTGCTACAAAGAGACAGCAACAACCGAAACAGGCCAAGCCTAAGGCTGCTAGGACTGCTACGGCCCAACAGCCTCAGCCTCCTCAGGGCCTTTGACTTACAACTAGAGAGCTTAGCCTTTCTGGCTCTAGAACATCCAGAGCCTCTCACCATTCCAGGAAGGTTGGCTTACTTTGCTCCCAGGTGGGAACAAATCACAGCAGAGCAATGGACCCTCTCCATCATAAGGGAGGGGTACAAGCTTCATTTCTTAAACCTTCCTCCTCACACCATGGTGAGACAGTTCAATTCTCAGACATCTCTCCTTGACCTTCTGGGTCAGGAGATTGCTACCCTTCTTGCCCAAGGGGCAATAGAAGAAGTACCCCTTCTTCAACAGGGCTCAGGGTTCTACTCCCCCTACTTTCTTATCCCAAAGAAAACGGGGGGCTACAGACCCATATTAGATCTCAGAGAATTGAACAAGTTTCTATGCAAGGAGAAATTCAAGATGATTTCTCTCGGTACTCTCCTTCCATACCTTCAGAGTCTGGATTGGCTTTGTTCTCTAGACCTCAAGGATGCGTACACCCATGTCCTCATCCATCCAACACACAGAAGGTTCCTTCGGTTCCTTTATCAAGGGAAGCACTACCAATACAGAGTGCTTCCTTTCGGTCTGGCCTCTGCACCAAGGGTGTTCACAAAATGCATGGCAGTAGTAGCTGCATTTCTACGCACTCTAGGGATATTCGTATTCCCATATCTGGACGACTGGCTCATCTGAGCTCCATCCCAGTCAGAGGCCCAGACTTCTCTAACCTGCACAAGGCGTATACTTCAGTATCTGGGACTTGTAATAAACTTTCCAAAATCCCATCTCACCCCTACTCAGTCACTAGAGTTCATAGGGGCCTTGCTGAATACCACAACTGCAAGGGCCTATCTTCCCCAGGCCCGTTGCCTACGCTTGGTGCAGTTAGCCTCACAAATTCAGTTAAAATCCCATTTAACTGCTCGAGAGATGTTACAACTGTTAGGCCACATGGCATCCACTGTGCATGTGGTTCCTTCCGCTCACCTTCACATGAGGGCAGCTCAGTGGACTCTGTCCACCCAATAGACCCAGGCATCAGGTTGCCTGTCAGACAAAATAGCAACCTCCAGTCGCCTCTTTTGGTCCCTCCAGTGGTGGAAGTCCACTCAAAATCTGTTGCTGGGGTCCCCCTTTCAACAGGTGTTACCCCAAGCAACCCTTACAACAGATGCCTCTCCAAGAGGTTGGGAAGCTCATCTTCAAGATCTCTCCACTCAAGGCATCTGGTCTTTACAGGAGACATCTCTACATATCAACCTCTTAGAGCTCAGAGCAATTTTTCTAGCTCTCAGTCTTCCACACCCTGCTCAGCTACAAGACAGTCCTCATCCACATGGACAACCAAGTAGCCATGTTCTACGTGAACAAGCAGGGCGGGACTGGCTCTCTGTCACTATGCAACGAAGCTCTGAGATTGTGGGCCTTCGCCAGAGAGCATCAAATTCATCTCATGGCAGTGTATCTTCCAGGGGTTCAAAACTCTTGGGCAGACAGACTCAGTCGAGTTCTGCTTCCACACGAATGGTCCCTCCATGGGGACCAGATAGCCAGGATCTTCTGAATTTGGGGAACCCCGGACGTAGACCTCTTTGCAAGTCCGTGGAATGCCAAACTTCCCCGATTCTGTTCCAGAATTCCGTGTCAGGGAGTTTAGGCCAGGGATGCCTTCCTCCTTCATTGGAGGCAAGACTTCCTCTATGCCTGGGGTCACCAACCTCCAGAGGGCCGCGGGCCGCACAGCCGACTACCGGGAGCCTCGCGGGCCGCACCCCCCTTCTCCCCGCCCCCGCGAAAAAAAACAACAAACGCAAAATTATGAAAACAATGGCTGATCACCTTTATTGAATTTAATGAGATGGCTGATGTTTCATGCTAGCAGACAAACGCTTAAAGTCCGGCTTCACAGATGACACTGACAGAAGGGACGCTTGCAGGTGGTCGTCGGTGAGCTGCAAGCGCGTGGATACAATGGCGGGAATCCTTGGCGGGCCGCACGTAATGTTAACCGGGGTAGAGCCTCGTAGGCCGCACGAAGGGACCTCGTGGGCCGCATGCGGCCCGCGGGCCGCAGGTTGGTGACCCCTGCTCTATGCCTTTCCACCCATTCCCCTAATTCCCAAGACACTCTTCAAACTTCAGAGAGACAAGGGGTCTATGATCCTCATAGCACCACATTGGCCACGCCAAGTGTGGTACCCTCTACTTCTGCATCTCTCTCAAGCTCCCTCCCTGGACTTGGGATCTGCTCCAGACCTCCTGTCCCAGGAGGAGGGAACATTGTGGCACCGAAATCCCCAGTCTCTTCACCTCAGAGCCTGGTTGCTGAAGGCCTAGACCTTCAAGATTTGCATCTTTCTCAGCAAGTGAAGGATATCCTTCATGCTTCCAGAAAGCCTTCCACTAGACGTTCCTATGCTTTTAAATGGAAAAGATTTACCATTTGGTGTGCAGAAAAGGGTCTTAACCCTCTTGCAATACCTCTGAATTCTTTACTAGAGTATTTGCTGCATTTATCCCATGCAGGCCTTAAAACGAATTCAGTAAGAGTCCATTTGAGTGCTATTGCAGCATTCCTTAAGCCTCTCAATGGCAGCCTATTTCCTCTCATCCTCTTATTGCAAGATTCATGAGAGGCCTTCTTTTAACTAAACCTCCCATTAGACCACCTCCAGTGGCATGGGATTTGAATTTGGTTCTTAGCCAGCTTATAAAGCCACCCTTAGCCACTACCTCCTTGAAATTCCTTTCCTGGAAGGTTATTTTTCTCATTGCAGTCACCTCAGCTCGCCGTATCAGTGAGCTGCAAGCCTTGGTGGCTAATCCTCCTTATACAAGGTTCCATCATGACAAGGTAGTCCTCAGGACTAATCCACACTTTATGCCTAAAGTGGTCTCACCTTTTCATCTGAACCAGGAGGTGTATTTACCTGTCTTTTTTCCAGGACCTCATGCATCAACTGCAGAGAAGAATCTTCATACCCTGGATTGTAAGAGAGCACTTGCTTTTTACTTACAAAAGACACAGCAACATAGAAAGTCCTCTCAACTATTTGCTTTTGATCCCTCTCATTTAGGACTTCCAGTCTCTAAGAGAATTGTATCCAATTGGATTGCTCAGTGTATTTCCTTCGCCTACCAGAGTAAGAACCTTTCTCTGGAAGGCCATGTCACAGCTCACAATGTGAGGGCCATGGCAGCCTCTATGGCTCATCTAAACTCTGTGTCCATCGACCAAATCTGTTGAGCGGCCACTTGGGCCTCGGTTCATACCTTTACAGCCCATTACTGCTTGGACAAGGACTCCCGCCGGGATGCCTTGTTTGGTCAGGCTGTTCTCAAACACCTGTTCCATACCTAATCAACTCCTACCCCCCATCCCTGGTTGGATGCCCGAGATCCATGGGGGTGAGGTGGAGCCCTTATCAGGGACTCACAACCTTTGGGATCTCCCTGGCATCTCTAGCTGTGGTGTCCCCACATGTGAAGACTCATTCCTGCTTGTTCCTGGAGATAGCACAGTTACTTACCTGTAACAGGTGATCTCTGGGAACAGCAGGAATACGTCTTCACAACCCACCCACCTCCCCTAGGAATTGTATCTCTCTATCTTTCCTTTCTCTCTCTTTGTCTCAGCTTAAAACTCGAACTGGAGAGAGGCGGTTGGGAAAGGCGGGAAGGCAGCGCGCAAGCGCTGTGGGATGCTCCCAAAAGCTTTCCTTTTGGACGCTGGGGAGCGTTCCCGCGCAGGCTCCATCGGTACCGACGATACCCATATGTGAAGACTTATTCCTGCTGTTCCCAGAGATCACCTGTTACAGGTAAGTAACTGTGCTTTCTCCGCAAGCTCCTCAGCGGCATCACGCAAGCCTCAATGAGATTAGGCGGGTCCCGCCGAGGAACCTCCGATAGGGGGAGACTTCGGGAGTTTCTTCCGGCCTGGATCCACATTACTTCCGACCAGTGGGTGTTTGGAAATTATTTGTCAGGGGTACGCTCTGGAGTTGGCAAGTCCGGTACGGGATTCCTTTGTAATGTCGCCTTGTAGGGGACAACAAAAAACATTGGCGATTCGCACTACCTTAACGCGGCTCCTTCAATTAAAGGCGGTCGTGCAGGTACCGGAGGCGTAGTACGGCATGGGTCGGTACTCCATTTATTTCGTGGTGCCAAAGAAGGACAGGATGGTGCGGCCCATTTTGGATCTGACGGGTGTAAAT
Source organism: Ichthyophis bannanicus (assembly GCA_033557465.1). Taxonomy (NCBI): domain Eukaryota; kingdom Metazoa; phylum Chordata; class Amphibia; order Gymnophiona; family Ichthyophiidae; genus Ichthyophis; species Ichthyophis bannanicus. Next base: position 19,137,590 of record CM066037.1, on the reverse strand, counting down.
CGTTGCCTTCGGGTGTCGCATTTCCGGATGGAAACCCTACGGTCAGTCATCGTGGCAGTGCGGCAAGGAGGGTACTTGACATCCCTCAACCTCACAGAAACGTACTTGCACATTCCCATCCGGTCAACTCATCAGAAGTTTCTGCGGTTTGCGTTCCCTTGGGGGCACTATCAGTTTCAGGCATTACCCTTCGGTCTGGCAACGGCACCACGAACTTTCACCAAGATCATGGTGGTGGTGGTGGTGGCGTTGCGCAGAGAAGGCATCTTAGTACATTCATATCTCGACGATTGGTTGATCCGGGCTAAGTCCAAGGCAGAGAGTGTGCTGGTAACCAGCAGAGTGGTGGCGTTTCTACAAAGTCTTGGTTGGGTGGTCAATCCAGCCAAAAGCCGCTTAGAGCCATCTCAGAATCTCGAGTATCTGGGAGTGCGCTTCGACACGAGGAATGGACAAGTGTTTTTGCCGGTGCGGAGGGCCCAGGGTCTCAGGCGTCTGGTTCGCAAATTCAGGGCCACTCCGGCTCCGACGGCGTGGACTTATCTTCGGGTGCTGGGCACGATGGCAGTGACTCTGGAAGTGGTGCCTTGGGCCAGAGTACACATTTGTCCTCTACAGAGGGCACTTCTGCACCGGTGGTCGCACCAGAAGGATTCCTTGAGCACACGGCTTCCTTGTCCGCGCAGGGTCAGGCAATCTCTGCGGTGGTGGTTGCTGCCAACATTGTTGGCGGCCGGAATGCCCCTAGAACAGCCGGAATGGCTTCTGTTGTTAACGGACGCCAGTCTCGGAGGCTGGGGAGCCCACTGCGGAAGCAGGTACGCGCAGGGGCTTTGGTCGCCTCTGGAGAAATCTTGGTCGATCAATCGTCTGGAACTTCGAGCAGTCTGGCGGGCACTGCAGACGTTCGAGGCTTCAGTGGTGGGTCGCTCCATCCGAGTCCTCTCAGACAACTCGGCGGCAGTCGCCTACATCAACCGCCAGGGGGGCACGGGGAGTGCAGCCATGGAGGAAGAGGCAGACTTTTTGTTCGGCTGGTTGGAAAGTTGGTTGACAGCCATTTCGGCAGCGCACATCGCATGAAAGGACAATGTGACGGTGGACTTTCTCAGCAGGGTCCGGATAGATGCTGGGGAGTGGGAACTACACCCGGAGGTTTTTGCACAGTTACTGAGTCGATGGGGGTCGCCCATAATGGACCTGATGGCGACGTTTCAGTCAGCGAAGGCCTCTCGTTTCTTCAGCAGACGGAGGGAAAGGATGTCGGAAGGCATAGACACGTTATTGCATCCGTGGTCCGCTTCAGGTCTGCTGTATGTCTTTCCCCCGTGGGCGCTGATCGGCCGGGTGGTTCAGTGGATCGGGGCTCATCCGGGAAGGGTGCTGCTGGTGGCTCCGGACTGGCCGAGGCATCCGTGGTTCGCAGACCTGGTACGGCTTCTTGACGGCAAGCCTTGGAGATTACCAGACAGAGCGGATCTGTTGAGGCAAGGGCCCCTCTTTATGCCTCAAGTGGATCGGTTCTCGCTTACGGCATGGCCATTGAAAGGGCGAGGTTGACAAAAAGGTTATTCGCCGGCGGTCATCGCAACTATGCTTAGGGCGCGGAAACAGTCCACCTCCCTGGCGTATATTCGTATTTGTCGCATATTTGAAGATTGGTGTTCAAGGTGGCGGATCCGGGCAGCCACGGTTGCCATTCCCTCGGTGCTGAGTTTTCTACAGGATGGTTTTGATAAGGGTCTGGCAGCCAGTTCGCTGCGCGTGCAGCTGGCGGCTCTCTTGTTATCGAGGGAAGGTGCAGGGCATTGCACTCAGCGCCCATGCGGACGTTTTGCATTTTCTCAAAACGATTTTGTGATTGAGTATGTCGCGTAGGGTGACTATTCCGCCTTGGGATCTTAATTTGGTGTTGGCGGCGTTATCCAAACCGCCTTTTCAGCCGATGCATCGGGCTTCAGTGAAGGACGTGACCTTAAAGACGGTGTTTCTCATGGCCATTTGTTCAGCGAGACGCATTTCGGAGTTGCAGGCGTTGTCTTGTAGAGAACCATTCTTGATTTTTTTTCTAAGGAAAAGGTGGTCCTGCAGCCGGTTCTGTCCTTTTTGCCGAAGGTGGTGTCTCCTTTTCACCTGAATCAGACAGTCTCTCTGCTGGTTCTGGGTTCTCTAGACGGGGACGCTGCGGAGCGCAGTTTGCGTCGATTAGATGTAAAGAGAGCGTTGAAGGGCTACTTGAAGGTTTCCAAACCGTTTTGCAGGTCTGACCGGTTGTTTGTGGTGTTCGGAGGAGTCCGCAAAGGGGAAGCGGCGGCGAAGGCTTCCATTGCCAGATGGATTCGGGAGACGATAGCTTCCGCTTATCTTCTTCAGGGTCGGCTGGTGCCAGTAGGGTTGCGTGCGCATTCTACTAGGGCGCAGGCAGCATCATGGGCGGAGTACTGTTTGATTCTGCCAGGAGACATTTGTCGAGCAGCGACTTGGTCGTCGTTGCATACCTTCAGCAAGCACTACCGTCTGGATGTCGCAGCTGCGGCGGCTGCCTCTTTTGGGGCTGCCGTTTTGCGTGCTGGCTGGAAAGGCCCTTCCCATTGATTACTGCTCTGGTACATCCCAGAGGTAGAGGACTGAATTGGAGGAACAATAAGGAAATGATAATTACACTTACCTGGTAATTGTAGTTCCTTGAGTGATGACAATTCAGTCCTCGTTCCCACCCGGGGTTCTTTCCTGAATGGTGTCGGCTCAGTAGCACAAGGATAATGTAAGTCTATCTTTGGCTTTGTTCTTTTTCACTCTTTCTCCTCCTTTTTTGGTAAGTTTCGCAGGGAAGAATGTACAGAAGGTTTGCCTTAATAGTTAGTTATGGTTCAGTTAGGTTGCAAATGTTATTGAAGCTAATTATTTGTTGCTCTTTTGAGTCTGCTTTGTTAGTAGTTCACACTGGGGCTGGTGGGCGGATCCAGCAGGATATATCCAGTGATGTCAGAATTTGACATGCCAGTCTCCAAGCTGCAGGAGGAGGTTGACAACCCAGAGGTAGAGGACTGAACTGTCGTCACTCAAGGAACTACAATTACCAGGTAAGTGTAATTATCATTTTTCCAATATATTCAATATATTTTATATATATATCCAATTAATTTTCATATACCATAAACATGCTTTTATCTTTTTTTTCTTTTTTCTTTTCTTTTTTTATACACAAATATAGTGACCTCCAACACTTCTGCAAAACAAAGCCAAACAGCATTATTTGTTAACGAACTTTGTCACCATCCAAACAAATACGGAAATACTTATCTGCAAAGGTTCACTTCTAAACTCCTGAAAATCCAACCATCGTCGTCTGCCCAAACTTATACAATTCTTTACACCCAACAAAGATCTTCGTTTCTCCTTCACAAAGGCTCTATCAGGAGTATATTCGTCTCAGACGACTGTCTCAGGAGTTAGCTACAGCATCTGACATCACCAGATTTAAATACATACCGACCAATTTACAAGAGGCTACATGCTTTCATCTCATCCTAGGAGGCGTTCCCTCAATTAATTTAAGGTGACCTACACTCAATCTACCACAGTACTACCTACTGCATGTAGCCTCTTGTGAATTGGTTGGTAGATATTTAAATCTGGTGATTTTATTTATTTATTTATTTTTTTATACCGTGCTCTTTTTAGAATCAGTGCGGTTTACATGTATACTAACAGGTACTTTTTATTCCCTTGTCCCCGAAGGGCTCACAATCTAAGTGTACCTGCGGCAATGGTTGGAGGGCTAAGTGGCTTGCCCAAGGCCGCAAGGAGTGGCCATGGGACTAGAGACCCCAGTCCCTCCGGCCTGAAGTTGCTTGTCCCCATGTGGGAATTGAACCCCTGGCCTTCCGGCCTGAGGTAACCTGTCCCAACCACTGAGCCACTCCTCCCCAGATGTCAGACACTGTAGCTATCTCCTGAGACCGTCATATGTGAGACAAATATACCCCAGATAGAGCCTTTGTGAAGGAGAAATGAAGATCTTTGTTGGGTGTAAAGAATTGTATAAGTTTGGACAGATGACGATGGTTGGATTTGCAGGAGTTTAGAAGTGAACCTTTGCAGATAAGTATTTGCGTATTTTGTTTGGATGGTGATAAAGTTCGTTAACAAATAGAACTGTTTGGCTTTGTTTTGCAGAAGTGTTGGAGGTCACTATATTTGTGTGTAAAAAAAAAAAAATCAAAAAAGATAAAAGCATGTTTATGGTGTTTGAAAATTAATTGGATATATAAAAAATATATTGAATATATTGGAAAAGTACTTTAATATTTATAGATCCCTTTAATAAACAAAAGTTGAGTTGTTGGACCCGTGATGTTACACCTTTGAGATCCCCTATGGCAGGGGTCTGCAACCTTTAAGACATAAAGAGCCACTTGGACCCGTTTCCGAAGGGAAAAAAAAAAAAACTGGGAGCCGCAAAACCATTGCGACATTTAAAACACCGATGCAGAATAGCGCGGTATATCAGAGAATATAAATAAATAAATAAATTTGGAGAAATTGTCCCGATTAGAATCAGTTATTAATAGATTTTTTTTTTCTAAACATTCCTGCTATGGAAATAACACAAATGATTTTGGAAATTACGTAGCAGGTAATTAATTTTATATCTTGAAAAGCTAGATACTGCAGGCATCATGTTGTGTCCTATATGTCCATTTTCACTTAAAACAAAAAACAAAAGAAAACTTTCACACTTCAAAAAGGCACAAGAAGGTAAGCTCTGCAGAGTGGCAGTCACCCCTCCTTTGTTGTTAGAGTGATATCTTGCATGCATATCATGTCAAATGCGGCTGATTTCCTTACTGGGCAGACTAGATGGGCACATACTGCTCTTTCATTTGCTCTGTTTTTTTTCTAGTGGGCTTCATCTTGGGACCATTTTGTAAGTATTGCATGATCCTTTCTTGGGTCTTGCAGGTTAAATGTTGCTGGGCTTCTGTCAGACCAGTGACCTTAAAGTTTATTAGGATTCTCTTATGTTCTCAAGCAGGCAGCCAATAAAATTATTACTGGAGTGCTGTGATATTCACAAAGCATGACCTTAATTACTTATAGTGGCAGTGCATACCTTGAAGTGAAGAATGAGGTTAGATATCTAGGAGTAATCCTAGATCAAAACCTAAACCTAGCTAAACATGTGGAGGTCAATTCAGGTCTGGGCACCTTCAGCCCATCCGGGCATCCAGAATCTGGATGGGCCGGATTTGCACCAGTTCCTGATCCCACGGGGGCTAGATGTCCCTGTGGGATCAGAATCTGGTGCAGCCGGCCTGCAGTGGCCAGCTGTGCCCCGATTTTGTGCCTCCGAATGTTCAAGTTCTTCCCTGGCTACCCCAGCCAGGTTTCTGTATGGAGCTGCGGTGTCGTGGCATTCTGATCCCTGGCAGGCGCAGCAATGGTCCTTTCCCTGCCGCCCGATTGTCAATCGAGTCTGCCCTGGCCAGGGTCGGGCTGCGGGGAATCCCCTGTATCCCCCTTGCCTCTTTCTCTGGACCTGGATTCTTCCCTTTGCCGCCATCTAGGGGGACTTATTCTACCTCCAAGGTGGAGTAAGTCCCCCATCCATATCACCAACCCCAGATGTAAAGGGCCAACAATGGAATCAGCCTTGTACGTCCGGGGTAGGGGTCACGCCTCCAGCCCGCTCCCGTACAGAGCTCCCCACACATCTCTGCTGTACCTGTGGGGAGCTCTGTGGGTGGAATTGGCACCCCTGGCATTCAGCGGGGATATACATCCAATTTGGACTTATATTCCCTCGAAACATGGTTGGAATCTACCCCATTACCTCAATGCCTCTGAAAATATACAATAAAATCATTATTTATTTTATTTATTTATTTAAAAGGATTTCTATCCCACCTTTTCATTGAATCAAGGCGGTTTTCACAGCAAACAGTCACAATGGTGTTTTTAGGGGGGGGGGGGTCATGCAGTGTTCCAGAATGTGTGTGCGTGTGTGTCAGGGTGTATTCGATTCGTAAAGAGCTATTTACATTGTACGCTATAGTACAAGTAGTGTCTAGGATCTTAATATGTACACCTTAGAGGAAAGGCAGGATAGAGGTGATATGATTGAGATGTTTAAATACCTCCGTGGCATAAATGTTCAGGGAGAGAGCCTCTTTCAATTGAAAGCAAGTTCTGCTACGAGGGGACATGGGATGAGGGTGAAGAGAGATAGATTCAGGAGTGATATGCGGAAATATTTCTTTACGGAAAGAGTAGTGGATCCATGGAATAGTCTCCCAGTGGAGGTGGTAGAGATGAGGACAGTAACTGAATTCAAAAATGCATGGGACCAACACAGAGGATCTCTAAAGGTAAAAAGTGGACTGTTGTAGTTGTTGATATGGAAGGACAGACTAGATATGCCATGTGGTCTTTTTCTGTCATCATGTTTCTGTATTTCTATGTTTCTATATCGGAATGGTGTGGTTATCAGGTGATGTCCCCATAGTGTTCGATGAAGAGGGTTGTCTTTAGTTGCTTCCGGAAGTCTTTGATGTCTGTAGTTAGTCGAAGTTCGTCTGGTAGCTTGTTCCAAATTGTTGGTGCAGCCAGGGAAAGGGCTCGTTCTGAAGTGTCCTTCCGGACCTTGGTGGTCTCCTTTGGTGTGCTGACGCGGTTAGAGGTGCCTCTTCTCCTCGGTCGTGTCCTGTTGTCGGGTTGTATGAGTGTCTGTAAGCTAATGGCTGATTGTTTAATTTTGAATATGTTTATGATTGTCTTATATTTGATGCGTGAGGTGATTGGAAGCCAGTGTAGGCCTTTCAGGATAGGTGTGATGTGGTTCTGTCTTGAAGTGCCAGCTATTATGCATGCTGCCATGTTCTGTGCCATTTGCAGCGGTCTGATGGTTTATTTTGGGAGGCCAAGATAAAGCAGGTTGCAGAAGTCTAGGAGTGGGGTTATTAGGGCCTGGCAGACAGTGCGGAAGTGTTCCAGGGCGAGGAGGGGTTTGAGACGTCGGATAAGGCTCATCCTGTAGTATGCATTCTTGGTGGTTTTGTTTATGTGGGCTTGTAGATTCAGTTCCTTGTCAAGTGTTACTCCGAGGTATACATTTGACTTCTATTTTTATGGGTATGCTTGTGTTCTTTATCTTGATGTTGGGTGGGGAGATGAAGTCGGTGTTTCGGGTGATGATTAGTGCCTCGGTCTTGCTGTAGTTTATGGTTAGGTTGTTTTTCTGGAACCAGTCGTTCATTTGTATGAGACAGTTTGTTATTTTGGAGTAGTCCGGGTTGTCAATAGAGATAGGTGTGTAAATCATTGTCATCGGCATAGATTGTATACTGTATGTTTTTCTTCATTATGTTGCATATTAGTTGAATGTAGATGTTAAATAATAGGCTGATAAGGTGGAGCCTTGAGGTACTCCCTGCATGACTTTTATGGGATTAGATTTGTTGGGGCCGATCTTGACCTGTATCTGTCTGTCCGTTAGATATGAGTGGAACCATTTCAGCGTGGATCCATACAGTCCAATGTTCTGTAGTCTGTCCAGCAGTGTTCTGTGGTCGACTGTGTCAAATGCCAATGAAATGTCTATGAAGATCATGAGTATTCCGTTTTTACAGTTGTCTATGATCCGGAGTATGTTGTTGAAGAGGTATAGTAGGAAGGTTTCGACTCCGTGGTTGGGGTGGAAACCGTGCTGGTTGATGTCTAGTGGTGCGTGGTTGTCAATATGTTCCTGTAGCTGATGCTGCACTGTCTTCTCGATTATTTTCGCCAGTAGGGGTATGCTTGAGATCGGCCTGTATGCTGCTGGATTGCTTTTCTCGAGAGGGGATTTCTTTGGGATGGGTCTTATCGTAGCGAGCTTTAGCTGTTATGGCATGAGTCCTTGGGTCTGCGATCTTTGCACCATGTTGTGTATGGTGGGGATGAAGTTTGACTTAGTGGCTTTGATCCATTTCACTAGGCATGGGTCTGTTGGAGCTGTGCTTGTATTGAGTGAGGTGATGTGCGAGATCTGCTCTGTGGATGGGGTGTGGAATGTGCCCCAAATTTTAGGTGATGTGCTTATCTTTGTGGGTGTGTTGGGTCTTGGCTGTGATGAAGAGTGGAATTTTTCTTGGATGTGGGCTGCAAACTCTTGTGGTAATATTTGGATTTCGTTTTCAGTTCTCTGTTCCTTGGTGAGTGTTTTCACTATTTCGAAGAGCTCTCTCGGCTTGTTGGATTTAAGTATGATGTTTGTGTGGTATTCGCTCTTTGTTTGGTTGATGAGCTCATTGTATTGCTTTTGTTTTGTTAGGTATAGTTCCTGTGTATTAGTTGACTTGGTGTGTCTCCAACGTCGTTCTAATTTTCTGAGTTGTCTCTTTTCTGTCCGTATTTTCCTTGAGTACCATGGCTTGTGCTGTGACTTGTTGCAGCGAGTTTTCTCTTGTCTATATTCAGTGGCCTTGGCGGCGGTATTGATGACGTTGTTCCAGGTTGTGATTTGCGTTTCTAGTTCCTCTTCTTCTGGATGCAGGAGTGGTATAGTGTCCTGAAGGAATTGATCCCTGTCAAAACTTTTGAATCTTCTTATTGTGGGTTGGTTGTCCGGGTTCCCGTCTTGTTTTTGTCTTTGAGTCATCATATTTATTTTGATCATGTGGTGGTCTGACCATGGTACAGGTGTGATGGTGGGGTTCAAGATGAGTCCTTCGTTGATTATGATGATGACCCAACACCTAAGACCACTACTCTCGGCTCAAGACTTCAGCGACTGTAGAACAGAGCGGATTAGCCCACACTTTGATTATTGCAATAGCATATTATAAGGCTTGCCGAAACAAACACTAAATCAACTACAAATAGCACAAAACATATTTGCAACAACCCTTAACAAGTGGCTAAATTTGAACATTTACACCAATGGTTTCCAAAGTGGTCTATATGGACCCCAAGGGTTGATTTCGACTTGCAGGGGGTCCATGTCAGTGAGAAAAAAAAATTATATTTCTATGTCTATTATAAATATTATGTACACACAATCTGTGTTAGGTGTAATAAGATATTTACGGAACGCCTAAAGGTTGATGATCTTCCTAAATGGGGGATCCGCTCACATGGACCCCCCATTTACATCTCGTGCACCCCCAATTTTTTTCTCACTGACATGGACATTATATTTCATAAAATTGTTTAAGTACCTGTTGTATAAAGACCATAGACCAATTGGTAAAATTTAATATACCTCCTTATGAGAGGAGACAAAACTAGCAGAGGAAAGGAGGCTTCATATACAAAGGAAACATGCGAGAAGCATATCATTCCAAAGTTCTCCAGCGATACTGAGATGGCTGAAAACCACCAAATTAAAAACAAGGGGGTTAAAAAGGGTCAGTGCAATGTGTGCCTTCGAGTCAGTCCTGGCGACCCAGAAGCTCCTGGGTTTTCTTGACAGTATCACCGGAAGTAGATTGCCAGGCCTTTCTTCCGAGGCAATGGAGGGATAAGTGACTTGCCCAAGGCCACAAGGAGTACTAGTGGGAATAGAACCCTGGTTGCTTGGTTACCAAGCCAGTGTTCTAACCACTAGGCTACTCCTCCAAAAAGGGTCAACTCCTTTTTAAAAGCATATATATAAAAATTGATAGAATAAATAATGTATGGGTTCAACAATTCTTTTAAACCTTTTTCCAATTCAAAGGGACGGAGCAGTGAAGTTACTCCTGAGTACGTCAATACCTATCTGCTTTGTGGTGTGCTATTTTCATGTGCAAGTTTTTACAAGTTTTCATACCAGTAGCAACGCATCGTGCGCATATGTGCAGTGAGTGAATAACACTTGTCCAGACTTGTACCAAAGCTTTGCACAGACTTGTTTGATTCATCAATTATAAATAAGTGTTAGAGACAAACACTGTTCATTTGTTTTCTGAGTTTTGAGAAGAAAAGTGGTTTGAAAATACGTTCAAAAATATAAATAGGTACAAGTCAAAGTGAATCAAAATCATCTTCTTTAGGAGTGCCTAAGAAAAGTAAGTACAAAATTTTATACATATCTTTTAGTTGCTCTGATTGCGTAGAGCCGTAAAGGCTGATCACAACTTTAGGTAAAGCCGATTTTTCCTAAATTCCTAAAAAATATTTAAAAAATATTTTTTAAATATTTGTGTGCTGTCTGGACAGGAATCAATTTTGAATTGCTCTGTCTTATCATATTTAAATAGCTTCATTTTTGTCGACAGTTAACTTCTACTCAACATGGCCCAGGCTAAAAAGAAATGTAGGCAGCATAGCGTTTATTCTCCAGGACCAAGCAGGAAGTCAGTCCTCACTTATGGGTGACGTCGGCGCCGACGGAGCCCTCGCGGAGCAATTTTCCCCAGCTTTCAAAGAAAGCCTTTGGGAATTGCAGCGCGCATGCGCGGTCGTCTTCCCGCCCGAGGGTGCCATCTTAGCCAGTCTTCTTTTTTCCGCGGAGCCCTACAGACGTCCCCGTCTTGTCCCCGCGAAAAAGTTGATTTTCTTCTTTATTTTATCCTTTTTTTCCTTCGGTTCGACGCCGATCTTTTTCCCGCCCGGACTCGCGACGTCGGTCACGAGTCCTCTTACTTTTTTCGGTTTTTCTGACTTAGTCAGCTTTCGTTTTCGGTTTCCCTGGCAGCCCGGTCCTTTGACCTCGCAGGGGCCCTTTTTCCCCCGATGGCTGCCAGTGGGTTTAAGCGGTGTGTTCGGTGTGACCGAAATATGTCACTAACCGACACACACGACTTTTGCCTCCGCTGCCTGGGCCCGGATCATGAGGAACTGATCTGTGGGCCCTGCAGCAAAATGTCCTCAAAGGCGTTGAGAAGTCGGCGGCATCAGCGTGAGAGAATCTTCGCTGACCCCAGCCGTACCCAGACCTCGTCGGAGGCCTCCGCGTCGAAAGGCTCCAGCTCGGACCGTCGCCGGAGTTCCTCCGACCGGGGTTCTCCCTCCGGGGACCATCGTCGGAAGGTGAAACCCGCGAGGGCGGCGTCGGTGGACGCTCCTGGTTCCGCGAGGGCCAGGTCGCATAGCCCCGACAGCCGCCCCGGGTCCTTGGAGAAGGAACACATCCCGAAGCGACCTCGCCTGGAGTCGGAGATGCCTGCCCGGGTAAGTCCTGTGGTCCTTCTGGACTCGCCTCCGCGACAGCCGACGTCGGGCCCGACGCCGTCGGGGCCCGAGTCGGGGGCTGCTGGGTCACCTGAGCTCGGACTCAGGTTGACGGCCTTGGAGAGCAGACTGTCTGCCTTCATGGACCAGCAGAGGGCACTGCTCGCTGGCTTCGCTGGCGCCGCTGCCCCGACCGCCGGGACGTCGACGTCCAAGTCGACCCCGGAGACCGAGCCGATCCTCGAGTCGATGAGAACTCGAGTCGATCCTCGGTCGAGGTAACCCTCGGCCTCCTGTTCGGGACCGAGGTCGCCGACGCCGACTCCCTCGGCGTCGGGGCGGCTAGCGCCACACCCTGCCCGGGCCGACCCCACCGAGTCCTCGTCGGAGTCGGTCTGGGAGTCTGAGGAGGAAGAGTCACCTGATTCTTTCCGGACTCGGTGTGTCCCATCGGACTCACCGGAGTCCGAGCCTCGGAAGCAGTCCCCCCCGGAGGATGCCCGGTTCTCGGACTTCGTTAGGGATATGGCCAAGGCTTTGGCCTTCCCTGCGGATCCCGAGGAGGAGCCTCGAGCCGAAGAGCTCGACGCCCTCCAGTATGACTCTCCCGCGAGGGAACACTTTACTGTGCCGGTTCCTCCTATGCTGGAACGACTCTTCCGCATGTGGGAGAGTCCGGCCTCCTCGCCGGTCCTGAGCAAGCGGGTCGATTCTATCTATCGAGTCCGCAAGAGCCCTGGCTTTCAAAAGGCACAGCTGCCACACCATTCCATGGTAGTGGAATCGGCCATGCATCATCTTAAGAGCCAGAAGATGCACTCCTCGGTGCCTCCTGGAAGGGAGGCCCGTAACCTGGATGGCCTTGGCAAGAAGTGCTTCCAGGGCTCTATGCTCGCATGTCGTGTCCAGACTTACCAGCTATACATGGGCATGTATCTCCGGGATCTGGCTAAAGAGCTAGCCGGATTCTCCGCTGGTCTGTCCGAGGAACCCTTGCGGAGGTTCCTAGCCTTGTCCACTGGCATTCGGGAATGTTCAAAGTTCATGTCCCGAGCAGCCTATGATGGCTTTGAAGCATCGGCTCGAGTGGCCGCAGCAGGCATCGGTGCCCGCCGACAGGCTTGGCTTCAGTCGTCAGACCTTGAGCCCTGGGTGCAGGACAAGTTGGTCGATGTCCCCTGCCGAGGCGAAAACCTCTTTGGCAAGCCCATGGCGGAAAAGGCTGCGCAAATTGAGACTGAGACTCTCACCAGGACCAGGCTTTCTAGGAAGACCTCCGCCCCTTCCCAGAAAAAGAAGGGCTCGGGGAAAAAGTCCTTTTACCCGAGGAAGGCGGCTGCCTACAAACAATACCCCCATTATCAGGCCCCTGCAGCTCCCCAACAGGGCCAGCAGGCCAAGGGACGGGGTAACGGGTCCCGTAGGCAGCAAGCCCCCAAGCCTGCACCACCAGCCCCTGCTCAGCAGGGTGGGGGCTTTTGACTCACTAAGCATAGCCTCTCCCCCCCCGCTGGTTCCTCCCAGCACCGGAGGCCGGCTGGTTCACTTCGCCCACAGGTGGTCCAGCATCACCGCAGATGCCTGGGTGCTTCAGGTCGTGCGAGAAGGCTATCTTCTCCACTTCCATCAGGTCCCTCCCTCCTATTTTCCGGGAGAACCTCCGCGACCCCCTCTGCACAGGGAGTTGCTCCTTCGGGAGTTAGCAGGTCTTCTGCAGGAACAGGCGGTGGAACCGGTGCCACACCACCTGAGAGGTCAAGGCTTTTATTCAAGGTATTTTCTGATACCAAAGAGAACAGGGGGCCTCAGACCCATCCTGGACTTGCGCAACCTCAACAAGTTCCTTGTGCGGGAGAAGTTCAAAATGCTTACCCTTGGAATCCTTCTGCCCTACCTCCAACAGGGAGATTGGCTATGCTCCTTGGATCTAAAGGATGCCTACACGCACATCCTCATCCACCCAAGCCACCGCCAATACCTAAGGTTTGTGGTGGCAGGAAATCATTACCAGTACAGGGTTCTGCCCTTTGGCCTGTCCTCCGCACCGCGAGTCTTCACAAAATGTCTCGCGGTCGTGGCGGCCCATCTCCGGCTTCACGGCCTCTATGTCTTTCCGTACCTCGACGACTGGCTCATCAGGGCAGCGTCCGCTCGGGAGGTCACCAACGCCACGCGCCGCACGGTGACTCTTCTGCAGCACTTGGGCTTTGTTATAAACTTCGCAAAGTCCACTTTGCTCCCCTCACAGGATCTCGAGTTCATCGGCGCAAGGCTGCACACTCCTCAGGCACGAGCGTACCTACCGCTCGACAGGGCTCAACGGCTCATGGACCTAGCCGACCGTTTTCGCAGCCAGCCCCTGGTCTCCGCCAGGCACTTCCTGAGACTGCTCGGCCATATGGCTTCCACCGTCCATGTGACCCCCAATGCCCGCCTGAATATGCGGTCTGCTCAATGGTGTCTCCGCCAGCAGTGGCGTCAAGCCACAGGCAGCCTAGCAGACCTAGTGCGCGTCTCCGAGCCGCTGATCTCGTCTCTCCGGTGGTGGCTCCGGCAGCCGAACCTCATGTTCGGAATGCCTTTCCAGTCACCTCAGCCGACCCGGGTGCTGACCACCGATGCATCCCTCCTGGGCTGGGGAGCACATTGCAAAGAGGCACGTACTCAGGGCCTCTGGACCACGTGGGAGTCTGCTCAGCAGATCAACTTCCTGGAGCTCAGGGCGATCCGCCTAGCTCTCAAGGCCTTCTCCCACCTGACTTCCCACCAATCCGTCCTTGTCCAGACGGACAATCAAGTTGCCATGTTCTACGTGAACAAGCAGGGGGGCACGGGCTCCTTCCTCCTCTGCCGGGAGGCGCAGAAGCTCTGCTCTTGGGCCGTCAGTCGCGGCATTCTCCTCAGGGCAGTTTATCTCCCGGGCCAAGAAAATTGCCTGGCGGACAAACTCAGCAGGGTCCTCCAGCCGCACGAGTGGCGTCTGGATCCCTTGGTAGTTCAGAAGCTCTTCCTCAAGTGGGGCCTCCCCACGGTGGATCTCTTTGCCAGTCCTCACAACCGGCAGCTTCCTCGCTTCTGCTCTCGTCAGCCACACCCCCTTCGGGTTGCGGCGGACGCTTTTCTGATCTCATGGTCGGGGAGCCTTCTGTACGCTTTCCCTCCCATCCCGCTAGTCTCTCGGACTCTTTTCAAGGTTCTCCGAGACAAAGCCTTCATGATCCTGGTGGCCCCTCGCTGGCCCAGGCAGCCGTGGTTTCCGCTCCTACTGCAACTGGCGGCGGAGGATCCAATCCCTCTGGGGGTACAACCGGATCTCCTCACTCAGGATCAGGGGTCCCTACTGCACCCCAACCTCAGGTCTCTCAACCTCATGGCCTGGCTGCTGAGAGGGTAGTCCTGGCTCCCCTTCTCCTGCCGGCGGAGGTGGAGGAGGTCGTCTTGGCTTCGCGACGGCCTTCTACCCGCAAATGCTACGCCCTTAAATGGCGTCGCTTTGCGGTCTGGTGTACCCAACAGTCTCACGATCCCTTCTCCTGCCCGGTGTCGGTGATCTTGCAGTACTTGCTGCACCTCTCTAATCTGGGACTTAAGTCCAACTCCGTCAAAGTTCACCTCAGTGCTCTTTCAGCACATCATGTGCCGGTGGACGGCAGACCTCTCTCCAACGACCCTCTCGTAGCGAGGTTTCTCCGAGGTCTCCTTCTACTTAAACCACCTCTGCGCCCGCCAGCGCCTGACTGGGACCTGAATGTGGTTTTGCAGCGGATCACCTGTCCGCCTTTTGAACCTATGGCTACCTGTTCTCTCCGTTTTCTGTCTTGGAAAACACTGTTCTTGATAGCCCTCACTTCCGCTAGACGCGTAAGTGAATTGCAGGCCCTCGTGTCTGATCCCCCTTACACTAGGTTCTACAAGAATAGGGTGGTCCTACGGACTCATCCGAAATTTCTGCCTAAAGTGGTCTCCCCTTTTCACATCAATCAGGAGGTGGTACTTCCAACCTTCTTTCCCAGACCACACTCCAGCCGAGCTGAGACGGTCCTCCATACCCTGGACTGTAGAAGGACTCTGAACTTCTACCTTGACCATACGCGGGAGCACCGTAAAGCTGCTCAGCTTTTTGTGTCTTTTGACCCCAATAAATTGGGGCTCCCGGTCTCCAAGCGTACTCTGTCCACCTGGGTTGCGGACTGTATCTCTTGGGCTTATGGGGCAGCCGGACTCTCCTTAGAAAGTCGAGTCACGGCTCATTGCGTTCGGGCAAAGGCCACGTCAGTGGCTTACCTCCGCTCTGTTCCGCTGGCAGACATCTGCCGGGCCGCTACTTGGTCTTCGAGCCAGACTTTTGCGGTCCATTACTGTCTCGAGAGGGAGTCCCGTAGGGACAGTGCTTTCGGACAGGCAGTCCTCCGTAATCTCTTTGAGGTCTGAGCAACTCCTACCCTCCATCCCGGATGTGGGCTACCGGTGGGTGATAATTCAGCGAAGATTCTTTCCTTCTGTGCTGCTGAGCTAGAGGGAGCTCATTTTTGTGCTTAGGGTCTCCGGTAGCCTTGAGCTTGGGAGTCCCATAAGTGAGGACTGACTTCCTGCTTGGTCCTGGAGAAAGCGTAGTTACTCACCTGTAACAGGTGTTCTCCAGGAGCAGCAGGAATCAGTCCTCACTACCCTCCCTCCTCCCCTTGGAGTTGCAATCATCTGCTTATGTTCTTTTTGCAAATTTTTATGCTGTCTTTTTTAGCTATGTCATCTGACTGGCTAAGATGGCACCCTCGGGCGGGAAGACGACCGCGCATGCGCGCTGCAATTCCCAAAGGCTTTCTTTGAAAGCTGGGGAAAATTGCTCCGCGAGGGCTCCGTCGGCGCCGACGTCACCCATAAGTGAGGACTGATTCCTGCTGCTCCTGGAGAACACCTGTTACAGGTGAGTAACTACGCTTTATTTACATAAGAACATAAGATATGCCATACTGGGTCAGACCAAGGTCCATCAAGCCCAGTATCCTGTTTCCAATAGTGGCCAATCTAGGTCATACATACCTAGCAGTTTCCCCAAAAGACACAGGTTCCGCAATGCTTGTACTGGGTCAAGCATTGATATCCTGGGTCCCTTCTTAACAATGGTTTATGGACCTTTCCTCCAGGAAATTGTCCAAACCTTTTTTAAATCTAGCTACACTAACAGCCGTTACTACATCCTCTGGTAACAAATTCCAGAGTTTGATTACACGTTGAGTGAAAAAATATTTTCTTTTATTAGTCTTAAATAGTTTACCCTGTAGCTTCATTGCATGTCCCCTAGTCTTTCTAAATTCTGATAACGTAAAGAGTCGATCTACGTTTACCCGTTCCACTCCGTTCATTAATTTATAGACTTCTATCATATCTCCCCTCAGCCGTCTCTTTTCCAGGTTAAAGAGCCCTAACCTTTTTAGCCTTTCTTCATAGGAGTATCCTTCCATCCCCTTTACCATTTTGGTGGCTCTTCTCTGAACCTTTTCTAATAATGCTATATCCTTTTTAAGATATGGCGACCAGAATTGCACACAATATTCAAGGTGCGGTCTCACCATGGAACGATATAGAGGCATTATAATATCTTTTGTTTTATTTTCCATTCCTTTCCTTGTGATACCTAGCATTCTATTTGCTCTCTTGGCTGCCGCTGCACACTGGGCCGAGGATTTTAACATGTTATCCACAATGACGCCTAAATCTTTTTCCTGGGTGGTGGTTCCTAATGTGGAACCTTGCATCGTGTAACCATAGTTTGGGTTGTTCTTCCCTAGGTGCATAACTTTGCATTTGTCCACATTAAATTTCATCTGCCATTTTGATGCCCAGTCTTTATTTACATTTCTTATATACCGCGCTATTAAAATCAGTGCAGTTTACAGTGAACAGAAACAGTATTGCAATGTAACAAACACATTTATCAATTTATCAAGATCCTCTTGCAATTTTCCACAATCCTCTTGGGTTTTAACAACTTTAAATAGTTTTGAGTCATCTGCAAATGTGATAACCTCACTCGTTATTCCACTTTCCAGGTCATTTATGAATATGTCAAAAAGCAGCGGACCCAGCACAGATCCCTGGGGTACACCACTATTCACCTTTCTCCATTGGGAAAATTGGCCATTTAGCCCAACCCTCTGCTTTCTATCGTTTAACCATTTCCTGATCCACAATAGTACACTGCCTCCTATCCCATGATTCTTTAGTTTTGCCAAAAGTCTCTGATGAGGGACCTTGTCAGAGGCTTTCTGAAAGTCCAGATACACTATATCAACAGACTCACATTTGTCCATCTGTTTATTCACACTTTCAAAAAAACATAACAGATTAGTAAGACAAGATCTTCCTTGTCTAAAGCCATGTTGGCTGTCTTCCATTAGGCCATGACTATCTACATGCTGAGTAATTTTATTCTTTATGATGGTTTCTACCATTTTTCCCGGTACTGATGTGAGGTTCACCGGTCTGTAGTTTCCCGGATCACCCCTCAAACCCTTTTTTTTTGTTTTTTGTTTTAAAATTTATATTGAGACAACAAATCTGTACAATTCCACACCATCAAGATACAGCAAAATATGTGATATGCCCACCAAGCCAGTCTGGCCCCCTTAATACAATCTCATATCACCATACAGACTGGAACCAATTTTCCCAACACCAAACTTTCTATAGTCTCCTTTTTATTCACCCTTAATACTACTCCCCCTCCCCCCTCCTCCCGCCACCCTCTCTCCCCTCCCCCCCTGGATCTCTGCGCATCCATAACCAACTGAGGGATTAGCTATCCATCTAACATATACCCCCCATACCCTCATAAATGTCTGTGCCCTTGCTTGCTTCAGAGCGGTAAGCTTACTCATGAGGAATACATGCCCCATATATGTTTTAAAGTCCTCTAGAGTTGGAACCGCAGCTTGCCTCCACTTCCGGGCTAGCAAAACCCGAAGGGCCGTACATCCTAAATTTAGGAAAGAGAACTCCTCCTCCCTCCAGCCCTCCGGCCTCACCCCCAATAACGCCACAGCAGGCTGCGGAACTATCACCTTACCCATTATAGTACCTAGCAATAAAAATATTTCTTCCCATAGGCCACTGACTCTCGGACAATTCCACCATATATGCATATACGATCCCGACCCACCACACATCCGCCAGCATATATCCTCCACATGAGCAAACATTTTATGTAATTTTTCGGGTGTTAGATGCCATCTGTACAGCACCTTATAGTTATTTTCCAACAGATTAGAGGCCAAGAGACCCTTATATCTATTCTTATATATTCGCTCCCATACTCCCTCATCCCACTGCACCCCCAAATCTTTTTCCCAGCTACCTTGGAAGCTCACCCTAGAATCAGCCTTCATCATAATATATACAGCAGATATCACTTTAGTTTTTTGTCCCCTTAAGAAAAGTTTTTCAAACTCTGAAAGCTCCGGCTGTAACCATGGTATAATCTGAAGCCGTATATAATGACTAAGCTGTAAGTAGCGAAAGAAATCTCCCCCCCCCCAAACTGGTACTGTTTCCGTAGCAACTCAAAAGGTTTAATTCCTGTCCCCTCCAACATCTGCCCTATCGTTGTCAACCCCCGCTCCCCCCAGTCCTCAAACCCCCCTCCCTCTACTCCCGGAAGAAATTCTGGATTCCCTCTTATAGGGCTCAGACGGGATACCCCTGCCCTCCCCAGCCACACCTTTTTCCATTTATCCCACACTTGCAGGGTCAGCTGCACATAAGGATTCCCCCCTCGACTCACTTTCCCTCCCTCTCGCAGGCACCACAGTAAGTCCCTCAAACACCTCTCCTGCACCGCCTCATTTTCCATCAGAACCCACTCTTTGGGAGGCTCCTCCCCCCACGCTAGTACCCCCGGTAATTGAGCAGCCTCAAAATATTTAGATAGGTCTGGAATCGCCAACCCCCCATCTTCTCTTCGCCGCATCAGTGTTTTCCACGCCACCCTGGTCTTCTGCCCTCCCCCTATGAATTTCATAACACTCCTCTTTATCCGGGCTAAAAAGCTCTTTGGAACCCTCATAGGCAAGTTATTAAACAGATATATCCATCTCGGGAGTATCATCATCTTAACAGCATGCATCCGCCCCATCCAAGATAAGTCTCGACTCCCCCCACCCCTCCAGCTCCTGTTTTACCATCTTTTCCATCTTAATATAGTTGGCCTTAAACAACAACTCTACCCTTGGAGCCAAGTTGATCCCTAAATACTTAATACTATGCGTTACCCATCTAAATGGGAACTTGGCCTGAATTCGGACTTTCGAGGCCACTGAAGTTGAGATGTTCAATATCTCGGACTTAGAAGCATTTATTTTAAACCCTGAAACCTCCATAACTAACCAGTAAATTATACAGTGCCTCTAACGAACCCTCGGGGTTAGTCACCAGAAAAAGCAAATCATCGGCAAAGAGTGCCACTTTGCTTTCTATCGCTCTCCACTTTACCCCTGTAATCTCACAACACTCCCTCACCCGGTACGCTAACGGTTCCATGGACAATACGAATAGTAAAGGGGAAAGGGGGCACCCCTGCCTAGTTCCTCTGGCTAGCTCAAACGCAGCCGAGTACTCCCCATTAATGCGGATTCTAGCCAGGGGCCAAGCATAAATTGCTCTAATCCACTTCAGGAAGTTCCCACCGATCCCCATCCTCTCCAGTACTTTAAACAGAAAGGGCCAGGACACGCGATCGAACGCTTTTTCAGCGTCAATCGTTAAAAGTAACAACTCCTCACCCCCTGCCCCCCCCCCTTCCACATTGCATTCAACACTTTCCGTATATTGTCCCCGGTTTGCCACCCTGGAACAAACCCAGACTGTTTTTCATGTACCAATTTAGTTAGGAAGGGAAGGAGCCTGTTAGCCAATATTTTCGTAAAAATTTTAAAATCTGTTCCCAAGAGCGAGATAGGTCGGTACGACCCACAAACATTGGGGTCTTTCCCTTCTTTTGGAAGAACCGTCACCCCCGCCGTCCGCATCGACTCCGGCATCTGCTGCCCCTCCTTAAAGGAATTAAATAACCGGGTCAGTAGAGCACATATCATGGGACAACAGACTTTGTAGAATTTATTGGTAAACCTGTCTAAGCCCGGGGCCTTATTTGCAGGGAGTGATTTAATCACTGCCGCCACCTCTTCCTCCCTAATAGATCGTGATAGTAGCTCCGCTTCCTCTAAATCAAGTCGAGGGAGATCCATCTGTAAGAATCCGTCTATTTTGTCCACCCCTCCCCCCCTCCTCTGAGGAGTATAATTGTTTATAAAACTCCACAAAGCGCTCCTGTATAGCCTCTACAGTCCTAACCTCTCGCCCCTTACCGTCCTGAATTTTAGTGATATAATTCCTACTGCGATGCTGCTTCAACTTGTAAGCTAGTAGACGGGTGGGCTTATTGCCCAGTTCAAAGAATTGTTGCCTCAGACACTCTTGGGCATGTTTTATCTCTGCCAGTTCTAATTCCCCTAATTCTCGCCGGGCCGATTCCAATTTATCTCTCCCCTCCTTCCCCAACCTACCCAGTTTATGCAAGGGTTCCAACTCCCTAATTTTCCCCCGTAACATTTCTTTATTCCTCTCCTTAACTCTTTTTTCACATGCGTGCCAGCGGAGATCAGCGATCCCCGTACCACCGCCTTCAGACACTCCCAAAGAGTTCCAATTGGGCACTCATTGGTGTCATTAATCTCCAGGTAAGTTGCGATGTCTGCCTGGAGTCTCTGAACTATCTCCTCATCCCCTAATAAGGATTCGTTTAAGGTCCAACTCCCTCTTTGCCGCCTTCCCTGCCCCACCGCGACCTCTACCCAGACAGGCGCGTGGTCTGACCATGTTCTTTCCTCAATCCCACACTCCACCCCCACAAGCAGGGGTTTGGACATCCAGATCATATCAATCCTAGAGAAGGAATCATGGACCGCAGAGTAATATGTATAATCCCTCTTTCGCCCCTTTAATCCCGCCACACATCCACTATCCCCAGGGCCTTCCCCATCCCTTTCAGTGTCTTCCTACTTTTAGCACTCCCCGCTGCAGCCCCTCTAGAATTATCCAGCTGTGGATTTATGGTCAAATTAAAATCTCCGCCCACGACCAACTGACCTTCCGCAAATTGCCTTAGTTCACTAATAATCTCTGCCATAAAACAGCCTTGCTCCGTATTGGGACCATAAATGTTGGCCAAAGTGAATAGTTGTTCAGAAATCTTAATCTTAAGAAACACGTATCTGCCCCCTTTATCCCTGTGGATTTCACAAATCGAATATGGGATGGGCTCCCTATATCAGTATTCCCACCCCTCCCTTTTTTACTTCCACCCTATTTGAGGCAAGCCACTGTCCCCGAAACCTTTTATTGGCCACCCTCCATTCTTCTCCCCTCTTCAAGTGAGTCTCTTGAAGAAATACTATATCTCCTTTTAATCTATCAATCTCCTTATACATACGTTGTCTCTTAATGGGAGAATTAAGGCCACGCACATTCATGGTCAATACTCGTAACTTAATCATTTATCCCCCTCACCATCCCTCTCACCTCTGATTCCCAGCTGCACAAAGATCCAGTTCCCCCCCGCCCCCCTCGCCCCCCACCTCCCCCTCCCCTCCTGCAAAGCATAACCTTTGCCCATCGAGGCATGACATCCAGAGCATACGTCTCACCTCATATACATTAACAATTCGAGCAATGTGAACTCCCCCCTCCCCTTTCTTCATAACCTTTTTCACTCCAACCATCCCTTAACAGCATTCAAACAACACATTTGAACCCTTAGGCCCATAGCACAGTTCATCCATCTCCATCGGGGTCTGCGCCTTCCGCTGTTGCCGGCGGAGTCTCCGATCGCCTTGCTGTACTCTCTGCCAGCCCCCGATCTCCTTCTGCCAACCGGGAGGCCTCCCTGGTCTTGTGGTCTCCACCTCCGGCAAGTCCTCCCAGCCGGCCTCCTGCATGGCCTCGACGACTGCTTGCACCTTCCTCACTTGCGTGGTTACTCCAGAAATGCAAAACTGTAAACCAAAGGGAAAAAGCCATTTATATTTGATTTGGCCTTCTCTCAACCTTTTGGTAACGGCAGCAAATTCTCTTCTCTTTCTCATTGTTATTGCCGATAAGTCCGCATAGATTTCAGTTTGCTGATTCTCCCAGTGTATGCGGGGCAGCTTTCGCGCAGCCTCCACCACCGCATTTTTAGTCTCATATTCATAAAAGCAGACCACAATATCCCTGTCCCGACCATCTCGTTTAGGGCCCAGGGCTCTATGCGCTCGGTCCAAGTTCCAACAAAGCTCAGTCTCTTTCAATCCGGCCTCTGTTACAATCTGCTTGCAAATCTTCTGCACCACCTCTTTGCAATCCCTTTTCTCCCCAACCTCCGGGACTCCTCTTATGCGGATGTTGGCTCTTCTAGATCTATTTTCTAGATCTTCCACTTTTGCCCAGAGTTCCTCCTGCACATTCTCACTGGCCTCCATTTTATCTTGCAAAGTCAGTAAGGTGTTTGCCTGGGTCTCCACTTTCGTTTCCACCTCCTCAAGTCTCTGCCCCACTTCCTTGATATCGCCCCGTAGCTCTTCCAGCCACGCATGTACCTCTGACTTAAAGTGGGCGAGATCTCCTCTCAAAGTGCCGAACCAGCCTTCCAAATCTTCTCTGAGCTCACCCAATTCACCTCCTGGCTCCTCCGTACTTTTCTTTGCAGGGCCCGCATGTTCCTCACTCACCACGCTCCCGGACGCCATCTTGGTTTTTCCCCCGGGGCCTGCCGCGGCATTCTTATAAGCAAACGCTTTCAGCTCAGCGGCCCCCTTTTGTGTCGCCATGCTTCTCCGCTGGCTCCGCACCCCTTCACTGCTATGTGGGCTCTTTTCGCTGTCGATTTGGAATGAAAATGCTTAAATACTGCTCTTCTCGCCACGGAGCTCCGTTTCGCCCAGCCGCTCAGCCCTGTGACGTCATTTCCTGTTCCCCTCGAAACCTTTTTAAAAAAATTGGTGTTACATTGGCGATCTGCCAATCTTCAGGTATTAGAGATTATTTTAATAATAGTTCACAGATTACTAATAGCAGGTCTGCAATCTCATATTTCAGTTCTTTCAACACCCTTGGATGTATACCATCTGGCCCAGGTGATTTGCTACTCTTCAGTTTATCTAACAGTTGTAATGCATCTTCCCGATGTATTGATATTTCCTTCAATTCTTCCGCACCTTTAAATACCACTTCAGTCATGGGTAACATCCCTACATCTTACTCAGTAAAGACCGAAGCAAAGAATTCATTCAGTCTCTCTGCTATCGCCTTGTCGCCTCTTAGTGCCCCTTTAACTCATCTATCATCTAATGGTCCAACTGACTCTCTCACAGGTTTTTTGCTGCGAATGTACTTGAAAAAATCTTTATTTCGCGTTTTTGCTTCCGCAGCAAGCTTCTTCTCAAATTCTCCCTTTGCCTTCTTTATCAATGCCTTGCATTTGACCTGCCAGTGCTTGTGCTGTTTCCAGGTTTCATCGTTTGGCTCTTCTTTCCATTTCCTGAAAGATGCTTTTTTGGCAACAGCCTCTCTGACCTCACCTTTAAACCATGCTGGCAGTTTTTTGGACTTCCTTCCACTTTTCTTAAAGCGTGGAATACAGCTGGTCTGGGCTTCCAAGATAGTATTTTTCAACAACACCCAAGCTTGATGTAAGTCTTTAACCTTTGCAACTGCTCCTTTTAGTTTTTTCTTAACTATATTCCTCATTTTATCATAGTCTCCCTTTCGAAAGTTAAAAGGTAGTACTGTGGATTTCCTTACTATCCCTCCTCCACTAATTAAATCAAAGGCGATCATGCTATGATCACTATTGCCAAGTGGCCCCAACACCCTTCTCTCTTGCACTAGATCTGGTGTTCCACTAAGGACTAGGTCTAATATGGTTTCCCCTCTGGTCGGTTCATGAACCAGCTGCTCCAAGAAGCAGTCATTTATTTCATCTAGGAACTTTATCTCCCTAGCATGTCCTGCCGTGACACTGACCCAGTCGATACCAGGGTAATTGAAATTGCCCATTATTATTACCGTGCTGTAGCTTTTGTTAGCTTCCTTGATTTCTTTGAGAATTTCATCATCCATTTGTTCATTCTGGCCAGGCGGTCGATAGTACACCCCCACTGCCATCGCCTTCCCCTTTTTACATGGAATTTCAATCCATAGAGATTCTACAGCAAATTTTGTTTCCTGCAAAACTTTAATACTTTATGACTCAATGCGCCCTCTAACATAGAGTGCAACCCCTCCACCAATTTGATCAGCTCTATCATTACGATATAGTTTGTACCCAGGTATCACAGTGTCCCACTGGTTGTCCTTCTTCCACCAAAAGGGACAAACTAGACAGCAAAAGAAGCCAAAAGGCCCGAGAGCCCATCCAGCTCCGCAGGTTCAGCCCCTCAAGGGCTTTGACTCCTTCCTAGAGAGCTTAGCCTTCCTACCTCTGAGGGGTCCCCAAACCCCCTATATCCCAGGCAGGTTATGCCACTTTGCCAACAGATGGCATCAGATAATAGCAGAAGATTGGACTCTGTCCATTGTAGGAGAGGGGTACAAGCTCCATTTTCACAGCATGCCCCCTCCTACAATTCTAAGGCAATTCAATTCTCAAACCTCCGCAGACAATCTGCTAGATCACAAGGTCTCAACACTTCTTGCCCAAGGGGCAATAGAAGAGGTACCCATTCTTCAACGGGGTGCAGGGTTCTACTCCCCCCTATTTTCTTATTCCAAAGAAAACAGGAGGACACAGACCCATTCTAGACCTCAGAGAATTGAACAGAAGTTAAAAATGATTTTTCTTGGAACTCTTCTGCCATACTTTCAAAGCCAGGATTGGCTTTGCTTTCTAGACTTAAAGGATGCATACACTCACGTTCTGATCCATCCAAATCGCAGGAAATTCTTACAATTCCTTTTCAAGGGAAAACATTTCCAGTACAGGGTTCTTCCCTTTGGTCTGGCTTCAGCTCCAAGGGTATTCACAAAATTCATGGCAATAGTAGCTGCATATCTCCAGGAACAAGCAGGAATGAGTCCTCACATATGGGTACGTCGGTACCGCCGGAGCCTGCGCGGGAAAGCTCCCCAGCTTCTCAGAAAGAAAGCTTTTGGGAGCCTCCCACAGCGCCTGCGCGCTGCCTTCCCGCCTTTCCTAACCAACTCTCCTCAGTTCTTCTTTTCCGCGGAGCCAGCAGGTCGTGTTCCTGTCACCGCTGAAGAAGTTCTTTATTTTAATTTATTTCTTTGGTCGCGTGTCTGCCTTCCCCGACGCCGGACCGGTACCGCCGGTCATTTCTTTTCTTTCTAAAAAAAAAAAAATATATATATATATTTTTTCCTCACTTGGTGTATTTTTCTTCTTAGGCCTATAGGCCCACAAGAAAATTTTCCCTCATGGAAAAACCAGCCTCCGGGTTCAAAAAATGTACTAAGTGTAGCGGTACAATTTCTGTTACAGATACCCATGAATGGTGTCTTAAATGTTTGGGTCCTGAACACTCCATTCCGGATTGCCAGTCCTGCTCTCTAATGTCTAAACGAGGGTTACAGAACCGAGCAGCCAAGCTCCATGTGCTGTTTCCCACGGATGCACCGGCGGTGGCATCGACATCTTCCAGGTCTTCCTCTCCTGATGGGTCTCAGGTAACCAAACATAAACCTAGCAGGTCCTTGAAGGGCAAATCTCCCTCTCAGCATCGAGATGCCTCCGGGCTTGCCTTCGAGGATCCTGCCCCAGCCAAACAACCCTGGCGGGAAGCTCCGGCTTCCAAAGCTCCTCCTATGGGGTTACAGGTTGACATCGATGGCACGGCCTCGACCGATCACCTGTTAGACTGCTCTGGGGTACCGGCACCTTCTCCCGGTACCGACATCCAGGCAGTCGTGGCGTCCATGGATCACACTGTTCAATCCATGCAGCAGGCTATAATGGCTTTTATTAATGCTGCGACGCCGACGGTACCGCAACGAGTTCCATTGTCGGTACCGGCGCCGGTACCAGCGCCGATACCGGTACCGATTGCATCGACATCGGCCAGGATACTGACTTCGGTTCCTTGTCCAGGGCTATTTCTCGGTACCGATCCGGTACCGGGAACGCCCGATGTCAGTACCGATCGATACGCGTATCGATCGTTGGAAGGGGACAGACGATACTTCGATTCCTCTGATTCTGATTCATCAGATGAGTCTCCTGAAGTATCCATTACCCTTCCTGAGGAACCTACTTCTCCAAAAAGGAGAATGTCTCCTCCAGAGGATTTGTCCTTTCAAGACTTCATAATAGAAGTGGCTAAAGGACTCTCTATTTCAGTACCCTCTGAAACAGAGCCTAGAGCAAAATAATTTGATATTTTAGGATACTCTAAGGCTCCCAGAGAGGCAGTCACCTTGCCAATTCATGAAATTCTTCATGAACATATGATTGACTTATGGGAGACTCCTCTCACCATTTCTCCTCATTCTCGTAGATTGGACACTATGTACCGTGTCCCTCCTTGTCCTGGATTTCAAAAAACTCAGCTTCCTCACCACTCCATTGTGGTGCAGTCAGCTATGAAAAGGATAAAGAGTACCAAAAGACACTCTTCTGCTCCTCCAGGAAGAGAATGCAGGACCTTGGATGCTTTTGGTAGAAAAATCTTCCAAGC
Organism: Ichthyophis bannanicus; assembly: GCA_033557465.1. Classification (NCBI taxonomy): domain Eukaryota; kingdom Metazoa; phylum Chordata; class Amphibia; order Gymnophiona; family Ichthyophiidae; genus Ichthyophis; species Ichthyophis bannanicus. The sequence goes on along the minus strand of CM066037.1, from coordinate 19,110,732 downwards.
CAGCATGCTTATTGCCAGAATCAACTCATATAGCCTTTATATGGGTATGTTTCTAAAGGAAGTTGCACAAAAGCTGCACAACTTTCTCCCTTTTCTTCCAGAGGATAAAAGGGATGAGTTCCTCCTTTGGCTTAAGCATACTCAAGACATTTCAAAGGTTTCCAACAGGGCAGCCTTTGACTCCTTTGAAGGTGCCAGCAGAGCCTCAGGCATTGCCATAGCTGCTCGCAGAATTGCTTGGCTCCAGGCTTCTGATCTAGAGCCCTGGGTTCAGGATGGTTTAGGAAATCTGCCCTGTACGGGTGAAAATCTCTTTGGCAAAGAGTGGCAAATAAAGGCCACTCAAATGGATGCAGAGAATTCTGCTCTGGATAGACTTTCCAAGTCAACCTCCATTCCAGCCAAGAAAAAACCTTTCAAAAAGCCTTTTTACAAAAGGAGCAGATTTCCTTCCACTTCTGGCCAACAATCTTCTACAGGTCGCTTTGCTACTAAGCGTCAGCAACCTAAACAGGCCAGGCCTAAACCTGCAGGGACTGCTACAACCCAGCAGTCCCAACCCCCTCAGGGTTTTTGACTTGATACTAGAGAACTTAACCTTTCTGGCTCTACAACAGCCAGAACCTATCACCATTCCAGGAAGGTTAGCTCATTTTGCTCCCAGATGGGAGCAAATCACATCAGAGCAGTAGACCCTCTCCATCATAAGAGAGGGCTACAAACTTCATTTCTCAGACCTTCCTGCCTACACCATGGTGAGACACTTCAATTCTCCCACATCTCTCCTCGACCTTCTGGATCAGGAGGTGACTACCCTTCTGGCCCAGGGGGCCATAGAAGAAGTTCCTCTTCGTCAACAGGGGTCAGGGTTTTACTCCCCCTATTTTCTCATTCCAAAGAAAACAGGGGGATACAGACTCATTCTAGATCTCAGAGAATTGAACAAATTCCTATGCAAGGAGAAGTTCAAGATGCTTTCTCTAGGCACTCTCCTTCCATACCTGCAGAGTCAGGATTGGCTTTGTTCTCTAGATCTCAAGGATGCGTACACTCATGTCCTCCTCCATCCATCTCACAGAAAATTCCTACGTTTTCTGTTCCAGGGAAAACATTACCAATACAGAGTGCTTCCTTTCGGTCTAGCCTCTGCTCCAAGAGTGTTCACCAAATGCATGGCAATAGTTGCTGCATTTCTACGCACTCTGGGAATATTTGTCTTCCCATACCTGGACAACTGGCTCATCCGAGCTCCAACCCAGTCAGAGGCTCAGATCTCCCTGAACCGCACCAGGCGCATTCTGCAATACCTGGGACTTGTGGTAAACCTCCCAAAGTCCCAGCTCACCCCTACTCAGTCCCTGGAATTCATAGGGGCCTGGTTGGACACCACTTCTGCAAGGGCCTACCTTCCTCAGGCCCGTTGTCAACGTCTAGTTAAGTTAGCCTCCCAGATTCAGTCAAAGAGCCACTTAACTGCCAGGGAGATGCTACAACTGCTAGGCCATATGGCTTCCACAGTACATGTGGTACCCTATGCTCGCCTACACATGAGAGCAGCTCAGTGGACTTTGTCCACCCAGTGGACTCAAGCTTCAGGAGCTCTCTCAGACCAAATAGCAACCTCCAAACGTCTCTTTTGGTCTCTCCAATGGTGGATGTCCACTCAAAATCTGTTGCTGGGGTCCCCCTTCCAACCTTTGTTACCCCAAGCAACCCTCACAACAGATGCCTCCCAAACAGGTTGGGGAGCTCATCTACAAGACCTCTCCACCCAAGGCGCTTGGTCCCCACAGGAGACCTCTCTTCATATCAACCACTTGGAACTTCGAGCAGTGTTCCTAGCTCTCAAGGTCTTTCATACCCTCCTCAGCTACAAGACAGTCCTCATTCATACGGACAATCAAGTAGCCATGTTTTACATAAACAAGCAAGGAGGAACTGGCTCTCTGTCGCTTTGCAACGAAGCTCTAAGATTATGGGCCTTCGCCAGAGAGCATCAAATCCATCTCCTGGCAGTATACCTCCCAGGAATCCAAAACTCTTGGGCAGACAGACTCAGTCGAGTTCTGCTTCCACACAAATGGTCCCTGCACATGGATCAGGTACTCAGAATCTTCCAAGAATGGGGAACCCCGGACATAGACCTCTTTGCAAGTCCGTGGAATGCCAAATTTCCCCGGTTCTGTTCCAGAATTATGTGTCAGGGAGTTCAGGCCAAGGATGCCTTCCTCCTTCATTGGGGTCAGGGCTTCCTGTATGCCTTTCCACCCATTCCTTTGATTCCCAAGACTCTGTTCAAACTCCAGAGGGATCAAGGATCTATGATCCTCATAGCTCCACGCTGGCCACGCCAAGTGTGGTACCCTCTACTTCTGCATCTCTCCCAAGCCCCCTCCCTGGACTTGGGAGCTGCGCCAGACCTTTTGTCCCAGGAGGAAGGGACTTTGTGGCATCCAAACCCCAAGTCCCTTCACCTCAGAGCTTGGTTACTGAAGGCCTAGACCTTCAAGACTTCATTCTTTCTCAGCAAGTGAAGGATATCCTTCATGCTTCCAGAAAACCTTCCACTAGGCGTTCCTATGCTTTTAAGTGGAAAAGATTTTCCATTTGGTGTGCTCAAAAGGGTCTTGACCCTCTGGCACTTCATGTAGTCCCATATGCTCGCCTCCACATGCGAGCAGTTTAGTGGACCCTATCCACACAGTGGACACAGGCCACAGGTCTTTTATCAGACAAAATAGTAAACTCTCAATGGCTAATTTTGTCCCTCCAATGGTGGCAATCACTAGAAAATCTGACAGTGGGGTCTCCTTTCCATCAACCCCTTTTTCAGGCCACCCTAACAGATGCATCACAGGTGGGTTGGGGAGTACACCTGAATCATCTCTCTACCCAGGGCACCTGGACTCCACAGGAGACTGGTCTACATATAAACCTCCTGGAATTAAGAGCAATCTATTTAGCTCTTCGAGTATTCCACGCCCAGCTCAGCTACAAGACAGTCCTAGTCCAGAAGGACAATCAAGTAGCCATGTTCTATGTGAACAAGCAGGGCGGGACATGCTCTCTGTCGTTATGCAACGAAACTGACTGTGGGCCCTCGCCAGAGAGTATCAAGTTCACCTTCTAGTAGTATATCTTCCAGGTATTCAAAACCTTTGCGCAGACAAACTCAGTCGAGTACTGCTGCCTCACGAGTGGTCTCTCCACCTAGACCAGGTGGCAAAGATATTTCATCTCTGGAGCACTCCAGACATAAACCTCTTTGCAAGTCCACTGAATGCCAAACTTCCCCGGTTCTGTTTCAGGATTCCGGCTTACAACTGTCAGGCAAGGGATGCCTTCCTCCTTCACTGGGGTCAGGACTTCCTTTATGCCTTCCCACCCATTCCCCTCATCCCCAAAACACTTTCAAGCTTCAGAGACACGGGTCGCATGATTCTCATAGCGCCACGATAGCCACGCCAAGCATGGTATCCCCTGCTTCTACATCTCTCTGAAGCTGCACCTCTGGAGTTAGGGCATGCTCCAGATCTCCTTTCCCAAGAGGACGGGACGCTATGGCACCCAAGTCCCCAGTCCCTGCATCTCACGGCCTGGTTGCTGAAGGCTTAGACCTCCAGGATTTCAACTTGTCCCAACAGGTAAAGGATATCCTTCAGGCTTCTAGAAAATTTTCCACAATAAGATCTTATGACTTCAAGTGGAAACGTTTTACTATATGGTGCTGCAAGAAGGGATTAAATCCCCTTGTCATACCTTTAGAATCGATACTAGAGTATCTTCTTCACTTATCGAATTCTGGTCTAAAGACCAATTCGGTAAAAGTCCATCTTAGTGCAATTGCAGCTTCTTATAAGCCTCTGAATGGACAACCAATTTCCTCTCATCCACTCATCCAGATTTATGAGAGGTCTGTTAACCAAACCTCCCATTAAGCCACCACCGGTGGCATGGGATCTAAATCTAGTTCTCGGGCAGCTCATGAAGCCGCCTTTTGAGCCTTTGGCCACTACAACCCTTACGTTTTTGACCTGGAAGGTCATCTTCCTAATTGCAATCACCTCTGCACGTCGCATTAGTGAACTGCAAGCTTTATTGGCTGATCCTCCTTATACTAGGTTTCATCATGATAAGGTTGTTCTTAGAACTCATCCACACTTTATTGCCAAAGGTGGTTTCGCCTTTTCATTTGAATCAATCAATTTATCTTCCTTTATTTTTTCCGAAGCCTCACGCCTCTAATGCAGAAAGAAACCTTCATACTTTGGATTGTAAAAGAGCCTTAGCCTTTTCTCCAGGACCAAGCAGGAAGTCAGTCCTCACATATGGGTGACGGGTCGGCACCGACGGAGCCCCCATGCGGAGCATTTCTCCAGCTTTCAAAGAAAGCCTTTGGGAATTGCAGCGCGCATGCGCGGTCCCCTTTCTGCCCAAGGGTGCTATCTTGCTCAGTCTTTTTTCCGCGGAGCCCGATGGACGTAGTTCATTTTTCGCCGAGGAAAAAGTTGATTTCCCTGTTTTTTCTTTTTCTTCTTCGGTTCGATGCCAAATCCTTTTCCCGCCTGGGCCCGATACGCCGGTATCGAGCCCACTCTCTCTTTTTCGGTTTTTGTCCTTTGTGACTAGCGTTCGCGCCATTTTTCTTTTTTCACTGGCAGCCCTGTCTTTTGACCTCGCAGGGGCCCTTTTTCCCCCGATGTCTGCCAGCGGGTTTAAAAAGTGTGATCGGTGTAAGAAACTTATGTCTCTTACCGACACACATGACTGCTGCCTTGGACCCGATCATGACCCGATGATCTGTGGTCTGTGTGGCAAAATGTCCTCGAAGGTGTTGAGGAGTCGGCAGCACCAGAAGGATAGGATCTTCTCTGACTCCGCGTTCGGACGGGCCTGGACCTCGTCAGAGGCCTCAATGTCTAGGGACTCCAGCCCCGAGCAGCGTCGGGGTTCCTCTGAGCGGGGGTCTCCTTCGCGTGAACAGCGCAGGAAGAAGAAACCCGCGAGGGCGGCGTCGGTGGACGCTCCTGGTTCCTCGAGGGCCAGGTCACATAGCCCTGATAGCCGTCCCGGGTCTTCGGAGTTGGAGAGGCCTGCCAAGCATCCTCGTATCGAGATGGTGTCTCCTGGACACGTGAGTGCTGTAGTCCTCGTGGACTCTCCTCCAGGGGAGCAGACATCGGGCCCGACGCCGTCGGGGCCCGAGTCGGGGGCTGCTGGGTCTCCTGAGCTCAGACTCAGGTTGATGGCCTTGGAGAGCAGCCTCGCTGCCTTCATGGAACAGCAGCGGGCATTGATCGCCGGTCTCACCGGTGCATCTGCCCCGACCACCGGGACATCGACGTCCAAGTCGACCCCGGAGGCTAAGCCGATCCTCGAGTCCATGCGGGCTCGAGTCGATCCTCGGCCACAGTCTCCCTCTGCCTCCCGTTCGGGACCGAGGTCGTCGACGACGGTACCCTCGGCGTCGGGGCGGATGGCATCGGTGCCCGCCCGACCGGAGCCGCTCGATTCCTCCTCCGAGGAGTCGGGCTGGGAGACGGAGGACGAAAAATCACCCGACACTTATCGGACTCGGTGTGTCCCATTGGACTCGCCGGAGTCCGAACCTCGGAGACAATCCCCACCGGAGGATACCCGGTTCTCGAACTTCATGCGGGATATGGCCAAGGCCTTGGCCTTCCCCCGCAGATCCCGAGGAGGAGCCTCGAGCCGAGGAGCTCGAGGCCCTCCAGTATGACTCTCCCCCGAAGGAGGCCTTTACTGTACCTGTTCCTCCGATGCTGGAGCGGCTGCTATTCCTCATGTGGGAGACCCCGGCCTCGACGCCGGTGTTAAGCAAGCGGGTCGATTCCATCTATCGAGTCCGCAAGAGCCCCGAGTTCCAAAAGGCACAATTACCGCACCACTCCATGGTTGTGGAATCGGCCATGCATCGACTGAAAAGTCAGAAGATGCACTCCTCGGTGCCTCCCGGCCGGGAGGCCCGGAACCTGGATGCCCTCAGTAAGAAGTGCTTCCCGGGCTCTATGCTTGCTTGCCGTGTCCAGACATACCAGCTCTACATGGGCATGTATCTCCGAGACCTGGCAAAGGAGATTGCCGGGTTCTCTGCTGGTCTCTCCGAGGAACCTTTGCAGCGGTTCCAAGCCTTGTCCACTGGTATTCGAGAGTGCTCGAAGTTTATCTCTCGAGCAGCCTACGATGGCTTCAAGGCCGGCATCGGTGCCCGCCGACAGGCTTGGCTACAGTCATCCGACCTCGAGCCATGGGTGCAGGACAAGTTGGTCGATGTCCCCTGCCGAGGTGAAAACCTCTTTGGCAAGCCCATGGCTGAGAAGGCTGCAGAACTCGAGACCGAGACTCTGACCCGGACTAGGCTGTCCAGAAAAACCTCTGCCCCTTAGAAAAAGAAGGGCTAGGGAAAAAAGACCTTTTACCCGAGGAAGTCATCTGCCTATAAACAATACCCTCATCAGGCCTCTGCAGCTCCCCAACAGGGTCAGCTCCCCAACAGGGTCAGCAGGGTCATGGGCCCCGTAGGCAGAAGGCCTCCAAGCCACCAACACCGGCCCCTGCTCAGCAGGGTGGGGGTTTTTGACTCAGAAGGCATAGCCTCTTCTCCTCAGCTTGCTCAAATCAGCACTGGAGGCCGGCTGGCCCACTTTGCCCACAGGTGGTCAGCCGTCACATCAGATACCTGGGTGCTCCATATAGTCCACAAGGGCTATCTTCTCCATTTTCACCAGGTACCTCCCTCCTATTTTCCAGGGGAGCCTCCAAGACTCCCTCTGCACAGGGACCTACTCCTTCAGGAGTTAGCAAGTCTGCTAAAGGACCAGGCTGTGGAACCGGTGCCCCACCACCTGAGAGGTCACGGCTTTTATTCCAGGTACTTTCTGGTACCAAAAAGAACAGGAGGCCTCAGACCCATCCTAGACTTGCGCAACCTCAACAAGTTCTTGGAGAGGGAAAAGTTCCAGATGCTTACCCTTGGAATCCTGCTGCCCTACCTCCAGCAGGGAGATTGGCTATGCTCCTTAGATCTAAAGGATGCTTATACTCACATCCTTATTCATCCAGACCACAGACAATATCTCAGATTTGTTGTGGGGGGGGAACCACTACCAGTACAGAGTAACTACCCTTTGGCCTAATCTCCGCTCCCAGGGTGTTCACCAAGTGCCTGGCGGTGGTGGCGGCCTACCAGAGGCTTCAAGATCTTTTTGTGTTTCCATACCTGGACGACTGGCTCATAAGGGGCCAGTCTTCCCAGGAGGCCAGTCAAGCCACCCTTCGCACTGTGGCTCTGTTTCAGCACTTGGGGGTTTGTCATAAACTTCGCAAAGTCCACTTTGCTCCCGTCCCAGAACTTAGAATTCATAGGAGCAAAGCTAGACACTCTTCAGGCGAAGGCTTTTCTGCCAGTGGACAGAGCCCACAGGTTGATGGATGTAGCCAGGCAGTTTCACAGCAATTCCCTGGTCTCCGCCAGGCAATTCCTGAGACTTCTTGGCCATATGGCTTCCACGGTTCATGTAACGCCCAATGCCCGCCTGCACATGCGGCCTGCTCAGTGGAGCCTTCGAACTAAGTGGCATCAAGCCACAGGGAGCCTTGCAGACTCAGTGAGAATATCCACCCTGCTCGTCTCCTCTCTACAATGGTGGCTTCATCTTCCGAATCTGGTACTCGGAGTGGGTTTTCAATCCCCTCCGCATTCTCAAGTGCTGACGACAGATGCTTCTCTTCTAGGTTGGGGAGCACATTGCCAAGGGGCATGTACTCAGGGTCTCTGGACCCCTTGGGAGGCTGCTCAGCAGATAAACTTCCTGGAGCTACGGGCAATACGCCTAGCTCTGAGAGCCTTCTCCCACCTCACATCTCACCAGTCCGTACTGCTCCAGACGGACAATCAAGTTGCCATGTTCTACGTGAACAAAGAAGGAGGCACGGGCTCCTTCCTTCTCTGTCAGGAGGCACAACGACTGTGCTCTTGGGCAATCAATCACGGAATCCTCCTCAAGGCTGTCTACCTCCCAGGTCAAGAAAATTACCTGGCGGACAGACTGAGCAGGATCCTGCAACTGCACGAATGGAGATTAAATCCGTTGGTGGTTCAGCAGATCTTTCTCAGGTGTGGCCTCCCCACCATGGATCTTTTCGCCAGTCCTCTGAACCGGCAACTCCCGAGATTCTGTTCCAGACAACTGCATCCTGTCAGAGTAGCAGCGGATGCCTTTCTGATTCTGTGGTCCCAAGGCCTACTGTATGCGTTTCCTCCCACGCCACTAGTGTCCCGAACACTGTTCAAGGTCCTCAAGGACGGGGCCTCAATGATTCTGATAGCCCCCAGGTGGCCGAGGCAGCCGTGGTTCCCACTCCTGCTGCAACTGGCGGACTCTCCTCTTCCTCTGGGGATTCAACACGATCTTATGTCTCAGGACCAGGGATCTCTCTTGCACCCCAACCTCCAGTCCCTTTATCTGATGGCCTGGCTGCTGAAAGGGTAGTCCTGGCTCCCCTACTACTGCCTAGAGAGGTGGAAGACGTAGTCTTAGCCTCTAGGCGGCAATTCACCAGGAAATCCTACGCTCTTAAGTGGTGTAGATTCTCCGCATGGTGTGCTCAGCACAGCGAGAATCCCTTCTCGTGCTTGGTAGCGGTAGTATTGCAATATTTGCTTTACCTCTCCAATCTAGGCCTTAAGCCCAGCTCTGTCAGGGTTCACCTCAGTGCTCTCTCAGTGCACCACTCGCCGGTGGACGGGAGGCCTCTTTCCAACCACCCTTTGGTGTTTCGTTTTCTCAGAGGCCTCCTCCTGCTTAAGCCTCCTTTGCGTCCACCAGCCCCTGAGTGGGATCTGAATGTGGTCTTGCAGCGGATTACTTGTCCGCCATTTGAACCTATGGCTACCTGCCCTCTCCGTTTTCTCTCCTGGAAAACCTTGTTTCTCCAGGACCAAGCAGGAAGTCAGTCCTCACATATGGGTGACGTCGGCGCCGACGGAGCCCTCGCGGAGCAATTTTCCCCAGCTTTCAAAGAAAGCCTTTGGGAATTGCAGCGCGCATGCGCGGTCCTCTTCCCGCCCAAGGGTGCCATCTTGCTCAGTCTTCTTTTTTCCGCGGAGCCCTACAGACGTTGTTTGTGAATCCCCGCAGAAAAGTTGATTTTATTTCTTTTTTCTCTCGGTTTCGACGCCGGTTCTTTTCCCGCCCGGACACGCGACGCCGGTTGCGAGTCCTTTATTTTTCGTTTTTTTGTCCTTCGTGACAGATTTCGCGCCTTTTTACTTTTTCACTGGCAGCCCGGTCTTTTGACCTCGCAGGGGCCCTTTTTCCCCCGATGGCTGCCAGCAGGTTTAAAAAGTGTGACCTCTGTAAGAAACTCATGTCTCTTACCGACACACACGACTTCTGCCTCCGTTGCCTCGGACCCGATCATGACCCGATGATCTGTGGTCCATGTGGCAAAATGTCCTCAAAAGTGTTGAGTCGGCAGCATCAGCGGGGAACGTATCTTCTCTGACTCCGGCCGGGCTCGGACCTCGTCAGAGGCTTTGACGTCTCGGGACTCTGGTCCTGAGCATCGTCGAAGTTCCTCTGAAAGGGGGTCTCCTACCTGGGAACATCATCGGAAGAAGAAACCCGCGAGGGCGGGATCGGTGGACGCTCCTGGTTCCTTGAGGGCCAGGTCGCATAGCCCCGATTCCCGTCCCGGGTCCTCGGAGGTGGAGAGGCCTTCCAAACATCCTCGTCTCGAGATGGACTTGCCCGCTCACGTGAGTACTGTTGTCCTCGTAGACTCGCCTCTGAAGGAGCCGCCGTCGGGGCCCGAGTCGGGGGCTGCTGGGTCTCCTGAGCTCGGACTCAGGTTGACGGCCTTGGAGAGCAGTCTGACTGCCTTCATGGACCAGCAGCGGGCATTGATCGCTGTCCTCGCTGGTGCTTCTGCCCTGACCGCCGGGACATCGACCTCCAAGTCGACCCCGGAGACCGAGCCGATCCTCGAGTCCATGAGGGCTCGAGTCGATCCTCGGTCACGGTCTCCTTCGGCCTCCCGTTCGGGACCGAGGTCGTCGACGCCGACTCCTTCGGCGTCGGGGCGGATGGCATCGATGCCCGCCCGACCGGAGCCGCTCGACTCCTCCTCCGAGGAGTCGGCCTGGGAATCCGAGGACGAAGAGTCACCTGGTTCCTTTCGGACTCGGTGTGTCCCATCGGACTTCCCCGAGTCCGAACCTCGGAGACGGTCCCCCCCGGAGGATACCCGGTTCTCGGACTTCGTGCGGGATATGGCCAAGGCCTTGGCCTTCCCCGCGGATCCCGAGGAGGAGCCTCGAGTCGAAGAACTCGATGCCCTCCAATATGACTCTCCCCGAAGGAGGCCTTTATTGTACCGGTTCCTCCGATGCTGGAACGACTTCTCTTCCGCATGTGGGAGAGCCCGGCGTCGTCGCCGGTGTTAAGCAAGCGGGTCGATTCCATTTATCGAGTCCACAAGAGCCCCGGCTTCCAAAAGGCACAACTACCGCACCATTCTATGGTGGTGGAATCGGCCATGCATAGACTTAAGAGTCAAAAAATGCACTCCTCGGTGCCCCCCGGTAGGGAGGCCCGAAGCCTGGATGCCCTCGGTAGGAAGTGTTTCCAGGGCTCTATGCTTGCTTGTCGAGTCCAGACCTACCAGCTCTACATGGGCATGTATCTCCGGGACTTGGCTAAAGAAATAGCCGGGTTCTCTGCTGGTCTCTCCGACGAACCTTTGCAGAGGTTCCAAACCTTGTCAACTGGTATTCGAGAGTGCTCAAAGTTTATCTCTCGAGCAGCCTACGATGGTTTTGAGGCATCGGCTCGAGTAGCCGCAGCCGGCATCGGCTCGAGTAGCCGCAGCCGGCATCGGCTCGAGTAGCCGCAGCCGGCATCGGCTCGAGTAGCCGCAGCCGGCATCGGTGGATGCCGCCAGGCTTGGCTTCAGATGTCCGACCTCGAGCCATGGGTGCAGGACAAGTTGGTCGATGTCCCCTGCAGAGGTGACAACCTCTTTGGCAAGCCCATGGATGAGAAGGCTGCACAGATCGAGACCGAGACTCTCACCAGGACTCGTCTCTCAAGGAAGACCTCTGCCCCTTCTCAAAAGAAGAAGGGCTCGGGGAAAAAGCCCTTTTACCCGAGGAAGGCGGCTGCCTATAAATACTACCCTCAGTATCAGGCCTCAGCAACTCCCCCACAGGGTAAGCAGGCCAAGGGACGGGGTAATGGGTCCCGTAGGCAGCAAGCCCCCAAGCCTGCACCACCGGCCCCTGCTCAGCAGGGTGGGGGTTTTTGACTTCATCAGCATAGCCTCTCCCCCTCAGCTGGTTTCTCTCAGCACAGGAGGCCGGCTGGTCCACTTTGCCCAAAGGTGGTCCAACATCACCACAGATACCTGGGTACTTCACATAGTTCGGAAGGGCTATCTTCTTCACTTTCACCAGGTACCTCCCTCCTACTTTCCTGGGGAGCCTCCGAGACTCCCTCTGCACAAGGACTTACTCCTTCAGGAGTTAGCAAGTCTCCTTCAGGAACAGGCTGTGGAACCGGTGCCCCACCACCTGAAAGGTCAAGGGTTTTACTCCAGGTACTTTCTGATACCAAAAAGAACAGGAGGCCTCGGACCTATCCTGGACTTGCGCAACCTCAACAAGTTCCTTGCAAAGGAAAAGTTCAAGATGCTTATCCTTGGAATCCTGCTGCCCTACCTCCAGCAGGGAGACTGGCTATGCTCCTTGGATCTAAAGGATGCGTATACTCATATCCTTATTCATCCAGACCACAGACAATATCTCAGGTTTGTTGTGGGAGAAAATCATTACCAGTACAGAGTACTGCCCTTTGGCCTATCCTCCGCCCCCAGGGTTTTCACCAAATGCCTGGCAGTGGTGGCGGCCTATCTAAGACTTCAAGGCCTTTTTGTGTTTCCATACCTGGACGACTGGCTCATCAGAGCCCAGTCTTCCCAAGAGGCCACTCAAGCCACTCATCGCACTGTGACTCTACTCCAGCCCTTGGGATTTGTCATAAACTTCGCAAAGTCCACTTTGCTCCCCTCTCAAAATCTCGAATTCATCGGCGCCAGGTTGGACACTCTTCAGGCGCGGGCCTTCCTGCCTCTGGACAGGGCCCAAAGGCTCATGGATCTCGCCAGCCACTTTCACAGCAATTCCCTGGTCTCGGCCAGGCAATTTCTGAGACTGCTCGGCCATATGCCTTCCACGGTCCATGTGACCCCCAATGCCCGCCTGAACATGCGACCTGCTCAATGGTGCCTTCGCACACAATGGCATCAGGCCACTGGGAGCCTAGCGGACTCCGTACAGATCTCCGACCAGCTGGTCTCTTCTCTACAATGGTGGCTTCATCTGCCAAACCTAGTACTAGGAGTGACTTTTCAGCCCCCTCTGCATTCTCAGGTCCTGACGACCGATGCTTCTCTCCTGGGTTGGGGAGCACACTGCCAAGGGACATATACTCAAGGTCTCTGGACTCCTTGGGAGTCTGCTCAGCAGATCAACTTCCTGGAGCTCAGAGCCATTCGCCTAGCGCTCAAAGCATTCTCTCGCCTGGTTTCTCACCAGTCGGTGCTGATACAGACAGACAATCAGGTTGCAATGTTCTACGTGAACAAACAAGGCGGAACAGGCTCCTTCCTTCTCTGTCAGGAGGCACAAAAACTATGCTCTTGGGCCGTCCACCACGGCATCATCCTCAAAGCTGTCTATCTCCCAGGTCAAGAAAATTACCTGGCCGACAAGCTAAGCAGGATCCTCCAGCCGCACAAGTGGAGGCTGGATCCGATGGTGGTTCAGCGGATCTTTCTCAAGTGGGGCCTCCCCACCATGGATCTGTTTGCCAGTCCTCTGAACCGGCAACTTCCCAGATTCTGCTCTCGACAACCGCATCCTCTCAGAGTAGCGGCGGATGCTTTTCTGATTCCATGGTCCACAGGCCTCTTCTATGCCTTTCCTCCCATGCCGCTGGTGTCTCGGACACTCTTCAAAGTTCTCAGAGACAAAGCATCGATGATACTAGTGGCTCCCCGGTGGCCGAGACAACCTTGGTTCCCACTTCTAATGCAGCTGGCGGCGGACACCCCTCTTCCTCTGGGGTTTCAGCCCGACCTCCTGTCACAGGATCAGGGGACTCTCCTGCACCCCAACCTCCAGTCCCTTCATCTGATGGCCTGGCTGCTGAAAGGGTAGTCCTTGCTCCCCTCCGCCTGCCTCCAGATGTGGAGGAGGTCGTTTTGGCCTCCAGGCGGCCCTCCACCCGGAAGTCCTACGCTCTTAAGTGGGGTCGGTTCTCCGTCTGATGTGCTCAGCAGTCTCAAGATCCCTTCTCCTGTTCAGTATCAGTGGTCTTGCAGTACTTGCTTTCCCTCTCCAATCTTGGACTTAAGTCCAACTCGGTCAAGGTCCACCTTAGTGCTCTTTCTGTGCACCACATGCCGGTGGAGGGCAGACCTCTTTCTAGCCACCCTCTGGTGGCTCGTTTTCTCAGAGGCCTCCTTCTCCTTAAACCACCTTTGTGCCCACCAGCCCCGGACTGGGATCTCAATGTGTTTTTACAGCGGATTACCTGTCCGCCTTTTGAACCTATGGCTACCTGTCCTCTTCGTTTTCTTTCTTGGAAAACATTGTTCTTGGTGGCCCTCACTTCTGCTAGACGCGTTAGTGAGCTGCAGGCCCTGGTGTCTGATCCTCCGTACACTAGGTTCTACAAGAACCGGGTAGTCCTACGGACTCACCCTAAGTTTCTTCCCAAAGTGGTTTCCCCTTTTCACATCAACCAGGAGGTGGTGCTTCCGACCTACTTTCCCAGGCCACACTCCAGCCGAGCTGAAATGGTTCTGCATACCCTGGACTGTAGAAGGGCGTTGACCTTCTACCTTGACCATACGCGGGAGCACAGAAGGGCTGTTCAGCTCTTCGTCTCTTATGACCCCAATAAGTTGGGGCTCCCTGTCTCCAAGCGTACTTTGTCCATCTGGATTGCTGACTGTATCGCTTGGGCTTACGAGGCAGCCGGCCTCTCGTTGGAAAGTCGAGTCACGGCCCATCGTGTTCGGGCGAAGGCTACGTCAGTGGCTTACCTCCGCTCTGTTCCATTGGCAGACATCTGCCGGGCCGCTACTTGGTCTTCAAGCCAGACTTTTGCGGCCCACTACTGCCTGGAGAGGGAGTCCCGCAGGGACAGTGCTTTCGGACAGGCAGTCCTCCGTAACCTCTTCGAGGTATAGGCAACTCCTACCCTCCATCCCGGATGTTGGGCTACCGGTTGGGGACGTATTCAGAGAAGATTCCTTCCTTCTGGGCTACTGAGCTTGAGGGAGCTCCTTTTTGTGCTTAGGGTCTCCGGTAGCCTTAAGCTTGGGAGTCCCATATGTGAGGACTGACTTCCTGCTTGGTCCTGGAGAAAGCGTAGTTACTCACCTGTAACAGGTGTTCTCCAGGAGCAGCAGGAATCAGTCCTCACAACCCTCCCTCCTCCCCTTGGAGTTGCAGTTCTATGCTTTCTTTTTTGCTTATTTTTTGCTGACTTTTAGCTATGTCATCTGACTGAGCAAGATGGCACTCTTGGGCGGGAAGAGGACCGCGCATGCGCGCTGCAATTCCCAAAGGCTTTCTTTGAAAGCTGGGGAAAATTGCTCCGCGAGGGCTCCGTCGGCGCCGACGTCACCCATATGTGAGGACTGATTCCTGCTGCTCCTGGAGATCACCTGTTACAGGTGAGTAACTACGCTTTCTGGTAGCTCTTACCTCTGCTAGGCGAGTGAGTGAACTTCAGGCACTAGTGTCTGATCCCCCTTACACTAGGTTCTACAGGAATAGGGTAGTCTTACGGACTCACCCGAAGTTTCTCCCTAAGGTTGTCTCCCCTTTTCACCTCAATCAGGAGGTGTTTTTTCCGACCTTCTTTCCCAGGCCGCATGCCAGCCGAGCTGAGATGGTCCTGCATACCCTGGACTGTAGGAGGGCGTTGTCCTTCTACCTTGACCGTACGCGGGAGCATCGAAGGGCTGTTCAGCTCTTCGTTTCTTTTGACCCCAATAAGTTGGGGTTACCTGTCTCCAAGCGTACTTTGTCCATATGGGTCGCTGACTGTATCGCCTGGGCTTATGGGGCAGCCGGCCTCTCGTTGGAGGGTTGAGTCACGGCTCATCGTGTCAGGGCGAAGGCTGCGTCAGTGGCTCATCTCTGCTCTGTTCCATTGGCAGACATCTGCTGGGCCGCTACTTGGTCTTCAAGCCAGACTTTTGTGGCCCATTACTGCCTTGAGAGGGAGTCCCGCAGGGACAGTGCTTTCGGACAGGCAGTACTCCATAATCTCTTTTGGGTTTAGGCAACTCCTACCCTCCGGCCCTGGTGTTGGGCTACTGGTCGTTGGCGTTCTCAGAGAAGATTCCTTCCTTACGTACTGACGAGCTAGAGGGAGCTCATTTTTTCCGCTTGAGGTCTCCGGTAGCCTTAAGCTGGGGAGTCCCATATGTGAGGACTGACTTCCTGCTTGGTCCTGGAGAAAGCGTAGTTACTCACCTGTAACAGGTGTTCTCCAGGTGCAGCAGGAATCAGTCCTCACAACCCTCCCTCCTCCCCTTGGAGTTGCAGTCATATGATTTATTTTTGCTATTTTGCTGTCTTTTAGCTATGTCATCAGACTGAGCAAGATGGCACCCTTGGGTGGGAAGGGGACCGCGCATGCGCGCTGCAATTCCCAAAGGCTTTCTTTGAAAGCTGGGGAAATGCTCCACACGGGGGCTCCGTCGGCGCCGACGTCACCCATATGTGAGGACTGATTCCTGCTGCTCCTGGAGAACACCTGTTACAGGTGAGTAACTACTCTTTACCTACAGAGAACACAGCAACATAGAAAGTCCTCGCAACCTTTTATAGCTTTTGACTCTAGTCATTTGGGACTTCCAGTCCCCAAAAGAACTTTATCTAAATGGATTGCCCAATGCATATCCTTTGCTTATGAGAGTAAGGGTCTTCCTCTTCAAGGCCATGTCACAGCTCATAACGTGAGAGCCATGGCAGCTTCCATGGCTAATAATCTCTGTGTCAATGACATTTGTTGAGCAGCCACCTGGGCTTCGGTACACACCTTCACAGCTCACTACTGCCTGGATAAAGCCTCCCGTCGGGATGCCTTATTTGGCCAAGCTGTTCTTCAGAATCTCTTTTCAGACCTAATTCAACTCCTACCCACCAACCCTGTTGGAATGCCAGAGTTCCATGTGAGGAAAGATGCCTACCTTTCTAGGGTGGCACCTTCCTGGGGCTATCTCCCTGGCATCTTCAGCTAGGGAGTCCCCATATGTGAAGACTACATTCTTGCTTGTTCCTGGAGATAGCGTAGTTACTCACCTGTAACAGGTGATCTCCGGGAACAGCAGGAATTTAGTCTTCACAGCCCACCCACCTCCCCTAGGAGTTGTCTCTCTGTCTCTCTCTTTGTCTCTTTCCTCTCTCCCTCTATCCTTTCACTCAGCTACAAACTTAACTGAAGAGGGACAGTTGGAAAGGCAGCGTGCATGTTCTGAGGGATGGTCCCAAAAGCGTTCCTACTGGACACTGGGGCGCGTTCCCGCGCAGGCTCCATCGGTACCGATGATACCCATATGTGAAGACTGAATTCCTGCTGCTCCCGGAGATCACCTGTTACAGGTGAGTAACTACGCTTTTAGCACGATTGCCAATCTTCTTACAAAAAAAAGAAATCGATTGCAAATCACTAGACGTGGAGATTTAAGACTATACCTCACTAATTTGAAGCCAAATATTGAACAGTTGCTATCAGAGCATCAGGTTCATCCCTCTCATTTACAGCATTATTTGTGTATGTATTTTATGTAAGAATTTTACTAGGTTCCAATTTGTTTTGTTTAAAATCCAAATATTTACTTGCGTTTTTGTCTTTTCAATAAAGGGTATGAATAAAAATTGTATACGTGTTTCTTTTTTTACAGTTGTCCGCTCTACAAAAAACCCTATCAAAGTGAGCAGCACTGTCAGCTGTCAAAAACACATTTGATATTAATAAGTTTAAGAAAATTCAATATTAGGCAGGCAGGGGGGTCTACGGAAAACAAAAAAAATTGGCAAGTGGTGTACGGGGCAAAAATGTTTGGGAACCTATGATTTACACCCATCCTCTTCCAACTGCACTGGCTACCTTTAACGTGTAAAATCAAATACAATCCTTAGTAATCATGTTCAAGATTCTACACAACTTGGCCCCATCACATCTAAATTCATTAATAACTATCCTACCCAAATCAAGACAAAGAGGAGGTTCACAGAACTCTAATAATACCTACAGACTTTTAGGAAAACAAACCAGTCGTCTAGCAGCAGAGCATTCCCTTTGTATGCTCCAATCCATTGGAATGCTCTTCATCAAAGCTTAAGAAACATAAACAATCTTCTCATCTTCTGGAAAAGAATCAAAACATACCTATTTACGGAATATTTTCAAAATAAAATAGGACAGACTATGTTCTCCCACATAATTACAAAAGCAATTCACCTTAGTCATCATACAACTATATCTCATCACCAAGAATACATATATCGATGATTCTCATGCAACACACTCGCTGCAACTGGTAAATAAGACCACTGAAGATTTTCTAATCGTGTTTACATATTCACTTCCATCATGCAACACTTTTATCTTTCTTTCTTTATCTTTATTACATATTTGATATACCGCTACGGCAAAAGCATTAAGCGGTGTACAATAAAAACTGATTAAACACTGCAAACCAGGAAATAGAACGCCAAAAAATAGATAGGAAAGAGGGTGTAGAAAAGGGCAAACCAATCATACATTAATATCAACTCATAATAAACCATAATGACAAAAAGGAAGACAAACGAGACAATTCATGGGATTACAGACGAAGACAAAGAACAGTCAGGGGGGGGCTTTGAGGGGGAGGTCAAAGGCTTTCTGGAATAAATGTCTTAAGCAGTGACTTGAACTTGGGGGTAAGATGATTCTAGTCGGAGAGAAGCAGGCAGTGTATTCCATAATAACGGTCCGAGGAAGAACCAAGCAGAGTGCCGTGTCTGTTCCAGATGGGCTTGGGAAGGTGGGGGAAGGGATAGACGGTTGGTATGGATGGAGCGGAGTTGTTAATGAGGAGAGTAAAGGGAAATGCAATCTGCCAAATAAAGGGGGGGTACTGGTGTAAATGGCTCGGTGAAGTAGAATCAGAAATTTATAATTTATTTATTTATTTTATTTAACATTTTCTTCTATACCGCGCTATTAAAATCAGCGCGGTGTACATCGAACAAGAATACTGCAATGTATACAAATAACATTGAGTTTACAAATAACAGGGAATTGAACATGGGGGAGAAAACGGGGAAACTAAATACATATTAACTCAAACTATGTACAATGCTCTAATGTAACTGGGTGTTGCATTAGTTTTGTGAAGGTTGGTAGGGTTTGGGGGACTACCTATTATTTGTGGTGTTGACGTGCAGGGGCGACTGGTGTGTGGGGGAAGTTTGCAGGTTGTTAGTTGTGCTTCTATCGCTGGAGGTTTCTGAGTAGCATTTTGTGAACAGGTGGAGCTTTATGGCTTTTCTAAATAGGATGAGGCTTTTTATTCCACGGATTTCGTGGGGGAGTGCATTCCAGTTTGACGGGGCAAATAATGAGAAGGCTCTGTTGGAGGTAGCTTTTGTGCACTTAGTCATTAACTTAGGGACTGCTAATGTGTTCCGTGCAGTAGATCTTCTGTTTCTGTTTTCTGGGGTGCCATGAATTAGTTTGCTGATTGGTGTAGGGGGGTAGTTATTTAGGGCTTTGAAAGTGAGGACCAATGATTTGTATTGGAGCCTGGCATGTAGAGGTAGCCAATGCAATTCTTTCATGATGGGTGTTATGTGGTCGGATCTTGACGATCCGGAGAGGACTCTTGCGGCTGCATTCAAGGCTAAGCGGAGGGGGTTTAAAGTTGATTGTGGGAGGCCGTGCAGGATGATGTTTGCAAAATCGACATGTGGAAGGACTAGTGCCTGGAAGGTTGTCCGATAGTCTGTGAAGTCCAGTAGGTGTCGAAGGTGGCGTAGAGTTCTGATTTTATGGTATATTGCCTTTGTGATGTTTTTGATATGCGTTGTCATGCTCAGGTGCTGGTCCAGGGTGATGCCGAGGTAACGGATTGTGGATTTGGACTTCAACTCTACATTGTTGACACGTAGTGATGAAGGAGGTATGAATTTGAGGTTCTTTGTGACAAATAGGACATCTGTTTTATTGTGATCCGTAAGTTTTGTGATAATAGCCAATTGGCTACTGCTTCGAAGCAGTTGATGATTGGGGAGAGCACTGGTTGGTCTATCAAGAACGGCATGTAAAGGAGGATGTCATCAGCGTATGCCAGGCACTTTACGTTGAAGGATCGAATCAAGTCACATATCGGCTGCATATAAATGTTGAACATCAGGGATGATAAGGACGATCCTTGGGGAACTCCCTGTGTTTGCAGAAATGGTTTGGAAGATGCTTGGCCAACCTTGACTTGTTGCCACCTATTAGATAAGTAGGATTCACACCATTTTAGCACTGTGCTTTGGATCCCCTTTTCTTTTAGGCGTTGTATAAGTATGTCATGGCTCACCGAGTCGAAGGCGGCAGATATGTCCAGGAAGATGAGGACAAAGCCTTGTTGTATGTTGTTGATTCCTGTGATCAGATCGTTGAACAGGGTTGTGAGGACAGTGTCTACTCCGTGTGCTTCCCTGAATCCGTGTTGGACAGGATCCAACGGTGCTTGGGTGTCGATATGTTGCTGGATTTGTTGTTGAGCGGCTTTTTCGATGATCTTAGCAAGCTGTGGGATGCTCGATATTGGTCTAAAGGATTCTACTTTCGAAGGGTCTAGTTTGTTGTTTTTTAGTAGGGGCTTGATAGAGGTGCTTTTGAGACTCTGCGGGAATGATCCAGTGATAAAGGACTGGTTCAGTATGTTAGCCAGGATGTTGCTTATGTCATGGCGAAGCTCTTTGATCCAGCTGGCTGGACAGGGGTCATTAGGTGCAGTGCTGGGGTTAACAGAGGCAACAATGTTTTCAACCTCTTTAGTGGATACTGCGGTGAAGTTGCATAGAGGAGTTGTTTGAGATGTTTTAGATGGTGTGGAGGGGTTATTGGTGCCTATGTTTGTGTTGGTCTTGATCATCTTCGATTGTAAATAATCTGCATAGTCCTGAGGTTGAGGCATTGGAGGGTGGGCTGAGACAGGCTCTCCTGTTATGGACTTTACTATATTGAACAAGGCATGTGGTTTGTTGATGGAGCGTTTTTAGTATATCAGTGTGATAGTTTCCTTTTTTGCGTTATCTTTGCACGGTGAGTTAGCAAGTATGAGTTATAGGCGGTGTGTGCTTCAGCGGATTGGGTTCGGCGCCATTGTCTCTCAAGTTGGCGTAGGTGGTGTAGAGATGTTCGTAGGTCCATGGAGAACCAGGGTGCATGTTCTCGTCGTATTGTTGTCTTCGTGGTGTGAGATGGACAGGATGCATCTCTGAGGTTTTCATCCCATTTAGATATGAGGTCATCCAGGCTGAGGGATGTGTTGGTCATAAGAGGTTGGAGGTTCTCTAGGACTTTGCTCTTGTTGAGAGGGCGGAAGCGGGTTGCTAGATTCTTGGGAGTATTTGTAGTTATATAATGGAATCGGTAATGAAGGGGGAGCCAATGCAAACGAAGAAGAATGGGGGTAATGTGATCGAAGCTTCTAGAAGAGGTGATCAGGCGAGCTGCAGTGTTCTGGATGCGTTGAAGCCTTTGGAGGCAATATTTAGGAAGGTTGAGTTTAGTTATGTATATTCATAACAATAACTGCATTGTTAATATCACTTTTGTTCAATGAAAACTGTTATAAGTTTAATGTTATATGTAAACTGCCTTGATTGTGATGAAAAAGCAGTATATAAAACTTGCAAATAAAGGGATCACCAAAAATATATTTTTAATTAAAAAAAAGTTTCTCATAATTTGCTTTGCTGATTTTTTTTTTTTTTTTTTTTTTTTGCTGGGGGATCTTGGGGCATGCTTGCAAAATCAAGTGTGAAATTGATCTCTAGTTAAAAGGATATGTGGAAATTAAAGGTTTTTGTGGGATTTCTGTAAAATAAGCCATCATCACATAGTAAAGTGTGTGTAATTATCTTGTCATATGTGTTTGGAAGCTGCTGTTTAAACTGGAGGAGATTCTGATTTGGCCATTGCCATGGACCATGTTAGGGGAAGCTGAGCCATAATGTTCCAGTGCAAAACATAAGGACTTATTAGGAAAGTTAGGGGGGGGGGGGTTGTGGGTTTTGTTTTGTTTTGTTTTGTTTTTTTTGTTCTGTGAAAAAATCTCTTGCAGATTTCTATCCTTTTTTCAATATGGATCACTAGGGGCTCTATGCAGAAACCCTGCATTAGACCTCGGTGCTAGAGCTCTAGCACAGTTTCAAAATGCAAGATTAGCGCAGAAGCTTTGCGCAGCTATGCTGTAAGCAAACAGCATGCATTGAGGCGTGTGTAGAATGTCTGCAGTTTAAATCAGGAGGGCAAACCAGGCACATGCAGACAGGAGTCTACATTAGCAGCACCTAGACTTTGCACACAAAGGCACTTGGGCATATGTGCTGGAATGCTATGTGGCATATAAGAGCTGTATTCTGCTCCAGAATAATGTCAGTTTGAACACAAATTCTGAACAGAATAAGTGCTCTTATGCGCCACATAGCATTGTATGCAAATGCTAGAAGTCTAAAAAATAAGATGGGAGAGTTAGAATATATAGCACTAAATGAGAGGTTAGATATGATTGGAATCTCAGAGACATGGTGGAAGGAGGACAACCAGTGGGACACTGATCCTTGGGTACAAACTATATCGTAATGATAGAGCTGATCAAACTGGTGGAGGGGTTGCGCTCTATGTTAGAGAGGGCATTGAGTCAGAAAGGATTAAAGTTTTGCAAGGAACAAAATTTGCTGTAGAATCTCTGTGGTTTGAAATTCCATGTAAAAAGGGGAAGGCGATGGCAGTGGGGGTGTACTATTGACCGCCTGGCCAGAATGAACAAATGGATGATGAAATACTCAAAGAAATCCAGGAAGCTAACAAAAGTTACAGCACAGTAATAATAATGGGTGATTTCAATTATCCCGGCATCGACTGGGTCAGTGTCACGGCAGGACATGCTAGGGAGATAAAGTTCCTAGATGAAATAAATGACTGCTTCTTGGAGCAGCTGGTTCATGAACTGACCAGAGGGGAAGTCATATTGGACCAAGTCCTTAGTGGAACACCAGATCTAGTGCAAGAGATAAGGGTGTTGGGGCCACTTGGCAATAGTGATCATAGCATTTGATTTAATTAGTGGAGGAGGGATAGTAAGGAAATCCACAGTACTACCTTTTAACTTTCGAAAGGGAGACTATGATAAAATGAAGAAAATAGTTAAGAAAAAACTAAAAGGAGCAGTTGCAAAGGTTAAAGACTTACATCAAGCTTGGGTGTTGAAAAATACTATCTTGAAAGCCCAGACCAGCTGTATTCCACGCTTTAAGAAAAGTGGAAGGAAGTCCAAAAAACTGCCAGCATGGTTTAAAGATGAGGTCAGAGAGGCTGCTGTTGCCAAAAAAGAATCTTTCAGGAAATGGAAAAAAATAGCTAAACGACAAAACCTGGAAACATCATAAGCACTGGCAACTTAAATGCAAGGCATTGATAAGGCAGGCAAAGGGAGAATTTGAGAAGAAGCTTGCTGCGGAAGCAAAAAATGCGTAAAGACTTTTTCAGGTACATTTATAGCAAAAACAAATCTGTGAGAGTCAGTTGGTCCATTAGATGATAGAGGGGTTAAAGGGGCACTAAGAGGCGACAAGGCGATAGCGGAGAGACTGAATGAATTCTTTGCTTCGGTCTTTACTGAGGAAGATGTAGGGATGTTACCCATGACTGAAGTGGTATTTAAAGGTGCGGAAGAATTGAAGGAAATATCGATACACCAGGAAGATAGATGTATTACAACTATTAGATACACTGAAGAGTAGCAAATCATCTGGGCCAGATAATATACATCTAAGGGTGTTGAAAGAACTGAAATATGAGATTCCTGATCGCCCCTCCAGTCTAGTCCTGGAATCTCTGGGTTGTCATCCTCTTCCAGCAGCTTTGGAGACTGAGAAACGTCATCCTTTTGATGACCCTGGTATATATACAGAGGTACCGCCTCCTCACACTAGTTCTCTGTCTCCAAGCAGCTGGAGAGTGGTGAGCCCAGAGGTTAAAGGCTCACTAGAGGAGCAATTAAGGTTTTAGTGTGTTAGAAGTTGGAATCTAGTACTTTTTAGATTTAAATCCGTTTTTTTATTTATTTATTTATTTATTTAAAGTCTCTTCTATACCGCACTATTCAGCATCAGCGCGGTTTACATGGAACAAAAATGCTCAGTACAATTAACACGTATGAGTTCACAGATAACAGGGCAAATAACTGGGATAACAGGGGTAACTATTTACATATCGTGCAACATAGAGTCATATAAACATGAATTCTATAGAAACATATGCACCACTAAGGGGTGGTGTTGGATTGTATGAGGTACTTATTGAAAAGATGTGATTTGAGGGCTTTTCAGGGACTCGAGCTTTATTTATTTTATTTATTTATTTTTTATTTTACAATTCTTATATACCGCACTATTTGCAATCAGCGCGGTTTACATGTAACATAAAACATCCGACAAAATGCATATGTCTGGTCATTACATTGAACAGGGAGTGGGATTTGGAGAACAAGTATCAACTATATAAAGGAACTTGGAGAACAAAGGTGAACTATATACATAAGAAGTTCAATGGAGAAAGCTCCTGTTTGGTGTGTTACATTTTTGGGGATGAACTATATGAGAGTGGCTGGGGTTCAGGGCTGTAGGTAAGGTGTTTGATAAAGAGGAAATGTTTCAGGGCCTTCCTGAACTGGCTCAGGTTGGGGATTGCTCTGATGTGTGGTGGTAGGGTGTTCCATAGACTTGGGGCGCAAATACTGAAGGCTCGGTTGGATGTTGTTTTGGTGCAGTTTGTTGTTTCCTTAGGTATAGATAACATATTAGTCTCTGCAGTTCTTCTTAGTCTGCAGGGGGCGGGTGATTGTATGACATCAGAGAGAGAGGGGGATGATAGCCCCTTGATAGCTTTGAACGTCATCAGCAAGGTCTTAAAACAGATCCTGGCTTGAATGGGAAGCCAATGCAGCTGTTTCAGGAGAGGTGTGATGTGTTCTCTCCTTGAGGCTCCGAATAGTATCCGTGCTGCACTGTTCATGGCCAGTTGCAGGGGGTTTAAGGTTGCTCGGGGAAGTCCTTGAAGGATGGCATTTGCAAAATCGAAATGAGGAATGATGAGGGCTTGGTAAATGGTGCGGAAATCTTCTGGCTCGAGTAACGGGCGTAAGTGTCTGAGGGATCGAATTTTAAAGTAGACCGCTCTGACAGTGTTAGCTATGTGTTGCTTCATGTCAAGATGTTTAAAATTGAAAGGAGTGTGTAAGGCCCCCCCCCCCTCCCCTCTGGCTTAATTGTCGGGAGTAAGGCAGCACCGAAGATCAGCTATTTGGAGGGGACAGGAAGAGAGGAATCCGGTTCCCGAACACACATTGCTGGGTGAGGAACCGGTCTCGAGGCTCTGGATCGCGCCAGAAGTGTTTTTCCTGAGAGCGACCAGAGCTGACGGAATCGGAACGGGGGAAGCGGCGGCTAATAAACTAATATGAGTTTTTCCTCTGGGGCGGCAAGCCGGACAGCAGCAGGGGCCCCAGAAGGACTGGCAGTGGGGGTGCTATTACCCCGTCGAGGTAAGCTGCCCGGTAACGGGACGCCGGGGCCGCAGAGCGCGGGTGGCCCTGAAGGCCTGACCACTTGAGACAGCGCGGGAAGCGGTGTTTCAGATCGGGAGGCTTGAGAGGTCCCTGTTTTTGGAGCCGGAGCTTCGTATTTAAAAAAATCTTTGTTCAGCTGCCATCTAGGACATCAGGGGGGAGTGTGCCTATAACTTTCAGGTGTTAAAAAAAAAAAAAAATGTTGGTGGTTACAGCTGACTGGAACCTGTATAAGTTAGGGCTCCAGAGGCCATTATTGTTCTCAGGTACCTTTTTTTTTAGTGGGCAGAGATGCCCTCTAGGCCGCAGTGTGTGCTCTGTGGGGCCAAGAGGGGAGCGGTCTCGGACACGGGAGTGTGCAGAGGCTGCATGCTGGAGGCGACTGTGATGGAACAAGCCTTAGAGGTGGAGAGTACAAAGGTGGTGGTGGAACCTTCTCAGGAACCAGTTTCGCCGGCAGAGCCCGTGGCGGGGCCTTCCTCGGTTCCGGATGTCCCTCTGACTCTGGCGCCACTATCGGGGGGTTTGGAAGCTATTTTTCCCGGCCTTCGTTGCGCTAGTGCAACAGGCGTTTGGGGATGTTAAGGGGGCTTTTCCGTCTGCCTCTGCGGATGCGGAGTCGGTGGTGAAGTGGCCAGGTACACAGGTTACGGTAGGGTTAGCTAGGCATCAGGCCAAGAAGCCCAGATTAGACAGAGAGGCAGATCAGTCAGTGGTGTCTGACGTAGCTCTCTCTGATGAGGGAGATCAGGACCTAGAAGTGGAGGACAAGTTAGAGGAAGGAGAAATCATGGAGCAGGAGGACCAGGCTAGGGTGGTCAGAATTTTCCGCAGAGAGGAGTTACCTCCCCTCATTTCAGAGACACTTAAGGCGCTTAATATGCCAGTGGTGGGGCTGGCAGAGGAAGAGGCCTTGGAAGATCCCTTGTTGCAGACCTTTCGGAAGACACAGAGGGTGTTTCCGATCCACAAGGTCGTCGAGGACATGATTCAAGGGGAATGGGATTGCCCGAGGCGGCTCTCAAGTGATCCCATGCTATGGGCCGTCTTTACCCACTGGTAGAGCAAGATAAGGAGCTGTTTCAGTCCCCGAGAGTGGATGCGGCGATCGCAGCGGTTACCAAGAAGACTACTAATCTGGTAGAGGGTAGTGCGGCAGCGACCACAGAAGCGGCCAGACTAGAGTCAGGGACGGCTTACCTGGCAGATATTCATTATGACCTTATCTGGGGATTATCTAACAGTATGGCTTCAGTGGTGGCAGCGCGGCGGTACTTGTGGCTCCATAACTGGGCAGCAGATAGTTCGTCTAAGGCTCGGCTGAGTAAGCTGCCGTTTAGAGGTAAGCTTCTTTTTGGAGAAGATTTGGATAAGCTGGTGAAGGACCTAGGCAAATCCAAAGGGGGGATGGCTCCCGGAGGATAAGCAGAAGCAGGGGAGCTCAAAATGTTCCTGCTAAGACTCCGCAGCGGGAGTTTCGCCATTTTCGGGCCCCTAGATTCAACCAGGGCCAGAGAGGGTGATTCCCATATCGAAACCAGGGGTTTCGGGGAGCAGGCAGAGGTTTTGCGGCCCCTTCCTTGAATCTTAGGAAAACACAATGAAGCGAGGGGGGCCCAGGCAGGAGTAGTGCCGGTAGGGGGGCGGTTGCGAGAGTTCTACCCTGCCTGGGTCCAGATAACTTCAGACCAGTGGGTGCTTGAGGTTATCCGAGAAGGTTATGCTCTAGAGTTGCTACAGCCGGTATCAGACTCATTCGTTCAGTCCCCCTGCAAGGCATATCTCAGATTCGATGCCATCAAACAGACGATAGTTCCAGTTCCCGTGGAAGAATGCGGGTCCAGTCGGTACTCCATTTATTTCGTGGTACCAAAGAAGAAGGGAACGTTTTGTCCTATTTTGGATCTAAAAAGAGTAAATCGTTGTCTCAGAGTCTCTCATTTTCACATGGAAACTTTGAGGTCGGTCATAGTGGCTGTGCGAAAAGGGGAGTTCCTTACGTCCCTAGACTTGTCGGAAGCGTACCTGCACATTCCCATTCGACAGGAACACCAAATGTTTCTCAGGTTTGCAGTGCCGATGGGGCATTTTCAGTTCCGAGCGCTGCCTTTCTGGTTACCGCGCCAAGGACGTTTACCAAGGTGATGGTGGTGGTAGCCGCATCGCTGAGGAAGGAAGGCATCCTAGTTCATCCTTATCTGGACGATTGGCTAATCCAGGCGAAGTCAAAGGCCGAAAGCGAGAGGGCCACGGCCAGGGTGGTAGCGTGTCTCCGAGAACTAGGTTGGGTAGTCAATGGGGTAAAGAGTGCCTTGTCTCCGTCGCAGAGTCTGGATTACCTGGGGGCAAGGTTCGATACGGCAGTCAGCAGAGTGTTCCTTCCTCAACAGCGAGCAGAGGGTCTCGGGAGGTTGGTACGCCAGTTTCTGCAGATGCATGCACCACGGCATGGCATTATCTTCAGTTGCTCGGGACAATGGCAGCAACGCTAGAGCTGGTGCCGTGGGCGAGGGTCCATATGAGGCCTTTACAAAGGGTACTGCTCAGGCGCTGGTCTCACCAGAACGACGAGCTGTTCCGGAGGTTGCCCTGTCCGGGCGAGACAAGGAAGGCGCTGCGGTGGTGGTTGGTTCCAAGGAATCTGGAGAAGGGCATGCCCTTGGAAATGCCCGATTGGATAACCCTGACAACGGATGCCAGCCTACTGGGCTGGGGGGTGCACTTCC
Organism: Ichthyophis bannanicus; assembly: GCA_033557465.1. Taxonomy (NCBI): domain Eukaryota; kingdom Metazoa; phylum Chordata; class Amphibia; order Gymnophiona; family Ichthyophiidae; genus Ichthyophis; species Ichthyophis bannanicus. Next base: position 19,083,064 of record CM066037.1, on the reverse strand, counting down.
AGGGGAGAATTGCACAAGGACGATGGTCAGAGCAGGAGAAGCGCTGGGCAATCAACAGGCTGGAACTCAGAGCAGTAACATTAGCCCTGCAGGTGTTTCAGCCTCATGTACGCGCGAAGGCGATTCGGGTATTTTCCAACAACGCGACCGCGGTAGCCTACATCAATTGGCAAGGAGGCACAAGCAGTGTGGCGCTGGAAACCGAGGCGGAACGATTGTTCGAGTGGGTCGAGCTGAATCTCGAGGCTCTATCGGCAGCACATGTGGCAGGGGTAGACAATGTCGAGGCCGATTTCTTGAGTCGAATGAGGGTAGATCCAGGAGAGTGGATTCTTCATCCGGAGGTCTTCGAAACGGTGGTTTGTCGATGGGGGTCACCAGTAATGGATCTCATGGCGACCTTTCAATCGGCCAAGGTCAGTCTGTTCTTTAGCAGAAGACGAGAACGAATGTCAGAGGGGCTGGGTGCTCTCATTCAGGAGTGGGCCAGTAGGGCAGCTAGTGTATGTGTTTCCACTGTGGGTATTAATAGGCCGGGTGCTTCAACGCATCCATCGAGCTGCACAAGGGCTTGGTGATCTTGATAGCTCCGGACTGGCCAAGGAGACCTTGGTATGCGGATCTCAAGAGGCTGTTGGTGGACCGCCCTTGGCGTCTACCAGTCAGGCCAGATCTATTGTCCCAGGGACCTCTATAAATGCCCCAAGTGACTCAATTCTCACATACAGCCTGGCTCTTGAAAGGGCAAGGCTGAGAGCAAGATGATATTCCACAGCAGTGGTTTTGACTTTGCTGAAGGTGCGGAGAAGGTCCACTTCCTTAGCTTATGTGCGAGTGTGGCGAGTTTTTGAGGCTTGGTGCGCGGAAAAGGGGTTGGATGTGTTAGACGTCTATTCTGCATGTTCTGGCGTTCTTACAGGACGGATTTAAGAAAGGTTTGGCAGCTTCGTCCTTAAAGGTACAGCTGGCAGGACTGGCCTGTTATAGAGGTCGGATTAAAGGGGTGACCATGGGAGCGCACCCGGATGTGAAGCGGTTTCTCCGGGAAGTGTTGCTAATGAGGCTCCAGGTCATCATGTGGTTCCGTAATGGGATCTCTCCTTAGTTTTGGAGGCGTTGGGGCAAGAGCCCTTGGCAAGGTCATCGTTGAAGGATCTAACTCTCAAGGTGGTCTTCTTGATAGCCATTTGTTCAGTCAGGAGAATTTCAGAGTTGCAGGCCTTGTCTTGCCAGAAGCCCTTTCTGTCTTTTACCGAGTTGAAGGTGGTGTTGCGGCTGGTGCCGTCCTTTTTGCCAAAGGTAGTCTCGCCCTTTCATATGAGTCAGGTAGTGTCATTGCCAGTTTTCAGGGAAGGCTCCCAGTCTTCGGCGACAGGGAGTTCGCATCGGCTTGATGTGCGCCGGGCTTTAAAGAGATATATTCAGCGGATGGCTGATTTCAGGAGATCAAATAGAATTTTGTTCTCTTTGGGGGTCCAAAGAAAGGGGAAGCAGCTTCAAAAGCTTCCATTTCCAGATGGATTAAAGAGGCGATAGCGTCGGCGTATCTTTTAAAGGGCAAGCAAGTACCAGAAGGGCTGAAGGCTCATTTGACTAGAGCCCAGGTGGCTTCCTGGGCAGAGTGCAAGTTGGTGCCGGCGGTTGAGATTTGTAAGGCAGCGACCTGGTCGTCCTTAAATACATTTGTTAGGCACTACCGTCTAGACGTGCAGGCGGAAAGGGATACCTGTTTTAGCACAGCTGTGCTTCAGGCGGGGATAGCAGGTCCCTCCCGGTGATATCTTTCACTGCTCTGTTACATACCCAGAGATTCCGGGACTAGACTGGAGGGGCAATCGGGAAGATGAAATTAGACTTACCTGCTAATTGTAGTTCCTGGAGGAACTCCAGTCTAGTCCCGTATCCCGCCCAAGGGTTCAGAGTTGATCTGGAGCCTGAAGCAAGCAGTTTATTACAGGTAAGCAAATGTCAGCCTATATGGGTACTATTCACAATATGAGTGTTGATTCCAGACACTAGTAAGAGGTCGCCTTGCTCCGGGAGAGGAGGGAGCGGGCCTGACAGTTTTTACCCACAGTTAAATTTGGGTAGGGGGGATTAGGATGGTACTAGGTCTCCCTTATTGTTTTCTAGTTCAGTTAGTTAATGCGTGTTTGAATACTGGTTGTTCTTAATTGTTGCTCTGGTGAGTGTGCTTTATAAATAGGTTACTGGTGTGAGGAGGCAGTACCTCTGTATATATACCAGGGTCATCAAAAGGATGATGTTTCTCAGTCTCCAAAACTGCTGGAAGAGGATGACAACCAAGAGATTCTGGGACTAGACTGGAGTTCCTCCAGGAACTACAATTAGCAGGTAACTCTAATTTCATCTTGCAGACCTGCTATTAGTAATCTGTGAACTATCATTAAAATCATCTGTAATACCTGAAGATTGGAGGATGGCGAACGTAACGCCAATTTTTAAAAAGGGTTCCGGGGGTAATCCAGGGAACTACAGACTGGTGAGCCTGACGTCCGTACCGGGAAAAATGGTAGAAACCATCATAAAGAACAAAATTGCTGAACATGTAGATAGTCATGGCCTAATGGGAGACAGCCACATGGCTTTAGACAAGGAAGATCTTGTCTTACTAATCTGTTTTTGTTTTTTTTAAGGTGTGAATAAACAGGTAGACAAAGGTGAGTCGGTTGATATAGTGTATTTGGACTTTTAGAAAGCCTTTGACCAGGTCTCTCATCAGAGACTTTTGGCAAAACTAAAGAGTCATGGGATAGGAGGCAGGAACTGGTTAAAAGATAGAAAGCAGAGGGTTGGGCTAAATGGCCAATTTTCCCAATGGAGAAAGGTGAATAGTGGTGTACCCCAGGGATCTGTGCTGGGTTCGCTGCTTTTTAACATATTCATAAATGACCTGGAAAAGGGAATAACGAGTGAGGTTATCAAATTTGCAGATGACAAAAACTATTTAAAGTTAAAACCTAAGAGGATTGTGGAAAATTGCAAGAGGATCTTGATAAATTGAAAGACTGGGCATCAAAATGGCAGATGAAATTTAATGTGGACAAGTGCAAAGTTATGCACCTAGGGAAGAACAACCCCAAACTATGGTTACACGATGCAAGGTAACACATTAGGAACCACCACTCGGGAAAACAATTTAGGCGTCATTGTGGATAACATGTTAAAACCCTCCGCCCGGTGTGCAGCGGTGGCCAAGAGAGCAAATAGAATGCTAGGTATCATAAGGAAAGGAATGGAAAATAAAACAAAGGATATTATAATGCCTCTGTATCGTTCCATGGTGCAACTGCACCTTGAATATTGTGTGCAATTCTAGTTGCCATATCTTAAAAAGGATATAGCGTTATTAGAAAAGATTTAGAGAACCACCAAAATGGTAAAGGGGATGGAAGGATACCCCTATGAAGAAAGGATAAAAAGGTTTGGGCTCTTTAACCTGGAAAAGAGACGTCTGAAAGGAGATATGATAGAAATCTATAAATTTGTGAACAGAGTAGAATGGGTAAACGTAGATCGATTGTTTACATTATCAAAATATAGAAAGACTAGGGGACTTGCAATGAAGCTACAGGGTAAACTATCTAAAATATTTTTTCACTCAACGTGTAATCAAACTCTGGAATTTGTTACCGGAGGATGTAGTAAAGGCTGTTAGTGTAGCTGGGTTTAAAAAAGGTTTGGACTAGTTCCTGGAGGAAAGGTCCATAAACCATTATTAAGAAGGGACCCAGAATATCAATGCTTGATCTAATACAAGCATTGTGGAACCTGTGTCGTTTGGGGAAACTGCTAGGTACGTATGACCTAGATTGTCCACTGTTGGAAACAGGATACTGGGCTTGATGGACCTTGGTCTGATCCAGTATGGCATATCTTTTATGTTATGTTCATTCCAGCACACGCACATATGTTCTTCCAGCACACTTACCCTACCATTTATTTTTCAGGACTCAAAGCCCAAAAAAAGCTACAGAGGTTGTCCACTCAAACTGTCAAATTCTTCTTCAGCAGTGAGCACATACCTCTTGAGCGAACCCTGGCGTTTGTCCCAGCATTGAAATTGGCCGGCTAGTCCAGTCCAGACGTGTGGGTTATGCTCATCCACCAGCAGGGGGAGACAGAACAGCAGGCTCAAGAGTGTTTTCCTATGCTTCCCTGCAGAGCCAGTATTTCTCAGTCTCCAGCAGGTGGATGAGCGTAGGCTTGTGCTGGCTGTTTGCTTTTCCTTAGTTTTTCCTGGGCTGTGATTTTGGGGTGCAGAACCCGGTGGCACCGGTACCCTTCCCCAACCTCTCCTCCAGCCATTCCTCAATTCCCTGTGGCCAGTAGGAGACAGCTGCTCCCCCTTTCTTCTTCACAACTCTTGGGAGGAGGCTGGGGGTTAAGCTTTCTACTCCTGCTTGAATGAAAAAAATAAGGATCAACAGGCAGAATCGGGAGAGGGGGGGGGGGTTCTGATTAGCAGGGGAAGTCTCCTTTTTCCCCTGGAGTTTGTGTTATTCGTGCATCAGGTCTTTTTAATGCAGCAAGGCCTTGGGGAGAGGGATCCCCTGATTGGGGTTGCCTTTCTTTCAGGAGGAGAGACTTGGTCCTGGTGATGGGAAAGTGTCTGTGCTGGGAGAGGTCCCCAGTCTTTGAGGATGGGGCCGTGATAGGGTCCTTAGGGGCTCTAGCGGGTCTTTCTGATTATTTGGAGGATCCAGACCTTGAGGAGTTAGAGGGGGAGCTTCCTGCTGGGGCGTATTTCTCAACCATTTGCATATTTCATAGGAATGAGCTTCCCTTGCTCATTCCAGACCTTGACAGCTTTGTGTTGCTGCCTGATCCCTGTGGAGCAGGTGGAGGATCCGCTCCTCGAGGGTATTGGAAAGCCACCTCTCCTTTCCTGTCCATTGAGCAGTCAAGGCCATAGTTGATGAAAAGTGGAAGGCCTTGGATGCCGTTCTGTGGGTCGGTAGGAGCATGGGCAGGCTGTACCCCATCCTTCTGGAGGAGAGGGCGTGCTTGCGCCTCTCCCGGGTGGATGCAGTGGTGACTGTGGTCACCAGGAAGACTACTATTCCAGTGGAGGAAGGGGCGGCCTTGGAGGACCCACAGGATTGGCATATGGAGGTGCTGCTTAAGCAGGCCTTTAGAGGTTTTTACAGGGAGCCATCTTTGGCCCCTATGTGGCATGGGCCTGCCTATGTTGGTCGCAGAAGCTTCCAGAGATGATCACTCCCAGAGAAGGCAGCATGGGAGGAAGCTGCCCAGTTGCAGTCTGGGACCACCTTCCTGGCTGATCTCCTCTGACTTGCTTAGAGCCTCGGCCAAGACATTGGCAACTGTGGTGGCTGCTATGCGGTTCTTGTGGCTACAGAACTGGTCATCAGATTTGGTCTCAAAGACGAGGTTGAGCAAGCTCCCCTTCTCAGGGAGGATTTGGAGAAGCTGGTAAAAGACCTAGGAAATACTAAGGTCACGAGACTCCTGGAGGAAAAGCCTAAGGTGGCAGGCCATGAGTCCTCTGCTAGAGACTGGGGGCATGAGACGTGGCAGTTCCATCCGGCCTGCAGGCAAACCCCCAGAAGTCACAGTTTCTCCCAAAACACCCCTCCTTTTGTGGAGGCAGTTGGGGTGGCAGAGGAGGGGCAACAGGTGGCTCCATTCTCTGGGAACAAGCAGGAAGTCAGTTGTCACATATGGGTGATGTTGGCATCGATGGAGCCCACGTGGAGCATTTCCCCAGCTTTCAAAGAAAACCTTTGAGAATGCTGCCACACTTGCATGATCCCCTTCCCGCCCAAGGGTGCCATCTTGCTCAGTCTCCTTTTTTCCACGGAGTCTTTCAGATGTTATCTGGCCTGTCCCTGGAAAAAGTTGAATTTTTTTTCTCTCTCCGCGTTTCACACTAGATTCCGGTATCGCACTGGTACTCTTCCCGCCTATTGACCTTGGTGTCTCAGCATTGGATTTGGTTTATTTTTGTAGTCTTTCATTGTTTTCTTTTTCTGGCATCTTTGTGCCCTTCTTTCTCCTGCTGGCAGCCCGGAGAGTCTTTGACTCACAGGGGTACTTTGTTTCCCCCATGGCTACTAGTGGCTTTAAGAAGTGTGATCGGTCTCCAAAATTGTCTTTGACTGAAACACATGACTGCTGCCTCGGGCCAGACCATGACCCGGCAGCCTGCGATCTCCAGGAACAAGCAGGAATGAGTCTTCACATATGGGTACGTCGGTACCGACGGAGCCTGCGCGGGAACGCTTCCAATCAGAAAGCTTTTGGAAGCAACCCACCACGCCTGCGTGCTGCCTTCCCACCTTTCCCAACTGCCTCTCCTCAGTTTTCGTTTTTCCGCGGAGCCGGCAGGACGTCCTCCTGTCACCGCAGAAAATTCTTCTTATTTTATTTCTAGTTTTCTTGTGGTCGTGGCTGTCTTCCCGACGCCACCGGTACTGCCGGTGTTTTCTTTTCTTTTCTTGTAAAATTTTTCCTTTTCTAAGGGATAATTTTTCTTTTTAGTGTCCCACGCGGTGTTAGGCCTTTTTAGGCCTCCTCTCTTTTTTCCTTCATGGAACCGCCGGACATTTTCCTCAAGAAATGTTCACCCTGTGGCGGTACAACTTTATTTTTAGACCCTCGAAATCGGTGTCTAACCTGTTTGGGTCCTGACAACAGTCTAGTAAGAAGACATCTTCAACATTGAGAATTCCTCGATACACGGTGCCCCTCCAACTTCGGGGCACCGTCCCCTTCTTCCACGTTGAATCAGGTAACCCACAAACAGTCTTGTTAAGACTAGCCAGTCCTCGAGTGGTACGTCTCATGCACAGCATGTAGACAGCTCCAGCTTTACCCTCGATGGCCTCCTGGCTCCAAAACCCCAGCGGGAGTCTTCGGTCTCCAAAGCGTATAAGGGGTTTCGGGTTGTTCCTGGGGTTCACCCCCCACAGAACATACCTGAGCCGTGCATGGTGGTGGCATCCGCTTCGAGCGGTACCGATACCCCTGCATCGGCACTGGTGTTGGATGAAATACTCCTCACCAGGGATCGTCATCTGACCTCCTCGGTGCCTTCGGGACCGTTGGATACGTCCCAGATTGACTTTCCATCATCGGTTCCAACACCGATACCTCCACCGATGTCGGTACCCTCCAGATGTGCATCGACAGTCTCGCTTACTTCGATGCCGAGTCTGGAATCGATCTCTAGTTTGGAGGGCTGGGTACCGACTCGCCTTGGTACCGTCTCGGGGCGGTACCGAGGGCTCGGTTCCGATGTCTCGGATCCGCAACTCTTGGTTCCCTTAAGGCCGATGGAGTTGCCACAGGTAGACCTTCATTCACCGGTATCGGACACGGTGCTGAAGCCGGCACCGATGTCTTCATTAACCTTACAGTCGGTGCCTTCCAGGCTTCGCTTTTCAGGCTCCTTGCCCTCGATGCCAAGCTTGGAATCCATTTCTAGTCTGGAAGACGAGGTACCAATAGTTTTTGGTACCGACACCGATAGATACCGGTGGCCGGGTACCGAGGATAGCAACCGCAGGTTTTCAGTTCCCTCGGTACCGATTGAAGTGTCACCGATGACTATTCCGACTCTGACATCGGTACCGGTCTTGACTTCAGTACCGGTATCCACAGTAGCATCGTGGCAAACTCCTACCATGCTTTTTTCAACAGCATCGCTCCATTCTATACCAGGCTTGGAGTCGATACCTGGCATGGACACTGTGGTAAGGACGGTTGCTGCTCCTGATAACCGGTACCAGCAACCATCCCTTAAGCATTCCACACTGCACCCTGCAGGATCATCTATTTCTATACATTTGGATAACTCTGTGACTGCTCAGGCTAGTTCTTTAGATCTAAACTGTCCAAGGGAGATTCCTGTCTGGAATCCCTCTTTTCAGAGTTTCCTCCTGGATATAGCAAGATCCCTTGCCATTCCTATTCCAGGACATGATCCTGCACAAGGCTCTGTTTCTACCAATGCAAAGGACCACATAATGCTTCCTTTGCATCCTTCCTTGCAGGATATCCTTCTAGGAATGTGGGAAACACCTTTAAGGGTACCCCCACCCCCCAGGGCAACTGATCTCTTGTATCAGGTGCCCCCCTCTCCAGGGTTTCAAAAGACTCGACTTCCTCATCATTCCATAGTTGTGGAATCAGCAATGAGGCGGATCAAGAGTAAGAAAAAGCACTCTTCTTATCCGCCAGGTCGTGAGTCTAAGACACTAGATGCCTTTGGACGTCAAACCTTCCAAACATCTATGCTTTCTGCAAGAATTCTCTCATATATTTTCTATATGAGTCTTTCTCTTGAGGAAGTCACAAAGCAAAGGAGTCAAGAGATGTAATTGCTTTGTGACTTCCTCAAGAGAAGTTTCCAGGAGTACAGACTATTCCTCGCTGCTTAAGCATATCCAGAATATCTCTTGGTTTCTTTCTCGTGCTTCCCTAGACTCTTTTGAGTCTGTCAGCAGGACTTCTGCTATAGCTATAGGGGCACGACGTACAGCCTGGCTCCAAGCTTCATATTTGGCCAAGTGGGCACAACAAGGACTGGGACATACTCCTTGCACTGGAGACAATCTTTTCAACAAGGAGTCTTTACGTCAGGTTACTCAGTTGTCCACTGATTTACCTGTTCTTAAGGGTTCTTCTACACCTTCTTCTGTCCCAGTAGGTAGGAAATGTCCTACCAAACTTTCTTCCCACAGGAGAAGAAGGTTGTATTCCTCATTTGCCCATCATACAGATGTTCCCCTACAGGGGAGGCATCGTCCTGGTCTGAAGAATCCAAACTCTCACCAGGCTTAGCAAACCCGGCCTCTGCAGGGTTTCTGATCAACCATCATCACATGCTTGTGACCCTTGGGGTTAGAATCTACAGTTGCTTCTTCTCAACAGAGGCAACCTATTGCTTCATTCTAACCCCTACGCCTGGATCTCTTTCCAAAAGACATCCATTTTTTATATGAGCTGTCAGAATGTTCATGCCTATAAGTCACAGGTTTCTCCTCTTCTCTTACCAGAGAAAGAGGTCTGACCACTATCAAATGATAGTTCCTGTGCTAGCATGTATTTTTCCTTTCTATAGACTTACTACTTGGTAAGTCGTCTTCTTCAGCTCTATTCTCTTCACCCTCTTACCACTGTAAAAGCAAACTTACTTACTGGAGGGTTTTCTTCTTCAACCCCTCTAAGTGTGTCACTTTCCAGTGCGGAGTTCTCCTCCCTGAGTTTCCTCCCCTGTCTTGATTTTACTTTAAGGCAGTTTATCAGACATGTACAGAGTTTTCTAATCCTGTTCTGTCTGTTCTTTTTGTTTTTTTAATCAGTAATATTCTTTCTGCTGTCTGGCCAGCAGCTGCCTATGCAGGAGCCTTAATATTTGGTCCACTGATTCTTGCCCACAAGCAACCAGATTTGTTCTCCTCTAACATTCTATCTGGTCTTAGTAGTGGCTCCAAGTCAGTGTTTTTTCCATCTATCTTGGAGATTATCCCACTACAAGCTCTGGGTTGCTCTTCTATTTCTGCCATCTCCATCCCCTGGATTTGGCAGCATAGTGGGCTGCGATACTGGCTCTAGCAGCCAGTCCTATCTCCTCATTCTCCTGCATCATGCTCTCTGCAATCCTACAGAGAAGCTTTCCACTATGGGCCCTTGCTAGAGAGCATGGGGATTTTTTCTCCAACAGCTATTTTAGATGGTTGGAAAAGGCTTTTCAGTCATGTCTCCCATGACTAGAAGGATCTCCCTTCTTTTGCTATCTCCTTTTGCCATAAAGGACATAAGCCTTCTCTTACCTAAGGGCTTAAGGAGTTGCCAATTCCCTGCTTTGGTCCATGGCATTCCCAATCGCAGATATGCTCTTTCTCCTTGCAGCTTGTCCTCATGGTAAGAATACATGATACCTTTTGCCCTTCAGCAGGTCAACATGGTACCTCATCCTTTTCTGTCTACTTACCATGCTAGAGTCTTGAACGACTCCGGACTTGCTGATTATAGATGGATATTATCCTCTATTTCTCATGTAACCATCCTGGTTATCTCACTAGCTAGCATCCTTGCGGATCTTAACCAGGGGGAATAGATTCTCTATATATCTTCTCAAGTAGGTTGCACCTTCTTGTTTTAGATGAATCTTTCCTCTCCACATATCCTATGTGAATACCATGCTGTAGGCATATATCTGTCTGCTTAAATACAGACACCCATATTTAGGCCTACATATTCAGATTTATCTTTGTGTGTATTTTATGCCCTTCTATATCTCACTATAGATATATTCTTAGATGTCTATTCATATATCTATATATATGTATGTGTATGTATATGTGTGTGTATATATATATATATATATATATATATATATATATATATCTGTCGAGATATTCCATTATAGATATGTCTCCACATACTTATCTATCTCACTGTCTATGTTCATATAGCTTCTGTTTCTGACAGAAGGATTTTTTCCCATACCTTTGCTATTCAGCAGGTTTGGGTTTCTACACACACAACCACTCCTGTGGTACTCAACAATTTTTATACCATAACCTAACGGCTTAGGTACCCCTGAAGCTTTCCATACCTAATATCTCTCCTAGCTTACCCCAGTTAGGAGAGATTGTAGATCTTCAGTTAATCACAGGCTTAATACCTCAGGCATTTGCCCTCTCTTTCTGGGATACAAGGGGTTCCTATACCCTTTCTCCCCACAAGGACTGTACCTGTTTGTCCAAATCGGTTGGCCTTTCTCTTTTTGCTCCCAAGAGTGAGTACTCTGCCGCCAAAAGAGTTTGGTTTTTACCATACAGCTTTCTGCTGAAGGCCCACCGTTTTTGTACTACCCCAGTTTCCCCTATCAGGGGTGCCTGTTGCCTTTCAGGATTTTGACCTCCTCTGTTTTTCTACAGTTTTATTACCTCCACTTTGCAGTGAGGTCCTCTTCACGGTTCCTCTACTGGGTTCCCAGTAGATCCATGAACCTCCATATTCCTATGCAATCCTGTTAACGGAGGTCCATATTGCAGTATTTTTTGCAATATCCTTGATAACAATCATTATCCACACATGGACTCCCCTACTGCAGTCCTGTGCTAGGTTAGCTGTTCCACGGCATCTTTTTTTCTTCAACTCCTACCCTCCATCCCCAGGATGCCTGGTGTTGTGGGGAATAGCATGTTCCAACCTATGACATGCTCGGACTCCAGGCATCTCAGCTTGGGAGTCCCATATGTGAAGACTCATTCCTGCTTGTTCCTGGAGATAGCACAGTTACTTACCTGTAACAGGTGTTCTCTGGGAACAGCAGGAATTAGTCTTCACAACCCTCCCACCTCCCCTAGGAGTTGTATCTCTATCTATCTTTCCTTTCCTTTCTCTCTCTCTTTGTCTCAGCTTTCAAACTTAACTTAACTCCCCATAGGAACCACGCAAATCCAAATACAACCACACATAAGATATCTTGGCATTATCATTGACCAAGCCCTAACCCTTAAGCAGCAAATCAACAAGACCACTCGAACACTATTCCACAAGGCAAAAACTGTACAACGTCTCCGACCTCTCCTCGAACCACAGGACTTCAGGACAGTAATGCAAGCTCTGACACTCCCTCATCTAGACTACTGCAACATAATCTACCATGGCCTACCTGCCACACAAACCAATCCTCTCCGAATTGCCCTAAACACCACGGCAAGAATAATTCACAATGCAAAGAAAAAGGGACCACATCACCCCAATTCTGAGGGACCTTCATATTCTCCCCATCAAAGCAAGAATCAAATACAAAGCTCTTCTACTCACCCACAAAACCATCCACCAAACACAAGGCACCCCACTCTGCTCTCTACTACCTCGACCAACCCACAGCAGAACGACCAGACAATCCTCCAACAGCTCCATTGCAGTCCCCCACAAAAGGACCAAGGCAACACAACGGACCTGCAACAGAGCCTTTGAACTCTATGCCCCATCCCTCTGGAACTCTCTACCAAACCACATCAGGAACAACGGTGATCTCCCATCATTCAAAAAGCAGCTAAAAACCATCCTATTCCAAGAACATCTCTGAATAGGAACCCCCCTATTTTTCTCAAAAGCTCCAGACCAGTAACTATGCTACCCTGTCAGTCTCTGTTTATCCCAAAATCATCAATGTTGAACCCCCGGTGCTGGGCCCCCCCCCCACCATTGATCCCCCCCCCCCCTTATTATATGTTCCACCGCTTTGACCCGGTGAAAAGCGGGATATAAATACAGTTAAATAAATAAATAAATAAACCGAGGAGAGGCATTTGGGAAAGGCGGGAAGGCAGCACGCAGGCATGGTGGGATGCTTCCAAAAGCTTTCTGATTGGAAGCTGGGAAGCGTTCCTGCGCAAGCTCCGTCGGTACCGACGTACCCATATGTGAAGACTAATTTCTGCTGTTCCCAGAGATCACCTGTTACAGGTAAGTAACTGTGCTATCTCTGCAAGAGGATGTCCAGCAAGGCCCTCGAGCTGCCAGCAGCAGCACAATACCTCCGAAGGCTGAGGCTTCATCTGAGGCCCCAGCATCTCTGGCGGACCACTCCAAGCCTGAGCCTTGTTGTGGGTCCTCGGAAAAGGATTTTCCCTCGAGGGAACCCAGGAATTAGAAGAAACCCTTGAAAGCAGCGTCCTTGTTTAGTTCTGACAGGCCGGGGCCTGGTCCGGCATTCCAAGATGCTTGTCTGAGGCATCGGAGAAGGAGCTGCCTGTGAAGGTCCCCCGGAAGGATCTGAATGCGGATCTCCCTCTGTCCCCAGACACTATCTTCCATCAAGGATTCCCTTTCGGGAGAGCCAGCATCGGGCCTTGCTTCTCGCGCCAAAGGCTGCGGAGCATTCTGGTCTGGAGTCCAGAATGGCGGCCCTGAGATGCAGTTTGCCTTCATGGACCAGCAGCGGACGCTGTTGTCTGTCACGACCGGTCCATCTGCCCCGACCACCGGGCCCTCGACATCCAAGGAGGCCGAGTCGATCCTTGGCCGCAGTCGAGCTCTGAGTCCTGCTCAACGGGACCGCGGTCATCCCTGGCAAGTTTGCTGGGCGCCAGCTGCAGGGCATCCGGGGCCCTGAGGCTCATGGAGCAGCCCTCCTGTGAGTCCTCAACGGACTACTCTGAATGGGAGACGGAGGACAAGGAGTCCCCCGATACCCGTTGACACTGCGACGTCCCTTCTGTGACTCTCCCATCTTGGAGCTTCGGCGGCGGTCCCTGCCTGAGGACATGGGCTTCCTGGACTTTGTCAAGGACATGTCTAAGGCCCTGGCAATCCCAACTGAGTCGGAGGAGGACCCTAGGGCGGGTGAGTTGGAAATTCTCCAATACGAGGCCCCTCCGCTGGAATTGCTCACGGTGCCCATTCCTCCCATCCTGGAACTGCTTTTGCTCCGAATGTGGTAGACACCGGCAATGGTGCCGGTGGTGAGCAAACAGCTCGACTCCGTGTATCGAGTCCGCTGGAGCCTGGGCTTCCAGAAGGCACAGCTGCTGCTTAACTTCATGGTGGTGGATTCAGCCATGTGTCGGCTAAGAAGCCAAAAGACTCGCTCCTCAGTGCCCCTGGCAGGGAGGCCTGCACCTTTAATGCCCTCAGCAGAAAGTGCTACCAGGTCTCAGTGCTCATCTTCTGCATCCAGGCTTACCAGCTGTATAAGGGGCATGTACCTGAGAGACATGGCGAACAAACTTCCCGGGTTCTCAGCTGGTCTCTCCGAGGAACCTTTTTCAGCTGTTCAAGAAACTGGCCAAGGCAGTCTGCGAGTGCTCCAAATTCATGTCTAGAGTGGCCTATGACAGATTTGAGTCAGCGGCCTGGGTAGCTGCGGTGGGCATCAGTGCACGCCGCCAAGCTTAGCTTCAGTCGTCCAACCTCGAACAGTGGGTTCAGGATAAATTTGATCGATGTCCCATGCCAAGGAGAGCATCTCTTTGGCAAACCCATGACCGACAAGGCTGCCGAGCAGGGGAGAGAGTTCATGACTAGGATCAGGCTCTCCAAGAAGACTGCTGCCTCTCCCTGATGGAAGGGCTCGGGTAAGAAGTTTTTTTTTACCCAAGGAAGGGAACTGCTTACCAAAACTACCTGCCTTATTAGCCTCCACGGCTCCCCAACAGGGTCATCCGCGTAAGCAGAAGGCTCCAAAGCCCCAGGCACTGACCCTGGCCCAGCTAGGGGGGGAGCATTTGACTCCTTGAGCATAGCCTCTCTACCCCTAAGGAGATCAGCAGCCCACAGGGGGACATCTGGCTCTCTATGCCCAGAGGTGGATGTCCATCACCACCGATTCATTGGCTCTTTGGGTGGTAAGAGGGTTTCCTCCTCCATCTGACTCGGACACCTCCCCCATATTTCCCTGGTGAGCCCCTCAGGGAGCCCCTCCACTGGGACCTTCTTCTGAAGGAGTTGGCAGGTCTTCTGAAGGAGTTGGCAGGTCTTCTCAAGGACAAAGCGGTGGAACTGGTGCCCCACCACCTCAAGGGCAAGGGTTTCTACTCCAGGTACTTCCTCATGCCAAAGAGGACAGGGGGCCTAAGGCCCATCCTCGACCTGCGCTTCAAAAAATTCCTGGTGAGGGAGAAGTTCAAGTTGTTTTCCCTTGGAACCTTGCTGCCATACTTCCAGTAGTGAGACAGGCTATGCTCCTTAGATATCAAGAATGGTAATACACACATCCTCATCCATCCCAACCACAGGCAGTTCCTGCAGTTCGTAGTGGGGGCAGGCACTTTCAGTAAACAGTGCTCCACTCTGGCCTAGCCTCTAACCTCTTCATCTTCCCCCTACCTGGACGACTGGCTCATAAAGGGAGGCACGGTCTCAGAGGTACAGCAAGCCACCACATGCACCATCCAGATTCTAAAACATCTGGGCTTTGTCATAAACTACCTCAAATCTCACCTCCTGACAGTGTCTGGAGTTCATTGGGACAAAGATCGACATCTTCAGTCGAAGGCTTTCTTGCCCAGGGACTGAGCCGACTGTCTCAGGTCTCTAGCTCGGTACATGCAGTACCGTCCCTCGGTGCCTGCCCTGCTTCTCCTGCGCCGCCTCGGGCACATGGCCTCCATGGTCCACATCACCTTAGACGCCTCCACATGAGGGAAGCGCAGTGGTGCCTCTGGGACCAGTGGTCACAGACCACAAGCCGTCGACAGTCTTCGTGACTCGCCAGTTGGTGGACTCCCTGGTCTTTTGTCGCAGTCGCCCCAGCACCTCGAGGGTCCTCACCACGGATGCACCCCTGCTCAGCTGGGGAGCCCACTGCGGAGACCTCTGCACCCAGGGCAACTAGTCACCAGATGAGAGCACCTAGCATATCAGCCTCCTGGAGCTCAGAGCCATGTACCTAGCCCTGAGGGCCTTCTGTCACTACCTGCATCACCAGCCAGTTCTGGTCCCGATGGACAACCAAGTGGCAATCTTCTTATAACCTTTGCTGAGAGGTTCTGGCCCTCTGCTCATACGCATTCTGCGGACAATGTACCTGCCCGGTCAGGACAATCAGCTGGCCGACAGGCTCAGCTGAGTTCTCTAGCTGCACGAGTGGCAGCTGAACCCCAGGGTAGCGAGACGGCTTTCCTGGCTCTGGAGAGAACCCGTGATAGACCTGTTCGACAACCCAGACAACTTTTAGTTGCCCCGCTTCTTCTCTCGGCAGGCCCACCCCTCCCAGGGTGGCAGCGGGCGCGTTCCTGGTCTCATGATCGGGAGGCCTCGTGTATACCTTCCCTCTTTCCCAGTTGATCGCCAAGACTTTGTTCAGGACGCTCCGACAGGGCCTCTCTCTTCCTGATAGCTCCTCGGTGGCCCAGGCAGCCGTGGTTCCTGCTGCTTCTACAGTTGACAGTGGACACCACCATCCCCTTGGGGACTGACCCAGAACTTCTGTCTCAGGAGGGAGGCTCTCTCCTGCACCCCAATCTGGGGTTCCTGTCAGCATGGTTGCTGAGAGGGTGACTCTGGCCCCTTTCAATCTCCCGGTTGAAGTGGAGGACATCCTGCTGGCCTCCCACAAGGCCTCTACTAGGAAAGCTTATGCCCTTAAATTGCGCAGGTTCTCTGTTAGGGTCAGCCCCATGATTGGCGCACCATTCTCCTACCTGGTGGCTGTGATGTTACAGTACCTTCTCCACCTCTGTCTGGGCTCAAGTTCAACTCCGACCAGGTGCACCTCAGTGCCTTGGTGGCGCACCACCATCTGGTGGATGGTAAGCTCTCTCGGTCTAGCTACTGGTGACTTTTTTTTCTTTTGGGCCTGCTCTTATCGAAACCCCCCAGTTTGCCCTCCGGCATACGAATGGGACCTCAACATGGTGCTGGGGCATCTCACTCGCACGCCCTTCAAACCGCAAGCTACCTGCCACTTCCGCTATCTCTCTTGGAAGGTGGCTTTCCTGGTCGTGCTTACCTCCATTTGCAGAATTAGCAAGCTCCAGGCCCTTGTGTCAGAGGTGCCCTATACCAGGTTCTACAAGAACAGAGTGGTGCTTCGCAAGCACCCCTAATTCCTGCCGAAGGTAGTGTCGCCCTTCCATCTCAACCAGGAAGAGGCACTCCCTACCTTCTTTCCAAGACCTCACTCCAGTCGGGGGAGATGATCCTCCACACCTTGGCCTGTAAGAGGGCTTTGTCCTTCTACAGCCAACGCACTCAGGGCCACCGTAAAGCTTCTTAGCTTTTCATCTCCTATGACCCCAGTAGGCTGGGGGAGGCGGTGACCAAGTATGCTGTCCACTTGGGTGGAAAATTGTATCACCTTCGTGTACGAGCAGGCAAGGCTCCTGCTGGACAGCCGTCTCACGGCACACCCTGTCAGGGTCATGGCGTCTAGTGGCACACTTATGCTCCGTCCCGATGGGGGACATCTGCCAGGCCGCCACCTGGTCTTCATTCCATACCTTCACAGCCCATTACTGCCTGGAAAGAGAGCCCTGGCAGGACAGTGCCTTCAGCTAGGCTGTACTCCATATCCTTTTTGGGGTTTAAGCAAATTCTACCCTCCAAACCTTCTGTGTTCAGGCTACCGGAATCATGGTTTCATCGGAGACAGGGGGTCTTACTGTGGTCTGTAGGCACAGACTCAATTGCTCCTGCTTGCGGCTCTCCGTGTGAGAGGACCTCCCCCCCCCCTTTTTTTTTTTTTCTTCAGCTATGGGCATTCGGTAGCCTGTAGCTGGGGAGTCCCATATGTGAGGACTGACTTCCTGCTTGTTCCCAGAGAAAGCGTAGTTACTCACCTCTTAACTCTCCCTACTCCCCTTGGAGTTGCTCCTTACCATCTTTTATTTTTGCTGTCTTTTAGCTATGTCATCTGACTGAGCAAGATGGCACCCTTGGACAGGAAGGGCACCACGCATGGGTGGTAGCATTCCCAAAGGCTTTCTTGGAAAGCTGGGGAAATGCTCTGCACGGGCTTCGTCGGTGCTGACGTCACCCATATGTGAGGACTGATTCCTGCTGTCCCTGTGAAACACCTGTTACAGGTGAGTAACTACGCTATCTCCAGGAACAAGCAAGAATGTAGTCATCACATATGGGTATCGTCGGTACCGACGGAGCCTGCGCGGGAACGCTCCCCAGCGTCCAATTAGAAAGCTTTTGGGAGCATCCCACAGCGCCTGCGTGCTGCCTTCCCGCCTTTCCCAACTGCCTCTCTCCAGTTCTTCGTTTTCCGTGGAAGACAGCAGGTTGTGTTCCTGTCACCGCAGAAAATTTTCCTTCTTTTTTGTGGTTGCGTCTGCCTTCCTCAACGCTTTACCGGTACTGCCGGTTTTTCTTTCTTTCTTTCTTTCTTTTCTTTAAAAAAAAAAAAATAATAAATTTAGTACTCTTTCCCATTTTCTTTCCAGGTGCACACGCCATTTTTGGCCTTAGGCCCAAGATTTTTTCCACAATGGAAAAACCCTCTTCGGGATTTAAAAAGTGCACCAAGTGTGGCAGTACCATCTCCGTCACTGACACCCATGAGTGGTGTCTGAAATGTTTAGGTCCTGACCATTCGGAATGTATGGCCTGTGCCATGATGTCCAAGAGAGGTCGAGAGAACCGAGCTGCCAAGCTCAGTACCCTGTTTCCTTCTGATGCAGCTTCGGTGGCATCGACGTCTTCCAGGGCTTCGTCTTCCTCCCATGGATCTCGGGTAACTAAACATAAGTCTAGCCGGTCCTCAAAGGGTAGATCTCCTTCTCAGCACACGAGATGCCTCTGGCGTTGCCCTTGAGGATTCTGCACCGGCAAAATTGCCCCAGCGGGAGGCTTTGGCTTCCAAAGCATTATCGGGGCTCCAGGATGTTCTCGAGGCCTCGACCTTGGCAGAACTACTGGTGCCATGCTCTGGGGTACCGGTGCCGACATCCAGGCATCAGCAGCGTCGATAGACCAGAGGGTCCTGGCTATTGAATGCAGTCTGGCGGCTCTCCTTGTGGCATCAACACCCTCTGAACCGCGTCAGACAGTTCAACCGGTACCGGTACCGACAGCATCGACATCGGCGTCCGCATTGCCGGTACCCAGTCATGTAATGCCTTCCGGTACCGTTACACCGGTACCGATTCCCCTCGGTACCGACTTCGGTCGGTACGGGTATCGGGCTATTCAAGAGCATCCCGACAGAAGGTACTTCGAGTCCTCGGAGGAATCTGAGGATTCTGACAGTTCTGTCGATGCGGGAATACTTCTCCCGGAGGAGCCTTCCTCCCCTAAATGCAGGATGTCTCTTCCAGAGGACATTTCCTTTCAGGATTTCATCAGAGAGGTGGCTCGGGGTCTGTCCATTACTGTGGCACCGGAAACAGAGCCCAGAGCAAAGGAGTTGGAAATTTTTACAATATCCTAAAACTCCTAAGGAGGCAGCTACCTTGCCCATCCATGAGATCTTGCATGATCTCATGTTAAGAATGTGGGAGACACCTCTTACCACTTCTCCTCACTCTCGTAGACTGGATACTCTGTATCGAGTCCCTCCTTGTCCTGGTTTCCAGAAACCTCAGCTTCCTTACCACTCTATTGTAGTGGAATCAGCTATGAGAAGGATCAAGAGTGCAAAGAGGCATGCCTCTAATCCTCCAGGACATGAGTGCAGAACTTTGGATGCTTTTGGACGTCGTGTCTTCCAAGCTTCCATGCTTTCTGCCAGGATCAGTTCATAAGAACATAAGAACATAAGAAATGCCATACTGGGTCAGACCGAGGTCCATCAAGCCCAGTATCCTGTTTCCAACAGTGGCCAATCTAGGTCATACGTACCTAGCAGTTTCCCCAAAAGACACAGGTTCTGCAGTGCTTGTACTAGGCCAAGCATTGATATCCTGGGTCCCTTTTTAATAGTGGTTTATGGACCTTTCCTCCAGGAACTTGTCCAAACCTCTTTTAAACCCAGCTATACTAACAGCCCTTACCACATCCTCCGGTAACAGATTCCAGAGTTTGATTACACGTTGAGAGAAGAAATATTTTCTCCTATTTGTCTTAAATACTTTACCCTGTAGCTTCATTACATGCCCCCTAGTCCTTCTATATTCTGATAGCGTAAACAATTTATCCACGTTTATCCGTTCCACTCCATTCATTAATTTATACACCTCTATCATATCTCCCCTCAGCCGCCTCTTTTCTAGGTTAAAGAGCCCTAACCTTTTTAGCCTCTCTTCATAGGAGTAGCCTTCCATCCCCTTCACCAATTTGGTGGCTCTTCTCTGTACTTTTTCTAATAACTCTATGTCCTTTTTAAGATACGGTGACCAGAATTGCACACAATATTCAAGGTGCGGTCGTACCATGGAGCGATACAGAGGCATTATAATATCCTTTGTTTTATTCTCCATCCCTTTCCTTATGATACCTAGCATTCTATTTGCTTTCTTGGCCGCCGCTGCACACTGGGCGGAGGGTTTTAACATGTTATCCACGATGACTCCTAAATCTTTTTCCTGGGTGGTGGTTTCTAATGTGGAGCCTTGCATCTTGTAACTATAGTGTGGGTTGTTCTTTCCTAGGTGCATAACTTTGCACTTGTCCACATTAAATTTCATCTGCCATTTGGATGCCCAGTCTTCCAATTTATCCAGATCCTCCTGCAGTTTTCCACAATCCTCTTGGGTTTTAACAACTTTAAACAGTTTTGTGTCATCTGCAAATTTGATTACCTCACTAGTTATTCCCTTTTCCAGGTCATTTATGAATATGTCAAAAAGTAGCGGACCCAGTACAGATCCCTGGGGTACTCCACTATTCACCTTTTTCCATTGGGAATATTGGCCATTTAGCCCTACCCTCTGCTTTCTATCTTTTAACCAGTTCCCGATCCACAATAGTACACTGCCTTCTATCCCATGACTTTTTAGCTTCGCCAAAAGTCTCTGATGGGGGACCTTGTCAAAAGCTTTCTGAAAGTCCAGATACACTATATCAACCGACTCACCTTTGTCTACCTGTTTATGCACACCTTCAAAAAAACAGATCAGATTAGTAAGACAAGATCTTCCTTGTCTAAAGCCATGTTGGCTGTCTCCCATTAGGCCATGACTATCTACATGCTGTGTAATTTTGTTCTTTATGATGGCTTCTACCATTTTCCCTGGTACTGACGTCAGGCTCACCGGTCTGTAATTTCCCGGGTCACCCCTGGAACCCTTTTTAAAAATTGGTGTTACGTTGGCGACCCTCCAATCTTCAGGTATTACAGATGATTTTAATGAAAGTTCACAGATTACCAATAACAGGTCTGCAATCTCATATTTCAGTTCTTTCAACACTCTGGGATGTATACCATCCGGTCCAGGTGATTTGCTACTATTCAGTTTATCAAATAGTTGTAATATATCTTCCCGGTGTAGCGATATTTCTCTCAATTCCTCTGCAGTATCACCTTTAAATACCACTTCAGTCTTGGGTAACACCCCTACATCTTCCTCAGTAAAGACCGAAGCAAAGAATTCATTCAGTCTCTCTGCTATAGCCTTGTCTCCTCTTACTGCCCCTTTTACCCCTCTATCATCTAATGGTCCAATTGACTCTCTCACAGGCCTTTTGCTACGAATGTACTTGAAAAAGTCTTTATTTCGTGTTTTTGCTTCCGTAGCAAGTTTCTTCTCAAATTCCCGCTTTGCCTGCCTTATCAATGCTTTGCATTTAACTTGCCAGTGCTTGTGCTGTTTCCAGTTTTCATCATTTGGCTCTTTTTTCCATTTTCTGAAGGTTGCTCTTTTGGCAGCAACAGCCTCTCTGACCTCACCTTTAAACCATGCTGGCAGTTTTTTGGACTTTCTTCCACTTTTCTTAATGCGTGGAATACAGCTGGTCTGGGCTTCGAGGATAGTATTTTTAAATAACACCCAAGCTTGCTGTAAGTCTTTAACCTTTGGAACCGCTCCTTTTAGTTTTTTCCGAACTATATTCCTCATTCTATCATAGTCACCCTTTTGAAAGTTAAAAGGTAGTACTGTGGATTCCTTTACTATCTGTCCTCCACTGATTAAATCAAACATGATCATACTATGATCACTATTGCCAAGTGGTCCCAACACCCTTATTTCTTGCACCAGATCTGGCGTTCCACTAAGGACTAGGTCCAGTATGGCTTCCCCTCTGGTCGGTTCATGAACCAGCTGCTCCAAGAAGCAGTCATTTATTTCATCTAGAAACTTTATCTCTTTAGCTTGTCCTGCTGTGACACTGTCCCAGTCGATACCGGGGTAATTGAAATCACCCATTATTACTACTCTGTTGTGGCTTTTGTTAGCTTCCTTGATTTCTTTGAGCATTTCATCATCCATTTGTTCATTCTGGCCAGGTGGTCGATAGTATACTCCCACTGCCATCACCTTCCCCTTCATAAATGGAATTTCAATCCATAGAGATTCTACAGCATATTTTGTTCCCTGCAAAACTTTAATCCTTTCTGACTCAATGCCCTCTCTAACATAGAGCTCAACCCCTCCACCAATTTGTTCAGCTCTATCATTACGATAGAGTTTGTATCCAGGTATCAGTGTCCCACTGGTTATCCTCCTTCCACCATGTCTCTGAGAGTGCAATCATATCTAACCTCTCATTTAATGCTATATATTCTAATTCTCCCATCTTATTGTTTAGACTTCTAGCATTGGCATACAAGCATTTTAGAGACTGTATTTTATTAATATTAATCTGGCTATTGGTAGGCATGGGTAATTGGGAATCTTTATGCTCTGTCTGCTCCTTACTCAAGGGCATTTGGGCTACTATACTCCCTTTTGGAACCTCACTGCTTTTGGTAGTATCCTTCAAGGATACCTTTGTCCGAACCGTGCGCTCCTGGGTGACTGTCGGCTTTCCCCTATTTTCTAGTTTAAAAGCTTCTCTATCTCTTTTTTAAAGGTTAATGCCAGCAGTCTGGTCCCATCCTGATTAAGGTGAAGCCCATCCCTTCGGAAGAGCCCCCCCTTTCCCCAGAATGTTCCCCAGTTCCTAACAAATCCAAAACCCTCATCCTTGCACCATTGTCTCATCCACGCATTGAGACTCCGGAGCTCTGCCTGTCTTTTGGGTCCTGCACGTGGAACAGGAAGCATTTCGGAGAACGCTATCCTGGAAGTTCTGGATTTCAACTTCCTACCTAAAAGCTTAAATTTAGCCTCCAGAACTTCCCTACCACATTTTCCTATGTCATTGGTACCAACATGTACCAAGACAGCAGACTCCCCCCCAGCACTATCTATGATCCTATCTAGGCGGTGCGTGAGATCTGCTACCTTCGCACCAGGCAGGCATGTTACCAGGCGATCCTCACGTCCACCAGCCACCCAGCTATCTACATTCCTAATGATTGAATCACCAACTATAACAGCTGTCCTGACCCTCCCCTCATGGGGACATGGCCCTGGAGAAACGTCCTCGGTGCGAGAGGGTTTTACATCACCTGGAGGACAGGTCCTAGTTACAGGATCACTTCCTGCCACACCAGGGTGATGCTCTCCTGTAGTTCCTATAGTCTATATATGGGAATGTTCCTGAAGGAAGTCACAGGTGATTTAGAGGCGCTGAGTCCTTTTCTCTTCTTCCTGAGGATAGAAGGAAGGATTTTCTCACATTGGTCAAACATGCCCAAGATGTTTCTAAATTTGTCAACCGTGCAGCTTTTGACTGTTTTGAGTGCATAAGCAGAACCTCTGCCATTGCCATAGATGCACGTAGAATTGCTTGGCTCCAGGCATCTGATCTGGAGCTTGGGGTACAAGACAAACTGGGAAATATTCCTTGTACTGGTGAGAACCTGTTTGGTAAAGATTGGCAGGAAAAGGCCAATGAGTTGGATGCTGACAATTCCACCTTGGATAGATTATCCAAGTCCACAGCTGATCCTGCAAGAAAGAAATCTTTCAAGAAACCATTCTTTTCTAAAAAGAAAAGATTTTATCCTGCTTATTCTCAGCAGAGACGTTCTGCAGGTCGCTTGTCCGGAAAGGTCAGCAACCACCCAAACAAAGAAAAGCAAAGACTGCTAAGCCTCAGCCGTCCCAGCCATCTCAGCCTCCACAAGGCCTTTGACTTTCAGCTAAAGAACTTAGCCTTCCTGGCTCTCATTGGACCAGAGCCTTCCACCATTCCAGGAAGGTTGTGTCACTTTGCCCCCAGATGGGGGCAGATAACAGCAGAGCATTGGACACGCCATCATAAAAGAAGGGTACAAGCTTCATTTTTCGAGCATGCCCCCTCCCACAATGATAAGGCAGTTCAATTCTCCGATCTCTCATCAACCTGTTATGTCAGGAGGTCACTATGCTTCTTGCCCAAGGGGCAATAGAAGAAGTACCCATCCATCAGCAGGGTACAGGGTTTACTCCCCCTATTTCCTTATCCCAAAGAAAACAGGGGGATACAGACCTATCTTGGACCTCAGAGAATTGAACAAATTTCTGTTCAAAGAGAAACTCAAGATGATTTCTCTGGGAACTCTGCTGCCATACCTTCAAAATCAGGATTGGCTTTGTTCTCTAGATCTCAAGTATGCGTACACCCATGTTCTCATCCATCCAACTCACAGAAGATTCCTTCGGTTCCTTTTTCAAGGAAAGCACTACCAATACAGGGTGCTTCCTTTTGGCCTGGCCTGAGCACCAAGGGTGTTCACGAAATGCATGGCTGTGGTAGAAGCATATCTCCAGGAACAAGCAGGAATGAGTCTTCACATATGGGTACGTCGGTACCGACGGAGCCTGCGCGGGAACGCTCCCCAGCGTCCAATCAGAAAGCTTTTGGGAGCATCCCTCAGCGCCTGCGTGCTGCCTTCCCACCTTTCCAACTGTCTCTCCTCAGTTTTCGTTTTTCCACGGAGCCGGCAGGATGTCCTCCTGTCACCGCAGAAAATTTTTTCTTTAATTCTTTGTTTTCTTGTGGTCGCGGCTGTCTCCCCGACTCCACCGGTACCGCCGGTGTTTTTTCTTTTTCTTAAATTCAGGGAATTTTTTCCCTCAGTTTCTGTCTTAAACTTTTTGGGCCTTCTAGGCCTCTCCATCATGGAGCCGCCACCTTCTTTTCCTAAGAAGTGTCTAAGCTATGTCAGTACAGTTTTGTTTTTAGACTCCAAAAACTGGTGTCTAACCTGTTTGGGTCCTGACCATTTTCCTCCGGAGCCATTAGGCTACAATATTGTGAGAAGAGATTTTCCATTTCGAGTTTCCCTCGATACCGAGTTCCCTTCCATTGTCGGGGCACCGACCATTTCTTCTTCTCCACAAGATCAGGTAACCCACAAACAGTCTGTTAAGACTAGCCAACCCTTGAGTGGTACGTCTCATGCACAGCATGATGACGGCTCCGGCCTTGCCCTCAAGGGTCCATTGGCTTCAAAACCCCGGCGGGAGTCTTCGGCCTCCAAAGCCTATCAGGGGTTTCAGGTTGTTCCTGGGGCTTACCCCTCACAGAACATACCTGAGCCATGCTCGGTGGTGGCATCCGATTTGAGCGGTACCAATATCCCGGCATCGGCACTGGTGTTGAGCGATTCACTCCTCACCAGGGATCGTCATCTGGCTTTCTCTGTACCTTCGGGACCGGTCGATACACCCCAGATTGACTTTCCAGTATCGGCATCAACGCCGATACTACCACCGACGTCGGTATCCTCTAGACATGCATCGATAGACTCGCTTCCTTCGATGCCAAGTCTGGAATCGATCTCTAGTCTGGAAGACTGGGTACCGACACGTCTCAGTACCGACGCTTACCGGTTCCGGATGCTCGGTACCGAGGGTGATTACCAAAGGCCTTCGGTTACCTCGGTACCGATTGAGCAGCCACCGATGACTGCTTCGATGTCGGTGTCGCCTTCAATTACGACACAGCTACCGGTATCGGTGCCGGTACCTGCAGTAACATCGGGGCCAGCTCCTTCCATGCTTTCACCAGGGTCGCTCCTTTCTATACCAAGTTTGGAGTCTATACCTGGCATGGACAATGCAGTACTGACTGTCTCAGGTCATGACCTCCAGTACCAGTATCCATCCCTTAAGGATCCTTTCTTGCACCGTGCAGGATCTTATATTCCTATATTCTCAAGTAGATCCTCCGGTGCCCGGGCTAGTTCTTCAGGTCTAGCCTGTCCAGGGACGGTTCCCTTTGGAGATCCTTCTTTTCAGAATTTTCTCCTGAATATGGCAACATCTCTTGCTATTCCTATCCCTGGCTATGATCCTACACAAGGCTCTCTTTCTACTGGAGAAAAGGAAAATATAATGCTTCCTTTACATCATTCCTTGCAGGATCTTCTTCTAAGAATGTGGGAAGCATCTTTAAGGGTTCCCTCACCTTCTAGAGCAACTGATCTTCTGTATCAGGTGCCCCCCTCTCCAGGGTTTCAAAAGACTCAACTTCCCCATCATTCCATTGTGGTGGAATCAGCAATGAGGAGGGTGAAAAGTAAGAAGAAGCACTCTTCTTACCCACCAGGTCGTGAGTCTAGGACACTAGATGCCTTTGGACGTCAAACCTTCCAGACATCCATGCTGTCAACAAGGATTCTCTCCTATATTTTTTTTATATGAGTCTATCCTTTCAGGAGGTCACAAAGAAATTATATCTTCTGACTCCTTTTCTTTCAGAGCCCAAGACTGCAGACTATTCCTTACTACTTAGTCATATTCAAAGTATCTCTTGGTTTCTTACTCGTGCTTCCCTAGACTCATTTGAGTCTGTTAGCAGAACTTCTGCTATAGCCATGGGGGCACGACATAGAGCCTGGCTCCAAGCTTCAGACTTAAGCAGATGGGCACAACAAAGACTGGGTAATACTCCTTGCACTGGGGAAAATCTCTTCAATAAGGAGTCTTTACATCAGGTTGCTCAGTGGTCCACTGACGTCCCTGTTTCTGGAGGCTATTCTAAGCCTTCTCCTTCCCCAGTAGGTAGGAAATGCCCTACCAAACCTTCTTTCCCTAGGAGAAGAAGGTTTCACTCTTCTCCTGCCCATCATACAGATGTTCCCAAGCAGGGGAAACCTCGCCCTGGTCTGAAGAATCCAAACTCTAGCCAGGCTGAACAAACCCAGCAACCATAGGGTCCTGAAGTTTACAACCTACAGTTGACTTCTTCTCAGAAGTTTTTTCACTGTTTTTTCATTCAAAACTCTACACATGGATTCCTTATCTCCAGGAACAAGCAGGAATGAGTCCTCACATATGGGTACGTCGGAACCGACGGAGCCTGCGCGGGAAAGCTCCCCAGCTTCCCAGAAAGGAAGCTTTTGGGGCCTCCCACAGCGCATGCGCGCTGCCTTCCCGCCTTCCTGACCAACTCTCTTCAGTTCTTCTTTTTCCGCGGAGCCAGCAGGTCGTGTTCCTGTCACTGCTGAAGAAATTGTTATTTTAATTTGTTTCTTTGACCGCGTGTCTGCCTTCCCTGATTCCAGACCGGTACCGCCGGTCCTTTTTTCGTTTATTTAAAAAAAAAATAAATATATATATATAATTACTTTTTCTACACTTGGTGTATTTTTTCTGTGAGGCCTCTAGGCCTTCTCAGGTCTCCCTCATGGAAAAACCAGCTTCTGGTTTTAAAAAATGCACTAAGTGTACCAGTACTATTTCAGTTACAGACACCCATGAGTGGTGTCTTAAATGTTTGGGGCCTGACCATTCCATTCCGGATTGTCCATCCTGCTCTCTGATGTCCAAAAGGGGCTTACAGAACAGAGCAGCTAAATTTCATATGCTGTTTTCTACCGATACTCCAGCATCAACATCCTCCAGGTCTTCTTCTCCTGATGGATCTCAGGTAACCAAACATTCTTCGGGCAAGTCCTCAAAAGGCAAATCTCCCTCTAAGCAGCGAGAGGCCCTTGCAATTGACCCTGAGGACTCTGCCCCAGCCAAACAACCCCGGCGGGAAGCTCCGGCTTCCAAAGCTCCTCCTATGGGGTTACAGGTAGACATCGATGGCACGGCCTCGACCGATCTCCTGTTAGACTGCTCTGGGGTACCGGCTAACACCGGTACCGACTTCCAGGCAGTTGAGGCGGCTATGGGTACTACGGTACAATCCATGCAGCAGGCCTTACTGACTTTCATTAATGCTGCACCGCCATCGGTACCGCGACAATCGGTTCCGACTCCGATTCCGGTACCACAACCGATACCGGTACCCAGAGCATCTACTTCCAGTAGCATGCCGGTTCCGGTCTCTGGTTCCGGGGCTTTCTTCGATACCGCTCCGATTCCCGGTACGCCCGATGTCGGTACCGATCGGTACGCGTATCGATCTCTGGAAGCAAATAGACGATACTTTGAATCCTCTGAAGATTCTGATACATCAGATGATTCTGCTGACGTCTTTTACTCTTCCTGAGGAGCCCTCTTCTCCAAAAAGGAGAATGTCTCCTCCAGAGGATTTGTCCTTTCAAGACTTCATTATTGAAGTAACTAAAGGACTCTCCATATCTGTATCCTCTGAAAAGGAACCTAGAGCAAAAAAATTAGATATTTTAGGATACTCTAAGGTTCCCAAAGAGGCAGCCACCTTACCCATACATGAAATTCTTCAAGAACACATGATGGATTTGTGGGAGGCTCCTCTCACCCTCTCCACATTCTCGACGTTTGGACACCATGTATCGGGTTCCTCCTTCTCCTGGTTTTCAAAAAACTCAGCTTCCTCACCACTCTATTGTGGTAAAGTCTGCTATGAAAAAGATAAAGAGTACCAAAAGACACTCTTCTACCCCTCCAGGAAGAGAATGTTGGACTCTGGATGCTTTTGGGAGAAAAATCTTCCAAGCTAGCATGCTTATTGCCAGAATCAATTCATACAGCCTCTATATGGGCATGCTTTTGAAAGAGATTGCATTAAAGATACGTCAGTTTCTCCCCTTTATCCCAGAGGATAAACAAGAGGAATTCCTTCTTTTGCTAAAGCACACTCAAGATGTTTCAAAGTTCTCCAACAGAGCAGCCTTTGACTCTTTTGAGGGGGCAAGCAGAGCCTCTGGCATTGCCATAGCTGACTTGCTTGGCTCCAGTCCTCTGATTTGGAACCCTGGGTACAAGAAGGCTTGGGCAATCTGCCCTGTACAGGTGAAAATCTGTTTGGCAAAGAGTGGCAAATCAAAGCCACTCAAATGGATGCAGAGAATGCTGCTTTAGATAGACTTTCTAAGTCTACCTCTACCCCTGCCAAGAAAAAACCTTTTAAGAAAACTTTCTATAAGAAGACCAGATTTTCCACAAATACTGGCCAGCAATCTTCCCAAGTTCGCTTTGCTCCTAAGCGTCAGCAAACTAAACAGGCCAGAACAAAGTCTACAGGGGCTGCTACAATCCAGCAGTCCCAACCTCCTCAGGGTTTTTGACTTGATTCTAGAGAACTTAACATTTCTGGCTCTGCAACAGCCAGAACCTCTCACCATTCCAGGAAGGTTAGCTCATTTTGCTCCCAGATGGGAACAAATCACATCAGAACCGTGGACCCTCTCCATCATCAGAGAGGGCTACAAACTACATTTCTCCAGCCTTCCTCCCCATACCATGGTGAGACAATTCAATTCTCCCCCATCTCTCCTGTACCTGTTGGGCCAGGAGGTGACCACTCTTCTCGCCCAAAACGCAATAGAAGAGGTTCCTCTTCCTCAACAAGGGTCAGGTTTCTACTCCCCTTATTTTCTCATTCCCAAGAAAACAGGGGGGTACAGACCCATTCTGGATCTCAGAGAATTGAACAAATTCCTATACAAAGAGAAATTCAAAATGCTTTCTCTAAGTACTCTCCTTCCATACCTACAGAGTCAGGACTGGCTTTGTTCTCTAGATCTCAAGGATGCGTACACACATATACTCATCCATCCATCCCACAGAAAATTCCTACGGTTTCTGTTCCAGGGAAAACATTTCCAATACAGAGTACTCCCCTTCGGTCTAGCCTCTGCTCCAAGGGTATTTACCAAATGCATGGCAATAGTAGCTGCATTTCTACGCCCTCTGGGGATCTTTGTCTTCCCATACCTGGACGACTGGCTCATCCGAGCTCCATCTCAGTCCGAGGCTCAGACTTTCCTGGACCACACCAGACGCATACTGCAGTATCTGGGACTTGTCATCAATCTGCCAAAGTCTCAACTCACCCCTACTCAGTCCCTAGAATTCATAGGGGCCTGGCTAGATACTACCACTGCAAGGGCCTATCTTCCTCAGGCCCGTTGCCACCGTCTAGTGCACTTGGCCTCTCAAATTCAGTCCAGAAGCCACTTGACTGCCAGAGAGATGCTACAACTGCTAGGCCACATGGCATCCACAGTTCATGTGGTGCCTTATGCTCGCCTACATATGAGAGCAGCTCAATGGACCTTGTCCACCCAGTGGACCCAAGCATCAGGAGCCCTCTCAGACCAAATAGCAACTTCAAAACGTCTTTTTTGGTCTCTCCAATGGTGGATATCCACTCAAAATCTGTTGTTGGTGGCCCCCTTCCAACCTTTGTTACCCCAAGCAACTCTCACTTCAGATGCCTCCCAAACAGGTTGGGGAGCTCATCTCCAAGACCTCTCCACTCAGGGCATTTGGTCTCCACAGGAGACCACCCTTCATATCAACCTTTTGTAGCTGCGAGCAATTTTCCTTGCTCTCAAGGTCTTTCATACCCTTCTCATCAACATGACAGTCCTTGTTCATACCGACAATCAAGTAGCCATGTTCTACATAAACAAACAAGGAGGGACTGGCTCTCTGTCGCTTTGCAACGAAGCTCTAAAACTGTGGGCCTTCGCCAGAGAGCATCGGATCCATCTCCTGGCAGTGTACCTCCCAGGAATCCAAAACTCTTGGGCAGACAGACTCAGTCGAGTTCTGCTTCCACACGAATGGTCCCTGCACATGAATCAGGTACTCAGAATCTTTCAGGAATGGGGGACCCCAGACATAGACCTCTTTGCAAGTCCATACAATGCCAAACTTCCCCGGTTCTGTTCCAGGATTCCGTGTCAGGACGCTCAGGCCAGGGATGCCTTCCTCCTTCATTGGGGTCAGGCCTTCCTATATGCCTTTCCACCCATTCCCTTGATTCCCAAGACTCTATTCAAACTTCAGAGGGATTAAGGATCCATGATCCTCATAGCTCCACGCTGGCCACGCCAAGTGTGGTACCCTCTACTTCTGCATCTCTCCCAGACACCCTCCCTGGATCTGGGAGCTGCTCCAGACCTTCTGTCTCAAGAGGAGGGGACTTTGTGGCACCCAAACCCCAAGTCCCTTCACCTCAGAGCTTGGTTACTGAAGGCCTAGACCTTCAAGACTTGAATCTTTCTCAACAGGTGAAGGATGTCCTCCATGCATCGAGGAAACCTTCCACCAGGCGTGCTTATGCTTTTAAATGGAAAAGATTTTCAATTTGGTGTGCAGACAAAGGTCTTAACCCTCTAGCACTACCTTTAAATTCTTTACTCGAATATCTCCTGCATCTTTCCAATGCAGGACTTAAAACCAATTCTGTAAGGGTCCATTTGAGTGCTATTGCAGCATCTCTTCAGCCTATCAATGGACAATCTGTTTCCTCTCATCCTCTTATTGCAAGATTCATGAGAGGTCTAACTTTAACTAAACCTCCCATTCGGCCTCCTCCGGTGGCATGGGACTTAAACGTAGTTCTTGGTCAGCTTATGAAGCCACCATTTGAACCCTTAGCCACTACCTCCTTAAAATTCCTTTCCTGGAAAGTCATTTTCCTTATTGCAATCACTTCGGCTCGCCGCATCAGTGAACTGCAGGCTTTAGTGGCTAATCCACCTTATGCAAGGTTCCATCATGATAAGGTAGTCCTTAGGACAAATCCCCATTTTATGCCTAAAGTGGTCTCACCTTTTCATCTTAATCAAGAGGTATATTTACCTGTCTTTTTTCCAGCTCCTCATGCATCAAATGCAGAGAGGAACCTTCATACTCTAGACTGTAAAAGAGCTCTTGCCTTTTACCTCCACAGGACACAGCAACATCGCAAGTCTTCTCAACTTTTTGTTGCTTTTGATCCTTCTCATTTAGGACTTCCAGTCTCAAAAAGAACACTGTCCAATTGGATTGCTCAGTGTATTTCTTTTGCTTATCAGAGTAAGAACCTTTCTCTGGAAGGCCATGTCACAGCTCACAATGTGAGAGCCATGGCCACATCTATGGCTCATCTTCATTCTGTATCCATTGATCAGATCTGTCGAGCAGCCACCTGGGCCTCGGTTCATACCTTCACAGCCCATTACTGCTTGGACAAGGACTCCCGCCGGGATGCCTTGTTTGGTCAGGCTGTCCTCAGACACCTGTTCCATTCTTAAACAACTCCTGCTCACCTTCCCTGAATGGATGCCTGAGATCCATAGGAAGATGAGAAACCCTTGGGGGGGGATCTCCCCGGCATCTTAGCTAGGGAGTCCGCATATGTGAGGACTCATTCCTGCTTGTTCCTGGAGATAGCACAGTTACTTACCTGTAACAGGTGATTTCTGGGAACAGCAGGAATTAGTCCTCACAACCCACCCACCTCCCCTAGGAGTTGTATCTCTCTCTCTCTTTCTCTTTCTCTTTCCTTTCCTCTTTCTATTGTCTCAGCTTTAAACTCGAACTGAAGAGAGTTGGTCAGGAAGGCGGGAAGGCAGCGCGCATGCGCTGTGGGAGGCCCCAAAAGCTTCTTTTCTGGGAAGCTGGGGAGCTTTCCCGCGCAGGCTCCGTCGGTTCCGACGTGCCCATATGTGAGGACTAATTCCTGCTGTTCCCAGAGATCACCTGTTACAGGTAAGTAACTGTGCTTTCTCAGGACATCCAGTTGTTCCTAGGTATGCTGAGCTGTCAGGATATTCATGTCTATGGGTCACAGGTTTCTCCTCTTCTTCCTACCAAGAAGAGAGGTTTAACAACTATCCCATGATAGTTTTCTGTTCCAACATGAATTTTTTTCCTTCCACAGACTTACCATATGGTAAGTCACCCTTCAGCTCCTGTTTCGCTACCCTCTTCTTATCCAGGGTTTCCCCTGAAAGAGTGGTACCATACCACTGCAGGGCTTCTTTAGCCTTTCTAGTCATTTCTTTCATTCCAGTGTGGAGTTTTTTCTCTTGAATAAACTCCCTTCTTTTGTCTGGGCAGCTCATCAGACAGGGACAGAAATTTCTCCTCTTATTCTGTCTGTTCTCTCTGTTTTACACAGATTCTCTCTGCTGTCTTATTCAGCAGCTGCCCATGCAGGAGTTCCAGTGATTGGACTACTGGTACTTTTCCACAAGTTTCCAGTCTTGTCTTCCACTACTTTCTGTCTGGCCTTAGTAGTGATTCCAAGATAGTGCTTTCATCTGTCTTGGATAATCCTTATCACTTCAGGCTTATCACACTATCTTCTTTTCTTGCCATCTCCAATTCCTTTGGATTTGGCGGCATAGTTGACGTGGCAGCTGGTTTTTTCCAACAGCCAGTTTTATTTCCCAATTCTTTTGCATAATGCTGTCTGCAATCTTACAGAGAAGCTTTCTACTATGGGCCCTTGCTAGAGAGCATGGGGTTTTGTCTCTAATGACTATCCTATATGGTTGGAAAAGGCTTCCTCAGTCATTTTCCATGACTCTGAGGGTTCTCCACACCCTACTATCTCCTTTTATAATACAGGACATAAGCCTTTTCTACGTGAAAGTCTAAAGAGTTCTCCGATTCCTACAGGGAATATGCTCTTTTTTCCTTGCAGCTTGTCCTCATAGTATCCTACTCCTTCATGGACAGCACATATTTAACTAATACCACATGATACCCCTTTGTGTCCCTCCAGTGGGTCTCATCCTATGCGTTTTCTGGTATCCTGGTATCTCATCCTGGTATCTCATCCTATGCGTTTTCTGTCCCTTTACCATGCGAGAGTTCTACAGGACTCAGGACTTGCTGTTTACAGACTGATATTATCCTCTGTTTCTTCACGCAACCATCCTGGTTATTTCACTGGATAGCATTCCTGCATCGTCTTAACCAGGGGGAATAGATTCTCTATATATCTTCTCAAGTAGGTTCCACCTTCTTGTTAGATGAATCTTTCCTCTTCACATCTCCCATGTGAATGTTCTTATGGGCATATCTCTATCTGCTTAATTGCAGACATTTATCTTTAGACCTATATATTCATGTATGTATATATATCTATATACATCTCTATAGATACATATGTCTGTAAGCTGCGTGTGCATATGTTATGCCCCTCCAGATCTCACTCTATATATGTGTGTATGTGTATATTATATATATATATATTTATTTATTTAGTAAACATTTGTATACCGCTGCTTCCTACGATCAGCAGCGGTTTACTCTACAGAATCGTAATGCTTTGTACAGCACATTGAGATCTTTCAGATTTACATTTTTGATTGGTCAATGATTTACATAACACGGGAGAATCAGTAGGGTGCAACATACATTTGATTTGAGCACACAGATTTGGGTATACATTTGATTACAATAGCGTGGGGGGGGGGTCCCATATATACAATTTATACAGAATTACTTGCCAAAAAGTACAATCTATACATGATTAGCAGTTAGCTCAAGTTGTAGTGGGTTTGAAACAAGTGTGTTTTAAGCTTTCGTCTAAATTCACTTAGGTTGTTTATGAGTCTCAACTCATGTGGGAGTTGGTTCCAATGGATTGGTGCTGTGTATGTGAACGCCCTATTGCTTGTTTCGGCCTTGACAGATCTTATGCTAGTCGGTAAGCATAGGGTGTTGAGATTCATGGTTCTCCTGCTCCTGTTGCATGGTTGAATAGTGATTAAGTTATTGAGGTAGGATGGTGCGATGTTATGGTTGAGTTTAAATGTTGTGATGAGCAGTTTGTAGATGATACGGGCGGCTACTGGGAGCCAGTGCAGTTCCATTAGCACTGGGGTTATGTGGTCTGTGACTTTCTTTTCCATGATGACTCTAGCAGCAACGTTTTGGGCCATTTGCAGGATGCTTAGGGTGTTCTTCGGAAGCCCTTGTAGTATTGCATTGCTGTAGTCCAGGTGGGGAATGATTAGTGCTTGAGCAACAGACCTGAAGTCAGATTTCTCGAGGATATTGCGGAGTGGTTGTAAAATTTTCAGTTTGTAGAAGATGGCTCGGTTAACTGTTCGGAGGTGTTTGTCCATTCTAAGGTTGCAGTCCAGTAGGACACCTAGATACTTTATTACAGGTTTCGTATGATATATGTTTTTTTTTTGTTAAGGGTGATTGTGGTGGGCGGGATAAAATTGGGTTTCCTGGAGACAATCATGACCTCCGTTTTCTTGTGGTTTATTGATATGTTATTTTGTTGAAGCCATGACTGGAGCATGTCAAGGCATTCTTCTAGCGGACTGAAATTTGGCTGCGTTATATCAAGCTGCGTGTACAGCATCACATCGTCTGCATATATGTGATATTTGATGTTACATTTCTGAAAGATCTCGCAGACCGGTTTTATATACAAATTGAACAATAGAGATGATAAGGCGGACCCTTGAGGAATCCCTTGGGTTTGAGGGAAGGCATCAGCTTTATCATTGTTGAACTGCACTTGTTGCATCCTATTGGATATATATGATTTGAACCATTTTAAGGGGGTCCCTGCTATGCCCAATGAGGGCATAGCAGGGACCCCCTTATATGTGTGTGTGTATTTACATACTTATCTCTCTAACTGTCTATGCTTATAAAGGTTTTACCTTCCTATAGGTTCCAGACAGTGGGCTTGCATATGTTCATACTGTCCCACAGTATGTGTGGGGTATTATGCACACAACCACTGCTGTGGTACTGACAGCTCCTACCTTAACCCTAGGTTTAGGTATCCCTGAAGCTCCATGCTCCAATATATTTCCTATCTCTCACCAGTTAGGAAAGACATGGTGGATCTTTAGTAGATCTGAGGTTTCAACCCTTCAGACACCTGTCCTTCTTGGGAATACGGGCTTTTTTCCCATACCCCTTCTTCCCTCC
Organism: Ichthyophis bannanicus; assembly: GCA_033557465.1. NCBI lineage: Eukaryota > Metazoa > Chordata > Amphibia > Gymnophiona > Ichthyophiidae > Ichthyophis > Ichthyophis bannanicus. The sequence goes on along the minus strand of CM066037.1, from coordinate 19,047,572 downwards.
AGGACTGGGCTAGTTTGTCCAAATCGGTCAGTCTTCCTCTTTTGCTCCTAATGTGAGTAACTCTGTAGCCAAAAGAGTTCCCAGCTTTTTCCATAAAGCTTTCCACTAAAGACCTACCGTTTTGTACTACCCCAATTGACACCTGGGTCACCTGTCACTGTCAGATTTGGACCTTCACCTTCACTTCAGTGAGGTCACCTTGAAGATTCCTCTACTGGATCCCCAGTAGACTCCATCAGCCTCTCTACTTCCTGCAATCCAGTAGGTGAGGTCCATATTGTGATTGTTCATTTCAATATTTTTCATGATAATTATCATACATACAAGGACTCCTTACCTGTAGTCCTATTTTAGGTTAGCTGTTTTTCTACAGCTCCTCTCTTTTCAACTCCTACCCTCCATCCTCAGGATGCCTGGCCATATGAGGTGTAGCATGTTTCAATCCCCACCATGCTAGGGCTCCAGGCATCTTAGCTTGGGAGTCCCCATATGTGATGACTCATTCCTGCTTGTTCCTGGAGATAGCACAATTACTTACCTGTAACAGGTGATCTCTGGGAACAGCAGGAATAAGTCTTCACAACCCACCCACCTCCCCTAGGAGTTGTATCTCTCTATCTATCTTTCCTTTCCTCTTTCTCTCTCTTTGTCTCAGCTATAAAACTCAACTGAGGAGAGACAGTTGGAAAGGCGGGAAGGCAGCACGCAGGCGCTGAGGGATGTTCCCAAAAGCTTTCTGATTGGATGCTGGGGAGTGTTCCCGCGCAGCTCCGTCGGTATCGACGTACCCATATGTGAAGACTTATTCCTGCTGTTCCCAGAGATCACCTGTTACAGGTAAGTAACTGTGCTTTCTCCGCACTCTAGGGATATTCGTCTTCCCCTACTTAGACGACTGGTTCATTCGAGCCCCAACAGAGTCAGAGGCCAGGACTTCTCTATCCTGCACAATGCGTATCCTTCAGTATTTGGGTCTGGTAATAAACATCCCAAAATCCAGTCTAACTCCCACTCAGTCTTTAGAGTTCATAGGAGCTTTGCTGGATACCAGAAAGGCAAGGGCCTATCTCCCCCAGGCCTGTTGCCTTCGCATGGTGCAGTTAGCTTCTCAAGCAGTGCTAAAGCCTCATCTCACTGCCTGAGAAATGCTACAACTACTAGGCCACATGGCATCTACCATGCATGTGGTTCCCTATGCTCGCCTCCATATGAGGGCAGCCCAGTGGACTTTATCCACTCAATGGACCCAGGCATCAGGATGCCTGTCAGATAAAATAATAAACACAAGTTGCCTTATTTTGTCCCTCCAGTGGTGGATGTCCACTCAAAACCTGTTGCTTGGGTCCCCTTTTCAACAACCCTTACCCCAGGCAACTCTCACAACAGATGCTTCTCCGATAGGTTGGGGAGCTCATCTGCAAGACCCCTCCAAGGCACCTGGTCTCCACAGGAGACTCATCTACAATCTCTTGGAGCTCAGAGCAATCTTCCTTGCTCTTTGAGTGTTCCACACCCTGCTCAGCTACAAGACAGTCCACATTCATATGGACAATCAAGTAGCCATGTTCTACGTGAACAAGCAGGGGGGAACAGACTCTGTCGCTTTGCAACGAAGCTTTGCGACTATGGGCCCTCGCCAGAGAGCATCAGATTAATCTCCTGGCAGTGTATCTTCCAGGCATACAAAACTCTTGGGCAGGCAGATTCAGTCGAGTTCTGCTTCCACACGAGTGGTCTCTGCATGCAGACCAGGTAGCCAAGATTTTTCAAATTTGGGGAACCCCGGACATAGACCTCTTTGCAAGTCCGTGGAATGCCAAACATCCCCGGTTCTGTTCCAGAACCCCGGCTCAGGGGGCTCAGGCCAGGGATGCTTTCCTCCTTTACTGGGGTCAAGACTTCCTGTATGCCTTTCCACCCATTCCCCTAATTCCCAAAACCCTGTTCAAGCTTCAGAGAGACAGAGGCCATATGATTCTCATAGCTCCACATTGGCCACAGCAAGTGTGGTGCCCTCTGCTTCTACATCTCTCTCAAGCTCCCTCCCTGGAGTTAGGGTCTGCTCCAGATCTCCTGTCTCAGGAGGACAGAATGTTATGGCATCCCAATCCCCAGTCTCTGCATCTCAGGGCTTGGTTGCTGAAGGCCTAGATCTTCATGATCTTAACCTTCCTCAGCATGTAAAGGATATCCTTTATGCTTCCAGGAAGCCTTCCACAAGACGCTCTTATGCTTTCAAGTGGAAAAGGTTTACCATATGGTGTTCACAGAAGGGTCTTAACCCCCTTGCGATACCTCTGGAATCATTACTGGAGTATCTCCTTCATTTATCCAATGCAGGACTTAAAACTAACTCAATAAGAGTCCATTTGAGTGCTATTGCAACTTCTTTCAAGCCTCTAAATGGACAACCTATTTCCTCCCCTCCTCTTATAGCAAGATTTATGAGAGGCCTTCTTCTAACTAAGCCTCCCATTAGGCCACCACCGGTGGCATGGGACTTAAACCTGGTTCTTGGTCAGCTCATGAAGCCACCTTTCCAACCCTTAGCTACTACCTCATTGAAAATCCTTTCTTGGAAGGTTATCTTTCTCATTGCAATCACATTAGCACATCGCATCAGTGAGTTGCAGGCATTAGTAGTTGATCCACCTTATACAAGGTTCCATCATGGCAAGGTAGTCCTTAGGACTCATCCACGCTTTATGCCAAAGGTGGTCTCGCCTTTTCATCTAAACCAAGCGATCTACCTGCCTGTGTTCTTTCCAAGGCCTCATGCATCAAATGCAGAAAGGAACCTTTATACTTTGGACTGTAAAAGAGCTTTAGCCTTTTACTTACAAAGAACACAGCAACATAGAAAGTCCTCTTAACTCTTTGTTGCTTTTGATCCTTCTCATTTGGGCTTCCAGTCTCCAAGAGAACATTATCTAACTGGATTGCGCAGTGTATATCCTTTGCCTATCAGAGTAAGAATCTTCCTCTGGAGGGCCATGTCACAGCTCACTATGTGAGAGCCATGGCAGCTTCAATGGCTCATCTGCACTCTGTGTCTATCGACGCCATCTGTCGAGCAGTCACCTGGGCCTCGGTTCATACCTTCACAACCCATTACTGCTTGGACAAGGACTCCCGCCGGGATGCCTTGTTTGGTCAGGCTGTTCTCCAACACCTGTTCCATACCTAATCAACTCCTACCCACCATCCCTGGTAGGATGCCAGAGATCTATGGGAGGAAGTGGAGCCCTTCTCAGGGGCGCACAACTTCTGCGGTCTCTCCCTGGCATCTAAAGCTAGGGAGTCCCTATATGTGATGACTACATTCCTGCTTGTTCCTGGAGATAGCATAGTTGCTCATCTGTAACAGGTGATCTCTGGGAACAGCAGGAATTTAGTCCTCACAACCCACCCACTTCCCCTAGGAGTTGTATCTATCTATCTCTTTCCCTTTCCCTCTCTCTCTCTTTGTCTCGGCTTTAAAACTCAACTGGAGAGAGGCAGTTGGGAAAGGTGGGAAGGCAGGATGCAGGTGCTGTGGGATGCTCCCAAAAGCTTTCTAAGTGGACTCTGGGGAACGTTCCCGTGAAGGCTCTGTCGGTACCGACGATACCCATATGTGAGGACTAAATTCCTGCTGTTCCCGGAGATCACCTGTTACAGGTGAGTAACTATGCTTTATCGCCAAGTCCTTCCATTGAAGGTTTGGGGGCCCTGGCGAGGAGCCGTTAATAAGCTTTGCCTAGTCTCACTTTCACTCTGCCTGTGCCCACCTTACAACAGGCACTTGGGTTTTGGAGGTCATTTGCATAGGCTTTGCCCTCGAGTTTGCCAGACCTCTTGCGGATGCCTTCATGGTGTCTCCTTGTTGAGCCCTCATCACGGCCTTGGCAGCTCAAACCTGTAGTGCTCATGGTCCCGGAAGAGTGGGGGATGAGACATCACTTCATTTACTTCCCAGATATTTTGTCTTCTGCAGGATGGCCTCAAAGGGTCTGGCATTTGAAATCCTTGAAGGTACAGGTGGTGGCCCTGGTTTGTTTCCAGGGCTGGTTACAGGGGTGTCCCTTGCCTCTCATCTGGATATAGCCCGTGTTTGGGTTTTTTTGTCTTTGGCAGGTTAAGCATTTGGGACTGCCTTGCCATTCCCCGGTTCCTTCCTGGGACCTTAACTTCCTCTCTGCACTCATGGAAACCCCTTTCGAGCCTCTGTGATGAGCCTCCTTGAAGAATTTGACTCTCAAAGTAATGTTTCTGGTGGCTATTTGCTCAGCGCATCGCATCTCAGAGCTGCAGGCTGGATGTCCATGCTGGGGCAAATATGGCCTCTGGCTCTAAGGTTTTGCGAGCTGCTGTCATCTTCACGTCCAGTAGAGTCGTCGTAGCTTCACTATGTCCCACTTGTCTGGACTGCTCTAGCAGGACGATATGGAAGGTGACCTTTTACTTAGCAGATAATTGACTTTCTCCAGGGCCAAGCAGGAAGTCAGTCCTCACATATGGGTGACGTCGGCGCCGACGGAGCCCCCATGCGGAGAATTTCCCCTGCTTTCAAAGAAAGTCTTTGGTAATGCAGGCACGCATGCGTGGTCCCCTTCCCGCCCAAAGGTGCCATCTTGCCCAGTCTTCTTTTTTCCGCGGAGCCCTAAGGACGCCTGTCCTTGTCACCCATGAAAAAAGTTGATTTTTCTGCGTTGAGTCGAGTTTTTTCTTCTGTTCGACGTCTGTTCCTTTCCCGCCTGGACTCGGTACACTGGTGCCGAGCCCAGATCTCTTTTTTTCGGTTTTTGTCCTTAGAGACTGCGTTTGCGCCTTTTTTTCTTTTCCCTGGCAGCCCAATTTTTTTATCTTGCAGGGGCCCTTTTTCCCCCGATGGCTGCCAGTGGCTTTAAAAAGTGTGATCAGTGCAAGAAACTCATGTCTCTCACCGACACACATGACTGCTGCCTCCGGTGCCTGGGGCCAGACCATGATTCTACGGTCTGTAGCCCCTGTGGCAAAATGTCTTCCAAGGCATTACGGAGCAGTCAGCACCAGTGTGAGAGGATCTTCTCCGACTCTGCCTCTGGATGGGTCCGGACTTCGTCAGAGGCCTCGACATCTCTGGAGTCTGACCCCGAGCATCGTCGGGGCTCCTCTGAAAGGGAGTCCCCCTCGAGGGAGCATCGAAGGAAGAAGAAACCCGCGAGGGCGGCATCAGTGGACGCTCTTGGCTCCTCAAGGGCCAGGTCGCATAGCCTTGATTGCTGTCCTGGGTCTTTGGAGTCGGAGAGGCCTGCAAAGCATCCTCGTGTAGAGTCGGAGGCCCCGAGTCACGTGAGTACTGTAGTCCTCGTGGACTCTCCTCCGGGGGAGCCGACGTCTGGCCCGATGCCATCGGTGCCCTAGTCGGAGGCTGCTGGGTTTCCTGAGCTCGCACTCAGGTTGACGACCTTGGAGAGCAGATTGTCTGCCTTCATGGAGCAGCAGCGGGTGCTGATCGCCGGTCTCACCGGCGCATCTGCCCCGACCACTGGCACATCAACGTCCAAGTCGACCCCGGAGGCCGAGCCGATCCTCGAGACCATGCGAACTCGAGTCGATCCTTGGCCGAGGTCACCCTCGGCCTCCCGTTTGGGACCGAGGTCGTCGACGCCGGTACCCTCGGCATCGGGGCGGATGGTGTCGGTGCCCACCCACTCGGAGCCGCTCGATTCCTCGGAGGAGGAATTGGCATGGGAAACAGAGGAGTCCCCTGACACCTTCCGGACTCGGTGCGTCCCTTCGGACTCACCAGGATCCGTGCCTTGGACAACATCCCCCCCCCCCCCCCCGGAGGATACTAGGTTCTCGGATTTCGTAAGGGACATGGCCAAAGCATTGCCATTCCCTGCGGACCCCGAGCAGGAGCCTCGAGCTGAGGAGCTCGAGGCTCTGCAGTATTGACTCTCCTCCCAAGGAGGCCTTTACTATCCCGGTTCCTCCTATGCTGGAGCGGTTGCTCTTCTGCATGTGGGAGGCGCCGGCCTCGATGCCAGTTCTAAGCAAGCGGGTCGATTCCATCTATCGAGTCCGCAAGAGCCCCGGGTTTCAAAAGGCAGAGCTACCGCACCTCTCCATGGTTGTGGAATCGGCCATGCATCGCCTGAAGAGTCAGAAGATGCACTCCTGAGTGCCTTCGGGCAGGGAAGACGGAACCTGGATGCCCTCGGTAGAAAGTGCTTCCAGGGCTCTATGCTTGCTTGCCATGTCCAGACCTACCAGCTGTACATGGGCATGTACCTTCGAGACCTGGCAAAAGAGATTGCCGGGTTCTCTGCTGGTCTGTCTGAGGAACCTTTGCAGAGGTTCAAGGCCTTGTCTTCTGGTATTCGAGTGTGCTCGAAGTTTTTCTCTCAAGCAGCCTACGATGGATTTGAGGCTTCGGCCTGAGTAGCAGGGGCCGGCATCGGTGCATGCCGCCAGGCCTGACTACAGTCTTCGGACCTCGAGCCATGGGTACAGGACAAGTTGGTCGATGTCCCTTGCCGAGGTGAAAACCTCTTTAGCAAGCCCATGGCCGAAAAGGCTGCAGAACTCGAGACCGAGACCCAGGCAAGGCTGTCCAGGAAAACCTCTGCCCCTTCTCAGAAGAAGGGCTCGGGGAAAAAGACCTTATCTCCAGGAACAAGCAGGAATGTAGTCTTCACATATGGGTACATCGGTACTGACGGAGCCTGCGCGGGAACGCTCCCCAGCGTCCAACCAGGAAGTTTTCGGGAGCATCCCACAGCGCCTGTGTGCTGCCTTCCCTCCCGCCTTTCCTAACTGCCTCTCTCCAGTTCTTCGTTTTCTGCGGAGCCAGCAGGTCGTGTTCCTGTCACCGCAGAAAATTTTCCTTCTTTTTGTGGTCGCGTCTGCCTTCCTTGACGCTTTACAGGTACCGCCGGTTCTTTTCTTTACTTCTGTATTTCTTTTCTAAAAAAAAAAAAAAAAATCCTTAGTTTTTCCCAATTTGTTTTTTTAGGTGCACACGCCATTTTGGGCCTTAAGCCCATAATGGAAAAACCCTCCTCCGGTTTTAAAAAGTGCACCAAGTGTGGCGGTACCATTTCCGTCAGACACCCATGAGTTGGTGTCTGAAATGTTTAGGTCCTGACCATTCCATCTCGGAGTGTATGGCCTGTGCTATGATGTCCAAGAGAGGTCGACAGAACCGAGCCGCCAAGCTCAGTACCCTGTTTCCCTCTCATGCAGCTTCAGTGGCATCAACGTCTTCCAGGGCTTCGTCTTCCTCCCGTGGATCTCAGGTAGTTAAACATAAGTCTAGCCAGTCCTCAAAGGGTAGATCTCCTTCTAAGCATCGAGATGCCTCTGGCGTTGCCCTCAGATTTCACACCGGCAAAATTGTCCCGGCGGAAGGCTTCGGCTTCCAAAGTATTATCGGGGCTCCAGGATGCTCTCGAGGCCTCGACTTCGGCAGAACTACTGGTGCCATGCTCTGGGGTACCGGCGGTCTTCTCCGGTACCGACACCCAGGCTTTGGCAGCGTCGATAGACCAGAGAGTCCTGGCTATTGAGCGCAGTCTGGTGGCTCTCCTTGCGGCGTCGACGCCCTCGGAACCGCGTCAGACTTTTCAACCAGTACCGGTATCGGTACCGATAGCATTGACTTCGGTGGCCGCATTGCCAGCACCCAGTCATCCGATGCCCTCCGGTACCGATTACTCCCAGTACCGACTTCAGTCGGTACGCGTATCGGGCTTTTCAAGAGCATCCTGACAGAAGATACTTCGAGTCCTCAGAGTCTGAAGATTCTGTCGATGTGGGAATTCTTCTCCTAGAGGAGCCTTCCTCCCCTAAACGTAGGATGTCCCCTCCAGAGGACATGTCCTTTCAGGATTTAATCAGGGAGGTGGCTCGAGGTCTGTCCATTACTGTGGCACCTGAAACAGAGCCCAGAGCAAAGGAGTTGGAAATTTTACAATATCCTAAAACTCCTAAGGAGGCAGCTACCTTGCCCATCCATGAGATCTTGTATGATCTCATGTTGAGAATGTGGGAGACACCTCTTACCACCTCTCCTCATTCTCGTGGACTGGATACTCTGTATCGAGTCCCTCCTTGTCCTGGATTCCAAAAAAACTCAGCTTACTCACCACTCTATTGTAGTGGAATCAGCTATGAGAAGGATCAAGAGTGCAAAGAGGCATGCCTCTAATCCTCCAGGACACGAGTGCAGAACTCTGGATGCTTTTGGACGTCATGTCTTCCAAGCATCCATGCTTTCTGCCAGGATCGGTTCCTATAGTCTATACATGGGAATGTTCCTGAAGGAAGTCACAGATGACTTACAGGCTTTGAGTCCTATTCTTCCTGACGATAGACAGGATTTTCTCACATTGGTCAAACATGCCCAAGATGTTTCAAAATTTGTCAACCGTGCAGCTTTTGACTGCTTTGAGTGCATAAGCAGAACCTCAGCCATTGCCATAGGTGCACGTAGAATTGTTTGGCTCCAGGCATCTGATCTGGAGCTCTGGGTACAAGACAAACTGGGAAATATTCCTTGTACTGGTGAGAACCTGTTTGGTAGAGATTGGCAAGAGAGAGCCAACGAGATGGATGCTAAAAACTCTACCTTGGACAGACTGTCCAAATCTACAGCTGATCCTGCAAGAAAGAAATCTTAAGAAACCATTCTTTTCTAAAAAGAAAACATTTTATCCTGCTTATTCTCAGCAGGCACGTTCTGCAGGTCAACCTGTCCAGAAAACTCAGCAACCACCCAAACAAAGGAAGGCGAAGACTGTTAAGCCTCAACCATCTCAGCAGTCTCAGCCTCCACAAGGTCTTTGACTTTCATCTAGAGAACTTAGCTTTCCTGGCCCTCAATGGACCAGAGCCTTCCACCATTCCAGGTAGGTTATGCCATTTTGCCCCCAGATGGCATAAGAACATAAGAAATGCCATACTGGGTCAGACCTAGGTCCATCAAGCCCAGCACTCTGCCTCCAACAGTGGCCAATCTAGGTCACATGTACCTAGCAGTTTCCCCAAGAGACACAAGTTCCACAATGCTTGTACTGGGCCAAGCATTGATATCTTCGGTCACTTCTTAATAATGGTCTATGGACCTTTCCTCAAGGAACTTGTCCAAACCCCTCCCAAACCCAGTTACACAAACAGCCTTTACTACATCCTCCGGTAACAAATTCCAGAGTTTGATTACACGTTGAGTGAAAAAACATTCTCTTTCACCAGTCCCAAACAGTCCACCCTGTAGCCTCATTGCATGTCCCCTAGTCTTTCTATATTCTGATAAGGTAAACAATCGATCCACGTTTACCCGTTCCACTCCGTTCACCAATCCATAGACCTCCATCATATCTCCCCTCAGCCGTCTCCCCTCCAGGTTAAAGAGCCCCAACCCTTCTAGCCTTTCCTCATAGGAGTATCCCTCCATCCCCCCCACCATTCCGGTGGCTCCTCTCCGCACCCCCTCCAAAATCGCTACATCCCTTCTACATCCTCTTTGCGGATGATACCAAAATCTGCAATAAAGTAGACACCCAGGAAGGTGTAGATAACATGAGGAGGGATCTAGCTAAGCTTGAAGAATGGTCTAGAATTTGGCAGCTGGGATTTAATGTTAAAAAATGTAAGGTCATGCATTTGGGCTGCAGCAATCCAAGGGAGCAATACAGCATAGGAGGTGAAGTACTTTTGTCCACTAAAGAAGAGCGGGACCTAGGCGTAGTTGTGTCCGATGATCTTAAAGTAGCTAAACAGGTAGAAAAGGCGACGGCAAAAGCTAGAAGGATGCTTGGGTGCATACAGAGAGGAATGGCTAGCAGAAAAAAGGAGGTGATAATGCCTCTGTATAAGTCTTTGGTGCGACCTCATTTGGAGTATGGTGTGCAATTCTGGAGACCGCACCTTCAAAAGGATGTGAACAGGATGGAGTCAGTGCAGAGGGTTGCTACTAAGATGATTAGTAGTCTTCATTATAAAGCATATGAGGACAGACTTAAGGATCTTAATATGTACACCTTAGAGGAAAGGCGGGATAGAGGTGATATGATTGAGATGTTTAAATACCTCCGTGGCATAAATGTTCAGGGAGAGAGCCTCTTTCAATTGAAAGCAAGTTCTGCGACGAGGGGACATGGGATGAGGGTGAAGGGGGATAGATTCAGGAGTGATATGCGGAAATATTTCTTTACGGAAAGAGTAGTGGATCCGTGGAATAGTCTCCCAGTGGAGGTGGTAGAGATGAGGACAGTAACTGAATTCAAAAAAGCATGGGACCAACACAGAGGATCTCTAAAGGTAAAAAGTGGACTGTTGTAGTTGTTATGGAAGGACAGACTAGATGGGCCTTGTGGTCTTTTTCTGTCATCATGTTTCTATGTTTCTATGTAAGATACGGCGACCAGAATTGCACACAACATTCAAGGTGCAGTCCCACCATGGAACGACACAGAGGCACCACAATATCCTTTGTTTTATTTTCCATTCCCTTCCCTATCATACCTAGCATTCCATTTGCTCTCTTGGCCGCCGCTGCACACTGGGCCGAGGGTTCTAACATGGTATCCACAATGACGCCCAAATCTTTTTCCTGGGTGGTGGTTCCCAATGTGAAACCTTGCATCGTGTAACCATAGTTTGGGTTGTTCTTCCCTAGGTGCATAACCTTGCACTTGCCCACATTAAATTTCATCTGCCATTTTGATGCCCAGTCTTCCAATTTATCAAGATCCTCTTGCAATTTTTCACAATCCTCTTGGGTTTTAACAACTTTAAATAGTTTTGTGTCATCTGCAAATTTGTTAACCTCACTCGTTATTCCACTTTCCAGGTCATTTATGAATATGTCAAAAAGCAGCGGACCCAGCACAGATCCCTGGGGTACACCACTATTCACCTTTCTCCATTGGGAAAATTGGCCATTTAGCCCTACCCTCTGCTTTCTGTCTTTTAACCAGTTCCTGATCCACAATAGTACACTGCCTCCTATCCCATGACTCTTTAGTTTTGCCAAAAGTCTCTGATGAGGGACCTTGTCAAAGGCTTTCTGAAAGTCCAGATACACAATATCAACCGACTCACTTTTGTCCACCTGTTTATTCACTCCTTCAAAAAAACTTAACAGATTAGTAAGACAAGATCTTCCTTGTCTAAAGCCATGTTGGCTGTCTCCCATTAGGTTGTGACTATCTACATGCTGAGTAATTTTATTCTTTATGATGGTTTCTACCATTTTTCCCGGTACTGACGTCAGGCTCACCGGTCTGTAGTTTCCCGGATCACCCCTGGAACCCTTTTTAAAAATTGGTGTTACATTGGCGATCCTCCAATCTTCAGGTATTAGAGATGATTTTAATGATAGTTCACAGATTACTGATAGCAGTTCTGCAATCTCATATTTCGGTTCTTTCAACACCCTTGGATGTATACCATCCGGCCCAGGTGATTTGCTACTCTTCAGTTTATCTAATAGTTGTAAGACATCTTCCCGATGTATCGATATTTCCTTCAATTCTTCCGCACCTTTAAATACCACTTCAGTCATGGGTAACATCCCTACATCTTCCTCAGTAAAGACCGAAGCAAAGAATTCATTCAGTCTCTCCGCTATCGCCTTGTCGCCTCTTAGTGCTCCTTTAACCCCTTTATCATCTAATGGACCAACTGACTCTCTCACAGGTTTTTTGCTACGAATGTACTTAAAAAGGTCTTTATTTCGCGTTTTTGCTTCCGCAGCAAGCTTCTTCTCAAATTCTCCCTTTGCCTGCCTTATCAACGCCTTGCATTTGACTTGCCAGTGCTTGTGCTGTTTCCAGGTTTCGTCGTTTGGCTCTTTTTCCATTTCCTGAAAGATGCTTTTTTGGCAACAGCCTCTCTGACCTCACCTTTAAACCATGCTGGCAGTTTTTTGGACTTCCTTCCACTTTTCTTAAAGCGTGGAATACAGCTGGTCTGGGCTTCCAAGATAGTATTTTTCAACAACACCCAAGCTTGATGTACGTCTTTAACCTTCGCAACTGCTCCTTTTAGTTTTTTCTTAACTGTTTTCCTCATTTTATCAGTGTCTCCCTTTCGAAAGTTAAAAGGTAGTACTGTGGATTTCCTTACTATCCCTCCTCCACTAATTAAATCAAAGGTGATCATGCTATGATAACTATTGCCAAGTGGCCCCAACACCCTTATCTCTTGCACTAGATCTGGTGTTCCACTAAGGACTAGGTCTAATATGGCTTCCCCTCTGGTCGGTTCATGAACCAGCTGCTCCAAGAAGCAGTCATTTATTTCATCTGGGAACTTTATCTCCCTAGCATGTCCTGACGTGACACTGACCCAGTCGATACCGGGGTAATAGAAATCACCCATTATTATTACTGCGCTGTAACATTTTTGTTAGTTTCCTTGATTTCTTTGAGCATTTCATCATCCATTTGGTCATTCTGGCCAGGCGCTCGATAGTACACCCCCACTGACATTGACTTCCCCCTTTTATATGGAATTTCAATCCATATAGATTCTACAGCAGATTTTGTTTCCTGCAAAACTTTAATCCTTTCTGAGTTAATGCCCTCTCTAACATAGAGCGCTAACCCTCCACCAATTTGATCAGCTCTATCATTACGATATAGTTTGTACCCAGGTATCAGTGTCCCACTGGTTGTCCTCCTTCCACCATGTCTCTGATATTCCAATTATATCTAACCTTTCATTTAGTGCTATATATTCTAACTCTCCCATCTTATTCTTTAGACTTCTAGCATTTGCATACAAGCATTTTAGAGAATGTATTTTATTCATGTTAATTTGGCTATTGTTAGACATGGGTAAATTGGGATCTTTAAGCTCTGTCTGCTCCATACTTGAGGGCATTTGGGCTACTTTACTCTTTTGTGGAACCTCTCTGCTTTTGGTAGTATCCTTCAAGGATACATTCTTCCGAACCATCCGCTCTTGGGCGACTGTCACTTTCCCCTAATGTCTAGTTTAAAAGCTGCTCTATCTCCTTTTTAAAGGTTAATGCCAGCAGCCTGGTTCCATCCCGGTTAAGGTGAAGCCCATCCCTTCGGAAGAGCCCCTCCTTTCCCCAGAATGTTCCCCAGTTCTTAACAAATCCAAAACCCTCATCTCTGCACCATTGTCTCATCCACTCATTGAGACTCCGGAGTTCTGCCTGCCTTTTGGGTCCTGCGCGTGGAACAGGAAGCATTTCGGAGAATGCTACCCTGGAAGTTCTGGATTTCAACTCCCTACCTAAAAGCCTAAATTTTGCCTCCAGAACCTCCCTACCACATTTTCCTATGTCATTGGTACCGACATGTACCAAGACAGCAGACTCCTCCCCAGCACTATCTAAGACCTTATCTAGGTGGCGCGTGAGGTCCGCTACCTTCGCACCAGGCAGGCATGTTACCAGGCGATCCTCACGTCCACCAGCCACCCAGCTATCTACATGCCTAATGATCGAATCACCAACTATAACAGCTGTCCTAACCCTTCCCTCATGGGCACATGGCCCTGCAGTTACTTCCTCGGTGCGAGAGGGTTTTACATCACCTGGAGGACAGGTCCTAGTTACAGGATCACTTCCTGCCACACCAGGGTGATGCTCTCCTGTCACGTGACCTCTCTCCTCTATGGCAACAGGGGTGCTGCCAGACTGGAGGTGGGACTTCAGGACTATATCCCTGTAGGTCTCGTCTATGTACCTCTCTGTCTGTCTTATGTTTTCCAAGTCTGCTACTTTAGCCCCTAGAGAACGGACTTGTTCCCTGAGAGCAAAGAGCTCCTTGCACCTAGTGCACATGTAAGACCTCTCACCAACTGGGAGAAAATCATACATGTGACACTCAATGCAAAAGACTGGAAAGCCCCCATCCCGCTGCTGGACTGTTGTCTGCATCTTAGTTTTAATTTTGTGTCTAGATCTTTAAGTTCTTACTTACTAGGGATTGCTATGGGTATTTATACCAATAAAACTGTACCTAATACGTTTAATATACCTTGTTCACCTGAAGCTTAATTAATCTCAGGTCCTTAGTGTATGACTGGTTTGGGTAATGAGCTTCACCTGAAAGCACCTCCTGTCTTTTAAGATGTGTAAGTACCTATAAAGCTATGATTATCCCAGGGGAGGGAGGGAAATAACACTTATTCTCCAGGACCAAGCAGGAAGTCAGTCCTCACTTATGGGTGACGTCGGCGCCGACGGAGCCCTCGCGGAGCAATTTTCCCCAGCTTTCAAAGAAAGCCTTTGGGAATTGCAGCGCGCATGCGCGGTCGTCTTCCCGCCCGAAGGTGCCATCTTAGCCAGTCTTCTTTTTTCCGCGGAGCCCTACAGACGTCCCCGTCTTGTCCCCGCGAAAAAGTTGATTTTCTTCTTTATTTTATCCTTTTTTCTTTCGGTTCGACGCCGATCGTTTTCCCACCCGGACTCGCGACGCCGGTCTCGAGTCCTCTTACTTTTTTCGGTTTTTCTGACTTAGTCAGCTTTCGTTTTCGTTTTCCCTGGCAGCCCGGTCCTTTGACCTCGCAGGGGCCCTTTTTCCCCCGATGGCTGCCAGTGGGTTTAAGCGGTGTGGTCGGTGTGACCGAAATATGTCACTAACCGACACACACGACTTTTGCCTCCGCTGCCTGGGCCCGGATCATGAGGAACTGATCTGTGGGCCCTGCAGCAAACTGTCCTCAAAGGCGTTGAGAAGTCGGCGGCATCAGCGTGAGAGAATCTTCGCTGACCCCAGCCGTACCCGGACCTCGTCGGAGGCCTCCGTGTCGAAAGGCTCCAGCTCGGACCGTCGCCGGAGCTCCTCCGACCGGGGTTCTCCCTCCGGGGACCATCGTCGGAAGGAAAAACCCGCGAGGGCGGCGTCGGTGGACGCTCCTGGCTCCGCGAGGGCCAGGTCGCATAGCCCCGACAGCCGCCCCGGGTCCTTGGAGAAGGAACACATCCCGAAGCGACCTCGCCTGGAGTCGGAGATGCCTGCCCGGGTAAGTCCTGTGGTCCTTCTGGACTCGCCTCCGCGACAGCCGACGTCGGGCCCGACGCCGTCGGGGCCCGAGTCGGGGGCTGCTGGGTCACCTGAGCTCGGACTCAGGTTGATGGCCTTGGAGAGCAGACTATCTGCCTTCATGGACCAGCAGAGGGCACTGCTCGCTGGCGTCGCTGCCCCGACCGCCGGGACGTCGACGTCCAAGTCGACCCCGGAGACCGAGCCGATCCTCGAGTCGATGAGAACTCGAGTCGATCCTCGGTCGAGGTCGCCCTCGGCCTCCCGTTCGGGACCGAGGTCGCCGACGCCGACTCCCTCGGCGTCGGGGCGGCTGGCGCCGCACCCTGCCCGGGCCGACCCCACCGAGTCCTCGTCGGAGTCGGTCTGGGAGTCTGAGGAGGAAGAGTCACCTGATTCTTTCCGGACTCGGTGTGTCCCCTCGGACTCACCGGAGTCCGAGCCTCGGAAGCAGTCCCCCCCGGAGGATGCCCGGTTCTCGGACTTCGTTAGGGATATGGCCAAGGCTTTGGCCTTCCCTGTGGATCCCGAGGAGGAGCCTCGAGCCGAAGAGCTCGACGCCCTCCAGTATGACTCTCCCGCGAGGGAACACTTTACTGTGCCGGTTCCTCCTATGCTGGAACGACTACTCTTCCGCATGTGGGAGAGTCCGGCCTCCTCGCCGGTCCTGAGCAAGCGGGTCGATTCTATCTATCGGGTCCGCAAGAGCCCTGGCTTTCAAAAGGCGCAGCTGCCACACCATTCCATGGTAGTGGAATCGGCCATGCATCGTCTTAAGAGCCAGAAGATGCACTCCTCGGTGCCTCCTGGAAGGGAGGCCCGTAACCTGGATGGCCTTGGCAAGAAGTGCTTCCAGGGCTCTATGCTCGCATGTCGTGTCCAGACTTACCAGCTATACATGGGCATGTATCTCCGGGATCTGGCTAAAGAGCTAGCCGGATTCTCCGCTGGTCTCTCCGAGGAGCCCTTGCGGAGGTTCCTAGCCTTGTCCACGGGCATTCGGGAATGCTCAAAGTTCATGTCCCGAGCAGCCTATGATGGCTTTGAAGCCTCGGCTCGAGTGGCCGCAGCCGGCATCGGTGCCCGCCGACAGGCTTGGCTTCAGTCGTCAGACCTTGAGCCCTGGGTACAGGACAAGTTGGTCGATGTCCCCTGCCGAGGCGACAACCTCTTTGGCAAGCCCATGGCGGAAAAGGCTGCACAAATTGAGACTGAGACTCTCACCAGGACCAGGCTTTCTAGGAAGACCTCCGCCCCTTCCCAGAAAAAGAAGGGCTCGGGGAAAAAGTCCTTTTACCCGAGGAAGGCGGCTGCCTACAAACAATACCCCCATTATCAGGCCCCTGCAGCTCCCCAACAGGGCCAGCAGGCCAAGGGACGGGGTAACGGGTCCCGTAGGCAGCAAGCCCCAAGCCTGCACCACCAGCCCCTGCTCAGCAGGGTGGGGGTTTTTGACTCTGTCAGCATAGCCTCTCCCCCGCCGCTGGTCCGCCCCAGCACCGGAGGCCGGCTGGTTCACTTCGCCCACAGGTGGTCCAGCATCACCGCAGATGCCTGGGTGCTTCAGGTCGTGCGAGAAGGCTACCTTCTCCACTTCCATCAAGTCCCTCCCTCCTATTTTCCGGGAGAGCCTCCGCGCCCCCCTCTGCACAGGGAGTTGCTCCTTCAGGAGTTAGCGGGTCTTCTGCAGGATCAGGCGGTGGAACCGGTGCCACACCACCTGAGAGGTCAAGGCTTCTATTCAAGGTATTTTCTGATACCAAAGAGAACAGGGGGCCTCAGACCCATCCTGGACTTGCGCAACCTCAACAAGTTCCTTGTGCGGGAGAAGTTCAAAATGCTTACCCTTGGAATCCTTCTGCCCTACCTCCAGCAGGGAGATTGGCTATGCTCCTTGGATCTAAAGGATGCCTACACGCACATCCTCATCCACCCAAGCCACCGCCAATACCTAAGGTTTGTGGTGGCGGGAAATCATTACCAGTACAGAGTACTGCCCTTTGGCCTGTCCTCCGCACCGCGAGTCTTCACAAAATGTCTCGCGGTCGTGGCGGCCCATCTCCGGCTTCACGGCCTCTGTCTTTCCGTACCTCGACGACTGGCTCATCAGAGCAGCGTCCGCTCAGGAGGTCACCAACGCCACGTGCCGCACGGTGGCTCTGCTGCAGCACTTGGGCTTTGTCATAAACTTCGCAAAGTCCACTTTGCTCCCCTCACAGGATCTCGAGTTCATCGGCGCAAGGCTGCACACTCCTCAGGCGCGAGCGTATCTACCGCTCGACAGGGCTCAGCGGCTCATGGACCTAGCCGACCGCTTTCGCAGCCAGCCCCTGGTCTCCGCCAGGCGCTTCCTGAGACTGCTCGGCCATATGGCTTCCACTGTCCATGTGACCCCCAATGCCCGCCTGAATATGCGGTCTGCTCAATGGTGTCTCCGCCGGCAGTGGCGACAGGCCACGGGCGGCCTCGCAGACCTAGTGCGCGTTTCCGAGCCGCTGATCTCGTCTCTCCGCTGGTGGCTCCGGCAGCCGAACCTGACATTCGGTATGCCCTTCCAGTCACCTCAGCCGACCCGGGTGCTGACCACCGATGCATCCCTCCTGGGCTGGGGAGCGCATTGCCAAGAGGCGCGTACTCAGGGCCTCTGGACCACGTGGGAGTCTGCTCAGCAGATCAACTTCCTGGAGCTCCGGGCGATCCGCCTAGCTCTCAAGGCCTTCTCCCACCTGACTTCCCAACAGTCTGTCCTTGTCCAGACGGACAATCAAGTTGCCATGTTCTACGTGAACAAACAGGGGGGCACGGGCTCCTTTCTCCTCTGCCGGGAGGCTCAGAAGCTCTGCTCTTGGGCCGTCAGTCACGGCATTCTCCTCAAGGCAGTTTATCTCCCGGGCCGAGACAATTGCCTTGCGGACAAACTCAGCAGGGTCCTCCAGCCGCACGAGTGGCGTCTGGATCCCTTGGTAGTTCAGAAGCTCTTCCTCAAGTGGGGCCTCCCCACGATGGATCTCTTTGCCAGTCCTCGCAACCGGCAGCTTCCTCGCTTCTGCTCTCGTCTGCCACACCCCCTTCGGGTTGCGGCGGACGCCTTTCTGATCTCATGGTCGGGGAGCCTTCTGTATGCGTTCCCTCCCATCCCGCTAGTCTCTCGGACTCTTTTCAAGGTTCTCCGAGACAAAGCCTTCATGATCCTGGTGGCCCCTCGCTGGCCCAGGCAGCCGTGGTTTCCGCTCCTGCTGCAACTGGCGGTGGAGGATCCATTCCCTCTGGGGGTACAACCGGATCTCCTCACTCAGGATCAGGGGTCCCTACTGCACCCCAACCTCAGGTCTCTCAACCTCATGGCCTGGCTGCTGAGAGGGTAGTCCTTGCTCCCCTTCTCCTGCCGGCGGAGGTGGAGGAGGTCGTCTTGGCTTCGCGACGGCCTTCTACCCGCAAATGCTACGCCCTTAAATGGCGTCGCTTTGCAGTCTGGTGTACCCAACAGTCTCAGGACCCCTTCTCCTGCCCGGTGTCGGTGATCTTGCAGTACTTGCTACACCTCTCTAATCTGGGACTTAAGTCCAACTCCGTCAAAGTTCACCTCAGTGCTCTTTCAGCACATCATGTGCCGGTGGACGGCAGACCTCTTTCCAGCGACCCTCTTGTAGCGAGGTTTCTCCGAGGTCTTCTTCTACTTAAACCACCTCTGCGCCCGCCAGCGCCTGACTGGGACCTGAATGTGGTTTTGCAGCGGATCACCTGTCCGCCTTTTGAACCTATGGCTACCTGTTCTCTACGTCCGTTTTCTGTCTTGGAAAACGCTGTTCTTGATAGCCCTCACTTCCGCTAGACGCGTAAGTGAATTGCAGGCCCTCGTGTCTGATCCCCCTTACACTAGGTTCTACAAGAATAGGGTAGTCCTACGGACTCACCCAAAATTTCTGCCTAAAGTGGTCTCCCCTTTTCACATCAATCAGGAGGTGGTACTTCCAACCTTCTTTCCCAGACCACACTCCAGCCGAGCTGAAACGGTCCTCCATACCCTGGACTGTAGAAGGGCATTGAACTTCTACCTTGACCGTACGCGGGAGCACCGTAAAGCTGCTCAGCTTTTTGTGTCTTTTGACCCCAATAAATTGGGGCTCCCGGTCTCCAAGCGTACTCTGTCCATCTGGGTTGCGGACTGTATCTCTTGGGCTTATGGGGCAGCCGGACTCGCCTTGGAAAGTCGAGTCACGGCTCATTGCGTTCGGGCAAAGGCCACGTCAGTGGCTTACCTCCGCTCTGTTCCGCTGGCAGACATCTGCCGGGCCGCTACTTGGTCTTCGAGCCAGACTTTTGCGGTCCATTACTGTCTCGAGAGGGAGTCCCGTAGGGACAGTGCTTTCGGACAGGCAGTCCTCCGTAATCTCTTTGAGGTCTGAGCAACTCCTACCCTCCATCCCGGATGTGGGCTACCGGTGGGTGATAATTCAGCGAAGATTCTGTCCTTCTGTGCTGCTGAGCTAGAGGGAGCTCATTTTTGTGCTTAGGGTCTCCGGTAGCCTTGAGCTTGGGAGTCCCATAAGTGAGGACTGACTTCCTGCTTGGTCCTGGAGAAAGCGTAGTTACTCACCTGTAACAGGTGTTCTCCAGGAGCAGCAGGAATCAGTCCTCACTACCCTCCCTCCTCCCCTTGGAGTTGCAATCGTCTGCTTATGTTCTTTTTGCAAATTTTTATGCTGTCTTTTTAGCTATGTCATCTGACTGGCTAAGATGGCACCTTCGGGCGGGAAGACGACCGCGCATGCGCGCTGCAATTCCCAAAGTCTTTCTTTGAAAGCTGGGGAAAATTGCTCCGCGAGGGCTCCGTCGGCGCCGACGTCACCCATAAGTGAGGACTGATTCCTGCTGCTCCTGGAGAACACCTGTTACAGGTGAGTAACTACGCTTTAAAAGAGGGTTGCTACACAGTACCCTGTCTTGTGCTGCTGAGGTAAGCTAAATTCTGATTTGTTTTAAATTATAGCTCTTAGCTGCTGCTAGGCTCTAACTTCTTATGAAATTTAAACTACAAGCTCTCTGCTGGGTACTAAATTTAACCAGAAAGCTCTCTTCTGTGTGTTAAATTTAAACTAAAAGTACTTTGCTGTTATTTGGCCCTGAGTGACTATTAAATTTAAACTACAAGCTCTCTGCTGGGTATGAAATGTAACCAGAAAGCTCTCCTCTGTGTTTTAAATGCAAACTTTAATTGATGCTACTAGGCCCTAACTGATCCAACAAAAAACAGTGGTTTCACAGATTAAGTAGCTTTAATACAAAGAATTCTTTTTAGAAAATTACCAGAAGTATATACTCACAGTTGCAGATTTCTCTCCAGAAGTAACAGGCCCCCTTTCTAGTCCTTCAAGACAGCAGATAACAGCAGAGCATTGGATACACCATTATCAGAGAGGGGTACAAACTGCCCTTTCTGCGCATGCCCCCTCCCACAATGGTAAGACAGCTCAATTCTCAGACCTCTCTCATCAATCTGTTAGATCAAGAGGTCTCTACACTTCTTGCCCAAGGAGCAATAGAAGAAGTACCCATTCATCAGCGGGGTACAGGGTTCTACTCCCCCTATTTCCTTATCCCAAAGAAAACAGGGGGATACAGACTTATCTTGGACCTCAGAGAATTGAACAAATTCCTGTTCAAAGAGAAATTCAAAATGAAACTCTGCTGCCATACCTTCAGAGTCAGGATTGGCTTTGTTCTCTAGATCTCAAGGATGCGTACACCGATGTTCTCATGCATCCAACTCACAGAAGATTCCTTCGGTTCCTTTTCCAGGGAAAGCACTTCCAATACAGGGTGCTTCCTTTTGGTCTGGCCTCAGCTCCAAGAGTGTTCACAAAATGCATGGCTGTGGTAGCAGCATTTCTTCGCACTCTAGGCATATTTGTCTTCCCCTACTTAGACGACTGGCTCATTCGAGCCCCATCAGAGTCAGAGGCCAGAAATTCCCTATCTTGCACAATGCGTATCCTTCAGTATTTGGGTCTAGTCATAAACATCCCAAAATCCAGTCTTACTCCCACTCAGTCTCTAGAGTTCATAGGAGCTTTGCTGGATACCAAAAGGGCAAGGGCCTATCTCCCCCAGGCCCGTTGCCTTCGCATGGTGCAGTTAGCTTCTCAAGCAGTGCTAAAACCTCATCTCACTGCCCGAGAAATGCTACAACTACTAGGCTACATGGCATCCACAGTGCATGTGGTTCCTTATGCTTGTGGTCTCGTCTTTCCATTTAAACCAAGCGGTTTACCTGCCTGTCTTTTTTCCAAGGCCTCATGCATCTAATGCAGAAATGAATCTTCATACTTTAGACTGTAAAAGAGCTTTAGCCTTTTACTTGCAAAGAACACAGCAAGTGCTTTTGATCCTTCTCATTTGGGACTTCCAGTCTCCAAGAGAACACTGTCCAACTGGATTGCACAGTGCATTTCCTTTGCCTATCAGAGTAAGAACCTTCCTCTGGAGGGCCATATCACAGCTCACAATGTGAGAGCCATGGCAGCCTCAATGGCTCACCTACACTCTGTGTCTATCAACGACATCTGTCGAGCAGCTACTTGGACCTCAGTTCATTCCTTCACAGCCCATTACTGCTTGGACAAGGACTCCCGCTGGGATGCTTTGTTTGGTCAGGCTGTTCTTCAACACCTGTTCCATACCTAATCATCTCCTACCTGCCATCCCTGGTTGGGTGCCAGAGATCCATGGGGGAAAGTGGAGCCCTTCACAGGGGCACACAACCTCTGTGGTCTCTCCCTGGCATCTAAAGCTAGGGAGTCCCCATATGTGAAGACTACATTCTTGCTTGTTCCTGGAGATAGCATAGTTACTTACCTGTAACAGGTGATCTCCGGGAACAGCAGGAATGTAGTCTTCACAACCCACCCACCTCCCCTAGGAGTTGTATCTCTCTATCTCTTTCCCTTTCCCTCTCTCTCTCTCTCAGCTTTAATCTCGACTGGAGAGAGGCAGTTGGGAAAGGCGGGAAGGCAGCACGCAGGCGCTGTGGGGTGCTCCCCAAAAGCTTCCTGGTTGGACGTTGGGGACCGTTCCCGTGAGGCTCTGTCGGTACCGACGTACCCATATGTGAAGACTAAATTCCTGCTGTTCCCGGAGATCACCTGTTACAGGTGAGTAACTATGCTTTACCCGAGGAAGACCACTGCCTACAAAACCTACCCTCACTACCAGGCCTCTGCAGCTCCCCTGTTACTACCAGGCCTCTGCAGCTCCCCAACAGAGCCAGCAGGCCAAAGGGCAGGATTATGGGCCCCGTAGGCAGAAGGCTCCCAAGCAGGAATAAGTCTTCACAACCCACCCACCTCCCCAGGAGTTGTATCTCTATCTCTTTCCTTTCCTCTCTCTCTCTCTTTGTCTCAGCTTTAAAACTTAACTGAGGAGAGGCAGTTTGGAAAGGCGGGAAGGCAGCACGCAGGCGTGATGGGATGCTTCCAAAAGCTCTTTGATTGGACACTGGGAAGCGTTCCCGCGCAGACTTCGTCGGTACCGACGTACCCATATGTGAAGACTTATTCCTGTTGTTCCCAGAGATCACCTGTTACAGGTAAGTAACTGTGCTATATCCTGGTCATTGGGATTAATGCGGTTAGCAAATCTGCTAACCGCATTAATCGCTTTGAATATCCCACCCCTCCCCTTGTCCTGCTCATATTTGTTTAAAATGTAATTTAATCTTGCTTATTTTACTTTTAAATAGTTGGAAGATATACTTGTTTTGGTAACAGTATGCATAACATTTAAAGACAATCCATGAAGTCTGAGTATATTACCCACAGACAGTGATGTTAGCTAATGCCACATTTCAGCATCTGACTAAGAGAGTTGCAGATTAAAATATTACAAAATTTATTTAACAGGTTTTGTTTTATCGCTTTATCATTTTAATCAAAGCTGTTTACATTGTAACTTAAACTTAGTGATATTGTAACATTTGACAGGGATATTGATAACTTGGATTTTTCTGAGGCAATGGAGGGTTAAGTGACTTGCCCAAGATGCAGGCGTACTAGTGGGAATCAAACCCTGGTCTCTTGGTTCCCAAACCAACTCTCCTAACCATTAGGCTACACTTCCACTCAATGATATAAACAAGAAATCTGCACCCTTATTTAATTTGCCATATGTGCTACAGAGCTGTAAAACGTGCTCACAGGATTCCATCTACCTTAGTGTGATATAGGAAAACTGTGCTTAGCACTTTTGCTGGTAGTCTTCAGATGCTCTTCTGCATGTTTTGCCAGGTATAATAGTATCAAGATGGACAGTTTGGCAGCATCTGTAAAAATATCCCTTCTTCATGTTTTCCTCTGAGAACAGCCCTTCCATCTGAACAGTAGAAATGTACATCCAGGGAATGCATCCTAGAGAGGTCTGCATGTATGGGGTGTAATTGCAAAGAATAAGGCACTGTGTAAATACACCTCGTTCTTGTGCTGTAATAAATGTAAAGTTTAGTAGGATAGAAATGCCACTCGGCGCTTTCATTAGGTATGAGTTCACAATGTGACCATATGGTGGTCTTGGAATACAGGTACACAGGGAAGGTGATACATGGAGTAATTAACATGGGCTCCTACAACTATCTGGGATTTGCACAGAACACCGGTGCATGTGAGGAAGCGGCAGCCACGGTCCTGAGGCGCTATGGGGCAGGCATCTGCAGCACCAGGCAGGAAATGGGTGAGTGTAACTATTTCTGCTATCTGACTACTTTTGCTTACATTTACTGCATGAAAGCCCATGGATCGTTGCTCCTTTAAGTGCATTCCTCCTTTGTTTATTACATTTGATATACCGCTCAAGCCAAAGCATCAGAGCGGTTTACAATATTTCATAAAAGTTACAGAAAATATGAAAAGAACGCCATTAATTAGATAGGACAGAATAAGAGATACAGTGATAGTTAAAGGAATAGAGGAGACAAGAAGAAATGCTCCACATAACATCCAAAGAGGTAGATATCATACCACCAGGTGTTTAAGCTCCCACTCAACCTCCGCTGTCGACATCACCCCTGCACCTCTCCGATCTCCACAGCAAGCAGAACCAATGTGGCAGCATTTTAAACGGCCCCGCACGGTCCTACGCCTAAGTCCTGCTGTTGCTTGTTGAATAAACACTGACTTGTTAGTGACACCAGGATATTCTGTTGACTGAAGTCGCTTGGGCCAGTTTTCAAGCGGAGTTAATAGGTTCACTGGCCACTGGAGAATGTGTAACTCTGCTATATGTGTATTCTCCGGAAACAAGTAAAGTCAGTCCTCGCGTATGAGTGACATTGGTGCTCACAGAGCCTGTGTGGATCCAATCCCCAGCTTTTAAAGAAAGCCTTTGGGAGCTACACCGCACATGGTGCCATCTTGCCACAGTCATCTTTTTTTTTTTTTCAGCAGAGCCCTGCAGACATGTCTGTGCACCCCAGATAGTGTTGATTTTTTTTCCCATCCTTCATTGGTAATTTTTTTTGTTGTTCTTCGATAGCTATTACCTCCTGCTGCCTGAGTCCAACGCCTCAGCATCGTGTTTTTTGCTAGAGTACCTTTTTTTTTTTTTTTTTTTTTGCCCATAGGTATTTTGCTCATGGCCTAGCTGGTTGAGACGTTGGCGTTTAACCTCCCAGGGCTCGTTTTTCCCTCTGTCTTCGACCAGCAGATTTAAGTAGTGTGACAAGTACAATCGCACTGTATCCCACATGGACCGCCACAGTACTTGCATTAAATGCCTCACGGCAGACCACGATATGTCTTCTTGCCTGCTCTCCCTTTTGATATCAGCCAAGACCCGTAAGGAATGTAAAATGGGGCAGGAGGAGCTGTTTAGTAAGCCTGCCTCAGGATTGGGATCGGAGGCAGAATCCCTGCCCTCAGCGTCATGCTCTTGGGCTCAGTTGGAGCCCTGGGATTGCCTGGCATCAGAGTGGTCCTCGGAGGACCTTTCTGGGCATCAAAGGCTTTGTTGAAGCCGAAGTCAAGGCCCAACCCTAGCCCAGGGGGGTAAGACCTCCGTGACTGGGCTGCAGAATCCTTGACTCGAAACCGGTGACGATGGCTTGGAACGCCCCTCCAAGCAGCCCCGGCAGGAGGTGTATATTGAATCAAGTCCCCCGACGCCATCACCATCAGGGACTTCCCTGCCAGGCACCCGATGCCAGCCTTGACATCCTCTGAGCTGGCACCTGCCTCTGCAGAACCTCAGGCATTGAGGCCAGGATGGTGGCCCTAGAACCAGCTTTGCTGCATTCATTGAGGCACAGAGGGGGTCCGACTCTTGGTCACTCTGGGTTGTCACATTAAGAGCCAAAAGGCACACTCCTTGATGCCTCATGGCAGGGAGGCACACATAATGGATGCTTTTGGTAGAAAGTGTTTCCAGGGCTCCATGCTCACAGCCCGGATCCAGGCATGCCAGCTGTACATGGACATGTACCTGCGGGACCTGGCGAAGGACCTTGCCGGGTTCTCGGCTGGTTTATCAGATGAACCCTTGAGCGGTTCAGGACCCTGTTATCTATCGAGGAGTGCTCCAAGTTTCAAACTTAGGTGGTCTCCTGCTTTGAGTCAGTGGCTCAGGTAGCTGCGGTGGGCATTAGTGCCCACTGCCTTGCCTGGCTATAGTCCTCTGACTTGGAGTAGTGGGTTCAGGACAAATTAGCTGATGTCTCTTGCTGGGGGGAGAATCTCTTTGGTAGGCCCATGACGGAGAAGGCCGATGAGCTGGAGAAGGAATTCATGACCAGAACCAGACTGTCTAAGAAAGTGTTTGAGACTACTGGGAAAAAACCCTTCCACCTGAAGACCAAGAAGGCTTACAGGAATTGCCTCAAGTTTCAGGTCTGTTACGCTGCCCCTCAGGGGCAGCAGGTTAAGGGCCAGGAGCCATGGCCCCGTAAGCCAAAGGCCCCCAAAACCCAAACAGCACCCCAACCGCAGCCTGGGGGAATCTTTTGACTCCTTGGGTATAGCCTCCCTCCCCCCAGAAGGAACAAGGCCCAAGGTTCACAGGAGGATGGCTCGTCTACTTTGCACGCCAGTGGCTAAGCATCACCATGGAAGCCTGGGTGTTGCAAGTGGTTGGGGAAGGTTATCTCTTCCACTTTGTCCAGCTGCCTCCTCCCTTCTTCCCAGGGGAATTACCATGAACCCTTGCACAGGGAGCTTCTGCAAAGGGAGCTTGAGTTTTTGCTCAATGACCAAGCGGTGGAGCTATCCCCCCAATCTTTTCAAGGCTGGGGATTCTACTTCTGCTACTTCCTTGTCCCCAAAAGGACAAGGGGCTTCTGTCTCATCCTGGATTTCCAGGGCCTCAACCGCTTCTTGGTCAAGGAAAAGTTCAAAATGGTATCCCTTGGAACCTTGCTGCTTTGTCTCCTGCAGGGAGATTGGCTATGCTCCTTGGATCTCAAAGATGCCTGCACCCACATCCTGATTCATCCAAGGCACCATCAGTATCTCTGATTCATTGGAAGCGGACGACATTATCAGTACAGGGTACTCTCCTTTGGCTTGGCCTTGGCTCCTTGGATATTCAAAAATGCTTGGCAGTTGTGGCTGCTCGCCTTAGTCTCATGGGGGTTTTTGTCTTCCCCTACCTGGACGATTGGCTCATACGAGCCCATTTGCCGGAGGAAGTTTGCATTTCAGTAGAGCGCACCATAGGACTACTCCACCGCTTGGGCTTTGTACTGAACTTCCCAAAGTCTCACCTCCTATCCACCCAGCACTTGAGTTCATTGGTGCCCTACTGGATTCCACTCAGGCAAGAGTCTTCCTGCCACTAGATCGGGTGCAATACTTCTCTGCCTTGGCGCAGGCTGTGCAGGACAGCTCATCAGTGACAGCCAGGCAGATGCTCTGCCTCTTGGGGCTTCTGGCATCCACCATCCACGTCGCCCTGTTTACCTGCCTCCACATGCAGCAGGCTCAGTGGATGCTCCGCACCCAGTGGACACAGGCTTCAGGCCATCAGGAGGGCCGTATCCTAGTCACGCCAGCCCTAGCAAACTCTCTGGTCTGGTGGCAGGACCCTCTCAACCTCGGAGCCAGCCTGTCCTTCCAGGCTCCCCAGGTGCAACACTTCCTTGCAACAGATGCATCCAAGTTGGGCTGAGGGGCCCACTGCGATCACCTGCAGGTGCAAGATCTATGTTCGCCAGAGGAAAGTGCCTCGCAGATCAATCTGCTGGAACTTGGAGCAGTCTGTCATGCCCTTCAAATCTTCCAGGATCATCACCGCCTCTCCAAGTCAGTTGAGGATGTTCTGGCCTCGCGTAAAGACTCCACGCAGCGGGCATATGCTTTTAAGTGACATATGCTTTTAAGTGCCTTCCAGCATATGCTTTTAAGTGCCTTCCAGCTCTCCGGCGTCCCTCTGCTCTCCTCCGGCGCGAGGATCGAGCACGCCGGAGCCTCCAGGACCTCCCACACAGCCCGAGCTGACCAATCCGGGCCATCGGACCCAGCGCTTAAAGCAGCGCTGCAACGCTGAACTATCTCTGTGCCTTCCAGCTCTCCGGCGTCCCTCTGCTCTCCTCCGGCACGAGGATCGAGCACGCCGGAGCCTCCAGGACCTCCCACACAGCCCGAGCTGACCAATCCGGGCCATCGGACCAAGCGCTTAAAGCAGCGCTGCAACGCTGAACTATCTCTGTGCCTTCCAGCTCTCCGGCGTCCCTCTGCTCTCCTCCGGCGCGAGGATCGAGCACGCCGGAGCCTCCAGGACCTCCCACACAGCCCGAGCTGACCAATCCGGGCCATCGGACCCAGCGCTTAAAGCAGCGCTGCAACGCTGAACTATCTCTGTGCCTTCCAGCTCTCCGGCGTCCCTCTGCTCTCCTCCGGCGCGAGGATCGAGCACGCCGGAGCCTCCAGGACCTCCCACACAGCCCGAGCTGACCAATCCGGGCCATCGGACCCAGCGCTTAAAGCAGCGCTGCAACGCTGAACTATCTCTGTGCCTTCCAGCTCTCCGGCGTCCCTCTGCTCTCCTCCGGCGCGAGGATCGAGCACGCCGGAGCCTCCAGGACCTCCCACACAGCCCGAGCTGACCAATCCGGGCCATCGGACCCAGCGCTTAAAGCAGCGCTGCAACGCTGAACTATCTCTGTGCCTTCCAGCTCTCCGGCGTCCCTCTGCTCTCCTCCGGCGCGAGGATCGAGCACGCCGGAGCCTCCAGGACCTCCCACACAGCCCGAGCTGACCAATCCGGGCCATCCGACCCAGCGCTTAAAGCAGCGCTGCCCAGGCGCACCCGCGCCTGTCGGGCCCGCGCCTGAGGGCCTCGCCAGAGGGCCCTTTGGCGTGGCCCTTAGGCAGTGGCCTCTACAACTCTACGGCTGACAAAATCCTGCACTCTCTCATCTTTCCAGCAACCTGAGCTCCCCTTTGATCGAGCTCGCTCACCAAGCTACAAAGACCTGAAGCAACAGAGTTCTCCAAACGACTTTTCCCTCCTGCTGCCTTGCAAGTATAACCCACAACTTCACTGCTACATTGTTACTACACTACTGCCAGTAATCTTAGTAGTATGTTACTCTGACGAAGTTTACTATTGCCACTATCTTGCTAGTCTGTGAATTTATAAACTGCTTGTCTATGCTTTATCAGGGACAATAGATTTTCATCCCATACCCTGTCTATACCTAGATTAATAGGAATTGCTGCAAGTCTCAAAGCCAGTGGGAACCAGACCTGATCGAATTCTCACAAATCTCCCTCAATCACTGTTAACATCTTACAATCTCTGTGATTACTTTCAGAGGGGGCAAAATGGGTCCCTCCACCACCTTAACTGGTTGCTACCTACTCCTCTCTGTCTGCCTCTCATTCTCCCAAGCTCTATCCCTTGAAGCTAACAGGATACCTATTTTATACGGCCAAGGGAAGAGATGGTCAGATATACCCAAATTCAGTTACAATTGGAACCCACATCCACATCACAAGCATCTGATTCACATTCCACTCCAACATACGATGAGAGCCAAACTGGATGAAAGCCTCCATGCACATGCACATAGTTTAAAATGCGCCCTTATCAACGCCCGCTCAATTCGTAAGAAATGGCCGGTGATCGCAGACATAATATCCCTCCACAACCTTGACATCCTTATGATTACTGAAACATGGTTGTCCACAGAAGACAATGTACTACTCAACCAGCTCCTTCCACCGAATTTTTCAGTGTTTACTAGTCACAGACAGAACAAGCGCGGAGGAGGTGTGCTCATACTCTCCAGATCAGACCTTCAGTTCCAACTGATAAATGCCCCAAGCACGGACCACCTAGAGTTAGTCTCTATCTCCAACAAGATATGCGCTATAAACCTCCTATACCGAGCACCCTCAGCCGCCCCAGATGCCCTTCCAGACATTATAGACCTAGCCTCCAACACACAGAACCCTAATACTCCAGTTTGGATTGTTGGTGATTTCAACTTGCCAGCCCTCCAAGATAGCCACTCAACTGCATTCCTCGAAGCCCTCGAATCCCTTGGATATCAACAATTAGTACGTGAACCTACACATGTGAAGGGGAACACCCTTGACCTTATATTCGCACCACAGACTTTACATGACCAATCACACAATTCGGTGATATCGATATCTGATGTACCGTGGTCAGATCATAGACTCATTACATTCCAGATCCCTACTCATCTCAGACACTCAAAGACCAACATTGCTCCAAATAACAACTCTAAATCGCTGACCAGGAGCTTTCTTCCATTCAACAGAGAGCGCATCCTTGCTGCAACCTGCTCACTTCATAACGAAGCCACTCTAGAGATAGAAGACCTAATCGCATGCTGGAACAACAGTCTTAATACAACTGCACTGCGACCACCCCTCAATAGACCGACTAGGAAAAGAGCTTCTGCACCATGGTACACTGATGATCTGAGACTATCACTATCCCAATTACGGAGCCTCGAGAAGCGCTGGCGTCGGTCACACTCCTCCGTAGACCGGGCAGCCTACCTCAACCAGCTATCCATCCACCGCAAAGCCATCTCTGATAAGATGAAGCAGTACCACACGGACACCCTGAAGCGGGCCTTAAATAAGCCCCACGATTTGTTTAACATAGTCAAGACTCTATCAAAGGAACCAACCCCTGAAAAGCAATGTGAGATCCATCCCCAAGATTTTGCGGTCTACCTGCAGTCCAAGCTTACACAAACAAGTAAACCCCCCTCAGAATTTACCCCCACTGTCCATAACTGCCCAACAGCTCTAAGCATTTTCACTACGCCGGATAAGAAGCGAATTGAAGATCTGATCATGTCTCTCAACTCCACCACTGCTCAGACAGACCCCTGTCCAGCTTTTTGGATAAAGGAACTTCGTTGCGAATTCAGCCCAATAATAAATAAAATCATAAACCTGTCCTTCAAGTCTGGTACGTTTCCCTCTGCCCTCAAACAAACGTCCATCAGACCATTGTTAAAAAACTGTAAGTTAGATCCTCAAAAGGCAGAATCCTACAGACCCATTTCTAGTATTCCTTTTCTGGCGAAATTAATAGAAAAGGAGGTCCAATGCCAATTGCAAGACCATATTGATACCACGGCTCCTCTGGACCCTTGCCAACATGGCTTCAGAGAGTCACACGGAGTAGAAACGCTCCTTACATCTCTCCTCAACAACATAATTTCCGGTATCAACAACGTCCGACAAGGTTTCGCACTTGTGTTCCTGGACATAGCCGCGGCCTTTGACTCGGTGAGCCATGACCTCCTTCTAATACGTCTAAAAGAGAAAGGTGTTGGCGGAACTGCCCTTGAATGGTACAGATCGTACTTGTCTGAAAGATGGCAACACGTTCGGTCTGGTGGAATGATGTCTGATCCATTTCACCAAGGACAGGGAGTCCCGCAAGGTTCCTCCCTTTCTGCCTTACTGTTCAATATTTATATGCAACCTATTTGCAAGATCATCAGGTCCTTCAATGTGAGCTGCATGATATATGCGGACGATGTCCTGCTTTATATGCCTTTCAACATAGACAAATTGGACCTATCCCCACTAAGTAACTGCTTTGATGCTATATCGCAATGGCTCTTGTCACAAAACCTAAAGATTCAACACAAGAAGACTGAGGTGCTCTTCATGTCAAGGAACCCGAGCTTCAGCCCCCCACAGTTCCTGAAGGTGAAGGATGCTGAGCTACAATCAAAACCCAACATAAGATATCTGGGCGTTACACTCGACCAGAACCTTGACATGAAAGCACATATAGCCAACACTGTAAGAATCATATACTACAAAATCCGGTCACTAAGACATCTTCGCCCCCTGCTCGAACCTGAGGATTTTCGCACTATCTACCAGGCTCTGATCATGCCTCACTTTGACTATGCTAATGTCATTTTACTAGGCCTCCCTCAATCCACCCTGAACCCCCTACAGCTCGCAATGAATAGCGCTGCGAGGATTCTCTATGGGGCATCTAGATATGAGCATGTGTCACCCCTGCTAATGCAGTTACACTGGCTTCCTATACATGCCAGGATCATTTTCAAAACATTACTACTCACATTCAAAGCAGTAAATAGTCTCTCCCCCACATCATTAACTGAACTCATCAAACCCATAGCCCCGAATAGATCAAGGAGATCTACTGCAGTAAATTCGCTAATGGTTCCCCGCGAACTTACTAGAAGCACCTCAGCTACAGCAAACCGGGCTTTCAGCCTTCGTGCCCCTAGACTCTGGAATGCACTACCGCCAGATATCAGAGCAATCAACAGTCTACTGCAATTTAGAAAAGCCCTCAAACACTACCTATTCCTTAAATACTTCTCAGTGAGTGCAGAGGCACGACCCCTCTCTGTGAATCATGGACACACCGATTCACCTATTGAACCAGAATTCCCTACATAGAAAGGTTCCACAGACCTTTGGTAGAAGGTTCTATGTGCCTGTCTTCTATCTCATCTGCGCTATCTTTTAAGATGTTAATAGTTCACTGTTATATTTCCGTTATTCTTAATCACATTGCTAACCAGGTTGTATGACTCCATTTACTGATTTTACCCTGTTATCCAAGTTTTATTCCCCTGTTTACTGTAACTCAGATGCTTGCTTATGGTGCTGAATTTTTGTTCGATGTAAACCGCGCTGATGCCAAAGAGTGCGGTATATAAGAGATGTAAAATAAATAAATAAATAAACAGGTTTTCGCACTGGTGTGCGGAGGAGGGTCTTAACCTCTTCTCCTGGGTGATACTGGACATCTTAAGATACCTTCTGCATCTGTCAGGGGCTGGTCTCAAATCCAACACTGTCAGAGTGCACCTATGTGCCATTTCGGCTCACCACCCACGTGGTGGGTGGTCAGGCCGTATCACTATACCCCCTGGTAGACTGGTTTATTCGAGACTGCCTCCTCTTCCGGCCCCTTTCCATCCACCACCAGTGGCATGGGATTTCAAAGTGGTTTTGGGTAAGCTCATGACTGACTACTTGCCACCTCAAGTACCTTTCTTGGATGGTTGTGTTCCTAGTGACGTTCGCCTCTGCCAGGCATGTGAGCGAGCTGCAGGCACTGGTGGCACACGTGTTCAACACCAGATTCCACAGGAATAGGGTTGGACTCGCCCAAATTTCCTCTCTGCCTTCCACTTGAATCAAGAGGTAGTGTTGCCCACCACCTTCCCTATGCCTCCTTACACATGCTGGACTCCAATCATGCCCTGTCCTTTTACATCCAGAGGATGCAACCCCATCACCGCTCAGTGTAGTTTTTTGTTTCGTTTGACCCTAGTCGGCTTGGGATCTCCCAAGTGCACCCTCTCACGGTGGGTGGCTGACTGCATTTCCTTCGCCTATCAACAGGTGGGACTCTAGAGCGTCATGTGGTGGCTCACAATGTGTGGGCCATGACGGCCTCAGTAGCCCTTACTGGACATCTGCCAGGCCGCCTTTGCAGTCTGCTTTTTGGGTCGCCTATTGCTTTTACAGATTTTTTTTTTTTGGTAGCCTGTAGCTTGGGAGTCTGATATGTGAGGACTGACTTCTTGCTTGTTCCAAGAGAAAGTGTAGTTACTCACCTGTAGCAGGTGTTCTCTGTGGACAGCAGGAATCAGTCTTCACAACCCATGGAGATTTTTTATTTTTGATGTCTTGTGCTATGCTATCATACTAAGGCAAGATGGCACCTTTGGACGAGAAGGTGACCCGCATGCGCGGTGTAGCTTCCAAAGGCTTTCTTTGAAAGCTGGGGATTGGATCCGCACGGGCTCTGTTGGAGCTGTTGTCACCCATATGTGAGGACTGATTCCTGCTGTTCCTGGAGAACACCCGTTACAGGTGAGTAACTACGCATTTTCAGCTGCTACATGGATAGTGGTGGGCTGAAAATATATCTAACCGCTGCACCACCATCTGTATAGGGGAGGGGCAGAGCAAGAGCTGCAGAAAAAAATTAGCCATAAGTAGCAATATACATCCAGTATGCGAATAGCTGATACTTGTAATTTACACTTGCTGAATTGTGACAGCAACAGTCTCTGCACTACACGCATATTCAGCACTGCTTTAATATATTTATTTAACCAGTTTCTATACCGCCTTATCCTTCAATCAAAGGGGTTTACATTATGTAATCACTACAAACAAGTACTGGATAACATTCCCTTGTTCCCAAAGGGCTCACAATCTTTGTGTACCTGAGGCAACGGAGGGTTAAGGAGCTTGCCCAAGGCCACAAGGAGTGCCTATAGGACTAGAAACCCCAGTCCCTCCAGCCTGAGATTGCTGTCCCCAGGTGAGACTTGAGCCCCCGGCCCTCCAGCCTGAGGTACCGTGTCCTAACCACTAGGCCACATCCTCCCACCTGCACCACCCCCAAAAGTTACACCCCTGCAACTTTATATGTGCAGCTCACACAGAATATAGAGCTGAAAGTCTGTGTTCCATGACATTCCTTCTTCCTCAAAAGCTTTTTAACAAGTGAGCAAGGCATGCAGAGCAGGGCCATGGAATGCTTTCCAATCCCTGGGTGTACAGGCACGCACTGGCAGTTGCACATACTACTTGCAGTTGGTGTAATTTATGAGGTAGTGGGGTATTTTTTTTAGGGGTATGGTTGTGCTACAATCGCATGGGATGCGTTTTGGGATGGAACAGTTTGCAAGGTGGTTGGAAAATTGCAGGGGGTAGAATTTAAGTGGGACAGTTTTGTGAGTTGGCGGTACAGTTATAATAGTATATGAGGGTGGGGCATTTGCGAGAGGTTTGAGGTGAGGTAGTTTGTGGCATGGTGGAACAGTTGCAGGGGTGTAGCTTTTGGGGATAGGGCAGTTGCAAGATGGTAGTTTTTTGGGTGGGGACATTTGATGTAGGATAATTGTAGGAGTGGGGCAGTTGTATGAGGGTATTTTTGGGTGGTGGGAGCATTTGGATGGTTGGTAGGGTAGTTGTGAGGGAGCAGTTTTTGAGGATGGGAGCAATTGAGGGGATTGGGAGAACAGAGAAGAGGGAAAGTTTTTGAAAGGAGCAATTCCCTAACTTGTGTTTTATTGTATGTAAGTCTCTGTGCTACTGAAGGTGCAACTCCTCTTCCCATAGAAATGTATTAGGCCATTTTTGACGGGCTTATCTGTGGAATCTCCAGTCCAATCTGGGCAATTGTAAATCTCGTAATGTGCTTTTACTAGTTTTACTCACATACGAAGTTTCATCCCATTCTATTATATTTTGGAGAGTTACTTTGCCCCATGACAGACGTTTTCAACCCTTTTTTTCTGTTTAATTCTTTCCAGCTACTGTTGGATTAGAAAAAAAATAGTCTGTCTTTATAGGGTATGCAATTCCTTTGAATACAGAGGGAGACACTTACTGAGATCATCCTAAAAATAAAAAAAAAAACCAGTATAAAATCCCAAGAACCAATTTAAAAAAAAACTAAACTATATGTGATACCATTGTGATAAGCATACTCTGTGCTGTGTAAAATACTATTACACAAGTATTGGCTGCCTACTGAGTCTGAGAGCGCTCTTTCATACTAGAATGGATCCAGACTTAAAATTGTCCCTGTTGAATCATCATTCAGAGCCTTACTTGTCTGCCTTCTGCCCTCTCTTCCACCCAATGAGATAGAGGCTTGCTAGCAGTAATTCCTGCTGTTCCTTCTACCCCCAAATAGTGTGTTAACTAAATCAACAGATGACATTTCTTGCTTCCTATACTATAATAGGACATTTTTTCCCTGGTTTGGTGCAGGAAACCTGGATAAGCATATAGAACTGGAGAAACTGGTGGCCAGGTTCCTGGGGGTGGAGGCAGCCATAACCTACGGCATGGGGTTTGCAACTAACTCCATGAACATTCCTGCCCTCGTCAGCAAGGTACGTCTGAGAGAATTCTCCTCTTCTGCCACTAATACAGAACTGTAACTATCATGGGAGAAGGAGCTGACCATTTTGGAGTAGTTTCAAGTAGCAGCGTAGCAAAGAAGAGCCATTCCTTGGTGGAGCATGAAGGCAAATGAATGA
This sequence comes from Ichthyophis bannanicus, assembly GCA_033557465.1. Lineage (NCBI taxonomy): Eukaryota > Metazoa > Chordata > Amphibia > Gymnophiona > Ichthyophiidae > Ichthyophis > Ichthyophis bannanicus. The sequence goes on along the minus strand of CM066037.1, from coordinate 19,012,043 downwards.
GCAGCACAGCTTCTGCAGATACAGAAAGCGGGAGAGGGGTTTCTCGTATGCCCCGCCCTTTGGGCTTGTGGCACCTGCAGTTTCTAAATGTGCTGATAACGTTGCAATTCCTTTTTGGTGTACTAATGGTGGTTGCAGTCTTTAAAGATGGCATAATTCTTTAATTTCCTGTGTTCCTTTATTTCTTGTTTGGCCTTAACCCTTTCCTTTTGTTACCACTGAGAAGGGGGCAGAAAACAGCACTGTGCATAGGTTTGGTCCCCTCCTCAAACAGAAAAGAAGCCAAAAATCACCTATAATTTAGGAACGACAAAGTGAGATGCAGGACTGTCTCACTGTTCTGCAGAGTGTGGAAACCTGTTTACAAGGCAGTACTTTTTGCCCCTCTCTCCACTGGGAAGAGATTAGCTCCATTACAAGCTCTGCTTGACACATTGAAACTGCTTGCTTTCTGAGTTCTGTCTCCCTCTCTCTCTATTTAATTTTTTTTTATTTGTCATTGTTAGAGTGCTCTTTTACCTCATTTGAACTTTCTGCAATATTCAGCTTTTCTCAGCTCACTTTCTTGCTCCTCAACTGCCAGTCAGTCCTCACATATGGGTGACATCGGCACCGACGGAGCCCGCACGGAGCATTTCCCCAGCTTTCAAAGAAATCCTTTGGAAATGGTATCACGCATGCGTGGTCCCCTTCCCACCCAAGGGTGCTACCTTGCTCAGTTTCCTTTTTTCCGTGGAGCCCTTCAGATGTTGTCTGACTTGTCCCCGGACAAAGGATTTTTTTTTCTTTCTTTCTTTCCCTGAGTTTTGCACTTGCCTCCGGTATCGCACCGGTACTCTTCCTGCCTACCAACCTTAGTACCTCTGCATCGGGTTTGGTTTATTTTTTGTAGTCTTTCGTTTTCTTTTTCTGGTATCTTTGTGACCTTTATTCTCCCGCTGGCAACCCGGAGAGTCTTTGACCTCGCAGGGGTACTTTTTAACCCCATGGCTAGCAGTGGCTTTAAGAAGTGTGATCGGTGCTCCAAAATCATGTTTTTGACAGACACACACAACTGCTGTCTTCGCTGCCTTGGGCCAGACCACCACCCAGCAGCCTGCGGACTCTGCAAGGGGGATGTTCAGCAAGACCCTCAAGAGCTGCCAGAAACAGCGCGATAAGTTTTTCCCCTGAGTCCCCGATGCCTCCGAAGATCAAGGCCTTGTCTGAGGCCCTGACATCTCGGGTGGAACACTGAGCCCAAGCCTCGTCGTGGGTCCTCGGAAAGGGGGTCTCCTTCGAGGGAACCTAGGAAGAAGAAAAAACTTTCAAAGGCGCGGCGTCCTTGGATGGATTTGACTGGCCAGGGCCTCCACGGGCCCAGTCCTGCAGTCCGAGATGCTTGTCCGAGGTGTCTGAGAAGGAGCGGCCTGCGAAGGTCCCCTGGAGGGATCCGACCACAGACCTGCCTTGTTCCCCCAGACACTATCCTCATTGAGGATTCCTCTTCGAGGGAGCCGGTGTCAGGCCGAGTCCCTCGGTTCCCGCGCTGAAGGCTGCGGAGCCTTCTGGTTTGCAGTCCAGAATGACAGCCTTAGAGCATAGACCAGCAGCAGGCATGACTGGTTCACCACCCTGACCACCGGGCTCTTGATGTCCATAATGTCCCCAGAGGCCAAGTCGATCCTCAAGGTTCTTCGGCCTTGAGTTGATCCTCAGCTGTGGTCGCGCTCAGAGTCCTGCTCAGTGGGACTGTGGTCATCCCCACCAAGTCTGCCGGGCACTGGCTGCAGGATATCGGGGGCCCCCGAGGCCTGCGGAGCAGCCCTCCTACAAGTCCTCAATGGACTACTCCGAGTGGGAGATGAAGGATGAGGAGTCCCCCGATACCCGTCGCCACCGCGACATCCCTTCTGACTCTCCAAGTCTCGGAGCCTCGGCGGCGATTCCCGCCCGAGGACATGGGCTTCCTGGACTTTGTCAAGGACATGTCTAAGACCCTGGCATTCCCGACCAAGTTGGAGGAGGATTCCCGGGTGGATGAGTTGGAAATCCTCCTATACGAGGCCCCTCCACGTTAATCTCTCATGGTGCCCATTCTTCCCATCCTGGAATGGCTCAAGCTCCAAATGTGGGAGACACTGGCAGTGCCGGTGGTGAGCAAATGGCTCAACTTGATGTATCGAGTCTGCCGGAGCCCAGGCTTCCAGAAGTCACAGCTGCCGCATAACTCCAAGGTGGTGGAGTCGGCCATACATCAGCTGAAAAGCCAGAAGACGCACTCCTTGGTGCCTCCCCCCGGTAGGGAGGCCCGCACCTTGGACACCCTCAACAGAAAGTGCTACCAGGGTTCAATGCTTATCTGCCAAATCCAGGTTTACCAGCTGTATAGGCTCATTTTGAATCAACACGCTCTTCTGCCTTTTTCTTTCTGGGTCCCCAGCTCGGGAATCCGCTCCCCCTTGCCCTCCGCCTAGAACCCTCCCACAAAACATTTAAACCAGGCTCAAAACTCACCTATTCTGTAACGCCTATAACCTCCCTCCCCCCACTTCTCCCCTCTCTCCACCCCCTCGTTAATACTTGCTGTCTCTCCTCCGCCCTGGTTCCCTAAATTTCCCTATCTGTCTCTGCTCTTACTTTCCTGTCTATTTTATTTGGCGTTCCTTTCTATTTCCCAGCAGACTCATAATTTGTTTGTAAATCGCTCTATTGCCTACAGTAAGAGCGGTATATTAAATCCTTGATAAAGATAAAGAATAAAGATATATGGGCATGTACCTGAGACCTGTTAAAGGAACTCGCCAAGTTCTCAGCTGTCTCTCCGAGGAACCTTTGCAGCAGTTCAAGAACCTGGCCAAGGCAGTCCGTGAATGCTCCAAATTCATGTCTCGAACGGCCTATGATGGGTTCAAGTCGGCACGGGCATCGGTGCACGCCGCCAAGCTTGGCTTCAGTTGTCCGACCTCGAACAGTGGGTTCGGGACAAATTGGTCGATGTCCCATGCCAAGGAGTAAACCTCTTTGGCAAACCCATGACCGACAAGGCTGTCAGGCTGCAGACCGAGTTCATAACGAGGACCAGGCTCTCTAAGAAGACCGCTGCCCTTCCCCAACGGAAGGGCTCGGGTAAGAAGTCCTTTTACCCGAGGAAGGGAATTACTTACTGAAACTACCCGCCTTATTAGGCCTCCCCAGCTCCCCAACAGGGTCAGCAGGCCAAGGGACATGTGCATGGCCCGTGTAAACAGAAGGCTCCAAAGCCCCAGGCACCGGCTCCAACCCAGTCAGGGGGGAGCTTTTGACTCCTTGAGCATAGCCTCTCTACCCCAAGGAGATCAGCAGCCCACAGGGGGACATATGGCCCTCTATGTCCAGAGGTGGATGTCCATCAAGGGCTCTTCAGGTGGTTAAGGAGGGGTTACTGTCTCCATCTGACTCGCACTTCCCACGTATTTCCTGGGAGAGCCCCTCAGCTCTCCCCTCCACCGGGACCTTTGTCTGAAGAAGTTGGCAGGTCTTCTTGAGGACAAAGCGGTGGAACCTGTGCCCCACCACCTTGAGGGCAAGGGGTTCTACTCCAGGTACTTCCTCGTGCCATAGAGGACAGGGGGCCTAAGGCCCATCCTCGACCTGCGCATCCTCAACCCGGTTTGCCCTCCAGCAACCGAATGGTACCTCAACTTGATGCTGGGGCAGCTTACTCACCCACCCTTCGAACCTCTAGCTACCTGCCACCTGCGCCACTTCTCTTGAAAGTTATCTTTCCTGGTCGCGCTTACCTCCGCTCACAGAGTTAGTGAGATCCAGGCCCTTGTGGCAGAAGCGCCCTATACCAGGTTCTACAAGAACACAGTGGTGCTTCGCATGTACCCCAAATGCCTACCGAAGGTAGTGTCGCTCTTCCATCTCAACCAGGAAGTGGTGCTACCTACCTTCTTTCCAAGACCTCACTCCAGTCGGGTTGAAATGGTCCTCCACACATTATACTGTAAGAGGGCTTTGTCCTTCTACATCCAATGCATTCAGGGTCAACGCAAAGCTGCTTAATATTTCACCTCCTATTACCCCAGTAGGCTGGAGGAGACAGTAACCAAGCATACACTGTCCATTGGGTGGCAGACTGTATCGCCTTCGCATATGAGCAGGCGAGGCTTCCACTGGACAGCCGCGTCACGGCACACCGTGTCAGGGCCATGGCAGTTTTGGTGGCACACTTATGCTCCGTCCCGATGGGGGACATCTGCTGGGCTGCCACCTGGTCTTCAGTCCAAAACCTTTGCAGCCCATTACTGCCTGGAAAGAAAGTTCTGACGAGACAGTGCCTTTGGCCAGGCTGTACTTCATTAGCTTTTCGGGGTTTAAGCATCTCCTACCCTCCGACCCTTCTTTTTTCAGGCTACCGGAGTGCTGGTTCATCGGACACAGGGGTCTTACTGTGGTCTGTGTACATGGGCTAATTGCTGCTGCTCGCAACTTCCCATGAGGGAGCCCCTATTTTTGCTATGAGCTTTCAGTAGCCTGTAGCTGGGGAGTCCCATATGTGAGGACGGACTTCCTGCTTGTTACTGCAAAAAGCGTAGTTACTCACCTGTAGCAGGTGTTCTTCAGGAACAGCAGGAATCGGTCCTCATAACCTTCCCTCCTCCCCTTGGAGTTGCTCCTTACCATTGTTTTTGCTGTCTTTTAACTGTCTTCTGACTGAGCAAGATGCATCTTTGGGCAGGAAGGGGATCATGTGCGTGTGGTAGCATTCCCAAAGGCTTTCTTTGAAAGATGGGGAAATGCTCCGTGTCGGCTCCGTTGGTGCCGATGTCCCCCATATGTAAGGACTGATTTCATCTTCAAGAACAAGCAGGAATGAGTCTTCACATATGGGTACGTCGGTACCGACGGAGCCTGCACGGGAACGCTCCCCAGCTTCCCAAAAAAGGAAAGCTTTTGGGAGCATCCCACAGTGCCTGCGCGCTGCCTTCCCGCCTTTCCCAACCGCCTCTCTCCAGTTCTTCTTTTCCGCGGAGCCAGCAGGTCGTGTTCCTGTCACCGCTGAAGAAGTTCGTTATTTTATTTCTTTGGTTGCGCGTCTGCCTTCTTCGACGTCGGACCGGTACCGCCGGTCTTTTCTTTCTTTTCTTTAAAAAGAAAAAAAAAAGAATACTTCCGTTCCACTTCAGTGTATTTTTTCTTCGTTGGGCCTTAGGCCTAACAGAAAATTCCTCATGGAAAAGCCCGCCTCCGGGTTTAAAAAATGCACTAAGTGCAGCGGTACCATCTCTGTTACCGACACCCATGACTGGTGTCTTAAGTGTTTGGGTCCTGACCATTCCATCACAGATTGTCCGTCCTGCTCCATGATGTCTAAAAGAGGTTTACAGAACCGAGCAGCCAAGCTCAGTACACTGTTTCCCTCTGATGCAGCTTCGGTGGCATCGACGTCTTCCAGGGCTGCTGCTTCCTCCTATGGATCTCAGGTAACCAAACATAAGTCTAGCCGGTCCTCGAAGGGTAGATCTCCCTCTAAGCATCGAGATGCCTCCGGGCTTGCCCTCGAGGATCCTGCACCGGCAAAAGTACCCCGGCGGGAAGCTCCGGCTTCCAAAGCTCCTCCTATGGGGTCACAGGTTGACATCGATGGCACGGCCTCGACCGATCACCTGTTGCAATGTTCTGGGGTACCGGTGGAATCTGCCGGTACTGACCTCCAGACATTCATGGCGTCGATGGATCAGAATGTTCTGACCATGCAGCGTGCCATTACGGCATTCATACAAGCTGCGACGCCGCTGGTACCGCAACAAGCTTCGTTGTCGGTACCGGCTCCGACACTGGCTCCGATATCGGTTCCGGTGCCGGTACCGGTTGCATTGACATCGGCTTCGGTGTCGACTGCAGCAGTACCCTGTCCAATGATGCCTATCAGTACCGATCTGGTACTGATGACTCCCGATGTCGATACCACCCGGTATACGTATCGGGCTTTACAAGAGTATCCAGACAGGCGATACTTCGATACCTCCGAAGACTCTGATGCATCGGAGGCCTCTGTCGAAGCATCGGTACTTCTTCCTCATGAGCCTTCTTCTCCAAAAAGAAGAATGTCCCCTCCAGAAGACTTGTCTTTTCAAGACTTCATAAGGGAAGTGCCCAAGGGGCTTTCTATCTCAGTAGCCCCTGAGACAGAGCCTAGAGCCAAAAAATTGGATATTTTGCAATATCCTAAGGCTCCTAAAGAAGCAGCCACTTTGCCAGTTCATGAGATCCTTTATGACCACATGATAGGCATATGGGAGACTCCTCTCACCATCTCTTCTCATTCTCGTAGGTTGGATACCATGTATCGTGTCCCTCCTTGTCCTGGATTTCATAAAACTCAGCTTCCTCACCATTCTATTGTGGTGGAATCTGCTATGAAAAAGTTAGAGTGCAAAGAGGCACTCATCTGCTCCTCCAGGAAGAGAATGTAGAACCTTGGATGCTTTTGGCAGGAAAACTTTTCAAGCCAGTATGCTTGTTGCCAGAATCAACTCCTATAGTCTCTATATGGGGATGTTTCTGAAGGAAGTTACAGATCATCTGCAAACTTTCCTCCCTTTTCTTCCTGAAGATAAAAGGGAAGACTTTCTTACCTGGCTTAAGCATGCCCAGGAGGTTTCCAAATTCTCTAACCGTGCAGCCTTTGACTCTTTTGAGGGGGCCAGCAGAGCCTCGGCCATTGCCATAGGTGCACGCAGAATTGCTTGGTTACAAGCTTCTGATTTGGAACCCTGGGTCCAAGATGGATTAGGAAATCTTCCTTGTACAGGTGAAAACCTGTTTGGCAAAGATTGGCAAGCAAAGGCCACTCAGATGGATGCAGAAAATTCTGCTTTGGATAGGCTTTCAAAGTCTACCTCTAATCCTGTCCAGCAGAGGTTGTTCAAAAATACATATTTTCCCAAGAAGGGAAGATATTATCCTGCTTATGATCAGCAGACATCTTCTGCAGGTCGTTTTGCTGCAAAGCGTCAACAACCTAAACAGGCCAAGTCTAAAGCTGCAAGGCCTACTGTAGCCCAGCAGCCTCAGCCTCCTCAGGGCCTTTGACTTGCACCTAGAGAACTTAGCCTTTCTAGCTCTAAAAGAACCAGAGCCTCTCACCATTCCAGGAAGGTTAGCTCACTTTGCTCCCAGATGGGAGCAAATCACAGCAGAGCAGTGGACCCTTTCCATCATAAGGGAAGGGTACAAACTTCATTTCTTAAACCTTCCTCCTCACACCATGGTGAGACAGTTCAATTCTCCAACATCTCTCCTCGACCTTCTGGGTCAAGAGATTTCCACCCTTCTTGCCCAAGGGGCAATAGAAGAAGTACCTCTTCTTCAACAGGGCTCAGGGTTCTACTCCCCCTACTTTCTCATTCCAAAGAAAACAGGGGGTTACAGACCCATATTAGATCTGAGAATTGAACAAATTCCTATGCAAAGAGAAATTCAAGATGATTTCTCTGGGTACTCTCCTTCCATTCCTTCAGAGTCAGGATTGGCTTTGTTCTCTAGATCTCAAGGATGCGTATACCCATATACTCATCCATCCAGCACACAGAAGGTTCCTTTGGTTCCTTTATCAGGGAAAGCACTATCAATACAGGGTGCTTCCCTTTGGTCTGGCCTCTGCTCCAAGAGTGTTCACAAAATGCATGGCAGTAATAGCTGCATTTCTACGCACTCTGGGAATATTCGTATTCCCATATCTGGACAACTGGCTCATCCGAGTTCCATCCCAGTCAGAGGCCCAGACTTCCCTAGCCTGCACAATGCGTGTCCTGCAGTATCTGGGACTAGTTATAAACATCCCAAAGTCCCAACTCACCCCCACTCAGTCTCTAGAGTTCATAGGGGCCTTTCTGGATACCACAACTGCAAGGGCCTATCTTCCCCAGGCCCGTTGCCTACGCTTAGTGCAGTTAGCCTCTCAGATTCAGTTAAAAACCCATCTAACTGCTCGAGAGATGTTACAACTGCTAGGCCACATGGCATCCACGGTGCATGTGGTCCCTTATGCGCGCCTTCACATGAGGGCAGCTCAATGGACTTTGTCCACCCAGTGGACCCAGGCATCTGGAAGTCTGTCAGACAAAATAGCAACCTCCAGGCGCCTCTTTTGGTCTCTCCAGTGGTGGAAGTCCACTCAAAATCTGTTGCTGGGGTCCCCCTTCCAACAGTTGTTACCCCAAGCAATCCTTACAACAGATGCCTCTCCAAAGGGTTGGGGAGCTCATCTTCAAGACCTCTCCACCCAGGGCATTTGGTCCCCACAGGAGACCTCCCTACATATCAACTTCTTAGAGCTCAGAGCAATCTTCTTGGCTCTCAGAGTCTTCCATACCCTGCTCAGCTACAAGACAGTCCTCATTCACACGGACAACCAAGTAGCCATGTTCTATGTGAACAAGCAGGGAGGGACTGGCTCTCTGTCGCTTTGCAACGAAGCTCTGAGATTGTGGGCCTTCGCCAGAGAACATCAAATTCATTTTCTGGCAGTATACCTTCCAGGAGTTCAAAACTCTTGGGCAGACAGACTCAGTCGAGTTCTGCTTCCACACGAATGGTCCCTTCATATGGACCAGATAGTCAGAATCTTTCGAATTTGGGGAACCCCGGACATAGACCTCTTTGCAAGTCTGTGGAATGCAAAACTTCCCCGATTCTGTTCCAGAATTCCGTGTCAGGGAGTTCAGGCCAGGGATGCCTTCCTCCTTCATTGGGGTCAAGACTTCCTGTACGCCTTTCCACCCATTCCCCTAATTCCCAAGACCCTGTTCAAGCTTCAGAGAGATCAAGGGACTATGATCATCATAGCTCCACGTTGGCCACGCCAAGTGTGGTACCCTCTACTTCTGCATCTCTCTCAAGCTCCCTCCCTGGACCTGGGGTCTGCTCCAGATCTCCTGTCTCAAGAGGGGGGAACGTTGTTGCACCCAAACCCCCAATCTCTCCATCTCAGGGCTTGGTTGCTGAAGGCTTAGACCTTCAAGATTGGCATCTTTCTCAACAAGTAAGGGATATCCTTCATGCTTCCAGAAAGCCTTCTACTAGACGTTCCTATGCCTTTAAATGGAAAAGGTTTACCATTTGGTGTGCTGAGAAGGGTATTAACCCTCTAGCAATACCGTTGAATTCTTTCCTAGAGTATCTCCTGCATCTTTCCCACGCAGGACTCAAAACGAATTCAGTAAGGGTCCATTTGAGTGCTATTGCAGCATCCCTCAAGCCTCTCAATGGACAACCTGTCTCCTCTCATCCTTTTATTGCGAGATTCATGAGAGGCCTTCTTTTAACTAAACCTCCCATCAGACCACCTCCAGTGGCATGGGACTTGAATCTGGTTCTTGGTCAGCTCATGAAGCCACCCTTTGAACCCTTAGCCACTACCTCCTTGAAATTTCTTTCCTGGAAGGTTATCTTTCTTATTGCAGTCACCTGAGCTCGCTGCATCAGTGAACTGCAGGCCTTAGTGGCTAATCCACCTTATACAAGGTTCCATCATGATAAGGTAGTCCTTAGGACCAATCCACACTTTATGCCTAAAGTGGTCTCACCTTTTCATCTTAATCAAGAGGTGTATTTACCTGTCTTTTTTCCAGGTCCTCATGCATCAAGTGCAGAGAGGAATCTTCATACCTTGGATTGTAAGAGAGCTCTTGCTTTTTACTTACAAAGGACACAGCAACATAGAAAGTCTTCTCAACTCTTTGTTGCTTTTGATCCCTCTCATTTGGGACTTCCAGTCTCTAAGAGGACACTGTCCAATTGGATTGCTCAGTGTATTTCTTTCGCCTACCAGAGTAAGAACCTTTCTCTGGAGGGCCATGTCACAGCTCATAATGTGAGGGCCATGGCCACCTCTATGGCTCATCTAATTTCTGTGTCCATCGACCAGATCTGTCGAACGGCCACCTGGGCCTCGGTTCATACCTTCACAGCCCATTACTGTTTGGACAAGGACTCCCGCCGGGATGCCTTGTTTGGTCAGGCTGTTCTCAAACACCTGTTCCATGTTTAATCAACTCCTACCCTCCATCCCTGGTTGGATGCCTGAGATCCATGGGAGGAGGTAGAGCCCTTCTCAGGGTCTCACAACCTTGGGGAACTCCCAGGCATCTCTTGCTGGGGAGTCCCCATATGTGAAGACTCATTCCTGCTTGTTCCTGGAGATAGCACAGTTACTTACCTGTAACAGGTGATCTCTGGGAACAGCAGGAATAAGTCTTCACAACCCACCCACCTCCCCTAGGAGTTGTATCTCTCCATCTTTCTTTCCTTTCCTCTCTCTCTTTGTCTCAGCTTTAAAACTCGAACTGGAGAGAGGCGGTTGGGAAAGGCGGGAAGGCAGCGTGCAGGTGCTGTGGGATGCTCCGAAAAGCTTTCCTTTTTTGGGAAGCTGGAGAGCGTTCCCACGCAGGCTCCGTCGGTACCGATGTACCCATATGTGAAGACTTATTCCTGCTGTTCCCAGAGATCACCTGTTACAGGTAAGTAACTGTGCTTTCTGTCTCCAGAGAACACCTGTTACAGGTGAATAACTACGCTATCCCTCCCACCCACCCCCTCCCTGACTAGCATTCCCTTCCACCCCCTGACTAGCATTCCCTTATATCTATACCGTGCTTATTGCTACTATTATTCAGAGGATTAGGGTGCACCTCTTTTCTATCCTTCATATATTTCTACTGACTTTTCTCCTCTCCATTTCTCTTACAGCTCCACACTACTTTCTTATTCTATTGTTAACACTCCCTAATCTTCTGTCCTCAAACCAACAACCTCCTAGACCTCCCTTCCATATCTCCCTTTTACCATCCTCGCTTCTCCCAGCATCTTATTTATTATTTATTTATTTATTTACATTCTCTTATATACCGCGCTATTCTGCATCAGTGCGGTTTACATTGAACAAACTGAAATTACATTGAACAGGGCATTATAACTTGGAGATAACTATTTTACAGGGAACATGGGCTATGGAGGGTTAAGTGGCTTGCCCAAGACCACAAGGAGCACCTGTGGGACTAGAAACCCCAGTCCTTCCGGCCCAAGGTTGCTGTCCTAGTGGGATTTGAACCCCCGACCTTCCGGCCTGAAGTACCTTGCCCCAACCACTAGGCCACTCCTCCACTCATTGACTTTCATCAGCTCTTGAGCTTCACAATTTTCTCCCTCTCAGCCTTCTCCTTTCTTAAACAACCTCACCCTAGTTTCTGCTGTGCTGTCTCCTCTTTGCCCTGCACTCTTCTACTCCTTCTGGTGATATCAATCTCAACTCTGGCCCCCCTAGACGTTTCCCATGCTCCATGACAGATACTCCTAGAATTGCTCAAATCTTATTCATATCTCCCTCCTTTTCTCGCGTGCCTTGTGGAATGCATACTCCATATCAAATAATCTTGCCTTCGTTCATGATCTCTTTATATCAAATGTTCTCCATCTTCTTGCTCTGAGACCTGGCTCTTCCCAGAAGACTGCTTCAGTTGCTGCTATCTGTCATGGATGCTATCAAGTTGCCCACACACCTCGTCCCACTGGCTGTGTTGGTGGTGTTGGGCTTCTACTCTCTCCCTCCTGCCAATTTCAACTTCTCCTGCCTCAGTCTCACTTCTTTCCCCTCCTTTGAAGTCCTACTACCTCTCCAGATAGCTGTTGTTTATTGACCCCCTGACAAGTCCACCTCTATCTTTCTCACTGACTTTGACTCATGGCTTTTCTTCTTTCTGGACTTAAAATCCCCAAGAATAAGGGAGGGGAAGATAACATTCATGTTGATAACCCCTCTGACTTTTGCACTTTAAAGTTCCTTTCCCTTACCTCCTCATTCAACCTCCAACTTTGTTTTTCTGCCCCACTCACCGACATGGTGATTGCCTCAACCTAGTCGTCTTTAATTGCTTACTCTCTAACATCTGTACCTTAGTTCATCCCTTATCTGATCATCACCTGCTAAGCATCATTCTTCATCACCCCTGCCTCAACTTTGCCCAGTCTCCTCCAATCTCTTTAATCTTCATGCTGTTGACCCACTGGTTCTCTCCACTACTGTCTCACCAGCTCTTTCTACCGCTATGTCATCTGAGTCTGTTGATGAGGCAGTAGCTTCCTATAACACTGCACTCTCCTCTGCTCTGGATGCTTTTTCCCCACCCATGCCATGTCCTGTGAGGCATACTGCACCTCAGCCCTGGCTGTCATCCACTACCTGCTGTCTACGTTCCTGTGCCCACTCAGCTCAGCACCCCTGACTCAAATCCCACACCCTTGCGGACTTTCTACACTTCAAATTCATGCTTGCCTCCTTCCAGTCAGCCATAGCACAAGACTATTATGTTCATCTGATTGACTCTTGCCTCTGACCTTCACCGTCTATTTACAACTCTCAACTCTCTCCTCAAGGTGTCTCCACTTCTGACCCCTCCTTCTCTTTCTGCCCAAACCTTGACCGACTATTTCCATGACAAAGTCCACAAGATCACACTACAGTTCCCCACAAGGTCGGCTCCATCCCCTTTTCCCCCCTCTTCACTCTCAACTTTCCCCCTCCAGCCTCTACTACCCTTTCTTCCTTTTTTATGATCTCAGAAGAAACCACACTCCACGTTTCCTCCTCCAAACTCGCTATCTGCTCCTCTGATCCTATTCCCACCTGTCTCTCCTAAGCTCCATCTCCTCCACTGTAATCCCTTCCATCTCTCATATTCTCAATTTCTCTCTACTGCAACTGTTCCTGCAGCCTTTAAGTATGTTGTGGTCACCTCTCCTTAAGAAACCCTCACTTGACTTCTCATTATCAACCCGACTCACTCTTCCCCTTCATCTTTAAACTACTTGAACATGCGGTTCACCACCGTTGCCTTGACTTTCTCTCCTCTGAAGCCCTTCTTTGGATACCTTGCAGCCTGGCTTTCGTCCCTTCCATTCTACTGAAACGGCTCTTGCCAAAGTCTCCAGCAGACCTATTCTTGGCAAAATCCAGGGGCCTTTACTTGATCCTCATCCTTCTTGACTTTTCTGCTGCTTTTGATACTGTCGATCACCACCTTATCCTCTATACCTTGTGCTCTCTTCGTTTTAAGGACTCTGTTCTATTGTCTTATCTCTCCCATCGTACTTTTAGTGTCTGTTCTGGTAGATCCTCCTTCACTGCTATCCTGCTCTCAGTTGGTGTCTGTCTTGGGCCCACTCCTTTTCTCTCTATACCCATTCCCCCTTGGTACGCTCATCTCTTCCTATGGCTTTTAGTACCATCTTTATGCTGATGACTCTCGGATCTTCCTCTCTACATTTGAAATCTCTCCATCCAGGCCCAGATCTCTGCCTGCCTATCTGACATTGTTACTTGGATGTCTTACTGCCATTTGAAATTGAACATGGCCAAAACCAAACTTCTTATTTTTTTTCTCTTAAACCCACTTCTCCCCTTCCTCCTTTCTCAATCTCTGTGGATAATGCTGTACTCCTCCCTGTTTTCTCAGCTCGCAACCTTGGGGTCGTCTTTGACTCTCCTCCTTCATACACATCTAACTGATAGCTAAAACTTGCTATTTCTTTCTGTCTAACATTGGTAAAATTCGCCCCTTTCTTTCTGAACGCACTACTAAGACACTCATCCACTCTTTAGTGACCTCCTGCCTAGACTATTGTAACCTTCTCCTTGCTTGTCTCCCTCTGAATCATCTATCCCCTTCAATCTGTTCAAAACTCAGCTGTGTGGCTAATCTTCCGCCAGTCTTGATATGCTCATATAAAACCTCTTTTCAAGTCACTTCACTGGCTCCCTATCCGTTTCCATATGCAGTTCAAACTTCTCCTGCTGATCTATAAGTGCTCGCATTCTGCTGCTTCTCACTATCTTTCCTCTATTATCTCTCTTTAAACCCTTCTTCGTGAACTCCGCTCCTCTGGCAGAGCACTTCTATTTGTGCCCTTCTCTTCTACTGCGAACTCCAGACTTCAGTCTTTTCACCTTACTGCTACTTATGCCTTGAATTATCTGCCTGAGTCTGTTCATCAGGCTTCATCTCTGGCCCTTTTCAAATCCAGGCTGAAAAGTCACCTCTTCAAGGCCACTTTTGGATCCTGATCCACTTAATCTCCAATGTGTTTCCTTACCTTTCCCCTAGATGTACCCTTGCCCTCAACTGTTCTGCTGTCTTGATTAGATTGTAAGATCTGAGCAGAGATTGTCTCTTACATTTTGTCTTGTAGCGCTATACAAACGATCAGTAGTAGTAGTACCAGGCTAGATCCCCTCGGAAAGGGAATTAACTTAGCAGTAGTGTCTGGCATTCCACTGCTCACTGACTGGCACTTTAATCAGAAGACATAGGGTTAAAGGGAAGAGCAAGTTTGCCTTCCTTTAAAATATCTGGTGTGAGGTGTGATCCTTTTTCCTAATGGGCGGACAGAAGTGTGTCTAGTCCCTGCCACATGACGGTGTTTACCAGAAGAATGTAGTTGCTATTCCCATTTTCATCTATTCTCATTCCAACTGTATTACCAAAGACCTCAAGAATTGGTCTTGCATTTGCTTTGGTGGTAACTGGTCCCTGTAGACTTGCAGTATTTTATTTTTCTTTTTATTAAAGCTTATTGTTCACCAGAAGCAAAATCCCTCAAGACAAGGTACACATAAAACATGATCCACTTATAAAAACAAAGCAGTCAGAACATAAGCACAGACATAAAGATCAACCATTACTCATCATAAAGCATGCAAAAACAAAATGGCTTTGAGTTGTTTCCCAAACAGATACTCCACACACAATCAAATTATAGTGGGTGTGGATTCCACACGTGGGGAGCCTTATATCAGAAAGAGTGCTTCCTAGTGCATTCAAATCTTACTGACCTAAATGACCAGCAGAGCTGACTCGGGGGAGGGGGGGTACAGGATATTATCAGATCAAGCGGTCCTCCAATAACACCCATGTGAATCCCATATAATGATTTAAAGGCCCAAACAAATCTAAATTTTAAACCAAATTCACTGTGGAGCTATTTTAAAGTGTATCTGTTCTTTTGGTTTAGGGTTGCCTGATACTAAGTGATGAGCTGAACCATGCATCGCTCGTGCTGGGAGCAAGACTGTCAGGAGCAACAATTCGCATCTTCAAACACAACAGTGAGTGCTGGCATCTCAGAGTGGTAGGTTCTGGGGCAACAGCTTGCAGACTCATACACAGAGCACATTGGCTCTGCTGCCTTTGTCAGTAGCAAAGACTGGAGATGAATGCTGCGCAGTTACTGGGCTAAGTAAATATACCAGGTCAGAGAACAGCCAGCTGGTTGCCGCATAGAGGTGGTCAGAGAGCATCCCTCTGTTTGCTGTGTGGTGGAATCCTACAGCTGTATTTTGTTGTTGCACAGATATGGCAAGCTTGGAGAAGCTACTGAGGGACGCAATTGTGTATGGCCAACCTCGCACGCACAGACCCTGGAGAAAGATCCTTATCATAGTGGAAGGAATATACAGGTATAAAATTTACATCCATGCACATTGGAAGGGAGAAAGTCACATGTAGACAAAATCCTATATACTTTCTTGTTTCCCATTTGTGGAGAGCTTTGGTTTCATGTTGGCCCTTGCCTTCTTACTAACTGAAAGAACAAAAGATGCCCCTTCTGTGGTAAATGCCATCTGCGTTAATGTTTGTTTATGCAATTTCTTGATATACCACCCAGGCTGAAGGGCATCAGAGCGGTTTTTACAGTCACTACAGCAGGTACTGGATAAATTCCCTTGTCCCCAAAGGGATCACAGTCTGTGTACCTGAGGCAATGGAGGGTTAAGTGTCTTGCCCAAGGCCACATAACCCCTCTTCTCAAGTCACTTCATTGTCTCCCTGTTTCCATATCCAGTTCAAACTTTTCCTACTGACCTATGTGCGCTCATTCTGCTGCTCCTCACTATCTTTCCTCTCTTCTCTCTCCCTGCACCCCTGCTAGCACATTACACAAAGGTAAGGCTCTGAGATTTGTTTAGAGAAGTCGGATGGCTTTTTTTAAAACCATTTAAGGAGTAAGACGTGCAGGAGGCAGGATTTCCCTACATGAGGCTTTGTCCTTGGCTATGGGTTAGGACACTAGATTGTTTGCTATTTATGTGGAATGGTTTGCCTTTAGCCATCCATTTCATTGATGATCTTATAGGATTTAGGAGGGCAATGAAAACATTTATCTCCAGGAACAAGCAGGAATGTAGTCATTACATATGGGTATCGTCGGTACCGACGGAGCCTGCGCGGGAATGCTCCCCAGCATCCAATTAGAACGCTTTTGGGAGCATCCCACAGCACCTGCGTACTGCCTTCCCGCCTTTCCCAACCGCCTCTCTCCAGTTCTTCTTTTTCCGCGGAGCCAGCAGGTCATGTTCCTGTCACCGCAGAAGAATTTTCTTTTTCTTTATTTCTTATTGTGGTCGCGTCTGCCTTCTTCGACGCTCTACTGGTACCGCCGGTCTTTCTTTTCCTATTTCTAAAAAAAAACCAAAAAACAACTCTTTTTCTATTTTCTTCAGGCCTTCTTCTATTTTCTTTGGACCTTAGGCCCAAAAACTTCCTTAACATGGAAAAACCTGCCTCAGGTTTTAAAAAGTGCACCAAGTGTGGCGGTACCATTTCCATCACCGACACCCATGAATGGTGGTTAAAATGTTTAGGTCCTGACCACTCCATCACGGATTGTGTGTCCTGTGCCATGATGTCTAAAAGAGGTCAGCAGAACCGAGCTGCCAAGTTCAGTACCCTGTTTCCCTCTGATGCAGCTTCGGTGGCATCGACGTCTTCCAGGGCTGCTTCTTCCTCCCATGGATCTCAGGTAACTAAACATAAATCCAGCCGGTCCTCGAAGGGTAGATCTCCTTCTAAGCATCGAGATGCCTCTGGCGTTGCCCTCGAGGATTCTGCACCGGCAAAATTACCCCTGCGGGAGGTTTCGGCTTCCAAAGCATTATCGGGGTTCCAGGATGTTCTAGATGGCTCGGCCTCGACAGATCTCCTGGTGCCATGCTCTGGGGTACCGGTGGCTTCCACCGGTACCGACCTTCAGGCATTGGCATCGTCCATGGACCAGAGAATTCTGACCATGGAACGCAGTCTGGCGGCTTTCCTTGCGGCATCAACGCCCTTGGTACCGCGACAGACAACTCCACCGGTACCGGCACTAGCACTGGCATTGGTATCGGCACCGGTACTGATAGCATCGGCATCGATGTCTGCTATGCCAGTACTCTGTCCTACGATGCCTTCCGGTACCGATTCTCCGGTACCGGTTATTCCCGGTACCAACCTTGGTCGGTACGGGTATCGGGCTCTGCAGGAGCATCCGGACAGACTATACTTCGAGTCTTCAGAAGAATCTGAGGATTCTGAAAGTTCTGTCGATGCAGCGATACTTCTTCCAGAGGAGTCGTCCTCCCCTAGATGCAGGATGTCTCCTCCAGAGGACATGTCTTTCCAAGATTTCATCAGAGAGGTGGCTCAGGGCCTGTCCATCACTGTGGCCCCTGAAACAGAGCCAAGGGCCAAGGAGTTGGAAATTTTACAATATCCCAAAACTCCTAAGGAGGCAGCTACCTTACCCATTCATGAGATTCTATATGATCTCATGTTGAGGATGTGGGAAACACCTCTTACCACCTCTCCTCATTCTCCTAGGTTAGATACTATGTATCGTGTCCCTCCTTGTCCTGGGTTCCATAAGACTCAGCTTCCTCACTACTCTATTGTGGTGGAGTCAGCTATGAGAAGGATTAGAAGTGCAAAAAGATATGCCTCTAATCCTCCAGGACGTGAATGCAGAACCCTGGATGCTTTTGGACATAGTCTTTCAAGCTTGCTGCAAGAATCAGTTCCTATAGTCTCTACATGGGAATTTTCCTAAAGGAGGTCACAGATAATTTACAGACTTTAAGTCCTTTCATTTCTGAGGATAAAAGACAGGACTTTCTCACTTGGGTAAAACATGCCCAAGATGTCTCTAAATTCTCCAACCGTGCAGCCTTTGACGGCTTTGAGTGTATAAGCAGAACCTCAGCTATTGCCATAGGTGCACGTAGAATTGCTTGGCTCCAGGCATCTGATTTAGAGCTCTGGGTACAAGATAAATTGGGAAATATCCCTTGTACTGGTGAGAACCTGTTTGGTAAAGATTGGCAGGAAAAAGCCAGTGAAATGGATGCTGAAAATTCCACCTTGGATAGACTATCCAAGTCCACTGCTGATCCTGTTAGAAAGAAGTTGTTCAAGAAAACATCTTTTTCTAAAAAGAAAAGATTTTATCCTGCTTATACTCAGCAGGCATCTTCTGCAGGTCAGTTTTCAACCAAACGTCAGCAACCACCCAAACAGAAGAAAGCAAAGGCTGCTAGGCCCCCAGCAGCCTCAGCCTCCTCAGGGCCTTTGACTTTCAGCTAGAGAACTTAGCCTTTCTGGTTCTGGAAGGACCAGAACCGTCCACCGTTCCAGGAAGGTTATGTCATTTTGCCCCCAGATGGGGGCAAATAACAGCAGAGCATTGGACACTCTCCATCATAAAGGAGGGGTACAAACTTCATTTTTCAAGCATGCCCCCTCACACAATAGTGAAGCAGTTCAATTCTCCGACACCTCTCATCAACCTCTTAGGTCAGGAGGTTGCCATCCTTCTTGCCCAAGGTGCAATAGAAGAAGTGCCTCTTCATCAACAGGGCACAGGGTTCTATTCCCCTTATTTTCTTATCCCAAAGAAAACAGGGGGATACAGACCTATCTTAAATCTCAGAGAATTGAAAAAATTCCTTGTCAAGGAGAAATTCAAGATGATTTCTCTCGGTGCTCTGCCTCCATACCTTCAGAGTCAGGATTGGCTTTGTTCTCTAGATCTCAAGGATGCATACACCCATGTAGTCATCCATCCAACCCACAGAAGGTTCCTTCGGTTCCTTTTACAAGGAAAGCACTACCAATACAGGGTGCTTCCTTTTGGTCTGGCCTCTGCTCCAAGGGTGTTCACGAAATGCACAGCTGTGGTAGCAGCATTTCTCCATACTTTGGGAATATTCGTCTTCCCTTACTTGGACGATTGGCTCATTCGAGCTCCAACACAGTCAGAGGCCAAGACTTCTCTATCCTGCACAATGCGTATCCTCCAGTATTTAGGGCTGGTAATAAACATCCCAAAATCCAGTCTGACTCCCACTCAATCTTTAGAGTTCATAGGAGCTCTTCAGATACCACAAGAGCAAGGGCCTATCTTCCCTAGGCCCGTTGTCTTCGCTAGGTGCAGTTAGCTTCTCAAGCAGTGCTAAAGCCTCATCTAACTGCTCGAGAAATGATGCAATTGCTGGGCCACATGGCATCCACCGTGCATGTGGTTCCATATGCTCGCCTCCACATGAGGGCAGCTCAGTGGACTTTATCCACCCAATGGACCCAGGCATCAGGGTGCCTGTCAGACAAAATAGCAAACACAAGTCACCTCATTTTGTCCCTCCAGTGGTGGATGTCCACTCAAAATCTGTTGCTAGGGTGTCCTTTTCAACAACCCTTACCCCAAGCAACTCACAACAGATGCTTCTCCAAAGGGTTGGGGAGCTCATCTGCAAGACTTCTCCAACCAGGGCACCTGGTCTCCACAAGAGAGTTGGCTGCATATCAACCTCTTGGAACTCAGAGCAATTTTCCTAGCTCTGCGAGTGTTCCACTCCCTGCTCAGCTACAAGACAGTCCTCATTCATACGGACAATCGGGTAGCCATGTTCTATGTGAACAAACAGGGGGGAACAGGCTCTCTGTCGCTTTGCAACGAAGTTTTGTGTCTATGGGCCCTCGCCAGAGAGCATCAGATTCATCTGCCGGCAGTATATCTTCCAGGCATTCAAAACTCTTGGGCGGACAGACTCAGTCGAGTTCTGCTTCCACACGAGTGGTCTCAGCATGCAGACCAGGTGACCAGGATATTTCAACTTTGGGGAACCCCGGACATAGACCTCTTTGCAAGTCCGTGGAATGCCAAACTTCCCTGGTTCTGTTCCAGAATTCCGGCTCAGGGGGCTCAGGCCAGGGATGCTTTTCTCCTTTACTGGGGTCAAGACTTCCTGTATGCCTTTCCACCCATTCCCCTAATTCCCAAAACCCTCTTCAAGCTTCAGAGAGACAGAGGCCACATGATTCTCATAGCACCACATTGGCCACGGCAAGTGTGGTACCCTCTGCTTCTACATCTCTCTCAAGCTCCCTCCCTGGAGTTAGGGTCTGCTCCAGATCTCCTATCTCAGGAGAACGGGATGTTATGGCATCCCAATCCCCAGTCCCTGCATCTCAGGGCTTGGTTGCTGAAGGCCTAGATTTCCAAGATCTTCATCTTTCTCAGCAAGTGAAAGTTGTTCTTTATGCTTCCAGAAAACCTTCCACTAGACGTTCTTATGCTTTCAAGTGGAAAAGGTTTACTATTTGGTGTTCAGAAAAGGGTCTTAACCCCCTTGCGATACCTCTGGAATCTTTACTGGAGTATCTCCTCCATTTGTCTAATGCAAGCCTTAAGACAAAGTCCCCTCACTTGGTTTGCAGCTTGTCGTGCTGTGAGGGCTTGTGTTTATCAGTGATGCTGAGAGCTAAACTATCGGTAGTTTAACTACTGGCAGGGTCTCCCAAGATGGACAGGTCTCAGCTGAGATGCCAGACCAAGACAAACCACCCATCTGGGCAGCAGCAGAATGGGATAGTGTTGATGGCGGAGGATCACATTTCTGTGACAATGGCAACAACACCAAACTTAAACTGCGCGGAAGAAAGGCCCGGCAATCTACTTCTGTATCTTGCCATGAAAATCCAATGGATAGTTACAACAAAACAAATTGTGCTGTAGTGCTGGAAGATGAGATCCCCAGGTTGGAAGGCACTCAACTAACTACTGGGGAAGAGCTGAAGACGTTTCAGAGTAAAGCCAGCATTTATGATGTGGTTGGATCAAAGCTCTCGGGACGTCTGACTGCTGATGTAGCTGCGCATGAAATGAGAGTCGGAAGCTGTAAAGATGTCTTACACATTGGAACATGGAACGTACGAAGCATGAACCAAGGGAAGTTGGAGGTGGTCAAGAATGAAATGGAACGTGTACAACTTGATGTGTTGGGTGTCAGTGAACTGAAATGGATTGGCATCGGGCACTTTGCATCAGATGATCACATGGTCTACTATGCTGGAAATGAAAGACAAAGAAGAAATGGTGTTGCATTTATAATAAAGAAGAAACTTGCAAGAACTGTAATGAAATACAGTGCAGTCAGTGAACGCTTAATCTCTTTTCGTCTCCGAGGAATGCCTATCAACACAACTATAATTCAAGTATATGCCCCAACAACAGCTGCAGAAGAGAATGAAATTGAAGAGTTCTATGAACAATTACAAGCTGAAATTGACAGAACATGCAAACAGGATATCCTGATAGTCATGGGTGATTGGAACGCAAAGGTTGGCAACAAAGAAGAAGACAAAGTAGTTGGAAAATATGGACTTGGCAACAGAAATGAAGCTGGAGAAAGACTGATAGAATTCTGCAAGACCAACGATCTATTCATCTCGAACACCTTCTTCCAGCAACACAAGCGGCGACTGTACACATGGACTTCGCCCAATGGATTGTATAAAAATCAAATTGACTACATCTGTGGAAGTCAACGATGGAAAAGCTCTATAACATCAACAAAGACAAAACCTGGAGCTGACTGTGGTACAGATCATCAACTACTAGTATGCAAACTCAAGCTAAAGCTGAAAAAGAGCAAACCACTCATGAATGCAGCAAAATATGACCTTGAGAATATACCACTGGAATTTATAGACTGCCTGCAAAATCGATTTACTGCTTTAGATACAAATGACAGAGCTCCGGAAGAATTATGGAATGACATCAAGAAGGTTGTGTTGGAAGAAAGCGAGAAGTCTCTACAAAAGGTAAAAAAGAAAAAACGGCCAAAATGGATGACGGAAGAAACTCTGAAAATTGCCCAGAAACGCAGAGAAGCTAAAGCCAGAGGAGAAAGAAAGACAATCACAGAACTCAACAGAGATTTCCAGCGTGCAGCAAGACAGGACAAGGAAAAGTACTTCAATGACGCATGCAAGGAAATAGAAGCAGAAACTATTAAAGGAAGAACAAGATCAGCTTTCCTAAAGCTACGAGAGTTAAAGAAAAAGTTCCAGCCTCGAATTGGAATGTTACAAGATGCTCAAGGTTCTATGTTGAATGATGCTGAGAAGATCAAGAAAAGGTGGAAGGAATATACAGAGTTTTTATATGATAAAGATCAAGTGGACCAACAGCCGTTTCAACCTGTACCTTATGATCTGGAACCATTGGTGATGAAAGAAGAAGTTGAAGCAGCATTGAAAGCCTTATCAAAGAACAAAGCACCAGGCATTGATTGCATTCCCATAGAAGTATTACAGCAATCTGATGCAGCTGTTACCATACTTACAAGGCTCTGCCAAGAAATATGGAAGACAGCATCATGGCCAACTGACTGGAAAAGATCTGTGTTTATACCAATACTAAAGAAAGGTGATCCAACTGACTGTGGAAATTATCGCACAATCGCTCTGATCCCACATGCCAGCAAGATTCTACTGAAGTTTATTCAAAAGAGACTCCAACCATACCTGGAACAAGAACTACCTGAAGTGCAAGCAGGGTTCAGAAAAGGGCGAGGAACGAGAGGCATCATTGCGGATGTGAGATGGATCTTTGAAAAGACTAAAGAATACCAAAAGGATATCTATTTGTGCTTTGTCGACTATAGCAAAGCTTTTGACTGTGTAAACCATGAGAAACTCTGGGCCACATTAAGAAGCATGAGTATACCAGAACACCTGATTGTTCTCTTGCACAATCTGTACATTGCCAAAAATAATGAATCCGAATGATGAAATGATTCCCAAAAGTCTCAAAAGTTCTTAATGGTATTTTTTTGTCGGAGTTTGTCAGCCCAGTGCCAGGAACTAGTCCCAAGGCACCACCGTGACCACTCCTTTTATTAAAGACGTTTAAATTTTAAAATAAAAGTCCAAAACTTAACTGCTGCTGCAGTATTTACTGCCAGAACGCCGAAACTGCATCAGACGACGTGGCTCACGTTTCGGGTTTTCCGCCAACTGGTATAGAAACCCTGCTTCAGGTCCAGAGATCAGCTAGTGGCAGGTATTCAGCTTACACATTGAAGGGAATGTAACGTACTTTATAGTCTGTTGTTATGTCCAACGTCAGCGTGACGCAAGGAGCTTCCCAGCCAATCATAGCACATTACTCCGGGGCAATTCCGGAGTTCCCACTGCACAGGGAATCCCCCAATTAACCACCGGAGGAGCGATGAGGATATAACCTAAATGATGGTGTAACAATCAAGTTGAAGATTAAGGCCATGTGGAGCTACCGAATTGAGTAGATAAATCCAGCGTTGTTCGCTGAATTGAAGTTTCTGTTCGCGGTCACCTCCACGGGGGTCCAATGGAACTAAATTCAACACTCTCCATCGCAGAGAAGAAAAAACATGACCCATGAGTAAGTTATGTTCCACCATGGGAGCCGTCAAAGTTTTTGTTCTTAGACGGGATGCGTGTTCGGAGAGGCGAGTTTTTATGGCCCTCTTGGTGCGACCAACATAGTAAAGGGAACATGGGCAGATGATCAAATACACCACATATTCTGTGGAACAATCCGTATGCCATCTGATAGTAAAGGTTTGCGATGTGTGACCGTCCACCCATACAGGTCCTTCCATAGTCTGAGCACAATAATTGCAATTACCACAGGCAAAATGGCCATTCCCAGAGTGAAATCTAGGAGGCCGATCCAGTGGGGAAACAGTTGACATCAGTTTATCCCGTAAGTTGGCCGTACGTGAATATGCGATCTGCAATGTGCACTCCCGAAAGCAATCATGTATCCCAACAATGGATTGGAACATCCATTGTCTCAATTTTGCGACCTTTTTCTCCAGTCGGCGGCTATGAAAGTTTCTTCGTATCTTAGAGATACTAGTGATTTTTTGAATCATTTACAATCTTGTCAAGCGGTGGACACTTACAGATTTTTAGTGTCACTAGATGTTCAAGCTCTTTACACTAACATAGATCAACATGAGATACTCACCTGTTTACGTGATTATCCGTTGATTCTTCCGGATCGAATTCCACGCTCTTTTGTGTTGGATTTATTAGAACTGGTGTTGAGTAGAAACCTCTTTTTATATCAAGGTACTTTTTATCAACAAATTCACGGAATAGCAATGGGAGCTACAGTGGCTCCATCCCTGGCTACTATATATATGGCGGTTTTTGAACAGCTGTATGTCTATTCGGATCCCTTGTTTCATTTGGTCCCCTTTTGGAAGCGTTTTCTGGACGATATCTTCTTTCTTTGGGAAGGGACACGTTCAGATTTGGACTGCTTTATAGCCCGTCTCAACACGCATGTGCCCAGGATTCAGTTCACTGCCCAGATTTCTCCAAATACTATGCAATTTTTGGATGTACAGATTTCATTAACTTCTGAAGGATTCCAGTCTACCCTATACCGCAAAGCGGTACAACGTAACACCTTACTTCAATATGGGAGCTTCCACCCTCTCGCTCTTAAACAAGGCCTCCCCTTTGGGCAGTTTTTAAGATTACGCCGCAATTGTTCCTCTTTACGTGATTTTAAACATGCTGGTAAACTTGAACATCGTCTGCTTCAATGGGTTATCTCTAGGGCCTATAAACGAGTGTGCCATCTACATCGTGATTGGCTTCTCACTCCTCCAACTCTGAAATCGAAGGATTCAGTAATCACTGGGATTTTACCGTTTACCCAGCACATCACACGGGTCACGCATCTGTTACATAGATTTTGGCCCATTGTTGGGATACATGATTGCTTTCGGGAGTGCACATTGCAGATCGCATATTCACGTACGGCCAACTTACGGGATAAACTGATGTCAACTGTTTCCCCGCTGGATCGGCCTCCTAGATTTCACTCTGGGAATGGCCATTTTGCCTGTGGTAATTGCAATTATTGTGCTCAGACTATGGAAGGACCTGTATGGGTGGACGGTCACACATCGCGAACCTTTACTATCAGATGGCATACGGATTGTTCCACAGAATATGTGGTGTATTTGATCATCTGCCCATGTTCCCTTTACTATGTTGGTCGCACCAAGAGGGCCATAAAAACTCGCCTCTCCGAACACGCATCCCGTCTAAGAACAAAAACTTTGACGGCTCCCATGGTGGAACATAACTTACTCATGGGTCATGCTTTTTCTTCTCTGTGATGGATTTAGTTCCATTGGACCCCCGTGGAGGTGACCGTGAACAGAAACTTCAATTCAGCGAACAACGCTGGATTTATCTACTCAATTCGGTAGCTCCACATGGCCTTAATCTTCAACTCGATTGGTACACCATCATTTAGGTTATATCCTCATCGCTCCTCCGGTGGTTAATCGGGGGATTCCCTGTGCAGTGGGAACTCCGGAATTGCCCCGGAGTAATGTGCTAATGATTGGCTGGGAAGCTCCTTGCGTCACGCTGACGGACATAACAGACTATAAAGTATGTTACATTCCCTTCGATGTGTAAGCTGAATACCTGCCACTAGCTGATCTCTGGACCTGAAGCAGGGTTTCTATACCAGTTGGCGGAAAACCCGAAACGTGAGCCACGTCGTCTGATGCAGTTTCGGTGTTCTGGCAGTAAATACTGCAGCAGCAGTTAAGTTTTGGACTTTTATTTTAAAATTTAAACTTCTTTAATAAAAGGAGTGGTCACAGTGGTGCCTTGGGACTAGTTCCTGGCACTGGGCTGACAAACTCCGACAAAAAAATACCATTAAGAACTTTTGAGACTTTTGGGAATCATTTCATCATTCGGATTCATTATTTTGGGTGTGTTTGATTGTTCCGATTGGGGTTCTATTTTGATTGCAATCTGTACATTGATCAAGAAGGAACAGTTCGAACAGAACAAGGAGAAACAGAATGGTTTAAAATAAGCAAAGGTGTAAGACAAGGCTGCATACTTTCCCCCTACCTGTTTAATTTATATGCAGAACAAATCATCAGAGAAGCAGGATTGTATGAAGACAACAGAGGTGTGAAGATTGGTGGAAGACTCATCAACAACCTTCGCTATGCTGATGATACCACATTACTGGCGGAAAGTGAAGATGATTTGAAACATTTGCTTCTCACAATCAAAGAACATAGTCTCAAAATGGGCCTGCACCTTAATGTAAAGAAGACAAAGATCATGACAACTGGCATAATCAACAGGTTCATCGTCGAAGGAGAAGAAATTGAAATCGTGAATAACATTAACCTACTTGGATCAACTATTAATAAAGAAGCAACAAGCAGTCAAGAAATCAGACGACGCATTGCTCTTGGCAGAATGGCTATGAAAGACCTAGATAAGATTCTCAAGAGCAGAGATGTCTCTCTCCATACAAAGATTCGACTTGTTCAAGCCATGGTATTTTCAATAACATCATATGGATGTGAAAGCTGGACAGTGAAAAAGATAGACAGGAAGAAAATTGATGCCTTTGAATTATGGTGCTGGCGGCGAATACTGTGTATACCATGGACTGCCCGAAGAACAAACCAGTCTGTACTAGAGGAGATCAAACCTAAGCTTTCTTTAGAAGCTCAGATGACAAGACTTCGACTTTCATACTTTGGACACATCATGCGGAGAGAGAGATCATTAGAGAAAGACATCATGCTTGGCAAGATAGAAGGTCAACGCAAAAGAGGAAGGCCAGCAATGAGATGGATCGATACAATAACAGCAGCTACGGGTACCAGTCTGTCAACAATAAGCCGCCTGACTGAAGACCGAACACAATTTAGGATAGCTATCCAGAGGGTCGCCATGAGTCGACTCTGACTCGACGGCACTTAACAACAACAACAACAAGACAAATTCAGTAAGAGTCCATTTGAGTGCTATTGCAGCTTCTCTTAAACGTCTAAATGGACAACCTATTTCCTCTCATCCTCTTATAGCAAGATTCATGAGAGGCCTCCTTCTAACGAAGCCTCCCATTAGACCACCTCCGGTGGCATGGGACTTGAACCTGGTTCTTGGGCAGCTCATGAAGCCACCTTTCGAACCGTTAGCTACCACCTCCTTGAAATTTCTTTCTTGGAAGGTTATCTTTCTCATTGCAATCACATCAGCACGCCGCATTAGTGAATTGCAAGCACTAGTAGCTAATCCACCTTATATAAGGTTCCATCATGACATGGTAGTCCTTAGGACTCATCCACACTTTATGCCCAAGGTGGTCTCGCCTTTTCATCTCAACCAAGAGGTCTACCTACCTGTCTTTTTTCCAGGACCTCATGCATCAAATGCAGAGAGGAATCTTCATACCTTGGACTGTAAAAGAGCTCTAGCTTTTTACTTACAAAGAACACAGCAACATAGAAAGTCCTCTCAACTCTTTGTTGCTTTTGATCCTTCTCATTTGGGACTTCCAGTCTCCAAGAGAACACTATCTAACTGGATTGCTCAGTGTATTTCTTTTGCCTATCAGAGTAAGAACCTTTCTCTGGAGGGCCATGTCACAGCTCACAATGTGAGAGCCATGGCAGCCTCAATGGCTCATCTGAACTCTGTGTCTATTGACGACATCTGTTGAGCAGCCACTTGGGCCTCGGTTCATACCTTCACAGCCCATTACTGCTTGGACAAAGATTCCCGCCGGGATGCCTTGTTTGGTCAGGCTGTTCTCAAATACCTGTTCCATGCCTAATCAACTCCTACCCACCATCCCTGGTAGGATGCCAGAGATCCATGGGGGGAAGTGGAGGCCTTCTCAGGGACACACAACTTCTGGGGTCTCTCCCTGGCACCTAAAGCTAGGGAGTCCCCATATGTGATGACTACATTCCTGCTTGTTCCTGGAGATAGCATAGTTACTCACCTGTAACAGGTGATCTCCAGGAGCAGCAGGAATTTAGTCCTCACAACCCACCCACCTCCCCTAGGAGTTGTATTTCTCTATCTCTCTCTTTTACTTTCCCTCGCTTTCTCTCTGTCTCAGATCTAAAGCTCAACTGGAGAGAGGCGGTTGGGAAAGGCAGAAAGGCAGCACGCAGGCGCTGTGGGATGCTCCCAAAAGCGTTCTAATTGGATGCTGGGGAGTGTTCCCACGCAGGCTCCGTCGGTACCAACGATACCCATATGTGAGGACTAAATTCCTGCTGCTCCCGGAGATCACCTGTTACAGGTGAGTAACTATGCTTTTTTTTCCCAGAGTTACTGAGTAGAAATCTGGTGTTGCTGTTGTGTTGTAGAAATGTTTTATGTATGTGTTTGTATCCTGCCTTAGCCTTTTTGTAAGGGCAGATAAAATAATCTAATGAAATGAAATAAAATGTTCGCTGTGCACTATATATGTTAGGGAGAACTGCCCTGTGTCAAGGCTACTAGCTACGTCCCCCTAGGCGGATGCCTGAGAGGGCTAGTGCCTCAGACTTTCTTTATGCCAACTCCTAGAACTCAGACTTCTGGGAGTTGAAGTACCTTGAATGTTCTCATGTAGTTGTGATATAATAAATATACCGAGAGGCAAGGCTTGAAAGCAAACAGGATTTTTAATCGCCTCCCTAAAAGGCAGGAACTTCAAATGGAAGCTTTGGTAGTTCACATGTTATTACTTTACTCTTACAAGAAAACAAAATGGTGCTTAACGTTCAGCCCAAACATTTGCTTCCTTCAGCATGGCATAACTCTTCAATACAGGTTTCCAGCACATAAACTTTCCAGCAAATGAAAACAGTCTTTTGCAGAACTTTGCAAGCAATCAAAACAGGTAAGAAAATCTTCTTCTTTGGTTTAAGACAAATAGGAGCTTTACTCTGGCTTGCACTAGAGAATCTGGGTATTTCTTTCATCCAGCTTTCTATGTAAAAATCACAGCAGCCATACTAGTTAAAACTTCCTATGTTTCTTCAAAACATTCATGCACAAGAATAAGATATATTTTCTTCAAGCTTGACCCTTGTAACCTTTACTTTACCTTCATGGAAAAGCTACAGTCCATCTCCTGGTCACTCTCACTTGAGGAACTTTGGTTAACAGATATATCCATTGCATTAGATTCAGAACAGTCACTGTTTGCTGCGTCATCAGCTAACAGCTGTTCTCTGTGAAAACTCTCCCGGGACTCAGGGTTGCACTTCAAACCTGCTACTTCCTGATCCTGTATCAAACGTTTTAAGAGACTTAAAACATTAAGAGATTTCTTGTTCAAGGGTTTCCTTATCTGCTCTTCCTGAGACAAGAAATAAGGATTCAAACCTTCCTGGTAAGCTTTTATATTCTGAACTCTCTCTGTAATTCTTTCAGCTTTGCTTCTATGGGCTCTTGAACCTTTAGCCGGCTTCTTATAGCCTTGGAACTGATTCAAGCCCTGCTCAAATGGTTCAGTGGGAATTCTCTGGTCAACCTGCTTATGACAACGAGGAGGCTTTCTCTCTCTTACCCTCATGTGTGGAAGCAGCTTCTGTCCATGCAGAGGTTCATGGACAAACTCTGTCTCTGAGTCAGAATCAACTCTCTCTGGAACTTCCTGGAGATCTCTGCCACGTGCACTCTTGCTTCCCCAAACACTGCTCTGAGCCTTACCAATGCTCCTGCGACTGTGTCTGGTATTACTTGCTGAATCTCTCAGGTTTGACCCATCTCCCACATCTGGTATCTCTGAAGCAACAGGACCTGCTGCACTGCAGTCCTCCTTGCCTTCTCCTTTGCAGTCTCCCCTGCCCTCTGCCTTGCATTCCTCCTTTGCAGTTGCTCTTTGGGGTTTATATAAGTGGTTCTGCCTAATACCATTCCACCCCGCCCCCAACTGCCTTTGGTTACCACCCTCAGTTTCCCTATAGCTGGGGCGTGGCTTTGACTCAGCAGTTCTTGAGAGGTTTTTTTCTTTCTCAGTTAGATTCTTAAAGATACATTTTTCAGCCTTGTTTTCCTGCTTAGGGAAAACTGTCAGCATTTTCTCTGTTTCAATAGGCTCTCTACTGGCTGCGGCACCACACCTGCTACTGTACCAGAAAACAAGCTGGTCAAGGAGTAGTGGCCCTCAGAATGATGGTGGTTAGTTTTTGGAGTGCATGGGTCTCATCTTTGCCCTATTTCAACACATTTTTAGTGCCATTAGCATTTGGTATTTATTATAATTTGGGGTGGTGACCTGCTCAGAGCACCATAATAAATGAACAATATTAATTAAACAATACTTCTATTTCTTTATTTTATGTAACAAAGTTAAACTGATTTGGTGTCTGTTTCGGGGCTACTTGTGCTTAACCAAGATGTCTCCTTCAAGACTATTGGTTGGTGGGAATACCTTACTTGTACAGATTAGTCATGTGCACAAGCATCTAACAGAATGTGTGCAGAGGATGGGGAATGTCATTTTAGAATACAGCAGTTTCTCCACGGACAAGCAGTATATAATCAACTGCATGCATGGATGACGACATTCCTGATGGTGCAGAGAGAATTCACCCTCACAGGCCAGAAGATTATGGGAAAATTTCTGGCATGCGCAAGTGCCTCTCCTGCCTGACTGACCTTTGCTCCTCCCCCTCAGTCTACTTCATAAGCCTGACTAAGCAGGGACTGATCTGCTCTCCTTTTTTGTTTTAAAAAGTTTTGCACTTGAGTTTTTTCATTGTGCTATTCTGAGATCTCATACTTTAATGAAAACGCAGCTGAAAACCCCGAGGGGTCCAGAAATGGTTCCCAAGAGATGTTTTCTGAAGAAAAACGGATCATATCAAAGCTTCCTGTGAAAGAGAGAGAGCCATTATAGTGTAATACACCTGAAACCCCCAAGGAGTCCAGACATAGTACCCACAGGATGTGTTTTCTGAGAGAGAAAACAGCTGTTACAACATCATATTGCTGCAACTCCAAAGGGGCCCAGGCACGATACCCATGGGAGGTTTTGTTGCAAGGATAAAGTAACATGGCAAGATAACGCAGCTGAAACTTCTAAGGGGGGTTCAGACATGTGGAACCCACAGGGCATTTTTTCTGAAGAAAACAGGCAGTGCAACGGTTCCTGTCATATTTTTATCACTTCAAAAGTCCTAAATGTAGTGTAGGTTTTTCCTCGGAGGGTGAACAACCCTTTTATTTTCCCTAAGACACACTTCAAGGGACCTAGGATGGTGCCTTTAAGAGTTTCTTGTGTCCATGAGTCTCTACTACATTCTTATCTACTTCATGCTGTATACACCTATCAGAGGTGCTAAAACGGTGCCTCATCCAATGGGCTCAGTGGCACTGCTGGTGGGTCCTGTTTCCCAATCAAACCTGTGACAGGTGCTATGTTTTTAAACTGCACATGAGGGTAAAATCACTCAAAAGGTCATGCTGAGGCATTGAGGGTATACTGCTGGAAAATATGGACGTGCTCCTCGGAACAGGTTCATCATAACATTGCACTGCCTCTCATTGCAGTGACCCAACCCTCTCATCATGAGTTACTTAGCCTGTGACAATGCTGTTGCTGCTGTGGGGGTGGGGGGGACATGACCATATGTCTCCTAGGCATTGCTGCTGCCAAGGCCTAGCCCATTCTCTTTAGTGTTAACTATCGTGGGGTGGATAGCATTGGCGAAAGCAAAAGAGGCCTACACATGATTTTTTTCCAGGTACACCAGCTGCTGTCCCAAGAGGTAGACACAGAAAATTCCATCTCAAAATTTACCACCTTCAGGCATTCATCCTCTCACCGAAAAAAAATAAATAAAACCCTTCTAATTCGCCTTTTCAATAATCTCCAGCCTCACTTTGGATAGAGATGGTGAATCAGGGTGGAAGAGGAAAGGATGGTATGAGCCTACATTCGTTACCTCCATTTTGGAGTTTGAGAAGTCCACGTAATGGGTAGACAGCAGAGGGGGCCATTGCTGCTCGTTCCAGTGTAATCGGAACCTGGCTCCATGATTAGAATGAACACTCACAACAGCTGTCCAGTGGGGCAGAATAACTAATGCCAACCTTAACCACGCAAAGTCAACTCATTGTTCTCCAGCCTGCACCTATGCAAAGTAAGGTGACTCTTCCATCGAGCCTGACAAATGCTCACAATACCTATTGGTATCTGTGCCTAATGGAGGCGTCTCGTTCTAAGCCCAAATCCCTTGCCTTTTCAGGAAACACATTCTCCAAAGTGCAACTATGAAGAGAGCCCCTTCCTTTCTGAATACACTACTAAGACACTTATCCACTCTTTAGTCACCTCACGTCTATGCTATTGCAACCTTCTCCTTGCTGGTCTCCCTCATCTCTCTCCCCTTTAATCTGTTCAAAATTCAGCTGCATGACTAATCTTCCCCCAGCCTTGATTATGTTCATATAATCTCCTCTTCAATTTGCTTCATTCTTCACTTCAAATTCATGCTTGCCTCTTTCCAGTCAGCCTTAGCACTTGCCAAGCAAAACTACTATACTGTGTCTATCTGACTTAACTCTTGCCTCTGACGCTCGCTGTCTCTTTTCAACATTCAACTTTCCTCAAGGTGCCTCTGCCCCCCCCCCCTCCCTTTCTGCCCAAATCTTGGCCGACTACCTCCGTGCAGTCCACAAGATTAAACTTCAATTTCCCATGAATTCTGATCCACCCCCTCTTCACTCCCAACTCTCCACTCAGCTGGTTTTTCCGAGGAATCCTTGCAGTGGTTCGGCAATTTGTCCAAAGCTGTCCATGAGTGCTCAAAGTTCATGACTCGAGCAGCTTATAATGACTGAGTCGGCAGCTAGAGTAGCTGCAGCAGACATCGGTGCTCAGTGTCAAGCCTGGCTACACTTTTCCGACCTCGAGCAATGGGTTCAGGACAAATTGGTTGATGTCCCATGTCAAGGGGAGAACCTCTTTGGCAAGCCCATGACTGAGGAGGCTGCCGAATTGGAGACCAAACTCGTGATGAGGACCAGGCTCTCCAAAAAGATTGCTACCCTTCCCCCAATGGAAAGGAGCTGCTTACAAAAACTATCCATGTTT
Source organism: Ichthyophis bannanicus (assembly GCA_033557465.1). Classification (NCBI taxonomy): domain Eukaryota; kingdom Metazoa; phylum Chordata; class Amphibia; order Gymnophiona; family Ichthyophiidae; genus Ichthyophis; species Ichthyophis bannanicus. Next base: position 18,978,986 of record CM066037.1, on the reverse strand, counting down.
CCAAGCCTCCCTAGCAGGGTCAGCAGGCTCAAGGACAAAGGCATGGCTCTTGTAAGCAGAAGGCTCCCAAGCCCCACATGTCTGCTCCGGCCCAGCCTGGGCGGGAGCTTTTGACTCCTTGGGCATAGCTTCTCTATTCCAAGGAGGACAGCAGCCCACAGGAGGATGTCAGATTCATTATGCCCACAGGTGGCCAGCATCACCACCGATTCCTGGGCACTCCAGGTGGTCAAGGAGGGCTACTTCCTCCACCTAGCACACACACCACCTCCTTTCTTCCTGGGAGAGTCCCCCGGGTCTCCTCTTCACTGGGACCTTCTACTGCAGGAACTCACAGGCCTTCTCGAGAACAAGGTGGTGGAACCAGTACCCCAACATCTAAGGGGCAAGGGGTTCTACTCCAGGAATTTCCTTGTGACAAAAAGGACAGGGGACCTACGGCTCATCCTAAACCTGTGGAACCTGAACAAGTTCCTGGTGAGGGAGAAGCTCAAGATGCTCTCCCTTGGAACACTGCTACCCTACCTCCAGTAGGGAGATTGTCTATACTCCATGGATCTGAAGGATGCTTACACCCACATCCTCATTCACCCCAGCCACAGGCAGTTCCTTTGCTTCATGGTAGGGGGAGTCCACTACCAGTACAGGGTACTACCCTTCGGCCTGGCATCTGCCCCCAGGGTCTTCACCAAATGCCTGGCAGTAGTGGCCACTTACTACTACCGAGCATTTATATAGCACTACAAGTCATACGCAGTGCTGCACAGACATGTAAGAGACAGTCCATGATCATCAGAGCTTACAATCTAAGGCCACCTACCTCCATCTCCAGGGGTTATTTGTCTTTCCCTACCTGGATGACTGGCTTATAAAAGGAAGCACGGCCGCCGAGGTGCAGCAAGCTATGGCTTGCATTATTCATGTCCTACAACATCTGGGGTTCATGATAAACTACCCCAAGTTCCATCTTCTCCTGACACAATGTCTGGAGTTCATAAGGCAAAGCTGGACACGGTCCAGGCAAAGGCCTTCTTTCGGGCTGACCGTCTCAGGGCATTGGCCGCAGACGTGCAACACCGTCCCTCAGTGTTGGCTTGGCTTCTGCTGCGCCTGCTCGGCCACATAGCTTCCACAGTCCATGTCACCCCGGACACCCATCTCTACATGAAGGTTGCCCAGTGGTGCCTTTGAGACCACTGGACAGCCCACCGGTCTGCTCCAAGACAGTGTCATAGTGACCCACCAGCTAGCGGACTCTCTGACTTGGTGGCAAAATCCGCAGCACCTGACGGGGATGCCCTTCCAAGCCATGAGTCCTTTAGGGGTCCTTACAACAGACACCTCCCTACTGGGATGGGGAACCCACCGTGACAAACTTTGCACCCAGGGCAGCTGGTCACAGGCAGAGAGCAACCAGCAGATCAACCTTCTGGAGCTCTGGGCAATATATCTAACCCTGCGAGCTTTTCGCCAGTCTGAAATACCAGCTGGTGCTAATCCAAACAGACAACTAAGTGGTGATATTCTATGTGAACAAGCAAAGGGGCACAGGGTCTTGCGCCCTTTGCCGTGAGGCGATGACACTCTGCTCTTACGCCCCTACAGGCAGTGTATCTACCAGACCAGGATAATGCCCTGGCAGACAAACTGAGCAGGGTCCTCCAACCGCACAAGTGGCAGCTGGATCCCAGAGAGATCACTAGGTTCTTCCGACTTTGGGGACCCCGTGGGCGGATCTTTTCGCTAGCCTGAACAACTACTAGTTGCCTCACTTCTATTCCCGTCAGCCCTACTTGGGCCAGGTAGTGACATATGCATTCCTCGTTCTGTGGTCGGAAGGCCTCATGTATGCCTTTCCACCCATGCCATTGATTGCCAAGACCCTCTTCAAGGCTCTCCGTGACATGGTGTCACTGATCCTCGTGCCTCCATGGTGGCCCAGTCACTGTGGTTCCCTCTGCTCCTCTGCTTATTGGTGGAGGCACAGATTCCCCTGTGGAGTTCCCCGGGGCTCTTGTGTCAAGAAGAGGGCTTTGTGTCCTACACCCCAATCTGGGGTATCTATCACTGCCAGCATGGCTGTTGAAAGGGTAACCTTAGCCCCTTTCAACCTCTCTAGAGAAGTGGAAGAGATCTGAAGGAAAATGAATCCCTCTTCAGGTAATACTGTCTTCCATCTTGTGCTAACGTCTATAGCTCAGGCCTAAGAAGCAGCTTGCTCTGACTTTTTCACACTGAAACTGCATAATCAGAAAGATTGAGCAATGAAATGAGCTAATATCCTGTCCCAGAGAGCTGACACAATGAGAGGCTCTGAACGCTATACAGCTAATGAAAAGGCTGTCACCTGGGCCTCCTGAATGAATAAAGGGGAACGTAAACAAGGAAGACGAACATCAGTATCTACAGTTTATCTGCAGGAAACATGACTAGCAGAAGGCGAGTGAGAATGGAGAGACAGTATGCCACAGAGAAAACAAAGGGTTAAAGATTAAGAAACAGATTTGCTTGAAATAATGGAGAATAAGAGACAGGAAATCTATTTATCAGCAGTTTGAGCCTGAAAATGAATATAAATATGGAGGAGAAATTCTGATAGACGGATAAAAATTAGCTGATCTCATTGGAGTAAGGCTCTTTCTGTCTCCAGGACCTTTTTGTCAGGTGCTTTGCTTGTTATAGATGTATTGATGCTATGGATTGATATTGAAAATTGTACCTTTATAAATCAAAAGTAAAGCTTGTGATGTTACAGACCTGGCAAGATAAATAAAGATTTGTCCTTGCTCTTACGGTGGTACGAGCAATTTGTTTGAGGTAGGTCCTGTATATATGATGTTGGAGTTGAACACAAACAGCCAAACAAAAATAGAAAATTCCCCAAATAATCGTAGGGGAACCCCAGAAAAACCCCAACAGATCCTGCTGGCCTCCCATAAGACCTCCACTAGGAGGACTTATGCCTTTAAATGGCGCAGGTTCTTAGTGTGGTGTGTGCGGAACGAGTGAACCCGTTCTCGTGCCTGGTGCTGTAGTACCACCTCCATCTCTCACAATCCGTGCTCAAATCTAACTTCGTCAGGGTGCACCACCAACCTGTTGAGAACAAGCCCCTCTCTGCCCAGCCTCTGGTGACCCACTTCCTGAGAGGACTCCTGCTGCCAACCCCCCCCCCCCCCCCCGTCCGCTCTCTGGCGAAAGAGTGGGACCTCAGTGTAGAGCTGGCACAGCTTACCTGCCTGCCCTTCGAGTCTCTGGTTACCTGCCACCTGAGGTATCTCTCGTTGAAGGTCGTGTTCCTGGTGGCACTTGCAGGGTCAGCAAGCTCCAAGCCCTAGTGGCAGAGGTGCCATATACCAGGCTCTACAAAAACAGGGTCATGTTACGCATGCACCCCAAATTCCTCCCGAAGGTGGTGTCATCTTTTCACCTCAACCAGGAGGTGGTGCTACCCACCTTCTTCCCAAGATCACATTCCTCCAGGGCGAATGTAGGACAGGGTAAGAGGGCCCTGTCCTTCTACATTCAGCATACCCAGAGCCACTGAAAAGCTGCTCAGCTCCTCATTTCCTAAGACCGCAGTTTTCTGGGGAAGGCAGTGACCAAGAGAACCCTGTCCACCTGGGTGGTGGACTGCATCGCCCTCGCCTATCGGATGGCTGGATCATGGCACACAATGTCAGGGCCATGGTGGCTTCTGTGGCAAACCTGCGCACTGTCCCAGTGTTGAACATCTGCCGGGCTGCCACCTGGTCTTCAGTCCATACCTTCACAGCTCATTACTGCCTGGAGAGGTGTCCCAAGGGGACAGTGCCTTTGGCCAGGCCGTGCTCCATAATCTTTTCGGGGTCTAGGCAACTCCTACCCTTCGACCCTTCTGTGTTCAGGCTACCGGAGCATTGGTTCCAATCGGACACACGGGTCCTACTTCAATCTGTATCTGTGGACTCAATTGCTGCTGCTTATGGCTCTTCTTGAGGGCAACCATGTTTTTTTCTCTATGGGCTTTCGGTAGCCCGTAGCTAGGGAGTCCCATATGTGAGACTTCCTGCTTATTCCTGGAGAAAGCGTAACGTGTGGTCCACTGCCTTGACTTTCTCTCTTCTCAAGCCCTTTTTGATCCACTGCAGTCTGGCTTTCGTCCTTTACATTCTACTGAAACCTCTCATGCCAAAGCCTCCAGCGACCTGTTCCTGGCAAAATCCTAGGGCTTTTACTCAGTCCTCATACTTAAGAACATAAGAACATAAGATATGCCATACTGGGTCAGACCAAGGTCCATCAAGCCCAGTATCCTGTTTCCAACAGTGGCCAATCTAGGTCGTACGTACCTAGCAGTTTTCCCAAAAGACACAGGTTCCGCAGTGCTTGTACTGGGTCAAGCATTGATATCCTGGGACCCTTCTTAATAATGGTTTATGGACCTTTCCTCCAGGAACTTGTCCAAACCTTTTTTAAACCCAGCTACACTAATAGCCTTTACTACATCCTCTGGTAACAAATTCCAGAGTTTGATTACACATTGAGTGACCTTTCAGCTGCTTTTGACAGAGTTTACCACCACCACCACCACCTACTTGAGACCACCTCCTCACTTGGTTTTGTCTAGGCGCTATCCTGATTCTCTTCTCTCCCAGTATTTGCTCTGGTGGATCCTCCTCTACTGCTATTCTACTCTGTTGGCAGTGCCCCATGGGTATCTCTTGGGCCCACTCCTTTTCTCTCTCTACAGCCAGTCTCTTGGTTGCACTCATCTCCTCCCATGGTTTTCAGTACCACTTTTACATTGATCTCTCTCTATACCTGAGATCTCTCTGACCATTCAGGCCTGGATCTCTGCCTGCCTTTGATATCACTGCCTGGATGTCTCAGTTGTTTGAATTGAACATGTTTCTTGGTTTTCTCCCTAAACCTAGTCCTCTCCCCTTTATATTTATCTATCTCCAGGAACAAGCAGGAATGAGTCTTCATATATGGGTTTCGTCAGTACCGACGGAGCCTGCGCGGGAACGCTCCCCAGCGTCCAATCAGAAAGCTTTTGGGAGCATCCCACAGCGCCTGCGTCTGCCTTCCTGCCTTTCCCAACTGTCTCTCCTCAGTTCTTTTTCCGCGGAGTCAGCAGGCCGTGTTCCTGTCACCGCAGAAGAATTTCTTTATTTTTCTTTATTTCTTTTGTGTCGCGTCTGCCTTCTTCGACGCTCTACCGGTACCGCCGGTCTTTCTTTTCTTCTTTTAAAAAAAAAAAAATACTTTTTTCCTTTTTCTTTTTTCTTCAGGTGCACTTGCGTTTTGGGCCTTAGGCCCAAAACTTTTTTTCCTTAACATGGAAAAGCCTTCCTCAGGGTTTAAGAAGTGCACAAAATGTGGCGGTACCATTTCTGTTGTCTGAAATGTTTAGGTCCTGACCATTCCATCACAGATTGTATGTCCTGTTCTATGATGTCTAAAAGAGGTCGACAGAACCGAGCTGCCAAGCTCAGTACCCTGTTTCCCTCTGATGCGGCTTCGGTGGCATCGACGTCTTCCAGGGCTGCTTCTTCCTCACATGGATCTCAGGTAACTAAACATAAATCCAGCCGGTCCTCGAAGGGTAGATCTCCTTCTAAGCATAGAGATGCCTCTGGCGTTGCCCTCGGATTCTGCACTGGCAAAATTACCCCGGCGGGAGGCTTCGGCCTCTAAAGCATCATCGGGGTTCCAGGATGATCTCGATGGCGTGGCCTCGACAGATCACCTGGTGCCATGCTCTGGGGTACCGGTGGCTTCCTCCAGTACCGACTTCCAAGCATTGGCGGCGTCGATGGATCAGAGGATTCTGTCCATCGAACGCAGTCTGGCGGCTTTCCTTGTGGCATCGACGCCCCTGGTACCGCAACAGACTACTTCACCGGTACCGGCTCTAGCACCGCCATCGGTACCGATCCCGGGTCCTGTAGCATCGACATCGGCTTCGGTGTCCGCTATGCCGGTACTCTGTCCTCTGAAGCCCTCCGGTACCGATTATTACCGATACTGATCCCGGTCGGTACGGGTATCGGGCTTTGCAAGAGCATCCGGACAGACGATACTTCGATTCCTCTGAAGACTCTGAGGATTCTGAAGAGTCTGTCGATGCAGTGATGCTTCTTCAACAGGAGTCCTCCTCTCCTAAACGAAGGATGTCTCCTCCAGAGGACTTGTCTTTTCAAGACTTCATCAGGGAGGTGGCTCGGGGCCTATCCATCACGGTGGCCCCTGAGACAGAACCCAGAGCCAAGGAGTTAGATATTTTACAATATCCTAAACTGCTAAGGAGGCAGCTACCTTGCCTGTTCATGAGATTTTTGTATGATCTCATGTTGAGGATGTGGGAAGCACCTCTTACCACCTCTCCTCATTCTCGCAGGTTAGATACCATGTATCGTGTCCCTCCTTGTCCTGGTTTCCATAAAACTCAGCTTCCTCACCACTCTATTGTGGTTGAGTCTGCTATGAGAAAGATTAGAAGTGCCAAAAGACATGCCTCTAATCCTCCAGGACGTGAATATAGAACCCTGGATGCTTTTGGACGTAGAGTCTTCCAAGCTTCCATGCTTGCTGCGAGAATTAATTCCTATAGTCTTTACATGGGAATGTTCCTAAAAGAAGTCACTGATCATTTGCAGACTTTAAGTCCTTTCATTTCTGAAGATAAAAGACAGGACTTTCTCACTTGGCTCAAACATGCCCAAGATATCTCCAAATTCTCCAACCGTGCAGCTTTCGACTCCTTTGAATGTGTAAGCAGAGCCTCAGCTATTGCCATAGGTGCACGTAGAATTGCTTGCCTTCAAGCATCTGATTTGGAGATCTGGGTACAAGATGAATTGGGAAATATCCCTTGTACAGGTGAAAACCTGTTTGGTAAAGATTGGCAAGCAAAGGCCAATCAGATGGTTGCTGAAAATTCTGCCTTGGATAGACTATCCAAGTCTATAGCTGCTCCTGTTAAGAAAAGGTTGTTCAAGAAAGCACCTTTTTCTAAAAAGGGAAGATTTTATCCTGCTTATGGTCAGCGGGCATCTTCTGCAGCTCAGTTCCCTACCAAACGTCAGCAATCATCCAAACAGAACAAAGCAAAGGCTGCTAGGCCTCCTCCAGCCCAGCAACCTCAGCCCCCTCAGGACCTTTGACTTTCCGCTGGAGAACTTAGCCTTCCTGGCTCTGGAAGGACCAGAGCCCTCCACCATTCCAGGAAGGTTATGCCATTTTGCTCTCAGGTGGGGACAAATTACAGCAGAGCATTGGGGACACTCCATCATAAAAGAGGGATACAAACTTCATTTTTCAAGCTTGCCCCCTCACACAAGAGTGCACCAGTTCAATTTTCCAACCTCCCTCCTCAACCTGTTGGGGCAGGAGATTGCCACCCTTCTCACCCAGGGAGCAATAGAGGAAATGCCTCTTCAACAACAGGGCACAGGTTTCTACTCCCCCTATTTTCTTATTCCAAAGAAAACAGGGGGCTACAGACCCATCTTAGATCTCAGAGAATTGAACAGATTCCTAGTCAAGGAAAAATTCAAAATGAGTTCTCTGGGAACTCTGCTGCCATACCTTCAGAGTCAGGATTGGCTTTGTTCTGTAGATCTCAAGGATGCGTACACCCATGTTCTCATCCATCCAACTCACAGAAGGTTCCTTTGCTTCCTTTTTCAAGAGAAGCACTATCAATACAGAGTGCTCCCTTTTGGTCTGGCCTCTGCACCAAGGGTGTTCACAAAATGCATGGCAGTGGTAGCCGCATTTCTGCGCACTCTGGGAATATTCGTATTCCCTTATTTGGACGACTGGCTCATTCGAGCTCCCACTCAGTCAGAGGCCAAGATTTCTCTAGCCTGCACAATTCGTATCCTTCAGTATTTAGGGCTGATAATAAACATCCCAAAATCCAATTTAACCCCTACTCAGTCCCTGGGGTTTATAGGGGCGTTGCTGGATACCACAAGGGCAACGGCCTATCTCCCCCAGACCCGTTGCCTTCGCTTGGTGCAGTTAGCTTCTCAAGCAGAGTTGAAGCCCCACTTAACTACTCGAGAGATGTTACAATTACTAGGCCACATGGCATCCACCGTGCATGTGGTACCATATGCTCGCCTTCACACGAGGGCAGCTCAGTGGACTTTATCCACCCAATGGACCCTGGCATTAGACTGCCTGTCAGACAAAATAGCAAACACAAGTCGCCTCATTTTGTCCCTCCAGTGGTGGAAGTCCCCTCAAAACCTGTTGCTGGGGTCCCCCTTTCAGCAGTCTCAACCCCAAGCAACTCTTACAACAGATGCTTCTCCAATGGGGTGGGGAGCTCATCTGCAAGACCTCTCCACCTATGGCATCTGGTCCCCACAGGAGAGTTGTCTACATATCAATCTCTTGGAACTCAGAGCAATCTTCCTTGCTCTGCGGGTGTTTCACACCCTGCTCGGCTGCAAGACAGTCCTTATCCACACGGACAATCAGGTAGCCATGTTCTATGTGAACAAGCAGGGCAGAACTGGCTCTCTGTCGCTTTGCAACGAAGCTTTGCGACTGGGCCCTCGCCAGAGAGCATCAGATTCATCTTCTGGCAGTTTATCTTCCAGGCGTTCAAAACTCTTGGGCAGACAGGCTCAGTCGAGTTCTGCTTCCACACGAGTGGTCCCTACATGTGGACCAGGTGGCCAGGATTTTTCAGATTTGGGGAACCCCGGACATAGACCTCTTTGCAAGTCCGTGGAATGCCAAACTTCCCCGATTCTGTTCCAGAACTTCGGCTCAGGGAGCTCAGGCAAGGGATGCTTTCCTCCTTCACTGGGGTCAAGACTTCCTGTATGCCTTTCCACCCATTCCCCTAATTCCCAAAACCCTCTTCAAGCTTCAGAGAGACAGAGGCCACATGATTCTCATAGCTCCACATTGGCCATGGCAAGTGTAGTACCCTCTGCTTCTACATCTCTCTCAAGTTCCCTCCCTGGAGTTAGGGTCTGCTCCAGATCTCCTATCTCAAGAGGATAGAAAGTTATGGCATCCCAATCACCAGTCTCTGCATCTCAGGGCTTGGTTGATGAAGGCCTAGATCTCCAAGATCTTCATCTTTCTCAACAGGTGAAAGATGTTCTTTATGCTTCCAGAAAACCTTCCACTAGACGTTCTTATGCTTTCAAGTGGAAGAGGTTTTCTATCTGGTGCTCTGAGAAGGGTCTTAACCCCCTTGCCATATCTCTGGAATCTTTGCTGGAGTATCTCCTCCATCTGTCTAATGCAGGCCTTAAGACAAATTCAGTAAGGGTCCATTTGAGTGCTGTTGCAGCTTCCCTTAAGCCTCTAAATGGACAACCTATTTCCTCTCATCCTCTTGTAGCAAGGTTCTTGAGAGGCCTCCTTTTAACAAAGCCTCCCATTAGACCACCTCTGGTGGCATGGGACTTCAACCTGGTTCTTGGTCAGCTTATGAAGCCGCCTTTTGAACCTTTGTCTACCACCTCCTTGAAATACCTTTTTTGGAAAGTTATCTTTCTCATTGCAATCACGTCAGCACGTCGTATTAGTGAATTGCAAGCACTCGTAGCTAATCCACCTTATACAAGGTTCCATCATGACAAGGTAGTCCTTAGGACTCATCCACACTTTATGCCTAAGGTGGTCTCGCCTTTTCACCTCAACCAGGAGGTCTACCTACCTGTCTTTTTTCCAGGACCTCATGCATCAAGTGCAGAGAGGAATCTTCATACCCTGGACTGTAAAAGAGCTCTGGCTTTTTACTTACAGAGGACACAGCAACATAGAAAGTCCTCTCAGATCTTTGTTGCCTTTGATCCTTCTCATTTTGGACTACCAGTCTCCAAGAGAACACTATCTAACTGGATTGCCCAGTGTATTTCTTTTGCCTATCAGAGTAAGAACCTTTCTCTGGAGGGCCATGTCACAGCTCACAATGTGAGAGCCATGGCAGCCTCAATGGCTCATCTGAACTCTGTGTCTATTGACAACATCTGTCGGGCAGCCACTTGGGCCCCGGTTCATACCTTCACAGCCCATTACTGCTTGGACAAGGACTCCCGCCGAGATGCCTTGTTTGGTCAGGCTGTTCTCAAACACCTGTTCCATACTTAATCAACTCCTAACCACCATCCCTGATGGGATGTCAGAGATCCATGGGGGGAAGTGGAGCCCTGTCCCAGGGACACACAACTTCTGGAGTCTCTCCCTGGCATCTAAAGCTAGGGAGTCCCCATATGTGAAGACTCATTCCTGCTTGTTCCTGGAGATAGCACAGTTACTTACTTGTAACAGGTGATCTCTGGGAACAGCAGGAATAAGTCCTCACAACCCACCCACCTCCCCTAGGTGTTGTATCTCTCTATCTTTCTTTCCTTTCCCTCTCTCTCTCTCTCTCTCTCTGTCTCAGCTTTAAAACTCAACTGAGGAGAGACAGTTGGGAAAGGCGGGAAGGCAGCACGCAGGCGCTGTGGGATGCTCCCAAAGGCTTTCTGATTGGATGCTGGGGAGCGTTCCCACGCAGGCTCCGTCGGTACCAACGAAACCCATATGTGAGGACTTATTCCTGCTGTTCCCAGAGATCACCTGTTACAGGTAAGTGTGCTTTATTTGCTTCTTTATATACCGCCCACACCATGGGTACCAGGACGGTTTACAATAGGTAAAAACAGCACCGGTCCTCTCCCCTTCCTCCTTTCTCAATCTCTGTGGATAACACTTAACTCCAGGAACAAGAAGGCATGCAGTCTTCACATATGGTATAGTCTGTACCGATGGAGCCTGTGCAGAAATGCTCTCCACCATCCAATTGGAAAGCTTTTGGAAGCACTTCACTGCACCTGTACATCTGCCTTCCCAAGTCCTTTCCTCAGTTCTTCATTTTCCACAAGCCAGCAGGTTGTTTTCTTCCTGTCACTACCAAAAAAACATAATTTTTTGTTTTGTTTTTTTGTTTTAAATCTGTGCTCTGCCTTTCCATCGATGCCGGTGCCTTCCCTGGTACCGGCCCCAATTTATTTATTTTTATTTTACTATATTTTTCTTCTAATTTTTTTTCATTTTTTTTCTAATTTTGGTGGTTTCTACCAGCAAATTAGGCCTAGGCCTAGGCTTATCTTATCTTTTCCCACCATGATGGAAAAACATATCGGTGGCTTCAAAAAATGTACCAAGTACTCTGGGACAATATCCGTCACCGATAAACATAAATGTTTAAAATGTTTGGGCCCAGACCATTTACCAAATGATTGTCCTTTGTGCTAATAAATGACAAAAAGAGGCCTAAAGAACAGAACCAGACAGTATGGTTCTCTGTTTGCCCTGAACTCTTTCAGTTGCTTCCACATCGTCGAGGACATCTACCTCCTTTCTTGGCTCTCAGGTCGTCTCAAATTCCAAACATAAGACTACGTCTGTCATCGGCATTGAAGACTGATACCGATGCTCGAAGTAAGTACTTTCATCATGATCTGGATTCACCGAAAGGTGCATCTGATGCATATCGGCTTGCCAAACAGCCCCGATGGTAGGACTAACTCCAAAGCAGAAAAGGGGCTCCAAGATGCTCCCGAGGCCTTGATCTCCGGAGAACTACTGGTTTCATGCTTGGGACAGTGGCTCAAAGCCCTGTCCATGATTCCACTTAGGCATCTGCCTCCTCTTTTGACCAGCAGATCCTGGCTATCAAGAGGAGCTTGGCAGTACTCCTGGCAGCCTTGACAGCACCAGAGATGTAAGCGTAAGCATTCAGCTTAAGACAGATACCTCTGGAGCCGATGCCAGCCCTCAAACCTGCATCCGGGGGATCCTCTGATGCCTGTTTTGGAACAGATTGGTCTGGTACGGTACCAGAAGCCTGTTGGGTACTGGATAATGCCTATCATCGACATTGGCATGAGACTATCGATACTTTAACTTTGTCAGACTTTACTTTCTCCGATTCCAATGATGTATTGGAGGATTCTAGTGGAACCCGGGATCTCCCTTCCTACTACTACTACTACTGAGCATTTGTATAGTGCTACAAGACGTACGCAGCGCTGCACAAAAATTTGACAGTCCCTGCTCATCAGAGCTTACAATCTAGTCAAGACAGACAGCACAGTAGGTGTAGACAGGGATACATCTAGGGGGAACGGTAAAGAAACACGAAGGAGATCAGGTGAGTCAAGATCCGAAAGTGGCAGCAAAGAGGTGAGTTTTCAGCCTGGATTTGAAAAGGGCCAGAGAAGGCACCTAGCGTACAGACTCTCAGGTAGTTTGTTCCAGGCATAAGGAGCAGCAAGGTGAAAGGAGCAAAGTCTGGAGTTTGCTCCTCTGGAAAATTGCTTATCTCCAGGGACAAGCAGGAATGTAGTCTTCACATATTGGTATCGTTGGTACCAACGGAGCCTGCGCGGGAACGCTCCCCAGCATCCAATAGGAAAGCTTTTGGGAGCATCCCACAGCGTCTGCGTGCTGCCTTCCCGCCTTTCCCAACTGTCCCTCTCCAGTTCTTCGTTTTCTGCGGAGCCAACAGGTCACCGCAGGAAAAAAAAATCCCTTCTATTCTTCTTTTTTGTGGTCGCGTCTGCCTTCCCTCGACGCTACACCGGTATTGCCGGAGGTTCGTTCTTTTCTAAAAAAAAAAAAATCCTTTTCTTCTGGAGTCTTTCCAGTAATTTTCTCCTCAGGTGCCACGCGCCATTTTGGGCACCAGGCCCAACTTTTTCCTTCAAAATGGAAAAACCCGCTTCGGGTTTTAAAAAGTGTTCCAAGTGTGGCGGTACCATCTCCGTCACTGACACCCATGAGTGGTGCCTCAAATGTTTAGGTTCTGACCACTCTATCTCTGAGTGTGTTTCCTGTGGGATGATGTCGAAAAGGGGTTGGCAAAACTGAGCTGCTAAACTTAGCATCCTTTTTCCCTCCGATGCAGCTTCCGTGGCATCAACATCTCCCTGGGCTTCGTCTTCCTCCCATGGATCTCAGGTAACTAAACATAAATCTAGCCGGTCCTCAAAGGGTAGATCTCCTTCTAGACATCGAGATACATCTGGCATTGCCCTTGAGGGACTTTCACCGCAAAATTGCTCCGGCGGGGAGTGAGTGGAAGGAGTTTCTGCCCGATTGTGCTCTGCTGCTGTGTGGTCTCTACAGGCACCTGTAGGGCCTGCATCCACGCGGCGCCTGCCCCGACGTCATCTACGGGGCATAAGAGAAGGAGCGGTTCCTGTTTCAGTCGGGAGTGAGTGGAAGGAGTCTCTGCCCGATTGTGCTCTGCTGCTGTGTGGTCTCTCCAGGCTCCTGTAGGACCTGCATCCACGCGGCGCCTGCCCCGACGCCATCTACGGGGCATAAGAGAAGGAGCGGTTCCTGTTTCAGTCGGGAGTGAGTGGAAGGAGTTTCTGCCCGATTGTGCTCTGCTGCTGTGTGGTCTCTACAGGCACCTGTAGGGCTGCATCCACGCGGCGCCTGCCCCGACGCCATCTACGGGGCATAAGAGAAGGAGCGGTTCCTGTTTCAGTCGGGAGTGAGTGGAAGGAGTTTCTGCCCGATTGTGCTCTGCTGCTGTGTGGTCTCTACAGGCACCTGTAGGGCCTGCATCCACGCGGCGCCTGCCCCGACGCCATCTACGGGGCATAAGAGAAGGAGCGGTTCCTGTTTCAGTCGGGAGTGAGTGGAAGGAGTTTCTGCCCGATTGTGCTCTGCTGCTGTGTGGTCTCTCCAGGCACCTGTAGGACCTGCATCCACGCGGCGCCTGCCCCGACGCCATCTACGGGGCATAAGAGAAGGAGCGGTTCCTGTTTCATTCGGGAGTGAGTGGAAGGAGTTTCTGCCCGATTGTGCTCTGCTGCTGTGTGGTCTCTACAGGCACCTGTAGGGCTGCATCCACGCGGCGCCTGCCCCGACGCCATCTACGGGGCATAAGAGAAGGAGCGGTTCCTGTTTCAGTCGGGAGGTGCTCTGCTGCTGTGTGGTCTCTACAGGCACCTGTAGGGCTGCATCCACGCGGCGCCTGCCCCGACGCCATCTACGGGGCATAAGAGAAGGAGCGGTTCCTGTTTCAGTCGGGAGTGAGTGGAAGGAGTTTCTGCCCGACTGTGCTCTGCTGCTGTGTGGTCTCTCCAGGCTCCTGTAGGGCCTGCATCCACGCGGCGCCTGCCCCGACGCCATCTACGGGGCATAAGAGAAGGAGCGGTTCCTGTTTCAGTCGGGAGTGAGTGGAAGGAGTCTCTGCCCGATTGTGCTCTGCTGCTGTGTGGTCTCTACAGGCACCTGTAGGGCAGCAAACACGATGCGCCTGCCCCGACGCCATCTACGGGGCATAAGAGAAGGAGCGGTTCCTGTTTCAGTCGGGAGTGAGTGGAAGGAGTTTCTGCCGGATTGTGCTCTGCTGCTGTGTGGTCTCTCAGGCTCCTGTAGGGCCTGCATCCACGCGGCGCCTGCCCCGACGCCATCTACGGGGCATAAGAGAAGGAGCGGTTCCTGTTTCAGTCGGGAGTGAGTGGAAGGAGTTTTGCCCGACTGTGCTCTGCTGCTGTGTGGTCTCTACAGGCTCCTGTAGGACCTGCATCCACGCGGCGCCTGCCCCGACGCCATCTACGGGGCATAAGAGAAGGAGCGGTTCCTGTTTCAGTCGGGAGTGAGTGGAAGGAGTTTCTGCCTGATTGTGCTCTGCTGCTGTGTGGTCTCTACAGGCACCTGTAGGGCTGCATCCACGCGGCGCCTGCCCCGACGCCATCTACGGGGTATAAGAGAAGGAGCGGTTCCTGTTTCAGTCGGGAGTGAGTGGAAGGAGTTTCTGCCTGATTGTGCTCTGCGTGCTGTGTGGTCTCTACAGGCACCTGTAGGGCCTGCATCCACGCGGCGCCTGCCCCGACGCCATCTACGGGGCAGAAGAGACGGAGTGCATCCACGCGCGCCTGCCCCGACGCCATCTACGGGGCATAAGAGAAGGAGCGGTTCCTGTTTCAGTCGGGAGTGAGTGGAAGGAGTTTCTGCCCGATTGTGCTCTGCTGCTGTGTGGGCAGGCTCCTGTAGGACCTGCATCCACGCGGCGCCTGCCCCGACGCCATCTACGGGGCATAAGAGAAGGAGCGGTTCCTGCAGTCGGGAGTGAGTGGAAGGAGTTTCTGCCCGATTGTGCTCTGCTGCTGTGTGGTCTCTCCAGCTCCTGTAGGACCTGCATCCACGCGGCGCCTGCCCCGACGCCATCTACGGGGCATAAGAACGGGGCATAAGAGAAGGAGGGGAGTGCTGCCCGATTGTGCTCTGCTGCCGGCGCCTCCCCCGACGCCATCTACGGGGCATAAGAGAAGGAGCGGTTCCTGTTTCAGTCGGGAGTGAGTGGAAGGAGTTTCTGCCCGATTGTGCTCTGCTGCTGTGTGGTCTCTACAGGCACCTGTAGGGCCTGCATCCACGCGGCGCCTGCCCCGACGCCATCTACGGGGCATAAGAGAAGGAGCGGTTCCTGTTTCAGTCGGGAGTGAGTGGAAGGAGTTTCTGCCCGATTGTGCTCTGCTGCTGTGTGGTCTCTCCAGGCTCCTGTAGGGCCTGCATCCACGCGGCGCCTGCCCCGACGCCATCTACGGGGCATAAGAGAAGGAGCGGTTCCTGTTTCAGTCGGGAGTGAGTGGAAGGAGTCTCTGCCCGATTGTGCTCTGCTGCTGTGTGGTCTCTACAGGCACCTGTAGGGCTGCATCCACGTGCCGCCTGCCCCGACGCCATCTACGGGGCATAAGAGAAGGAGCGGTTCCTGTTTCAGTCGGGAGTGAGTGGAAGGAGTTTCTGCCCGATTGTGCTCTGCTGCTGTGTGGTCTCTCCAGGCTCCTGTAGGGCCTGCATCCACGCGGCGCCTGCCCCGACGCCATCTACGGGGCATAAGAGAAGGAGCGGTTCCTGTTTCAGTCGGGAGTGAGTGGAAGGAGTTTCTGCCCGATTGTGCTCTGCTGCTGTGTGGTCTCTACAGGCTCCTGTAGGGCTGCATCCACGCGGCGCCTGCCCCGACGCCATCTACGGGGCATAAGAGAAGGAGCGGTTCCTGTTTCAGTCGGGAGTGAGTGGAAGGAGTTTCTGCCTGATTGTGCTCTGCTGCTGTGTGGTCTCTACAGGCACCTGTAGGGCTGCATCCACGCGGCGCCTGCCCCGACGCCATCTACGGGGTATAAGAGAAGGAGCGGTTCCTGTTTCAGTCGGGAGTGAGTGGAAGGAGTTTCTGCCTGATTGTGCTCTGCGTGCTGTGTGGTCTCTACAGGCACCTGTAGGGCCTGCATCCACGCGGCGCCTGCCCCGACGCCATCTACGGGGCATAAGAGAAGGAGCGGTTCCTGTTTCAGTCGGGAGTGAGTGGAAGGAGTTTTGCCCGACTGTGCTCTGCTGCTGTGTGGTCTCTACAGGCACCTGTAGGGCCTGCATCCACGCGGCGCCTGCCCCGACGCCATCTACGGGGCATAAGAGAAGGAGCGGTTCCTGTTTCAGTCGGGAGTGAGTGGAAGGAGTTTCTGCCTGATTGTGCTCTGCTGCTGTGTGGTCTCTACAGGCACCTGTAGGGCTGCATCCACGCGGCGCCTGCCCCGACGCCATCTACAGGGCATAAGAGAAGGAGCGGTTCCTGTTTCAGTCGGGAGTGAGTGGAAGGAGTTTCTGCCCGATTGTGCTCTGCTGCTGTGTGGTCTCTGCAGGCACCTGTAGGACCTGCATCCACGCGGCGCCTGCCCCGACGCCATCTACGGGGCATAAGAGAAGGAGCGGTTCCTGTTTCAGTCGGGAGTGAGTGGAAGGAGTTTCTGCCCGACTGTGCTCTGCTGCTGTGTGGTCTCTCCAGGCTCCTGTAGGACCTGCATCCACGCGGCGCCTGCCCCGACGCCATCTACGGGGCATAAGAGAAGGAGCGGTTCCTGTTTCATTCGGGAGTGAGTGGAAGGAGTTTCTGCCCGATTGTGCTCTGCTGCTGTGTGGTCTCTCCAGGCTCCTGTAGGGCCTGCATCCACGCGGCGCCTGCCCCGACGCCATCTACGGGGCATAAGAGAAGGAGCGGTTCCTGTTTCAGTCGGGAGTGAGTGGAAGGAGTCTCTGCCCGATTGTGCTCTGCTGCTGTGTGGTCTCTAGAGGCACCTGTAGGGCCTGCATCCACGTGCCGCCTGCCTCGACGCCATCTACGGGGCATAAGAGAAGGAGCGGTTCCTGTTTCAGTCGGGAGTGAGTGGAAGGAGTCTCTGCCCGATTGTGCTCTGCTGCTGTGTGGTCTCTACAGGCTCCTGTAGGGCCTGCATCCACGCGGCGCCTGCCCCGACGCCATCTACGGGGCATAAGAGAAGGAGCGGTTCCTGTTTCAGTCGGGAGTGAGTGGAAGGAGTTTCTGCCCGATTGTGCTCTGCTGCTGTGTGGTCTCTACAGGCACCTGTAGGGCTGCATTAACGCGGCGCCTGCCCCGACGCCATCTACAGGGCATAAGAGAAGGAGCGGTTCCTGTTTCAGTCGGGAGTGAGTGGAAGGAGTTTCTGCCCGATTGTGCTCTGCTGCTGTGTGGTCTCTACAGGCACCTGTAGGGCCTGCATCCACGCGGCGCCTGCCCCGACGCCATCTACGGGGCATAAGAGAAGGAGCGGTTCCTGTGTCAGTCGGGAGTGAGTGGAAGGAGTTTCTGCCCGATTGTGCTCTGCGTGCTGTGTGGTCTCTCCAGGCTCCTGTAGGGCCTGCATCCACGCGGCGCCTGCCCCGACGCCATCTACGGGGCATAAGAGAAGGAGCGGTTCCTGTTTCAGTCGGGAGTGAGTGGAAGGAGTTTTGCCCGACTGTGCTCTGCTGCTGTGTGGTCTCTACAGGCTCCTGTAGGACCTGCATCCACGCGGCGCCTGCCCCGACGCCATCTACGGGGCATAAGAGAAGGAGCGGTTCCTGTTTCAGTCGGGAGTGAGTGGAAGGAGTTTCTGCCCGATTGTGCTCTGCTGCTGTGTGGTCTCTCCAGGCACCTGTAGGGCTGCATCCACGCGGCGCCTGCCCCGACGCCATCTACGGGGCATAAGAGAAGGAGCGGTTCCTGTTTCAGTCGGGAGTGAGTGGAAGGAGTTTCTGCCCGATTGTGCTCTGCTGCTGTGTGGTCTCTCCAGGCACCTGTAGGGCTGCATCCACGCGGCGCCTGCCCCGACGCCATCTACGGGGCATAAGAGAAGGAGCGGTTCCTGTGTCAGTCGGGAGTGAGTGGAAGGAGTCTCTGCCCGATTGTGCTCTGCTTGCTGTGTGGTCTCTACAGGCACCTGTAGGGCCTGCATCCACGCGGCGCCTGCCCCGACGCCATCTACGGGGCATAAGAGAAGGAGCGGTTCCTGTTTCAGTCGGGAGTGAGTGGAAGGAGTTTCTGCCCGATTGTGCTCTGCTGCTGTGTGGTCTCTACAGGCACCTGTAGGGCCTGCATCCACGCGGCGCCTGCCCCGACGCCATCTACGGGGCATAAGAGAAGGAGCGGTTCCTGTTTCAGTCGGGAGTGAGTGGAAGGAGTTTCTGCCCGATTGTGCTCTGCTGCTGTGTGGTCTCTACAGGCACCTGTAGGGCTGCATCCACGCGGCGCCTGCCCCGACGCCATCTACGGGGCATAAGAGAAGGAGCGGTTCCTGTTTCAGTCGGGAGTGAGTGGAAGGAGTTTCTGCCCGATTGTGCTCTGCTGCTGTGTGGTCTCTACAGGCACCTGTAGGGCTGCATCCACGTGCCGCCTGCCTCGACGCCATCTACGGGGCATAAGAGAAGGAGCGGTTCCTGTTTCAGTCGGGAGTGAGTGGAAGGAGTCTCTGCCCGATTGTGCTCTGCTGCTGTGTGGTCTCTACAGGCTCCTGTAGGGCCTGCATCCACGCGGCGCCTGCCCCGACGCCATCTACGGGGCATAAGAGAAGGAGCGGTTCCTGTTTCAGTCGGGAGTGAGTGGAAGGAGTCTCTGCCCGATTGTGCTCTGCTGCTGTGTGGTCTCTACAGGCACCTGTAGGGCCTGCATCCACGCGCCGCCTGCCCCGACGCCATCTACGGGGCATAAGAGAAGGAGCGGTTCCTGTTTCTGTCGGGAGTGAGTGGAAGGAGTCTCTGCCCGATTGTGCTCTGCTGCTGTGTGGTCTCTCCAGGCACCTGTAGGACCTGCATCCACGCGGCGCCTGCCTCGACGCCATCTACGGGGCATAAGAGAAGGAGCGGTTCCTGTTTCAGTCGGGAGTGAGTGGAAGGAGTTTTGCCCGACTGTGCTCTGCTGCTGTGTGGTCTCTACAGGCTCCTGTAGGACCTGCATCCACGCGGCGCCTGCCCCGACGCCATCTACGGGGCATAAGAGAAGGAGCGGTTCCTGTTTCAGTCGGGAGTGAGTGGAAGGAGTTTCTGCCTGATTGTGCTCTGCTGCTGTGTGGTCTCTACAGGCACCTGTAGGGCTGCATCCACGCGGCGCCTACCCCGACGCCATCTACGGGGCATAAGAGAAGGAGCGGTTCCTGTTTCAGTCGGGAGTGAGTGGAAGGAGTTTCTGCCCGATTGTGCTCTGCTGCTGTGTGGTCTCTACAGGCACCTGTAGGGCCTGCATCCATGCGGCGCCTGCCCCGACGCCATCTACGGGGCATAAGAGAAGGAGCGGTTTCTGTTTCATTCGGGAGTGAGTGGAAGGAGTTTCTGCCCGATTGTGCTCTGCTGCTGTGTGGTCTCTACAGGCACCTGTAGGACCTGCATCCACGCGGCGCCTGCCCCGACGCCATCTACGGGGCATAAGAGAAGGAGCGGTTCCTGTTTCAGTCGGGAGTGAGTGGAAGGAGTTTCTGCCCGATTGTGCTCTGCTGCTGTGTGGTCTCTACAGGCACCTGTAGGGCTGCATCCACGCGGCGCCTGCCCCGACGCCATCTACGGGGCATAAGAGAAGGAGCGGTTCCTGTTTCAGTCGGGAGTGAGTGGAAGGAGTCTCTGCCCGATTGTGCTCTGCTGCTGTGTGGTCTCTACAGGCACCTGTAGGGCCTGCATCCACGCGGCGCCTGCCCCGACGCCATCTACGGGGCATAAGAGAAGGAGCGGTTCCTGTTTCAGTCGGGAGTGAGTGGAAGGAGTTTCTGCCCGATTGTGCTCTGCTGCTGTGTGGTCTCTCCAGGCTCCTGTAGGGCTGCATCCACGCGGCGCCTGCCCCGACGCCATCTACGGGGCATAAGAGAAGGAGCGGTTCCTGTTTCAGTCGGGAGTGAGTGGAAGGAGTCTCTGCCCGATTGTGCTCTGCTGCTGTGTGGTCTCTCCAGGCACCTGTAGGGCCTGCATCCACGTGCCGCCTGCCTCGACGCCATCTACGGGGCATAAGAGAAGGAGCGGTTCCTGTGTCAGTCGGGAGTGAGTGGAAGGAGTTTCTGCCCGATTGTGCTCTGCTGCTGTGTGGTCTCTACAGGCACCTGTAGGGCTGCATCCACGCGGCGCCTGCCCCGACGTCATCTACGGGGCATAAGAGAAGGAGCGGTTCCTGTTTCAGTCGGGAGTGAGTGGAAGGAGTTTTGCCTGATTGTGCTCTGCTGCTGTGTGGTCTCTACAGGCTCCTGTAGGGCCTGCATCCACGCGGCGCCTGCCCCGACGCCATCTACGGGGCATAAGAGAAGGAGCGGTTCCTGTTTCAGTCGGGAGTGAGTGGAAGGAGTCTCTGCCCGATTGTGCTCTGCTGCTGTGTGGTCTCTACAGGCACCTGCAGGGCTGCATCCACGCGGCGCCTGCCCCGACGCCATCTACGGGGCATAAGAGAAGGAGCGGTTCCTGTTTCATTCGGGAGTGAGTGGAAGGAGTTTCTGCCTGATTGTGCTCTGCTGCTGTGTGGTCTCTCCAGGCTCCTGTAGGACCTGCATCCACGCGGCGCCTGCCCCGACGCCATCTACGGGGCATAAGAGAAGGAGCGGTTCCTGTTTCAGTCGGGAGTGAGTGGAAGGAGTTTCTGCCCGATTGTGCTCTGCTGCTGTGTGGTCTCTACAGGCACCTGTAGGGCTGCATCCACGCGGCGCCTGCCCCGACGCCATCTACGGGGCATAAGAGAAGGAGCGGTTCCTGTTTCAGTCGGGAGTGAGTGGAAGGAGTTTCTGCCCGATTGTGCTCTGCTGCTGTGTGGTCTCTACAGGCACCTGTAGGGCCTGCATCCACGTGCCGCCTGCCTCGACGCCATCTACGGGGCATAAGATCAGTGCCGCTCCGCGGTCACACAGTAGCGGTCGCGCTTTGAAGGGGTGCATTTAAAGGGGCATTTTTTGCTCCTTATGCGCTCCTTTGGCGCTCGTGGCGCTCTGGCGGTGGTCTCCTTGGCATGGGCAAGCGTAGGAAGCGCTCCCTCAACGTGAGTACTGTTAATTCTTCTAAAGTGGTAAAAACTGTTGGTCCTATGGATAAAAACACGTTGTATCGGTGAAAGACGAGGAGGCTGCGTCCAAGTGTGTTTCCCCTCCAGACAGCGCCTCTGGGGGTTTATCAAGCTCTGCCCTGCTTACAGATTTGGACATTATTGATCCAGTGACCTCCTCTCCAATGTTGGAAGTTCTTTCACAAAATAGGGATGGTGTATCCCCTTTTGTTTCGTTGGAGTGTAACTGTGTGCCTTTGGTAGTTCCCTTGCCACAGGCTATTCAGTTACCGGGGGACTGTGTTGCTATACACTCCGAAGTTGCTTCTGTTGAAGTTGATTCTCAAAATGTTTCTCTTGTTGATGTATTGTCAGTTCTTTCACGCATTGAATCCTCTATCACCTCCTTAGCCTCTGTTGCCTCTCAATTTTCTGTTTTTTCGAAAGGTTCTGTCGCAAAAATGGCTCAACATGATTCTCAAATTGCTGTTCTTGATGCTAAATGTCAGAATTTGGAAAAGCAGCATGATTCCCTACAGAAATCTTCCTTATCTTTTATGAAGGATAGTATTACCTTACATATGCAACAGGAATTACTGGAGAACTCACTGAGGGCTATGAATATTCGTTGTTTGAATTTCCCCTGCACTAGGTTGTTATCCCCTCAGATATTATTTGATAAGTATTTAACTGAAGTTTTGGGATATGACAACAATACGAAGCCGCCTATAAATAAGCTTTACTATTTGCCTGCGGTCGGGGTTCCTCTTGTCACGGGTTCCCCGAGTGCGGTTTCAAAGCCTCCGGTTGATTCTATGGATTTATCTGAATTTATAGAATCCTCTCAGGATTTGATTTCCTCCCGTGCTACACTTCTTGTATCTTTTGTGTCTGAGGCAGATAAGAATTCTGTTATGCGATTACTTTTTGCTAATAAGAACGCTCTTTTTTGTGGGGCTAAGATAACTATTTTTCCTGATGTCTCTAGACAAATGCAGCTGAGGCGCAGGGCTTTTTTAGCCTTAAAGCCCCGGGTCTTAGCTCTTGGAGCATCTTTTTTCCTGAAATTTCCCTGTAAATGTGTAGTGGTTTTAGAGGGCACTAAATATGTTTTTTCCGAGACTTCGTCTTTAGAATCTTTTATTGTTCATCAGGCTCCTTCGAAGCAGTAATCAAGTTTCTGTGTTCTGTAGTGCAAAGTAATTAGAGCTTAAATGTTCTTTGGACAGTGCTCCTTTTTTTTGTAATTTGTATATTTTCCTGCTTTGGTTTCCTTAATTGATTCACTTTTACTCCCCCTTGATATGGACTAGGTTGTTTTCTGTATCGTCCTTAATTGTTTGAATATTGTTTGTTTTTTTTACCTCGTCTTAAAGTGAATAAAAAATATATATGAAAAAAAAAATTTGCTCCTGTGGGAGGCTTCCAGAGCACTAACGGGGCTCCAGGATGTTCTCGAGGCCTCAACCTCGGCAAACCTACTGGTGCCATACTCTGGGGTACCGGCTGCTTCATTCGGTACTGATACTCAAGCATCGGCAGCATCGATAGACCAGAGATTCTTGGCTATTGAACGCAGTCTGGCAGCTCTTCTCACAGCCTCGATGCCCGTGAAACCGCGTCAGACAATTCAACCGGTACCGGCACCGACTGCATCGACATCGGCAGGTATTCTACTGGGACCAAGTCGTGTGTCTATCCGGCATCGACAAGTTGGTACCAGACCGCTCCGATGCCGACTTCAATTGGTACCGGTACCGTGCCTTGCACGATCACCCAGATTGGAGATACTTCGAATCCTCGGATGAGTCTGAAGACTCTGAAAGCTTTGCCGATACCAGAGTACTTTTTCCTGAGGATTCCTCTTCTCCTCAGAGTAGGATGTCTCCACCAGAGGATATGTCCTTTCAGGATTTTATCCGAGATGTGGCCCGAGGTCTTTCCATCACAGTGGCTCCTGAAAAAGAGCCTAGGGCAAAGTAATTAGAAATCCTGCAATACCCTAAAGCTCCCAAGGAGGCAGCTACCTTACTTATTCATGAGATCTTGCATGATCTTATGTTAAGGATGTGGGAAACACCTCTGACCACCTCTCCTCACTCTCGAAGACTCGACACCATGTATCGAGTTCCTCCTTGTCCTGGGTTTCAGAAGACTCAATTACCACACTATTCCATGGTGGTGGAATCTGCTATGAGAAGGATAAAGAGTGCAAAAATGCATGCATTTAATCCTCCAGGACGTGAGTGTAGGACTCTTGATGCCTTTGGACGTCGGACCTTCCAGGCTTCCATGCTTTCTGCTAGGATCAGTTCCTATATCTTATATATGGGAATGTTCCTTAAGGAGGTCACAGGAGATTTAGAGCTTATGAGCCCTCTCCTTCCTGATAAGAGGCAAGATTACCTTGCCCTTGTCAAACATGCCCAGGATGTTTCCAAGTTTGTGAATCGTGCAGCCTTTGACTGCTTTGAGTGCATAAGCAGGACCTCTGCCATTGCCATAGGTGCACGTAGGCATCTGACTTGGAAATTTGGGTACAGGATAAACTAGGGAATATTCCTTGCACAGGAGAGAATCTCTTTGGCAAGAATTGGCAGGAAAAAGCTAATGAGATAGATGCTGACCATATCACTTTGGATAGATTGTCTAAATCTACAGCTGATCCTGCGAGGAAAAAATCGTATAACAAACCATTCTTCAGTAAGAAGAAGAAGTTTTATCCCTCCTATACCCAGCAGGGGCATCGTTTAGGTCAGTCTGCCCAAAAGGGACAGCAGCAACAACCTAGACAAAGAAAGACAAAAGCAGCTAAAACTCAACTGGCCCAGCAGACTCAGCCTCCACAGGGGCTTTGACTCCTATCTAGAGAACTTTGCCTTCCTGGCCCTGAACGGCCCAGAACCCTCCACCATCCCAGGAAGGTTATGACATTTTGCCCCCCAGATGGGGTCAGATAACAGCAGAAAATTGGACTCTGTCTATTGTAAGAGAGGGGTACAAGCTTCATTTCCTCAGCATGCCTCCTTCTACAATGGTAAGACAGTTCAATTCTCAGACCTCTCTCAGCGACCAGTTAGGGCAAGAGGTCGCTGTGCTCCTTGCTCAAGGGGCAATAGAAGAGGTACCCATTCCCCAGTGGGGTACAGGGTTTTACTCCCCCTATTTCCTTATTCCAAAGAAAACAGGAGGACACAGACCCATTTTAGACCTCAGACAATTGAACAAATTCCTGTTCAAAGAAGTTCAAAATGATTTCTCTGGGAACTCTGCTGCCATACCTTCAGAGTCAGGATTGGCTTTGTTCTGTAGATCTCAAGGATGCGTACACTCATGTTCTCATCCATCCAACTCATCAAAAGTTCCTTCGCTTTCTGTTTCAAGGGAAGCACTACCAATACAGGGTTCTTCCTTTTGGCCTGGCCTCTGCTCCAAGGATGTTCACAAAATGCATGGCTGTGGTGGCAGCATTTCTCCACACCCTAGGAATATTTGTCTTCCCTTACTTAGACGACTGGCTCATTCAAGCCCCTTCAGAGCCAGAGGCCAGGGTTGCCCCCTCTTGCACAGTGCGCATCCTTCAGTATTTGGGACTTGTCATAAACTTCCCAAAATCCAATCTTGCTCCCACTCAGTCTCTAGAGTTTATAGGAGCTTTGGATACCAGACAGACAAGGGCCTATCTTCCACAGCCCCACTGCCTTCGCATTGTGCAGTTAGCTTCCCAAGCAGTGTTAAAACCTCACCTCACTGCTCGGGAAATGTTACAGTTGCTAGGCTACATGGCATCCACCCTGCATGTGGTTCCTTAGGCTCGCCTCCATATGAGGGCAGCCCAGTGGACTTTATCCACTCAGTGGACTCAGGCGTCGGGTTGCCTGTCAGACAAAATAGCAAACTCAGATCGCCTTATTTTGTCCCTCCAATGGTGGCAATCACCCCAAAACCTTTTGGTGGGGTCTCCTTTTCAGCAACCCCCACCCCAGGCCACTCTAACAACAGATGCTTCACAGGTGGGTTGGGGAGCCCACCTGCCAGGCCTCTCTACCCAGGGTACCTGGACTCCACAGGAGGCCTATTTACACATCAGTCTCCTGGAACTCAGAGCAATTTTCCTTGCTCTTTGAGTATTCCACACCCAGCTCAGCTACAAGACAGTCCTAGTTCAAACGGACAGTCAAGTAGCCATGTTCTATGTGAACAAGCAGGGCAGAACAGGCTCTCTGTTGCTTTGCAACAAAGCTTTGCGACTATGGGCCCTCGCCAGAGAGCATCAGATTCATCCCCTTGCGGTGTATCTTCCAGGCATTCAAAACTCTTGGGCAGACAAACTCAGTCAAGTTCTGCTTCCACACGAATGGTCTCTCCATGCAGACCAGGTGGCCAGAATTTTTCAAATTTGGGGAACCCCGGACATAGACCTCTTTGCAAGTCCGCTGAATGCCAAACTTCCCCGGTTCTGTTCCAGAATTCCAGCTCAGGGTTGTCAGGCCAGGGATGCTTTCCTCCTCCATTGGGGTTAGGACTTCCTGTATGCCTTTCCACCCATTCCCCTAATTCCCAAAACCCTGTTCAAGCTTCAGAGAGACAGAGGTCATATGATCCTCATAGCTCCACATTGGCCACGGCAAATGTGGTACCCTCTGCTCCTACAGCTCTCTCAAGCTTTGCCTCTGGAGTTAGGATCTGCTCCAAATCTCCTTTCTCAAGAGGACGGGATGCTGTGGCATCCCTATCCCCCAGTCTATGCATCTCAGGGCCTGGTTGCTGAAAGCCTAGAACTTCACGGTCTTAACCTTTCCCAGCAGGTAAAGGATATCCTTTATGCTTCCAGGAAACCTTCCACAAGACGCTCTTATGCATTTAAGTGGAAAAGGTTTACCATATGGTGCTCGCAGAAGGGTCTTAACCCTCTTGCAATATCTCTGGAATCATTACTGGAGTATCTCCTTCATTTATCAAATGCAGGGCTTAAGACCAATTCAGTGAGTTCATTTGAGTGCTATTGCAGCTTCTTTCAAGCCTCTAAATGGACAACCTATTTCCTCTCATCCTCTCATAGCGAGATTTATGAGAGGCCTTCTTTTAACTAAGCCTCCCATTAAGCCACCACCAGTGGCATGGGACTTAAATCTGTTCTTGGGCAGCTCATGAAACCGCCTTTTGAACCATTAGCCACTACCTCTTTGAAATTCCTTTCCTGGAAGGTCATCTATCTTATTGCAATCACATCAGCACGTCGCATCAGTGAATTGCAAGCGTTGGTGGCTGATCCTCCTTATGCAAGGTTCCATCATGATAAGGTAGTCCTTTGACATAAAGTGTGGATGAGTCCTAAGGTGGTGTCACCTTTTCATTTAAACCAAGTGGTTTACCTTACTGTATTCTTCCCAAGGCCTCGCACCTCAAATGCAGAAAGGAATCGTCATACTTTGGACTGCAAAAGGGCTTTGGCCTTTTACTTGCAAAGGACACAGCAACATAGAAAGTCCTCTCAACTCTTTGTTGCTTTTGATCCTAGTCATTTGGGACTTCCAGTCTCCAAAAGAACGCTGCCCAGCTTAATTGCACAGTGTATATCTTTTACCTATGAGAGTAAAAACCTTCCTCTTGAAGGCCATGTTTCAGCTCACAATGTGAGAGCCATGGCAGCTTCTATGGCTCATCTTCACACTCTATCGACGACATGTCGAGCAGCTACTTGGGCTTCGGTTCATACCTTCACAGCCCATTACTGCTTAGACAAGGACTCCCGCCGGGATGCCTTGTTCGGTCAGGCTTTTCTTCAACACCTGTTCCATACTTAATCAACTCCTACCCACCATCCCTGGTAGGATGCCAGAGATCCATGGGTGGAAGTGGAGCCCTTTCACAAGGGCACACAACTTCTGGGGCCTTCTCCCTGGCATCTGCAGCTAGGGAGTCCCCATATGTGAAGACTACATTTCTGCTTGGTCCTGGAGATAGCATAGTTACTCACTTGTAACAGGTGATCTCCGGGAACAGCAGGAATTTAGTCTTCACAACCCACCCACTTCCCCTAGGAGTTGTATCTCTCTCTCTTTCCCTCTTTCCCTCTCTCTTTCCCTCAGCTTTAAACTCAACTGGAGAGGGACAGTTGGGAAAGGTGGGAAGGCAGCATGCAGGCGCTGTGGGGTGCTCCCAAAAGCTTTCCTATCGGACACCGGGGAGCGTTCCTTTGCAGGCTCCGTCGGTACCGACGATACCCATATGTGAAGATTAAATTCCTGCTGTTCCCGGAGATCACCTGTTACAGGTGAGTAACTATGCTTCATCAGTGCCCTTCTCTTCTATTGCTGAGTTCCCAGGGAGGGGTGCTCAGTGGGGATTGCTGCCACGCTTGCGTGGTCCTCTTCCCGCCCAAAGGTGCCATCTTACTGTCTCCCTTTTTCCACAGAGCCTTTCGGACGCACCTCTTCGTCCCTCGGAAAGATTTTTCTTTCCAGCCTTTTGGCCCTTTTTTCCGGTAGCACCGGTCCTCTCCCATCCTCCCCTTTGCCCCTGCTCCAGCTATGGGCCAGGGGATCTCTTTTTCTCCTTTAGTGTTTTTTTCCCTTCAGGCCCGTTTCATGCTCTTTTTTTTTTTTTTTCCCCAACCGCTGCCTCAAGGGTCTTCAACCTCGCAGGGGCGCTTTTTGCCCCCATGGCCACCGGCTTCAAAAATGTGACAGATGCTCCAAGAATGTCACTCGTGGACACCCACTATTGTCTGCAGTGCCTGGGGGCCCACCAGAACTCGGAGCCCTGCTTTCTCTGTAAGAAAATGTCTGCTAAGGCCTTGCTAAGCTGTAAGCGGAAGTCAGACGACATCTTCTGAAAGGCAGCCCCGGGGTCCCCGGTGGCGCCTCATGCCACCGATCCAGCACCGCAGTGACCCCGTGCCCCAGGCACCCCTCCGATCAGGGTTTGCCCGAGGTGGAACAGTGAAAGAAGACGACCTCAAAAGTCCCTGTTGGGGGCTCTGGACAAGCATGAGCTGTCTCGCGCTCATTCCCTTAGCCCTCCTCGGCATTCCCGAGAGTCGGACAAGGAGTGGCCTCGAAAGGTGCTTCGTATGGATACAGAAGTCTCCAGCAATGGTGCCCGGTCTCCTGAGGGTTGTCCCAGCGAGGACCCCTCTCCTGCTCCATGCTAGACCTGGTAACCCCAGTGTCAACGGCGCAGGGACCTACTCCTGAGTGGGAATCCCGTATGCTGGCACTGGAGTGCAGCGTTTCTGCCTTCCTAGCTGCCCAGCAGGTGCTTTTACCCAGCACGGCTGGCTCGCGCCTCAAGACCGAGGGTCCCTTGTTGGGGGTCCTGAAAACTGCCTTGGAAACCTCCAAGAGTCACAGGCCTCCTCGCGAGAGTTCTCAGCACCGGTCTTGCTTGCAGCCGCTCTGTTCTTCAGGGGCGAGGTCTTCCAGAGTTAGTGCCTCTGGCTCCAAGCAGGCCTTTGCCACTGAGTGCAGGAATCAGCCCAACTCGGAGTTCTCCTCGGATCTCCCGGGCTGGGAATCAGATAGATGGACACGTCCCCTGAAACCTGCACCCATAGGGACCTTCCTTCTGACCCATCCCCTCCCGCCTCGCAAAGGCGGTCACCCCCGAAGACACCTCCTTCTTGGTGTTTGTGCGCGATATGGCTCAAGCCCTCATTCTGCCCATGCAGACGGAGGAAGAGCCAAGGGTAGAGGAACTCGACATCTTGCAATATGAGTCTCCCCCTAGGGAGTCTCTCATGGTTCTGGTATCATCCACCCTGACCCGGCTGCTCCTCTGCATGTGGGAAGCACCCGCCTCTGTCCCTATTGTCAGTAAATGACTCGATGCCATGTACAGGGTCCAGCATGGCCCAGGGTTCCGGAATACTCAGCTTCCCCATATCTCCATGGTAGTTGAATCTGTGATGTGGAAGCAGAAGAGCCCAAAGTCGCACTTGTTGGTCCCGCTTGGTAGGGAATCCCTTGCCCTCAACGCCCTCAGGCGCAAGGTGTACCAGGGATCCATGCTGGCATGCCACATCCAGACTTACCAACTGTATATGGGGATGTTCCTTCGCGACCTCTCTAAAGAGCTCGGTGGTTTCTCTGCAGGCGTCAGAGGCGAACACCTCCTCAGTTTTCAGACCCTTCTGAGATCGGTCGCGGACTGCTCGAAATACCTTTCCCGCACCGCATATGACAGGTTCAAGTCTTCCGCCCATGTGGCAGCAGCCGGCATCGGAGCCCGGCGTCGAGCATGGCTCCAGTCTTCAGACCTAGAGCAATGGATCCAGGAGAAGCTCTTGGATGTCCCCTGCCTTGGCAAACTGTTCGGCAAGCATATGGAGGACAAGGCAGCCGAGATTGAGACAGAGTTCATGACCCGTGTCCATCTCTCTCGTAAAACCTCTTCTCTTCCATGGAAGAAACACAGCAAGAAGCCTTTCTTCCAGAGGAAAGGGCTCCCTTACCGTGGATAACCCGCCTGCCTCAGCGCCGACACCCAGCGGTCAGGGCAAAGGAGGAGTTCGAGGTCACCGGAAACCGAAGCGGCCCAAAGCTCAACCACCAGCGTCGCCCCAGCCAGCCCTGGGGTTTTGACGCCAAGTGCATAGCCCCTCGCCTTCCGGCGGCACTTCCGCCCGTGGGAAGGTGCCTGTCTCTTTTCGCCCCCAAATGGGTGGCCATTACATCGGACGCCTGGGCCTTTCAGGTAGTCCGGGGCGGTTTTTGTCTTCGTCTGGACAGACTCCCTCTTCCCTTCTCCCCAGCGGAGCCTGCTCGGCTTCCCTCGCACCAGGCTTGCTTACAAAGCAAGAGCTGATCAACCTTCTCAGCCAACAGGCAGTCGAGAGATTTTCACCACACCTCTGAGGTCAGGAGTTTTACTCTGGTATTTCCTCATTCCGAAGAGGATAGGAGGCCTGCGCCCCATCCTCTATCTCAGGAATCTGAACAAATTTCTGGTGCGGGAGAAGTTTAGGATGCTATCACTTGGCGTCTTGCTGCCCTTCCTCCAGCAGGGCGATTGGCTATGCTTCTTGGATCTCAGAGATGCTTTTGCACACATTCTGGGCCACCCCCAAGCACAGGAAGTACCTGCGCTACAGAGTGCTCTCTTTTGGGCTCGCTTCTGCCCCGCGTTTCTTCACAAAATGCCTGTCAGCGGCCGCAGCTAACCTCCGGCTACAGGTCATATCAGTCTACCCTTACCTGGATGACTGGCTCGTCACGGGCACATTGGCAGAGGACATTCGCCTCTCGGCATTGCGCATGTCGTCCTTCTCGAGTGCCTCGGTTTCCTGATCAACTACTCCAAATTCCACCTCGAGCTGGAGCAGACCCTGGAATTCATTGGCGCTCTTCTCGACACAGGACGGGCGACTGTCTTCCTCCCTCCAAAGCCGATCCAGAGTATCATTGTGGGCCATGTTGCATCTTCTGGGGCATGTGGCCGCGACTCTCCATGTCGTCCCCCACGCTCACATGCAGATGCGCGTGGCCCAATGGTGCCTCAGTGCTCAGTGGACCCAATTCCGTGTCGCTCTCCCACAGTCTCTCCAGTTCCCTGGATTGGTGGCTGAATGCCCAAAGCCGCTTTCGGGGCATGCCCTTCCAGACTTGACAACAGATGCCTCACTGTTGGGCTGGGAAGCCCACTGCTGCAACCTCTGTACTCAAGGGCGGTGGTCACCCGAGGAATCTCTGCAGCAGATCAACCTGCTTGAGCTTCGAGCGGTCTGGCTGGCCCTAAAGGTCTTCAAGCATCACCTGTGTGGCAAGTCAGTGCTCATGCAGACCGACAGCAAGGTTGCAATGTTCTACATAAACCAGGAGGGGGGTACGGGCTCCCGCCGCCTCTATGGGGAGGCAGTCATCCTCTGCTCCTTCGCCATATGCTGGGGCATGACCCTGAGAGCGGCCTACCTCCCGGGTCAGGACAATGAACTCATGGACAGATTCAGCAGGCTTCTTCGCCTACACAAGTGGCACTTGAGTCCAGAGGTAGTTCCGCCGCTGGGGACTCCGTCCTTGGACCTGTTTGCCAGCCTGGTGAACACACAGTTTCCCCACTTTTGCGGGCTGATACCGCACCAGAGCAGGGTAGCCCCGGACACGTTTCTGGACTGGATCCTCCGGGCTTCTGTATGCGTTCCCTCTCACTCCTCTCATTGTGAGGACCATCCGAAAGATTCAGTGGGGACCGAGCCTCTGTGATCCTCATGGCTCCTTCGTGGCCTCAACAGCCCTGGTTCCCGCTTCTGCTCTGGCTCTTGTTAGAAGCTCTGGTCCCCCTGGGCAGTATCCCAGGTCTGCTAACGCAGGAGGAGGGACGGGTGATTCACCCGAACCTGGTCTCACTATCCCTGACAGCCTGGCGGCTGAACGGGTGTCTTTAGCCTCACTGCACCTCCCAGAGGAGATCGAGGAGGTCCTCGCATCGAGGAAGGACTCGACGAGACGGGCCAGCACCCTGAAGTGGCAGCGCTTCTCCGTCTGGTGCTCCGAGCTCCAGCTCGACCCATTCTCCTGCTCTACCCGGTGGGTTCTCCAGTACCACCTCCACCTCTGAGGTGGGACTGAAATCCAATTCGGTCCGAGTTCACCTGAGCACCATCTCTGCCAATCACTTCACCGTCAAGGGTAAACTCTTCTTGGACCAGCCTCTGGTCTCCCCGCTTCATGCGAGGCCTCTTAATTTCCAAGCCCCCTGTCCGGCCTCCACTGGCGGAGTGGGATCTGAACATCGTGCTCATGCAGCTGACAAAGCTGCCCTTCGCACCAATGGCAATGTGCTCACTTCGGCACCTCTCCTGGAAGGTAGTCTTCCTGGTTGGTGCTCACTTCGGCCTGGCGCGTCAGCGAGCTGCAAGCCCTCATGGCTGCGGCTCCCTACACAAGGTTCTACAGGAACAGAGTGGTCCTTCGAACTCACTCCAAGTTTCTACCAAGTTTTCTCAGATTTCCATCTCAACCAAGAGATTGTCCTACCGACTTTCTTCCCGATGCTGACCGGGCATCAGTGGTCCTTCATACGCTCAACTGCAAGAGGGCTCTCACCTTCTACCTGCAGCGCACCCAGGGTCATCACAGATCCGAACGGCTCTTCGTTGCCTGCGATCCTAATCGCTTGGGGCTCGCAGTCACCAAGCGCACCATCTCTGTCTGGATGGCGGACTGCATCGCCTTTACTCAGGCAAAAGCTGGGGCCTTGCTGGATCGCCGAGTCACCGCGCATGGCATTCGTGCCAAGGCAGCATCAGTGGTTTCTCTGCGCGCAGTGCCTCTGACAGACATTTGTCAGGCTGCGACCTGGTCTTCAGCGAGTACCTTCGCTTCACATTACTTCCTGGAGAGGGAGTCCCACCGAGACAGTGCCTTCGGCCAGGCTGTACTCCAGAATCTGTTCGGGGTATAAGCAACTCCTGCCCTCTTACCCTTCTTCTGTGGCTACCGAGGGCTTGGCCCAAGGGCCTGAGGACTCGGGCTCCGTCGGTCATTGGCTTCTGCTCACGGCCTCGTTGAGGCGTTTCTGGCTTGCAGGTTTTGGTAGCCTGTAGCTGTCGAGTCCCATAAGTGAGGACTGACTTCCTGCTTCTTCCTGGAGAAAGCATAGTTACTCACCTGTAACAGGTGTTCTCCAGGGACAGCAGGAATCAGTTCTCACTACCCTCCCACCTCCCCTTAAGAGTTGCCATTTTTGTTTTTCTTCCCTTGCCATCTGCTTAATAGGGCTCTAGCTATGGGACCTGACTGAGCAAGATGGCACCTTTGGGCGGAAGAGAACCATGCATGCATGGCAGCAATCTCAAAGGCTTTCTTTGAAACCCGGGAATTTGTTCCACGCAGGCTCAGTCAGTACTGACGTCGCCCATAAGTGAGGACTGATTCCTGCTGTCCCTGGAGAATACCTGTTACAGGTGAGTAACTACGCTTTTTCTCCATTGCACACTGCACCCGGAGCGGTGTATCTCCCGGGCAACTCTGCCTCCTTGCAGACAGACTCTGCCACATCCTACGTCCAGACGAGTGGACTCTTAATTGGGATCTTGGATGTTCCACATGTGAGGGATCCCCAGAATGGGTCTTTTGCCACCCAGGCAAATGCACATCTGCTGCTGTTTTGCTCAAGACTTCCCTCCCTACACGACAGATGCCTTTCTTCTCAGTTGGGGAAGGGGCCTGCTTTGTGCATTTCCACCCACCTCTTTAATATCCAAGACAGGCCAACTTACAAATTACTGGCCAACAAGGGCTCCATGATTTTAATAGCCCCTTACTACTGGCCCCATCAACCATGGTTTCCTCTGCTGGTTTGACTAGCACAGACGCCACCCCGTAGCCTGGGACATGCGCCCATCCTTCTCTCTCAGGATCACATGATACTTCTCCATCCCAATCCACAAGCCCTCTTCTCACGGCATGGCTACTGAAAGCATGATCTTTACTGACCTCGACCTTCTGCAACAGGTCAACAGACATCCTACTTGCATCACGCAAGCAGTCTACAAGATGTTCTTGTGCCTTCAAATGGTGCCAGTTCACCCTCTGGTGTACCCCAAAACATATTGATGACTCTGCTGTCCCGTGGAATTTCTTTTGCAATATCTCCTCCATTTGTCCTCCACAGGTCTTAAGACTAACTCCGTCAGAGTTCATCTTCGTACCATCTCAGCCTATCACAGACCAGTGGACAGGCATCCTATTTCTTCATACCTTTTGGTGCAATGATTTATGCAGTGCCTCCTGCTATCTAAGCCACTGATCAAACCACCCCTGGTGGCTTGGGACCTCAGCATGGTCCTAGCACAGCTTCTAAAGCCTCCTTTTTGAGCCTTTAACCACCAGTTCCTTTAACACTAGAAGCCCCAAAGTGCATCAATTGATGCAAATGCATCTTCAAAGTTGTATACCAGCGCCACTGCTAGAACCATGTCAGTCATATTCCATGACTTTGTTAGCAAGGTCAAGATGTTCAAATATGTGCATTGAAAATTAATGACAGATGCACCACTTAGTGGGAAAATGAATTTATACCTAGAAGCCCCAAAGAACGTCAATTGACGCACTCGATTGTCTTGGATGCGTCAATTGACGTCCTTTGGGGCTTCTAGGTATAAATTCATGTTCCTGCTAGGTGGCGCATCTCAATCACTGTTTACAGTTTTACTCTGATATTACATGACGTCATTGTGTGTGTATTGTTTGTAATGATGCCACATACTGCACGTATTTAACAAATAAGTAACTTCACATTAATTCACATCTGCATTTCATGCTAAACACAGTTGTCGTGATAATGCGTCAATTGACGCACTTTGGGGTTTCTAGGTAAAATGCCTTTTGGGCCTTCTAGTGTTACATTCCTCTCTTGGAAGGTAATCTTCCTTATCGCCTTTACCTCAGCTTGCCATATCGGCGAGCTGCAGGCCTTGGTATCAGATTAGTCCGAACATCCGGTTCCACCAAGACAAGGTGGTTCTCTACCCATTCACACTTCTTCCGAAGATGGTCTCAGTCTTCCATCTCAACTAATCGGTGATGCTACCAGTCTTCTTCCCCAGACCGCATGCCTCTAGGGCTGAGGCAGCATTACACACTCAAGATTGCAAGGGTGCTCTGACTTTCTACTTGAAAAGAACCAAGAATCTTAGGAAATCCTCTATTCATTTCCTTTGATCCAAATCACCTTGGATTTCTACTATCAAAGTGCACCCTCTCCAACCAGATTGCAGACTACATTTCTTTCACCTACGCTCAGGCGGGACTCTCCCTTGAGGGCCACGTCACCGCTCACAATGTGCAAGCCATGGCAACCTCAGTTGCCAACCTTTGTTTCGTTTCCATTGACAAAATTTGTCATGCAGCTACCTGGTCCTCTATTCGTGTCTTCCTTGCTCACTACTGCCTAGACAGGGACTCTCGTCGGGATGCTGTCTTTGACCAGGCTGTCCTCCAGCACCTTTTTGGGACTTAACTGCAAAACTGCAACTCTGTCCATGCGCTTGCCAGCTGCAATAGAGTTCAGTGGGGCCACTTTGTATCCACACTTGGCGCTCTATACTTGAGCCTCAGGGATGCCACTACTGCCAACTCTGGTACCTGGGAGCTAGTGAGTCCCATATGTGAAGACTGCATTCCTGCTTGATCCTGGAGATAGCGGCGTTGCTCACCTTTTA
This sequence comes from Ichthyophis bannanicus, assembly GCA_033557465.1. Taxonomy (NCBI): domain Eukaryota; kingdom Metazoa; phylum Chordata; class Amphibia; order Gymnophiona; family Ichthyophiidae; genus Ichthyophis; species Ichthyophis bannanicus. The sequence goes on along the minus strand of CM066037.1, from coordinate 18,943,527 downwards.
ACAGGTGATCTCCAGAAATAGCAGAAATCTGTCTACACAACCCACCCTCCTCCCCTAGGAGTTGTAGGGTATTTCTTCTTTCTCTCAAACTCAACTGAGAAGAGGATGTGGGAAGGCAGATGCACAGTGGAGTGCTCCTAAAAACTTTCTAATTGGATGCTGGGGCGCATTCTCACGCGGACTCAGTCGGTACTGGTGATACCATATATGAATACTGATTCCTGCTGTTCCCAGAGATCACCTATTGCAGGTGAGTGTAATAACACTTTCTACTCCGTATTTCCTCAGCCCACAGCCTTGGGGTCATCTTTGATTCCTCCATCTCCTTCTCCACACACATCCAACTGATAGCAAAAACTTTATAACATCAGCAAAATTCACCCTTCCTTTCTGAATGCACTACTAAGACGCTTATCCACTCTTTAGTTGCCTCCCTTCTTGACTATTGCAACCTCCTCCTTGCTGATCTCCACCGAATGATCTCTCTTCTTAAGTCTGTTCAAAGCTCAGCTGCACGACTAATCTTCTGCCAGCCCCGATATGCTCATATAACCCCTTTTCTCAAGTCACTCCATTGGCTCCCCCTTCCGTTTCCATATCCAGTTAGTTCAAGCTTCTCTTTCTGACCTTTAAATGCATTCATTCTGCTGCTCTTTACCTTTCCTCTCTCATCTCTCCCTACACCCCTGCTACTACTACTACCTCCTCCCTCTCATTACAGCCTGGCTCTTGAAAGGAGATGGCTAGCACCTAAGGGCTACTCTCCAGCAGTGGTCTTCACTGTGCTCGGAGTCCAGAGGAGATTTACGAAGCTAGCATACGTGTGTGTCTGGTGCCTCTTTGAACAATGGTGTGGTGCTTGGCAGTTAGCTCCTGAGGCAGATGAAGTGCCATCTCTGACTTTTCTACAGGATGGCCTAGAGAAGGGCCCTTTCCCTTAGCTACCTGAAGGTTCAGGTGGCAGCTTTGGCCTGTTTCCGAGGTTCAGTGGCTGGTAAGTCTCTCCAGTCTTGCACCCCAGATGTCTTGTGCTTTCTCCAGAGAGTTAGGCATCTGCATCGTCTCTGATCTGTGGTCCCTTCCTGGGATCTGTCTGCTCACGGTCCTGATGTCTGCATCCTTTGAGCCATTGAAGTGTACTGCTTTGAAGGATTTCACACTAAAGATGATCATCTTGGTTGCGATTTGTTCCGCAAGGCAGATTTCCGAGCTGCACACTTTCTTGCTGAGATCTGTCTTTTTCAAAGGAGGCTGTTTCCATTTGGTCTGTACCTTCCTTCTTGCCTAAGGTGATTTCTCCCTTTCGTGTGAACTAAGTGATCTGCCTGCCCTCCTTTTCTAAGGAACCTTTAAAAAACAAATAACTCAATATCCCTCACGCTTATTAAACTCAAAACACACCAGGGAAACTTGCAAAAATTAATTTAAGGAAAGGCTCTTAAAGGAAAAAAATATTTTCCACAAAGGGACAGAAGAGAATTTACAAATGTCTCTAAACACCTGGGATTCCAACTGAGTATTTATTTATTTACAGTTTATTTTATACCGCGCTATTCGGCATCAGTGCGGTTTACATGGAAAAGAAAATTTTACTGCGCAGAAACTACTCCATAATTACAATTAACAAGGGATTCAACTTGGATAACCAGGGTAACTATTTACAGATATATATGCAGTAGTTTTCAGAGGGGAACCTCAGTCACTGGGCTGAAGGCAAGCCGGTGGCTTACACACACAATTCAAATAGCCTAACCCAGAGAGTGCTTATTTAGCACTGCCCATTCTCATTCATCAGTGCCCTCCAACAGCATGTGACTTTTTTTTACCATTTTTAAATGCATTTAATGAAAAGAAAAAAAACACTTAGCTGAAACCACGGTGGATGAACAGGTGAAAGAACTCGGACACTGTGTGAAAACTTTTCAGACTGCTTCAGGACATGTCACCCACAGCTAATTAATTTTCAAGCCAAAAACGGAAACCAACAGTAGTGGCTATTTAAACAAAGGAGGCAGGAGGCATATGAGCAAACCCAACCAGAAAGATCACATTATGGCGAGTCACTCTACTGCTTCATTTAACCCCATTTGTTCTAACGTGTTGAGGGAAAAAAAATCCACTTTTGTTCGAGCATGCTAAACGTTTCTCAAGTTCACCATTACACAAGTCTTGAATGCTGTCAATGACTAGTCATTGCAAATGCTCCCATTTATGTCCATTATCCAAGTAGTGTTGCACTATTGGAGCTGTGACAACAGCATTGGCTATTCAGGAATGATGTTAGATGAGATGTGCCTTTACTTTCTGACAGGCATGTCCTATATACATTTTTTTGACACGGACATATGATCAAATAAATCACCCTTGCAGATTGACAAGTAGTCCTCAATTTCATTGAATAGACTCGCTTCATATGTGGGTTTCTCCATATCTGGGTGGTGTATGTGGTCATACACATCACACAGTGATTACATGGGGTATGTTCACCTTTACTATCTGCTATGGTCACCTGGCGGGGAATATCAGAATGGACCAGAGTATCTCTAAAATTGCGCGCCCTAGTGAATGCAGTGCAAGGGCCCTTTTGAAACACTGCGTGTAGGGACAACACATGCCAGTGTTTAAAAATTCTTTTGGCAATAAGCTGAGCCTTATCAGAGTATTGCAAAATGCACACCTGTTTCTCCATTCTTTTTCTGGTCCTTGTTTATGAAGGAGTGGAGAGCGATTAGCAAACCTCAATCACAAATAGGCTTTACGTATAATGTCTGCTGGGTATTCACGTTGCAATAAATGTTCTGTTAAGAGTTTTGCTTGACAGTGAAACTCCGAATCCCTTGAGCAAATAAAAAGAATACATAAAAATTATCCAACGGGTAAAGTTTGTTTTAACTTCATTGGATGATGTGACTTGAAATGCAAAAGCTTATTGTGATCTACAGATTTATGATAAAATGTAGTACTAAAAGCCCCATTATTCTATAAGACCATAACGTCTAAGGAGCAGTGTCGAGGGAAGGTTAAGGATCTTTGTCTTGTAGATGTCCAGAGGGTGCTGCTTCGGTACTTGGAAGTTACAAATTCTTTTCGTAAGTCTATCTCTTTGTACTGTTTGCTTGCCTGCTCAAGGGTGATGCGACAAGTTCCTGGAGGAAAGGTCCATAAACCATTATTAAGAAGGGACCCAGGATATCAATGCTTTACCCAGTACAAGCATTGCGGAACCTGTGTCTTATGGGGAAACTACTAGGTATGTATGACCTAGATTGGCCACTGTTGGAAACAGGATACTGGGCTTGATGGACCTTGGTCTGACCCAGTATGGCATATCTTATGTTCTTATGTTCATCTAAGTCTACTTTGGGGTGCTGGATTAAGGAGCCCATTTCCTCAGTATATCTGTTGGAAGAACTGGCCAGCTCCAGAAGGTTTGCACATCCATTCTACCTGAGTGCAAGCATCCTCTTGGGCGGGGAACGGAGCTTGGTAGCACCTGCAGACATTTGTCAGGCGGCAACGTGGGCATCACTTTCCACTTTTGTCTAGCATTACTGCTTGAATGTCCTTCACGGGCGCAGACAGCCTTTGGCTCAAGGCTTTTACAACCTACTGTGTGCTTTAAACCAACTTTGACTTTTAACATAACAACCAAACAGCCCAGTCATTGACCACTCAAACACAGTTATTTGGTATCACCCAGTAGGTACATTCCAGTGTCTCCAACAAGGTTCCAACAATACAGGACACATTTATCCCCTTCCCCATGCTCTACTTGGAGAATTGTACAATCTTGTACTCTAAGCCTCGTTGCTGACAACCAATGCTTGAACAGATAACAAATTCCAATACCTAACTACACATGCCCTACACACATCACTCAACCACTGTAAATATCCAATATAAATAATTTAACGGTTGTTTGTATTATTAATATATCATAAAGTTGAAGTTTATTGTTCAATGTAAATAGTTGAACCTGACCGTTCAATGTAAATAGTTGAATCCGATTGTTCAATGTAAATGTATACAACTGTGTACAATTGTTAAGATGATTCATGTAAACCGCCCTTGATCGCTGGAAGGGGCGGTATAGAAGAAAATAGATAGATAAATAAATAAATAATAAATAAATAAATCTCTCCAAACTCCCCTTACCATCAGCCCCCCTCCCCCGTCCAATGCCTTAGGAAATTGAGATTGAAATTGAGTCCAGAACCACCTGTATCTCATCCACTGGGGCTTAGTAGAAATGGGTGTATGTATATTTTACTGCCAAAGCCAACTGATGCATTAGATTGACCCAGTGCTGGAAAGAAGGGGCCTGATTTCCCCCATTCAGTGTTGCAATATCAGTTTCTTGGCACTCCAGACTCCTTTCTCAAACCTTCTTTCCATCTTCCTGATCCTTTGCTCCATCAACAGTCCCTCGTCTCCCAAGAGCAACAAACTATAGGTCCAATTAAGGGGCTTTCAGATCACCTGTTCCATGCTATGTAATGCTTTCCCCTACACTTTTGTCAGGGATGGACTTTTGAGAAAGGCATGGCAAAAGGTGTCCTCCTGTATCTTGTACTTCTCACAGCAATTTTGGGCCCACAAGTCCAGTCGAGCTCCTCATTCCCTTGTAAGATATCTCCTGTGCAAGATTAGACATTGCATTTCTTGGTACCATGCTGATGTAAGAACTGCTGGGATCTGCATGAAATGCCGCTCCAACTGTTCCTTCTCCACATCATCCCCCAACTCTGCTGCCCTATTTTGTGCCAACCCCACCATATCCCCCTAAGGGGAAGGGTGTCCCTATTTATTTATTTATTTACATTCTCTTATATACCGCGTTATTCTGCATCAGTGCGGTTTACATTGAACAACTGAAATTACATTGAACAGGGCATTTTAACTTGGAGATAACTATTTTACAGGGAACATGGGCTAAACATCCTATACCAAATACCAAGTCTATTCCAATAAGGAGACAAGTTACGGAAATCTCTATCACTATCCTGAATTCCCACTTCTCCGGGATGAGCGTTCTCCAATGCCTGCCAATAATGTCAGACTTGCATATAAGAAAAAACTTGTGTTCCTGGCAGCCCTAGTTGCTGCTGAAGATGTTCAAATGCAGGCAGGACCACTAAGTGTCCCATATCCACTTGACAATCTGCATTCCACTGTTAGAATCGACTCTAGCCCTGTCCCAGCTCAAAACCAGGGTTACCAGTCAACTGTTTAAAAAAAAAAAAGGGGGTGATTCTTCAACTGCATTTGTTTTTGTACCCACCATTTCCACGCACATTGAAAAGGGTCCATTAAAATTCCATATTCTGGACACCCAAGGCTCATCTTGGTATAATTTAGGGCACTCATAAACCCTTAGGGCTTACTCCAAATGTCTAGTGGTCCCACAGGGGCATACTGAGATGCTGCTGTAAAAGTATCATGTATCCACCGCATGAGGGCTGATCTCTAGGAACAAGTGGGAATGTAGTCTTCACATATGGGTGATGTCTGTACCGATGGAGCCTGCGCGGGAACGCTCCCCAATGCCCAATAATAAAGCCTTTGGGACCACTCCACTGTGCCTGCGTAGCTGCCTTCCCAACTCCCTCTCTTCAGTTCTTTGTTTTCCGCGGAGCCAGCAGAAAGCAAATCCTGTCACCGCAGAAAAAATGTTTGTTTTTTTGTGGCTAGTGTCGGCTTTCCCGTCAATGCCGGCACCATTTTGACACTACTGGTTCCCCTTATTCTTTCTTTATCTTTTCTTTTACTAGTTTAAAAAAAAAAATCGGGTGTATCAATGCCATCTTAGACCTTAGCCTACCATACTGTCCACACATGACTGGTGCTTGAAATGCCTCTGGCCCAAAACCAGCCAACGGAATGTTCCCTTTGTAAAAAAAAAATGACTTGGAGGCCTGCAGAACCGAGCCTAAATTTGGAACTCTCTCTTCACTTCGGACGCCATATCTTTGGCATTGTCATTGAGAGCCTCATCCTCACATGGATCTCAGGTATTGAAAGTGTCCAAGCACAAGTCTTCCTCGAAGACAGATAATTTCTCCAGAGGTAGATCGGTCCCAGCATCAAAATACCTCTGGTGTTGCGCTGGAGTTGGATCGGCCTGCCAAAGTGCCCCGGCAGGAGGACCTACCCTCCAAAGCCATCGAAGGGCTCCAGGATGCTCCCAAGGCCTCGACCTCAGGAGAGCCACTGGTGCCATGCTCTGGGACGGTGGCACAAGTTTCCATCACCGATACCCAAGCATCAGCAACCTTGATAGACCAGTGTATACTGCCCATCGAGCGGAGCTTGGCAGTTCTAATGGTGGCTTCGGTTCCCATCAAACAGTTGCCCTCAGGTACTGGGCTGTCAGTACTGGTACAGGTACCGGCACAGACATCAGTTCCAGTGCAGGGTGCATCGAGATACATGACTCTGCCACCCATTTCTTCTCTTAAGTCAATCACCAATACTGGGGCTCAACCCAAACGGTACCCGGATCCTGATACCGACATGAATCGGTATCGGCATCTGGCAGATGGTGAACACCGTTCCTGCTGATACTTTGAGTCCTCCAATTCAGACTCCCTTATTTTGGATGAGGAGTCACTTGATTCCCGAGGACCCCGAGGCCTGCCTTTGGATCCCTCCCTACCTCCAGAGCGACTGCATGTCCTTCCAAGAATTCATTTGTGACCCAACTAGGGGTCTCCTCTATACAGTGTCTTGTGAAATTATTCATCCCCTTGGTTTTTGTCCTGTTTTGTTGCATTATGTACAACCTGGAATGAAAATGGAGGTTCATTTGGATATTAGGAAATATAGACCAAACTGGTGAAGTGAAAGGACAATAAAATACATATTTATATATAAAAACAAGTAAAAACTGAAACGTTTTGAGTTCATATTTATTCATCCCTTTTGCTATGAAAACTCTAAGATCTGGTCCAACCAATTAACCTCAGAAGTCACATAATTAGTTGATTAGGGTCCACCCTGTGTGCAATTAGCGTCACATGATCTGTCACATGATGCCTGTATAAATATACCTGTTGTGAAAGGCCCCTGACTGCAACACCACTAAGCAAGCAACATGAAAACCAAGGAGCACTCCAAATAGGTCAGAGACAGTTGTGAAGAAGTATAGATCAGGGTTACATTATAAAAAAAAAAAAAATCCTAAATTCTGAATATCCCATGGAGCACTATTTAAATCCATTATAACAAAATAGAAAGAATATGGCACCACAACAAATCTAACAAGAGAAGGGCGCCCACCAACACTCAGACCGGGCAAGGAGGGCATTAATCAGAGATGCTACAAAGACACCAAGGATAACACTGAATGAGTTACTTCCATCTCTGCTATGGATCTTTGTATCTGTCCATAGGACCACTTTAAGCCATACACTCCACAGAGTGGGGCTTTATGGAAGAGTGACCAGAAAAAAGCAATTGCTTAAAGAAATAAGAAAACACATTTGGAGTTTGCACAACAACATGTGGCGGACCCCCCAAACACATGGAAGAAGGTTCTCTGATCAGATGAGACGAAAATTTGAACTTTTTGGTCATCATGGGAAACGCCATGTGTGGCGCAAACCCAAAACTTCTTATCACCCCAAGAACACCATTCCCACAGTGAAATACGGTAGTGGCAGCAGCATGCTGTGGGAATGTTTTTTCATCGGCAGGAATAGGAAAACTTGTCAGGACTGAAGGAACGATGGATGGCACTAAATACAGGGCAGTTCTAGAGGAAAACCTGTTTCAGTCTGTCTCAGATTTGAGACTGGGACGAAGGTTCACCTTCCAGCAGGACAATGACTCTAAACATACTGTTAAAGCTGGTTTAAAGGGAAACATTCAGATGTCTTGGAATGGCCTAGTCAAAGCCCAGACCTCAATCCAATTGAGAATCTGTGGCATTACTTGAAGATTGCTGTACACCAACACAACCCATCTAACTTGAAGGAGTTGGAGCAGTTTTGCCTTAAGGAATGGGTGAAAATCCCAGTGACTAAGCTAATAGAAATATATCCCAAGAGACTTGCAGCTGTAATTGCAGCAAAAGATGGCTCTACAACATATTGACTTTGGGGGGTGAATACATATATACATTCCTGCTTTCAGGGTTTTTTTGGTCATAATTGTAACAATAAAGGATATTTTGCACTTTCAGAGTCATAGTATGCATGTTGTGTATATCACATGGCGCTAACCCCCAAAAGTCCATTTTAATTCCAGGTTGTAATGTGACAAACAGGACAAACACAGAGGATGAATACTTTTGCAAAGCACTGCAATAGTTAAACTGAGAAAGCCTAGGGCGGATGAATTGAAGATCCTCCAGTACCCATCAGCTCCCAGGGAGGCGGCCACCCTGCCAATGCACCGCATCCTCCATGATCTGATGCTCCAGATGTGGGAAACTCCCCTTGCAATCTCACCTCATACTCAATGTCTCGATACCATATATCAAGTGCCGGAGTGTCCTGGCTTCCAAAACCACTGCTTCCCCAGCATTCAATGGTGGTTGAATCGGCGACGCACCAAATCAAGAGTTCAAAAACTCATTCCTCTAACCCACTGGGTAGGGAATTGAGAACCCTCAATGCCTTTGGCTGTTGATGTTTTCAGGTTTCCATGCTTTCAACCAGGATTAACTCCTATATACTCTACATAGATATGTTCCTCAAGGAAGTCACCAAAGACCTCGAGGCCAGGGCCCCTCTTCTCTCAGATAAGAGAGATGACTATCTTGCTCTAGTTATACATACCCAAAATGCATCAAAGTTTTTCAATAGAGCAGCCTTCAATGCATTTGAGTGCACAAGCAGAGCCACAACAATTTGTATTGGTACATGTAGAATTGCATGGATCTTGAACAGTGGGTTCAAGATAAGCTGGACAATATACCTTACATGGGGAAAACCTCTTTGGCAAAGACTGGCAAGATAAGGCTTCTCAGTCAGAGAATACCACCCTAAACAGGCTGTCTAGGACTACAGCTAACCCTGCTAGAAAGAAGATGGCTACAAAGAAAGCTTTCTTTAATAATAATAAAATAACTCTACTCTTCGTATCCTCCTGCTTCTCAGTCTATAAATTAATGAACGGAGTGGAATGGGTAAACGTAGATCGATTGTTTACCTTATCAGAATATAGAAAGACTAGGGGACATGCAATGAAGCTACAGGGTAAACTATTTAAGACTAATAAAAGAAAATATTTTTTCACTCAACGTGTAATCAAACTCTGGAATTTGTTACCGGAGGATGTAGTAAAGGCTGTTAGTGTAGCTGGGTTTAAAAAAGGTTTGGACAAGTTCCTGGAGGAAAGGTCCATAAACCATTATTAAGAAGTGACCGAAGATATCAATGCTTGACCCAGTACAAGCATTGTGGAACTTGTGTCTCTTGGGGAAACTGCTAGGTACATATGACCTAGATTGGCCACTGTTGGAAACAGAATACTGGGCTTGATGGACCTTGGTCTGACCCAGTATGGCATATCTTATGTTCTTATGTACCAGGCTAAAGATCCTCAGAAGAGACAGCCTCCTAAGCAACAAAAGAAGAGACAGATGGCTAAACCTCAACCATCTCTGCAGCCACAGTCCGCCCCTGGTTTTTGATTTTTTTTCTAGAGAACATTGCCACCCTGCTGTTGGAGGACCCTTGCCCCCTCCACATTGCAGGCAGACTGTCACTTTGCCCACAGATGCCACCTTATCACCTCAGAGCAATGAACATTAACCTGGAGATAGACTTCATCTGCAAACTCTGCCCCCCTTGACTTTCGTGGGGGAATATCACACGCAACCCTCACTGACTGCTCTCCTACAGGATGAGGTGTCCTCTCTTCTTTCTTGGGACACAATAGAAGATGTCCCAATATCCCAACAGGGAATGGGGTTTTACTCGCTGTACTTTCTCGTACCAAAGAAGGCCAGAGGGTACAGGCCCATCCTGGACATCAGAAACTTCAAGTTTCTGTTCCGCGAGAAGTTCAAAATGATCTCTCTTGGGACGTTTCTTCCCTACCTCCAGAGTCAGGACTGGCTCTGTTCTCTAGATCTAAAAGAAGTATACATACATATCCTCCTCCATTCAGGACACAGGAAATATCTACGCTTCATCTTTCAGGAAAAACATCACCAGTACAGAGTCCTTCCTTTCGGACTCACTTCTGCCTCAAGGGTCTTCACAAAGTGCATGGCTGTCGTAGCCGCATATCTAAAATCTCTAGGGGTATTTGTTTTCCCTTACTTAGACGACTGGCTCATAAGAGCAGACACCTCCCAAGAGGTTCAGCTTTCCTTGCATCATATCATCACAGTACTACAGCACTTGGAATTTGTCATAAACTTTCCAAAATCCCAGCTCACTTCATTTCAAAGACTAGAGTTCATAGGAGCTTTACTGGGCACACCACAAGCCAAGGCGTTTCTGCCCCAACTCCGCTGTGCCTGTTTCATCAAGTGTTATTCCGAGACCATCTGACTGCCAGTGAAATGCTGCAGCTTCTAGTGCACATGGCCTCAACAGTACATGTCGTCCCATATGCCCGCCTACATATGCGGGCAGCCCAGTGGACTTTCCTCCCCACCTCAGGAACAAGATCCAAGTCACTGCCCCTCTCATCACATCCCTCCAGTGGTGGTGTTCTCCAAAAAATCTCCTAGTCAGGTCACTTTTTCAGATGCCTCCACATCAATGCACCCTGACGACGGATGCCTCCAAATTGGGTTGGGGAGCTCATTTTGGGTGCACTTTGTACACAAGGTCTCTGGACAATGGAGGAGTCACAACTCCAGATCAATCTCCTGAAACTTTGGAAATAATGCTATTTCAAATGCCCTCATGGTGTTTCAAGATCACCTCAGGAGCACAAAGGGTCCTAGTCTGAACAGACAATCAAGTGTAAACTGTCGGATGTTTTCTGTTCAATGTAAACCGCGCTGATGTCTAATAGTGCGGTATATAAGAATTGTTAATAAATAAAATAATAAATAAATAAAAAGTGGCTATGTTCTATGTGAACAAGCAGGGCAGAACAGGCTCTTGGCCCCTCTGTGAGGAGGCCCTTCATTTGTGGTCCTTTCCCATTTCTCATCAAATATACTTCCAAGCGGTGTATCTTCCAGGGGAGCTCAATATCCTGGCAGACAAGTTGAGGTGGATTCTTCTTACCCACTTATGGTCTCTCCATCCGGACCCAACGTCCTAGATCTTTCAGACCTGGGAACTCCAAACATAGATCTGTGTGCCACACCACAGAATGCCAAGCTTCCCCGCTTCTACACTAAGACTCCAACGTCCAACAGACAATAAGTGGATGCTTTCCACCTACATTGGAGTCAGGGTCTCCTTTATGCTTTTCCTCCCATACCCCTTATTCCCAAGACACTTTTCAAGCTACAGCCAACAAGGGCTTCATGATTCTCATCGCTCCTCAATGGCTATGCCAACTGTGGTTTCTCCTGTTGCTATGTCTGACTCACTCAGCCTCTACAATTGTGGTCCGTGCCCGATCTCCTCTCCCAGATAGACAGGACACTGCTCCATCCCAATCCACAGTCTTTGTCTCACAGCTTGGCTGCTGAGAGCATAGCCTTGCAGGACTTTAACCTCACTCAAGAAGTTAAGGAGATCCTTTTGGCTTCCAGGAAGCCCTCCACCAGACATTCCTATACTTTCAAGTGGCACAGCTTCGGGGTTTGGTGTTCCCAGAAGGATCTCGGTCTCTTCTCTGCTCCTGTGGAGGCACTTTTCCATTATCTCCTCTACCTGTCCTCAACAGGTCCCAAGACCAACTCGGTAAGAGTTCACCTAAATGCCATTGTGGCTTCTCATCTCTTGGATGGACAGCCCATCTCTTCTGAACTGCTAGTAGCATTCTTTGAGGGTGCTCCTGCTGACCAAGCCACCCATTAAGCCACCTCCGGTGGCTTGGGATCTCAATGTTGCCCTAGTGCAGCTTCTTAAGCCACCCTTTGAACCATTGTCTATGACCCCACTAAAGTTCCTTTCATGGAAGGTTATCTTCCTTATTGCCCTCACTTCTGCTAGATGCATTAGTGAGCTTCAGGCTTTTGGTAGCGGACCCACCCTATACTAGGTTCCATCATGACAAGGTCATCCTTAGGACTCACCCGCATTTTCATTTAAATCAGTTTACCTTCCTGCATTCTTTCCTAGACCACATGCATCTCGAGCAGAAGCAACTCTGCTTATTCTTGACTGCAAGAGGGCATTGGCTTATCTCCAGAGAGCTTGAGATCATCGTAAATCCTCGCAGTTGTTCATTTCCTTTGACCCTAGTCTCCTGGGTCTCTCGGTATCTAAACGTACATTCTCCAGATGGATGGCGAACTGCATTTTATTTGCTTATGACAAAGCAGGACTCTCCCTGGAAGGACATGTCACTGCTCATAATGTTCGTGCCATAGCTGCCTCAATGGCAAACCTACACTCTGTAGCCATTGACAAAATTTGCAAGGCAGCAACTTGGTCTTTGCTGCCCATTATTATCTGGACAAGGACTCCCACTGGGATTCCATATTTGGTCAAGCTGTTCGCCAGCACCTCTTTTAGACTTAGGGGCAACTCCTACCCTCTGTCCCAGATTTTGACGATACTAGACATCCATGAAAGATCCATGACCTATTGAGGCCTACTCTGAGGCGAACCGCCACCAGTTCTGAAGTCACTTCATCTGGCTTCTGGGAGCTAGGGTCTCCCATGTGTGAAAATTGCATTCCTGCTTGTTCCTGGGGATAGTTTAGTTACTCACCTGTAACAGGTGATCTCCAGGAACAGCAGGAATATATTTGTTTTATTTAACAAGTTTTTTTATACCACCTTAACATAAAAAAAATCAAAGCAGTTTACAGTAGAACTCAAGAAATTTACAAAGAACTCATGGAATAGGTAGGGTTGGCATGCGAGACATGCTCGGAAGTATAACTTATATACATTTTAACATTTCTGCATTGATCAGAGCATTCGGTGGGGTGCGATGTTTAGGCTTGGGTGTTTTGGGGGAGTGGATTGCAGTGTTAAGTCATTGAAGTGCTCTATGAAGAGGAATGTTTTTGGCTTTTTTTTTTTGGAAGTTTTAAGTCTGTGGTGGATCTCGGTGCTTCAGGAAGGGAGTTCAGATGGCAGGTGCTGCTAACGATAAGGCTCTTTTGGTCGTGGAATTGTTTGTTTTGGTGAATATGCTGGGTGTTTGGATGCTGCTACTGTTGTGTTGCCTTCATGGTCTGCTGTTGGATTGGGTGCTGATTGGTTCCTGGAGCGTGAGTGCTGAGAGGTTTTGTTTGATTTTGAAGATGATCAGCACTGTTTTGAATCTGATCCACGAGGTGATTGGGAGCCAGTGGAGCTGGTGTAAGATAGGTGTTATATGGTCAGATTTTGTAGAGCCAGCAATGATTCGGGCAGTCGTATTTTGTGCAAATTGTAATGGCTTGATAGTTTGTTTTGGAAGACCATTGAGGATACAGTTACAGTAGTCAAGTAATGGAAAAATGATAACTCGAAATACTGTGCGGAAGTGGTCCTGACTGAGGAGAGGTTTGAATCTGCGGATAGTAGCCATTTTGTAATAAGCATTTCTAGTGATTTTATTGATGTGTGCTTTTAGGTTTAGGTTAATATCTAGGTGATTCCTAGGTAGCTCACTTCTTTTACAGGGATGGAAACATTTGCCAAGGTGATTGATTCTGGGGGTTTAAAGGAAGTGTTCCTCATGATGATTAAGGCTTCAGTCTTCTTAAAGTTGATATTAAGGTGGTTGTTTGACAGCCAGTTCATTTTGTGTATGCATATTATGTTAATGGTATACGCCCCAATTCACCTTGACCTACTTTGTCATCTGCATAAATGATATATTGGATGTTATGCTTGTTGAAGATTCTGCAGATGGGTTGAACATATAGGTTGAAGAGTAGGGTGGACAATGAAGACCACTCCTTGCTCTGTAATGAATAGGGTTGAACATATAGGTTGAAGAGTAGGGTGGACAGTGAAGACCATTCCTTGCTCTGTAATGAATAGGGTTGAGGTGTTTTGTTTCTACTTTGACTTATTGGCGGCGGTCACTGAGGTATGACTGGAACCACTTGAGAGTTGTGCCATGGAGCCTGGTGGCTTTGAGTCTGTCGAAGGATGCTGTGAACTACTATATCAAAAGCGGCGGTGATGTTGATGAATTTGAGGAGTACACCTTTCTTTATATCGTCAAGCACTCTGATTAAGTTGTCAGATAGTTGCGTGAGCAGGGTTTCGACGCTGTGATTGGGTCGAAATCCATGCTGGTGGGGATTGAGCAGGACTTGAGAGTCAATGTGGTCCTGTAATTGACGCTGGACTGTCTCTTCAATGATTTTTAAGAACGGTAGACTTAATATTGGGCGGTAATATGCGGGGTCTGTATTGTCCGCTGCTTTGTTTTTGAGGATTGGTCGGATGGATGCCCTCTTGAGTGCGAGGGTCATATATCCTTGTATTAGGGAGGAGCTGCTTATCTTTTGGATAAATTGAAGAAGCTCATCTTTGGCTGATTTGATCCATCTTACTGGGCATGGATCAGTGAGTGCTGTACAGGCATTTAGATCAGAGATGGTGCATGTGACTTGAATAGTCGTGGGTATGTGAAACTTGCCCCATTTGTGTGGGGGAGGATAATGAGTTTTCTGATTGGTTCAGTTGTAGTAAGTCCTTGGTTTAGTTGTGAGCCTTTCGAGAAGGAAATTTGCAAAGGTTTGAGGGTGGATTGTGTCTTCTGTAGTCTGGGACGGATCCTTCGTCAGTGTGCATACAATCTGAGTTCTCTGGGTTTATTGCTTGATCTTAATATGAGGTTGGTATGATACTCCTGTTTGTGTTGGTTGATTAGGTTGTATTCCTGTTTTATTTGATATTGTTTTAATGTGGTTGCTGTTTTGTTTTGTCTTGTCTCCAATGCCGTTCCAGCTTTCGTAGAGGTTTTTTGCTTCCCTTATGTCCACAGAATACCAAGGAGCTGAAGAGGTTCTTGAAATTGTGCAATAGTGGTTGGTTTGCAGGGGGTGTTCTAGCCGCTGCAGCAATGGTGGTGGTCCATGTTTCAATAGTCTCTTCTCGATTGGTGAAATCTTGTGGTAGTTTCTAGAGGGTTGCTTTCAGGAACTGTTCTTTATTAAAACTTTTGAATCTTCTTTCTGCTTGAGATGTATTCTGTGGTGTTCTTTGGAGTGGGGTATACAGTTTGAAGTGAATAGCATGATGGTCTGACCAGGATATCTGTTTGACTTGGGGGAGCATTACGTTATCTTCAAAGAGGTTTTTTGGCACAAATATGCGTTCTGGGGTGGTGCCTAGTCGGTGAGAGGGACCCGTGTGTAGCAGTGCGAATTGCAGAGATTCCGTTGCTTTGAGGAAAGCTGTTGGGTACCAAGCTGAGGTTCAGATCTCCTAATAGTATGACCGGTTTGTGAGCGGAGTTGTTTGCATACATTGTATCTCCAGGAACAAGCAGGAATGTAGTCTTCACATATGGGTATCGTCGGTACCGACGGAGCCTGCATAGGAACGCTCCCCAGCATCCAATAGGAACGCTTTTGGAAGCATCGCTCAGCACATGCTCGCTGCCTTCCCGCCTTTCCAACTTGTCCCTCTTCAGTTCTTCGTTTTCCACGGAGCCGACAGGACACATACCCTGTTGCCGCAGAAAATTTCTTCTTTATACTTGTTTTCTTGTGGTCGTGCCTGCCTCCGCACGATACCTACTGGTAATGCTGGTTCTTTCTTCCTCCTTTTCTAAAAAATAAAACAATATATATAGTATAGTATATATATATATATATATATTATTTTTTTTTATTTTTTTTTTTAACTGTTTCTCTTCAGAAATGTTTTCTTTTGGTGCTAGGTGCCATTTTGGGCATTAGGCCCCATTTTGTTCCTAAAAGATGGAAAAAACAGCTAGTGGTTTTACAAAAAAAAATGTACTAAATGTGGCGGTACCATCTCCGTCACCGACACCCATGACTGGTGTCTAAAATGTTTAGGCCCTGACCATTCTCCATCTGAGTGTTCCTCCTGTATGGGGATGACTAAAAGAGGAAGACAGAACCGAGCTGCAAAGCTCGGTACCCTCTTTTCTTCGGATACCAGGTCCATTGCATCGACGTCTTCAAGAGCCTCGTCTTCCTCCCATTGATAGAAACATAGAAATATGATGACAGGCCATGTTGTCTTTTTCTATCTAGTCTGTCCTTCCATAGCAACTACAAAAGTCCCCTTTTTACCTTTAGAGATCCTCTGTGTTTGTCCCATGCTTTTTTGAATTCAGTTACTGTCCTCATCTCTACCACCTCCACTGGGAGACTATTCCACAGATCCACTACTCTTTCCTTAAAGAAATATTTCCGCATATCACTCCTGAATCTATCTCCCTTCACCCTCATCCCATGTCCCCTCGTAGCAGAACTTGCTTTCAATTGAAAGAGGCGCTTTCCCTGAACATTTATGCCACGGAGGTATTTAAACATCTCAATCATATCACCTCTATCCCGCCTTTCCTCTAAGGTGTACATATTAAGATCCTTCAGTCTGTCCTCATATGCTTTATAATAAAGACCACTAATCATTTTAGTAGCCACCCTCTGCACCGACTCCATCCTGTTCACATCCTTTTCAAGGTGCGGTCTCCAGAATTGCACACTATACTCCAAATGAGATCGCACCAAAGACTTATACAGAGGCATTATCACCTCCTTTTTTCTGCTAGCCATTCCTCTCCGTATGCACCCAAACATCCTTCTAGCTTTTGCCGTCGCCTTTTCTACCTGTTTAGCTACTTTAAGATCATCAGACACAACCACACCTAGGTCCCGCCCTTCTTTAGTGGACAAAAGTACTTCACCCCCTATACTATATTGCTCCCTTAGATTGCTGCAGCCGAAATGCATGACCTTACATTTTTTAGCATTAAATCCCAGCTGCCAGATTCTAGACCATTCTTCAAGCTTAGCTAGATCCCTCCTCATGTTATCTACCCCTTCCTGGGTGTCTACTCTATTGCAGATTTTGGTATCATCCGCAAAGAGGCAAACCTTACCTGAAAGCCCTTCCGCTATATCACTAACAAAGATGTTAAAAAGAATCGGACCAAGGACAGATCCGTGGGGCATACCACTGATAACATCCTTCTCCTCAGAGTGAGCTCCATTTACTTGTACTCTTTGTTGCCTCCCACCCAACCAATTTCTAACCCAAGCAGTAACTTTAGGGTCCATCCCTAGGGTGCTCAGTTTGGTTTATAAGTCGCCTGTGAGGAACAGTGTCAAAGGCTTTACTGAAATCTAAATACACCATATCTAGGGCTCTCCCTCGGTCCAACTCCCTAGTCACCCAGTCAAAGAAATCAAGCAGATTTGTCTGACAAGACCTGCCTCTGGTGAATCTATGCTGCCTTGGATCCTGTAATCCGCTGGACTCCAGAAACCTCACTATTTTCTCTTTCAGCAGCGTTTCCAATAATTTACTCACCACCAAAGTTAAACTAACCGGCCTGTAGTTTTCAACCACATCCTTACTTCCGCTTTTGTGTAAAGGCACCACATGAGCCTCTCTCCAGTCCTTTGGCACCACTCCTGACTCCAACGAGGCATTGAAAAGGTCAGTCAGTGGAGCTGCTTGAACGTCCCCAAGTTCCCTCAGTATTCTCGGGTGTATCCCATCCGGTCCCATCGCTTTGTCTACTTTAAGATGATATAGTTTCTCACGAACACAGTCTTTTGAAAATTGTTCAAGATGTCCATTGCTTCTGTTCCTATTTGTGGGTGTTTTCTGAGGTCCTGCTCCTGGTTCTTCATCTTTGAACACAGAACAAAATATTTGTTAAGCAATTCCGCTTTATCCTTATCAGCTTCTACATATTCCTCCCCTGCACCCTTGAGTCTGACAATACCACTCTTGCCCTTCCTCTTCTCACTAATATATCTGAAAAATGTCTTATCCCCCCATTTTATTGCATTGGCTATTTCCTCCTCCTTTTGAATCTTTGCCTTCTTGACTACTTTGCTAGCTTCTCTAAGTTTTTCCAAATACAGATGCCTGTCTTCCTCTCTCTGTGATGTCTTGTATTTCATGAAGGCCTCCCTCTTTTTCTTCACTTTTTCAGCTACTTCTTTCGAAAACCATAGCGGTCTCCTTTTCCTTTTACCTTTATTTACCATTTTAACAAAAAGGTTGGTTGCCCTTAAAATATCCCCTTTCAGTTTTTCCCACTGTTTTTCTACATCCCTCAGCTGTTCCCATCCAACTAACGACTCCCTGAGGTATTGGCCCATCTTCGCAAAGTTAGTCTTGCTAAAGTCTAAGATCCTCGCCTTTGAATGGATTCTAACAGCCCTAGTCCTAATACTGAACCACACCATCTGGTGATCACTGGATGCAAAATGATCTCCCACTACAACATCAGAAACACATCAGAAAAACTCGGGTAACTAAACATAAGAGCCGGTCCTCAAAGGGTAGCTCTCCTTCAAAGCATCAAGAGGCCATTGGCCATTGCCTTTGAGGAAACTACACCGGCAAAACAGACCCGGCGGGATGCTTCGGCCTCCAAAGCATTAACGGGGTTCCAGGATGCTCTCTAGTCTTCGACCTCGCCAGAACTACTGGTGCCATGCTTAGGGGTTCCAGCCGCTTTTACCGGTACTGATACCCAGGCATCAGCAGCGTCGATAGACCAGAGATTCCTCGCTATTGAACGCAGTCTTGCAGCTCTCCTTACAGCTGCGGTACCGTTGACACCATTGGTTCAACAGGCACCGGTACCGATGCCGGTACCAGCACCGGTACAGATACCAGTACCAGCACCAACAGTACCGGCTCTGGTGGGAATCCTTCCCATGCAGACTTTCTGGCATCGACAGATCGGTACTGGACCAATTCAGTACCAACTTCGATCGATACCGAGACCGTGCTTTGCATGAACATCGGGATCGGAGATACTTCGAATCCTCCGATTCCGATGACTCTGATAATTCTGCCAGTACCAGAGTGTTTATCCCTGAAGGCTCCCCTTCTCCCCAACGCAGAATGTCTCTTCTGGAAGACATGTCTTTTCAGGATTTTATTTGTGATGTGGCCCGAGGCCTTTCAATCACGGTAGCTCCTGAAAAAGAACCTAGAGCAAAGGAATTGGAAATTCTCCAATACCCTAAGGCTCCCAAGGAAGCAGCCACTCTGCCCATTCATGGAATTCTTCATGATTTTATGCTCAGAATGTGGGAGACACCTTTGACCACATCTCCTCATTCTAGGAGACTTGATACCATGTATTGAGTTCCACCATGTCCTGGTTTTCAAAAGACTCAGCTGCCACACCATTCAATGGTAGTGGAGTCAGCCATTCGTAGGATGAAAAGTGCAGAGAGATATGCATCCAATCCTCCAGGTCGTGAATGCAGGACTCTTGATGCTTTTGGACGTCAAACGTTTCAGGCTTCCATGATTTCAGCTAGGAATAGCTCATATATTTTATATATGGGAATGTTCCTCAAAGAGGTCAAAGGAGATTTGGAGCTTATAAGCCCCCTTCTCCCTGAGGACAAACGACAGGACTATCTCACTCTGGTCAAGCATGCTCAAGATGTCTCCAAGTTTGAAAACTGTGCAGCCTTTGACTGCTTTGAATGCATCAGCAGAACCTCTGCTATTGCCATTGGTGCACATCGGATTGCCTGGCTTCAGGCATCAGACTTGGAGATTTGGGTACAGGATAAATTGGGAAACATCCCTTGCACAGGAGAAAACCTCTTTGGCAAGAATTGTCAGGAGAAGGCTAATGAGAGAGATACTGACACTCTCACTTTAGACAGATAGTCAAAATCTACAGCCACTCCAGCCAAAAAGAAACCCTATAAAAAACCCTTTTTCAGCAAAAAGAGGAAGTTTTATCCATCCTATACCCAGCAAGGGCAAGCTCAGGGTCAGGTTGCCCAGAAGAGTCAACAACAACAATCCAGACAAAAGAAGCCAAAAGGCCTTAGAGGTCAACCAGCTCCACAGGCCCAGCCCCCTCAAGGGCTTTGACTCCTTCATAGAGAACTTAGCCTTCCTGCCTCTGAAGAGGCCAGAACCACTAAACATTCCAGGCAGGATGTCATTTTGCAAACAGATGGCACCAAATAACAGAAAGCTGGACTCTGTCCATTGTGGGAGAGGGGGGTACAAGCTTCATTTTCACAGTATGCCCCCTCCTACAATCGTAAGACAGTTCAATTCCCAAACCTCTACAGGCAATCTACTGGATCAAGAGGTCTCAACACACCTTGCTCAAGGAGCAATAGAGGAGGTGCCCATCCTTCAGCAGGGTGCAGGGTTCTACTCCCCCTATTTTCTTATTCCAAAGAAAACAGGAGGACACAGACCCATTCTAGACCTCGGAAAATTGAACAAATATCTGTTCCTAGAAAAGTTCAAAATGATTTCTCTGGGAACTCTTCTGCCATACCTTCAAAGTCAGGATTGGCTTTGTTCTCTAGATCTAAAGGATGCATATACTCACATTCTGATCCATCCAGATCACAGGAAATTCTTACGATTCCTTTTCAAGGCAAAACATTTCCAATACAGGGTTCTTCCCTTTGGTCTGGCTTCGGCACCAAGAGTATTCACGAAATGCATGGCAGTACTAGCTGCATTTCTGCGAACCCTGGGGATATTAATCTTCCCTTACTTGGATGACTGGCTCATGCGAGCCCCCGCGGTTCCAGAAGCCAGATCTGCACTGTCTCGCACAATGCGAATCCTTCAATACTTGGGATTGGTCATAAACCTCCCAAAATCCCAACTTGCTCCATCTCAGTCCCTAGAATTCATAGGAGCTCGTCTAGATACCAGACAGTCAAGGGCTTTTCTTCCACAACCCCGCTGTCTTCGTATAATGCAGCTAGCTTCTCAAGCAGCGGTGAACTCCTCCCTAACTGCTCAAGAACTACTGCAACTATTGGGACATATGGCATCCACGGTTCATGTGGTTCCCTATGCTCACCTTCGTATGCGAGCAGCCCAGTGGACCATATCCACACAGTGGACACAGGCCACAGGACGTCTGTCGGATAAGATATCAAACTCACGACGACTGATCTTGTCCCTACAATGGTGGCAATCGCTGGAGAATCTTCTAGTGGGGTCTCCTTTCCAGCAACCCCTATTCCAGGCTACCCTAACAACAGATGCATCACAGGTGGGATGGGGGGCACACCTGCATCATCTCTCTACCCAGGGTACCTGGACTCCACAGGAGGCTTGTCTTCACATAAACCTCCTGGAACTCGGAGCAATCTATCTAGCTCTTCGAGTATTCCATGCCCAGCTCAGCTACAAGACAGTCCTAGTCCAAACGGACAATCAAGTAGCTATGTTCTACATGAACAAGCAGGGTGGAACAGGCTCTGTCATTATGCAACAAAGCTTTACGACTATGGGCCCTCGCCAGAGAGTATCAAATTCACCTTCTCGTGGTATATCTTCCAGGCATTCAAAACCTTTGGGCAGACAAACTCAGCCGAGTACTGCTGCCTCACGAATGGTCTCTCCACCTAGACCAGATGGCCAAGATATTTCAGATCTGGGGAACCCCAGACATAGACCTATTTGCAAGTCCACTGAATGCCAAACTTCCCTGGTTCTGTTCCAGGATTCCGGCTCAAAATTGCCAGGCAAGGGACTCCTTCCTTCTTCACTAGGGTCACGACTTCCTCTATGCCTTCCCACCCATTCCCCTCATTCCCAAAACACTCTTCAAGCTTCAGAGAGACTGAGGTCGTATGATCCTCATAGTGCCACGGTGGCCACGCCAAACGTGGTATCCCCTGCTTCTACATCTCTCTCAAGCTGCACCTCTGGAGTTAGGCTATGCTCCAGATCTCCTCTCCCAAGAGAACAGGATGCTATTGCACCAGAATCCCCAGTCCCTGCATCTCAGGGCCTGGTTGCTGAAAGCTTAGACCTTCAGGATCTACTTTTCTCTGATCAGAGAAGAGCAGTGCTTTTTACAGTGCTCTGCTAGAGAAGTGGATATTTGTCTCCTGTGACACCTTGCTGTGAGTTCTAGCTGTTTATTAATTATTTATTGTTTGTCTAACTGTTTATTTAATTATTTATTGTTTCTTAGTGGTGTGCTAGTTCAGCCTTCTCAGCTATAACTTACCTTGCCTCTCTCAACTAACTGGGCTTTGTGTGGTACCCCCTTCCCCCCTGCTGAGGGTTCAGGACAGGGTACCTTGTAACTGCCCTCTTTAATAGGACTTATCTCCCTCCCTCCCTCCCCAGCACCCACCCACCCCTGGGATAATTGTAGTTTTATAGGTGCTTGCACATCTTAGAGGAAAGGGGCTGCTCTCAGGTGCAACTCGTTATCCAAATCAGTCATACACAGAGGACCTGAGATTAATTACTTAAGCTTCAGGTACACAAGGTGTATTAGGGGTATTAGATACACATTTATTGGTATAAGCATCCACACCAATCCTTATTATATACAGAATTTAAAAGACCTAAACACAAGCTTTAAACTAAGATGCAGACAGAGGTCCAGCAACGAGATGGGGGTTCTCCGGTCTTTTGCATTGAGTGTCACATGTATGATTTCTCCCAGTTGGTGAGAGGTCTTACGTATGCACTAAGTGCAAAGAACTCTTTGCTCTCAGGGAACGAGTCTGTTCTCTAGAGGCTAGAGTAGCAGACCTGGAAGACATAAGAAAGACAGAGAAGTACATGGACGAGACCTACAGGGATATAGTCCTGAAGTCCCACCTCCAGTCTGGCAGCATCCCTGTTGCCATGGAGGAGAGAGGTCACGTGACAGGAGAGCATCACCCTGGTGTGGCAGGAAGTGATCCTGTAACTAGGACCTGTCCTCCAGGTGATGTAAAACCCTCTCGCACCGAGGACGTTTCTCCAGGGCCATGTCCCCATGAGGGGAGGGTCAGGACAGCTGTTATAGTTGGTGATTCAATCATTAGGAATGTAGATAGCTGGGTGGTTGGTGGACGTGAGGATCGCCTGGTAACATGCCTGCCTGGTGCGAAGGTAGCGGACCTCACGCACCGCCTAGATAGGATCATAGATAGTGCTGGGGAGGAGTCTGCTGTCTTGGTACATGTTGGTACCAATGACATAGGAAAATGTGGTAGGGAAGTTCTGGAGGCTAAATTTAAGCTTTTAGGTAGGAAGTTGAAATCCAGAACTTCCAGGATAGCGTTCTCCGAAGTGCTTCCTGTTCCACATGCAGGACCCAAAAGACAGGCAGAGCTCCGGTGTCTCAATGCGTGGATGAGACAATGGTGCAAGGATGAGGGTTTTGGATTTGTTAGGAACTGGGGAACATTCTGGGGAAAGGGGGGGCTCTTCCGAAGGGATGGGCTTCACCTTAATCAGGATGGGACCAGACTACTGGCATTAACCTTTAAAAAAGAGATAGAGAAGCTTTTAAACTAGAAATTAGGGGAAAGCCGACAGTCACCCAGGAGTGCATGGTTCGGACAAAGGTATCCTTGAAGGATACTACCAAAAGCAGTGAGGTTCCAAAAGGGAGTATAGTAGCCCAAATGCCCTTGAGTAAGGAGCAGACAGAGCATAAAGATTCCAAATTACCCCTACCTACCAATAGCCAGATTAATATGAATAAAATACAGTCTCTAAAATGCTTGTATGCCAATGCTAGAAGTCTAAACAATAAGATGGGAGAGTTAGAATATATAGCACTAAATGAGAGGTTAAATATGATTGCACTCTCGGAGGAAGGTGGAAGGAGGATAACCAGTGGGACACTGTGATACCTGGATACACACTATATCGTAATGATAAAGCTGATCAAATTAGTGGAGGGGTTGCGCTCTATGTTAGAGAGGGCATTGAGTCAGAAAGGATTAAAGTTTTGCAGGGAACAAAATTTGCTGTAGAATCTCTATGGATTGAAATTCCATTTATGAAGGGGAAGGTGATGGCAGTTGGAGTATACTATCGACCGCCTGGCCAGAATGAACAAATGGATGATGAAATGCTCAAGGAAGCTAACAAAAGTCACAACAGAGTAGTAATAATGGGTGATTTCAATTACCCCGGTATCGACTGGGTCAGTGTCACAGCAGGACAAGCTAAAGAGATAAAGTTTCTAGATGGAATAAATGACTGCTTCTTGGAGCAGCTGGTTCATGAACCGACCAGAGGGGAAGCCATACTGGACCTAATCCTTAGTGGAACGCCAGATCTGGTGCAAGAAATAAGGGTGTTGGGACCACTTGGCAATAGTGATCATAGTATGATCATGTTTGATTTAATTAGTGGAGGACAGATAGTAAAGGCATCCACAGTACTACCTTTTAACTTTCAAAAGGGAGACTATGATAGAATGAGGAATATAGTTAGGAAAAAACTAAAAGGAGCGGTTCCAAAGGTTAAAGACTTACAGCAAGCTTGGGTGTTATTTAAAAATACTATCCTCGAAGCCCAGACCAGCTGTATTCCACGCATTAGGAAAAGTGGAAGAAAGTCCAAAAAACTGCCCGCATGGTTTAAAGGTGAGGTCAGAGAGGCTGTTGCTGCCAAAAAAGCAACCTTCAGGAAATGGAAAAAAGAGCCAAATGATGAAAACTGGAAACAGCACAAGCACTGGCAAGTTAAATGCAAAGCATTGATAAGGCAGGCAAAGCGGGAATTTGAGAAGAAACTTGCTACAGAAGCAAAAACACGAAATAAAGACTTTTTCAAGTACATTCGTAGCAAAAGGCCTGTGAGAGAGTCAATTGGACCATTAGATGATAGAGGGGTAAAAGGGGCAGTAAGAGGAAACAAGGCTATAGCAGAGAGACTGAATGAATTCTTTGCTTCGGTCTTTACTGAGGAAGATGTAGGGATGTTACCCAAGACTGAAGTGGTATTTAAAGGTGATACTGCAGAGGAATTGAGAGAAATATTGCTACACAGGGAAGATATATTACAACTATTTGATAAACTGAATAGTAGCAAATCACCTGGACCGGATGGTATACATCCCAGAGTGTTGAAAGAACTGAAATATGAGATTGCAGACCTGCTATTGGTAATCTGTGAACTTTCATTAAAATCATCTGTAATACCTGAAGATTGGAGGGTCGCCAACGTAACACCAGTTTTTAAAAAGGGTTCCAGGGGTGACCCAGGAAATTACAGACCGGTGAGCCTGACGTCAGTACGAGGGAAAATGGTAGAAACCATCATAAAGAACAAAATTACACAGCATGTAGATAGTCATGGCCTAATGGGAGACAGCCAACATGGCTTTAGACAAGGAAGATCTTGTCTTACTAATCTGATATGTTTTTTTGAAGGTGTGCATAAACAGGTAGACAAAGGTGAGTCGGTTGATATAGTGTATGTGGACTTTCAGAAAGCTTTTGACAAAGTCCCCCATCAGAGACTTTTGGCGAAGCTAAAAAGTCATGGGATAGGAGGCAGTATACTATTGTGGATCGGGAACTGGTTAAAAGATAGAAAGCAGAGGGTAGGGCTAAATGGCCAATATTCCCAATGGAAAAAGGTGAATAGTGGAGTACCCCAGGGATCTGTACTGGGCCCGCTGCTTTTTGACATATTCATAAATGACCTGGAAAAGGGAATAACTAGTGAGGTAATCAAATTTGCAGATGACACAAAACTGTTTAAAGTTGTTAAAACCCAAGAGGATTGTGGAAAACTGCAGGAGGATCTGGATAAATGGAAGACTGGGCATCCAAATGGCAGATGAAATTTAATGTGGACAAGTGCAAAGTTATGCACCTAGGAAAGAACAACCCACACTATAGTTACACGATGCAAGGCTCCACATTGGATAACATGTTAAAACCCTCCGCCCAGTGTGCAGCGGCGGCCAAGAAAGCAAATAGAATGCTAGGTATCATAAGGAAAGGGATGGAGAATAAAACAAAGGATGTTATAATGCCTCTGTATCGCTCCATGGTACGACCGCACCTTGAATATTGTGTGCAATTCTGGTCACCGTATCTTAAAAAGGACACAGCGTTATTAGAAAAAGTACAGAGAAGAGCCACCAAATTGGTGAAGGGGATGGAAGGCTACTCCTATGAAGAGAGGCTAAGAAGGTTAGGGCTCTTTAGCCTGGAGAAGAGACGGCTGAGGGGAGATATGATAGAGGTCTATAAATTAATGAATGGAGTGGAACGGATAAACGTGGATCAATTGTTTACGCTATCAGAGTATAGAAAGACTAGGGGCCATGTAATGAAGCTACAGGGTAAACTATTTAAGACAAATAAGAGAAAATATTTTTTCACTCAACGTGTAATCAAACTCTGGAATCTGTTACCGGAGGATGTAGTAAAGGCTGTTAGTATAGCTGGGTTTAAAAAAGGTTTGGACAAGTTCCTGGAGGAAAGGTCCATAAACCACTATTAAAAAGGGACCCAGGATATCAATACTTGACCCAGTACAAGCATTGTGGAACCTGTGTCTTTTAGGGATATTGCTAGGTACGTATGACCTAGATTGGCAACTGTTGGAAACAGGATACTGGGCTTGATGGACCTCGGTCTGACCCAGTATGGCATGTCTCATAACCTTTCCCAACAGGTAAAGTATATCTTTCAGGCTTCTAGAAAACCTTCCACAAGACGCTTTTACGCCTTCAAGTGGAAACGTTTTACTATATGGTGTTCACAGAAGGGGTTAAACCCCCTTATGATACCTTTGGAATCAATACTAGAGTATCTACTTCATTTATCAAATTCTGGTCTAAAGACCAATTCAGTAAGAGTCCATCTTAGTGCAATTGCAGCTTCCTATAAGCCTCTAAATGGACAACCAATTTCCTCTCATCCACTCATAACAAGATTTATGAGAGGTCTTCTATTAGCAAAGCCTCCCATCAGGCCACCACCGGTGGCATGGGATTTAAACCTAGTTCTCGGGCAGCTCATGAAACCGCCTTTTGAGCTTTTAGCCACTACAACCCTAAAACTTTTGTCCTGGAAGGTCGTCTTCCTAATTGCAATCACTTCTGCATATTGCATTAGTGAATTGCAAGCTTTAGTGGCTGATCCTCCTTATAATAGGTTTCACCATGATAAGGTTGTTTTTAGAACTCATCCACACTTTATGCCAAAGGTGGTTTCGCCTTTTCATTTAAATAAATCAATTTATCTTCCTGTGTTCTTTCCGAGGCCTCATGCCTCTAATGCAGAAAGGAACCTTCATACTTTGGATTGTAAAAGAGCCTTGGCTTTTTACCTACAAAGAACACAGCAACGTAGAAAGTCTTCTCAACTCTTTATTGCTTTTGATTCTAGTCATTTGGGACTTCCAGTCTCCAAGAAAACTCTGTCCAAATGGATTGCACGATGCATATCCTTTGCTTATGAGAGTAAGTGTCTTCCTGTTCAAGGCCATGTCACAGCTCATAATGTGAGAGCCATTGCAGCCTCTAATCTCCAGGAACAAGCAGGAATGAGTCTTCACATATGGGTATCGTCGGTACCAACGGAGCCTGCGCGGGAACGCTCCCCAGCGTCCAGTAAGAAAGCTTTTGGGAGCATCCCACAGCGCCTGCGCGCTGCCTTCCCGCCTTTCCTAACCGCCTCTCTCCAGTTCTTCTTTTCCGCGGAGCCAGCAGGTCGTGTTCCTGTCACCGCTGAAGAAGTTCTTTATTTTTCTTTATTTCTTTGGTCGCGCGTCTGCCTTCTTCGACGTCGGACCGGTACCGCCGGTCTTTCTTTCTTTTTTCTTTAAAAAAAAAAATCTACCGTTTTTCCACTTCTGTGCAATTTTGTCTTTTGGGCCTTGGGCCTACAAGATTTTTCCTCATGGAAAAGCCCGCTTCCGTGTTTAAAAAGTGCACGAAGTGCAGCAGTACTCTTTCTATCACCGACACCCATGACTGGTGTCTAAAATGTTTGGGTCCTGACCACTCCGTCACCGATTGTGAGTCCTGTTCCATGATGTCTAAAAGAGGTCGACAGAATCGAGCGGCAAAGCTCAGTACCCTGTTTCCCTCTGATGCAGCTTCGGTGGCATCGACATCTTCCAGGGCTTCGTCTTCTTCCCATGGATCTCAGGTAACCAAACATAAGTCCAGCCGGTCCTCAAAGGGTAGATCTCCCTCTAAGTATCGAGATGCCTCCGGGCTTGCCCTCGAGGATCCTGCACCGGCAAAATTACCCCGGCGGGAGGCTCCGTCTTCCAAAGCTTCATCTATGGGGTCACAGGTTGACATCGATGGCTCGGCCTCGACCGATCACCTGTTGCCATGTTCTGGGGTACCGGTGGTCTCCACTGGTACCGACATCCAGACATTGGTTGCGTCGATGGATCAGAATATTCTGACCATGCAGCGTGCCATCACGGCATTCATACAAGCTGCGACACCTCCGGTACTGCAACAAACTCAGTTGGCGGTACCAGTTCCGGCACCGGCACGGATATTGGTTCCGGTGCCGGTACCGATTGCATCGACATCGGCATCGGCATTGGTACCCTGTCCTGTTATGCCCATCGGTACCGATGACTCCCGATGTCGATACCACTCGGTACGCGTATCGGGCCCTGCAAGAGCATCCGGACAGGCGATACTTCGATTCTTCTGAGGACTCTGATGAATCAGAGGCTTCTGTCGAAGCATTGGTACTCCTTCCTCAGGAGCCCTCTTCTCCAAAAAGAAGAATGTCTCCTCCAGAAGACTTGTCTTTTCAAGACTTCATTAGGGAAGTGGCCAGGGGCCTCTCTATTTCAGTGGCCCCTGAACCAGAGCCTGGAGCCAAGAAATTAGATATTTTACAATATCCTAAGGCTCCTAAAGAGGCAGCTACTTTACCAATTCATGAGATCCTTTATGATCACATGTTGGGCATATGGGAGACACCTCTTACTACTTCCCCATATTCTCGCAGGTTGGACACCATGTACCGTGTTCCTCCTTGTCCTGGCTTTCATAAAACTCAGCTTCCTCACCACTCTATTGTGGTGGAGTCTGCTATGAAAAAGATAAAGAGTGCAAAAAGACACTCATCTAATCCTCCAGAAAGAGAATGCAGAACCTTAGATGCTTTTCGCAGGAGAATTTTCCAGGCCAATATGCTTACTGCCAGAATCAACTCCTATAGTAGAAACATAGAAACATAGAAATATGACGACAGAAAAAGACCACATGGCCTATCTAGTCTGTCCTTCCATAACAACTACAACAGTCCACTTTTTGCCTTTAGAGATCCTCTGTGTTGGTCCCATGCTTTCTTGAATTCAGTTACTGTCCTCATCTCTACCACCTCCACTGGGAGACTATTCCACGGATCCACTACTCTTTCCGTAAAGAAATATTTCCGCATATCACTCCTGAATCTATCTCCCTTCACCCTCATCCCATGTCCCCTCGTAGCAGAACTTGCTTTCAATTGAAAGAGGCTCTCTCCCTGAACATTTATGCCACGGAGGTATTTAAACATCTCAATCATATCACCTCTATCCCGCCTTTCCTCTAAGGTGTACATATTAAGATCCTTAAGTCTGTCCTCATATGCTTTATAATGAAGCCCATTAATCATTTTGGTAGCAACCCTCTGCACCGACTCCATCCTGTTCACATCCTTTTGAAGGTGCGGTCTCCAGAATTGCACACCATACTCCAAATGAGGTCGCACCAAAGACTTATACAGAGGCATTATCACCTCCTTTTTTCTGCTAGCCATTCCTCTCCGTATGCACCCAAGCATCCTTCTAGCTTTTGCTGTCGCCTTTTCCACCTGATTAGGTGTTAGCAGCTTCTAAAGCTGAGGAGGTCACTGGAGTCAGCAACCTACTGTGCTCAATTAAAGTTCCCCTAAAACAGCAAAAATGAAGTAACCTTGCTTTTAAAAATATACACAAAACCCTTTTAAGAGCTCCCAGTCAGAGAGCTAGCAATGTAATAAAAACAAACCAAACAAAGAAACCCTCAAAACCTTACTTACTGTTTGATGTGTGGAGCCCTGGTTAGAAAAGCCTCAAAGGGGCAGGGCACAGGAGCCTATTTATGCAGGCTTCAACTGCACTCAGGAAACAGGCCCACTAACACCTGATTAGGTGTTAGCAGCTTCTAAAGCTGAGGAGGTCACTGGAGTCAGCAACCTACTGTGCTCAATTAAAGTTCCCCTAAAACAGCAAAAATGAAGTAACCTTGCTTTTAAAAATATACACAAAACCCTTTTAAGAGCTCCCAGTCAGAGAGCTAGCAATGTAATAAAAACAAACCAAACAAAGAAACCCTCTCTATATGGGGATGTTTCTAAAAGAATTTACAGATCATCTGCTAACTTTATCTCCTTTTATCTCAGAAGATAAAAGGGAAGAGTTTCTTACCTGGCTTAAACATGCCCAGGATGTGTCCAAATTCTCCAACCGTGCAGCCTTTGACTCTTTTGAGTGTGCCAGCAGAGCCTCGGCTATTGCCATAGGGGCACGCAGACTTGCTTGGTTGCAAGCTTCTGATTTGGAACTCTGGGTCCAGGATGGATTAGGAAATCTTCCTTGTACAGGTGAAAACCTTTTTGGTAAGGATTGGCAAGCAAAGGCCACTCAGATGGATGCTGAAAATTCTGCCTTAGATAGACTTTCAAAGTCTACTTCTGCTCCTGCTAGAAAAAGGTTATTCAAAAAGACTTTCTTTCCCAAAAAAGGGAAATATTATCCTGGTTATGGTCTCCAGGCATCTTCTACAGGTCGTTTTGCTGCAAAGCGTTAGCAACAACCTAAACAAGCCAAGCCTAAGGCTACAAGGACTGCTACGGCCCAACAGCCTCAGCCTCCTCAGGGCCTTTGACTTACAACTAGAGAACTTAGCCTTTCTGGCTCTAGAAGAACCAGAGCCTCTCACCATTCCAGGAAGGTTAGCTCATTTTGCTCCCAGATGGGAACAAATTACAGCAGAGCAATGGACCCTCCATCATAAGGAAGGGGTACAAGCTTCATTTCTTAAACCTTCCTCCTCACACTATGGTGAGACAGTTCAATTCTTCAACATCTCTCCTCGACCTTCTGGGTCAGGAGATTGCAACCCTTCTTGTCCAAAGGGCAATAGAAGAAGTACCCCTTCTTCAACAGGGTTCAGGGTTCTACTCCCCCTATTTTCTTATTCTAAAGAAAACAGGAGGCTACAGACCCATATTAGATCTCAGAGAATTGAACAAGTTTCTATGCAAGGAGAAATTCAAGATGATTTCTCTCGGTGCTCTCCTTCCATACCTTCAGAGTCAGGATTGGCTTTGTTCTCTAGATCTCAAGGATGCGTACACCCATGTCCTCATCCATCCAACACACAGAAGGTTTCTTCGGTTCCTTTATCAGGGAAAGCACTACCAATACAGAGTGCTTCCTTTCGGTCTGGCCTCTGCTCTAAGAGTATTCACAAAATGCATGGCAGTAGTAGCTGCATTTCTACGCACTCTAGGAATATTTGTATTCCCATATCTGGACGACTGGCTCATCCGAGCACCATCCCAGTCGGAGGCCCAGACTTCCCTAGCCTGCACAAGGCGTGTTCTTCAGTATCTGGGACTTGTGATAAACATCCCAAAATCACAACTCACCCCTACTCAGTCATTGGAGTTCATAGGGGCCTTGCTAGATACCACAACTGCAAGGGCCTATCTTCCCCAGGCCCGTTGCCTACGCTTGGTGCAGTTAGCCTTTCAAATTCAGTTAAAATCCCATTTAACTGCTCGAGAGATGTTACAACTGTTAGGCCACATGGCATCCACCTTGCATGTGGTTCCTTACGCTCGCCTTCACATGAGGGCAGCTCAGTGGACTCTGTCCACCCAATGGACCCAGGCATCAGGTTGCCTGTCAGACAAAATAGCAACCTCCAGTCGCCTCTTTTGGTCCCTCCAGTGGTGGAGGTCCACTCAAAATCTGTTGCTGGGGTCCCCCTTTCAACAGTTGCTACCCCAAGCAACCCTCACAACAGATGCCTCCCCAAAGGGTTGGGGAGCTCATCTACAAGATCTCTCCACCCAGGGCATCTGGTCTCCACAGGAGACATCTCTACATATCAACCTCTTAGAGCTCAGAGCAATTCTTCTAGCTCTCAGAGTCTTCCACACCCTGCTCAACTACAAGACAGTCCTCATCCATACGGACAACCAAGTAGCCATGTTCTACGTGAACAAGCAGGGCAGGACTGGCTCTCTGTCGCTTTGCAACGATGCTTTGAGATTGTGGGCCTTCACCAGAGAGCATCAGATTCATCTCAGGGGTTCAAAACTCTTGGGCAGACAGACTCAGTCGAGTTCTGCTTCCACACGAATGGTCCCTCCATGGGGACCAGATAGCTCGGATCTTTCGAATTTGGGGAACCCCAGACATAGACCTGTTTGCAAGTCCGTGGAATGCCAAACTTCCCCGGTTCTGTTCCAGGATTCCGTGTCAGGGAGTTCAGGCCAGGGATGCCTTCCTCCTCCACTGGGGGCAAGACTTCCTCTATGCCTTTCCACCCATTCCCCTAATTTCCAAGACACTGTTCAAGCTTCAGAGAGACAAGGGGTCTATGATCCTCATAGCTCCACGTTGGCCACGCGAAGTGTGGTACCCTCTACTTCATCAAGCTCCCTCCCTGGACTTGGGATCTGCTCCAGAGTCTCTTCATCTCAGAGCATGGTTGCTGAAGGCCTAGACCTTCAAGATTGGCATCTGTCTCAGCAAGTGAAGGATATCCTTCATGCTTCCAGAAAGCCTTCCACTAGATGTTCCTATGCTTTTAAATGGAAAAGGTTTACCATATGGTGTGCAGAGAAGGGTCTTAACCCTCTTGCAATACCTCTGAATTCTTTACTAGAGTATTTGCTGCATTTATCCCATGCAGGCCTCAAAACAAATTCAGTAAGAGTCCATTTGAGTGCTATTGCAGCAAACCTTAAGCCTCTCAATGGACATCCTATTTCCTCTCATCCTCTTATTGCAAGATTCATGAGAGGCCGCCTTTTAACTAAACCTCCCATTAGACCACCTCCAGTGGCATGGGATTTGAATTTGGTTCTTGGCCAGCTTATGAAGCCACCCTTTGAACCCTTAGCCACTACCTCCTTGAAATTCCTTTTCTGGAAGGTTATTTTTCTCATTGCAGTCACCTCAGCTCACCGTATCAGTGAGCTGCAGGCCTTGGTGGCTAATCCTCCTTATACAAGGTTCCATCATGACAAGGTAGTCCTCCGAACTAATCCACACTTTATGCCTAAAGTGGTCTCACCTTTTCATCTGAACCAGGAGGTGTATTTACCTGTCTTTTTTCCAGGACCTCATGCATCAAGTGCAGAGAGGAATCTTCATACCCTGGACTGTAAAAGAGCTCTGGCTTTTTACTTACAGAGGACACAGCAACATAGAAAGCTCTTTGTTGCCTTTGATCCTTCTCATTTTGGACTACCAGTCTCCAAGAGAACACTATCTAACTGGATTGCCCAGTGTATTTCTTTTGCCTATCAGAGTAAGAACCTTTCTCTGGAGGGCCATGTCACAGCTCACAATGTGAGGGCCATGGCGGCCTCTGTGGTTCATCTAAACTCTGTGTCCATTGACCAAATCTGTCGAGCGGCCACCTGGGCCTCGGTTCATACCTTTACAGCCCATTACTGCTTGGACAAGGACTCTCGCCGGGATGCCTTGTTTGGTCAGGCTGTTCTCAAACACCTGTTCCATACCTAATCAACTCCTACCCCCCATCCCTGGTTGGATGCCCGAGATCCATGGGGTGAGGTAGAGCCCTTCTCAGGGACTTACAACTTTGGAGATCTCCCTGGCATCTCTAGCTGGGGAGTCCCCATATGTGAAGACTCATTCCTGCTTGTTCCTGGAGATAGCACAGTTACTTACCTGAAACAGGTGATCTCTGGGAACAGCAGGAATAAGTCTTCACAACCCACCCACCTCCCCATGGAGTTGTATCTCTCTATCTATCTTTCCTTTCCTCTCTCTCTCTCTCTCTGTCTCAGCTTTAAAACTCGAACTGGAGAGAGGCGGTTAGGAAAGGCGGGAAGGCAGCGCGCAGGCGCTGTGGGATGCTCCCAAAAGCTTTCTTACTGGACGCTGGGGAGCGTTCCCGCGCAGGCTCCGTCGGTACCGACGATACCCATATGTGAAGACTTATTCCTGCTATTCCCAGAGATCACCTGTTACAGGTAAGTTACTGTGCTTTGCTAACCTTCACTCTGTGTCTATTGATGACATTTGTCGAGCAGCCACCTGGGCTTCGGTACATACCTTTACAGCCCATTACTGCCTAGATAAAGCCTCCCGTCGGGATGCAGCCTTTGGCCAAGCTGTTCTTCAAAATCTCTTCCAGACCTAATTCAACTCCTACCCACCAACCCTGGTGGGATGCCAGAGATCCATGGGAGGAAGCATGGCCCACCTTACTTGGGTGGTAGCTTCCTGGGGCTATCTCCCTGGCATCTTCAGCTAGGGAGTCCCCATATGTGAAGACTACATTCCTGCTTGTTCCTGGAGATAGTGTAGTTACTCACCTGTAACAGGTGATCTCCGGGAACAGCAGGAATGTAGTCTTCACAACCCACCCACCTCCCCTAGGAGTTCTCTCTGTCTCATTCCTCTCTCCCTCTATCCTTTCACTCGGCTACAAACTTAACTGAAGAGGGACAGTTGGAAAGGTGGGAAGGCAGCGCGCATGTGCTGAGGGATGCTCCCAAAAGCGTTCCTATTGGACGCTGGGGAGCGTTCCTATTGGACGCTGGGGAGCGTTCCCACACAGGCTCCGTCGGTACCGACAATACCCATATGTGAAGACTAAATTACCGCTGTTCCCGGAGATCACCTGTTACAGGTGAGTAACTACGCTTTTCAGTATGGTGGATAATTCCTTGTCAGTGGCCTTGGTAGGGCCCTGTATGTAAGGCAAATGGAAAGGTGCTTATTTTCTATGGTTAATATATTGCAGTGAACTTTGCTTATCAACTTGGAGGTTTTGAGGTTTAGATTGGATCTAGCTAGTATTAGCACCCCTCCACCTCTTTTGTTGATCCTGGGATAGTTGTATGATGTGTGGGTGCTAGGTGTGACTTGTTTTATGATCTGATCAGTGTCTTTCAGCATGGTTTCAGTGACGCAGAGAATGCCTGCTTGATGTGATTGGAGGTAGTCTGTAATTGAA
Source organism: Ichthyophis bannanicus (assembly GCA_033557465.1). NCBI lineage: Eukaryota > Metazoa > Chordata > Amphibia > Gymnophiona > Ichthyophiidae > Ichthyophis > Ichthyophis bannanicus. The sequence goes on along the minus strand of CM066037.1, from coordinate 18,908,334 downwards.
TTGGTTTTATGTATAGATCTGGCATTTAATGAATACTATGTTGATCGGGGCTCTGTAGGGGCTGTTTGTGGTGGTTGATGGCATATGGTGCTGGTTGTATTATAACTCTGGTATTTCTTTTGTTTGAGTGACGGAAGGTATTGTACCATGTGGGGGGTTGTAGCAGGAATATTAGTGGGTGGATAATGGCTGTTGGTGGTGTGGTGGTAGTGTGGAAAGCCTTTGTGCGGTGGAGGAGAATCGGGATCAGTAAGGTGGTGTATATATATTTAGGGTGTTTGGTTTGTTTTTCTTTTGAGCCATAGGGTGTGATTTGGGAAACTGGAGGGTGAGTTGGGAGGGATAATGGTATTGCTTTTGTTTCTAGGTACATCATCCCTTTTGTTTCTACTTAGTTTTTGTGATCTTTGCGGTTCTTTGTGATGTGCTGGCTTCAGGGAGATGTTTATTATCTCTATCCGTGCTGCTTTGGATTCTTGTTTGGCTAAACTATAGTGCCCAGCTCAAGTACCCCGCTCAAGGGCCACGCTTAAGAGATCTCTGGCGAGGCCCTCTGGCATGGGCACGCCTAGGCACACCTCAGATTTTAAAGTTCCTTTTATCTGTAGCTGTGCAGCTGTGATTGGCCCGATGGTTTGGGAGCAGTCTTCACAATCAGCCCTCCTCCCCTAGGAGTTGTAGGGTTTTCTTCTCTTACTCTCCTTTTTCTCAGCTACAAGCTCAACTGAAGAGAGGGAGTTGGGAAGGCAGCTACGCAGGCACAATGGAGTGCTCCCAAAGGTTTCCTATTGGACGCTGAGTAGCGTTCCTGCGCAGGCTCAGTCGATACCAACGTCACCCATATGTGAAGACTAAATTCCTGCTGTTCCCGGAGAGCACCTGTTACAGGTGAGCAACTACATTTTACAGTATACATCCAGAGGTCAAGGAGCTCTAATCCTTCCCCCTTCCCAAAATCAATTTCACATAGCTGACGCGCACCCTTTTGCCCTGCCAAAGTTCTGCAGTTCTGCAATACTACTTTAAGGAAATTATTTTCCTTGCGCCCCAAAGCAGCAGCATTTGCAACTGATATAAGATTTTTGGAAGGAGGACCATGCGCCCCACTGTGACCCACCCATAAAGAGACAAGGGCAGCTCCACCCACTTACAGCAAAGATGTTCAGTTTGCTGGAGCTTATCCTGTATTTTTTAAGTTGGTACACTGTCTTTATTTCTTGGTGGGATAAATATCCAAATATTTAAGAGGGCCCTCCAACCATTTAGCTGTGCTTCCCCCGTCCCCCCCACCAGTCCTCTCCTCCTGAACCCTCATGCCTCTGACTCTTCCGTTTTGATTTTGAGCCCTGAGTAACAGCCAAACTGCCGCAGAAGTCGATCCAGGGTCTCTCATCCCTCCTCGTTGTTTTGCATGCTAATCAGCATCATATCAGCAAACAGGCTAATTTTATACTCAGCGTGACCTACGGTTACTTCCTTGATTTCTGCTGAGGCCCTCAGTTTTCTCACCAAGGGTTCTAGCATTAGTATAAATAATAGTGGGAGGATAGTTTTAAATATTTGGACATTTGGCTACCAGTGAACCCCAAGCGCCTTTATCGCCTTAATGTCTCTCCCCTCCTCTCATGGGTTTGAGATCAGATACAGGATTGGGCTCTGCTCCTGCTCTCTTTATTAGGCAGAATAGCAGCATATAAAATGGTTTTCATGGAGATTTTATATATGTTACAAGTGTTGCCTCTCAGACTGTCTGGGAGGGATCTCGGGGCCTTTGACAGAGTGTGCAGGGGTTTCTTTGGCAAGGTAAGAAGCCTTGGCGGTGGGTAGACTGCAGGGGTTTTGGTCTAAAGGAGGGGTAGGACTCCCAGTCCTGTCTCAATATAATCTTGCTTGTGTCCTTCAACATGTCCGGGATTGGCTGGAGGTTCATTCAGTTTTTACACCTCAGGCATTGGAGTTGGCATGGGTGGCTTCCCATTCCAGTTTCAGTCTTACATGTAGCTGGAGCGAGGTTGACGGCCCAGGTTTGGGGCAGCCTTCTGGTTTACCATAGTGCATAGAGGATGGGAAGCTATTGTGTCTGTGTTGGGTCATCTCTCCGGAGGTGACGGATTATTTACCTCTCCAAGGTAATGCTGTTACCCCTAGTCTAAACTCCCGTATGTTTCAATCTTGGGGTTCATTGGGACTTACACACTTGGGGCAAGTAGTGGATAATGAGGGTGGCTTACTCCCCTTCTCTGAGCTCCGTGACAGGTTCAGACTTCCTGGAAGGAATCTTTTTGCATATTTACAACTGAAGCATTATGTAGAGTCCCTTCGGCAGGAGGGCCTGGATAAAAATACTTTTGAGAAGGGGTGGTTTGAATTGGATTCTCGAGAGAGGGTTTCTGTGGCCCATCTCTATCAGGCTTTGAGCAGTCTTGGACCACTTCATCCTTGCGATTACTTGCATGCCCAGTGGGACGAGGAACTGGAAATTTTCCTTGAAGGTATCACATGGGACGGGATGGTGGCTTGTAATCCCCAGGTTGTTAAGGGGGATGCGATTACATGAGATGTAATTTAAAATTGTAGAGAGGGTGGCTTACTCCCCAGCTCGGGCTTGGAGGGAGGGCCGTGTTGTGACTCTGGGGCATGTCCTTGTGGTGTGGGTCGGGGCCGACTCACTTAGGCCACATGTTTTGGAACTGTCCTCACTCTGGGGACTTTCAAGACCGGATTCAAGGCTACCTGTGGGCGGGCGGGGGGGGCGGGGGCGGGGGGCGGAGACGGGGGCGGGGGGGCGGAGACGGGGGGGCGGCGGGGGGGGCGGGCGGGCGGGGCGGGGCGGCTTGTAGGACAATCCTTTACCCTATTACCAGAGTTCCTGGAGTAAAGACTGGAGTTGTTGTTAATTTCTTTCATAAGAACATAAGATATGCCATACTGGGTCAGACCAAGGTCCATCAAGCCCAGTATTCTGTTTCCAACAGTGGCCAATCTAGGTCATACGTACCTAGCAGTTTCCCCAAGGGACACAGGTTCCACAATGCTTGTATTGGTTCAAGCATTGATATCCTGGGTCCCTTCTTAATAATGGTTTATGGACCTTTCCTCCTTGGGGATTGGGGAGAGTGAGGTTATATATGGAAACTATATAAAATTGAAGAATGGAAAAATGGCTGTACTGTACTGTATCAGTACTGTTTGCTCTTCTCAGTGTGTAGATTGGACTCCGAGAAAGGGCTGGGCCTCTGGATTGACCATGAGGAAGGACTCTTGCCTTTTGAGTTTTTCTAAACTGCATTATGGAACCTTCCTCAGAGAGGGTCCATTTATACTGGTTGATGATACGTACGTGTTTTTGTTTGAATTTTAATAAACAGTTTTAAATAATAGCGGGGCAGCCCGGCCACATCTCCCACGCCAGCTCAAAGGGGTCTGCGAGGCAGCCGTTTACCAGCAGCTGTGTGCTAGGATTCCCATAAATAGTTCGAACCCACTGTTTAAAGTAGTCCTTAATCCCAGTTTTTCACAGCACCCAGAACAAGTACTTCCATTACATATGAGCCGGAGGTCTTCTCAGCATCTAGGCTCATGACCGCTGCCAGAGAGTCTCTGTGCCTCTTTTGCTGGAACATTGTTAGAGCCCACAGCATATGACCCACTGCATTCTGCCCTTTGACGAGCCCAGCCTGACTGGGATATTTAAGCCCAGGGAGGGACCACCCCCATTCTGCGAGCCATCACTGTAGTTAAGATTTTTAAATCCTGATTCAATATTGAAATAGGCCGATAGGACTCTACTTTTTCCTGATCGTGTCCAGGCTTGGGAAGTAGTACCATTACCACTTGGGTGGCATGGTCCCTCATGCGCTAAGAACATAAGAGATGCCATACTGGGTCAGACCAAGGTCCATCAAGCCCAGTATCCTGTTTCCAATAGTGGCCAATCTAGGTCATACGTACCTAGCAGTTTCCCCAAAAGAGACAGGTTCCGCAATGCTTGTACTGGGTCAAACATTCATATCCTGGGTCCCTTCTTAATAATGGTTTATGGACCTTTCCTCCAGGAACTTGTCCAAACCTTTTCTTAAACCCAGCTACACTAACAGCCTTTACTACATTCTCCAGTAACAAATTCCAGAGTTTGATTACACGTTGAGTGAAAAAATATTTTCTTTTATTAGTCTTAAATAGTTTACCCTGTAGCTTCATTGCATGTCTCCTAGTCTTTCTGTATTCTGATAATGTAAACAATCGATCTACGTTTACCCGATCTCCAGGAACAAGCAGGAATGAGTCTTCACATATGGGTACGTCGGTACTGACGGAGTCTGCGCAGGAACGCTCCCCAGCGTCCAGTCAGAATGCTTTTAGAAGCATCCCAACACGCCTTCCCACCTTTCCCACTGCCTCTCCTCAGTTTTCGTTTTTCCGCGGAGCCGGCAGGACGTTCTCCTGTCACCGCAGAAAATTCTTCCTTTATTTTTGTTTTTTCTTGTGGTTGCGTCTACCTTCCCTCGACGCACCGGTACCGCCGGTGTTTTCTTCTTTCTTCTACAAATATTTCCTTTTGTAGTGAATTTTTTCCTGTTTAGTGCCTGACAGGTTTAGGCCTGCTAGGCCTCTCCACTTTCCCTCATTGAAATGCCAGCCACTAGAACGTGTTTTAACTGTGGTGCTACCAAGTTAGTTTTAGACACCCATAATTGGTGCCTTCCATGTTTGGGACCTGAACACCATCCGCTGGAGTGTCCCTCCTGCACTACTATTTCTACAAGAAGTCTTCAGCATCGAGCTCAACTCGATACGCGGTTCCCCTCAGACCTGAGGGTACCAGCTACATCTTCTTTTTCGCAGGATCAGGTAATCAAACAAAAGTCTGTAAAGACTAGCCAGTTCTCGGGTGGTAGATCTCATGTACATCATAGAGATGCCTCTAGGCTTGCCCCCGAGGACATATTGGCTTTAAAACCCCGGCGGGAGGCTTCTGCCTCCAAAGCATTAACGGGGTTTCAGGTTGTTCCCGGGGTTTTAGGTTGTTCCCAGGGTTTTTACCTCGGTGAACATACCTGAGCCATGCCCGGTGGTGGTATCCGCTTTGAGCGGTGCCGGTACCCCGGCATCGGCAATGGTACTGGATGAAACATTCCACACCGATGATCGCAGTCGAGCACTCTCGGTATCTTCGGTGCCTCCAGAGTTGCTACCAACCGATCTTCCCGCATCGGTATCGATTCTGGTACCGAGGCTGGTATCCACGTCGGTGCCCTCCAGATATGCATCGATAGACTCGCTTCTTTTGATGCCGAGTCTAGAATCGATCTCTAGTCTGGATGACTGGGTACCGACTCGTCTCGGTACCGACTTCAAACGGTACCGAAGACATTCTACCGATGATCAAGGTCTGCCACATTCGGTTACCTCGGTACCGATAGTGCTATCCCAGACTGATCTTCATATATCGGTGTCAACGAAGGTTCCGGTATCGACATCAACATCGGCGTCGGTACCTCCCATGCTCCTTTCAGTCGGCTCGCTTCCCTCCATACCGAGTTTGGAATCGATCCCTAGCATGGACGATTTGCTACCGATGAGTTGTGGGACCGCTTTTCAGCGGTACCGACAACTATCTTTCAAAGATAATCCGATGCTCCACCCCTCCAGATCTTCTATTTTACAGAATCTGAATGAACCGGTGGGTGCTAGAGCTAGTTCTTCAACAGATCTAGTTCTTCCTCCTCTTCCTCGAGGACTCTTCTCTAGGGAGATTTCTTTTCAAGCTTTTCTGCTTGATATGGCAAAGTTACTTGCCATTTCTGTACCTGGTCAAGACCCTGCACCAGGGGAGCCACAACCTCTACAGATCCCCTGCAATCCAAAGGAAGTCATTATGTTTCCTTTGCATCAGACCTTGCAGGATCTCCTATTTAGAATGTGGGAAACTCCTTTAACGGTATCCCAATCTTCTAGGGCAACTGATCTTCTATACAGGGTGCCCTCTTCTCAAGGTTTTCAAAAGCCTCAGCTCCCTCCTCATTCTCTTGTTGTAAAATCAGCAATGAGGCGTGTTAAGAGTACTAAGAAGCACTCTTCTTATCCGCCAGGTCGTGAGGCTAAGACTTTAGATGCCTTTGGACGTCAAACTTTCCAGGCATCCATGTTTTCAGCAAGAATCCTTTCATATATTTTCTATATGGGATTATCTCTTGAGGAGGTCACAAAAGATTTACTACTTTTGACCCCTTTTTTCCAAGAGCCTAAAAGAGCAGATTTTTCTATATGAGTCAATCATGCTCAAAATATTTCTAGGTTCCTTACTCGTGCTTCCCTAGACTCTTTTGAGTCTGTTAGCAGAACTTCTGCTATAGCCATAGGGGCACAACGTAGAGCCTGGCTCCAAGCTTCAGACTTGGACAAATGCATACAAGATAGACTGGGAAATACTCCTTGCACTGGAGAGAATCTCTTTAATAAAGAGACTTTACTCCAGGCTGCTCAGTTAACCACTGACACTGTTGCTTTCAGAGGCTTCTCTACGCCTTCCTCTATCCCAGTTTGTAGAAAATCTACTAATAAGCTTTGTTCCCTTAATGGGAGACGGTTTTATTCATCTTCTACCCATCATACAGATGCTCCCAGACAGGGGAGACAACCAACCAGGCTCAGGAAACCACAACCTCAATGGGTCCAGCAAACCCAGCAGCCGCAGGGTTGCTGATGGACTCTTTACTGAATCCTTTTTCCTGTTTGAGGTTTGGATCCTGTAGTTTGCTTCTTCCCATTACAAGCATCTACATCGGTTCCATCCTAAAATTTACACATGTCTCTCTTAAAGAGACATCCTGACTATTAGCTCAAAGAGCTTCTTAACATGATTATGCTTTACAGGTAGTAAGGTTACTCCTCGTCCTCTGAAGTATACAGAGGAGTAACAGTTGTCAATAAGGTTGCTATGCCTTTATCTTTGACTTTTTCTCCTGTATCAGCGTCTCTCATATTACTTTTTCAAAGATTTACTCCACTGTAAGTCTTTGTTTTCAACTCTGTCCCTCTTACTAAGACATTTGGTCTGTAAGAGTGATACCACTTTACTGAGGGCTTTTCCTTAAGCCCCTAAGTTTTCTTTCAGAGTTGTCTCCCCCCTGCATTCTAGTTTTCCTGGCAGCTTCTCAGACAATAACAGCGTCTTACCACTCCTACTTGTGTCTGGATGTCTTTCCCAGTCTTGGGACCTAAGATTTCTTCTGCTGCCCTATCAATACTTAGAACTGCAGGGGTTCTTACTGGTTAGACCACTGACTTGCTGACCAAGCAACCAGGGCTTGTTCTCCAATTTCAATTATTTCTGGCCTTACTACTAAGTCCCAGATGGGTTAAAAACCTTTTCTGGCTATTGTTGCAGACACCTTACCTTCTATCCTTAGCCTTCCCCAATCCTTGGGCTTGGCGGTGTGGTTCAGGATATCTACTGGCTCGTAAACACCAGTTTTATCTTCTAATTCACTTGCAACATGCTCTCTGCATCTCTTCAGAGCAGCTCTACACTGTGGGGCCTTGTTAGAGAGCACATAATTCCAAATTGTTAGGAAGGGCTTTACCTAGTCATGCCTACTGGGTTCTCCCTGCCCTTACCATGTCCATTAAAGTCTTCTTAAATAAAGGACACAGGCCTTTAAGTGAAGACCTAAAGAATTTTATTTTTATTTTTTATTTATTTTTATTTATTTATTTACATTCTCTTATATACCGCGCTATTCTGCATCAGTGCGGTTTACATTGAACAAACTGAAATTACATTGAACAGGGCATTATAACTTGAATTATCCAATTCCCTGGATTGTTTCACATCTCCAGGGGACCCCTTCACCAGGGATGTTTTTTCTTTCAGTATAGACAGTCCTTGTCTTCTATTTTCCTTCCATCCTCAAATTCTTCATGGCGTAATCCATATTGAGCACAAGAACGCGCCATACCCATTTTACCCTCATAAAGGGTAAATATGGTATGTTTATTTCATTGCATCTTTTTCTCCAGCTACCCAATTAATAAACACTCCTACACACAGATACGGATCCATGCCAGATCTCATCTTTGCCCCAAACTACATCATAGATAAGGGCAACATCTCTCCTCCAGTAGTCACACCGGTTCCATGGTCAGACCACCATAGAATCAAAGTGGAATTCACAAGCAAAATGGACAAGCTCAATAAGACAAATACCACTCTGTTTGGTCCAAGAAAGTTCAAAGCTTTCAATAAAGAACAATTCCTGGAGGAGTGGAGAGTGATCCTGCTCGGTGATTCTATCCTGCCCGTGTGCTCTGCGCTGATTGCTGCACCTGTTGGAGCCCTATATCATTCTGGGTTACACCGCGGGGTTTGAGGAGTGGAGAGTGATCCTGCTCGGTGATTCTATCCTGCCCGTGTGCTCTGCGCTGATTGCTGCACCTGTTGGAGCCCTATATCATTCTGGGTTACACCGCGGAACGTGGTCGCGGGCGTGTGCCCGAAGGGGCGTGACCAAAGGGGCAGGCCACGCCCCTTTGGAGCCCCTTCGGAGCTTTTCGGAGTTTGAGCTGTTTGGAGTGAGGCCTCCTCTGATATGGGGAAACGACGGAAGAAAAGTATGTCGGCTGCTTCATCTATGAAAGCTTCTAAATTGGAAGGTCCTTTGGACAAACATCTGATTCGTCAGACGGTGGAAGATCGTAATTTGGAACTTTCGGCCTCAGTGAGTACTCTATCTCCTCCAGCTTCTTCTCCTGTTGGGGGTTCTACCTTACCCCTCCCCTCGTCTGAGCAAGTAGCGCCTCTGGACCAGGTCTTGGGGAATGCAGGCTTGGATTCGGGAGCCATGTTGGTTCCGGCGGGCTCTTCGGAGCAAGCCCGCCCTGGTCGAAAAATTCCCCCTATGCCTAAAGTGTTTAAAGCCCCTTTGATTTTAGGAGATGTTGTTGATATCTCCTCTTCATCTCAGGAGGTTACTTTAAGATATATGGGCGGTGGTTACTCGCACCGAAGTTGCTCTTACCGGAACCTTATCTCAAATAGAGGAATATACTCGAGACTCAATTGCTAAGTTTTCTGATTATGATGCTCAATTTTTGGGTATTGAAGCACGTATGAAACAGGTAGAGAGTAAATTAGATGTTACGCAGGTTGATTCGTCTGCTGTAGTTAAGGATAGTTTGTATTTGCATAGGCAGTTGGAAGTGTTAGAGAATGCATCTAGGTCTAAAAACCTGCGGTGTTTAAATTTTCCACTGACACATTATATTTCACCTTTAATTCTGTTTCATAAATATTTAAAGGAGGTTTTGAAATTTGATCAGCCTGAGGTCATCAAGATTGCTAATTTGTATTATGTACCAAGATTTAAAAAGGAAGTGGAAGGTAATGGGGGAGATGATGAACTTGTTCAGTCACTTTCCCCCATTAGCTTGGATATATCAGAATTCTTGGAGTCCTCCTCTGATAATATTTTGAATCGTGCTACTTTAGTTGTTACTTTTTTGACAGAGATGGATAAGAATTCGGTATTGAAAACATACTTTCCACAAAAGAATGCTCTTTTTTGTGGTCAAAAGATAACTATTTTCCCCGATGTGTCCCATGTTACACAGAATCGGCGTAAAGCCTTTCTAGAGTTGAGAGGGCGCACTTTGGCATTGGGAGCTACTTTTTTTTTTAAAGTTCCCGTGCAAGTGCTTAGTGGAACATCGTGGGAAACGATATGGGTTTGTAGATCCTGTTCATTTGGCTGTTTTCCTTAAAAATCATGAGTCTCATGTTGATGAGGGGATAGTAGTTAAAGGTATACATTGAATAGTGGGGTCCCGGGTAGTTCTTTCTTGTTTGTTTATAAAATGAAGTGAATTTATTCCACTCCTCCTCATAATGTGGACTGTTATATGATGAAGTGTATGTTTTTGGTTCTTTAATGATATTGATTTCTTATATTCTTTGTTACTTATTGTATGAATAAGTTTCAATACTTAATAAAATATAAATGAAAAAAAAAAAAAAAGAACAATTCCTACAAGACACATTACCTCACCTTAACACAGACGAACTCGATCTAGACAAACAAGTGAACAATTGGTATAACACTATCAGCACAGCAGCCAAAACTAAAACAGGCGCAAAGATGTTCAACAAGAGACTTCACGCACCATGGTACTCCGAAGGCATACGCAACGCTAAGAGAGAGTTAAGAAAACAAGAACGCCACTGGAGACGATTCAAATCTCAAACCTCACAGGACTTATATTTAACACAGCAAAAGAATTATAATGATCTTATCAATAAAACAAAAAGAGAGCACCACACAAACACAATCCAGAAAGCTTATAACAAACCTAGGGAACTTTTTGAAATAGTAAAAAAATCTAACCAATGAATCCAGCTCTGATAAAGATATACAAGTCAACCCACAAACATATGCAGTTCATCTTCAAGAAAAAATAGGCCAAACTCCGCCACTAAAACACTTTGAAACCAACAGCCATATCTTACCAGGCACAACTTGGGACAAGTTCCACACTCCTTCAACTATGCAACTATCAGACATCATCGCCGCTCTCAACACAAGCACTGCACCCACAGATCCTTGCCCAGTCCCTTGGATCAAAGCAACCAAGCAAGACTTCCTCAATTATTTACACCACCTCGTAAACAACTCCTTAACTCAAGGAGTCATGCCAGAACAGCTAAAACTAGCCACAATAAGGCCTATCCCCAAGAAAACCAATCTAGAAAAGAGCAATCCAGCAGCATATAGGCCAATCTCCAGCTTACCACTTTTAGCCAAAATTATAGAAAAGACAGTAAAACTTCAACTCCAGGATCACATCGATGACCATGCTCCTCTTGATTTACATCAACATGGCTTCTGCCCTAACCATGGAGTTGAAACACTAATGCTTTATCTATTTAATGACGTCATTCAGACCATAGACAATTACAATCAAGGAACCTTAATGATATTTATAGATATTTCAGCGGCCTTCGATACAGTGGACCACAAAATCCTCTTAGCTAGACTACAGAACATAGGATTAAATGGCACCGTCCTAAGCTGGTTCAAATCATACCTGACAAACAGGCAGTTCCAGGTTAAAATAGGAACCAACACTTCAATGCCCACAATGATCAAACAAGGTGTACCGCAAGGATCTTCACTCTCCTCACTGCTATTTAACTTATTTATCCAACCGATCTGTCACGTCATGGCAGCCCACCAAATAAATTACACCATTTATGCAGACGACATTATGATTTACACTCCAATAGACATTAAAAGCCCGGACTACAGCAGAATTATGAACTGCCTTGCCAACATGTCCACTTGGCTAACGAACAACAACCTTGCTATAAACTTTGACAAGACAGAGGCACTTATTATCACCAGAAACACCAACTTTAGCCCCCCACCACACATCACATGTAACAACATTATAATACCTATTAAGAACGAAGTTAGATACCTCGGAGTAACTCTTGACAAAGAACTCAACTTACGATTCCACATAAGAAAAACGGTTAAAAACGCATATTATAGAATGAAAATAATCAGGCGCCTCAAACCTCTTCTCTCATATGAACACTTCCGCACAGTATGTCAAGCGCTCATAACTCCCATACTAGATTTTTGTAACCCAATCTACAATGGTCTTTCTAAACATTCTCTTAAACCGTTACAAATGGCTCAGAACACAGCAGCCAGAATAATCAACAGCTCCGCAAATTATAACCACATTAACCCTATCCTCAAAGAACTCCATTGGCTCCCAATAAGTCACCGTATCAAATACAAGATGATTATAAATATTTTCAAAATTAGACATAAGAGCTCTGCATTCAGCCTTCATGCTCTCTTGATCCCTAATTCCAACAACAGACCAAGGAGGCAAACCACTTCAAACACCCTCAGCACCCCAAGAAACTACGTAAAATCATGCAATTTCTCTACACAAAGAGCGATTTCGTTGGCTGCCCCATTGTTATGGAACTCCCTCCCTCCTGATTTACGTTCAATTGACGACTTAAAGGACTTTCGTAAGCAATTAAAGACAATACTCTTCATTGAACACTACGGATCAAACAATTAACTAGATTCCGTCTATTGTAGTTGTTTTAAAAAATGATTTTCTCTAACAGTTGACCAATGTTTGTTTATCCTACTTTACTACTCTGAAGTTTTGTTTATACTATGTACATTTCCTTTACTTTATAACCCTTGTATGTCTTGTAACCGCTTTGATTTAAGGACAAGGCGGTATAAAAAACTTGTTAAATAAATAAATAAATTATAATATCTTTTGTTTTATTTTCCATTCCTTTCCTTATGATACCTAGCATTCTATTTGCTCTCTTGGCCGCCGCTGCACACTGGGCCGAGGGTTTTATTTTATTTATTTATCATTTGTATACCGCTACTTCCAGCGATCAGAAGCGGATAACGTAAATGTAAACATAACATAACCATGGTTACAACTAAAGTGAAACAAAAACTTAAAATTGATTGGCAGGTGATAATCATTTGATAACAGGTGATTAAAGTCAAGGGATAAAGGCAAAAAGTGGACTGTTGTAGTTGTTATGGAAGGACAGACTAGATAGGCCATGTGGTCTTTTTCTGTCGTCATATTTCTATGTTTCTATGTTTCTATAAAATATATACAATATTGGGTCGTACATATTTATCATGTATGATAATATAATACAGGTTTGTATGAAAAAGTCGTGGCTGTGCTTATTTTGGTTCTTAAGACAGATTGATTCATGCTAGCAATTAGTGTTCATTATGTTTAAGTTGGGTCGTAAGATTCATGAAAGAGGTGTGTTTTTAGCTTTTTTTCTAAAGTCTTTTAGGTTTTCAACTGATCTCAGTTCTGCTGGTAGTTGATTCCATAAAGGCGGTGCTGTATAAGTGAAGGCTCTTTTACTTGTGCAGGCTTTGGCTGATCTGATACTGTTTGGTATACGAGGTACATAGGGTGTTTATATTGCAGATTCTTCTGTTTCTGGAAAGGGGTTGAGTGTTTGAGGTTGTTTAGATATGATGGTGCTATGTTGTGTATGAGTTTGAATGTTGTAACTAGTAGTTTGTATTTTATGCGGGCGGTTATGGGCAGCCAGTGTAGGTCAGCTAATATTGGTGTGATGTGTTCAGTGATTTTCTTCTTCATGATCACTCTGGCGGAGACGGTTTGAGCCATTTGAAGGATCTTTAGGTTTTTTTTAGGTAATCCTTGAAGGATGGAGTTGCAGTAATCGAAGTGTGGGTTTGTGCAACAGTTCTGAAGTCTGAATGATCAATGATGTTGCGTAGGGGTTGAATGACCTTTATTTTGTGGAAAATTGCTCTGTTGGTTAATCGGAGGTGTTTTTCCATTTTTAGATTTGTGTCAAGGGTTACTCCTAGATATTTTATTTATTCTTTTACTAAGTGTTCATTGTTATAACATGTTATTGTTTTAACATGTTATCCACAATGACGCCTAAATCTTTTTCCTGGGTGGTGGTTCCTAATGCGGAAGGAACCTTGTATCGTGTAACCATAGTTTGGGTTGTTCTTCCCTAGATGCATAACTTTGCACTTGTCCACATTAAATTTCATCTGCCATTTTAATGTCCAATCTTCTAATTTATCAAGATCCTCTTGCAATTTTCCACAATCCTCTTGGGTTTTAACAACTTTAAATAGTTTTGTGTCATCTGCAAATTTGATAACCTCACTCGTTATTCCACTTTCCAGGTCATTTATGAATATGTCAAAAAGTAGCGGACCCAGCACAGATCCCTGGGGTACACCACTATTCACCTTTCTCCATTGGGAAAATTGGCCATTTAGCCCAACCCTCTGCTTTCTATCTTTTAACCAGTTCTTGATCCACTGCCTCCTATCCCATGACTCTTTAGTTTTGCCAAAAGTCTCTGATGAGGGACCTTGTCAAAGGTTTCTGAAAGTCCAGATACACCCACCTTTGTCCACCTATTTATTCACACTTTCAAAAAAACATAACAGATTAGTAAGACAAGATCTTCCTTGTCTAAAGCCATGTTGGCTGTCTCCCATTAGGCCATGACTATCTACATGCTGCGTAATTTTATTCTTTATGATGGTTTCTACCATTTTTCCCGGTACTGACGTGAGGCTCATCGGTCTGTATTCCCGGATCACCCCTGGAACCCTTTTTAAAAATTGGTGTTACATTGGCGATCCTCCAATCTTCAGGTATTAGAGATGATTTTAATGATAGTTCACAGATTACTAATAGCAGGTCTGCAATCTGATATTTCAGTTCTTTCAACACCCTTGGATGTATACCATCCGGCCCAGGTGATTTGCTACTCTTCAGTTTATCTAATAGTTGTAATACATCTTCCCGATGTATCGATATTTCCTTCAATTCTTCTGCACCTTTAAATACCACTTCAGTCATGGGTAACATCCCTACATCTTCCTCAGTAAAGACCGAAGCAAAGAATTCATTCAGTCTCTCCGCTATCGCCTTGTCGCCTCTTAGTGCCCCTTTAACTCCTCTATCATCTAATGGACCAACTGACACACTCACAGTTGTTTTTGCTACGAATGTACTTGAAAAAATCTTTATTTCACGTTTTTGCTTCCGCAGCAAGCTTCTTCTCAAATTCTCCCTTTGCCTGCTTTATCAATGCCTTGCATTTGACTTGCCAGTGCTTGTGCTGTTTCCAGGTTTCGTCATTTGGCTCTTTTTTTCCATTTCCTGAAAGATGCTTTTTTGGCAACAGCCTCTCTGACCTCACCTTTAAACCATGCTGGCAGTTTTTTGGACTTCCTTCCACTTTTCTTAAAGCGTGGAATACAGCTGGTCTGGGCTGCCAAGATAGTATTTTTCAACAACACCCAAGCTTGATGTAACTCTTTAACCTTTGCAACTGCTCCATTTAGTTTTTTCTTAACTATTTTCCTCATTTTATCATAGTCTCCCTTTCGAAAGTTAAAAGGTAGTACTGTGGATGTCTGTACTATCCCTCCTTCACTAATTAAATCAAAGGCGATCATGCTGTGATCACTATTGCCAAGTGGCCCCAACACCCTTATCTCTTGCACTAGATCTGGTGTTCCACTAAGGACTAGGTCTAATATGGCTTCCCCTCTGGTCGGTTCATGAACCAACTGCTCCAAGAAGCAGTCATTTATGTCATCTAGGAACTTTATCTCCCTAGCATGTCCTGCCGTGACACTGACCCAGTCGATACCGGGGTAATTGAAATCACCCATTATTATTACTGCGCTGTAACTTTTGTTAGCTTCCTTGATTTCTTTGAGCATTTCATCATCCATTTGTTCATTCTGGCCAGGTGGTCAATATTACACTCCCACTGCCATCGCCTTCCCCTTTTTACTTGGAATTTCAATCCATAGAGATTCTACAGCAAATTTTCTGTCCTGCAAAACTTTAATCCTTTCTGATTCAATGCCCACTCTAACATAGAGCGCAACCCCTCCACCAATTTGATCAGCTCTATCATTACGATATAGTTTGTACCCAGGTGTCACAGTGTCCCACTGGTTGTCCTCCTTCCACCATGTCTCTGATATTCCAATCATATTTAACCTCTCATTTAGTGCTATATATTCTAACTCTCCCTTCTTATTTTTTAGACTTCTAGCATTTGCATACAAGCATTTTAGAGACTGTATTTTATTCATATTAATTTGGCTATTGGTAGACATGGGTAATTTGGGATCTTTAAGCTCTGTCTGCTCCATACTCGAGGGCATTTGGGCTACTTTACTCTTTTTTGGAACCTCTCTGCTTTTGGTAGTATCCTTCAAGGATACTTTCTTCCGAACCATGCGCTCTTGGGCGACTGTCGGCTTTCCCCTATTATCTAGTTTAAAAACTGCTCTATCTCCTTTTTAAAGGTTAATGCCAGCAGCCTGGTTCCATCCCGGTTAAGGTGAAGCCCATCCCTTCGGAAGAGCCCCTCCTTTCCCCAGAATGTTCCCCAGTTCCTAACAAATCCAAAACCCTCATCTCTGCACCATTGTCTCATCCACGCATTGAGACTCCGGAGCTCTGCCTGCCTTTTGGGTCCTGCACGTGGAACGGGAAGCATTTCGGAGAACGCTACCCTGGAAGTTCTGGATTTCAACTTTCTACCTAAAAGCCTAAATTTAGCCTCCAGAACCTCCCTACCAGCAGCTTTACCACCAAATCCCTCAGCAACTTGTAAAACTCAGTTCCCAGCCCATCTGGCCATAGCGCCTTAGCCAGTTGCAGGGCTTTGATAACCCAGTAAGTTTCTCCTCCTGCAATGGCTACTCCGTCCCTCTCCTCATATAGTCCTATCGCTTCACCTTCAGGTCCCAAAGACCCTGCTGCAAAGCCTGATTTTTGCCTGCATTGCTGTGCCTTGATATACCCAATTTATTCTTCCCCGAAGCCCTCCCAATATGTCAAAGGTCCCACATCCTCTACCCGGTTTTCCTCCTCATAGTCTAACCAGGCCTTTCGGATTAACTGAAAGTCCTCATTCCGGGTCCATATTGGGTTGAGCCACCACAACCTCTCTCCCAGCAAGTTTCATCTGCACCACCGCATGATCAGAGATCACTTGTGGATGAATGTCTGAATCCCCCATTTGGCAAATAACC
The DNA here is from genome assembly GCA_033557465.1 of Ichthyophis bannanicus. Classification (NCBI taxonomy): domain Eukaryota; kingdom Metazoa; phylum Chordata; class Amphibia; order Gymnophiona; family Ichthyophiidae; genus Ichthyophis; species Ichthyophis bannanicus. The sequence goes on along the minus strand of CM066037.1, from coordinate 18,891,697 downwards.
ATTCTGCCAAAAGCAGGGAGTCTATAAGGCAATGTGTTTTGTGGGCCCCCTATTAGTGAATAAATCCCTTATCTGTAGGGTGCAAATTGTGCCACCCATCGATTAGCTTGAACTCCTTACACAACAGATTTATCCCTCTAGTGTCTGCCTCCCTAGAGGCCACTCGCTCCGACTGGCAGTCCATGGACACGTCAGCCACCATGTTGAAATCCCCTCCTATTAGTAATTGGTATTCCGTCTGGTCTGCCAAGTGGGCAAAACATTCTAGGAAAAAACTATGTTGATATGTGTTGGGCACGTAAACACACCCTGACAGTACTTTTTGCTTCTACAATTCTCTCCATACCAATATGTATTCCCCGTCCCGATCCCAGACCACTCAATGGACTTCAAACATAACCCGCTTCCCCACCAGGATATAGTCACTCCTTAGACGGGAGTTGTACTGTGCAGACAGGACTTCCCCCCACCCAATGCCTCTTAAGATGTTCTGAGGCATTCAAATGGGTCTCCTGTATCAGAGCTATATCAGTACCCAACGAACGCAAATATGTCGGCATGCAATCCTGTTTCACTAGGGAATACAAACTCCCTATGTTGAAAGTAGTAATCTTAGTCTCCTCGGGGGTCACACCATACTTGCAAAACAGGAACCACAGAGAGCAAGACGTACAACAAAAAGTCCTTTATTGGAATCCAGCGACCCCGACATGGCCACGTTTTGGCATTAGTCTTCGTCAGCTGGTTAATTGAACAGCAAACCAAGATTCGTTATGTAGGTCCAAGACCATATAAAGGCTGTAATCTTGAATAAAGTGCTGAGCTGTGTGATTACTGCTATTGACTGTGTGATGTTTCAAGTCAGGAGCCGGTCACACAGCTCTGCACTTTATTCAAGATTACAGCCTTTATATGGTCTTGGACCTGCATAATGAATCTTGGTTTACTGTTCAATTCACTCCCTGATGAAAGCTCATGCTGAAACGCAGCCATGTTGGGGTCGCTGGATTCCAATAAAGGACTTTTTTGTTGTACATCTCACTTTTTGTGGTTCCTGTAATCTTAATCTTCTCCATGGTTAAAAGGTCCCCCCCAGATGCCTAAGCCAGATCTTAACTTTGTTTCCTACTGGGGCCTCCCAGTGCAGACCCCGTAGGAATCAAGCCATTGAGGAAGCTCTCCTCAATGGTTTCCACTACTCAAGTTCCTCCAAGGCAGTCATAAAGGTGAAAACCCCTCCCCCCATATCCAAACTATCCCCCAACCCATCCCCTCTCCTCCTCCATTCATGCCCATGCTGCCACCACTCATTCATTTTACCCCTTCCCCTGCTCCCATGCAGACCCTCCCCACTTTTCAGGCCTCCTCTCTCACACACTCCACCCTTCTACCCTCCTGCTCATGTCCAACATCGCCTGCATCCCAAGCTCCTTCCCCAATGTGCAACTCCTCCCCCGCCAAGGGACAGATACCCCCCCCCAATCATCTTGCCCAGTCCATTGTCCAGAATCAGTCCACTGCCAGCTCCTCACACTTCGGGCCTCGTCTCAGTCCACTGTGGCAGCAAGGTGCTTAGGAACATAAGAACATAAGATATGCCATACTGGGTCAGACCAAGGTCCATCAAGCCCAGTATCCTGTTTCCAACAGTGGCCAATCTAGGTCATACGTACCTAGCTGTTTCCCCATAGCGTGGAGAGAAGCCGGCCTGCCGCCCCAATCCCAATCCACATAGTTCTCAAGGCCCAAGACATGTCCGTCAACCCCAATGGCTCAGTCCATTGATCACTTATGCATGCTGCTCCCAGTCCATTAAAGCAGTCCCACAGTTCTCCCCAGTCCATAAATAAACACTGCTTTGTTTTTCTCCGGCTGCAGTGTGTGGCTGAAGACTATCCACAAATCTGCACCCCTCTGCCTTATGAAAAATTAGTTTTCCCTTCATGGTGCACCTGCAGTTTATAGGGGAAGAGGAGTGCGACGCGTGCTCCGTGCTTAACAGAGCTGTGTATGTAGATGAAAATTCCTGCCTTTTTGCTGCAACCTGGCTCGAATAATCATTGAACAGTAGAAAACCTTTATTATATAGCAGACTTAAGCCAGCAGTACTCAAATAGGATCCGCTCCTTTTCCAGTCTTAGCAAATATCACCCTATAACTGCCCGAGGGTGCTGGTTGCCATCTGTCTTATGGCCAATTCTATGGGCCCATTCACAGTGCTTCAGCTAAGCCAACCACCCGGAGGTTATTTCTGTGTGCTCTTGTTCTTCAAACCGTTCCAAAAGCTGATTTTGCTCACGAAGGAGGCAGTCCCCAGGCGACCCACAGTTTCCTCTTGGGTCACCAACCTGCCTTTCGTTTTGGCCATCCGCACAAGCTGCGTTTCAAATTTGTCCTTGATGTTGACTGTGAACTGGAGCTTGTTCAATCGGTCTTCTAAGGTAGCTGCAACCACCCGGGAGATTTCCACTGCCAATTTACCCATGCCTGGAGATATCAGCTTAGACAGTGGCCATCTTGGGCTGCCCATGATTCTTTAGTTCTCAGCCTTTTCGAGTTCCTTTTTGGGACATGCCCCTTCGCAGCTCAGCGGGTTCCCCTGGCGCCCTGAATTGAGTGCTACCAGGCTCTCCAGTCAGGCGCAATGGCTGCGATATTAGCAGATTTGTGCTGTTTTCCCAGGCCCGAGACAGAAGCTCAGCTCTGTGGCTTACATAAGATATGCCATACTGGGTCAGATCAAGGGTCCGGAAGTCTGCTGCTGTGGCTTACATAAGATATGCCATACTGGGTCAGATCAAGGGTCCATCAAGCTCAATATCCTGTTTTCAGCAATGGTCTTTCCAGGTATCAAGTACTTGTCAGCTTCCCAAAGGTATATACATTCCATACTGCTTGTCCCAGGGTAAGCAGTGGATGTCCCTAGTCCTTTTTAATAATCGCTTATGGACTTTTCCTCTAAGAACTCATCCAGACCTTTTTGAACCCACCTACATTAACAGCTTTTATTACAACCTCCGGTAATGAATTCCAGAGTTTGATTATGCGCTGAGTGAAAAGATAGATTTTAGTAAAGGTAGAAGGTTAACAGTGTATTCTAGAGAAACGCAGACCTGTTCCTGGCAGATGCCCACATCTGCACAGGGTGAAAAAAAGTCACTATATGAATTTAGAGTAGAATGTGATAAAGGCATCCCTCTCTGTCCTCATCCCAACCTAGGAAGCCATGGCATGTCGGGCTCATCGTGTTTAATTTCATAAACATATATACTGCAAGAACTAGCTTAAGAGTGTGTTAAACTTTTTGATGTATATAATTGTTCTTCCTGCCCATTGGAATCATAGCTTTGGTACGTCCCACTTGTCTGAACTGGTGTAGCGGGATGATATGGAAGGTGACATTTTACTTACCAAATAATATCCTGTCCTACTAGACCAGTCCAGGGCCTGTCTCTGAAACTGTATTTGCTCTGATCTGCTACTACGGTACCCTTGGGTCCACTATGATTTTTATGCTTGGCTCTGCAGGTTCATCTTCTGTTGATAGCCTTCTGTTCCTGCTTCCCTGTACATAGCTCTCTACTGTTGATTACTCATTGTTGCCCAGGATTGAGGTGGTGTGAGGCTTGCCATGTTTCTCCCATTATGCTTTGAGATGGGTCTGAAGAAACCTCTGGTGGCTGAGGTGAATAGAGGCATGGAAGTGATGTCATCAAAACCTGGGCTTTTCGGGTTGGTTTTTTTTGTCTCCACCAATCTGCTGGTAGGGGGAACACAATATTCTGGTCTGGATTGGTCTAGCAGGAGTCAAAGAAAGGACATTATCTGGTAAGTAAAATGTCATCTTACTTAACTGTAACAGTCAATGTCCAGGAACAAGCAGGAATGTAGTCCTCACATATGGGTATCGTCGGTACAGACGGAACCTGCGCGGGAACGCTCCCCAGCGTCCAATAGGAACGCTTTTGGGAGCATCCCTCAGCACATGCGCGCTGCCTTGCCGCCTTTCCAACTGTCCCTCTTCAGTTATTCGTTTTCCGCGGAGCCGACAGGACCTATTCCCTATCACTGCAGAAAATTCCATCTTTAAATTTCTTTCTTGTGGTCGCGTTTGCCTACCGCACGACGCCTACCAGTACCGCCGGTTCTTTTCTTTTCTTTTCATAAAAAATAAAAAAAACTTAGACTGTTTCTTTTCAGAAACTTTCCTCTTTGGTGCTAGGTGCCATTTTGGGCATTAGGCCCCATTTTCCTAAATCATGGAAAAGCCAACTAGTGGTTTTAAAAAAATGTACTAAGTGTGGCGGTACCATTTACGTCACTAACACCCATAATTGGTGTCTAAAATGTTTAGGACCTGATCATTCTCCAACTGAATGTCTCTCCTGTTTGGGGATGACCAAAAGAGGAACTGTCCAACCAGAAAGCACAATCCCACTTGCTAAATAACAGAGCCAGTCAAAAACCCGTGGGTAGCAAGGAAGGAATTATTTTTATTATTAGAACACTTTTACTCATAAAGCCAGGCCCGACACAGGCCGTGTTTTGCTTATGCCTTCATCAGGGGCTTTTGGCTGTGTGTTCTATAACTGGTACCTTGCCACACTGTATGTACTCTTCCTAGCAACAAAGCCTCAACTTTTGTCTCCAAAGAATGCCCTTTTCAGATAATCTTTACTTGTCTCCGAAATACAACTCCTCTTGACATAAAGAGGAGTTGTATTTTGGAGACAAGTATAGATTAAGTCTTCACAACCCACCCACCTCCCCTAGGAGTTCTCTCTCTCTCTCTCTTTGTCTCTTTCCTCTCTCCCTCTATCCTTTCACTCAGCTACAAACTTAACTGAAGAGGGACAGTTGGAAAGGCGGGAAGGCAGCGCGCATGTGCTGAGGGATGCTCCCAAAAGCGTTCCTATTGGACGCTGGGGAGCGTTCCCGTGCAGGCTCCGTCGATACCGACGATACCCATATTCGAGGACTAAATTCCTGCTGTTCCTGGAGATCACCTGTTACAGGTGAGTAACTACGCAATACCTTAGATTGTAAAAGAGCTTTAGCTTTTTACCTTCAAAGAACTGAACAACATAGGAAGTCTTCTCAACTCTTTGTTGCTTTTGATTCTAATCATTTGGGACTTCCAGTTTCCAAACGAACCCTATCTAAGTGGATTGCAAACTGCATATCGTTCACTTATGATAGTAAAGGTCTTTCCCTCGAGGACCATGTTACAGCTCATAATGTCAGAGCAATGGCAGCCTCGGTTGCTAATCTCTCCGCTCTGTGTCTATAGATGATATCTGTAGAGCGGCTACTTGGGCTTCAGTACATACCTTCACAGCCCACTGCTGTCTGGACAAGGACTCCCATTGGGATGCCTCGTTTGGCCAGGCTGTCCTACAGCATCTCTTTCAGACTTAATGCAACTCCTACCCTCCATCCCGGTAGGATACCAGGGATCCATGGGAGGACGTATGACCCTGTTCACACGGGTTCACAGCTCGCTGGGGTCATTCCTCTGGCATCTTTCAGCTGGGGAGTCCCCATATGTGAAGACTACATTCCTGCTTGTTCCTGGAGATAGTGTAGTTACTCACCTGTAATAGGTGATCTCCGGGAAGAGCAGGAATTAAGTCTTTACAACCCACCCACCTCCCCTAGGAGTTGCCTCTCTCTATCTCTCTCTCTCTCTCCTTGGCTCAGCTTTAAGCTCAACTGAAGTGAGAGAGGCAGTGAGGCGGGAAGGCAGCACGCATGCGCTGTGGGATGCTACCAAAGGCTTTCCTTTTGGATGCTGGGGAGCTTTCCCACGCAGGCTGCGTCGGTGCCGACGATACCCATATGTGAAGATTTAATTCCTGCTATTCCCGGAGTGGAAGAGTAGCCTAGTGGTTAGAACACTGGCTTGGTAACCAAGCAACCAGGGTTCGATTCCCACTAACACTCCTTGTGGCCTTGGGCAAGTCACTTAATCCTCCATTGCCTCGGAAGAAAGGCCTGGCAATCTACTTCCGGTGACACATTGCCAAGAAAACCCAGGAGCTTCTGGGTTGCCAGGAGTCAGGACTGACTCGAAGGCACACATTGCATTTTTTTGCATTTCCGGAGATCATCAGGTGAGTAACTACGCTTTCTCCATGGACAGCAATATAAATCAGCTACATATTCCCTCCCACTAACCCCTAATGGTTAAAAGTTTTTGAAATTGTTTAAGCTATGAGACAGAGTAGTAGGAGCAGCATTCAGGCAGAAGAGGCAGTCACACATGCCAAGAGTTTTTTTCCAAATTCTTTTGGACTCTGGAAGGACAGATCCAACCTTGACGCTGTTAGCAATATCACCCATGTTTGTGGCTTATTTTGTCCTGCTATCCATGGAGAATCACTTTTTAGAAGTAATCTCTATTTCATATGAAAACACAGGGATTTCTTGTTGCTGCTGAATGAGCATAGATAAGGGTCAATTCTAACCAATTCCTGCACACTTGGTTCATATCCTTTTGCTTAACATCTTTTCTGGTTTCTCTGCCAGCATGGAAGGGTCCATTGTACGATTGCCCGAAGTGATTGCCCTGAAGAAGAAATACAGAGCCTACCTGTATCTGGATGAGGCCCACAGCATTGGGGCCTTGGGCCTCACTGGTCGAGGGGTGGTAGAATATTTTGGACTGAATCCTAAGGATGTGGATGTTATGATGGGAACTTTCACCAAAAGCTTTGGCGCAGCTGGAGGTTACATCGGGGGTAATAAGGTAAGAGCAAATATTTACAAGACATAAAATGCAGAGTAACTGAGTTCTCCATGGTTTTAGAGATTTTTGAGGGCTAATATAAACCATTTAGTTTGTATTAGCCCTCTCCCTGTTATGCTGCTATTATGTAAATTGTAAAGATTGGGTATTTCATATAGTTCATATGCTCATGATATAAATTTAACTTTCTTACTGTTCAAGAAATTGTAGTCTGTCTGGAGGCAAGTTCTCATTGGATGATCATCAATAAGCTAGTCTCAGCCTGGAATAACTGAAGCATTGAGAGTTTCTCTCACATATTGGTTTGTCAATTGAAATTGTCCTCTTGAAAGGCCAAGAGAGTCCCATTTCACTCAGATTACAAATCTGGGAGTGAAGATTTATTCAGCTATTTTACATTGTTTTCAGCTGGTTTACATTGGCTGTTTATGAAATTTCACATTCAGTTTAAGATACTTTTTGTTTTGGAAAAGCTTGCTTGCAAAAGCTGAATACTACTTTGTTGCACCCAGTGTTATAGGGGTACATGCTCAGTGACGTGTGGTCGAAGTTAAGGGCTTTTGGAATGTCTATCTTTGTTTAATTTAGCCACTGCCCATTTTTGGATTTTTTGGTGGTGCGACCAGTATTATGCAACCAATTTCCAATGAAAATCATGAATGAATCAGACTTTCTAGGTTTTAGGAAGAAGGTAGAGACTTGTTTAATGAAGCATTTACTATTTGACTTATTTGGGATATGATTAGTCAGAGATTTGGATGTTGTAATAAAACATTGAAGAGAATTTGCTATTTGATATATACTAGTAAAGCTAAAGGTGGGTTCTCTATAGATATCCAGGAATGAAGTCCTCGCATATGGGTGACATCACTGATGGAGCCCGCATGGGAACACTCCCCAACTTCTATTGGAAGCTTTTGGGAGGTTCCACTGCACTTGTGTGCCTGCCGTGGCCCCATCTTCCCCAGTCTTTGTTTTCCACAGAGCCCTTAGGATGTGTTTGTAGTATCTACTGGTAAAAGTCATCTTCCCCTTCGGGGAGTCATTGCTGCTTGCTTTTATTCTCCCTGCTGTCGGTAGCGTCGGTCTCGTCATCGTTTTTTATCCGGTTCTGGTGCTTCTTTGTCTTTTGGTAACTTATTCTGTGTATTCTCCCTTTTGTTCCCGCAGCTGGCACCATTGAGCTGTTTGATCTTGCCATGGCTGTTTTTCATAACATGCCCTAAAAACCTCCCAGAAGTTTTAAGAAGTGCACCAAATGTGCCAGGACCATTTTGGTCATGGAAAAGCACAGTTTTGGTGCCTTCAGTGTTTGGGTCCTGACCACCAGCATAATGCAAGGAGGGGCCTGAAGCAGAGTCCCTTTTCGGGCAGTGCTCTGAGTCTACATTGTCTGCTTCGGCATCTGTCATTATGGTCCTGCTAGGACCCGCTGAGGCGTCGACATAGAGGGGTGCTCAAGCTCACTCAGAGCTGAGGAGCCACAGTGGCCTGTAGAGGTTGCCTTTGATTGACCTGCGTATGGAACAGAGGAAGACGCATACATTAGACTCTAAAGGTGACATCCAAGCACTGGGCTAAAAGCCATGTGTATTGGCATCGGAGCCCTTCCCAATGCAGCGTCAAGGACATTGGCCTGGAATGACCTGCCAAGGTGCCCCCGGCGGGAGCAATTGATTCCTGATGTGCCAGAGGAGCACTGTTCATCCCTCTGTCTGTGGCCTCTGCACCTGAAGGGACGCTGGAGATGGCCACTGAAGCCTTTGGAAGCAGCAATCTTGGAGAAACGTCTCCGGGCCCTCGAGGCCCCTCATGGCAGTGGTGCTGGCAACACAGCAGACTGGGCTCTCAGTGCCCGTGGCATAGTCACTGCACTTAATGCAGCCAATACTCAAAACCAATGCACTGCCTGAGAATGCAGCAGGGTGTTGATCAGAGTCTGTGCCAGTTCCCACAGCCATTTCCCTCTTGAGCATGTCAGGGTCCAGTGTTCCGGTGAAACTCAGGAAGTACTTGATGTTTCATCGATCACGTTGATGTTCTCCCTCTCCACACAGTGTAGGAGTGCTGGGAGGAGCCCCAACATTACTTCGACTTTCTCTGAGTCTGACTCAGACAGCTGTGTGATTGACGTGGAATTGGAGGCCCTGTCAGACAGCAGGTCATCTGAACTTCCATCAGATCCTTCTCCTCCACATGAACACCGGACGTTTCCTCCTGAGGACATGTCCTTCCAGGACTTTGTCAGGGATATGGCCAAGGTTACCCCATTTTCCCTGGAGGCAAAGGATGAGCCCATGACAGAGAGGCTGGAGATCCCGCCCTCCCTCAAGTACCCTTCGGCCCCTGAGGCAGTGGCGGTGTCAGTGCACTGGATCTAGCAGAGGCTGCAAATGAGGATGTGGGAGGCTGTATTTGATGTACTGGGTCCAGAAGGTCCCTAGGGTTTGAGAAGCCTCAACTTCGCACCATTCTCTGGTGGTGGAGTCTGCCTTGCAGAGAATCAAGTGTAATAAGACTTACTCCTCAATGCCTTCAGGTGGGGTGGCATGGACTCTAGATTCCTTTGGCATGCAATGCTTCCAGAGTTCCATGCTGGTGGCCAGAGTCCTATTGTACCAGCTGAATAGGAGTATGTTCTTCAAGGACAACATGCTGGATATTGAGTGGCTGGACTCCTATCATACCCTGGTGGGCCACAGCAAGGACTGTTCAAAGTACATAGTCTGGGCAACTGATGAAACCTTTTGAATCAATTTGCAGGATGGCAACTGTGGGCATTGGGGCCTGCTGGAGTCTTCAGACTTGGAACCGTCTGTGCAGAATAAACTGGTGGATGTTCCATGAAGAGAGGAGAACCTCTTCAGGGAACACGTGGAGGCCAATGTTGGTAACATAGAGAAGCAGCATATCACTTTCACTGGGCTCTCAAAGATTTCTGATCCCTCTCGCAAGAGGTACCAAGGACTGCAGGAGACTTGCTACCAGCATAAGCATAGGTAGGTAGTACTTGAGTCCTCAAAGCTCTCAGCAAGAAGGTACAGGCCCCTCGTCAGTGATGAGAGAAACCTCAGAAGGCCCAGCCTGCCCCGCAGCCGAAGCCGGGGGGTGGGGTTTTGACTTGTTCCTTTGGCTATGCTCCAATCTACCCATAACCGCATAGGAGAAACTTCCAGTGGGAAGGCTGCTCGTCCTTTTTGCCCACAGGTGGCCTCTCATCACCTCATCACACATACATATGTAAATATGTAAATAGTTGATCATTGTTCACTATAATTAATTGTATATTATAATTTAGTTCCTCGTGTTGTTTTATTCTGTATCCTGTTATCCGTTCCTTGTAAACAGTTGAAATACACTGCTTTTTATTGTTCTATGTAAACCGTTTTGATTCGTAGAAAAACGGTATATAAAAAAATGTTAAATAAATAAACCTCAGACTCGTGGGTTTTGTATATAGTCCACAGCGGCTACATGCTGCACCTTGCCAACCCACTGCCCTCCTTCCACCCTGAGAGAGTACCCCATTGACCCTCTGCACCTATTGCAAGGAGAAATCTGCGCCCTTCTGGTCGATCTCGTCATAGAGCATGTGCATCCAGCTTAGGTTACTCCAGGTACTTTCTGGTCTCCAAGAAGACGGGGGGATTCCGTCCCATCTTAGACCTCCAAAACCTCAGCACCTTCCTGGTGTGAGAAAAATTAAAGATGATCTGGCTGGGGGACTCTGCTCCCCTAACTTCAGAGAAACTATTGGCTATGCTCCCTGGATCTCAAGGATGCATACACGTATATTGATCCATCCCCCCTTCCCCCCCCCCCGGAAATATCTCAGATTCATCCTGGGGACCAACACTTCCAGTACTGTGTGCTTCCCTTCGGTCTGGCCTCGGCACTCAGTGTCTTCACAAAGTACCTTGCAGTAGTGGCCGCTTATCTCTGGACCCTGGGGATGTTTGTCTACCCTTACTTAGACCGCTGGCTCATAAAGAGGTCCACTCCGGATGGGGTCTGGCAATCTCATCAACCTCCAATCACATATAAACAAAACCGCAGTGAAGGCATACTGCAAACTAAACCTCATAATAAGACTGAAACTACTTCTACACCAGGAATACTTCGAGACCATATGCCAAGCCATCATCACTCCAATACTGGACTATGGCAATTCACTCTATCAAGGACTCCCGAAGCAAGTCACACACCCACTACAGATAGTTTAAAACACAACAGCATGAATCATCAGCGGAATCAACAAGACAGACCATATTACACCTGTATTACACCAACTATACTGGCTCCCAATTCAAGTATGCACCAAGTTCAAAACAATACTAAACCTATTTAAAATCATCCACCACTCCTCAGCAGATATCCTAGAAACCTTAATCACAAGAGAAACCAGCACCCGCCCTAGAAGGAGCAACAGCAGACACATGATCAATGTACCAACAGACTATCGGAAAAGCAACCTATCTACCTCCAAAAGAGCATTCTCGCTAGCAGAATCACAACTATAGAACACCCTTCCTGAAGAAATCCACTCCACTAAAGATGTTAAGGACTTCCGAAAAAAAACCTCATGAACTTTCTGTTCAAAGAACATTATGGAAATATCATGTAGTCCAAAAACCATACCGGCCTAGAATCTTTGAAACAGTAGAACAGCCCCAATAACCATGCTCAGACGTAAATGTACAGAACCTATGTAAATATGTTAAGTAACTTGTAAATAGTTTGCTACCCTAATAAGTACCCCAAGACAAGTTAGTTGTATCCTGTTAGAGTTTGAAATTTAATGTAAACTGCTTTGATTCCAGGATAAGGCGGTATAAAAAAAACAGGTTAAATAAATAAACTTACTCAGCTGACCATCTAGGTGCTCGAGCTGTTGTGGTTTGTGGTCAACTACCCCAAGTCCCACCTCCAGCCTTCCCAATAGCTGGAGTTCATAGGGGCCGTCCTCGACACTGCTCGGGCCTGCCTTCCACTAGACTGTCACAAAAACCAGTCTAGAAACGTGGCAGAAAGGGCAGGGGAAGCCTTTATTATTCCAAAGGATAAAGATGCCAAAACCCGACACTGGCCGTGTTTCGTATGAACTTCCTCAGGGGTATATGGCTCAACTACAGATAAATACATAAATATGATAAAAACGACAAATCATCTTATTAAAACATATAGATTAAGAAACATAAAACAATCAAATTTAAGATTTAAAAAAACTTACCTCATTGATCAGGAACAACCAAGGGGACCGAAAGGGAAGGGGAACAAAACGGGGGGGGGGGGGGGGAGAGGGGAAGGGGGGAAGAAAAGGAAAGAGGGCGAGGGAAAGGTAGTGCTGTTAAAAAAAAAAAAAAAACCCCAAACCCCCCAACCCCCCCCCAAAAAAACCCCTAATATTTAATTGAATCTTGTATAATAAATAAGAACAGTGCATATATTAGAACATATGTAAAAAATGTAAACTAATCAGATAGTAAAACATGTATGACAACATCACTAAACATCAAAGTGCATATAAACATAAAAGAAGAGTTGTTAAATAATTAAACATGAACGCGTGTTTATACAAAAACACCACGTAATGAAAATATCATCGTAGGCACATAGAAATATAGCTGAGAGACTAGAGGAGGAAGGAGCAGGAGACACTGCTCGGGCCTGCCTTCCACTAGACTGTCTGCAGAGGCTGACTGCCTTGGTCTGCGACACCCAGCGGAGGCATCAGATAATGTCTCGAGGGATGTTGAGGATGCTGTCATATGGCCTCGACAATGCACTCACTCCTTGGCTTGTCTGCTGATGAGACAAGCTCAATGGACTCTCAGTACTCGGTGGAAACAAGCCACTGGGCATCTCCAGGACTGGGTGGTGGTCACTGCTCCTCTGGTCCAGTCCCTGCATTGGTGGCTGGATTCTCAAAACCTGCTTAGAGGCCTCCCCTTTCAGGTATCGCCTTCCCAGAGGGCTCTGATGATGGATACATCCAAACTGGGTTGGGGAGGCGCATCTGAATGGCCTTTGCACCAAGATGTATGGTCAGAGTGGAAAAGCCTCCACCAGATCAATTTTCTGGATCTGTGAGACATAGCATTCCAGGATTACTTTGCCAGTCAGATTGTTCTGATCCAGACCAACAATCAGGTGGCAATGTGTACTATATCAAAAAGCAGAGGAACACAGGCTCGGACCTCCTGTACTGTAACGCGGTCCACTTGTGGAAATTTGCCATCAGTTATGATATGGGGTTGAGAGCCACTTATCTGCCCAGGGAACTCAACTCCCTTGCAGAGCAGCTGAGCCACGTTCTCTAGCCACATGAGTAGTTTCAGAACAGGGAGGTCGTGCTACGGACCTTCGTTGTAGGGTACCCCTGTGATAGATATGTTTGCCACGCCACACAATGCCCAGGTGGATCAGTTTTGCTCCATGGTCACTTTGAAAGACAGTCTGGCACTGGATTTATTTATTTATTTATTTAACAGTATTTCTAAACCGCCTTATCTTAATAATCAGGGTGGTATCACAGCAAGCAATCAGGTAAAGTGTGTGTGCTGTACATGCAGTGAGGATGAAACTTGGTTGTGTGATGGCGGTGTTGGGTGCTTGATTTGTTTGAGCTATGTACAAGGTGGGCTATTTACAGTGATGCTAAAAACACATTTTATATACATACAGTTGTTTAGGAGGATTGGAATGCTGTTATCCATTCTCTTAGGTTATGTGATGTGACCATAGTGCTCTATGAACAGCATGGTTTTCAGTTGTTTTCTGAAGTCTTTGAGGTCTGGAGTTGCCCTTAGATCGTCCGGTAGATTGTTCCATATTGTTGGAGCAGCCATGGAGAGAGCTCTGTTTGTTGTGTCCTTGCGTGTGTGCTTGTATTCATTTGGGGTACTGACTCGGTTGCGTGTTTGACTTCTTCTAGGACGTGCGCTGGTTTCCGGTTGTATGAGCGTGTGGAGGCTGTTGGCTGATGTGTGCTCTTTTATCTTAAATAGGTTTATGATAGTTTTGTATCTGATGCGAGCACTGATTGGGAGCCAGTGTAAGTCCTTTAATGTAGGTGTGATGTGCTCCTGCCTTGCGGCTCCGGCTATGATTCGAGCTGCAGTGTTTTGTGCCAGCTGGAGTGGTTTGAGAGCTTGTTTTGGTAGTCCAAGGTATATCGGATTGCAGAAGTCCAGTATTGGGGTTATCAGTGCTTGACAGACGGTACGGAAGTGTTCTGGGGCGAGGAGTGGTTTCAGTCTCCTGATGATTCGCATCCTGTAGTAGGCTTTTTGGATTGTTTTGTCTATGTGTGGTTTGAGGTTGAGTTTACTGTCCAGAGTAACCCCAAGGTATCTCACCTCTGATCTTATCGGTATCGTGGTGCTTTGTATCTTTATGTTTGGTGGGTGTATGAAGCTCTGGTTCCGAGTGATGATTAAAGCTTCGGTCTTGTTGTAGTTTATTGCGAGGTTGTTGTTTTGGCACCACTTCGTAATTTGGGTAAGGCAGACTGTTATCTTAGAGAAGTCCGGGTTGTCGATTGATATCGGGGAGTATACCATGATGTCGTCTGCGTATATTGTGTATTGGATGTTGTTCTCTTTCATAATGTTGCATATTGGTTGGATGTAGATGTTAAAAAGGAGTGCTGAGAGTGCGGATCCTTGCGGTACTCCTTGTTGGACGTTTATGGGTCGGGAGGTGTCATGTCCCACCTTGACCTGTAGCTGTCTTTCGGTTAGGTACAAGTGGAACCATTTCAGAGTGGTACCGTGTATACCAGTGTTCTTTAGTCTCTCCAGGAGCATATTGTGGTCAACTGTGTCGAAAGCTGAGGAGATGTCGATGAAGATCATTATAATTCCATTCCTGGTGTTGTCAATTATTCTTATGATGCTGTCGAAGAGGTAGATCAGTAGAGTTTCGACTCCATGGTTGGGACGAAATCCGTGTTGGTTGTCGTCGAGCGTTCCGTGTTCGTCAATGTGTTCCTGAAGTTGTAGTTGAACCGTCTTTTCGATTATTTTTGCGAGGAAGGGTATGCTGGAGATTGGTCGGTATGCTGCTGGGTCCTTTTTGTCGAGAGTAGTTTTCTTTGTGATTGGTCTTACTGAGGCAAGCTTTAGTTGCTGTGGCATGAGTCCTTGAGTGAGTGAGTTGTGTACCATTTTATGAATGGTTGGTATCAGGCTTGATTTGGTGGCTTTGACCCATGACACTGGGCAAGGGTCAGTAGGGGCAGTACTTGTGTTGATTGTGGAGATGATGTGGGATATCTGTTCTTTTGAGGGAGAGTAGAATGTGCCCCAGGTTTTGGGGTGTACGTTCGTTCTTGTGGTTCCACTGGGTGTTGTGCGCTCTGTGGAGTGGAATTTGTCTTTGATGTGGTCAGCGAATTTCTGTGGATCCACTTGTACTTCTCTTTCTGCTGTTTGCTCTTTTGTCAGGGTTTTTACTATTTCGAAAAGTTCTCTGGGTTTGTTGATGGAAGAATTTATCCTGCACTGGGGAGCATGCCTGCTCTACGCATATCCCCACATTCCTCTCATAGCGAAGACCCTGTTGAAACTCTGGGCCAACAAGGGCTTGATGATTCTCATTGCACCATATTGACCTAGACAACCATGGTTTCCCTGCTGCTTCAGCGCTCCTGTCATTGGGCTCGGCTCTGGACCTTGTCTCTCAGAAGGACGGGAGCTTGCTCCACCCCAGTGTCCAGTCCTTGGCCTTCACGGCGTGGATATTGAGCAGATAGTTCTACCTGAGCTTAACCTGCCTGAGGCAGTCACAGAGATTCTGTTGGCCTCCAGGAGAGCTTCGACGAGGTGGTCTTACACCTTCAGGTGGAAGAGGTTCTCCGACTGGTGTCCTGTCTGGGCCCTGGATCCCTCCTTTTGCTCAGTCGACAGTTTGCTTGAGTACCTCTTGCACCTCTCTGAGTCAAACCACGTCCAACTGAGTGCGATCTGGGTTTATCATGTCAGCTCAAACTCTGGTGGTTTGCTTTATGTGAAGCTTGCTCCTCTCTAAGCTTCCTTTCAGGCCCCAGCGGTGGCTTGAGACTTCAGTGTGGTTTTGGTGCAGCTCATGTTGGCACCCTTTAGGCCGCTTGCTTCCTGCCCGTTGACGTTCCTGAGCTGAAAGGTTTTGTTTTTGGTGATAGTTACATCAGCATGCTGAGTCAGCGAGCTCCAGGCCCTGGTGGCTCATCCACCCTATACCAGGTTCCACCATAATAGAGTGCTCTTATGAACTCAACTGCATTTCCTTCCAAAGGTGGTTTCCGCTTTCCATCTTAGTTGAACTGTCCACCTTCTTTTCCAGGCCTTATGCCCACAGGGGGGAAGTGGCACTGCACATGCTGGAGTGCAAGTGAGCCTTTTGCTTTCTACTTCGAGCGGATGAAGGCCCACCAAAGGGACTACTCAACTGTTTCTTTTTTGACCCCAGCAAGCTCGTGGCTGCCATTTCCAAATGCACTGTGTCAATTTGGCTGGCTGGTTGACTGCATCTCTTTTGCTTATGCCCAGGCTGGCCTGAGCCTTGATGGTCATGTCACAGCTTACAGTGTCAGCTATGACTGCATCAGTGGCCAACTTGCACTCTGCCTCAGTGGAGGAAATCTGCAGGGCTGCAGCCTGGTCTCCAATTCAAATATTCATATCATATTTGGAGGGGAATTCCCGACACGACAGCAACTTTGGGAATTAGATTCCAATTCCTTCCCACCAAGGCCCTACTTGTCCGTCCATGCTATCAAAAAGATTCTTCATAGAGCATGGTTAATGTCTGGAGCTGTATGGTGCAGATTTTAATTCAGTTGAGTTCCACCTGGGGATATAGACCATGTGGTCTTTTTCTACCATCATGTTTCTGTCTAGTCTTCCCTTCCATATCAACTACAATATTCCCTTTTTTACCTTTAGAGGTCCTCTGTGTTTGTCCCATGCTTTTTTGAATTCAGATACTGTTCTCATGTTCACCACTCCACTGGGAGACTATTCCAAACATCTACCACTCTTTCCATAAAGAAATATTTCCACATATTACTCCTGAGTCTATCCCCTTCACTCTCATCCTATGTCTCCTTGTAGCAGAGCTTGCCTTCATTTGAAAGAGACCCTCCTGTGCCAAGGAGGTATTTAAAGGTCTCTGTCATATTGCCCCATCCTGCCTTTCCTCATACTGCTAACTCCAGGCTTCGCTCCTTTCACCTTGCTGCGCCTTACACCTGGAACAAACTATCTGTGTCTGTATGCCAGGCACCTTCTCTAACCCTCTTCAAATCCAGGCTGAAAACTCACCTCTTCACTGCTGCTTTTGGATCTTGACTCAACTGATCTCCTTTTTCTTTCCCTACCTACACATTCTGTGTTTGTCTTGACTAGATTGTAAGCTCTGATGAGCAGGGACTATCTCTTACATGTCTATGCAGCGCTGTGTACGACTTGTAGCGCTATGCAAATGCTCAGTAGTAGTAGTAGTACATATTAAGATCTTTAAGTCTGTCCTCATATGCTTCATAACGAAAACCTCTAACCATTTTATTAGCCACCCTCTGCTCAGACTCCAACCTACTTGTATCCTTTTGAAGGTTAGTCTCCAGAATTGCACACAGTACTCCAAATGAGGTTGCACCAGAGACTTATACAAAGGCATTATCACCTCCTTTTTTTTTCTGCTAGCCATTCCTCTCCTTATGCACCCAAACGTCCTTCTGGCTTTTGCACTTTTTTACTTGTTTAGCTACTTTAAGATCATCAGACACAATTACGCCCAGGTCCTGCTCTCTTTTTCATGGACAGAAGTACCTCACCCCGTACACTGTACAGCTCCTTTGGATTTTTGCATCCTAAATGCATGACCCTGCATTTTTTTAGCATTAAATTTCAGTTGCCAAATTCTAGACTATTCTTCATGCTTAGCTAGATCCCTCCTCATGTTATTGACTCCTTCCTGTGTGTCTACTCTATTGCATATTTTCGTATCATCCCAAACAAGCAAACCTTACCTGACAATTCTTCTGCAATATCACTAACAAAGATGTTAAACAGAATTGGACCAAGGACCGATCCCTGCGGCACATCTCTGGTAACCACTTCTTCCTCAGAGTGAGCTCCATCTATCTGTACCCTTTGCCTCCCACTCAACTAATTTCTAACCCAATCGGTAACTTTAGGGTCCATCCCTAGGGTGCTCAGTTTGTTTATAAGTTGCCTGTGCGGCTTTACTGAAGTCTAAATACACCACATCTAGAGCTGTCCAACTCTCTGGTCACCCAGTCAAAGAAATCGATCGGATTTGTTTGGCAAGACCTGCTTCTGATGAATCCATGCTTCCTAGGATCCTGCAATCATTTGGACTCCAGAAACCTCCCCTTTAGTAGCCTTTCCAATAATTTACTAACCCCAGAGTTTAGACTAACTGGCCGGTAGTTCTCATTGTCATCCTTACATCCACTTTTGTGTAAAGAGACCACATGTGCCTCTCTGAAGTCCTCTGGCACCACTCCTGACTCCAAAGAGGCATTGAAAAGGCCAGATAGTGCAGCCACTAGAATGTCCCCAAGTTCCATCCCTTTTCTTAGATGTATCCCATCTGGACCCATGGCTTTGTCTAATTTTAGTTTAGCTAGTTCCTCACGAACAGAATCTACCGAAAATCGTTCGAGATCCCTGTCGCTTCAGTTCCTATTTGTAGATGTTTTCAGAGGTCCTGTTCCTGACCTTTCATTTGTGAACACAGAACAAAAATATTTGTTAAGCAATTCTTCGTTATTCTCATCAGTTTCTGCATATCCGTCCTCTACTTCGTGTTCATTCTGCAATTCTTGTTTATTACCCCTGTTGAGCTTTTTTGGCCACCTCAGTTTATGGTAGCCTGTAGCTTGGGAGTCCCATACATCAGGACTTGATTCCTGCTTGTCCTCAGGGAAAAAGCATAGTTACTTGCCTGTAGTAGGTGTTCTCTGTGGAGAACAGGAATAAGTCCTCACAACCCTACTACCTTCCTGAGGGAGAGTTTTGTGTTACAACTTTCATACTGGGGAAGATGGTGCCGTGGCAGGCACGGTGAAAGCTTCCAAAAGTTTCCAATAGAAGCTGGGGAGCATTCCTGCACGGTGAGGACTTATTCTCCAGGAACAAGCAGGAAGTCAGTTCTCGCGTATGGGTGACGTTGCCGATTGAGCCCGCGCAGAGCATTTCCCCAGCTTTCGAAGAAAGCCTTTGGGAATGCTACCATGCATGTGTATGGGCCCCTTCCCACCCAAGGGGTGCCATCTTGCTCAGTCTCCTTTTTTCCCACAGAGCCCAACAGACGCATGACCTGTTTCCCTGGAAAATTTTCTTAAAGGTTTATCCTCTGCAGTTGTTTTCACAGTTTGCATACCAGTTCCTCTTCCCGCCTCGAGCCGGTGCTGTTCTTGGCTCCATTTTTTTCTTTCTTCCTTCATCAAGGCTTGCCTCGACCGGCTTTTGCACCCTTTTTCGCCCGGGGGTCATCGACCCCCCCCCCCCCCCCCCATCCGAGTGTGATCCACCATGTCTCCCGGTGGCTTCATAAAGTGTGATTGTTGCAGTCAAATTGTCCGTCAGACAGCCATGACTGCTGCTTGCACTGCCTTGGCCCGGACCATGGCAATACTTCCTGCGACCTGTCAGGCCATGACTCCATGGACCATCAAGAAAAAGTTGTAGTTGCAGGAGATGTTGACGCGGTCTGGATCAGCCCCGGCTTCCCTGAAGCTGATCCCAAAGCCGAGCATCTCCTGTGAAGTCCAGGCAATCTTAGGAATCCTGCAGTGGCAGCGCCTCCAGAAAGATGCTGGACCCTGGCAAGAAAAAAAAAAAAAATCCTCTAAGCCAGTCGCGATTCCACCGGGGAGACCCAGTAAGGGTCCCATGGTGGGACTCAGGTGACTCCAAGCAGCGCCCCACTAAGGTCTGTAGGAAGGAGTCCTCAGTTGGTGACCATGCAAGCCTCCCTGAGGCTGTGGTCCTCATCAAGGACATTCTCGCAAGAGTGCCGGCCTGAAACCCTCTGTGCCCGCGCCAAAAGCTGAAGAGTTTCTGGAATCAAGGCCAGAATGGTGGTCCTGGAGCAGAATATCTCTGCCATCCTGGCCATGCAGTAGACGATGTCAGGTTTGTCTGCATCATCTGCCCCGACAGCTGGACCCCCAATTGCGGTGGCATCTCTGGGCGTAGAGCTGGGCTCAGAGTGCTATCAGCCTCAGGCAAGCCCTCGGCACTGATCGAGGTCCCAATCCTCGGGTGTCCGGTCCTCCCCAGTTAGTTTCCCCGATGCAGGCCTCGCAGCGCGGGAGTTCCAAGTTTTGGACTCCTCGATGCCCTCAGGTTCAGACTGGGAGACAGATGTCGGCCTCCCCCGAGACCTCTTGACACGAGACATCCTCTCAGAGAAGTCTCTCCCGGAACTCCGATGCCATTCCCCACCTGAGGAGATGGCATTCCATGACTTTGTCTGGGACATGGGCTGAGCCCTCTTGGTCCTGAGAGAGTCTGAGGAGGATCCACGCACCAAAGAACCGGAGGTCCTTCGGTATGACTCCCCGCTACAGGTACAACTCATCCTCAAGCGGCTGCTCCTACGGATGTGGGAAACCCCAGCCTGTGCGGGTGGTCAGCTGATGTCTCAATGCCATCTACAACGTCAAGAGGAGTCCAGGCTTCCAGAAGGCCCATCTTCCCCATAACTCCATGGTAGTGGAATCTTCAGTGCAGAAGCTCAAGAGTCAGAAGACTTATTCTTCTGTACCACTGGGTAGGGAGGCCAGAGCCCTCGACGCCCTGGGGTGCAAGTGCTTCCAGGGGTCTCTGCTGGCTGCCGACTACAAACCTGTGAGCTCTTTATAGGGATGTATCTTAAGAGCCTAATTCGGGAGCTTGCGAGCTTCTCAGCTGGGCTCACCAGGGAGCCCATCCCAGGACTGCTCTGTTTCTGTCCCAGGCTACCTACGATGGGTTCGAGGCTGCAGCCCGGGCAGCAGCCACAGGTATCTGTGCTCGGCGCCAGGCCTGGCTGCAGATCTCAGACCTTGAACAATGGGTCCAGGAAAAGCTGCTGGATGTCCCTTGCACCGGGGAGAAACTGTTTGGGAAACCTATGGCCTACAAGGCAGCTGAGATTGAAGCCGAGGTGGTGACAAGGCAGAGGCTCTCGAAGATCTCTGCCCTTCCCTGACAGAAAACCTCAGGGAAAAGGCCGATTTTCTCGATGAAGGGCCCTTTCCACCAGAGTTGCCACTACCAAGCCTTCCCAAGCCAGCAGCAGCAGCAGGGATCCCAGCCCAATGGCCAGGGACACGGACCCAGGAAGCCAAAGGCCGCCAAACCACAGACTCCAGCTCTGGCTCAACCTGATGGGAGCTTTTGGCTCCCAGGGCAGGGCCTCCCTCACCTTGGGAGACCCTCGCCAGCCCACAGGGGGCCGCCTGGCACTCTTCACCCACAAGTGGTCCGAGATCACATCAGACCAGAGGGTGCTCCGAGTGGTGAAGAAGGGTTACAACCTCCACTTCCAGCTGTTACCTCCAGGGTATTTTCTAGGCGAGCCGGTGTGACTTCTCCTTAACCAGGCCCTCTTGCACTGAGCTAGGAGGTCTACTAAGGGACAGAGCAGTAGAGCCTGTTCCCCAGCACCTCTAGGGCAAGGGCTTCTACTCAAGGTACTTCCTTGTCCCCAGAACTGGGGTCGCAGGCCCATCCTGGACCGCTGCAAAATGCTCTCCCTTGGGACACTGCTGCCCTACCTCCACCATGGAGACTGGCTTTGCTCCTTGGACCTAAAGGATGCCTACACTTGCATCCTGGTCCACACATCTCACCGGCAACACCTGAGATTCATGGTAGGGGAGGCCACTACCAATACAGGGTACTTCTCTTTGGCCTGGCCTCCTCGTGAAGAGTTTTCACAAAGTGCCTAGCAGTGGTAGTCACCCATCTGCACCTACAAGGGGTGTTCATCGTCTCCTACTTGGACGACTAGCTCATCAGAGGTGGCACAGCTGCAGAGGCCAGTCAGGGCACAGAATGTGCCATCCTCTTTCTGCAGCACCTGGGGTTCGTCATGCACTGGAGAGAAATGTGATTTGGGGTAGTTTAAGACCTAGAGTTTATCGGTGCTCACCTGGACACGGTGTGGGCCAGAGCCGCCCTCCCTCAGGACAGGACAGAATGCCTCAAAACAGCTGGCAGGGGAGGTCCAACGCCGTAAAACAGTGCCGGCTTGCCTTCTCCGCCTGCTGGGACACATGGCCTCCACGATCCATGTCACACCCCTAGCCCACCTGCATATGCGTACAGCCCAGTGGTGCCTGTGTTCAGTGGACCCAGTCCACAGGCCAACTCTGGGTCAGGGTCTCTTGTCAGCTGGTGAGATCCCTCGACGGGTGGCAACCTGGGTCTCCTCCGGGCAGGAATGCCCTTCCAGATGCCTCTCTCCAGGGCTGGGAAGCTCTCTGCGGAGTTCACCGCACTCAAGGCTGCTGGTCCAGAGAGGAGTCTCTACTACAGATCACCTTCTTGGAACTCCTGGCGGTATTCCTTTCCTTATATGCATTCTGCGCCCTCTTGCAGAACAGACTTATTCTGGTCCAGATGGACAACCTGGTCGCAATGGTTCTATATAAACAAGCAGGGGGCATGGGCTTGTACTCCTGCCCGGAGGCTGTAGCCCTCCTCTTTGCAGTGTGCATTGGCATGCTTCTGCAAGCAGTCTAACTCCTGGACCAGGACAACTACTTGGCGGACGGACTCAGCAGAGTCCTGCCCCTTCATGTCTCGACCCCGCAGTGGTGGAGAAGCTCTTCCGCCTTTGGGGCTGGCCCAAGATGGACCTGTTTGCCTCTCCGGATGACACACATCTGGATTGCTTCTGCTCCAGGCAGCTGCACCCATAGAGGGTAGCGGCAGATACATTCCTGATCTCATGGTCCGAGGGACTGCTGTATGCATTCCCACAAACTCCTCTGGTCACCAAGACTGTTCAAAATTCAGAACGGGAGGGAATCAGTGATACTTATCGCCCCCAGGTGGCCCAAGAAATCCTGATTCCCACTACTGCTCTCACTAGCGGCAACACTCCCAGTACCTCTGGGTTGAGCCCTGGACCTCCTGACTCAGGAGGAGGGTTCCCTTCTACTCCCCAATGTGGTGTCACTGACTCTTAACGGCCTGGCTGCTCACAGGGTAGCCTTGGCCCCGCTCAACCTGCCACAAGAGGTTGAGGAGATCCTGCTGGACTCCAGGAAGCTCTCCACAAGGAGGGCTTATGCCTTTAAGTGGCACAAGTTCACCCAGTGGTGTGTGGATAGGAAGGAGAAGCCATGAAATCTCGTGCATCCCTAATCTATGAAGCTCAAAACTTGTGCTAATTTGCTGTAAATAGTTGTGAATATTTGTTATTATATTATCTTATCTTTAACCCCATTTGTCCCTGTTTTCACTCCCTGTTATCTGTAAACTTGACATATGTTTTATGCTTAAGTACAAGGTTGTTAAAATGTAAACCGCGCTGATGATGAATAGCGCGGTATATAAAAACTGTTAAATAAATAAATAAATTCTCCTGGCACATACAGTTGGTACTCCAGTACCTAGTGCATCTATCGCGCACAGTGCTGAAATCTAACTCGGTCCAGATGCATCTGAGCGCCATAGCTGCTCACCACCATTCAGTAAGGGGCAAGCCCTTATCCAGCCAGCCCCTGGTCTCCCAGTTCCTACAGGGCCTTCTGCTTTCCAAGACCCCTATCCGCCCTCCGGTGGCAGAATGGGACCTCAACGTGGTACTCTCCCAGCTGACCAGACCCCACCGTTCGAGCCCCTGACCACCCGCCACCTCAGAAACCTATCTTGGAAGGTTGATGCCTTGGTAGCCCTGACTTCAGCTCGCAGAGTCAGCGAGCTTCAAGTATTGGTGGCGGACTCCCCTGTACACCAGTTCTACAAGAACAGGATAGTGCTCTGCATTCATCCTAAGTAACTCCTGAAGGTGGTATCCCTGTTTCACCTCACCCAGAAGGTGGTACGCCCCACCACCTATCCGTGGCCTCATGCCGGCAGGGAGGAGCTCATACTTCACACACTGCTGTAAACGGCCCTGTCCTTTCTGCAGCGGACCCAGGGCCACCACAAAGCACCTCTACTTTACGTGTCCTATTACCCTAGCAGACTGGGGCTCCCTATAACCAAGCATACCCTAATCTCCAGGAACAAGCAGGAATGTAGTCTTCACATATGGGTATCGTTGGTACCGACAGAGCCTGCGCGGGAACGCTCCCCAGCAATCCAATTAGAAAGCTTTTGGGAGCATCCCACAGCGCCTGCGTGCTGCCTTCCTGCCTTTCACAGCTGCCTCTCTCCAGTTCTTCGTTTTCCGCGGAGCCAGCAGATTGTCGTTTCTGTCACCGCAGAAAATTATCATATTCTCCTTTTTTGTGGCCGTGTCTGCCTTCCCTCGACACTATACCGGTACCGCTGGTTCTTTCTTTCTCTCGGAAAAAAATTAGATTTTTTTTTTTTTTAAACTTTTTCTTCTTCAGGTACACGTGCCATTTTGGGCACTAGGCCCAAAAATTTTCCTTTACTATGGAAAAACCCGCTTCGGGTTTCAAGAAGTGTACCAAGTGTGGCAGTACCATCTCCGTCACTGAAACCCATGAGTGGTGCCTTAAATGTTTAGGTCCTGACCACTCCATCTCGGAGTGTATGGCCTGTGGGATAATGTCGAAGAGGGGTCGTCAAAACCGAGCTGCTAAGCTCCGCACCCTTTTTCCCTCCAATGCAGCCTCTGTAGCATCGACGTCTTCCAGGGCTTTGTCTTCCTCCCATGGATCTCAGGTAACTAAACATAAGTCTGGCCGGTCCTCAAAGGGTAGATCTCCTTCCAAGCATAGAGATGCATCTGGCGTTGCCCTTGAGGGTCTTGCACCGGCAAAATTGCCCTGGGGGGGAGGCTTCGGCTTCCAAAGCATTATCGGGGCTCCAGGATGTTCTCGAGGCCTCCACTTTGGCAGAACTACTGGTGCCATGCTCTGGGGTACCGACTGCTTTCTCCGGTACCAATACCCAGGCATCGGCAGCGTCGATAGACCAGAGGTTCCTGGCTATTGAACACAGTCTGGCGGCTCTCCTTGCCACATCGGCACCCTTGGAACCGTGTCAGACAGTTCAACCGGTACCAGCACCGATTCCGGCACCGGTATCTGTACTGGTACCAACAGCATCGACATCGGTGTCTGCATTGCCGGCACCCAGTCATGCTATGCCTTCCGGTACTGATACACCGGTACCAATTCACCCCGACACAGACTTCGGTCGGTACGGGTATCGTGCTCTACAAGAGCATCCAGATAGAAGGTACTTTGAATCTTTGGAGGAGTCTGAGGATTCTGACAGCTCGGTCGGTACCGGAGTACTTCTCCCGGAGGAGCCTTCCTCTCCTAAACGTAGGATGTCTCCTCCAGAGGATATCTCCTTTCAGGATTTCATCAGGGAGGTGGCTCGAGGTCTTTCCATTACTGTGGCTCCTGAAACAGAGCCCAGGGCAAAGGAGTTGGAGATTCTACAATATCCCAAGGCACCTAAAGAGGCAGCTACTTTGCCTATCCATGAGATCTTACATGATCTCATGTTAAGAATGTGGGAAACACCTCTTACCACCTCTCCTCACTCTCGTAGACTGGATACCATGTATCTAATACCTCCGTGTCCTGGCTTCCAGAAGACTCAGCTTCCTCACCACTCCATTGTAGTGGAATCAGCTATGAGAAGGGTTAGAAGTGCAAAGAGGCATGCCTCTAATCCTCCAGGACGTGAGTGTAGAACTTTGGATGCCTTTGGACGTCGTACTTTCCAGGCTTCCATGCTTTCTGCCAGGATCAGTTCCTGTATTTTATATATGGGAATGTTCCTTAAGGAAGTCACAGGAGATTTGGAGATTTTGAGCCCTGTCCTTCCTGATAAGAGGCAGGATTTTCTCACACTGGTTAAACATGCCCAGGATGTTTCTAAATTTGTCAACCGTGCAGCTTTTGACTGTTTTGAGTGCATAAGCAGAACCTCTGCCATTGCCATAGGTGCACGTAGGATTGCCTGGCTCTTGGCATCTGATTTGGAGCTCTGGGTGCAGGACAAACTGGGCAATATCCCTTGTACAGGTGAGAATCTATTCGGCAAAAATTGGCAAGAGAAAGCCAATGAGCTGGATGCTGACAACTCCACTTTGGATAGATTATCCAAAGCCACAGCTGATCCTGCAAGGAAGAAATCTTTCAAGAAACAATTCTTCTCCCAAAAGAAGAGGTTTTATCCCTCTTATACCCAGCAGGGACGTTCTACAGGTCAGCCTACCCGGAAGGGTCAGCAACCACCTAAACAAAGGAAAGCAGAGACTGCTAAGCCTCAACCGTCTCAGCAGTCTCAGCCTCCACAAGGCCTTTGACTTCCATCTAGGGAACTTAGCCTTCCTGGCCCTCAACGGACCAGAGCCTTCCACCATTCCAGGAAGGCTGTGTCATTTTGCCCCCAGATGGGGGTAGATAACAGCAGAAGATTGGACTCTCTCCATTATAAAAGAGGGGTACAAGCTTCACTTTCTGTCCATGCCCCCTCCCACAATAGTAAGACAGTTCAATTCTCAGACCTCTTTCAACAACCTGTTAGATCAAGAGGTCACTATGCTTCTTGCCCAAGGGGCAATAGAAGAGGTACCCATTCCTCAACAGGGTACAGGGTTTTACTCCCCCTATTTCCTTATCCCAAAGAAAACAGGGGGACACAGACCTATTTTAGACTTCAGAGAATTGAACAAATTCCTCTTCAAAGAGAAATTCAAGATGACTTCTCTGGGAACTCTGCTGCCATACCTTCAGAGTCAGGATTGGCTTTGTTCTCTAGATCTCAAGGATGCGTACACTCATGTTCTCATCCATCCAACTCAAAGAAGATTCCTTCGGTTCCTTTTTCAGAGAAAGCACTACCAATGCAGGGTGCTTCCTTTTGGCCTGGCCTCAGCACCAAGGGTGTTTACGAAATGCATGGCTGTGGTGGCAGCATTTCTTCGCACTCTAGGAATATTCGTCTTCCCCTACTTTGATGGGGCTCAGATGAGCCAATCGTCTGAGTTAGAGGCCAGGATTTCTCTGTCTTGCACAATGCGTATCCTTCAGTATTTGGGTCTGGTCATAAACATCCCAAAATCCAGCCTAACTCCCACTCAGTCTCTAGAATTCATAGGAGCTTTGCTGGATACCAGAAAAGCAAGGGCCTATCTTACACAGCCCCGCTGCCTTTGCATTGTGCAGTTAGCCTCCCAGGCAGTGTTGAAAGCTCATCTCACTGCTCGGGAAATGTTACAATTACTAGGCCACATGGCATCTACCGTGCATGTGGTCCCCTATGCTCGCCTCCATATGAGAGCAGCCAAGTGGACCCTATCCACTCAGTGGACTCAGGAATCAGGCTGCCTATCAAACAAAATAGCAAACACAAGTCACCTTATTTTGTCTCTCCAATGGTGGCAATCAACCCAAAACCTATTGATAGGGTGCCCTCTCCAGCAGCCCCTATCCCAGGTCACTCTAACAACAGATGCCTCACAGTTGGGTTGGGGAGCTCACCTGCAAGGTGTCTCTACCCAAGGCACCTGGACTCCACAGGAGTCCCACTTACATATCAATCTCCTAGAACTCAGAGCAATCTTCTTTGTTCTTCGAGTGTTCCATACCCAGCTAAGCTACAAGACAGTCCTAATTCGGACGGACAGTCAAGTAGCTATGTTCTATCTGAACAAGCAGGGAGGAACAGGCTCTCTGTCGCTTTGCAACGAAGCTTTGCAACTTTGGGCCCTCGCCAGAGAGCATCAAATTCATCTCCTTGCGGTGTATCTGCCAGGCATTCAAAACTCTTGGACAGACAGACTCAGTCGAGTTCTGCTCCCACACGAATCGTCGCTCCATGCAGACCAGGTAGCAAGGATTTTTCAAATTTGGGGAACCCCGGACATAGACCTCTTTGCAAGTCCACTGAATGCCAAACTTCCCCGGTTCTGTTCCAGAATTCCGGCTCAGGGTTGTTAGGCCAGGGATGCTTTCCTCCTCCATTGGGGTCAGGACTTCCTATATGCCTTTCCACCCATTTCCCTAATTCCAAAAACCCTATTCAAGCTTCAGAGAGACAGTCCATATGATTCTCATAGCTCCACATTGGCCACGGCAAGCGTGGTACCCTCTGCTCCTACATCTCTCTCAAGCTCCATCTCTGGATCTCGGATCTGCTCCAGATCTCCTGTCTCAGGAGGACAGGATATTGTGGCATCCAAATCACCAAACTCTGCATCTCAGGGCCTGGTTGCTGAGAGCCTAGACCTACATGGTCTTAACCTTTCTCAACAAGTAAGGGATGTCCTTTGTGCTTCCAGGAAACCTTCCACAAGACGCTCTTATGCTTTCAAGTGGAAAAGGTTTTCCATATGGTGTTCGCAGAAGGGTTTTGACCCCCTTGCGATACCTCTGGAATCATTACTGAAGTATCTCCTTCATTTATCTAATGCAGGACTTGACTAACTCAGTAAGGGTTCATTTAAGTGCCCTTTCAGCTTCTTTAAAGCCTTTAAATGGGCAGCCTATTTTTTGTGTAAGTAACTATCCTCTCATAGCGAGATTTATGAGGGGCCTTCTTCTAACTAAGCCTCCCATTAGGCCACCACCAGTGGCATGGAACCTGAATCTGGTTCTTGGCCAGCTCATGAAGCCACCTTTTGAACCTTTAGCAACTACCTCCTTGAAATTCCTTTCCTGGAAGGTTATCTTTCTCATTGCAATCACATCAGCACGTCGCATCAGTGAATTGCAAGCATTGGTTGCTGATCCTCCCTATACGAGGTTCCATCATGATAAGGTAGTCCTTAGGACTCATCCACACTTTATGCCAAAGGTGGTCTCACCTTTTCATTTGAACCAAGCAGTTTATCTGCCTGTATTTTTTCCAAGGCCTCATGCTTCAAATGCAGAAAGGAATCTTCATACTTTGGACTGTAAAAGAGCACTTGCCTTTTACTTACAAAGAACACAGCAACATAGAAAGTCTTCTCAACTCTGTTTCTTTTGATCCTTCTCATTTGGGACTTCCAGTCTCCAAGAGAACATTGTCCAATTGGATTGCACGATGTATTTCCTTTACCTATCAGAGTAAGAACCTATCTCCAGGAACAAGCAGGAATCTAGTCTTCACATATGGGTATCGTCTGTACCGACGGAGCCTGCGCAGGAACGCTCCCCAGCGGCCAATCAGAAAGCTTTTGGGAGCATCCCACAGCGCCTGCGTGCTGCCTTCCCGCCTTTCCCAACTGTGTCTCTCCAGTTCTTCTTTTTCCGCGGAGCCAGCAGGTCGTGTTCCTGTCACCGCAGAAGAATTTCCTTATTTCTTTATTTCTTTTTGTGGTCGCGTCTGCCTTCCCCGACGCTTTACGGGTACTGCCCATATTTCTTTTCTTCTAAAAAAAATTATTTTTTGCATTCTTTTACTTACTTCAGGTGCACCTGTCCTTTTGGGCCTTAGGGCCCAGAAATTCATTTAATATGGAAAAACCTGCTTCAGGTTTTAAAAAATGCACAAAATGTGGCGGTACCATTTCCGTCACCGACACCCATGAATGGTGTTTAAAATGTTTAGGTCCTGACCACTCCATCACAGATTGTGTGTCCTGTGCTATGTCTAAAAGGGGTCGACAGAACCGAGCTGCTAAGCTCAGTACCCTGTTTCCCTCTGATGCAGCTTCGGTGGCATCAACATCTTCCAGGGCTGTTTCTTCTTCCCGTGGATCTCAGGTAACTAAACACAAGTCTAGCCGGTCCTCAAAGGATAGATCTTCTTCTAAGCATCGAGATGCCTCTGACGTTGCCCTCGAGGATTCTGCACCGGCAAAATTACCCCGGCGGGAGGCTTCGACTTCCAAAGCACCATCATCGGGGTTCCAGGATGTTCTCGATGGCTCGGCCTCGACAGATCTCCTGGTGCTATGCTCTGGGGTACCGGCAGTTTCCACCGGTACCGATTTCCAGGCATTGACAGCGTCTGTGGACCAGAGAATTCTGTCCATAGAACGCAGTCTAGCGGCTTTCCTTGTGGCATCGATGCCCTTGGTACCGCGACAGACAACTCCACTGGCATCGGTATCTCAACCAGTACCGATAGCATCGACATCGGCGTCGATGCCTGCTATGCCGGTACCCTGTCCTTCGATGCCCACTGGTATTGATTCCCCGGTACCGGTCATTCCCGATACCGATTTTGCTCGGTACGCGTATCGGGCTCTGCAAGAGCATCCAGACAGGCGATACTTTGATTCCTCAGAAGAATCTGAGGATTCTGAAAGTTCTGTCGATGCAGCGATGATGCTTCCACAGGAGTCCTCCTCCCCTAAACGCAGGATGTCTCTTCCAGAGGACATGTCTTTCCAAGACTTCATCCGAGAGGTGGCTCGGGGCCTGTCCATCACTGTGACCCCTGAAACAGAGCCAAGGGCCAAGGAGTTGGATATTTTACAATATCCCAAAACTCCTAAGGAGGCAGCTA
Organism: Ichthyophis bannanicus; assembly: GCA_033557465.1. Taxonomy (NCBI): domain Eukaryota; kingdom Metazoa; phylum Chordata; class Amphibia; order Gymnophiona; family Ichthyophiidae; genus Ichthyophis; species Ichthyophis bannanicus. The sequence goes on along the minus strand of CM066037.1, from coordinate 18,861,349 downwards.
CCCTACCCATTCATGGGATTTTATATGATCTCATGCTGAGGATGTGGGAAACACCACTTACCACCTCTCCTCATTCTCGTAGGTTAGATACCATGTATCATGTCTCTCCATGTCCTGGTTTCCATAAAACTCAGCTTCCCCACCACTCCATTGTGGTGGTGTCAGCTATGAGAAGGATTAGAAGTGCAAAAAGACATGCCTCTAATCCACCAGGACGTGAATGCAGAATTCTGGATGCTTTTGGACGTAGAGTCTTTCAAGCTTCCATGCTTGCTGCAAGAATCAGTTCCTATAGTCTCTACATGGGAATGTTCCTAAAGGAAGTTACTGATCATCTACAAGACTCTAAGTCCTTTCATCTCTGTGGATAAAAGGCAGGAGTTTCTCACTTGGCTCAAACATGCCCAAGATGTCTCTAAATTTTCCAACTGTACAGCCTTCGACTGCTTTGAATGTATAAGCAGAACCTCGGCTATTGCCATAGGCGCATGTAGAATTGCTTGGCTCCAAGCATCTGATTTAGAGCTCTGGGTACAAGATAAATTGGGAAATATCCCTTGTACTGGTGAGAACCTGTTTGGTAAAGATTGGCAAGAAAAAGCCAATGAGATGGATGCTGAAAATTCCACTTTGGATAGACTATCCAAGTCTACTGCTGATCCTGTTAGGAAAACGTTGTTCAAGAAAATACCTTTTTCTAAGAAGAGATTTTATCCTGTTAATGGTCAGCAGGCATTTTCTGCAAGTCAGTTTTCAACCAAACGTCAGCAACCACCCAAACAGAAGAAAGCAAAGGCTGCTGGGCCTCAACCGGCTCAGCAGCCTCAGCCTCCTCAGGGCCTTTGACTTTCTGCTAGAGAACTTAGCCTTTCTGGCTCTGGAAGGACCAGAACCATCCACCATTCCAGGAAGGTTATGCCATTTTGCTACCAGATGGGGGCAAATAACAGCAGAGCGTTGGACACTCTCCATCATAAGAGAGGGGTACAAACTTCATTTTTCAAGCATGCCCCCCTCTCACAATAGTGAAGCAGTTCAATTCTCCGAACTCTCTCATCGACCTGTTAGGTCAGGAGATTACCATTCTTGCCCAAGGGGCAATAGAAGAAGTGCCTCTTCTTCAACAGTGCACAGGGTTCTATTCCCCTTATTTTCTTATCCCAAAGAAAACAGAGGGATACAGACCTATCTTAGATCTCAGAGACTTGAACAAATTCCTGGTCAAGGAGAAATTCAAAATGATTTCTCTCAGAGCTCTGCTTCCATACCTTCAGAGTCAGGATTGGCTTTGTTCTCTAGATCTCAAGGATGCGTACACCCATGTTCTCATCCATCCAACCCACACAAGGTTCCTTTGGTTCCTGTTTCAAGGAAAGCACTACCAATACAGGGTGCTTCCTTTTGGTCTGGCCTCTGCACCAAGGGTGTTCACGAAATGCATGGCTGTGGTAGCAGCATTTCTACGCACTCTGGGAATATTTGTCTTCCCTTACTTGGACGATTGGCTCATTCGATCTCCAAAACAATCAGAGGCCAGGACTTCTCTATCCTGCACAATGCGTATCCTTCAGTATTTAGGGCTGGTCATAAACATCCCAAAATCCAGTCTAACTCCTACTCCATCTCTAGAGTTCATAGGAGCCCTGCTGGATACCACAAAGTCAAGGGCCTACCTTCCCCAAGCCTGTTGCCTTCGCTTGGTGCAGTTAGCTTCTCAAGCAGCCCTAAAGCCCTTTTTAACTGCTCGAGAAATGTTGCAGTTGCTAGGCCACATGGCATCCCCCGTGCATGTGGTACCATATGCTCGCCTTCACATGAGGGCAGCTCAGTGGACTTTATCCACCCAATGGACCCAGGCATCAGGTTGCCTGTCAGACAGAATAGGAAACACAAGTCATACCATTTTGTCTCTCCAAAGGTGGAAGTCCACTCAAAATCTGTTGCTGGGGTCCCCCTTTCAGCAACCTCTGCCACAAGCAACTCTTACAACAGATGCTTCTCCAATGGGTTTGGGAGCTCATCTATAAGACCTCTCCACCCAGGGCACTTGGACTTCACAAGAGAGTTGTCTACATATCAATCTCTTGGAGCTCAGAGCAATCTTCCTTGCTCTGCAAGTGTTCCACACCCTACTCAGCAACAAGACAGTCCTTATCCATACGGACAGTCAAGTAGCCATGTTCTATGTGAACAAGCAGGGCAGAACTGGCTCTCTGTCGCTTTGCAACCAAGCTCTGCGATTGTGGGCCCTCGCCAGAGAGCATCACATCCATCTTCTGGCAGTATATCTTCCAGGCGTTCAAAACTCTTGGGCAGACAGACTCAGTCGAGGAGTTCTTCCACACGAGTGGTCTAACCATGCAGACCAGGTTGCCAAGATTTTTCAACTTTGGGGAACCCCAGACATAGACCTCTTTGCAAGTCCGTGGAATGCCAAACTTCCCCGGTTCTGTTCCAGAACTCCGGCTCAGGGAGTTCAGGCCAAGGATGCTTTCCTCCTTCACTGGGGTCAAGACTTCCTGTATGCCTTTCCACCCATTCCCCTAATTCCCAAAACCCTGTTCAAGCTTCAGAGAGACAGAGGTCACATGATTCTCATAGCACCACATTGGCCACGGCAAGTGTGGTACCCTCTGCTTCTACATCTCTCTCAAGCTCCCTCCCTGGAGTTAGGGTCTGCTCCAGATCTCCTATCTCAGGAGAACGGAATGTTACGGCATCCCAATCCCCAGTCCCTGCATCTCAGGGCTTGGTTGCTGAAGGCCTAGATCTCCAAGATCTTCATCTTTCTCAGCAGGTGAAAGATGATCTTTATGCTTCTAGAAAACCTTCCACTAGACATTCTTATGCTTTCAAGTGGAAAAGGTTCACTGTTTGGTGTTCAGAAAAGGGTCTTAACCCCCTTGCTATACCTCTAGAATCTTTACTGGAGTATCTTCTCCATTTGTCTAATGCAGGCCTTAAGACAAATTCAGTAAGAGTCCATTTGCGTGCTATTGCAGCTTCTCTTAAACCTCTAAATGGACAACCTATTTCCTCTCATCCTCTTATAGCAAGATTCATGAGAGGCCTGCTAACTAAGCCTCCCATTAGACCACCTCCGATGGCATGGGACTTGAATCTGGTTCTTGGGCAGCTCATGAAGCCACCTTTCGAACCCTTAGCTACCACCTCCTTGAAATTTCTTTCTTGGGAGGTTATCTTTCTCATTGCAATCACCTCAGCACGCCGCATTAGTGAGTTGCAAGCACTAGTAGCTAATCCACCTTATACAAGGTTTCATCATGACAAGGTAGTCCTAAGGACTCATCCACACTTTATGCCTAAGGTGGTCTCGCCTTTTCACCTCAACCAGGAGGTCTACCTACCTGTCTTTTTTCCAGGACCTCATGCATCAAGTGCAAAGAGGAATCTTCATACCCTGGACTGTAAAAGAGCTCTGGCTTTTTATCTACAGAGGACACAGCAACATAGAAAGTCTTCTCAGCTCTTTGTTGCTTTTGACCCTTCTCATATGGGACTGCCAGTCTCCAAGAGAACACTATCCAACTGGATTGCTCAGTGTATTTCTTTCGCCTATCAGAGTAAGAACCTTTCTCTGGAGGGCCATGTCACAGCTCACAATGTGAGAGCCATGGCAGCCTCAATGGCTCATCTGAGCTCTGTGTCTATTGACGACATCTGTCGAGCAGCCACTTGGGCCTCGGTTCATACCTTCACAGCCCATTACTGCTTGGACAAGGACTCCCGCTGGGATGCCTTGTTTTTTCAGGCTGTTCTCAAACACCTGTTCCATACCTAATCAACTCCTGCCCACCATCCCTGGTAGGATGCCAGAGATCCATGGGGGGAAGTGGAGCCCTTTTCAGGGACACACAACTTCTGGGGTCTCTCCCTGGCACCCAAAGCTAGGGAGTCCCCATATGTGATGACTAGATTCCTGCTTGTTCCTGGAGATAGCATAGGTACTCACCTGTAACAGGTGATCTCCGGGAACAGCAGGAATTTAGTCTTCACAACCCACCCACCTCCCCTAGGAGTTGTATCTCTCTTCTTTCCTTTCCCTCTCTCTCTTTGTCTCAGCTTTAAAACTCAACTGGAGAGAGACAGTTGGGAAAGGCGGTAAGGCAGCACGCAGGCGCTGTGGGATGCTCCCAAAAGCTTTCTGATTGGACGCTGGGGAGCGTTCCGGCGCAGGCTCCGTCGGTACCGATGATACCCATATGTGAGGACTAAATTCCTGCTGTTCCCGGAGATCACCTTTTACAGGTGAGTAACTATGCTTTCTCTGGAAGGCCATGTTATAGCTCACAATGTGAGGGCCATGGCGACCTCAATGGCTCATCTTCACTCTGTGTCTATTGTCGACATCTGTCGAGCAGCTACTTGGGCCTCTGTTCATCCCTTCACAGCTCACTACTGCTTGGACAAGGACTCCCGCCGGGATGCCTTGTTTGGTCAGGCTGTTCTACAACACCTGTTCCATACTTAATCAACTCCTACCCACCATTCCCGGTAGGATGCCAGAGATCCATGGGGGGAAGTGGAGCCCTTTCACAGGGGCACACAACTTCTGGTGTCTCTCCCTGGCGTCAGGAGCTAGGGAGTCCCCATATGTGAAGACTACATTCCTGCTTGTTCCTGGAGATAGCATAGTTACTCACCTGTAACAGGTGATCTCCGGGAACAGCAGGAATTTAGTCCTCACAACCCACCCACCTCCCCTAGGAGTTGTATCTCTTTTCTTTCCTTTCCCTCTCTCTCTCTTTGTCTCAGCTTTAAAACTCAACTGGAGAGAGGCAGTTGGGAAAGGCGGGAAGGCAGCACGCAGGCGCTGTGGGATGCTTCCAAAAGCTTTCTAATTGGACGCTGGGGAGCGTGCCCACGCAGGCTCCGTCGGTACTGACGATACCCATATGTGAAGACTATATTCCTGCTGTTCCTGGAGATCACCTGTTACAGGTGAGTAACTATGCTTTCTCTTGCGTGGCAGACTGCATCGCCCTCGCTTATAAGTGGATGGGCCTCTCCCTGGAGCACCGATCACAGCGCATCGCATGAGGGCGATGGCCGCGTTGTTGACCCATCTCCGTTCTGTGCCGGTGACAGAAATTTGCTAAGTCGCCACTTGGTCATCTATTCACTCGTTTTCAGCACACTACTGCCTGGAAAGTGAATCCTGCAGGGACAGTGCCTTTGGTCAGGCAGTGCTGCGTAATATTCTTGGAGTGTAGGCAACTCCTGCCCTCCAATCCTCTGTTCAGGCTACTGGAGTGATAGTGTTACTGGATGCTAGGGTCTTGCAGAGTCTCTCACCTTCTGTAACTCTCAGCCACCCGACCGGTCGCTGTTGGTACTGTCATGGCTCGGTCCTCGGCAGCCTGGAGCAAGGGAGCCCCATATGTGAGGACTGACTTCCTGCTTGTTCCCAGAGAAAGCGTAGTTACTCACCTGTAACAGGTGTTCCTTATCATCACTTCAGTCCAGTCCCTTTACTTCTGGGGTTACGCAACCCTTCCAGCAGCTTGGAGGCTGAGCCCAACCTTTTTGGAGGTGGATCGGTATAAATACCACTGGGACCACCCACCAACTCCAGTATTCTCAGCCTCCAAGCAGCTGGAGGGTTCCGTAAGCCTAGGGCTTACTGGAGTCCCCTTTATTTAGATTATTTACTTTAGATTATTTACTAAAAAAGAATTTCTCCTTTTATTTCTTTGATTTCTTGATATTCAGTTTTTTTTCTCCATTCCTGCCCCTTTAATTCCTGCCTGCTCGCTCCCCCCCCCCCCCCCGGGTCGGCAAGGACATCGGAGGTGTTTTCTCTCCTGTGGGCTGCAGGCTGCAGCAAAGAATCCTGCCTTGCACGGATCCCTTTGCGGCGATATCGGCTGCCTCCTGCCCTACTTCTCCCGAGCTGGTCCTGCCTCGTGACGAAGCCCTCCGGGTGGCTGAGCGCTTGAGGCAAAACTGCAGGCCCACTCCCGCCGCCGGACCCGTCCCGGAGCAAGAGGACGTGGAGGCGAGTGCCGGGGCTCCCATTTCACCGCGGAGCAGCTTTCAGCGGCGATCTTCTCATGTGAGCGGTTCCTGCCTCGGGGCTGCGTTCCGAGTTGTGTTCCACCGGCCCAGAGAGCGATATTGCGGTCCTCCGTCCAGGCTCCACGTGGCGAGGCCTACCACGTGTAGAGCCGGCGGGTGTTGATTGCTGAGTCGGGTTCAGCCAGCAACAGCAACATAATCGCAAGTACTCTACTGAGCTTCAGTTCTTGGTTCTTAGTGATTTTGTACTATTTTATTTTATTTTACTTTGTTAAGCGTTTTCATTGACTAGTTCTTTGTGCTGTTGTTTCTAAGCTAGTTATTTTATTTTCAATTTAACTCAGCGTTTATTTCTAATTTAATTCAGGGATCTTCAATTTGGTTTAAGTTACCTTTAATTACTAATCTAGGGGGTTCTTAGTTTTTCTCCGGAGGAAATATTGCCTTTGCTTGGGAGCTCACGGTGGGAAGCACCAGCATTAAGTCATGGCGTCCAAACCTCGCTGTCCTTCCTGTGGTACTCGCAGGGGCACCTCCGCAGAGGCAGGAGTCTGCAGGAGCTGTGCCGCAGTGGCCGCCTCAGTGGAGCAGGAAATTAACTTGACCATGTCACAGCCTTCTCAGGAGTCAGGAGACCCTCTAGAAGGGGAAGGGGGATCCCAGTTTCCCCTCTCCACACCCTCGGATCTGCCCCCTCCTCCTCTTCCGTCTTTCCCCCCCTCCTCTAGTGCAGGGGGGCCAGGAGAATTTTTCTCCCCTGACTTCATCCTCCTACTTCACAAGGCCTATTGCCTGCGTAAACAGGGCTTAGGGTCAGAAGAGGTTGCTCCTCCAGCGGACGACAAATCAGCTAGATCCCTCGGGGCAACCATTCCGGTATTCCTCCTAAGCGCCCATGTCTTAGTGGGGAGGAGCCTCTAGCGTCCCTATCTCAGGGTACCCCGGAGGAGGATGGCTCTATTAAGGACTTGGATGAGGAAGAGGAGGAGCTTGAAGAGGGAGAAATCCCGGAAGAAGACCAATCACGTATAGTTAGAGTTTTTCGCCGGGAGGAGCTCCCGGCATTAATTAATGAGTCCCTGAAAGTTCTCAATGTGGCCTCAGACATACCAGCACAGGAGGAGGCGTTAGAGGATCCCTTAATCCAGGCCATTAGGAGATCCCAGAAGGTGTTTCCTGTCCACAGAGTGGTGCGCCAGATGATCCAGGAAGAATGGGACCAACCAGAATCAAGCTTAAGGGGAGTCCGAGCCATGACTCGCCTCTACCCTCTTCCAGAGGCAGATAAAGAGCTGCTGAAATCTCCCAGGGTGGATGCAGCAGTATCAGCAGTTACTAAGAAGACGACTATCCCAGTTGAGGGTAGCTCCGCCTTAAAAGACGCACAAGACAGGAAGTTGGACACGCTCCTGAAACAAGCCTTTGATGTAAGCGCTCTCGCCTTACAGGCCTCCGTGTCAGGAGCTTGGGTGGCTCAGGCCTGTTTAAGGTGGGCCCAACAGCTTCAGACAGAGGGCTCGACGGGCGAAATACAGGCCAACTCGGCTAGGGTGGAATCCGGTGCAGCCTACTTGGCGGACAGTCAGTATGACCTCATCAGAAGCCTAGCCAAGAACATGGCCTCGGTGGTGGCGGCTAGGCGCTATCTGTGGCTTCGGAATTGGGCAGCTGATCCTTCCTCGAAGGCATGCCTGAGTCGACTCCCTTTTAAGGGGAAACTGTTATTTGGGGAGGATTTAGAGAAGTTAGTTAAAGACCTGGGTGAGTCTAAGGGAGGCAGGCTCCCGGAAGATAGACCAAAACAAGGGCGCCCCCTAGCTCCAGTGCGTACCCAGCCAAGGGACTCACGGAGGTTTCGCCCGGCCAGGACAAGCCCCTTTCCCAGGGGCCGTTTTCTCTCGAAGGGTCAAGGTTTCAGAGGCTTTCGAGGAGCAGGTCGAGGTTTTGGGGCATCCTCCTCCTCCTTCTCGGGCCCTAGAAAACAACAATGAGATGACGGGGGTCCAGGAGGAAGGACAGCCGGTTGGCGGACGCCTAAGGCTGTTTCTCTCCGCCTGGTCCCGAGTCACGTCCGATCAATGAGTCCTAGAGGTGATCAGGGAAGGCTATGCTCTCGAATTTGCAAAACAAATACTTCCAGCCTTTGTTCAGTCTCCCTGCGGCTCTTCTACAAAGAGGGCGGCGATAGAGGCAACGCTCGATCGACTAATAGCTTTAGGGGCCATGGTTCCAATACCACCAGACCAGCTCGGCGCGGGTCGGTACTCGATCTACTTCGTAGTACCAAAAAAGGAAGGGTCCTTTCGACCGATCCTGGACCTAAAACAGGTCAACCGTTGCCTCAGGGTACCGCATTTCCGGATGGAGACCCTACGGTCAGTCATAGCAGCCGTGAGGGGCGGGGAGTTCCTAACGTCCCTCGATTTGACAGAAGCCTACTTGCATATCCCGGTCAGGAAGTCACATCAACAATTCCTGAGATTCGCAGTGCCAAGAGGCCACTTTCAATTCCAAGCCCTACCCTTCGGCCTAGCCACGGCTCCCAGGACGTTCACCAAGGTGATGGTGGTAGTGGCGGCCTTCCTCCGGAAGGAGGGAATATTAGTGCACCCGTACCTAGACGATTGGCTGATCCGGGCAAAGTCAGAAGAGGAAAGTCAGTCAGCGACGACCAGAGTGATCCAGGTTCTGGAGGAGTTGGGGTGGGTCATCAACCGGGCGAAGAGCAGGTTGTCTCCCTCCCAGGAACTCGAGTACCTCGGGGCAAGATTCGACACCAACAGGGGCAGAGTATTCCTGTCACGCTCAAGATCAAGGGAGCTAAGACTCCTAGTCACGCAGTTTCTAGGCAGACGAAATCCCTCGGCGTGGCATTATCTTCAGGTTCTGGGAACAATGGCGGCGGCGATAGAGGTAGTGCCGTGGGCCAGGGCTCACATGCGGCCCTTGCAGCGGGCACTATTACGTCGATGGTCACCCCAGCATCAGCCTCTGTCAATGCAGTTACCTTGCGCCCTGCGGACCAAATAGGCTCTCCACTGGTGGCAGTGCTCAAGGAATCTGGACCGCGGGATGCCTCTCGAACCGCATCAGTGGTTACTATTGACGACGGATGCCAGCCTGTCAGGCTGGGGAGCGCATTGCGAGGACCAGTTCGTCCAGGGCCGCTGGACACAGTTGGAAGCACAATGGCCCATCAACAGACTGGAGTTGCGGGCCGTCACCCTGGCACTCAAGGCTTTCAAGACCTTAGTGCAAGGAAGAACAATTCGTGTTCTCTCCGACAATGTCACCGCGGTGGCCTACATCAACCACCAGGGAGGCACCAGCAGTCCCGCTTTGGAGAAGGAGGCGGACGCCCTTTTCCAGTGGGCCGAGGTCCGGCTGCAAGCACTCTCAGCCCAGCACGTAGCGGGCGAAGACAACGTCACAGCCGATTTCCTCAGCAGGTACAAGATAGACCACGGAGAGTGGGAACTGGAACAGGGGACCTTCAACCAGATAATGGCCCGATGGGGTCTCCCAGTCATGGACCTCATGGCACGGTTCTCTTCAGCCAAGGTGGACAGATTCTTCAGCAGGCGGAAGGAAAGAATGTCCGAGGGATTAGATGCCCTGTCCCAAAAGTGGCCTTCGGAGGGCCTTCTCTATGTATTCCCCCCTTGGGTCTTGATCGGAAAGGTTCTCCAGCGGGTGGAAGTCCCACCAAGGATTGGTAATCCTCATAGCCCCGGATTGGCCCCGCCGCCCCTGGTATGCGGATCTGGTGAGGATGATCGCCGACCAACCTTGGCGGCTCCCTTGCAAAAGGGACCTGCTGAAGCAAGGCCCGGTCCGGATGCCTCACGTGGATCGATTCTCGCTTACGGCCTGGCTATTGAAAGGGCGCGGCTCCTAAAATGAGGCTACTCAGGTGCAGTAATCTCGACACTGTTGAATGTCAAGAAGCACTCGACCTGTCTATCCTATGTAAGGGATTGGCGCATCTTCGAAGCCTGGTGTGCAGAACACCTTCGGAAACCCCTCTCGGCCTCAGTCCCGGAAGTTCTGGAATTCTTGCAAGCAGGATTTGACAAGGGACTGGCGCACAACTCCTTACGGGTCCAGCTGGCGGCGATCGCCTGCTATAGGGGCAAGGTCTGTGGCAAACCCCTAGGGGCACACCCGGACGTCTCCAGGTTCCTAAGGGCGGTGAGACGGCTGTGTCCTCAGCGGAGGTCGGTCATCCCCCCTTGGGACCTTAACCTAGTTCTAAATGCCTTGATCGGGGAACCCTTCGAGCCAGTAAAGAGGGCTTCCTTAAAGGATTTAACCCTAAAGACAGTTTTCCTGGTCACCATCTGCTCGGCCAGGAGGGTTTCGGAATTACAGGCACTGTCATCTCAGCCCCCCTTCCTGTCCTTCCTCAAGGACAAAGTGGTTCTGCGCACGGTTCCTTCCTTCTTGCCCAAAGTTCTCTCCCTTTCATGTGAACCAGACAGTTACCCTCCCTGCCTTCTCGGCCGAGGGACATGAAGGTAGGGATAGCAAACTTCGTCTCCTAGACGTCCAGAGGGTTTTGAAACGTTACCTCTCTCGCACAGCGTCCTTCCGAAAGTCCGACTGTCTATTCATTCAGTTCGGGGGTCCGCACAAAGGGGAGGCAGCGGCCAAGGCCTCTATCTCCAGGTGGATCAGAGAGGCAATTGCCTCCGCCTATATCCTGAAGGGGAAGCAGATTCCAGCGGGACTGCAGGCCCATTCCACCCGGGCCCAGGCTACATCTTGGGCAGAATTCAGCCTGGTTCCCCCTCTGGATATTTGTAGGGCAGCGACTTGGTCCTCGCTGCATACCTTTACCAAACACTACAGACTGGAGTGCAGAGTTCAGCGGACGCTCGGTTTGGCCTAGCGGTTCTTCAGTCTGGTATGCCGGATCCCACCCAGGATTGAACTGCTCTGGTACATCCCAGAAGTAAAGGGACTGGACTGGAGTGACGATAAGGAACTAGTAATTAGATCTTACCTGCTAATTAGTGTTCCTGAAGGAACGACAGTCCAGTCCCTGATCCCACCCGGTTCCGGCGAACGGTAAGACCTATTGTTCATTGAAGAGCATCGGACCGAGCGTAGGGCCAGTTCGGCAAGAAGAGGTGCAGGAGAAAGCCGGCTCGGGCAGACTCAGCTAGCTCCCTCCCTGCCCGCTACCTTCCTCCTTCTCCTTCCCGTATACCATTCAAAAAAAAAAAAAATTGTGTTTAATAGTTCTTTGAAGTATTATGGTAGGTAGGTTATTGTTGGAAATTGGTTATGTCTGCTTTTTCATTCGAATACTGGAGTTGGTGGGTGGTCCCAGTGGTATTTATACTGATCCACCTCCAAAAAGGTTGGGCTCAGCCTCCAAGCTGCTGGAAGGGTTGCGTAACCCCAGAAGTAAAGGGACTGGACTGTCGTTCCTTCAGGAACACTAATTAGCAGGTAAGATCTAATTACTATTTCTCTGGGAACAGCAGGAATCAGTCTTCACAACCCTCCCTCCTCCCCTTGGAGTTGCTGTCCTTCTGTTTTTTGTTTGACAGCTGCCTTAGCTATGTCATCTGACTGAGCAAGATGACACTCTTGGGCAGGAAGTGGACCACATATGCGTGGTAGCATTCCCAAAGGCTTTCTTTGAAAGCTGGGGAAATGCTTTGTGCGGACACTGTCTGCGCCAACATCACCCATATGTGAGGACTGATTCCTGCTGTTCCCAGAGAACACCTGTAACAGGTGAGTAACTATGCTTTCCTGCTGTCCACATAGAACACCAGCATAATGTTATATTTTTATTTTAATTGTAAATCAGCTAGAAGTGGTGTTAGAAGCAAAACGTAAATATTTGAGTGGTAATATAGCAACATAGTATATGATGGCAGAGAAAGACCAGTATGGTCCATCTAGTCTGCCCAGTAAGGTGGCTAGAATGTTTGTAACTGCAGCTCTGTGCAGGTCACCCCTCTTTATCTGTTGCCTTGATTTTATATGTGCATGATTTATCATGCATACTGAATTTTAGAGCATGATTTAGTGCAATATGCTCTCTTGTTAATACAGAAATTAGAAACCACTAGATGATGTTGCTCCCTCTCAAGTAGGGCCACTTGAAAGGATACACCACGCACCTTGATATTCTGATGGTATGTGGAGAGCGAAGATTAATTTTAGGAAGAATTGAGTGAATGTGGATGACAGCACTGCCAGCTGATAAAGAACAATATCTATCTCTTTGGACACTTTATTGTACTCTTAATGATGTGAGCTTCAAAGGACTATTTCACAGTCCAACCAAATAAGGCCTTTTTATATCCTCAAACATTTTGTTAGTATTGTTGAATGGTTAACATCTTGTAAGCCTTTAGCTGAAGCTGATCGTGGGATTGATCCCCAGCAATATTTGAAGTATTTACAAGACAAAGCACAACACTCCACTATGATGATATCCTTTTCTTGAACATAGGTTGCATGAAGGTTGCAAAGTGGACAGAGTTTAATCTGATTTCAGTAGTTTCCGCTGGCACTAAACTCAAAAATAGAACAATCCAAAAAATTTTTTGTCGGTCAATCGACATGAGAGGGAGGGGGAACAACCTTCCCCTCACCATCGGGAGAACCCTTTGTTTCACTACTTTATAATCATTGGGTATGCTGTGGCCCATTTGAATAAAACATTTATCTTGTTGTGAAGGCGATTAATATTTTCCACACGGCATGCATGTTTCGGGCCCAAACCGGTCCTGTGTCAAGTGATCGCCTGAAAAACGCCAAACCCAATGGTTCTTTTGTAGCTATAATGGTCACCGATTGGCTGATTAAAAATGTCATCATCAGAGGAGTTTCCTCCAGGGAATCCCTAAATGTCATCACTTGCACTGCCTATGGTACAGCCTCTCAAGAGAAGAAAACCCAAATGAAGATAGGGACGACCCAGAAACCCACATGGAGATGAAAAATATTCAATTATAAAAGACTCCACCAGTCCTATTTACAGCAAGAAGTAGTTCAGCCAAAGGTGTGTTTGTTTTTGTTTTTTTAAAAAGACCTTGATCCTATAGCAATCTAAAACTGTTGCCCAATTTCTAGTTTCATTTTGTCGTCCTATTAGAGATTTGGTAAAAAGATTTGTCCATGGGAATGTGCTTTTAGTTTTTTAAAGGTCCTGTATGGTGGAAGATGCTATCAAACGATCTAAGAGAGAAGAGGCGTTTTATTTCATTCCACAAACAGTTGAAGGTGTGGTGCTTCGCCCCGACATTCCTGGGATTTTAGGCAGGGGTTTACATTTTAAGTTGGGGGAGGGAGAGTTGTATGACTGGCTTTTTCAATTTGCATGATGAAAGGTAGGTTTTATAGAAGGGAGTATCTCCAGGAACAAGCAGGAATGAGTCTTCACATATGGGTACGTCGGTACCGACGGAGTCTGCGCGGGAACGCTCCCCAGTGTCCAATCAGAATGCTTATGGGAGCATCCCAACACGCCTGCGTGCTGCCTTCCCGCCTTTCCCAACTGCCTCTCCTCAGTTTTCGTTTTTCCGTGGAGCCGGCAGGACGTCCTCCTGTCACCGCAGAAAATTCTTTTATTTTTTGGTTTTCTTGTGGTCGCGTCTGCCTTCCCCGACGCCACCGGTACCGCCAGTGTTTCTTTTCTTTTTTTCTTGTAAATTTTCCTTTTAAGGAATACTTTTTTCCTTGTTAGTGCCTGATGGTTTTTTCAGCCTGCTAGGCCTACTCACTTTCCTTCATGGAAGCGCCAGCCACTATCCCTAAGAAATGTTCAAACTGTGGCGGTACAAAATTGATTTTAGACACTCATAATTGGTGTCTACCCTGCTTGGGTCCTGACCACTATCCGCTGGAGTGTCCCTCCTGCAACAGTATAGTCGGAAGAAGTCTTCAGCATCGAGTTCACCTCGATACGCGGTCCCCATTCAACTTCAGGGCATCAACCACCCTTTCTTCTTCGCAGGATCAGGTAACCCAAAAACAGTCTGTTAAGACTAGCCAGTCCTCGAGTGGTAGATCTCATGCACAGCATAGAGATGCCTCTGGCCTTACCCTCGAAGACACACTGGCTTTAAAACCCAGGTGGGAGTCTTCGGCCTCCAAATCCTTAATGGGGTTTCAGGTTGTTCCTGAGGTTCACCCCTCTCCGAACATACCTGAGCCATGCTCGGTGGTGGCATCCGCTTCGAGCGGTACCCATACCCTGGCATCGGCAGTGGTGTTGGATGAAACATTCCTCACCAAAGATCGCAGTCTGGCGCCCTCGGTTCCTTCAGGCCCGTTAGAGACGCTGCAGACCAATCTTCCAGTATCTGTATCGATACCGGTACTGGTACCGACATCGGTACCCTCCAGATGTGCATCGATAGACTCGCTTCCCTCAATGCCGAGTCTGGAATCGATTTCCAGTGTGGATGACTGGGTACCAACTCGCCTTGGTACCGACACCGGACGGTACCGAAGGCACGGTTCCGATGATCCATGTCGGGCACTCTCGGTTTCTTCGGTACCGTTAGAGTTGTCACAGACTGGTCTTCATGTATCGGTATCGGATACGGTACCGGAGTCGGTACCGGTATCCACATTAGCATCGCTGTCGGTACCTTCCATGCTTGTTTCAACAGGCTCGCTTCCCTCGGTACCGAGTTTGGAATCGATACCTAGCATGGATGATGCACTACCGACTGCTTGTGGTCCCGACCTCCTGCAGTACCAGCGACCATCCTGTAAGGACAGTCCGATGCTCCACCCCTTAGGGTCTTCTATTCCAATGAATTTGGATAGATCCCTGGGTGCCAATGCTAGTTCTTCAACAGATCTAGCCTGTACTCCTCTTTCTAGAGCTCTTCCCTCTGGGGATTTTTCTTTTCAAGCATTCCTGCTTGATATGGCAAAGTCACTTGCCATTTCTATACCTGGTCAAGATCCTGCACCAGGGAATACAGAGTCTCTGTATATTCCCTGAGTCCAAAGGAGGACATCATGCTTCCTTTGCATCAGACCTTGCAGGATCTGCTCTTTTGAATGTGGGAAACTCCTTTAACGGTATCCCCACCTTCTAGGGCAACTGATCTTCTATACAAGGTTCCCCCTTCTCCAGGTTTTCAAAAGACTCAACTTCCTCATCATTCCATTGTTGTAGAATCAGCAATGAGGCGTGTTAAGAGTACTAAAAAGCACTCTTCTTATCCGCCAGGTCGTGAGTCTAAGACTTTAGATGCCTTTGGACGCCAAACCTTCCAGGCATCCATGCTTTCAGCAAGAATTCTCTCATATATTTTCTATATGGGATTATCTCTTGAAGTCACAAAGAAATTACTACTTTTGACCCCTTTTCTTCAAGAGCCCAAAAGAGCAGACTATTCCTTATTGGTTAGTCATGCTCAAAATATCTCTAGGTTCCTTACTCGTGCTTCCCTAGACTCCTTTGAGTCTGTTAGCAGAACTTCTGCTATAGCTATAGGGGCACGACGTAAAGCCTGGCTCCAAGTTTCAGACTTGGACAAATGGGTACAAGAAAGACTGGGAAATACTCCTTGCACTGGAGAAAATCTCTTTAACAAGGAGTCTTTACTCCAAGCTGCTCAGTTAACCACTGACATTGCTGTTTTCAGAGGCTTGTCTACGCCTTCCTCTTTCCCAGTTGGTAAGAAATTTCCTAACAAACTTTGTTCCCCTAAGGGGAAAATTTTATCCATCTTCTACCCATCATACAGATGTTCCCAGACAGGGGAAACATCGGACCAGGCTAAAGAAACCACAACCTCAACAGGTTCAGCAAACCCAGCAGCCGCAGGGTTTCTGATAGATTATCATTACATCTCCTATTTGGGGGTTAGAGTTTGTAGTCTGCTTCTTTTCACTTGAAGCATCTACACTAATTTCATCCTAAATTCTCATGGATCTCTTTTCATGAGACATCCTTTCTTTTTGCTCTAAGAGTTTTTATGATGATCATGCCTATAGTTAACAGGTTTCTCTACCTATTCCAGGAAGGGGTTTCTTTTCCACAGTTGTCACCCCCTTTCACATTCTTACTTTAGGGCATATTATCAGACAATAAGGAAGTCTTACCACTCCTGCTTATGTCTGTTTCTTTTTCCAATCTGGGGGAGAAAAAAAAAATTTCCGCTGCCCTGGTAATTGCTGCAAATGCAGCAGTTCCTAGTGGTTAAACCACTGGTTCTGTTCACCACACAACCAGGGTTTGTCCTCCATTAGCAATCCTTCCGGCCTGGGTAGTAACCCAAAACAGGTTATCAACCTTTTTTGGAAACCCTATCATCACAGGCTTGTTGGTTTGACTTCTATTCTTCGCCATCTCCAATTCCCTTGTTTTTGGCAGAATAGTTTGTTACCTACTGGCTTTAAGCAGCCAGTTTTTTCTTCTAACCAACCTGCAACATGCTCTCTGCAACTCTACAGAGTAGCTTTGCACTATGGGCTCTTGCTAGAGAGCATTAGTATCTTGTCTAGCAGATATCCCCAGATGGTTAGGAGGGGTTCACCCAGTCATGCTCCCATGACTGGTAGGTGTTCCCTTACCATCTCATCTAAAATCTCTTTTCAAAATAAAGGACACAGGCCTTACATCACGTGAAAACCTAAAGAATGGCCAATTCCCTGGCTTGGTCCACATTTTCTTTGGACTTCTCACCAGGGATAGTTTTCTTTTCATTGCAGCTTGTCCTTATATGCTTCCTTCCTGATACTTCATGGGATGCTCATGTTCAACTGAAGGACGCATGATACCCATCTTGCCCTCATAGGCGGGTCAATATGGTATCTCATTCCATTGGCGTCTTCTATCCATTTACCATACTGGAGTTCTAGAGAGATCTGGACTTGCTGCCTGCAGACTGAAGTTATCCTCTGCATTTTTCACGTAGGCCATCCTGGTTATTCAAGAGCTCGAATTCTTAAAGGAATCTAGACTCCTCCTTGTCAGGGAGACCATTCCTCTGACTCTGTCAATCATAACGAGGGAAAGAAGATTCTCTATGCATCTGTTTAAGCAGGTATCACCCTTCTTGCTATTAGATGCATCTTTCTCTCTCCCCATATACCTATGGGGATCTAGTTATATAGGCATGTCTCCATCTACATACGTGGAGATATGTGTCTATATGTCTACATATGTCTACATATATATGTGTATGTATGTGTATGTGTGTATGTGTATATGTGTGTGTGTGTGTATATGTATATTTTATTTATTTTATTTATTTTATTTTATTCATATTTCTATACCGCATCTTCCAAAGTTCAGTTGCGGTTTACAGTTAACAACAATTAACAAAGCAAGTTTGTTTTACATGGAACATTGAGATATCACAGAACTTATTTACAAGGAACATCATATTAAATGTAGAATAAACAGTGCAATATAATACCAAACCGTGTGCAAACTATGTACAAGTTTATATATGAATATATCAAGGGTGAGTGCTATCTGTGTGGGTTAAAGGGCTTTTGCATGGAGCAATCCGATTAGCTCTTTAACCTGTATATGTGTGTGTATGTGTCTATATGTGTATGTATCTGTCGAGATATCTCTTTTAGGTAGATATGTATCTACATACTTATCTATCTGTCTGTTTAGGTTCATATATCCATATATTCCTATATGACTCTGACAGATGGGCACTACCCCTATCAGTGCTGTCCAGCATGCTTAGGGTTCTACATATACAACCACTCCCTGTGGTAATTAGCAAATTTTTTTCTTACCATAACCTTTCAGGGTTAGGTACCTCTGAAGCTCTCCATGTACCTTTTTCTTTCCTAATTAACTCATTTAGGAAAGACATTTCGGATCTTCAGTTAATCTAAAGCTGTAACGCTTCATAAGTCTGTCCTTACTTTATCGGATACAGGGGTCTTCCATACCCCTTCTCTCCTACATGGACTATTTCTATTGTCAGTCCAAATCGGTCATACTTATTTTCCTTTTGGTCCTAGGATTGTACTGTTCTTCGGCCAAAAGAGCTTAAGCTTTGTCTAATAGTACCTTCTGCGTTTCCCGCTGAAGCCCTACCTCATTCTACTACCCCAGTTTCCCCTGGGGCTATTTCTCACCCTGAAGGGTTCTGACCTCCACTTGTTTTTTCTACAGTTTATTACCTCTACTTCACAGTGAGGTACTCCTTGAGGATCTTCTACTGGCTCTTCTAACAGATCCATATGAACCTCAATAGACTTTTTACAATACCACCAAGGGAGGTCCATATTAGAACTCCTGTTCTAGTCCAGCTGTTCCACAGCAACTTTCTGTAATTCAACTCCTACCCTCCATCCCCAGGATGCCTGAGGTTCTGAGGAGTAGCATGGCTCATTCTAGATTCGCAACATGCTAGGACTCCCTCCGGGCAGCTTAGCTTGGGGAGTCCCCATATGTGAAGACTCATTCCTGCTTGTTCCTGGAGATAGCACAGTTACTTACCTGTAACAGGTGATCTCTGGGAACAGCAGGAATAAGTCTTCACAACCCACCCACCTCCCCTAGGAGTTGCATTTCTCTATCTCTATCTTTCCCTTTCTCTCACTCTCTCTCTTGGTCTCAGCTTTAAAACTTAACTGAGGAGAGGCAGTTGGGAAAGGCGGGAAGGCAGCACGCAGGCGTGTTGGGATGCTCCCAAAAGCGTTCTGATTGGACGCTGAGGAGCGTTCCCGCGCAGACTCCGTCAGTACCAACGTACCCATATGTGAAGACTTATTCCTGCTGTTTGTTCCCAGAGATCACCTGTTACAGATAAGTGTGCTGAATGGTGGGGGTGTGGGGGAGGGACCGGGGTTATTGCGTGAACTTTTTCTTTAATGTTATCTGCTTGCTAAGCTTTGTAATGAGTGGTATATCAAATATAGAATACAAAACTGAAGAATGATCTGGATGCTGCTGATCTCAGAGCAATATTTAAATTGTATTACCACCTTTTATGCTATTATACTAAATATTGTCTGATTGGGAGATGGACACTGAGGCCTCACCCGAGACCTCTTGGCACAGAAGTCCCTTTGGAACAGTCGCACACCCCCCTCCCCCGAGGACACTGCCTTCCACGACTTTGTCTGGGATAAGGCCAGTGCAACCCATCCTCGAGCATCTGCTCTCGCTGATATGGGAGACCCCAGCCTTGGTGCCGATGGTCAGCCGGCCCCTCAACGCCATCTACTGCATCAAGAAGAGCCCGGGTTTCCAAAAATCACAATTCTCGCATAACTCCATGGTCATGGAGGCTGCGATGCAAAAGTTCAAAAGCCAGAATTGCTCTTCTGTCGTCGTCCCCCCCCCCCCCCCCCGGCAGGGAGGCCTGAGCCCTCAAAGCCCTCTGGTGCAAGTGTTTCCAGGGCTCTATGCTGAGTTGTCTGATACAGGCCTATGAATTGTACATAGGCATTGTACCTCAAGGGTTTCATCCAAGAGCTGGCAGGCTTTGCCGCAGGCCTCACCGGGTAACCCCTCCAGAGGTTCCAAGTCTTGACGGCCAGGATCTGGAACTGTTCAAAGTTTCTATCCTGGGCCGCCTACGACAGCTTTGACTCCATAGCCCAGATAGCAGCAGGCTTCGGGGCCTGGCACCAGGCCTGGGTGCAAGAAAAATTGCTCGATGTCCCCTTGTTGGGCAAGCTCATGACCGACAAGGTGGCAGAGATGGAGGCCGAGGTCATGACCAGGCAAAGGCTTTTGGAAAATCTCAACCCTTCCCTGAAAGAAACCATTAGGGAAGAGACCAATCTTCCCAAGGAAGAAGGGGCCTTTTCACCAGGGCCATTATCCAGTTCTACTCGGGGCAACAGCAGCAGGGCACTCAGCCCAAGAACCACAGTCATGGGAAGAGGAAGCCAAAGGCTCAGAAGCCTCAGCCACCAGCCCCCACCCAACCCGAGGGTAGCTTTTGACTCCCAGTGTGGGCCCCCCCCAAGACCCTCCCCAGCCCACAGACGCTGTCTGACACTCATGGCCCACAGGTGGTCAGGGGTCACCTCAGACCAGTGGATCCTACAGGTGGTGAAAGAGGGCTACCTCCTCAGATTTCAGCAAACAACCCAATGGTGGTTCTTGGGAGAGCCGGTGCAGCCTCTCCTTCACCAAACCTTGTTCCTCTTGGAGCTCGCAGGTCTGCTCCAGGATGGGGCAGTAGAGCCGGTACCCAGGCATTTATGGGGAAAAAGTTTCTACTCCAGGTATTTCCTTGTCCCCAAAAGAACAGGCGGCCTCAGGCCCATACTAGACCTGCAGAATCTTAACAAGTTTCTGGTGAGGGAGAAGTTTAAGATGCTCTCCCTTGGGACCCTACTGTTCTACCTCCACCAGGGAGATTGACTGTTTCTTAGACCTAAAAGATGCATATACTTGCATCCTGATCCACCCTCCCACAGACAGTACCTAAGGTTTGTGATGGGAGGAGGGCACTTCTAATACAGGGTACTTCCATTTGGTCTGGCCTCCTCACCAAGGGTTTTACAAAGTGCCTGGCGGTCGTGGCCGCCCACATGTGCCTACAAGGGGTCTTTGTCTTTCCCTATGTGGATGACTTGCTCATCAGAGGCCAGACATGCTGCAGGGCAAAACATCAGCCTCCTGCAGCACCTGGGGTTCATCATCAACTACTCCAAGTCCCACTTATCTCCAGCCCAGAACCTAGAGTTCATAGGTGCCCAACTGGGCTCATTGCAGGCCAAGGCCTTCCTTCCAACAGAAAGAGCAGCGATTCGTGCAGCTGGTTGGAGAGATGCAGGCTCACTGGCTAGCCCCGGTCCACTACCCCCTGTGCCTGCTGGGGCGTATGGCCTTAACAGTCCACATTACGCCCCCAGCCCACTTGCACATGTGGACAGCCCAGTGGTGCCTCCGCACCCAGTGGACACAAGCCGCAGGCAGGCTACGAGACAGAATTGAGGTTACCCGCCAACTAGTGGTATCCCTCAACTGATGGCAGTCCCTGCGCCACCTCCAGGCAGGGATGCCCTTTTGGGCGCCTGTGCCACAGAGGATCCTGACCACGGACGCCTCCCTCCTGGGTTGAGGGGCACACTGTGAGGACATCTGCCCTCAAGGCAGCTGGTCGCAGCAGGAGTCTCACCTGCAGATCAACCTCCTAGAGTTCAGGGCCATCTTCATAGCCTTGCGAGCATTCCGCCATCTCTTATGCAGGTCGCCATGTTTTACATAAATAAGCATTGAGGTGCGGGCTCGTACTCCCTCTGTCGGGAGGCAGTGGCACTCCTCTCCTTTTGCAGTGCACCATGGAATGCTCTTGCGAGCAGTATACTTTCCAGGCCAGGACAGTTGCCTGGCGGACATACTCAGCAGGGTTCTGCAGCCACACAAATGGCATCTGAACCCCAGGGTGGTGCACAGGCTCTTCAAACTCTGGGGCAGTCCTATGATGGACCTGTTAACACGCAGCTGCCCCACTTATGCTCGTGCCAGCCGCACCTGGGGAGGGTGGCAGCCAATGTCTTCCTGATACTGTGGTCTGAGGGCCTACTCTACGCCTTCCCACAGACACCATTGGTGCCAAGATCCTTTTCAGGGTCCATAGCAAGCAGGCATCAGTGATTCTGATTGCCCCGAGATGGGCCCAGCAACCCTGGTTCCCTCTGCTGCTCTTACTGTTGGTGGCACTCCCAGTCCCGCTGGGTCAGGATCCAGACCTCCTGTCTCAGGAGGAGGGCTCCCTCCTGCACCTCAACCTGGGGTTGCTGGTGTTGACTGCATGGCTGCTTTCAGTCTCCCGGGGGAAGTCAAAGAGATTCTCCTGGCCTCCTGAAAACCCTCCACCAGATGGGTGTACGCTTTTAAGCGGAAAAGATTCTCCGTCTGGTGCTCAGAGAGAGCACTGAACCTTTTCTCCTGTCGTGTGCAGTATTTACTGCATCTCTCGCACGCTAACCTGAAGTGTAACTCTGTGAGGGTGCACCTTAATGCCATAGTAGTCACCATTACCCTGTGGAGGGAAAGCCCCTCTTGAATCAGCCCCTGGTCTCCAGGTTCCTCTGGGGTCTCTTGCTCTCAAAGCTCTCTCTCTGCCTTCTGACGGTGGAATAGGATCTTAATATGGTGCTCTTCCAACTAACCAGACTGCCGTTCGAGCCTCTGGCCACCTGCCATTTGAGTTGCCACTTTCCAGGAGAGGTTTTTCTGGTGGCCATCACATTCGCTCGGAGAATGAGCGAACTCCAGGCCTTGGTAGTGGATCTGCCCTATATGAGGTTCTATAGGAACCAGGGTAGTGCTCCGCACTCGCCCCAAATTCCTCCCCAAGGTGATGTCTCCTTTCCATCTCAATCAGGAGGTGGTCCTTCCCACCTTTTTTCCACAGCCCATGCGGGCAGGGAGGAACTCATATTGCATACACTAGACTGTAAGCGAGCCCTGTCCATCTTTCTGCAGAGGACTCTGGCCCATCGCAAAGCTCCTCAGCTGCTTTTTTTTTTTGTTGTTTTTTTTGTTTTATAACCCCAGCAGACTGGAGCTCCCAGTAATGAAGCAGACTCTATCCACTTGGGTGATGGACTGTATTGCTTTCGCCTATGAGCAAGCAGGCCTCTCCCTTGAGCATCGGATCACTGCATATCACGTGCGGGCCATGGCCACGTCGGTGGCTAACCTCCGCTCAGTGCCGGTGATGGAAATCTGCAGGGCTGCCACATGGTCTTCGATTAATACGTTTGTAGCTCATTACTGCCTGGAGAGTGCGTCCCACAGGGACAGTGCCTTTGGGCAGGCAGTATTCCATAATATCTTCTGGGTGTAGGGAACTCCTGCCATCTGACCCTTCTGTGTTCATGCTGCCAGAGTGATGATGCCACTGGATGCTTAGGTCATGCAGAGTCTCTGTGGGGACTCGCGTTCTGCAACTTAAGGCTACCCGCCAGGTCGCCGGTGGTGCTGTTGGAGTTTGGTCCTCGGCAGTCTGGAGCTAGGGAGTCCCATATGTGAGGAATGACTTCCTGCTTGTTCCTGGAGAAAGTGTAGTTACTCACCTAAAACAGGTTTTCTCCGGAAACAGCAGGAATCAGTCCTCACAACCCTCCCTCCCCTTGGAGTTGCCTTTCTACCTTGTTTTCATTTTTACTACCATCCTAGCTATGTCACCTGAATGAACAAGATGGCATCCTTGGGTGGGAAGGGGACCACACGTATGTCCCAAAGACTTTCTTTGAAAGCTGAGGAAATACTCCGCACAGGCTCTGTCGACACCGACATTGCCCATATGTGAGGACTGATTCCTGCTGTTCCAGGAGAACACCTGTTACAGGTGAGTAACTACGTTTTAAGGACTCCATTGTGTGATATCTCTCAGGCTGAGGAAGTTTGTATGTGGATGAACAGATGGCTTAATATCAGTTCTCCTAGAACAAGCAGGAAGTCAGTCCTCGAATATGAGTGACATCTGCATCGACTGAGCCCACGCAGAATCACTGCCCAGCTTTCAAAGAAACCAGTCTAGGTGTGATAATATGTAAAGACAGAGCTTTATATCTCCAGGAACAAGCAGGAATGTAGTCTTCACATATGGGTATCGTCGGTACTGACGGAGCCTGCGCGGGAACGCTCCCCAGCGCATCCAATTAGAAAGCTTTTGGGAGCATCCCACAGCGCCTGCGTGCTGCCTTCCCCAACTGCCTCTCTCCAGTTCTTTGTTTTCCGCGGAGCCAGCAGGTCGTTGTTCCTGTCACCGCAGAAAATTCTCCTTATTGCTCTTTTTTTTTTGTGGTCGCGTCTGCCTTCCTCAACGCTTTACCGGTTCCGCCGGTTTTTCTTTCTTTCTTTCTTTTCTTTAAAAAAAAAAAAAAATTCTTAATACTTTTTTCCACGTGCACATGCCTTTTTGGGCCTTAGGCCCAAAAATTCCTCCACAATGGAAAAACCCTCTTCGGGTCTCAAAAGGTGCAACAAGTGTGGCGGTACCATCTCCGTCACCAACACCCATGAGTGGTGTCTAAAATGTTTAGGTCCTGACCACTCCATCACGGAATGTATGGCCTGTGCCATGATGTCTAAAAGAGGTCAGCAGAACCGAGCTGCTAAGCTCAGTACCCTGTTTCCCTCTGATGCAGTCTCGGTGGCATCGACGTCTTCCAGGGCTTCCTCTTCCTCCCGTGGATCTCGGGTAACTAAACACAAGTCTAGCCGGTCCTCAAAGGGTAGATCTCCTTCTAAGCATCGAGATGCCTCTGGCGTTGCCCTTGAGGATTCTGCACCAGCAAAATTGCCCTGGCGGGAGGCTTCGGCTTCCAAAGCATTATGGGGGCTCCAGGACGTTCTCGAGGCCTCAACCTCGGCAGAACTACTGGTGCCATGCTCTGGGGTACTGACTGTTTTCTCCAGTACCGACATCCAGGCATCGGCAGCATTGATAGACCAGAGATTTCTGGCTATTGAACACAGTCTGGCGGCTTTCCTTGCGGCATCGACACCCTCGGAACCGCGTCAGACAGTTCAACCGGCACCGACTCCGGTATCGGTACCGGTACCGACAGCATCGACATCGGTGTCCACATTGCCGGCACCCAGTCATGCGATGCTCTTAGGTACCGGTACCGATTATTCCTGGTACCAACTTTGGTCAGTACGGGTATCGGGCTCTTCAAGAGCATCCGGACAGATGGTACTTCGAGTCCTCAGAAGAATCTGAGGAATCTGACAGTTCTGTCGATGCAGGAATACTTCTCCCAGAGGAGCCTTCCTCCCCTAAGTGCAGGATGTCTCCTCCAGAGGATATTTCCTTTCAGGACTTCATCAGGGAGGTGGCTCGAGGTCTGTCCATTTGTGGCTCCTGAATCAGAGCCCCAGAGCAAAGGAGTTGGAAATTTTACAATATCCAAAAGCTCCTAAAGAGGCAGCTACTCTACCCATCCATGAGATCTTGCATGATCTCATGCTAAGAATGTGGGAGACGCATCTTACCACCTACCTCACTCTCGTAGACTGGATACTATGTATCGAGTCCCTCGTCCTGGCTTCCAGAAGACTCAGCTTCCTCACCACTCTATTGTAATTGAATCGGCTATGAGAAGGATCAGGAGTGCAAAGAGACATGCCTCTAATCCTCCAGGACGCGAGTGCAGAACTTTGGATGCTTTTGGACGTCGTACTTTCCAAGCTTCCATGCTTTCTGCCAGGATCAGTTCCTATATTTTATATATGGGAATGTTCCTGAAGGAAGTTACAGGGGATTTAGAGGTTTCGAGCCCTCTTCTTCTTGAGGATAAAAGACAGGATTTTCTCACATTGGTCAAACATGCCCAGGATGTTTCTAAATTTGTCAACTGTGCAGCTTTTGACTGTTTTGAGTGCATAAGCAGAACCTCTGCCATTGCCATAGGTGCACGTAGAATTGCCTGGCTCCAGGCATCTGATTTGGAGCTCTGGGTACAAGACAAACTGGGCAATATTCCTTGTACTGGTGAAAACCTGTTTGGTAAAGATTGGCAAGAAAAGGCCAATGAGTTGGATGCTGACAACTCCACTTTGGATAGGCTATCCAAAGCCACAGCTGACCTGCGAGAAAGAAGTCTTTCAAGAAGCCTTTCTTCTCAAAAAGATGTTTTATCCCTCTTATTCCCAGCAGGGACGTTCTACAGGTCAGCCTACCCGGAAGGGTCAGCAACCACCTAAACAAAGGAAAGCAAAGACTGCTAAGCCTCAACCGTCTCAGCAGTCTCAGCCTCCACAAGGCCTTTGACTTTCATCTAGAGAACTTAGCCTTCCTGGCCCTCAATGGACCAGAGCCCTCCACCATTCCAGGAAGGTTATGTCACTTTGCCCCCAGGTGGGAGCAGATAACAGCAGAGCAGTGGACACACTCCATTATAAGAGAGGGGTACAAGCTGCACTTCCTGTGCATGCCCCCTTCCACCATGGTAAGACAGTTCAATTCTCAGACTTCTCTCATCAAACTGTTAGATCAAGAGGTTCACTATGCTTCTTGCCCAAGGGGCAATAGAAGAAGTACCCATTCATCAACAGGGTACAGGGTTTTACTCCCCCTATTTCCTTATCCCAAAGAAAACAGGAGGATACAGACCTATTTTGGACCTCAGAGAATTGAACAAATTCCTGTTCAAAGAGAAATTCAAGATGATTTCTTTAGGAACTCTGCTGCCATACCTTCAGAGTCAGGATTGGCTTTGTTCTCTAGATCTCAAGGATGCGTACACTCATGTTCTCATCCATCCAACTCACAGGAAGTTCCTTTGGTTCCTTTTTCAAGGAAAGCACTACCAATACAGAGTGCTTCCTTTTGGCCTGGCCTCAGCACCAAGAGTGTTCACAAAATGCATGGCTGTGGTAGCAGCATTTCTCCGCACTCTAGGGATATTTGTCTTCCCCTACTTAGACGACTGGCTCATTCGAGCTCCATCAGAGTCAGACTGGATTTTGGGATGTTTATGACCAGACCCAAATACTGAAGGACACACATTGTGCAAGATAGAGAAGTCATGGCCTCTAACTCCCACTCAGTCTCTAGAGTTCATAGGAGCTTTGCTGGATACCAGAAAAGCAAGGGCCTATCTTCCCCAGGCCCATTGCCTTCACATGGTGCAGTTAGCTTCTCAAGCAGTGCTGAAGCCTCATCTCACTGCCCGAGAAATGCTACAACTACTAGGCCACATTTATTTATTTATTTAACTGTATTTATATCCCGCTTTTCACCGGCTTTTCACATGGCATCTACCGTGCATGTGGTTCCTTATGCTCGCCTCCATATGAGAGCAGCCCAGTGGACGTTATCCACTCAGTGGACCCAGGCATCAGGGTGCCTGTCAGACAAAATAGCAAACACAAATCGCCTTATTTTGTCCCTCCAATGGTGGCAGACCACTCAGAACCTGTTGCTGGGGTCCCCATTTCAACAACCCTTACCCCAGGCAACTCTCACAACAGATGCTTCACCAGTGGGTTGGGGAGCTCATCTGCAAGATCTCTCCACCCAAGGCACCTGGACTCCACAGGAGACTCATCTACATATCCATCTCTTGGAGCTCAGAGCAATCTTCCTTGCTCAAGTGTTCCACACACTGCTCAGCTACAGGATAGTCCTCATTCATACGGACAATCACGTAGCCATGTTCTACGTGAACAAGCAGGGGGGAACAGGCTCTCTGTCGCTTTGCAATGAAGCTTTGCGACTATGGGCCCTCGCCAGAGAGCATCAGATTCATCTCCCGGCAGTGTATCTTCCAGGCATACAAAACTCTTGGGCAGACAGACTCAGTCGAGTTCTGCTTCCACACGAGTGGTCTCTGCATGCAGACCAGGTGGCCAAGATTTTTCAAATTTGGGGAACCCCGGACATAGACCTCTTTGCAAGTCCGTGGAATGCCAAACTTCCCCGGTTCTATTCCAGAATTCCGGCTCAGGGTTCTCAGGCCAGGGATGCTTTCCTCCTTTACTGGGGTCAAGACTTCCTGTATGCCTTTCCATCCATTCCCCTAATTCCCAAAACCCTATTCAAGCTTCAGAGAGATAGAGGCCGTATGATTCTCATAGCTCCACATTGGCCACAAGTGTGGTACCCTCTGCTTCTACATCTCTCTCAAGCTCCCTCCCTGGAGTTAGGGTCTGCTCCAGATCTCCTGTCCCAGGAGAGCAGAATGTTATGGCATCCGAATCCCCAGTCTCTGCATCTCAGGGCTTGGTTGCTCATGATCTTAACCTTCCTCAGCCAGTAAAGGATATCCTTATGCTTCCAGGAAGCTTCCACAAAACGCTCCTATGCTTTCAAGTGGAAAAGGTTTACCATATGGTGTTCGCAGAAGGGTCTTAACCCCCTTGCGATACTCTGGAATCATTACTGGAGTATCTCCTTCATTTATCCAGTGCAGGACTTAAAACTAACTCAGTAAGAGTCCATTTGAGTGCTATTGCAGCTTCTTTCAAGCCTCTAAATGGACAACCTATTTCCTCCCATCCTCTTATAGCAAGATTTATGAGAGGCCTTCTAACTAAGCCTCCCATTAGGCCACCACCGGTGGCATGGGACTTAAACCTGGTTCTTGGTCAGCTCATGAAGCCACCTTTCGAACCCTTATCTACTACCTCATTGAAATTCCTATCTCCAGGAACAAGCAGGAATGAGTCTTCACATATGGGTACGTCGGTACCGACGGAGCCTGCGCGGGAACGCTCCCCAGCTTCCCAAAAAGGAAAGCTTTTGGGAGCATCCCACAGCGCCTGCGCGCTGCCTTCCCGCCTTTCCTAACCAACTCTCCTCAGTTCTTCTTTGCCGCGGAGCCAGCAGGTCGAGCCCTGTCACCGCTGAAGAAGTTCTTTATTTTATTTTATTTCTTTGGTCACGTGTCTGCCTTCCCTGACTCCGGACCGGTACCGCCGGTCTTTTCTTCTTTGTTTTAAAAAAAAACAAACTACCGTTCCCCACTTCTGTGCATTTTTTCCTTTTGGGCCTTAGGCCTAGAAAAGGTTTCCTCATGGAAAAGCCCGCTTCCTGGTTTAAAAAGTGCACAAAGTGCAGCGGTACTATTTCTATCACTGACACCCATGAGTGGTGTCTAAAATGTTTGGGTCCTGACCCACTCCATCACCGACTGTGAGTCCTGTTCTATGATGTCTAAAAGAGGTCGACAGAATCGAGCGGCCAAGCTCAGTACCCTGTTTCCCTCTGATGCAGCTTCGGTGGCATCGACATCTTCCAGGGCTTCATCTTCCTCCCATGGATCTCAGGTAACCAAACATAAGTCCAGCCAGTCCTCGAAGGGTAGATCTCCCTCTAAGTATCGAGATGCCTCCGGGCTTGCTCTCGAGGATCCCGCACCGGCAAAATTACCCCGACGGGAAGCTCCGGCTTCCAAAGCTTTATCTTTGGGGTTACAGGTTGACATTGCCATGTTCTGGGGTACCGGTGGTTTCCACTGGTACCGACATCGACATTGGTTGCGTCGATGGATCAGAATATTCTGACCATGCAGCGTGCCATTACGGCATTCATACAAGCTGCGACGCCTCCGGTACCGCAACAAACTCCGTTGTCAGTGCCGGTTCCAGCACCGGCACCGATATCGGTTCCGGTGCCGGTACTGATGACATCTGCTTCGGTGTCAACTGCAGCGGTACCCTGTTCTGTGATGCCCATCGGTACCGAATCGGTACCGATGACTCCCGATGTCGATACCACTCGGTACGCGTATCGGGCTCTGCAGGAGCATCCAGACAGGCGATACTTCGATTCCTCCGAAGACTCTGATGAATCAGAGGCTTCTGTCGAAGCATCGGTAATCCTTCCTCAGGAGCCCTCTTCTCCAAAAAGAAGAATTATTTATTGTTTGTTTCACATTTACTATACCGCCTCTCGTTACACCGAGGCAGTTTACAATTAAAACAAAATAGAGGTTAAAAAGAAAGGAAATTACAATAATTAAAAGCAGAAAGGAGAGTAAAGGCAGAAGCAATACAAATAGAAAATAGAGAGAAGTCTTCAGAGGGGAAAAGCTAGTGAGAAAAGATGGGTTTTAAGAAGAGAGCGGAATTTGGAGTAGAGGAGGAGGAGGAGTTGTCTTTTCAAGACTTCATTAGGGAAGTGGCCAGGGGCCTTTCCATTTCAGTGGCCCCTGAATCAGAGCCTAGAGCCAGGAAATTGGATATTTTACAATATCCTAGGGCTCCTAAAGAGGCAGCTACTTTACCAATTCATGAGATCCTTTATGATCACATGTTGGGCATATGGGAGACACCTCTCACTATCTCCCCTCATTCTCGTAGGTTGGACACCATGTACCGTGTTCCTCCTTGCCCTGGCTTTCATAAGACTCAGCTTCCTCACCACTCTATTGTGGTGGAGGCTGCTATGAAGAAGATAGAGTGCAAAAAGACACTCATCTAATCCTCCAGGAAGAGAATACAGAACCTTGGATGCTTTTGGCCGGAGAGATCAGCTATGTTCCAAGGGATAGCATCTTGAATTTCTCCTTGACAAGAAAGCGGTTTAGGTCCCGCAGATCCAGGATGGATCGACAGCCATAGAAACATGATGGCAGAAAAAGACATGGCCTATCTAGTCTGCCCTTCCATATCAACTACAATAGTCCCCTTTTTTCCTCTAGAGATCCTCTGTGTTTGTCCCATGTTTTTTTGAATTCAGATACTGTCCTCATCTCAACCACCTCCACTGGGAAGACTGTTCCATTCATCTTCCACTCTTTCCATAAAGAAATATTTCCGCATACTACTTCTGAGTCTACCCCCTTTCGCCCTCATTCTACAGTAGTGGCCACAAAATTAAGGCAGGTATCTTTTTCTACAATTTGTTAAATAATGTACTGTGGAGATGTCACACATGCTTACTTATTTAATCAGCTCGGCGATTAGTCACACCATCTGTCTGGCGTCCATTTTAGTTTACTTACACTCTGTAGTAGGTTTTTTGGATGAAGTTTTGAATTTTTACAACTAGGAAAAGATTGAAAGTTACATGTAAAATAGACAAGATGGGTAAAAAGTGCGATATTAATGACTTTGCAAAGGGACAAGTTGTCACACTCCATGCTGAAGGATATTTGCAATGTGCTATTGCAAAACATTTGCATTTATCAAGGTGTGCAGTTCAGAATGTTCTGAAATCAGGTGGCCGTACACATCATTTGAAATGTGGGCACAGATAGATAACTACTGGACGAGATGACTGATTCCTCAAAAGCATTATTACATCTAGTCCACATACTTCATCTCAACGTGTGGCTCGGTTAGCTAATGATCAAGGAATAAAGATAAGTGCCAGATCTGTCCGACGATGGCTTGTGGATGAATTCAAACTCGTGGCCAGAAGACTTGCCAAGAAGCCTATGATGACCAGGAAACAAATCGCTGCCCGCATACAGTTTTGTAGCAAGATGAAAGACAAATCTGCTGAATGGTGGGAGAGGGTAATGTTCACAGATGAAAGTACATTTGAACAAGTACGTGGGAGTGGTTACAACTACATC
Source organism: Ichthyophis bannanicus (assembly GCA_033557465.1). NCBI lineage: Eukaryota > Metazoa > Chordata > Amphibia > Gymnophiona > Ichthyophiidae > Ichthyophis > Ichthyophis bannanicus. The sequence goes on along the minus strand of CM066037.1, from coordinate 18,830,344 downwards.
CGTCGACCAGCAGACGAGAGACTAAATCCGAAGTACATGATCAAGACCGTTAAACACCCACCATCGGTCATGGTATGGGGTGGTATCTCGGCGAATGGACAATGTGGCCTGCACATTTTGGAGAAAGGTGAAAGAGTAAATGCTGCAGAATACATATCCATGCTGAATAGTAAAGTTAAAATACACATGAATGTTTCTGGCACAACTATATTTCAGCAGGGCTCTGCACCCTGCCACACTGCAAAAAACAGTCAAAAAATGATACGTGGACAACAAGATCGAACTGCTACCAAGTTGGTCATCAAACTCTCCAGATCTCAATGTAATTGAAAACTATTGGAATCTTATGAAGAAAAAGGTAGCAGCACACCGTCCAACTTCAGAAGTAGATTTAAAGGACATACTGAAGCATCTATGGGTCAACGAAATCACTCTGGCATACTGTAAAACGCTAGTTAACAGTATGCCTACAAGAATCCAGGCTGTGCTGAAAAATCATGGACACCCTATCAAATATTGACACACATATTGTTTCCTGAATAAAACTTTGAAAATGAGATGTCTTTTGATTCTTAAAGCTTTTGACCATGAAAGTGACAATAACATGTACTTTTCTAATAAAATTCTGATATTTTGGACTCTGCCTTAGTTTTTGGCCACTACTGTATGTCTCCTTGAAAGAGGCTCCCCTCCTGTGCATTTATGCCACAGAGGTATTTAAATGTTTATATTATATCTCCTCTATCCTGCCTTTCCTCTAAAGTATACATATTTAGATCTTTGTCCTCATTTACTTTATAATGAAGACCACTAACCATTTTAGTAGCCACCCTCTGCACCGACTCCACCCTGTTTATAACCTTTTGAAGGTGTGGTCTCCAAAATTGCGCACACATACTCCAAATGAGGTCGCACCAAAGACTTATACAGAGGCACTATCACCTCCTTTCTTCTGTTGGCCATTCCTCTCCCTGTGCACCATCCTTCTAGCTTTTGTCACCTTTTCTACCTGTTTAGCTACTTTAAGATCAGACACAATCACGCACAGGTCCCACTCTTCTTTTGTGGCCTGAAGTCCTTCACCCACTACACTGTACTGCTCCCTTGGGTTGTTGCAGCCCAAATGCATGACCCTACATTTTTTTAGCATAAAATCTTAGCTGCCAAATTCTAGACCATTCTTCAAGCTTAGCTAGATCCCTTCTCTTGTTATCTATTCCTTCCTGGGTGTCTTCTCTATTGCAGATTTTAGTATCATCTGCAAAGAGGTAAATCTTACTTGGCAGCCCTTCTGCAATATCACTAACAAAGATTTAAAAAAAAAAATCAGATCAAGGACAGATCCCTGCGGTACTCCACTTGCAGTCTCCTCAGTGTGAGCTCCATTTACCTGTACCCTTTGTCACCTCCCACTCAACCAATTTCTAACTCAATCAGTAACTTTAGGGTCTGTCCCTAGGGCGCTCAGTTTGTTTATAAGTTGCCTGTGTGGAACGGTGTCAAAGGCTTTACTGAAATCTAAATACACCACCTCTAGGGCTCTCCCTCGATCCAACTCCCTGGTCACCCAGTCAAAGAAATCAATCAGATTTGTCTGACAAGACTTGTCTGGTGAAGCCATGCTGCCTCGAATCCGATAATCCTTTGGACTTCAGAAACTTTACTATTTTCTCTTTCACCGGTGTTTCCAATAATTTACTCACCATCGAGGTTAAACTAACTGGCCTGTAGTTTTCAACCTCATCTTATTAAAAGCTGGCTGCTACACAGTACCTTGTTCTGTGCTTCTGAGGTAATCTGTGACCAATTTCCTGGGTGATTCACACAGCCCTTGCTTGGACTGAGGGAGTCTTTCAAAATGACCCTTTGATCTGTCACTTGGATTTAACACCTATTTAAAACAATTTCACAAGTCTCTTGTCCTCTATCTAGAAGGCCTCTTTGTAAAGGTCTCTAGAAATAATTTATTGCTCAAAGAATACTGACCCCGTTTTTCTTTTTATGCAAAGTTATAGTCTGATTTGCTTTAATTTTAAATTGAGGGAGGAGTGGTCTAGTGGTTAGGACAAGGTACTTCTGGCCGGAGGGCCGGGGGTTCAAGTCCCACCTGGGGACAGCAATCTCAGGCCGGAGGGACTGGGATTTCTAGTCCTACAGGCACTCCTTGTGGTCTTGGGCAAGCCACTTAACCCTCCATTGCCCATGTTCCCTGTAAGTATTAGCGTGTGTGTCTCATATCCCCTCGTGTTAAATGTATCCCCCAATTGACCGCTTTGACCCGGTGAAAAGCGGGATATAAATACAGCTAAATAAATCAATCAATTAATTAATTAATTAAAGCTCTTTGCTGATGCCAGGCCCTTACTATGAAATTTAAACTAGAAGCTCTGCTGAGTTCTAAATTTAACCAGAAAGCTCTCTACTGTGTGTTAAATTTAAATGTTACTTGGGGCTAATCTTAACCTTGTGAAATATGGTACTGATGTAGATGTGAATACACAGTGACTGGGCTTTCCTCTGTATCGATTGGAACATTAGATGATAGAGGGTTAAAAGGGGTGTTATGGGAGGACAAGACCATAACAGATTGAATTCTTTGGTCTTCATTGATGATGTAAGAAAGTTACCATGCTTGGAATGGTATTTAAAGGTGATGTATCAGAGGAACTGAAACAAATCTCGATACTGGGAAAATGTAATTCAGCTATTTGATAAACTAAAGAGTGGCAAATCACCTGAACCAGATGGTATACATACTGTTGCGCCCACTGCTGGCTAGGTGGTTGCCTATAGGCAGTGGGTGTACCTCCTATTGTCCCTTGGTAGTATGGGTTCCCAGAGTCAAGGCTTCTGGGGATTGTAGTTGTGAAAAAATGAGTAGCTGAGGGTTGAAGGCAAATACAGGAAAAATGTATTCTTTTCTTTTTGTCCTTTCAAACATACAGCAACAAAAGTAGGATATTTCTCCAAATAAAGAAAAAGGAACTTTCACAGTAACACTGGTAGCATTTGCTTCACTCAGCTTATCATACCAGTAGTATATCTTTTTCCACAGTTCAAGAATACAGCTTTAGGGTTCCTTGCTCAGTTCAGCCCAAATAACTGCTCTTCCAAACTGAGCACTATGCCAAGCACAACCTACTTTACTTCTGGCTGTTTATACGTTTAGGTAAGGACTTCTTAAGCATTCAAATCAGCACTTCTGAACATTCTCTGCCAGCTTTAAAATGTTAGCAACTTCCTTCCAAACATTTCTAGCAGAACAGGCAAGTACAAAGCTTCTGGGGTTTTCTCAGTTTTAAACCTTACAGCTTCTTCACCTTTGCTTTACATACAAAGAACAGTCCATTTGAGAGTTGGCAGAACTATTATCAGAATCATAGTTATCTACCTGCATACTCTCATACTCGGGGTCAGTTAGCATCTGGCTGGAATCAGCTTCTGGGATTTCAGGTTTTATTTCTTCTAATAACTTTAAAACCTTCTCCCAATGAGACCTCTTTCTATGCTGAGGAATATTTGCAGGGCTGAGGGGATTCTTATCCTTCAATAAACTATGCAGGGTTTCAAATGGGCTCACCTTACTTCTAGTAACAGAGCTCTTTACAGACCTTCCTCGAGGTGAAGCTCTTCCCCCCACGTTCTGGAAGGACCACGCCCGTGCTCTGCTCAAAGACAGCACTTTCCTCAGGATAAACTCTCCTGTCTTTAGGGTCTGCTGTAATGCTCCTACAACATGGGCTTCCTTCAGAGCTGTAGTTTCCTGTGTGCTGGCTGCAACGAGAACCTTTCCTGAGGCTGCTTCTAGCACTCCTCCCTCTCTCAGCTTCCTTGCAAGAATCTTTCCCTTCTCTTCCTGGTTCCTCGGTTGTCCCCTCTCTCCCTGGTTCCTCAGCTGCTCCCCCTCTTCCTGTTTCCTCAGGCTTAAATGACTGGGGCTGTCCTATGGCTTCCAACTCCGCCCCCGGGTGTTCCCCATTACCTACCCTGGTTGCCTTGGAGCTAGGGCGTGGCTTCCACTCAGCAACTCTGTGTGTGTTTTGTTTCCTTGGCTGGAGTTTTAAAGTCAAAACTCCCTGAACTATTCTTCTGCTTAGGGGTAAATGTCTGTTTTCTATCCATTTCCCTGGGCTCTACTACAGTCTCGCCACCACAATACCCAGGTGTTGAAAGAAATGAAATATGAGATTGCAGATCTGCTATTAATAATCTGTGAACTATCATTAAAAATGATTTGCAGTACCTGAAGATTGGAGAGTGGTCAAGGTAACACCAATTTTCAAAAAGGGTTCCAGGGATGATCCAGGAAACTACAGACCAGCGAGCCTGACGTCAGCACTGGGCAGAATGGTAGAAACCATTATAAAGAATAAAATCACTTAACATGTAGATTTAGTCATATTTTAATGGGAGAAAGCCAACATGGATTTAGCCAAGAAAAGTCTTGTCCCACTAACCTGTTTGTTTTTTATTTTTTTGGAAGGTATGAAGAAAAGTGAGCCGATTTTGATTATTATGTATCTGGATTTTCAGAAAGCCTTTGACAAGGTCCCTCATGAGAGACTCTTGGGGAAATTAAAAAGCATGGGATAAGAGGCAGTGTACTATTGTGGATTTGGAACTGGTTAAAAAATAGAAAACACAATAGGGCTAAATGGCCAATTTTCTCAGTGGAGAAAGATGAATAGTAGAGTACCCCAGTGATCTGTGCTAGGCATGCTGCTTTTTAACATATTTATAAATGACCTGAAAAAATGGGAATAATGAGTGAGTTGATCAAATTTGCAATTGAGACAAAATTATTTGATTGCTTTCTCTAATTCTGACTGGGCATTAAGTAGCAAAATCCAATCTCTGCTCTTTTATTCAATTAAGGAATGAAATAACACATACATACACAGAGTTATATCAGTAACAGTACTACTTAAGGCCTTAAGGAACAGACTCACAGGCCTGCAAATTTGAAAGTCTCCTGTGATCTCTCTCAAGCTAGACCGCAATACCTTTTTTTAATTAGGAAAGGAACTGCTATATTCTACAGTTTCGTCTTATGTCAGATTTCTGCTTTGCAGGTCAAGCTAAACACTACATGTTACGGGTCATAACTAGGTACAGACATTGCTCTCACTTAATCAGGACAAGCAAAAACATTCTGTCTCCATAAGACACCTCTTACAAATAATTTAATCTGCAAATTACGACCTTGGTTTCTCTCCTACATATCTCTCCAGGCTGTTGGACTGTTAGATTTAATAATTTGACTTGGAATTTTGCTTTCAGAGGGATCTGGTACCCCACTTTGAGTCCCTTTCAACAATTGAAATTTGTTAAAACACAAGAGCATTGTGAAAAATTGCAAGAGGATCTTGATAAATTGGGAGACTGGGCATCCAAATGGCAGATGAAACTTAATGTGGACAAGTGCAAAGGTATCCACTTAGGGAAGAACAACCCAAACTATGGTTACACGATGCAAGGTTTCACATTAGGAGCCACCACCAGGAAAGGGATCTGTCATCGTGGGTAATACGTTGAAACCCTCTGCCCAGTGTGCATTGGCGGCCAAGAGAGAAAATAGAATGCTAGGAATCATAAGGAAAGGAATGGAGAATAAAACAAAGGATATTTATAATTTTATTTATTTATTTACATTCTCTTATATACCGCGCTATTCTGCATCAGTGCGGTTTACATTGAACAAGCTGAAATTACATTGAACAGGGCATTATAACTTGGAGATAACTATTTTACAGGGAACATGGGCTATGGAGGGTTAAGTGGCTTGCCCAAGACCACAAGGAGCACTTGTGGGACTAGAAACCCCAGTCCTTCTGGCCCAAGGTTGCTGTCCTCTAGTGGGATTTGAACCCCCGACCTTCCGGCCTGAAGTACCTTGCCCCAACCACTAGGCCACTCCTCCACAATGCCTCTGTATCGCTCCATGGTGCGACTGCACCTTGAATATTGTGTGCAGTTCTGGTCGTGGTATCTTAAAAAGGATATAGTGTTATTAGAAAAGGTACAGAGAAGAGCCACCAAAATGATAGAGGGATTTAAGGATACCCCTACGAGGAAAGGCTTAAAAGGTTAGGGCTCTTGAACTTGGAAAAAGATGGCTGAGGGGAGTTAGAATACAGGTCTATAAAATAATGGAGTGGAATGAGTAAACGTAGATTGATTGGTAGTTTGCGCCTTCAAAAAGTAGAAATACTAGGGTACATGCAATAAAACAACAATGTAGCAGATTTGACTAATTGGAGACAAAATTTTTTCACTCAACCAGTAATCAAACGCTGGAATTAGTTACCGGAGGATATGGTAAAAGCTGTTAATATAGCTGGGTTTGAGAGGGTTGGATAAGTTCCTGGAGGAAAAGTCCATAAATTATTAAAGAGGACCAGGGAAAGCCACGGCTTACTCCTGGGATGTAAGTAGCATGGAATCTGTGTACATTTTTCGGAACCTGACAGGTACTTGTGACCTGGATTGCCTGTTGGAAACAGGATACTGTGCTTGATGGACTCTGTCTGACCCAGGATGACGTATCTTATGTTCTTATACACCTGTGTGTGTGGCTCAGTTGACAGCTTCCTATTGCAACAGCAGAAATTCAGTAAGTTGGAAAAGTCTAGAAGGTGACCTGAAGAAGTGGGACCTGGAAATGAACTGTGGAAATAAATTCACATTGTAGGATCTGCCAGGTACTTGTGACCTGGACTGGACACTGAAGGAGCCAGTATGCTGGGCTGCATGGACCTTGGTTGGACTCAGCATGGCTTTTTTTATGTTAGTCTTTTCTTAATCTGTACTTTTCGAATAACTTTGGGATAAAGTTCCTTCATTTTCGTCCCTCCAGTCCAGTCCTGGAACCTCTGGGTTTAGCACCTCCTCCAGCAACTTTGGAGACCGAGTATGTTATCTCTTTTGATGACACTGGTATAAGTAGGCAAGGACCGCCTCTCCACTCCAGTCTGTCTCCAAAGCAGCTGGAGAGGTGGTGAGCCTATAGTAGGGCTCACGGGGCAACAACTGAGGAGAATTTTTAGGTTCTTAGGCAAGAGGAGTTGAGAACCCTAAGGGGTTGTAGGGCTGTAGAAGGGCTGTTTTGCCCCCTCCTTCCCTTCATTTAAATCGATTGTGTGGGGTTTTTTGCAGCATCCCCCCCCCCCTTGCACTGCCTTAATGGGGCAGTCGTTCGGGGTTCTGAAGGAGTTAGCCTCCCTGCTCCCGATCCTGCCTTAATGGGTGAGGAGCAGGTGGAAGGCAAGCAGACGGCGAACCTGCCTTGTCTGAGTGTCCAGAGCGCAGGAAAGTGACAGAGATCGATTCTGCAGCAGAGCTCCTCCTTCCCCATGCCAAAGCCGCTTTTAAGGCTGAGTACGGGAGCGGGATCGAGGCAACAGTCTCGACTGAAAGGTAGGAGCCAGGAAGTAGTTTTGACTTTGATGGGTGTTCTGGGACGTCGGAGCCTAAGGCACGGCGGGCAGGCCGCGCTGCTTGGTGTTCGCGCGGGAAGCGCAGCGTGCGTTGATTCCTGCAGAAAGGTTGCTGACTATCCTGCCAAGTTCTCACAGTTGCCCAAAGGGTTTAGAAGCCCCGTTTAGGCGAGGGGGTGCTCTGTTGAGGTTCGGGCAGTGTGTGTGAAGTGTAAAAAAAAACCAAAAAAAAAAAAACCTTTTATTTTTGGGGGCACGGCTGTGCAGGCTGTTAAAGGCTTGTGTATTTGCTACTTTATTTGTGTAATTGCTAGTTTTCTTAGTTGGTGTTTTGGTTTTCGTGTCTGCGCGGTATAGCCACTGGTCTATAATGCCTTCTAGGCCACAGTGTTTAGTTTGTAGCACTAGACTAGGGACAGTTTCAGATACGGGGGTTTGTAGAGGTTGCACGCAGGAGGCTGCCTTAATGGAGCAGGTGCGTGAAGAGGAGGCGGAGGGGCAAAGGATTGCCTCTCAGGGCCAGCTGGAGGCCAAAGCCCCTACTTTATCTCTCCTGGAGCCAGTAACTGGGCCATCCTCGGCACCAGGGCCAGTGCCTCAGCAAGTGCAGGGTCAAGCGGTGGGACTGTCTCGGTTCCCTCCTGATTTCTTTCTCTTGCTTCATCAGGCTTTCTCTTTGATACAGCCGGGGGCAGTTGCCTCTTCCTCAGGGGAGCAGAGAGATAAACAGCCAGGAACCCCCATTGCAGCAGGAGCTAGCGGTGCCCCTTCAAAGAAGAGAACAATATTGGACAACGGACTGGAGAGGCCAGTGCCTTTAGAGGGCTTGGAGTCTGCAGATGGTGATCTCGATGGAGATTCGTTGGAGGAGTTAGAGGAAGGTGAGCTGGCGGACCCGAAGCAGCAGGCTAGAGTAGTCAGAGTGTTCAGACGGGAAGAGTTACCAGCGTTGATGGCTGAAACACTTAAGGCTCTGAACATTTATTTATTTATTTATTTATTTAATGCTTTTATATACCGCGCTTTTTAAAATCAGTGCGGTTTACAGAAAACTCTTTGTACAGGGTAGGGAGAGCCTATCTTGCACTTACAATGAACGGGTAGTACAACTTGGATTGGTAACAGGGGAAAGCATATACATGCTATGTACAGGCTATATACAGGCTATGTACAATGGGAGGGAGCGACATGGCTTGTCTTGAGGGTTATATATATGAACATGCCTTCCACTGTTCCGGCAACAGAGGACACCTTAGAAGACCCGTTGTTACAGGCCGTCCGTACAACGCAAAGGGTATTTCCTATACACAGAGTGGTGTGGGACATGATTCAGGAGGAATGGAATCTGCCCAAGGCAGATCTTAAGGGGTCTAGAGCGATTGCCCGTCTTTATCCCTTGTCATATCAGGATAGGGATCTATTCGCTCACCAAGAATCGATGCAGCAGTGTCAGCTGTTACCAAGAAGACGATAATTCCGGTTGAGGGCAGTGCCGCTCTAAAGGATAGTCAGGATAGAAAGTTGGATACGTTGTTAAAGCAGGTTTTTGACATCAGCGCACTCTCAATGCAGGCTTCTATCTCAGGGGCATGGGTAGCTAGAGCCTGTCTGCGTTGGTCACAGAGGCTACAGGGTGATCAGATGGGGGAGCAGATCGAAGAGGTAGCCTGTTTGGAGTCGGGAGCCGCCTATCTGGCAGACATTCATTATGATCTTATCAGGGGGCTCTCGAAGAGTATGGCGTCGGTTGTGGCTGCTCGGCGGTATTTGTGGTTGCGCAATTGGTCAGCGGGACAGTTCTTCAAAGACTCGCCTGAGCAAGCTGCCCTTTAGAGGGGAGCTTCTGTTTGGAGAAGATTTAGACAAGTTAGTCAAAGACCTTGGGGAGTCCAAGGGGGGGGGGGTCGCTTGCCTGAAGATAAGCCAAAGCAAAGCCGACAAAATCCGGTTCCCAAGGGGTCACAGAGAATTTCGAAGGTTTCATTCGCCTCGATTTGGTTTTGGTCAGTTTCAGCAGGACAGGTTTCCATCTAGGAACCAGGGATTTCGAGGAGCAGGCAGAGGTTTTGCGGCAACCTCGTCCTTGAGCCTTAGAAAAGCACAATGAGATAAGGGGGACTCAGGTGGAATGCGAACCTGTAGGAGGGTGGCTACAGGATTTTTATCCTGCCTGGGTCCAAATCACGTTGGACCAATGGGTGTTGGAGGTCATTCGAGACAGATATGTTCTAGAGTTCCAATGGCCTTTGGTAGACTTGTTTGTGCAGTCCCCTTGCAAGGCGCGGTTAAAGCGTGTTGCAGTTCAAGAAACCTTAGACAGACTTCTCAAGCTCAAGGCAGTAGTGCCGGTGCCACCAGAGCAGTACGGTTGCAGTCGATACTCCGTATAGTTCGTGGTTGCAAAGAAAGATGGAAGTGTGGGCTTGGAAGCAGAGGCAGGTCTAATGTTGGATTGGGCCGAGCAAAACCTGTTTGCGCTGTCGGCTCAGCGTGTGGCAGGGGTGGACAATGTACAGGCAGATTTTTTGAGTCGATTCAAGGTGGATCCAGGAGAGTGGGTGCTCAATCCGGATGTGTTTGCGATGATTACGAGGTGCTTGGGGGCACCGATTATGGATCTGATGGCAAAGTTCAAGTCGGCAAAAGCCTCTTCGTTTTACAGCAGACGGCAAGAGGATGTCGGAAGACTCTAGATGCTCTGATGCAGAGGTGGCCAGTGGAAGGTCTCGCGTATGTCTTTCCACCTTGAGCTCTAATAGGGCGAGTGGTTAAGTGCATAGAGAGGCATCAAGGCCTGGTGGTTCTCGTTGCGCCGGATTGGCCAAGAAGACTATGGTATGCGGATCTGGTTCGGCTTCTGGTGGACAGTCCGTGGCGGCTCCCGTCACGGGAGGATCTGTTGATTCACGGCCACTCCGCATGCCGCAGGTGAGTTGGTTCTCGCTTACAGCTTGGCTCTTGAAAGGGCACGGATGAGAGCCAGGGGTTACTCGGCCGCAGTTATTTCCACATTGCTAAAGGCTAGACGGAGGTCTACTTCGTTGGCGTATGTGAGTTTGGCACATTTTTGAAGCTTGGTGTACAGACAGGTGCATCCTTTGTCATCTTCTATTTTGCAGATTCTTTCGTTCCTGCAGGATGGTTTCGAAAAGGGTGTGGCAGCTAGTTCTTTGCAAGTTCAGCTAGCAGCGCTTTCTTGTTATCGGGGAAAGATTTAAGGGGAAGCGGGCGCATGCGGATATTAAAAGATTTCTAAGTGCGGTGTTGCTCATTTGGCAGCCGCACAGGATGACGGTTCCTTCTTGGGATCTGAATTTGGTGCTGGAAGCGTTGGTTAGAGAACCTTTTGAGCCGTTGTGTAAGGCTTCGTTGAAAGACCTGACTTTAAAAACGGTGTTTTTGGTGGCCATTTGTTCGGTGCGTACGATTTCGGAGTTGCAGACTTTGTAAGGAGCCTTTTCTTTCTTTCTCGGATCAGAAGGTGGTTTCGCGCCCGCTACCCGCTTTCCTGCCTAAGGTGGTTTTGGTGTTCCATGTATCTTCGCTGTACAGCGCCCTTCCGTAAGTCGGACAGGTTGTTTGTGTTATTTGGAGGTCCTAGGAGAGGAGAAGCTGCGGCTAAGTCTTCGATTTCCAGGTGGCTCAAAGAGGCCATTGCAGTGGCTTATATTTTGAAAGGGAAGGTGGTGCCGGAAGGACTGAGAGCGCATTCGACTAGAGCACAGGCTGCTTCCTGGGCAGAATTTAGTTTGATGCTGGCAGTGGATATTTGCAGGGCAGCGACTTGGTCATCTTTGAATTCCTTTGTTAAGCATTACCGTCTGGATGTGCAGGTGGCGGGAGATGTCCGGTTTGGATCAGCAGTGCTTCAGGCTGGTCTAGCAGGTCCATCCTGTTGATATTTACTGCTCTGTTACATCCCCAGAGGTTCCGGGACTGGATTGGAGGGACGAAAAGGAAGGTGAAATTAGACTTACCTGCTAATTGTTGTTCCTTGAGGAACTCCAGTCCAGTCCCAGATCCCTCCCTTGGTTCATAATTTGGATTGCAGCCTGAAGCGGGTTAACTCTGAGATTAAGATAAAGGTTCCGTTAATTGGAAGAGCAGTCCATTGGGTTACAGGTGGGGATAGGTTCGCTGTCCTTGGGTGGAAAGATGGGGGCATACCGATGCAGAGGTATACTACTACATAGTTTTCCTTCCGGGAAACTTAGAGTTTTTAAGTTACGATTTCGGTTTAAACTGATTTGTGTTTTTAAAAAATAAATATATGAATAGAAATGGTTGTGGTTATACTAGCTACTTATTTGTTGCTCTGGTGAGTATGCTTTGTCAATAGGTACTGAAGTGGAGAGGCGGTCCTTGCCTACTTATACCAGTGTCATCAAAAGAGATGATGTGCTCAGTCTCCAAAGCTCCTGGAGGAGGTGCTAAACCCAGAGGTTCCAGGACTGGACTGGAGTTCCTCAAGGAACAACAATTAGCAGGTAAGTCTAATTTCACCTGCAGCAGCTGTGCATTTGGCATGTTTAGATCTTTGTTTCACATTCACTTCATATAATGGAAACTAGTTGTATTCTTTATCCAGGAATATTGGCATTCACTCAACTATGATGATTGGCCACAGATGGAATCTGTTTAATTTGGAGGCCTTGTTAAGGTGAATTTCAGAAATTGGATCCAAGTGGGTTTGCTATAACAAAAGGTGGTGAAGACTATGCATTGAAAGCTTAGTTTATTTATAGTTAGTTTTTAAATATTTCTGTAATTGTTCTTTCATGTTGGAAATGTAGTATATATTGTCTAGATTAGCGAAACAAACCTACTTCAATGTATTTGGTACTGTATTTTTAGACAGCAAAATGTGAAATGCTAAAGTGTAGAAACTTTATAAGGCACTGTATTTTAATGGTTTTATGCTGTGTTGCAGAGCTTGTTCATCTATTTTTTTAAACTGCTTGTTAAAGTGGAATGATTTAGAAAGAATGAGCACAAATACCAGTTAAACCTGTCCCAAATACATTTATCTCCAGGAACAGGCAGGAATGTAGTCTTCACCGACGGAGCCTGTGCAGGAACACTCCCCAGCATCCAATTAGAAAGCTTTTGGGAGCATCCCACAGCGCCTGTGTGCTGCCTTCCCGCCTTTCCCAACTGCCCCTCTCCAGTTATTCGTTTTCCGCAGAGCCAGCAGGTCGTTGTTCCTGTCACCGCAGAAAATATTTTCCTTATTCCTTCTTTTTTGTGGTCGCGTCTGCCTTCCTCGACGCTATACCGGTACCGCCGGTTCTCTTTTCTTTCGTTTAAAAAAAAAAATATATATATATATATTTTTTTTCAAAACTTTTTTTCTTCCTAGGTGCACACGCCATTTTGGGCCTTAGGCCCAAAATTTCCTCCACTATGGAAAAACCCGCTTCGGGTTTCAAAAAGTGCACCAAGTGTGGCGGTACCATCTCCGTCACCGACACCCATGAGTGGTGTCGTAAATGTTTAGGTCCTGACCACTCCATCTCCGAGTGTATGGCTTGTGCCATGATGTCCAAGAGGGGTCAACAAAACAGAGCTGCTAAGCTCAGCGCCCTTTTTCCCTCCGATGCAGCTTCTGTGGCATCGATGTCTTCTAGGGCTTCATCTTCCTCCCATGGATCTCAGGTAACTAAACATAAGTCTAGCCAGTCCTCAAAAGGTAGATCTCCTTCCAAGCATCGAGATGCCTCTGGCGTTGCCCTTGAGGGTTCTGTACCGGCAAAATCGCCTCGGCGGGAGGCTTCGGCTTCCAAAGCATTATCGGAGCTCCAGGATGTTCTCGAGGCCTCGACCTCGGCAGAACTACTGGTGCCATGCCCTGGGGTACCGGCTGCTTCCGGTACCGATACCCAGGCATCAGCAGTGTCGATAGACCAGAGGTTCCAGGCTATTGAACGCAGTCTGGCGGCTCTCCTTTCTGCATCGACACCTTCGGAACCGCGTCAGACAGTTCAACCGGTACCGACGCCGGTACTGGTATTGGTACCGGTACCGATAGCATCGACATCGGTGTCTGCTTTGCCGGCACCCAGTCATGCGATGCCTTCCGGTGCCGATACACCGGTACTGATTCCCCCCGGTACCGACTTCGGTTAGTACAGGTATCGGGCTCTTCAAGAGCATCCGGACAGAAGGTACTTTGAATCCTCAGAGGACTCCGAGGATTCTGACAGCTCTGCCGGTACCGGCATACTTCTCCCGGAGGAGCCTTTCTCCCCTAAACGTAGGATGTCTCCTCCAGAAGATATCTCCTTTCAGGATTTTATCAGAGAGGTGGCTCGAGGTCTGTCCATTACTGTGGCTCCTGAAACAGAGCCCAGGGCCAAGGAGTTGGAGATTTTACAATATCCCAAAGCTCCTAAGGAGGCAGCTACTCTGCCTATCCATGAGATCTTACATGATCTCATGTTGAGAATGTGGGAGACACCTCTTACCACCTCTCCTAACTCTCGCAGACTGGATACCATGTATCGAGTCCCTCCTTGTCCAGAAAACTGAGCTTCCTCACCACTCTATTGTAGTGGAATCAGCTATGAGAAGGATCAGAAGTGCAAAGAGGCATGCCTCTAATCCTCCAGGACGTGAGTGTAGAACTTTGGATGCCTTTGGACGTCGTACTTTCCAGGCTTCCATGCTTTCTGCCAGGATCAGTTCCTATATTTTATATATGGGAATGTTCCTTAAAGAAGTCACAGGAGACATGGAGATTTTAAGCCCTCTCCTTCCTGATGACAAAAGGCAGGATTTTCTCACACTGGTTAAACATGCCCAGGATGTTTCTAAGTTTGTCAATCATGCAGCTTTTGACTGTTTTGAGTGCATAAGCAGAAACTCTGCCATTGCCATAAGTGCACATAGAATTGCCTGGCTCCAGGCATCTGATTTGGAGCTCTGGGTGCAGGACAAACTGGGCAATATCCCTTGTACAGGTGAGAACCTATTCGGCAAAAATTGGCAAGAAAAAGCCAATGAGTTGGATGCTGACAACTCCACTTTGAATAGGTTATCCAAAGCCACAGCTGATCCTGTAGGAAAGAAATCTTTCAAGAAACCATTCTTCTAAAAAAAAAGAAGAGGTTTTATCCCTCTTATTCCCAGCAGGGACGTTCTGCAGGTCAGGCTGCCCGGAAAAGTCAGCAACCACCTAAACAAAGGAAAGCAAAGACTGCTAAGCCTCAACCGTCTCAGCCTCCACAAGGCCTTTGACTTTCATCTAGAGAACTTAGCCTTCCTGGCCCTCAATGGTCCAGAGCCTTCCACCATTCCAGGAAGGTTGTGTCACTTTGCCCCCAGATGGGGGCAAATAACAGCAGAACATTACACACTCCATTATAAAAGAGGGGTACAAGCTTCACTTTCTGTACATGCCCCCTCCCGCAATGGTATGACAGTTCATTTCTCAGACCTCTCTCATCAACCTGTTAGATCAAGAGGTCACTATGCTTCTTGCCCAGGGGGCAATAGAAGTACCCATTCATCAACTGGGTACGGGGTTTTACTCCCCTTATTTCCTTATCCCAAAGAAAACAGGGGGACACAGACCTATTTTAGACCTCAGAGAATTGAACAAATTCCTGTTCAAAGAGAAATTCAAGATGATTTCTCTGGGAACTCTGCTGCCATACCTTCAGAGTCAGGATTGACTTTGTTCTCTAGATCTCAAGGATGCGTACAATCATGTTCTCATCCATCCAACTCACAGAAAGTTCCTTCAGTTCCTTTTTCAAGGAAAGCACTACCAATACAGGTTGTTTCCTTTTGGCCTGGCCTCAGCACCAAGAGTGTTCACAAAATGCATGGCTGTGGTAGCAGCATTTCTCCACACTCTAGGGACATTCATCTTCCCTTACTTAGACGACTGGCTCATTCGAGCCCCATCAGAGTCAGAGGCCAGGACTTCCCTATCTTGCACAATGCGTATCCTTCAGTATTTGGGTCTGGTCATAAACATCCCAAAATCCAGTCTAACTCCCACTCAGTCTCTAGAGTTCATGGGAGCTTTGCTGGATACCAGAAAAGCAAGGGCCTATCTTCCCCAGGCCCGTTGCCTTCGCATGGTGCAGTTAGCTTCTCAAGCAGTGCTAAAACCTCGTCTCACCGCCCGAGAAATGTTACAACTACTAAGCCACATGGCATCTACAGTGCATGTGGTTCCTTATGCTCTCCTCCATATGAGAGCAGCCCAGTGGACTTTATCCACTCAATGGACCCAGGCATCAGGGTGCCTGTCAGACAAAATAGCAAACACAAATCGCCTTATTTTGTCTCTCCAATGGTGGCAATCCACTCAGAACCTGTTGCTGGGGTCCCCTTTTCAACAACCTTTACCCTAGGCAACTCTCACAACAGATGCTTCACCAGTGGGTTGGGGAGCTCGTCTGCAAGACCTCTCCACCCAAGGCACTTGGACTCCACAGGAGACTCATCTACATATCAATCTCTTAGAGCTCAGAGCAATCTTCCTTGCTCTTCAAGTGTTCCACACCCTGCTCAGCTACAAGACAGTCCTCATTCATATGGACAATCAAGTAGCCATGTTCTACGTGAACAAGCAGGGGGGAACAGGCTCTCTGTCGCTTTGCAACGAAGCTTTGCGACTATGGGCACTCACCAGAGAGCATCAGATTCATCTCCTGGCAGTGTATCTTCCAGGCATACAAAACTCTTGGGCAGACAGACTCAGTCGAGTTCTGCTTCCACGTGAATGGTCTCTACATGCAGACCAGGTGGCCAAGATTTTTCAAATTTGGGGAACCCCAGACATAGACCTCTTTGCAAGTCCGTTGAATGCCAAACTTCCCTGGTTCTGTTCCAGAATTTCGGCTCAGGGCTCTCAGGCCAGGGATGCTTTCCTCCTTCACTGGGGTCAAGACTTCCTTTATACCTTTCCACCCATTCCCCTAATTCCCAAAACCCTGTTCAAGCTTCAGAGAGACAGGGGGCGTATGATTCTCATAGCTTCACATTGGCCGCAGCAAGTGTGGTACTCTCTGCTTCTACATCTCTCTCAAGCTCCCTCCCTGGAGTTAGGGTCTGCTCCAGATCTCCTGTCACAGGAGGACGGAATATTATGGCATCCCAATCCCCAGTCTCTGCATCTCAGAGCTTGGTTGCTGAAGGCCTAGATCTTCATGATCTTAACCTTCCTCAGCAAGTAAAGGATGTCCTTTATGCTTCCAGGAAGCCTTCCACAAGACGCTGTTATGCTTTTTAAGTGGAAGAGGTTTACCATATGGTGTTCACAGAAGGGTCTTAACCCCCTTGTGATACCTCTAGAATCATTACTGGAGTATCTCCTTCATTTATCCAATGCAGGACTTAAGGCTAACTCAGTAAGAGTCCGTTGGAGTGCTATTGCAGCTTCTTTCAAGCCTCTACATGGACAACCTATCTCCTCCCATCCTCTTATAGCAAGATTTATGAGAGGCCTTCTAACTAAGCCTCCCATTTGGCCACCACCGGTGGCATGGGACTTAAACCTGGTTCTTGGTCAGTTCATGAAGCCACCTTTCGAATCCTTAGCTACTACCTCATTGAAATTCCTTTCTTGGAAAGTTATCTTTCTCATTGCAATCACATCAGCATGTTGCATCAGTGAATTGCAGGCACTAGTGGCTAATCCACCTTATACAAGGTTCCATCATGACAAGGTAGTCCTTACGACTCATCCACACTTTATGCCAAAGGTGGTCTCGCCTTTTCATCTTAACCAAGCGGTCTACCTGCCTGTGTTCTTTCCAAGACCTCATGCATCAAATGCAGAAAGGAATCTTCATACTTTGGACTGTAAAAGAGCTTTGAGCCTTTTACTTGCAAAGAACACAGCAACATAGAAAGTCCTCTCAACTCTTTGTTGCTTTTGATCCTCCTCATTTGGGACTTCCAGTCTCCAAGAGAATACTGTCCAGCTGGATTGCACAGTGTATTTCCTTTGCCTATCAGAGTAAGAATCTTCCTCTGGAGGGCTATGTCACAGCTCACAATGTGAGAGCCATGGCAGCCTCAATGGCTCATCTGCACTCTGTGTCTATCGACGACATCTGTCGAGCAGCCACTTGGGCCTCGGTTCATACCTTCACAGCCCATTACTGCTTGGACAAGGACTCCCACCGGGATGCCTTGTTTGGTGAGGCTGTTCTCCAACACCTGTTCCATACCTAATCAACTCCTACCTCTCCATTCCTGGTTGGATGCCAGAGATCCATGTGGGGAAGTGGAGCCCTTTCACAGGGACACACAACTTCTGGGGCCTCTCCCTGGCATCTAAAGCTAGGGAGTCCCCATATGTGAAGACTACATTCCTGCTTGTTCCTGGAGATAGCATAGATCTCCAGGAACAAGCAGGAATGAGTCTTCACATATGGGTACGTTGGTACCGACGGAGCCTGCGCGGGAACGCTCCCCAGCGTCCAAAAAGAGCCCATCGGTATTTATTATCTCATGTATATAGTTCAACCCTGTTGTTGTATTTAGTATCGCTGTATATAGTTCAACCCTGTTAGTCAAGTTGTTATTCCTGTTCCTTGTAAACCAAACAGAATGTTGTCTTGGTCGTTTTGTTATATTGTAAACCGCGCTGATGCCGAATAGTGCGGTATATAAGCAAATGTAATAAATAATAAATAAATAAAAAGAAAGCCTTTGGGAGCATCCCACACGCATGCGCGCTGCCTTCCCGCCTAAACACTTCCCTCTCCTCAGTTTTCTGCGGAGCCGGCAGGACGTACTCCTGTCACCGCAGAAAATTCTTCTTTTTATTCTTTTTTGTGGTTGCGTCTGCCTTCCCTCGACACCACCGGTACCGCCGGTGCTTTTCTTTTGTTTTTCTAAATTTCTCCTTTCCGACAGAAATTTTTTCCTGTTAATGTCTGTCAGTTTCTAGGCCACTAGATCTCCATTTTTTCCGCTATGGAAAAGCCAGCCACTACCCTTAAGAAATGCTCTAAGTGTGGCGGTACAAATATTCTTTTAGACACCCATACTTGGTGTCTAAAATGTTTGGGTTCTGACCATTGCTCACTGGAGTGTCTTTCCTGTTGGACTTCAAACAGAAGAAATCTTCAGAATCGAGCACAGCTCGATACCCGGTTCACATCGCACTCGATATCACCAGATAGATTATCTCCACAGAATCAGGTAACCAAACAAAAGTCTGTAAAGACTAGCCAGTCCTCGAGTGGTAGATCTTCTTTCCAGTATCGAGATTGCTCTGGCTTTGCCCTCGGACATTTTGGCAATAAAGCCCCGGCGGGAGTCTTCGGGCTCCAAAGCATTAATGGGGCTTCAGGTCGTACCCGGGGTTCTCACCTCGGTGAACATATCTGGGCCATGCTCAGTAGTTGTGGCCGCTTCAAGCGGTACCGACACCCCGGCATCGGCTACGGTGATGGATGAAACACTCCTCACCAATGAACGTAGTCTAGCGCTCTCGGTTACTTCGGTTCCGTCAGAGTGGCTGCAGACTGTTCCTCCAGTATCAGTATTGCCTTCGGTACCGGTATCGACATTGGCATCGGTGTCGGTACCGTCCATGCTTGCTTCGACAGACTCGATTCCTTCGATGCCGAGCCTGGAATCGATTTCTAGTATGGATGATTCAGTACCGACTCGTCTCGGTACCAACTTCGGGTGGTACCGAAGACATCGATTTAGGGAGAATCTGATGCTTCATCCTTTCAAGTCTTCCGATACCGATGACTGGGATGAGCCCATCGGTACCAAGGCTGAATCTTTAACAAGTCTAGCCTTTACCCCTCATTTTAGAGGGTCGTCCTCAGGGGAGATTTCTTTTCAAGCTTTTCTGCTTGATATGGCGAGATTACTTGCCATTTCTATACCTGGTGAAGAGTCCTTACCAGGGGATTCAGAGACCCTGCAATCCCCCTGGTTGCCAAAGGAGCTAATCACGCTTCCTTTGCATCAGATCTTACAAGATCTACTTTTAAAGATGTGGGAAACTCCTTTAACGGTATCGCCACATTCTCAGACACTTGAAACTAGGTACAAAGTGCCACCTTCTCCAGGTTTTCAAAAGACTCAACTTCCTCCTCATTCTATTGTTGTAGAATCAGCAATGAGGCGTATTAAGAGTGCAAAGAAGCACTCCTCATCTCCAGGAACAAGCAGGAATGAGTCCTCACATATGGGTACGTCGGAACCGACGGAGCCTGCGCGGGAAAGCTCCCCAGCTTCCCAGAAAGGAAGCTTTTGGGGCCTCCCACAGCGCATGCGCGCTGCCTTCCCGCCTTCCTGACCAACTCTCTTCAGTTCTTCTTTTTCCGCGGAGCCAGCAGGTCGTGTTCCTGTCACCGCTGAAGAAATTGTTATTTTAATGTGTTTCTTTGACCGCGTGTCTGCCTTCCCCGATTCCGGACCGGTACCGCCGGTCTTTTTTCATTTATTTCTTAAAAAAAAAAAAATAATAATAATTACTTTTTCCTCACTTGGTGTGTTTTTTCTGTGAGGCCTCTAGGCCTTCTCAGATTCTCCCTCATGGAGAAACCAGCCTCTGGTTTTAAAAAATGCACCAAGTGTACCAGTAGTATTTTAGTCACAGATACCCATGAGTGGTGTCTTAAATGTTTGGGGCCTGACCATTCCATTCCGGATTGTCCATCCTGCTCTCTGATGTCCAAACGGGGCTTACAGAACAGAGCAGCCAAGTTTCATATGCTGTTTTCTGCGGATACTCCAGAATCAACATCCTCCAGGTCTTCCTCTCCTGATGGATCTCAGGTAACCAAACATTCTTCAGGCAGGTCCTCAAAGGGCAAATCTCCCTCTAAGCAGCGAGAGGCCCTTGGGTTTGACCCTGAGGACCCTGCCCCAGCCAAACAACCCCGGCGGGAAGCTCCGGCTTCCAAAGCTCCTCCTATGGGGTTACAGGTAGACATCGATGGCACGGCCTCGACCGATCTCCTGTTAGACTGCTCTGGGGTACTGGCTAACACAGGTACCGACATCCAGGCAGTTGTGGCGTCTATGGGTACTACGGTACAATCCATGCAGCAGGCCATACTGGCTTTCATTAACGCTGCAACGCCCTTGGTACCGCGACAATCGGTTCCGACTCTGGTTCTGGTACCGCAACCGATACCGGTACCCAGAGCATCTACTTCCAGTAGTATGCCGGTTCCGGTCTCCGGTTCCGGAGATTTTCTCGATACCGCTCCGATTCCCGGTACGCCCGATGTCGATACCGGTCGGTACGCGTATCGATCTCTGGAAGCTAATAGGCAGTACTTTGAATTATCTGAAGATTCTGATACCTCAGATGATTCTGCTGATGTCTCTTTTACTCTTCCTGAGGAGCCCTCTTCTCCAAAAAGGAGAATGTCTCCTCCAGAGGATTTGTCCTTTCAAGACTTCATTATTGAAGTAGCTAAAGGACTCTCCATATCTGTAACCTCTGAAAAGGAACCTAGAGCAAAAAAATTGGATATTTTAGGATACTCTAAGGTTCCCAAAGAGGCAGCCACCTTACCCATACATGAAATTCTTCAAGAACACATGATGGACTTGTGGGAGGCTCCTCTCACCCTATCTCCACATTCTCTGACGTTTGGACACCATGTATCGGGTTCCTCCTTCTCCTGGTTTTCAAAAAACTCAGCTCCCTCACCACTCTATTGTGGTGAAGTCTGCTATGAAAAAGATAGAGTACCAAAAGACACTCTTCTACCCCTCCAGGAAGAGAATGTAGGACTCTGGATGCTTTTGGTAGAAAAATCTTCCAAGCTAGCATGCTTATCGCCAGAATCAATTCATACAGCCTCTATATGGGCATGTTTTTGAAAGAGATTGCACTGAAGATACGTCATTTTCTCCCCTTTATCCCAGAGGATAAAAAGGAGGAGTGAGTTCTTTTGCTAAAGCAAACTCAAAGTTCTCCAACAGAGCAGCCTTTGACTCTTTTGAGGGAGCTAGCAGAGCCTCCGGCATTGCCATAGCTGCTCGCAGACTTGCTTGGCTCCAGGCCTCTGATTTGGAACCCTGGGTACAAGAAGGCTTGGGCAATCTGCCCTGTACAGGTGAAAATCTGTTTGGCAAGGAGTGGCAAATCAAAGCCACTCAAATGGATGCAGAGAATGCTGCTTTAGATAGACTTTCTAAGTCTACTTCTACCCCTGCCAAGAAAAAACCTTTTAAGAAGCCTTTCTATAAAAAGACCAGATTTTCCACAAATACTGGCCAGAAATCTTCCCAAGTTCGCTTTGCTCCTAAGCGTCTGCAATCTAAACAGGCCAGAACAAAGTCTACAGGGGCTGCTACAGTCCAGCAGTCCCAACCTCCTCAGAGTTTTTGACTTGATTCTAGAGAACTTAACCTTTCTGGCTCTGCAACAACCAGAGCCTCTCACCATTCCAGGAAGGTTAACTCACTTTGCTCCCAGATGGGAACAAATCACATCAGAACAGTGGACCCTCTCTATCATCAGAGAGGGCTACAAACTACATTTCTCCAGCCTTCCTCCCCATACCATGGTGAGACAATTCAATTCTCCCCCATCTCTCCTGTACCTGTTGGGCCAGGAGGTGACCACTCTTCTCGCCCAAAAGGCAATAGAAGAGGTTCCTCTTCCTCAACAAGGGTCAGGTTTTTACTCCCCTTATTTTCTCATCCCCAAGAAAACGGAGTACAGACCCATTCTGGATCTCAGAGAATTGAACAAATTTCTATACAAGGAGAAATTCAAGATGCTTTCTCTAGGCACTCTCCTTCCATACCTACAGAGTCAGGACTGGCTTTGTTCTCTAGATCTCAAGGATGCGTACACACATATACTCATCCATCCATCCCACAGAAAATTCCTACGGTTTCTGTTACAGGGAAAACATTTCCAATACAGAGTACTTCCCTTCGGTCTAGCCTCTGCTCCAAGGGTATTTACCAAATGCATGGCAATAGTAGCTGCATTTCTACGCACTCTGGGAATCTTTGTCTTCCCATACCTGGACGACTGGCTCATCCGAGCTCCATCTCAGTCCGAGGCTCAAACTTCCCTGGACCACACCAGACGCATACTGCAGTATCTGGGACTTGTCATCAATCTGCCAAAGTCTCAACTCACCCCTACTCAGTCCCTAGAATTCATAGGGGCCTGGCTAGATATCACCACTGCAAGGGCCTATCTTCCTCAGGCCCGTTGCCACCGTCTAGTGCAGTTGGCCTCTCAAATTCAGTCCAGAAGCCACTTGACTGCCAGGGAGATGCTACAACTGCTAGGCCACATGGCATCCACAGTTCATGTGGTGCCTTATGCTCGCCTACATATGAGAGCAGCTCAATGGACTTTGTCCATCCAGTGGACCCAAGCATCAGGAGCTCTCTCAGACCAAATAGCAACCTCAAAACGTCTTTTTTGGCCTCTCCAATGGTGGATATCCACTCAAAATCTGTTGTTGGGGGCCCCCTTCCAACCTTTGTTACCCCAAGCAACTCTCACTACAGATGCCTCCCAAACAGGTTGGGGAGCGCATCTCCAAGACCTCTCCACTCAGGGCACTTGGTCTCCACAGGAAACCACCCTTCATATCAACCTTTTGGAGCTCCGAGCAATTTTCCTTGCTCTCAAGGTCTTTCATACCCTCCTCATCAACATGACAGTCCTTGTTCATACCGACAATCAAGTAGCCATGTTCTACATAAACAAAGAAGGAGGGACTGGCTCTCTGTCGCTTTCCAACGAAGCTCTAAAATTGTGGGCCTTCGCCAGAGAGCATCAAATCCATCTCCTGGCAGTATACCTCCCAGGAATCCAAAACTCTTGGGCAGACAGACTCAGTCGAGTTCTGCTTCCACACGAATGGTCCCTGCACATGGATCAGGTACTCAGAATCTTTCAGAAATGGGGAACCCCGGACATAGACCTGTTTGCAAGTCCGTGCAATGCCAAACTTCCCCGGTTCTGTTCCAGAATTCCGTGTCAGGGAGCTCAGGCTAAGGATGCCTTCCTCCTTCATTGGGGCCAGGCCTTCCTATATGCCTTTCCACCCATTCCTTTGATTCCCAAGACTCTATTCAAACTTCAGAGGGATCAAGGATCTATGATCCTCATAGCTCCACGCTGGCCACGCCAAGTGTGGTACCCTCTACTTCTGCATCTCTCCCAGGCATCCTCCCTGGATCTGGGAGCTGCTCCAGACCTGTCTCAAGAGGAGGGGACTTTGTGGCACCCAAACCCCAAGTCCCTTCACCTCCGAGCTTGGTTACTGAAGGCCTAGACCTTCAAGACTTCAGTCTTTCTCAACAGGTGAAGGATATCCTCCATGCATCTAGGAAACCTTCCACCAGGCGTTCTTATGCTTTTAAATGGAAAAGATTTTCCATTTGGTGTGCTGAAAAGGGTCTTAACCCTCTAGCACTACCTTTGAATTCTTTACTCGAATATCTCCTGCATCTTTCCAATGCAGGACTTAAAACCAATTCTGTAAGGGTCCATTTGAGTGCTGTTGCAGCATCTCTTCAGCCTATCAATGGACAATCTGTTTCCTCTCATCCTCTTATTGCAAGATTCATGAGAGGTCTAACTTTAACTAAGCCTCCCATTCGGCCTCCTCCGGTGGCATGGGACTTAAACGTGGTTCTTGGTCAGCTTATGAAGCCACCCTTTGAACCCTTAGCCACTACCTCCTTGAAATTCCTTTCCTGGAAAGTCATTTTCCTTTTTGCAATCACTTCTGCTCGCCGCATCAGTGAACTGCAGGCTTTAGTGGCTAATCCACCTTATACAAGGTTCCATCATGATAAGGTAGTCCTTAGGACAAATCCTCACTTTATGCCTAAAGTGGTCTCACCTTTTCATCTTAATCAAGAGGTATATTTACCTGTCTTTTTTCCAGCTCCTCATGCATCCAATGCAGAGAGGAACCTTCATACTCTAGACTGTAAAAGAGCTCTTGCCTTTTACCTCCACAGGACACAGCAACATCGAAAGTCTTCTCAACTTTTTGTTGCTTTTGATCCTTCTCATTTAGGACTTCCAGTCTCAAAAAGAACACTGTCCAATTGGATTGCTCAGTTTATTTCTTTTGCTTACCAGAGTACGAACCTTTCTCTGGAAGGCCATGTCACAGCTCACAATGTGAGAGCCATGGCCACATCTATGGCTCATCTTCATTCTGTTTCCATCGATCAGATCTGTCGAGCAGCCACCTGGGCCTCGGTTCATACCTTCACAGCCCATTACTGCTTGGACAAGGACTCCCGCCGGGATGCCTTGTTTGGTCAGGCTGTCCTCAGACACCTGTTCCATTCTTAAACAACTCCTGCCCACCTTCCCTGAATGGATGCCTGAGATCCATAGGAAGATGAGGAACCCTTGGAGGGGGATCTCCCCGGCATCTTAGCTAGGGAGTCCCCATATGTGAGGACTCATTCCTGCTTGTTCCTGGAGATAGCACAGTTACTTAACCTGTAACAGGTGATCTCTGGGAACAGCAGGAATTAGTCCTCACAACCCACCCACCTCCCCTAGGAGTTGTATCTCTCTCTCTCTTTCCTTTCCTCTCTCTATTGTCTCAGCTTTAAACTCGAACTGAAGAGAGTTGGTCAGGAAGGCGGGAAGGCAGCGCGCATGCGCTGTGGGAGGCCCCAAAAGCTTCCTTTCTGGGAAGCTGGGGAGCTTTCCCGCGCAGGCTCCGTCGGTTCCGACGTACCCATATGTAAGGATTAATTCCTGCTGTTCCCAGAGATCACCTGTTACAGGTAAGTAACTGTGCTTTATCCGCCAGGTCGTGAGTCCAGGACTTTAGATGCCTTTGGACGTCAATGCTTCCAGGCATCCATGCTTTCAGCAAGGATTATCTCATATGTTTTCTATATGGGATTGTCTCTTGAAGAGGTCACAAAGAGCTTAAAGCTTTTGAACCCTTTCATTCAAGAGCATAAGAGAGCAAACTATTTCTTACTAGTCAATCATGCTCAAAATATCTCTAAGTTCCTTAATCGTGCTTCCCTAGACTGTTTTGAGTCTACTAGCAGAACTTCTGCTATAGCCGTAGGAGCACGCCGCCTGGCCTGGCTCCAAGCTTCAGACTTGGACAGATGGGTACAAGAAAGGCTGGGAAATACTCCTTGTACTGGTGAAAATCTCTTTAACAAGGATGCTTTATTTCAAGCTACTCAGTTAAACACTGATGCTTTTACTGTCAGAGGATTGTCAAAAAGTTCCTCTATCCCAGCCGATAAAAAGCTTTATCCCCCTAGGGGAAAAAAGTTTTATCCATGTCCTACCCATCATGCAGGTGTTTCCAAAGACAGGCAACATCAAACCAGGCTAAGAAAATCAAGACCTCAACGGCCTCAGCAAGCCCAGCAGTCACAGGGTTTCTGATATTTCTATTCTCTGTTTTTTCTGTGTGAGGTTTAGAACCTCTAAGCCTACTTCTTTTTAACAGAAGTATCTAAGGTTCATCTCATCCATGCTGACATACCAGTCATACATTGATTCAATCCTCAACTCTAGGCATGAATCTTACTACGAGAGAAATCCATCTTTTTAGCTCCAAGAGCTATTAGGGACCATCATACCCTAGAGATAACAGGTTTCTTCTTTTAAAAGAAAGGGAGACCTAACAACTAACAACAAGGTGAGCTATATCCATCACCTTGACAGTTTTTCTGTACGAGGATATCTTATACTTTTAACCGCAAGGGGACCCTACCTCTTCAAAGACTTACCAAATTGTAAGTCCTCTCAACTCTGTATTACTTTCTATCCCTCTTAGTCCAGACTTTCAGTCTCTAAGAGTACTACTAATCAACTGGAGGGCTTATCCTCTAAGTCCATAGGATTTTCTTCAATACCTACTCCAGTAAGTAGTTTCCATACAGAGTTTTCTTCCCCTTTGCAGTCCATCTTCTTCTCTGTGTATCTTTGAGCTAACCTTCTCAGATACTTCTTTAAGGCAGCTTATCAGACAGAAATTGAGTATTACCACTCCAAATTATGTCTGTCGGTCCTCTCCAACCTATAGGACCTAACTTTTTTCTGCTGCCTTAATAACAAATAACTCCAAGAGAGGTTCCAGAACCCATTTGGACAATTTATTGTTGCAGGCATCAGGCCGGTCTACTATTCTTAGCCATCTTCAATTCTTTTTGGCTCCAACAGAATAGATTAGGTTGCACACTGGCAATTAAACAGCCAGATCTAAGCAACCTACAACATGCTCTCTGCAATTATACAAGAAAGCTCTGCAACTATGGGCCTTTGCCAGAGAGCCTCAGAGCTACTCCTAGTAGGTAGCTTCCAGATGGTTAAAAAGGGCTTCAGCTGGTAGACTCTGTCCAGTCATGCTCCTACATGACTGTTTTTTCCCTAATCTTACCATCTTCCTTAAAAATTTCCTTTTAAGGAAAGGTAACCAGGGCTTAGACCACGTGAAAGCGTAGAGAATTGCACAATTCCCTGGGTTGTTCCACATCTCACTGAAACTTCTACAACAGGGATGCATTCCTTTCACTGCAGTCGGCCCTTATTCACTACTTTCCTTCTAATTCCCTATACTTCATTGTAGCTTATGATGAACAAAAGAGCGCATGACACTCATATTGCCCTCATAGAGAGGCAAACATGGTATCCCCTTATATTGCGTCGTTCTCTCCAGCTACTACTTGAAGTTATAGAAGGATCCAGACTTCCTGTCTTAAGACTAAGGATCTCCTCTGCACTCCTTCACGTACGTCTCGAGACCTGGTTATTCAGGGGCTAGATCTTTTTTTAAAGTAATCTAGTCCTCTCCTTGTAAGTGAAGAACATAATACTGGTTTCCATGAAACTTTTCTCTGTAGTTCTTCCATTTTTCACCAGACAGAGATTCTCCATCAGTATTCTCAAGTAGGTCTTAATCCTTCTTGTTATTGGGTCGATCTCTATACAACATCTGACTTTGAAAGATTTGTTTACTGTCCATATTAATGCTGTCCCAGCATATCATAAAACTTAATGGACAACCAATTTCTATGGTAAATTAGGAAATACCTTCTTTACTGTTACCTTACTGTTAGCTGCGCATGAAATGAGAGTCAGAAGCTGTAAAGATGTCTTACACATTGGAACATGGAACGTACGAAGCATGAACCAAGGGAAGTTGGAGGTGGTCAAGAATGAAATGGAACGTGTACAACTTGATCTGTTGGGTGTCAGCGAACTGAAATGGACTGGCATCGGGCACTTTGCATCAGATGATCACATGGTCTACTATGCTGGAAATGAAAGACAAAGAAGAAATGGTGTTGCATTTATAATAAAGAAGAAACTTGCAAGAACTGTAATGAAATACAATGCAGTCAGCGAACGCTTAATCTCTATTCGTCTACGAGGATTGCCTATCAACACAACTATAATTCAAGTATATGCCCAACAACAGCTGCAGAAGAGAATGAAATTGAAGAGTTCTATGAACAAGTACAAGCTGAAATTGACAGAACATGCAAACAGGATATCCTGATAGTCATGGGTGACTGGAACGCAAAAGTTGGCAACAAAGAAGAAGGCAAAGTAGTTGGAAAATATGGACTTGGCAACAGAAATGAAGCTGGAGAAAGATTGATAGAATTCTGCAAGACCAATGATCTATTCATCTCAAACACCTTCTTCCAGCAACACAAGCGACGACTGTACACATGGACTTCACCCAATGGATTGTATAAAAATCAAATTGACTACATCTGTGGAAGTCAACGATGGAAAAGCTCTGTAACATCAACAAAGACAAAACCTGGAGCTGACTGTGGTACAGATCATCAACTACTAGTATGCAAACTCAAGCTAAAGTTGCAAAAGAGCAAACCACTCATGAATGCACCAAAATATGACCTTGAGAATATACCACTGGAATTTAAAGACTGCCTGCAAAATCGATTTGCTGCTTTAGATACAAATGACAGAGCTCCGGAAGAGTTATGGAATGACATCAAGAAGGTTGTGCTGGAAGAAAGCGAGAAGTCTCTACAAAAGGTGAAAAAGCAAAAACGGCCAAAATGGATGACGGAAGAAACTCTGAAAATTGCCCAGAAACGCAGAGAAGCTAAAGCCAAAGGAGAAAGAAAGACAATCGCAGAACTCAACAGAGATTTCCAACGTGCAGCAAGACAGGACAAGGAAAAGTACTACAATGACACTTGCAAGGAAATAGAAGCAGAAACTATTAGAGGAAGAACAAGATCGGCTTTCCTAAAGCTGCGAGAGTTAAAGAAAAAGTTCCAGCCCCGAATTGGAATGTTACAAGATGCTCAAGGTTCTATGTTGAATGATGCTGAGAAGATCAAGAAAAGGTGGAAGGAATATACAGAGTTTTTATATGATAAAGATCAAGTGGACCAACAGCCGTTTCAACCTATACCTTATGATCAGGAACCATTGGTGATGAAAGAAGAAGTTGAAGCAGCATTGAAAGCCTTATCAAAGAACAAAGCACCAGGCATTGATAGCATTCCCATAGAAGTATTGCAGCAATCTGATGCAGCTGTTACCGTACTTACAAGGCTCTGCCAAGAAATATGGAAGACAACATCATGGCCAACTGACTGGAAAAGATCTGTGTTTATACCAATACTAAAGAAAGGTGATCCAACTGACTGTGGAAATTATCGCACAATCGCTCTGATCCCACATGCCAGCAAGATTCTACTGAAGATTATTCAAAAGAGACTACAGCCATACCTAGAACAAGAACTACCTGAAGTGCAAGCAGGGTTCAGGAAAGGGCGAGGAACGAGAGACATCATTGCGGATGTGAGATGGATCCTTGAAAAGACTACAGAATACCAAAAGGATATCTATTTGTGCTTTATCGACTATAGCAAGGCTTTTGACTGTGTAAACCATGAGAAACTCTGGGCCACATTAAGAAGCATGGGTATACCAGAACACCTGATCGTTCTCTTGCGTAATCTGTACATTGATCAAGAAGCAACAGTTCGAACGGAACAAGGAGAAACAGAATGGTTTAAAATAAGCAAAGGTGTAAGACAAGGCTGCATACTTTCCCCCTACCTGTTTAATTTATATGCAGAACAAATCATCAGAGAAGCAGGACTGTATGAAGACAACAGAGGTGTGAAGATTGGTGGAAGACTCAACAACCTTCGCTATGCTGATGATACCACATTACTGGCTGAAAGCGAAGATGATCTGAAACATTTGCTTCTCACAATCAAAGAACATAGTCTCAAAATGGGCCTGCACCTTAATGTAAAGAAGACAAAGATCATGACAACTGGCATAATCAACAGGTTCATCGTTGAAGGAGAAGAAATTGAAATTGTGAACAACTTTAACCTACTTGGATCAACTATCAATAAAGAAGCAACAAGCAGTCAAGAAATCAGACGACGCATTGCTCTTGGCAGAATGGCTATGAAAGACCTAGATAAGATTCTCAAGAGCAGAGATGTGTCTCTCCATACAAAGATTCGACTTGTTCAAGCCATGGTATTTTCAATAACATCATATGGATGTGAAAGCTGGACAGTGAAAAAGACAGACAGGAAGAAAATTGATGCCTTTGAATTATGGTGCTGGAGGCGAATACTGTGTATACCATGGACTGCCCGAAGAACAAACCAGTCGGTACTAGAGGAGATCAAACCTAAGCTTTCTTTAGAAGCTCAGATGACAAGACTTCGGCTTTCATACTTCGGACACATCATGCGAAGAGAGAGATCATTAGAGAAAGACATCATGCTTGGCAAGATAGAAGGTCAACGCAAAAGAGGAAGGCCAGCAATGAGATGGATCGCTACAATAACAGCAGCTACGGGTACCAGTCTGTCGTCAATGAGCCGCCTGACTGAAGACCGAACACAATTTAGGATAGCTATCCAGAGGGTCGCCATGAGTCGACTCCGACTCGACGGCACTTAACAACAACTGTTACCTTTTCGGTTACGTTACATCTGAAGCTCTCCATGTAAAGTCATTATCATAAGTGACATCACTTACGAAAGACTTTACTGATCTTCAAGAAATTGGAGGCCCAACGCCTAGTATAAATATCTTTGTCTTTCATTTGGATAAAGGGGGTCTTAAAGACCTATCCTTTTTTCTGCAAAGGGTATTTCTATCTTTTCATCCAAACCAGTCAGACTTATCTCCACTCTTTCCTAGGGCCTTTTTCTGCTCCAAGGACAAGGAGTTCAAACTTTGGACTTTACAGAAGCTTTAGCTATTTCTCCAAAGTCCAACCTCATTAAACTCCCCCACTCTTTTCTTCTGGGGTTAGTTCTAGCCATTAAGGCTTCTTATCTCTTCCTGTATTGCAAAATTTATTTTTCCTCTACTTCACAGTGAGGGAATTTCTTTGAGGATAATGTACTGGCTCTCAACTACAGACCCATATTGGCCTCTGCAAATATTTTCGCAATACGTTTGAGTAAGATCCACATTAGAAAATTGGAATTCAATTTTTTCTAACAATTATGATCTACACAAGGACTCCCCCTGGATACCTTGTTTAGTCAAGCTGTTCCACAGCACCCTTTTTTCTTTTCTAATTCAACTCCTATCCTCCATCCCTTGGATGCCTGAGGTTCTGAGGAATAAGCATGGCCCATCCATTAGATATGCAACATGCTGGGGCCTCCTCCAGGCATCTTAGCTTGGGAGTCCCCATATGTGAAGACTCATTCCTACTTGTTCCTGGAGATAGCACAGTTACTTACCTGTAACAGGTGATCTCTGGGAACAGCAGGAATAAGTCTTCACAACCCACCCACCTCCCCTAGGAGTTGCGCTCGCTCTCTCTCTTTCTAATTTGTCTACTTCCCTCCTTTGGTCTCAGCTACAAACCCAACTGATGAGAGGGAAGTGTTTAGGCGGGAAGGCAGCGCGCATGCGTGTGGGATGCTCCCAAAGGCTTTCTTTTTGGACGCTGGGGAGCGTTCCCGCGCAGGCTCCGTCGGTACCGACGTACCCATATGTAAAGACTTATTCCTGCTGTTCCCAGAGATCACCTGTTACAGGTAAGTAACTGTGCTTTACTCACCTGTAACAGGTGATCTCCGGGAACAGAAGGAATTTAGTCTTCACAACCTACACACCTCCCCTAGGAGTTGTATCTCTCTATTTCTTTCTCTTTCCCTCTCTCTCTCTTTGTCTCAGCTTTAAACTCAACTGGAGAGAGGCATTTGGGAAAGGTGGGAAGGCAGCACGCAGACGCTGTGGGATGCTCCCAAAGGCTTTCTAATTGGACGCTGGGGAGCATTCCCGCGCAGGCTCCGTCGGTACCGACGATACTCATATGTGAAGACTAAATTCCTGCTGTTCCCAGAGATCACCTGTTACAGGTGAGTAACTTTGCTTTCTTAACTTGCAATAATCTTAATAGAAGGTATATCACTGATCAAACAATGTATTTAATCTCTTTCCACAACCTGCAGCCAGTTTGTTCCAGCATTTTCTGCAAACATTTTACAAAAGCAATAAAAACATTTCCACTTATCCCCTGGAATAAGGGCCATCCAGGCGTGATCAATCCTGGAGTTGAGGTTGTAAGCATGCCAGTTGCACGAAAAAAAAATAGCAACTACCTACCCACCAATCCACTGTTGGTATTAGGGAGCAGCATTGTGTAACATCAAGTATTAACCTTTGTCTTGTCCCCTGCTTTAGTGTTCTAACTTTTTGACTTTCCCCCAGGAGCTGATAGACTACCTCAAAGTACACTCTCACAGCACAGTGTATGCAACAGCCATGTCCTCACCTGTGGCACAACAAATCATCTGTTCCATGAAGAGCATCATGGGAGAAGATGGAACCTGTTATGGTAAGCCTGCTCTTTTAGTGCCTTGTGTTTTGATAAGTAGCTGTGAAAGTCATTGGTTCTTGGTTCTGAAGCTTTTCTGCACTTTGTTCCTTCTAGATAAAATGGGTATTAGCAGCCAACCTTTTATAGTATCATTTCCCTGTCATCTGGAGTTCAGTGAGAGGTGTTGAGCTTGCCAGGTCACTCCTTAAATTCCTAATAAACAGTAGCTCTGTGCAAAACTTCATATGTTGTACCTCTGCCACTAGGTGGTGCAGCATTCTGTAGATTTCTCCAGCATGCTGCAATTAAGCAAGCAAAGCTTAGTTTTCAAGTAGTAAAATAAATTCCTTATCCATCTAGACTAGTCCAGCCGAGTGGATTATGCTCCATTAGCAGCAGGTAGAGGCAGACTTGAGCCAACTGTCAGTGATTGCATCACTTGTTATATCCTCTGGCGCAGCACAGTAGGTGGCAAGGGGTGTGGACTGATGCAGCAGTACAGATAGGCCATGGTGGTGTGGTCATTATGGTGTTCTGGTAAGGGCCAACGTTGCTCGGAACATGGGTATGCCCCGGTCTCCTGGAGCAGACAGTTGCCCTATGTACACTGCTTTTACCCCTATCCCCCCCTTGTTCCTAGCACTTGATGGGCCTGGAGGGGAGCAAGAATGACCCCTGAGAGGTGTTAGTAAGTTAGACCCAGGTCTCCCCCCACCTTGCCCTTTACTGTCCTTATCTGCATGCTTGCTTTTTTTCAATTTTTTTTTTTTTGAGATTTTTTTAATTAATTTTCTTCTCCCATTCCTTCAATGGGCAGTTTTTCTTCTACTTTCAATAAAGCAGCACCAATTTTTATTTTATTTTTTTAAGGCTTTTGTTTGACAGCTGGGCTTCCCTGCTCATTTTCCCAATTTACTCAAGTGCTAGGAGTCTCTTCAGGACTCCCTTTTTGCTATGGTCCAGCTTCTTTTATTTTTAATTTATTTTTTTGGCACTTTTTTTTTCTTTGCCACTGCAGAGCTCAGCCGTGCAGCTTGCAACCACCAGCGTTTTTTCTGTGGCTGCTGCTTTTTGCCCCCATTGTGACTGCAAAGCCCAGGACACCTTTTATATTGCCATTTTGAGACCTGATTCCGTTTCTGTGGCCCCTGCCTCTCCTTTTCTATCTTATTTCCCTGCTGATGCATTGGAGATGGTGACTTGTGCCCAGCGGAGGTAGAATGTGGTGAGGTAACCTTTAGCTGCAAGTATGTGGGTCCCAGGGTTCTTTTCAACCAGTTTGCGCTGCAGCTCCTGGAACAGCTCAAGGGCTGTTTTAAGTCTTGACTAGCTGCTTGGTAGCTCTCTTTGTGGCAGTCTGAGGCCTGGGCCTCTCCTCCAAGGGCCCTGGGGCCCCCAAGCACCTCTATTACAGGCATTGGCTCCCTATCAGTTTACGTTTCCAGTTCAAATTTCTCCTGCTGACCTATAAGTAAATTCGCTCTGCAGCTCCTTACTACCTTTCCTCTTATCTCTCCCTACATCCCTCCTCGGGAACTTTGCTCTTCTGGCAAATTGCTTCTATCTGTGCCCTTCTCTTCTATTGCTAACTCCAGACCACTCCTTTCACCTTGCTGCTATGTATGCCTGGAACAAACTACCTGAGTCTGTGTGTCAGGCACCTTCTCTGACCATTTTCAGATCCAGGCTGAAAACTAACCTCTTCACTGCTGCTGTCAAATCTTAACACACATAATCTCCTTTGTGTTTCCTTACCATTCCCCCTATATGTATCCCATGCCTACAGTTACTGTGTTGTCTATCTTGACTAGATTGTAAGCTCTTATGAGCAGGGACCGTCTTTTACATGTGTCTCTGCAGCGCTTTGAACGTCTTGTAGCACTATACAAATGTTCAGTAGTAGTAGGGTCATGACAACTTCTTCGCCCTTACACTCACCCATTCCTCTGAGAGCCTAACCTTACACCCCCTATGAGTGTTGGTTGAAGGACTCAGGTAAAACTCCTTTTTGTTGAGTAAGTCTGAGATTGGGGTGAAAGGCTAGGATTTCCATGATCTGCCTATTTTTTTTCCCTTCCGACTGGCCCTGTTTGACTTTTCAGGATACTATGGTGGCTTTGCAGGTTTTTTTTTTATTTTTTATTTTTTTATTTAGCTGTATTTATATCCCGCTTTTCACCGGGTCAAAGCGGTCAATTGGGAGATACATTTAACACGAGGGGATATGACACACATACGCTAATACTTACAGGGAACATGGGCAATGGAGGTTAAGTGGCTTGCCCAAGACCACAAGGAGTGCCTATAGGACTAGAAATCCCAGTCCCTCCGGCCTGAGATTGCTGTCCCCAGGCCGGAGGGACTGGGATTTCTAGTCCTATAGGCACTCCTTGTAGGTTGTAGAGTATCGGTGTATTATTTTCTATCCATTCAGACTACTGCAACTTGCTCCTCGCTAGTATCCCCCCTGAATCATCTCTTCCCATTTCAAACTGTTCAGAACTCAGGTGCACGGCTCAGGTCACTATGCTCATGTAACCCCTCTTCTCAAGCCACTTCGCTGGCTCCCTTTCCATTTCTCCATCCAGTTCATACTTCTACTTACCTAGAAGCACATTCATTCCGCGGCTCCTCACTACCTTTCCTCTCATCTCACTCTACGCCCCTCCTCTAACTCCTATCCTCTGGCAGATTCCTTTTATTTGTGCCCTTCTCTGCCACCTCCAAACATAGTTCATTCTGCCTTGCTGCTCCTCATGCTTGCAACAAACTCCCTGAGTCAGTATTTTGAACTCCTCCTCTAGCCCTATTCAAATCCTGGCTAAAAACCCATCTCTTCAGGAATAAGCAGGAAGTTAGCCTTCACATGTGGGTGACGGAGCCCACGCGAAAGCATTTCCCCAGCTTTCAAAGAGAGCCTTTTTGAGATGCCACCACGCTTGCGTGGTCCCCTTCCTGCCAAGGTTGCCATCTTGCTCAGTCTCCTTTTTTCCATGGAGCCCATCGGACGTATGTCCTGTTCCCCCGGAAAAATCTTTGAAAAACTGTTCCTAAAACTTAGTTTCCCAGTAGGCGTACCAGTTTCTCGTCCTGCCTTGAATCGGCACCTCCCGGCACTGTTCTCAGCCCCTTTTTGTATTTTTATAGAGGTCTCCCTTGACTGCCGTTTGCACCTTTTTTCACCTAGGGGTTGTCGACCCCGTCCAGGTGTCTCCTACCATGTTCCCCAGTGGGTTCAAAAAGTGTGACTGCTGCAATCAAATTATATCCGTTACTGACATCCATGACTGCTGCCTGCGCTGCCAAGTCACTGACCATGACAGCACCTCCTGCGACATTTGTCAGGCCATGTTTGCTAAAACCAACAGAAAAAGATCAGAGTTGCAGGAAAAGTTGTTCCCACGGCACCCACCTCCCCAGCACAGAGTTCCAAGCCCAGCACATCCCAAGATGTCTGGGCAGCCGCAGGGCCTCAGAGAAGACTCTGGAGCTGCAGCAGAAGTCGGCTGAGGTTGCACTGGAGAAACCTGGTAAAACCCCACCAGGGGGTTCATTTGACTCCGAGAAGTGCCCCCCACCAAGGTCCTCAAGAAGGATTCCTCTGCTGGCAGAGACCATGCAAGGTTCCTCGAGGCCATAGTCCTCGGATGCACTGCCAAAGGCAATGGTGCCAGGCCCAAAATCCTTGGTGCCTGCACCGAAAGGTACAGAGCCTTCTAGATTGGAAACCAGAATGGTGGCTCTGGAGCAGAACATCACTGCTATCCTGGCCCTGTAGTAGGAAATGATGGCGGGTTCATCTGCCTCGTCTGTCCAAAGGACCAGGCCCTCTACTGGAGGGAGGTTTTGGTCGCCCAGCCAAGCTTCGAGTGCCCCCTGCCTCGAGACAGCCCTCGACGCTGGTCGAGGTCCTGGTCCTGTTCCTCGGGTTCCTATGGTTCCTATGGGCCATAGGCTTTTTAATCAATAAAGGAGGTCTTCCTACTGCTGTCCACGTCTCAGACTGGGTTTTTAGCTAGCACGTGGATCCGTGCTCGGTTTGTTAGTACCTGTTCCTCGGGTCTCCAGTCCTTGCCAGCCAGTGTCCATGACCCAGACCCCAGGTCCTCTACAGGCCATCGGCCCTTCGGTGCAGGCCTTGACAAAAGGAGTCGCAAGGCCCCAGACTTTGTCACTGCTCGACTCCAAGTGGGAGACAGAGGACAAGGCATCCCGGAACACCTGACGGCACCATCTCCCCTGGTGCCTCAACACAACTCTCCTTCCGAGGTCTTGGCTTTCTATGACTTCATCAGGGAAGGGCCCTCTTGGTGCAGACAGAGGCAGAGGAGTACCCGCGCACCGACGAGTTGGAGATTCTCCAGTACGAGACTCCACCCAAAGAAACACGGTGCTCATACAGCCAATCCTCGAGAGGTTGTTACTCAGAATGTGGAAGACCCCGGCATCGGTGCCTATAGTTAACCATCGCCTCAACGCTATGTACCGTGTCCAGAAAGGACCAGGGTTCCACAACCCCAACTCCCACACAATTCCATGGTCATCTAATTGACTATGCAAAAGTTCAGGAGCCAAAAGACCCTCTCCTCCATTCCTCCTAGTAGGGAGGCCCGAGCCCTTGACACCCTTGGGGACACATGTTATCAAGGCTTGATGCTTGGTGGCCGGATTCACGCCTATGAACTCTACATAGGCATGTACCTAAAGGCAATGGCCAAAGAGCTGATGGGATTTGCAGCAGGCCTTGTCATGGAACCCCTTCAACAGTTCCAGACCCTGGCTTCGGGAGTGCAGGACTGTTCCAAGTTCCTCTCCCATCCTGCCTATGATGACTTTGATTCGGCGGCTTGAGTTGCAGTGACTGGAATTGGGACCTGACACCAGGCCTGGCTACAATCCTTCGACCTCGAGCAGTGGATCCAGGACAAACTGCTCTAGGTCCCCTGTACCATTGAGAACCTCTACGGCAAACCCATGGCCGATAGTGCTCCTGAGATCGAGGCCAACTTTGTGACCTGGCAAAGGCTCTTCAAGAAGACCTTAACCCATCCCAGCAAACAAACGGAAATGGCACCTTTGCACAGGGTCATCAGTACCAGCCCTTACTCTGGCCATCAACAGGGTTCTCACCCCAAGAGGCAGGGGGCTCAGAAGGCAAAAGCCCTAGACTCCAGTTCACACCCAACTTGGGGGAGCTTTTGACTCCCAGGGCAGGGTCTTTCCTCCACCAGGAGACCTTCATCAGCCCACAGGGTAACCTCAATCATCTAGGACCTGTTGGTACTGCAGGTGGTCAGGGACGGATACCACTTCCACCAGAATCCACCCAGGTTCTTTCCAGGAGAGCCGGTATATATAACCCCTCCTTCGCCAGACCTTGCGCTCTCAGAGCTCGCAGGTCTTCTCAAGGACAACGCAGCAGAACCTGTACCCAGACACCTGTGGGGCAGAGGCTTCTACTCCAGGTACTTTCTTGTCCAAAAGAGGACTGGGGGCCTCAGACCCATCCTAGACCTGCGAAATTTAAAGTTTCTGTTGAGGGAGACGTTCAAGATGCTCTCCCTTGGAACGCTGCTGCTCCTTGGATTTAAAGGATGCTTATACACACATCCTGATCCACCCCTCCCACAGACAGTACCTAAGATTTGAGGTAGGAGGAGGGCACTACCAATAGACTGCTACCCTTTGGCCTGGCCTCCTCACAGAGTTTTCACAAAATGCCTAGCAGTGGTCACTGCCCACCTATATCTGCAAGGGGCCTTCATCTTCTCCTACCTGTATGACTGGCTTATCAGGGGCAGCAAGGCCACAGAGCTCACCAGACCACAGGATGCACAACTCTCCTGTTGCAGCACCTGGGGTTTGTCATCAACTACCCCAAATCTCATCTTGCTCCAGCCTAGAGCCTGGAATTCATAGGTGCTCAGTTAGGCATCTGCAGGCCAAGGCTTGCTTCCCAGGGAAAGGGCAGACCACGCCAGGGAGTTAGTGTCGAAGGTGCAGCACTGTCGCTCGGTGCCAGCCTGCCTCCGCCTTCTGGGCCATATGACCTCCACAGTCCATGTGACCCCGCTAGCCCGTTTTCATATTCGAATAGCCCAGTGGTGTCTCCGCGCCCAGCGGACGCAGGCCACAGGCAGATTGCGGGACAGGATCAGGATAACCTGCCAGCTGGTGGAGTCCCTCGACTGGTGACAACTTCCCTGCCACCTTCGGGCAGGCATACCTTTCCAGGCACCCCTGCCCCAGAAGGGCCTGACTACAGACTCCTCCCTCTGTTGCGGGGCACATTGTGAGGACTGTCGCACGCAAGGCAGCTGGTTCCAAGCGGTATCCCTGCTTCAGATCAGTCTTCTGGAACTCAGGGTGATCTTTCTGGCCCTACGGGCATTCCGCCACTGTCTATGACACAAGTCCATGCTGGTACAGATAGACAACCAGGTTGCCATGTTCTGCGTCAACAAGCAGGGGGGCACGTGGTTGTACTCCCTCTGCCAGGAGGCGGTGGCCCTCCTGTCCTTTGCAGCTTGCAACATCATGCTCCTGTGGGCAGTCCACCTCCCGGGCCAGGGCAGACAAACGCAGGATGCTCCAGCTGCACGAATGGCGCTTGAAGCCTAGGGTGGCCTCATGGCTCTTCCGCCTCTGGGGGACACCAGTGATGGACTTCTTTGCCACCCTGGACAATGTGCAGCTGCCCTGCTTATGCTTGCGGCAGCCGCCCTCGGCAAGGGAAGCGGCGGATGCTTTCCTGATCCTGTGGACAGAAGGCCGCCTCTGTGCTTTTCCACTGACCCCTCTGGTCGCCAAGACCACCTTCAAGGTCCAGTGCAAGGGGGCAGTACTGATACTGATTGCCCCCAGGTGGCCCAGACAGCTGTGGTTCCCAGTGCTGCTCTCCCTGTTGGCGGCACTTCGGTCCCACTGGGACGTGCCCGAGACCACCTGTCTCAGGAGGAGGGCTCCCTCCTGCGCCCCAATCTGGGATCCCTAATGTTAACAGCGTGGCTGCTGAAAGGGGTAGCCTTGGCACCTTTCAATCTCCCATGAGAGGTCAAGGAGGTCCTATTAGCCTCCACAAGCCCTCCACAAGGCGAGCATGCGCCTTTGTTGCATAGATTCTTGGTATG
Source organism: Ichthyophis bannanicus (assembly GCA_033557465.1). Taxonomy (NCBI): domain Eukaryota; kingdom Metazoa; phylum Chordata; class Amphibia; order Gymnophiona; family Ichthyophiidae; genus Ichthyophis; species Ichthyophis bannanicus. The sequence continues at coordinate 18,790,996 of CM066037.1, read as the reverse complement.
GTGTGTTAAATACCTACTGCATCTGTCGCACACTAGACTAAAGTCCAACTTAGTGAGAGTGCACCTGAGTGCGTTTGCTGTACATCACCACCCTATTGAAGGGAAACCCCTCTCCGGTCAGCCCCCGGTCTCTTGGTTCCTCTGGGGTCTCTCGCTATCTAAGCCCCCCAACTGCCCCCCTGGCGGCAGAATGGGACCTCAATGTGGTGCTCTCACGGCTCACCAGGCCGCCATTCGAGCCTCTAGCTACTTGCTATCTGCAGTATCTGTCATGGAAGGTGGCCTTCCTGGTAGCTCTCACATCCGCTTGCAGAGTAAGGAAGCTTCAGGTCCTGGTGGCAGAGCTCCATACACAAGATTCTACAAGAACAGGATGGTGCTTCACACTCTCCCCAAATTCCTCCCAAAGGTGGTATCTCCTTTCCACCTCAACTAGGAGATGGTCCTCCCGACCTTTTTCCCATGGCCTCACGCCTTTCAGGAGGAAACTATATTTCATACACTGGACTGCAAACGGGTCCTGTCCTATCTACAGTGGACCCAGGGCTACCACAAAGCTCTTAAACTTTTTGTTTCCTACAACCCCAGCAGACTTGGGGCTTCCTGTGACTAAGCAAACTCTGTCAACTTAGGTTGCGGACTGTATTGACCTTGATTATGAGCAAGCTGGGCTCTCCCTGGACCATCACAGCACATCACGTGAGAGCAATGGCCACATTAGTGGCAAACCTGTGCTCAGTACCGATGATGGAGGTCTGCAAAACCTCCACATGATCTTCAGTCCATACGTTTGCAGCTCACTACTGCCTGGAAAGAGTCCATTCGGGACAGTGCCTTTGGCCAGGCACTTCATAATCTGTTCAGGTTGTAGGCAACTTCTGCCCTCCAACCCTTTTGTGTTCAGGCTACCGGGGTGATGGTGCTGCTGGGCGCTAGGGTCTTGCAGAGTCTCTCTCACTTGGGGACCGACCTTCTGCAACTCGCTGCTGCCTGACATGGTTCAGTCCTTGGCAGCCTGGAGCTAGGGAGTCCCACATGTGAGGATTGACTTCCCGCTTGTTCTTGGAGAAAGCATAGTTACTCACCCGTAACAGGTGTTCTTCTCCAGGGACAGCAGAAATTGGTCCTCACAACCCTCCCTCCTCCCCTAGGAGTTGCCTTCCTACCTTGTTTTGGTCTTACTACCATCCTAGCTATGTCATCTGACTGAGCAAGATGACACCCTTGGGTGGGAAGGGGACGATGCATGCATTTCATTGAAAGCTGGGGAGATGCTTCCACAGGGCTCCGTCGGCACTTTTACCCATATGTGAGGACTGATTCCCGCTGTCCCTAGAGAACACCTGTTACATGTGAGTTAACTCAGGTACACTTAGATTGTGAGCCCTGCGGGGACAAGGGAATAAAAAGTACTTGTTAGTATACATGTAAACCGCTCTGATGCGTAAGTAAAGGGCGGTATATCAAATGCCTAAACCATAACCATAACTACGTTTTTGAGGCTGCTTTTGGATCCTGATGCTCCTCACTCAATTGTTCACCACTTATGTGTATCTTACTATACTCTAGTCCCAATATTGTGATCTTCGTCTTGATTAGACTGTAAGCTCTGTCGAGCAGGAACTCTTTCTTTTATTGCTATGTACAACGCTGTGTACACCTTTAGCACTATACAAATGAGTAGTAGTATGTGATGTACTCTGGGATGTGGCACAGCAGTCATACCTGGCAATGGAAGAAGCACTGTCCCCTTTCAGGTCCTTTGGCACATTTGTTAGTGTTGCATGAGCATGTAGAATTGTCTCTGTGTGGGCGGTTCTTTTTGTGTAGAATCCAAATGCAGTCATGTAAAGGCAGGGCTCCTCTTCTCTGCTGGATGGTTCTCGTGATGTCTAGGGAGGCCAGAGGCATTGGAAAGGGGTGTGTCACACAGGCCTTGATCCCACCAAAACTTTGTAGCCACGATCGCTGGTCATTCCACCTGTTTGCCTGTGGGGATCCAATCTCCCATGGGCCGATGGGAGGGGAAGGCTGTGATTGCACCCTGATATGGTTTGTCTGCCGATTCCCCACAGACAGAAGAGCACTGCGATCTCAGCAAAGAACCTTCCTGTATGCTCGTGAGACATCTGATCCCCATGGACAGACAGGAGGGGAAGGCTGGCAATCTCACCCTCATGCTGTTTGTCTGGCCTAGGGGCACAGCTTGGCTGACCCTGAGGGAGGCTGTTTAATGAGGGTTTACGCCTGGTCTGGCAGGGTTGAGAACTGTGCAGTGAAAACGGATGTATAGCAGCAGCACTAACCAACCCCAGGATGGTTTTGCTGTCCTGTTCTCAGGAAGCTGTTTCTGAGGTGCTACAGTCTTTGCTTGCCATGTACAGATTTTAGAGGAGAACCATGGCAGGGCTTTGAGATAGTTGCCAAAATTTTGCTATGAAGCAAACCAAATATGTTACTTTAACAGGCTGTGTGCTAAAGGTATGGAGTGGCGGAATAGCCTAGATCTCCAGGAACAAGCAGGAATAAGTCCTCACATATGGGTACGTCGGTACCGACGGAGCCCGCGCGGGAAAGCTCCCCAGCTTCTTAGAATAGAAGCTTTTGGGACCTCCCACTGCACATGCGCACTGCCTTCCCGCCTTCCTGAACAGCTCTCCTCAGTTTCTCTTTTTCCGCGGAGCCAGCAGGTCGTGTTCCTGTCACCGCTGAAGAAATTGTTATTTTATTTGTTTCTTTAGACCGCGTACCTGCCTTCCCCATACCGATACCGGTATCGCCGGTCTTTTCTTTCTTTCTTTAAAAAATTATAATTCTTTTTTCTTATTTTTTAGCTTTTTGGTCACTTCAGAGAGGCCTCTCGGCCTACTCAATTTCTCCTCATGGAGAAGCCAGCCCCTGGATTTAAGAAGTGTACCAAATGTAATGCTGTTATTTCAGTCACAGACACCCATGACTGGTGTCTGAAATGTTTGGGGCCTGACCATTCCATACCGGACTGCCCATCTTGCTCCCACATGTCTAAACGTGGGCTGCAGAACCGGGCCAACAAATTCCATGTGCTGTTTGCTTCAGAGAATACAGCATCACAGTCATCCAGGTCTTCTTCTCCGGATGGATCTCAGGTAACCAAACCTTCTGTGGGCAAGTCCTCAAAGAGCAAATCTCCTTCAAAGCATCGAGAGGCTCTTAGCTTAGAACTTGAGGACCCTGCCCCAGCCAAACAACCCCGGCGGGAAGTCCAACTTCCAAAAACGCCAATTCAGGGGTCTCAGGTTGATATCGATGCTACGGCCTCGACAGATCACCTGTTAGCCTGCTCTGGGGTACCGGGTCACTCCGGTACCGACATCCAGGCAGCTATGGCGTCCATGGGCGATACTGTACAGTCCATGCAGCAGGCCGTCATGGCTTTCATTAAAGCTGCAACGCCATCGGTTCCGCTTTCAGCGGTTCCGGGCCCGATACCGGTATCGTCCGCCATGCCGGTATCGAGGCCGTCCACCTCTAAACGCAAGTCGGTACCGTATGGGCTTTCGCTCCATACCGGTTCCATACCCGATACGCCCGATATCGATACCGATCGGTACGCGTATCGTGCGTTAGAGGAAAGCACCGATTCCTCTGAGGATTTTCACTCCTCTGATGATTCTGCTGAGTTTTCACTCAACTTACCTGAGGAGCCCTCTTCTCCTAAAAGGAGAATGTCCCCTCCAGAGGATTTGTCCTTCCAGGACTTTGTTTTAGATATGGCTACAGCCCTTTCTATTACCACATCCTCTGAAAAGGAACCCAGATCCAAAAAACTGGATATTTTGGGATACTCAAAGGCCCCTAAGGAGGCAGTTACCCTGCCTATCCATGAAATCCTTCAAGAACAACTGATGGATTTCTGGGAAAATCCTTTGACTTTGTCTCCTTATTCCCGTAGGTTGGACACCATGTATAGGGTCCCTCCTTCTCCTGGTTTCCAAAAGACTCAATTGCCCCACCACTCTATTGTGGTGAAGTCTGCAATGAAGAAGATTAGGAGTACCAAAAGGCACTCTTCCACCCCTCCAGGACGGGAATGTAAGACTTTGGACTCTTTTGGTAGGAAAATTTTCCAGGCTAGTATGCTTATAGCCAGGATTAATTCCTACAGTCTCTATATGGGCATGTTCCTGGAGGAACTTGCCAAAAAGGTGCGGCATTTTGCCCCCTTTATCCCTGAGGATAAAAAGCAGGGATTCCTTTCCCTAGTGAAACAACTCTTAGAGGTTTCTAAGTTCTCTAATAGGGCAGCATATGATTCCTTTGAGGGAGCCAGTAGGGCTTCGGGCATTGCTATTGCAGCCCGACGTCTTGCTTGGCTCCAGGCCTCTGATCTGGAACCTTGGGTTCTAGATGGCTTACGGAATCTGCCCTGTACAGGTGAGAACTTATTTGGGGAAGAGTGGCAAATCAAAGCCACCCAGATGGATGCTGAAAATGCCACCTTGGAAAGACTTTCAAAGTCCACTTCAATTCCTACTAAGAAAAAGTCTTTTAAAAGGCCTTACTATAAGAAGGCCAGAGTTGCTTCAAATACTGGCCAGCAGTCTTCTCAACCTCGCTATACTGCTAAGCGTCCGCAATCCAAACAAGCACGAGCTAAGCCTGCAGCAGCTACTGTAGCTCAGCAGGCTCCAACCCCTCAGGGGTTTTGACTTGCTCCTAGGGAACTTGCCACTTCTGGTTCTAACACAACCAGACCCTCTCACCATACCCGGAAGGTTGGTTCACTTTGCTCCCAGATGGGAACAAATCACAACAGAACAATGGACCCTCTCTATCATTCGAGAGGGTTACAAACTTCATTTCTCCAGCCTTCCTCCCCATCATATGGTGAGACCATTCAATTCTCCCCCATCTCTCCTAACCCTGTTGGGTCAAGAGGTTTCCTCTCTTCTTGCCCAAGGGGCCATAGAAGAGGTTCCTCTTCCTCAACAAGGGTCCGGTTTCTACTCCCCTTATTTTCTCATTCCAAAGAAGACAGGGGGATTCAGACCAATCCTAGATCTGAGAGAATTGAACAAATTTCTCTTCAAGGAGAAATTCAAAATGCTGTCTCTCGGCATTCTCCTTCCTTACCTCCAGGGTCAGGACTGGCTTTGTTCTCTAGACCTACAGGATGCGTATACACATATACTCATCCATCCATCCCACAGAAAGTATCTTCGCTTTCTGTTTCAGGGAAAACATTTCCAATACAGAGTACTCCCCTTCGGTCTAGCCTCTGCTCCAAGAGTATTCACAAAATGCATGGCAGTCGTAGCCGCATTTCTAAGAGGCATGGGAATCTTTGTCTTCCCATATCTGGACGACTGGCTCATCCGAGCTCCAACTCAGTCACAGGCCCAGATTTCCCTGGACCACACAAGGAGCCTTTTGCAGTATCTGGGACTGGTAGTAAACCTTCCCAAGTCCCAACTCATCCCTACTCAATCTCTAGAATTCATAGGGGCCCAGTTGGACACCATCACTGCAAGGGCCTACCTTCCACATGTTCGAGGCCAGCGCCTCCTGAGTTTGGCCTCCCAAGCTCAGTCCAGCACTCACTTGACAGCCAGGGAAATGCTACGCCTACTGGGTCATATGGCCTCCACAGTGCATGTGGTGCCCTATGCTCGTCTTCATATGAGAGCAGCTCAATGGACCCTGGCCACTCAGTGGACTCAGGCGTCAGGAGCGCTCTCAGACCAAATACAAACCTCCGATCGTCTGTTTTGGTCCCTCCACTGGTGGACTTCCACCAAGAATCTGTTGTTGGGGGCTCCATTTCAACCATTGCTACCCCAAGCAACCCTCACAACAGATGCCTCCCAAACAGGGTGGGGAGCCCATCTGCAAACTCTCTCCACTCAGGGCACTTGGTCTCTACAGGAGACCACCCTTCATATCAATCTTCTGGAACTGCGAGCAATTTACCTTGCCCTCAAGGTCTTCCACTCCCTCCTAGCCAACCTCACTGTCCTAGTTCAGACGGACAATCAGGTGGCCATGTTTTACATAAACAAACAAGGAGGGACGGGCTCTCTGTCGCTTTGCAACGAAGCTCTAAGACTATGGGCCTTCGCCAGAGAGCATCAGATTCACCTGCTAGCAGTGTATCTCCCAGGAGTTCAAAACTCTCGGGCAGACAGGCTCAGTCGAGTTCTGCTGCCACACGAATGGTCCCTACATTTGGACCAAATAAACCGAATCTTTCAGGAATGGGGGACCCCGGACATAGACCTCTTTGCAAGTCCGTGGAATGCCAAACTTCCCCGGTTCTGTTCCAGAACTCCGTGTCAGGGAGCTCAGGCTACGGACGCCTTTCTCCTGAATTGGAATCAGGCATTCCTATATGCCTTTCCACCCATTCCTTTGATTCCCAAGACTCTGTTCAAACTCCAGAGGGATCATGGAACTATGATCCTCATAGCTCCACGCTGGCCACGCCAAGTGTGGTTCCCTCTACTTCTACAGCTCTCCCAGGGATCCTACTTGGATCTGGGAGCTGCGCCAGACCTCCTGTCTCAGGAGGAGGGGACTTTGTGGCACCCAAACCCCAAATCCCTTCACCTCAGTGCTTGGTTACTGAAGGCTTAAACCTTCAAGACTTTCATCTTTCCCAACCAGTGAAAGATATCCTTTCTGCCTCTAGGAAACCCTCTACCAGGCGTTCCTATGCTTTCAAATGGAAACGTTTTTCCATTTGGTGTGCTCAGCAGGGTCTTGACCCTCTGGCACTTCCTTTGAATTCTCTTCTTGATTATCTCCTGCATCTCTCCAATGCAGGCCTCAAGACGAATTCGGTAAGAGTCCATTTAAGTGCTATTGCAGCATCCTTGAAACATATAAATGGACAACCTATCTCCTCTCATCCTCTTGTTGCAAGATTCATGAGAGGCCTGACTCTCACTAAACCTCCCATCAGACCACCCCCGGTCGCATGGGATTTGAATCTAGTGCTCGGTCAACTTATGAAGCCACCTTTTGAGCCAATGTTTTCCACCTCCTTGAAATTTCTTTCCTGGAAGGTCATCTTCCTCATTGCAGTCACTTCGGCTCGCCGCATCAGTGAGCTGCAGGCTTTAGTGGCTAATCCACCTTACACAAGATTTCATCATGATAAGGTGGTCCTTAGGACGAATCCCCACTTTATGCCTAAAGTGGTCTCGCCTTTTCATCTTAATCAAGAGGTATATCTACCTGTCTTTTTTCCAGCTCCTCATGCATCCAATGCAGAGAGGAACCTTCATACTCTGGATTGTAAAAGAGCTCTCGCTTTTTACCTTAATAGGACTCAGCCACATCGAAAGTCTTCTCAACTTTTTGTGGCCTTTGATCCTTCCCATTTGGGACTTCCAGTCTCCAAGCGTACACTTTCCAATTGGATTGCTCAGTGTATTTCTTTTGCTTACCAGAGCAAAAACATTTCTCTGGAAGGCCATGTCACTGCTCACAATGTGAGGGCCATGGCAACTTCTATGGCTCATCTGCACTCTGTTTCCATAGATCAGATCTGTCGAGCCGCTACCTGGGCCTCGGTTCATACCTTCACAGCCCATTACTGTTTGGACAAGGACTCCCGCCGGGATGCCTTGTTTGGCCAGGCTGTCCTCAAGCACCTGTTCCATTCCTAAACAACTCCTGCCCACCTTCCCAGAATGGATGCCTGAGATCCATACGAAGATGGCGAACCTTTACAGGGGATCCCATGCATCTAAGCTAGGGAGTCCCCATATGTGAGGACTTATTCCTGCTTGTTCCTGGAGATAGCACAGTTACTTACCTGTAACAGGTGATCTCTGGGAACAGCAGGAATTAGTCCTCACAACCCACCCACCTCCCCTAGGAGTTGTATCTTTTATCTATCTATCTTCCTGTCCTCTCTCTGTTGACTCAGCTATAAACTCGAAACTGAGGAGAGCTGTTCAGGAAGGCGGGAAGGCAGTGCGCATGTGCAGTGGGAGGTCCCAAAAGCTTCTATTCTAAGAAGCTGGGGAGCTTTCCCGCGCGGGCTCCGTCGGTACCGACGTACCCATATGTGAGGACTAATTCCTGCTGTTCCCAGAGATCACCTGTTACAGGTAAGTAACTGTGCTTAGTTAGAACAGTGGCTTGGTAACCAAGAGATCAGGGTTTGATTCCCACTAGCACTCCTTGTGGCCTTGGACAAGTCACTTAACCCTCCATTTCCTCAGAAGAAAGGCCTGGCAATCTACTTCTGGCACCCTAGCAGTTCCTGGGTTTTCTTGGCGATGTGACAGGGAATCAGTCCTGACTCCAAGACACACATTGCGTTTTTGTGCTAAAGTGTAGTTCAGTAATGAAACCACAAATCTTTCAGTTTGAATAGTAGCAGAAGTACCTGCTTTATGAAATTTTAAAGCAAGGTTCAAAGTCCTGGATTGAAATTTCTAGCAGTCTTGATGCTAAATAGTCTGAAAAGAGAACAGATGTGCAGGTTTCAAGTGCTGAGCTGTTTCATATGGTTGAGGATATGACCCTCTGCCCCATTTCAGAAAGCATATAGTATATTTCTGGGGGCATTCTGCACAAATGTTTTGAAAAGTTTGTGCATGTTTTAAAATTCTGTACTAATCTGCATACTTCATTTGGGGGGGGGTTTGCACACATTCCTCCATAAAGCGTAGCTCCTCTTTGCCCCAGGCCTCATTCCCCCATAGCTTTCTTCCCAGCTGTTTTGCCACCCTTCCCAACTCTCTTCCTTGCCTAAAGCAGCTTGAACATCTCCTTAGATCTGATCCCCCTCTCCCCCCCCCCCAGCAAGTTCAGTCTCCAGCTTTCTCTCTGCTACCTAGCTCTCTATCCTCTCCCTCACCCCTACCCTCTCTGCACTTCTCTAGTTTAGCTTATTCATATTAATGCACTGCTTTTCATCAATAAGGACAGCAAAGTGGTGTATAAATTCACAGCAGAAGTTAGCAGTGCAGCACTGTCCTTGGATTCTCAGATGGCCAGTGGACCAGCAGTTGTGCCTCTGAAGAGAGAGGCTTTGTGACTAGCAGTTTTAAGTTTTAACTTAAAGTAAGGCCACAAAGTCTTGCATCTCAGGCCGAGGAGCAGGATATTCCAGAAGAGGAGCAACATAACAGAAGACAGAGCGACAAGTACTTTCATGTCTTAAAACAGACAACAAAGGATGTACCAGTTGACTTACTGTGAGCAAAGTGAATGGGAAGAATGCTATGGGAAACAACTGTGTTTAAGGAGAAGGGGGTAACCTAAGAAATGAGCCTTATGCATTAACAGCAGTATCTTTATAGCAGATGTGATAGATGATTGCAAGTCAGTGGAGGGAGATCAGTAATGGGGTAATGTGGTGGTTCTTCCTTGTCATAAAAATGTGTTTCAATGGTATTCCATATCAACTGCAAACCTGGAGAGATTGTGGAGCCGCAATAAAGAGAATTGTGATTACATCATTGCTTGTACATTTATATTCAGTATGGGTGATATACTGTAGTGGCGCTCTACATTCAGTGAGTTCAGTATAACAGTGGATAGCACCTTTACTCTGTATACACCAATAGAGTGCGATGATGACATAATTGGTCCTGGCACATAGATGTTTATATCACTGATAAGACCACAAGTGGACTTCTCTGGTGTTTTTCAAGATTTTATTTGATATTGTATTGAAAATAGTATTTTGGGCCCAATTTTTTTGTCGGTGATTCCATTTATTTATTTATTTAACAGGTGTGGGGTTTTTTTTATAACGTTTTATCATTTCAGTCAAAGCGGTTTACACTGTAACTTAAACTTGGTAATGTACATTAAACAAGGGCATTGATAACTTGGATTTTTTTGAGGCAATGGAGAGTTCAAGTGACTTGCCCAAGGCCATAAGGAGTGCTAGTGGGAATTGAACCTTGACCACCTCTGACTTTCCTTAGTTCATGCTTCATACATTCCATGTCCCAATATGTAAGACATCTTTGCAGCTTCTGATTCTCATTTCATGTGCAGCTACATCAGCAGTCGGACGTCCTGAGGACTTTGATCCAACCGCATCACAAATATTGGCTTTTACTTTGAAAAACCTTTAGCTCATTCCCTGTAGCCTGATGAGTCTTTTCCGACCAGGATACTATAGTGCAATGTATTTTGTTGTGACTATCCATTGGGTTTTCATGGCAAGATACGGAAGTAGATTACCAGACCTTTCTTCTGCGCAAGTAAAGCTAGTGGTGTTGCCATTGTCACAGGAATGTAATCCTCCGCTGCCAACATGATCCCATTCTGCTGCTGCCCAGATGGGTGGTTTGTTGTAGTCTGGCACCTCAGCTGAGACTGCCCATCTTGGGAGGCCCTTCCAGTAGTTGCGCTACTGATAGCTTAATTTTCAGTGTTACGGATGCACAGAATTCCTCAGTATGACAAGCTGCAAACCAAACAAGGGTATTAGGAGCTAGAAATGTTTTATTTCCTTATCGTTCCTCCAGCTTAGTCCTCCACCAATGGGTAGTGCACCTCCTCCTGCAGCTTGGAGACTGGACCAATCAAAACTTGGCATTCCTGTAAGTAGTGTGCTGGCATTCCCTTTCAGCTCCAGTGTGTCCAGTCTCCATGCAGCAGGAGGACTTAGTGAGCCTAGGTGCTGGGCTCACTGGAGAAACAGATAAGGAGCAGGATAGTGGCTAAATTTCTTTATTTCCTTTGTTTGGCTAATTGGCTTGGGCTGTCTCTTTAAAAAAAAAAAAAAAAAGCCCATTCCGAGCCGGCTGGTCTTACATGACTGGAGACTGCTTCGAGACTTGGGGGGGGGGGGTTGTCCTTCGGGTTCCCCCGCCTGCCAAGCCAGAGTCTGCTTTCTTTTTACAGCCTGACTTCCGGTCAGGGAGGATCTCTGTCCCTGGACTGTTCGGGGCAGAGCTCCTGCTGCGGTACCCCAGCGGTCCGGTCTCTGCCTCCTGGCAGTCCGCGGTGTTCAATCTTGCTTTCCTTTCGACTTACGTGGCCGGGCTGGGGACCGGAACGGGCGGATTCAGTCCTTTGCAGCTTCCTTGGTTCACTCTTTCAGGAGAGGCCAGATCGGAGCGCGGTCCACCACGCCAGCCTGTGCACCGGCTTGCTGGTGGCTGGGGACCGCGGGAAAGCAAGCCAAAGAGTTCTCTGTGGAGCCGCGGCCATTTTGAGCACGCGGCTTCCGAGGTCTCCGCGCCTCCGCGTGACAGCGTGCAGCTCCGGAGTTCCTCTCTTCTTGGTGCTGCCGGTTTGCCAGTTTCCATGAGGTAATTCTCTCTTTCGTCCTTGCAGTTCGGGGGTTTATTTGCCCTCGGGGTTTTGTTTATTTTCTTTGTTTTCCCGCGTTTTGCACAACAGCTGATTTTGCGGTTTCCTTCTCGGATAGTGTTCCTTTTTCATTCTCCTCTTCTCAGATAGCCTTTTTTGTTGTTTTTATTCCCGAGACCAAAAAAAAAAAATAAAAAAAAAAACCCGCACTAAGGAGTACCTTCTTTCCTTGGGCCTCGAGCTTGCTGGGGACAAGGATCCTAGGGCCCTGCGCTGTTAGAGCCCATGCCCTCTAGCTCTCAGTGTATCATCTGTGGCACCCGTAGGGGGGCCAGCGCGGAAACGGGCGTCTGTCATCGCTGCGCCTCCGTTTCCCTCTGTATGGAACAGCAGTTGGAACATTCCATGGCCCCGGCTGCTCAGGGGGCGATTGTGGGGGAGGAGGACGAAGCAGTGGTGGCAGGTCCTTCTGCTTCGTCTCCGTCAGCCGTGCCCGGGATAGTCAGTGGGTACTTGGATCTAGGGGGCTCTTCCCCACTGCACGACTTCTCTCCGGATTTTGTCTTGCTGATGCATCAAGCTTTTTGTCGCAGTCGGCAGGGGCAGCTGAGTGGTGCATTGCCTGTCGCTTCCTCGGAGGTGCGGTCACCGGTGGGTGACCGTGCAGTTTGGGGAGCAAGGCTGATCTCTCCCTTGCTGAAGCCGATTGGCAAGAGTCGGAGGAACTTGAGTTGGATATGCACATGGACGTGGATGAGTTAGAAGAGGGGGAGATTGCTGAACCCGAAGACCAAGCGCGGATCATTCGGGTGTTCCGTAAGGAAGAATTGCCGGCCCTGATTTCGGAAGCCCTGCAGACGCTCCGCTTGGCGGCGGAGCAACCGACGGAAGAAGAGGATGCGGCGGACCCCATCATTCAGGCGCTCCGTCAGATGCAAGTGGTTTTCCCTATTCACAAGGTGATTGATCAGATGATCCAGGCGGAGTGGGATACTCCCGAGTCCGGTCTTAAGGGGGTTCGGGTCATGAACAGGCTGTATCCCCTAGCAGACAAGGACAAGGAACGCTTCTGTTCCCCAAAGGTTGATGCGGCGGTGTCAGCGGTTACTAAGAAGACCACGATCCCAGTAGAAGGCAGTGCGGCCTTGAACGAAGCGCAAGACCGAAAGATGGTTGGTTTGCTGAAGCAATCCTTTGAAGCGGACGCAGTGGCTTTGCAGGCTTCCATTTCTGGTGCTTGGATCGCGCGTGCTTGCCTTCGTTGGGTCCAACACCTGAGGCAGTTGGCTTCCTTGGAGTGTGACGCAGTGCGGGAGCTTCAGTGCTTAGAATCGGGTTCGGCGTATCTCGCAGACGTGCACTACGACCTCATCAGAGCCTTGTCAAACAGTATGGGTTCCTTGGTAGCAGCGCGTAGGGCTCTTTGGCTGAAGAATTGGGCGGCTGATGGCTCTTTAAAGGCGCGGCTAGGCAAGCTTCTGTTTCGGGGGAGGCTGCTGTTTGGTGAAGATTTCGAGAAGTTGGTTAAGGACCTGGGAGAGACTAAGGGCGGCCGGCTGCCGGAGGATAAGCCCAGGCATGGTAAGTCGGCGCCAGCCTTTCGGGGACAGTATACTTTCGGAGGTTTCGTTCCCCCCGTTTTGCAGGGTCCCCGAGGGGACGATACGCCTCTAGGTCCCAGAGCTTTCGTGGATTTCGGGGGGCCAGTAGAGGATTTGCGGCTGCGTCCTCCGCAGTCGCCCGAAAGCCACAATGAAGGGCGGCGGGTCCCGGCAGAGATTCAACCACTCGGTCGCCTTCGGGGTTTTCTCTCTGCCTGGGCCCACATTACGTCCGACCAGTGAGTGTTGGAGATCATCCGCGACGGCTATGCCTTAGATCTCGCAAAGCCGGTGTTGGACTCATTCGTCCTGTCCCCCTGCCGAAGCCCTCAAAAGGCTTTCCAGGTACGGCAAACGGTAGACCGTCTGCTTCAGTTGGCAGCGATCGTCCCCGTTCCGCCAGCAGAATACGGCTTCGGCCGTTATTCCATCTATTTCGTGGTACCAAAGAAGGATGGCTCCCTTCGTCCCATTCTCGATCTCAAGGGCATCAATCGCTGTCTTCGAGTGCCGCATTTTCGGATGGAAACGCTGCGATCCGTTATCGTCGCAGTTCGGCAGGGAGAGTTTTTGACCTCTCTCGATCTCACCGAGGCTTACTTGCACATTCCCATCCGGGCGTCCCATCAGAGATTTCTACGTTTCGCTCTTCCCTGGGGGCATTACCAGTTTCAGGCTCTTCCCTTCGGTTTGGCTACTGCTCCTCGCATGTTCACCAAAGTAATGGTGGTGGTGGCGGCGGCCTTACGAAGAGAAGGGGTCTTGGTCCATCCGTACCTGGACGATTGGTTGATTCGAGCAAAGTCCCGAGCCGAGAGCCTGGCGGTCAACGGCAAAAGTGGTATCCTTCTTCGAGTCCCTCGGGTGGGTGGTCAATCCCCTCAAAAGTCACCTGGTGCCCACACAGGTGCTTGAGTACCTGGGGGTGCTGTTCGATACTCAGAAGGGCTCCGTATTCCTGACAGAACAGAGGGCTCTGGCCCTGCAGCGCCTGGTGCGGGACTTCCGCAAGATCGCAGCACCGTCGGCGTGAAAATACCTACAGGTGCTGGGGACGATGGCGGCAACTTTGGAAGTGGTTCCTTGGGCCAGGATTCATATGCGATCGTTGCAGCGCGCCCTTCTTCGCCGCTGGTCCAATCAGTCCGACCCCTTGAGCAAACGGCTTCCTTGTCCGCCGCAGGTCCGGAGAGAGCTGCAGTGGTGGCTTCAACCATCTGCTTTGCGGGCGGGGATGCCCTTAGAGCAGCTGGAGTGGCTTCCGCTGTTGACGGATGCGAGTTTAGCGGGCTGGGGAGCCCATTGCGGAGTAGATTTTGCGCAGGGTCTCTGGTCGCCGGAGGAGAGCATTTGGTCGATCAACCGTCTGGAACTGAGAGCGGTATTTCGAGCATTGCAGCACTTCGAGGCTCAGTTAACGGGGCGAGCGGTGCGGGTGCTGACCGTAGCGTACATAAATCGCCAGGGAGGCACCGGAAGTATGGCCCTGGAGGAAGAAGCCCGGAGTCTGTTTGTGAGGGTGGAGCCGCGATTGCAAGCGATATCGGCGGCGCACATAGCCGGAAGAGACAACGTGATGGTGGATTTTCTCAGCAGGGTGCGAGTGGATGCAGGGGAGTGGGAGCTGTATCCCACCGTCTTCGAGCAGTTAGTACTCCGCTGGGAAATGCCCGTAATGGATCTTATGGCAACCTTCCGCTCAGCCAAAGTGAGTCTGTTCTTCAGCAGACGACGGGAACCCATGTCGGAAGGAATCGACGCTCTCATGCGGCCGTGGCCCTCGATGGGTCTTCTCTACGTCTTTCCTCCGTGGGCGCTTCTCGGTCGGGTGATCCAGCGTATCGAGGCGCATCGCGGACGAGTACTGTTGATAGCGCCGGATTGGCCCAGACGTTCTTGGTATACCGACCTGGTGCATTTACTCGACGGGGTTCCGTGGCGTCTCCCGTTGTCTCAGGAGCTGCTGATTCAGGGTCCACTCCTGATGCCGCAGGTGGAGAGATTCTCGCTTACGGCTTGGCCATTGAAAGGGCGCGGCTAAAGAAGAAAGGTTATTCCAAGTCTGTGGTTGCAACCTTGCTTCAGGCGCGTAAACGTTCCACTTCGCTCGCGTATGTCCGCGTCTGGCGCATTTTTGAGGACTGGTGTTCCAGGCGTCAGATCCGGGCTACCACAGCCTCTGTTCCGGTGGTGCTTGACTTTTTGCAAGACGGCTTCGATAAGGGTCTGGCCGCTAGCTCCTTGCGTGTGCAGCTGGCAGCTCTAGCCTGCTACAGAGGCAAAGTGCACGGCGTAGCTCTCGGGACGCACGTCGATGTGGGGCGTTTTCTTAAGGCGGTTTCCAGGTTACGTCCGGCTCGTCTTACGGTCCCTCCGTGGGATCTCAACTTGGTGCTCCGTGTGCTGAGTAGGGCTCCGTTCGAGCCTTTATCGCAAGCCTCCGTAAAGGATTTGACTCTGAAGGTTGTGTTTTTGGTGGCCATCTGTTCAGCTCAGCGTATTTCGGAGCTTCAGGCGCTTTCATGTAGGGAACCCTTTCTCTCTTTTTCCTCTCAAAAGGTGGTTCTCCGACCGGTGCCTTCCTTCCTTCCTAAAGTGTCTTCTGCCTTTCATGTGAATCAGGTGGTGTCTCTACCCGTCTTGCGTGCGGCGGGGGAACAGGCTTCGGACCGGGGGCTTAGTCGCTTAGACATCCGGAGAGTATTGCGTCGTTATTTGTCAGTCACCGACTCCTTCCGCAAGTCCGATCGGTTGTTTGTCTTGTTTGGGGGGCCCAGGAAAGGTGAGGCTGCGGCGAAAGCCTCTATCTCCCGGTGGATTAAGGAGGCGATTGTTTCCGCCTATTTGCTGCAGGGTCGCTCTGCTCCGATGGGTCTCAGGGCCCATTCGACTAGAGCGCAGGCGGCATCCTGGGCGGAGTACAGTTTGGTGCCGCCGCTGGAAATCTGTAAGGCGGCGACTTGGTCGTCTTTGCATACGTTCAGCAAGCACTATTGGCTTGATGTTCTGGCGGCGAGGGATGCCTGTTTTGGGTCGGCAGTCTTGCGTGCCGGCTGGCAGGGTCCCTCCTGTTAGTGCTGCTCTGTTACATCCCATTGGTGGAGGACTAAGCTGGAGGAACGATAAGGAAATAGTAATTACACTTACCTGGTAATTGTAGTTCCTTGAGAGACGACAGCTTAGTCCTCAATCCCGCCCTTGGGTGTCTGTCTTGGCGTGGCACGCGTTCAACCTGGGAAGCTGTTGGTACAGGTGAGTATGTCCAGTTTACCACCAACTCTTCCGTTCAGTCTAACTAATTTGTCTGTTCCTTTTCTCTCGCAAGCTGTCTCTGGGGCACGGGACAGACTTCCCTTCAGGATGACTCCATATGTACTTTTTGCGGAGTATTCCCTTTCACATTTCTTCATAAGTTTACGATAGGTTTCTGAGGTTGACTACTTATTTGTTGCTCTTTTGAGTCTGCTTTGTCAATAGTTCACTGGAGCTGAAAGGAAATGCCAGCACACTACTTACAGGAATGCCAAGTTTTGATTGGTCCAGTCTCCAAGCTGCAGGAGGAGGTGCATTACCCATTGGTGGAGGACTAAGCTGTCGTCTCTCAAGGAACTACAATTACCAGGTAAGTGTAATTACTATTTACTAAAGCTTAATTGTCTGATGAAGTATAAAGACTGCCTAAGAAGAGGTGAAAAGGGATTTTGTGCAAAATCTAGCTGGAATCCTGCTATTTAAGCTAGGCTTATTTGAATTTCCTCCAATAATGGAATTGTTAATGAGTAAACATAGTAAATGACAGCAGATAAAGATCATCATGGTCCATCTACTGTAGTCTGCCCAGCAAGGCAGCAAGAGTTAGGTGCACCTGCCGCTCTGTGCAGGTCAGCCCTCCTCATACCTTTGTTTATGAGGTTCATGCAGGTCACCCATATTTGTTGAGATATAAGATGGTTATTTTGATTTTATCCTGTTGCTGTAAAGGGATCCACTGTGTCTGTCCCATGCCAATTTGAATTCTGTCACTGTATTTGCCCCCACTTCCATCTGGAGGGCATTCCAAGCATCCACCACCCTTTCAGTGAAAAAGTATATCTCCAGGAACAAGCAGGAATGAGTCTTCACAAATGGGTACGTCGGTACCGACGGAGTCTGCGCGAGAACGCTTCCCAGCGTCCAATCAGAAAGCTTTTGGAAGCATCCCAACACGCTTGCGTGCTGCCTTCCCGCCTTCCCAACTGCCTCTCATTGGTCCTTTTCCTTAAGACAGGGTCATACTGCAGTTGATGTACCAAACCCAGCCCACCAGTTTCCAAATTTCAGCCTACATTGCATCACCAGTTTATTTATTGTAGCCTGGTCGCTCTGCTGATATCACCTGCGTCCCTGGATATCCACCTTTAATGATGTGCAAATATAGATGCATCATAAAAAGCAGACATTCAGATTCAGTGATGATATCCTGCTTCGTTATCGTCTCTCCAGTCCAATCTCAGCTTGTGGGTAGTCAGCCTCACCAGCAGGTTGGAGACTGAGCATGCCAAACTTGATGTCACAATACAAAGGCAGTTGGCACCACCTACCAGCCCAAGTATACTCAGTCTCCAACTAGCTGGAGAGGCGTGATTCTGCTTAGCAGGACTCACTGAAGAGACAACTAAGGGGGGGGGGGAGGGAGAAGAAAACCCAGAGGTTTTTTTGAAAGGCAGCGCCTTAGTGGCTAAGTGCAGGGGAAGTCTCTTATTTGGTGGCTTCCCTTGGGAGGGTGGTGCCCCTTTAGAGGGATCTGGCCCTTTAAAGTTTGGGGTTTACTAAAAAAAAAAAAAACCTAAACACAGCACACCGAAATGGTGTTCTAATTGCACAGGCAGTGGCGATAAGAAAGCCTGGTCCTGTGGGAGGATAGCCTTATCGAACTGCCCTTGGTCGTCGGGACCATAAGCAAGTGAGGTAGCTGCTCTTAATTCCTTAAGTGTGTGAGGAGCCACTGAGTAAGGGTATCGCAGTTTTTGGCAGGCATTCAAAGAACTCCAGCAGCTGCTTGCGTCAGTCAGTCTGGGATGGGGGAGTGTCGGCAGACAGCAGTGCTCTTGCTTTAGCTGTGGCAGAGAGTTGTTGAGGTTCAGGCATAGTAGAGCCCAGAGGTGTGTGGAGGCCTGCATAGCCATATAGCTGCCTATGGTGCCTTGTGGTCAAACATGGGAAGCGGTGCCATTTTGAAGCAAGCTTGCTGTAATGGTAACAAGGGAGGGGGGGCTCTCAAGTGGGATCCAGACACTTGGGTAGCTCTCCTTCACGTTTTGTTTCCTCTGGCTGTGAACTCACATTGACTGGATCGGTAATGGAAAAATAAATAACCGAAAGCATACCCAGCAGAGAAGAAAATAGCAAATGCTGGCAAAGACCATGTGTTTGGCCTGCGGGTCTCAGCAGGGCTCTGTTTTGGCCATGGAGTTGTGCCGTGGCTGCGAAACAAGAGTCCCATTCAGCGGAGGAGATCCTGTTGAAGAAAAGAACTGAGAATGGTGCTCGTGGGATGGCCTCGGGGAGGGTCAGAGGGCCCTGAGCCATCTTTGGGGGGGGGGGGGGGGAGACTTAGGTCACCTGTAGCATCAGCAGGAGCGGTGGCTGTCTTGGAAGGAGAAGGCTTCCTGCTCATGCCAGCTTAGAGCCTAAGGACAGAACATCTTAGTCGCCTTTTCCCGGGACATGGTTATGGTTATGGTTATGGTGCCTTTTCACCTAAGTTTGTTCTTCTCATGCATAAGGTGTTCTGAAGGGAATGCTACTTTGCCTGGGCCCGGATCACATCCAGTCAGTGGGTGCTGGAGATCATTCGAGAGGTGTATGTGCTTGAGTTCACCCAACACCTTGCAGGGGCCTTTGTGCGATATCCCTGCAAGTTGCTACTAAAGGCCAAGGCCATGGGGGACACCTTACAGTGGTTTCACCAGTTGAATGTGGGTTTGGAAGTGCCGCTAGACCGGTGTGGCCATGGTCGATACTCTATCTACTGTGTAGTTCCTAAAAAAAGAGGGTTCGTTCCAGCCTATTCTACATCTCAAGCATGTCAATCGCTGTCAGAGGGTGCCTCATTTTTACATGGAAACGCTCCGGTCCATTATAGTGGCAGTCAGACAGGGAGAGTACCTGATGTTGCTCAACCTTACAGAGGCATACCTCCATATTCCGGTTCGACCCGAGCACCAGCAGTTCCTTATCCCTCCAGTCCAGTCCCGCACCTCTGGGTAGTGTACCTCTTCCAGCAGCTTGGAGGTTGAGCCTGTCATCTTTTTGATGACACTAGAGTACATATGCAGCTGGCACTGCCCACCAGCCCCAGTATGCTCAGCCTCCAAGCAGCTGGAGGAGGTTGTGAGCCAGGGTGCTGGACTCACAGAAAGGACAACTAAGCAGATAGGTTTAGTTAGTTTGCTTTTATTTCCCCTGTTAAGGTGCAGGTTTCTTTGTTTTTAAAGGCAGAAGTAAAAAAAAAACCAAAAGACAAAAAAAACAGAAGGAACAGAGAGACAACAGGGCTGAGGGGAGGATATTCCTTCTTCCCCCTCTCCCCCCAGGATTTTGAGGGGAGGGTTCTGTGGGGGCCTTCCTCAGTCCGAGACTTCTGGCTGCTCCCGAACCTGTTAACGGGTGAGGAGCCACTGCAGGGGCTGCAATTGCTTGATTGGAGTGAAAGCTGGCAGCCCCGAGTCACCACCCCACCCCCCTCAGCGCCGAAGCCAGGAAGAAAGGCTGAGCGCGAGGGGTAGAAAAGCCATGTGGCAAAGATGCTCCAAGGTAAGAGTGGTGGGGGGGGGCGGGACTGCAGAAACCTCTAGCAACCGCCAGATCATAAGGAGACAGAGAGCGGCCTGTAGCCGCATGTTTTGGAGCATGCAGCAGTGTGGGAAACTCCCCCAGCTGCATTTAAGCACAATTTCTTCTTATTCAGGCCCGCATGTGTTTAAACCCCCCTGCTGTGTTTTGGGTGCCTGGGAGAGGCAGCCACCGGAGAATAAAGCAGGACAGAGCAGCCTCTTCCTAGGGGGCTATTTGCAGTTTCTTTTTCATTTCAGTTTCAATTAATTCGATTTTATTTTATTTTAGTTCAAGTACTCTAGTGCAGCGTTTTTCAACCACTGTGCCGCGGCACACTAGTGTGCCGTGAGATATTGTCTGGTGTGCCATGGGAAAAATTCCAATTTCATCCGTAACATGTGGCCTCGGCTCACAAATTAGGGTTGCCAACCGGCCGGTTTTCAGCCGGCCTGGCCAGTTTTTCCATGGCCAGGCCGGCTGCCGGCACAGTTGTAAAACCGGCCATTGAAAAGCCGGTTTTTTGCTCTGGCCGCAAGATCGGGAGCGGCCAGAGCAAAAAACCGGCTGTTGTGCCGAAGTCCGCGGCGCGAACGCGATCGCGATTCCCTATAGCAGTGCAGCCGCTGGTTCTGCTTTGTACAGAGCAGCGGCTGCACTACACTTACATTGAAAAGTAAAGAGAAACTGTGTCAGGAGCCCTCCGATCATGCAGAGCCCGAGGAAGTGATGTCATGGGGGCGGGCTCCTCACAGGCTGTCTTTCCTTTTCAAATTAAAAGTTACCAGGTTACAGATTGAGGGCGTTCCTGGGGAGTGCCCCCAGCCCTTCCCACCATGCCGGCCAGAACGCAGTGCCTGGTATAGGATGGTATCAAGGAGTGTGAACCTCACTTAAGCATTCCTTGTGTTATACAGCTCAACTTATTCAGTGCACAATGACTTGATGCAGACATGTGTGAAAGGCCTAATTAGATAGGCCATGGTGGTTGCTGGGCAAATTTCAGAGTGCTGTGTGATCTAAAAGGCAGTTGGTTGATACTTTGTAACTTTCTCCTGAGAAGGAATAAAGATGTGTTTTAAAAAGAAAAATAAATAAAATGCTACATATAGGTTTGTAGCAGCTACAGCTCTGTGGAAAACAGGAAGTACCTGCATACAAGAAATGTATGTAATTTGAAAGATAGTGCATAGGAAGCAAATGAAATCCTTCCATCTGTCTATGGTCAGTGAGTAACCTGACATGATCATCTCTTGTCTCTTAGCCCAGATTATGTACCTATTAAATCTGTAATATTGCTTGTAAGGGAAGCTGTTCTCCCTTATAGCCATTAGTAATATTAGAATAAAAACGTAAACTTTACTCGGAGAATGTGTCAGTTTGATTGGATCAGGACAAGGTCCATTTCATATCTTTAAGATACAACACTGCAGTGCAATCTAAAAAGCCTCAAGATGTGCAGTCCCCGATGTGGTGTGGTCTCGGAGGCAGGTGTCTGTCTGAACTGCACGCAGGAGGCGTTCATTGGAGCAGGACCTGCAGGATGAGATGAGACAGGAGAGTCAATCCCGGTTGCAAGACACCCTGGGGGCGGGGGGGGGGGGGGTGCCATGTTACCTTCAACAGATCCAGCCCCCGGTCCCTGCACGATGCCCAGACCATCCACCCCTCAAGCCCAGGGAGCAATAGGGCTCCTGAGGGAGTTCTCACCGGAGTTTGTCTTTTTCCCTACCAAGTGGCTCCTCAGCCCCGGAACACAGGACTAAGAGGATGTCAGACACAAAAGAGCGCGAGTCAGGAGCAGTGGCATCTAAGCGGGCCAGAGGCTTAGAGGAGTGGCAACAATCGCCGTTGTCAGGGGGGCTGGATGGGGAAGACCTTGACACGGAGCTAGATCTGCAGGAGGAGTTGGAAGAAGGAGAGAGCCCAGAACAGGAGGATCAGGCCCAAATTGTTCGGGTTTTCCTCCGGGAGGAGCTACCAGCGCTCATCTTTATGCTTATGTTTATACAATTTCTCAATATACTGCCCAGGCCAAAGGCCATCAGGGTGATTTACAATCACTACAAGCAGGTACTGATACAATTCCTCATCCCCAAAGGGCTCACATTCTGTATGTACCTTGGCAACCCTCAAGGCCCTGAATATGCCTGCTAACCTCCTGGCAGAGGAAGAAGCGCTGTAGGATCCGCTGTTCCAGGCGATACGGAAATTGCAGAAAGTCTTACCAGTACATGGAGTAGTAGGATAGATGATCCAGGATGTGTGGGATCTGCCAGAGGTTGGCCTTAAAGGGGTGCAATGCATGACGCGCCTATACCCGCTGCCGGAGCAAGAATGAGCTCCTTTGATTGCCCAAAGTGGGCGCAGCGGTGTTGGCAGCAGTAGAAGAGATCTTGACTTGTCTCCTGCAGCTGAGAGCTGTGGAACTGGTTCCATGAGACCAGTATGTCTGTGGCCGATGCTTCATGTATTTAGTTTTGTCCAAAAGGAAGGTTCCTTTCGCCCAATTCTCAACTTTGAGGGCATGAACTACGGTCTCCAGATATCGCATTTTCACAGTAGTAATAGCTGTAGGAAACAGAAATTTTTAGTGAGTCTGTAAACGGGGACACTGGTCGTGAATGTCCACAGTCTTAGCAAAGGCAAAATATATTATGACTTGCAAAGGATTGTGGGGAATGTAGTTCACTTATACCAGAATCAGCCGTTCACAAAATTATGAGTTGTGATGCTCAAGTGTGAGCAAAGAAAAACAGATTTTATTCATGGGGTTAATTCTCCCACACAGATTTACTTGGTAACACAAAAGGACACTTGCTTCCAGTATTGTACTCAGGAAAAACAAAACATGTTATAAGGTAACTGAACTTCTTAAGCAATAAATCAATAAAGACCTTGATGGGAAACAGAAAAGGTCTTTTTGATGGCTCCTGCTAATGACATTCTTAGCAGTGCTTCAAAAGGCAAAAACAAAACCCAAAAGTAACAAAAAAAACTGTTCTTTATCAAGGATAACTTTCTTCTATTCAAACACACACACAAAAAAAAAGAAAAGTTTCCTTCCAGAGCTCACGTGCACTTATGCCTGGCTCAATCACCAATAATTAGCCAGCTGCAAACCCCTTTGCTGGTTCACTCTCTCTAGGTGGCTCAATCCTACCCTAAAGCTTTCTTGCAGAGACTTTTCTGGGTAGATAAAAGAACAAGTTACAGTTCCTTTTGGTGGTTGTTGTATTAGTGAGAAAGTACTTTAAAACAGCAGCCTAGACGGAGAGCAATCCATGTATTCATTCTGATCATTTGATATATCTCCTTCTTCCTCAAATATCATGGAATCAATATCAGGGTCTGGCTCAGAGGAATTCTTTAATTGATCATTCTCAGGATAATATTTGTTTCCCTGCTGTCTTCCTGGAGAAGAGCTAGGGCATAGATCAAAGTTCATACCTGAGCTTCCTTTGCTGTTAGGTTTCCTCTCCTGGTATCCTGGCCAGTAAGTAGTCCAGCTTTTATGTCCAGCCTTCCAATCAAGATCCCTGGACACTGGGTCTCTCTTCACATACCTTCTTGCACCGGTCTTAGGGCCTCTTCCAAATGCAGCCGTCTCTCTCAAAGGTGCCGTTTGGGAGTTCCTGGCTTTATAACCCCATTCCTCTGGCTTCCTCCAGTCCAATGGAGTATGCTTGCCTCTGGAATCACTCCTAACACACGTACTGCTGCGGGCTCCTTCTTTAGACCTCCAAGATGTCTTTATCTTCTTCCTTCCACGTTGCTTCTGCTGTTGTAGTCCTCTCTCCTCTTTCTGTCTGCTCTCCTGGTTCTTTCTGTTCTGTCTCTTCTCCTGATTGAACACACGTTTCCCCACTTCAGCTCTTCTAGAGGCTGTTTGTAACCTGGTGCATTCTGGGACTGGTAGTCTTTTATGAAAACATTCTGTTTTAGTATTTCTACCAGCAAAGACAGGTTGCTTGTTCAAAGCCAATTCACCTCTTTTATAGCTCCTTCCTGAACTGTGATAAGCTTCCTTATCACAAGTCTCAATCTCACAGAGGCGTATCTGCATGTTCCCTTCCATCCAGAACATCAGCAGTTTCTCCCTTTGCAGTGCCAAGGGGCCATTTCCAGTTTCGAGTGTTGCCCTTCGGTCTGGTGACCACCCCCCGTACCTTCACCAAGATCATGGTGGTGATGGCAGCGGCTCTCCACAAGGAAGGGGTTCTCGTCCACCCGTACCTAGATGATTGATTGATCCAGGCGAAGTCCAGGGACGATAGCAGCAGTGCAGGTGGGAGAATTCCTTCAAAGTCTCAGTTGGGGTCAACCTGGCCAAGAACCAGTTATGGCCGGCCCAGGAGCTAGAGTATTTGAGAGCGTGCTTTGATACCTGCGTGGGCAGGAATTTTCTGCCGTTTCACTGGGCGTAGGAGCTACGACAGTTGATACGGCAGGGCCTGGAGAGGGCAAGACCATCAGCCTGGCATTATCTGCAGGTTCTGGGAACCATGGCGGCCACTCTTGAGCTAGTCCCATGGGCAAGGGTGCATATGCAATTGCTGTAGAGGGCTCTGCTCCGTCGATAATCCCATCAGGGTCAACCCCTGTCTCAAGTACTCCCCTGCCCACAGAGCACCAGGAGAGCCCTCAGTTGGTGGCTGCATGTGGAAGGTCCCTGGTGTGGGTTCTTCAGATGGACCAGCCTGTCAGGTTGTAAAGCCCATTGCGAAGGATGCTTTGTTCAGGGACAAAAGTCTGCAGGAGGCCCTGTGGTCGATCAACAGGCTCGAGATGCGAGCGGTGACCTTGGCGCTAGAAGGTTTTGAGCCATGGTTGCAGGGGAAGGTGGTCCAAGTTCTCTCAGACAATGTGACCACAGTGGCTTACATCAACCGACAAGGAAGCATGGGCAGTGCAACCCTGGAGGAGGAAGCCAAAGGTCTGTTCGGATGGGCAGCGATTCGTCTCCAGGCATTATCAGCGGCGCACGTAGCAGGAGTTGACAGTGTGATGGCAGACTACCTCAGCCGAGTGCGCATGGATCCCGGAGAGTGGCAGCTCAATCAGGAGGAGTTCGAGCAGGTGGTCCGCTGATGGGGCACACTGGTCATGGACCTAGTGGCAATGTTTGAGTCGGCCAAGGCCTGCCGGTTTTTCAGTAGAAGAAGAGAAGTCGTCCAAGGGCCTGGATGCTCTAATTCAACAGTGGCTTGAAGAGGATCTTCTCTGTTTTTCCCTGTGGGCGCTCATAGGCCAGTTAGTGCAGTGGTTAGAGTCGCACTGGGGATTTGTGATTCTGGTGGCACCAGACTGGCCGAGGTGCCCATGGTATGCTGACCTGATTCGGATACTGGCGGATTGACTGTGGTGGCTTGCCATTTGGAAGGACCTCTTGATGCAGGAGCCGCTTCGCATGCCCCAAGTGGATCAATTCTCACTTATGGCATGGCTCAGGAAAGGGCAAGGTTGAAGAAGAAAGGATAATCAGGCTCGGGGATAGCGACCTTGCTATAGGCCCAGAGGTGGTCTACGAACCTGTCGTGCATCTGCATAGGACACATCTTTGAATCATGGTGCAGAGAGAGGCAGCCGCGCCCTTCCACTGCCTCCATCCCGGACATCTTGGCGTGCTTGCAGGCCAGTTTTGATAAGGGTCTAGCTGCCAGTTCCTTGAGGATGTAACTGGCGGCGTTTTTCCGGTTATCACGGGAAAGTCCACGGGGTGCCATCAGGTACACTTCCAGATGTGCTGAGCTTTCTAGGGGTGGTGACCCACCTCCGTCTGCCAGAGGGCAGTGGTATCGCCTTGGAATCTCAATCTGGTGCTGTCTGGGGAACCCGTTGAGCCATTGAGTTGAGCTTTCCTGCAGGATTTGGCTCTGAAAATGGTATTCCTGGTTGGCGAGTTGCTCGGCACGCAGGATTTCGGAGCTTCGGATCCTCTCATGCCAGGAGCCATTCCTTTCCTTCTCCAAGGAGAAAGTGGTCCGGTGCCCAGTACCTTCATTTTTGAGAAGCTGGTGTCAGCATTTCATGTAGATCAGGCCATTTCCTTACCAGCTCTGGCGAGCGTGGATGTGGGTAAGAGCGGGTATGGGCCATGCCACTCCACAGCTGTGCTACCTGGATGGTAAGAGAGTCCTGCGTAAGTATGTGAAAAGGGCATTGTCCTTTCGGAGATCGGACCGTCTGTTGGTTCTGTTTGTCAGGTCGCGCAAAAGTGAGGCGGCAGCTAAGCCTCCATTTCCAGATGGATCAGTGAGGCAATCATGTCTGCATACATCTTGAAGGGTAGAACAGTGTTGGCAGGGTTGCAGACGCATTCCATGAGGGCTCAGGCAGCCTCATGGGCAGAGTATACTTTAGTTCCGCCGGTGGAGATATATAGGGTGGCATACTTCTCTGAACATTTACGCCTGGAAGTCCAGGCGGCGGGGGATGCTCGTTTAGGATTGGTAGTGCTTCAGGCTGGTTGTGCGGATCCCTCCCGTTAGTTTAACTGCTCTGATACATCCCAGAGGTGCGGGACTGGACTGGAGGGATGATAAGGAAAGAGAAATTAGACTTACCTGCTAATTTTTCCTTGAGGAACTCCAGTCCAGTCCCGGAACCCTCCCTGAGTGCTTCTTGTGATGATCTGTGCACACCCAGTCCTGAAGCTGGTTCCTTTGGTGGAGGAAGTGGCCAGGATGAGCCGAGGAGGGGGGTGTAATCAGTGTTTGGGGGAGGGGCGGACCAGAAGAGCCGTCGGTTGCTCGCTTCCTGCTGGTTGGAGTTGCTCAGGCGCTAACAGGTAGGCCTCTTCATCCTGGAGTGGGGACAGGGTTTCCTTCCCAGGGAATGGAGAGGTTACTAGTTTATTTAGACATAGAAGTGTTTGTTGCATGTTTAACTACTTATTTGTTGCTCTTCTGAATCTGCTTTGTCAATAGGTACTGGGGCTGCTGGGCGGTGCCAGCTGCATATGTACTCTAGTGTCATCAAAAAGATGACAGGCTCAGCCTCCAAGCTGCTGGAAGAGGTACACTACCCAGAGGTGCGGGACTGGACTGGAGTTCCTCAAGGAACAATAATTAGCAGGTAAGTCTAATTTCTCTTTCCTCCAGTTTGCGGTCCTCATGGGGCTCTTTCAGTTCCAAGTGCTGCCCTTTGGCTTGGCAACTGCCCCGCGCACTTTCACCAAGGTCATGGTCATGGTGGCACTACTTCAGGAGGGTGTTCTGGTTCATCCTTATCTGGATGATTGGCTGGTGCAAGCAAAATCCCCGGAGGAGAGCAGGAAGACCACAGATTGCGTCATAGCCTATCTATAACGGCTTGGCTGTGTGGTCAACTTTGCTAAGAGCCGTCTGGAACCATCACAGGATTTGGTGCATTTGGGAGCTTGGTTTCAAATGGTCGTGGGCCGCATGTCTCTGCTGGTGGACAGAATGCACTCTCTGCAATGGCAAGTCCAGCAGTTTCTGAGGATGAAGACCCCGATGGCTTTATCTTCAGGCCTTGGGGTTGATGGCAGCCTCAGTCAAGTTGGTTCCTTGGGTGTGAACCCACATGCAACCCTTGCAGAGGGCCCTGTTGCAGAGGTGGTCACTGAAGCACCATCTTCTCACGTGGCTATTATCCTGTCTTGTGTTCACCAGGAGCGCACTTCGGTGCTGGCTGAACCCTTCCATACTGTTGGTGGGAATGCACCCGGAGATGCCATGCTGGGTTCCTCTGACAACAGAATGCCAGTCTCACAGTTTGGGGAGCAAATAGCAAGATCCTGATCATGCAAGGCTGCTGATCAGTGAAAGAGAGCACATGGCGCATCAACTGGTTGGAGATGAGGGCAGTGTTCTTAGCACTGCATGCATTTCAGGTCTTCCTAAGAAGGAAGGCAGTGAATGTGTTCTCCAACAATGCCACCACTGTTGCCTACATCAGTTGACAAGGAGGTAGGGGCAGTGTCCATCTAGAAAGCAAGGCAAGAGCATTGCTGGACTGGGCAGAGGCCAACCTGCAGGCACTGTTGGTGGTGCAAGTGGCCGGCAGAGAGAATATGGTGGCAGACTACCTCAGTCTGTCTCGTGGATCCTGGCGAATGGACAGTCAATGAGTGTTTACACAGCTGGTCAGGCATTGGGGTCAGCCAATCATGCACTTTATTTAATGTCTTTTCTATACCGTGCTCTTTAGAATCAGTGCGGTTTACATAAAACAATAACTTAGTGTGACAGAGCCTGCCCTGTATTTACAAAGAACAGGAAATGCAACTTGGATATAACTAGGGTAGTTATATACAGATTGAGCAATCAAGTCACGGTATACAGTAGGACTGTAATTGCTTAGAGATTATTTACAAGCCTAGTGGATTATATACACTGCACTATATCTACAGGTGATGTACGTAACTAGGATACCAGATGAGAGCCAGAATTGCTTGGATCATTTTCCCATAATAGTGGGTTATATAAATACACTTATTTACCGGTTATGCGGTTGTGCCAGTGGGTAGAACTGCATCACTGTGAGATGGGTGCGCTGGAGGTGTAGTCCTGGTGGTGGGAGGTGGCTGCATGTGATCCATCGTTAGAGTAGTGCATAATGAAGAGATGGTGCTTCAGTGCCTTTCTAAATTGGGCAAGGTCAGTAATGGATCGGATGGTGGTAGGAAGGGCATTCCAACATCTGAGCACATAGAACAGAAAAGCTCTGTTTATTGTTGCCTGGGAGCATTTCGTTATTGTACTTGGAATTACCAGTGTGTTGGCAGCTGCAGATCTTTTGGAGGGAGTGGGGTGGACTAGTTCCATGAGGGAGGTGGAGGAGCACTTGTAGATGGCCTTGAAGGTCATTAGTAGTATTTTGAAGGAGAGTCTACAGTGAATTGGCAGCCAGTGGAGGTGTTTCAAGATTGGTGTTACGTGATCCGTCCTGGCGGCTCCGTGTAGTATTCTGGCAGCGGCGTTCATTGCGAGCTGGAGTGGGTTCAGTGGGTTCTTCGGGAGTCCTTGTAGGATTGAGTTGGTATAGTCGAAGTGGGGGGTGATAAGTGCCTGATAGACTGTCCAAAAAATCGTCTGGAGCCAGTAGGGGTTGTAGATGCCGGATTGTCCGTATCTTGTGGTAGACTGCCTTGACGATGTTGTTTATGTGGGTTTTCGTGTCTAGCTGTTGGTCTAGTGTGACCCCTAGGTATCGGATAGTGGGCTTGCTAAGTAGCTTGGCACCTTTAATGAGGCGGGAGGGGTAAATACTTGGTTCCTGGTAATGAATAGGACGTCTGTCTGTCTTGTGGTTTATTTGGAGGTTCTGAGTGTGGAGCCAGTCGGTGACAGCGTCAAAGCAGGTTGTGAGTGGGGAGAAGTCTGGCTGGTCGGTTGCGAACGGCATGTAGAATAGTACATCGTCTGCGTATACCAGGCAGGCGACGTTTAAGGAGCGGATAAGGGCGCAGATGGGCTGCATGTATATATTGAAAAGCAGGGCCGAGAGAGATGATACCTGTGGTATGCCTTGTTTCTGTTGGAAAGGTTCAGAGGTCGAGGCGCCGGTTCGTACATGTTGCCATTTGTCTGTCAGGTATGATTCGCCCCAGCTTAGGGCTTTGCCCTGGATCCCCTTCTCCTTGAGGCACGCCAAGAGCAGCTCGTGGCTCACAGAGTCGAATGCCGCAGCAATATACATGAAGATTACGGCAAACCCTTGTCGGATGTTGTCGGTTCCCGTGATTAAGGTGCTGAAGAAGGGTGGTCAGGAGGGTTTCGACGCCATGTGATTCCCTGAATCTGTGCTGACATGGGTCAAGAGGAGCGGTGGTTTCGATGTGGTGTTGGATTTGGCGTTGGACGACCTTTTCAATTATTTTGGCCAGTAGTGGGATGCTTGAGATTGGCCTGTAAGATTCAACCTTCTAGGGGTCCAGTTTGTTGTTTTTTAGAAGAGGCCTGATGGATGTGTGCTTCAGGCTTTGTGGAAATGTCCCCTGTTGAGAATGATCGGTCCATGAGTTTGAACAGAAATGGGCTGAATTCGCTGCATAGTGATTTTATTCAGAATGCTGGGCAGGGGTCATTTGGAGCTGTAGTGGTATTGATGGCAGCGATGATGTCCTCAATGCCTTTTTTGGATGGGGTAGAGAAGGTGGTCAGTGGTGTTGGATGGGGTAACTCGTGCACGGGGTGGGGTTCATGGGCTTGTAGGTCTGGCTTGTTTTGGATTGGAGGTAGTCCGCGAATTCTTGAGGTTGGAGCATGCTTGGTTGGTTGGGGGAAGGCTCTTTTGTTAGGTTCTTAACTAGGTTGAATAGTTCATGTGGTTTGTTCAGTGAGCATTTCAGGAGGAGTGTGTGGAGCTGCTTCATTTTCTCCGTGACTGCTCCACGATGTTTCGTTAGATGAGAGTTGTATGCGCTCTGGTCCTCAGTGGAGCGTGATCGGTGCCATTGTCTTTCTAGCTTCCTTAGGTGGAGGAGCGATGTTCGTAGTTCGGTGGAATACCACGGTGCGGTCTTTCTTCTCCTTTGTGACTTGTTTGTGGTTGGTAGGAGAGCAATGGAGCTCAGGCTACTGTTCCAGCTGGAGATCATTTCCTCGGGACTAGGCGCTGTTATGTTGAGCAGTGGGATGGCTTTCTTTAGGATCTCTTCTTTGTCAAAGGGCCGGGATTGTCCTGTTGGAGCAGTGGAGGCATCAGCTGAGGTGCTGGCGCTTTTGTGGTCGTGGTGCGTGGGCATTTGAAATCTGGTTAAGCTGTGGTCGGACCAGGGGACTGGGGTGATGGATAGAGCTAGGTGTCGTGGTTCTGGTCAATGGCTGACTCTGGGGTGAAGACCAGGTCCAGCTTATTTCCTTTTAAGTGTGTGGGTACATTGATTACTTGCTTGTAACCCAGCTCTTTGAGCACCTCGAGGAAGGCCTTGGAGTGGGTGTCCTGGATGGCAGGCAGATTGAAGTCGCCTAATATCCAGGTTGGTATGCGTGGGTTCTGGGCGTTGCAGGCGATGTCGATTATCGTCGAGAGGTCATCCGGGGAGGATGCCGGGGCTCTGTAAAGTAGGTTAATGGAACAGTGCTTGCTGGCTATGGTGATTGCGTCGAGGTGCACTGTGCCGGTGGCAGTGATCAGCTGAAATTAGAGATCCGTTTTGGTGAGGATGAGCACTCCACCTCTGGTTAATTCTGTGGCAGGTGTGGATTGAGAAGTTGGAGGATATAAGCTGGTTGAGGAGGCGACCTTTGAGTCGGCGAATGCAGCCTGTTTTTACAGCAGGAGAAGAGAACAGATGTTGAAAGGGCTGAATGCATTGGTCCAATGCTGGCCCACGGACAAGCTGTTCTGTTTCCCCCATGGGCACTTGTAGAGCACGTGGTGCAGCGGATAGAGGTGCACTGGGGACTGGTCATTCTGGTAGTGCCTGATTGTGGAGACCATGGTGCACTGACCTAGTCGGACTGGCAGTGGATTGTCCTTGGCGTCTTCCAGCTCAGACCAATCTGCTAAAGTGTGAAACTGTGTGGATGCCTCAGATGGATTGGTTCTCGCTTACGGCCTGGCTCTTGAGAGGGCTCTGTTAAGTAAGCGGGACTATTCTGCCTCAGTGATCACAAGCGTTCCACTTCTCTTATTTATTTATTTAATTTTTAAAAATTTATACCGCGTTTTCCAAAATATCAATCACGGTGTACACATGTGGCATGTTTTTGAGGATTGGTGCGCTGAGCGTGATTGCCAGCCCTTTTCAGCATCCGTGCCGGATATACTCACTTTTCTGCTGGTTGGGTTGGAGAAAGGCCTAGCTTGTAGCTCTGTGCGTGCAGATGGCGGCCCTGTCCTGTTGTTGCAGACAGGTCCATGGGCGGTCCCTGGCATCTCATCCGGATATCATCCATTTTTTCTAAGGGGGTGAAGTAGGTTCGGCCTCCAGTGTGGTCGCTAGTTCCTCCTTGGGATCTTAATCTCATGTTGTCTGTATTGTCAGAGGCGCCTTTTGAGCCGTTGGGCACTTGCACTTTGAAGGACTTGATGGTGAAAGCTGTGTTTTTTTAGTGGTGATCTGTTTGGCCCAACAGATCTCAGAACTGCAGGTTTTGTATCGTAAGCCCTTCCTCTCCATGTCTAGGGAGAAGGTGATGCTGAGGCTAGTACCTTCCTTTCTACCCAAGGTGGTATTGGTGTTTCACCTAAACCCAACCAGTCATCCTTCTGGTGTTTTGGGGGGGGGGGGGGGTGTGGAGGCGGAGCCACAGCTCTGCCTGTTGGATATGCGCCAGGGTGCTCAGACAGAATTTGAAGAGGACACAGTCATTTAGGAAGTCGTCCATTTGTTTGTTCTTTTTGGGGGACCATGTAAAGGCATTGATCTTCCGGTAGGTGCGGGAGACTCTCTTCAGTCTACCTTTCGCAGTGGAAGGAATTGCCCTAGGGGTTGAGGGCTCATTCAGTCCAGGCTTAGGCGTTATGGGTGGAAGCCAGCTTGGTTCTGTCAGTCAACACTTGCACTGTTGCGACATGGTCGTCCTTGCACACCTTTGTGAAGCATTATCGCCTGGACATGCAGACTGTGGGGGACACGCGATTTGGTTCAGCCATACTGCAGGCCGGGTTCACAGGTCCCTCCCAAGGTTAGTACTGCTATGGTACATCCCACAAGTTGGGACTGGACTGGAAGGACGATAAGGAAGGAGAAATTAGGTCTTACCTGCTAATTGACTTTCCTTGAGTTCCTCCATTCCAGTCCCAGACCCTCTTTAGCTGTTCAGACACAGTACACGTTGGCAAACCTGGGCCTGAGAAGTAAATCTGGTGTTTAGGGGTCTGGGGGGTTGACAAAGGAGACATGCAAGATGGGACTTCTCTGAGGGAGCCATGGTCGTCATCTTGGAGCAAATAGATGTGACGCATTGGAGACCCTACCAGGAGACATGTTGGTTTGCCCTGCAGTCAAGCTAGTGAAACTTCCTTCCTGACTGAGGACGGATTGGTAATGTTTTCTCAGAGTTGTTTTCTTTTGGGAGGAGGGGTTTAACCTGAGTGGTGGGAATTAAATAACTATTGCATTGAGATTTGTTTCTTAATTATTGCTCTGGTGAGGCTGGTTGGTGATGCCAGCTGTCTATGTAGCATGGTGGTGTCAAGTTTGGCATGCTCAGTCTCCAAGCTGCTGGTGAGGCATGACTACCCACAAGTTAAACCTAGACTGGAGGGACTCAAGGAAAGCCAAAGCAGATAAGACCTAATTTCTCCCTCCTCTTTACTCTTGGAGACTGGCAGTGGCAACGCCGGTAAATAAGAATCAGCACCAAGTAGCGCTACCTAACTGACTAAACCAGTGGTTTGGGGAGGTGGTGTGTTTGTCAGGAGTCAGCACTGACTCAAAGGCACCTATTGCATTGCACTGTGTTTTTGTTTTGTACTAGAGTGGACATTAACTAGTCTGTACTTATGCTTTGGTAGTTAATGCTTAAGGTCTGTTTGTTTTTATGAACCCACTTTGTTTCTTTGGTTGAAGTCTAATATTCAGACCATATCTGTAGACCAAAAGAGAATGAAGTGTTGACAAGTTGCTCCGGAAGCTTAGAACACACGTCCAAATCAGTTGTATTTTATAGCTTAAAGCTGTATGGGACTTGTAGTTTAAGGGGACAGAACCAAGGTGCATGTGGACAATGATAATATGATGTAATGTAATGTGGCAGCCAGATGTGAGACTGCAGCGTTTTCTTTTATTTATGTATTTTAAAGTTTTTTGTATATGCCATCTTTATATGGAGAAAATCCAGAAGATCCTTAATTTATTCTCAGAGCAGGAGCGACGGAGCTACACGACCAAACTGCACAGAAACACACAGCTGAATAAAAGCAGTTAATTGGGGTACTAAAGTCCAAGTCTCAGCTGCACAAGTCAAATTAAGCGACAGACCACACCAGCGCTCTCCCCAACCCAATAATGGCTTCCAATGTGTCTGAGACAGCTTGGTCCCCTCCTCCCTGCCCTAAGAGCTTGCCTTGAAAGTTACTCTACTGATAATGTTTTCTAGCTATTCTGCCCATGGGATCCTTTCTGGCATTACAAAGCATATCCCATTCCTTACTAGGCTCAGATCACCATCTCCTTTTGTTTCATGGCTGAGTGTTATATCAATATGCTGTGGTAGGCATAGTTAGCAGACTGAGCAGAATTGAATTACATCCACAGGAATTTTCATGAGTGGCTCTTACCACTTGGCCGGCCTCCATGCTGAGCAAGACAATTCCAACTCCCACATTATCCCTTGGGGTGTCTTTTTTCACTTGCTAACCCCCAGGCCAGTGTACATACCATGGAGCCAATTATTACCCACTTCAAAGGGATTTTTCAGTCCTGTTTTGGTTGACTAGCATTTGTTTTTTTTAGATTTAAAGTAGAATTTTTAACACTTTTTAGCAGAGATCAAGTTGTTAGTCTTCATTCTTATTTGTTGACTTCTGTGTTTTAAACAAGTAACAGATCGCACTAACCAGGGGTAAAAACACTTTCATCTTTGCCAAAATTAAAGCATTTCTCACTTGCTCTAGAAACTTTATTAGCAAGACAAATCATACACGAAAGTCTTGCCAAAATAATATATAACTTAGATACAATATAGAATAAATATATAATGACAAAATTAAGAGAACAATGTTGACAATAAGGTATGTGCAGTATTTTCTAACCACTCAATGCCCTTGTTAAACCTAAAAACATTGTTCTCTTCAGCTTCCGTGGCTAGTATCATGATCTTTGTAGTTTTCTGGGTCATGCCGCATCTTAGTAAAGAAAATTCTCAGAAATCTAAAGCAAAATACTTTATAAGTAGAAACCTTATACCACGGGAATTATCAGTTCTTCATTGTATATCCAAATTGCCAATCATAATTTTGTGCTTATAGTGTTTCCAAATTTTCTATATGAACATAAAAATCAAAGTTCATATTGTGTAACTCCCTTACAGATGACCAAACTTGATATGGTCTCTGTATTCCATGATTTGCCTCTGGGGTGTGTCTGATTCTCTGTGGACAAGCAGGAATGAAGTCCTCACATATGTGTCGTCACTGATGGAGTCCTGTGCAGGAATGCTCCCCAGCTTCTATTGGAAGCTTTAGGGGAGGCTCCACTGCGCCTGCGTGCCTGTCTTCTGCCTGCCATGGTGCCATCTTCTCCAGTCTTTATCTGCCGAGCCCCTAGGATGTGTTCGCAACTTCCGCTGGTAAACGTGTCCTTTTTTTCCCCCCTCTGGGGGTCATTTTTTGCTGGTCGTTTTTTTTTTTCTCCCCTGCCGTCAATGGCATCGGTCCCGTCATTGGTTTCACCCGGTTCCGATGCTTCCTTTTGCTTTTGCTTTTTCTTTTGATTTTTTTTTTTTTTTTTGCTGTTTCCCGGCTGGGCACATTGAACCGCTTGACCTTGCCATGGCTGGTTTTCTAGATATGTCACAGAAGCTGGCCAGCGGGTTTAAGAAGTGCACCAAGTGTGCCAGGACCATTTCAGTCACTGATAAGCACAACTAGTGCCTTCAATGTCTGGGATCCTCCCACCAGCCCTCTTGTAATCTGTCTGCACCCTTTCCAAGTCATTTATGAATATGTCAAAAAGCAGCGGACACAGCACAGATCCCTGGGGTACACCACTATTCACCTTTCTCTATTGGGAAAATGGGCCTTTTAGCCCTACCCCCTCTGCTTTCTATCTTTTAACCAGTTCCTGATCCACAATAGTACACTGCCTCCTATCCCATGACTCTTTAGTTTTGCCAAAAGTCTCTGATGAGAGACCTTGTCAAAGGCTTTCTGAAAGTCCAGATACACTATATCAACTGACTCACCTTTGTCCACCTGTTTATTCACACTTTCAAAAAAAATAACAGATTAGTAAGACAAGATCTTCCTTGTCTAAAGCCATGTTGGCTGTCTCCCATTAGGCCATGACTATCTACATGCTGAGTAATTTTATTCTTTATGATGGTTTCTACCATTTTTCCCGGTACTGACGTCAGGCTCACGGGTCTGTAGTTTCCCGGATCACCCATGGAACCCTTTTTAAAAATTGTCGTTACATTGGCGATCCTCCAGTCTTCAGGTATTACAGATGATTTTAATGAAAATTCACAGATTACTAATAGTAGGTCTTGTGATAAGGAAGCTTATCATAGCTCAGGTAGGAGCTATAGAAAAGATGATGTGACTCTGAACAAGCAACCTGTCAGTTCTGGTAGAAGCAAGAAAACAGAGTTTTCACATAAAAGACTACCAGTCCCAGAATGCACCAGGTTTCCAGCAGCCATGAGAGGGGCTGAAGTGAGAGAATGTGTGTGCAATCAAGAGAGCTATGAGGTAATCCCTAAGCACTCATCTCAAAGGGCAGGGCCTGATTCAACACAGCTGCGCTGTGTTAGGGAGCAGCACACATTAGAACAGGATAAGAATAGAGCTTATTCTTCAGATAACAGCTTCAGGGAGAGCTTCAGCAAGGGCTACAAGCTCCAGCCCAGTTTCAGGAAGAGATACAGAGACGGCAACGGCTATAAGCTCAAGCACCAGTATCACCTGGAGAAACAGAAGCCAAGTCAAGCAGATAGAGAGAGAAGGAAACTCTCTGGAAGGAAGAGAAGAAAGGCCATTGGAAGGTCTGGGAGATTCCAAGGCAGTACTCATACTGGGAGGTATTCCAAAAGCCAGCAGAGTCCATTGGACTGGATTCAGCCAGAGGAATGGAGTGGCAGAGATAGGAATCACCAGTGGCTACCTGGAAGAGAGAAGACTGCATGTGGAAGGGACTTTCAGACCAAGGCCAGAAGGTATGTGAGAGAAGATCCAGTGTCCAGGGATCAAGATTGGAAGGCTGGACATCAGAATTGGGTTACATATTGGCCAGGCTATACAGAGAGGAATAATGATAGCAGGAGAGGCTCAGGTATGAACACTGATCCAGACCCTATCTATAACAGAGAATGGCAGCCAGGGAATAAGCATTCTCATGATAGTGCCTTAATGAAAGACTCGTCTGTGCCAATGTATGATAGTGACCATATGCTGATTGATGAAGAGGGAGATACAGCAGATGAAAATACAGTTTATATGGACTGTTCTCTATCTAAATGCTATTGCTAGTTTTCCGTGAGCAAACACATCAGCCATCACAAAGAAACCTATCTTTGTTCTTTATTTCCACTGCAAACAGCTCTTAAAGCAGGATTTGGGCTCACACAGTAGCAGCCAGCCAGCTAAAGGCTTTCAGCTGGTCCATTGATAGTAATTAGGGCTGCACCTGATTGTGTGTGTGAGCAAGGGAGAATCACTGCTGAGATCTGCATGGAAAATAAGCAGAAGTTAACCTAACCAGCAAAGTTTATTCTTTTCTTTGTGCCTTTGTATTTGGTAATTATTTGCTAAGAAAACATTAGCTAATTGCCTGACAAGCTGAAGGTTGTTTCTGGTTTACTTTGTGACTTTTTGTTATCCATTTTAAACACTGCAAGCAAGTAACCTCATTTATAGTGCTATCAAGCATACATGTGCTGGGTGAATTAAACCCCATCAATAAAAGAAGTATTTTATTGATCTTACCACTTGGTTTCACAACTCAAATTATTGTCATCAGCTGTGTTTGGGAGTGAATGAACTACAATACCCACAATACCTTGCAAGAATCATATGAATATATGCATCGTCAAGATTGTGTAAGTTCTCACCCTAGGCAGCCGTCTGACAGTCTGCAATCTCATATTTCAGTTCTTTCAACACCCTTGGATGTATACCATCTGGCCCATGTGGTTTGCTACTCTGTATTGCTCCTTTGGATTTTTGCAGCCCAAATGCATGATCCTGCATTTTTTAGCATTAAATTTCAGCTGCCAAATTCTAGACAATTCTTCAAGCTCATCTAGATCACTCCTCATGTTATCTATTCATTCCTGTGTGTCTACTCTATTGCAGATTTTGGTATTGTCCACAAACAAGCAAACCTTACCAAACAGCCCTTCTGAAATTTATTTGTGAGATTTTTATAAGAATGTAATTGAAGGAAAACTCTGTGATCTGGCCACAATACCACAGCTCTTTTTGGTCTCTGGTCCTCAAGCAGCGAGAAACAGGCAGAGAGTAATACAGAACACAATCACACACACAAGTGTTACTTTCTTTGAGCTCAGAGGGAAGACAATAAACAGTCTACGGACATGCATAGTTCCACGCTTATTGAATTCAAATTCTTCCTCCTAAAAAGCTCCTTTTATTAAAGAAAAAGGGGAAGTAACAGTCATTTATTATAACCATGAAATAACACAAGGTGTCACCAAAGTTCTTTTTACAGAGTAAGATCTGATTACAGTGTATTAGATGAAATTTACTTGATTATGACAAAATTATTTATAATTGCAAAAGTTGCAAAAATTGTTTTGTCAGCAGTGACTGTACAATGAACTATGGTTGCACAGTTCATAGCCTATGTTTACTCTTTATGCTTGCGTTAACAATGTTCCAGACTATTTTAAAAATGGTTACACAGAACTCATGATCATGACATCCTATTCTATTTAAGAGGAAGTAGGTGAAAAGCCAAACTTCTAAACACATTCTGTATCAAGAAATTCATCCATCTTCAATTACATATTGGGGATTCTGGTATCCCTTTATCTGTCCATTTCTACAGTAAACAGAAATGAGCCTAACTCATACAGGCCGATAGCAAGCATACTGTTTGTTGCAAAAATAATTGAAAAAAACATCCTCCACTAACTCCAGGACTTCCTTGACTCCAATGCCCCCCTAGACACCCACCAATACAGATTTCGCCCACACCATGGAGTCAAAACATTGCTCCTAGCCCTAACTGACAACCTGATCCACGGCATAGATAACCCCAACCGCACATACATCCTAGTCTTCCTGGATGTTGCATCAGCGTTTGACAACATAAACCACGAAACCCTCATCGCGAGACTGGAATATCTTGGACTCGGTGGCTTAGTTCTACTCTGGTTTAAGTCCTACATCACAGGCCGCAAACTCCGCATCCAAATAGGAGAAGAACCCCCAAACACCTTCCCATAAGAACAAGGCATACCACAAGGATCCACCCTCCTATTTAACCTCTACCTTCAACCCATCACACACACTCAGAAAAACACAACATCCAATACTACATATATGTGGACGACATGTTGTCACTCCCAATAGATATAAACAATCCCACCTACAAGAACCTAACTGACTGCATTAATGAATCTGACTCTTGGCTAACATCCAACAACCTCAACCTGAACTACCCAAAAGACGAAGCGCTGCTCATCACAAAGAGCCAAGACACAAACCCACCCCAAACCATCATCCTAAACAACTCCACAGTTCCCATCAAACAAGAAGTTAAATACCTCGGTATAATCCTGGATACTTCCCTCAGCATGATCCCCCACCTGAAACGAACAGCCAGAACAATCCTCTTCAAACTGAAGTCCATACAGCATTTAAGGCCCATCCTAGAAGATAACGACTTCAGAGCAGTCATTCAATCCATCATTACCCCCCACTTCGACTACTGCAACAGTCTATTGCAGGGTCTCCCAGCAAAGAGCCTTCACATACTCCAACGAATGCAAAACATCACCGCCAGAGTCACCTGCAAAGCCAAACTAACCGACCACATTACACCCCTACTATATGGCCTGCAATGGCTCCCTATAGAAAGTCAGATAAAGTATAAGCTCCTCATAACAACCTTCAAACTCATCGAGATTGCCCCATCCTTCCTCTCAACCCT
The DNA here is from genome assembly GCA_033557465.1 of Ichthyophis bannanicus. NCBI lineage: Eukaryota > Metazoa > Chordata > Amphibia > Gymnophiona > Ichthyophiidae > Ichthyophis > Ichthyophis bannanicus. The sequence continues at coordinate 18,751,558 of CM066037.1, read as the reverse complement.
CCTTCTCGCCCCTGAAAGCACCAGATCCCGTAGGAAAAATGCTCTTCACTCCTTAACTATCCCACCCCCCCCCCATCCACAAAACAAAACATGCCACGAGCTCAAGAGCGTTCACATACTCGGCCCCCAGCATCTGGAACTCCCTCCCACTACACATCCGCGCAATCAAAGACCTCAAAGAATTTAGAAAGCAACTCAAAACCTACCTCTTCACCATGCATTATGGAGCAAATGTCCCGCACCCAAACACACACACCACCAAGACAGCCCATCGACTAACACAACCAGGACAAGCGCTGTCCAAGGGAAAAAAAACCTGTCCACACATACGTAAGACTTCCTGTATATAATTAAACCCTACCTACTACATTCCTAAATTCCCAAATCACTATTCCTACCCTCAAATCAAGTTTTATGTAAAAAGGGTTTTTTTTCTGTTCTATGTAAATAGTTTATTTCCGTTCCATGTAACATGTTTTTGGTTTCTTGTAAAGAAAGACTAGAAAAGGGAACTGTTACTTCTGGAGAGAGATCTGCAAAGAGCTATAATTTAAATCAAATAAGAATATAGCTTACCTCAGCAGCACAGGACAGGGTACTGTGTAGCAGCCCTCTTTAATAAGTGCTATTTCCCTCCCTCCCTCCCCACATCCACCCCTGGGATAATTGTAGCTTTATAGGTACTTACATATCTTAAAAGACAGGAGGTGCTCTCAGGTGAAGCTCATTACCCAAATCAGTCATACACTAAGGACCTGAGATCAATTAAGCTTCAGGTGAACAAAGTATATTAAACGTATTAGGTACAGTTTTATTGGTATAAATATCCATAGCAACCCTTAGTAAGTAAAGAACTTAAAGATCTAAGCAAAAACTAAAAACTAAGATGCAGACAGCAGTCCAGCAGCGAGATGGGGGCTTTCCAGTCTTTTGCATTGAGTATCACATGTATGATTTTCTCCCAGTTGGTGAGAGGTCTTACGTGTGCACTAGGTGCAAGGAGCTCTTTGCTCTCAGGGAACAAGTCCGTTCTCTAGAGGCTAGAGTAGCAGACTTGGAAAACATAAGAAAGATAGAGAGGTACATAGACGAGACCTACAGGGATATAGTCCTGAAGTCCCACCTCCAGTCTGGCAGCATCCCTGTTGCCATGGAGGAGAGAGGTCACGTGACAGGAGAGCATCACCCTGGTATGGCAGGAAGTGATCCTGTAACTGGGACCTGTCCTCCAGGTGATGTAAAACCCTCTCGCACCGAGGACGTTTCTCCAGGGCCATGTGCCCATGAGGGAAGGGTTAGGACAGCCGTCATAGTTGGTGATTCGATCATTAGGCTTGTAGATAGCTGGGTGGCTGGTGGACGTGAGGATCGCCTGGTAACATGCCTGCCTGGTGCGAAGGTACCGGACCTCACGCGCCACCTAGATAAGGTCTTAGATAGTGCTGGGGAGGAGTCTGCTGTCTTGGTACATGTCGGTACCAATGACATAGGAAAATGTGGTAGGGAGGTTCTGGAGGCTAAATTTAGGCTTTTAGGTAGGAAGTTGAAATCCAGAACTTCCAGGGTAGCGTTCTCCGAAATGCTTCCCGTTCCACGTGCAGGGCCCAAAAGGCAGGCAGAGCTCTGGAGTCTCAATGCGTGGATGAGACAATGGTGCAGAGATGAGGGTTTTGGATTTTTTAGGAACTGGGGAACATTCTGGGGAAAGGAGGGGCTCTTCCGAAGGGATGGGCTTCACCTTAACCGGGATGGAACCAGGCTGCTGGCATTAACCTTTAAAAAGAAGATAGAGCAGCTTTTAAACTAGATAATAGGGGAAAGCCGACAGTCGCTCAAGAGCAGATGGTTCGGAAGAATGTATCCTTGAAGGATACTACCAAAAGCAGAGAGGTTCCAAAAAAGAGTAAAGTAGCCCAAATGCCCTCGAGTATAGAGCAGACAGAGCTTAAAGATTCCAAATTACCCATGTAAATTAATATGAATAAAATACAGTCTCTAAAATGCTTGTATGCAAATGCTAGAAGTCTAAAAAATAAGAACGGAGAGTTAGAATATATAGCACTAAATGAGAGGTTAGATATGATTGGAATATCAGAGACATGGTGGAAGGAGGACAACCAGTGGGACACTGTGATACCTGAGTACAAACTATATCGTAATGATAGAGCTGATCAAATTGGTGGAGGGGTTGCACTCTATGTTAGAGAGGGCATTGAATCAGAAAGGATTAAAGTTTTGCAGGAAGCAAAATTTGCCGTAGAATCTCTATGGATTGAAATTCCATGTAAAAAGCAGAAGGCGATGGCAGTGGGGGTGTACTATCGACCGCCTGGCCAGAATGAACAAATGGATGATGAAATGCTCAAAGAAATCAAGGAAGCTAACAAAAGTTACAGCATGGTAATATTAATGGGTGATTTCAATTACCCCGGTATCAACTGGGTCAGTGTCACGGCAGGACATGCTAGGGAGATAAAGTTCCTAGATGAAATAAATGACTGCATCTTGGAGCAGCTGGTACATGAACCGACCAGAGGGGAAGCCATATTAGACCTAGTCCTTAGTGGAGCACCAGATCTAGTGCAAGAGATAAGGGTGTTGGGACCACTTGGCAATAGTGATCATAGCATGATCGCCTTTTATTTAATTAGTGGAGGAGGGATAGTAAGGAAATCCACAGTACTACCTTTTAACTTTTGAAAGGGAGACTATGATAAAATGAGGAAAATAGTTAAGAAAAAACTAAAAGGAGCAGTTGCAAAGCTTAAAGACTTACATCAAGCTTGGGTGTTGTTGAAAAATACTGTCTTGGCAGCCCAGACCAGCTGTATTCCATGCTTTTAGAAAAGTGGAAGGAAGTCCAAAAAACTGCCAGCATGGTTTAAAGGTGAGGTCAGAGAGGCTGTTGCCAAAAAAGCATCTTTCAGGAAATGGAAAAAAGAGCCAAACGACGAAACCTGGAAACAGCACAAGCACTGGCAGGTCAAATGCAAGGCATTGATAAAGCAGGCAAAGGGAGAATTTGAGAAGAAGCTTGCTGTGGAAGCAAAAACGCAAAATAAAGATTTTTTTCAAGTACATTCGTAGCAAAAAACCTGTGAGAGTGTCAGTTGGTCCATTAGATGATAGAGGAGTTAAAGGGGCACTAAGAGGTGACAAGGCGATAGCGGAGAGACTGAATGAATTCTTTGCTTCGGTCTTTACTGAGGAAGATGTAGGGATGTTACCCATGACTGAAGTGGTATTTAAAGGTGTGGAAGAATTGAAGGAAATATCGATACAACGGGAAGATGCATTACAACTATTAGATAAACTGAAGAGTAGCAAATCACCTGGGCCGGATGGTATACATCCAAGGGTGTTGAAAGAACTGAAATATGAGATTGCAGACCTGCTATTAGTAATCTGTGGACTATCATTAAAATCATCTCTAATACCTGAAGATTGGAGGATCGCCAATGTAACACCAATTTTTAAAAAGGGTTCCAGGGGTCATCCGGAAAACTACAGACCGGTGAGCCTGATGTCAGTCCCGGGAAAAATGGTAGAAACCATCATAAAAAGAATAAAATTACTCAGCATGTAGATAGTCATGGCCTAATGGGAGACAGCCAACATGGCTTTAGACAAGGAAGATCTTGTCTTACTGATCTGTTATGTTTTTTGAAAAGTGTGAATAAACAGGTGGACAAAGGTGAGTCGGTTGATATAGTGTATCTAGACTTTCAGAAAGCCTTTGACAAGGTCCCTCATCAGAGACTTTTGGCAAAACTAAATAGTCATGGGATAGGAGGCAGTGTACTACTGTGGATCAGGAACTGGTTAAAAGATAGAAAGCACAGGGTTGGGCTAAATGGCCAATTTTCCCAATGGAGAAAGGTGAATGGTGGTGTACCCCAGGGATCTGTGCTGGGTCCGCTGCTTTTTGACATATTCATAAATGACCTGGAAAGAGGAATAACGAGTGAGGTTATAAAATTTGCAGATGACACAAAACTATTTAAAGTTGTTAAAACCCAAGAGGATTGTGGAAAATTGCAAGAGGATCTTGATAAATTGGAAGACTGGGCATCAAAATGGCAGATGAAATTTAATGTGTACAAGTGCAAAGTTATGCACCTAGGGAAGAACAATCCAAACTATGGTTACACAATGCAAGGTTCCACATTAGGAACCACCACCCAGAAAAAAGATTTAGGCGTCATTGTGGATAACATGTTAAAACCCTCGGCCCAGTGTGCAGCGGCAGCCAAGAGAGCAAATAGAATGCTAGGTATCATAAGGAAAGGAATGGAAAATAAAACAAAAGATATTATAATGCCTCTATACAGTTTCATGGTGAGACCGCACCTTGAATATTGTGTGCAATTCTGGTCGCCGTATCTTAAAAAGGATATAGCGTTATTAGAAAAGGTTCAGAGAAGAGCCACCATAATGGTAAAGGGGATGGAAGGATACTCCTATGAAGAAATGCTAAACAGGTTAGGGCTCTTTAACCTGGAAAAGAGACGGCTGAGGGGAGATATAATAGAAGTCTATAAATTAATGAATGGAGTGGAACGGGTAAACGAAGATCGATTGTTTACGTTATCAGAATATAGAAAGACTAGGGGACATACAATGAAGCTACAGGGTAAACTATTTAAGACTAATAAAAGAAAATATTTTTTCTCCAGGACCAAGCAGGAAGTCAGTCCTCACATATGGGTGACGTCGGCGCCGACGGAGCCCTCGCGGAGCAATTTTCCCCAGCTTTCAAAGAAAGCCTTTGGGAATTGCAGCGCGCATGCGCGGTCCTCTTCCCGCCCAAGGGTGCCATCTTGCTCAGTCTTCTTTTTTCCGTGGAGCCCTACAGACGTTGCCTGTGAATCCCCGCAGAAAAGTTGATTTTTTTCTCTTTTTTCTTCGGTTCGACGCCGTTTCTTTTCCCGCCCGGACTCACGACGCCGGTTGCGAGTCCGTCCCTTATTTTTCGGTTTTTTTGTCCTTCGTGACAGATTTTGCGCCTTTTTCCTTTTTCCCTGGCAGCCCGGTCATTCGACCTCGCAGGGGCCCTTTTTCCCCCGATGGCTGCCAGCGGCTTTAAAAAGTGTGATCTCTGTAAGAAACTCATGTCTCTTACAGACACTCATGACTTCTGCCTCCGCTGCCTCGGCCCAGATCATGACTCCATGATCTGTGTGCCATGCAGCAAAATGTCCTCAAAAGCATTGAGGAGTCAGCAGCATCAGCGGGAGCGTATCTTCTCTGACTCCGGCCGGGCCCGGACCTCGTCAGAGGCTTCGACGTCTCGGGACTCTGGTCCTGAGCATCGTCGAAGTTCCTCTGACAGGGGGTCTCCTACCTGGGAACATCATCGGAAGAAAAAACCTGCGAGGGCGGGATCGGTGGACGCTCCTGGTTCCTCGAGGGCCAGGTCGCATAGCCCCAATTCCCGTCCCAGGTCCTCGGAGATGGAGAGGCCGTCAAAACATCCTCGACTCGAGGTGGACTTGCCCGCTCACGTGAGTACTGTTGTCCTCGTTTACTCGCCTCCGAAGGACCCGACGTCGGGCCCCGAGTCGGGGGCTGCTGGGTCTCCTGAGCTCGGACTCAGGTTGACGGCCTTGGAGAGCAGTCTGACTGCCTTCATGGACCAGCAGCGGGCATTGATCGCTGGCCTCGCCGGTGCTTCTGCCCTGACCGCCGGGACGTCGACCTCCAAGTCGACCCCGGAGACTGAGCCGATCCTCGAGTCCATGAGGGCTCGAGTCGATCCTCGGTTGCGGTCTCCTTCGGCCTCCCGTTCGGGACCGAGGTCGTCGACGCCGACTCCCTCGGCGTCGGGGCGGATGGCATCGACACCCGCCCGACCAGAGCCGCTCGACGACTCCTCCGAGGAGTCGGCCTGGGAATCTGAGGACGAAGAGTCACCTGGTTCCTTTCGGACTCGGTGTGTCCCTTCGGACTCCCCCGAGTCCGAACCTCGGAGACGGTCCCCCCCCGGAGGATACCCGGTTCTCGGACTTCATGAGGGATATGGCCAAGTCCTTGGCCTTCCCCGCGGATCCCGAGGAGGAGCCTCGAGTCGAAGAACTCGATGCCCTCCAATATGACTCTCCCCCGAAGGAGGCCTTTATTGTACCGTTTCCTCCGATGCTGGAACGACTTCTCTTCCGCATGTGGGAGAGCCCGGCTTCGTCGCCGGTATTAAGCAAGCGGGTCGATTCCATTTATCGAGTCCGCAAGAGCCCCGGCTTCCAAAAGGCACAACTACCGCACCATTCCATGGTGGTGGAATCGGCCATGCATAGACTTAAGAGTCAAAAAATGCACTCCTCGGTGCCCCCTGGTAGGGAAGCCCGAAGCCTGGATGCCCTCGGTAGGAAGTGCTTCCAGGGCTCTATGCTTGCTTGTCGAGTCCAGACTTACCAGCTCTACATGGGCATGTATCTCCGAGACCTGGCTCCGACGAACCTTTGCAGAGGTTCCAAACCTTGTCTACTGGTATTCGGGAGTGCTCCAAGTTTATTTCTCGAGCAGCCTATGATGGTTTTGAGGCTTCGGTTCGAGTAGCTGCGGCCGGCATCGGTGGACGCCGCCAGGCTTGGCTTCAGACGTCCGACCTCAAGCCCTGGGTACAGGACAAGTTGGTCGATGTTCCTTGCCGAGGTGATAACCTCTTTGGCAAGCCCATGGATGAGAAGGCTGCACAAATCGAGACGGAGACTCTCACCAGAACTCGTCTCTCAAGGAAGACCTCTGCCCCTTCTCAAAAGAAGAAGGCCTCGGGGAAAAAGCCCTTTTACCCGAGGAAAGGTGCTGCCTATAAATACTACCCTCAGTATCAGGCCTCAGCAGCTCCCCCCCAGGGAAAGCAGGCCAAGGGACGGGGTAATGGGTCCCGTAGGCAGCAAGCCCCCAAGCCTGCACCACCGGCCCCTGCTCAGCAGGGTGGGGGTTTTTGACTTCCTCCGCATAGCCTCTCCCCCTCAGCTGGTTTCTCTCGGCACAGGAGGCCGGCTGGTCCACTTTGCCCAAAGATGGACCAACATCATCACAGATACCTGGGTACTTCACATAGTTCAAAAGGGCTATCTTCTTCACTTTCACCAGGTACCTCCCTCCTACTTTCCAGGGGAGCCTCCCAGACTACCTTTGCACAGGGACTTACTCCTTCAGGAGTTAGCAAGTCTTGTTCAAGAACGAGCCGTGGAACCAGTGCCCCACCACCTGAGGGGCCAAGGGTTTTACTCCAGGTACTTCCTGATTCCAAAAAGCACAGGAGTCCTCAGACCCATCCTGGACTTGCAAAACCTCAACAAGTTCCTTGCAAAGGAAAAGTTCAAGATGCTTACCCTTGGAATCCTGCTGCCCTACCTCCAGCAGGGAGACTGGCTATGCTCCTTGGATCTGAAAGATGCGTATACTCATATCCTCATTCATCCGGACCACAGACAATATCTCAGATTTGTTGTGGGAGGAAATCATTACCAGTACAGAGTGCTGCCCTTTGGCCTATCCTCCGCACCCAGGGTGTTCACCAAATGCCTCGCAGTGGTGGCGGCTTATCTGAGACTTCAAGGTCTGTTTGTGTTCCCATACTTGGACGACTGGCTCATCAGAGCCCAGTCTTCCCAAGAGGCCGCTCAAGCCACTCATCGCACTGTGGCTCTGCTCCAGCACTTGGGTTTTGTCATAAACTTTGCAAAGTCCACTTTGCTCCCCTCTCAAAATCTCGAGTTCATCGGCGCCCGGTTGGACACACTTCAGGCACGGGCCTTCCTCCCTCTGGACAGGGCCAAGCGGCTCATGGATCTCGCCGGCCACTTTCACAGCAATGCACTGGTCTCAGCCAGGCACTTTCTGCGATTGCTCGGCCATATGGCTTCCACGGTCCATGTGACTCCCAATGCCCGACTGAACATGCGTCCTGCTCAGTGGTGCCTTCGCAATCAATGGCATGAAGCCACGGGGAGCTTAGCGGACTCTGTGCAGATCTCCGACCAGTTGGTCTCTCTGCGATGGTGGCTTCATCTACCCAACCTGGTGCTAGGAGTGGCGTTTCAGTCCCCTCCGCATTCTCAGGTCCTGACGACCGATGCTTCCCTTCTGGGTTGGGGAGCACATTGCCAAGGGTCATGTACTCAAGGACTCTGGACTCCTTGGGAGTCTGCTCAACAGATAAACTTCCTGGAGCTCAGAGCCATCCGCCTAGCGCTCAAAGCCTTCTCTCACCTGGTGTCCCACCAGTCGCTGCTGATACAGACGGACAACCAGGTTGCCATGTTCTACATAAACAAACAAGGCGGAACAGGCTCCTTCCTCCTCTGTCAGGAGGCGCAACGGCTGTGCTCTTGGGCAGTCCGCCAGGGCATCCTCCTCAGGGCTGTCTATCTCCCAGGTCAAGAAAACTACCTGGCCGACAAGCTCAGCAGGATCCTCCAGCCACACGAGTGGAGGTTGGATCCGCTGGTGGTTCAGCGGATCTTTCTCAAGTGGGGCCTCCCCACCATGGATCTGTTTGCCAGTCCTCTGAACCGGCAGCTGCCCAGATTCTGCTCTCGACAGCCGCATCCTCTCCGGGTAGCGGCGGATGCTTTTCTAATTCCATGGTCCACCGGCCTCTTGTATGCCTTTCCTCCCATGCCACTGGTGTCTCAGACGCTCTTCAAGGTTCTCAGAGACAAAGCATCGCTGATCCTAGTGGCTCCCCGGTGGCCGAGACAACCTTGGTTCCCGCTTCTGATGCAGCTAGCGGTAGACACTCCTCTTTCACTGGGATTTCAGCCCGACCTCCTGTCGCAGGATCAGGGGACTCTCCTGCACCACAATCTTCGGTCCCTTCATCTGATAGCCTGGCTGCTGAAAGGGTAGTCCTTGCTCTGCTGCAGCTACCTCCAGATGTGGAGGAGGTCGTCTTGGCCTCCAGGAGGCCCTCCACCCGGAAGGCCTACGCTCTCAAGTGGCGTCGGTTCTCCGTCTGGTGTACTCAGCAGTCTCAAGATCCTTTCTCCTGTTCAGCATCAGTGGTCTTGCAGTACTTGCTCTCTCTCTCAAACCTTGGACTTAAGTCCAACTCGGTAAAGGTCCACCTCAGTGCTCTTTCTGCGCATCACATGCCGGTGGATGGTAGACCTCTTTCCAGCCACCCTCTGGTGGCTCGGTTTCTCAGAGGCCTCCTTCTCCTTAAGCCACCTTTGCGCCCGCCAGCCCCGGACTGGGATCTTAATGTGGTGTTGCAGCGGATTACCTGTCCGCCTTTTGAGCCTATGGCTACCTGTCCGCTACGTTTTCTTTCATGGAAAATCTTGTTCTTGGTAGCCCTCACTTCGGCTAGACGTGTTAGTGAGCTGCAGGCCCTGGTTTCTGATCCTCCTTACACTAGGTTCTACAAGAACCGGGTAGTCCTACGGACTCACCCTAAATTTCTTCCCAAAGTGGTTTCCCCTTTTCACATCAACCAGGAGGTGGTACTTCCGACCTACTTTCCCAGGCCACACTCCAGCCGAGCTGAAATGGTCCTGCATACCCTGGACTGTAGAAGGGCGTTGACCTTCTACCTTGACCGTACGCGGGAGCACCGAAAGGCTGTTCAGCTCTTCGTGTCTTATGACCCCAACAAGTTGGGCTCCCTGTCTCCAAGCGTACTCTGTCCATCTGGATTGCGGACTGTATCGCTTGGGCTTACGAGGCTGCCGGCCTCGTGCTGGAAGGTAGAGTCACAGCTCATCGTGTTCGGGCAAAGGCTACGTCGGTAGCTTACCTCCGCTCTGTTCCATTGGCAGACATCTGCCGGGCCGCTACTTGGTCTTCAAGCCAGACTTTTGCAGCCCATTACTGCCTGGAGAGGGAGTCCCGCAGGGACAGTGCTTTCGGACGGGCAGTCCTCCGTAACCTCTTCGAGGTATAGGCAACTCCTACCCTCCGTCCCGGATGTTGGGCTACCGGTTGGAGACATATTCAGAGAAGATTCCTTCCTTCTGTGCTACTGACCTTGAGGGAGCTCATTTTTGTGCTTAGGGTCTCCGGTAGCCTTAAGCTTGGGAGTCCCATATGTGAGGACTGACTTCCTGCTTGGTCCTGGAGAAAGCGTAGTTACTCACCTGTAACAGGTGTTCTCCAGGAGCAGCAGGAATCAGTCCTCACAACCCTCCCTCCTCCCCTTGGAGTTGCAGTTATATGCTTTCGTTTTGCTAATTTTTGCTGTCTTTTAGCTATGTCATCTGACTGAGCAAGATGGCACCCTTGGGCGGGAAGAGGACCGCGCATGCGCGCTGCAATTCCCAAAGGCTTTCTTTGAAAGCTGGGGAAAATTGCTCCGCGAGGGCTCCGTCGGCGCCGACGTCATCCATATGTGAGGACTGATTCCTGCTGCTCCTGGAGAACACCTGTTACAGGTGAGTAACTACGCTTTCACTCAACGTGTAATCAAACTCTGGAATTTGTTACCGGAGGATGTAGTAAAGGCTGTTAGTGTAGCTGGGTTTAAAAAAGGTTTGGACAAGTTCCTGGAGGAAAGGTCCATAAACCATTATTAAGAAGGGACCCAGGATATCAATGCTTGACCCAGTACAAGCATTGCAGAACCTGTCTTTTGGGGAAACTGCTAGGTATGTATGACCTAGATTGGCCATTGTTGGAAACAGGATACTGGGCTTGATGGACCTTGGTCTGACCCAGTATGGCATATCTTATGTTCTTATGTTCACCCCTGATCTCTGAAAGGGGTGGTATAGAAATGTAACAAACAAATAAAAATATCAATTAATCATAGCGGTTTACATTGAACAGAAACAAAGTTACGTTAAACAATGTGAAAGTTATATATATATAGCCTTGCACTGCCTTATAACTAACCCTTACAACGTCTGTGTTATAGCTCCTAGTCTAAAACTTATTATATTACTTCAAAGTAACTGCAGACTGTAATGTAACTTTATCTATCTGACAAAGTAACCTTTAGGCTACAAGTGGCTAATATACTGTGTTGTAACCTCATCTACTCAACTAAGTACTGTGTTGTACATTTGGAATACTCTGCTGTAATCCCATCTACTCTACAAAGTACTGTACCCTGAACATCCTGACATATTACTCTACCCCTGTACCTACTCTTTTTAGTCCCTTCTCTCCTGCTCCAGCTTCAAAATGACCCCTCGAAAATCATACTTATGCACACTAGGTCTTACTCTCAACCTAATTTACTTACTTCTGTTTACATTCCCTAATGTCCTCACTTTAACAGCTGGCTCTCCCATACCAATAATACACTCATCTAGGCGCCCTCTCACCCCTCAACATCCTCACAATCTCCACCATATCCCACACCACCGCCCTTGCAAACTTAAACCTATCATACTAAACTCACACCTTAAACCCCAAAATCCCACTAACATCACTCATCCCCCCCTTAAATGTGCCCTACTCAATACACGTTCTGCTAGGAACAAAATCCCCCTAATTGCTGACATTATCACTGACAACAACCTAGACATACTTTGCCTTACTGAGACATGGTTCCAGGACACTGACTCTGTCCTCTTAAATCAAATATGTCCTGATACTCATTCCATCAATGTATGTAATAGATCCCATGGAAGAGGAGGAGGAGTAGCTGTTATTGCTAGATCCAACCTCAAACTTGCCATAACTGAATCCACCTCCACACTAGGCATGGAATCCATCACTGTATCTAACCCTACTCTATCACTGCACCTTATCTATCGAGCTCCTCAGGCAGACTCCTCTGACCTCTCCACTATTTTAGACACAGCCTGCTCCCCTCAATCCTCCTCACGCCCACTAATAATCCTTGGAGACTTAAACTTATCCTCCACACCCCTCACTCATTCCTCCTCCTTCCTCCAAGCAATGAACACTCTGCAATTCACCCAAATACTACACCAACCTACCCACACTAAAGGAAACATCCTTGACCTAATATTTATACCTCATCATGCTCACCTACATGACCAAGTTCAGCACTCCATCCTTCCAATTCCATGGTCTGACCATGCCATCATCTTTTTCTCCCTCCCCTACTCCTCCACCAGACTTCAACAACCTATCCATCCCTGCCACAAACGCAAATTCAAACCTTTTAATGCAGCCAACTTCTTGGAAGAAACCATCCCATCTCTAGATCATTTAAATAACAACAACCTGAACATCGATCATTTCATCTCTGAATGGAATGAAGTCATTTCTACTGCCTCTCTACTCCCACAAACAAACCACTCCTACAATCACCACAGAAGAACCCCATGGTTCTCCACTAATCTCAAAACCCTCAAAAGGGAGCTTAGACCTCTAGAACGAAAATGGAGACACACCCAAGACTCGGATTCACATTTAGCCTACACTTCTAAACTCCAAATATATTGTTCTGAGACACTAAAACAAAAGAGACAATATAATGAAAACATTATCAAACGTGCCCTTAACAAACCTAGAGAACTTTTCTCCATTGCTAAATCCCTAATAAACGAACCCCTTCACCAAGACCAATTGCCGAAAATAACAGCACAAACCATAGCTGACCATTTATCTTCCAAATACCTCCCCTCGTCGACACCTTATAACCCCCAACCAACCTTTGACCCCCCCTACTCAACCTCTCAACTCATCCTGTCTACATACATGGAATGAATTTCATACTATCACACTAGATAACATTGTAAATGTCATAAAAGGATTGAACACATCAACTTCAGCCTTGGATCCTTGTCCAACCCATTGGATCAAAACAACATGCAACACCCTTGGCCACTACATCCTAAACTTAGTTCAAACTTCACTTAAATCAGGCTTTGTTCCACCCCTTCTTAAATGTGCCTCCATCCGCCCAATCATTAAAAACTCAAAACTTGACCCTACCTCCCCTTCATCATACAGACCTATCTCCAGTATCCCCTACCTAGCAAAGATTACTGAAAAAATAGTCCAAACCCAACTCCAGAATCACATTGACGACCATTCCCCCCTTGACCTATATCAACATGGCTTCAAAAGAAACCATGGAGTAGAAACACTACTTACTTCTCTACTAGACTCACTGTACTTACATACTCAAAACCCTACCCAAGGTTGTCTCCTCATCTTTCTCGACCTTTCCGCCGCATTCGACTCTCTACCTCATAATCAACTCCTAACCAGACTTCAAGAAATAGGTCTCAATGGCACCACACTTAAATGGTTCCAATCCTATCTTAATGCCAGAACTCAACAGGTACGTCTAGGAAATGACACCTCCCTCCCATTTACGCTAAAACAGGGTGTACCTCAAGGATCTAGCCTATCTGCCTTACTTTTCAACATCTTCCTTCAACCTGCTTGCAAAATATTTCAAGATCATGACATAAAGTACCAAATATATGCTGATGACATGATGTGCTTCACCCCTTTTAACCTCTCCAACCCCGACTTCTCTAAAATCAATGAATGTCTAATTTCCCTCAAATACTGGCTTTCTCAACATAACCTTATAATCAACCAAGCAAAAACTGAGGTACTTCAAGTATTCTCTAACCCCACATACTCGCCTCCCCCAACTCTCACCATTGCCAACCTCCCACTTGTTATAAAAAATCAAGTAAAATATCTTGGAATTATCCTTGACCAGAACCTCTCCTTTACTGAACACATAAAAAGATCCACTAACACAATATATGCAAAACTACGCACACTCCGTAATATTAAACCTCTCTTAAACCCAGATTCCTTTCGCACTGTTTGCCAGTCCCTCACAACTCCTTCTCTTGACTATTGCAATCTAATTTACCATGGTCTCCCTAAAAATACAATCCAACCACTCCAAATAGCCCAGAATACGGTAGCAAGGCTCATATCCAACAACCCAGACGAGCTCATATCACACCTGTCCTACAGGACCTTCACTGGCTACCTATACATCACAGAGTTAAATTTAAGGTCCTCACTCTAATCCACAAAATAATCTTAAACGAATCAGCACCATGCCTCACCTCACTCCTCACTTTCCCCAGTAACACAAGAACACACCGTACCTCCACCAAAAACTTGCTATCCATTCCTACAATCAATAGGCACTGCAAACAAGCTACAAGTAATAGAACCTTCTCCCTTTACGCCCCATCTTTATGGAATACCCTCCCCCCCCCCCCCAACTACGCAACTGTGAGAGCCACACTGAATTTCGCAAAAAACTAAAAACATACCTCTTTATAGAACATTTTTCCTCCCCACCCTAACTCATCTTTTCGTAATCCACCTATACCCTACTCCTTTATTTCTACCCAAAACTATATGCAACCAAGTTCTCAAATTTAGCCAATGTAAATAGTTATCCTAACCAGTTAGCTCTCCTTTACCTCTCTCCATTACATTGTTAACTTGTTCTTGTTACTTTTAATTTATTATACAGTTCACTTGTAACCCTATTAGCCTATATTGTTAATTGTTCCTTGTAAACAGTTGTAATACACTGTACCAATGTTTTATGTAAACCGTCTTGACTAGTAGAAAGACGGTATATAAAAACTGTTAAACTGTTAAATAAATATATGAATCGCAGGCTATCAACATATATACATGATTAGTATAACAGTTAACTATTTACAACTTGTGTGAGCATCAGGAGTATTATGCATTTAGTTTTATAAGTTCTTTCGTTGCAGGAGATATGACAATGTGGTAAGGTGAGGGGTATGTTGGGGTGGTGTGTGGTGTGGTGTGGTGAGGGGTTGTATAATGGGAGAGGGCTTAGGTCAGGTCAGCAGTTGTAGTTAGCTCATTTTGTCCAAAGCGTTCTATGAATAGGAAAGTTTTCAGTTGTGTGCGGAAAGTGGAAAGGTCCGATATATTTCTAAGTCTCTCAGGTAATGTGTTCCAGAGCGTCGGGGAGAGATACTCAAATGCTCTGTTGTGTGTTTCGTTTTCTGGTATTCAGGAGGAAATAAGTGTGTTATCCATAGCACCTCTTCTGTGACGGTCTTTGGGTGTTTCTTTGATTAGCCGGCACAGAGTAGGTGGTGCTAATTCCCTAATGCATTTGAATATTGTCATGATGAGTTTATATTTAATTCTGCTCTGAACTGGGAGCCAGTGGAGTGCATATAGTATGGGTGTAATATGGTCTGTAAAGTGTGTGTTAGAGATTATGCGTGCTGCCATATGTTGGGCCATTTGCAGGGGGTGCAGTGATTGTTTCGGTAGGCCATGTAGTACTGTAATAGAAATATCACTAACAAAGATGTTAAAAAGGATCTGACGATGAAAAGATCCCTGTGGCACAGCACTGATAACCACCTTCTCCTCAGAGTGAGCTCCATTTACCTGTACCCTTTGTTGCTTCCCATTCAACCAATTTTTAACCCAATCAGTAGCTTTACGGTCAATCCCTAGGGTGCTCAGTTTGTTTATAAGTCGACTGTGCAGAACGGTGTCTGAGTCTTTACTGAAATGTAAGTACACCACATCTAGGGCTCTCCTTCGGTCCAACTCCCTGGTCACCCAGTCAAAAAAATCATATTTGTCTGACAAGACCTGCCTCTGGTGTATCCATGCTGCTTCAGATCCTGCAATCCATTGGACTCCAGAAACCTCACTGTTCTCTTATAGTAGCCTTTCCAATAATTTACAAACCACAGAGGTTAGACTAACTGGCCTGTAGTTCTCAGTGCCATTCTTACGTCTGCTTTTGTGTAAAGGGACCACGTGTCTTTCTCCAATCCTCTGGCACCACTTCCGACTCCAAAGAGTCATTGAAAAGATCAAACAGTGGAGCCTCTAGAACATCCCCAAGTTCCCTCAGTATTCTTGGATGTATCCCATCTAGACCCATTGCTTTGTCTACTTTTAGTTTAGCTAGTTCCTCATGAACACAGTCTTCTGAAAATTGTTCAAGATTCCTGTTGCTTCTTTTCCTATTTGTGGATGTTTTCTGAGATCCTGCTCATGCCCTTCATCTGTGACTACAGAAATATTTGTTAAGCAATTCTGTTTTATCCTCATCAGTATCTCCAGGAACAAGCAGGAATGTAGTCATCACATATGGGTATCGTCAGTACCGACGGAGCCTGCGCAGGAACGCTACCCAGCGTCCAATTAGAAAGCTTTTGGGAGCATCCCACAGCGCCTGCGTACTGCCTTCCCGCCTTTCCCAACTGCCTCTCTCCAGTTCTTCGTTTTCCGCGGAGCCAGCAGGTCGTGTTCCTGTCACCGCAGAAAATTTATCTTCTTTTTTTGTTGTCGCGTCTGCCTTCCTCGACACTTTACCGGTACCGCCAGTTTTTCTTTCTTTCTTTTCTTTTCTTTAAAAAAAAAAAGTCTTAGTACTTTTTTTTTTCCATTTTTTTCCAGGTGCACGTGCCATTTTGGGCCTTCGGCCCAAGATTTTTTCCACAATGGAAAAAACCCTCTTCGGGTTTTAAAAAGTGCACCAAGTGTGGCGGTACCATCTCCGTCACCGACACCCATGAGTGGTGTCTGAAATGTTTAGGTCCTGACCATTCCATCTCGGAATGTATGGCCTTTGCCATGATGTCCAAGAGAGGTCGACAGAACCGAGCTGCCAAGCTCAGTACCCTGTTTCCCTCTGATGCAGCCTCGGTGGTATCGACATCTTCCAGGGCTTCGTCTTTCTCCCGTGGATCTCAGGTAACTAAACATAAGTCTAGCCGGTCCTCAAAGGGTAGATCTCCCTCAAAGCATCGAGATGCCTCTGGCGTTGCCCTTGAGGATTCTGCACCGGCAAAATTGCCCCGGCGGGAGGCTTCGGCTTCCAAAGCATTATCGGGGCTCCAGGACGTTCTCGAGGCCTCGACCTTGGCAGAACTACTGGTGCCATGCTCTGGGGTACCAGCGGTCTTCTCCGGTACCAACATCCTGGCATCAGCAGCGTCGATAGACCAGAGGGTCCTGGCTATTGAACGCAGTCTGGAGGCTCTCCTTGCGGCATCGACACCCTCGGAACTCCGTCAGACAGTTCAACCGGCACCGACATTGGCACCGGTACCGACAGCATCGACATCGGCGTCCGCATTGCCGGTACCCAGTCATGCAATGCCTTTCAGTACCATTACCTCTCGGTACCAATTTCGGTTGGTACAGGTATCGGGCTCTTCAAGAGCATCCCGACAGAAGGTACTTCGAGTCCTCAGAGGAATCTGAGGATTCTGACAGTTCTGTCGATGCGGGAATACTTCTCCCGGAGGAGCCTTCCTCCCCTAAACGCAGGATGTCTCCAGAGGACATTTCCTTTCAGGATTTCATCAGGGAGGTGGCTCGGGGTCTGTCCATTACTGTGACCCCTGAAACAGAGCCCAGAGCAAAGGAGTTGGAAATTTTACAGTATCCTAAAACTCCTAAGGAGGCAGCTACCTTGCCCATCCATGAGATCTTGCATGATCTCATGTTAAGAATGTGGAAGGCACCTCTTACCACCTCTCCTCACTCTCGTAGACTGGATACTCTGTATCGAGTCCCTCCTTGTCCTGGTTTCCAGAAAACTCAGCTTCCTCACCACTCTATTGTAGTGGAATCAGCTATGAGAAGGATCAAGAGTACAAAGAGGCATGCCTCTAATCCTCCTGGACGTGAGTGCAGAACTTTGGATGCTTTTGGACATCGTGTCTTCCAAGCTTCCATGCTTTCTGCCAGGATCAGTTCCTATAGTCTATATATGGAAATGTTCCTGAAGGAAGTCACAGGTGATTTAGAGTCTTTGAGTCCTCGTCTTCCTGAGGATAGAAGGCAGGATTTTCTCACATTGGTCAAACATGCCCAAGATGTTTCTAAATTTGTCAACCGTGCAGCTTTTGACTGTTTTGAGTGCATAAGCCGAACCTCTGCCATTGCCATAGGTGCACGTAGAATTGCTTGGCTCCAGGCATCTGATCTGGAGCTCTGGGTACAAGACAAACTGGGAAATATTCCTTGTACTGGTGAGAACCTGTTTGGTAAAGATTGGCAGGAAAAGGCCAATGAGTTGGATGCTGACAACTCCACCTTGGATAGATTATCCAAGTCCACAGCTGATCCTGCTAGAAAGAAATCTTTCAAGAAACCATTCTTTTCTAAAAAGAAAAGATTTTATCCTGCTTATTCTCAGCAGGGACGTTCTGCAGGTCAGTTTGTCCAGAAAGGTCAGCAACCATCCAAACAAAGAAAACAGAAGACTGCTAAGCCTCAGCCGTCCCAGCAGTCTCAGCTTCCACAAGGCCTTTGACTTTCAGCTAGAGAACTTAGCCTTCCTGGCTTTCATTGGACCAGAGCCTTCCACCATTCCAGGAAGGTTATCTCACTTTGCCCCCAGATTGGGGCAGATAACAGCAGACCATTGGACACTCTCCATCATGAAAGAGGGGTACAAGCTTCATTTTTCCAGCATGCCCCCTTCCACAATAATAAGGCAGTTCAATTCTCCGACCTCTTTC
Organism: Ichthyophis bannanicus; assembly: GCA_033557465.1. Classification (NCBI taxonomy): domain Eukaryota; kingdom Metazoa; phylum Chordata; class Amphibia; order Gymnophiona; family Ichthyophiidae; genus Ichthyophis; species Ichthyophis bannanicus. Next base: position 18,733,163 of record CM066037.1, on the reverse strand, counting down.
ATCAACCTGTTAGGTCAGGAGGTCACAATGCTTCTTGCCCAAGGGGCAATAGAAGAGGTACCCATCCATCAGCAGGGTACAAGGTTTTATTCCCCCTATTTCCTTATCCCAAAGAAAACAGGGGGATACAGACCTATCTTGGACCTCAGAGAATTGAACAAATTCTTTATTAAAGAGAAATTCAAGATGATTTCTCTGGGAACTCTGCTGCCATACCTTCAGAGTCAGGATTGGCTTTGTTCTCTAGATCTCAAGGATGCGTACACCCATGTTCTCATCCATCCAACTCACAGAAGATTCCTTCGGTTCTTTTTTCAAGGAAAGCACTACCAATACAGGGTGCTTCCTTTTGGCCTGGCCTCAGCACCAAGGGTGTTCACGAAATGCATGGCTGTGGTAGCAGTATTTCTCCGCACTCTAGGGATATTAGTCTTCCCCTACTTAGACGACTGGCTCATTCGAGCCCCAACAGAGTCAGAGGCCAGGACTTCTCTATCCTGCACAATGCGTATCCTTCAGTATTTGGGTCTGGTAATAAACATCCCAAAATCCAGTCTAACTCCCACTCAGTCTTTAGAGTTCATAGGAGCTTTGCTAGATACCAGAAAGGCAAGGGCCTATCTCCCCCAGGCCCGTTGCCTTCGCATGGTGCAGTTAGCTTCTCAAGCAGTGCTAAAGCCTCATCTCACTGCCCGAGAAATGCTACAACTACTAGGCCACATGGCATCTACCGTGCATGTGGTTCCCTATGCTCGCCTCCATATGAGGGCAGCCCAGTGGACCTTATCCACTCAATGGACCCAGGCATCAGGATGCCTGTCAGACAAAATAGCAAACACAAGTCGCCTTATTTTGTCCCTCCAGTGGTGGAAATCCACTTAAAACCTGTTGCTGGGGTCCCCTTTTCAACAACCTTTACCCCAGGCAACTCTCATAACAGATGCTTCTCCGATGGGTTGGGGAGCTCATCTGCAAGACCCCTCCACCCAAGGCACCTGGTCTCCACAGGAGACTCATCTACATATCAATCTCTTGGAGCTCAGAGCAATCTTCCTTGCTCTTCGAGTGTTCCACACCCTGCTCAGCTACAAGACAGTCCTCATTCATACGGACAATCAAGTGGCCATGTTCTACGTAAACAAGCAGGGGGGAACAGGCTCTCTGTCACTTTGCAACAAAGGTTTGCGACTATGGGCCCTCGCCAGAGAGCATCAGATTCATCTCCTGGCGGTGTATCTTCCAGGCATGCAAAACTCTTGGGAAGACAGACTCAGTCGAGTTCTGCTTCCACACGAGTGGTCTCTGCATGCAGACCAGGTAGACAAGATTTTTCAAATTTGGGGAACCCCGGACATAGACCTCTTTGCAAGTCCGTGGAATGCCAAACTTCCCCAGTTCTGTTCCAGAAACCCGGCTCAGGGGGCTCAGGCCAGGGATGCTTTCCTTCTTTACTGGGGTCAAGGCTTCCTTTATGCCTTTCCACCCATTCCCCTAATTCCCAAAACCCTGTTCAAGCTTCAGAGAGACAGAGGCCGTATGATTCTCATAGCTCCACATTGGCCACGGCAAATGTGGTTCCCTCTGCTTCTATATCTGTCTCAAGCTCCCTCCCTGGAGTTAGGGTCTGCTCCAGATCTCCTGTCTCAGGAGGACGGAATGTTATGGCATCCCAATCCCCAGTCTCTGCATCTCAGGGCTTGGTTGCTGAAGGCCTAGATCTTCATGATCTTAACCTTCCTCAGCAAGTAAAGGATATCCTTTATGCTTCCAGGAAGCCTTCCACAAGATGCTCTTATGCTTTCAAGTGGAAAAGGTTTACCATATGGTGTTCGCAGAAGGGTCTTAACCCCCTTGCGATACCTCTGGAATCATTACTGGAGTATCTCCATTTATCCAATGCAGGACTTAAAACTAACTCGGTAAGAGTTCATTTGAGTGCTATTGCAGCAGCTTTCAAGCCTCTAAATGGACAACCTATTTCCTCCCATCCTCTTATAGCAAGATTTATGAGAGGCCTTCTTCTAACTAAGCCTCCCATTAGGCCACCACCAGTGGCATGGGACTTAAACCTGGTTCTTGGTCAACTCATGAAGCCACATTTTGAACCCTTAGCTACTACCTCATTGAAATTCCTTTCTTGGAAGGTTATCTTTCTCATTGCAATCACATCAGCACGTCGCATCAGTGAGTTGCAGGCATTAGTAGCTGATCCACGTTATACAAGGTTCCATCATGACAAGGTAGTCCTTAGGACTCATCCATGCTTTATGCCAAAGGTGGTCTCGCCTTTTCATCTAAACCAAGCGGTCTACCTACCTGTGTTCTTTCCAAGGCCTCATGCATCAAATGCAGAAAGGAACCTTCATACTTTGGTCTGTAAAAGAGCTTTAGCCTTTTACTTACAAAGAACACAGCAACATAGAAAATCCTCTCAACTCTTTGTTGCTTTTGATCCTTCTCGTTTGGGACTTCAGTCTCCAAGAGAACACTATCTAACTGGATTGCTCAGTGTATATCCTTTGCCTTTCAGAGTAAGAATCTTCCTCTGGAGGGCCATGTCACAGCTCACAATGTGAGAGCCATGACAGCTTCAATGGCTCATCTGCACTCTGTGTCTATCGACAACATCTGTCAAGCAGCCACCTGGGCCTCGGTTCATACTTTCACAGCCCATTACTGCTTGGACAGGGACTCCCGCCGGGATGCCTTGTTTGGTCAGGCTGTTCTCCAACACCTGTTCCATACCTAATCAACTCCTACCTGCCATCCCTGGTAGGATGCCAGAGATCCATGGGGGGAAGAGGAGCCCTTATCAGGGACGCCCAACTTCTGGGGTCTCTCCCTGGCATCTAAAGCTAGGGAGTCCCCATATGTGATGACTACATTCCTGCTTGTTCCTGGATCTAGCATAGTTACTCACCTGTAACAGGTGATCTCCGGGAACAGCAGGAATTTAGTCCTCACAACCCACCCACCTCCCCTAGGAGTTGTATCTCCCTTTCCCTCTCTCCTTTTTGTTGCAGCTTTAAAACTCAAGTGGAGAGAGGCAGTTGGGAAAGGCGGGAAGGCAGCACACAGGCGCTGTGGGATGCTCCCAAAAGCTTTCTAATTGGACGCTGGGGAGCGTTCCCGCGCAGGCTCCGTCGGTACTGGCGATACCCATATGTGAGGACTAAATTCCTGCTGTTCCCGGAGATCACCTGTTATAGGTGAGTAACTATGCTTTCTGCATATTCCTCCCCTGCACCTTTGATAATACCACTTTTACCCTTTCTCCTCTCACTAACATATCTGAAAAATGTCTTATCCCTGCTTTTTATTGCATTGACTATTTCTTTTTTGTACCTTTTGCTTGCCTGACTACTTTGCTAGCTTCTCTAAGTTTTTCCAAATATAGATGATGCCTGTCTTCCTCTCTGTGATCTTTTGTATCTCATGGCTGCCACATCTTATGGCCGCCTTGTGCTCAATTGATGTTGAAGATGATTCTTTTGTAAAATACATGGAAATAGCATCCAGTCAACTGTAAAAACCATCATTGCAGCATATGTAGAGATAACTGAATGAATATATTCCAGTACATTAATGGTGTGGAAAAGTTTCTAATAAGAGGATCATAACCTTTCTCATCATAAATGTCTGTATTCTTATAACATGAAACATTGTGGTAAGACTGCCAAAAAAAAAAGTGTTTGCATGTTTATCATGAGTATTCATTGCAGGTATCCTGAAAACCTGGCTGGTTAGATGCACTGTTCTTGAGTTCCTTTCAATAATTCTCATATGTATCATTTCCTGATCGTCTCTCCGGGCCAGTCCAGGAACAAGAGGGTTGTCAATCTTCTCCAGCAACTGAGGACTGAAATCCTGAAGTTTTGTAGACCTGATATCTGGCTCCCCCTGCTGGGCAAACCTCAGTCTTTCAGTCCTCAGCAGCTGGGAATGACTGTTTCCTGGCTGGCTCAGAGTAAACCCTTCATGTTTAGAGTTATTCTTATTTTTCTTTTTCATTTGTTTGGCTATCAGCAGTGCTCCGGTGGAACGGACTCTAGCAGGGTTCTCCTCCACTTTTGCTACTTTCATTTGGCTAGCCGCGGCTGTTAAGCATACGGCACATGAAGCGCGTGGGGCAGAGCCTGCCTTCTTAATTGCTTCGTTTCTCTTAGACGGGAGCAGGTTAGTGCTGGGAGCCCCAGAGTCGATCCTGCTACCCGCGAAGTTGAGTTTAATCCCCCACTAGCAGTGGGGTTCGTTACTCAGCAGTTTTGTGCCTTCAAACGGTATGTGGCCTGTTTCTTGATCCCTCCGGGGCTTTAAGGGTTTTTTTTCTTTTCTCCGCGTTGGTTTTCGTTCGCGGGTTTGTTTTTTTCTTGCGGCTCCGGTTTTCTACCCGGGGAGGGGGTCTTCCTCCGGTTCGTCTGTGGTTCTTTTTGGCTTCGGGGATAGCGCTTAGTTTTTCCCTATGGAGAATTCTTCTGGGGAAGGCTCTCAGAGCGGTTTAGTTTTGGCGGGAACGGCAGCTATCTCAGTTTCAGCCTCAGATCCCTCGGTATCGCAGGGACGGCCTGCAAAGAAGAAGGCCAAGACCAAACGACATGGTTCAGTGGGGGAAGCTCCTCCATCTTCCCTGTCTGAAGTTAAACAGGGTTTGGAATCAGTTTTTTCGGCTGATTTCATTTTAGCTCTCCATCAAGCATACTGTATTAAATGGCAGCAGTCTCAGCAGAAGCCTTCTAGCCAGGGGGCCACTCAGAATTTGATAAATGAGTTTTCTGGGTCGGATCCGGGTGAGGGTCCCTCCAAACTTTCTCTTGGGGTGGAAAATCCTGTCGGCACAGCCACTCAGCACCACTTGGAGATTCCCAGTGTGGAGGAAGGGGAGCTCCTTTCTGATTCTGAGATGGAGTGGACCACCGAGGTCAAGGATGCGGATCTCGGCTCTAGTGAGGATCCTAATATGTTTAGAGTCTTTAGGAAGGATGAGTTAGGGGCTTTTATTACTCAGACCTTATCAGCTCTGAACATTGCCTTGCCTGCGGCTCAGGAGGAGCCGTTGGAGGATCCCCTGCTTCAGGGGTTTAAGTTGGAGCAGAAGTGTTTCCCTGTTCACAGGGTAATGAAACAGATGGTGGAATCCGAGTGGGAATGCCCTGAAGCGTCCTTACGCGGGGCTCGGTCTATTAGTAGATTGTATCCTTTGCCGCAGGAGGAACAAGAGTTGTTGAAAATGCCTAAGGTGGATGCCTTAGTTTCCGCCGTTACTAAGAAAACCACTATTCCAGTGGAGGGCGGTACGGCTCTCAAGGATTTGCAGGATAGGAAGCTGGAGGCCTTGCTGAAGCAAGCCTTCGAGTCTTGTGCCCTGTCTCTCCGAGCGGCTATCTGTGGAGCCTATGTTTCTCGAGCTTCCATTCGTTGGATTCAGGGGGCTTCGCCCTCCCAGTCCGGACAAGCCGATAACGCTAAGTTGGAATCGGCGGCGGCTTACCTGGCGGATGCCTTCTATGATCTTGTGAGGGTTTCGGCTAAATCTATAGCTTCATTAGTAGCTGCTCGTAGGTTTCTTTGGTTACGGAATTGGGCGGCGGATGCCTCTTCTAAGGCTCGGCTCAGTAAGCTTCCGTACAAGGGTTCGCTGCTTTTCTAGGGGACTCTAAGGGCGGTCGTCTTCCTGAGGACCGGCCCAAGGCTCCTAAGCCAGTACCTCTGCATAGAGGCGCCTCTCGGGATTTTCGTCGGTTCCGCGGTTCCCGATTTACTCCGTATCAGTGGTGGCGCTTTACGGCCTGAGGCCAGTCCTTTCGAGGGGCCAGAGGCTTCGGTAGAGGTTATTTCGGAGGACAACAGAATGCCTCCAAGAAACCACAATGAAGTGCGGCTGACCCAGGCAGATTTCCCGGTGGGAGGACGGCTACAAGCCTTCCTGTCGGCCTGGGTCTCTATAACTTCAGACCAGTGGGTCTTGGAAATTATTCGCGAGGGGTATGCTCTCGAGTTCGCTCTTCTTCTGTCGGATGCTTTTGTGGTGTCTCCATGTGGTTCGGTGGAAAAGCAGGCTGCGATAGCTCAAACTTTTCGACGATTGGTGCGCCTTCAAGCGGTAGTTCCAGTTCCGCCAGACCAATTAGGGTTAGGTCGTTACTCCATCTATTTTGTCGTTCCCAAGAAGGAGGGGACGTTTCGGCCTATTCTAGATCTCAAACACGTCAATCGCTGTCTGCGGGTTCCTCATTTCCGCATGGAGACCCTTTGCTCCATCATACGCTCTGTGCAGCCGACAGAGGTGTTGACATCTATAGATCTTACGGAGGCCTATCTTCATATTCCGATACGCCCGGAGCATCAAAGGTTTCTTCGATTCGCGATTCACTTGGGTCATTTCCAGTTTCGAGCCTTACCGTTCGGTCTGGCGATGGCGCCGCGCACCTTCACAAAGGTCGTGGTGGTGGCCGCGGCATTGCGGAGAGAGGGGGTGCTGGTGCATTCTTATCTCGACGACTGGCTGATTCGGGCGCCCTCCGTGTCGGCATCTCTGTCGGCTACGGCGCGGGTAGTGCAGCTTTTGGAACGGCTGGGTTGGGTGATCAACCAAGCCAAGAGCCAGTTACAACCGGTCACGCGGCTCCTGTACTTGGCAGCGGTGTTCGACACCCAGTTAGGGGCGGTCTTTCTGCCGGAGTGCAGGGTGCAAAAGATCTTGTCGCAAGTGAAAAGCTTCTTGCGCCTAAAAGCACCGACGACGTGGCGTTATCTGCAGCTTCTGGGGTCCATGGCGGCGGCCTTGGATCTGGTTCCGTGGGCAAGAGCCCACATGCGGCCGTTGCAGCAAGCCTTGCTTTCCCGTTGGTCCCCTCAGGAGCATCCTCTTCAGTGCAGACTGCCCACCTTGCCTGAGGTTTCCGCGAGTCTTCAGTGGTGGTTGGATCCGGCTCACCTGCGCGCGGGGATGCCTTTGTATCAGCCGCACTGGGTGCTAGTCACGACCGATGCCAGGCTGGTAGGCTGGGGGGCTCATTGCCAGGAACGCTTTGTGCAGGGGGTCTGGTCGACGGATCTGCAGGTGTGTTCCATAAACCTGTTAGAGCTCAGGGCGGTATCCTTGGCCCTCCAAGAGTTTCTTCCCTTGATAGAGAACAAGGCGGTTCGGGTGTTCTCAGACAATGCGGTGACGGTGTCCTTATATCAACCGTCAGGGAGGAACAGGCAGCACGGTGTTGTTGGCGGAGAGTCTACAGCTGATGTCCTGGGCAGAGTCGCACCTCGTGGCCCTTTCGGCGGCTCATGTGGCCGGTCGCGACAATGTCCAGGCGGATTTCCTCAGCCGGCATGTCGTGGATCCCAGCGAGTGGCAGTTGCACGAGGAAGTTTTTCTGGATTTGACTCTGCTCTGGGGTCAGCCGATCATGGACCTGATGGCCACCTTCGACAATGCGAAAGCGCCTCGGTTTTTCAGCAAGCGCAGGGAGCGAATGTCGGAGGGGCTCGACGCCTTGGTTCAGACGTGGCCGGAGACCAGTCTTCTTTGTCTTCCCGCCTTGGCCGATGATCGGCCGAGTGATTCAGCGGATAGCGCGTCACTGCGGTCGAGTGATTCTCATAGCGCCGGATTGGCCGAGGCGATCGTGGTACGCCGATCTGGTTCGCCTGCTCATCGACAGTCCCTGGAGGCTTCCCTCTCGAGCGGATCTGCTGGTTCAGGGTCCTCTGTTCATGCCAAATGTGGATCGCTTCTCGCTTACGGCTTGGCTCTTGAAAGGGACAGGTTGATGCGGAAGGGGTATTCCGCTTCTGTCGTGTCCACGATGCTGCAGGCTCATCGGAAGTCTACGTCTCTGGTTTACGTTCGGGTCTGGAGGGCGTTTGAGTTCTGGTGTCAGGAGCGTCGTCTCCGTCCCCAGGTCGCCTTGGTTCCACATGTGCTTTTTTTTCTGCAGGAGGGCCTGGATAAAGGGTTGGCCCTCAGTACCGTTAGGGTTCATTTGGTGGCCATTGCTTGCTTTCGCGGGGCGATCAAAGGAGTTCGTTTATCTGCCCATCCGGATGTTCTTCGTTTTCTCAGAGCGTTTAAGCTCATTCGTCCTCCTCTTCGTAGCATCGTCCCTTCTTGGGATTTGAATCTTGTGTTGGAAGCTTTGGCGCGGCCTCCGTTTCACCCGCTTAAGGATGTTTCCTTATGGGAGCTTTCTTGGAAGGTGGCGTTCTTAGTAGCTTTGTGTTCTGCGAGACGAATCTCGGATCTTCAAGCTCTCTCTTGTAGAGCTCCGTATCTTTTGTTTTCGGAGGAGAAAGTGCTCTTGCGGACTGTTCCTTCATTTCTGCCGAAGGTAGCATCCCAGTTCCATCTGAATCAGACTATTTCGCTTCCCACTTTCAGGGATGGCCAGGGTCTTCCTATGGACGCTGTTTTAAGAAGATTAGATTTGGGTAGGTTGCTCAAGGGTTACCTCAAGAGAACCGAATCCTTCCGTAAATCTGACAGATTGTTTGTGCTGTTTGGCGGGCCTCGTAAGGGAGATGCTGCTTCCAAGGCATCAGTTGCGCGTTGGGTGCGTCAAGCGATATTGGCAGCGTATCAAGCGGCGGGGCGTGTGCCTCCGCAGGGGCTTCGGGCTCACTCTACTAGGGGGCAAGCGGCCTCTTGGGCTGAGTATGCTTTTGTTCCGCCTGCGGATATTTGTCGGGCGGCTACTTGGTCGTCCTTTCACACTTTCACAAGACATTACAGATTGGATGTTTGGGCCAGGCGAGATGCGAATGTTGGGGCTTCGGCCATCATAGCGGGCCTAGCTGGTCCCTCCCAGGGTTAGATACTGCTCTGGTACTTCCCTCTTGTTCCTGGACTGGCCCGGAGAGACGATCAGGAAACATAAATTAGACCTTACCTGCTAATTATCTTTCCTGGAGATCTCTCTGGGCCAGTCCAGGACCCTCCCGTGTCTATGGCTAGAGTTTGTAGTGGCGTGGGGTTTTTTTTTGAGGGTTCCGACTCAATCGTATTTCTGTCCTTTGGTGTTATGTGCCCGTTTGTTTATTGCACAGGGTTTTCTCTGGAGCTCCTCGGGGTGCAGTTTCGTTTCGAGCCTTTTTTGGGGGGGGGGGATTTTTACCCAGTTCTTCGAAAAAAATAAATAAATAAATAAAATAAATTTATAATCAAACAGATAAAAAAAAAAAAAGAAATTCGTAACCTCTCGCGCAGGAGTGTTAAGCTGTGCTAAGTGGAGTTCCTGCTGACTAGCCTTTATCTGTATTTCCTTTCTTGGTTTCTACTGTTATTCCACTGCTTAGATAGGTATAGACTGAGGTTTGCCCAGCAGGGGGAGCCAGATATCAGGTCTACAAAACTTCAGATTTCAGTCCTCAGTTGCTGGAGAAGATTGACAACCCTCTTGTTCCTGGACTGGCCCGGAGAGATCTCCAGGAAAGATAATTAGCAGGTAAGGTCTAATTTCTGTTTTACAGTGCGGCTGTGCATATGCAGTGCTATACAATGGGGACAGGTATTCAGGTACAATGTTCCCTGCACCAAAGAACTTAGTCTGAATGGGTGGTGCCCACATTCACCAGGCATGTTGCTAGGTTCTCAGTCCATTGCTCTAACCACTTCTCCAATCTCCAGGAACAAGCAGGAATGAGTCTTCACATATGGGTATCGTTGGTACCGACGGAGCCTGTGCGGGAACGCTCCCCAGCGTCCAATAAGAAAGCTTTTGGGAGCATCCCACAGCGCCTGCGTGCTGCCTTCCCACCTTTCCCAACCGCCTCTCTCCAGTTCTTCTTTTCCGCGGAGCCAGCAGGTCCTGTTCCTGTCACCGCAGAAGAAGTTCTTTATTTTTTCTTTATTCTTTTGTGTCGCGTCTGCCTTCTTCGACGTCGGACCGGTACCGCCAGTCTTTCTTTTCTTTCTTTCAAAAAAAAAAAAAAAAGCTTTATCTTTTCTGTGCATTTTCAGTTTTTGGGCCCTAGGCCTAAAATTATTTTCCTCATGGAGAAGCCCGCTTCTGGGTTTAAAAAATGCACAAAATGTGGCGGTACTATTTCTTTTACCGACACCCATGACTGGTGTCTAAAGTGTTTGGGACCTGACCATTCCATCACGGATTGTATGTCCTGTACCATGATGTCTAAGAGAGGTCGGCAGAACCGAGCAGCCAAGCTCAGTACCCTGTTTCCCTCTGATGCAGCTTCGGTAGCATCGACGTCTTCCAGGGCCTCTTCTTCCTCCCATGGATCTCAGGTAACCAAGCATAAATCTGGCCGGTCCTCGAAGGGCAGATCTCCCTCCAAGCATCGAGATGTCTCCGGGCTTGCCCTCGATGATTCCGCACCGGCAAAATTACCCCGGCGGGAAGCTCCGGCTTCCAAAGCATTATCTATGGGGGTCACAGGTTGACATCGATGGCTCGGCCTCGACAGATCACCTGTTGCCGTGTTCTGGGGTACTGGTGGCTCCCATTGGTACCGACATCCAGACTCAGGTGGCGTCGATGGATCAGAAGATTCTGACCATGCAGTGCACCTTAACGGCTTTCATAAGGCTGCGACGCCTCCGGTACCGCAACAATCCCGATCCGGTACCGATTACTCCCGATGTCGATCCCACTTGATACGGTTATCGGGCTTTACAGGAGCATCCGGACAGGCGATACTTCGATTCCTCTAAGGACTCCGATGAGTCTGAGGGTTCTGTAGAAGCATCGATACTTCTTCCTCAGGAGTCTTCTTCACCTAAACAAAGAATGTCTCCTCCAGAAGACTTGTCTTTTCAAGACTTAGGGAAGTGGCTAGGGGCCTCTCTATCACAGTGGCCCCTGAGTCAGAACCCAGAGCCAAGGAGTTGGATATTTTACAATATCCTAAAGCTCCTAAGGAGGCAGCTACTTTACCTGTTCATGAGATTCTGTATGATCTCATGTTGAGGATGTGGGAGACACCTCTCACCACCTCTCATTCTCGCAGGTTAGACACCATGTATCGTGTCTCTCCTTGTCCTGGCTTCCACAAGACTCAGCTTCCTCACCACTCTATTGTGGTAGAGTCTGCCATGAAGAAGATAGAGTGCAAAAAGACACTCATCTAATCCTCCAGGGCGTGAATGCAGGACCCTGGATGCTTTTGGCCGAAGGGTTTTCCAAGCTGCTATGCTAGCTGCTAGGATCAATTCCTATAGTCTCTATATAGGAATGTTTCTAAAAGAAGTCACAGATCATCTGCAGACTTTAACCCCTTTCATTTCAGAGGATAAAAGAGAGGAGTTTCTCACTTGGCTCAAACATGCCCAAGATGTCTCCAAATTTTCCAACCGTGCAGCCTTTGACTCTTTTGAGTGTGTAAGCAGAGCTGCGGCTATTGCCATAGGGGCACGCAGAATTGCTTGGCTACAAGCTTCTGATTTGGAGCTCTGGGTCCAAGATCAATTGGGAAATCTCCCTTGTACAGGCGAAAACCTTTTTGGTAAGGCTTGGCAAGCAAAGGCCACTCAGATGGATGCTGAAAACTCTGCTTTGGATCGACTTTCAAAGTCTACCTCTGCTCCTGTTAAGAAAAGATTGTTTAAAAAGTCATCTTTTTCCAAAAAGGGAAGATACTATCCTGCTTATGGTCAGCAGGCATCTTCTGCAGGTCGTTTTGCTGCAAAGCGTCAGCAACCACCTAAACAGGCCAAGTCAAAGGCAGCTAGACCTTCCACGGCCCAGCAGCCTCAGCCTCCTCAGGGTCTTTCACTTGCAACTAGAGAACTTAGCCTTTCTAGCTCTGGAAGGACCAGAGCCCCTTACCATCCCAGGAAGGTTGACTTACTTTGCTCCCAGATGGGAGCAAATCACAGCAGAGCAATGGACACTCTCCATCATAAGGGAAGGGTACAAGCTTCATTTCTTAAGCCTTCCCCCTCACACCATGGTGAAACAGTTCAATTCTCCAACATCTCTCCTCACCCTTCTAGGTCAGGAGATTGCCATCCTTCTTGCCCAAGGGGCAATAGAAGAAGTACCTCTTCTTCAACAAGGAACAGGGTTCTACTCCTCTTATTTTCTTATTCCAAAGAAAACAGGGGGCTACAGACCCATCTTAGATCTCAGAGAATTGAACAAATTTCTATTCAAGGAGAAATTCAAGATGATTTCTCTCGGTGCTCTGCTTCCATACCTTCAGAGTCAGGACTGGCTTTGTTCTCTAGATCTCAAGGATGCGTACACCCATGTCCTCATCCATCCAACTCACAGAAGGTTCCTTCGGTTCCTTTTTCAAGGAAAGCACTACCAATACAGGGTGCTTCCTTTTGGTCTGGCCTCTGCACCAAGGGTGTTCACGAAACGCATGGCAGTAGTGGCTGCATTTCTATGCACTCTAAGAATATTCGTCTTCCCATATCTGGACGACTGGCTCATGCGAGCTCCATCTCAAGCAGAGGCCAAGACTTGTCTAACCTGCACAATGCGTGTCCTTCAGTATTTGGGACTAGTAATAAACATCCCAAAATCCAATCTCACCCCTACTCAGTCCCTCGAGTTTATAGGGGCTTGGTTGGATACCACAACTGCAAGAGCCTATCTTCCTCAGGCCCGTTGCCTACGTTTGGTGCAGTTAGCCTCCCAAATACAGTTAAAGCCCCTTTTAACTGCTCGAGAAATGTTACAACTCTTAGGCCACATGGCATCCACTGTGCATGTGGTTCCATATGCTCGCCTTCACATGAGGGCAGCTCAATGGACTTTGTCCACCCAATGGACTCAGGCATCAGGTTGCCTGTCAGACAAAATAGCAAACTCCAGTCGCCATTTTTGGTCTCTCCAGTGGTGGAAGTCCTCTCAAAGCCTGTTGCTGGGGTCCCCTTTTCAACAGTCACTTCCCCAAGCAACCCTTACAACAGATGCCTCTCCAATGGGTTGGGGAGCTCATCTGCAAGATCTCTCCACCCAGGGCATCTGGTCTCCACAGGAGACTTCACTACACATAAATCTCTTGGAACTCAGAACAATTTTCTTAGCTCTCAGAGTGTTCCACTCCCTGCTCAGCTACAGGACAGTCCTCATCCACACGGACAATCAAGTAGCCATGTTCTATGTAAACAAGTAGGGAGGGACTGGCTCTCTGTCGCTTTGCAATGAAGCTTTGCGACTGTGGGCCTTCGCCAGAGAGCATCAGATTCATCTTATGGCAGTATATCTTCCAGGCATTCAAAACTCTTGGGCAGACACTCAGTCGAGTTCTGCTTCCACACGAATGGTCCCTCCACAGGGACCAGGTAGCCAGGATTTTTCGAATTTGGGGAACCCCGGACATAGACCTATTTGCAAGTCCGTGGAATGCCAAACTTCCCCGGTTCTGTTCCAGGATTCCGTGTCAGGGAGTTCAGGCCAAGGATGCCTTCCTCCTTCACTGGGGTCAAGGATGCCTTTCCACCCATTCCCCTAATTCCCAAAACACTGTTCAAGCTTCAGAGAGACCGAGGTTCTATGATCCTCATAGCACCACATTGGCCACGCCAAGTGTGGTACCCTCTACTTCTGCATCTCTCTCAAGCTCCGTCCCTGGAGTTGGGCTCTGCTCCAGATCTTCTCTCCCAGGAAGACGGAACGTTGTGGCACCCAAACCCCCAGTCTCTCCATCTCAGGGCCTGGTTGCTGAAGGCCTAGACCTTCAAGTTTTCCATCTCTCTCAGCAAGTCAGAGATATTATTCATGCTTCTAGAAAGCCTTCCACTAGACGTTCCTATACTTTCAAATGGAAAAGATTTACCATTTGGTGTTCAGAGAAGGGTCTTAACCCTCTTGCAATACCTTTGAATTCTTTACTAGAGTATCTTCTGCATCTTTCCCATGCAGGCCTCAAAACAAATTCGGTAAGAGTCCATTTGAGTGCTATTTCAGCGTCCCTCAAGCCTCTCAATGGACAGCCTGTTTCCTCTCATCCTCTTATAGCAAGATTCATGAGAGGCCTTCTTTTAACTAAACCTCCCATTAGACCACCTCCAGTGGCATGGGACTTAAATCTAGTTCTTGGCCAGCTTATGAAGTCACCCTTTGAACCTTTAGCCACCACCTCCTTGAAATTTCTTTCTTGGAAAGGTTATCTTTCTCATTGCAGTCACCTCAGCACGTCGCATCAGTGAGTTGCAAGCCTTGGTGGCTAATCCTCCTTATACAAGGTTCCATCATGATAAGGTAGTCCTCAGGACCAATCCACACTTTATGCCCAAAGTGGTCTCGCCTTTTCATCTGAACCAAGAGGTATACTTACCTGTCTTTTTTCCAGGACCTCATGCATCAAGTGCAGAGAGGAATCTTCATACTTTGGATTGTAAAAGAGCTCTCGCCTTTTACTTACAAAGCACACAGCAACATAGAAAGTCTTCTCAACTCTTAGTTGCTTTTGATCCTTCCCATTTAGGACTTTCAGTTTCTAAGAGAACACTGTCCAACTGGATTGCTCAGTGTATTTCTTTCGCCTACCAGAGTAGGAACCTTTCTCTGGAAGGCCATGTCACAGCTCACAATGTGAGGGCCATGGCAGCCTCAATAGCTCATCTAAACTCTGTGTCCATCGACCAAATCTGTCGAGTGGCCACCTGGGCCTCGGTTCATACCTTCACAGCCCATTACTGTTTGGACAAGGACTCCCGCCGGGATACCTCGTTTGGTCAGGCTGTTCTCAAACACCTGTTCCATTCCTAATCAACTCCTACCCACCTACCCTGGTTGGATGCCAGAGATCCATGGGGAGAGGTGGAGCCCGTTTCAAGGACACACAACTCTGGGGTCTCTCCCTGGCATCTGCAGCTAGGGAGTCCCCATATGTGAAGACTCATTCCTGCTTGTTCCTGGAGATAGCACAGTTACTTACCTGTAACAGGTGATCTCTGGGAACAGCAGGAATAAGTCTTCACAACCCACCCACCTCCCCTAGGAGTTGTATCTCTCTATCTATCTTTCCTTTTCTCTCTCTCTCTTTGTCTCAGCTTTAAAATTCGAACTGGAGAGAGGCGGTTGGGAAAGGCGGGAAGGCAGCATGCAGGTGCTGTGGGATGCTCCCAAAAGCTTTCTTATTGGATGCTGGGGAGTGTTCCCGCGCAGGCTCCGTCGGTACCGACGATACCCACATGTGAAGACTTATTCCTGCTGTTCCCAGAGATCACCTGTTACAGGTAAGTAACTGTGCTTTCCCCGTTCCGCTGAAGTGCTTTGCTGCTCATGCATTATTTATGATTATTTAAATACTTCTTATATCACCATGGTGTGTTCTTCTCTAATGTAAACACATTTGTCTTATATGCCAATACAGTTAAATGGTAAACTGTGTGCTCATTCTGAAGACCCATTCATTCTGTTTTGAATGAAGCCACAAAGTTTTGTGACCTCTTACCTAAGCCCAAACCATTCTGCTTGACTGCTGAATTTGTGTTAAACATGCTACTGTTTGTTTTTTGTTTTGTTTTGTTTTTGGCTTTCCCAACCTTCAGTCTGCTGGGGTTTCCGGTGAGGCATGAAGATGCTGTGTGTTTCTCCCGTCTCCTGACAACCAAAAAGTTGAAGGAATTTGGAGTAACTTTAGAAGGGATTTGGCCTCCACATCTGGTGTAGCTTTTGTGAACCCTGCTCCCCCTCCCCCCCCCTTTTTCTTTTATTCATGTTCTTGTTTCAGCACTTTTGTGCAAGCATCTGGAATTTGTTAGGTGGTAAAAAGTGTAATTTAGTGAAGGAGAGGGATAGACTTGAAGTGATTCACATGGTAAGTTTAGCAATGAGAAAATAGTGTTTAACTCCTCCCTTCCCTATGCTCCTTTTTGTATGCTTTGGGTTGGAGTTGTGAGTTTGAAGGACATTTGCATTTAGTGCTTCTCAGACCTGCTAATTCGGTACCCTTCCCAAAGATAGTATCCTAATTCCCTTTGTATTGCTGACCCTGCTGCTGTTGGTATCAGCTGGACAGCAGGGAAGGGATGAGAGCTAGAAAATGGACATTATATACCAGTATTTTCAAACGCTAGGGATATATTCAGTATTTTTTGTGTGTGTTGAGCTTTTTACAATGGTGTAAGTCAAAATAAGTGAAACATTTTACTAAATTTGTCGCATTGACTTTTCATTTGCTGTTCTTAGAAAAACAAAAACGTGACGGCAGATAGACAAAATGTCCTTTCCAGTCTGCCCCTTCCATACCAACTACTACAATCCCTCTTCCCCCCCCCCCCCCTTTAGAGATCATCTGTGTTTGTCCTATTCTTTCTTGAATACAGGTACTGTCCTTGTCTCTACTACCTCCACTGGGAGATTATTCCACATATCTACCACTCTTTCTACAAAGAAATATTCAGAAATTACTCCTGAGTCTATCCCCTTCCACCTTCATCCTGTGCCCTCGTTGCAGAGCTTTCTTTCAATTGAAAGGTTCTCCTGTGCATTTAAAACTGTTGCCTCGGATCTTCATATGAAATATGATATCCATACGCCAAGATGTTTTATTGCACTTTGTGTGAGTTTTGCTCATGAAGTAATTAAGTTTTTAGTACACAAAGGTGCATGAGTAAAATGTTTGCTGAATGAGTGCTTCCCCATGCATCTCCCAATGCAGGCAAGTGTGTGTTAAGCCTAAAATTTCACCCTGGATTCAGAGAGGGCGTTAAATGGTCTATGGTGTCAGCATGCTCCCAACACGTGTTCCTTGGTGCAGGGTTTCTGGACTTGCCTCTCTCCAAAACTGAAGTGGACCAGGCTCCCCAGGCTTAGGGACCATGCTGGCACCACAGATGTGAGCTAATGTCATTCCATCTCTGGTCCACGAGTTAAATTTCCAAGTACCAGAGTCAGAGAAATTTCACCCTAGGATGCCATTTCCCCATACAAATGGCCCATACTTACCTTTCCTGGCTTCTATTAAAAATGGTAGGGGCTTAGCTGAAGCAGCTTTTTTAAACTTTGAACAGACTTTGGAGGATGAAGAGTATGCTTATTCATCAGAGTTGGTGCTTACTGGCAGCCAGTAGCAATGAATAAATATGCAAGTTGAGGAGGAGATTTACAGGAAACTTTGGCACTACACCATGGTCCTTGTGGCTTGTATTGACAGGGGGAGGGGGAGGTTTGCCATTCATTAGGGGCTTGCAACCTATTTAAGTCTGGCATTGCTTTCAGCAGAGAATTGTCTCTAGATTAGGGCAGCGTGCAGGTTTTCCATTTTGTTTGGGGAGAAGAGGATCGGCATGCTGCACTAAAATGGTTGAGATGCCACTGAGCTGTTTTCAGTTTGCCATGTGAGGCAGCCCATTACTATGCCCAAATTGCATCTAATTTGAGTTTACAGTCATGTGCATATGAGTGCATTAATTGTAAATTTGGATACATTTCCAAATGCTCAACAGTGCATTTTTTAATGCACAGAAATACATTATCACAACTTAGTAAATATGCCATTTAGTGTGAAGCTCAAGAGCAAGATCTGTTAGCATAGCATGCATCTGCAACTCTCCTGCCTTTCGAAGAACTCTGTGTATGGTTTGATAGTGTAAAGAACATACGATATGTCATACTGGATCAGACCAAGGTGCATCAGGCCCAATATTCTGTTTCCAACAGTGGCCAATTTAGGTCAAAAGTACCTAGCAGTTTCCCCAAAAGACACAGGTTCCACAATGCTTGTATTGGGACAAGCTGTGGATATCACGGGTCCCCTTTAATAATGGTTATGGACCTTTCCTCCAGGAACTTGTTCAAACCTTTTTTTAAACCAGACTAGACTAACAGCTTTTACTACATCCTCCGGAAACGAATTAGAGTTTGAGTACACATTGAGTGAAAAAATATTTTCTCTTATTAGACTTAAATAGGTTACCCTGTAGCTTCATTGCATGTCCCCTAGTCTTTCTATATTTTGATGGTGTAAACAATCGATCTACGTTTAAACGTTCCACTCCGTTCATTAATTTATAGACATCTATCATATCTCCCCTCAGCCGTCTCTTTTCCAGGTTAAAGAGCCCTAATCTTTTTAGCCTCTCTCAATAGGGGTATCCTTCCATCCCCTTTACCATTTTGGTGGCTCTTCTCTGCACCTTTTCTAATAACGCTATATCCTTTCTAAGATACGGTGACCAGAATTGCATTCAATATTCAAGGTGCGGTTGCACCATGGAACAATACAGAGGCATTATAATATCCTTTGTTTTATTCTCCATTCCTTTTCTTATGATACCTAGCATTCTATTTGCTCTCTTGGCTGCTGCTGTACACTGGGTGGAGGGTTTCAACATGTTATCCACGATGACTCCTAAACCTTTTTTCCTGGGTGATGGTTCCTAATGTGGAATCTTGCATCATGTAACCATAGTTTATGTTGATCTCCAGGAACAAGCAGGAATAAGTCATCACATATGGGTACGTCGGTACCGACGGAGCTCGCGCGGGAAAGCTCCCCAGCTTTTCAGATTAAAAGTTTTTGGGGCCTCCCACTGCACATGCGCGCTGCCTTCCCGCCTTCCTGACCAGCTCTCGTCAGTTTCTTTTTTTCCGCGGAGCCAGCAGGTCGTGTTCCTGTCACCGCTGAAGAAATTGTTAATTTTATTGTTTTCTTTAGACCGCGTACCTGCCTTCCCCATTCTGAAACCGGTACTGCCGGTCTCTCTTTCTTTCTTTTAAAAAAAATAAATAAAAATAAAAATATATATTTTTCTTTTCTTCAGCACAGCTTGGTACTTTGTTAGGCCTTCAGGCCTACACAAATTCTCCTCATGGAGAAGCCAGTTCCTGGTTTTAAAAAGTGTACCAAGTGCAGTGCTGTCATTCCTCTTACAGACACCCATGAATGGTGTCTTAAATGTTTAGGACCTGACCATTCCATACCGGACTGCCCATCCTGCTCCCAGATGTCGAAACGTGGATTGCAGAACCGTGCCAACAAGTTCCATGTGCTGTTTCCTTCAGAAGCATCACAGTCATCCAGGTCTTCCTCTCCGGATGGATCTCAGGTAACCAAAACTCCAGTGGGCAAATCCTCTAAAAGCAAATCTCTTTCTAAAGATCGAGAGGCTCTCAATTCTGAGTTCGAGGATTCTGCCCAGGCCAAAAAACCCCGGCGGGAGGTTCCGGCCTCCAAAGCAATCATGGGGTCACAGGTTGACATCGATGGCGCGGCCTCGACAGATCACCTGTTGTACTGCTCTGGGGGTACCGGCCCATACCGGTACCGACATCCAGGCAGCAGTGGCGTCTATGGGCACTACTGTCCAAGTCATGCAGCAGGCCATTCTGGCTTTTATTAATGCTGCTACGCCCTCGGTACCGCAGCCAGCGGTACCGGGTCCGGTTCCGGTAATGGCTTCCATACCGGAACCGAGGCCATCGTCTTCCAAACGCAGATCGGTTCCGCATGCCGGATCCGGGCTTTTGCCCGGTACCGATCCCATACCCGGTACGCCCGATGTCGATACCGAACGGTATGCGTATCGTGCGTTGGAAGCACATAGAGGATACTCTGCTTCTTCAGAGGATTTTAACTCCTCTGATGATTCTGATGAGTTCTCCCTTGATCTTCCTGAGGAGCCGCCTTCTCCTAACAGGAGAATGTCTCCACCAGAGGATTTGTCCTTTCAGGACTTCATCATAGAAATGGCTAAAGGTCTTTCTATTGCTTCATCCTCTGAAAAGGAACCCAGATCAAAGAAACTGGATATTTTAGGATACTCTAAGTCTCCTAAAGAGGCAGTCACCCTGCCTATCCATGAAATCCTTCAAGAACACTTGATGGACTTATGGGAGGCTCCTCTAACATTGTCTCCTTCTTCTCGCAGGTTGGACACCATGTACCGTGTCCCCCCTTCTCCTGGTTTCCAAAAAACCCAGTTGCCTCACCATTCTATTGTGGTGAAGTCTGCAATGAAGAAGATAAAGAGTACCAAAAGGCACTCTTCTACTCCTCCAGGGCGAGAATGTAAGACTCTAGACTCTTTTGGCAGGAAAATTTTCCAGGCTACTATGCTTATAGCCAGGATTAATTCCTATAGTCTTTACATGGGCATGTTTCTCAGTGAAATCGCTCTAAAACTTCGGCATTTTGCCCCCTTTATCCCTGAGGATAAGAGGGAGCAGTTCATTTCCTTAGTGAAACACCTTTTGGATATTTCAAAGTTCTCCAACAGGGCAGCTTTTGATTCCTTTGAGGGTGCTGGTAGGGCTTCGGGCATTGCTATAGCAGCCCGACGTCTTGCTTGGCTCCAGGCTTCTGATCTAGAACCTTGGGTCCTAGATGGCTTACGAAATCTGCCCTGTACAGGTGAGAACTTATTTGGTGAGGAGTGGCAAATTAAGGCCACTCAAATGGATGCAGAAAATGCCACCTTAGATAGACTTTCTAAGTCTACCTCCACTCCTGCCAAGAAGAAGTCTTTTAAGAGGCCTTATTACAAGAAGTCCAGATTTTCCACAAATACTGGCCAACAATCCTCTCAGCCTCGTTTTGCTGCTAAACGTCAGCAACCTAAACAGGCAAGGTCAAAGCCTGCGGCGTCTGCTACGCCTCAGCAGGCTCCACCCCCTCAGGGGTTTTGACTTGCCCCTAGAGAACTTAACTTTTCTGGCTCTAGAACAACCAGAGCCCCTCACCATACCCGGAAGGTTAGCTCACTTTGCTCCCAGATGGGAGCAAATTACATCAGAGCAATGGACCCTCTCTATCATCAGAGAGGGTTACAAACTCCATTTTTCCGACCTTCCTCCTTATACTATGGTGAGGCAGTTCAATTCTCCCCCATCTCTCCTGGCCCTCTTGGGTCAGGAAGTCTCCTCCCTCCTTGCCCAGGGGGCAATAGAGGAGGTCCCTCTTCTTCAACAGGGGACAGGATTCTACTCCCTTATTTTCTAATACCAAAGAAGACAGAGGGCTTCAGACCAATTCTGGATCTGAGAGAATTGAACACATTTCTTTTCAAGGAGAAATTCAAAATGCTTTCTCTGGGCATTCTCCTTCCATACCTTCAGAGTCAGGATTGGCTTTGTTCTCTAGACCTAAAGGATGCGTATACACACATACTCATCCACCCATCCCACAGAAAATACCTTCGATTTCTGTTTCAGGGAAAACATTTCCAGTACAGAGTACTCCCCTTCGGTCTAACCTCTGCTCCAAGAGTGTTCACCAAATGCATGGCAGTCGTAGCTGCCTTTCTAAGAGGCCTGGGAATTTTCATATTCCCATACCTGGACGACTGGCTCATCCGAGCGCCCTCTCAGTCCCAGGCCCAAATTTCCCTGGACCGCACAAGGCGTCTTCTGCAGTATCTAGGACTGGTAGTAAACCTTCCCAAGTCTCAACTAATCCCTACTCAGTCTCTCAAGTTCATAGGGGCCCAGTTAGACACCATCACTGCAAGGGCCTACCTGCCTCAGGTCAGGGCCCAACGCCTGCTGAGTTTGGCCTCCCAAGCTCAGTCCAGCAGTCATTTGACAGCCCGGGAAATGCTGCGACTTCTGGGCCACATGGCCTCCACGGTACATGTGGTGCCCTACGCTCGTCTGCATATGAGAGCAGCTCAATGGACCTTGGCCACCCAGTGGACTCAAGCATCTGGAGCGCTCTCCGACCAAATACTCACCTCAAGCCGTCTATTTTGGTCCCTCCAATGGTGGACATCCACCAAGAATCTGTTGTTGGGGGCCCCCTTCCAACCTTTGTTGCCCCAAGCAACCCTCACAACAGATGCCTCTCAGACAGGGTGGGGAGCTCATCTTCAGAACCTCTCCAATCAGGGCACTTGGTCTCCACAGGAGGCCACCCTTCATATCAACCTCCTGGAACTGCGAGCAATTTACCTTGCCCTCAAGGTCTTCTATACCCTCCTTGTCAACCTGACTGTCCTAGTTCAGACAGACAATCAGGTAGCCATGTTCTATATAAACAAACAAGGAGGGACAGGCTCTCTGTCGCTTTGCAACGAAGCTCTCAGATTATGGGCCTTCGCCAGAGAGCATCAAATTCACCTTCTTGCAGTGTATCTTCCAGGAGTTCAAAACTCTCGTGCAGACAGACTCAGTCAAGTTCTGCTTCCACACGAATGGTCCCTACATATTGTGATAAGGAAGCTTATCATAGCTCAGGTAGGAGTTATAGAAAAGATGATGTGACTCTGAACAAGCAACCTGTCAGTTCTGGTAGAAGTGAGAAAACAGAATTTTCACATAAAAGACTACCAGTCCCAGAATGCACCAGGTTTCCAGCAGCCATGAGAGGGGCTGAAGTGAGAAAATGTGTGTGCAATCAAGAGAGCTATGAGGTAATCCCTAAGCACTCATCTCAAAGGGCAGGGCCTGATTCAACACAGCTGCGCTGTGTTAGGGAGCAGCACACATTAGGACAGAATAAGAATAGAGCTTATTCTTCAGATAACAGTTACTACAAGCTCCAGCCCAGCTTCAGGGAGAGTTTCAAGAACAGCTTCAGCAACTGCTACAGAGGGAGGAAGAGATACAGAGACAGAGACGGCAACGGCTATAAGCTCAAGCACCAGTATCACCTGGAGAAACAGAAGCCAAGCCAAGCAGATAGAGAGAGAAGGAAACTCTCTGGAAGGAAGAGAAGAAAGGCCATTGGAAGGTCTGGGAGATTCCAAGGCAGTACTCATACTGGGAGGTATTCCAAAAGCCAGCAAAGTCCATTGGACTGGATTCAGCCAGAGGAATGGAGTGGCAGAGATAGGAATCACCAGTGGCTACCTGGAAGAGAGAAGACTGCATGTGGAAGGGACTTTCAGACCAAGGCCAGAAGGTATGTGAGAGAAGATCCAGTGTCCAGGGATCAAGATTGGAAGGCTGGACATCAGAATTGGGTTACATATTGGCCAGGCTATACAGAGAGGAATAATGATAGCAGGAGAGGCTCAGGTATGAACACTGATCCAGACCCTATCTATAACAGAGAATGGCAGCCAGGGAATAAGCATTCTCATGATAGTGCCTTAATGAAAGACTCGTCTGTGCCAATGTATGATAGTGACCATATGCTGATTGATGAAGGGGGAGATACAGCAGATGAAACTATTTATATGGACTGTTCTCTATCTAAATGCTATTGCTAGTTTTCCGTGAGCAAACACATCAGCCATCACAAAGAAACCTAACTTTGTTCTTTATTTCCACTGCAAACAGCTCTTAAAGCAGGATTTGGGTTCACACAGTAGCAGCCAGCCAGCTAAAGGCTTACAGCTGGTCAGTTGATAGTAATTAAAGCTGCACCTGATTATGTGTGTGAGCAAGGGAGAATCACTGCTGAGATCGGCGTGGAAAATAAGCAGAAGTTAACCTAACCAGCAAAGTTTATTCTTTACTTTGTGTCTTTGTATTTGGTAATTACTTGCTAAGAAAACATTAGCTAATTGCCTGACAAGCTGAAGGTTGTTTTCTGGTTTACTTTGTGACTTTTTGTTATCCAATTTAAACACTGCAAGCAAGTAACCTCATTTATATGGCTATCAAGCATACATGTGCTGGGTGAATTAAACCCCATCAATAAAAGAAGTATTTTATTGATCTTACCACTTGGTTTCACAACTCAAATTATTGTCATCAGCTGTGTTTGGGAGTGAATGAACTACAATACCCACAATACCTTGCAAGAATCATATGAATATATGCATCATCAAGATTGTGTAAGTTCTCACCCTAGGCAGCCGTCTGACAATATGGACCAGATACGCAGAATCTTTCAGGAATGGGGGACCCCGGACATAGACCTCTTTGCAAGTCCGTGGAATGCCAAACTTCCCCGGTTCTGTTCCAGAACTCAGTGTCAGGGAGCTCAGGCCCACGATGCCTTCCTCCTGCATTGGGGTCAGGAATTCCTCTATGCCTTTCCACCCATTCCTCTAATATCCAAGACTCTGTTCAAGCTCCAGAGGGATCACGGGACTATGATCCTCATAGCTCCCCGCTGGCCACGCCAGGTGTGGTTCCCTCTACTTCTGCATCTCTCCCAGGGATCCTCCCTGGACCTGGGAGCTGCGCCAGACCTTCTGTCTCAGGAGGAGGGGACTTTGTGGCACCCAAACCCCAAATCCCTACATCTCAGAGCTTGGTTACTGAAGGCCTAAGTCTTCAAGACTTTAATCTTTCTCAACCTGTGATAGATATCCTTCATGCCTCTAGGAAACCTTCCACGAGGCGTTCTTATGCTTTCAAATGGAAACGTTTTTCCATTTGGTGTGCTCAGCAGGGTCTTGACCCTCTAGCACTTCCTTTGAATTCCCTCTTGGACTATCTCCTGCATCTTTCAAATGCAGGCCTTAAGACGAATTCAGTAAGGGTCCATTTGAGTGCTATTGCAGCATCCTTAAAACCTATAAATGGACAACCTGTCTCCTCTCATCCTCTTGTTGCACGTTTCATGAGAGGCCTGACTCTAACTAAACCTCCCATCCGACCTCCTCCGGTAGCATGGGATTTGAACCTAGTTCTAGGTCAGCTTATGAAGCCACCTTTTGAGCCTTTGGACTCTACCTCCTTTAAATTTCTTTCCTGGAAGGTTGTTTTCCTTATTGCAGTCACTTCGGCTCGCCGCATCAGTGAACTGCAGGCTTTAGTGGCTCATCCACCTTATACTAGGTTTCATCATGATAAGGTGGTCCTTAGGACGAATCCCCACTTTATGCCCAAAGTGGTCTCGCCTTTTCATCTTAATCAAGAGGTATATCTACCTGTCTTTTTCCCGGCTCCTCATGCATCCAGTGCAGAGAGGAACCTTCATACTCTGGATTGTAAAAGAGCTCTTGCCTTTTACCTCAACAGGACTCAACCACATCGAAAGTCTTCCCAACTTTTCGTGGCTTTTGATCCTTCTCATTTGGGACTTCCAGTCACCAAGCGTACACTTTCCAATTGGATCGCTCAGTGTATTTCTTTTGCTTACCAGAGTAAGAACATTTCTCTAGAGGGCCATGTCACAGCTCACAATGTGAGAGCCATGGCCACTTCTATGGCTCATCTTCACTCTGTGTCCATAGATCAGATCTGTCGAGCAGCCACTTGGGCCTCGGTTCATACCTTCACAGCCCATTACTGCTTGGACAAGGACTCCCGCCGGGATGCCTTGTTTGGTCAGGCTGTCCTCAAACACCTGTTCCATACTTAAACAACTCCTGCCCACCTTCCCTGGATGGATGCCTGAGATCCATGCGAAGATGGTTTACCCTTGGAGGGGGATCTCCCAGGCATCTTAGCTAGGGAGTCCCCATATGTGATGACTTATTCCTGCTTGTTCTTGGAGATAGCACAGTTACTTACCTGTAACAGGTGATCTCTGGGAACAGCAGGAATTAGTCATCACAACCCACCCACCTCCCCTAGGAGTTGTATCTCTATCTATCTTCCTGTCCTCTCTCTCTATTGTCTCAGCTTTAAACTCGAACTGACGAGAGCTGGTCAGGAAGGCGGGAAGGCAGCGCGCATGTGCAGTGGGAGGCCCCAAAAGCTTTTAATCTGAAAAGCTGGGGAGCTTTCCGGCGCGGGCTCCGTCGGTACCGACGTACCCATATGTGATGACTAATTCCTGCTGTTCCCAGAGATCACCTGTTACAGGTAAGTAACTGTGCTTTCTTTCCTAGGTGCATAACTTTGCAAAATACCTACATGTTTGCAAATGTTCTCCATAACAGAGACTGTGTATTAGATTTGGATAGTCAGGTTAACATTGTTTTCAGGAAGGCCTTGAAGCTCCTTGTGAGTAAGTGATTTGGGTATGTGCAACGAGTTAAGCCTGGGGCACTACTGGAAAATCACCAAAGGTAAATTTAATTCAAACCAAGCAAAACATTTTTTGCATTCCAGCTAGTGTATAATATAACTGAAACAATTTCAGTAAAGGTTTCCAAAAATTTCCTGAGTATTATAATTGCAAATATGTATAATATGGACGAATAGTAGAATGTTGAAAAACAGCTGTGTTTGGATAGCTATGAAGAGGCTAAACATAGAAATATGACGACAGAAAAAGACCACATAGCCTATCTAGTCTGTCCTTCCATATCAACAACTACAACAGTCCCCTTTTTTCCTTTAGAGATCCTCTGTGTTCCGTGCTTTTTTGAATTCAGTTACTGTCCTCATCTCCACCACCTCCACTGGGAGACTATTCCATGGATCCACCACTCTTTCCGTAAAGAAATATTTCCGCATATCACTCCTGAATCTATCCCCCTTCACCCTCATCCCATGTCCCCCCATAGCAGGACTTGCTTTCAATTGAAAGAGGCTCTCCCCCTGAACATTTATGCCACGGAGGTATTTCAACATCTCAATCATATCACCTCTATCCCGCCTTTCCTCTAAGGTATACATATTAAGATCCTTAAGTCTGTCCTTATATGCTTTATAATGAAGCCCACTAACCATTTTAGTAGCCACCCTCTGCACCGACTCCATCCTGTTCTCATCCTTTTGAAGGTGTGGTCTCCAGAATTACACACTATTCTCTAAATGAGGTCGCACCAAAGACTTATACAAGGGCACTATCACCTCCTTTTTTTCTGCTAGCCATTCCTCTCCATATGCACCCAAGCATCCTTCTAGCTTTTGCCGTCGCCTTTTCTACCTGTTTCGCTACTTTAAGATCATCAGACACAACCATGCCTAGGTCCTGCTCTTCTTTAGTGGACAAAAGTATTTTACCCCCTATATTGCTCTCTTGGATTGCTGCAACCCAAAAGCATGACCTTACATTTTTTAACATTAAATCCCAGCTGCCGAATTCTAGACCATTCTTCAAGCTTAGCTAGATCCCTCCTCATGTTATCTACATCTTCCTGGGTGTCTACTCTATTGCAGATTTTGGTATCATCCATAAAGAGGCAAACCTTACCCGACAGCCCTTCTGCTATATCACTAACAAAGATGTTAAAAAGAATCGGACCAAGGACAGATCCCTGGGGCACACCACTGGTAACATCCTTCTCAGAGTGAGCTCCATTTACCTGTACTCTTTGTCGCCTCCACCCAACCAATTTCTAACCCAAGCAGTAACTTTAGGGTCCATCCCTAGGGTGCTCAGTTTGTCTAAGTCGCCTGTGAGGAACGGTGTCAAAGGCTTTACTGAAATCTAAATACACCACATCTAGGGCTCTCCCTCGGTCCAACTCCCTGGTCACCCAGTCAAAGAAATCAATCAGATTTGTCTGACAAGACCTGCCTCTGATGAATCCATGCTGCCTCGGATCCTGTAATTCACTGGACTCCATAAACCTCACTATTTTCTCTTTCAGCAGCGTTTCCAATAATTTACTCGCCACCGAAGTTAAACTAACCAGCCTGTAGTTTTCAACCACATCCTTACTTCTGCTTCTGTGTAAAGGCACCACATGAGCCTCTCTCCAGTCTTTTGGAACCACTCCCGATGCTAACGAGGCATTGAAAAGGTCAGTTAGTGGAGCTGCTAGAACGTCCCCAAGGTCCCTCAGTATAATAGGGTGTATCCCATCCAGTCCCAGCGCTTTGTCTACTTTAAGTTGAGTTAGTTTCTCACAAACACAGTCTTCTGAAAATTGTTCAAGATGTCCCTCGCTTCTGTTCCTGTTTGTGGGTGTTTTCTGAGGTCCTGCTCCCGGTTCTTCATCTGTGAGCACATAACAGAAATATTTGTTAAGCAATTCCGCTTTATCCTCATTAACTTCTACATATTCCTCCCCTTCACCCTTGAGTCTGACAATACCACTTTTGCCCTTCCTCTTCTCACTAACACATCTGAAAAATGTCTTATTGCTCTGGCTATTTCCTCTTTTTGAATCTTTGCTTTTCTGACTACTTTGCTAGCTTCTCTAAGTTTTTCCAAATATAGATGCCTGTATTCTTCTCTCTGTGATCTCTTGTATTTCATGAAGGCCTCCCTCTTTTTCTTCACCTTTTCAGCTACTTCTTTTGAAAGCCATAGCGGACTCCTTTTCCTTTTACCTTTATTTACCATTTTAATAAAAAGGTTGGTTGCCCTTAAAATATCCCCTTTCAGTTTTACCCACTGTTTTTCTACATCCCCCAGCTGTTCCCATCCCGCTAACGACTCCTTGAGGTATTGGCCCATCTTGGCAAAGTTAGTCTTCCTAAAGTCTAAGACCTTTGAATGGATTCTAACAGCCCTAGTCCTAATACTGAACCACACCATTTGGTGTTCACGGGATGCAAAATGATGTCCCTCAAACACTTTCACCATTGGTAAGCACCAAGTCCAGTATGGCTCCTTCATGTGTGGGGTCTGTTACCAATTGCCTGAATAGTTCTCCCTGTAGAGAATCCAGGATCTCCTTACTTCTAGATGATACTGCAGCAAGAATGTGCCAATCAACATCTGGCATATTGAAATCCCCTATCAGTAGCATTTCCTCTTTCCTAGCAATCCTGCGTATTTATTTTATTTATTTATTTACATTCTCTTATATACCGCGCTATTTTGCATCAGTGCGGTTTACATTGAGCAAACTGAAATTACATTGAACAGGGCATTATAACTTGGAGATAACTATTTTACAGGTAACATGGGCTATGGAGGGTTAAGTGGCTTGCCCAAGACCACAAGGAGCACCTGTGGGACTAGAAACCCCAGTCCTTCCGGCCCAAGGTTGCTGTCCTCTAGTGGGATTTGAACCCCAACCTTCTGGCCTGAAGTACCTTGCCCCAACCACTAGGCCACTCCTCCACTCCGTGTATGTCTTCAATTAACTCTGTCCACCTCTTCCTCTTGTGAGGGAGGTCTGTATATCACGCCAATGCAAATAGATTTCTCTTTCCCTCTTTCTAGTTTAACCCACAATGCCTCCTCTCTCCCTTTTAAGCTCTGTAATTCCAAAGTTTTTATAGTATTTTTTACATATAGTGCCACTCCTCCTCCCCTTCTTCCTACCCTGTCCTTTCTGAATAAAGTATAGCCAGGTATAGTTACATCCCAGTCATGGTTTTCTGTGGACAAACATCTGAAAGCTGGAGTAGTTTTTCATGAATGAGATGAGTGAATGCCCTCAGATGCTAATCAAAAACTCCCTGCTTTATCATAGAAACATGACAACATAAGGCCGTATGGCCTATCTAGCCTGCCCTTCCATATCAACCATTACAGCAGTCCCCTTTTTTTCCTTTAGAAGAGTAGCAAATCACCTGGGCCGGATGGTATACATCCAAGGGCGTTGAAAGAACTGAAATATGAGATTGCAGACATGCTATTAGTAATCTGTGAATGATCATTAAAATCATCTCTAATACCTGAAGATTGGAGGATCGCCAATGTAACACCAATTTTTAAAAAGGGTTCCAGGGGTGATCCGGAAAACTACAGACCGGTGAGCCTCACGTCAGTACCGGGAAAAATGGTAGAAACCATCATAAAGAATAAAATTACTCAGCATGTAGATAGTCATGGCCTAATGGGAGACAGCCAACATGGCTTTAGACAAGGAAGATCTTGTCTTACTAATCTGTTATGTTTTTTTGAAAGTGTGAATAAACAGGTGGACAAAGGTGAGTCGGTTGATATAGTGCAGCGATGGCGAACCTATGGCACGCGTGCCAGCTGTGGCACGCGAAGGCCTTGCAGCTGGCACGCAGGAAGGTCCGCAGAAAAATAAAAATCTGGCTCTGACTGCTGCCGCGGACGCGGCAAGGTCCCTCCGCCCGCTAAGCCCCTCTGCAAGAGCTTTCAGATTCGCGAGGGAGAGCGTCTCCCTCGCGTCTCTGTTAAGCCCGCAGGGACTGATGGGTGCTCTCCCTCGCGAATCTGAAAGCCCTTGCAGAGGGGCTTAGCGGGCGGAGGGGGCCCCACGGGACATTGCAATCGGGCGGAGGGGGCCCCGCGGGACATTGCAATCTGCCGCGGCAGCAGCCAGAGCCTGCTTTTTTTTTAAAATAATTTGCCAGGGGGGGGTAGGACTGCTAATGGGCAGGGGGGGGGGTAGGACTGCGAATGGGCAGGGTGGGGGGGGGGGTTAGGACTGCTAATGGGCAGGGAGGAGGAGGGGGGGTTAGGACTGCTAATGGGCAGGGAGGAGGAGGGGAGGGGTTAGGACTGCTAATGGGCAGGGAGGAGGGGGGGTTAGGACTGCTAATGGGCAGGGAGGAGGAGGGGGGGTTAGGACTGCGCATGGGCAGGGAGGAGGAGGGGGGGTTAGGACTGCTAATGGGCAGGGAGGAGGAGGGGGGGTTAGGACTGCTAATGGGCAGGGAGGGAGGGGGGTTAGGACTGCTAATGGGCAGGGAGGGAGGGGGGGTTAGGACTGCTAATGGGCAGGGCAGGGAGGGAGGGAGGGGGGGGGTTAGGACTGCTAATGGGCAGGGAGGGAGGGGGGGTTAGGACTGCTAATGGGCAGGGAGGGGGGGGGTTAGGACTGCTAATGGGCAGGCAGGGAGGGGGGGGGTTAGGACTGCTAATGGGCAGGGAGGGAGGGAGGGGGGGGTTAGTAATGCAAATGGGCTGGGGGGGAGGGAGGGGGGGTTAGGACTGCTAATGGGCAGGGAGGGAGGGAGGGGGGGTTAGGACTGCTAATGGGCAGGGAGGGAGGGAGGGAGGGGGGGGTTAGGACTGCTAATGGGCAGGGAGGGAGGGAGGGAGGGGGGGTTAGGACTGCTAATGGGCAGGGAGGGGGGGGGTGAGGACTGCTAATGGGCAGGAGGGGGGGGCGGGCGGGCGGGGTAGGACTGCTAATGGGCTGGGGGGGTTAGGACTGCTAATGGGCGGGCAGGCGGGCGGGCGGGGAGGGTAGGACTGCTAATGGGCTGGGGGGGTAGGACTGCTAATGGGCTGTGGGCTGATGGGGGCTGTCTGGAAATGGGGTGATGGGGGTTAGGACTGGTAATGGGTTATAGGGGGGGCTTAAACTGAAAATGGGGTGATGGGGGTTTAGGACTGGAAGTGGGTTGATGGGGGGGGGCTAGGACTGGTATTGGGTTGGGGGGTTGCTAGGACTGGAAATGGGCTGATGGGGGGCTAGGACTGGAAATGGGCTGATTCAGGGACTAGAAGGGAATGGATGCTGGGTGAGGCTGGAACTAGAAGGGAGCTGATGTTGGGGGAGGATTAGAATGGGATGGGGCTGGGAGAGTAAAATGGAGAGGGGAAAAATATTTTGTGTGGGAGGGATAAAAAATCTACAATTGGCCGTGTATTGGGAGAGTAAGTGGGGATTGAGGATGGAGGGGTAAAATTTGAGTGGATGAAATAGGAATGAGGAAAGAGCAAAAGGAGAAAGATTAGTATGTTAAAGCGGATGTAGAGAGAGAGAATGGAAAAAAAAACTAGAAGAGAGAAGAAAGGACAAAAGGACAGCAGATGATGGAGAGTTAGCAGAAAACATGAAGAAACCAGAAGAAAGTGGCTGGAGCAATTGCAACTGTGTAACTGAGCTGAGGTATTCTGTTTATGTAATTCCTTTTTGACATTGCCACTTGTTCTCTTTCCCCAGTAGGTCATGTATTGTTATTGTCTGAAATGTATTGGTTTAATATTTGCAGTGTTGCCTTTTGATAGGTATGGTGTGGTGCTTTGTGAGTCCTGGTAGTGCTGTTAGGATACGGCGGGTTTGCTATTGGTTCTAAATGGGCAGCGTTTGTAGTGGTTCCTAATGTGCCTGGCGGTTGGCACTGGATTATAGTAATGTAGAAATCTTTTAGTCTGTCTTTATCCATACACTCATTAAGAGACATGTTTACTAAAAGTTAGTGTATGTTAGCATTATGCAAATATTTATGCAAATTGACGTGCTGGCACTTTGAGGAAATTCTTTGGTTTTGTGCGGCAGTTTGGGCACTCGGGCTCAAAAAGGTTAGCCATCACTGATATAGTGTATCTAGACTTTCAGAAAGCCTTTGACAAGGTCCCTCATCAGAGACTTTTGGCAAAACTAAAGAGTCATGGGATAGGAGGCAGTGTGTACTACTGTGGATCAGGAACTGGTTAAAAGATAGAAAGCAGAGGGTTGGGCTAAATGGCCAATTTTCCCAATGGAGAAAGGTGAATGGTGGTGTACCCCAGGGATCTGTGCTGGGTCCGCTGCTTTTTGACATATAAATGACCTGGAAAGAGGAATAACGAGTGAGGTTATCAAATTTGCAGATGACACAAAACTATTTAAAGTTGTTAAAACCCAAGAGGATTGTGGAAAATTGCAAGAGGATCTAGATAAATTGGAAGACTGGGCATCAAAATGGCAGATGAAATTTAATGTGGACAAGTGCAAAGTTATGCACCTAGGGAAGAACAACCCAAACTATGGTTACACGATGCAAGGTTCTACATTAGGAACCACCACCCAGGAAAAAGATTTAGGAGTCATTGTGGATAACATGTTAAAACCCTCGGCCCTGTGTGCAGCGGCGGTCAAGAGAGCAAATAGAATGCTAGGTATCATAAGGAAAGGAAAGGAATGGAAAATAAAACAAAAGATATTATAATGCCTCTATACCGTTCCATGGTGAGACCGCACCTTGAATATTGTGTGCAATTCTGGTCGCCGTATCTTAAAAAGGATATAGCGTTATTAGAAAAGGTTCAGAGAAGAGCCACCAAAATGGTAAAGGGGATGGAAGGATACTCCTATGAAGAAAGGCTAAAAAGGTTAGGGCTCTTTAACCTGGAAAAGAGACGGCTGAGGGGAGATATGATTGAAGTCTATAAATTAATGAATGGAGTGGAACGGGTAAACGTAGATCGATTGTTTACGTTATCAGAATATAGAAAGACTAGGGGACATACAATGAAGCTACAGGGTAAACTATTTAAGACTAATAAAAGAAAATATTTTTTCACTCAATGTGTAATCAAATTTTGGAATTTGTTACCGGAGGATATAGTAAAGGCTGTTAGTGTAGCTGGGTTTAAAAAAGGTTTGGACAAGTTCCTGGAGGAAAGGTCCATAAACCATTATTAAGAAGGGACCCAGGATATCAATGCTTGACCCAGTACAAGTATTGCGAAACCTGTGTCTTGGGGAAACTGTTAGGTACGTATGACCTAGATTGGCCACTGTTGGAAACAGGATACTGGGCTTGATGGACCTTGGTCTGACCCAGTATGGCATATCTTATGTTTAGAGAATCCTCTTTGTCCCATGCTGCTTTGAATTCAACTACTGTCGTCATCTCTACCACCTCTACTGGGAGACTATTCCACGGATCCACCACTCTTTCTGTAAGGAAATATTTCTGCTTATCGCTCCTGAATTCCTGTCCCCTTTCACCCACTCTCTCTGCTTTCACCTTGTTTTGACATTAGTTGAATCCACACTTACTGAATGTAATACCAGGTGGGACCCACTGTGCCATTTGCTCTTTTGCTGCTGCAGTATTTACTTTACCATGCTGGGCAAGAGATTCTCAGCTCTGACTTATCTGTTTTTATTGACTTGGCAGTTTCCACCTGCTTCTTTGGGCTTTCAGCTCAATCATAATCAAGTTTGGGGTTTGACACCATGAGCCTTTATTCACAGCTACCCAAGGATTTTCCCTTTATGATATTAATAGTACTCCAGAATATATGCAGTATTATACAATGTAATAAACAAGTTTCTCTCCTAAAGAGCTTTCACTCTTCAGTGGGTACCTGAGGCAATGCAAGATAAAGCAGCATGCCCTCCTTACTCGGTCCAGTCATTCCTTGGCCTAAGAGTGGAAGACTAATCTAGTGCTTAGAGCAGCAAGCTGAGAACTAAGGAAGCTAGAGTTCAAATCCCACTTCTTCCACCGATGATGATCGTAACTTTAGACACATTGGTTCAGCCTCCATTGCCTCCCGCACATCTTAGATTGGGAGCTCACATGGGCAGGGAAATCATTAGTGTCCCTGAATGCAACTTGCCTTGAGCGTGAATTTGTTAAAGGTGAGTAAATCTAAATCCCAAATTCATGCAACCGTAGGACATAATTCTGGGAACTAGGTGTTGCCACTGTGCACTGACTGCGGCATGAGACAGCACTGCCACTGAGCCACCTGGAGGCTCTTATTGTTCTCTCTGACCACTGCCCCTTAAACTGTCAGCTAGCAGAGCCTTTCATTCTCTGGCTAAAAGGAAGACAAGGAGAAGGAGTAGAGATGATTTAACTGTTTTTGGAAGAGGAAGAGTTCTGCTGCCACAAGTTCTGTTCTTAGTGACTGATTCACCTTTCCACTGGAAGTGTGATTGAAATACGTAGGTATTTTACCTGTGGTACTGAAAAGCCATCAGACAGCAATGCTGGTTTTTTTTTACACTACTCAGTTTATTCTTAAAGGTTTGCTAATTTCCAGCACCGGTCCCTAATGTAACACTCCTAAGCATCTTTCCTGACAGTGTTCCTTTTGTATCTGTGTAGGGCAGAGGTGTGTACAACAGCTGGCAGAAAACACCCGTTACTTCCGCCGACAGCTCATGAGGATGGGTTTCATCATCTATGGCAATAGCGACTCGCCTATTGTGCCTCTGATGCTCTACATGCCTGCAAAAATTGGGTATGTGTTGAATTTTTTTTTAAAAGAAAAAGCAACATTGGAATTTTGCTGTAATGGTAAGTGTACAGAACCCAAAGTTTGTGCAACCTGGAGTCAAAACTCCCTTTGCTAATCTCTTGTCTGATGCCACTCTCTTCATAGAGCGCAATATCATATGTTTTGTTTCTACCTTGGCAGTGAGTACACTCTGCTTGCCTTTTTCTACTTCAGAAGGATCTGGGGATGAACGTTCCTGAAAGGTGCTGTATAAAAGCAGAAGCTGAGATGTTTAGCAGTAGGGCAATGTATCAAAGAATGTCACAACAAAACTCATGTTCAGAGCAGCTTTTCAGCAAAGCAGTGTCCAAACAGGAACGAGAGCCAGCTGGCCCTATGGCAGGGTTTTTTTATATGGCACCTTCCATGCTCTTTTCCCTTTTGAGCCTGACCATTTCTACCTGGTGCTTTGGGCTTGCAGCTCTATCGGGTTTGGCCTCTACTTAGGCTGCTGCTGCAGCTCAGCCTCTCCACTTTCCTCCCTCAAACAAATATGAGGGGCAAACAGAGTCTGACCTTTGCATCTCCCACCCACCTATCCAGCTTATTAGGAGGCGGTAAGAGCTGAAAAGAGTTCTCCAGCCTCTTGCCCTAACCCTAACCCTAAAATTAAAATGCTAAGGGCAAGCACCATTTCCAGTGGTGAAGGTTCTCTTGGCTTCACTTTCAGGAGGGAAAAGTTCTGACTAGTTAGATTTGGCACAAGCATTTTAACAACCCACCCAACCTGACACAGCTCATGCTCAGGTGGCTGCCACGCAGAAGTGCTTTCAGCACCTCTAGTTCAAAGTCAGTAT
Source organism: Ichthyophis bannanicus (assembly GCA_033557465.1). Classification (NCBI taxonomy): domain Eukaryota; kingdom Metazoa; phylum Chordata; class Amphibia; order Gymnophiona; family Ichthyophiidae; genus Ichthyophis; species Ichthyophis bannanicus. Next base: position 18,697,899 of record CM066037.1, on the reverse strand, counting down.
AGCTCATGGAAGATCATATGAGAGGAATTACTATGATTGCAGCAATTACATCACAACAGTAAAGAACATGGTCTGTTGTGAAACTTTACTTGCAGCTGCAGAAATTGCCATGCCAGTTTGCTAAAGTCAGTCTTCGGTGTTGAATTTCTAGTCTCTTATCGATGTCATTGACATCCACCTGACACCAGCAAAGATTTAGGTAGTCTTTTAAGCACTTTGTGCATTTGAGTCAATGCTGACTCCTGGCAACCCAGCCCCAGGGCTTTCATGGTAAGGTGTGACGAAGTAGATTGCAGGCTTTTTTTCCATAAAGCAAGTCCATGCAGCTGGTATTCCAAGGTGGTCTTCCATCCAAAAACTAGCCAGGTCCAACTGTGCTTAGCTTGCAAGATCAGACTCATTCAGGGTGGCAAAGCCATAGTCCTAAGCACTTTGTACCTTGAGGTAAACAGGACTTTCAAGCCTTCTTTGTACTAGTTCATTTTTATCACAACAACCTCTGCAGAATTATTGCATCAGCTTCTCAAGACTAATGGAAGTATTCTACAGGACCAAGCAGAAAGTCAGTCCTCACATATGGGTGACATCGGCGCTGACGGAGCCCTCGTGCGGAGCATTTCCCCAGCTTTCAAAGAAAGCCTTTGGGAATGCAGCACGCATGCGCGGTCCCCTTCCTGCCCAAGGGTGCCATCTTGCTCAGTCTTTCTTTTTCCGCGGAGCCCATCAGACATGAATTTGTGTCACCCAGTAAAAGTAGATTTTTTTTTTCTGCAATTTTCGGTTTTTCTGATCCGGTTCGACGCCGGTTCCCCTTCCCGCCTGGGCTCGGTACACCTGTATCAAGTCTGGTATTCTTTTTTTGTTTTTTTGTCCTTCGTGACTAGCGTTCGCACCTTTTTTGTTATTTTCACTGGCAACCTGGTCTTTTGACCTTGCAGGGGCCCTTTTTCCCCCCATGGCTGCCAGCGGGTTCAAAAAATGTGATCGGTGCAAGAAACTTATGTCTCTCACCGATACACATGACTGCTGCCTCCGATGCCTCGGGCCCGACCATGACCCGCTGGCCTGTTGCCCGTGCGGCAAAAAGTCGTCAAAGTCACTTCGGAGCCGTCAGCATCAACGTGAGCGAATTTTCTCGGAGTTCACATTCGGCTGGGCCGGGACTTCGTCAGAAGCTTCGACATCTCGGGAGTCGGAACCCGAGTGCCGTCGTGGTTCCTCTGAAAGGGGGTCTCCCACCCAGGAGCATAAAAGGAAGAAGCTCGTGAGGGCAGCGTCTGTGGAAGCTCCTGGGTCCTCGAGGGCCAGGTCGCGTAGCCCTGACCGCCGCCCGGGGCTCTTGGAGTCGGAGAGGCCATCCAAGCTAGCTCATATGGAGCCGGAGTCCTCGAGTCATGTAAGTTCTGTTGTTCCCATGGACTCTCCTCTGGGAGAGCTGACGTCGGGCCCGACACCGTCGGGGCCCGAGTCGGAAGCTGCTGGGTTTCCTGAGCTTGGACTCAGGTTGACGGCCTTGGAAAGCAGCTTGGCTGCCTTCATGGAACAGCGGAGGGTGCTGATCGCCGATCTGACCGGTGCATCTGCCCTGACCACCGGGACCTCGACGTCTAAGTCGACCCCGGAGACAGAGCCGATCCTCGAGTCCATCAAGTCTCGAGTCGATCCTCAGTCAAGGTCCCCCTCGACCTCCCGTGCGGGGCCGAGGTTGTCGACGCCGGTGCCCTTGGCGTCAGGGTGGGTGGCACCAAAGCCCACACGGCCGGAGCCGCTCGATGACTCCTCAGAGGAGTCGGCATGGGAGACGGAGGACGAGGAGTCTCCGGACACCTTCTGGACCCGGTGCGTCCCTTCCAACTCACCGGAGTCCGAGCCTTGGAGAAGGTCCCCCCGGAGGATACCCGGTTCTCGGACTTCGTAAAGGACATGGCCAAGGTTTTGGCATTCCCTGCAGACGCCGAGGAGGAGCCTCGAGCCGAGGAGCTTGATGCCCTCCAGTATGACTTTCCTTCGAAGGAATCCTTTACTGTACCGGTTCCTCTGATGCTGGAACGGCTGCTCTTCCTTATGTGGGAGGCACCGGCCTAGTCGTCTATCTAGTCCAGTCCCTTCATGCTGGGTTGTGCTCCTATTCCTGCAGCTTGGAGACTAAGTAAATCCAACTCTTGATGACGTCAGGATATATATAGAACTGGCACAGCCCACCAGCCTCAGTTTTTACTTAGTCTCCAAGCAGCTGGAGTGTAGCAGCAAGCTGGCAGATTAGGAAAGACTTAGCATAGGAAGGTTTAATTTCATTTCATTTCATTTCCTCAGTGAGGTAGTTTGGGTGCCTCCCCGTTCCCCCCCCCCCCCCCCAATCCGGCGGAGGAGTCTTACAGCGAGCCTGCCTGTTTAAAAAAAGAAAAAGGCAGCAGCGTTCTTTTTGAGGCAGCAGAGACCGGTCTTGTTACTTGCGGCCGGTTCTCCTGCGGCGAAGGACCTCTGCTTCGGTCTCCCGCCTCATGTCGGAAGCCCCGGGGGCGGCTGAGCGCGAGGGCGGGAAGACCACAGCCTCCTTTCCCCTCGGCCCGCCTTGCAGAGCGGAGGAGCGGTGAGGGACGGCGGAGTAGAATCCGGCAGAAGAGGCTTGCTTCTCATGGCGGGGAGAGCAGCAGCGGGGCCCACGGCCTCGTGCAGCGCGTTGGTGCCTGGTGCGGAGGAGAGTTCCCGCTCTGGCCTTCGTGCGCTTTTCAGCCGCGTTCCGTTCCTTGCCTCGTGGAGGTGAGGGAACAGCGCAGAGCACGGTAGGAGCCGGAGGGCAAACCTTTCTTGAAAAATTGGTTTAGTTTTATAGAGAAGTTAGGTATCTATATATGTTCATATTGATATATATATATATTTAAAGGTTCTTTTGGAACTGATTCTTTTTTTTTTTTTGCTATGCAAGAAAAAAAACAGAGGATTTATTAGTCTAAGAAGGAAGTAGAGAATTGCGCAATGCCTGCGCGTCCGCAGTGCCTTGTGTGTGGGGCCCCCAGGGGTGCGGTGTCCGACACTGGAGTTTGCAGGGGCTGCGCGCTGGAGGCGGCCTCTGTGGAGCAGGAGATCCAGGACAGTGGTAAGCAGTCTCTTCCAGCCTCTGGGTCTGTGGATATAGAGGAAGTGTTGGAAGGGGCTCTTGGGGAGGTTTCGCTGCCCTCCTTGCCGGCGGGACAGCAGGTATCCTCCCAGGCATTGCCGGGCACTTCCTCGGTTGAGGGAGGTCCCTGCGGTTGTTCCCCAGAGTTCGTGCTGTTATTGCACAAAGCTTTCTGCATGCGGCAGCAGGAGGCCCAAGTCCCTCACAAGAGGGGGGCAGAGGGCAAGCTGCTGGTTCCGGACCTGCTGGCCAAGAGGGCGAGAACGGCTGATGAAGAGCCCTTTTCTCCAGATTCTGAGCTTCTGGAATCAGACAGGGATTTAGGGGAAGAGGAGGAGCTTGAGGAAGGCGAGATCCCGGAGGAACGGGCGAGAATTGTGAGAGTTTTTCGCCGGGAGGAGTTACCGGCATTGATTGGGGAATCAATGAAGGTGCTTAATATGTCCACGGGAGAACAAGAGACTGAAGAGGCACTGGAGGACCCTTTGATTCTGGCGGTCCGGAAGGCTCAGAGGATCTTCCCGGTTCACAGGGTAGTCCGGCAAATGATTCAGGATGAGTGGGATCAGCCGGAGTCCGGCCTGCAGGGGGTACGCTCTATGGCGCGTTTGTACCCGTGGCCGGAGGCGGAAAAGGAGTTGCTAAGGCCTCCCAGAGTGGATGCGGCGGTAGCGGCAGTAACCAAGAAGACTACCATCCCGGTGGAGGGCATTGCGGCGCTGAAGGATGGCCAGGACAGGAAGGTTGACACCTTGCTGAAGCAGGCCTTCGATATTAGCGCTATGGCCCTTCAGGCCTCGGTTTGCGGGGCGTGGGTGGCTCGAGCGTGCTTGAGGTGGTCTCAACAGCTGCAGTCGGCCGAGGGGCCACAGGTGGAGCCCCCGGGGAATGCGGCACGTATTGAGTCCGGAGCGGCCTATATGGCCGATAGTCAGTATGACCTTATTCGTAGCTTGTCAAAGAATTTGGCCTCCCTAGTGGCAGCTCGCCGTTATCTTTGGCTCCGTAACTGGGCGGCGGACGCTTCCTCCAAGTCTCGCCTTGGCAGGCTCCCCTTTAGGGGGAAGCTACTTTTTGGGGAGGATTTAGACAAGTTGGTAAAGGACTTAGGAGAGTCTAAGGGGGGCAGGCTCCCGGAGGATAAGTCTAAGCAAGGGCGCCTTTCCTCCCAAGGGCGCTCGCAGCAGAGGGAGTTTCGGAGACCTAGTTTGGGGAGGCAGAGCTCCTTTCAGAGGGGTAGGTCTCTCGCTAGGGGCCAGGGCTTCCGGGGGTTTCGAGGGGCCGGCAGAGGCTTTGGGGCCCCCTCGGCCCAGAGAAAGCCGCAATGAGATACTGGGGGCTCAGGTGGGAGTTCTGCCTGTCGGGGGTCGCTTAAGGCAGTTTTTCTCCGCCTGGGCCCAGGTAACCTCCGACAGGTGGGTTCTGGAAGTCATAGAATCCGGTTATGCCCTGGAATTTGCGAGGCCTGTCCTTCCCTCGTTCGTCCAGTCGCCGTGCAGGACGGCGGCCAAGCGCTCAGCGGTGGCAGAAACCTTGGCAAGGCTGTTAACGTTAGGGGCGGTGATTCCGGTGCCAAGGGATCAACTCTGCTGCGGTCGGTACTCGATATATTTTGTAGTGCCAAAGAAGGAAGGTTCTTGGCGACCCATTTTGGATCTCAAGCATGTCAACCGGTGTCTCCGGGTTCCGCACTTTTGTATGGAGATGCTGAGGTCAGTGATAGTAGCGGTGAGGCCGGGAGAATTTCTAACTTCTCTCGACCTCACCAAGGTGTATCTTCATATTCCCATCAGGGAGGCTCACCAGCAGTTTCTGCGATTCGCGGTGCCCCAGGGTCATTTTCAGTTTCGAGCGTTGCTGTTCGGCTTAGCGGCAGCTCCTCGCACCTTCACCAAGGTCATGGTGGTGGTGGTGGCAGCGGCCCTCCGCGAAGAAGGCTTCCTCGTGCATCCATACCTGGACGATTGGTTGATCAGGGCCAAGTCCAGGGAGGAGAGCCTGAAGGCTACGGCCAGGGTAGTGCCCCTTCTGCAGAGTCTGGGGTGGGTGATCAACCAAGCAAAAAGCAGGTTAGTACCCTCTCAGGAGATCGAGTATTTGGGGGCAAGTTTCAACACCCGGTTGGGTTTCGTCGTCTTGCCAGCGTAGAGGGCGGAGAGCCTACGCCTTCTGGTCAGAGAATTCCTGGCTCGGGAGAGTCCGACAGCATGGCACTACCTACAGGTTCTGGGAACGATGGCGGCGACATTGGACCTGGTTCCCTGGGCCAGGGCTCACATGCGGCCGCTCCAGCGGGCCTTGTTGTGCCGGTGGTCTCATCAGCATCAGTCTGTCTATGGCTCTTCCGTGTACGGCAGCGGCCAGGACGTCGCTACAGTGGTGGCTCTCTCCCGGGAGTCTGGAGAAGGGTATGCCTCTAGACGCCCCTCAGTGGATGCAAGTGACGACGGACGCCTGTCTGTCGGGCTGGGGAGCGCACTGCGAGGGACACTTTGCCCAGGGAAGCTGGAGTGTACAGGAGTCCCAGTGGCCCATCAACCGTCTAGTGTTGCGGGCAGTAGTGATGGCCCTCGGAGCGTTCCGGAGTTAGGTTGTCGGGAAAGCGGTCAAAATCCTGTCAGACAACATGACGGCAGTGGCCTACATCAATCGGCAAGGAGGGACGGGCAGCCTTCTGTTGGAGGAGGAGGCGGAGGCGGAAGGTCTCATGGGATGGGCCGAGGGCCATCTCAGCCCAGCATGTCGCCGGAGTGGAGAACGTCACGGCCAACTTTCTCAGCAGGTACAGGATAGATCCAGGCGAGTGGGAGCTCAACCAGGAGGTTTTCGAGCAGATCGCCTTCCAATGGGGGCCACCAGTCATAGATTTGATGGCGCGATGGGAGTCGGCCAAGATGAGCAGATTCTTCAGCAGGAGAAAGGAACGGATGTCGGAAGGGCTGGATGCCCTAAGTCAGCGGTGGCCCTCGGAGGGGTTGCTTTACGTGTTCCCTCCTTGGGCACTCATCGGCAGAGTTCTGCAGAGGATAGAAGCTCATCAGGGGTTGGTGATCCTGATCGCTCTGGATTGGCCGAGGCGGCCGTGGTACGCCGATCTGGTTCGACTCTTGGCGGAGCGTCCCTGGCGACTTCTGGTAAGGGGGGACCTCCTCAGGCAGGGTCCGGTAAGGATGCCGCAGGTGGGTCGGTTCTCGCTTACGTTATGGCTATTGAGAGGGCAAGGCTCCTTAAGCGAGGTTATTCTGGAGCAGTGATTTCCACTTTGCTGCAGGTTCGTAAGCGCTCCACCTGTTTAGCTTATGTGAGGGTGTGGCGCATTTTTGAGGGCTGGTGTGAGGATCGATGCAAGAAGCCCCTGTTAGTGGAAGTTGCAGATGTGTTGGAATTTTTGCAGGCTGGCCTTGAGAAGGGGCTGGCTGCCAGTTCCTTGAGGGTGCAGCTAGCGGCTATCGCTTGCTACAGGGGCAAGGTTAAGGGCAAAGCCTTAGGCCATCATCCCGATGTGATTCGTTTTCTTAAAGCGGTCAGGCGTATAAGACCACTTAGGAGTGTGGTGGTTCCTCCGTGGGATCTTAATTTGGTGTTGGATTCTCTAGTCGGGGCGCCCTTCGAGCCCCTTGATCGGTCTTCCCTTAAGGATTTGACTCTTAAGGCGGTGTTCTTGGTGGCCATTTGCTCCGCCAGGCAGGTCTCGGAGTTGCAGGCCTTGTCTTGCCATCCTCCCTTTCTAGCTTTTTCCGCGGAGAAGGTGGTGGTGTGGATGGTTCCGTCCTTTTTGCCCAAGGTAGTGTCTCCCTTTCATGTCAATCAGCCGGTGTCCCTTCCGGTCTTTGCTGGGTTAGAGCAGGGAAAGAGGGATGTTCGGCTGCGCCTTTTGGACGTGCGTAGAGTGTTGCGGCGTTACCTGAAACGCACTAAGGCCTTCCGCAAGTCAGAGCGTTTGTTTCTTTTGTTCGAAGGGCCACGTAGGGGGGAGGCGGCGTCTAAGGCCATGATTTCCAGGTGGATTAGGGAGGCCATTGCTTCCGCTTATGTCCTAAGGGGAAGGCAGGTTCCGGGGGGTTTAAGGGCCCATTCCACTCGAGCTCAGGCGGCGTCCTGGGCGGAGTTTAGCTTGGTTCCTCCTTTGGACATTTGCAGAGCGGCGACTTGGTCTTCATTGCACACCTTTGCCAAGCACTATAGGTTGGATGTGCAGGCTGCAGCGGATGCAGGTTTTGGGAGAGAGGTGCTTCGAGCCGGTTTGGCAGGGCCCTCCCAAGCCTGAATTGCTGATACATCCCAGCATGAAGGGACTGGACTAGATAGACGACTAGGAAGAGGTAATTAGACCTTACCTGCTAATTAGTGTTCCTGAAGGATATCTAGTCCAGTCCCTGGCCCCACCCGGTGGTGTTGCCGGTTCGAAGCAGTCTAGGGGAGTAGGTGGCGCAGAGGGTGCCGGGCTCCCTGGAGGTTCCGGGGTTGAGGCGGTTCGGGACCGAAGCAGAGACCTATGGTCCGTAGTGCTGCAAAGCTTGTTAGGTAGCGGCAGAGCGCGCTGACAGGTAAGCTTCTTCCCCCTCTCTTGGGGGGTGCGTAAGGTTCGTCCTCTGGGTAAGGGAGGGGGTGTTTAGAGTTATAAGTATTATAGTTGTTTTCATTGGTTAGTGTCTCTCCATTAGTTTGCTTTGTCAACAGGATACTGAGGCTGGTGGGCTGTGCCAGTTCTATATATATCCTGACGTCATCAAGAGTTGGATTTACTTAGTCTCCAAGCTGCAGGAATAGGAGCACAACCCAGCATGAAGGGACTGGACTAGATATCCTTCAGGAACACTAATTAGCAGGTAAGGTCTAATTACCTCATTCCATTTATCGAGTCCGTAAGAGCCCTGGGTTCCAAAAGGCGCAGCTACCGCACAATTCCATGGTTGTGGAATCGGCCATGCACCGCCAGAGTCAGAAGATGCACTCCTCGGTGCCCCCCGGACGGGAGGCCCGGAACCTGGATGCCCTCGGTAGAAAGTGCTTCCAGAGCTCTATGCTATCTTGCTGTGTCCAGACTTACCAGCTGTACATGGGCATGTACCTACGAGACCTGGCAAAGGAGATTGCCGGGTTCTCAGCTGGCCTCTCCTAGGAACCCTTGCAGAGATTCAAGGCCTTGTCGACAGGGATCCGAGTGCGCTCAAAGTTTCGAGCAGCCTATGATGGCTTCAAGGCTTTGGCCCGGGTAGCCACGGCCGGCATTGGTGCACGCTGTCAGGCCTGGCTACAGTCATCAGACCTAGAGTCATGGGTGCAGGACAAGTTTTTCGATGTCCCCCACCAAGGTGACAACCTATTTGGTAAGCCCATGACTGAAAAGGCTGCAGAAATCGAGACTGAGACTCTCTCACCAGGACAAGGCTGTCCAGAAAGACTTCTGCCTCTTCTCAAAAAAAGAAGGGCTCGGGAAAGAAGCCCTTTTTCCCGAGGAAGGGTGCTGCCTACAAATCCTACCCTCAATATCAGGCCTCTCCAGCTCCCCGGCAGGGGCATGGGCCCATAGGCATAAGACCCCCAAGCCGCCAGCTCAGGCTCCTGCAAAGCAGGGAGTGGGGTTTTGACTCCCACAGTATAGCCTCTTCTCCGCCGCTGGCTCCACTCAGCACAGGAAGTCAGCTGGCCCTGTACACCTACAGGTGGCCAGCCATCACAGGGGATACCTGGGTACTCAGCATAGTCCAAAAGGGCTACATGCTCCACTTCTACCAGCTACCCCCTCCTACTTTCCAGGGGAGCCTCCAAGACTCCCTCTACATAGAAAACCTCCTCCTTCAGGAGTTGGCAAGTCTTCTAAAGGAACAGGTGGTGGAACCGGTGCCTCACCACCTGAAAGGGCAAGGCTTCTACTCCAGGTACTTCCTGGTACCAAAAAGGACAGGAGGCCTCTGGCCTATCCTAGACTTGTGAAACCTAAACAAGTTTCTGGAGCAGGAAAAGTTCAAGATGCTTACCCTTGGGATACTGCTGCCCTACCTCCAGCAAGGAGACTGGCTATGCTCCTTAGACCTAAAGGATGCTTATACTCACATCCTCATTCATCCAGACCACAGAAAATATCTCAGATTTGTGGTGGGAGGAAACCATTTTCAGTACAGGGTACTTCCCTTTGGCCTAACCTCTGCCCCCAGGGTTTTCACCAAATGCCTGGCGGTGGTGGCAGCCTATCTCAGGAATCAGAGAATTTTTGTCTTCCCATACCTGGACGACTGCCTCATCAGGGGCCAGTCTCTCCAGGAGGTCAGACAAGCCACTCTTCGCACTGTCTCTCTTCTTCGGCATCTGGGCTTTGTCATAAACTACGCAAAGTCCACTTTGCTCCCCTCTCAGAACCTAGAGTTTATAGGGGCAAGATTAGACACCCGGCAGGCAAGAGCTTACTTGCCCGAGGACAGGGCCCACAGACTGATGGACTTGGCCAACCAGTTTCAGAGCAGTTCTCATGTTTCAGAGCAGTTTCTCACATGGGACTGGTGTAAATCTTACCTAGAAGACCGTTGGCAACAAGTTCAGATCGGAGCAAACTTATCAAACTATTTCAACCAAAACAAGGAGTCCCCCAAGGCTGCTCTTTAACATTATATGCAGCCGATCTGTGAAATCACCCGTTCCTTCGGGATATCCTGTTTAATCTACGCAGATGACGTGCTGATGTTTACACCGATTAATGTCATGCGTCCAGACTATACGACCCTAATTGATTGCTTCAATGCAATAACAGACTGACTCCTCGAACAGAACCTACGAATTAACTTCAAAAAAACGGAGGTTCTAATAGTCACAAAGAACAAGGGATTTGCACCCCCTGCTACCCTGAAAGTGAGAGATGCGGATCTTCCTATAAAATCCACCATAAAATACCTAGGTGTGATACTAGATCAACGGCTGGAATTCAAAGAACACATAAGCCACTCTATAAAAGCCATCTACTACAAGATCAAGACCCTCTGACACCTTAGATCTATGCTTGACCACGATGACTTCCGAACTATATTCCACGCAATAGTCACACCCCACTTTGACTACGCTAATATCATACTCCACGGCCTCCCAAAGAGCACCCTAAAACCGCTACAACTAGCCATGAATGCCGCTGCCGGCGTTGTCGCCGGAGCAGCAACGAGAGATCACACAGCACCCATTCTAAGGGACCTACACTGGCTCCCGATAACCTGCAGGATTTCATATAAAGCCCTACTCACTACCTTCAAGGCCATTAACAAAATATCTCCTCCCTCAATCTCATCTCTCCTCAACCTCACCCCGAACAACAGACAGAGAAGATCAGCAGCGTCCAATATACTAACCATCCCAAGAGAAACTACAAAATGCTCAGTCTCAACTAATAACAGAGCTTTCATGTACTATGCCCCCAGATGCTGGAATAACCTCCCACCCTCAATAAGAGCAATTAGTGATGTCATGCAATTTAGAAAAGCCCTGAAACATCACCTGTTTCTGATACACTTCTCACATCCCAACAACGTCTCACCGCCACCAGTATCACAGCCCAAGCCTGTAAAATAACTTTGCAATTGCTCTGACTCATAATGCACATTAAATAGATTCTGACCACTGTAAATAGTCTGTTACATAATATGTACAAAGTTTCCCTAAGTTTATAAATCCTTGTTACTTCCCCTGTTGTATGTAAACTCAAGACAGCTTTTATTTGTCAGTCATGTTGTTCATTGTAAACCGCACTGATATCAAAGAACTGTTAAATAAATAAACTGTTTCCGCCAGGCACTACTGCGGCTCCTGGGCCACATGGCATCCATGGTACATGTGACTCCGAATGCCCGTCTGCACATGCGTGCTGCTCAGTGGTGCCTCAGCTCAGTGGGCGCAGGCCACAGGCGACCTCCGAGACAGAGTAAAGGTGTCCATACCACTTGTAGCCACCACTGTAAGGAGTCCAAATCTCCCAAACCTTCTCAAGGGGGTACCTTTTCAGGCTCCAGCACACACAAGGGTGCTGATGACCGATGCTTCCTTGAAGGGCTGGTGTGCACATTGCCAGGGCACGTGCACTCAAGGCCTCTGGTCTCCTTGGGAGACCATGCAGCAGATCAATCTTTTGGAGCTGCAAGCAATCCGCTTAGCTCTGCAAACATTTTCTCATGCCCTCTCTCACCAGTCTGTTCTAGTTCAGACGGAAAATCAAGTGGCAGTGTTCTACATGAACAAACAAGGGGGCACGGGGTCCAGACTCCTATGTCAGGAGGCACTGGCCCTTTGCTCCTTTGCAGTCAAGCAAGGCATGTTTCTCAAAGCAGTTTATCTACCTAGTCAGGAGAATTTCCTAGCAGACAAGCTAAACAGGATTCTCCAGCCTCACGAATGGCAGTTGAATCCATTGGTGGTCCAGCAGATCTTCCTCCGCTGGGGACTTCCATCCATTGATCTTTTTGCAAGTCCACAAAACCGTCAGCTGTCCAGGTTTTGCTCCAGACAGCCGCATCCCCTGAGGATGGCAGCAGATGCTTTTCTGATCTCTTGGTCTACAGACCTCCTGTATGCGTTTCCTCCCACCCCCCTGGCGGCCCGAACTCTCTTCATGATCCTCCAGGACAAAGCCACGGTGATTCTGGTAGCCCCCAGATGGCCGAGGCAGCCATTCTGCACCCCAATCTCAGGTCCCTCAATCTGATGGCCTGGCTGCTGAAAGGATAGTGCTAGCTCCCTTACCTCTACCTAAGGAGGTTTAGGAGGTGGTCTTGGCCTCTAGGAGGCAGTCCACCAGAAAGTCTTGTGCCCTCGAGTGGTGTAGGTTTACGGTATGGTGTGCTCAGCGCAATGAAGATCCTTTCTCTTGTCTTGTGCCAGTAGTACTGCAGTATCTACTTCACCTGTCAGACCTAGGCCTTAAGTCTAACTCTGTTCGGGTCCACATCAGTGCTCTGTCAGCGCACCACTCACCATTGGAAAGATAGTCTCTGTCGGTTCACCCCTTGGTGTCCAGATTTCTCAGAGGTCTGCTTCTACTCAAGCCTCCGGTTCATCCACCGGCAACTGAATGGGATTTGAATGTGGTCTTGCAGCAACTTACTCGCCCACCATTTGAGCCGATGGCTACTTGCCTTTTGCGCTTCCTCTTTTGGAAAGCGCTCTTCCTGGTGGCTCATATCTCGGCCAGATGTGAGTGAACTACAAGCTCTGGTTTCTGCTAGACCGTATACACTGTTCTATAGGAACAGGGTGGTCCTATAGACCCATCCGAAGTTCCTTCCAAAAGTGGTCTCCTCTTTCCATCTCAACCAGGAGGTGCTTCTTCCAACCTTCTTTCCCAGGCCGCATACCAGCCGAGCTGAAACAGTCTTGCATACCCTGGACTGTAAGAGGGTGTTGTCTTTTTACATAGAACGTATGCGGGGGCATCGAAGGGCTACTCAGCTCTTCGTCTCCTTTGACCCTGATAAGATGTGGTTACCTGTCTCCAAGCATACATTGTCCACTTGGGTAGCAGATTGTATCGTCTGGGCGTACAAAGCAGCCGACCTCCCCTTGCAGGGTCGAGTCATGGCCCACCGTGTCAGGGCGAAAGCTGCATCAGTAGCTCATCTCCGCTCTGTTCCATTGGCAGACATCTGCCGGGCCGCTACTTGGTCGTCAAGTCAGACTTTTGCAGCCCATTTCTGCCTCGAGAGAGAGTCCCGAAGGGACAGTGCTTTCGGACAGGCGGTACTCCGCAATCTCTTTAAGGTTTAGGCAACTCCTACCCTCCAGCCCTTGTGTTGGGCTACCGTTCGGGGGCATTCTCAGAGGATATTCTTATCACGAATGCTGAGGTTCTTGAGAGGGAGCCATTTTTTCAGCTTAGGGTTCCCGGTAACCTAGAGCTGGGGAGTCCCATATGTGAAGACTGACTTCCTGCTTGGTCCTGGAGAAAGAGTAGATCTCCAGGAACAAGCAGGAATGTATTCATCACATATGGGTATCATCGGTACCGACGGAGCCTGAGTGGGAACGCTCCCCAGCGTCCAATTAGAAAGCTTTTGGGAGCATCCCACAGCGCCTGCATGCTTCCTACCTTTCCCAACTGCCTCTCTCCAGTTCTTCGTTTTCCGCGGAGCCAGCAGGTCGTGTTCCTGTCACCGCAGAAAATTTTCCTCCTTTTTTGTGGTCACGTCTGCCTTCCCCGACGCTTTACCGGTACCGCCGGTTTTTCTTTCTTTCTTTAATTTAAAAAAAAAAAAATTCTTAGTACTTTTTCCCATTTTTTTTTCCAGGTGCACGCGCCTTTTTGGGCCTCAGGCCCAAGGGGATTTTTTTTTCCACAATGGAAAAACCCTCTTCAGGTTTTAAAAAGTGCACCAAGTGTGGCGGTACCATCTCCGTCACCGACACCCATGAGTGGTGTCTGAAATGTTTAGGTCCTGACCATTCCATCTTGGAATGTATGGCCTGTGCCATTGATGTTCAAGAGAGGTTGACAGAACCGAGCTGCCAAGCTCAGTACCCTGTTTCCTTCTGATGCAGCTTCAGTGGCATCGACGTCTTCCAGGGCTTTGTCTTCCTCCCATGGATCTCAGGTAACTGAACATAAGTCTAGCCAGTCCTCAAAGGGTAGATCTCCTTTTAAGCATCGAGATGCCTCTGGTGTTGCCCTTGAGGATTCTGCACCGGCAAAATTGCCCCGGCGGGAGGCTTCAGCTTCCAAAGCATTATCGGGGCTCCAGGACGTTCTCGAGGCCTCAACCTCGGCAAAACTACTGGTGCCATGCTCTGGGGTACCAACGATCTTCTCCGGTACCGACATCCAGGCATCGGCAGCGTCGATGGATCAGAGAGTCCTGGCTATTGAGCGCAGTCTGGCGGCTCTCCTTGCGGCATTGATGCCCTCGGAACTGCGTCAGACATTTCAACCGGTACCGGCACCGACTCTGGCACTGGTACCGATAGCATCGACATCGGTGTCCGCATTGCCGGCACCCAGTCATCCGATGCCTTCTGGTACCGATTACTCCCGGTACCGACTTCGGTCGGTATGGGTATCGGGCTCTTCAAGAGCATCCGGACAGGCGGTACTTCGAGTCCTCAGAAGAATCTGAGGATTCTGATAATTCTGTCGATGCGAGAATGCTTCTCCCAGAGGAGCCCTCCTCCCCTAAGCGCAGGATATCTCCTCCAGAGGATATTTCCTTTCAGGATTTTATCAGGGAGGTGGCTCGGGGTCTATCCATTACTGTGGCCCCTGAAACAGAGCCTAGGGCAAAGGAGTTGGAAATTTTACAATATCCCAAAGCTCCTAAGAAGGCAGCTACCCTGCTCATCCATGAGATCTTGCATGATCTCATGTTAAGAGTGTGGCAGACACCTCTTGCCTCATTTTCATAGACTAGATACTCTGTATCGAGTCCCTCCTTGTCCTGGTTTCCAAAAAACTCTGCTTCCTCACCACTCTATTGTAGTGGAATCAGCTATGAGAAGGATCAAGAGTGCAAAGGGACATGCCTCTAATCCTCTAGGACGTGAGTGCAGAACTTTGGATGCTTTTGGACGTCGTGTCTTCCAAGCTTCCATGCTTTCTGCCAGGATCAGTTCCTATAGTCTGTACATGGGAATGTTCCTGAAGGAAGTCACAGGTGATTTAGAGTCTTTGAGTCCTCTTCTTCCTGAGGATAGAAGGCAGGATTTTCTCACGTTGGTCAAACATGCCCAAGATGTTTCTAAATTTGTCAACCGTGCAGCTTTTGACTGTTTTGAGTGCATAAGCAGAACCTCTGCCATTGCCATAGGTGCAGTAGAATTGCTTGGCTCCAGGCATCTGATCTGGAGCTCTGGGTACAAGACAAACTGGGAAATATCCCTTGTGCTGGTGAGAACCTGTTTGGTAAAGATTGGCAGGAAAAGGCCAATGAGTTGATGCTGACAACTCCACCTTGGATAGATTATCCAAGTTCACAGCTGATCCTGCTAGAAAGAAATCTTTCAAGAAACCATTCTTTTCTAAAAAGAAAATATATTATCCTGCTTATTCTCAGCAGGGACGTTCTGCAGGTCAGCTTGTCAGGAAAGGTCAGCAACCACCCAAACAAAGAAAAGCAAAGACTGCTAAGCCTCAGCCATCCCAGCAGTCTCAGCCTCCACAAGGCCTTTGACTTTCAGCTAGAGAACTTAGCATTCCTGGCTCTCGTTGGACTAGAGCCTTCCACCATTCCAGGAAGGTTGTGTCACTTTGCCTCAAGATGGGGGAAGATAACAGCAGAGCATTGGACACTCTCCATCATAAAAGAGGGGTACAAGCTTCATTTTTCAAGCATGCCCCCTCCCATAATAAGACAGTTCAATTCTCCGACCTCTCTCATCAACCTGTTAGGTCAGGAGGTCACTATGCTTCTTGCCCAAGGGGCAATAGAAGAAGTACCCATCCATCAGCAGGGTACAGGGTTTTACTCCCCCTATTTCCTTATCCCAAAGAAAACAGGGGGATAGAGACCTATTCTGGACCTCAGAGAATAGAACAAATTCCTTGTCAAAGAGAAATTCAAGATGATTTCTCTTGGAACTCTGCTGCCCATACCTTCAGAGTCAGGATTGGCTTTGTTCTCTAGATCTCAAGGATGCGTACACACATGTTCTCATCCATTCAACTCACAGAAAGTTCCTTCGGTTCCTTTTTCAAGAAAAGCACTACCAATACAGGGTGCTTCCATTTGGCCTGGCCTCAGCACCAAGGGTGTTCACGAAATGCATGGCTGTGGTAGCAGCATTTCTCCGCACTCTAGGGATATTCGTCTTCCCCTAGTTAGACGACTGGCTCTTTCGAGCCCCAACAGAGTCAGAGGCCAGGACTTCTCTTTTCTGCACGATGTGTATCCTTCAGTATTTGGGTCTGGTAATAAACATCCCAAAATCCAGTCTAACTCCCACTCGGTCTTTAGAGTTCATAGGAGATTTGCTGAATACCAGAAAGGCAAGGGCCTATCTCCCCCAGGCCCATTGCCTTCACATAGTGCAGTTAGCTTCTCAAGCAGTGCTAAAATCTCGTCTCACTGCCCGAGAAATGCTACAACTACTAGGCCACATGGCATCTATTGTGCATGTGGTTCCCTATGCTCGCCTCCATATGAGGGCAGCCCAGTGGACTTTATCCACTCAATGGACCAAATAGCAAACACAAGTCACCTTATTTTGTTCCTCCAGTAGTGGAAGTCCACTCAAAACCTGTTGCTGGGGTCCCCTTTTCAACAACCCTTACCCCAGGTAACTCTCACAGCAGATGCTTCTCCGATGGGTTGGGGAGCTCATCTGCAAGACCTCTCCACCCAAGGCACCTGGTCTCCGCAGGAGACTCATCTACATATCAATCTCTTGGAGCTCAGAGCAATCTTCCTTGCTCTTCGAGTGTTCCACACCCTGCTCAGCTACAAGACAGTCCTCATCCATACAGACAATCAAGTAGCCATGTTCTACGTGAACAAGCAAGGGGGAACAGGCTCTCTGTCACTTTGCAACGAAGCTTTGCGACTATGGGTCCTTGCCAGAGAGCATCAGATTCATCTCCTGGCGGTGTATCTTCCAGGCATACAAAACTCTTCGGCAGACAGACTCAGTCGAGTTCTGCTTCCACACGAGTGGTCTCTGCATGCAGACCAGGTAGCCAAGATATTTCAAATTTGGGGTACCCTGGACATAGACCTCGTTGGAAGTCCGTGGAATGCCAAACTTCCCCGGTTCTGTTCCAGAACCCCGGCTCAGGCCTGGGATGCTTTCCTCCTTTACTGGGGTCAAGGTTTCCTGTATGCCTTTCCACCCATTCCCCTAATTCCCAAAACCCTGTTCAAGCTTCAGAGAGACAGAGGCCGTATGATTCTCATAGCTCCACATTGGCCACGGCAAATGTGGTTCCCTCTGCTTCTATATCTGTCTCAAGCTCCCTCCCTGGAGTTAGGGTCTGCTCCAGATCTCCTGTCTCAGGAGGATGGAATGTTATGGCATCCCAATCCCCAGTCTCTGCATCTCAAGGCTTGGTTGCTGAAGGCCTAGATCTTCATGATCTTAACCTTCCTCAGCAAGTAAAGGATATTTTTTATGCTTCCAGGAAGCCTTCCACAAGACGCTCTTATGCTTTCAAGTGGAAAAGGTTTACCATATAGTATTCGCAAAAGGGTCTTAACCCCTTTGCGATACCTCTGGAATCATTACTGGAGTACCTCCATTTATCCAATGCAGGACTTAAAACTAACTCAGTAAGAGTCCATTTGAGTGCTATTGCAACTTCTTTCAAGCCTCTAAATGGACAACCTATCTCCTCCCATCCTCTTATAGCAAGATTTATGAGAGACCTTCTTCTATCTAAGTCTCCATTAGGCCACCACCGGTGGCATGGGACTTAAACCTGGTTCTTGGTCAGCTCATGAAGCCACCTTTCGAACCCTTAGCTACTACCTCATTGAAATTCCTTTCATAGAAGGTTATCTTTCTCATTGCAATCACATCAGCACGTCGCATCAGTGAGTTGCAGGCATTAGTAGCTGATCCACCTTATACAAGGTTCCATCATGACAAGGTAGTCCTTAGGACTCATCCACGCTTTATGCCAAAGGAGGTCTCACCTTTTCATCTAAACCAAGCAGTCTGCCTACCTGTGTTCTTTCCAAGGCCTCATGCATCAAATGCAGAAAGGAACCTTCATACTTTGGACTGTAAAAGAGCTTTAGCCTTTTACTTACAAAGAACACAGCAACATAGAAAATCCTCTCAACTCTTTGTTGCTTTTGATCCTTTTCATTTGGGACTTCCAGTCTCCAAGAGAACACTATCTAACTGGATTGCTCAGTGTATATCCTTTGCCTATCAGAGTAAGAATCTTCCTCTGGAGGGCCATGTCACAGCTCACAATGTGAGTGCCATGGCAGCTTCAATGGCTCATCTGCACTCTGTCTCTATCGACGACATCTGTCGAGCAGCTATCTGGGCCTCGGTTCATACCTTCACAGCCCATTATTGCTTGGACAGGGACTCCCGCCGGGATGCCTTGTTTGGTCAGGCTGTTCTCCAACATCTGTTCCATACCTAATCACCTCCTACCCGCCATCCCTTGTAGGATGCCAGAGATCCATGGGGGGAAGTGGAGCCCTTCTCGGGGACGCACAACTTCTGGGGTCTCTCCCTGGCATCTAAAGCTAGGGAGTCCCCGTATGTGATGACCAGTCAAGGAAACATGGCAGGAAGTTCAAAGATTGCCTTTATTAATCCACGGATACGGTGTGCCAACCCGACACAGGCCGTGTTTCGTACACCACTTCCTCAGGGGTTGAGGACTCACACTGTGACCAGCCAAATGGAACCACGCTTTGATTGGCGGGACCGTGGAGAACACCTGCCTCACATATGCGATGTGTTTTAAATTTTGTCCGTCTCTTGTGACACATCGCATATGTGAGGAAGGTGTTCTCCACGGTCACGCCAATCAAAGCGTGGTTCCATTTGGCTGGTCACAGTGTGAGTCCTCAACCCCTGAGGAAGTGGTGTACGAAACACGGCCTGTGTCGGGTTGGCACACCATATCCGTGGATTAATAAAGGCAATCTTTGAACTTCCTGCCACGTTTCCTTGACTGGTTCCTAATAGCCCACGTGGCGGCTTGCTGTTTTTTTGGTGGACCCGTATGTGATGACTACATTCCTGCTTGTTCCTGGAGATAGCATAGTTACTCACCTGTAACAGGTGATCTCCGGGAACAGCAAGAATTTATTCCTCACAACCCACCCACCTCCCCTAGGAGTTGTATCTCTCTGTCTTTCCCTCTCTCCTCTCTTTGTCTCAGCTTTAAAACTCAACTGGAGAGAGGCAGTTGGGAAAGGCGGGAAGGCAGCACGCAGGCGCTGTGGGATGCTCCCAAAAGCTTTCTAATTGGACGCTGGGGAGCGTTCCTGCGTAGGCTCCGTCAGTACCGATGATACCCATATGTGAGGACTAAATTCCTGCTGTTCCCGGAGATCACCTGTTACAGGTGAGTAACTATGCTATACTCACCTGTAACAGGTGTTCTCCAGGAGCAGCAGGAATCAGTCCTCACGACTCTCCCTCCTCCCCTGGAGTTGCAGTTATATACTTCATTTGATTTTTTTGCTGTCTTTTAGCTATGTCATCAGACTGAGCAAGATGGCACCCTTGGGCGGGAAGGGGACCGTGCATGCGCGCTGCATTCCCAAAGGCTTTCTTTGAAAGCTGGGGAAATGCTCTGCACGGGGGCTCCATCGGTGCCAATATCACCCATATGTGAGGACTGATTCCTGCTGCTCCTGGAGAACACCTGTTACAGGTGAGTAACTACTCTTTCCGTGCTGTACAGCAACTCATGTCATTTCCGTTCATTCACTATGCCCTCGCTTATCCTCTTGATGTGTTTGAAGGTCCCTATTGTTTTGTACTCCAGAGCCTAGACATTCAGCTGAAAGAGGAATTAAGATCAAATTGGCAAAGACGTGTTTGGCAAGCATGGCTGGGATAAATAAATTCAATAACTATGCATATGGTCTGTCTTTTTTTGTCAATGCCATGGACCACAGATCTCGATTAATCACCACTTAATCATATGCGGTGGGGGCCATCTTCTCAAACACTTATGATTAGGCCATCATGCCCTAATAGGGTAAGCATAATATGTATGCAGATACCCTGAGTTGTTCCCTCATCCAAGCCTGCACCTTTTGGGGGTGCTAATGTTTAACATTTGACAGCCCGATTTCCTCCACCACATCTGTAACATCACTACGCTGTTAATATCCTGTGCATGTCTTTGCTATTACAGTTATAGACAACATGCACACATGCATTTGTTACTGACTCACAGCCTTGTGTCCTACTGAGCTTAGACACCAGGTCTGATTTTGAAATGGCACTTTGAGGGTTGCATTACGGGGACGCAACCTTCTATGTAGCTTAACAGGATGATCCGGAGCCCCCAGTTATCTTGCCATTTTTAAAGTAGTTACTGAACAGCATGTGTGATATAGAACCAAACCAGAAATTCAGCAGTTGGAACTATTTTCACCTGATTTCTAGACAACGTTCTATAGACAGCTGCAACCCGGTCTAAATAAGCCAGTATACTTCATTGCAGAGCCCCAGTATCTGAAGAACCTTAATTATGGGGAGGATAGTATATTGGCTCTTGGACGTACTGTACCAGAGGAACAGACTGAAGCCTTGGTGCAGAAACCCTGCATTAGAGCCCAGCACTAAAGCTCTAGTGCGGGATTTCCTAGCACAAAGTTTAACACTGTTTTGCTCACTGATGCTGTAAGAAAAACAGCATGACAGTAAGCTGCATTAAACAAGGAGAGCAAGTGAGACCCGTGCATTCAGTGGCCTGTGTTAGCAATAAATATATTTTGCTATCCAGTGCTGACCTCGTCCAAACTCTGATCCCCTGCCAACCCACTCCAAACTCCCACACCCTCATTGCCACAATAATAATGGTGGCCCTAGTGGCCACTAAACCTCCCTCCTTCCAAATATAAAAAGGATTATTGGTGAAGTCTCCGGACCCTCTTTCACACACCCCTCCTGGTATCTCAAATCATGGGAGTCAGGCGTGCTTTCCACAGCACTTTGTTTCTGAGCCACCATATTGCAATATGGTGGCCTTGACACTATGCTGTAGTCCAAGGATGTACTGCTGGGAGGGAGGCATCAATCTGCCAAATAAAGCATTCCATATCGTCCTGCTAGACCATCCCAGACAAGTGGGTTGTGTTTCCCTATCAGCAGATTGGTGGAGACAAAGACAAGCCCAGGTTTCAATGACATCACTCCCATGCCTCTATTTGCCTTAGCTGCCAGAGATCCCTAAGTATTTCTTTGTCTCCAGCAGATGGTAAATGGATTTTCTCCTCTCTGAAGAAATCTGAGGATTGAGAGGAAGAGAGATTGACTAAATGCTCATAAATGGCCACCTCAAGCCCTAAAGGAGTGACTCTCTCACTTGAGCGAGACTTGATAAGGTCCACTAGACTGCGGTCTTTTTGATAGCCATAGAAGGAGGGAAAATTGGTTCAGCTCCACTCCCTTATCATAAGCACCTGTTGAGCAACCATAAATTGGAAGGATTTGGAAGAATCTGGAAGAGTACAACAGCTTTGCATAACCTCGGTGCCCCCCTCCCTCCCTCTTCCATTCCCCCTTGCTCTTTCCCAAAGATTGCAGAAGGCTCATAGAAGGATCTGCCTGCCAGCCACTTTTTACACAGTGCTGTTAAAATAAACCCAGCCAGTAAAGCAGTTTCAGGAGAGTAGAGCTGAGCCAAGCATGGTTTGTACGCCTGGGGCTCTCAGGAGGTGAGTACCAAGGTTTGACCTTGTCCTTGTTGGGGGCTGCCGGTTTGGTCTCTGAGGGATGCAGTTCGGGGGAGGGGGGGCTGCTAGCGACCATTGGCAATATGTAGGGTTTCCTGCTATTTTGTGCATGTTAGTAACGTTTTTGCCTGGTGGTCGCATGGTCCTGATGTACGCTCATTCCCTAGCGCCTTTAACGCGCATTATATAAAACACAGTTAACGCACACTTGTGGGCCAACGCACCCTTAACGTGCACTCTTGTGATACTTACCCTGTCTTCTGCCAGGAAATGTTTTGACCTATGGTAAGGGAGGAGTGGCCTAGTGATTAGGACAAGGTACCTCGGGCCGGGAGTTCAATTCCCACCTGGGGACAGCAATCTCAGGCCAGAGCGACTGGGGTTTCTAGTCCTATAGGCACGCCTTGTGGTCTTGGGCAAGCCACTTAACCCTCCGTTGCCTTAGGTACATATAGATTTTGAGCCCTCTGGGGACGAGGGAATGTATCCAATACCTGCTTGTAGTGATTGTAAAATGCTCTGATGCCCTTCAGCCTTGGCTGTATATCAAAAAATTGCATAAACAAAAGTGAGATCCTCTCCTTTGGATGCTGGACTCTACCTTCCTGTATGGCAGCTTCTCAGTCACCCCTGAAGGACATGCCTTTCCCATTTCAGCCGGGGGACACAGTTGGGTAGGAGGTGCAGGATGGTGTTCAGCCAGCCAGCCGCTCTTCATCCTCGGGGGGTGGGGGGTTGTGACAGCTGTGACACCTGCTGTTGGGGAGCCTTTTCTGAGAGGAGAGCTTCCTGAATCTGGATTGTACTCCTCAGAATTTGTTTTCCTTTTTGTAACCGGCCTGGTCCTTCTGACATGAAAATTCAGACCTTGTGGCCTCTATGTGCCTCCAGATGCAGTCTTGTGCCAGGCAGGCTGAAAGTAGAAGCGTTCCTGGCTCGGGACACTCCCTGAAGATTAGTAACAGTTTGGGAGCTATCCGAAATGTTGACTGTGCCTCAGATCTAGATGAATCGATATTGGGCTCTGATGTGGAGGGAGGACCTACTATCACCTTCAGGAGACAATGCAGAGGCCAGCATTATCTGCCTGTTCGGGAAGGAGCTGGCGGCATTGGTTTTCAGGGTCTCATCTGCCTTGAACTTGACAGATGCAACGAAAGCCAAAAGTACGTCTGTTTCTCCAGGAACAAGCTGGAAGTCAGCCTTCACATATGGATGATGCCGATGCCGACAGAGCCCTCGCGGAAGCATCTGCCCAACTTTCAAAGAAAGCCTTTGAGAGAGTCCACCACGCATGTGTGGTCCCCCTCCCACCCAAGTGTGCCATCTTGCTCAGTCTCCCTTTTTCCACGAAGCCCTACAGACGTTCATCTCTCTTCTGCAGAAAAAAGCTAATTTCCTCATGCACCTCTGTGCATCATCTGGTTAGCACCAGTCCCTTTCCCGCCTCTGAGCCTTGTCGCCCCGGCTTTGGGACTCAGAATCTATTAGGTTTTATTCCATCAGGCATGGTTTCGCGCCCTTTTCAACCGCTGGCCACGTCGAAGGTCTTCGACCTCGCTGGGACCCTTTTTGCCCCAATGGATAAAGGATCTGCGGTGTGACTTTAGCACCTTCATTGCAAGAATCATGAACCTCTCTTTCACTACTGGCGCCTTCCCATCTGCTTTAAAACTCACATCCATCAGGCCACTACTAAAAAACGCTAAACTGGATCCAAAACGGCCAGACTCCTACAGGCCAATAGCCAGTATCCCCCTCTTAGCAAAGATCTTTGAGAAAGAGGCACAGCGCCAAATCCAAGACCACATCGACTCCGCAGCCCCCCTAGACTATTCTCAACACGGTTTCAGAGAATTCCACGGCGTCGAGACACTGCTTACCACCCTCTTCAATGATATTCTCAATACCATAGACAACATCCGACAAGGCGTCGTGCTAATCTTCTTGGATATAGCAGCAGCGTTTGACTCGGTAAATCACGAGATTCTCCTCGGTCGACTGGAAGGAAAAGGCACCTGCAACTCAGCACTTGAATGGTGTAAATCATACCTCGACACCAGAATGCAATACGTCAAATCCGCAACAGGAGAATCAAAACTCTTCCATCAAAGACAAGGCGTTCCGCAGGGGTCCTCACTCTCATCCCTCTTGTTCAACGTCTATATGCAGCCTATCTGCGATATCATCAGGTCCTTCAATGTGAAATGTATGATATACGCCGACGATATCCTACTCTACATGCCATTTTCCACAATGCAAATGGATTTACTGCCTATAACAAACTGCTTCGATGCAGTCTCACAATGGCTCCTGTCACAGAACCTCCGCATTCAGCATAAGAAAACTGAGGTTCTCTTTATCACAAGAGACCCCAACTTCACCCCACCACCACATATAAGTGTCAAGGGAGCTGACCTAGGCACCAAGGATACAATAAAATACCTCGGAGTCACACTAGACTATAGGCTCGACATGAAATCACACATAAACAATATCGTAAAATCTGTATACTTCAAAATACGCACTCTTAGACACCTGCGTCCCCTACTAGACCACGAAGACTTAAGAACCATCTACCAAGCACTGATACTGCCGCACTTCGATTTCGCCAATTCCATTCTACAAGGACTCCCACAATCCACCATAAGCTCCTTGCAACTCGCAATGAACACCGCTGCCAGGGTTCTTCTAGGAGCGGCCAGAAGTGAACACATCACACCTATCCTCAAAGAGCTCCATTGGCTCCCTATACACGGAAGACTTACATTCAAAACCCTCATTCTCACATTTAAGGCCTTAAATGGTTTATCGTCCACATCACTTACCAAACTCATCCAATCCGTCCCATCAAATAGAAATAGGAGACATGCAGCATTAAACTCACTAACAACCCCAAAGGCTATAACAACGTGCAGCCTATCAACATCAAACAGAGCTTTCATGTTTAGCGCACCAAAATACTGGAATGCTCTCCCACCTGATCTCCGCGCCATAACCAACCTAACCCAGTTCAGAAAGGCCCTTAAACTGCACCTTTTCATCAAATACTACCCTACATGAACCGTAACATAACAGCCTCACCCTAGTATAATCCACAATATCCCTCTTGTTCCAAGCATCACTGCTAATTTTATGTAAATAGTTCGAGCATGCTATCTAGCTAATAGATTATATACTCCATGTAAATAGTTCTCCCATGTTATCCAAGTTGATACTCCTGTTATATGTAATACCAAACAGCCTGTTGTTCTGGTTCCTTTCTGTTATTGATGTCAAAGAGTGCGGTATATAAGAAGTTGAAATAAATAAATAAATAAAATAATAAATAAATGGCCACCGGGTTTAAGAAGTGTGATCAGTGCTCTAAGAACATATCACTAACCGACACACACAACTGTTGTCTCAGGTGTCTGGGTGCTGACCATGACCCAGAGGCATGCTCCCTTTGTAAAAAGATGTTCACTAAGGCCATCCAAAGTCTCTGGCAGAAGCAGGATGACAACTTCCACAGGTCAGACTCGGCCCCAGTTTTTCTTGTAGCCACGCACTCTAAGGCCCCGCACAAATCATTGGAGTCACATAAAACCCATGCGGTGCCCAAGCAGACAGCGGACACTGACCAGGGTTCCCCGGAGTGAGAGCATAAGAAAAAGAAGAAATCCTCGAGAGCCTCTTCCTGGGAAACAGACACACATGGCAATTCCCGTGCATGGTCCCACAGCTCCCAGAGAGTATCCAAGGAGTTAGAGCGGGAGCGGATGGTGAAGGTACTCAGGACAGACTCCAGACCCTTGAGGCCCCTGCAGACATTTGTCGGGCAGCAACCTTGGTATCTCTTTCCCCTTTGTCAGGCATTACCACTTGGATGTCCACACACTGGCGAACATGGCCTTTCGGCTCAAGAGTTTTGCGAGCTACTGTATCTTCTTCCCTCCCAGTGTTGTTGCAGCTTTGGTACCTCCCACTTGTCTGGACTGGTCTAGCATGACTATATGGAAGGTGACATTTTACTTACCCGATAATGTCCTTTTCTTGAGTCCTGCTAGACCAATTTAGGGCCTGCCTCTGAAACTGTATTTGCTTTTGCTGCAACACCCTTGAGTCTGCTATGATTTTAATACTTGACTCTGCAGGTTCATCTTCTACAGACAGCCTTCTGTTTATGCTATACTTCTCAACTGTTGATTACTCCTTGTTGTCTACAATTGAGGTGGTGTGAGGCTTGCCATGTTTTCTCCCATATGCTTTGGGGCGAATAGAGGGACCTCTGGTAACTGAGGCGAATAGAGGCATGAGAGTGATGGGCTTTTCACTGGTTCTTCGTTTCCACCAATTTGCTGGTAGAGGAAAACAACCCACTTGTCTGGACTGGTCTAGCAGGGCTCAAGGAAAGGACATTATCAGGTAAGTAAGATGTCACCATTTTTTACTTATTTGGCAGACTAGCCTCACACAGTACATTTTGATGGCTCAGAGGGAAAAGTGCCTGGGCAACACATCTTGCCTCCCATCATTTGAGGTACCAAGGGGTGAGAAGTGGTCTGGGGGTCCTTTTTATATTGGGGGATCAGGGATCTAGTAGTCACTAGGGCCACGAATGCTTATTTTCTTCAGGGCGGGGGTAGCGGGCCTAGTGGTCACTAGGGCAAGCAGTGTTTGTGTTTGGGGAGAGTGGAGTGGGGGTTAGAGGTCACTGGGTCTACAAGTGCTTATTTTACCCATTTGCATCCTGCTTTATCTACAAAGTTAAAGCAAGTAACAAGTAACATTTGTAATAAATCAGATTACGCATCAAACGGTGACAATACAATAACATGAGAAACATCAAAGAAGTTAACTTTCTAAGCATGATAATATAAAAGCAATTGTATTTCTTCCCCATAGTATTCCCTAAACAAGTGGATCTTTAGTTCCCTATAAAAAAAATGGTAGGGTCATTTCTTCCTTATTAAATTTTGATTTGTACAGTTTTTATTGTACACTGCCCCGATACGATCTGATAGGGTGGTATGTCACACCACCTGTAATAAACTATAAATGGCCCTTATGTCGAAGGGCATTCCAAAGCTTATTTTGGGGGGAGGATTGTGGGTTTGGGGATGGGTACCACTGTTTGTTTTTATGGTGATCGGTGGGTGGGAAGGTTCGGAGCGGATTAGGGATCCATGGCTCTGGGACTGTTTCCAGCTGCATCTTTACACCAGTCCTGAGCTGACATAAAGATCCAGCGTAAAGAAAACAGATTTAAAAAAAAATACAAAATTTTGACTTTTTTTTTTTTTTTTAACACTTTGGGAGCAATTAAAAATTAATTTCTTTGCATATGATTAGCATGCTGACTCTACTGTGCTTTTCTGCAATAGTTTTGCTCGGTATTTTCCTGCACTAGCTTGCTTGCTGTATTGCCAGCAAAATGCTGTGCTAGAACATAGTGCAGTTTGCTGCATCAGGGCCTGAATGTAATTTCACTTATGTTGGAGCCAGCTTCTGCAGGATTGTACCTCTGCATAATTGCAATAAAGAGATTCTGTTCAGCATATCCTCTGCTTCCTATCTAGCGTTGATAGTTTAGAATCTTATATCTGAATTTCTTCTTAAGCTAACAGGCACTGTGCTACCAGCAGCTGCTTAGACCTATTTCTTTTTCGTAAAGTTTAAAAACGGAATTGTGTGTGGCTTTGCCAAGGGGCACGAGTGGCTTGTATGAATTCATTGAGCTGCCCCTAATTACAGGTGTGCAGTTTCATTTTCCACAGCACACTCCACATCTGTCCAGGCCACATGTTCCCCCTGCTGGGTTTAACTCTACATGCTTGGTTGTGGTAATGGTGTATAAATTGTTTTGTCTCCTCCTTTTGCAGAGCCTTTGGTCGTGAGATGTTGAAGCGCAATATTGGCGTAGTGGTGGTGGGCTTCCCTGCCACTCCCATCATAGAGTCCAGAGCCAGGTTCTGTGTGTCTGCAGCTCACACCAGGGAAATTCTTGACACCGTAAGTTTCATGTCTGTTACACCTTTCTGCAAAGACGACCTCAGGCTGCTCCATAAGTTTTATATATATATAGTGCAGGGGTCTGCAACCTTTAAGACATAAAGAGCCACTTGGACCCGTTTCCGAAGGGAAAAAAAAAACTGGGAGCCGCAAAACCATTGCGACATTTAAAACAAATCTAACACTGCATATATTGTTTCTTACCTTAATGCTATATACGACCCCCTACTTTTCCTGTTAAAATATAGGTGTTTGGCCTATACTCGCCGTATAAGACTACCCCTCTTCCTTCGCACACCAAAAAAAATACGCCAGAAAATATCACAACAACAAGTAACAATATTTGATTTCAAAATGATGATGATTTTGTAGTCAAATCACTAATATGAAATAAAATTATTTTTTCTACCTTTGTTGTCTGACCAATTTATTCTTTGATCATGCTGGTCCCGATCTGAGGCTTCTGCTTTCCTGTCTTCTCTTAGCTCTCTTTCTGTGGTCTATGGTCCATCTGCCATTTCTTATCTCTTCTTTCGTTTTCTTCACTTCTTTCCATCAGCCTATTTCCAGTCCCAGTAACCCTCCCCAATATCAGCCCCTTTCCAGTCCTCACTCCCAGTACCTTCCAATGTCAACTTGCATTCCCATGATTGCCACTGGTGTCCATTTCCTTCCAATCCCCCTCCTTCCCCACTGACCAGTCCCTTCTAGTACAAATACCATGGCAGCCTTAGCCCCCAGTTATCTTCCAGGGCCAGCAGCTCTATCCTCCCCTCCCCACAATCAGCCCATGCCCATTCAAAGCCCCCCAATCAGCTCGCTTCCAGTGCTAATCCCCCCTCAACCCCATTACCAGTGCTAGCCTCCCCTAATCAGCCCAATACCAGTCCTACCCCCCATCAGCTCATTACCAGTCCTAGCCTCCCCTAATCAGCTCATTTCCAGTGCTAGTCCCCTCAACCCCATTACCAGTGCTCCATCCCTCCATGTCAGCCCCCTCCATCCCTCCATGTCAGCCCCCTCCATCCCTCCATGTCAGCCCCCCTCCCTCCATCCATATCAGCTCCCTCCCTCCATGTCAGCCCCCTCCATCCCTCCATGTCAGCCCCCCTCCCTCCATCCATATCAGCTCCCTCCCTCCATGTCAGCCCCTCCTCCCTCCCTCCATCCATGTCAGCCCCACTCCCTCCATGTCAGCCCCATCAGCTCCCTCCCTCCATGTCAGCCCCCCTCCCTCCATCCATCCATCCATATCAGCTCCCTCCCTCCTTGTCAGCCCCCTCCATCCCTCCATGTCAGCCCCCCTCCCTCCATCCATATCAGCTCCCTCCCTCCATGTCAGCCCCCTCCATCCCTCCATGTCAGCCCCCCTCCCTCCATCCATATCAGCTCCCTCCCTCCATGTCAGCCCCCTCCATCCCTCCATGTCAGCCCCCCTCCCTCCATCCATATCAGCTCCCTCCCTCCATGTCAGCCCCTCCTCCCTCCCTCCCTCCCTCCATGTCAGCCCCCCTCCCTCCATCCATCCATCCATATCAGCTCCCTCCCTCCAAGTCAGCCCCCCTCCCTCCATCCATATCAGCACCCACCCTCCATGTCAGCCCCTCCTCCCTCCATCCATGTCAGCCCCCCTCCCTCCATCCATATCAGCTCCCTCCCTCCATGTCAGCCCCCTCCATCCCTCCATGTCAGCCCCCCTCCCTCCATCCATATCAGCTCCCTCCCTCCATGTCAGCCCCCTCCATCCCTCCATGTCAGCCCCCCTCCCTCCATCCATA
Organism: Ichthyophis bannanicus; assembly: GCA_033557465.1. Lineage (NCBI taxonomy): Eukaryota > Metazoa > Chordata > Amphibia > Gymnophiona > Ichthyophiidae > Ichthyophis > Ichthyophis bannanicus. Next base: position 18,668,674 of record CM066037.1, on the reverse strand, counting down.
TCAGCTCCCTCCCTCCATGTCAGCCCCTCCTCCCTCCCTCCATGTCAGCCCCATCAGCTCCCTCCCTCCATGTCAGCCCCCCTCCCTCCATCCATCCATCCATATCAGCTCCCTCCCTCCATGTCAGCCCCCCTCCCTCCATCCATATCAGCTCCCTCCCTCCATGTCAGCCCCTCCTCCCTCCATCCATCCATGTCAGCCCCCCTCCCTCCCTCCATGTCAGCCCCCCTCCCTCCATCCATCCATATCAGCTCCCTCCCTCCATGTCAGCCCCCTCCATCCCTCCATGTCAGCCCCCCTCCCTCCATCCATATCTGCTCCCTCCCTCCATGTCAGCTCCCCTCCCTTCTTCTGCAGCCGCGGCTCCCTGCCTCTTACGGAACCGCGGCTGTGCTTTTAAAATCATCTCGGAGCCCTTCCTGTCTTGACGGGCTCCGTGCAGCATTGTCCCGCCTCCAAACTTCCTTTAGAGGCGGGACAATGCTGCACGGAGCCCGTCAAGACAGGAAGGGCTCCGAGATGATTTTAAAAGCACAGCCGCGGTTCCCTAAGAGGCAGGGAGCCGCGGCTGCAGAAGAAGGGAGGGAGCTTACAAAACTATTGCCTGTCACCGGGCGGGCAGTGTGCTCCGGAGCCGCGGCAAAGGTGAGAAAGAGCCGCATGCGGCTCCGGAGCCGCGGGTTGCCGACCCCTGATATAGTGGTTTTATGCCAGCACATACCTCATGCTCTCTGTGAACAAGCAGGAAGAAGTCCTCACGTATGGGGTGACATCCCCCAATGGAGCCCCATGCGGGAACACTCCTCAGCTTCAATTGGAAGCTTTTGGGAGCCTCCATCTCGCATGCGAACCTATCTTCCCGCCTGCCGTGATGCCATCTTAACCTCAGTTCAGTTTTTCTGCAGTGCCCCACGGACGTGTTCCAGTGATATCTGGAAAAAGTTGTTTCTTTGCCCTTCAGGGTGCTGGGTTTTTTTTGCCTTTTTTTCCACCTGCCATCAGGGCATCTGTTTCACCGGCACTGGCCATTGCATGAGGCTTTTTTCTCGCTTTTTGTCTTTTTTTGCCTGGTTGGTTCTCTCTTCTTTTCCCGGGCTTTTTCTTTTCACTGCTGCCAGCATTGAGCCCTTCGACCTCATGAAGGCCGTTTTTCCAACGATGTTTAAGCTGGCCAGTGGATATTACAAAAATGCACTCATTGTTAATGCACCATTTCTGTGATGGACCGTCACAGCTGATGCTTTCAATGTTTTGGCCTTGACCATGAGCTTTCGACGTGCAATCTGTGCTTACAGATGATGAAGAAGGGACTCAAGGGCCGCGAGAAGCAGCATAATTCCATTTTTTGGCCCTTGGACTCAGCATCCTTGTCTGCGTTGACACCCTCGAGGGGCTCCACCGAGGCATTGGCCTTGTGTGGTGCCCACGCCATTCTGAGCCAAGGGGTTGCAGCAGCCTGCAGTGCAAGCTCTCTTCCTATTGGAGCCATGGAAGGATTCATCTTCCTCTTCAATGTCAGAGGGCAGACATTAGCACCGGAGCCCCTCTTGGTGCGATGCTGAGAGCGCGATGTCCATGAGCAGCAGGCCAAGGTGCCCCTGGCAGAAGGAAGTGACTCCCAAGGCCCTGGAGGGCCACTGGCAATCTCCCAATATCCTCACCATTGTGGAGTCCCCCAGGAGGAGTGCCGGAGTCAATGGCCAAGGTGGTTGTTCCGGCCTTGATGCCCCCTCAGACTTCTGTGCTTGCCTTGAGGTGAACATGATGGTTCTCTTGACTGCATGGGGCTCAGTGGCTCCAGCAACCCCAGTGGTGTCACCACCGGCCATGCAGCTGATTCTTGAGACTCAACCAGGGGACGTTGGGTCAGCGGTCGGAGTCCACCCTAGGCCCGACTGTGTCGTGTCTCTGGTTCCAAGACCCCGGGGCCCAGCGCTCAGAGGACCACCATCAGTCCTGCTGGAGACAGGTATGGCTGGGAGATGGAGGAGTACCAAGAGAGAGTCCCCTGACATCTCTTCAAAGCTGTCCCCTTGGTATGAATGCCGGAAATCACCTCCAAAGGACATGTCTTTCCAGGATTTCATCCAGGACATAGCCAAGGCCCATCCCCTTTTCCCTGGAGGCAGAAGATGAATGGAGGGCCAAGGAGCTGGAGATTTTCTAGTAGCCCTTGGCCCCAAAGGAGACCATCACTGTGCTGGTGTACTTAAGCAGATCCAGCTCCGCATGTTGGAGAACCCGATGTTGATGTCAGCCATCAGCTGCCAACTGGAAGCAGTGTACCAGATGAAGGCCCCCGTGTTTGAGAAACCCCAACTGCTACACCATTCCCTGGTCGTGGAGTCCGCTTTGTGGTGCCCAAGAGTTTGAGGACCCATTCATCAGTGCCCCCTGGATGGGTTTGGAAGGCGCTGCTTTCAGGGCTCCATGTTCGTGGCCTGGGTCCTGTCATATCAGCTATATATGGGGATGTTCTTAAGGAACATCATGGGGGACCTAAGCGAGTTTGGCGCTTTCACCCCAGCGGAACGCCTATTAAACATCCATACCCTGGTAGGGCATGGTAAGAAAGTGTCAGAGTATATGGTTCAGGCCACATATGACGTATTTGAGTCGGTAGGCAGGGTGGCGGCAGTGGGCATTGGTGCCCACTGACTAGCCTGGCTCCAGGCTTCCAACCTGGAGTAATGGGTCCAGGACAAGCTGGCGGATGTGCCGTGCACCGGGGAGAACCGCTTTGGCAAGCCTATGCTGGAGAGGGCGGCTGAAATTGAACTGAACGGGTGACCTTTTCCCCCCTCTCTTGCAAGATGGCAGACCAGCCAAAAAGAAACATCCAAGGGAAAAAGTCTTTCTACAAACCCAAGCACCACTACTATCAGAGTCCCCAAGAGGCTCAACTCAAGGCGCAATCTCAGCAGCAGCCACATCAGGCGAAGCCACAGAAGACCCAACCCGTGCCACAGCTGGGGGGGGTGAGGGTTGACACCTTCCTCTGGAGTATAGCCAGTCACCCAATCACTAAAGGGGTTGCCCTCTCAGATGAGCGGTAGACTCATCCACTTTGCACACAGGTGGCCTCTTATCACCACAGATACCTGGGTTCTGCAGATTGTGCGAGATGGGTATCTGCTGCATCTTGCCCAGCCCCCATCTCCATTCTTCCCAGGGGAGTATCCTCTAGACCTGCAACACAGCAGAGGTCACTGCTCTGCTGGCTGATTTCAGCATCAAGACCAGATAGGGCAGGAGTTCTACTCCTGCTACTTCCTCATCCCCAAGAAGGCAGGGGGGGGGTTCAGGTTTATATTTGACCTAAGGGATCTGAGCCATTTTCTGCACTGGGACAAATTCAAGATGGTCTCCCTGGGTACCTTGCTCCCATATCTTCTTAAGGGTGATTGGTTATATTCCTTGCATCTGGAGGATGCATATGCACACGATCCTGATCCTATCCTACAACCCCTCACACAGAAAATACCTGTTTTGCACTGGGCAGCTAGCACTTTCAGTACTGGATGCTGCCCTTCGGATTGGCACCCGCCTCCAGGGTCTTAACAAAGTGTCTTGCAGTAGTCTCCTTTTACCTATGGACCCTAGGGGTCTTCATCTTCCCTTACTTAGATGACTGGCTGATAAAGGCCTCCATACCTGATGGCGTGCGGCACTCTGTGCACCTGATGATACAGGTGCTCCAGTGACTCGCGTTTGTGGTCAACTATCCAAAGTTTCACCTGCAGCCACCACAGCAACTAGAATTCATTGAGGCCCTTCTGGACACCATGTGGGCCCTAGCTTTCCTCCCAAAAGACTGCTTGCAGTGTCATATCGAAGTGATCTCTGCCATCCACCAAAAGCATCGCACAAGGGATGCTGCCCATGCTAGATCACATGGCCTCCATGGTGCATGTGACCCCCTTGGCCAGTCTCAGGATGTGCCAGGCTGTGTCCACCCAATGGAAGTGGGCTGCCTCAGAGATCAAGTGGCCGTCACTACATCTAACTGGAGTCTCTCCTGTGGTGGCTGGAGCCACAGCAGCAGCTGCTCTGAGGTCTCCCCTTCCAGTCGATGCCACCCAAACGGATGATCACCACCGATGCGTCCAAGCTGGGCTGGGGGGGCACATCTGGAAAGCCTGTGGGTGTAGGGCCTCCAGTTGGAGCAGGAGAGCCTGCACCAGATCAACGTTCTGGAACTGCAGGTGATTTCAAGTGCCCTCAAGGCCTTCCAGGCCCTCTTAGCCAACCAAGTAGTCCTCATCCAGACAGACAATCAGATGGCGATGTTCTACATCAAGCAGGGAGGCACGAGCTCATACCTCCTGTGCTTGGGAGCCTTTGGAGGTTTGCAGTGGCCCATGGCATGAAGCTGTGGGTGACCTTACCTGCCTGGGGAGCTCAATACACTGGCAGACCATCTCAGCTGGGTCCTCCAGCCCCACGAGTTGGACCTTCAACAGGAGGGTTGTGGAGCGCATCTTGCAGGAGTTGAGCACTTGATCAGTGGATCTCTTCGCCTCCCCACACAATGCACAGGTGGACCACTTCTGTTCCTATATAGCTGCACGGAGAAGTCTGATTTCTGTTGGCTTCCTCCTGAACTGGGAGGAAGGCCTGCTTTATGTTTACCCTCTAATTCCACCAATAACGAAGACTCTTCTCAAGCTCCAGGCAGACAAGGGGACCATAATCCTCACTGCCCCATTCTGGCCCAGGAAGTCATGGTTCTCCCTGCTGCCCTAGCTCTCCTGTCGGGAGCTATCCAGCTGGGTTGCAAACCTGACCTCATCTCTCAGGAGAGTGGGACTCTGCTACACCCGATCGTTCAGTCCCTGGTCTTCATGGCTTGGATCCTGCATTCAACTTGCTGGGGGAGGTGACTGATGTCCTCCTGTCATCTCACAGGGATTCCACCGGCTTTTGTTGTGGTATGCGGTCAGGGGGCTGGACCTTTTCTCATGCTCAGTGGAGGGCTTGCTGGAGTACCTTCCTGCGCCTCTCCTGCTCGGGCCTCAAGTCCAGCTCTGTTCGGGTACACATGAGTGCAATTGCAGCCTACCATCGGGGCGTTGTCAGGAAACCTATTTCCGCTCAGCAGCTGGTGGCTCACTTCATGCGGGGCTTGCTCCTGTCAAAGCCTCAGATTCGACCCCTTCCGGTGGCATGGGATCTGAATGTGATCTTGGGTCATTTGCTGATGGTGACCTTCGAGCTGTTCGCTACTTCTCCTTTGAGGTTTCAGACCTGGAAGGTCATCTTTCTTGTGGTGCTCACTTTGGCTCGCTGAGCTTCAGGCCCTGGTGGCCCACGCTCTCTACATGAGGTTTCACCCAAGGTGGTCTCAGCTTTCTACCTCAACCAGTCAGTGGTACTGCCCACTTCTTTCCTTGGCCTCATGCCAATAGGGCAGTGGCCCAGCTGCACATACTGGATTGCAAGCGTGCACTGGCCACCTACTTCAAGTGGACCAGTCAGCACTGGCATTCTGCGCAGCTGTTAGTCTCCTATGACCCCAACAAACTGGCATGGCTCTCTTCAAACATACGCTGTCTAGTTGGGTGGTGGATTGCATATCCTTTGCTTATGCTTAGGCAAGTCTGAGCCTAGAGGGCCATGGCTGTGTCTGGCCAACCTGCGCTCAGTCTCCACGGAGGAGATCTGCAGGGCTGACACATGGTCCTCTATCCATACTTTCGCAGCCCACTACTGCTTAGATGAGGATTCCAGGCATGACAGTAACTTTAGCCAGTCTGTACACTGACAACTGTTTGGGACAAGTTCAACTTCTTCCCACCGGCCCTTCTTTCCATCCAGGCTACCAAAAGAGTCATCCTGATGTTGATGCTTGCTGTGGATATTGAATCGGTTGCATCCCAGAAAGGAACCTCAAATGTTTCTTCAGTTCTTGTTGCCCCGGTTGGGCTGTTTTTCATGTTTGGTAGCCTGTGGCTTGGGAGTTCCATACATGAGGACTTCTTCCTGCTTGTTCACTGAGAAAGCGTAGTTACTCGCCTGTAGTAGTTCTCCGTGAACAGCAGGTATAAGTCCCCACAACCCTCCCATCTCCCTGTGGAGTTGTTTTTGGCTACTAGCTTTTGTATTCTATGGCGTATAACAGGGGTCTCAAACACGCGGCCCGCGGCCCGCGAGACAACTTTGTGCGGCCCGCGACGGCGGAAGACCAAAAATCCCCCAAAACCCTGGCTTCTGCTGCTGCCGTTGCCGCCGTGGCAGCAGCAGAATCAATTGTCAAATTTTAAAAAAAAACTGACTTCTGCTGCTCAAGCAGCTGTCCTGCGGCCCCTTTCCCTCTGCCGGAGATCCGACTCTGCTCTCAGCGGCGTGCTTTTCAAGCCGCGAAGAGAGTATTCCCCTCTCGCGCGGCTTGAAAAACCGCGCGAGAGGGGAATACTCTCGTCGCGGCTTGAAAAGCACGCCGCTGATAGAGCAGAGTCGGATCTCCGGGCAGAGGGAAAGGGGCCGCAGGACAGCTGCTTGAGCAGCAGAAGTCAGTTTTTTTTTTAAATTTGACAATTGATTCTGCTGCTGCCACGGCGGCAACGGCAGCAGCAGAAGCCAGGGTTTTGGGGGTTTTTTGTTGGCCGGTAATGAGCTATGGAGGGGCTGACTGAACTGGAAGTGGGCTATTGGCAGAGGGGGGAGGGGGGGGGGTTATGACTGGTAATGGGCTGGGGGGGGGTTATAACTGGTAATGGGCGATGGTGGGGGCTAGGACTGGAAATGGGCAGATGGGGGTTAGGACTGGAAGTGGGCTATTGGCAGGGGGGGTTATGACTGGTAATGGGCTGGGGGGGGTTATAACTAGTAATGGGCTATGGTGGGGGCTAGGACTGGAAATGGGCAGATGGGGGTTAGGACTGGAAGTGGGCTATTGGCAGGGGGGGGTTATGACTGGTAATGGGCTATGGTGGGGGCTAGGACTGGAAATGGGCAGATGGGGGTTAGGACTGGAAGTGGGCTATTGGCAGGGGGGGGTTATGACTGGTAATGGGCTATGGTGGGGGCTAGGACTGGAAATGGGCAGATGGGGGTTAGGACTGGAAGGGGGCTATTGGCCGGGGGGGGTTATGACTGGTAATGGGCTATGGTGGGGGCTAGGACTGAAAATGGGGTGATGGGGGTTAGGACTGGAGGTGGGCTGATTGGGGGGTAAGGACTGGTAATGGCCTATGAGGGGAGGTAAGACTGAAAATGGGGTGATGGGGGATACGACTGCAAGTGGGCTATGGGGGGGACTAGGACTGGTAATGGGCTATGGGGGGGGGTAAGACTGAAAATGGGGTGATGGGGGGTAAGACTGGAAGTGCGCTATGGGGAGGTTAGGACTGGTTATGGGCTATGGGGGTCTAGGACTGGTAATGGGCTGGGGGGGTTGCTAGGACTGGAAATGGGCTGAGTGGAAGGGGGCTTGAACTGCAAATGGCTGATGGGGAGGGGGGCTTGGAATGGAAATGGGCTGTGAGGGGAGGGAGCTAGGATTGGAAATGGGCTGATGGGGGGCTAGGATTGGAAATGGGCTGATGGTGAGGCTAGGATAGGACTGGAAATGGACTGATGCAGGGACTAGAAAGGAGCAGATGCTGGGTGGGGCTGGAACTAGAAGGGAGCTGATGTTGGGGGAGGATTAGAATGGGATGGAGCTGGGAAAGTGAAATGGAGAGGGGAAAAATATTTTGTCTGGAAGAGAAGACAAATCTACAATTGGCCAGGTATTGGGAGAGTAAGTGGGGATTGAGGATGGAGGGGTAAAATTTGAGTGGATGAAATAGGAATGAGGAAAGAGCAAAAGGAGAAAGATTAGTATGTTAAAGCAGATGTAGAGAGAGAGAGAATGGAAAAAAACTAGAAGAGAGAAGAAAGGACAAATGGACAGCAGACGATGGAGATAGCAGAAGACACGAAGAAACCAGAAGTGGCTGGAGCAATTGCAACTGAAAAAAAATGCACAAAAGGTAGAAAAATATCTCTTTATTTTGAATTTATTAACTGGAATATGTCAGCTCTGGGAAATGTGCATCATTAATGTCTGTGCTTTGGTACAAGAAATTATTTATAGTTTTATTTCTACAGTGCTGAGGTATTCTGTGTAATTCCTATTTGACATTGCTACTTGTTCTCTTTTCCCAGTAGGTCATGTATTGTTCTCTGAAATGTATTGATTTAATATTTGCAGTGTTGCCTTTTGATAGGTAGGGTCTGGTGCTTTGTGAGTCCTGGTAGTGCTGTTATGATACGGGGGGTTTGCTATGGGTTCCAAATGGGCAGTGTTAGTAGTAGTTCCTAATGTGCCTGGCGGTTGGCACTGGATTATAGTAATATAGAAATTTTCTAGTCTTTCTTTATCCATGCACTCATTATGCAACATTATGCAAATATTTATGCAAATGAGGCCCCTTATGCAAATGAGGCCCGTGTCTTATGCGGCCCCCGGGTTACTTTACAAGTCCTCATTCGGCCCTCAAAGCAATTTGAGTTTGAGACCCCTGGCGTATAAGATGGCACCATGGCTAGCAGGAAAGCAGGTGCGCATGTGCGATGGAGGCTCCCAAAAGCTTCTGGTAGAAGCTGGGAAGCTTTTCCATGTAGGGCTCCTTCAGGGGACATCACCCCATACATGAGGAATTATTCCTGCTGTTCACAGAGAACACCTGATACAGGTGAGTAACTACACTTTATCTTGGCATAATGAAACAGGAAGATTAGTGGTTATTGCATATTATGACACTGGAACACATATGGAGCCAAACCAGTTTCAAGACACATTTCATATACGTCTGTCTGTTTTGACCTGAAAGCAAAATGTACAAGCTTAATTTGTAATTGCATTAGTTCTAATTCCTTTCTGTGGTGTTTGTGCTTTATTTTTATTTTATTTATTTTTATTTACATTCTCTTACATACCGCGCTATTCTGCATCAGTGCGGTTTACATTGAACAAACTGAAATTACATTGAACAGGGCATTATAACTTGGAGATAACTATTTTACAGGGAACATGGGCTATGGAGGGTTAAGTGGCTTGCCCAAGACCACAAGGAGCACCTGTGGGACTAGAAACCCCAGTCCTTCCGGCCCAAGGTCGCTGTCCTCTAGTGGGATTTGAACCCCCGACCTTCCGGCCTGAAGTACCTTGCCCCAACCACTAGGCCACTCCTCCACTCCATGATGCTGTGATATATGAAAGCTGTCTTGCAGTTGGTAGACCTGATCTAATAGGTATTTTAGTATCTTCAGATTGTCTGCTGTTTTTGTTCATACTGAGCCATTTCAGGAATCTTTTGGGGGTTTCCCAGGAAGCCAGTCTGCAGGCCACTTCTCCTGGTGCAGTCTGATCCAGACTAGCTCCCGAGGCACTCTTGAAGCTGGCCCTCTGGTTGAGTGGGTCATTTGGTGGGCCTTCCTGCATGCTGTAGCTGCTGGTTGAGGCCGAAGACAGGTAAGATCCATCCTGGGAGTGGAACCAGATAGGGCTTTCCTTCTTTCTATCATCCATTCCCCCTTCCAGCTGCATCTCCCCCCCCCCCCTTTTGCTTTCCACCTTGATCCTTCAAGTTCATGGCTGAGCTAAAGCAAAAGAAAGTGCCGTTCTTTCTGTCCCTGTAGAATTCCTTGTTTTGGGAGAGGAACCCTGTGCTCATCGGTGTAAAGTGGAGTGCAGGGCAGTGGCACAGGTGGTGGGAGGGGGAGCATGTGGTGAATCAGACAGCTCTTTGCTTCCATCACTGTACAAAAAACATAAAGCACTCAAAAATTTACCAAATAACAGCAGCTTATTTATGATTTTATAAACTCAAAAAACAGGAGCATCGGGTCTCAGCACTGCTGAGGCATTATCATGCGAAGAGCACACTTTGTCAGTGATGTCAGTCAAGACGATCATGCCATCACAAACCCCTTAACATCACTGACACAAAACTTCAGAATAAGTAGCCACTAACTATAAAGGTTGCACCCACAGCATATTTCAAAAACATACAGTCTTCTGTTCCAAACAGCATGAAGTCAAGTAATTATACAAAAAATAGCCGCTACTTATCTGGGTGTAGCCCATGAATAAAGCGATCCTTGTCACACTTTTTCATATCCCTCTACGCCCAACAGGACGTCGACCAAAGCGTTTCGCCAAAGCTTCGTCAGGAGGAAACCATATAATGTGGCTAGAACGAAATACAAGTACACCAAATCAACAACCCTTTTAAAACATACCCATCTAAGCAACTAAAAGAAAAATCAAGACCAAAACAAGTTACAACCCCACTACATACCTGTACTTAACGTTACTCTTCAACTCAGGATATGTGACTTTTAAACATATCTTACCAAAAAAACGCCATGCATGCGCCTTATCAAGGAAATTCCTCCCAGCCCCTATGGACTTTTAAAGCAACATATCCTCACAAAACTGAAAGGATCACATTACCCACAAATGAAGTACACAGCCCCCAATCAATTTGTATGTTCAACCCACCAGAAGAAACGGTACTCAGCTGAAAGATCCAACACTGTTCACACATAATCAAACACTCCTCCCGACTGCACCCATTCACCCCTTTCAACACACTGTCAATACAGAAACATCTCAGATCAGAAAATGAATGTGAAAAATCTAAACATAGTAACATAGTAAATGATGGCAGATAAGGACCAGTATGGTCCATCTAGTCTGCCCAGTAAGATGGCAAGAGTAGGTGCACCTGCCGCTCCGTACAGGCCACCCCTCCCCATGTCTTTGTTTAGGGGTGAACCCACCGCTCCATGTAGGACACCCCTGTTTGTTGAGAATTTAGATAGTTAAGTTTATTTTATCCTGTTGCTGTAAAGGGATCCACTGTGTCTGTCCCATGCCATTTTGAATTCTGTCACTGTATTTGCCCCCACCACTTCCATCGGGAGGGCATTCCAAGCATCCACCACCCTGTCAGGGAAAAAGTATTTCCTGACATTGCCTTTCAATTTACCCCCTTGCAGCTTCATGTTATGCCCTCTAGTTTTACAGCTTCCCTGTCTGTGGAAGAGGTTTATTTGTTCATTATTTCTCTTTAAGTATTTAAAGGTCTGAATCATATCTCCCCTATCCCTCCTCTCCTCCAGAGTGTACATATTTAGGTCTTCAAGTGTCTTCTCATAAGGCTTCTGACGCAGGCTCCAAATCATTTTGGTCGCCTTCCTCTGAACAGTTTCCAGTCTTTACATCCTTTTCAAGATATAGTCTCCAAAACTGAACACAGTATTCCAAGTGAGGCCTCACCAGTATCTTACACAGTGGCATTAGTACCTCTTCCTTTCTGCTGGTAATTCCTCTTTATATGCAACCCAACATCCTCCTGGCTTTTGCCACGGCCTTGTCGCACTGTTTTGCTACCTTGAGATCCTCAGAAATAATCACACCAAGGTTCTTCTCCTGGTCCATGCACACCAACCTCGCGCCCCCTGTTGCGTACTTTTCCCTTGGATTTCTGCTTCCCAAGTGCATGACACTGCACTTCTTCGCATTAAATCTTAACTGCCAAGCATTAGACCATTCTTCCAGCTTTTGTAGATCTTTCCTCATGTTATCTACTCCCTCAGGGGAGTCCACTCTGTTGAAAATTTTCGTGTCATCTGCAAAAAGACAGACTTTTCCATTCAGTCCTTCAGCAATATCACTCACAAATACATTGAACAGTGCCAGGCCCAGGACCGAACCCTGGGGCACCCCGCTAATTGCCCTCCATTCAACCGAGTGAGCTCCATTTACTCTTGCCTTCTGCCATCTGTCAGTCAACCAATTTCTGATCCAGTTCATCACCTTGGGACCCATCCCCAAACTACTGAGTTTGATAAGCCTCCTATGAGGAACAGTATCAGAGGCTTTGCTGAAATCCAGGTAGATGACATGCCTCTGATCTAGTTCTCTGGTCACCCAGTCAAAGAACTCAATCAAATTTGTTTGGCAAGATCGTCCTTTGGTAAAACCATGTTGCCTCGGATCATGCAACCTGTTGGTTTTGAGAGAGTCCACTATTTGCTTTTTCAGGAGCGCCTACATTACTTTTCCCACCACTGAGTTAAGGCTCAGGGGCCTGTAGTTTGTCCCTTCTTCCCTGTCACCACTTTTGTGAAGAGATACCACATCAGTCCTTCTCCAGTCCTGAGGAACCTCTCCTGTTTCCAAGGATCTGTTGAAAACATCCTTTAACGGCCCTGCAAGAACCTCTCTGAGCACTTTCAGTATCCTGGGATGTATCCCATCCGGTCCCATGGCCTTGTCCACTTTCAGTTTTGCAAGTTGTTCTAACACATCTTCTGTGAATGGTGTGGTATCTACTTCATTCCCATTTTTATATTTGGGAGTCACAGGTGATCCGTCTCCAGGATTTTCTTTAGTAAAGACAGAGCAAAAGTATTTGTTTAGCAATTTCGCTTTTTCAATGTCACTTTCTACGAGTCCATTCCCTGCACTTCTGAGTCCTGCAATTCCATCTCTGATTTTCCTCCTCTCCTGAATATACCTGAAGAAAGTTTTGTCGCCACACTTCACGTCTTTAGCCATCTTTTCCTCTGCCTTTGATTTTGCTTTCCTTATTTCTCTTTTTGTCTCTTAGTTTGATCCTGTATTCCTTTCTGTGTTCCTCTGCAAGCTTTTGAATTTTGGGAAAGCTGTGTGTTTTGCCTTTATTTGAGCAGCCACTTCTTTGGAGAACCAAATAGGTTTCCTTCTCCTCTTGTTTTTATTTACTTTCCTTACATATTTATCTGTTGCCCCTTTTATTGCCACCTGTAGTTTAGCCCATTGCAATTCCATTTCCCTTATCCCCTCCCACCCTGCCAACTCCTCTTTCAGGTACTTGGCCATTTTGCTGAAGTCAGTGGTTTTGAAGTTTAGGACTTTGAGCTTGCTATGATTGGACTGCACAGTGTTGAACCAATGGAGCTTCAACCCGCTTACACCGTAATTAACTTATGCTCTCCCATCCGAACTTTAAAAGGACTGATTGTTTTCCCAATATAGAGCAGTCCTTTCAGATTTGTGAGGGTATGTTACTTTAAAAGTCTGTAGGGGCTGGGAGGAATTTCTTGATAAGACGCATGCGTGGCATTTTTTTTGTAAGATATGTTTAAGAGTTACATATCCTGAATTTGTCTATTTATTTGGTTTTATACCGCGCTATTCATGATCAACACGGTTTACAAAATAACATCTTACATGGAAGAGTTGAAGAGTAACGTTAAGTACAGGTATGTAGTTGGGTTGTATCTTGTTTTGGTCTCGCTTTTTCTTTTACAGTTGCTTAGATTGGTATGTTTTAAAAGGGTTGTTGATTTGGTGTACTTGTATTTCATTCTAGCCATATTATATGGTTTCCTCCTGACGAAACTTTGGCAAAATGCTTTGTTGGATGTCCTGTTGGGCGTAGAGGGATATGAAATAGTATAACAAGGATCGCTTTATTCATGGGTTACATCCAGCTAAGTAGCGGCTATTTTTTGTACAGTTACTTGACTTCATGCTGTTTGGAACAGAAGACTGTATGTTTTTGAAATATGCTGTGGGTGCAACCTTTATAGTTAGAGGCTACTTATTCTGGAGTTTTATGGCGGTGATATTAAGGGGTTTGTGATGGCATGAACGTCTTGATTGATGTCACTGACAGAATGTGCTCTTCGCATGATAATGCCTCAGCAGTGCTGAGACCCGATGCTCCTATTTTTTGAGTTTATAAAATCATAAATAAGCTGCTATTCTCCAGGACCAAGCAGGAAGTCAGTCCTCACTTATGGGTGACGTCGGCGCCGACGGAGCCCTCGCGGAGCAATTTTCCCCAGCTTTCAAAGAAAGCCTTTGGGAATTGCAGCGCGCATGCGCGGTCGTCTTCCCGCCCGAGGGTGCCATCTTAGCCAGTCTTCTTTTTTCCGCGGAGCCCTGCAGACGTCCCCGTCTTGTCCCCGCGAAAAAGTTGATTTTCCTCTTTATTTTATACTTTTTTCTTTCGGTTCGACGCCGATCGTTTTCCCGGCCGGACTCGCGACGCCGGTCTCGAGTCCTCTAGCGTTTTTTCGGTTTTTCTGACTTAGTCAGCTTTCATTTTCGTTTTCCCTGGCAGCCCGGTCCTTTGACCTCGCAGGGGCCCTTTTTCCCCCGATGGCTGCCAGTGGCTTTAAGCGGTGTGGTCGGTGTGACCGAAATATGTCACTAACCGACACACACGACTTTTGCCTCCGCTGCTTGGGCCCGGATCATGAGGAACTGATCTGTGGGCCCTGCAGCAAACTGTCCTCGAAGGCGTTGAGAAGTCGGCGGCATCAGCGCGAGAGAATCTTCGCTGACCCCAGCCGTACCCGGACCTCGTCGGAGGCCTCCGTGTCAAAGGGCTCCAGCTCGGACCGTCGCCGGAGCTCCTCCGACCGGGGTTCTCCCTCCGGGGACCATCGTCGGAAGGAAAAACCCGCGAGGGCGGCGTCGGTGGACGCTCCTGGCTCCGCGAGGGCCAGGTCGCATAGCCCCGACAGCCGCCCCGGGTCCTTGGAGAAGGAACATCTCCCGAAGCGACCTCGCCTGGAGTCGGAGATGCCTGCCCGGGTAAGTCCTGTAGTCCTTCTGGACTCGCCTCCGCGACAGCCGACGTCGGGCCCGACGCCGTCGGGGCCCGAGTCGGGGGCTGCTGGGTCACCTGAGCTCGGCCTCAGGTTGACGGCCTTGGAGAGCAGACTGTCTGCCTTCATGGACCAGCAGCGGGCACTGCTCGCTGGCCTCGCTGGCGCCGCTGCCCCGACCGCCGGGACGTCGACGTCCAAGTCGACCCCGGAGACCGAGCCGATCCTCGAGTCAATGAGAACTCGAGTCGATCCTCGGTCGAGGTCACCCTCGGCCTCCCGTTCGGGACCGAGGTCGCCGACGCCGACTCCCTCGACGTCGGGGCGGCTGGCGCCGCATCCTGCCCGGGCCGACCCCACCGAGTCCTCGTCGGAGTCGGTCTGGGAGTCTGAGGAGGAAGAGTCACCTGATTCTTTCCGGACTCGGTGTGTCCCATCGGACTCACCGGGGTCCGAGCCTCGGAAGCAGTCCCCCCCGGAGGATGCCCGGTTCTCGGACTTCGTTAGGGATATGGCCAAGGCTTTGGCCTTCCCTGCGGATCCCGAGGAGGAGCCTCGAGCCGAAGAGCTCGACGCCCTCCAGTATGACTCTCCCGCGAGGGAGCACTTTACTGTGCCGGTTCCTCCTATGCTGGAACGACTACTCTTCCGCATGTGGGAGAGTCCGGCCTCCTCGCCGGTCCTGAGCAAGCGGGTCGATTCTATCTATCGGGTCCGCAAGAGCCCTGGCTTTCAGAAGGCACAGCTGCCACACCATTCCATGGTAGTGGAATCGGCCATGCATCGTCTTAAGAGCCAGAAGATGCACTCCTCGGTGCCTCCTGGAAGGGAGGCCCGTAACCTGGATGGCCTTGGCAAGAAGTGCTTCCAGGGCTCTATGCTCGCATGTCGTGTCCAGACTTACCAGCTCTACATGGGCATGTATCTCCGGGATCTGGCTAAAGAGCTAGCCGGATTCTCCGCTGGTCTCTCCAAGGAGCCCTTGCGGAGGTTCCTAGCCTTGTCCACGGGCATTCGGGAATGCTCAAAGTTCATGTCCCGAGCAGCCTATGATGGCTTTGAGGCCTCGGCTAGAGTGGCCGCAGCCGGCATCGGTGCCCGCCGACAGGCTTGGCTTCAGTCGTCGGATCTTGAGCCCTGGGTACAGGACAAGTTGGTCGATGTCCCCTGCCGAGGCGAAAACCTCTTTGGCAAGCCCATGGCGGAAAAGGCTGCACAAATTGAGACTGAGACTCTCACCAGGACCAGGCTTTCTAGGAAGACCTCCGCCCCTTCCCAGAAAAAGAAGGGCTCGGGAAAACAGTCCTTTTACCCGAGGAAGGCGGCTGCCTACAAACAGTACCCCCATTATCAGGCCCCTGCAGCTCCCCAACAGGGCCAGCAGGCCAAGGGACGGGGTAACGGGTCCCGTAGGCAGCAAGCCCCCAAGCCTGCACCACCAGCCCCTGCTCAGCAGGGTGGGGGTTTTTGACTCGCTCAGCATAGCCTCTCCCCCCCCGCTGGTTCCTCCCAGCACCGGAGGCCGGCTGGTTCACTTCGGCCACAGGTGGTCCAGCATCACCGCAGATGCCTGGGTACTTCAGGTCGTGCGAGAAGGCTACCTTCTCCACTTCCATCAGGTCCCTCCCTCCTATTTTCCGGGAGAACCTTCGCGCCCCCCTCTGCACAGGGAGTTGCTCCTTCAGGAGTTAGCAGGTCTTCTGCAGGAACAGGCGGTGGAACCGGTGCCCCACCACCTGAGAGGTCAAGGCTTTTATTCAAGGTATTTTCTGATACCAAAGAGAACAGGGGGCCTCAGACCCATCCTGGACTTGCGCAACCTCAACAAGTTCCTTGTGCGGGAGAAGTTCAAAATGCTTACCCTTGGAATCCTTCTGCCCTACTTCCAGCAGGGAGATTGGCTATGCTCCTTGGATCTAAAGGATGCCTACACGCACATCCTCATCCACCCAAGCCACCGCCAATACCTAAGGTTTGTGGTGGCAGGAAATCATTACCAGTACAGAGTACTGCCCTTTGGCCTATCCTCCGCACCGCGAGTCTTCACAAAATGTCTCGCGGTCGTGGCGGCCCATCTCCGGCTTCACGGCCTCTATGTCTTTCCGTACCTCGACGACTGGCTCATCAGAGCAGCGTCCGCTCAGGAGGTCACCAACGCCACGTGCCGCACGGTGACTCTGCTGCAGCACTTGGGCTTTGTTATAAACTTCGCAAAGTCCACTTTGCTCCCCTCACAGGATCTCGAGTTCATCGGCGCAAGGCTGCACACTCCTCGGGCACGAGCGTACCTACCGCTCGACAGGGCTCAACGGCTCATGGACCTAGCCGACCGCTTTCGCAGCCAGCCCCTGGTCTCCGCCAGGCGCTTCCTGAGACTGCTCGGCCATATGGCTTCCACCGTCCATGTGACCCCCAATGCCCGCCTGAATATGCGGTCTGCTCAATGGTGTCTCCGCCAGCAGTGGCGACAAGCCACAGGCGGCCTGGCAGACCTAGTGCGCGTCTCCGAGCCGCTGCTCTCGTCTCTCCGGTGGTGGCTCCGGCAGCCGAACCTGATATTCGGAATGCCTTTCCAGTCACCTCAGCCGACCCGGGTGCTGACCACCGATGCATCCCTCCTGGGCTGGGGAGCACATTGCCAAGAGGCACGTACTCAGGGCCTCTGGACCACGTGGGAGTCTGCTCAGCAGATCAACTTCCTGGAGCTCAGGGCGATCCGCCTAGCTCTCAAGGCCTTCTCCCACCTGACTTCCCAACAGTCCGTCCTTGTCCAGACGGACAATCAAGTTGCCATGTTCTACGTGAACAAGCAGGGGGGCACGGGCTCCTTCCTCCTCTGCCGGGAGGCACAGAAGCTCTGCTCTTGGGCCGTCAGTCACGGCATTCTCCTCAAGGCAGTTTATCTCCCGGGCCAAGAAAATTGCCTTGCAGACAAACTCAGCAGGGTCCTCCAGCCGCACGAGTGGCGTCTGGATCCCTTGGTAGTTCAGAAGCTCTTCCTCAAGTGGGGTCTCCCCACGGTGGATCTCTTTGCCAGTCCTCACAACCGGCAGCTTCCTCGCTTCTGCTCTCGTCAGCCACACCCCCTTCGGGTGGCGGCGGACGCCTTTCTGATCTCGTGGTCGGGGAGCCTTCTGTACGCTTTCCCTCCCATCCCGCTGGTCTCTCGGACTCTTTTCAAGGTTCTCCGAGACAAAGCCTTCATGATCCTGGTGGCCCCTCGCTGGCCCAGGCAGCCGTGGTTTCCGCTCCTGCTGCAACTGGCGGTGGAGGATCCAATCCCTCTGGGGGTACAACCGGATCTCCTCACTCAGGATCAGGGGTCCCTTCTGCACCCCAACCTCAGGTCTCTCAACCTCATGGCCTGGCTGCTGAGAGGGTAGTCCTTGCTCCCCTTCTCCTGCCGGCGGAGGTGGAGGAGGTCGTCTTAGCTTCGCGACGGCCTTCTACCCGCAAATGCTACGCCCTTAAATGGCGTCGCTTTGCAGTCTGGTGTGCCCAACGGTCTCAGGATCCCTTCTCCTGCCCGGTGTCGGTGATCTTGCAGTACTTGCTGCACCTCTCTAATCTGGGACTTAAGTCCAACTCCGTCAAAGTTCACCTCAGTGCTCTTTCAGCACATCATGTGCCAGTGGACGGCAGACCTCTCTCCAATGACCCTCTCGTAGCGAGGTTTCTCCGAGGTCTCCTTCTACTTAAACCACCTCTGCGCCCGCCAGCACCTGACTGGGACCTGAATGTGGTTTTGCAGCGGATCACCTGTCCGCCTTTTGAACCTATGGCTACCTGTTCTCTCCGTTTTCTGTCTTGGAAAACACTGTTCTTGATAGCCCTCACTTCCGCTAGGCGCGTAAGTGAATTGCAGGCCCTCGTGTCTGATCCCCCTTACACTAGGTTCTACAAAAATAGGGTAGTCCTACGGACTCACCCAAAATTTCTGCCTAAAGTGGTCTCCCCTTTTCACATCAATCAGGAGGTGGTACTTCCAACCTTCTTTCCCAGACCACACTCCAGCCGAGCTGAAACGGTCCTCCATACCCTGGACTGTAGAAGGGCATTGAACTTCTACCTTGACCGTACGCGGGAGCACCGTAAAGCTGCTCAGCTTTTTGTGTCTTTTGACCCCAATAAATTGGGGCTCCCGGTCTCCAAGCGTACTCTGTCCATCTGGGTTGCGGACTGTATCTCTTGGGCTTATGGGGCAGCCGGACTCTCCTTAGAAAGTCGAGTCACGGCTCATTGCGTTCGGGCAAAGGCCACGTCAGTGGCTTACCTCCGCTCTGTCCCGCTGGCAGACATCTGCCGGGCCGCTACTTGGTCTTCGAGCCAGACTTTTGCGGTCCATTACTGTCTCGAGAGGGAGTCCCGTAGGGACAGTGCTTTCGGACAGGCAGTCCTCCGTAATCTCTTTGAGGTCTGAGCAACTCCTACCCTCCATCCCGGATGTGGGCTACCGGTGGGTGATAATTCAGCGAAGATTCTATCCTTCTGTGCTGCTGAGCTAGAGGGAGCTCATTTTTGTGCTTAGGGTCTCCGGTAGCCTTGAGCTTGGGAGTCCCATAAGTGAGGACTGACTTCCTGCTTGGTCCTGGAGAAAGCGTAGTTACTCACCTGTAACAGGTGTTCTCCAGGAGCAGCAGGAATCAGTCCTCACTACCCTCCCTCCTCCCCTTGGAGTTGCAATCGTCTGCTTATGTTCTTTTTTGCAAATTTTTATGCTGTCTTTTTTAGCTATGTCATCTGACTGGCTAAGATGGCACCCTCGGGCGGGAAGACGACCGCGCATGCGCGCTGCAATTCCCAAAGGCTTTCTTTGAAAGCTGGGGAAAATTGCTCTGCGAGGGCTCCGTCGGCGCCGACGTCACCCATAAGTGAGGACTGATTCCTGCTGCTCCTGGAGAACACCTGTTACAGGTGAGTAACTACGCTTTATATGGTGAATTTTTGAGTGCTTTACATTTTTTTGTACAGTGGTTTCACTTTGCACTCTTGAAGTGACCTATATTGAGATTCTTTGCTTCCATCTGGCAGGTTGCAGTGCTGTCAGGCCGCCGCAGGTTGTGGTGATCGGCGTGGCCTGCAGTGCTGATCTGGGAGGGTCCTGCGGATCATACAATTAGGATTCCCTTCTGCAGGTGACCTTGTCAGCGTCTGAGCATGCAGCACCTGTCAGGGCAGTGGCAACTGCTTCCACTGCAGCAAGAAATGCAATTTGGAAGAGATCTGTCGCCAGCATTGCCCAGTGGGGGGTTTAGATTCTACCTCTATAAGCATATTAGGAGCCCCATTTTTGCTCGAAGAATGGAGAGGCACCAAGAAACCATTCTGGTGGCACTTGTCCAGTTCAGTTTCGGAGGTTTCTTTCCCTACAGTTTCAGGTTTTTGAAAATCATACAAAATGTACTAGAATCACTGACAAAAAATTGGACCCAAAATACTGTAGGGTGACTGCTCATTCCCCGATGGCCTCCAGTGGCTTCAAGAAATGTGATTGGCGCAGCAAAATAATGTCCCTCACTGATCCACATGACTGCTGCCTCCGGTGCCTCGGCCCGGAACACCACAACTCGGATTGTGAACTTTGCAGAACCATGACCTCAAAAGCCCTAAAGAGCCATCGCCAGCAGCAGGAGAAATTCGTCCAGAAGTCCAACTCCGTGCCAGAATTTCTGGCGACACCATGCTCCAGGGCTTCCTCTGATACCTCTATGTCCCATGAAGCCTGGGCCTCCTCAAAGTCTCGCGGCCGCAGTTCCTCCAAGAGGAAAATCCCCAAAGGTGGAATGCAAGAACTTGAAATCCTCAGACTGCCTCGGAGGATGGGTCTGGGAAGAAAGGGAAATCCCACTTCAGGCCCCACAGTCCCTGGCATGAATCTGAGGAGTCTGAGCAGAAGCAGCCTCCCAAGCTGCCCCGCAAGGAGGAGTCTATACCCACCGACCGACCTCGGACACATTAGGCCATCCTCATCGAGGGCTCCCCCCTTGACAGTACAGACGCCAGACCCGAAATTCTCAGTGCCTGTGTTGAAAGCTGCGGAGCCAACTGGCATGGAGACCAGGATGGCAGCCTTAGAGAGCAGTATCTCTGCCCTCGTAGCCATGCAGCAGGCGTTTGATTCATCCTGTTCATCCTCCCTGACGATGGGACCCTCCACATCAAGGGCTTCCCTGGATGTCAAGCCGATCCTCAAGCACCATCCACCTTAAGAGAGCCAACAGCTCCAAACAAGGTCCTGGTCCCATTTCTCGGGACACTGGTCCTCTCCGGTGAGCGCCTGCAGCTCAAACTGCAGATCCTCTGGAGGTCTCCGGTCACAATTGATATCACTCCCCTCAATGACTGCCTCTCTCACATTGCCACCTGGCTCTCATCTAATTTTCTACACTTGAATCCTTCTAAATCTTCAGCCATGTGGGTGTCTCTGAGCTCTTCTTGCCCGGTCATTGCACCCCAAATAAATTCCACTCCTATTCCTCTCACTTCCTCTCTCCGGTATCTAGGGGTGATCTTAGATTCGTCATTGTCCTTTCACGAACATGTATCTAACTTATCTCGTCGTTCCTTTTTTACATTACGCCAAATACGCTCAGTCCGTTCAATTCTGTCCCCGGATTCCCTTACCTCTCTGATACTTGCTCTAGTCATGTCCAGGTTGGACTATTGTAATGTCATTTATGCCAATCTCCCCGCCTACCAACTCAAACGCCTTCAACTCCTGCAGAATACAGCCGCTCGTCTTGTCACTTTTGCCCGGAAATCAGACCATGTAACTCCTCTTCTGTTTCGCCTCCACTGGCTTCCGCTGCACTTCCGGTTTAAATACAAGGTTCTCATATTACTACATAGTCATCCACACTTCAAATCCACAGTACTTAGCAAATTTGGTCTCTCTTCACACTCCCTATCGTCAGCTCCGGTCATTGCATGCTAACCGTCTGTTTCTTTCTCCTCCTTCTCGAGCCCACCTTGAACAGACACGTCATGCTGCTTTCTTTTTCTTGGGTCCCTCACTCTGGAATTCTCTACCTTCCTCTCTTCGTCTAGAATCTTCTTACCAACATTTCAAAAGCCTACTCAAAACTCATTTGTTTCAACAGGCATATGACCTCCCCTCCCAGTAGTCCTGTCCAATCGTTTTTTCTGTTTTGTTTACTCATGGTTTGTCTGGTTTGTCTATTGTTTGTCTTGTTCTGTGACCTCTTTGGTCCATCTTTTCTTTATTTTAATGGATTTCCTTTCTTTTTAATGCTTTTATTTATATTATTTTATTGTAAACCGCCCTCACGTTTCGACAAGGGTGGTATATTAAATGTAAATAAAGATTAAGATAAAGGTCGCAGACCATCTGACACAGGTCTCAATTGTGGTGATCACGGAGCCTCTGATTCATACTCTGACTTAGAGTCCAAATGGGAGACAGAGGACAAGGAGTCCCTGGACACTCGGCAACACCGAGACATGCCTTCTGACCAGTCTCCTCCGGTATCCTGATGCTGTTCCCCACCCAAGGATGTCACCTTCCTCAACTTTTGTGCGAGATATGGCTAAGGCACTCACCATCGAGACAGAGGCTGAGGAAGACCCGTGCACAGAGGAACTATACTCCAGTACAAAGGCCCCCCTAAGGAAACCCTTACAGTATCGGTGCCTCCGATCCTTGAGCATCTCTTACTCCAGATGTGGGAAACACTGGCATCCATGCCCATTGTCAGCAGGGGACTCTACTCCATGTACAGAGTACACCGAAGCCCTGGGTTCCAGAAGACCCAACTCCCCCACAACTCGATGGTTGTTGAGTCAGCCATGCTCAAGAGCCAAGAGACTCATTCCTCAGTGCCACCCAGCAGGGAAGCCCGGACCCTTGGCCAGAAGGCCTTTCAGGGCTCGATGCTGACTTGCCCAACCCAGTCCTACCAGCTCTATATTAGCATGTACCTCAAGGAGCTATTGAGGAAACTCTGGATTCTCGGCAGGCCTTGATGGGGAACCCTTGTAGAGATTTAAGTCTCTGGCTTCGGTGGTCAGAGTGCTGGAAGTTCTTGTCTCAAGCAGCCTACGATGGCTTCAAGTCTTCAGCCAGGGTTGCTACCGCAGGCATCAAGGCATAACACCAAGCATGGCTGCAGTCGTCTGCCCTAGAACAATGGTTTAGGACAAACTTATTGATGTCCCCTGCATCAGAGAGAACCTCTTCGAGAAACCCATGGCAGACAAAGCTGCAGAGATAGAGACAGAGTTCCTAACGAAAACCACTCTCTCGAAGAAGCCCTTCTTTCTGAGGAAGAAGGGGGGAGTTTGGCAGTACCTCACAATTTCAGGCCTTCTTGGCCCCTCATAAAGCCAATAGCACAGAGGACAGGGGCATGGCCCCTATAAGCAAAAGACCACTAAGTCCCAGGCACTGGTCCTGGCCCAGCCTGGGGGGGAGCTTTTGACTTCCTGGGCACAACACCTCTCCCCCAGGAGGTCCCCTGCAGTTCACATGGGGGCATCTGGCACAGTTTGCCCACAGGTGGTCCACCATCACTTCAGATAATTGGGCACTACAAGTGGTCATGGAGGGCTACCTTCTCCACCTACAGCAGGCATCGCCTCATGCTTCCCAGGGGAGACCATAAAACGTCTACTTCACCAGACCCTGCTCCTCACTGAGCTCACAGGCCTTCTCCAGGACAGAGCAGTGGAACCAGTACCAAAATATCTCTGGGATAGCGGCTTCTACTCCAGGTATTTCCTTGTCCCAAGGAGACAGAGGTCCTCAGGTCCATCCTGGATCTCCAGGAGCTGATTTCTGTTAAGGGAGAAGTTCATGCTGTCCCTTGGAACACTGCTGCCATTCCTCCAGCAGAGAGATTGGCTGTATTCCTTAGACCTAAAGGATGCCTACACACATATCCTGATTCACCCCGGCTACAGAAAATACCTTCAGTTCGTGGTAGGGGGAAAGCACTACTAATACAGGGTACTTTCTTTCGGGCTGGCTTCCTCTCAGCAAAGTACCTAGTAGTGGTCACAGCCCACCTCTGCATCCAGGGATTCTTCGTCTTTCCCTACCTGGATGACTAGCTCATAAAGGGAGGCTCAGTTGCAGAGGCGCAACATGCCACAAGGCGCATCATCAATGCCCTGCAGCACCTCTGGCTCGCCATCAACTACCCCAAGTCCCACCTCTCTCCAGCCAGTGCTTAGAATTCACAGTGGCACGGCTAGACACCCTCCAGGCCAAGGCCTTCCTCCCTCAGGAAAGGTCTCAATGTCTGAGGGAGTTAGCCACAGAGATGCAACGTTGCCAGTCGCTACCCACCCTGCTTCTCCACTTGCTGGGCCACATGGCTTCCACATTCAATGTCACCCCATATGACCTACCACACATGAGAGCAGCTCAGTGATGCCTACGCTCCCAGTGGATAAAAGCCACAGGCAGGCTCTGGGACAGAGTGGGAGTGACCTGCCAACTGGCGGATTCCCTAGGTTGGTGGCAGATCCCCACCACTTTCAGGCAGGGATGCCCTTTCAAGCACCCACCCCCCAGAGGGTCCTTACCATGGATATCTCCTTGCTAGGCTGAGGAGCACATTGCGAGGACCTTCAGACTTGAGGCAGCTGGTCCCATTCGGAATCCAAGATGCAAATCAACCTTCTGGAGCTCCAGGCGATATTTCTGGCTCTCCGAGCCTTCCACCACTGGCTGCAGCATCAGTCATTGCTGATCCAGATCGACTACCAGGTCACAATGTTCTACATGAACAAGCAAGGGGGCACAGGGGTCATACTCCTGTCAGGAAGCGGTAGCCCTCTGCTCCTCTGAGACTCGCAGTGGGAAGCTCCTAAGAGCAGTCTACCTCCCGGGCCAGGACAGTGCCCTGACGGACAAACTGAGCAGAGACCTCCAGCTGCACGAGTGGCACTTGGATCCCAGAGTGGCCTCCTGGCTGTTTTGACTCTGGGGCATCCCCCTAGTGGGCATGTTCGCCAGCCCGGACAACACAGTTGCACCGGTTCTGCTCCCATCAGCCGTACCCATCTCAGGTAGCAACAGATGCTTTCCTCCTCCCATGAATGGAAGGCCTCCTTTATGCTTTCTCCAAGGACCAACATGATAGGGCGTCACTAATTTTGATAGCCTCCCAAAGGCCCAGGCAACCCTATTTCCCGCTGCTCCTCTCCCTGGCAGTGACATCGCTAATTTCCCTGAGCCGAGCCCCAGGACTGCTCGAACAGGAGCAGGGCTCTCTCCTGCACCCCAACCTGGGGTCCCTAACACTCATGGCTTGACTGCTGAAAGGGTAGCTCTAGCCCCCTTCAACCTCCCATAGGACATGAAAGAGGTTCTTCTGGCCTCTCGCAGGGCCTCTACAAGGAGGGCGTACGCATTTAAGTTGCGTCTGTTCTCAGTGTGGTGCACAGAATGATGGATGAACCCGTTCTGCTCGGTACAAGTAGTACTCCACTACCTACTCCACCTGTCGCAGGCAGGACTAAAGTCCTACTCGGTGAGAGTGTACATGAGCGCTATTGCAGCACACCATCATTCTGTTGAGGGCAAACCCCTCTTGGCTCAGCCCCTCGTGTCCTGGTTCCTCCAGGGACTCATGCTATACAAACCTCCCATCCGTCGACCAGCGGTGAAGTAGGAATCTCAATGTGGTGTGTTCACAGCTTTCTAAGCTGTCCTCCGAGCCCTTGGCTACCTGCCACCTTAGGTACCTTTCTTGGAAAGTTGTGTCACTCATGTCAGCTCGCAGAGTCAGTGAGCTCCAGGCTGTGATGGGAGAGCCACCTACACAAGGTTCTACAAGAACAGGGTGGTGCTTCCCACCTTCTTTCCCAGGCCTCACGTAGGCACAGCAGAGACCGTTCTCCATACTTTGGATTGTAAAAGGTCCCTGTCCTTCTGTTTACAGTGCACCCCAGGCCACCGCAAAGCATTTCAGCTCTGTTTCCTATGACCCCAGCCGACTGGGGCACCCAGTGACTAAGCAAACTCAGTCTAGTGAGATCCCTGCCTGCTCATAGGCGAGGGCAATGCAGTCCGCCACCCAAGTGGACAGACGGCTCACTGCGTCAGAGCCATAGCTACTTCCATGGCAAATCTGCTTTCCATCCCTGTGATGGAAATCTGCTGGGCCGCCACCTGGTCTTTGGTCCATACCTTCACAGCTCGCTACTGCCTGGAGAATGGAGCCCTGACGGGAAAGCACCTTTGGCCAGGTCATACTCCGTAACCTCTTCAGGGTGTTTATGACCCTTCTGTGTTCAGGCTACTGGACTGCTGGTTCTCCACCAGACACTTGGGTCTCACGAGAGTCTCTCACTAGGGACTCAACTGCTACTGCTCATGGCTCGCCCTTTGCAGGTCACCATGGCGTTTTTACAGTTTTCTCGGTAGCCTGTAGCTGGGGAGTCACATATGTGAGGACTGAGTTCCTGCTTGTTCCTGGAGAAAGCATTGTTACTCACCTGTAACAGGTGTTCTCTGGAGACAACAGGAAATAGTCCTCACAACCCTCCCTCCTCCCCTTGGAGTTGCTTCTGTATTATATTTTAATTTTGCCATCTTAGCTGTGTCATTAGACTGAGGCAAGATGGCACACTTGGGCGGGAAGGGGACCACACATGCATAGTGCCATCTCCCAAAGGCTTTCTTTGGAAACTGGGGAGATGCTTCCGCGGGGGCTCCATTGGTGCCAACGTCACCCATATGTGAGGACTGATTCCTGCTATCCCTGGAGAACACCAGTTAAAGGTGAGTAACTATGCTTTTTTTTGTACACAGATAAAGAGCGATGATGACATAATTAGCAGTGGCAGGTAGATGTCTATATCACAGATAAGACCACATGTTCAGCTCTGGTATTTTGAAGATTTTGATATTGTGTTGAAAATAGTATTTTGGGTCTAATTTTTTGTCAGTGCTTCCAAGAGGCTTCATCTCTCCGGGGGGGGGGGGGGGGACAGTGAAGCTGGACCCGAGTCTCCCCTA
Organism: Ichthyophis bannanicus; assembly: GCA_033557465.1. Taxonomy (NCBI): domain Eukaryota; kingdom Metazoa; phylum Chordata; class Amphibia; order Gymnophiona; family Ichthyophiidae; genus Ichthyophis; species Ichthyophis bannanicus. The sequence continues at coordinate 18,642,090 of CM066037.1, read as the reverse complement.
CCACCACAAAAAATTCATCCTTTCTTATTTTTGCAGTCGCGTCTGTCTTCCTGTCGACACTGGTAACGACCCCTGTCGATGCTTGCTTTCTTTTTCTTAAAAAAAAAAAACGAGGGAAAGAATTCTTTCCTTCAAGCACATCGATGCCATCTTAGGCTTAGGTCTTCCCTTTTGTCAAAGACAAAATTGAAAAACCATCCAGTGGTTTTAAGAAGTGTTCCAAATGTGGCAGTACCATTTCGGCCACAGACACTCATCACTAGTGTCTAAAATGCTTAGGACTGGATCATCAACGGTCAGAATGTCCTCTTTGTAGGAAGATGGCAAAGAGAGGCCTACAGAATCGAGCTGCAAAGCTGGGCGCACCCTCTTTGCTTCCGATGCGGTATCTTTGGCATCGACGACATCGAGAGCTTCATCTTCCTCCCAAGGATCTCAGTTATCGAAACCTACTGGCCGGCCCTCCAAGGGTAGATCTTCTTCTAAGCATTGAGATGCCTCGGGCATTGCCCTGGAAGGGAACACACTGGCCAAACACTCCGGCGGGAAGATCTTTCCTCCAAAGCCTTAGTAGGGTCCCAGGATGCTCCCGAGGCCTCCACCTCTGGCGAGCTCCTGGTGCCATGCTCAGGGATCATGGCCCGCAATTCCGGTACCAATACTCAAGCATCGGCAAGCTCCATGGATCAAATATATCCTGAAGACACAAAGGGAGCACCGAACTCGCAGAAGTCCAAACAAAAACCAAAGGGCGAGCAGGATAAAGGTCACTGGCACTTTATTAACGAACACCCCAACGCGTTTCGGCAGGTGCCTTCATCAGGGGGTAAACAGGACTGCAGAATTAATTTAAAAACAATAACATCAAAATTAACACGTGATAAAATAAAAATACAATAAATATAAAGAAAACCCAATATATGTAATAAATACAAAATCATAAAAGACCACAAGAGAATAAATATATACTTACACGTTGTACTTCTAATAATGCTTAAGAAAGCACATAAAGAGTGTGTGACCAATAGTGCAATAAAAATGCTGAAAAAAAAACAATTGATATGTTAGAACGTGAATGAAAATAAAATAGATACGTATTAAACTCAAGATTAGAGGAAATGGGAAACCCAGACCAGAAGACACAGTAGGGAATAATCATGACAAAACCACATACAATAATATTCATATAGAATAAATAATTAATAGATAAAAACACCAATAAATATTTTAAATACATCAATATACGACTAAACAAGTACAATCAGTACAAAAAGGTGTATTTAAAACAGCTAATAGCAGCTGATTATGAACTAATTAAAACAAATATAATAATAAAAATAAAAATAAAACATTCCAGTAGATAAAACATACGGTAAAAATAAAATAGATAAAAATAAAAATAATATTAATAATAATAATAAAAGATAAGAACACCAATAAATAATTTAAATAAATCAATGTTCGGCTAAACGGGTACAACCAGTACATAAAAATGTATTAAAAACAGCCAATAACAGCTGATTATGAACTAATTAAAACAAATAAAGAGAAACATTCCATTAGATAAAACATACAGCGCTCAATAAAAATAATATAAAAATAAACAAAACATAATTAATAAAAATCGATATAACAAATAATAATGGAAAACAAATCCATAAAATAAAACATATAATAATCAATGAAAATAATAATAATAATGACACAATTAATATAGATCTATCTAAAGTGATAAGAAAAAAGAAAAAAGAAGAAGAACAGCAAACTGTCTACCTGCAAATAACCGTCAATGCGGTACTCATCTGTCTCAAGACCTAATAACAAATTCTAAATTGTATTTATAATTGAAATGGAAAAAGTAAAGGAAGGGGAAAGGAAGGGGAGGAGAGGAGGAGGAGGAGGGGAGGGAAGGGACGAAAGGGGGGGGAAGGGGAGGGGAAAGGGAAAGAGGGGGAAGGGGAGAAAAGGAGGAGGGGAAGGGGGAGGGAGAGAGGGGAGAGGGAAAAGGGAAAAAAAAAGGGAAAGGGGAGGGGAAAGGAAGGGGGGGAGAGAGAGGGGGAAGGGGGTGGGAGGGGGGGGGAGGGGAGGGGAAGAGAGGGAGAAAAGAAGGAAAAAAAGGGGGGAAAAGATAGAAGGAAAGGAAAAGAGGTGATAACTTCCTTGTATAGTACTACTATACCTAACCAATGTGGAAAGTAAATACGAGGGAAAACAGAAAAGAAATATTACATGACTTTACAGCTGATGCCGTTCTTGCAAGAAGACTTGTAACAAACATTATAAGGAAAAAAATTTTTATAAGGAAAAAAATTTTTTTGGGAAAAAAATATTTTGGGCATATCTTGGAATGGATATAAAGATATATTACTAAAAGATATATGTAAAAAAACCAAGGAGAAATTCATCCAAAACATGCTAATGCCGCAGCGCTTAAACAGATAAAAACTCTTACTTAAATGAACCCAATGAGGGAGACTAGCACAAAGTTAAAAAATAATAAATAAATTAAATGAATAAAAGAACAGTTCAAATGCTGCCGCTCATTTAGATGTACTTTGTGTGATGAATGTAAAAGAATAGTGTGAGAAACAGTTGCACACATACCCAAAAAAAACGGCGGGAAAGGGGCCGACTTAAAAAAGAAGACCGCGCTGAATTCTAACGTGGTTTAAGAAAGGAGCGAGCATACCTGTGTATTGCACGATTGGAGAAAACTCTGAGAGAACTTTAAAAAAACATTAAAGAATACCGATTGAAGACAACATGTCAGGAAAACACACATACCTTAAAACCGGCAGCAGAACCGGAAACAGCTATGAGTAAACGCGCTGTTTTTTGACGCGATTTAAAGAGCCCACGTCACAAAATTACCATGAATGAATATGCATTAAAAAATGTAGTGCAATGAAATAATGCACTAAAAATCACATATAAATATGAATAAAAGGGGGAATGATGAAAAATGCAATACATTGAGCAAATTATCAATAGTATTCAATAGAAGCTTAACTAGAAAGAAAACCATGACAGTTGTGCAGTGACTTCAACGACCTTAAAAAACGAACCTTAAAAACAGAACGGAGCACAATGATATGATTGCCCTAACTAAACTAACAGGGAAAGCAATAATTTTTATAACCTAATGGACTGTATTATGCACAAGTAAAGAATAAAAAATGTTAAAAAATACAAAAATAAATGTTTTAGGTGTATTAGAATTGATAAAGAAAAGAACAGACTATAATATATGAACTAAAAATGCATAAAGGGTAACCATGCACACATAATATGAGAAAAAATATAATAAAATATAAGATATAATATTATGACTAAATTAAAATATCAAATATCGTGATAAGTAAAAAGAAAAATGAAAAAGTAATAAAAATATATTGTACATCCAAACCATAAAAACCCAAAGAATTATTGATATCAAAAAGCAGCAATAGCTGTGAAATATCAAAATATGGAAATAATATTAAAAACATAAAAAATCACAGAAACACCGACAAATTGAATTCTTGATTAAGACCTAGTGGTTCAAGTGATTGGAGCTCATAAATATATCGTTGTTCCAACCTAAGTAAAATCTTGTCCATGTCACCTCCTCTCCAATGTGGATGTACTACCTTGATGACAAAAAACTTCAGATCAGAGATTGAATGGCCTTTATTGATCCAATGTTGTACTAATGGTTTATCTTCCACCCGTCTATTCAAACAACTTTTGTGTTCGATAATGCGCGTCTTAACAGGACGGCTAGTTTTTCCAACGTAAAAAAGCTTGCAGGGACACATCACAACATATATCACATTACTTGTATTGCAATTTGAAAAATGAGGTAAGAAGAATTTTTTGGCTGTAATAGGATGTACAAACACATCTTTAAAGGATAAACTATTCAAACAAACGGAACACCGTCCGCACATGAAATGCCCCTTGATTCTAACCTTTGGTTTAGGTTTGGCAAGAGCAGACGGAACAAGAATGTTCCTAATATTGCGATTTCTTTTATGTGCAACCATCACCGACTTTTGCGCCATTCCTGGAAGTGTAGAGAGAAGATGCCATTCACGTTTCAAAATTTGGGATATATCTTTAGAAAAAGAGGAAAAAGTGAGTGCACATACCACTCGATCTGCTTTAGGCAAAATGCGTTTCTGCAACAAATCATTTCTGTTGCAAGATCTAGCCTTGCTATATGCATTTTGAATAACATGTTGTGGATAGCCCCTGTTTCTGAACCTATTAACCATGTTAGCAGAATGACGCTCAAAATCATGGACTGAAGTACACAAACGTTTGACTCGTAAAAACTGCCCATACGGTAAATTATTCTTCAAGGACTTATTGTGAAAACTGTCATAGCGCAGCAAGGAATTGCGGTCTGTGGGTTTACGGAAAAGGTCAGTTCAAAACCATCTTTTCCTTTTTTTATTAATGTCAAGATATGAAATATGCGTTGAACTAAAAGACCCTTCAAACTGTAAGTGTACATCTTTAGAATTAAGCCATTGAAAAAACTCTTGTAAGATATCTATAGTACCGTCCCAAATGAGAAGAACATCGTCTATATAACGTAGCCATAACCTAATATATTTCTTAAAAGGATGTACCTGAAGAAATTCACTCTCAAAATGAGCCACATATAAGTTCGCGACATCTGGCGCCATGGAGGACCCCATGGCCACACCCTTAATTTGCTTATAAAAAAATACCCTGGAAACAAAAAAAGTTCTCGCACATAGCGATAGCTGCCATCTGGGTCAAAAAACAAGTGGGAATGCGTACTGGTAGTTCTCGCTGAATTAAAGTGTTTGCGATTACTTCTAAAGCGTATGCTTGCGGGATATTAGTGTAAAGTGAGTTAATGTCCAGGGTTGCCAAAATCAATCCATCATGATAATTTGTAAAGTCATGTAATATATTAATGACATGAGTTGAATCACGTACAAAAGAGGGTATTTTTGGAACAAACGGACGTAAGAAAAAATCAAGAAATTTAGAAAGGGGTTCTAGCAAAGACCCAATTGCTGATATAATGGGTCGCCCGGGTGGATTAATGAGAGATTTATGAATTTTGGGCAAAATGTAAATAGTGGGTATGACCGGATGTTGAACAGTAAGAAAACTGATCTCATTGGGTGTCAAATACCCCGCCTGTTGTCCAATAAAAATAAGAGTATCCACTCTATGTTTTAAATTAGCTGTGGGGTCATCAAAAATCTTCTTATAGAACACATTATCATTAACTTGACGTAATATTTCTTGAACATAATCTGTCCTATTCTGAATGACTAAGGCTCCACCTTTATCAGCCGGCTTAATAATAATGGACAAGTTATCCTGTAGTTCATGAAGAGCTGCTATCTGGTCAGAAGTAAGATTACGGAAAGATCGATCTTTCTTTTTGTAAAGTGCTTCTACCTGAGATAACACTACTCTCTCAAAGGCATCTATAAGAACATTATTATTACTAGGAGGTACCCAGGTGGAAGGTTTTCGAAGAACGGAATTGTCACTTGGGGCAGCAATTTGGTTAGAAAAGAAATCCAAAATTTTTAATTTTCTGAAAAATTTATAGAGCTCTACTTGAGTAGTGAAACGATCATGTCTTGTGTAAGGGACAAAAGAAAGACCTTTTTCTAAAACTTCTACTTGTCCTTTACTTAAAACACAATCAGACAAATTAAAAATGCCGCTGTCAGTGGTTAATCTTGAAATCTCTGACCTCTCCCTCTGCCTCTGCCCCTGGGGAGTGAAGTGGGCCGTGCCTCCCATGTTTTGTATTGATGATATGGTGATTGTGCATGGTGAGGTGGATTCCGCTTCTTGCCTCCTCCCTTCCATAGGGAGTCCATTTGTACGTGATTCAACTCATGTCATTAATATATTACATGACTTTACAAATTATCATGATGGATTGATTTTGGCAACCCTGGACATTAACTCACTTTACACTAATATCCCGCAAGCAGACGCTTAGAAGTAATCGCAAACACTTTAATTCAGCGAGAACTACCAGTACGCATTCCCACTTGTTTTTTGACCCAGATGGCAGCTATCGCTATGTGCGAGAACTTTTTTTGTTTCCAGGGTATTTTTTATAAGCAAATTAAGGGTGTGGCCATGGGGTCCTCCATGGCGCCAGATGTCGCGAACTTATATGTGGCTCATTTTGAGAGTGAATTTCTTCAGGTACATCCTTTTAAGAAATATATTAGGTTATGGCTACGTTATATAGACGATGTTCTTCTCATTTGGGACGGTACTATAGATATCTTTCAATGGCTTAATTCTAAAGATGTACACTTACAGTTTGAAGGGTCTTTTAGTTCAACGCATATTTCATATCTTGACATTAATATAAAAAAAGGAAAAGATGGTTTTGAAACTGACCTTTTCCGTAAACCCACAGACCGCAATTCCTTGCTGCGCTATGACAGTTTTCACAATAAGTCCTTGAAGAATAATTTACCGTATGGGCAGTTTTTACGAGTCAAACGTTTGTGTACTTCAGTCCATGATTTTGAGCGTCATTCTGCTAACATGGTTAATAGGTTCAGAAACAGGGGCTATCCACAACATGTTATTCAAAATGCATATAGCAAGGCTAGATCTTGCAACAGAAATGATTTGTTGCAGAAACGCATTTTGCCTAAAGCAGATCGAGTGGTATGTGCACTCACTTTTTCCTCTTTTTCTAAAGATATATCCCAAATTTTGAAACGTGAATGGCATCTTCTCTCTACACTTCCAGGAATGGCGCAAAAGTCGGTGATGGTTGCACATAAAAGAAATCGCAATATTAGGAACATTCTTGTTCCGTCTGCTCTTGCCAAACCTAAACCAAAGGTTAGAATCAAGGGGCATTTCATGTGCGGACGGTGTTCCGTTTGTTTGAATAGTTTATCCTTTAAAGATGTGTTTGTACATCCTATTACAGCAAAATAATTATTCTTACCTCATTTTTCAAATTGCAATACAAGTAATGTGATATATGTTGTGATGTGTCCCTGCAAGCTTTTTTACGTTGGAAAAACTAGCCGTCCTGTTAAGACGCGCATTATCGAACACAAAAGTTGTTTGAATAGACGGGTGGAAGATAAACCATTAGTACAACATTGGATCAATAAAGGCCATTCAATCTCTGATCTGAAGTTTTTTGTCATCAAGGTAGTACATCCACATTGGAGAGGAGGTGACATGGACAAGATTTTACTTAGGTTGGAACAACGATATATTTATGAGCTCCAATCACTTGAACCACTAGGTCTTAATCAAGAATTCAATTTGTCGGTGTTTCTGTGATTTTTTATGTTTTTAATATTATTTCCATATTTTGATATTTCACAGCTATTGCTGCTTTTTGATATCAATAATTCTTTGGGTTTTTATGGTTTGGATGTACAATATATATTTTTATTACTTTTTCATTTTTCTTTTTACTTATCACGATATTTGATATTTTAATTTAGTCATAATATTATATCTTATATTTTATTATATTTTTTTCATATTATGTGTGCATGGTTACCCTTTATGCATTTTTAGTTCATATATTATAGTCTGTTCTTTTCTTTATCAATTCTAATACACCTAAAACATTTATTTTTGTATTTTTTAACATTTTTTATTCTTTACTTGTGCATAATACAGTCCATTAGGTTATAAAAATTATTGCTTTCCCTGTTAGTTTAGTTAGGGCAATCATATCATTGTGCTCCGTTCTGTTTTTAAGGTTCGTTTTTTAAGGTCGTTGAAGTCACTGCACAACTGTCATGGTTTTCTTTCTAGTTAAGCTTCTATTGAATACTATTGATAATTTGCTCAATGTATTGCATTTTTCATCATTCCCCCTTTTATTCATATTTATATGTGATTTTTAGTGCATTATTTCATTGCACTACATTTTTTAATGCATATTCATTCATGGTAATTTTGTGACGTGGGCTCTTTAAATCGCGTCAAAAAACAGCGCGTTTACTCATAGCTGTTTCCGGTTCTGCTGCCGGTTTTAAGGTATGTGTGTTTTCCTGACATGTTGTCTTCAATCGGTATTCTTTAATGTTTTTTTAAAGTTCTCTCAGAGTTTTCTCCAATCGTGCAATACACAGGTATGCTCGCTCCTTTATTAAAACCACGTTAGAATTCAGCGCGGTCTTCTTTTTTAAGTCGGCCCCTTTCCCGCCGTTTTTTTTGGGTATGTGTGCAACTGTTTCTCACACTATTCTTTTACATTCATCACACAAAGTACATCTAAATGAGCGGCAGCATTTGAACTGTTCTTTTATTCATTTAATTTATTTATTATTTTTTAACTTTGTGCTAGTCTCCCTCATTGGGTTCATTTAAGTAAGAGTTTTTATCTGTTTAAGCGCTGCGGCATTAGCATGTTTTGGATGAATTTCTCCTTGGTTTTTTTTACATATATCTTTTAGTAATATATCTTTATATCCATTCCAAGATATGCCCAAAAAATTTTTTTCCTAAAAAATTTTTTTTCCTTATAAAAATTTTTTTCCTTATAATGTTTGTTACAAGTCTTCTTGCAAGAACGGCATCAGCTGTAAAGTCATGTAATATTTCTTTTCTGTTTTCCCTCGTATTTACTTTCCACATTGGTTAGGTATAGTAGTACTATACAAGGAAGTTATCACCTCTTTTCCTTTCCTTCTATCTTTTCCCCCCCCTTTTTTTTTTTTTTCCTTCTTTCTCCCTCTCTTCCCCTCCCCTCCCCCCTCCCACCCCCTTCCCCCTCTCTCTCTCCCCCCCTTCCTTTCCCCTCCCCTTTCCCTTTTTTTCCCTTTTCCCTCTCCCCTCTCTCCTTCCCCCTTCCCCTCCCCCTATCCTTTTCTCCCCTTCCCCCTCTTTCCCTTTCCCCTCCCTTTCCCCCCCCTTTCTTCCCTTCCCTCCCCTCCTCCTCCTCCTCTCCTCCCTTCCTTTCCCCTTCCTTTACTTTTTCCATTTCAATTATAAATACAATTTAGAATTTGTTATTAGGTCTTGAGACAGATGAGTACCGCATTGACGGTTATTTGCAGGTAGACAGTTTGCTGTTCTTCTTCTTTTTTCTTTTTTCTTATCACTTTAGATAGATCTATATTAATTGTGTCATTATTATTATTATTTTCATTGATTATTATATGTTTTATTTTATGGATTTGTTTTCCATTATTATTTGTTATATCGATTTTTATTAATTATGTTTTGTTTATTTTTATATTATTTTTATTGAGCGCTGTATGTTTTATCTAATGGAATGTTTCTCTTTATTTGTTTTAATTAGTTCATAATCAGCTGTTATTGGCTGTTTTTAATACATTTTTATGTACTGGTTGTACCCGTTTAGCCGAACATTGATTTATTTAAATTATTTATTGGTGTTCTTATCTTTTATTATTATTATTAATATTATTTTTATTTTTATCTATTTTATTTTTACCGTATGTTTTATCTACTGGAATGTTTTATTTTTATTTTTATTATTATATTTGTTTTAATTAGTTCATAATCAGCTGCTATTAGCTGTTTTAAATACACCTTTTTGTACTGATTGTACTTGTTTAGTCGTATATTGATGTATTTAAAATATTTATTGGTGTTTTTATCTATTAATTATTTATTCTATATGAATATTATTGTATGTGGTTTTGTCATGATTATTCCCTACTGTGTGTCTTCTGGTCTGGGTTTCCCATTTCCTCTAATCTTGAGTTTAATACGTATCTATTTTATTTTCATTCACGTTCTAACATATCAATTGTTTTTTTTTCAGCATTTTTATTGCACTATTGGTCACACACTCTTTATGTGCTTTCTTAAGCATTATTAGAAGTACAACGTGTAAGTATATATTTATTCTCTTGTGGTCTTTTATGATTTTGTATTTATTACATATATTGGGTTTTCTTTATATTTATTGTATTTTTATTTTATCACGTGTTAATTTTGATGTTATTGTTTTTAAATTAATTCTGCAGTCCTGTTTACCCCCTGATGAAGGCACCTGCCGAAACGCGTTGGGGTGTTCGTTAATAAAGTGCCAGTGACCTTTATCCTGCTCGCCCTTTGGTTTTTGTTTGGACTTCTGCGAGTTCGGTGCTCCCTTTGTGTCTTTTGTTCACCTGAGCATGTTCTCCCCGTGGAAAGACATTTTGAGTTTCCAAGAAACTGATTTGAAAAATCTGTTACCTGAAGACCCCTTCTTTAATCAAGATGAGGGTTCTCCTAACGTTGAAGATGAATGGGGAGAAGCGGTCCAGCTCATGCAGCAACTGATTCGTGAGGACATGCATGCTGCCTCACTCCTCGAATATTGCCGCAAGAAAATCATCCCTAGAGGGCTTCGTGTTCAAAAGGCCCCAGGGATGTATAAAGATGATGAGGAGTTCAAGGCCAGTTGGGTTAAAATTATGAATAAGTGCTCTTTGGATCTGATGATTCTTTTAATTAACACTTCAAAACGTAAATCTGTCAGTTTAAAAGCCAAGGTCGATGAGAAGATTACGTTTCTAAAAACTAATGACCACAAGTTTGACAAAGTAAAGAAGAACTTTGATAGGAATGCTTCAGAATATAGCAAAATTGTTAAAGATAGAAAACTTGATAAATTCAAACGTGATGATAGTGATTACAAAAATGATACTGTGTATTATTGGATAAATGGGAAACCCAGACCACGCATCGCATCTCACAGGTGGGATGCGGATTCGCCAAAACCAGGACCCAGTACTCATAATGCTAAATCAGGGAAAAGCAAAGCTAAAACTAGACTTTTCTCTCCTGATCCCTCTCTGGAACACGTTAATAAAAGAAGTCGTAGTTATGCTGAAGATACTGTAGAACAGGGCTCCTCGGCCCCTCTGTCCTCTGCCGCGGGTTCATCCCGGCACCCATCGGGTTTTTCAATGGACTCCCTATGGAAGGGAGGAGGCAAGAAGCGGAATCCACCTCACCATGCACAATCACCATATCATCAATACAAAACATGGGAGGCACGGCCCACTTCACTCCCCAGGGGCAGAGGCAGAGGGAGAGGTCAGAGATTTCAAGATTAACCACTGACAGCGGCATTTTTAATTTGTCTGATTGTGTTTTAAGTAAAGGACAAGTAGAAGTTTTAGAAAAAGGTCTTTCTTTTGTCCCTTACACAAGACATGATCGTTTCACTACTCAAGTAGAGCTCTATAAATTTTTCAGAAAATTAAAAATTTTGGATTTCTTTTCTAACCAAATTGCTGCCCCAAGTGACAATTCCGTTCTTCGAAAACCTTCCACCTGGGTACCTCCTAGTAATAATAATGTTCTTATAGATGCCTTTGAGAGAGTAGTGTTATCTCAGGTAGAAGCACTTTACAAAAAGAAAGATCGATCTTTCCGTAATCTTACTTCTGACCAGATAGCAGCTCTTCATGAACTACAGGATAACTTGTCCATTATTATTAAGCCGGCTGATAAAGGTGGAGCCTTAGTCATTCAGAATAGGACAGATTATGTTCAAGAAATATTACGTCAAGTTAATGATAATGTGTTCTATAAGAAGATTTTTGATGACCCCACAGCTAATTTAAAACATAGAGTGGATACTCTTATTTTTATTGGACAACAGGCGGGGTATTTGACACCCAATGAGATCAGTTTTCTTACTGTTCAACATCCGGTCATACCCACTATTTACATTTTGCCCAAAATTCATAAATCTCTCATTAATCCACCCGGGCGACCCATTATATCAGCAATTGGGTCTTTGCTAGAACCCCTTTCTAAATTTCTTGATTTTTTCTTACGTCCGTTTGTTCCAAAAATACCCTCTTTTGTACGTGATTCAACTCATGTCATTAATATATTACATGACTTTACAAATTATCATGATGGATTGATTTTGGCAACCCTGGACATTAACTCACTTTACACTAATATCCCGCAAGCATACGCTTTAGAAGTAATCGCAAACACTTTAATTCAGCGAGAACTACCAGTACGCATTCCCACTTGTTTTTTGACCCAGATGGCAGCTATCGCTATGTGCGAGAACTTTTTTTGTTTCCAGGGTATTTTTTATAAGCAAATTAAGGGTGTGGCCATGGGGTCCTCCATGGCGCCAGATGTCGCGAACTTATATGTGGCTCATTTTGAGAGTGAATTTCTTCAGGTACATCCTTTTAAGAAATATATTAGGTTATGGCTACGTTATATAGACGATGTTCTTCTCATTTGGGACGGTACTATAGATATCTTACAAGAGTTTTTTCAATGGCTTAATTCTAAAGATGTACACTTACAGTTTGAAGGGTCTTTTAGTTCAACGCATATTTCATATCTTGACATTAATATAAAAAAAGGAAAAGATGGTTTTGAAACTGACCTTTTCCGTAAACCCACAGACCGCAATTCCTTGCTGCGCTATGACAGTTTTCACAATAAGTCCTTGAAGAATAATTTACCGTATGGGCAGTTTTTACGAGTCAAACGTTTGTGTACTTCAGTCCATGATTTTGAGCGTCATTCTGCTAACATGGTTAATAGGTTCAGAAACAGGGGCTATCCACAACATGTTATTCAAAATGCATATAGCAAGGCTAGATCTTGCAACAGAAATGATTTGTTGCAGAAACGCATTTTGCCTAAAGCAGATCGAGTGGTATGTGCACTCACTTTTTCCTCTTTTTCTAAAGATATATCCCAAATTTTGAAACGTGAATGGCATCTTCTCTCTACACTTCCAGGAATGGCGCAAAAGTCGGTGATGGTTGCACATAAAAGAAATCGCAATATTAGGAACATTCTTGTTCCGTCTGCTCTTGCCAAACCTAAACCAAAGGTTAGAATCAAGGGGCATTTCATGTGCGGACGGTGTTCCGTTTGTTTGAATAGTTTATCCTTTAAAGATGTGTTTGTACATCCTATTACAGCCAAAAAATTCTTCTTACCTCATTTTTCAAATTGCAATACAAGTAATGTGATATATGTTGTGATGTGTCCCTGCAAGCTTTTTTACGTTGGAAAAACTAGCCGTCCTGTTAAGACGCGCATTATCGAACACAAAAGTTGTTTGAATAGACGGGTGGAAGATAAACCATTAGTACAACATTGGATCAATAAAGGCCATTCAATCTCTGATCTGAAGTTTTTTGTCATCAAGGTAGTACATCCACATTGGAGAGGAGGTGACATGGACAAGATTTTACTTAGGTTGGAACAACGATATATTTATGAGCTCCAATCACTTGAACCACTAGGTCTTAATCAAGAATTCAATTTGTCGGTGTTTCTGTGATTTTTTATGTTTTTAATATTATTTCCATATTTTGATATTTCACAGCTATTGCTGCTTTTTGATATCAATAATTCTTTGGGTTTTTATGGTTTGGATGTACAATATATATTTTTATTACTTTTTCATTTTTCTTTTTACTTATCACGATATTTGATATTTTAATTTAGTCATAATATTATATCTTATATTTTATTATATTTTTTTCATATTATGTGTGCATGGTTACCCTTTATGCATTTTTAGTTCATATATTATAGTCTGTTCTTTTCTTTATCAATTCTAATACACCTAAAACATTTATTTTTGTATTTTTTAACATTTTTTATTCTTTACTTGTGCATAATACAGTCCATTAGGTTATAAAAATTATTGCTTTCCCTGTTAGTTTAGTTAGGGCAATCATATCATTGTGCTCCGTTCTGTTTTTAAGGTTCGTTTTTTAAGGTCGTTGAAGTCACTGCACAACTGTCATGGTTTTCTTTCTAGTTAAGCTTCTATTGAATACTATTGATAATTTGCTCAATGTATTGCATTTTTCATCATTCCCCCTTTTATTCATATTTATATGTGATTTTTAGTGCATTATTTCATTGCACTACATTTTTTAATGCATATTCATTCATGGTAATTTTGTGACGTGGGCTCTTTAAATCGCGTCAAAAAACAGCGCGTTTACTCATAGCTGTTTCCGGTTCTGCTGCCGGTTTTAAGGTATGTGTGTTTTCCTGACATGTTGTCTTCAATCGGTATTCTTTAATGTTTTTTTAAAGTTCTCTCAGAGTTTTCTCCAATCGTGCAATACACAGGTATGCTCGCTCCTTTCTTAAACCACGTTAGAATTCAGCGCGGTCTTCTTTTTTAAGTCGGCCCCTTTCCCGCCGTTTTTTTTGGGTATGTGTGCAACTGTTTCTCACACTATTCTTTTACATTCATCACACAAAGTACATCTAAATGAGCGGCAGCATTTGAACTGTTCTTTTATTCATTTAATTTATTTATTATTTTTTAACTTTGTGCTAGTCTCCCTCATTGGGTTCATTTAAGTAAGAGTTTTTATCTGTTTAAGCGCTGCGGCATTAGCATGTTTTGGATGAATTTCTCCTTGGTTTTTTTACATATATCTTTTAGCAATATATCTTTATATCCATTCCAAGATATGCCCAAAAAATTTTTTTCCTAAAAAATTTTTTTTCCTTATAAAAATTTTTTTTCCAAAAAAAATTTTTTTCCAAAAAATTTTTTTCCTTATAATGTTTGTTACAAGTCTTCTTGCAAGAACGGCATCAGCTGTAAAGTCATGTAATATTTCTTTTCTGTTTTCCCTCGTATTTACTTTCCACATTGGTTAGGTATAGTAGTACTATACAAGGAAGTTATCACCTCTTTTCCTTTCCTTCTATCTTTTCCCCCCTTTTTTTCCTTCTTTCTCCCTCTCTCTCTTCCCCTCCCCCTCCCCCCTCCCACCCCCTTCCCCCTCTCTCTCTCCCCCCCTTCCTTTCCCCTCCCCTTTCCCTTTTTTTTCCCTTTTCCCTCTCCCCTCTCTCCTTCCCCCTTCCCCTCCCCCTATCCTTTTCTCCCCTTCCCCCTCTTTCCCTTTCCCCTCCCTTTCCCCCCCCTTTCTTCCCTTCCCTCCCCTCCTCCTCCTCCTCTCCTCCCCTTCCTTTCCCCTTCCTTTACTTTTTCCATTTCAATTATAAATACAATTTAGAATTTGTTATTAGGTCTTGAGACAGATGAGTACCGCATTGACGGTTATTTGCAGGTAGACAGTTTGCTGTTCTTCTTCTTTTTTCTTTTTTCTTATCACTTTAGATAGATCTATATTAATTGTGTCATTATTATTATTATTTTCATTGATTATTATATGTTTTATTTTATGGATTTGTTTTCCATTATTATTTGTTATATCGATTTTTATTAATTATGTTTTGTTTATTTTTATATTATTTTTATTGAGCGCTGTATGTTTTATCTAATGGAATGTTTCTCTTTATTTGTTTTAATTAGTTCATAATCAGCTGTTATTGGCTGTTTTTAATACATTTTTATGTACTGGTTGTACCCGTTTAGCCGAACATTGATTTATTTAAATTATTTATTGGTGTTCTTATCTTTTATTATTATTATTAATATTATTTTTATTTTTATCTATTTTATTTTTACCGTATGTTTTATCTACTGGAATGTTTTATTTTTATTTTTATTATTATATTTGTTTTAATTAGTTCATAATCAGCTGCTATTAGCTGTTTTAAATACACCTTTTTGTACTGATTGTACTTGTTTAGTCGTATATTGATGTATTTAAAATATTTATTGGTGTTTTTATCTATTAATTATTTATTCTATATGAATATTATTGTATGTGGTTTTGTCATGATTATTCCCTACTGTGTGTCTTCTGGTCTGGGTTTCCCATTTCCTCTAATCTTGAGTTTAATACGTATCTATTTTATTTTCATTCACGTTCTAACATATCAATTGTTTTTTTTCAGCATTTTTATTGCACTATTGGTCACACACTCTTTATGTGCTTTTTTAAGCATTATTAGAAGTACAACGTGTAAGTATATATTTATTCTCTTGTGGTCTTTTATGATTTTGTATTTATTACATATATTGGGTTTTCTTTATATTTATTGTATTTTTATTTTATCACGTGTTAATTTTGATGTTATTGTTTTTAAATTAATTCTGCAGTCCTGTTTACCCCCTGATGAAGGCACCTGCCGAAACGCGTTGGGGTGTTCGTTAATAAAGTGCCAGTGACCTTTATCCTGCTCGCCCTTTGGTTTTTGTTCAAATATATCCTGGCCATCAAGTGGAGCATAGCGGCCTTCCTGGCGGCCTCAGTACCAGTAAAACCTTTACAGTCGATTCTGCAGGTATCCATACCGGCTTCGATACAGACACAACCTGCATTGACTTTTTTGCCGCTTAGCACGCTACCGCCCATGCCGGCCCTCAAATCCATTTCTGGTACAGAGGTGCTGGCATCGCAAGCCTCAGCTACCGGTTTCGACCCGTACACAGTATGTGCAGAGCGGGAACACCCTGTCCGTCGATACTTTGTGTCTTTGGATTCTGATTCGTCGGATGATTAATCAGCTGATACCCAGGACATGAGAACTATCCCGGAAGACCCATCTCAGTCTCCACAATGTCTCATGTCCCTTCCAGAGAACGTGTCTTTTGAAGACTTTATTCGCGATGTTGCTCGGGGTCTGTCCATAACAGTGACATCGGAGAAAGAGCCTGAGGCCGAAGAACTTGAAATTCTTCAGTACCCTACAGCCCCAAAGTAGGCTGCTACGCTCTCTATCCATCGCCTACTTGACGACCTTATGCTTCATATGTGGGAGACACCCCTTACTATCTCTCCACATACCTAACGGCTCAATACCATGTACCGGGTACTGGAGTGTCCCGGTTTTCAAAAGACGCAATTTCCTCACCATTCCATGGTGGGTGGAATTGGCAGTGCGTTGAATAAAGAGTGCTAAAAACACATTCCTCAAACTCTCCAGGTAGGGAATCAAGAACCCTAGATGCCTTTGGTTGATGTTGTTTTTAGGCCTCTGTTATCAGTCAGGATCAGTTCCTATATAATCTATATGGGTATGTTCCTTAGAGAGGTGGCTAAGGATTTGGAGTTAATGGCTCCTCTTCTCCCTGATGACTGGAGCAGATTATCTCACCCTTGTAAAACATGCTCAGAATGTTTCATAGTTTAACAGGGCAACTTTTATTTATTTTATTTTTTTTATTTACATTCTCTTATATACCACGCTATTCTGCATCAGTGCGGTTTACATTGAACAAACTGAAATTACATTGAACAGGGCATTATAACTTGGAGATAACTATTTTACAGGGAACATGGGCTATGGAGGGTTAAGTGGCTTGCCCAAGACCACAAGGAGCACCTGTGGGACTAGAAACCCCAGTCCTTCCGGCCCAAGGTTGCTGTCCTCTAGTGGGATTTGAACCCCTGACCTTCCGGCCTGAAGTACCTTGCCCCAACCACTAGGCCACTCCTCCACTCCTGACTGTGTTTGAGGGCATCAGTGCATCAGCGGAACTTCATCCATCTGCATTGGTGCACACACGATTGCTTGGCTCCAAGCATTGGATCTTGAACAGTGGGTTCAAGATAAGCTGGGTAATATCCCTTGTAACAGTGAAAACCTTTTTTTGGCAAGGATTGGCAGGACAAGACCTCAGTTAGAATCCGAGAACACCACTCTTAATAGACTATCTAGATCTACTGCCAACTCAGCTAGGGAAAAAAAGCAACAAAGAAAGCTTTTTTTCAATAAGAATTAGTACTATCCTTCTTACACCCCTGCTGTACAGTGTCAACACCATGTTCCTCAGAAGAGGCAGCAGCCATCAAAGCAGCAAAAGAAGGCTTATACTCCTGTCACAGCCACCTCAACAGACCCAACCTTCTCAGGGTCTTTGACTCCTTTCTGGAGAACATAGCTGTTCTGCCTCTGGAGATTCCAGATTCCGCCCACATCCCCGGCAGACTCTGTAACTTTGCCCACAGGTGGCATCTTATCACATCAGAGCAGTGGACACTGTCCATATAGTACGTGAGGGGTACAAGCTTCATCTACGAAGTCTACACCCGCCCTCCCCCACCGGACGACTCCAAGAGAGTTCCGCTCTCAGCCCCCTCTCACTGCTGTGTTGCTGCAAGAGGTCACCTCCCTTCTCTCACAGGGCGCAATAGAGGAGGTGCCACTATCCCAGCTTTTATTCTCCATGCTTATTTCGAAGAAAACAGGAGGGTACAGGCCCATTCTGGACCTCCGAGATCTGAACAGGTACCTACTATGGGAGAAGTTCAAAATGATCTCCCTAGGAGCCCTTCTCCCCTATCTCCAGAGTCAGGATTGAATCTGTTCTCTAGATCTAAAGGAGGCATATACTCACATACTTATTCACTCACAGCACAAAGTTCCTGCGCTTCATGTTCCAAGGGAGACATTATCAATACAGAGTCCTGCCTTTCGGCCTTGCCTCTGCCCCAAGAGTTTTCACAAAATCCATGACTGTAGTAGCTGCATTCCTAAGGACTCTTGGGATATTTGTCTTCCCTTACTTAGACGACTGGCTCATTCGAGCAAATACCTTTCTAGAGGCCAGCCTTTCCCTCTCACATACCATGCAGGTGCTGCTACACTTGGGATTTGTAATAAATCTTCCAAAGTCAGAAACTCGTCCCCTCTTAAACTCTAGAGTTTATAGGGGCTCTCCTATACACTCCGTAATCAAAGGCATTTCTGCCCCAACTCCCCTGCACTCGACTCACTCAGCATCTCAGACATGCCTCAAGAACTGTCTCACTGCTCAAGAAATACTACAACTTCTGGGCCATATGTCATCAACAGTACATGTTCCATATGCTCATCTACATATGCATGCAGCTCAATGGATTCTGGCTTCCCAGTGGTCTCAGGCATCGAGTCACCTGGGAGACAAAATAATGGTCTCTACCCACCTAATCTCATTTCTCCAATGGTGGCAGTCCCCAGAAAACCACCTGGTAGGGTCACCTTTTCAGATGCCAGCATATCAATGTACCCTGACAACGGATGCGTCTAGATTGGGCTAGGGAGCTCATCTGGACAATCTCTCCGCTCAGGGGTTCTGGTCTCATCAGGAGTCACAACTCCACATAAAACTGCTGGAGCTCAGCCATTCCCAATGCTCTGTGTTCCAGGGCCATCTTTGATTCTGCACAGTTCTAGTCCAGACGGACAATCAAGTAGCCATGTTCTACTTGAACAAGCAGGGTAGAATAGGCTCTTAGACTCTCTGTAGCGAGGCCCTGCATCTGATCTTTTGCCATACAGCATCACATTCACCTGTATGCGGTGTATCTTCCAGGCAAACAGTCTTGTCGGACAAACTAAGTCATCCTTCTCCCCCACGAGTGGTCTCTCCATGCAGACAGTCATTCATATTTTTCAGATCTGGGGAACCCCAGAGATAGGCCTATTTGCAAGTCCTCAGAATGCCAAGCTTCCTTGCTTCTGCTTCGGACTCCTGCACCGGACAGCCAGCAGGTGGATGCTTTTCACCTCCACTGGGATCAAGGCTTCCTATTTTATTTTATTTTATTTTTTATTTATTTTATTTACATTCTCTTATATACCGCGCTATTCTGCATCAGTGCGGTTTACATTGAACAAACTGAAATTACATTGAACAGGGCATTATAACTTGGAGATAACTATTTTACAGGGAACATGGGCTATGGAGGGTTAAGTGGCTTGCCAAAGACCACAAGAAGCACCTGTGGGACTAGAAACCCCAGTCCTTCCGGCCCAAGGTTGCTGTCCTCTAGTGGGATTTGAACCCCCGACCTTCCGGCCTGAAGTACCTTGCCCCAACCACTAGGCCACTCCTCCACTCCTCCACTTCCTATGTGCCTTCCCTCCCATTCCCCTCATTCCCAAGACTCTCTTCAAACTCAAGAGAGACAGGCCACATGATACTCATAGCCCCACGCTGGCCACGACAACCGTGGTATCCTCTCCTTCTATGTCTGTCTCAAGCTCAACCCATAGATCTGGGGTCTGCTCCAGATCTCCTCTCTCAGGAGGAGGGGACATTGCTCCATACCAATCCGCAGTCCCTCCCTCTCACCACTTGGCTGCTGAGTGCTTAGCCTTCCAGGATGTTAACCTTTCCCAGGAGGTTAAGGACATCCTCTTGGCTTCTAGGAAGCCATCCACCAGGCACTCCTATGTCTTCAAGTGGCGTAGATTCAGTCTCTGGTGTTCTGAGAGGGATCTTAACCCCTTCTCAGCTCCGGTGGGGGAATTACTTGAGTATCTCCTCCACCTATCTTCTTCTGGACTCAAAACCAATTTGGTAAGAGTGCACCTAAGTGCAATTTATTTATTTATTTATTTACAGTCTCTCTTATACCGCGCTATTCCACATCCGTGCGGTTTACATGAAGCAGAATGACTAGCACAGTGCAGCAAGCTGATCTGTGTTTACAAAAGAACAGGTACTAGGATAAAACTGGGGTAACTATTTACATCTAGATGGCCAGCCCATCTCTTCTCAGCCGCTTGTAGCATGCTTCATGAGGGATCTTTATTAACCAAACCTCCCATTAAGCCCCCTCCAGTGACATGGGATCTTAATGTTTTAGGACAGCTTCTTAAGCCACCCTTTGAACCGCTAGCCACTACCTCACTGAAGTTTCTCACATGGAAGGTCACCTTTCTTATTGTCCTCACTTCAGCAAGATGCATTAGTGAGCTCCAGGCTTTGGTGATTGACTCTCATTATGCACTATTCCACCGTGATAAGGTTGTCCTTAGGACTCATCCTCGCTTTATGCCAAAGATGATCTCGCCCTTCCATTTAAACCAGTCAGTCTACCTTCCTGTCTTTTTCCCTAGACCCTATTCCTCTAGGGCAGAGGCAACCCTTCACACTCTGGATTGCAAATGTGCCTTGGCCTTTTTATCTCCAGAGAACTCGAGAGCACAGAAAAGCTTCCCAACTTTTCATTTCCTTTGACTAGAGTCACCTGGGGTTGCCAGTATCCAAACAAACTCTTTTCAGCTGGATAGCAGACTGCATCTCCTTTGCTTATGAAAAGGCAGGATTCTCAAGGTCATGTTACTGCACATAATGTTTGGGCCATTGCTGCCTCTATGGCAAATCTACGCTTTGTAGTGATTGATGAGATATGCAAAGCAGCAACTTGGTGGTCTGTCCACACTTTTGCTGCTCACTATTGCCTGGACAAGGACTCCCACTGGGATGCCTTGTTTGGCCAAGCTGTTCTCCAGCATCTCTTTCAGACTTAGATCAACTCCTACCCTCAGTCCTGGGTTTCGATACCAAACATCCTTAGAGGACACATGACCACCTTGGTTATACCTGTGATTCCACAGCAGACTCTGAGGTCATCTCTCTGGCATCTCCGAAGTAGAGTCCCATATGTGAAGACTACATTCCTGTTTGTTCCTGGAGATAGCGTAACAGGTGATCGCCAAGAACAGCAGGAATTTAGTCTTCACAACTCACCCTCCTGCCCTAGGAGTTGTAGGTTGTCGTCTCCTCCTCTCCTTTTATCTGAGCTACAAACTCAACTGAGGAGGGAGAGCTGGAAAGGCAGCTAAGCAGGCGCAGTGGGATGCTCCCAAAAGCTTTCCTATTGGGCGCTGGGGTGTGTTCCCGTGCGGGCTCCGGTACCAACGTCGCCCATATGTGAAGACTAAATTCCTGCTGTTCCCAGAGATCACCTGTTACAGGTGAGTAACTGCGCTTTACTCGGTTTTCCATCCCACAAGAGGTCCTTTTGTTAATAGAGATATTTGGATAATTATCAGCATACAATAATATCTCGGCCTGCTGAGGGTCCAGTTTTCTTCAGGGCCAGTGTAGAACTGGCTACACCATAGATGCCTGAAATAGGCTGAGTCTGTTCATTAGGCTCCATCTCTGCTCCTATTCAAATCCAGACTCAAAACCTACCTCTTTGCAGCTGCCTTTGGATGTTAACCCCCTTATTCTCCTGTTTAAACCCCTTAGATGTTTATCCTTTCCCCCAAACTACTCTAGCCCCCTGTCTGTTCTGCTGTGTGTCTTGGCTGACTCTTCTGTGTTTGTGTACAGTATTACACATGCCTAGTAGCACTATACAAATGCTTAGTGTAGTAATATTACGGTATATTTCTGAAGAGCTACGAGTTAAAATAGTAAGATCTCCCAGGCACGTTGGGGCCAATGTAGTAATTCTTTTTTAATGTGTGCATTAGAAAACTATGCTGTTCATGTACTGAGTGTAGGGAGAAAGTCAGTGCATTGAAGAGTAGCTTAGGCTATATCAATGAAAAGGTGTTAAACTGAATCCAGCTTCTTTCTAGGTATAATAATAAAAAGCAGCCAGTCCTATCTAAAATAGGAAATGTTAGTTTTTCCACAAATAGATGTAATCCCAAAATGGCATGTTTCCTATTTATAGTATTTCTGGATATAAATTTGTAATCGGTGGTATTAATAATCCCTACTCATGTGTTCCATTATGTGATCTGTGTTGCAACATATAGAATAGGTGTGTCCCCGTCAGCTGGCCGTGGGCTCTCATTCCTTCTCCTAATCTTGCTTCCCCTGTCCTTACAGGCTCTGAAAGTGATAGATGAGGTGGGTGATCTCCTGCAGCTAAAGTATTCCCGGCACCGTCTGATTCCTCTCCTGGACCGTCCCTTCGATGAGACAACATATGAAGAAACTGAAGACTGAGCCTCCTCCTCTCCCTTCTGAAAGGGGTACACCTACACAGCATGGGGCGGTGTCGGAAGATACGTACAGCATTGGCCAGGTTGTGAGAACCGCATGCCACAGGATCTAAATCACAAGTTACATAAGAAGGAACATTCCTCCCCTTCTGTAAATACTGCACCCTTTTCTCTTGCTTTCTGCCATCTTTTACTGTGATGGTATTTGTTTTTTTAATTACTCTGATCTGTATTTTTGTTATTTATTACTGTGAGGCGTATGCTGCTGGTGCTGCTCTTCTCATCTCTGTGGTATATCACTGACGTGCATTTATGTCTCTTGTCAGCAAGGGTTCTGGTTCCCACTCCCTTTGCTACCAGGACACAGGGTGTCTTAAAATTTCAGTGATTGCAAGTGTGTGGGGTGGGGAGTGTGAAACACAATGCTCTTGCCTTTAGTATAGGAACAGACATCATCCTCAACACTAAGGTGCCTTGTGCTTAATGGAGCAGCTCCTGTATGCTCAAAATCACCTTTTGCTAGGAGGTGCACAGTGCTTGCCACAGCAGAGAACTGGCAAAAAGTGTTTGATAAGTCACTTAGCAGTTCTAATAAAATCATTTACAATCTGAGTTCTGTTCTCTATCTGGTTGGAGGAGATAATGGTGCTTGACGTGCTCTTCTAAATGCCACTTAGCTGTGCCCACCTTTATGATAAGTATTCAGTAGAAGCGCACACAGATGTCACATGTGAACGTCTATGTACAACAGGAAGGAGATGTCTAATAGCAGAGAACATAGTCTTAATAAAAGATAAACATTTTTATTCCAAAATGATTTTCCTGCTGCCTGTTGCTGTAAATTAAGGACAGAGAGCAGCATGTGGAGTAGGTGCATTCCTTCGTGTGAGCAGCTCTGCTGTAGTGTCTTGTTTGTTTGTTTTGGGGCAGCTCGTCTGCCTTCTTGCTGCACTGTCACCCGACCGAAACTACTACTTTAAACTGGGATCAGTGACCACATTTTCTTTCTAGGGTTTAATTCTTTAAGTTTGGGGGGGGGGGTATTGTGGTTTTGGGGAGGGAGGGCTGGTTACACTGCTGCTCTGACCAGCCTCAGACTCTGATTTTACTAGAACCAGATATCACAAAGTTTTTTTTGGACTAAGGAGATGCTACAATGGTCTTGAAATGCTCTTCACCTTAGCCATTTAAAGAGACATACTCACCAAAAAGGTTGTGTTTCTCTACCTTGGATAGCATCTGCATGAATCCCCCCTTTCATTTTATCTTGCTCTCTTTCTGGAGTTATATACTGTGAGCTCTTGCTGTCCCAATGACAGTCACTGTGATTGAGGGGGTTTCATGTCCTGGTATGGGGAAGCATTCCTCCTCTTCACAGCGGCATGAGGCAATCAGCTTAGCAACAGTCATCTGCTTCCACAGTTGCTGCTTTCTGTATTATTAAATGAATGGGTTTCATCATCCATGTCTCCAACTCCTTGTAGGGACACTGACACTTTGTGCATGATGGGAGCTCATGGCCCTTAGCAAGTAAGATGGCATTTTTCTGGTCCTTTTCACTGCTCTCCATTTTAAACCTCTCTTCCAATGATGTAAAAGAAAATTACCAAAATGATGAAAAGTGAAAGGGAGGGAAACGTTTTGGATTTTTCTGCTCTGCACTTTGAGACACCTCTTGGAGTACAGAATGCAACTGTACTTCTGGGGTAGTCTATACACACCTTTAACAGATCTTGAAAAAGCTTTCATTAATGAGAATTTAGCATATGATTTCACAATGTGTTTCCATTCCCGGTTGCTGGTAGACATGAATCGGTTTGTCTTTCGTATCTAGTCCTAAGCATATCTCCCCACTGCCGGTGCAATGTAGCCATGTACTGGTGGGCTGGGAGAAGGGTTCCCGCTTGAGCGCCCAGCACTTCTAATAGGGGCTCTGTAATGCCAGATGCTCAGCAGTGAGTCCTCATATATGCCAGCTCTTTCTGCCTTCTCTCTTCTGTTGGCCATTGCTCCATCCTCTTACTCATTCTCCTCTGGATTTCATCAGTGTGCTGTGGCATACACCCTCTATCCCTTTTTCTCTGGCTCTCATCAGTGAACTATCACTTTTCTTCTAGGTATAGAGCGGGTACTGCTGGGCCTGTACTTGAGAGCTGCTTCCCCTGAGTGTCATTGCAAGAGTATTTCATCTCCTCTCTCAGGAGGCTCTGTGTGCCACATTTTCAGCATTACTGACTTGAAAAAGAAAAGAGATTAGAACTCAGACTTATTGACTGAAACCTGATCAGGTGTTTTAACTCCTATTTGAAGAGTAGCTGGCATGTGCTGAGGGGTTGATGAGAATATGTAAGCAGAGCGTACACCCATCCTGTGGTAAGGGATGAAGGGTGGTTTCTTAGCTGCTCTATCGAGTAGCCCTGGGCTGTGTCACTTAATCTTTATGTATGATGCTTGTGATCACTCGATGTCCTGCATGAACACCTGCAGATATGGTATTAGAGCTTAACCTTTTTAACCCGTCATGTGCCCCGATTGGCAGCATCCTCAAGGATTAGATGTCACATGGAATGTTTTACTGAAGTCCTGTCGGGTTGTTAATCATGGCTGGAGAAGCTTTGCATCCAGTATCTGGTCCTTAGATGAAACCTGAACAAAGCAGTGGTACTGCCTTCCGATACTAGCTGTTTATGAATGTGGCGATTATGACTGTGAATGAATGAAAGGCTAGGGCTGACCACCGACCAAGAGCGAGGTGGTGCATCCTCCTGCATGGTTCTGGCGGGGTAGTTGTAGAGCAGTCTTTGGCCAGGCTTATAATTGTGATCTTTCTCTGCCTCCCACACTCTGTACTTGCATTGAACCTGATTTCTAAAACCCTACACGCACACACATTGCTTTCTCTCAAGCATTATCTTGCTTTCTTACTGGTCATGCTTTGAAAATAATAGAAAATGAAGAGGATACAGGGCCTGCGCAGATAAATGAGACCGAACTGCTCTGTGTGTATCCCTGAGCTAACATAGTGTCATCTCAGCACCTGCAACTGCACTATGCTTTATTTGCAGTAATTTTCTATCCTTGATTTATTTCTTCATGTAATTGTTGTACAATATTCATATTTTGAGAGTGATTAGGGTTTGTGTGTTCCTTTCATTAGTATTGAAAGAGGCTGTGGCAGCTGAAGGGAATCCTTTGTAGTGTACAGTCAAAGGGGGAAGGGCACATACTTATTCTTGACATGATGAGTTAGAGTAAATTGGCTGAAGCACAGCAGATTGACCATGGCATTTCTCCCAAGCAGTGGGTTTGTGCCAGTATTTTCCTTTGCTTTAGTATACTAATAGCTGGGTGTGAGGATGGCCCTATCAACACATGGAGGGGAAATTTGAGCAGGACATCGGGGGGGGGGGGGGGCAGGGGACAGAGAAGTGCTTACCTTTGCCTCTTCAGAGCATGATAAACATTTGGACGGGTTCTCAACCCGGTCTTTGGGACATACCTAGCCATATAGGTTTTTAGGATACCAAAAAATGCAGTCAGAAACCATGAAAATGTGGCAGAAAGATACCAAGATATTTCCCATTGTGTTAGTGATCTTTGTTGGGTGGCTTGAATGTCTTTGTGGGAAATTGGCAACTCATGAGATAAGTAGGGCAGTTTTCAGCTTATGTGACATTGATGCTGGGTTAATGTCCCTTCTGTTTATCCTTCCAGGTTCCATGCGCTGTTGGCTCATGTCCCTGGTGGACTGAAAGCTGTTATCTAGTGCATGAACTACGAGCAATTAATGAATTTTAAGCAATAAAAAAACATTAGTATAAATAAAGTATTTAATATATATTAGAAATATTACATTAAATAAGTACTACTTTAATTGAATTTTGAGGAGTTTTTTAGACCAGTGATGCGTGAGCAAATATTTCCCCTCTGGTAGCGTGTCTGCCACATAGTGATAATTCTGCACTCTGAGGTCTTTTCTCCTCTTATTTGGTGAGGATTGATGAATGAAATTTGTTGCCTTTCCCTCGGAGGCAAGCCATGTAGGGCTTTATATTACTAATTCAGTTTGTTGCATGTAGTAGGATGGTAAAATTTGGTGCAGTGCCTATGAGTGTGTTTTGAGAAGTGATTATCTGCTAAGAGGTATTTTTTAATATAGTTATTTGCTTGCTCTTAGGGCGGTTGTTGGGTTGGTGAATGTGCAAAACTAACCCATTTGGAGAAATTGCCCCCTGGAAGCAGTGCAGGCAAATCTGTGATACATATTCACTATGGTTATCCTGAAAACCAGACTGGCTAGGTTTGTCCTGAGCACTGGGTTGTGACTCGCTGTTTTAGAGTAATGTATGCCAGAATAAACTTTCAGGAATACTTGACTTTACAAAGAGCCCATTCCTCAGGTAGTGCTTAAAAGATGCATTAGTGGAACATTAGAATCTGCTGTAGTCAACAATTTTGATTTTCTTTTTCCAGTGCCCTGTCTGAGAAATGAACACACACAACCTGGCAGATATTGTTCGTATGTCAGTTGCATTTGTGCAGAATTCACAGGCCTGTGTCCCCTGGGTTTGTCCAGCACAATCTCTTATGGAAGTAAGAGCTGAAAAGTGGCTGCTGAAGGCCCTGCGGGGAAAGGCACATAGCAGTGCTTCATGGCATGGTTTTGGCTCCTTGCCACTGCTCAGGGACCATGTAGCTTATGTAGTTACTACTGCTTCTTATATGATGTCCAGGATGCAGAGTGTGTGTAGCAGCAGCAGCAGCAAAGGGTGTTGAGGTAAGGTAACCAAGCAAACAGACACTTGGCCCAGAACTCTTTTCTTGAGTGCCTCAAACTCATTCTTCATATTCAGAGGCCTAGCTTTGCCTTGTAAGTGCAGATGCGGAAGGCATATGCTTGACTTCAGGAGCCTGAGAGCTTTCAGCTATTAGCCACAAAGCGAATGGGGGCCCCAGATGTTTTGTCATTGCACTGCACACTGAGCCATGCTGTCCTGCAATAATGTACATATGGAAATTTTTCTTTCTGTAGATAGCATTTTTAAATGGGCACCCCAAATAATTTTATGCAAGAAAAAGAAATTTATTTTTTTTAATGCTATTAATATAAGTAAGTTGCTGATGTAAGGAAGGTTAATCATATGTGTGTGGAAACTGTAACAATGCATGTTAATTGCTGAGCTGCAGAGGGACCTGCTTGTAAGCAAAAAAACATTTGTCCGGTGCAATAAAGCTTTAACGTGGGGTTTCTTTTTCTCTTTCATCTATTCCCGTATAGTGTGTTTCACTTTGAAACTTATTTATTAAATGGTGGTCTCCAAAAAGCTGTGGAGGTACAGAATCTCCCAATACTCTTGGAGAATGAATCAAGCTTGCTAGGGGGATAGAACTGTTTTCCTCAAGTAGGTTCTGCTTTTTTTTAAGTCTGTTAACTTAAGGGTGTGGTATGTCTAGTTCTCTGACACAAAGATAAATCATGATATAGAAAAAATCCAACCCCAATAATTAGAAATAAGGGAAAACAAAAGGTTAAATTTAAATGTTGGAATGCTTGTTGCACAGGGGAAGGGAATCCCCTCTGAAAAACAAGCCACTTCCTTTTAATCTTTTTAAAGTATGTGAAATCAAAATTCCAAAAAATTAGCAACCAAAAGCCAATATGCCAAGAATTTTTAAATAACCCATAAGGTTTATAAAATAGAGAACTTAGCTGGCAGTCAGAGCCGGAAAGTCCGCTGAAGGTCAAAACTGTGCGTCGATGAAATCAGTAGAGCAGGCAAGATGTTCAAAACCATAAGGTCCAAAAATCTATTGGATCAGCATAAAATCTTAGATCCATTAGATCAGCGCGACACACCACAGTGTTTCGGGTCAAAGACCCTGTCTCAAGCTCTGTATTAATGAATTGCTCTTCAATGATGTAAACGTTGCAGACTTCGGCTTCTCTTGCTTGGCACAGAAACCTTTAGTTCCTTCAAAAGGGATAGCGTCTATCGTCACCAAAGGCATGCAGCCCTATATACTGTCACACAGTGGCATAAAAATTATTATTATTAGATAGGAGAGTCCTTTTTAAGAACCAAGGAAACTTGGTCTAGTGGTTTTAAACTCCAATCCTTTAAAGCAAACAATTAAAGCAGAGTGGTAGGGATGAAAAAAAGGCTTTTATTCCATTTACGCATGGGGTCATAAATTGGTCACAACTGAAAATAATGTCCTTAACTTCAGGCACAAAAGAAACACAAGGTTTAAGGAAAACTGTTAACTTCACAGTAGTAGCAGGTCACAAACATAGCTTTCAGTTTAAAGCAAATTTGTACAATGCTTCTGCTCAGCACATAATAGACATTCTGCAGATACCACAAGCAGTTCATACGTCCTCCAAAGACTCTGTGCTATGGGAAATGCAGAGAGAGCAATCCATCTCCTCTGGGTCTGGCAACTGTTCCACCAGTTCCACTTGCATCGGCTCAGGAATTGGTATGTCTAATTCTGTGTTAACAGTCTCTGGAATATTGTATTCTGGAGCTTTGTATATTTCCCTTAATACTTTCCAGTACCTCGGGCCTAGCCTGGAGCGCTGGCCACGTGTCCCCTTAGTATTAACTGGGTTTTCTCTTCTTAGAGATTCCACACTTCCTTCATAAGAACTTTTACAGGGCAAAGGTTTCTTTGTAGGAATATAATTCTCATACCTCTTATTGCAGCAGCACGATGAGGAAAGGTTTTCTCCTTGGGCTGGCTTCCTCCCTTCAGAAGCTTCGTGCCAAGCTTTTCTCTGAAAGTTTGTTTCCTCTCTCACCCGTGGGAACAGCTCTTCTGGTAAATGCCTGCTCTTGCAATAGCCCAAATCCTGGCTTCCTTGCTCAGCCTGGCTTTTCCTTCCCGGCTGATTCCTACTTGCTTCTTGCTTGCAATCCGTATCAGTCTTCCTCCTCTGCCCCGGTCCTCGCTCTTTCTCCTTCCGTGTCTCTTTAGCTTGAGGCAGTTCTTCCTTATAAAGGACTCCTCTCTTTGAGGCTTGTGAAATGTTTGTCATGTGCTCCTGACCAGCTGGGCGTGGCCCTTCAGTCTTCCTGACTGCACTCCTGCTCCCTCTAGCTGGTCCCTGTGAATATTGCACTCTGTGCACATCTTTTCCTTGCTGACAAACAGCTTCTTTTCTTCCATCAGGGCTCTCATCAGCCCCCACTGCATCACACATCCCCCTTCTTAAAATATTACGGGCTGGGGAAGCCTCTTCCGCGCAGCACGTAATCTTCAACACCGCCTTCGTCCGACACTGCAGCTGTCTCGCTTTACGCTTTAGTCTGCTGTCATCTGCTTGCAAAGTCTTAGGGTTGGATATGCATTTTGTAGATGCTAGCAAAACCAACCGTTCATGCCACGGCCGGAGTATGTTCACGTGATAGACCTGGTTGTGTCCCTTTTTGTCCTGGACTAGATATGAAGCTGGACCGATGGGTTTGATGACCTTGTAAGGTCCCTTCCATTGAGCTTCAAATTTTGGAGTCGGACCAGACACTAGGACTATCACCTTCTCCCCCACACTCAGTTGTCTTGGTTTTGTGCGTCGGTCATAATATTGTTTTTGCTTTTTCTGACTTTCAGTTTCTCTTCGGCGAAACGAGAGGTTCGCTCAAGGCGAGTTCTGAGACTCTTCAGAAATTGGGGTATTCCTACTTCATCCCCCACTGGTTCCGTCCACTGTTCTCGCAAGACGTCCAGTATGCCCCTTGGTGCTCGTCCATACATAAGCTCATAGGGCGAGGTACCTAGGGAACTCTGCGTTTGCTCCCTACAAGCATACAAAATAAAGGGTAGCATAGTATCCCATTCGGTTGTTTCTCCATCCAAGGCGCGTCTAAGCATCTGCTTTATGCTTTGATTCATACGCTCAACCAGGTGGTGGTCACTGCTCCTCTGGTTCACTCCCTGTACAGTTAGCTGGATTCTCGAAACCTGCTTGCAGGTCTCCATTTTTGGTTGTCGCCACACTAGACTACTGCAGCCAAGCTGGGTTGGGGAGCATAGAATGGAAAATTGATCAGGAGTAGAACAGATCCGTTTTAACCAAAGAAACTGTCCAAAAGGTAAAGCTCTGTGTAATAGACCAGGATGATGACTCTGAAATTGAAGAAGAGTATTACGCTGTACTGGCTTACGAAATAAAGTAGTACATAAAAGATTGTTTTGTTTGTAAAGGCAAACATCCAAAAATTCAATAGTAGTGAAATGATGTTGAGCTGTAAATTTAATATTTGACTTGATAGTATTTATCCACGACAAAAATTCTACCAAAAACTGTTCAGTGTGGTCCCATAGGAAAAAATATAATCCAAAAATCGAACCCATAAGGAAATATGTTTGAACTACTCAGAAGGATATATATATGAGTTTCCTCCAAAGAGGCCATATAAATGATAGCCACTGAAGGAGCTACTCTATCCCCCATAGCAATGTCAAAAATCTGTAAATAAAATTTTGAATCATACAAAAAATAATTTTGAGACAAAACATATGTAAGTAAATGCAAAAATAAAGATTTAGGAATACAAAGATAAATCTGGCACAGTAGAGGGTGACATTATTGAACAGTGTCAGATTGGACCCAGTTGCCTTAGAATTCAGAAGAAGCAAAGGGCTTTCTGAGCCATGTATGTGTGCTCGTGCCTCCCACTTCAATTGTCTTTTGTCTGCTTTGCTTGATGCAGATCGTGCTGCCTGCGCTTGAGCTGCCTTTCAGGGTGGCTGTAGGAATCTATTGCATGTCTTAAAAAGAAAGTATTTAACCCGTTCCTCACCACAATCTCAGTGATTGAGTTCAATTTCAATGTTGGCTATGTCATCTTTCTCATGGCTTGACTGACTTTGGGCTTCAAGAAATACCCATGCAAAGCAAAAATGTTTTGTCTAAGGCCAGGAAGTTCAGTGCTTTCAAGATGGAGGCCCAGAGAACCCTGATATTGGAATAACATCTGTCAACCCATAAACCAGAGAAGGAGAAACATCGTAGTAGGCCATTGTTGAATAATATATTGGAGAAGGCTTATACTGTTCCTCTGCAAAAGAGGCATCGCTCATGTGTTCACACTCTGGGTATGCCTGGTAGTGCTATAGACATAAGGTGACTAACACTGGCTGTGAGGAGATGTCTAAGGAAATGTGTTCACTTTCCCCAGCGGTGCCTTGTCCCTCAGTGCAGGCACTGGCAAGGAGGTCGTCTCTGGTATACAGTCAGCATTGAAGAATAAATATTCATTGGTGTTGAAATCCATAGTGCAGAAAGAGGACTGAGCATTCCTCCTTACTGACGCATCAAATATTTAGGAATATGGTATGCCCCGTGGAACCATAAGGGTCAGTACCCAAGCCTTTGGCCTCTCCAGTGTCCTCGGAGGAAGAGGTTTTCTAACATCACTGCAACATACGAAGATGAAAATCTTGACATATGCGTATTAGAAGCCATTGAGGCTTTACCAGGTCCTCTTCCATGGGACCCATGTATGTTAGTTATAACAAATTCTTTGCCTTTGTCAAAACCTTTCCTAGGGCATCTCCTTTGTCTACGATGAGGACCTGTCCAACCTATATTGGAGCAGTTTTGGGACAGAGGGGTATGTCTTTTCAGGATGTAAGGAGCTCATCTAGTTGTAGGACAGAGAGCCTAAACATTTTCCTTGGATTGACCACCTCCCTCCCCCTGGCATCGCTATGCAGGAGAGTTCTTCGCCCATGAGGAAGCAGCCACTGGTCATTCACACTCTGAGCAGCAGCCCTATGCTGCAACTCTTATTCCAACTTGATCCACTCATCTGAGTGAGCATTGGCAGTTCTGGATCACATATCCCTGATGTGGTCAGATGCTGAGGAGTCCACAGGCTTTCTATCTGACACATTCCCACAAATTCTCTTCCCAAGACCCTCAGCTATACTAGATGTATCCAAAAATTCCCATGGTTGGGGTGGATGTGTTTGGACTTTGATCAGCTCATTACAGGAGGTGGTAGTAATATTTGTCCAAAGGAATTACAGCTTTCAACTTCAACCAAAACAGAGTGGTGCAGAGTTGGCCCTAAAGAGAGTCACATGATACAACAACCATGCCACTGCTATTCTGGGGAAATGACTTTAAGACCTTGGATGTAATGGGCAGAGGGTCTTCCAGAGTATGATGCTGAGTGCCAGAAGTGTGGTGTAGTATACACCCAAGTGCCTTATGAAACTGAAACCCTATGCAGATTCCCTTCTGCAAGAAGAGAAGGAGAGGGCCCACAATGATCTGGAGGACGTGACTGAAGTAGGGAACTGATGATCTGCAGGATACGATTGAAGTGGGGAAATAATCTGGACCTCAGCAGTATCTGGTACAGCTTCCCATGCATCTGCTGTTGCTGTTGAGGTGAGAAGGTGGTCAGGTTACCAGCCAGTGGTGTGAGAGAAAATGTCCATGGCAGGCAGGCTGGCTGATGATGTGCATTTCCAGCAACCTATGTGAGGACAAGGCCAAAGTGACCATGGACCATATTAAAGATCATTGTTTGACACTGCAGCCTCTCTCAGCAGCTGAGGACAAAGCTTAGTGAAGGGTCTTTAGAGGTCATTCAAATTTTACAAAAGACAGACACTACAACTCCAGGCCTCCTGATTGCACAAATCCAGTTAGTGGATCAGATGCCACCAGCAGTCTCAAAGCAGGATCAAGCTAAATCCACACTAGGTTTTTAAGTTCTCAAAATGTAATCAGTCTCTTAGCCCTTCATATCCATCACAGGCAGTGACCGAGTTCTTCTGGAGGAATTTAACAAGAGAAAAATGGGCTCAGAAGGCTACATACTTCATTTCTACCATTTCCCAGGGGGACTGTCTTTTCCCAGACTTGTGAGAGGAAGAATCTTGTAGTGTTCTGTAGAAGGAGGTGACCACCTTTCTCCAGAACAGAGCAATAGGCATCTTCCTTGTTTGAGTCATAAACGTCTAGTCCAAGTATTTCTTAATTTTGAAGAAATTGGGAAGTTTGAGAGACATCTCAGACTTGAGACCTGAACAGATCTCTCTGGAGGGAGATGGTCAAAATGACCTCGCTTCAAACTCTCCTCCCCCTTGAATGGCAAAAAGGACTCATTATGCTCCATTAGACCTAAAAGTTACATAAACCCATATCCTAATTTTAACCTGACAGCAATTCAAGGTAAATGTCATCTCTTACCCATGCTGCCATTTGGATACTTAATGCCACTAAGAATATTAACAAAGTGCCAGGGGGGCAGCTCACTTCAAGACACATGGGATCAGGGCCAGCCCACCCATTAAATACTAGGTAGTCACCTAGGACAGGAACTTCTGGGGACTAGCAAAGAGCAGCAGCAGCAGCAATCAAAGTAATAGTGTAGCTATCAACATTCTACTCTAACTTGAAGAACCATTATCACATTCTTCTTACCTGCAGGGAGAGTGGAGAGACATGTACATATACAACAAAGTGTAATATTTTTAAAGTATGAAGTCCAATTATGTGTTTTAACAGGATTATTGTAGGAGTGGTGGTGTTTAGATGTAATTGATTGTTGAGTTTAATTATCACAATCTTAGGGGGAGGAGGCTGTCATGTAAACCTGAAAGTTCATCTAGGGTGTCCCCAAATCTTTTCACTAGTTCTACAGAGGATATTAATTTCTCAGTGGATGAGCAGGAATGAAGTCCTCATGTATAGGTGATGTTGCTGACAGAGTCCTGTGTGGGAATACTCCCCAGCTTCTTTGGGAAGCTTTTGGGAGGCTCTTGTCCGCTTGTCTTCCTGCCTGCTGTGGCATCATCTTCCCCAGTCTTTGTTTCTAGCTGAGCACCTAGGATGTATTGGTGATATCCACCAGTAAATGTGTCTTATTTTTTTTCCCCCTCCGGGGGTCATTTTCACTGATTTTTTTTTCCCTGCCATCGGTAGCGTCTGTCCCATCATTTGTTTTGCATCCAGTTCTGACGCTTTTTTCTTTTTCGGTACATCTGTTTTCCATTTTGGTTTTCTGCGTCTGGCACCATAGTGTGGTTTGATCTCGCTGCGGCCATTTTTCTGGACATGTCCCAAAAGCCAGCGAGTGGGTTGAAGAAGTGCATCAAATGTGCCCAGGACTATTTCGGTCACAGACATACACAATTGGTGCCTTCAGTGTTTGGGTCCCAACAACCAGCCCTCTTGTAACCTGTGTCTTCAGATGACAAGGAGGGGCCTGAAGGGTTGGGAAAAGCAGAGTGTGTCCCCTTTCAGGCAGTTCTCTGAATCAACATTGTCTGCTCCAGTATCAGTCCTGATGGCTGTACTAGGACTTGCTGAGGTGTCAATATCAAGGGATGCTCAAGCTCACTTTGAGCCGAGGGGCTGCAGTGATCTGGAGCGGCAGCTTTAAATTGACCCCTTGTTTGGAACCAAGGGAAGCATCAATATAGACTCCATTAATTTCAAAGGGGGACCCGCCCGATCACTGGGCTAAAGCCCATGTGCAATGGCATCAGTACCCTTCCTGATGCAACATCGAGAGTGATGGCCAGGATCGACCAGCCAAGATGCCTCAGCAGGAGCAATCTGCCCCCAAAGCACTGGAGAGTGTCATTCATCCCCTGATGTCTGTGGCTTGATCCCCCGAGGGGACGCTGGTGACAGTGGCCAAAGCTGTTCTGGCCCCAAAGCCTTTGGAAGCAGTAGTCTTGGAGGAATGCCTCTGGGCCCTCAATGGCCATATGACAGCATTGCCAGCGACACTGTAGGCTGACCACTCTGTGCCAAGGGCATTGTCACCACACATCATATAGCTGATACTCAAAACCCACGCGTCGTCTGAGCATGCAGCTGCATCTGAGCAGTTGGAAGGAGGGCCGGGAAGAGTCCCAACAATACTTTGACTTTCTCTCAGAGCCTGATTTGGACGGTTGGGTGACCAGTGTGGAATTAGAGGTCCAGTCTCAACGTCCACACCACTCTGATGGTGAAGTCTGCCCTAAAGAGAATCAAGAGCAATACGACTTGCACGTCAATGCCCCCAGCTAGAGAAGCGTGAACGCTGGACCCCTTTGGCAGGCAATGCTTCCAGAGTTCCATGCTTGTGGCTGTTGTACCAGCTGTACATGAGTATGTTCATAAAGTTCATCATGCTAGATCTTGCGGAGCTGGGCTCGTTCATTCCCCCAAAGTGGCTGGGCTCCTATTTTGCCCTGATGGACCATGACAAGAACTGTACAAAGTACATGGTCCAGGAGACTTATGCCTGAGTCTGTCTTCAGGGCAGTGGTGGTGGGCATTGGGGCCTGCTGGCTCCAATCTTCAGACTTTGAACAGTCTGGGCAGATCAAACTGGTGGATGTGCCATGCAGAGGAGAAAGCCTCTTTGGGGAGCAAGTGGAGGCTAAAGCTGGTAACATCAAGAAGCACCATGTCACCCTCACCAGGCTCTCGGACTTCCAATCCCTCTTGCAAGAGGTACTAGGGGCCGAAGAAAACTTACTACCAGCGTAAGCACAGGAGCTCTTCGCAAAAGGCACAGGTCCCTTAACAGTTGCGAGAGAAACCACAGAAGGCCCAGCCTGCCCCACAGTGCAAGCCGGGCGGTTTTCTTGACTGACTACGCTCCAAAGGAATCAATCTACCCATTACCATAGAGGGAAACCCCCCCAATGGGAGGAATGGCTTGTCCACTTTGCCCACAGGTGGCCTTTTATCACCTCAGACTTGTGGCTTTTGCAGATAGTCCAGAGTGGGTACATGCTACACCTCACTGATGTGCTGCACCCCTCCCCTTTGAGGGAGTATCCCATCAATGCTCTGCATCTCAACCTGTTGCAAGGAGAGATTTTCCATCCTTCTGGTCAGTCATGCCATAGAGCCTGTGCCTCCAGATCAGTTCAGGTGGGGGTTCTACTCCAGGTACATCCTGATCCCCAAAAAGACCGGGGAGGTTTCGGCCCAGCTTGGACCTCTGAAACCTCAGCACCTTCCTGGTGGGAGAAAAATTCAAGATGGTCTTGCTGGGGACTCTGCTCCTTTACCTTCAGAGAAACGATTGGCTGTGCTCCTCTGATCTCAAAGGCATGTACATGCACATTCTAATCCTTCCCGCCATAGGAAATCTCTCCAATTTGTCTTGGGGGACCAACACTTTCAATACAGTGTGCTTCCCTTTGATCTGGCTTCAGCACCCTGGGTCTTCACAAAGTGCCTTGGGGTAGGGGCCACTTATCTCCGGACCCTGGGAGTGTTTGTCTATCCTTGGTTGACTGTCTCAAAAAAGAGCTCCATTCTAGATGGAATCTGGCAATCAGCTGACCACCCAGGTGCTTGAGCTGTTGGGGTTTGTTAGCTACCCCAAGTCCCACCTCCAGCTTTCCCAACAACTAGAGTTCATAGGGGCCTCCTTGACACCACTCGAGCTTGTGCCTTTTTTCTGCTGGATGGTCTGCAGAGGCTGACTGCCTTGGTCCATAATACCCAGCGGAGGTTTCGGGGAATGGCTCATGGGATGTTGAAGGTGTTCTGTCATATGGCCTTGACAGTGCCTGTTACTCCCCTGGCTCATCTATCAATGAAACAAGCTCCGTGGACTCAAGCTACTGCTCATTTCCAGAACCAGGTGGTGGTCACTGCTCCTCTGGTTCACTCCCTGTACAGTTAGCTGGATTCTCGAAACCTGCTTGCAGGTCTCCATTTTTGGTTGTCTCCACACTAGACTACTGCAGCCAAGCTGGGTTGGGGAGCATATCTGGATGGCCTTTATATGCAAGGCATGTGGTCTGAGTGGGAAAGTCTCCACCTGATCAACTTTCTGGAGTGGTGAGCTGTTGCAAACACCCTCAGGCAGTTCTGGGGTCACCTTGCCGACCAGATTGTTCTGATCCAGACCGATAATAAGGTGACGATATACTGCATCAACAAGCAGGGGGGCACAGGGTTGTATCTCCTCTGCTGGGAAGCGGTCTGCTTGTGGAAATTTGCCATCACCCATGGTATGGAGTTGAGAGCCACTTATCTGCCCAGGGCACTCAACTCCCTGGCAGATCAGCTGAGTCACATACTCCAGCCACATAAGTGACTCTGAACAGGGAGGTTGTGGCCCAGATCTTTCAATTGTTGGGTACCCCAGCGATAGAACTATTTGCCACTCTACGTAACACTCAGGTGGCTAATTTCTGCCCCAGCATTATTTTGAGGGGCAGGCTGGTACCAGATGCCTTCCTCTTGCACTGGGAAGTGAATTTGCTCTATGTGTATCTCCCCCCCCCCCCCTTTCCGTTCATAGCAAAGACCCTATTGAAACTCCAGGCCAACAGGAGCTTGATGATTCTCATCATACCCTATTGTCTCAAATAGCTGTGGTTTCCCCTGCTGCTTCATCTCTCCCGGGAGCCTCTGTGATTAGGCTCCACTCTGGACCTTGTCTCTCAGGAGGATGGAAGCTTTCTCCATCCCAACATCTGGTCTTTGGCTCTCACGGCATGGATGTTGAGTGGGTAGTCCTGTCTGAGGGAGTCATGGAGGTTATTAGCCTCCAGGAGAGCTTCAATGAGGTGGTCTTATGCCTTCAAGTGGTTCACCATCTGGTGCACTGACTGGGCCCTGGGCCTTTTGCTTCCATTGACAGGTTGCTCGTGTACGTCCTATACCTCTTGGAGTCTGCTCTCAAGTCCAATTCTATCCAGGTTCACCTCATTATGATGTGAGCCTGCCATTGCATCTTTGAGGGGCAGTTCATTTCATCTTAATTTCTAGTGGTTTGCTTTATCCAAGGTCTTTATTTTCTCTCTAAGCCTCCTTTCATGCCCCCAGGGGTAGCTTGGGACCTCAATGTGCTTTTGGTGCAGCTGTTGTCAGCCCCCTCTGAGCTGCTTGTGTCCTGCTTTCTGAAGTTCCTGACCTGGAAGGTCTTATTTCTGGGGGTGTTTACTTTGTCATGCCACGTCAGTGAGTTCTTAGCCCTGGTGGCTCATCTGCCATATACCCAGTTTCACCATAATAGAGTGCTCTTATGCACTCATCTGCATTTCCTCCAGAAGGTGGTTTCCATTTTCCGTCTTAACCAGTTGGTTGTATTGCCTACCTTCTTTCCTGGGCCTCATGGCTCCAGGGGTGAGGCAGTGCTGCACATGCTGGATTGCAGGTGTGCTTTTGCTTTCTATCTTGAGCAGACAAAGGATCACTGAAGGTCCACTCAGGTGTTTGTCTCTTTTGACCCCAGTTAAGCTCTGTGCTGCCCTTTCCAAATGCTCTCAATTTTGGCTAGCAGACTGTGTCTCTTTTGCTTATGCTTAGGCTACCCTGCATATTGATGGTTGTGTTACTGCTCTCACTATCAAAGCCATGACTACGTTGATGGCCATCTTGAACGCTGTCTTAATGAAGGAGATCTGCAGGGCTGCCCTGTGGTCTTTGATCCACATAGTCACATGATATTGTCTGGATGGAGATTCCTGATGTGACAGCAACTTTAGCCAGTCCATACTACACAACTAAAAAGAACAAACTGCTATTCAATAATTATCAACCTAATCCATGACTTTCAAAAATGACAAACATGGGTGTAGTGGGCACACAAGGGGAGCAGAAGCTCCTGCAGGAGATCAGAGAGTCACAAGAGGCAGGAGACGTCGGATGAACAGATTATTGTATGGAAACCCCAACGCGTTTCGGCAACGCCTTCTTCAGGGGGAAGGGATACAAATCTATCTTAATATACACAATAAATAAAATAACAATATTAAAATGACAATATTAAAAATATATTAAAATAAATTAAAATAACACACCTGGCATGTTGCGTACTAAAGAGACAAACATTCCTATGCCATAAATGTTAGGCACACCTTTAAACATGCAAACTTTATGATGAACATAGGGTAAGACAATCAATAAAAATTGATTAAAACTCACACTAAAACAAAACAAGCAAACGCAGGGCTGAGAAACCAACAAATAAAAACGTTGCCAGAAATGCCGGGCAAACTGGATGGAGAGATAGGGAAGTTTACATTGAAAAACAAGGTTATAATAAATAATATGGTTCAATTAACATCAAGATCAACATATAAATAAATTATAAAATATATATTATAAAAAAAAAAATATATATATATGTATGTGTGTTACTATATAGAAAAGTTGTTAAAAAAGGGGTAAAAACATAACACCATGCATAATAGATAACGAGAGGCAATAATGATAATAATAATGATAATAACATTAAAATTAACAATGATAAAATGCATAAATAAATAATAATATTCTATTGAAAACATCAATAAAAACTATTAAATAATAAAATACATCTCATGATATTCACATTAGCTAGAAAGCTTTATTATACGTCCCAAAATGCCTTGAAGACAGCTACCTCTGAGGTTAAATACCCAAATACTATGTGAAAGAGTTTTTTTATTAACCATTTAAAAATGATGGCTGGAGACTTCTCAAAGGTAAAAAGACTCCATGGGGGAGAATAATAGTAAAATTGCACTGAATTATATTTATAGAAAGGAGAAAAAAGGCCTGTAAAGCACTATATATTTCTGCCAAAATGAAAACAGGATGAAGAAACATCTTTAGTAGGGCCACAAACAGTTTTGAAGCTATCAAGGCACATCCGAATGTAGCTGAAATTGCAAAAAAATTTTTAAAACGGCATTTATACGTACCACATGTGGGTGCGGATTGCATAAACAAAATATCGCCAATCAAAAAACTTATTAATGGAATCGCGGATGGCTTCCAACTCATCTTAACATGGCAGTGTGTGAAGCTGAATACAGAAAAATTGATGAGGTTGATTTAAAAGTATCACTAAAAGACGCGGACTTCAAAGAACCATAGCACTAGTACTCAACACGGTGATCGCTAATCGGGTAATATGTATTGTATCCCATAGAACAAAGTGAAACCACACATTTAAACTTAAATAAACCAAACCGGGATTATGAAAAATGCCTTAAGGTCCACATTAACACGCATTTTAAAAGAATAACACTTACCCAAAAGGTTGTATCAAATATACATGTGTAAGTAACAGGTAATTTAAAACCAGTAAAAATGTCGGCACTGCAACGACAAAGACAGTTGAAGATGAGTAAGAAACCGGTATAAGGAACTGTATATGTGGTCTGGAATAACCAAGTCAATATATAAATGTATAAATGTATATAAAATCTTCGAAAGGGATTGCATTTTAAAACCAGAAATCAAACCTGTAAAGGGAGTTCCGTCGGTGAGACTAGTCCACAGCATAGGTTGCATGCAAATGAAAGGGGAGGACAAGTGAAAACCGATTCTTTTAAAACGCCGATTCTCCCGCCAAAAAAAAGAGAGAGTGGATCGATACAATGGGAGGAGCTTCAAGTAAACAAGTTGTGACGCATCAATATGACATTTCTAAAAAAAGGGGGGGTGATATATGACTAGTCTGTGTGAGTAACTCTCAATTTAATTTGATATAAAAGCCATAGGTTAAATCATTACTATAAAACCATTGGATATAATGGAAATATATTATAGATCACTCCTGTATGTGCGTGGAAATGAGTTTATTGATCAGGTTTACTCCAAAAAAACTGCAAGATCCACTTCCTGATTCAGACCATGTGGTTCTAATGTATTAAGCTCATAAATAAAGCGTTGCTCAAATTTCAACAATGTTTGATCAATGTTACCCCCTCTCCAATGTGGAATGATTGTTTTAATGACTGCAAATTTTATGTCACTAATAGTATGTTTATATTGTAACCAGTGTGAAACTAATGGTTTATCAGTCTGATACCTCTGTATATTACTTCTATGTTCTATTATACGTGTGCGAATCTGTCTAAGAGTCTTGCCTATATATAATTTATTGCAGGGACATTGAATGAGGTAAATGACATTGGTGGTTTTACAATTAGAGTAATTTTGTAGATACAGTTTACGTCCAGAGGGAACGTGTGTGAAAAAGTTCTTGACCGTAATAACATGTACACAAACTGAACACTTACCACAACTATAATGTCCCTTGACTATGGGCGACGGTCTTGGAACTGGAAGCGCGGATGGAACCAAGAGATTAGTTAAATTGGAGGCCCGTTTATAGGCAACCATTAGCCGCTTAGTGGCAAGAGAAGGTATAGTGGTAAGGAGGTGCCACTCTTGTTTGAGGATATTCACAATAGCCTTGGACTGTCCTGAAAAAGTTAAGGCACAGACAATTTTATCTGTGTGTGAATTTGTTGTCTTACTCAAAAGTGTAGAACGATCGGTCATACGTGCTCTATGGTAGGCCTTCTGTATACAGGATTGGGGATAACCCCGTTGTTGAAATCTATTTTTCATGTCAATGGCGTGGGTTTCAAAATCCACATTATTTGTGCATAGACGCTTAATCCTTAGGAATTGGCTAATGGGCAAATTCCTCTTCAGAGATGGATTATGGTGACTGTCATACTTGAGTAGTGTATTGCGGTCCGTTGGCTTACGATATAAGGTGGTTGAGAAACCTGTAGAGGATTTCTTAATCAATATGTCTAAATATGGAATTTCTTCCGTACTGTATGTCCCCTCAAACTGTAAGTGTGGATCTAATGAATTAAGCCAGATATGAAAATTGTGAAGTGTTTCAACCGTACCATTCCATACCACAAGAACATCATCGATATAACGCTTCCAAAGACAAACATTGGATCGATATGGATGAAAGTTCAAAAATTTGGCTTCAAAATCAGTGACATATAAATTTGCCACGTCCGGTGCCATAGGGGACCCCATGGCCACCCCTTTTATCTGTTTATAAAAAACCCCTTTGAAACAAAAATAATTTTCTGTC
Organism: Ichthyophis bannanicus; assembly: GCA_033557465.1. NCBI lineage: Eukaryota > Metazoa > Chordata > Amphibia > Gymnophiona > Ichthyophiidae > Ichthyophis > Ichthyophis bannanicus. The sequence goes on along the minus strand of CM066037.1, from coordinate 18,599,710 downwards.
ATTGCCAAGGATGCAAGTTGAGTGAGAAAGTAAGTTGGTGTACGTGTCGGTTTTGGTCTCTTAATTAAAGTATTTGCTAGTACCTCTAGCGCTGCATGTTGAGGGATATTCGTGTACAGAGATCTAATGTCAAATGTAACTAATACCATCTGATTATGAAAACCTTGAAATTGCTGAAGAATCTGTATGATATGGGTGGAATCCCTAACATATGATGGTGCCTGTGTGACAAAGGGCCTCAAATATGCATCTAAGAGTTTTGACAGAGGTTCAAAAAGTGACCCAATCGCAGACACAATTGGTCGTCCTGGGGGATTTTGTAGGGATTTATGAATTTTGGGGAGCATGTATATGGTGGGTATGATGGGGTGTGACACAGTAAGAAAAGAAATTTCTTTGGGGGTCAAGTAACCAGCTTCTTTTCCTATGTACAATAGTGTATCCACTTTTTGTCGCAATGGTTCAGTGGGATCATCATAAATTTTCAAGTAGTAGTCTTTATCATTGAGTTGTCGCAAGACTTCTGTAACGTAGGAATCTCTGTCTTGTACAACTATGGCACCACCTTTATCTGCCGGTTTTATGATAATGTTATGGTTTGATCTTAGGCCTTGTAGGGCTAAGTTTTGTGGGCCTGTGAAATTATGGAAAGAATGCTTATTGGATGTTTTATATAAGATATCTATTTTGTTCAAAACAATGTTTTCAAAAGCTGATATCATGATATTGGGTTTAACTGGCGGTATCCATGTGGAGGTTTTTTTTACGATGGATGGATCGGTTGTATCAGACTGATGTTGATCAAAATAGTCAATGATTTTTAATTTTCGGAAAAATTTATATAATTCGATATGAGTTGCGAACTTATGGGATTTAGTGGGAATGAAAGAGAGACCTTTATTAAGAACCTCTAATTCCATGTCAGTTAGTTGATGTTTGGAGAGATTAATGACTACATTTAAAGGTCCCAATCCAGGTGTCTTTTTGCCATTAATCCCTGGCTGTGCGTTCTTACTCTTTTTGAATACTGTTTGCTTGGTGAATATCGTGGTTGATTTTGTCGACGATGTGGTGACCTTGGGGACAAATCTCGTTTTCCTTTCTCCCATAATTTGTCCATTTGAAAATCCCGTCTAGAAACTTGGTTATTAACCTTAGGAGAGCGTCGTTCATTCGAGAATAAAGAGGCTGATGGGTTAATGTCTTCACGAGAGTGACGCCGTGTTCTTTTATTGTTCCTCTCTATTTCTGGAGTAGTGGACAGGGATCTATGTTTTGCCTTATCTCTTAAACGGTCTTTTTGTATTTGTTTTGGTGAGTAGGCTCTCTTGTATGAAACACTACGTTTCCTATCTCTAAAATCTGACTTATTGTAAGTCCAATAATAAACTGTATTCGACTTATAGTCTTCTTCATCCCTTTTCAATTTTTTAATCTTTTTATCTCTAACACCTTTTCTATATTCTGCTGGAACAATAAAAGAACACGGCGTCACTCTCGTGAAGACATTAACCCATCAGCCTCTTTATTCTCGAATGAACGACGCTCTCCTAAGGTTAATAACCAAGTTTCTAGACGGGATTTTCAAATGGACAAATTATGGGAGAAAGGAAAACGAGATTTGTCCCCAAGGTCACCACATCGTCGACAAAATCAACCACGATATTCACCAAGCAAACAGTATTCAAAAAGAGTAAGAACGCACAGCCAGGGATTAATGGCAAAAAGACACCTGGATTGGGACCTTTAAATGTAGTCATTAATCTCTCCAAACATCAACTAACTGACATGGAATTAGAGGTTCTTAATAAAGGTCTCTCTTTCATTCCCACTAAATCCCATGATAAGTTCGCAACTCATATCGAATTATATAAATTTTTCCGAAAATTAAAAATCATTGACTATTTTGATCAACATCAGTCTGATACAACCGATCCATCCATCGTAAAAAAAACCTCCACATGGATACCGCCAGTTAAACCCAATATCATGATATCAGCTTTTGAAAACATTGTTTTGAACAAAATAGATATCTTATATAAAACATCCAATAAGCATTCTTTCCATAATTTCACAGGCCCACAAAAATTAGCCCTACAAGGCCTAAGATCAAACCATAACATTATCATAAAACCGGCAGATAAAGGTGGTGCCATAGTTGTACAAGACAGAGATTCCTACGTTACAGAAGTCTTGCGACAACTCAATGATAAAGACTACTACTTGAAAATTTATGATGATCCCACTGAACCATTGCGACAAAAAGTGGATACACTATTGTACATAGGAAAAGAAGCTGGTTACTTGACCCCCAAAGAAATTTCTTTTCTTACTGTGTCACACCCCATCATACCCACCATATACATGCTCCCCAAAATTCATAAATCCCTACAAAATCCCCCAGGACGACCAATTGTGTCTGCGATTGGGTCACTTTTTGAACCTCTGTCAAAACTCTTAGATGCATATTTGAGGCCCTTTGTCACACAGGCACCCATATCATACAGATTCTTCAGCAATTTCAAGGTTTTCATAATCAGATGGTATTAGTTACATTTGACATTAGATCTCTGTACACGAATATCCCTCAACATGCAGCGCTAGAGGTACTAGCAAATACTTTAAGTAAGAGACCAAAACCGACACGTACACCAACTTACTTTCTCACTCAACTTGCATCCTTGGCAATGACAGAAAATTATTTTTGTTTCAAAGGGATTTTTTATAAACAGATAAAAGGGGTGGCCATGGGGTCCCCTATGGCACCGGACGTGGCAAATTTATATGTCACTGATTTTGAAGCCAAATTTTTGAACTTTCATCCATATCGATCCAATGTTTGTCTTTGGAAGCGTTATATCGATGATGTTCTTGTGGTATGGAATGGTATGGTTGAAACACTTCACAATTTTCATATCTGGCTTAATTCATTAGATCCACACTTACAGTTTGAGGGGACATACAGTACGGAAGAAATTCCATATTTAGACATATTGATTAAGAAATCCTCTACAGGTTTCTCAACCACCTTATATTGTAAGCCAACGGACCGCAATACACTACTCAAGTATGACAGTCACCATAATCCATCTCTGAAGAGGAATTTGCCCATTAGCCAATTCCTAAGGATTAAGCGTCTATGCACAAATAATGTGGATTTTGAAACCCACGCCATTGACATGAAAAATAGGTTTCAACAACGGGGTTATCCCCAATCCTGTATACAGAAGGCCTACCATAGAGCACGTATGACCGATCGTTCTACACTTTTGAGTAAGACGACAAATTCACACACAGATAAAATTGTCTGTGCCTTAACTTTTTCAGGACAGTCCAAGGCTATTGTGAATATCCTCAAACAAGAGTGGCACCTCCTTACCACTATACCTTCTCTTGCCACTAAGCGGCTAATGGTTGCCTATAAACGGGCCTCCAATTTAACTAATCTCTTGGTTCCATCCGCGCTTCCAGTTCCAAGACCGTCGCCCATAGTCAAGGGACATTATAGTTGTGGTAAGTGTTCAGTTTGTGTACATGTTATTACGGTCAAGAACTTTTTCACACACGTTCCCTCTGGACGTAAACTGTATCTACAAAATTACTCTAATTGTAAAACCACCAATGTCATTTACCTCATTCAATGTCCCTGCAATAAATTATATATAGGCAAGACTCTTAGACAGATTCACACACGTATAATAGAACATAGAAGTAATATACAGAGGTATCAGACTGATAAACCATTAGTTTCACACTGGTTACAATATAAACATACTATTAGTGACATAAAATTTGCAGTCATTAAAACAATCATTCCACATTGGAGAGGGGGTAACATTGATCAAACATTGTTGAAATTTGAGCAACGCTTTATTTATGAGCTTAATACATTAGAACCACATGGTCTGAATCAGGAAGTGGATCTTGCAGTTTTTTTGGAGTAAACCTGATCAATAAACTCATTTCCACGCACATACAGGAGTGATCTATAATATATTTCCATTATATCCAATGGTTTTATAGTAATGATTTAACCTATGGCTTTTATATCAAATTGAGAGTTACTCACACAGACTAGTCATATATCACCCCCCCCCCTTTTTTTAGAAATGTCATATTGATGTGTCACAACTTGTTTACTTGAAGCTCCTCCCATTGTATCGATCCACTCTCTCTTTTTTTTGGCGGGAGAATCGGCGTTTTAAAAGAATCGGTTTTCACTTGTCCTCCCCTTTCATTTGCATGCAACCTATGCTGTGGACTAGTCTCACCGACGGAACTCCCTTTACAGGTTTGATTTCTGGTTTTAAAATGCAATCCCTTTCGAAGATTTTATATACATTTATACATTTATATATTGACTTGGTTATTCCAGACCACGTATACAGTTCCTTATACCGGTTTCTTACTCATCTTCAACTGTCTTTGTCGTTGCAGTGCCGACATTTTTACTGGTTTTAAATTGCCTGTTACTTACACATGTATATTTGATACAACCTTTTGGGTAAGTGTTATTCTTTTAAAATGCGTGTTAATGTGGACCTTAAGGCATTTTTCATAATCCCGGTTTGGTTTATTTAAGTTTAAATGTGTGGTTTCACTTTGTTCTACGGGATACAATACATATTACCCGATTAGCGATCACCGTGTTGAGTACTAGTGCTATGGTTCTTTGAAGTCCGCGTCTTTTAGTGATACTTTTAAATCAACCTCATCAATTTTTCTGTATTCAGCTTCACACACTGCCATGTTAAGATGAGTTGGAAGCCGTCCGCGATTCCATTAATAAGTTTTTTGATTGGCGATATTTTGTTTATGCAATCCGCACCCACATGTGGTACGGTTAAATGCCGTTTTAAAAATTTTTTTGCAATTTCAGCTACATTCGGATGTGCCTTGATAGCTTCAAAACTGTTTGTGGCCCTACTAAAGATGTTTCTTCATCCTGTTTTCATTTTGGCAGAAATATATAGTGCTTTACAGGCCTTTTTTCTCCTTTCTATAAATATAATTCAGTGCAATTTTACTATTATTCTCCCCCATGGAGTCTTTTTACCTTTGAGAAGTCTCCAGCCATCATTTTTAAATGGTTAATAAAAAAACTCTTTCACATAGTATTTGGGTATTTAACCTCAGAGGTAGCTGTCTTCAAGGCATTTTGGGACGTATAATAAAGCTTTCTAGCTAATGTGAATATCATGAGATGTATTTTATTTAATAGTTTTTATTGATGTTTTCAATAGAATATTATTTATTTATGCATTTTATCATTGTTAATTTTAATGTTATTATCATTATTATTATCATTATTGCCTCTCGTTATCTATTATGCATGGTGTTATGTTTTTACCCCTTTTTTAACAACTTTTCTATATAGTAACACATATATATATATATTTTATATATTTTTATAATATATATTTTATAATTTATTTATATGTTGATCTTGATGTTAATTGAACCATATTATTTATTATAACCTTGTTTTTCAATGTAAACTTCCCTATCTCTCCATCCAGTTTGCCCGGCATTTCTGGCAACGTTTTTATTTGTTGGTTTCTCAGCCCTGCGTTTGCTTGTTTTGTTTTAGTGTGAGTTTTAATCAATTTTTATTGATTGTCTTACCATATGTTCATCATAAAGTTTGCATGTTTAAAGGTGTGCCTAACATTTATGGCATAGGAATGTTTGTCTCTTTAGTACGCAACATGCCAGGTGTGTTATTTTAATATATTTTTAATATTGTTATTTTATTTATTGTGTATATTAAGATAGATTTGTATCCCTTCCCCCTGAAGAAGGCGTTGCCGAAACACGTTGGGGTTTCCATACAATAAAGAAGAATCTGTTCATCCGACGTCTCCTGCCTCTTGTGACTCTCAAACATGGGTGTAGTGGCATCAGTATTTAATTATTGCAGGGGTAATCGGCTACTGGCAACCGATCATATCGTTGCTCCCTTAACCACTTGTTCACATCAGTTGTCTCCTCACCCACATAACATCCAAGTAATTACTACAGTTTTCAAATTGACAATAACGTATCTTCAGCTCCTTAACTTAAGGAACGCCTCAAGGCTGGCAGTGTTTTGCATCAAATGCTGTATCAGGAGGCAACCTTAAATATAATCTTGGAGTAAAAGAAATATACAAAAAAGGATCAGCAAGACTACCTATAAAATCATGGCAGTAATCTAGCCCTTTCACGTCCACATAATTGTTTTGTAACTGAAAATTTCTTTTCTATTGTTTTTTATTTATATTCTGCATCATTTAGCTCAAATCTTAAGTTTTTTTGAAAAAAACTTTATTTCTAAGAAACAATATTTACTGTTGCCATATGGCAACTACGGTCCTGAATGGCTGAAAATTAAAAACAGTCTTGGCATCAGTTTCATTTACTGCTGGGTGTGATAGTTTTTTTCAGATGGCAAGTGCAGATACACATCACATTTCGCACACATTGTGCAGATTTTTTGGAAATAAAGAATCTGGTGAAAGATTTGGGGGAAAATTTGAAGGTTGTCATATGGCAACAACAGCCATGAAAGGGTTAAACAAAACCCTAATATCTTAAGTCAACATTGCAGTGATTAGTAACAAGGAGTACACATCCTACCTTCCACTATTCAAACAGGACTCATTAGATATGAGGAACAAATTCCAAAAAAAGAATACTTGCTAAAGGCTTGTAACTTTCTTCATTATCAATGGTAATCCTGGCAAGAACAAAAAACACTGGGATTTAAAAGTGCCATGGTCCTATCACAGTGGATCACTATCTCCAAAAGCACCCAATCAAAGCGTTCATCTCTCCTACCAATCAAAAACTACTATAGATGTACCTCCACCAATCTGAAACGCCAAAACCCACATCCTGTCCGTGCCCTAGTGTTCTTTTTGGTTGTAGATTAGTTCACTGCTAATTTTTTGTGTTTCTTGATTTTTTTTTCTTCTGTCCGTATTCTGGCATCTCTTTGAGGGATAGGTTCCAATTCTGCCCTAACAAGGCCCTACTGTCCATTCAACCTACCACCAAGAGACTCTTCACGGAACATGAGTACTGATGTGTGGAGCTATATGGTGCAGATTTTGATTCAGTTGAGTTCGTCCTGGGGACTACCTCTGCTGTACATAGTTGATCCTCTTTTTTTTCTTTTTAGTTCGCTTTGCTCCTGTTGCACCTTTTGGCCTCCTCCGTTTGTGGTAGGCTGTACTTGGGAGTCCCATATCTGAGGACTTTATTCCTGATTGTCCATGGAGAAAGCATAGTTACTCACTCACCTATAGCAGATGTTCTCTGTGGCTAGCACAGGAATAAGTCCTAACAACCCTCCTACCTCCCTGAGGAGTTTATCCTGCTACAGCTTTGTTATCATACAGGGGAAGATGGTGCTGCAGCATGCGGGAAGACAGGCATAGTAGATCCTTCCAAAAGCTTCTGTTGGAAGCTGGAGAGTGTTCACTTGTGGGGCTCCATCGGTAATATCGCCCATACATGATGACTTATTCCTGATGGCCACAGCGAACACCTAAGTGAGTAGCTACACTTTCCCCCCACCTTGATGACTCTATGATGAACTCACTAGTGCCCTCAATCTTCTGGTGAGCTCTCCTTGTCCCTTATCTTCCTTCTTTAGTCACTGGTATTTATCGGCTATGAGAAGTTGTATCTACTGCTAGCACAGTTAATTCTGCTCATTGGAGCCTGGATAAACATTCATCTGGTGAAAAAAACCCTCTTCCCCATTATGTGGAAATTCATAGATTAGCTCTTTTCCAAGGGCATTTTCTTGCCCTATTCTCTGATAGTCTTGCTTGGTCATATGTTAGTACACACCATCTCACTTGCCCAGCTCCACATGCATTGCTTCTGTTGGGCAGTCAAATTCCGGTGGGATCAATTAATGCAGCTTCTCTAGCCCCCCCCCCCCCCTCCACATTTCAGCATGGATGGTGAGGGTTCTTTATTTTTTAGAGAAACCCTACAGTTCTTAAATTTGGTCTACCCTTTCAGTCAACACAGCACAAATTGGGTATTGACTACAGATGCATTGAAAGCAGAAAGGGGGGGGGGGGGTTTCCATGCTCTCCTCTTCCACATAATGGGCAATTTGTCTAGAGAAATACTCTATTTTGAACTCCTGCAGGCCTTTTTCCTGTCTCCTTATAAGACAAAATTTCCTGATTTAAACCTAACAAGGTAGAGCAGGCTTATTCTTTTTTCTACACCAACTGTCCAATAAAAATCCGGGATCAGGTCATCTATAAGAGCTGACTATCAGCAGCTTACCTCTTGGAAGCCCAAAACAAACTTATGGATATTCTCAGTCAAGTCATGGCTTGAGTGAAGTAGCAAATCTCAAACTTGACCGAAGAATCTCAGTAGAGATGGATCTCTTTACAATAGGACACCTCAAAATTACCCTTCATCTGTTTCAGGAAGCTCACCAGTCATTCTCCAGGACCAAGCAGGAAGTCAGTCCTCACATATGGGTGCCGACGGAGCCCTCGTGCGGAGCATTTCCCCAGCTTTCAAAGAAAGCCTTTGGGAATTGCAGCGCGCATGCGCGGTCCCCTTCCCGCCCAAGGGTGCCATCTTGCTCAGTCTTCTTTTTTCCGCGGAGCCCGACGGACGTAGTTCGTTTTTCCCCGAGGAAAAAGTTGATTTTCCCTATTTTTTTCTCTTTTTTTCTCCGGTTCGACACCGGATCCTTTTCCCGCTCGGACCGATACGCCGGTATCGAGTCCTTTTCTCTCTTTTTCGGTTTTTGTCCTTTGTGACTGGCGTTCGCGCCTTTTTTCTTTTTTCCATGGCAGCCCGGTCTTTTAACCTAGCAGGGGCCCTTTTTCCCCCGATGGCTACCAGCGGGTTTAAGAAGTGTGATCGGTGTAAGAAACTTATGTCTCTTACCGACACACACGACTGCTGCCTCCGTTGCCTCGGACCTGATCATGACCCGATGATCTTTGGTCCGTGTGGCAAAATGTCCTCGAAGGCGTTGAGGAGTCAGCAGCACCAGAAGGATCAAATTTTTTCTGACTCTGCGTCCGGCCGAGCCCAGGCCTCGACGTCTCGGGACTCCGGCCCCGAGCAGCGTCGGGGTTCCTCTGAGCGGGGGTCTCCTTCACGGGAACATCGCAGGAAGAAGAAACCCGCGAGGGCGGCGTCGGTGGACGCTCCTGGTTCCTCGAGGGCCAGGTCGCACAGCCCCGATAGCCGTCCCGGGTCTTCGGAGTCGGAGAGGCCTGCCAAGCATCCTCGTGTCGAGATGGAGTCTCCTGGACACGTAAGTGCTGTTGTCCTCGTGGACTCTCCTCCGAGGGAGCCGACGCCGTCGGGGCCCGAGTCGGGGGCTGCTGGGTCTCCTGAGCTCGGACTCAGGTTGATGGCCTTGGAGAGCAGCTTTGCTGCCTTCATGGAACAGCAGCGGGCATTGATCGCCGGTCTCACCGGTGCATCTGCCCCGACCACCGGGACCTTGACGTCCAAGTCGACCCCGGAGGCCGAGCCGATCCTCGAGTCCATGCAGGCTCGAGTCGATCCTCGGCCACGGTCTCCCTCGACCTCCCGTTCGGGGCCGAGGTCGTCGACGCCGATACCCTCGGCGTCGGGGCGGAGGGCATCGGTGCCCGCCCGACCGGAGCCGCTCGATTCCTCCTCCGAGGAGTCGGGCTGGGAGACGGAGGACGAAGAGTCACCCGACACTCATCGGACTCGGTGTGTCCCATTGGACTCGCCCGAACCTCGGAGACGATCCCCACCGGAGGATACCCGGTTCTCGGACTTCGTGTGGGATATGGCCAAGGCCTTGGCCTTCCCCGCGGATCCCGAGGAGGAGCTCGAGGCCCTCCAGTATGACTCTCCCCCAAAGGAGGCCTTTACTGTTCCGGTTCCTCCGATGCTGGAGCGGCTGCTCTTCCGCATGTGGGAGACCCCGGCCTCGACGCTGGTGTTAAGCAAGCGGGTCGATTCCATCTATCGAGTCCGCAAGAGCCCCGGGTTCCAAAAGGCACAATTACCGCACCACTCCATGGTTGTGGAATCGGCCATGCATCGACTGAAAAGTCAGAAGATGCACTCCTCGGTACCTCCCGGCCGGGAGGCCTGGAACCTGGATGCCCTCGGTAAGAAGTGCTTCCAGGGCTCTATGCTTGCTTGCCGTGTCCAGACTTACCAGCTCTACATGGGCATGTACCTCCGAGACCTGGCAAAGGAGATTGCCGGGTTCTCTGCTGGTCTCTCCGAGGAACCTTTGCAGAGGTTCCAGGCCTTGTCCACCGGTATTCGAGAGTGCTCGAAGTTTATCTCTCGAGCAGCCTACGATGGCTTCGAGGCTTCGGCCCGAGTAGCCGGGGCCGGCATCGGTGCCTGCCGACAGGCTTGGCTACAGTCATCCGACCTCGAGCCATGGGTCCAGGACAAGTTGGTCGATGTCCCCTGCCGAGGTGAAAACCTCTTTGGCAAGCCCATGGCTGAAAAGGCTGCAGAACTCGAGACCGAGACTCTGACCAGGACTAGGCTTTCCAGGAAAACCTCTGCCCCTTCTCAGAAGAAGGGCTCGGGAAAAAAGTCCTTTTACCCGAGGAAGTCGTCTGCCTATAAACAATACCCTCATTATCAGGCCTCTGCAGCTCCCCAACAGGGTCAGCAGGCCAAGGGGCAGGGTCAAGGGCCCCGTAGGCAGAAGGCCCCCCAAGCCACCTACACCGGCCCCTGCTCAGCAGGGTGGGGGGTTTTGACTCAAACAGCATAGCTCTTCTCCTGAGCTGGCTTCTCTCAGCACAGGAGGCCAGCTGGCCCACTTTGCCCACAGGTGGTCAGCCATCACATCAGATACCTGGGTTCTTCATATAGTCCAAAAGGGCTATCTTCTCCATTTTCACCAGGTACCTCCCTCCTATTTTCCAGGGGAGCCTCCAAGACCCCCTCTGCACAGGGACCTACTCCTTCAGGAGTTAGCAAGTCTGCTAAAGGATCAGGCTGTGGAACCGGTGCCCCACACCTTAGAGGTCACGGCTTTTATTCCAGGTACTTTCTGGTACCAAAAAGAACAGGAGGCCTCAGACCCATCCTAGACTTGCGAAACCTCAACAAGTTCCTGGAGAGGGAAAAGTTCAAGATGCTTACCCTTGGAATCCTGCTGCCCTACCTCCAGCAGGGAGACTGGCTATGCTCCTTAGATCTAAAGGATGCGTATACTCACATCCTTATCCATCCAGACCACAGACAATATCTCAGGTTTGTTGTGGGAGGAAATCACTATCAGTACAGAGTACTTCCCTTTGGCTTGTCCTCCGCTCCCAGGGTGTTCACCAAGTGCCTGGCAGTGGTGGCGGCCTACCTGAGGCTTCAGGGTCTCTTTGTGTTTCCGTACCTGGACGACTGGCTCATAAGGGGCCAATCTTCCCAAGAGGCAAACCAGGCCACCCTCCGCACTGTGGCTCTGCTTCAGCACTTGGGGTTTGTCATAAACTTCGCAAAGTCCACTTTGCTCCCGTCCCAGAACTTAGAGTTCATAGGGGCCAGACTAGACACTCTTCAAGCAAAGGCTTTTCTGCCTCTGGACAGGGCCCACAGGCTAATGGATCTGGCCAGCCAGTTTCGCAGCAATTCCCTGGTCTCTGCCAGGCAATTCCTGAGACTACTCGGCCATATGGCTTCCACAGTTCATGTCACCCCCAATGCCCACCTGCACATGTGACCTGCTCAGTGGAGCCTTCGCACTCAGTGGCATCAAGCCACAGGGGGCCTAGCGGACTCAGTGAAGATCTCCGACCTCCTGGTCTCCTCTCTGCAATGGTGGCTTCATCTTCCGAATCTGGTGCTCGGAGTGGTTTTTCAATCCCCTCCGCATACTCAGGTGCTGACAACTGATGCCTCTCTTCTCGGTTGGGGAGCACATTGCCAAGGGACATGTACTCAGGGTCTCTGGACCCCTTGGGAAGCTACTCAACAGATAAACTTCCTGGAGCTACGGGCGATACGCCTAGCTCTGAGAGCCTTTTCCCACCTCGCCTCTCACCAGTCTGTACTGGTCCAGACGGACAATCAAGTTGCCATGTTCTATGTGAACAAACAAGGAGGCACAGGCTCCTTCCTCCTTTGTCAGGAGGCACAACGACTGTGCTCTTGGGCTGTCAATCACAGAATCCTTCTCAAGGCTGTCTACCTCCCAGGTCATAAAAATTGCCTGGCAGACAGACTGAGCCGGATCCTGCAACCACACGAATGGAGATTGAACCCATTGGTGGTTCAGCAGGTCTTTCTCAAGTGGGGGCTCCCCACCATGGATCTTTTCGCCAGTCCTCTGAACCGGCAACTCCCGAGATTTTGCTCCAGACAACCGCATCCTCTCAGAGTAGCAGCGGATGCATTTCTGATCTCGTGGTCCACAGGCCTACTGTATGCGTTTCCTCCCACACCATTAGTGTCCAGAACGCTGTTCAAAGTCCTCAGGGAAGGGGCTTCCTTGATTCTCATAGCCCCCAGGTGGCCGAGGCAACCGTGGTTCCCGCTTCTGCTACAGCTGGCGGTGGACACACCTCTTCCTCTGGGGTTTCAACACGATGATCTGTCTCAGGATCAGGGGACTCTCTTGCACCCCAACCTTCAGTCCCTTCATCTGATGGCCTGGCTGCTGAAAGGGTAGTCCTAGCTCCCCTACTACTACCTCGAGAGGTGGAAGATGTAGTCTTGGCCTCTCTGCATCAATCCACCAGGAAATCCTACGCTCTTAAGTGGCGTAGATTCTCCGCATGGTGTGCTCAGCACAGTGAGAATCCCTTCTCGTGCTTGGTAGCGGTAGTGTTGCAATATTTGCTCTACCTCTCCAATCTGGGCCTTAAGTCTAACTCTGTCCGAGTTCACCTTAGTGCTCTCTCAGCACACCACTTGCCGGTGGACGGCAGGCCTCTTTCCAACCACCCTTTGGTGGCTCGTTTCCTCAGAGGCCGCCTTCTGCTTAAGCCTCCTTTGCGTCCACCGGCCCCTGAGTGGGATCTGAATTTGGTCTTACAGCGGATTACTTGTCCGCCTTTTGAACCTATGGCTACCTGCCCTCTCCTTTTTCTCTCCTGGAAAACTTTATTTCTGGTAGCTCTCACCTCTGCTAGGCGAGTGAGTGAACTGCAGGCACTAGTGTCTGATCTTCCTTACACTAGGTTCTACAGGAATAGGGTAGTCCTACGGATTCACCCTAAGTTTCTTCCTAAAGTTGTCTCACCTTTTCACCTCAATCAGGAGGTGGTTCTTCCAACCTTCTTTACCAGGCCGCATGCCAACCGGGCTGAGATGGTCTTGCATACCCTGGACTGTAGGAGGGCGTTAACCTTCTACCTTGACCGTACGCGGGAGCATCGGAAGGCTGTTCAGCTTTTCGTTTCTTTTGACCCCAATAAGTTGGGGCTCCCTGTCTCCAAGCATACGTTGTCCATATGGGTCGCTGACTGTATCGCCTGGGCTTATGGGGCAGCCGGCCTCTCGGAGGGTCGAGTCACGGCTCATCGTGTCAGGGCAAAGGCTGCGTCAGTGGCTCATCTCCGCTCTGTTCTGTAGGCAGACATCTGCCGGGCCGCTACTTGGTCTTCAAGCCAGACTTTTGCGGCCCATTACTGCCTTGAGAGGGAGTCCCGCAGGGACAGTGCTTTCGGACAGGCAGTACTCCATAATCTCTTTGGGGTTTAGGCAACTCCTACCCTCCGGCCCTGGTGTTGGGCTACCGGACGGGGGCGTTCTCAGAGAAGATTCCTTCCTTCTGTGCTGACGAGCTCGAGGGAGCTCCTTTTTCCGCTTGGGGTCACCGATGGCCTTAAGCTGGGGAGTCCCATATGTGAGGACTGACTTCCTGCTTGGTCCTGGAGAAAGAGTAGTTACTCACCTGTAACAGGTGTTCTCCAGGAGCAGCAGGAATCAGTCCTCACAACCCTCCCTCCTCCCCTTGGAGTTGCAGTCATATCATTTATTTTGCTAATTTTTTGCTGTCTTTTAGCTATGTCATCAGACTGAGCAAGATGGCACCCTTGGGCTGGAAGGGGACCGCGCATGCGTGCTGCAATTCCCAAAGGCTTTCTTTGAAAGCTGGGGAAATGCTCCGCACGAGGGCTCAGTTGGCACCGATGTCACCCATATGTGAGGACTGATTCCTGCTGCTCCTGGAGAACACCTGTTACAGGTGAGTAACTACTCACTGTACTGGGAGATGCTTCTGGCTTGGAATGGAAAAGGGTCTGCTATATGCTTTCCTACTCCTTTCACTTCTCCCCAAGACCAACCAGATGCTAAAAGAAAAGGCCAAGTGATCTTTGAAGTCTTCAAGTAGATAAAGGGGTATATTTACTAAATGGCGGTAGCAGACTCTGCAATATCGGAGCCACAGCCCCAATATTGCATGGAGTCTGCTACTGCCATTTAGTAAACATACCCCAAAGTGCAGGTTTGGAAACTCTCCCACTTTGATCACCCAAGAGCAAGGATCCACCTTTCACCCTAATTTATTTATTTATTTAAAGGTTTGTATAGTGCCTTATTGGCAATAAGTCATCCAAAGTGGTTTACAAAAGAACCAACATCATAATACAGCAGAAGCATCATAAGTACCATACAACACCATTTAAAAAAATGACATGGATGTTGAATGCTGGTTTATTTCCCCATTTCATTTCTTCTGGGGAATAGAAAATATATGGGAGGGGCCCAGGAGACTAGGACGTTGTATGGCTTCAGGTGGAAGAGATTTTCTGCATAGTGTACCAAGGAAGGGCTGCATGTCTTTGAATATGAGCCAAGAAGGGTATTGCACTACTTCTCCAGGACCAAGCAGGAAGTCAGTCCTCACATATGGGTGACGTCGGCGCCGACGGAGCCCTCGCGGAGCAATTTTCCCCAGCTTTCAAAGAAAGCCTTTGGGAATTGCAGCGTGCATGCGCGGTCTCCTTCCCGCCCAAGGGTGCCATCTTAGCCAGTCTTCTTTTTTCCGCGGAGCCCTACAGCCGTACCCGTCGTGTCCCCGCTGAAAAAGTTGATTTTAGTGATTTATTTCTCTTTTTTTCTTCGGTTCGACGCCGGTCTTTTTCCTGCCCGGACTCGCGACGCCGTTGCGAGTCCTCCTATTATTTTTCGGTTTTTCTGATTTTTGGTCAGTTTCGTTTTTCGGTTTTTCGCTGGCAGCCCGGTCCTTTGACCTTGCAGGGGCCCTTTTTCCCCCGATGGCTGCCAGTGGTTTCAAGCGGTGTGTTCAGTGTGACAGAAATATGTCACTCACTGACACACATGATAATTGCCTCCGCTGCCTCGGCCCGGATCACGAAGAACTGATCTGTGGGGCCTGCGGCAAAATGTCCTCCAAAGCGTTAAGGAGTCGGCGGCACCAGCGGGAACGAATCTTCGCTGACCCCGGCCGTACCCGGACCTCGTCGGAGGCCTCGGCGTCCAGAGGTTCCAGCTCTGACCATCGCCGAAGTTCCTCCGACAGGGGTTCTCCCTCCGGGGACCATCGACGGAAGGTAAAACCCGCGAGGGCGGCGTCGGTGGACGCTCCTGGCTCCGCGAGGGCCAGGTCGCATAGCCCCGATAGCCGTCCCGGGTCTTTGGAGAAGGAGCACCTCCCGAAGCGACCTCGTCTGGAGTCGGAGTTGCCTGCTCGGGTAAGTCCTGTAGTCCTCCTGGACTCGCCTCCGAGGGGTCCGACGTCGGGCCCGACGCCGTCGGGGCCCGAGTCGGGGGCTGCTGGGTCACCTGAGGTCGGACTCAGGTTGACGGCCTTGGAGAGCAGACTATCTGCCTTCATGGACCAGCAGCGGGCACTGCTCGCTAGCCTCGCTGGCGCCGCTGCCCCGACCACCGGGACGTCGACGTCTAAGTCGACCCCGGAGACCGAGCCGATCCTCGAGTCCATGTGAACTCGAGTCGATCCTCGGTCGAGGTCACCCTCGGCCTCCCGTTCGGGACCGAGGTCGTCGACGCCGACTCCCTCAGTGTCGGGGCGGCCGACGCCTCCGCCTGCCCGAGCCGACCCCACCGATTCCTCCTCGGAGTCGGCCTGGGAGTCTGAAGAGGAAGAGTCACCTGATTCGTTTCGGACTCGGTGTGTCCCCTCGGACTCACCTGAGTCCGAACCTCGGAAGCAGTCCCCTCCGGAGGATGCCCGGTTCTCGGACTTCGTCAGGGATATGGCCAAGGCTTTGGCCTTCCCTGCGGATCCCGAGGAGGAGCCTCGAGCCGAAGAGCTCGACGCCCTTCAGTATGACTCTCCCGCCAGGGAACACTTTACTGTACCGGTTCCTCCCATGCTGGAACGACTACTCTTCCGCATGTGGGAGAGTCCGGCATCGTCGCCGGTATTAAGCAAGCGGGTCGATTCCATCTATCGAGTCCGCAAGAGTCCTGGCTTCCAAAAAGCACAGCTGCCGCACCATTCCATGGTAGTGGAATCGGCCATGCATAGGCTTAAGAGCCAGAAGATGCACTCCTCGGTGCCTCCTGGCAGGGAGGCCCGTAACCTGGATGGCCTTGGTAAGAAGTGTTTCCAGGGCTCTGTGCTTGCTTGTCGGGTCCAGACCTACCAGCTCTACATGGGCATGTATCTCCGAGACCTGGCTAAAGAGATAGCCGGATTCTCCGCTGGGCTGTCCGAGGAACCTTTGCGGAGGTTCCTGGCCTTGACAACTGGTATGCGGGAATGCTCCAAATTCATGTCCCGAGCAGCCTATGATAGCTTTGAAGCATCGGCTCGAGTGGCCGCAGCCGGCATCGGTGCCCGCCGACAGGCTTGGCTTCAGTCGTCTGACCTTGAACCCTGGGTGCAGGACAAGTTGGTCGATGTCCCCTGCCGAGGTGAGAACCTCTTTGGCAAGCCCATGGCTGAAAAGGCTGCACAAATCGAGACGGAGACTCTCACCAGAACTAGGCTTTCTAGGAAGACCTCCGCCCCTTCCCAGAAAAAGAAGGGCTCGGGAAAGAAGTCCTTTTACCCGAGAAAGGCGGCTGCCTATAAACACTACCCTCAATATCAGGCCTCCACAGCTCCCCAACAGGGCCAGCAGGCCAAGGGACGGGGTAACGGGTCCCGTAGGCAGCAAGCCCCCAAGCCTGCACCACCGGTCCCTGCTCAGCAGGGTGGGGTTTTTTGACTTCATCAGCATAGCCTCTCCCCCTCAGCTGGCTCCTCCCAGCACCGGAGGCCGGCTGGTTCACTTCGCCCACAGGTGGTCCAACATCACTTCAGATGCCTGGGTGCTTCAAGTCGTAAGAGAAGGCTATCTTCTCCACTTCCACCAGGTCCCTCCCTCCTATTTCCCGGGAGAACCTCCACGACTCCCTCTGCACAGGGACTTACTCCTTCAGGAGTTAGCAAGTCTTCTCCAGGAACAGGCTGTGGAACCGGTGCCCCACCACCTGAGAGGTCAAGGCTTTTATTCCAGGTATTTCCTAATACCAAAAAGGACAGGAGGCCTCAGACCCATCCTGGACTTGCGCAACCTCAACAAGTTCCTCGTGCGGGAAAAGTTCAAGATGCTTACCCTTGGAATCCTTCTGCCCTACCTCCAGCAGGGAGATTGGCTATGCTCCTTGGATCTAAAGGATGCCTACACGCACATCCTCATCCACCCAAGCCACCGCCAATACCTAAGGTTTGTGGTGGCAGGAAATCATTACCAGTACAGAGTACTGCCCTTTGGCCTATCCTCCGCACCGCGAGTCTTCACAAAATGTCTCGCGGTGGTGGCGGCTTATCTCCGGCTTCACGGCCTCTATGTCTTTCCGTACCTCGACGACTGGCTCATCAGAGCATCGTCCTCTCCGGAAGTCACCAATGCCACACACCGCACTGTGACTCTTCTGCAGTACTTGGGCTTTGTCATAAACTTCGCAAAGTCCACTTTGCTCCCCTCACAGGATCTCGAGTTCATCGGCGCAAGACTGCACACTCCTCAGGCACGAGCTTTCCTGCCTCTCGACAGGGCTCAACGGCTCATGGACCTAGCCGGCCGTTTTCACAGCCAGTCCCTGGTCTCAGCCAGGCGTTTCCTGAGACTACTCGGCCATATGGCTTCCACCGTCCACGTGACCCCCAATGCCCGCCTACACATGCGGCCTGCTCAATGGTGCCTTCGCAAGCAGTGGCAACAAGCCACGGGCGGCCTAGCCGACTTAGTGCGCTTCTCCGGGCCGCTGGCCTCTTCTCTACAGTGGTGGCTTCATCGGCCGAACCTGGTGCTCGGAATGCCTTTTCAGTCACCTCAGCCAGCTCAAGTGCTGACGACCGATGCTTCTCTCCTGGGGTGGGGAGGACATTGCCAAGGGGCATGTACTCAAGGTCTCTGGACCACGTGGGAGTCTGCTCAGCAGATCAACTTCCTGGAGCTCAGAGCAATCCGTCTGGCTCTCAAGGCTTTCTCCCACCTGACTTCTCACCTGTCCGTCCTTGTCCAGACGGACAATCAAGTTGCCATGTTCTACGTGAACAAACAGGGAGGCACGGGCTCCTTCCTTCTCTGTCGAGAAGCTCAGAAACTCTGCTCTTGGGCCGTCAGCCACGGCATTCTTCTCAAGGCAGTTTATCTCCCAGGCCAAGAAAATTGCCTGGCAGACAAACTCAGCAGGATCCTCCAGCCGCACGAGTGGCGCCTGGATCCCTTGGTAGTTCAGAAACTTTTTCTGAAGTGGGGACTCCCCACGATGGATCTCTTTGCCAGTCCTCTCAACCGGCAACTTCCTCGCTTCTGCTCTCGTCAGCCGCATCCCCTTCGAATAGCGGCAGATGCTTTTCTACTCTCATGGTCGGAGAGCCTTCTGTATGCCTTTCCTCCCATACCGCTAGTCTCTCGAACTCTTTTCAAGGTTCTCAGAGACAAAGCTTCCATGATCCTGGTGGCTCCTCGCTGGCCCAGACAGCTGTGGTTTCCACTCCTGCTGCAATTAGCGGTAGAGGATCCGTTCCCTCTGGGGTTTCAACCGGATCTCCTAACACAGGATCAGGGGTCCCTGCTACACCCCAACCTCAGATCTCTACATCTGATGGCCTGGCTGCTGAAAGGGTAGTCCTTGCTCCCCTTCTACTGCCGGCAGAGGTGGAGGAGGTCGTCCTTGCTTCTCGGCGACCTTCTACCCGCAAATGCTATGCCCTTAAATGGCGTCGCTTCTCCGCTTGGTGTGCCCAGCAGTCTCAGGATCCCTTCTCCTGCTCGGTGTCGGTGATCTTGCAGTACTTGCTCTACCTCTCTAATCTGGGACTTAAGTCCAACTCCGTCAAAGTTCACCTCAGTGCTCTTTCAGCACATCATGTGCTGGTCGACGGCAGACCTCTTTCCAGCGACCCTCTCGTAGCGAGGTTTCTCCGAGGTCTCCTTCTACTTAAACCACCTCTGCGCCCGCCAGCACCTGACTGGGATCTGAATGTGGTTTTATAGCGGATCACCTGTCCGCCTTTTGAACCTATGGCTACCTGTTCTCTCCGTTTTCTTTCTTGGAAAACTTTATTCCTGAAAGCACTCACTTCTGCTAGACGCGTAAGTGAATTGCAGGCCCTCGTGTCTGATCCCCCTTACACTCGGTTCTACAAAAATAGGGTAGTCCTACGGACTCACCCAAAATTTCTTCCAAAAGTGGTCTCCCCTTTTCACATCAATCAGGAGGTGGTACTTCCGACCTTCTTTCCCAGGCCACATTCCAGCTGAGCTGAAATGGTCCTGCATACCCTGGACTGTAGAAGGGCATTGAACTTCTACCTTGACCGTACGCGGGAGCACCGTAAAGCTGCTCAGCTTTTTGTGTCTTTTGACCCCAATAAATTGGGGCTCCCGGTCTCCAAGCGTACTCTGTCCATCTGGGTTGCCGACTGTATCGCTTGGGCTTATGGGGCAGCCGGACTCTCGTTAGAAAGTCGAGTCACGGCTCATTGTGTTCGGGCGAAGGCTACGTCAGTGGCTTACCTCCGCTCTGTTCCGTTGGCAGACATCTGCCGGGCCGCTACTTGGTCTTCGAGCCAGACTTTTGCGGTCCATGACTGCCTCGAGAGGGAGTCCCGCCGGGACAGTGCTTTCAGACAGGCAGTTCTCCGAAATCTCTTTGAGGTTTGAGCAACTCCTACCCTCCATCCCGGATGGGGGTTACCGGTGGGTAATAATTCAGTGAAGATTCCTTCCTTCTGTGCCGCTGAGCTAAAGGGAGCTCATTTTTGTGCTTAGGGTCTCCGGTAGCCTTAAGCTTGGGAGTCCCATATGTGAGGACTGACTTCCTGCTTGGTCCTGGAGAAAGCGTAGTTACTCACCTGTAACAGGTGTTCCCCCTAGGTGTATTCCTAACTACACCTACTGTGTTGTCTGTCTTGACTAGATTGTAAGCTCTGATGAGCAGGGTCTGCCTCTTACATGTCTAGGCAGCAAAGCATATGTCTAGTAGCGCTATACACATGCTCAGTTGTGGTAGTATAATAGTATATATCTGTAAGAGATAACTTGCTCATTGAACATAAAAATCTACCACTACACAAACACAATCTCCAACAACCTTGATGTCCTGATCTACAACTGGAATACCACAATCTCCTCAGCAGCCAGCACAACTAGAAACAGCACCAGCACCATCTCCTCAAAAGCCCGATGCTTCACCCAAAGCCTCTGCAAACTGAAAACCAGACTTAGAAGAACCGAAAGGAAATGGAGAAAATCCAAAAGCGACAGAGACAAAGCAAAATACCTCTACGAACTCAATGCATACCACTCAGAAACTGACGATGCCAAAAAACCTACCACACCAAAATCATCGCAACAGCCATAAACAAACCTCGAGAGCTCTTCCAAATTGTCAAAAATCTAACAAAAGCACCCAGTAACTCTGACCAGCTGCCAGATATCCCCCCTGATCTTCTAGCCCAACAATACAAACAGCTTCAGCAACCACAAAACCTACATCACTACACTGAAACAACAACCACAACAACTTCATACCCCACCCTGAACAGAGACTGGAATACATTCGACACAACCTCAAAAGAAGAAATATCTTCCACCATCTCCTGCTTGAACACCACCACCTCCCCGCTGGATCCTTGCCCTGCCGACTGGATAAAGAAAACCAAAGAAGACCTCAGTGAACCACTAACCCACATCGTAAATGAATCCTTTAAACAAGGACACATGCCAGACGCCCTCAAGACCACAATCATCCGACCAACCCTAAAAAAGCACAACCTAGATCTCCTAGACCCCACCTCCTACAGGCCAGTAGCAAGCCTCCCGCTCACTGCAAAGATAATCGAGAAGATAGTCCAATGTCAGCTTCAAGAACACCTAGACGTTAACAACATACTGGACCCGCAGCAACACGGATTCCGACCATTACATGGGGTCGAGACCCTAATGACCATGCTGATGAACACCCTCATCATAGGAACCCAAGAGAAACACTCCGGATACATCCTAATTTTTCTGGATATATCAGTGGCATTCGACACCATCTCCCAGGACACCCTTATCCACAGACTTCAAACAATTGGGATCAAATATACTGTACTCCAATGGTTCAGGTCCTATCTAACCAACTGACAGCAACTGATCTGCACCAAAACCTCCAACTCACCCCCCTTCCAGCAACATCAAGGAGTACCTCAAGGATCCACACTATCAGCCATGCTTTTCAACATCTACCTCCGTCCACTCTGCTCAGTCATACGCACTCACAATGTCAACTTCCACATATATGCCGATGACATAATGCTCTACGCCCCAATTACAACCATGGACCCAACAAACGACCAGCTATCAACCTGCTTCACCGACGTATCCAACTGGCTACAAGAGAACAACTTATCCATTAACATAAAGAAGACCGAAGCCCTTATAGTGACAAAAGACCCAGACTTCAAACCACCCATTCACCTCACCATGGGAACCACGCAAATTCAAGTACAACCACACATAAGATATCTCGGCATTATCATTGACCAAGCCCTAACCCTTAAGCAGCAAATCAACAAGACCACAAGAACTGTATTCCACAAGGCAAAAACGGTACAACGCCTCTGACCCCTCCTCGAACCACAAGACTTCAGGACAGTAATGCAAGCTCTAACACTCCCTTATCTGGACTACTGCAACATAATCTACCATGGCCTACCTGCCACACAGACCAATCCCCTCCGAACTGCCCTAAACACCACAGCGAGAATAATTCACAATGCAAAGAAACGAGACCACATCACCCCAATTCTGAGAGACCTTCATCTTCTCCCCATCGAAGCAAGAATCAAGTACAAAACCCTTCTACTCACCCACAAAACCATCCACCAAACACAAGGCACCCCACTCTGCCCCCTACTGCCTCGCCCAACCCACAGCAGAACAACCAGACAATCCTCCAACAGCTTCGTTGCCATCCCCCACAAAAGAACCAAAGCAACTCAACGGACCTGCAACAGAGCCTTTGAACTTTATGCCCCATCCCTCTGGAACTCTCTACCAAACCACATCAGGAACAACGGTGATCTCCCATCATTCAAAAAGCAGCTAAAAACCATCCTATTCCGAGAACATCTCTGAATAGTAACCCCCCCCCCCCCCCTATTTCTCTCCAAGAACTCCAAACCAGTAACTATGCTATCTTGTCAGTCTTTATGTTCATCCCAAAAATCATCAATGTTGAGCCCCCGGTAATGCCCCCCCCCCCCCCCCGGTTATATGTCCCACCGCTTTGACCCGGTGAAAAGTGGGATATAAATAAATACATAAAAATAAATAAATAGTAGTATTTATCATTTGTATGGAGCTACAAGGTGTGTGCAGCACTGTACATGTACAAGTAAGTGGCAGTCCCTGCTCATCAGAGCTTAACATCTAAGACAGACCGCACAACCACTGGGACCTAGGGTAATTCAAGGGGCATCACAAGGTACAGGTAGGGGATAAGCAGGAGAATAAAGGGTATCAGGATCCAAATGCAGCCTCGAAGAGGTGGGTTTGTAGCCTGGATTTGAATAGGGCCAGAGAAGGAGCCTGACGTGTGAACTTGGATAGATTGTTCCAAGCATATGGAGCAGCAAGATGGAATGAGCAAAGTCTGGAGTTGACAATGACCGAGAAGGGCACAGATAAGAAGGATCTGCCAGAGGATCGGAGTTCCCCAGGAGGGGTGTAGGAAGTGATAAGAGAGGAAAGATACTGAGGAGCTGCAAAATGAATACATTTATGTCAGTTGGAGAAGTTTGAATTGAATGCGGAAACAGATAGGGAGCCAGTGAAGTGACTTAAGAGGGTGTGAACATAGTGAGACTGGTGGAAGATTAGCTGTGCAACTTGAATTTTGAACAGACTGAAGGGGAGAGAGATGATTCTGAGGGAGATCAAAAAGCAGCAGATTTTCTTCTTATCGCTCCCATCGCATCTTTAATGTATGTTCTGGTGAATCCTTCTCTACCCCCATTTCACTCTCGGTTAGGGTACCTCAGGGCTCTGTCTTGGGATCTCTCCTCTTCTCTCTCTACACTCAGTCCCTTGTGCACTCATATCCCCCCATGGTTTTCAAGCTCAGGTAGTATGTTCCAGGCATAAAGAGCAGCAAGTTGGAAGGATCAAAGTCTGGAGTTGGCAGTAGAAGAGAAGGGCACAGCTAGATGGGATCTGCCAGAAGAATGGAGTTCCCGAGGAGGGGTGTAGGGAGAGACAAGAGAGGAACGGTACTGAGAAGCAGCAGAATGAGTGCACTTTTAGGCCAGTAGGAGAAGTTTGAACTGGATACAGAAACAAATAGTGAGCCAGTGAGGTGACTTTAGAAGAGGGGTAATATGAGCATGACGAGGCTGGCAGAAGATTAGCCGTGCAGCTGAGTTTTGAACAGATTGAAGGGGAGAGAGATGATTCAGAGGAGGAGCAAGGAGGAGGTTGCAATAGTCTAGATGGGAGGTGACTAAAGAGTGGATAAGTGTCTTAGTAGTATAGAAAGGAAGGGATGAATTTTGCTAGTGTCATCGAGAAAGAAGTGACAGGTTTTAGCTGTCTATTGGATATGTGCAGAGAAAGAGACAATAGAGTTGAAGATGACCCCAAAAGTCTTAGTAGTATGTTCAGAAGGGACAAATTTTACTGCTGTTACAGAGGAAGAAACGGCAGGTTTTAGCTATCTGTTGGATATGTTCAGAAAAGGAGACAGAAGAGTCAAAGATGACCCAAAGGTTGCAAGTTGAGGAAATGGGGAGAAGTAGAGTGTTACCTACAGAGAGAGAGGAGGGGGAGGGTGGAGATTATTCTAGGGGGAAAGATAAAGAGCTCTGTTTTAGCCATATTCAATTTCAAGTGACAGTGAGACTTCCAGGAAGTAACGTCAGATAAGCAGGCTGAGATAGGGGTCTGGATACCTGGAGAAATTTCAGGTGTAGAGAGGTAAATTTAAGAGTTATCAGCATAAAGATGATATTGAAAACCATGGGGGGGGGGGGGGGGAATGAGTGCACCAGGGTACTGAGTGTAGAGAGAGAAGAGGAAAGGTCCCAAGACACAGCCCTGAGGTACCCCAACTGAGAGTGAGATGGAGTTAGATAAGGATTCACCAGAACATATATTAAAGATGCGATGGGAGAGAGAAAAAAAACCAGGCAGATATGTGTGCCTATGGTGTTATCTTCAATCCTCCCTGTTGAGGGTAAAGACCGAGGCAGAGAAGTTTGCATGCATGGATGATGCAATCGAGAGCATTTTGGTTTTCTGGACCATGAAATGATCTAAGGGATGCAGAGCATAGAGGGTGTCCATCTGTCTAAGAAGGGTCAAAGTCTCTACAGCAGCAGACTGGCTAACCTACTAAAGAAGGCTTTAAACTAGATTCATTGGGGATGGGTGAAGAAAGTTCCCAGGTAAGTGAAATATTAAATACCGCTATAGAAATGGGTAAAAGGGGCACCATCTGGAAAGCGGTGTGTATCAATATCCATAGCACGGGCAATAAGATCCCAGATGTTGAGGCTTTAGTGGAAGAAGCTGACTTGGATATAGTGGTGGATGTCATTATACAGGGCTATACTTTATTCAGAAAGGACAGGGTAAGACTAAGGGGAGGAGGAGTGGCACTATATGTAAGAAAATATTAAAGCTATAGAATTACAGGGCTTAAAAGGAAGAGAGGAGGCCCTGTGGGTTAAACTAGAAAGAGGGAAAGAGAAATCTATTTGCATTGGAGTGATATACAGATCCCTCTCACAGGGAGACGTGGTGAATGGAGATTGAATAGAAGTGGAGGAGTGGCCTAGTGGTTGGGGCAAGGTACTTCAGGCCGGAAGGTCGGGGGTTCAAATCCCACTAGAGGACAGCAACCTTGGGCCGGAAGGACTGGGGTTTCTAGTCCCACAGGTGCTCCTTGTGGTCTTGGGTAAGCCACTTATCCCTCCATAGCCCATGTTCCCTGTAAAATAGTTATCTCCAAGTTATATTGCCCTGTTCAATGTAATTTCTGTTTGTTCAATGTAAACCGCACTGATGCAGAATAGCGCGGTATATAAGAAAATGTAAATAAATAAATAAAATAAAGACATACACAGCATTACCATGAAAGGAGAAGTGCTACTAATAGATGATTTCAATATGCCAGATGTTGATTGGCACATCCCTACTGCAGTATCATCTAGAAGTAAGAAAATCCTGGGAGAACTATTCAGGCAACTGGGAACAGAACTCACACGTGAAGGGACCATACTGGAATTGGTGCTTACCAATGGGGAAAGTGTTTCTGATGTTGTAGTGGAAGATCATTTTGCATCCAGTGACCACCAGATGGTGGTGTTCAGTATTTGGACTAGGGCTGATAAAATCCATTCAAAAGCAAGGGTCCTAGACTTTAGGAAAACTAACTTTGCCAAGATGGGACAATACCTCAAGTTGTTAGCGGGATGGGAACAGCTGAGGGATGTAGAAAAACAGTGTGCAAAACGGAAAGGGGATATTTTAAAGGCAACAAACCTTTTTATGAGAGGTAAATAAAAAGAAAAGGAGGCCTCTATGGTTCTCAAAAGAAGTAGCTGAAAAGGTGAAGAAAAAGGAAGGATTTCAGGAAATACAAGAGATCACAGAGAGAGGAAGACAGGCATCTATATTTGGAAAAAGAGAAGCTAGCAAAGTAGTCAGGAAAGCAAAGATACAAAAAAAAGAAAAAAGTTAATGCAACGAAAATGGGGGATAAGACATTTTTCAAATATGTTAGTGAGAGGAGGAAGGGCAAAAGTGGTATTGTCAGACTCAAGGGTGAAGGGGAGGAATATACAGAAGCTGATGAAGATAAAGTGGATTTGCTTAACAAATGTTTCTGTTCTGTGTTCACAGATGAAGGGCCAGGAGCAGGACCTCAGAAAACACCCACAAATAGAAATAGATGTGATGGGGAGCTCGAATGATTTTCAGAAGACTGTTTGTGAGGAACTAACTAAACTAAAAGTAGATAAAGCGATGGGAATGGACGGAGATACATCTGAGAATACTGAAGGACCTTGGGAACGTGCGCAATTCTGGAGACCGCACCTTGAAAAGGATATAAACAGGTTGGAGTTGGTACAAAGGTGGCTACTAAAATAGTTAGTGGTCTTTGTTATGAAGCATATGAGGACAGACTTAAGGATCTTAATATGTATACTTTAGAGGAAATGAAAGAAAAAACCTCCAAAAAAAGTAATGACACACAATAAATCAAAAAAACAAAGTCAAAACATAATACCTGTGAATTCGTTTACAGGAGAAACAATATTCTCACAGTTATCATTTTTCTGTCGGGATCCACCGACCTGAGATGGGGGAGAGGAAAAACTCCCCTCTTTATGTCGGCAGAAGCCTTTTCTTTATTTTCAAAAATAATTAAATAAAACTTGAATAGTAGTGTTAAAGACACTTATCTGCAAAAGTAGGCGATATCCTTTCAGCAAAAGGGCATCAAAATTCCAAGCAACACGACATGCATGTTTCGAGCCCAAAAAGAGAGCCCTGTGTCAAACGTACTCAGCAAATTGTCACGCCCTTGAATAAAATGCCGAACTCAACAGATAATTTGTAACACCACAAAACCGCTGAATGGCTGCTGAGAGACTGTGTCACCAAAACAGGGGGGAGGAGCCGAAAGCTCATCACCGGGAAATCCCAAAAATACATTACAGGGCGTAAATCCAAAGGTCAAATTTAATTAAATTAAATTAAACTCCACCAGTCACATTCCAAGTTCAAGCCCGTAGGCAGTACAGTTTGTAACCAAAAAATCCAGCGTTGCTCACATCTTTGAAGTGCTTGTTCCTGATCACTCCCCCCCCCCCTCCGGAGGATCAAGGGGGACCAGATCAATAACTCTCCAATGAAGGTCTCCAAATGTGTGATTATGTAGAAGACAGTGTTCCACCAGAGGAGCTGTTTTGTTTTACTTTAGAGGAAAAGCAGGATAGAGGTGATATTATTGAGATGTTTAAATACCTCCGTGGCATAAATGCAGAGGAAAGCCTCTTTCAATGAAAAGCAAGCTCTGCTATGAGGGGACATAGGATGAGGTTGAAATGGGATAGACTCAGGAGTAATATGTGGAAATATATTTTTACGGAAAGAGTGGTAGATCCAATGGAGGTGTTAGAGACGAGGACGGTATCTGATTTCAAAAAAGCATGGGACAAACACAAAGGATCTCTAAAGGTAAAAAGGAGACTATTGTAGTTGATATGGAAAGACAGACTAGATAGGTCATGTGGTCTTTTTCTGCTGTCATGTTTCTAAGGGTTTTCTTGGTAAGGAGCTCTGCAGCTGGGGACAGCTAATCCCTGAACAAATGTGACTAGCCCCTCTCCTTTCCAGGCAATTTGGAAGGAGGAGTACTGTAAAAACACTTGGAAGCTATGGTGTGAAAAAATCAGCCATTGATTTAAAAATGTATGCCTTCAAAGCTGCATCTGGTGCGGGCCCAGGTAAGCTCAAAATGCTGGTGAGTAATATGGGAGTAGGAGAAGAGCGGTGAGTGAGCACAGAACTGGGCCCGGACCCTGACCCAGGTGCTCAAACTGAATTGAAACACCTAAGAGAGGACATGAAGTAATTTGTCATTCTGAGGCAAGATGATATCACTCTGAAACATGAGGTGCAAGGCTGGATAACAGACCTCCAGAGTAATCTAGCTGATGTGGGTCAACGAGTGTAGGAAGGTAGAAGGAACCATGGAAAATCACAGTGGCCAGCTCCAGGCTTTGTAACATGAGATTTTACAATTGCAGGTCATACAAGAAGAGCTTAGTATCAAGCTGGAGGATCTAGAAAATAGATCCAGATGAGTTAACCTGAGGCTCTGTGGAATACCTGAGACTGAAGACACTGTGGACTACAAGGCATTAACTATGGAATTTTGTAAAGCAGTGGCTAAAGCTGTGGGGCTAGATGAAAATGAATTGTGCTTAACAATGGAGCGGACACATCGGTCTTTGGGCCCCAGGCATGAGGGAAAACTTTGGGACATAGTGGCCTGTATGCATGAATATGCCACAAAGGAAGCCATCTTAGCTGTGGCCAGGAAATTGGGCAAAATCAAGTGATAGAAGCAGGAGGTGGCAGTGTGTCTCATGACCATACAGAAGAGGTGAGCGTATCAGGCCATAACAAGAGCACAACATATGCTAAATCTGTGGAGTGTGCATTGAAGGCAATGTAACAGGCGGGCTAGTTGGACTTACTGCCTGCAGCACTGACAGAGGAGATGTATCGGAGGAAGGAGGGTGAAGGAGTGGCTGGATGGATTTGGGTGGTGACTGGACATAGGCGACTTCAGAGGCAGAAGAAAACAGGAGGGGAGAATCACTGCTGAAGAAGCTTGGTGAAGAGTCTGATGTTGTCTCTGGAAGTTACCATGATGGACTCAATGAACTTGGGGTCATGAAAGTATGAATGGTGATGGCTGGGGTGTGAAGAGTGTAAATTGTTTGTTTGTGTTGTGGATGCTACTGGGGAGCATGAGGTTTTCGGTGGTTGGGAGAGGGAGGGGGCTTAGCAATTAGTAGTAGTTAACTGAGAGGGAATGTTAAAGATTGTTTTGGGGAAAGGAAGTGGGTAAGGGTGGCTGGGACGTGATGTCACTCCTCTAAATGCCCTGATGAGCGGTGAAGTGGGCTATTGGAAGGTGAGGGTGGAGGTTTGGAGTAGTATGGGGGAGGAGAAGGAGGGGGGTTGGGAATCACATGTATACTCTAAAAAGCATTTTACTGTATGGATGTATAGATGGGGGAGCTTAGAGTGATTTCCTTCATTGTGCAAGGTCTCCAATTACCATACAAGGAGCTTGAGAGCTTGTGATATCTGTTTCAGGTAGGAGACACACCTGCGGGTCACTGATTGGTGGCTCTCAAGCTCCAAATAGCCGGGTAGATATTTTGCATCAAATCAAATGGAAAACAAAACAAGGGGGTAGCCATCTTAATGTCAGCTTCATTGCAAACACAAATCATGGAGATTACAAGGGATAAAGGGGGCCACTACCTGATGATAAACGATTCCTGGGAAGGAAAACTTTATATGCTGATCAGTGTATATGCACCCAACACGGATCAGGTGGGGTTTTTCAAGGAGGAGTCTTTGGGGTTTTCAGAGGGATTGGCTATTATGGGAGGGGATTTTAATTTTTGTTTTGGGCCCACATTTAGATAGGCCCTGGAGGGAAGGGGTGGCAACCAGTTAGTCCAGGGGCCACCTAAAGTATTTCATGGTGGACTTCTGGTCTGGCTGGTGAGGTGAACAGACATGGTTGAGCATTGCTGTCTCACCTCCCCACATACTCCGCTGATCAAACCCGATGTCTGTCTACCCTAGGCAGTCAGAGAAATGTGTGGGCAATGCCAAAAGCAGTTAAACTTAAAAATACAGAAACACTCCGTGAGCTGTATGGAATGAAACTGAAGGCAGCGCAGGCCGTGCAAGCGGCAGAAGAAACAACCACCCGGGTGCCGTCGCCAAGCTCATCAATGGTAAGTGATGTGAAGGAAAGCAGGCCAGAGTTAGATACCAGACTCTCACTAGTCTTGAAGGAGATTTGTGCTGCTAAAAAGGAGATAATGGACTCTGTCTTAACCAACATTGGTGAAAAACGGCACGTTGGGAGTTCAGATGGATGAGGCCAAGACCAGAATAGGAGTAGTGGAAGATGCTCAACACCATGTAAATGGAGAGTTGACTCACCTGCCAAAACAAATGACCTGGATGGGAGAAATATTGGAGGATCACAACAATAGAGACCGCAGATCCAATCTGAGAATTTTTGGGATACCAGAGGGGGTAGACGGATCAGACCTGCTGGCGTTCATGCAACAGCTCTTGCAAGAATGCTGCCCCAGATGTCCAGTTCCAGGAAACTTTGAATAAGAACGAACACATCGCAAACTTTGTCCCCCAGAAAGAGAAGCATGACCCAGAGCCTTTATAGTCACGGTGCTTTGGTTCCAAGTCAGAGAACTCAATATCTGAGAGGCCTGCAAAATGGGACACATGGACTACAAGGGCTGGCGGGTGTTTTGTATTTCCGGACCTGGCTGCAGAGACTGTGAAACTCCGCCGAGAACGTTTGCAATGCAGGGTGCAACTAGCACAACAAGGCATCAAAGCGGCCCTATGGTACCCAGCAAAACTCACCACCTTGGAAAATGGGGTGCGGAAGTTTTTTCTAACACCAGAAGCAGTCGAAAACGATTACTACTACTACTGAACATTTGTATAGCACTAGAAGACCTACGCAGCACTGCACAGACATGTAAGAGACAGTCCCTGCTCATCAGAGCTTACAGTCTAGTCAAGACACAGTAGGTGTAGACCGGGGTACATCTAGGGGGAATGGTAAGGAAAGACAAAGGAGATCACTCAAACACAGCAGCCGAGGGTGCGACCTCAGTGGACCATGCAGTTTCAGCCGCAAAGGCACTAACACTGGATGGACATGGTGCTAAGGGGTCAGAAGGAGTGTGATCTGGCAGGGGATTGCGACAACTGGAGACAGGGTGCGCACGCAATAAGGGATTGGAACATTATTTGCACTTTGCTTTTTCACTTTTCTCTGATATGTTCAGATAAAGGACAGCACAGAAGAGGCACAAGGTGAATGGGCATGGGGGAAAGATTGAATGGATACTGAGTGGCTGTGGAAGGGTGGAGGGGTGGATGCATGCATGAGACAGGGCCGTAGTAAGGGGAGGGAGGCCGGGACAGGTGGTGCTTGGATTGTCAACCACTTGGTAGGGGGCTGGGAGAGGAAATGGGAAGGTTGAATGCGAGTCTGGGGAAGTCAAAAAGATATAAAAGGAGAGAATGGTGGTCACGAAACCTGGTTATGGGGGTGGGGAAAGGGAAGGGGGAATGGAGGAACTGTGAAGATGAGCTGCTGCGCTAGGTCGAAGAGGGGAGAAGAATGAATGGAACAGGGTTATGTTGGGGAAGAAAGTGAGGATGAATGATGGGAGTTAATAGTGATAAGACGGGATATAAAGTAGCCACACTTAACGTACGGGGGATGAAGCTATGTCTGTGTGTTGTGAAGGCACATAGAGACATACTGTTACAAGAAACACACCTAACAGAGCCTGAACACATGAAGCTTAAGGCCAGGGGGTATGAACAAGTTTTCTGGTCAGTTTTTAATTCCAAAAAAAAGAGGGATAGCTATATTAGTTGATAAAAGGGTATCCTTTGTACTTTACAGCTCCAGGGGGGAACATAAGGAAGAGGATGATATGGGTTACAGGACGGGTGGAGAATGCAGAGATAATCAATTTTGAACTTTTATGCCCCTAATGGCCCCAAAGGAACATTTTTTGCAGACTAGCTGCTGGAATTTCAAAAGGTGGCAAAGAGAGATTGGATGGGGAGGGGGGAGGGGGAGGATATGAATGGTGTGATAAGGGCATTAGACCAGATGCACTATAATCTGAAAGCCCACAGGCGGGAGGGGAAGGAGCTGCGTGAAATTGTGCAGACATGGGACGTGGGGGACATCTGACGACAAAAGAACGGCACCAGCAGGAAGTGCACCCGTTACTCTTTGGGAGCAGACATATATTCCCGTATAGACTACGTATTTACGCAAAGAGCGCAAGAGGGGGAGGTTTGGGGAAACCACAATCCACCCGCTTGTAGAGGCAGATCATGGGATGGTAGAAACAAGATGGCTCCCTCTGCAACCAGGACGGTGTGACGGGACACCGCTGGTGGAGAGTGAATGTACAGATTTTGCAAAAAGAGGAAGTGCTCCAGAGGGTAAAAAATGGAGTGTGGCACTATATAGATGCCAATGATATGGGTGATGTGGCAGATGGGTTGGTGTGGGATGCAGGGAAGGCCTTCCTTAGGGGAATTTTAATACAGATAGAGGGAATGAGAATGCAATCAGATACTGGCACAAATAACTAAGTTGCAACAAGAACGCTCTGCTACAAGAGTTGGACTTAGCCCGGGCTAGACTGCAGGCGCTTGAAACGGATCAAATCCATCTACTCTGGCTCACTAGGTGATGCTATCAAGAGCAAGGACACAGGACTGGAAGATTGGCATGGCAGCTCAAAAAAAAGAGGGCAGAAAGATTGCAGGGAGAAATAAGTCTGGAGGGAACGGGTGATCCGTTCTATGAAGGGTATCTGCAAAGAGTTTAAGGATTTTTATGAGTCTCTGTACACATCGGAGGGTACAACTGGAGTGATGACAGTGGCAGATTTCCTAAAGATGCTACTGCTACTTAGACTGGAGAAGGAAGTGGCAGAAGAGTTAGGATGTCCGATTACCGAGGAGGTGGTCAGGATAGCGATAAAATCACTGAGGAAAGGTAAGGCGGTGGGAGAAAATGGCTATCTGTCAAAATGTTATCATCTTCTGAAGGAGGAGGTAGCACCCCTTCTCACACGGGTATTCTCTGGCGCTCTGGAAGGTAACTCCCTCCTCGCATCCATGGCCCTTGCAAATATAATTGTCCTACCAAAGGAGGGAAAGCCCAAAGAACAATGTTGGAGGAGGTATCTTCCCATTACTTTAATCAACTGCAATGCAAAGCTATTTGCAAAGTGCTGGCTTGCAAAGTAGAGGGCATTTTACCTCGATTGATCCATCTGGATCAGACTGGCTATTAAAGGAAGGGCCATTGCAGATAATGTTAGAAAAGCGGTGAATTTGTTGGACCTGCTCAAGAACAGATGATAACCAGCACTCTGCGTAGTGTTAGATGCCGAGAAGGCATTTGATAGGGTGGAGTGGGGGTTCTTATTCGCCATGCTAGAAAAGCTGAATCTTGACAGTGCTTTCATAAATGGAGTCTGGGCCTTATACACAAACTCATGAGCCAGGGTAATGGTTAATGGGGATAGCTCAGATCTTTCCACTATCCCAAGGAACGCGGCAGGGTTGTCCACTCTCCTGTCTGCTGTTTGCCATCACCATTGAGGCATTTGTGGCAAGGGTCTGCCAGAATCCAAATATTAGTCCGATCCAGGATGGGAAGGGGGAACATAAGATACTGCTCTACGCTGATGATACGTTTGTGTTCATGACTCACCCGGAAGAGTCACTCCCATACTTATTACAGGAAATTGATCTTTTCTCCCATCTATCAAGGTTTCGGGATAACCTCAGAAAGACAGAGGCCATGAATCTAGGAGACCTGTCGCAATCCTCCCTCCCTAATTTCCGGTTCCAGTGGGTAACAGAGAAGATAAAATATTTAGGGGTGTACCTGTCAAGAGACCCCGCAGATCTATATTGATTGAACTATACCACCCTGATGCAAGGAGTTGAAAAAGATCTGACAAATTGGAGCGGG
Organism: Ichthyophis bannanicus; assembly: GCA_033557465.1. Classification (NCBI taxonomy): domain Eukaryota; kingdom Metazoa; phylum Chordata; class Amphibia; order Gymnophiona; family Ichthyophiidae; genus Ichthyophis; species Ichthyophis bannanicus. Next base: position 18,565,933 of record CM066037.1, on the reverse strand, counting down.
CTCCATTTGAGCTGGATGGGTAGAGCAGCAGCTCTTAAAATGAACGCTATACCCAAATTCCTCTTTTTGTTTTGACAGCTGCCTATAGATCTGCCGGGATTGTTGCTGATCCGGTGAGAGAAAAGATTAACGCAATTCGTCTGGGGAGGGAAGAAGGGTAAAATAGGTGTAAAACGGCTAATTTGATGCAAAGAGAGTGTGGGGGGAGGATCAACTTTCTGAATCTAAGGCGCTATTACAAAGCAGTAGTGGTTAAGGTGCTGCAGACGTATCACTGCCGCACTGAAGGGGGCTCAGTGGTTGAGACTCGAGAAACTGGTGCTGGGGCCCCAAGAAGACAGCAGGGGCTGGAAGACAGAGGGAGGAAGGGGTGGAAGGGTCAAGTTTAGGAGATAGAGCTAGGAGACACACCCTTTTATCAGACCTTCGATCGGACTGGGAAAAATGTTTGTTTGGGAAGGCTTTTTCCCCACAATGCTGTCCGGTTTGTCATGGCTTCATGTTTAACACATCTGCCTTTAAAAGCCTTTTGGGGTTTGTGGAGAATAGGGGGCTGGGACATTTTGCTGCATGGAAAGGTCCAAGAGGGTGTGTGGTGATGAGGAATTTAAAGGCTAAAGTAGGCAAATGAGTCCCATTTTTCCATACTGTCAGATCCGCTATTTTATACTGACCGGGGACCACAAAAAAGCCCTACAAAGAAGTCCAACTGAGTTAGAAGCAGCAAGAGAACAGCGACTGTCCCGCGTCTATAAAAGCCTCATGAAGGCGATGGCGGAAGATGCCCCTTTTCATATTCAACGGTGGCATAATTGGAGTGGGCAGCAGTTGGAGGAGAGGGACTGGAGCGAGATACACGAGGACATCAGTAAATGGTCTTTAGTGACCTCCAGACGACAGACACAACTCCAGATAATACATAGGGCTTATATCACCCCACAACAACTTGGGAAGGCCGGATGAAAAGGGGATGATAGGTGTTGGTAGGGATGTGAAGGGGTGGGGACTTTTTATCACATGTGCTGGGAGTGCCTGATGTCACAGAAATACTAGGCAGAAGTTCTTCAAGAGATGGGAGAGATTCTGGAGGAGTCGGTGCCATAGGACTCCTTAGTAGTTCTACTGGGTTATTGGGGGCTGCGGGTCAAGGGGCTAGAGAAATACAAGAAATGGCTTCATAAAATGCTGCTGGCTGCTTGGGTCGCATTGACCTGGGGATGGAAATGCCCCATGGGCCCATCCAGGGAAGACTGGAGATTGAAGATGGGAGAGGCATATTATTTTGACAAAATTACTTATAAATTACAGGGTAAGGAGTGGAAATGGAGGAAAATATGGGCCCCTTATATTGCATTGATACCAGAGGCAGAGGGGAGAGCAAAAGAGGAGAAGACGGGGTGTAAAAGGAGAAATGCATGAGATGGTATAAGAAGGGACGAATGCGAGGATGGCATGGTCCTTGTTTGAAAGACAGTAGACACTCTGATGGGCGCAGCATGTAAGCAGCTGGTGGGGAGGGGGAATTTTGGGAATGCTGCTGTTAAAGTTGACCTGGTTCAAAAAAGGTCCACATAATGGAAAAGTTTAGAACTTAATTAAGCAGTTGAATGTGTAAAGAGCTTCCAAGCCTTAGTGAGAGGAAAAGGCTCAGCGAATCCAAATGGGAGAATTTGATGAACATCTAAGGGAAGGCTGAAGTGGATTGAGCTGTACAGCTGGTTTGCAAAATTATACATTGGATAATACACTGGACAATATCGTAACATATGGGAAACATAAGAGGAAATATAATTGGACAGTTGGGCGGGACATGAATGATGTTTGTTATGCCATTTTACTCTGCTATTAAAAAAAAAAGTGTCTCATGGAGGAGCTTGGAGTGGTTGATTTCTGGCGCGTGATGCATGGATATCAAAGGGATTATTCATTTTACTATGCATGAGACCTTTTCACACATTGATGTGATTTGGGTGGATAAATCTTTAGTGATGGAAGTGCTGAACAGTAGGATGGGACAGTGTACGTGATCAGACCATGCCCTGGGATAGGGCATGCTCAGGAGGATGGGAATGAGGCAGATAGGCCAATGGTGGAAAATGAATGAGTCCTTTACTAGATGATCCAGGATTGGTGGCTCAAATTCAGAAAGACCTTGAAGATTGTTTGTAATTTGAATGATGATGATGGTTATTCTCCAGGTGGTCTTTGGGAGGGTCTCAAAGCTGTAATTAGGGGGAAATTTATTGCACTTGGAACACTAAGAAAAAATTGAAGAATCAAGAGGTAGACAAGCTGCATAGGGAAATAGGGGACTCAAGGGGGGCAGAAAGGGGAATGGTTGGACAAGGAGGGGGGGGCAGGAGACTGGGGGTGGCCTGGCAGGCCTTACGTGAGTTACAGTTGAGAGAAATTAAATTTAGCCTACAGCAGCTCCAACAGCAATCTTTTGAATGTGGGAATAAGGCCAGTATGATGTTAGCCCACAAATTGAGGAAACATCAAACTCGTAATCATCTCTAAAATCCATGATAAAATGGGGAGGGAAGTGAGGGGGAAGGTGGGAATTAGTGATCATTTTGTGGAATTTTTTTAAGGAATTGTATACCCCTGAAGCGGAAGCCACACCTGACAGGATTGCCCAATTCTTGGCTGGAGTGGGGCTCCCCTCTTTGTCAGAGGAGGAGAGGAAGCAGTTGTCCCAACCTATCAATCCCCATGAAGTTCTTAGTGTCATTAAGGGATTGCGTACCCATAAGGCACCAGGACTGGATCTTTGGAAAATCCATTGTAGAATCCTTAACCAGCATGTAGAATTTTTTTGCGGAGACTGAAAAAATGCCGGAGTCTTTGAGGGTAGTGGGGGTCACCGTTCTGCCCAAAGAGGGGAAAGATCTGAATCTCTGTGGGTCCTACCACCCCATATCCCCACTGGGGACAGATTTAAAGATATTCATAAGGGTTCTGGCTAATAGACTTGTAAGGGTTATGCCCAAGCTAGTACATGTCAATCAATCCGGCTTTATCCCGGGGAGGCAAGCCTCTGACATTAGAAAAGTATGAAATCTCAGATGGCAGGGAAAAAAGGGGAGCAGAAGGAATGGTCCTTTATAGAGCATTTTCAACTTGTGGTGCAAAGTGCCATCTTGTCATATTTGGATTATGGAAATTTATTATTTCTGACTTGTTCTCAATTTCAGATTAGACGATTACAGCTGTGTCAATCCACAGCTGCTCGCCTAATTCTTGGCGTCTCACGGTATACTAAAATAATCCCTCTGCTACATAAATTACATTGGTTAAGGGTCACTAACCAAATTCGTTGTAAGTTTTTTACATTTTTACACAAATTTTTTAATGATTTTGTTCCGGAATATCTTTTGTTGTTACTTCCACTAATGACTTGTAAATCTAAGCACTTAACAATCTATTAGCACCTTACTGTATCCATCTTGTGGAGGTGTTCATTTAAAATTATGTTTTAGGCACACTGGGTAGCATTTTCGAAGGCATTTACAAGGGTAACTGCCCTAGTTACCTGTATAAATGCCATAGCCAGGATTTTCGAAGGGCACCTACACGGGAAGTGCCCTTTGAAAATCCCGGATATGTCCCTAACACGCCAGATGCTATGTGGTTAGCATCAGGGCATGTTGGGTCATTCCGTGGCGGAGCAGGGGTAGAGGAAAGGGCTAAACGGGTAGCAGTGATTTTCGATGCTACCCGCTTAGTCCTCTGTGCCTTAAATTTCCTTGCCTATCTTTCAGGCGCAGGGGCTAAGCGGGTAGCATCGAAAACTGGTGCTACTTGGCTAGTTCCTGCGGCTTCCAGGTTGTGCGGCAAGACCCGGATTTTCAATGCTGGGGCCACATATGACCCCGGCATTGAAAATCCAGGTTAGGCAGAAGGGGGGCGGGCTATGCACCATTGCGGCGTATAGCACCCCTCAGATGAAAATCGGGCCCACCATTTCTTATTTGGTAGTACAGTATTGGTCTGAATTACCCAAATATTTGAAATGTATCTTTTCTTTTCCTCAGTTTCGTAAAAGGTTGAAAACATGGTTGTTTAATTAAAATGAATGGTTTTTCTTATATGGATGTGTTTTTCTTTGCTGTAAACTGTGTAGAACCACTATTTACTATGGGATTGTTGCGGTATATAAAATTGTGTTAGAGTAGATTAGATAAGGTTCTTCTTGCGGTAGACGCAGAGAAGGCCTTTGACCACATCTATTGTCCCTTTTTACTTCAGACTTTGTGTACAATGGAGTCTGGTGGTCTATTCTTGTGGTGGGTTGAAATTTTATATAAAGAACTTCTGGCACGAATTAAAGTGAATGGACAGTACTCCCAGGTGTTTGAGCTGCATCGAGGCATGCATCAGGGGTGCCCTTTATGCCTACTATTTTTTGTTTTTGCCATGGAGCCTTTGGCCCAGAGGGTCCAGAAGAATGCTTTCATTTCGGGCCTAAGGACAGGGGGAAGGGATTATAAGATATCCTGGTTTGATGATGATTTGCTCTTCACCCTGGTTGAACCTGAAGAGTCCCTGCCAGAACTCATACAGGTTATGGAGGACTATGGGCAAGTTGTGGGGTTTAAAATGAACGTTGCTAAATTGGAGATATTAAATATCTGCCTTTCCTTAAAGAGGAGGGATGTTTTGAGAAAGCATAGAAACATAGAAACATGGAAATATGACAACAGAAAAAGACCACATGGTCTATCTAGTCTGTCCTTCCATATCAACAACTACAACAATCCTCTTTTTTCCTTTAGAGATCCTCTGTGCTTGTCCCATGCTTTTTTGAATTCAGTTACTGCCCTCACCTCTACCACCTCCACCGGGAGACTATTCCACGGATCCACCACTCTTTCCGTAAAGAAATATTTCCGCATATCACTCCTGAATCTATCTCCCTTCACCCTCATCCCATGTCCCCTCGTAGCAGAACTTGCTTTCAATTGAAAGAGGCTCTCTCCCTGAACATTTATGCCACGGAGGTATTTAAACATCTCAATCATATCACCTCTATCCCGCCTTTCCTCTAAGGTGTACATATTAAGATCCTTAAGTCTGCCCTCATATGCTTTATAGTGAAGATCACTAACCATTTTAGTAGCCACCCTCTGCACCGACTCCATTCTGTTCACATCCTTTTGAAGGTGCGATCTCCAGAATTGCACACTATACTCCAAATGAGGTTGCACCAAAGACTTATACAGAGGCACTCTCACCTCCTTTTTTCTGCTAGCCATTCCTCTCCGTGTGCACCCAAGCATCCTTCTAGCTTTTGCTGTCACCTTTTCTACCTGTTTAGCTACTTTAAGATCATCAGACACAACCACGCCTAGGTCCCGCCCTTCTTTAGTGGACAAAAGTACTTCACCCCCATACTATATTGCTCCCTTGGATTGCCGCAGCCCAAATGCATGACCTTACATTTTTTAACATTAAATCCCAGCTGCCAAATTCTAGACCATTCTTCAAGCTTAGCTAGATCCCTCCTCATGTTATCTACACCTTCCTGGGTGTCTACTCTATTGCAGATTTTGGTATCATCCACACAGAGGCAAACCTTACATGATAGCCCTTCCGCTATATCACTAACAAAGATGTTAAAAAGAATCAGACCAAGGACCGATCCCTGGGGCACACCACTGGTAACATCCTTCTCCTCAGAGTGAGCTCCATTTACCTGTACTCTTTGTCGCCTCCCACCCAACCAATTTCTAACCCAAGAAGTAACTTTAGGGTCCATCCCTAGCGTGCTCAGTTTGTTTATAATTCGCCTGTGAGGAACAGTGTCAAAGGCTTTACTGAAATCTAAATACACCACATCTAGGACTCTCCCTCCGTCCAACTTCCTGGTCACCCAGTCAAAGAAATCAATCAGATTTGTCTGCCTCTGGTGAATCCATGCTGCCTCGGATCCTGTAATCCGCTGGATTCCAGAAACCTCACTATTTTCTCTTTCAGAAGCGTTTCCAATAATTTACTCACCACCGAAGTTAAACTAACCGGCCTGTAGTTTTCAACCACATCCTTACTTCCGCTTTTGTGTAAAGGCATCACATGAGCCTCTCTCCAGTCCTTTGGCACCACTCCTGACTCCAGTGAGGCATTGAATAGGTCAGTCAGTGGAGCTGCTAGAACATCCCCAAGTTCCCTCAGTATTCTAGGGTGTATTCCATCCGGTCCCATTGCTTTGTCTACTTTAAGTTGAGCTAGTGTCTCACGAACACAGTCTTCTGAAAATTGTTCAAGATCTCCCTCGCTTCTGTTCCTGTTTGTGGGTGTTTTCTGAGGTCCTGCTCCTGGTTCTTCATCTGTGAACACAGAACAGAAATATTTGTTAAGCAATTCCGCTTTATCCTCATCAGCTTCTACATATTCCTCCCCTTCACCCTTGAGTCTGACAATACCACTTTTGCCCTTCCTCTTCTCACTAACATATCTGAAAAATGTCTTATCCCCCCCCCCCCATTTTATTGCATTGGTTATTTCCTCCTCTTTTTGAATCTTTGCTTTCCTGACTACTTTGCTAGCTTCTCTACGTTTTTCCAAAGATAGATGCCTGTCTTCCTCTCTCTGTGATCTCTTGTATTTCATGAAGGCCTCCCTCTTTTTCTTCAAATTTTCAGCTACTTCTTTTGAAAGCCATAGTGGTCTCCTTTTCCTTTTACCTTTATTTACCATTTTAACAAAAAGGTTTGTTGCCCTTAAAATATCCCCTTTCAGTTTTTCCCACTGTTTTTCTATATCCCTCAGCTGTTCCCATCCCACTAACGACTCCCTGAGGTATTGGCCCATCCTGGCAAAGTTAGTCTTCCTAAAGTCTAAGACCCTCACTTTTGAATTGATTCTAACAGCCCTAGTCCTAGTCACTGGATGCAAAATAATCTCCCACTATAACATCAGAAACACTTTCACCATTGGTAAGCACCAAGTCCAGAATGGCCCCTTCATGTGTGGGGTCTCTTACCAATTGCCTGAGTAGTTCTCTCTCTAGAGAATCCAGGATCTCCTTACTTCTAGATGATACTGCAGCAGGAACGTGCCAATCAACATCTGGCATATTGAAATCTCCTATCAGTAGCACGTCCCCTTTCCTAGCAATGTGGCGTATGTCTTCAATTAACTCTGTCCACCTCTTCCTCTTATGAGGGAGGTCTGTATATCACACCAATGCAAATAGATTTCTCTTTCCCTCTTTCTAGTTTAACCCACAGTGCCTCCTCTCTCCCTTTTAAGCTCTGTAATTCCTAAGCTTTACTAGTATTTTTTACATATAGTGCCACTCCTCCTCCCCTTCTTCCTACCCTGTCCTTTCTGAATAAAGAATAGCCAGGTATAGTTACATCCCAGTCATGATTTTCTGGGCAAGGAACAGCATTAGGTACCTGGGGTTAATCTTACTCCCAATCTGAATGATATTTTTAAGGCTAATTACTCACCTTGCTGGAGGCAGATGTGGGATTCTAGACTCATGGAGTGGGGGAGGGGTGTGTGTGTGATTTGGCTGGGCTGCATGGAGGTCATTAAGATGAAGGTGTTGCCTAGGCTACTTTATTTATTCACAACCTTGCACATCATGGTGCCTGACAGATTTTTGGACAATGTTCAAAAATGGGTAATGCAATTTATTTGAGGTAATAAGCAAACCGCAGGTAGCACAAATTATTGTGGTGGAGGAAAGAATGGGGGCGGGGCTTGTTGGTCCACAATATGCCTGTTATTTTGAGGCTGCCAGATTAAGAGCCGCTCTTGAGTGCTGGATAAGGGGAGAGAGGGAGTGGGTAATGTCGTAAGAGGTAGTTGAAGGGAAGGGACTGTTATGGATGCAGTTGTGGGTACCTGGGGCTGGCAGGGCGGGGCGGGGGGGAGGAAGCAGGTATTATAATCCCTTTTTGGCCTTGACCTTCAAGCTCTGGTGGAAATGGCGGAAGGCTTGGCTAGGCCCCCAAGGATATTCAAAATGTATCCCCTTGAGGAATTTGGAATTTAAGCCTGGGGTGTGTGTGGTGTGGGGAGTATATCAGAAGTGGACCGCAAAGAGACTTCATTGGGTGAGTCAATGTTTGGAAGATGGCCAAGTATTGAGCTTTTCAGATCTTTGGGCTCTCTGCGTCTGATTATCTTCCTTCTTTACAAGTGTCACATTATATATCCACACGGGTTCTGAGGGGGGGGGGAAAGGGCCACTGTTACACTGGTGGAAGAATTGTTTGCTAAAGGTCAGATAAAAGGGGCCCTTTTGGTGCTTTACCAGATGGAGGGTGGAGGCATGACCAAAATGTGTTTTCAGCTCCTATGGGAGAAAGATTTAGATAAGGACTGAAGCATGGAATATTGGTAAATGATATATAAGAGATTGTATAAAAGGGTCTTGGCTAATAATGTAATGGAGGAAAAATTATAAAATGCTCTACTGGTGGTACCTCACCCCTGTTGAGTTAGGGGATCTGTATTGGTTGGGAATGGCAAATTATTGGAGACAATGTGTAGAAAGGGGGACCTCCTGTCATATGTGGTAGTCCTGTGTTAAGGTGGAAAGGCCTTGGGGGAGGGTAGTATAGTGGGGCGAGAGCTGACTACATGTAGTCTGAACATCCCTGCGGAAGCACTCTCGTGAGATAAGTCTGTGCTTTTCCGGGCTGGTTGCATGGCAAGCAAGTGGGTGATTGTCCGGGCATGGTGTTGGGTGGCACCTCTTGAGATAGGGGAAATACGATATTCTATAAACTCAAGACAATACAACACCTGAGACCCCTACTCAACACACATGACTTTAGATCAGTGGTCAACTCCCTCATCACCCCCCACTTTGACTACTGCAATAGCATTCTAAATGGCCTACCACTAAAAAGCATATACCTCCTCCAAAGAGCACAAAACATATGTGCCAAGATGGTCACAAAAGCTAAGCTAACAGACCACGTGACCCCAATACTACTAGATCTTCATTGGCTCCCCATAAGCAGCCGAATAAAATATAAAATCCTCCTTACTACCTTTAAACTCCTCAATAACATCTCTCCCTCCCAACTATCTACCCTATTACAAACCCCATCAGAAACTAGAACACGAAGACAGAACGCAACCCACTCCCTCAACATAAAAACTAATTTCAGAAGGACCAGAGCAACGACAAGTGATAGAGCCTTCTCCTTTGCTGCCCCTACCCTCTGGAACGAAATCCCTTTAACCCTCCGCAAAATAAAAGACCTTCACCAATTCAAAAAAGAACTAAAAACATACCTTTTCACAAAACACTTTGAGATCCCCTACCAACAAAAAACCTCTCCGATACAATCACAGAAACACATTCACAGTTCTCAAGACAGAACAAATGATTAAACATAAGAAAGACACTTACTCTACTCTGCCTTACCCTACAGACAAAGATTTACACAAACAAATGGCTATATCTCTATTGTAAATAATACCGGTAACTCAATTATGTTGTGATGACCTGTACATAGTTTGAATAGTGTTATTCTAGTTAATGTTCAAAACATGTTCAATGTAACTAAACGTGTACATAGTTAACACAAGTTCCATGTAAAATATACAGAAGTATATTGATTTTTGTTCGATGTGAACCGCCCCTGATCTCTGGAAGGGGCGGTATATAAGAAACTGTTAAATAAAATAAATAAATAAATAAAATAAATAAATAGATGGTCAGATGGGGTTTATGTATGTGATGAGTAAATTAACAGTGCTGAAGTACTGTAGGCTAAGTACTCTTGTAAAAACATGGAGTAAATATTTGCATTGGCTTGAGAAGCAGACATAGTGCTACAGTATTTGGCATGCATGTTCTATTTGAATATGGTTGTCTAAGAGAGGGAGGGAAGAGGGGGCAGGGGGTGCGATGTGGAAGTGTATGACTTATGGTGTTCTGGTTTGTCTCTTTTTGTATTTAATAAAAAATAAATGGAAAAAAAAGGGTTTGGAGAATCGGCCCCTTATCCACTATTAGTCTTGGGGAATGTAACTTCATGCTGTTGGAAGTGAGCAGCAGGGAATGTCGCTCCCTCTTGGAACAGTTGCTACTTCTCCCATGCAACACGCATTGAACATAGGATGCTGGACGCAGTGAACCATTGATCTGACCAACTCTGCCATTGGTTATGGTCTTATAATTCTGAGAACAAACAGCAGCGCCATATCTAGCCCTATGCAAGTGGTTCAGCTGCTCAGGGTGCAAAAAGACAGGGGCACATTTGGGGTTGCTGGGCACAGCTCTCCCTCACGCTGCCTCCCTTGCCCCGCCCCCACCACTTTTTCGTGTGCCCTTGGTGGCAGCAGCGGAGCGGACATCCCATTGAAGAAAAAAAAAAACTGCGGCTCTTTCTGACTACAAGCTTGCATGTTGGCCTAATCCCACTCTCTTGTGATGTACGCTTGTGTCAGAGGAGGGAGGGAGTAGACTATTGAAACATGGGTATTTGCAACTCTGCGTTTGAATGGCTGGTCTGGTCCCTCCTTCCTCTGACTTGAGCATATGTCAGAGGAGGGAGAGATCAGGCCAACATGCAAACTTGGAGTCGGCAAGACCCACCAAGTTTTTTGGGGTTTTTTTCTCTTTTCTTCAATGGGATGTCCGCTCTGCTGCTGCTGCTATCGGAATATGAAGAGCAGCGACAGCCAAACAAGGACAGGTTGGGGGTGGGGGGAGCCAGCTTGACATGGAGGTAAGATGAGGAGATGCTGGGCATGGGGCAAATGACAAATCTGTGATGGGGGGGGGCGCGGCGCATGCCAGATGTACACGTGCTTTATGGCTTAGTATAGCCCTGACAAACAGTAGTTGAAAAACTGGTCAAACTGACTTTACACTGGCTTTATGGACGAAATTACCAAACAATGTCAGCTTTTAATGCTCGGTTAATAACTCCCTGATGCAAGCAACTTTCTTTGGTAGATGAAGCAACCTGTCTGAAAAAGCTCGAGTCAGATAAGTGAAGAGAACAAGACTCTGCTCTGTAGAACTGAGACAAAAGGACAGCATTTTGCACCCATTTCAGCATTTTGCACCCATTTCAGCATTTTGCACCCATTTGCAGCATTTTGCACCCATTTGCAGCATTTTGCACCCATTTCAGCATTTGCACCCATTTCAGCATTTTGCACCCATTTCAGCATTTGCACCCATTTCAGCATTTTGCACCCATTTGCAGCATTTTGCACCCATTTCAGCATTTTGCACCCAATAAATAAATAAAATAAAAATAAATAAAATTTCCTTCTTGATCTCTGTGCAATGCATCTTGTCAACCTGAAAGAACTGACTAAACCGGAAAACAATCCACTTTAAAAAGGGCAAGTAGTTAGAGATTAACTGCAAAAAATTAGGAGCATATCTGGCAAACATTATCTTTTTCTGCAAGTTATTGAAAGACTGTCACATGCTAATTTGTTTGTCAAATTCATATGTTGCTCTTTCGTTTGTTGTTGACATGGCAAGATAGGGAGTCTGTCCTGTATGTGGTGGTTCTGTGCATCCATTAAAAAGTTATGTAAAAAAAGTGCCAATTCATTAACAAACCTAAAATACATTTGCACTTGAACTTAGTGAACATGTTGAAAGCCCTTGTTTCAGAAGTAGGAAAGATAGCTGTAAGAAGAGTTATAGTCAGAGCCCCCCGGTTTACGGCAATTCTGTGATCTTGGAAAGAACCATAAAAACTAGCCCTTTGTGTGAAATCTACCATTCCCTGTGGAGTCGCTGTAAGAGACAAAGAATCTGCATGGTAGGGGGGAGCCACCACCTCTGTTGCTATCTTGTGTCTTACCTACTACAATGCCAGACCCCTTCAGAGCACAGCATCAGCACTGTCCTTCAAGCCGCATCCCCCCCCCCCTGCTTCCAGACCAGACTATCACTTTGATCCACTCAGTCCGAAGCTTGATGTTGGCCTAGCAACAGAAGAAGTGGAAGTGGCAGTGGCATGAGGTTGGGATGGGAGAGTGAGGGAGGGGATGGAGGAAAAGTGGATGGGGAGCTAAGCTAGATTAAAGGGTATGTTTACTAAAGTTCATGAAGCATTTAGTGTAGGCCTGTGCTAACGGTTACTGTGTGCTAAAAACAGCACCACAGGAAAACGCTGCACTAAGTGCTTGAGGTGTTAAGGACATAAGAACTTCCTTACTGGGTCAGACCAAGGTCCATTAAGCCCAGTATCCCGTTTCCAACAGTGGCCAATCCAGGTTACAAGTACCTGGCAGGTTCCCATCCACAATGCTTGCCTCAGGATAAGCCGTGGATTTCTCCAGTCCTCCTTAATTTATTATTTATTTATTTATTTACATCTCTTATATACCGCACTATTTACGATCAGCGCGGTTTACATAGAACAAACCATATCCGACAATAAACAAGAGTCAGGTCATTACAATGAACAGGAGCAGTAAACTTGGATAACAGGGGAAACTATCTACATGTGTGGAATATTAAACAGGTAACTGTATATATGAGAGATGGAGTTATTGTGTGTTGCTCATGCATGGTGGCTGGGGTTCGGGGGAGGCTGAGAGGTATTTAATGAAGAGGAAGTGTTTTAAGGCCTTCCTAAACTGGCTCAAGTTGGGGATAGCTCTGATGTGTGGTGGTAGGGAGTTCCAGAGGCTTGGGGCACTCAGACTGAAGGCTCTGTTTGAAGTTGATATGGCGCATCTTGTCATCACTTTTGGTATTGCTAGCATGTTGGCTGCAGAGGTTCTTCTTATCCTGTTGGGTGTGGGTGGTTGTATGAGGTCACATATTGAAGAGGCAGATAACCCGTTGATGGCTTTGAATGTCATCACTAAGGTCTTGAAGCTAATCCTGGCTTGGATGGGGAGCCAGTGAAGCTGCATCAGGAGGGGTGTGATGTGCTCTCTCCTTGGTGCTCCAAAGAGGATTCGTGCAGCGCAGTTCATGGCAAGTTGTAAGGGATGTAAGGTTGTCTGGGGGAGTCCTTGTAGGATGGCGTTTGCATAGTCAAAATGAGGGATGATGAGGGCTTGGTAGATGGTACGGAAGTCGCTCAGCTCGAGTAGAGGGCGTATGTGTCTGAGGGATCTGATCTTGAAGTAGATTGCTCTTACTATTTTTGCTATGTGCTGCTTCATGTTGAGGTTCTGATCCAATGTGACTCTGAGATACCGTATGGCTGATTTTACTTGTAGTTTGGCGTTGTTTACTTCCAGTTGGTTAGGTGGAGTGAATTCTGGGTTTCTAGAGATGAACAGGACCTCAGTTTTCTTATGTTGGATACGCAGATTTTGGGAGAGGAGCCATTCTGATATTGCATTGAAGCAGTTGGTTAGTGGGGTGAGGTCCGGGCAATCCAGTGATATTGGCAGGTACAGTAGGACATCGTCTGCGTAAATCATGCAACTGACATTGAAGGATCTGATGATGTTACAGATGGGTTGGATATAAATGTTAAACATAAGTGACGATAGGGAGGATCCTTGAGGGACTCCTTGACTTTGTAGGAATGGCTCGGATGTGGTTCCGTTTGTTCGTACATGTTGCCATCTTCCAGACAGGTAAGACCTACACCACTCAAGCGCTGTTTCGGTAATGCCTTTCTCTCTTAGTCGAATCAGGAGAATCTCGTGGCGGACTGAATCAAAGGCTGCCGCAATATCTAGAAAGATAAGTGCGAAACCTGTACGTGAGTTGTCAATGCCTGAGATTATGGTGTTGAAAAGAGTAGTGAGTAGTGTTTCCACACCGTGTGACTCTCTGAACCCGTGTTGTGATGGATCTAGAGGTGCGTTAGTGTCCACATGATCTTGTAGCTGCCTGTAGACTATTTTTTCAACGATTTTGGCGAGCATCGGGATACTGGATATGGGTCTGTAAGACTCGACCTTTTGAGGGTCTAATTTGGTGTCTTTAAGCAGCGGTCTGACGGAGGTCTGTTTGAGTGTGGATGGGAATGACCCGGTGTTGAATGATAATCCTATCATTTTAGCTAAGATTGGGGCAAGGTCGGATCGCAGATCTTTTATCCAGAATGCTGGACATGGATCTGAGTATGACGTGGAGGTATTTAGGGTAGCAATGGTGTCTTCGATAGTTCTCTTAGACGGAGTGGTAAAAGTGGTTAGAAACGCTGTGCGTGCTTTGTCATCAGGAGGTCTGGTATCGTCATCTTGTCAGTCTTGCATAGTTTTGATTGCATAAATACGGCGTAATCCTGTGGGTGTATAGATCCTGTGCGTTCCGGGGTCGGTTCTTTGGCAAGATATTTGACCAGGTTGAAGAGGTCATGCGGTTTGTTTAATGAACGTTTCAGAGTGTCAGTGTGATGTTGTTTCATCTTGTCTGTGACTGCCCTGCGATGTGTGTGTAGGAGTTGGATGTAAGCTGCTTGGTCACTGCTGGTGCGTGATTTCCTCCAGCGTTTTTCCGATCTTCGTAGGAGGGTTAGTGATGCCCTTAGGTCAGCTGTAAACCATGGTGCGAATGGTCTTTTCTTTGGGGCTTTAGATGTGGGTGGACGGATTGCGATCGAGCTGAGTCTGCTGTTCCACGTGGAGATTAGGACTTCTAGGTCTTGTGAGGTATTGTCAAGGAGAGAGTTTGTTTCAGCCAGGATACGTTCTTTGTTAAATGGGTGAAATCTTCTGGTATTTGCGGTTGTGTTTGTTTGTGCGTTCGTCATGGGTCTCAGTGACTTGATGGGGGTCGGAATTTGAAAGGAGATGAGCTTATGATCCGACCATGGAACTGCTGTTAGTGATAACATGATGTTTTGTGCTTGCTGAAGCACCGATTGTGGGGCGTATATCAGGTCGAGAACGTTACCCTTTGAGTGTGTAGGTTCATGAACCAATTGGGTGTATCCCAAGATATCTAGGGCTTCTGTGAAGGCGGTTGCTTGATTGTCCTGTAGGGATGGTAAGTTAAAATCTCCTAGTATCCAGTTAGGTTTGTGTGGAACATGGGTATTTGATGCTAAATTTATGATATTGGAGAGGTTGTCTGGATCCGCAGAGGGTGCTCTATAAATAAGGTTTATGGAGCAAGAGTGGTTGGAAATGGATAATGTTTCAAGGGAATTGGTGTTGCTGGCTTCTTCCATTTTGAATTGAAGGTCAGATCTGGTGATAATGGCAACTCCTCCACCCCTTTTGTTTAATGGTTTATGGACCAGGAATTTGTCTAAACCTTTTTAAACCCAGCTATGCAATTGGCAGTCAGGACAACTACCATACAGTACAATAACTATTATCGTTGGCCACACCCATTCTCCCACCCTGACTCACTCCAACCTGCGCTAAGCACTTAAGGTGGGCTTTTATCATGGGGCTGGTTTTAGCCCACAGTAACCATTAGCACAAACCCATGCTGACTGCTTAGTGCACGTTAGCCAACATGACCCTTAATCTCCACTTCCTCCCCATTCTTGGGGTGCTACTGGCTGTCCGATAGCATAGCAGCTGCCGTGATCTGATCCCCCACCCCTCCTAATCAGGCCCCCCCCCAAGACCTATCAGAGTAACCCCTCCATCCATACCCTGACCCTTCCCCCCTCCCTGCGATTCACTCGAGGGTCTCCAACGTATATAACAGCAAAAGAGTTTAGTGAGGCAGGGCAGGAACAGTCCCCCTCTGTCCCCACTCCTTTACCTGCCTTATTCTTGTGAGGGGGCATCGGATAGGGGGGGGGGGGGAAGAGCTTTGGAAAGGGATGCGCTGTGTGTGTGTGTGTGGTGGGGGGGGGAGGAATCAAATTGAAGGAGTGGACTTTGGTGGGAATATTTAATCTTGGGTGCAGAACTGGATCAGGGGAGGGCTGCTGTTTTCAGGGAGGGAGGTTAAGGGTTGAACTGCCATGACAACAGCTTTGTTTTTTAAGTGCCAGAGCCCACATTCTTTTTTATGTGAATTAAGTTTAGGTTTATTTAACTTAATCCAGATCACAAGCTTCTTCAAACAATTACTGAGAATCGGCTGAATTCTGTCTACAAATATGCAGCATTCCACACCTAGATCTAGGATAAGAGAAAGCACAGAAGCTAGGTGTTAAATAATGAGGACAGAAGTGAGCCCTGGGGCACTTCATAGCATAAGAATGTCAACCCAAAGTATTCTGTGTATAGCATATGTACAATGCAATGTGTGCCTTTGGGTCAGTGCTGATTCCTGGTCACCCTGCAGCTCCTGGGGTTTCTTGGCAGCATGACCAGAAGTAGATTGCCAGACTTTTCTTCTGATTACAAAAAAATTATGGTCACTAGTAGAGTGTAAATGAATTTTCTGATGATACACAATGGTGTATTTTCTGATGTTTGCTGGCCATAAAGTTTCCCCTACCCCCCTGAGGAAGCAACTGGTGTCGCGAAACGCTTGGTAGCGCTGGGTTTAAAGCGTCGGGATGTGGCATACCAAGATTATGTTTTGAACTGTTGGCAAGATAAGTGAATTGTTTGAAGCTTTTACACCGGTGGGGAATATATTGCACATGAGGTCATTGATGTGAAAAGGGCGTTATGTGAGCGTGTTGGTGACTGAAATATATTGTGTCACAGAATACACCTGCCAATGAATACTGAGACCTCATTGTGCTTTTGAATTAAATTGGTATTAACCAAATAGTATTGAAGACCATGACCATATTTTGATGATTTTTGTTTTAGTTGAGTGTTTTTCATATTTTTAGGAGACTTTTCTTCTGAGGCAATGGAGGCCACTAGGAGAGCTAGTGGGAAACAAACCCTGGTCTCTTGGTTACCAAGCCAATGCTCTTACCACCAGGCTAGTCGTCCTCCTATTTTTGGTTATAACTGATACAGCTGGGGGGATTCTGTGAAAAATACATTTAAATTCTGCGTGAAAATTCTACACATGGTATTTTAAAATTCTGCACATTTTTTTTGCACAGGATTCCCCCATGTGTAAATTGCAGGTCTCTTCCCAACACCCAACTCTTCCCTGCCGCTCCCCTTCTCTCTCCCTCTAACTTTTAGGAAGATCCCGATTCACTATCAGGCCTCTCCAGTCCCCTGTCACTCCCCAGCTCACCATCAGTCCTCTCCCACCCCCAGTTCCCCCACAACTCGCCATCGATCCTCTCCAGCCCCTCATCAATTTCCAGCCCCAGCCACCCACCTCTTTAGCCGGATTGTGTCATTTTAAACAACCGTGGGAGTGTTTCCCTTTGCTCCCGTGGCTGTGCTACACTTCTGACGCTGGAATCACCAATTTTTAAAAAAGGTAAACAAAAGCGCTTCCTGTTTCTTGCTAAAGACAGGAAGTGCTTCTGTTGACCTTTTTAAAACATAGCAATGCCAGCGTCAGAAATGGAGCACAGCCATGCGAGTGGAGGAAAACCTCCCATGGCTGTGCTGCAGCAAGCAGTGAGGCAGCTTGGGCGTTCTGAGCCTGTCTCCCTGTTCACTCATGGTAGTACCTGTACAGAATTCTGCAGGTGCATCTAATGCTGCCCATAGAGGTATTGACAGGTTTACCCATGCTAATTGCCACATTGACAGCGTGTAATGTATACCCGCCGCACTAACTGCAATATGTTCTCCATGCCCACACTCACTAAAAATGCAGGGTCATGCATTTGGGCTGCAAAAATCCAAGAGAGCAATACAGTATAGGGGGTGAAGTACTTTTGTCCACGAAAGAGGAGCAGGACCTGGGCATGATTGTTTCTGATGATCTTAAAGTGGCTAATGTTGAAAAGGACTCAAAGTGGGTTACCAGGGCTCTGTGAAAGAGCTAATAATATGGCTTGGAATTTTGCTAACAGCCTGGAGAGATATATAGGAGAGAAGCCAAGGTCATAATTTACAGATGAAATTGTTTGTGAGAGAGATGGAGACAGAATGTTTTTGCTTGTTCTGATTAAGCGAGAGCAATGTCTGTGCCTAGTTATGACCTGTAACATGTAGTGTTCAGCTTGATCTGTAAAGCAGAAGCTTGATGTACAGTGATAAGATAAAAATGTAGAATGTAACAGTTTTTTTCCTAATAAAAGAAGGTATTGCGGCCTGGCTCAAGAGAAAACACAGGAGACTGCAGGCCTGTGAGTCTGTCCCTTAAATAGTCTGTCCCTAAATAGTACTTTTTCTGATATATAATCCTGTGTATATGTTTTCATTTCATTCCTTAATTGAATTTAGAGAACTGGAGTCAAAGAGCTGAGGTTGGATTTTGCTACTTGATGCCTGCTCAGGATTAGAGCATGCAATCAGCTAAACAGGTAGAAAAGGTGACGGCGAAAGCCAGAAGGATGCTTGGGTGCATAGGGAGAGGAATGGCTAGCAGGACAAAGGAGGTGATAGTGTCTCTACATAAATAAGTCTTTGGTGAGACTTTATTTGGAATATTGTGTGCAATTCTGGAGACCATGCTTACAAAAGGAATTAAACAGAACGGAGTCGGTACAGAGGGTAGCTACCAAAATGGTCAGTGGTCTTCGTTATAAGCCATCTGGAGACAGACTTAAGGATCTCAATATGCAGGGCTTAATTTGTAGACAAAAAAAGAAGTGGAACTGTGGGTGAGGCAAAGGCCAGAAGTGACCTGTGGGGGCAGGGCCAAGGCCAGGGCCAGAATTTTTTCAAACCTTCGCCCCTCTTCATACTTCTGCACTTGGTCTCACAGGCCTACTCATACCCCTCACCTTGTCCCCACTCTCGTCCTAATCTCTGGTCAATTTCTTAGTCTCCACTATCCCCCCCAGGCAACCTCAAGTCCCCGCTTTTCACCCTACCCATTTCCTGAGTCCTCGCTCACAATCCTACCCAAGCTCTGAGTCCCCACTTACACCCCTAATCCTCAGCTTATGTTGGTCTTTCTTCTGTTTTCTCACCCAATCTTAGATTTTCCACCTAAGCCCAAGTCCCTGCTCTCCCGCATCCCCATTTCCCAAGTGTCCACCCATCTACCTCCTTCTCCAATACTTATTAACCCTTTTTTTCCTTCTCCTTACCCCAGTATCTCAACCTTCTCCTGGTTATGACTTTACTTCTTCCCCAGCCTCCACAATATCTATCCTCCTCTCCCTTCTCATTCCCCCACCCTCTCTTCCTTTTTCCCCACCCTGACCCCAGAATTTGTCAGCACTAACCCCTTTTCAATACCAGGACCCCCAACCCTATAATGAGCCCCCTCCCAGTCCCAATCCTGTCCCTCCAGCCCCAGTAGCAGTCCATTTCCGGGCCCATTCTTTATCAGTTTTCTATGCCGCCTTATCCTTCAATCAAAGTGGTTTACATTATGTAATTACTACAAACAGGTACTGGATATATTCCCTTGTCCCCAAAAGGCTCACAGTCGATGTGTACCTGAGGCAACAGAGGGTTAAGCGGCTTGCCCAAGGACACAAGGAGTGCCTATAGGACTAGAAACCCCAGTCCCTCCGGCCTGAGATTGCTGTCCCCAGGTGGGACTTGAACCCCCGGCTCTGCAGCCTGAAGTACCATGTCCTAACCACTAGGCCACTCCTCCCCCCTGCAGTCATCAGTATCAGCTCATGTCTGGTTCCAGTACCCACCCCCACCACCCCAGCCCCAGTATCAGCTCATGTAGAGTCCCAGTCCCCGTCCCCGTCCCCCTGCAGTCATAGTATCGACCCATTTATAGTACCAGTCCTCCTCACAGTCCCACTGTTTCTATAAAAACTGAACTATTGTAGCTGATATGGAAGGGCAGACTAGATAGGCCATGTGGTCTTTTTCTGCCATCATGTTTCTATTATTTATTTAACATTTCTTATATACCGCCTTTCATGATAGCAAGGCGGTTTACATTGAACAAACTGAAATTACATTGAACAGGGCATTACAACTTGGAGATAACTATTTAACTATTTTATTTTATTATCCCATTTCCAGTCCCAGTCCTGCCCCTCCAGCACCAGTATCAGTCCATTTCCAGGCCCATTCCCCCCTGCAGTCATCAATATCAGCGCATGCCTGGTCCCAGTCCCCACCCCTCCTGCAGCCCCAGTATCAGCCCATTTTCAGTCCCAGTCCCCCTAACAGCCCCAGAATCAGCCCATTTCCATTTCCAGACTTCCCCCCAACTTTAGTGAAACACAAGGTTTGTTGCAAGAGATAAGGGTATTGGGGCCACTTGGAAATAGTGATCATAGCATGATTACATTTGATTTAATAAATGGAGAAAGGACAGCAAGGAAATCCACAGTACTACCTTTTAACTTTCAAAAGGCAGACTATGATAAAATGAGGAATGTAGTTAAGAAAAAAATGAAAAGGAGCAGTTGCAAAGGTTAAATATTTACATCAAGCATGAGTGCTGTTTAAAAATACTACCTTGGAAGCCCAGACCAGCTATATTCCACACTTTAAGAAAAGTGAAAGGAAGTCCAAAAAATGCTAGCATGGTTTAAAGGTGAGGTCAGAGACGCTTTTGTTGCCAAAAAAGCATCTTTCAGGAAATGGAAAAAGGAGCCAAATGATGAAAACTGGAAACAACATAAGCACTAGCAAATTAGATGCAAGGCAGGCAAAGAGAGAATTTGAGAAGAAGCTTGCTGTGGAAGTAAAAATGCATAATAAAGACTTTTTCAAGTACATTCATAGTAAAAAAAACCTGTGAGACAAACAGTTGGACCATTAGATGATAGAGGGGTAAAAAGGGGCAGTAAGAGGGGACAAGGCTATAGCTACTATTACTACTATTCATCACTTGTAAAGCGCCACGCATGCAGCACTGCGCAGCTGACCTAACAAGAGGTAGCCAACATACAAGAGACAGTCCCTGCCCATCAGAGTCAAGCTCATCGGAGCTTACAATCTAGTTAGAACAAAACATATGTTAGAACAGTATAGAGCATTAGTCAGTTCTGCGCAAGGTACGGTTTGGTCAGTAGTTTGGTCATAAATGATGACGGGGGTTAGGGTTAGATGAGGAAGGAGTCAGGATCTGAATGCAACAGTGAAGAGGTGGGTCTTCAATCTGGATTTGAAGAGGGCCAAGGAGGATGCCAGGCGCACAGATGCAGGTAGGCTGTTCCAGGCGTAAGGTGCAGCAAGGTGAAAGGAGCGCAGTTGGGAGTTTGCAGTGTGTGTGAAAGGCATTGATAGAAGTAATTTATTAGCGGAGCGCAGATTTCTAGAGGGGATGTAGGGAGAGATAAGAGGTAGTTAGGGGCCATAGAGTGGATGCACTTATAGGTTAGCAGGAGAAGCTTGAATTGGATGCGGGATTGGACAGGGAGCCAGTGAAGCGACCTGAGAAGAGGAGTAACGTGGGCATGTCGAGGTTGGCAGAAGATTAGTCGATCGGCGTGATTTTGTATAGATTGGAGGGGGAGGAGGTGGCTAGCGGGAAGACCAGCGAGGAGTAGGTTGCAGTAATCAAGGCGAGAGGAGATTAAGGAGTGGATAAGCGTTTTGGTAGTGTGTTCAGAGAGAAAGGGGCGGATTTTGCTGATGTTGTAGAGAAAGAAGTGGCAGGTCTTAGCTACAAGCTGGATGTGAGCAGAAAAGGAGAGAGAGGTGTCAAAGATAACCCCCAGATTGCGGGCCGAGGGAACAGGAAGGATAGTAGATCCATCCACATGGATTGAGAGAGGGGGAAGTGGGGGGGGAGGAGTTAGGTGGGTCTGGGCCATGTTCAATTTTAATCGGCGATGAGACATCCAGGCAGCGATGTCCGAAAGACAGGCAGAGATCTTGGACTGGGTTGCCGGGGAAATATCAGGTGTAGAGAGGTAGATTTGGGAGTCATCGGCATAGAGATGGTGTTGAAAGCCATGGGAGGAGATGAGCGCGCCAAGGCCTTGGGTATAGAGAGAGAAGAGGAGGGGGCCCAAGACAGATCCCTGGGGTACTCCTACATGGAGTGGGGTAGGGGAGGAGGAGGAGCCACCAGAGCATACAGTGAATGAGCGATGGGAGGTAGGAGGAGAACCAGGATAGTACGGAATCCTTGAAGCCAAGCGAGGAGAGGGTGATGAGGAGAAGGTTGTGGTCAACGGTGTCAAAGGCAGCAGAAAGGTCAAGAAGGATGAGGATAAAGTAGAGACCCTTGGATTTAGCCAGGAACAGGTTGTTTGTGACTTTAGTGAGTGCCATTTCAGTGGAATATAGGGGATGGAAGCCGGATTGAAGTGGGTCCAGGAGGGCCTGGGAGGTGAGGAAGTCAAGGCAGCGACAGTGGACTGCTCGTTCTAATAGTTTGGATATGAAGGGAAGGAGGGAGATGGGTCGATATTTAGAAGGGCATGTGGGATCAAGTGAGGGTTTCTTGAGGAGGGGTGGGACAACAGCATGTTTGAAGTCAGCGGGGACAGTTGCAGGGGAGAGTGAAAGGTTGAGGATATGAGTGATGGAGGGGACAATGGTGAGGGAGATGGAACGTAGGAGATGGGTGGGGATAGGGTCTGAAGAACAGGTGGTGGGTTTGGAGGAGGAAAGAAGGAGTATGGTTTCTTCATCAGAGATCGAAGGGAAGGAGGAGAGGGTGGCGGGGGCTATGGATGGGGGAGGAGAAATGTGTAGGAGGGGAGGTATAGCGGAGAGACTGAATGAATTCTTTGCTTCAGTCTTTACTAAGGAAGATGTAGGGATGTTACCTATAACTGAAGTAGTATTTAAAGGTGATACTTCAGAAGAACTGAAAGAAATATTGCTACACCGGGAAGATGTATTACAACTATTTGATAAACTGAAAAGTAGCAAATCACCTGGGCTGGATGGTATACATCCAAGGGTGTTGAAAGAACTGAAATATGAGATTGCAGACCTGCTATTAGTAATCTGTGAACTATCATTAAAATCATCTGTAATACCTGAAGATTGGAGAATGGCCAATGTAACGCCTATTTTTAAAAAGGGTTCCAGGGGTGATCCGGGAAACTACAGACTGGTAAGCCTGAAGTCAGTACCGGGAAAAATGGTAGAAACCATCATAAAGAACAAAATTGCTGAACATGTAGATAGTAATGGCTTTAATGGGAGACAGCCAACATGGCTTTAGACAAGGAAGATCTTGTCTTACTAACCTGTTATGTTGCTTTGAAGGTGTGAATAAACAGGTAGACAAAGGTGAGTCAGTTGATATAGTGTATTTGGACTTTCAGAAATCCTTTGACAAGGTCCCTCATCAGAGACTCTTGGCAAAATTAAAAAGTCAAGGGATAGGAGGCAGTGTACTATTGTGGATCAGGAACTGGTTAAAAGATAGAAAGCAGAGGGTAAGGCTAAATAGCCAATTTTCCCAATGGAGAACAGTGAATAGTGGAGTATCCAAGGGATTTGTGTTAAGTCTGCTGCTTTTTGACACATTCGTAAATAACCTGGAAATAGGAATAACAAGTGAGGTAATCAAATTTGCAGATGACACAAAATTATTCAAAGTTGTTAAAATTCAAGAGGATTGTGAAAAATTGCAAGAGGATCTTGATAAATTGGAAGACTGGATGTTCAAATGGCAGAAGAAATTTAATGTGGACAAGTGCAAAGTTATGCACCTAGGAAAGACCAACCCAAACTATGGTTACACGATGCAAGGTTCTACATTAGGATCCACCACTCAGGAAAAAGATTTAGGCGTCATCATGAATAACATGTTGAAACCCTCTGCCCACTGTGCAGCAGTGGCCAAGAAAGCAAATAGAATGTTAGGAAACATAAGGAAAGGAATGGAAAATAAAATGAAGGATATATTAATGCCTCAGTATCATTCCATGGTGAGACCACATCTTGAATATTGTGTGCACTTCTGGTTGCTGTATCTTAAAAAGGATATAGCATTATTAGAAAAGGTACAGAGGAGAGTCACCAAAATGGTAAAGGGGATGGAAGGATACACCTATGAAGAGAGGCTAAAAAGATTAGTGCTCTTCAACCTGGACAAGAGACGGCTGAGGGGAGATATGATAGAGGTCTATAAATTAATGAATAGAGTGGAATGGGTAAACCTAGATTGATTATTTACGCCACCAAAATATAGAAAGACTAAGGGACATGCAAAGAAGCTACAGTGTAACCTATTTAAGACTAATAAGAGAAAATATTTTTTCACTCAACGTGTAATCAAACTCTGGAATTCGTTAACGGAGGATGTAGTAAAAGCTGTTAGTCTAGCTGGGTTTAATAAAGGTTTGGACAAGTTCCTGGAGGAAAGGTCTATAAACCATTATTAAAGGGGACCTGGGAAATCCACTGCTTGCCCCAATACAAGCACTGTGGACCCTGTGTACCTTTGGGGAAATTGCTAAGTACTTGCAACCTAGATTGGCCACTGTTGGAAACAGGATACTGGGCTTGATGGACCTTGGTCTGACCCAGTATGGCATATCTTATGTTCTTATTAACCCCAGTATCAGTTCATTTCCAGTCTCAGCCCCCCTCCCAACATTGACCGTCTTCCAGTCCCAGTCCTCCCTACCACCATCAGCTCACTTCCAGTTCCTCTCTCCCTCACCCTACATTAGCTCTCTAATCCCAGCCTCCCCCCATCAGCTCTGGCAATCTGTCCACCTCCTTCCCAACATCACTCTGAGGGAGCTGCCTTCTCTTTTCCTCTCCCTTCCTGTTCCATAACACAACTGCAGGAGCAAAATGACAAAGCTCCTGTGACTGTGTTAAGCGTTAATACGGCCGCGGCTACCTTCTCCCTTCCTCTGCCTGCTCTGTGCTGCTGCGGCCATATTAACACAACACAGCCGTGGGAGTATTTTCCTTTCCTCCTGTGGCTATGCCGGTCTGAAGCAGTCCGGCCGCGGCATTTTTAGTAAAGCAGGATGTGCTTACTTTGTTTTACTAAAAGTGCTGCAGCCGGGCTGCTTCAGTGCAGCACAGCCACGGGAGGAAAGGAAAATGCACCCGCGGCTGTGTTAAGACAGTTGTGACAGTACAGAGTAGGGCAAGGAGGTGGGAGACGGAATGTGAAGTATTTCCTCCTCGTCAAGAAGTGCTGGAATGCCGTTCCACCCCGTTCTGGCACAAATTAAACCCCCTCAATACATATACTTTAGAGGAAAGGCAGGAAAGAACAAATATGACAGAAACACTTAAATATCTCCATGACATAAATGCTCAGGAGGAGAATCTCTTTCAGCTGAAAGCAAGCACTGCCACGAGGGGGTATTAGGATGAAGGTGAAAGGGGATAGACTCAGGAGTAATATGTGGAAATATTTCTCTATGGAAAGAGTGGTAGATGCGTGGAAGTGGAGGAAAGCATAAAGGAGCTCTTGACCCCAATGGACGAGAAATGCATCCAACAATTCCCTGTGAGGAGAAAGAATCATTGAGCAAAAGCAAGGTACCTGGGCATTGAGGGGAGATGCAAAGAGGTTGATTAGTGGCGTTCCCCAGAGGTGGAACGAGTGTTTGGTTACTTGAGGTTCCAGCATCCAATCATGTGGGTGGAGGATCCAGCTTAGCCTGTTGGCTAATTGATTCTGTGCTCCCAGGAGGTAGACTGCCTGAAGGTGAACATATTGGGGAACTGCCCAGCTCCAAAGGCAAATGGCCTCCTTGCATAGAGTTTGAGAGCCTGTCCCTCCTTGTTTGTTTATATAAAACATAGCCACCTGGTTGTCCATCTGCACGAGAAGAGAATGTCCCCTGAGTTGGGGAGAGAAGACTCTGACTGCATTGAAGACCGCTCTGAAATCTAGAAGATTGATCTGAAGGAGCGCATCCTGAATGGGCCAAAGGTCCTGTGTTGTGAGGCCATTGAGATGGGCTCCCCAGCCTAGTTTTGTTGCATCGGTAATTAGGTTGACCCTTTGACCAGATTCTGTGATGTGCACCACCACTGAAGGTCTGCTGTCATCTGCGGAGTGATGCTGACGAGGTCTGAGAGACGACCTGTGGACTGCTTTCACTGCTGTGAGAGAGTCCACTGTCTGATCCTCAAGTGTAGATGTGCGTAGGGCACAACATGGACTGTGGAAGCCTTGTGGCCTAAGACATGTAGGAATGTTCTGTCAGTAACTGATGGTTGCTTCTGGACCTGTGTGGCTAAGGCAATGAGACGGAGGTGTCTCTCCTCTGGCAGGAAGACTCTGCTTCTTACCGTGTCTAAATGAGCTCCTATGAACTGAGTTGGGCTGAGATGTGATTTTGGATCATTTATCACAAACTAACTCCTGGAGGACATAAATGGTTTGATTTAGGGTGAAGGTAATTGCTGAAGTGGAGTCTGCCCTTGGGAGCCAGTCGTCTAAGTAGGGGAACAGAAAGATCCCCAAAGATCATAGGTAGGCCTCTACAATGACTAAACACTTTGTGAAGACTCTGGGTGCTGAAGCCAGTCTGAATGGGAGGACTCGGAACTGATAGTGGTTGTTCTGAAAGCAAACCTAAGGAACTTTCTGTAGTCCGGGTGAATCAGGATGTTTCATTGGAGGTATGACAGAAGGGTGCCTAGAGAAATCATCTTGAATTTCTCCTTGATGAGAAATTTGTTGAGATTTCGGAGATCTAATATAGGCCTGTGATCTGTCTTTTTTGGAATTAGGAAATATCTGGAGTAGAATCCCAGGCCCTGTTGGGCTGAGGGAACCTCCTCTATGGCTCCTTGTCTCAGCAGTGAGTGGATTTCCTGTTGAAACAGGGAGGAGTGAAGGAGATCCAGGGTGGGCTGTCCCACAAAGAGAGTGGGAGGAAGAGTCTGGAATTTCAGTTGTAGGCCCTGACTGATTAGATGTAGGGTCCAGGGCTCAGAAGTGATACTAATCCAGTGGTATGCAAAATGCACTAGCCTTCCTGGGATCATGGGAGAAGTAGGGAAAATAAGCATTGTGGAACCTGTGTCTTTTGGGGAAACTGCTAGGTACATATGACCTAGATTGGCCACTGTTGGAAACAGGATACTGGGCTTGATGGACCTTGGTCTGACCCAGTAAGGCATATCTTATGTTCTTATTATGAGAGAACTGGCCATGCTCGTCTTGAAGTAGTCAAAAATTCTGAGGAGACTGAGTAATCACTCAGGCTGTGGTTTGGTAACCTTGGGTTTCCTAATCCGTTTCTGGCCTTGTTGCCTCTGTTGCTGTTGTGGGGCAGAGTAGCCAGAATAGGCCCTATATGGAGGATACAACCTCTTTTTCTTAGGGAAGAATGGTTTCTTGGTGGTAACCTTCTTCTTAGAGGGTCCACTGTTTTCTTTGATAGCCTCTTCATGGTGAGGTTGTCAGTTTTTATCTCACCGGCCTTTTCCCTCCACCTCTGGCCAAAGAGGTTCTCCCCATTACAAGGTATATATATTAATTTGTCCTGGACCCATTGTTCCAGATCAAATGGGGAGGGGTGACCTGCAAAGACATGGGGAGGGGTGGCCTGCACAGAGCGACAGGTGCACCTACTCTTGCCATATTGCTGGGCAGACTGGATGGGCCATGCTGGTCTTTATCTGCTGTCATTTACTATGTTACTAGATGTTTGGAGCCATGCTGTACTCCTAGCCCCTATGCAGGCTGCGGCAGCCTCAAAAGCATCAAATGCTGCTCTTGTTAAGAATTTGGATGTATTCTGGGTTTGTATCACTAAGACCTGATGAGCCGCCTGCTTATCAGGGGGCACAATATGGTAAATTCTGACTAATCCCTCGATACATCTTTAAGAAACATGCCTGTATATAGCATATATAAGTCTATCCTAGAGGCTAGCATGGTAGCTTAGCTTAGAAAGCCTTCCTTCCAAATGCATCCAGGGTCCTGGTGTCTCTGCCAGGAGGCACTGAGGAGTGATTCTTTTGAATTTTAATTCTCCTCATTGCAGACTCAACCATGGAGTGGTGGGGAAGTTGTGGTTTTTGAAAACCTGGAGAGGGAAGAACCCTATACAGGGTATTGAGTCTCTTGCTTATTGCAGGGATTGACATGGGGTCTTCCCACATTTGAGTCATAAGATTCTTTAAGATGTTGTGCAACAGGAGAGTAGCAGCTTCTTTCGGTGCTGATGGGTACTGGAGTATATTGAGCTCTTCAGCTCTTGGCTTCATTTCTGTAGCCACTGAAACATCGAGAACTGCTGCCATGTCCTTAATAAAATCTTGAAAAGACATGCTCTTAGGGGACAAACGCTGATGTTCATAAGGAGGCGATGGATCCGATGGTACATCTTTGGGTGTATCGGACTCCGAATTCTACCTCGGATGCCTCCTCAGAATTGGAGTCTGGAAAGAAGTTAAAATAATCTCTTTGAGATGTTTGATATCTTTGTTGCTCAGAATTGTTTGGATTTCGAGGGTATCGAAACCGATGGCACAGAGGGCCTCGGTATCGGCTGCTCTGAGCTGTATGAAGCAGTGGATGCCTGTGAAAGAGTACCGTGCTTTGTGGTCACCGTTGGTATTGGCGGCTGCAGAACACTCAATGCTATCAGTGTTACAGTCGCTAAGAGTTTAGTGATGCTACGCTCGATGGCGATGACACGGTCATCCAATGATGGTACCAAAGGAGGAGTGGCTCCAGACACAGATATGTGGGCCACACCTCCCAATGCCAGTATCAGGGGCTCCACCAAGGGGACTTCGGGGGCATCCCCAAACTCCTGTATGGCTTTGGAGGGTGACACTTCCCTCCAGGGTTGCTTAGATGAATGGTCTGCATCGGAATGTGATAAACAGCGATGCTGACACTCTGTGTTGGAAGCCGACGCCAACCTGGAAGTTAATGACCTCGATGCCAAGGCCGACGTAGTCATCTTCTTAAGCACTTGTGACTCTGAATGATGCTTTTCCTTTGCTGGTGTGGACTTAGATGCATGGGAAGACTTTGACAGAGTCGACACCCCCCGAGGAGTGTACCAAAAGAGCTGAGTCTGTAGGAAACAGCTTAGCCTTCTGTTTGTCCAAGTTCTTCCAACCTCTGGAAGTAATATGGCAACAGGAGAGACAGGAATCGACGTCGTGGTCTGGGCCTAAACACCTGAGGCACCAAGAATGCTCGTCAGTGATGGAAATTGTTCTGGAACACTTGGAGAATTTCTTGAACCCACTTTGGGGTTTCTCCATATTTGAGAATAATATGGAGGCAAAATCGAATTGGGCAATGGTGCCCAAGGAGGCCGTAGACCTCAAACAAGAATAGATAAAAAAATTAAAATAAAACAAAAATTTATGAAAAAAGAAAAAGGGGAACCGGATTCGACAGGGAGTTGAGTTGGTCGATGGGAAGACAATCGGAGTACTTTTGACGGTACTTGGTAGAAATTTTGAAGTCTCTAGACACAGCTGACAGGGGTGGGGTCCCAATAGCTCCGTGGAAAAAAAATTATGAGGAGACCAGGAGGAAAGGCAGGAAGGCAGCCATGCTCGTGTGGAGGAACGCTCCCAAAAGCATTCCTATTGGATGCTGGGGAGTGTTCCCGTGCCGGGCTCCTTCAGTGCCGATGTCACCCATATGTGAAGACTGACTTCCTGCTTGTTCCTTGATCACTGAAAATACGGAGATGGCGGATCCTGTGGAGGATATGGATATGCTACCCCTCAAAGTATCTGTTAATAGTTGTTGTTAAGTGCCGTCTAATTGGTGTCAACTCATGGCAACTCTCTGGATAGTTGTCCTAAACTGTGTTTGGTCTTCAGTCAGGCTGCTCATTGTTGACAGACTGGCACCCATAGCTGCTGTTATTGTATCAATCCATCTCATTGCTGGCCTTCTTCTTTTGCTTTGACCTTCTACCTTGCCAAGCATGATGTCTTTCTCTAATGATTTCTCTCTTCGCATGATATGTCCAAAGTATGAAAGTCAAAGTCTTGTCATCTGAACTTCTAAAGAAAGCTTAGGTTTGATCTCCTCTAGTACTGACTGGTTTGTTCATCGGGCAGTCCATGGTATACATAGTATTCGTCGCCAGCACCATAATTCAAAGGCATCAATTTTCTTCCTATCTTTTTCACTGTCCAACTTTTGCATCCATATGACGTTATTGAAAATACCATGGCTTGAACAAGTCGAATCTTTGAATGGAGAAAGACATCTCTGCTCTTGAGAATTTTATCTAGGTCCTTCATAGCCATTCTGTCAAGAGCAATGTGTTGTCTGATTTCTTGACTGCTTGTTGCTTCTTTATTGACAGTCGATCCAAATAGGATAAAGTTGTCCATTATTTCAATTTCTTATCCATCAACAATGAACTTATTGATTTTGCCAGTTTCCAGGATCTTTGTCTTCTTCACATTAAGGTGCAGGCCCATTTTAAGACTGTTCCTTGATCTTGAAAACAAATGTTTCAGATTGTCTTCACTTTCAGCCAGTAATGTAGTATCATCAGCATAGCGAAGGTTGTTGATGAGTCTTCCACCAATCTTTACACCTCTGTTGTCTTCATACAGTCCTGTTTCTCTGATGATTTGTTCTGCATATAAATTAAACAGGTAGAGAGAAAGTATGTAGCTTTGTCATATGCCTTTGCTGATTTTAAACCATTCTGTTTCTCCTTGTTCCGTTTGAACTGTTGCTTCTTGATCAATATAAAGGTTGTGCAAGAGAACGATCAGATGTTCTGGTATACACATGCTTCTTAATTTGGCCCAGAGTTTCTCATGGTTTACACAGTCAAAAGCCTTGCTGTAGTCAATAAAACAAACATAGATATTCTTTTGGTATTCTTTTATCTTTTCAAGGATCCTTCTTACATCTGTGATGATGTCTCTTCTTCCTCGCCCTTTCCTGAACCTTGCTTGCACTTCAGGTAGTTCTCGTTCCAGGTATGGTTGTAGTCTCTGCTGAATAATCTTCAGTAGAATCTTGCTGGTATGTGGAATCAGAGCAATTGTGTGATAATTTCCAGAGTCATTGGATCACCTTTCTTTAGTATTGGTATAAACACAGATCTTTTCCAGACAGTTGGCCATGATGTTGCCTTCCAAATTTCCTGGCAGAGCCTTGTAAGTATGGTAACAGCTGCATCAGATTGCTGTAATACGTCTATGGGAATGCCATCAATGTCTGGTGTGTTGTTCTTTGATAAGGCTTTCAATGCTGCTTCAACTTCTTCTTTCATCACCAGTGGTTCCAGATCATAAGGTACAGGTTGAAACGGCTGTTAGTCCATTTGATCTTCTTGTATAATAACTCTGAATATTCTTTCCACCTTTTCTTGATGATCTCAGCATCATTCAACATGGATCCTTGAGCATCTTGTAACATTCCAATTTGAGGCTGGAATTTTTTCTTTAACTCTCATAGCTTTAGGAAAGCCGATCTTGTTCTTCCTTTAATAGTTTCTGCTTCTATTTCCTTGCATGCGTCATTGTAGTACTTCTCCTTGTCTTGTCTTGCTGCACGTTGGAAATCTCTGTTGAGTTCTGTGATTCTTTCTTTCTCCTCTGGCTTTAGTTTCTCTGCGTTTCAGGGCAATTTTCAGAGTTTTTTCGGTCATCCATTTTGGCCGTTTATGCTTTTTTACCTTTTGTAGAGATTTCTTACTTTCTTCCAACACAACCTTCTTGATGTCATCCCATAACTCTTCTGGAGCTCTGTCATTTGTATCTAAAGTAGCAAATTGATTTTGCAGGCAGTCTTTAAATTCCAGTGGTATATTATCAAGGTCAGATTTTGCTACATTCATGAGTAGCTTGCTGTTTTTCAACTTTAGCTTGAGTTTGCATACTAGTAGTTGGTGATCTGTGCCAAAGTCAGCTCCAGGTTTTGTCTTTGTTGATGTTATAGAGCTTTTCTATCGATGGCTTCCACAGATGTAGTCAATTTGATTTTTGTACAATCCATTGAGTGAAGTCCATGTGTACAGTTGCTGCTTGTGTTGCTGGAAGAAGGTGTTTGAGATGAATAGATCGTTGGTCTTGCAGAATTCTATCAGTCTTTCTCCAGCTTCATTTCTGTTGCCAAGTCCATATTTTCCAACCATTTTGCCCTCTTCTTTGTTGCCAGCTTTTGCGTTTCAGTCACCCATGACTATCAGGATATCCTGTTTGCATGTTCTGTCAATTTCAGCTTGTACTTGTTCATAGAACTCTTCAATTTCATCCTCTTCTGCAGCTGTTGTTGGGGCATATACTTGAATTATAGTTGTGTTGATAGGCATTCCTTGTAGACAAATAGAGATTAAGCATTCACTGACTGCATTGTATTTCATTACAGTTCCTGCAAGTTTCTTCTTAATTGTAAATGCAACACCATTTCTTCTTTGACTTTCATTTCCAGCATAGTAGAGCATGTGATCATCAGATGCAAAGT
Organism: Ichthyophis bannanicus; assembly: GCA_033557465.1. Classification (NCBI taxonomy): domain Eukaryota; kingdom Metazoa; phylum Chordata; class Amphibia; order Gymnophiona; family Ichthyophiidae; genus Ichthyophis; species Ichthyophis bannanicus. Next base: position 18,533,784 of record CM066037.1, on the reverse strand, counting down.
GCCCAATGCCAGTCCATTTCAGTTTATTGACACCCAACAGATCGAGTTTTATATGTTCCATTTCATTCTTGACCACCTACAACTTCCCTTGGTTCATGCTTTGTATGTTCTATGTCCCAATATGTAAGACATCTTTGCAGCTTCTGACTTTCATTTCATGCGCAGCTACATCAGCAGTCAAATGTCCTGAGGGCTTTGATCCAACCACATCATAAATGCTGGCTTTACTCTGAGAAGTCTTCAGCTCTTCCCCAGTAGCTAGTTGAATGCCTTCTGACCTGGGGGTCTCATCTTCCAGCACTATAGTGCAATTTGTTTTGCTGTAACTATCCATTGGGTTTTCATGGCAAGATACAGAAGTTGATTGTCGGGCCTTTCTTCTGTGCAGTTTAAGTTTAGTGTTATTGCCGTTTTCAAAGAAATGCAATCCTCTGCTGCCAGCATTGTCCCATTCTGCTGCCGCCCAGATGTGGTTTGTCTTAGTCTGGCACCTCAGCTGAGACCTGTCCATCTTGGGAGACCCTGTCAGTAGTTAAACTACTGATAGCTTAGCCCTCAGCATCACTGATGCCCACAAGCTCTCAACAGCACGACAAGCTGCAAACCAAGTGAGTGCTTGGTTTTCAGCTTGCTATTAATAGTACTGTAGTGTAATTGACATCTAAGATGTTCCGGTCTCCTTTTATTTTTCATATAGCAACATGATGGCAGAAAAAGACCATATGGCCTATCTAGTCTGTCTTTCCATAGTCCCTTTTTTTTCTTTAGAGATCCTCTGTTTTTGTCCATGCTTTTTTGAATTCAGATACTGTCCTCGTCTCCACTACCTCTGCTTATAGTAAAAACACACTTCTAACTCCAGGCTGACTGGGGACAAATGATTCTCATTATCCCTTACTGGCCCAGACAACCATGGTTTCCTTTTGCTTCTTCAACTTGCTCAAGCACCTCCCCTCTGGCTTGGTTATTCACCGACACCATTATCCTAGGATCAGGGGACCCTTCTGCAACCCAGCCTCAAGCTGCTCCGCTTGATGGCCTGGAGGCTGAGTGCTTTGTCTTCTCACATTTAGATATCTAAGAGGACGTGTTGCATGTCCTTTTATCAAGAAAGGATTCAACCAGACACTCTTATGCCTTTAAATGGTGCAGGTTTTTCATCTGGTGTTCTCTTAAAACACTGGATCCTTTCACATGTCCCATTCCAGACTTGCTCCAGTACCTCCTACATTTGTTTTTGTCTGGTCTCAAGCAAGCCGAATTCAGTGAGAGTACACTTATCTGCCTTTGTGGCCTCCCATCATACACTAGGGAACTGCCCTATCTCAGCACACCCCTTAGTGTCCAGATTCATATGGGGTCTTCTCCTGTCCAAACCACCTTTCTGTCTTTCTCCCACCCCATGGGATATGTATGTTATCCTTGCACAATTCATGTGCAGTCCTTTTGAACCAATTGGGTCAGCTCTGTTAGTTTGTAACATGAAAGCTTCTCTTTCTCATAGCAGTCACCTCAGCTCACAGAGTCCGTGAACTGCAAGCTTTTGTAAGCTATTCGCCCTATCCACTTTTCACCATGACAAGATGGTCCTTTGCGCACATCCTAAGTTCTTGCCGAAGGTCATCATTTCCTTCCACTGAATTAGTCTCACTACCAACTTTCTTTCCAAGGCCCATGCCTCTCTGGCTGAGGCCAAACTTCATACTCTCGATTGCAAGAGACCACACTAAAGACTATCACCAGTCCTGTCAGTTATTTGTCTCCTTTGACCAAAGCCATCTGAGGACACCAATATCCACTTTCAAACTAGTTAGCAGATTACATATCCTTTGCTTATTTGCTCATCTGACTACCTCGCAAGGAGTGCTCTGAACGAGCTGCATCTCTCGGATCCTTGCTGCAACCTCCAGCTGTGCGGAGATTCTTTTCTCGCTCAGTTGTCTTGGGCTAGGGCAGTGATGGCTAACCTTTTTGAGCCCGAGTGCCCAAACTGCCGCACAAAACCAAAGAATTTCCTCAAAGTGCCAGCACGTCATTTGCATAAGTGGTCTTATTTGCATAAATATTTGCATAATGTTACCATACACTAACTTTTAGTAAACATGTCTCTTAATGAGTGTATGGATAAAGAAAGACTAAAAGATTTCTACATTACTATAATCCAGTGCCAACCGCCAGGCACATTAGGAACTACTACAAACGCTGCCCATTTAGAACCCATAGCAAACCCGCTGTATCCTGACAGCATTACCAGGACTCACAAAGCACCATACCCTACCTATCAAAAGGCAACACTGCAAATATTAAACCAATACATTTCAGTGAATACTGGGGAAAGAGAACAAGTGGCAACGTCAAATAGGAATTTCCTCTTGTACCAAACAAAGCGCAGATGTTAATGATGCACATTTCCCAGAGCTGACATATTCCAGTTAATAAATTCAAAATAAAGAGATATCGTTCTACCTTTTGTGCATTTTTTTTTCAGTTGCAATTGGTCCAGCCATTTTCTTCTGGTTTCTTCATGTTTTCTGCTAACTCTCCATCGTCTGCTGTCCATTTGTCCTTTCTTCTCTCTTCTAGTTTTTTTTCCATTCTCTCTCTCTCTACATCTGCTTTAACATACTAATCTTTCTCCTTTTGCTCTTTCCTCATTCCTATTTCATCCACACAATTTTACCCCTCCATCCTCAATCCCCAATTACTCTCCCAATACCTGGCCAATTGTAGATTTTTCATCCCTCCTACACAAAATATTTTTCCCCTCTCCATTTTACTCTCCCAGCCCCATCCCATTCTAATCCTCCCCCAACATCAGCTCCCTTCTAGTTCCAGTCTCACCCAGCATCCATTCCCTTCTTCAAGCCCCCCACTTCCCCTCAGCCCATTTCCATTCCAAGCCCCGTCCCCATCAGCTATTTGCAGTTCAAGCCCCCCACTTCCCCTCAGCCCATTTCCATTCCAAGCCCCATCCCCAACAGCTATTTGCAGTTCAAGCCCCCTTCCACTCAGCCCATTTCCAGTCCTAGCAACCCCCCCAACCCATTACCAGTCCTAGCCCCCCATAGCCCACTCCCAGTCCTAATCCCACCAGCCCATTTCCAGTCCTAACCTCCCCATCAGCCCACTCCCAGTCCTAATCCCCCATCACTCAATTTTTAGTTTAAGCCCCCCCAGCGCCTATCACCACTCCTAACCCCCCCCAGCGCCCATCACCACTCCTACCCCCCCCCAGCCCAGCGCCCATCACCACTCCTAACCCCCCCAGCCAGCCCAGTGCCCATCACCACTCCTAACCCCCCCCAGCCAGCCCAGTGTCCATCACCACTCCTAACCCCCCAGCCCAGTGCCCATCACCACTCCTAACCCCCCCACCCCAGCCCATCACTACTCCTAACACCCCCCAGCCCAGCCCAGCCCATCACTACTCCTAACCCCCCCCCCCAGCCCAGCCCCGCCCCGGGGAAAATAAAAAAAAAAGAAAAACCTGTCTGCTGCCGCTGTCGGGGCCGCCGCGGCAGAATCGAGCGTGCCGCGGGGCCCCCCTGTACCCACCGGCAGAGCCTGTCCTCCCCGTAGCAGCTCTCTCTTCTGAGCTGCAGTCAGACGCGCCGGCTTGCAGAGCGCGAGGGAAGAGTTCCCTCGCTGCTCTGTTAAGCCTGCGGGGGCTGATGGGAAGTTCCCATCAGCCCCCGCGGGCTTAACAGAGTCGCGAAAGGGAAACTCTTCCCTTCGCGCTCTGCAAGCCGGCGAGTCTGACTGCAGCTCCAAAGAGAGAGCTGCTACGGGGAGGACAGGCTCTGCCGGTGGGTACAGGGGGGCCCCGCGGCACGCTCGATTCTGCCGCGGCGGCCCCGACAACGGCAGCAGACAGGGTTGTTGTTTTTTTTTTCGATGGCGGACCTTCCCGCGTGCCAGCTGCAAGGCCTTCGCGTGCCACAGCTGGCACGCGTGCCATAGGTTCGCCATCGCTGGGCTAGGGAGTCCCATACGTGAAAACTGACTTCCTGTTTGTTACTGGAGATAGTGTAATTACTCACCTATAAGGTTTTCTCTGGGAACAGCAGGAATCAGTCTTCACAATCTGTCTTCAAGTTGTCTGATTTTTGTCCTCAGCCTTGGTCTACAATTTTTATTTCTCTGCTATACATTGGACTGAGGAGACCAGGCGACCACGCATGTGTGGAGGAATGCTCCTAAAAGCATTCGTATTGGATGCTGGGGAGTGTTCCTATGCCAGGCTCCATCATCACTCATATGTGAAGACTGATTCCTACTGTTCCCAGAGATCACCTGTTACAGGTGCATAACTATGCTTTTTTTTTTTACATCTCCTCTTAACCCTAAATATTGACTATTAAAGAAACGTGAAGAAAAAAAATTGTCCAATTACAAACATTTTGATTTAGCAGTGATTTTGCTCATGATTTTCTTGTGCTAGCTTGCTTTCTGCGGTGGGGACCAAGACGAGTCAGAGAAAATGGCTAATAAAACACTGCGCAGCGCGGATTGTTGCATCCAGCTCTCACAACTGAATTTTTGCTCTCCGGATTTAGCAGTCATCTCCCTGCTACCTGCTCACCTGACTCCTGCACAATAACATTCAACAGACTTCTCAGGATATACGTTTTTGTTTGCAAAACTGCCAGGTTATCCAGTTCTAAGCAGGCCACGTTTTGGCCAGTCCTGGCTGAATTTACATCCTAAAACAGTGTAGGACTTGTAGGTCCTGATTCTACTCGCTGAAGTCAATGCTGCAGGTCCCATAAACCAGGACTGCTCTATAGCTCCCTCTGGCGACTGGAGAATTGGGTGACTGTAGGTTTGGTCATTGTCGTTTTTAAGTTTGCTATTTTGTAGGGATGTATAGCCCCAGCCATTTACTTTGTTTTGATTTTCTTTTTAATTTTCATTAATTGCGTTTGTTTTCTTATGCGCCTAAATTTGGTGTATATGTATGTAAACTACGAATGTATACTCATAAAAAAAGAACATTTACATGCAGGAATTAAAAGAAAGCTTTCCATGTTGTATAGTAGCCGTATGCAAAATCCTCGGCGCAATTGCAGGAAGTTAGGGCGAAGGGAGCAGACATGAGTCCCCGCAAAGGCATCGCTCTGCTTTTCGGGTCTGGCCTCCGGGGGGCGCAGCTGAGGCCGGATCCACCTTCCAGGGCTGGGAGGCGGGGCCAAGCGACGGGACGAGGTGCCCAGTAAAGCTCCTTCGCTGAAAGCAGAGAGAAGCACAAAGGAGACCGACAAAACAAGACAAGCAGCCTGCCAGAGCCCCAAACAAAGGACTTGAAAGAGAGGGAGGGGGTGCTAATCCCCCCCCCCCCCCATCTTCTGGCCCGGGACTGAGGTCTCCGGAGGAGCAGAGGGAGGGAGCCGACATCCTCCTCCCCCCCCCCCATGGCCCTGAGAGCTGCTCTGCTCTGAAACATGCCTCCCCCCGCGTGCCTGAGCCTCCTGGCCCCGCTTCTGATGGTCGTGGCAATGCCTCCGGGCAAGGATTGGAACCCTGAGCCTGCAGAGGGTCACTACGGGCTGCTGGAGGTAAGTGGCACATCCAGTCCCGGCTCGCGCTCTTCAGTTTTCTGTTAACTTGTTGCATTTCCTTGACCGGGGAGCAGCTTGTTTTGGAGTGTTGGGGTGCAGTCCTGGAAGATATTTTAGGGTACAGTATAGCAGCACTTTAGCTTCACACAGGATTTAGCTATGTGCAAGGCTGATGCCACCACTATGCAAGACCAGGCAGTTGCCTAGTGTAAAAGCTTCTGATGGGTTCCCAAAGAGCAGCAGCGATCAGAGCAAAATAATCAATTCGGATACCCAAGAGCGCAGGGAGAGAGGGAGGCACAGACACACAAGCAGAGTTTCCTACTGCACATGATTACAGGGTTCTGCTAGGGGGGCTGTGTCGGGTGATCACAGTCTCAGGACGCAAGGGGTATATAAGGCTGAGGGGTCACCAGGGGTGCACGGCTGTCCCAGAATTTCAGCTGGAAGGATCCACTGTGCTGCCCTATCCTAAAATCCCTCCCACAGCTCAGCCCCATAGCCCATCCTGCTATTGCAGAATAGGTCCTCCCCCACCGACCAGTGATGCCAGTACACCTCTCAACTCATGCGGTTCTTCTTCTAAAGGTGTCCCTTACCCTTTAAGCTGGCGTTTGTCACTCCTGCTCGGCCTCCATTCTCAAAGCTTTCCCTTCATCCTCTCTGCTTAATGAGATCTTGACTCATTCTGATAGTTTGAGTTTCTGGTACAGCAATGTGAGTCCCTGCTGATTTGCTGCACTTCTGTCCATGACCATGCAGGAAGAGGAGAGAGCGATGGTATAAGACGCTGAGTTACTCACAAAGGCTGCTTCTGCTGTGATACTCAAGGGTACACGGGAGACGGGTATCATTATGTTCTGCCAAGTGCATCTATAAACATTTTGGTCCAGTTTCCATAAAAAATGGCAAACTCCAAGATGAAAGATGCAGTGTACTAAAACTGGGTGTGACCTAATTCTGTACCTGAATTTGTAACTCATCTTGAACTTGGATTTGGAAAGCCGAGTAATTAATCTCATCCAAATGAAATCATGCACAATTTGAAGGCTGAGGGCCAGGAGGGTGTATGGGACCTGAGATTTGGGGAATGCGGGACCTGGGTTTAAAGGCTGCAGGTTAAGAGATGGTGTGGAGTTTGATATGTGAAATGTGAAGGGCAGGAGTTAGTGTGGGGCTTGGGGTTTGAAGGCAAGGGTTAGGAGGGGTGCAGTTCCTAGGATTTAAAGGGTCAGGAGACTGTGCAGGGCCTAGTGGTTTTAGGGTCAGGAGGTGGCATTGAATTTGAAGGCTAAGGTCAGAAGGCAGTATGAGGCCTGTGATTTGGGCAAGGGGTCAGGAGGCCATGCAAGGCCTGGGGTTTTGAAGGCTGAGGGTCAGGATGAGATGCAGGGTCCAGGCCTGAGATTTGAAATATATTTATTTATTTACATTCTCTTATATACCGTGCTATTCTGCATCAGTGTGGTTTACATTGAACAAACTGAAATTACATTGAACAGGGCATTATAACTTGGAGATAACTATTTTACAGGGAACATGGGCTATGGAGGGTTAAGTGGCTTGCCCAAGACCACAAGGAGCACCTGTGGGACTAGAAACCCCAGTCCTTCCGGCCCAAGGTTGCTGTCCTCTAGTGGGATTTGAACCCCCAACCTTCCGGCCTGAAGTACCTTGCCCCAACCACTAGGCCACTCCTCCACTCCATCCCTTATAATGATTAGAAGGGGAGGGGGGCTGGGATTTGAAGACTGAGGGTCAGGAGGCAGTATGGGTCTTGGGATTTGAAGGGTCAGGAATGGGTGTGGGGGCCTCACATTTTAATAGTGCCCTTCCAGTCCTTGCAGCCCCCAACACAGGACTTTTGCTGTGTTGTGTGTAAATCCTTTTTAATCAAAATGTATATCTTGCAAATTACTGTCCTGTACAGTCCATCCTGATGTGTAAAGTAAACCGCTGCTGATCGTAGGAAGTAGCGGTATACAAATGTCTACTAAATAAATAAATAAAAGTATCACACTGTGAGCAATGACAGAGGAACGCAGTGAGATGCAGCATAAGACATGTCTTGAAGCACATAGATCCCTGGGATGGAAGGTTAACACATGAATTGTTCTAACGGAGTTTTCTCCTCTCTGCCAGGTCAGAGATCCATCTTCTGATGTCTTGGTCCAAACAGCGGAGTTGCCACCAGCCAGTAGCCTGAAGATTTTTCCAATGGACAGTAAGAGAGGCTCCCACCAGAACAAGCGGCACTGGCCCCAGCCAAGCAGCAATGGACCAGCAATAATACTGGCAAGTGAGCCACAGGATGAGGGCTCCCCTTTCCTCCTTGGTCTTCAGGGTCTTCCTGGGCTGGCCGGTGCAGACCTGAGCGCCCAGAACCCAAACATTCAGGTAGGGGAAGGAACTTCTGGAGCAGGAAGGTACTTTTGCAAGTGCCATTTCTAGGCGAGTAATATGTGTAGGGGCAATAACATTTCCACACCACACCCACACTTGGGGCACAGCCCAGGCCTTTCCTAAATTTGACACTGGTCTGTAGCTTTCTGTGCCATTGAGATACCTATTGGCAGGGTAACAACAAAGGATTAAGAGACAAGCTGTTGGTTTGGTGGTCTCCTTTATCTTTTCTTTCAGGGTGGCCCTGCCACTAGAGGGAAATGTGTCCACCTAGGGTGGCAGAATTTGAAGGTAACAGTGGCGTGGCTCTAGCATGGCAGGTGAACAGTGCTTTAGTGCAACAGTTAGTGTGCCAGCGGGCCTCTGACAGGACGCGAGTGTTTAAGCTCAAGCCCCCAGCCATTCTGACTTTTTGTTGTGCCGCTGCTTGTGCTCAGAAAGAGGTAGGGTGGCGGTGGAGGCGGCAGACTTGTAAGAGGGAGAGGGATGCTGAACATGGGAGGGGGTTAGGGAAGGAGAGATGAGAGGCTGGACGTGGGGATGGTTATGGAAATGAACGAGAGACGCTAAACATGGACTTGGGAAGAGGAAATGATGGAATAATGAGGATGAGTAGGGAAGGGAAGGGGGTGCTGGAGTACTGAGGGGGGTATGGAAGGGAAGGGGGATACTGGAGTATTGAGGAGGGGTAGGGTAGGGAAGGGGATGCTGGAGTACTGAGGGGGGGTAGGGAATGGAAGGGGGATGCTGGAGTACTGAGGGGGGTATGGAAGGGAAGAGAAGGGGGATACTGGAGTATTGAGGAGGGGTAGGGAAGGGGATGCTGGAGTACTGAGGGGGGTAGGGAATGGAAGGGGATGCTGGAGTACTGAGGAGGGGTAGGGTAGGGAAGGGGGTGCTGGAGTACTGAGGGGGGGGTAGGGAATGGAAGGGGATTCTGGAGTACTGAGGAGGGGTATGGAAGGGAAGGGAAGGGGGATACTGGAGTATTGAGGAGGGGTAGGGTAGGGAAGGGGGTGCTGGAGTACTGAGGGGGGGTAGGGAATGGAAGGGGGATGCTGGAGTACTGGGGAGGGGTAGGGAAGGGAAGGGGGCTGCTGGAGTACTGAGGTGGGTAGGCAGGGCCGGCCCGTCCATTGAGCAAGAATGTTTTTTGCACAGGGCCCCGCGCAAAGAACATTCTGCTTTTTTAAAAATTAAATTAAAAAAAAAAAGCTGGCCGCTGCCGCCGCGTATCTGAAAGCCGGCGCAGAGGGGCTCAGCCGGGCAGAGGGGGCCCCGTGGGACACTCCATTCTGCCGCTGCTGCGGTAGCAGCAGCCAGCTTTTTTTTTTTTTTTTTTTTTTTTAATTTTCCATGAGCCGATGGGGGGGGGTTAGGACTGGTAATGGGCTATGGGGGGGTTAAGACTGGTAATGGGCTGTGGGCTGATGGGGGCTGTCTGGAAATGGGGTGATGGGGGGTTAGGACTGGTAATGGGCTATGGGGGGGTTAGGACTGGTAATGGGCTATGGGGGGGTGCTAGGATAGGAAATGGGCTGATGGGGAGGGGTTAGGACTTGAGGTGGGCTGATGGGGTTAGGACTGGTAATGGGCTGTGGGCTGATGGGGGCTGTCTGGAAATGGGGTGATGGGGGGGTTAGGACTGGTAATGGGCTATGGGGGGTTAGGACTGGTAATGGGCTATGGGGGGGCTAGGACTGGTAATGGGCTATGGGGGGGTTAGGACTGATAATGGGCTGTGGGGGGGGGCTAGGACAGGAAATGGGCTGATGGGGAGGGGTTAGGACTTGAGGTGGGCTGATGTGGTTAGGACTGGTAATGGGCTGTGGGCTGATGGGGGGGGTTAGGACTGGCAATGAGCTATGGGGGGCTGACTGGAAATGGGCTGATGGGGTTAGGACTGGAAGTGGGCTGATGGGGGGTTAGGACTGGTAATGGGTTATAGGGGGGGCTTAAACTGAAAATGGGATGATGGGGGTTAGGACTGGAAGTGGGTTGATGGGTGGCTAGGACTGGTAATGGGTTGGGGGGTTGCTAGGACTGGAAATGGGCTGAGTGGAAGGGGAGGCTTGAACTGCAAATAGCTGATGGGGAGGGGGCTTGGAATGGAAATGGGCTGTGAGGGAAGGGAGCTAGGACTGAAAATGGGCTGATGGAGCAGCTAGGATAGGACTGGAAATGGGCTGTTGGGGAGAGCTAAGATTGGAAATGGGCTGTGGTGGGGGCTTGAATTGAAATGGACTCATGGAGGGGCTAGAACTGGAAGTAGGCTCATGGGGGGCTTGGACTGGAATTGGGCTGAGTGGAGGGGAGCTATGATTTGACATGGGCTGATGGTGGGGCTAGGAAATGACTAGAAATGGGCTGATGGGGGGCTAGGATTGGAAATGAGCTGATGAAGGGACTTGGACTGGAAATGGATGGGGGAGCTAGGACTGGAAATGGGCTGATGCAGGGACTAGAAGGGAATGGATGCTGGGTGAGACTGGAACTAGAAGGGAGCTGATGTTGGGGGAGGATTAGAATGGGATGGGGCTGGGAGAGTAAAATGGAGAGGGGAAAAATCTACAATTGGCCGGGTATTGGGAGAGTAAGTGGGGATTGAGGATGGAGGGGTAAAATTTGTGTGGATGAAATAGGAATGAGGAAAGAGCAAAAGGAGAAAGATTAGTATGTTAAAGCAGATGTAGAGAGAGAGAATGGAAAAAAAAACTAGGAGAGAAGAAAGGACAAATGGACAGCAGACGATGGAGAGTTAGCAGAAAACATGAAGAAACCAGAAGAAAGTGGCTGGAGCAATTGCAACTGAAAAAAAATGCACAAAAGGTAGAAAGATATCTCTTTATTTTGAATTTATTAACTGGAATATGAAAGCTCTGGGAAATGTGCATCATTAACGTCTGCGCTTTGTTTAGTACAAGAGCAAATTAATGTATAGTTTTATTTCTACAGTGTTGTACATTCCAAGTTTGGCTTTTGGGGTTCCCAGTTTAATTGTCTTCCTGTTTCAGAATTGTGATTCCTTGTTTGGTGATGGTCTATGTTCTGCATGTGTAACTGAGCTGAGGTATTCTGTTTATGTAATTCCTATTTGACATTGCCACTTGTTCTCTTTCCCCAGTAGGTCTTGTGTTGTTATTCTCTGAAACGTATTGGTTTAATATTTGCATGTTTCCTTTTGATAGCTAGGGTATGGTGCTTTGTGAGTCCTGGTAATGCTGTCAGGATACGGCGGGTTTGCTATGGGTTCTAAATGGGCAGCGTTTGTAGTAGTTCCTAATGTGCCTGGCGGTTGGCACTGGATTATAGTAATGTAGAAATCTTTTAGTCTTTCTTTATCCATACACTCATTAAGAGACATGTTTACTAAAAGTTAGTGTATGGTAACATTATGCAAATATTTATGCAAATAAGGCCACTTATGCAAATGAGGCCCCACTATGAGTCTCCGCACATGGCCCCGCACCCCCCTTGGGCCGCCCCTGGGGGTAGGGAATGGAAGGGGGCTGCTGGAGTACTGAGGGGGGTAGGGAATGGAAGGGGGCTGCTGGAGTACTGAGGGGGGTAGGGAATGGAAGGGGGATGCCGGAGTACTGAGGGGGGTAGGGAATGGAAGGGGGATGCCGGAGTACTGAGGGGGGTAGGGAATGGAAGGGGGATGCTGGAGTACTGAGGGGGGTAGGGAATGGAAGGGGGATGCTGGAGTACTGAGGGGGGTAGGGAATGGAAGGGGGATGCTGGAGTACTGAGGTGGGGAAGGGAAGGGGGATGCTGGAGTACCGAGGAGGGGTAGCGTAGGGAAGGGCGATGCTGGAGTACTGAGGAGGAGTAGGGAAGGGGGGATGCTGGAGTACTGAGGAGGGGTAGCGTAGGGAAGGGCGATGCTAGAGTACTGAGGAGGGGAAGGGAAGGGAAGGGGGATGCTGGAGTACTGAGGAGGAGTAGGGAAGGGGGGATGCTGGAGTACTGAGGTGGGGTAGGGAAGGGGGATGCTGGAGGAAGGGAAGGGAAGGGGGATGCTGGAGTACTGAGGTGGGGTAGGGAAGGGGGGATGCTGGAGTACTGAGGAGGGGTAGGGTAGGGAAGGGCGATGCTGGAGTACTGAGGAGGAGTAGGGTACAGAAATGGAGATGCTGCCTCCCTCCCCTCTGATAGTTAAGTATGGTTGAAGATTTGTCTAGGGCAGAGGTACTGAAATCCAGTCCTGGAGGGCCGCAAACCAGTCAGGTTTTCGGGATATCCCTAATGAATATGCATGAGAGAGATTCAAATACAATGGAGGCAGTGCATGCAAATATATCTCATGCATATTCATTAGGGATATCCCCAAAACCTGACTGGTTTGGGGCCCTCCAGGACTGGATTTGAGTACCTCTGGTCTAGGGTGTTAGATGCCTCTGGGCCGGCCGTGCATCTCTCCCATCTGCCTCTATTGCTGCTTACCATTTCCACAGGGTCTCATTTGCATATATATAATTTATATTAAAATGCATATGCCACCTAGCTAAAATCCTAGATGGCTTCCCAAAATACATACATAATATATTGATACAGACATTACAATAAAACATAATAATTATGAATCAAAATTAGCTTGAAACAACTTTCACAGATCCAAGAAAAAAGCAAACCATTATAAATATCTGCATACCAGATTTATTTGGTCAGTACTATGACCAGCTTATTGATGAGGAGGAAAGATATAAAATAAGATAAACTAATCCTCTTCAAATTGCAAGGAACACAGCTGCCTGTCTCCTTTTATAAAGCCTCAGGAGCTGATCATATCACACCACTTCTGGTTGCTGTATCTCAATGTATTAAATTTAAGTCCCTACTCATGACTTTTAAGGCCGACCGTAGTATTTCTGCTAATCATCTTCATTCCCTTATTCAAAAAGTGCTTGACACAAGGAGTAGAAGGTCTAATACGCTGCATTCTTTAAATGTGTCTCGAGCTTACACTAAAGCAACATCAAGAAGAGCCTCCCAGATCATCTTCCAGCCATAAATGATCTTCTGGACTTCAAAAAAAAGTTAAACTTACCTTTTTATTAAATATTTTCAAATAGTATAATTTAATTCTGTATTATACCTTGTATGTAATATTTAACTGTTACTTATCACTTGTTTTATGTAAGACCTGTATGGTCATGTTGCTTTGTTGTGAACCATTTAGACTTAGATTTGTGATATATAAGTTTAGCTAGCTAGCTAGCTAAATAAAACCAACCAGGAATTCAGGAATACTCGGGCTAGATTGGACTATATTAGCGGCGTGAAGGAGTAGCGTAATGGTTACAGCACTGGCTTGGGATCCCAGAGTCCAGGGTTCAATTCCCATTAGCACTCCTTGTGGCCTTGGGCAAGTCACCTAATCCTCCATTGCCTCAGACAAATCCAAGTAATCAATGTCCCTGTTAAATCCAAGTGGTATAAAAAAACCTGCTAAATAAATTAGTGGAAAAGCCCAGAAATCAGCATCTGAACTAACAAAATATCTTAAATTTCAGATTGAACAGGACCCATAGAACAAATCTACTATTCTATAACAGCACAGAACAAGGAGCATGCCCAGAAAGGGCAGCACCATAAATATTACAGTGGGACCTGGAACATCCACATACCTACTGGGAAAACTGGACAAGCCAAGCCAGATTCCTACATAGAAACTCCATGCTAACAGAACAGCGTATCTGGCTTCAGTCACACACTTAGAACATAGATAGACCCTCATCAAGTACAAACTAAAAAGAAATACATTGAAAAAAATGAAGCTGAAATCCCAAGAGCCTCATTCTGCATGTAGCACAACACCAAAGAAATAGAAAGACGTTTATAAAGAAAGCACATGTAAATTACAAACACCAATGGGGTGATATTCAGCAGCGATGGCTGGTGCATGTAACGCGCAGAGCCTTTACCGCTGAATTCTAACCCCAGATTTTCAATGCCGGGTCACATCCAGCCCCCAACATTGAATATCTGGGTCTTCGCAGAACTCGGGAGGTAACCAGGTTGCCCGATTAGCTTCCGCGGGTAAAGCTAGCCCAGCATTTGCTGTGCCGTACTTTACCACCTTGTTGCTAGTTGGGCAGCCGCCTGATATCCCCGCTGTCCAGTTAGCGATGGGTGCTGCCTGCACTCCGCCCTGAAACCCGGTTACTGCCGCTGGATATCTGTGGGAGCCGCCACAACACGCCCCAATGCTAGCCGCTTAGTCTCAGGGTGTGTAGCGGCAGCACCCACAGTTATTCAGTGACACTAATACACTGAATATCCTGTTTAGCAGCATTTACACAGATTGCAGGTCTGCAAACCACACAGATGCCTTTGAATATCCCTCCCCTCCTCCCCCCAATATATTCCGATCATTAAACTGTAAATAAAATACTTTTTTCTACGTTAGTCATCTGGCCATTTTAGTTTTCTAATTGCACTGCTTCCAGTCTCTGGTTTCTGCTTTTCTGCATCTTCTCTTAACTCTTTCCAGGGTCTCGAGTCCATCTGCTACTTCTCTCCTGTACATCCGTCTCTTACATTGATCTTTTACTGTTCATCTTTCTTCCATGTATATTTTTTAAATCTCTCTATGGACTCCGATTTCTCTCCTTTTTAGCATCTTGTCCTCAACCTACTGCTTTTCATCCTTAGCCCCAAACCTCCCATTCCCATCCCAGTCTCTTGTTCCCTAGTCTATCACTAATTCTCTCTCTCTTCCCTGCTGTGTTCAGCATCTGCCCCCTCCCTTATTTCCCCGCTGTTCAGATCGCTCCACCCAGTATCTGCCCCTTGCTCTCTCTCCCTCCCCATCCAGCATTTCCACCTCTTAATTATTTAATTTATTTACCATGTATTTCCATACCTCCCCTTCCGAAGATCCCCCACCATATCCTAAATATCTCATCTGTATCTCTGTGTCCAGCATTCCTGTCCTCCTCCCTATTTCCTTTCATCTCTGCCATCTCTACTTCATCTCCCTTATTTCTTGTCAAGTCCAGTTTTTCCCCTCTGTAGCTCTTTGCCCCTCCCATGTTCAGCATCTCCCCACCCTCTCACCTCTCCCAATGTCCAGTATCCCCCTCCCTCTCACCTCTCCCAGGGTCCAGCATCTCCCCACCCTCTCACCTCTCCCAATGTCCAGTATCCCCCTCCCTCTCACCTCTCCCAGGGTCCAGCATCTCCCCACCCTCTCACCTCTCCCAATGTCCAGTATCCCCCTCCCTCTCACCTCTCCCACCGTCCAGCATCCCCCCTCCCTCTCACCTCTCCCAGGGTCCAGCATCTCCCCACCCTCTCACCTCTCCCAGTCCAGTATCCCCCTCCCTCTCACCTCTCCCAGGGTCCAGCATCTCCCCACCCTCTCACCTCTCCCAATGTCCAGCATCCCCCCTCCCTCTCCCCTCTCCCAACGTCCAGCATCCTCCCTCCCTCTCACCTCTCCCAGGGTCCAGCATCTCCCCACCCTCTCACCTCTCCCAATGTCCAGCATCCCCCCTCCCTCTCACCTCTCCCAGTGTCCAGAATCTCCCCACTCTCTCACCTCTCCCAATGTCCGGCATCCCCCTCCCTCTCACCTCTCCCAGTGTCCAGCATCTCCTCACCCTCTCACCTCTCCCAATGTCCAGTATCCCCCTCCCTCTCACCTCTCCCAGGGTCCAGCATCTCCCCACCCTCTCACCTCTCCCAACGTCCAGCATCCTCCCTCCCTCTCACCTCTCCCAGGGTCCAGCAGTCCCCCCTCCCTCTCACCTCTCCCAACGTCCAGCAGTGCCAAATCAGAGGAGCAGCAGTGTCTGGAATCTGGAGGGTGTTTTTTAGTGCAGTTGGCATGCTGCGGAGCCTCCAGTGGTACAGTGCCATGTGCAGACAACATTCCTGCACATCCCTCGGGCCGGCACTGAGCATAATTCCAGGACTCAAGAAGTCTGTTCCAG
This sequence comes from Ichthyophis bannanicus, assembly GCA_033557465.1. Taxonomy (NCBI): domain Eukaryota; kingdom Metazoa; phylum Chordata; class Amphibia; order Gymnophiona; family Ichthyophiidae; genus Ichthyophis; species Ichthyophis bannanicus. Next base: position 18,517,883 of record CM066037.1, on the reverse strand, counting down.
GCATATGGTGCAGCAAGGTGGAAAGATCGTTCTGGGCAGCTATTTCCATGGTCTTGGCTGCTCCTAGGGAGGAGTCGGGGGCACAGCAGTTTGCTCCTCTTCAGGTTGAGCTGCATCACATCACCGCTGCTGTTAAGTCTCCCTCCCCTCCCCCGACTTTGACTTTATTCTCTGTTTTCCCTTTCTCCTCTTTCCCATCATCTCCTGTTTGCTGCAGTCCCCCAATCCTATTCATTTCCCTTTCCCTCTGCCCCCCCCCCCCGTCTTCCCCCTTCCCTTGCCTCCCCACTGATACTTATTTCTAGTGCTATACGGATACATAGGAACTGCTATGCTGGGTCAGACCAGAGGTCCATAAAGCCCAGTGTCCCGTTTCCAGGAATGGCCAATTCAGGTCACAAATACCTGACATTTTGCAGAAGTAGCCAGTTCCATTAAATATATCCCCAGGGATAAGCAGTGGCTTTCTCTCAATCTATTTTAATAATGGTTTATGGACTTTTCCTCCAGGAATTTGTCCAAACCTTTTAGGGACATTTTGCATAGCACCTATTGTAGAGGGTTGTGTCATTTTTGTTGGTTTCAGATTCTTCTGTCCGTACATATCTGTTTTTGCAAACAAAGAGATGGGTATGGTCTCCCTCTCCCCTTCCCCCCAAACTGCAGGTAGGATCTCTCACTGGCTTTTCTATCTGCCAGCATGGGGAGGTGGGGACCTGTGGTCAGAATTGCTGGCAGGAAGCCATTGGTCCCGTTGGTGTGAAGATTAGAGCTGTGGCATTTAGATGCCAGCATGCCATGGTAGCCTGCCCCAACAAGAAGCAGGATGACAGCCCACGGGAGTCCCAAGCCCGTCCACATGAAGAGTGGGCTGTGATGGCACTCCCCAGGTAGTGTAAGAGTCTACTGTGGTCTACGAATGCTGACAGGAGATCCTGAGTCCCACTGGCCTGACGATCAGGCCTGCAGCGGCTTGTGGGAGACCTCAGGTCCACCAGCCAAAAGTAGGAATGTGGCCAGCATCTGGGGAGTCCTCAGTACTACCAGCATCAGAGAAGAGCCATGAGGGAAGGGGTGCAAGAGAGGCGAGGTTAGGAAGAAAAAAAGGGATAGGGCCTAGAGGAGGGGGAGGGGTTAGGAGAAAAGAGAGAAGTGGGGCATAAGAGAAGGGGATGTGTTAGAAGAAAAAAGGAGAATGGGGTGGAGCATAAGGAAAGGGGCAGGATTAGAGGAGAAAGGAAGAGACAGGGACTGCATTAAGGGAGAAGGGAAAGGAAAGCCTAAGTGCATGGGTGAGTGAAGAGAAAAGAGGGCAGTGAAGGATAGGAAGGGAGAGTAGTGTAAGAAAGGTGGGAGAGGCAAGGAGTGCATGCAGGAGGACAGGGAGAAGTTCACACACAAACAGAGCCACCCCCTCCCCAATATACCCAGCACCCGAGACGCACACAGAGCTCTGCACGCAGCTTCCAACAGCCCCATGACACACACGTGCATCCAGTCCCTGACACTCCCCATGACGCACACCACACATTCACACACACGTGCCTGCAGCCCTTGACATTCCCCAAGACACACATACACACAGCTTCTGACAATCCCCATGACATGTACACACACACACACACACACATGCACGCAGCCCATGACACACACACACTTGCACTGGCACGAATCCCCCACATTGTCATGACACACACACATGCATGCAGCTCTCAAGGAACACGCATATTCATATGCACTCCCCGACTTTCCTTATGACACATGCACACACATGTACCCCTGATATGCATGTATCCTCCGATGCTTTCTATGACTTACAGATGAACCCCCAAATGCCTGATTCTGAAACGGGGGGTAGGCACGCGATTGTGTCATAGTGCAATGTGCACTTTTCAACTTGTTTTGATCGTATCTTTGAAAGGTCCTGAGAGCTCCAGTACATCAGCTTTGGATAATTCTTGTTGATTCGGATAATGGTATCGCCGTCTATGGTGAATCGGTTCTTTATTACATTTTGTTTGGAGTTTTTTTGGACCCAGCAGCATCGTGCTTCCTTGGGTTTCCAGCTCAGGCAGAATCACGGCTGGGACTTGGCACGATGAACCTTCAGTTGCACCTAACCTAAGTCTGAATATTAGGCATTCTGAGGTGTGACAAACGGAACCCCCCCTCACCACTGCTGCTTAACATTTCTATAGTGCTACTAGATATGCGGAGCACTACACAGAAACCCATAAGAGACAATCCCTCCTCTGTGCAGAAGACAAAGACAAAGAAGAATGATTTACAGCCTCATAGATGAACAGTTAGGTGAGGGTTAATTACAGATGGGGGATCACTTGGGTAAAGCTGCAAGAAGTCGGTTCTTGGAACCCAAATTTATATTAGAAAGGCCTGGAGTGAGAGGAATGATTCCAGGCAGTCTACTTTCTCACACCAGGTCAGACAAGGCCCTACCCTAATATATAATCTAGAACTCCCATGGGAAACCCGCGAAAGGAGGACAAGCTGCAACGGAATAGCAGCAGGTAGCTTAAAGGATGAGTTATAGCAAAACTAACTCTGCTTCTACGGGTGAAAAGGAGGGATTTGACTGTCACCTTCACACCACCTCCAGCTCTAACTGATCTGGGGAGCAGAGTCCTGGCCGGGGAATTGAACCTAAATCCTTTGAACCACCAGACCAGTGCCAACAAACTAATCCTTACAAATGAGGTGGAAATTTTTTTTTTTTTTACGCAATTTCAAAATAAACAAGCATTAGACATTTGTAAGAAAAACAGTGGGCAGCTGAAATACATCAAGCAGAACCAATATAGAAAAAGCAACTGCATAGAACAAAAAACCACCTCATCTGGAAAGCCCAAAAAACAAAGGGGGGAGATGAGGTGAAAAACAATGCTTCAAATAACAGGAAAAGAAGGTAGAAATCCAAAATACAGCAGGATAAAATCATATCGGACTAGATTCCAGGGAGCTGTGAGTTAACAAACAAAAGATGCTGGAAGGGTTCATAAAAACCATAACTAATAGAACGGTGCTTAATCAAGCACTTGCATGGAAATTTAAGGAAAAGTAACCCACCCAACTGAACAACGGCAGACTTAAGCACTATAAATTCCTTGGGTTGCCTCTGAGTTTCTCATGACAAGTCAGGAAACATGCGTACACTAAGACCTCTAAAGGTCACATTACATTTTAAAGGACATCTTTATCAGAGGATAAGACAAAAGTCACTAATAAAGTTGTGCCCGGGTGATACCTGTGCAGTGCCCACCTGCTCTTTACCAACTGGAAGATAATAAACCTGTGTGAGCAGAGAGTGGGATTCTGCTGGGACATCCAGGACATCAGTCAAATAATTTTTAAACATGTCCCTTGGAGAGGTTAATGGTTCTCTGGAAAGATTCAGCAGTCTTAGGTTCGAAGCATGTGAACACTTCCAAGTTGACTGATAGTAAATCCTTAAGCAGACCATCAGAACAACCCTCGATGGCCTCCACCTCCCTATCCAGAGCAGCACCCCCAGGCGTGAGATAGTGTCGCAGATTACCTCAAGGGAAAACTTTGCTGGTTTTTGCATGAAGAAACCAGAGGAAGATGATGGAAAACCGAGTGCATTACCAACTGAGGTCATAGCTCTATCACAGGGATCCAACTCCTATGGCCCCAACACCCTGGTCCTCTCCAACAGCTGCTTGGAGATTAGTCTGTGGCAAGGCACTAGCCCTCACGATTTCAGCAGAGGACTGCCCACCGACTGGGATCCTCTTTTGAATGCTCTGGTGCCTCTCTGTAATCAGTTCAGCCAAAGGTACTGGAGGAAGCCGATCCTCTGGGGATAAAGTTGATAATTCACCGAAACTCGATGCCGTGTCATCCAGCTTCGGCAGCAAGATAGCCGGGCCCACACTGGAGGTTTCCTGCTGTATGTTCGAATGGCCAAAGAAGTTACAAGCGTTAGCTGGAAAAGGTATAGTAAGAGGAGACCCAACGATTGCCGCTATGGCGGATTTGGAAGCCACCTTGCCTTTCCTCTTACCCATAGTGCAGGAAAACACTGCCAAACATCAGCTGGGTTCTGCCATGTACAGAAGCTTCTCAAGGTGGAAATTTAGATAGAACCTCAACATTATCCCATAGCGCTGAAGGTCCCTTCCTCACCTTCAAAATATGTGCAGCTCCTTTATGATGTCATCAAGCATTGTTAAAACTGACTTCTGATTGGATGGGGCCAACAGTGGCTATTCTTTATTGTAGCCTGTCGTAAAATCAAACAAGTGTGTTATGAGATGTAAGTGCTTGCGCTGCCTTCTGGGGCATTTTTGTGCTAGATTAGGCTGTGCCCTTGACCTTGGCCCTCATGCACTGCAGGGCTGTACTTGTCAGCACTGGAAAGCAATTACTAGAACAATTTTTCAGAAAGTGCATCTGTCTTAAATGAGCTGGAAAAACTCAGACTGCACCTGACTCCTGAGGGTAAATCCTGTTCTGTTATTTGGGAGGGACAACATCTCTCATTTCTCTCTGAGCTAGCTTGCTTTTTACTCGCTCTTCTTGACTGAAAGCCCCTTGTGCTGTTTATGCATATAAAAAATTATACTCTCAGTCAAGAGTTACTGCTGTATTCCATCCCTAGCAGACAGCTGCCAAACTGATTCTAACAAGTTTCTTCAGGGGAAGGTGTTTACCTTTAATAAGAAAGGGCTTGGTATATTGCCTTTCATATTCAGGGGTGGGAGGTGTTATTAGCAGCTCTGTACCTGGGGTAGGAATTTCTCATTCCCTCCCTCCCTCCTTTAGACCGCCACTGACCCCACAGTTCAGATCTCTTCTAAGTGGTGGCTCCTGGCCTGGCCCGTTATGACCCCTGCTTTTATTATTCCCAGTCATTCCTCAGAAGCTAAAAGCTGGTTCTGGTAAAGTTAACAGAGAATTTTGTGTCACCTGGACAGACTGAGCCACTGCTAGTTTGACCCCTTTGCATATATGGGCTCCATCTTCTCAAAGAACAGAACATTAAGTCCATGTAGAATGAAGTAAAACCAGGACTGAAGCAGCCGCTCTAATGACCCGGAGCCCATCTGATATCTCCAACACTGGGTCTTTTTCTGAGTCATCTTCTCACTCCCCTACTCTCTAGTCCCCTCTATAACGGGGGAAAGCAAACAGTCCCCCAAAAGTGCATGGTTTTAAGTGATACATCTTTGAAGTGATGCTAGCAAAGCAGGGAAGGTAGGGCATCCTGGTAGAGAGGCTCCAGTAAAGGTCACAGTAACTTGGATCTTTCAGCTCTGTCTGATTTTTACTTAAAGGCATCTAATGGGACACTGATACCTGGGTACAAATTACATCACAATGATAGGGTAGATCAAATTGGTGGACAGGTGGTGCTATTGGGTAGTGAGGGCATTGAGTCAAACAGGATAAACTTTTGCAGGAAACAGAATACACTGTAGAATCTCTATGGATCAAAATTCCATGTAAAAAGGGAAAGAGATGGCAATGGGGGTGTACTACTGTCTGTCTGGACAGAATGAACAGACAAATGATGAAATGCTAACAGAAATTAGGGAAGCTAGCAAAGTTTACAATACAGTAATTGGGAGATTTCAGTTACCCCAGTATCAACTGTGTCGGTGTCACAGCAGGACATGCTAGGGAAATAAAGTTTCTAGATGAAATAAATGATGGCTTCATGGAGGAGCTGGTTTAGGAACTGACATGAGGGGAAGCTATTTTAGACTACTCCTTAGTGGAACAGAAGATCTGGTGTGAAAGATAATGGTGTTGGAGCCAGTTGGCAAAATTGATCATAACATTATCACACTTTATTTCATAAAAGGAGGGATGATAGCAAGGAAATCCACTGTGCTAGCATTTAACTTTCAAAAGGGAGACTATGATAAAATGAAGAAAATGGTAAAGAATAAACTAAAAGGGACAACTGCAAAGGTTAAGAGTTTACAGCAGGCCTGGGTGTTGTTTAAAAATACTATCTCGGAAGCTCAGACCATATGTGTTCCATGCTTTGAAAAAGATGGAAGGAAAGCCAAACGACTGTCGGCATGGTTTAAAGGTGAGGTCAAAGGGGCTATTATAGTCCAAAAAGCATCCCTCAGAAAATGGAAAAAGGATCTGAATGAAGAAAACTGGAAAAAATATCCTTTGTTTTATTTTCCATTCCTTTCCTTATCATTCCTAGCATTCTATTTGCTCTCTTGGCCACTGCTGCACACTGGGCGGAGGGTTTCAACATGTTATCCATGATGACGCCTAAATCTTTTTCCTGGGTGGTGGTTCCTAATGTGGAACCTTGCATCGTGTAACCGTAGTTTGCGTTGTTCTTTCCTAGGTGCATAACTTTACACTTGTCCACATTAAATTTCATCTGCCATTTTGATGCCCAGTCTTCCAATTTATCAAGATCCTCTTGCAATTTTCCACAATCCTCATGGGTTTTAACAACTTTAAATAGTTTTGTGTCATCTGCAAATTTGATAACCTTACTCGTTATTCCCTTATCCAGATCATTTATGAATATGTCAAAAAGCAGCGGGCCCAACACAGATCCCTGCGGTACTCCACTATTCGCCTTTTTCCATTGTGAAAATTGCCCATTTAGCCCTACCCTCTGCTTTCTATCTTTTAACCAGTTCCTGATCCACAATAGTACACTGCCTCCTATCCAAAACTCTTTAGTTTTGCCAAAAGTCTCTGATGAGGGACCTTGTCAAAGGCTTTCTGAAGGTCCAGATAAACTATATCAACTGACTCACCTTTGTCTACCTGTTTATTCACACCTTCAAAAAAACATAACAGATTAGTAAGACAAGAACTTCCTTGTCTAAAGCCATGTTGGCTGTCTCCCATTAAGCCCTTACTATCTACATGTTGAGTAATTTTGTTCTTTATGATGGTATCTAACATTTTTCTCGGTACTGACGTCAGGCTCACCGGTCTGTAGTTTCCCGGATCACCCCTGGAACCCTTTTGAAAAATTGGCGTTACATTGGCGATCCTCCAATCTTCAGGTATTTCAGATGATTTTAATGATAGCTCACAGATTACTAATAGCAGGTCTGCAATCTCATATTTCAGTTCTTTAACATCCTTGGATGTATACCATCCAGCCCAAGTGATTTGCTACTCTTCAGTTTATCTAATAGTTGTAATACATCTTCCCGATGTATCGATATTTCCTTCAATTCTTCCGCACCTTTAAATACCACTTCAGTCATGGGTAACATCCCTACATCTTCCTCAGTAAAGACCGAAGCAAAGAATTCATTCAGTCTCTCCGCTATAGTCTTGTCCCCTCTTACTGCCCCTTTTACCCCTCTATCATCTAATGGTCCAACTGACTCTCTCACAGGTTTTTTGCTATGAATGTACTTGAAAAGGTCTTTATTATGTGTTTTTGCTTCCACAGCAAGCTGCTTCTCAAATTCTCTTTGCCTGCCTTATCAATGCCTTGCATTTAACTTGCCAGTACTTGTGCTATTTCCTGTTTTCATCATTTGGCTGTTTTTTTCCATTTCCTGAAAGATGCTTTATTGGCAACAACAGCCTCTCTGACCTCACCTTTAAACTATGCTGGCAGTTTTTTGGACTTCCTTCCACTTTTCTTAATGCGTGGAATACAGCTGGTCTGGACTTCCAAGATAGTATTTTTAAACAACACCCAAGCTTGATGTAAGTCTTTAGCACCCAGGAAGGAGTAGATAACATGAGGAGGAATCTAGCTAAGCTTGAAGAATGATCTAGAATTTGGCAGCTGATATTTAATGTTAAAAATACAAGATCATGCATTTGGGCTGCAGCAATCCAAGGGAGCAATATAGTATAGGAGTGAAGTACTTCTGTCCACTAAAGAAGAGCAGGGCCTAGATTTATTTATATATTTGTGCTTATTTACCGCCTTTCGTGAATCAAAGCGGTTTACAATGAACTCAAAGAGTTGAACAGTACATTTAACAAATAACTTAAAATACATGTACCTTTGTGAACGAGGAGTGATGGGAATTAAGGGAAGAAATCACTTAAAACAGATGTGACTGTGTCTGATCTTAAAGTAGCTAAACAGGTAGAAAAGGCGACAGCAAAAGCTAGAAGGATGCTTGGGTGCATAGGGAGAGGAATGGCTAGCAGCAAAAAGGAGGTGATAGTGTCTCTGTATAAGTCTTTGGTGCGACCTCATTTGGAGTATCGTGTGCAATTCTGGAGACTGCACCTTCAAAGGGATATAAACAGGGTGGAGTCAGTACAGAGGGTGGCTACTAAAATGGTTAGTGGTCTTCGTTATAAAGCATATGAGGACAGACTTAAGGATCTTAATATGTACACCTTAGAGGAAAGGCGAGATAGAGGTAATATGTTTGAGACGTTTAAATACCTCTGTGGCATAAATGCACATGGGGAGAGCCTCTTTCGATTGAAAGCAAGTACTGCTACAAGGGGACATGGGATGAGGGTGAAGGGGGATAGACTCAGGAGTGATATGCAGAAATATTTCTTTACGGAAAGAGTATTTGATCTGTGGAATAGTCTCCCAGTGGAGGCGGTAGAGATGAGGACAGTATCTGAATTCAAAGAAGCATGGGACAAACACAGAGGATCTCTAAAGGAAAAAAGGGGACTGTTGTAGTGGTTGATATGGAAGGACAGACTAGATAGGCCATGTGGCCTTTTTCTGTCGTCATGTTTCTGTGTTTCTAACATCTATATGCAGCCCCTGTGCACAACCATCCAGAATCCAATGTTTGCTTTGCAGACTAGATGGACCATACTGGTCTTTATCTGCTGTCATTTACTATGTTACTAAATCTACACTGACGATATAATAATCTACAAGCCATTCTCCACAACTGCTCCAAACCACTCGAAATTTACAGCCTGCTTCAAAGAGATAGTCAACTGGCTCCAGCTATATAACCTGGCAGTCAACCTCAGCAAGACTGAAGTTCTCCATATCACAAGGGACCCCACATTCACGTCCCCCATCTATATCAAATTCAACAGTACAGAACTGCGAGTCAAAGCCCAAGTCGGATACCTCAGCATCACGCTGGATCAGCAAGTGATCTTCTAGCCCCACATCCAGAATACCACTAGGACAGTCTAGTTCAAGCTCAAAATGCTACGGAACCTATGCCCCCTCCTCTCTACTGAGCACTTCCGTGCAGTAGAGAAATATGAATATTGGAGTACCCCAGAGATTGTGCTGGATCCGCTGTTTTTTAATATATTCATAAATGACCTGGAAATGGAACAAGGAATGAGGTGATCAAATTTGCAGTGATACAAAATAATTCAAGGTTGTTAAATGACAAGATGATTGTGAAAAATTGCAAGAGGACCTTGAGAAATTGGGAGACTGAGCATTCAAATGGCAGATGAAATTTAATGTGGACAAGTGCAAAGTTATGCACTTAGGAAAGACCAACCCAAGCTATGGTTACACAATGCAAGGTTCTACATTAGGAATCACCACCCAGGATAATAATCTGGGCATCATCGTGGATAATACGTTGAAACCCTCTGTCCAATGTGCTGTGGCGGCCAAGAAAGCAAATAGAATGCTAGGAATCATAAGGAAAGGAATGGAGAATAAAACCAAGGCTATTTTAATGCCTCTGTATCGCTCCATGGTGTGAGCACACCTTGAATATTGTGTGTAGTTCTGGTTGTCATGTCTAAAAGAAGACATAGCATAATTAGAAACGGTAAAGGGAATAGGATACCCCTATGAGGAAAGGCTTAAAAGGTTAGAGCTCTTCAACTTGGAAAAGAGACGGCTGAGAGGAAATATGATAGAGCTCTATAAATTAATGAGTGAAATGGAATGGGTAAACACAGATCTGTTTCCTCTTTCAAAAAGTAGAAAGATTAGGGGACACGCAATGAAGCTACAGTGTAGCACATTGTTTCACTCAACACTTAAACTCGGGAATTTGTTGCCGAAGGATGTAGTGAAAGATGTTAGTGTAACTGGGTTTAAAAGAAGTTTGTAAAGTGTCCTAGAGGAAACGTCCATAGACCGTTATTAAAGTGGACTGGGGAAATGTACTGTTTACCCCTGGGACAAGCAGCGTGCAATCTGTCTACCTTCTGGGAACCTGGCAGGTACTTGTGACCCGGATTGGACACTGTTGGGAACAGGATACTGGGCTCGATGGACCTTTGGTCTGACCCAGCATTCAGGGGCATTGCAAGGACCAGAGATGCCCTAGGTGAGCTCTCTGTCTTGCCGCCGCCTCCCTTTGCTGCCACTCCTATTGGGGCACCTGTGGTATACCAGGCTCTAGGCGACCACCTAGCTTGCCTCTTGCTAACATTGGCCCTGCCAGTATGGGATATCTTATGTTGTTATGGTCTGTTGCCTTTAGAGCCAGCATGTAAAGACAAGCTCCAATCACTAAGTGACAGCTAAGTGTATGTTAGCTGAGAGCGCCTTCTGTGTCTAACCTCTCCATCTGTTGCAGGGGGTGTCTGTGTGGATGTCTCTCTCTCTGCTTTTGTCTGATGTATCAGTATATTTTATATTTTGATTTTATTATAACATTGGATTGTTCTCTGAGCTTGATACTTTGCTTGCAGATGTTTCGTCACCATTCGAGGGGACATCATCGGTGCGGGGCTCCAGTTGGTAATGTGCTTGATTGCTTGCATTTGGACTTTTATTGGGGTTGGTGGTGACTCAGCTCTTTGGTTCACAGGAATTGATTGATTTTATTTATTAATTTGATATTCTGCTCATCATACTAACATCTGAATGTTCCAGAGTCTGTCTCTCTCTGCCTGCATCTGCCAAATTTTTTATATATTGAAGGGCGGTATAGAAAACCTATTAATCCACTAAACTAAACTATTCCTCAAGCTTCATTAGATCTATTGCAGATTTTGGTATCATTCACAAAGTAAACCTTTCCCAACAGCCCTTTCTTATTTATTTAGTATGGTTTATATACCACCATTCACCATGGTCAAAGCAGTTTACATAAAACAAATTAATAAGAACTTACACTGAACAGTTTGAACTTATATACAGGTAACAGATTAAAACTCATGTATTGATATTGTTTCTAGTTGTTCAATGTTAACCTGATGAGGAACATATGTTTCTGTTTCTGTACAGCATGGGGTAGGCTGATTTAAGGAGTTCTCTTTGTTGCAGAGGTTAGGTAGGTAGACCAAAGTGTCCTATAAACAGGTGAGTTTTCAGGCATATTCTGAATGTGGCTAGGTCAGTGATTGTAGTGAGTCTGGGAAGTGCCTTCTTTGCAGGTGCTGTACACAGTTCAAAGGATCGTGCGCAGACTTGCTGGGAAGATTGTTTTTGCATGAGGAATGGTTAAGGTGTTCATGGCGGATTGCACGGTTGTGCGGGGGTGGAGGGGGGAATCTGGAACAGGGATCATAGGTGTGATAACTGGGTTGCTGTTGATGGCTTTGCGGACTAGCAGGAGTGTCTTGTACTTGATCCAACTGGGAAGGGGAAGCCAGTGCAGTAGTTTCAGTGTGGACGTGATGCAGTCGTATCTTGAGGTTCCCATTAGGATACATGCGGTGTGTAGGGATGTTTGAAGGGGGCATCCTTTAATCCCTGTGGGGCATCACTGGTAATGCCTCTTATCTTCAGAGTGAACTCCATTCACATGATGTATAGAGTATAAGGCAGACAAACAAGATAAGATATAACTCACTGGATATGCCTAGGGGTGTCTGCCCAGCCCAGCCCAGACCAAGCAGGTGTTTTGCGACTTATTGGCAATGATTGGCAAAACAAGGCAAGTTCTGTAGGATGTTTGTTAGGGTAGAAAAATAGCAATCACACAAACTAATACTAAGGAATAAGCAGTAACCGATAGCAGTTCTTATGTAAACACTAATAAATCACTGTTATCAAAAGCCACATGTTCTTCCCTGAACTTAGGAAAGCATAGATTAAGTCTCTGGACCCCAACCACTGAGAGAAACAAAAACTAAAGGCTTACAGCACTGCAACAATGGTGCATCAGGTCTTAGACAGGGTCAAATTCTGGAAACAGATTAGCTCAGAGAAAAGCAGATTGTTGCTGCTAGTGGAGGCTCTAGTCTCCTGTGGTGTCTGCTAGAGTCTTGGATTGTCCCACAGTGGTGATGGATCAACCTTTGATGACACACAGCACCTGTTTGGTAGAGCCAGTAGTGTAGAGCACATTAGATAGCAAAGAAAGGCCTCACTCCTTCCTGTACTAAACATTCTTCTTATTATGAAGACTTCAGAGATTGGTTGGCACAAGGCTCTGGGTGTTCGGATGAATCAGGAAATTGCTATGATTGTAGGATAAGGTGGTATAAGTCTGTCTAAATAAATCATGAGGAGGTCTCATGCACAGTAGGTTCCATGATAAGAAGCGAAATGCAGAAGAAGATATGTACTTCTCAAGGCCACAGGAGTAGCTCGGGGGATGAAAAAGGCCTGAAAAGCTGATTCATTGTATATAAACAAGGCAGAAAACAATAGTCTTTTGTATCCTTATAGGCAGACACTTGGCAAACAATAACTTCTGAGACACCAGCAGGTCTGAGGTCTAGGTAGCAGGTCAGAGGCCTCTGTAGCAGAAGATCACAGGTAGGTTGTAGGTAGTTCCTAACCCATTCTAGTACTCTATGGCCCATACCAAGGATGCTCAGTTTATTTATGAGTCACTTGGTTTTCCTTGTCTGTTGTTCTAATTCTTTGAAGAGGTTTTTTTTCTATTGTTTTGCAAATTTTGTTACTTCCTTCCCTGTGTATGCCTGTGGATTTTCACTCATTCCTTCTAGTCTCCAGAATGCTTGTCCAAGTTTAATGATGGATACAGATTCTAGATGTTTACTTTCATATTTCAGCACTTTTTTCGCATTTGGAGCCAATGATGTAGTTAGGTAGGCCTGGAGGCCTATGATAGTAGCTCTGTATGTGTAAACAATCTCTATGAGGCCTAGCCCTCCTTCAGCTCTAGGGATATACAGTCTTGGCATATGCTGATTAATTCATGGGCATGGAGGAGTTGTCTTGTTCACACATCCAGTTTTTCAAGATCTTTCAGAGGCCAGTCCACAATCCCAAAGCTGCATGAGAGTACAAGAATTGTCTGCTGATTAATGGCCTGTATCTTATTCAATGATGTTAAAGCACTTTCCAATAACAATTTTATTCTCCTGTAATATTCTTTACTGATCTTTTCTCTTAGTAATTTCTGCTTGTGTGTCATTCCTTCCTCTACTCCAAGATACTTATATATGCCTTCCTGTTCAGGATCCTTGATGTCACAGCCTTGAGCCAGTGAGATGTTTTCCATTTTGTTCAACCTTCCTCTTAAAAAAAATTGCCTTAACATATTTGTCAAGCCCAAAAGTCATTCTGATGTCATCAGAAAAGCTATGAGTCACCTATGTAGAATATAAGTTCACCATATCTAGTGCTTTCCTTTGATCCAGCTCTCTAGTACCCAATCAAAGAAATCTCATCAAATTCATGTGATAAGACTTACCTTTTAGTAAAAGCATGCTGCCTTGGATTCTGTAATTCCAGAAACTGCATTATCCTCTGCCTTTAGTAGTGATTCCATTAATTTACTCACTACTACAGTTACATTAACTGGTCTGTAATTTCCATCCTTCTCCTTCCTCTTTGTGGAGAGGAACCAGATCTACCCATCTCCAGTCATCTGGGCCTCCTCCCAGCTCTAAAGAAGTATTGAAAAGTGCAGACAGTGCAGCTGCCAGAAAGTTCCTAAGTTCCTTCAGTATTGCTTTTAGTTTTAGCTAGCTCTTCACAAACACATCCTTCTGAAAATCATTCAAGGTATGCCTCACTTCTATTCTTATTTGTCTTCTGTGGTTCTGTTCCCGGCCCTTCATCTATGTAAAAGAACAGAAATATTTGTTAAGCAATTCCTCTTTATCCTCATCTACATATTCCTCCCCTTCATCTTTGAGTCTCCCAATACCACTTAAGCACTTCCTTCTGTCACTAGCATACCTTAAATAAAGTCTTGTCCCCCATTTTGCTGTATTGGCTATTTTTTATTCCATTAGCATCTTTGCTTTCCTGACTACTTTTTCCCAGCTTCTCTGAGCTTTTCCAGTATTGTTACTCATCTTCCTTTTTCTGCAGTCTCTCATAGTTTTTGAACACTAGCCTCTTTTCCCTTTACCTTTTCAGGTATTTCCTTTAAAAACCACAGTTGCCTCCTCTTCCTTTTCCTCTTCCTTTTCTTTGTTTTTCTAATAGAAACATGATGGCAGACCATGTCGTTTTTTTCTATCTAGTCTGCCATTCCATATCAATTACAATAGTCCCCTTTTTTTCCTTTAAAGATCTTCTGTGTTTGTCCCATGCTTTCTTGAATTCAGATACTGTCCTTGTCTTTACTATCTCCACTGGGAGACTATTCCACGCATCTACCACTCTTTCCATAAAAGAATACTTCTGCATATTACACCTGAGTCTATCCTCTTTCACCTTCATCCTATGTCCTCTTGTAGCAGAGCTTGCTTTCAATCAAAAAAGGCTCTCGTGCATTTATGTCACAGAGATATTTAAACAGCTCTATCATGTCTCCTTTATCCTGCCTTTCCTCTAACGTATACATATTAAGATCTTTAAGTCTGTCCTCATATTTATTTATTTAGTATACATTTGTATACCGCTACGTCCAGCGATCAGCAGCGGTTTACTTTACATATCAGGGTTGATTGTACAGGACAGGAATTAGCAAAATATACATTTTGATTATGAGGCTTGGCACACAACACAGCAGCTAGGTTACTAAATTTACACTCGATTGATGGGGAGTGCCTTTACATCTATACATATATACATTATTACAGGTCCACGATTACAATTTCTCTTGACCTATGGTCGGGGGTAAAGTGAATACACTTTGGCGCAGTGAGCGAGTAGGAAGAGGGCTCGCTGCCTAGGACAGGTTGTAATGAGTCTGGAATAGGTGAGTCTTGAGCTTTTTCCTAAAGTCATTTAAGTCGCTGGTTGAACGTAGCTCGTAAGGCAGCTGGTTCCAGAGTAGTGGTGCTGCGTATGAGAATGTTCTGTTACTCGTATATGCTTTGACAGTTCTTATGCTATTTGGGACGCAGAGGGTGTTGAGGTTTGCGGTTCTTCTGTTTCTGTTGAGTGGTTGTGTGGTGATTAGGTTGGTGAGATATGAAGGTGCTATGTTGTGTATGAGTTTGAATGTGGTTACTAGTGTTTTGTATTTGATGCGGGCAGTAATGGGGAGCCAATGCAGTTCAATTAGTACTGGTGTGATGTGCTCGGCGAAGCCTTTTTCCATGATGATTCTTGCAGCAACGTTTTGCGCCATTTGCAGGATGTTTAGGATTTTCTTTGGTAAGCCTTGTAGAATGGCGTTGCAGTAGTCCAGGTGGGGAGTGATGAGAGCTTGCGCCACTGTTCTGAAGTCGGATTGTTCAATGATATTACGTAGTGGTTGAAGGACTTTTTTAATTTATGGAATATGGCCTGGTTGGTTATCCGGAGGTGTTTGTCCATCCTTAGGTTGCTATCAAGCATTACCCCTAGGTATTTTATCTCGGTCTTTGTGTGATAGACGTTGTTGTTCAGGGTGACTGTGGCGGGAGGGCTGAAGTCCGGTTTCCTGGAGATGTACATCACCTCCGTTTTTTTTATGGTTTATCGACATGTTGTTTTTGTTGCAACCAGGTTTGCAGCTTGCTTAGGCATTCTTCTAGTTGGTTGTAACTTGGTTTATTTACGTCGAGTTGAGCATAAAGCATTAGATCATCTGCATAAATGTGGTAACTGATCTTGTGCTTCTGGAAGATTTGGCAAACTGGTTGTATGTATAAATTGAATAGGAGGGAGGACAGCGCTGAGCCTTGAGGAATGCCTTGGGTTTGGGGGAAAGTGTCTGCCTTTTCATCGTTGAAGTGAACCTGCTGCATTCTGTTTGTTATGTAGGATGAGAACCATTTCAGAGGGGTTCCCATTATTCCTATGGATGCGAGTCGGTTCATGAGTGTACTGTGGTGTACTGTATCGAATGCAGCTGATATGTCTATAAATATAAGCATGAACATCTTGTTTTTGTTTTCCAGGCCTTTGAGGAGGTTGTCTAGCAGTGCTATAAGGAGGGTTTCAACTCCATCATGATGTCGGAATCCGTATTGATGAACATCTAGGGCTTTTCTGTCATCGATGTGGTCTTGCAACTGTTGTTGGACTGCCTTTTCGATGATCTTGGCTAGGAAGGATATGTTTGATATTGGGCAGTAGGATGTTGGGTCGTCCTTGTTGAGAGCTTTGCTTTTTAAAATGGGTCTTATGAGGGATTTTTTGAGTTGCATTGGCATGGTTCCTTGCTGAAGTGATTGGTTCACAATGTGGGAGATATGTTGGGCAATTTCTTGCTTTGTCGCCTTGATCCAGGCCGCTGGGCATGGATCGAGTGGGGAGGTTGTGGTGTTTAAGTTGGTGATTATGTTTATAATTTGCTGGTCTTCGATATGTTGGAAAGCGCTCCATTCTTCATTTTGATCTACGCTTGTGGAAATGTTGGTTTTCTGCGGTGTGGTGGCTGCGTCCAGGTCATGAGTGGGGAGCGTGGGTACTGGTGGGTTTAGCTTGCTGGCATAATGATCCGCTAACGTTTGGGCCTTTATTGCTCCATTATAATTAACGTCTTGGGAAGTCTTGGTGAGGGATTTAACAAGTTCGAACAGTTCTCTGGGCCTATTAAGTGCCTTATTGAGTATGTTAGTGTGGTGTGTCTTTTTAGCCAGGTTGACCTCGTTCTTGTATTTTGAGAGGAGTATTAGGTATTCCATCTTGCGTTCCTCGGTTTTGACTTTACTCCATTTTCTTTCCAGTTTTCGTAGGTCTTTCTTCATTCTGCTTAGAGTTGTAGAGTACCATGGTTCTGTTCTGGTTTTAGTTGTGTTGCTTGCGACTTTCCAGGTTGGGCTTGCGGTTGCTTCGATTCCTGAGTTCCATAGGTTTACCAGATTTTCCAGGTCCGTGTGTTCAGGGTTAATACATGATACTATAGATGTTATCAGAGCTTCTTTATTGAATTTTTGGAACCTCCTTTGGGGGGGGTGTTAGGCCAGTTTGTGACCGGTCAGGTATAGTAGGCAGATATATTGAGAATTCTATTTGGTGATGGTCTGACCATGGTACTTGAGTTATTCGTGTTTCAGGTTTTTTTACTTGATTTTGCTGATGTTTGGTGGGCATGAATACCATATCGAGAGTGTTACCTTTGTTATGAGTGGCATCGTATATAATTTGTTCGTACCCGAGTTGGTCCATGGCTTCAAGGAAAGTGTTTGCTTGCATGGGAGGAACTGATGCTAGATTTATAACATATGCTTTATAACAGACTACTAACCATTTTAGTAGTTACCCTCTGCACCGACTCCATCCTGCTTATATCCTTTTGAAGGTGCGGTCTCCAGAATTGCACACAATACTCAAATGAGGTTGCACCAGAGACTTATACAGAGGCACTATCACCTCCTTTTTTCTGCTGGCCATTCCTCTCCCTGGGCACCCAAGCTTCCTTCTGGCTTTTGCAGTCACCTTTTCTACCTGTTTAGCCACTTTACGATAGTCAGAAACAATCACGCCCAGGTCCCGCTTTTATTTCGTGGACAGAAATATTTCGCCACCTACACTGTATCACTCCCTTGGATTTTTGCAGCCCAAATGCATGACCCTGCATTTTTTAGCATTAAATCTCAGCTGCAAAATTCTTGACCATTCTTCAAGCTTAGCTAGATCCCTCCTCATGTTACCTACCCCTTCCTGGGTGTCTACTTTATAGTAGATTTTGGTATTATCCACAAAGAGGCAAACATTACCTGGCAGCCCTTCCACAATATCACTAACAAAGATGTTAAAAAGATTCGGACCAAGGACAGATCCTGCAGTACACCACAGGTAACATCCTTCTCCTCAGGTGAACTCCATTTACCTATGCCCTTTGCCGCCTCCCACTCAACCAATTTCTAACCTAGTCAACTTTAGGGTCTATCCCTAGGTTGCTCAGTTTGTTTATAAGTCACCTGTGCAGAACAGGGTCAAAGGCTTTACTGAGATCTAAGTACACTAAATATAGAGCTCTCCCTCAGTCCAACTCCCTGGTCACTTAGTCAAAGAAATCAATCAGGTTTGTCTGACAAGACCTGCCTCTGGTGAACCCATGCTGCCTTGGATCCTGTAATCCATTGGATTCCAGAAAACTCGCCATTCTCTCTTTTAGCAGCGTTTCAAATAATTTACTCACCACAGAGGTTAGACTAACTGGCCTATAGTTTTAGGAAAAGGTGGTATATAAATACAGTTAAATAAACAAATAAAATAATTTTCAGCCTCATCGTTACTTCCGCTTTTGTGTAAAGGGAACACATATGCATCTCTCCAGTCCTTTGAGATCACTCCCGACTCTAAAGAAACATTGAAAAGTTCAGTCAGTGGAACCGCTAGAACATCCACAAGTTCCTTCAATATTCTAGGATGAATCCCATCCAGTCCTATTACTTTGTCTATTTTTAATTTAGCTAGTTCCTCACAAACACAGTCTTCTGAAATTCGTTCAAGATCCCTGTCACTTCTGTTCCTATTTGTGGGTGTTTTCTGAGGTCCTGCTCCTGGCCCTTCATCTGCGAACACAATAGTAATATTTGTTAAGCAATTCCACTTTATCCTTATCAGTTTCTACATATTCCTCCCCTTTACCCTTGAGTCTGACAAATATCACCTTTGTCCTTCCTCCTGTCACTAACATATCTGAAAAATGTCTTATCCTCCCATTTTATTGCACTGGCTATTTCTTCTTTTTGTATCTTTGCTTTCCTGACTACTTTCCTAGCTTCTCTACGTTTTTCAAAATATCGATGCTTATCTTCCTCTCTCTGTGATCTCTTGTATTTTATGAAGGCCACCCTTTTTTCCTTCACCTTAGCTACTTCTTTAGAGAACCATAGTGGCCTCCTTTTCTTAACAAAAAGGTTTGTTGCCCTTAAAATATTCCCTTTCAATTTTACCCATTTCTTTTCTATATCCCCCAGTTGTTCCATTCCGCTAATGACTCCTTGAGGTATTGTCCCATCTTGGGAAAGTTAGTTTTCCTAAAGTCTAAGACCCTCACTTTTGAATGGATTTTATCAGCCCTAGTCCTAATACTTAACCACACCATCTGGTGATCACTGGATGCAAGATGATCTCCCACTGTGATATCAGAAACACTTTCACCATTGGTAAGCACCAAGTCCAGTATGGCCCCTTTACATGTGGGTTCTGTTACCAGTTGCCGGAATAGTTCTTCCTGTAGAAAATCCAGTATCTCCTTACTTCTAGGTAACACCGCAGCAGGGATATGCCAATCAATATCCAGCATATTGAAATCACCCGTCAGTAGCACTTCTTCTTCTTCTTTCCTGGCAATATTGTGCATGTCTTCTGTTAAATCCTTGTCCACTTCTTCTCCCCGTCATGCAGATCTGTATATCACATCAGTGCAAATGGATTTCCCTTTCCTTCTTTTTAGTCTAATGCACAGTGCCTCCTCACTCCCTTTTAAATCCTGTAATTCTATAGCTTTAATATTATTTTTTACATATAGTGCCACTCCTCCTCCCCTTCTTCCTCCTCTGTCCTTCCTGAACTAAGTATAGTCCTGATATAATTATGTCCTAGTCATGCTTGTCCATGAATCATGTCTCTGTAAACGCTCCTAAATCCAAGTCAGTCTCTTCCATTAAAGCCTCACCATCTGGGATCTTATTCCTCATGCTATGGGCATTTAAACACACAGCTTTCCAGATGTCCCTTTTACCAGTTTCTACAGAGGTATTTAATGTTTCACTTACCTGCGGGCCTTCTTCACCCATCCCCAACAAATTTAGTTTAAAGCCCTTATCAGTAGGTTAGCCAGTGTGCTGCTGAAGACACTTCGACCCTTCTTGGACAGGTGGACATCATCTCTGCTCTGCAGCCTTTGGAAAATCATCTCAGGGTCCAGGAAACCAAAATGCTCTCGATGACACCATCCACACAGCCATGCATTCATCTGCAAGATGCGAGCTTCTCTGCCTCGGCCTTCACCCTCAACAGGGAGGGGATTGAAGGGAACACCACCTGTGCACCTATCTGCTTCATCCTCTGTCCCAGAGCCATGAAGTCACTTTTGATATGCTCAGACGGATACCTGGCAGTATCATTTGTGCCGACATGGTTGAGCAACATCATATAATAGTAGTTTTGATGAGTTTTGGCAAACTCTCTGTAACATCGTGGATTTTGGCACCTATTAGGGTCAGTGGCTTCAGAGCTAGCTTTGAATGGAAGCTGGAAAAGAAACAATGAACTCTAATGGCAGAACTTTACCCAATACCACAAAAAAAATTTCCCTTTTGCAATATAGTACCAGAAAAAGAATTAGCTATTAAAAGTTAAGATCAAACCCCTTTAAGAGCTCCCAGGCAGAGATCTTGTATTTAAAAGCCACACAGTATTACCTTGCTTGCAATGGAGACCCTGTTCGGAATAAAGAGGTTTGTTGCCCTTAAAATGTCTCCTTTCAGTTTTGGAAAAGAAAACAATACCACATTACTCCACTGCGAAAGTCTGAATCAGTCCATCACAAAATTGCAGTAAAAGACACTTCTTCAATTAATAGTGTAACTCAATGATGTATGTAGCTTCTCATTTTTAATATGATACAAATCTATTGTTCATGTGTTTTACCGTTTTCATCTCAAGATTTCTGGGTTAAACAGATTTGTAATGAAACATTGGAATATGTTGAGTTCATCCCATTTTTTGAGACACCCCCTGGTTTGCTTTTAAACAGGGACGTAACTTGAAAGATTTATTGGTCCATTCAAGGATGCAATCTGTGGCCTCTAGTAATGATACCCAATATGGGCATAAGGAGTGTGGCAAATACGTGGTTTGTCCGCACACTTTGGAATTTTTTCACATCCTGATCATGGTTTCCAGAATATACTGCGCACATCATCAAATTGTTATGCCCCTTTGTAAAAATCTAGATCAGAAAAACATCTTGCATGTTCAAGGATCATTAAATATCTATCTACAATATGTAGGATGAAAGATTTGGTGCCTTTAATAGTCTATTGGCAGGCGATGCAACACACAATAGAACATTGAACAAGTGAGGGTGGACAGTGGTGGTAATATATCTAAAAGACTGTGCCAGCATGAACAGAAATATATTTTTAAGTGGTAAACCACTCTTCCAGTGGGGTTGAATACTGAACTAGAATGGCATTGGTTCTTCTAAAATTCCAGTCAGATGCTTTGGTTCCCCATTAAGTAGTCGCATGCTCGACGTCTCATTTCAAGGGACATTTGTTGCATAATCTCGTCGGGTATAAAACCACCAGCTGCTGCTTTTATGTAGTGTAATTATTATTTTTATAAAATTCTGCCCTTTTCTCTTTTTTTCCAGTCTTTATAACTCCCTGAAGAAACCTATTTAGATGGGGAAACCATTGGCCGTGATCAGAGGTGGTGGTTTTGATATTTGAGGGGACTGAAAAAATCAATTGGAGCTCTACAAAGATAAAATAGATAAGTTTTCATGAATTTGTATAATGTTATCAAACATTGAGAATCAAAAAGTATTATAAAAAATTGGGATGAAGAAATGAATGAATTTCGGAACAATGATGCAATGTTTTAGAAACGGCAGTAAAGAGAGATCTGCTGTATTCAAGGGAGCTCAGTTGTCCTTTTTAAATTAACGATTTGAAGTCCCAGATGCAAAGGATGCAAGGTATAAAGTGGGCAGTAAGAACAATAGATTATTTTGTATCATATTAAAAATGAGCAGCTGCATAGATCACTGAGTTAACTCACAGGTCTGCAAAAATTTTTTTTTCGAGAGCTGTTTTGGTTATTCCACGTAATCTTTGTTTTTTGGTGCGCTGAATTCGAAAATGACTTCCATTTTGTCATAGGACATCACGTTTCCTGACAATTTAGGTAACTATGTTAAATAAGGCAATACCTCAAAATAAATGGAAATAGACATATAAAATTAAAGTTTTATTACAATATTTTCATGAAAATCCTGAAATGAGCTCACCTACACACACTAAACTCAATTCTTCTTCCTTGTGAGGCTCCTCTTGGTGCATTTACGCTTGTGAGTAGCATCTGGAATGTCTCTCTGAAGCATCCAAGAGTAGTCTGCCATCATTGTAATGCTCCATTTTCCCTGGTATCTCCTTTCCATCTCTTTATTGTCTTGGTGGAATCATTCACCTTGTTCCTCACTCACAGCTCCCAAATTTTCAGGAAAGTAGTCAAGGTGGGACTGGAGGAAATGCACTCTCAAACTCATCAGGCAACCTAAAGCTTGAAATGCTTTCAGCATTCGTCCAACAATCTTTTTGTAGTGAGGATCTTTGTTATTGCCTAAAAATTTCTGTACAACTTCTTTAAATGCAATCCACCCTTCTTTTTGAGGATCCGTCATGGAGTGGAGTAGTGGCCTAGAGGTTGGGGCAAGGTACTTCAGGCCGGAAAGTCGGGGGTTCAAATCCCACTAGAGGACAGCAACCTTGGGCCGGAAAGACTGGGGTTTCTAGTCCCACAGGTGCTCCTTGTGGTCTTGGGCAAGCCACTTAACCCTCCATAGCCCATGTTCCCTGTAAAAAACGTTATCTCCAAGTTATAATGCCCTGTTCAATGTAATTTCAATTTGTTCAATGTAAACTGCACTGATGCAGAATAGCGTGGTATATAAGAGAATGTAAATAAATAAATAAATAAATATTGACAAACTCTTGATCAACAATAAGCCTTCTAATGTCTGGTCCAACGAACACACCTTCCTTCAATTTTGCCTCCGACAGGCCTGGAAACTTGGTGACCAAGTATTTGAAGCATTCTCCATCTCTTGGAAGTGATTTTACGAATTGCTTCATCAATCCCAATTTTATGTGGAGAGGTGGTAGAAGAACTTTATGGGAAGGTACCAAAGTTTCTCGGAGGACATTTTTTTTCACTGACTGTTAGCACTCTCGGCTGCCAACTCTTCTTGGTCCAGTGATTTTGTCGGTCTCGACTGTCCCATAGACACAGAAAACAAGGACATTTGGTATACCCAGCTTGTTGCCCGAGCAGCATGCACAAGACCTTCAAGTCCCCACACACTTGCCAACCATGGTCTTCATATTTAAGTTTACGAAGAACCAATTCCAAGTTCTCGTAGGTTTCCTTCAAGTGTACAGAATGACCTACAGGTATGGAAGCGTAAAAACCATTGTGGAGTAAAACTGCTTTGAGACTTCTTTTTGAAGAATCCATAAAAAGACGCCATTGCTCTGAATCATATTGGATTTTAAATTGACCCATCAGACCTTCGACATCGATGCAATAAACCAACTTGTCTTCCTGGGCGAAGTAAGGAACGAACTCCTTTTCATGATGTCTGAACCATGAAGATGACACTCCTGGCAATAATAAATTCCTGCTTTTCAGCCTTGATCCGAGTAACTCGGTGGCATCTTTGGGAAGATTCAAGTCTCTTACCAAATCATTCATCTCCTCCTGAGAAAACAATTTTGGTCTTGTATCATCTTTAAAGTCAGAACTTGATTCGTCATCTGGTTCAGGTATGACTTCACCTTCATCGGAGCTAGGTATCTCTTCCAAGGTAGCAGGGGGCTTGGGTACTGGTATATCTGTGCCATGGGGATGGGATGAATTGCCGAGTGAAGATTGGGGTATGAAATGGAATGCTTCCATTTGGAATTAAACCCTTTCACATCGCATGAACTGAAGTAACAGTCGTCACTATGGTTCCTTTGCTCTCGCCATACCATAGGAATCCCATAACGGAAAGATTTTTTCTTACCCTTGAACCAGTTTCGGAGGTCCTCAACACACCATTTGCACACTTTATGAGGCGCCCAGACTTTATCTTGATCTCCAATTTTTAGTCCAAAGTATGCAAAGTATACTTTTTTCACAAAGTCTGTAATATTCTGCTGTTGCTTCAACACTGTATATTCACCCCAGATGAAACAGAAACTGTCTGGCGAATTAATACACTTTCGCGGAGCCATAACATAACGGTTGAAGAATGATGAGCTAACACGAATTGCGATGAAAAAGTGTGAACAGCCTAGAACCAAGAACCTGATGATGATTCGTGCACAAGTGTGGCATGCAGGAGAGAGCAGCTCTGTGTCTGTACACGAGACGTCACAGTGCTGGCCACGCCCCTCTGCACTGACCAGAGCTGCTGCTATCTGCCCTGTGTCTCCTTCCCACTGGATTCTTCAGGAAAGATTAACCCCTTCTACCATTAGAAGCACAGACTTAAAACTTGCTTAGCTTATGTATATATTGCTGACCATCAGATTTACAGTGCTATATTTTTTTTATATAACTCGGACAACCCCTTTAAGGTTTTTTTGGCATTTTATATCTTAAATGCACTTATGTGAATTAATTAATAGTAATTTGAATTAATTAATAGTAATTTGAAAAAAAATTATAAATTTGAAGACAATTTTGCATGTTGTGGCAAATCATGACGTCTAGGAGTTTTTTCAATATTTTATTTGTTTTCAGCACACCAAAATACGTGGAAATTAAATGAAAATAATCAAACAGCTTTTTAGTCGCAGACCTGTGATTGAATAAGTGTTTTTTGCTGTAATTTTGTGATGGACTCCTTTCCGTTTTTGCACATTGCTTTTCTCCTTCCCCCAGAATTTCCCATCCTGCTAACTCCTATTTATCCAATCAACCTGGCAAAGTTAGTTTTCCTAAAGTACAGAACCTTTGATTTTGAATGAACTATCTCGACCTGTGTCTTAATACGGAATCTACCATCTGGTGATCACTGGATACCAGATGATCGCTTACTACATCAGCAACACCCTCCCAATTTGCAAGCACCAGGTCCAGTATGATCCTCTCTCACATGGGCTCCATTGCCACATGCTGGAACTGGTCTCCCTGTAGAGAATCCAGGATCTCCCAACTTATAGACTATACCACAGCCGGGATATCACTTATTGACAGCACATCCCCGTAATAGCAATATTGTAAATGTTCCCAATTAAATTGTTTCTTCTGCCTGCAAAGGACGTCTGTATATCACACTAATATAAATGTCTTGTGCCCTCTTTCCAAATGAATCCACAGCGCTTTCACCTTACCTCATAAGCCCCGCAGTTCTGTTGCTTTAATACTACTATTTTTGTTATATGTAGCACCACTCCTCCTTCCCTCCTTCCTTCCTTCTTATCCTGTCTTTCCTGAATAGATTACAGCCTGGTATAACTACATCCCAGTCCTTGCTCCATGTACCACGTCTCTGTGACCACCACTAAATCCATTGCAGCTTTTAGTTCAAGAACTTTATCTCCCATACTATGAGCGTTGGTAGACATAGCTTTCCAGATGTTGCCCTTTATCTCATTGCTGTGCACATGTTTAATGTTTTATTTACTTGAAGGCATTTACTACCCATCTCTGGCAATCCTAGGTGATGAGGACTAGGGTGAGGGGGGGAGAGAAGGGATAATCTTTGGGAGAGAGTATTTTTGTGTACAAGAAGGTCCTGTTGTGGGGAGGAACATCATGTGTTAGAGAGAGGGTGTGTAGATTTGGAAAGGTAGTGAGAGAGAGAGAGAGAGAGAAGCACCAAAGACATAGAAGGGGGTATCCCTCCCCCTCCCCTATCCTTCCTCTTTTTCCCTGATCCTCTATCTCCTCCCACTTAACCCCTGTGCCTTCTCCCTCTGAGGACATCGCCCTTCCACACCCACGGATAACCCTTGTTTCAGCCATCGGAATATTTGTATAAGGTGAGAGTTGTAGGTCCTGTCCTCACAGCCCAGTCTTCTATTTACACTTTGTAGGTCACCATTGAGGTAGTGGAAAATCCCCAGATGGAATTTGAGATGGATCTGCTAAAGGAGCCCCGCATAGACTGGTCCCTGTCTTCCTCCGAATGGCTGGCCCATAAGGACCTCTTCTGGCCCCTCTTTTGGGAATACACGGACCCCACAGAGCTTGAGTCCTTGAACTCTAAAAAGAAGACGCAAGACCTGGAGGAGGAGGAGGAGGACTCAGCTGAGTATGATGGGGAGGGCAATACCCTGAGTGCAGAGGGAGGCAATTGGAACCAGAGGTGGCAAAAACAGAAAAACTGGATCAGCACAGAAACAAATAATTATGGTGAGTGAGCAGGGCAGGTGCAATGGACTGCAGGGCGTATGACGGGCAGATAAAGCCACAGCTGAGACATAACAAGGGAAATCCTCGTATTAGAGAATGAAATGCAAATGGCTTGGGATTTCTGTTCTGAAGAAGTCTGTAGTATTGCATGTTATGTACAAGGAACTGAACATGATGAGACACTAGACTAGGCATGGCAAGGTCAAAAGAACTTTCTTTGAATGCAGGTTGTCCTCTCTCTTTTTCTGGCCCAGAAAGATCTCTTCCCCAAACGGCTTCTGTGTCCATGCCTTGTTATTAGTAATATTCTCTGCTTTAGTTTCTCCTGGGGGGCGGCGACCTGCTGCAACAAAGAGCTGTTGCCACCATTAGGGCTGATATAATGAGAGCACTGTGCCCACTGAAGCCCTGAGCAGTCACAGAGGCTGCACACGTTGTGTTCACGGGTCCTTTAGATTCTGCCGGCAGGAGGTAACAGTCTCCTCAGTCACAGGGAGGCTTTTTCATGGTGGGGAAAGGAGGTTGTTTTTAATTTGTTTAATGTTATAAGAAAGCAAAAATGAGATGATTGTTGTGTATCCCCTCTCTGTCCCTTTGCTTGAGAGAAGAGGATAGATTTTATAATAAAATACAATTGGTTTAGATCTTTCTACCTAAAGCTGCAGTTAAATATTCGACTTGCTGTTCAGGTGCTGGAAACATCCAGGATAGTTCCTCAAGACATGTGCTGAACTCTGTGAACCTCCTCGGCACATAAAATTAAACACCCAAGCTGTTTATTGGGTCTATTTGGATGTTCTTTTTCAGTCCATTCTCCTGTTTGCCTTCCCGCTCCCTTTGCCACACCTGCATGCCCTCTAAGGTCTCCATGCATTTAGAAGACTCAGTAGGCTTCAGGACACAGTGTTCTAACACGCGCACTAAAAACCACTCCAATGCAGTAACGTAATGCAACTTTAAAAAGTGTGCACTGACAAGACAAAGAGCACACACCACCTTGGTTTGCTGCGTTGTGAGTAAAATGTCCTCCCTCCCATCCGTGCTTGAGAGAGGACTGGCTCAAGAACTGATAAATAAAAAATGCCAGACTCCTTCACTTCTGCCCTCAACCTCCACTACCTGAAAAAATTCCCTTGTAGCCCAGTGGGGCCTTATATCTCCTCAGACCCCTAGACCCTTCCACCCCAGACATCTCCTTCCAGTGCTGTGTGGTCAGGGTACTCCATGTCAGGGAGGCCCTTGATCAGACAGCTTGACCACACCACTTCAAACCAATAATACTTACATAGTCCAGGGAGTCATACAGTGGTGTCCAGGCTCTTTACACTGGAAGCAAGGAGAGCAGCGAGTACTTGCACTCTAAAACAGGAGACCAAACAAGCAGGTACAAAAAGGAGACTGGTGATAATCCAATTCAGGTAAACCCCCTTATTAGCCCTTACGCGTTTCAGCTGGAAAGCCTTCTTCAGGGTGTCTTTGGAGGGAACACACCTCGAAAAATATAACAACAATAGACATCAAACATAAACATAATAATAAATCACTTAAAAATCAATTAATTATAAAAACATGTAAATGACGGTAATTTAAATAAGAATAATAAAACTAATAAAACTTGATAAGTGCTCTTGAACATGTAAAATAAAGTATAAAAGATGTAGATCAGTTTTATAACATAAATATAATAATGATTAGAATATAAAAAGCATAAATAGAATATCAAAAACAAAACTAGATTACATAATCGAGTAAATCAGACAACCATATCTAAAAACCATAAAATAATGAGAGGAGAGGATGAGGACACAACAGAAATAATACTGAAATGATACCTTTTCTTTGTCTCGTAGTACACAAAAATGACCACTAAAGATAAAATAAATAAATAATTATGCTATTAGAAAAAAACATAAAAGGCATAAGATAAAATTAACTCTTATAATAGAGCTACCATAAGGTATAAGAGAGGACCATTGAAAAATGTTTTTTAAAAGTCTTTGAACACAGGGCATTGCCATTAGAAGCGCATACCTAAAAAGATCAACATTACTGTACCGTTCATCACACTTATGAACATGTGGTGTTTAAATGTAACATCTGAGCATTAATAAAAAACTGATAATGATTTTATGATAAAACCACCAGCCGAAACGCGTAGGGGCTAATTATCGCCAGTCTCCTTTTTGTACCTGCTTGTTTGGTTTCAGGCTCTTTACACTGCCATCTTGGAAAATGGCAGCCCTTGGCCCTAGCAGGGTATCGGGGGGGGGGGGGGGCATCCTCTTATTTAGGAAGTATTACTTTATTTGAGAGACTGACCATGAGCGATGCATCGTGATCCACCACTAGGGGTCAGGCACCGCTTTTTTGGAAGATGGTGGTGCCAAAAGTAGGGATGAGTGGTCATTGCTCCTACCTCCTGCCTTTAGAGATGGGTCGGGGGATCTACTTGGTCACAAGGGATTTTTTGTGGGGAGGTGGTAGAAGGTGCAAGGGAGCCAGTGGGCCACCAGGGGGATCTTTGGGATGGGGGTGGTAGGTCCAGGGTCCCACTTGGGCCATTAGAGATCTTTGGTCATCTGAGGTGGCCCTTAATATCAGATGACTCTTGTTCTGTAGTGCATCTTTGCTCCAGCTCGGAGTTGAAATAAAGATTCAGAGCTAGAAGAGTCAAAAGCCGCATTAAACCTTAGAGCATTTTTCTCATCAGGAGCACTTGTCATTTAGAGTTTTCTTTCCCTGTAGCTTGGCGCCTGATGCTTTGCTTCAGTTCTTGGCAAATCTGCATTTGGGGCCATCTACCTTTGGTTTGGAAACTTCGGGCTCTGGAAGTGATAGCCATTAGAAAGGGCAGAAGGACCTCGGGCAAACACAAGCAGCAGGAATGAACCCGATAAATTGCAAAGCAGCATTCTGTCATTCTCAGGGAAGACATTCCATTTAATGATAGAAAAGGGGGAATGTTTATTAGGCTGAGGTGTTCCCGTGGATCAGAGTTCTCTGCTATTTACCCACATACCTTGTTCTTAGCTTTGTTCAGCCTTGCTTGGGGAGAGGGCTGAGTCTTAATGTGCTCTCTGCTCTTTGCAGACTATGAGGATGAGGGGGACTGGAGCCCCTGGGCCTCTTGCAGCCTGACCTGTGGCATGGGGAGCCAGAAGCGGACTCGTTCCTGTGGCTATGCTTGCACTGCCACAGAGGTGCGGACGTGTGAGCAGCCCCGCTGTCCAGGTGAGTGCCGCCCCGCATGCTCTAGCACACTGATCTTCCCTATTTGTAAATGCGGCTATTTTGGTTAGGGACATAATAACATCCTCACGGCATGTAGGGTCCCTTATACATGCCAGGTAATAACAAAAAGCATTCCCCCACCGACTCCCCCTCCCCACATGATGCAAACCAGTCAAAAACTGTTATAATGGTCAAATACCACCTGGTGGAGACTGAACACAGCCCACCGACATTGTCCCTTTATGGCAAGATAGACTGGTGGAGAACGTCCCCTCATTGAGCTTTTCCCTTACATATGCAGTGAAGTAGCCCTCCCCAAATTTAATAACCTCATATACCACCCTCCTCCTCCTCTCCCTTATCTTATCTCCCCCCCCAAGACATCCCACTTCCCTCATAGACCCCTTGGCCCACTGCATTCCAGGAAGATTGACTGATTGGTTTGACGAAATTTGATATATGTGCGAATCTGTGTCACCACTGTGTTTGAAGCATAGTATAACACAATAATATTAAAGAGACAGTTAGAAATGCCCTCCGCCCAGCCAATCTCTCCTGAGCAAATAATCAAGTTCGCCCCCTGTCTTCCAGCCAACATTACAACATATTCCTTTTGGCCACCAGCCATGAGCACTTAATCCATAATCTCTGCCACTTTAGTCTAAAATAAAAATCAATGTCAGAGGCAGGATCATTGATGGACAAAGGGGATCCCCTTGAATAACACAGGCAACCTAGTTACTCAGCTGTACTCGGAGAAACTCATGATACTAAAGCAAAGTTAACTGTCCCCAATCACTCGGTCCATCTTCCTCACTCCCCCTCCCACATCATGCACACTCTCTCTCTCTCAGCCTTCTTCCTCACTCTCTTCCTCATTCCCACACACAAACACTCTCTCTCAGCCCATTTTCTCACTTACCCCCACTCTCTCTCTCACCCAATCTTCCTCACTGCCCCAAACGCTTTCTCTCTCTCTTTCTTACAATCCCAGCAAATATCATGTACCAGCCACCTCTCTCAGCATTCGGTCTCCACCATCCTGTCCCCTCATATATTCCCCTAAACTGGCTCACCCTCCAGTTTGTTAATCCCCTCAGCTGGTGCCATCTCCAGAAGCATTCTGTTTTCTGCAGGGCACAGCTCACACGTGATGTATGCCACACGGACCTTGACTCCTGAGAGGGATCCATGTTTAGGCCTCTAGCTCCTGGGCCTTGCAATGAAGTTTCTGACTCTATTGGATCCCCTCTCTGCCCCCCAAGTCCACATTGCTTTCATGAACTGATCCAGCATTAAGACTGTGCAGAAATTTTCAGCCAGTCACAGGCCTATTGAGCTCTCGTATAAAACCTTATTTGTGTGTGAGAATCTCGCACATAAGCTATTGAAAATTCAGTGCAGGTCAGTACACTTGGCACTGTTTAAATGTTCTCTTTTTTTTCCTAGGAGGAACTGAAGGTGACGCGGAGGAATCCCCTTTCCAGGCTGAGAACAGCACAGCAGAGTTCACCCCAGGTAAGCTCATGCACTCGCACACAGACCTCGTGCAGCAGCCCCTCTCCAGACTGGCCAATGCAAAAGCTATGCACATAGCTCTGCGAGTATTTGCCAAAAACAAATCTGCTCTCACAGTGCTTGATGTCAGAACCCTGCGTATTACGAAGGTTACCGGGGATGTCCCCACTTTTAGAGCAGTGTCCCTGACTCCCACCGGTTTGGCAGCCTCCTGTCCCTGATTCCAGTAATGGGGACAGAAAAAATGTATTTTCAATTTAGTGATTAGAATCTATCAGTTTTTAGAATTTACATCCATTAGCGTTATGTTTTGCACAGCAGGGGGGAGATACATCACTGTTTGTTTCTCTGTCCATGTCTGCCTGGAAGTGATATTTTTGCGGTTGGGATGGGTGGAGGTGATGACAGTGACTCTTCCCTCCTCTATGCCTTGTTGCTGAAACCTAGAACCAAGATGTCCCTCCCCCTTCTCCACCCCCACTTTGGATAAGCGTCCCAGATTTTCCTGGTAATCTTAGTATTACAGTACGGTCTGATCTTTTAAATTCCGCATGATAAGCGGCTATATCCCCTAGGGGTGGAAATCCCTGCTCACCACAGAGCCGTCTCCTTTATTCAGATGCTCAGTAAATAGGTGTCCTCAGGGCTAGGTTAGGTTAGGGAACACATGCTAACTAGTGGGCATCTCGCTGTCTAACTTAGCTAGCCAGTCCTAGGTATGGCTATGGTAAGCTTAAATCTGTCTAGCTTAACTCCGTGAGAAACCGAGAGCTTAGAGAGTCCAACTCCCTGTGCAGTCAAAGCTGAAAAAGGCAAGAGAACTTAACACAAGAATCAAAATAAGAGTAACGGAAATAAAAACATGATCACAGAAAGGGCTGTGGACTTATTGCACATTTAATACATAGACATAAAGGCGAATAAAAATATAATACAAGGTGAGGTCTTATTAGCAGATTTTTGGAGAGTAAATCTGGGACATTGGGGCAAGGTTGAGCTGGACAGAGGGGCCGGGGTCCACCCTCCTCTGGCATTTTTCCCTGACCAGTCTAGGTATTATTTAGTAATTTCAAAAGTTTAAAAAGTGTGGAAGCCGTGTTAGTCCACTAGAATGGTAGTTAAATAAAAAAAAGAAAAGAAAAAGGAGAATAAGGTGATACCTTTTTATTGGACTAACTTAATACATTTGTAGACTAGCTTTCAAAGATAAAACCACCTTCTTCAGATCAAGACAGTATGAGCAAGAGCTTTACCCCTCCCCACCCCAGCACTACGGATCCTCTGTGCTTATCCCAGGCTTCACCCCTCCCCACCCCAGCACTACGGATCCTCTGTGCTCATCCCAGGCTTTACCCTTCCCTCCCCCAGCACTAAGGATCCTCGGTGCTTATCCCAGGCTTTACCCCTCCCCACCCCAGCACTAAGGATCCTCTCTGCTCATCCCAGGCTTTACCCCTCCCTACCCCAGCACTAAGGATCCTCTGCGCTTATCCCAGGCTTTACCCCTCCCCACCCCAGCACTAAGGATCCTCTGTGCTCATCCCAGGCTTTACCCCTTCCTACCCCAGCACTAAGGATCCTCTGCGCTTATCCCAGGCTTTACCCCTCCCTCCCTACCCCAGCACTAAGGATCCTCTGTGCTCATCCCAGGCTTTACCCCTCCCTACCCCAGCACTAAGGATCCTCTGTGCTCATCCCAGACTTTACCCCTCCCTACCCCAGAACTAAGGATCCTCTGTGCTCATCCCAGGCTTTATCCCCTCCCTACCCCAGCACTAAGGATCCTCTGTGCTTATCCCAGGCTTCACCCCTCCCCACCCCAGCACTAAGGATCCTCGGTGCTTATCCCAGGCTTTACCCCTCCCCACCCCAGCACTAAGGATCCTCGGTGCTTATCCCAGGCTTTACCCCTCCCTACCCCAGCACTAAGGATCCTCTGTGCTCATCCCAGGCTTTACCCCTCCCTATCCCCAGCACTAAGAATCCTCTGTGCTCATCCCAGGCTTTACCCCTCCCCACCCCAGCACTAAGGATCCTCTGTGCTCATCCCAGGCTTTACCCCTCCCTACCCCAGCACTAAGGATCCTCTGCGCTTATCCCA
Organism: Ichthyophis bannanicus; assembly: GCA_033557465.1. Lineage (NCBI taxonomy): Eukaryota > Metazoa > Chordata > Amphibia > Gymnophiona > Ichthyophiidae > Ichthyophis > Ichthyophis bannanicus. Next base: position 18,484,791 of record CM066037.1, on the reverse strand, counting down.
GGCTTTACCCCTCCCCACCCCAGCACTAAGGATCCTCTGTGCTCATCCCAGGCTTTACCCCTTCCTACCCCAGCACTAAGGATCCTCTGCGCTTATCCCAGGCTTTTCCCATCCCTACCCCAGCACTAAGGATCCTCTGTGCTCATCCCAGGCTTTACCCCTCCCTACCCCAGCACTAAGGATCCTCTGTGCTCATCCCAGACTTTACCCCTCCCTACCCCAGAACTAAGGATCCTCTGTGCTCATCCCAGGCTTTATCCCCTCCCTACCCCAGCACTAAGGATCCTCTGTGCTTATCCCAGGCTTCACCCCTCCCCACCCCAGCACTAAGGATCCTCGGTGCTTATCCCAGGCTTTACCCCTCCCCACCCCAGCACTAAGGATCCTCGGTGCTTATCCCAGGCTTTAACCCCTCCCTACCCCATCAATTAGGTTCCTATGTGCTCATCCCAGGCTTTAACCCTTCCTATCCCCAGCACTAAGAATCCTCTGTGCTCATCCCAGGCTTTACCCCTCCCCACCCCAGCACTAAGGATCCTCTGTGCTCATCCCAGGCTTTACCCCTCCCTACCCCAGCACTAAGGATCCTCTGTGCTCATCCCAGGCTTTACCCCTCCCCACCCCAGCACTAAGGATCCTCTGTGCTCATCCCAGGCTTTTCCCATCCCTACCCCAGTACTAAGGATCCTCTGTGCTTATCCCAGGCTTTTCCCATCCCTACCCCAGCACTAAGGATCCTCTGTGCTTATCCCAGGCTTTACCCCTCCCTACCCCAGCACTAAGGATCCTCTGTGCTCATCCCAGGCTTTTCCCCTCCCTACCCCAGCACTAAGGATCCTCTGTGCTTATCCCAGGCTTTACCCCTCCCCACCCCAGCACTAAGGATCCTCTGTGCTCATTCCAGGCTTTTCCCCTCCCTACACCAGCACTATGGATCCTCTGTGCTCTTCCCAGGCTTCACCCCTCCCTCCCCCAGCACTAAGGATCCTCTGTGCTCATCCCAGGCTTTACCCCTCCCTACCCCAGCGCTAAGGATCCTCTGTGCTCATCACAGGCTTTACCCTTCCCTACCCCAGTGCTAGGGATCCTCTGTGCTCATCCCAGGTTTTACCCCTCCCTACCCCAGCACTAAGGATCCTCTGTGCTTATCCCAGGCTTCACCCCTCCCTACCCCAGCACTACGGATCCTCTGTGCTTATCCCAGGCTTTACCCCTCCCTACCCCAGCACTAAGGATCCTCTGTGCTTATCCCAGGCTTTACCCCTCCCTACCCCAGCACTAAGGATCCTCTGTGCTTATCCCAGGCTTTACTCCTCCCCACCCCAGCACTAAGGATCCTCTGTGCTCATCCCAGGCTTTACCCCTCCCTACCCCAGCACTAAGGATCCTCTGTGCTTATCCCAGGCTTTACCCCTCCCTACCCCAGCACTAAGGATCCTCTGTGCTTATCCCAGGCTTTACCCCTCCCTACCCGAGCACTAAGGATCCTCTGTGCTTATCCCAGGCTTTACCCCTCCCTACCCCAGCACTAAGGATCCTCTGTGCTTATCCCAGGCTTTACCCCTCCCTACCCCAGCACTAAGGATCCTCTGTGCTCATCCCAGGCTTTACTCCTCCCCACCCCAGCACTAAGGATCCTCTGTGCTCATCCCAGGCTTTACCCCTCCCTACCCCAGCACTAAGGATCCTCTGTGCTTATCCCAGGCTTTACCCCTCCCTACCCCAGAACTAAGGATCCTTTGTGCTAATCCCAGGCTTTACCCCTCCCTACCCCAGCACTAAGGATCCTTTGTGCTTATCCCAGGCTTTACCCCTCCCTACCCCAGCACTAAGGATCCTCTGTGCTCATCCCAGGCTTTACTCCTCCCCACCCCAGCACTAAGGATCCTCTGTGCTTATCCCAGGCTTTACCACCCCCCCCAGCACTAAAGATCCTCTGTGCTCATCCCAGGCTTTACCCCTCCCCACCCCAGCACTAAGGATCCTCTGTGCTCATCCCAGGCTTTACCCCTCCCCACCCTAGCACTAAGGATCCTCTGCGCTTATCCCAGGCTTTACCCCTCCCTACCCCAGCACTAAGGATCCTCTGTGCTCATACCAGGCTTTACCCCTCCCTATCCCAGCACTAAGGATCCTCTGTGCTCATACCAGGCTTTACCCCTCCCTACCCCAGCACTAAAGATCCTCTGTGCTCATCCCAGGCTTTACTCCTCCCAAACCCAGCACTAAGGATCCTCTGTGCTCATCCCAGGCTTTACTCCTCCGAAACCCAGCACTAAGGATCCTCTGTGCTCATACCAGGCTTTACCCCTTCCAACCCCTGCACTAAGGATCCTCTGTGGTTATCCTAGACTTTACCCCTCCCCACCCCAGCACTAAGGATCCTCTGTGTTTATTCCAAGGTGTCTTAAAGTTCTGTTGGCCTTTGGATCTCCACCTCCTCTCCTTCTCTCCTCACAATTATAGCAGTGCAAAATAGAAAACCGTATATGCGCTTGATCCTTTCCTCTCTCTCTCCCTCCATTGGCATCTGTAAAACTACCACTGGGGCAACCACCTGACCTCTTCTTTCCTTTCTTTCCCCATCTTCAAAATGTACAAAAATAGCCCTGTGGGTGCTGTATCAGCTTCCCTTAATGCCTCCCATCTTTGACTGTTCCTCATGGCCACTGGACTCTTCTCTCCCTCCTTCTGTATCTTAAAATGCCTAACAATTCAAAGCAGGCAACAGGCACGAAGTTTCTCTGTGGATAAGCAGGAATAAGTCCTCCTGTATGGATGACGTCCCTGAAGGAGCCCCACACAGGAATGTTTCCCAGCTTCTATTGGAAGCTTTTGGGAGTCTCCACCGTGCCTGCGTGCCTCCTTGCTGCCTGCCACTATGGTACTATCTTGATTCAGTCTTTTGTTTTCCATGGTGCTCCATGGACACGCTTCCAACACTTTCATTGGTAAACTTCTCTATTTTCCATTCATGGTTTTTTTTTCCTTTGGTTTTTGTCCCATTCGCCTTCCATCATAGTTCTCTCCTCCTTTTTACCTTTTTTCTCCTTGATTGTTATTTTTCTGCTTGCCGCAGCACCTCGGCCTTCCCAATGCCGGTGCTCTGGTGGACCTCAGTACTCGTCACTGAGCCATTCAACTTGCCGCAGCTGTTCTTCCAGATAACAAGTCCCAGAAACCTGCCAGTGTGTTCAAGAACTGTTTCAAGTGCTCTAGGGCTATATTTGTAACAGATGCCCATAATTGGTGCCTACAGTGCCTGGAATCCTTTCATCAGCCCTACTCTTGTCATTTGTGTTTACAGATGACAAAAAGAGGACTTGAGTTGTGAGAAGCAACGCAAATGACTTTTTGGTGCTCAGACGTCTGATCCATCATCATCAGCATTGATGTTACCCATGACTGAAATGGTATTTAAAGATGATGACGCAGACGAATTGAAAGAAATATTGATACACCAAGAAAATGTATTACAACTATTTGATAAACTGAAGAGTAGCAAATTACCTGGACCAGATGGTATACATCCAAAGGTGTGAAAGAACTGAAATGAGATTGCAGACCTGCTATTAGTAATCTGTGAACTATCATTAAAATCATCTGTAATACCTGAAGATTGGAGGATGGCTAATGTAACACTAATTTTTAAAAAGGGTTCTAGGAGTGATCCAGGAAACTAAAGACTGGTGAGCCTGAGGTCAGTACCAGCAGAAATGGTAGAAACCATCATAAAGAACAAAATTACTCAACATGTCAATAGTCATGGCTTAATGGGAGACAGGCAACATGGCTTTAGCCAAGAAAAGTCTTGTCTTACTAATCTGTTATGTTTTTTTGAAGGTGTGAATAAACAGGTAGACAAAGGTGAGTCGGTTGATATAGTGTATCTGCATTTTCAGAAAACCTTTGACAAGGTCCTTCATGAGAAACTTTTGACAAAATTAAAAAGTTATGGGATAGGAGGCAGTGAACAATTGTGGATCAGGAACTGGTTAAAAGTTAGAAAACAAAGGGTAGGGCTACATGGCCAACTTTCCCAATGGAGAAAGGTGAATAGTGGAGTACCCCATGGATCTGTACTGGGTTCACTGCTTTTTAACATATCGTAAATGACCTGGAAATGGGAATAATGAGTGAGGTAATCAAATTTGCAGATGACACAAAACTATTCAAAGTTGTTAAAACCCCTGAGGATTGTGGAAATTGCAAGAGGATCTTGATAAATTGAAAGACTGGGCATCAAAATGGCAGATGAAATTTAATGTAGACAAGTTATGCACCTAGGAAAGAACAACCCAAACTATGGTTACACGATGCAAGGTTCCACATTAGGAACCACCACCCAGGAAGAAGATTTAGGCATCAACGTGGATAACATGTTGAAACCCTCCACCCAGTGTGCAGCAGCAGCAGCCAAGAGAGCAAATAGAATGCTAGGTATCATAAGAAAAGGAATGGAGAATAAAACAAAGGATGATATATAATGCCTCTGTATCATTCCATGATGCGACTGCACCTTGAATAATGTAATTCTGGTCGCCGTATCTTTAAAAAGGATATAGCATTATTAGAAAAGGTACAGAGAAGAGCCACCAAAATGGAAAAGGGGATGGAAAGATACCCCTATGAACAGAGGCTAAAAATGTTAGGGCTTTCCAACCTGGAAAAGAGACTGCTGAGGGGAGATATGATAGAGGTCTATAAATTAATGAATGGAGTGGAATGGGTAAATGTAGATCGATTGATTGCACCATCAAAATATAGAAAGACTAGGGGACATATAATGAAGCTACAGTGTAACCTATTTAAGACTAATAAGAGAAAATAATTTTTCGCTCAACGTGTAATCAAACTCTGAAATTTGTTACTGGAGAATGTAGTAAAAGCTGTTAGTGTAGCTGGTTTTAAAAAAGGTTTGGACAAGTTCCTGGAGGAAAGGTCCATAAACCGTTATTAAAGAGGACCCGGAAATCCACTGCATAACCCAATACAAGCGTTGTGGAACCTGTGTCTTTTGGGGAAACTTCTAGTTACTTGGGACCTAGATTGGCCACTGTTGGAAACAGGATACTGGGCTTCATGGACCTTGGTCTGACCCAGTATGGCATATCTTATGTCCTTATGATGGTATTGGTCTCTATGGCTTTCAAGGCTGCATCAGACACTGGCTGTGCATTGACGCCAAAGGGCTCTCGAGCTCAATCAGAGTCAAGCACCCATGGTGCCTCAAAGCATTGGCCATCGATCATTCTCCACCCAAAGATGAAGAAGGATTTGACCACGTCATCTTTTGATGTCAAGGGGTGACCACACCAAACATCGGGCAAAGAATCTGGTGCATCGGCGTTGGAGACCTTCAAGGCATGGCATCGAGAGCAATGGGGGTCTGCGTGAGCACCCCTCAAAGGTGCCACAAAGAAAGGAGAGCTCATCCTTCAGGATATCGGAGGGGCACTGATAGCCAAGACCCAGCCACCAATATCTCTGTACACCTACCAGGTACATCAGTCAAAGTTGCTCGGACCCCACAGCCTTCGGGATCAGCAGCCATGGGGAAGCGCTTTCTGCAGGTACTCAAGGAACACATTGCGGCACTGTTGGCGGTGCAGCATGCCAGGGCCTTGACGGCTGCATCGACAGCAATCAACATACAGCTGATCCTCGAGACATGTCCTGCCTGTGGGAGAGGGAGAAGCAGAGACATCGACATCAAGGCATTGAAGGACCCTGACACTGGTGCCTGCCTGGCCAACATCCCTATTAGCATCTCAGGGTCTGATGCACTCTTGAGATCTAGAAAGGTTTTGGGGTATCATCACTTCTGAAGGAACTCCCAATCCCCTCAAAGCAGGAGAGTGATCCCGACAGAGATAGAAGTCCTTTGACTTCCTCTCTGATTCAGAAGACTGGGTCACCAACATTAAATCTTGTCAGAGGGCAGGTCCCCTGAGCTCCAGTCAAACTCTTCTCCACCTCATGAGTGGCACAAGTCCCCTCCTGAGGACATAACCTTCCAGGAATTTGTGAGGGATATGGCCAAGGCCATAGCTGAGGATGAACCCAGGGTAGAAGAGTTGGAAATCCTACAGTACTCCTTGGACCCTAAGGAGGCGATGACAGTACCCATGCACCGCATCCTGCAGAGGGTAAAGATGATTATTTATTTATTTATTACAATTTCTTATATACCGCGCTATTTAGTATCAGCACGGTTTACATCATAACTTAACGACCATAACAACAAGCTGTCAGGTTTTACATCGAACAGGAATACAAACTTGGATAACGGGGTTAACTATATACATAAGCTATTTACACTGGAAGGATAGGTAAAACAAGATAATGTATGTAAGGGCCTTTCTAGATTGGGTCATTTCCTGAGAGGTATATCTAGATTCAATTGCTGTCAGGGAAGTATTGGAGGAAAAGGTGGGTTTTGATAGCCTTCCTGAACTGATATAGATTGGCTATGTGTGACAACCCCCTCACTGTGCCTCCAGTTAGTAGAAGGCTTGACTCCATGTACAGAATTCAGAAGACTCTTGGATTCGTGAAGCCTCAGTTTCTGCACCATTCCTTGGTGGTCAAATATGCCCTAAAGAGAATAAAGAATACTGAGACTCATTCCTCGCTCTCCCAGGGAGGGAGACTCAGAAATTGGACTCTTTCAAGAGAAGATGTTTCCAGAGTTCCTTGCTTATTGCTCATGTGGCCTCTTACCAGCTCTACATGGGCATGTTCTTGAAGAACATCATGTGCGACTTGGCTGATCTAGTCCAATTCCTCCCTCCAGAGAAATTGGATCAGTATCGTTCCCTAGTGGGCCACAGTAAGGACTGCTCAAAGTTCATAGTCTAAGCAACCTATGAGATCTTCAAGATGGCATCCAGAAATGCTGCCATCAGTGTTGGCACCCAGAGACTCACTTGGCTCCAATCAGCAGACCTGGAACAGTAAGTGCAAAACAAGCTGGCAGATGTCCTGTGCTGCGGAGAGAATCTCTTCGAGGAACATGGCAAGGAGAAAGCTGGCCATATTGAAAAGTAGCATGCTACTCTTTCCAGGCGCTCCAGGCGTACTTCTGAGCACACCTCCTATTGTAGGAGGTACCAAGGGAGAAACAAGAAAAAGACCTATTACCCTTGCAGGTGTAGGTACTTTCCTGGTCCCCAAACCTCCCAACCCAAGCAGGACCCTTGCCAACAGTGTCCTCGAGAAAAGCTTCAGAAGGCCCAGCCGGCTCCTCAGCTGAAACTTGGGGCAGGGTTTTGACTGGTTCCTGTGGAGCATAGCAAATCTCCCACTGGCCACTGTAGAAAACCCTCTTGTCAGGGAAAGGCTTGCTCTTTTTTGCACATAGGTGGCCCCTCATAACCTCTGACTCATGGATTCTACAGATAAAAAGCAGTTATCAACTACATTTAGTGGAACTACCACCAAATTGCCCCCAAGGATGCATCATCTCGACCCTCTCCATCAGGAACTGCTTCAGAGAGAAATCGCCACCCTCTTTCAGATCTCGCGATCAAGCTAATTCCACCAGAGCAGCGAGGTTAGGGGTTTTATTCTAGGAACTTCCTAATCTCCAGAACAATGGGGGGATACCATCCCATCCTAGACACAAGAGATCTGAACCTGTACTTGGTAAGAAAAAAGTTCAGAATGATTTCTCTAGGCACTCTGCTTCCTTACCTCCAAAAAGGAGATTGGCTATGCTCCCTGGATCTCAAGGATGCCTACACCAACATACAGATACATCCCTCCCATGGGAAGTATCTCAGATTTGTGCTGGGGGGACAACGCTTATAGTATAGAGTGTTGCCTTTTAGCCTAGCCTCAGCTCCTTGCATCTTTATAAAGTGCCTTACGGTAGTAGCGGCTTATCTATGGATGCTGGGATTGTTTGTCTTCCCCTATCTGGACAATTGGCTAATCAAGAATGCCACTCTGGAAGGAGTCCATCAACATGATGGATCATTCGGGTGTTGGAACAACTAGGTTTCATGTAAATTATCAAAATCCCACCTTCAACCCCCCCAACATTTGGAATTCATTGGAGCCCTGCTTGACACGACTCAGGCAAGAGCCTTCCTGCTGCACAACTGACTTCACAAATTGACAACTGGTGCAGGAAACTCAAGTGAGTCAGCAGGTAACAGCTTACAAGATGTTGACTGCACTAGGCCACATGGCCTTTACAGTGCATGTCATACCCTTATTTATTTTATTTTATTTATCTATCTATCTATCTATCATTTCTTATATACTGCCTTTCATGATATCAAGGCGGTTTACATTGAACAAACTGAAATTACATTGAACAGGGCATTATAACTTGGAGATAACTATTTTACAGGGAACATGTACCATGTACATGCACACCCTTGGCATGCCTCCAGAAGAGGTAGGCTAAGTGGACTCTGAGGACTCAATGGACCCAGGCCACAGGTCGACTCGGGGATTATCTGTGTGTTGCTGCCCCTCTCGTTCAGCTATTACAGTGGTGAACAGTCCTGCACAATTTGCTCAAGGGTCTTCCATTTCAAATTGCTCCACCCAAAAATATTCTGAGTACAGACGCATCCAAGTTGGGGTGGGGGAGCTCATATCAATGGGTTGCACACCCAGGGCGATTGGCCCATCCAAGAAAGTCTTCATCAGAGCAACTTCTTGGAACCAAGAGCAGTGGTGAATGCTCTAAGGGCTTTCCGAGATCGACTGGCCAACCAAATTGTTCTGATTCAAACTGACAATCAGATCACCGTGTTCTACATCAACAAGCAGGGAGGAACCGGTTTGTACCTCTTGTGTTGGGAAGTGGTCAGTTTGTGGAAGTTCGCTATCACGTATGGGATGGACTTGAGAGCCATGTACCTGCCAGGAGAACAAAACACTCTGGTAGATAGAGTCGAGTCCTCCAGCTGCACGAGTGGACACTGGACAGGGAAGTTACGACTCAGATCTATCGAGAGGATTCCCCATTCTCAAAAGATGCATTTGCCACGCCACAGAATGCTCAGATGGATCAGTTCTGCTCCAGAATAAGATCACACAACAGGCTAGCATCGGATGCTTTCCTCTTTCATTGGGGGGAGGGTCTTCTGTACGCTTATCCTCCAATACCTCTCATTGCAAAGACCCTCTTGAAGCTCAAATCGGACAGCAGCATGATGATTCTCATCGCTCCCTAGTGACCCAGACAGCCATGATTTCCCCTTCTGCTGCAACCTTCCAGTCAGGAGCCGCTACAGCTCAGCCATGCAGCCAATCTCATAATGCAGGAAGACAAGATGATGTTGCACCCCAACATCCGGTCCATGGCCCTCACAGCGTGGAAGTTGAGAAACTAATGTTGTCTGAGCTCAGCCTGCTGGAGGGATGTGACCGAAGTCCTTTGGAACTCCAGGAGAATATCTACAAGAAAGTCTTACTCTTTCAAGTCGAAGAGGTTTGCAGTCTGGTGTGCGGGCCAGGCCCTAGATCCTTTTGTCTATTCCATACAAAAACTGCTTGAATATCTTCTACACTCTCCAAGACTGGATTTAAGTCCAACTCTGTCAGGGTCTACCTCAGTACGATTGGGGCATATCATAGAGGGGTCCATCTTGGTACAGCCTTTAGTTGTTTGCTTGATGCAGGGTTTGCTTCTCTTGAAGCCTCCTTATAAGCCTCCTATAGTGTCTTGGGACTTCAGTGTGGTTCTTGCGCAGCTCATGAAAACTCCATTTGAGCTGCTGAATTCCTGTCCTCTGAAGTTCTTAACCTGGAAGGTGTTATTTCTGATGGCGGTCATGTCAGCATGCATAGTGAGCTCTAGTAGTTCATCCACCTTACGCCAAATTCCATCATAATAGAGTGGTCCTTTGTACTCGTCCTAAATTCCTTCCAAAGGTGTTATCTGATTTCCACCTTAATTAAATTGTTCTTTCAACATTTTTCCTGAGACCTCATGCACACAAATGGGAAGCTGTGTTGCACGTGTTGGACTTCAAGCGGGCCTTAGCCTTCTACTTGGAGCTGACAAAGGCCAATAGAAAGTCCATCCCACTTTTTGTTTCTTTCAAACACAATAAGTTAGGGGCTACTCTTTCCAAATGCTCTCTTTCAATTTGGCTGGCAGACTGTATATATGCCCAGGCAGGCCTGAGCCTTGATGGTCATGTCACTGCTCATAATGTTAAAGCCATTACTGTGTTGGTGGCCAACTTGGCTCAGTCTCCACGGAAGAGATCTACAGGGCTGCAACGTGGTCTTCAGTCCCCACATTTACATCCCACTACTACCTATACAGGGATTCTCGATGCAACAGCAACTTCAGCCAATCTGTTTGAGGATTAGAAACTAAATCCATCCTTTCCCATTCCCCCCCCCCCAGCCCATTCTATTCTGTCCAGGCTACAAAAAAAAAAGGGGAAGCGAGAATCACTGCTTTTGTACATAGTTGGTCTCTTAACCTATTGCAGTTGAGTTTTGCCTCTGTTGGGCTTCTCGGTGGTCTCCTCATTTTTTGGTAGCCTGTAACTTGGGAGTCCCATACAGGAGGACTCGTTCTTGCCTGTCCACCAAGAAAAGGTAGTTACTCACCTGTAGCAGGTGTTCTCCGTGGACAGCAGGAGTACGTCCTCATAACCCTCCACCTCCCTGAGGAATTGTCTTCTGCTGCAGCTATATTATCAAATGGCAGGCAAGTAGGAGGCACATACATAGGTGCAGTGGAACCTCTCATAAGCTTCCAGTAGAAGTTGAGGAGTATTCCATACGGTGCTCCATTGAGGCCATCACCCATACATGAGGACTTATTCCTGCTGTCCACAGAGAACATCTGCAATAGGTGAGGAACACTACCCTTTGCCTGCCCCTCTCCCCCTGCTGGCTGGGAAAAGAATGTTAGTTTGAGAACCCCTTTTTTTTCCCACTCTTGTTCTCTCCTTTAACGGCAGCCAAAGGGCGTGTTTTTAAAATGGGAGGCAGTGAAGGAAGGTGGTCCAGTGGCCTAGAGTGGTGGTCTTGTATCTCTGAAGATGGGGAGGAAAGGGGAGGAAAAGAGCAGATGGCCCATAGGGGGCACTGGGTCCGCCACCAACATTCCTGCTGGCGGGGGGAGGTGCAGAGCGATCAATGCTCTACCCCTCCCCCCACTGGCAGGAATGCCAGCAGAGGACCTGGCACAGATTAAAGAGAACATTGAATGGGGGTACATTTAAAGATGGGGGTTGGGCAGCTTCAGGGCTATTTTGAAACTTTGACATAATTGGGAGGAAATTAATTTTTTTTTTTAAGAGAACTTAGCTAATTGGTGCATGATTTTGCAATAGTATCTGAATCAGTTTAGTTGGGGAACTCCAGCAGCACTGTTAAAGAAGGATAAATAAAAACAAAGATGAAAGGAGATAATTTACAAACTAATAGTAACAACAGTAAAATAAAATCAGTCAGTCCAAATGCGAACAACTCTATTTTGTGGGATTTTCAGACAAAACTCTGACTAGTTCATCTGCTCAGTGAGTCTTTGACTATTCATCTGTTTATTCCTTACTGCAGATGTTGACAGCTGTGAGAAATGGTTGAACTGCAAGAGTGACTTTCTCACTAAATATCTCAGCAAGGTGTTAGTGGATTTGCCCAGCTGCCCCTGCTCTTACCCGCTAGAGGCAGTTTACAACACTGTGAACATCATGGAGCCAACCCGGGGCTGCTCTTTCCGCTGGAAGGATGCCAGCAGCCCCAGAGAGCGATTGGACATCTACAAGCCCACAGCCCAGTTCTGTCTACGTAGCACACTGTCCCCGGAGAGCACCACACTTGGGGCCCAGCACTGCTGCTACCAGGAGGACCTGAAGCTGATCACCAGGGGCAAGGGAGCTGGCACACCCAATCTCATCAGCACTGACTTCTCCCCTGAGCTGCATTACAAGGTGGACATGCTGCCCTGGATCCTCTGCAAGGGGGACTGGAGCCGGTACCATGCCATACGACCCCCCAACAATGGACTGGGCTGCACAGAGAGCCCCCCACAGGATGAATACATCTCTCAGCTGCAGGAAGCAAGACTCTATTAAAAGCCCTCTTTGCAGAGAGACTTCCCAGGGGCAAAGCACTCTTAAGACCCAGAACGTTGCCTCTGATGTTTGCAGGAATTCTGCCTCACTCAGCCCCATTCATTTAACAAGTATTCTGCAGCGCTTTAATGATGCTGATCTAGAACTTGCTGCCACAGAAGACCACCAGAAGGACCTCTGCCTATTGCTCCTGCACTTAAGAGCTGTAAAAGGCTTCCTAGGGCTGGCAGCAGCCACTGTCTCCATCGAGTACAGGCGCTGTGTGTGAAAAGGCTATACTCCATGTGATGAGGGGGGCCTAGGCCTGGGCCTGCCTCACCCTCCATCCCCCTGGCTCTCCCTGTTCACGGCAATTGCAGCTGGTTGCTTCTAATGCTCCTGTAAGGAATGGGTAAACACCCAGGGCTCTGGTAAATGGGAATGACTTTGGTGACGTGGCCTCAAACCCTGCAGTGTGAGCTCCATATCTAGTAAATATTATACAGTCTGTACAGCAATGTATCCACATAGCAGGAAACACAGTCTACGGCCTGGCCATGGCTTAAATTCCAGCCCCTCTCTTTCATGTTCTCAACCACAGCATGTTGGGTTCTTCCCCTTCAGTCTTACCCAGTGGAACCAAAGAAGAATTTCCAGTCACAGTAACATAGTGTACGATGGCAGATAAAGACCATCATGGTCCATCTAGTCTGCTCAGCAAGATGGTGAGAGTAGCTGCTTCCCCCCCTCCCGCTGGCTAGAGAATTGGTCCATCTACTGCCAACACTTCTGATGTTGCAGATTCCCCTGAAGGGCTCTGAAATGTCTGTCAAGTCGCAAGCCCAGCCAAAACAGGTTTTGTTCCATATCTGTGACTTTGCATTTGGTAGCTGATTCTGAAAATTCAGACAATCATTATTGCTAAGTTTAGGGAGTTCATTAAGCTCTTGTTTCATCACGTCCTGCACACAGGCGGCTGTCGGGGGTTGTGGCTGCACTTTCTTTAGCTGGGCACTGGTCCTGTGGTTTGGGGCGATCTGTGCATTGCAGTGCGTGTGAGCAAGGCAGCAGCTGATATTAAGCGGAGGGCTCTGCTGTTCTGAGCATCATTTCACCAGCTTTACCTTGGACGGTATTATTGTCATTAAAGTAGCTGAAGATATGAGAAAGAAAGTCATCATTTTGTTACAAACAGTGCAGACTGCAGTTATTTTGTGGAAAGGGGAAATATTACTTGCTTTTTTGTTTCAATAAACTTGATTGTACATGTTTGTTCTTGTGCTCTCTGGGTGAGTCTTCATCAGATGCAACATAAAACAAGCCCCGAGTCCATCTTGCCTGAGACAGTCTCAGTAGGCCAGTCTTGAGCTAGTACACACCAGCAGCACCTTTTTATCACTGCCTGCCCAGAGGAGTAGCCAAGCTCATTCTCACCCCCCCCCCCCTTCGCAAATTTTGGCAAGGAGCCACCTGATTTTTTTGGCGACAGGTGCAAGCAGTCTCAGCACAATGAGCACAGACCATGGCTTTCCTGTAATGCAGGGGGGCTAAAGGGGCTGAGATGGAATGGGCTGGGCCCCTCAGTGGCGGCAGAACTTCACCTTAGTATTTCTGCTCCACTGGCTGTGACCAAATGTCACGCAGCACTGAGAGCAGCTCAGCTTTGGGCCCCGTCCCTGCTATGATCTACCCTCTGCACAGCAGCGCTAATGCATGTGAGCACAACCCTGTCTCCCTTCAACACAACACAGCCAGCACTGACTTTATAATAGGCTCCATCGTGACCTCCTGGCAGTTGAGCAGAGTCTCCTCTTGGCAACCACAGCCACAGGTGACAGGCGCAGCACGTCAGTGTATGTAAGAATCTGTTTCCCAGTGCACGGCTTGCGGCTTTGGCAGAGGCTCCCTTCTTATTTCACTAAAGCAGGCGAGTGAGTGTGTGTGAGCCAAAGGGATGGACTGGAAGGATACTGAGGTCAAGTAGGGTTCTAGGGGTAGGGAAGAGCTATCAAGGTAGCAAAAAGATGAGAAAAAGAGGATGGGAGGGGAAGCAATGGAAAAGAAGAGGATGAGAGAGGATGAATTCTGCAGGAGAGATGGGAAGAGAAGAAGACCGAGGGAAGGAAGGTGAAGGAGGGGGACAGAGGTCAGATTGTGACTACAAGAGAGGAGGTAGATGAGAGAGGGATGGGGATGGATGGAAGAGAAAAGCAGTGAGGAGAGAGATGAGGGGAAGAGGAATGGATGAGAGGCAGGAGCAGGAAGAGGATTTAAGTGGGAGGAGCGTGACCAAGGGGGATATTAGACATGGCTGGCCTGTCCACTAAGTGGACTAACTGACCGCCTAGGATGGCAGACCTTGTTGTGAGGCCCAACTCTGTTTTGAAAGCAGCGGCTATGTGCTGTCGCCACCCCCCCCCCCCCCATCCATCTCTCTTATCTAGGCCTGACTCCATTTTTTTGAAAGCAGTGGTGGCTCAAAACAGAGTTGGACTGCTGCTGCAGCAAAATAAGAAGATGGATTCGGGGGGGGAGGGGTTGTGCAGTGGGGGGAGGGGGCGGCACAGCAGGAGCTTCTGCCTGGGATGGCAGAAACCCTTGAGCCGCCCCTGATATTAGAAAAAGGGAAGAAAGGAGCACGAAGGAGTATAGTTTAGGATAAAGAAAAATCAAAATGAAACAAAATAGGGGTGCTATGATACAAACATTTAACTGTCCAGATGTCTCAATAATGCCCCTGAAGGAAGTATTTCATAGATAGGTTGGTGGACATCAACATCGGACATTCAGCGGAAGTGACAGGACAGACCCAAAGGGGCCCAAGTGCGCCCAGAAGATCGCAGATGGGAAATGGGAGGAGTGGGTGGATTGACTTCTTTATGGAAGCTTCCAGAGAGCTTCGGTAGCAGCAGCAAGGACAGAGATGGTAGTGGCATCTTGCAGACTAGCCAGAGCTTTCGACGATGAGTCCAAGCCTCTGATGGCGGTTAGAGCACTGCTTCCCAAACTCTTTTCTGCTGTGACCTCATTTTAGCAGTTCAAAAGTCCCATGATCCCAGATAGTAATCAAATAAAATATCACTCAAATAACATAAATATGTAAATCTGTTTTTTTAAAGTAATTATTTGATGTACTCAACATGCCTGATACATATAGGCTGAAGTTATGACACAGCTTCTTGAACATATGCAGTGTGGGGGCTGAGCATCGCTGGGGCAGTGTGTGTGTAGGTGGGGGACGGCCTGAAAGTCTTGGGGCAGTGTGTATGCATGCCGGGAACACTGTATGTGCATGGTTGGGGGGGGGGGGAATTAAGTAACTGGGGGGTAGTGTGTGTGTGTCTGAAGCTGAAGAAAGCACAGCCTGATAGTGGGCTTTGAGGTTCCCCCCAAATCTTTACCTCGAGCTGGGCCCCAGTCATATCTAACACTGGTCCTAGCAGATGTGCCTTCCAAACACTCACATATTCCAAGCACTAAACAGAAAATAAAAAGATTTGTTTTCCTTGTTTTCTGGCCATTTTATTTTTCTAATCCAGTTGGTCCAAGAGTCTGGTTTCTGCTTTTCTCTGCCTTCTTGTTTCCATAGGCACCTGCCTATTTACCATTTCTTCTATCTCCTGTCTTCACTTCAGCACCTAAATCAATCTGTAATGCTGATCACTTTTCACTTTTTTTCCTTCTCCTTTGAAAACTAAATGGTAAATTTCCTGTTTGTTGCATTTAACACAACTTTCTATCATGTTCCCTCCTTCAGCTCTCCCATCCCCCCTCTTATTGCCCACTCTTTCACTGACTGTCCCCCGTCTCTTCTCCCCCATGTCCTGCATCTCACCTCTCACGCTACCCATCCAGGGGCTCTTTATCTCTCCCATGTTCAAGATCTTGTCTGCCTCCCACCTCCCACCTGTCTCCCTCTCTCTCAAGTCCAGTATCTCCTTCTGCCTCCCTTCCCCCACCCCTAATGTTCAGTATTTCCTGTCAGGCTCAGCAGTACTTGTGCCCCCCCCCCCATGTCCAGCAGCTCCTTTCTCTCCCCCCCCCCCCCAATTTCAAGCATCACCTGTCTCCCTTCCTCCCATATCCAGTATCTTCTTTGTCTGCCTGCCCCTGTACCACCCCCATATCAAACATCACCCTGCCATTCAAATTATTCCAGCCCCCATCATGTCCAGCTTCCTCCCTATTTCCCCTTCCCCTTCCCCTTCCCCTGATGGTCCAGCATCCGATGTTCCCTTCCCCTCCTCCACAGTACAGAATGTTCCCCAAATCCTGCACTTAACCCTCTGTTGCCTCAGAAAAATCCAAGTTATCAATGTCCCTGTTTAATGTATGTTACCAAGTTTAAGTTTCAATGTAAACTGATTGAAATGATAAAGCAGTATATAAAACCTGTTAAATAAAAAAGTGCTTGTTTCATGGTTACAACACTCCTAGGGGAAAGAGCACAATGCACTTATATTAGTGGTTAATATTTCCTGGCAGGTGAAATGTCTGTAACACATATTCCAAACCTCTAAGTGGCCCACCGCCAAATGTCTGAGTATCTGAACTGGCAGGGCAGGATATGCTAGTATCAACATAGACACCCCCCTTGTGCCGTACCCAGACCAGGGTGTCTGGCTCTTCAGGCCTACACGTTGGGGATGTCCACACTTGTGAAATGGCCTACACCTGTGCAGGGTACTGGGCCTTGCTAGGTGCATGGGGCCTATCTTGGGGGTACCTTCATTTTTCAGCATAGAGACGGAGCGACTTCAGAAGGCACTTACAAGTGTCCCCTTCACTGCTGCTTCACTGCCTTTTGGGATTCTGCCAGATACTTGCAACCTAGATTGAAAACAGGATACTAGGTTTGACAAACCTTTGGTCTGTCTCAATATGGCAGTTCTTCCTATTCCTAAGTTCTTCTATACTTAGACGCTTCTACCGCGATAAACTGGCTGATCTGTATAGCTCTCCCCCCTCCCCCCCCCCCCCCCACTTCTCCATTGCATGAGCAGATGCATTAGCAGACTGTTTGCACATAGGGTGACGTTTGCATACACTTACCGCTGCACCACAATGCAGAGAGGGGATTGGCACAAGTATTATTTGTGTAAAAATGACTATACAGATGTAATTTTAATAGGCACCATGCTGTGTATTCAAATGACATGGTAATCAGGTCATTGGCTATTCCATCTGGTTGCAAAGAAGGCTGTAGAAGACCGAAAGGCCGAGGGCAGAAGTCAGTATTTTATTTATTTATTTGTAAGTCTTTTATATACCGCCACTTCCCAAGATCAAACAATAAGAGATACATAGAACAGCTCAATAATAAAACTGGTACAATGAACGGTAATCAGAACTATAAACAATAAGTGTAAGTATATTTTAAACTATTTACAGATTTTTATGATATTTATATACATATATATACACATCATGTTTCATCATATGTTTAGTTATGTGAGTAGTGTCATGATTATTAGGGCAAAAGAGAACCTTGGTGATTTATGGAGGATGGGAGGCCTTGTCTAAATTATTATCTATGTTAGAGTAATATTGGGAAAATAGATATGTTTTTAAATCTGTTCGGAATTGCTTTAGGTCTTTTATCTCCCTTAATTGAGCAGGGAGATTATTCCACAGTGAAGGGGCTACAAATGAGAATGCTGTGTTGCTTGTATTATGTTTTGTTTTTCTGATTGAGTTGGGCACTAAGATGGTATTGAGGTTATTCCTACGTCTTATCCTGTTATCTGAGGGATTATGAATCAATGTGGATAGGTAGGATGTGCTATCTGGTTAATTAATTTGAATGTGATTAGTAAGATTTTGTATTGTATTCTACTTAGTATAGGTAGCCAGTGCAGGGAATAGAGTATCGGGGTGATGTGATCGGTTAGTTTTGCTTTCGAAATTATCCTTGCTGTTACATTCTGAGCCATTTGCAGAATTTTTAGGTTTTTTTTAGGTACTCCTGATAGAATTCCATTACAGTAGTCAATATGTGGAGTTACTAGTGCTTGCGTGATAGTTCTGAAGTCCTCATTTTCTAAGAGGGGCCTCAATTGTTGTATTGATCGTAGCTTATAATAAATTGTTTTGGTTGTTTTCTTAATGTGGCTTGTGAAATTAAGGGCCTTGTCGAGGGTGATTCCCAAGTATTTAATCTCTTTTTTTATAGGGAGGGTAAAGTTCAGAATTGTGATATCAGTTGGTGGAGTGTAGTTTATGTTTTTTGACGTGATTAGTATCTCTGTTTTCTTAACGTTAATTTTCAAATTATTTGAGTATAGCCATTTTTCAGCTTCCATGAGGCAGCTTGATATTATGTCATAGTTTGGGTCATGTATATTGAATGCAGTGTATAACATAATATCATCAGCGTATATGTGATAATTCATTTTGTATTTCTGGAAAATGGTACAAATTGGCTGGAGATATATGTTGAATAATAGGGCCGATAAAGCAGAGCCCTGAGGTATTCCTTGTTCTTGAGGAAAGGGTTGTGATGAGTCCTGATTCATCTTTACAAATTGTGTACGGTCGGATATATATGATTTGAACCAGTCTAGCGTTGTTTTCCTTAATCCTATTTGAAAGTCTTGATATTAGTATGTTGTGATTTACACTATCAAAGGCAGCAGATATATCTAGAAATACCAGTAGAAATGCCTGTTTTGTGTTATCTAGACCTTTATTGAGAGTGTCCAACAATGCAAGAAGGAGGGTCTCTACACTGTGAAATGGTCGAAAGCCATATTGGTGATCATCAAGAGGGGCATATGTATCTATAAAGTCTTGGAGTTGTAATTGTACAACCTTTTCGATAATTTTTGTAAGAAAGGGAATGCTAGCAATTGGGCGATATGAAGTTGGGTCAGTCTCGTTTAATGTTTTATTTTTCAAGATTGGGCGGATTGCAGAATGTTTTAGTTCTTGTGATAATTTCCCTTGTTGAAGGGAATTGTTTACTATATTTAACATAACAGGGGCAAGTTCTTGTTTTATTGTTTTTATCCATGTAACTGGACATGGATCAAGGATGGATGTTGTGGTGTTAATATTCGATATTATATTTAGTAATTGTTTCTTGTCGATAGTCTGGAAAGAGTTCAATATATTAGAGCTGTTTATTGGCATTATAGGGTCAGGTATTGCTATCGGAGATAGTTTCAGTTTACTAGCAAAATAGTTAGCTAAATCTGATAAGTTAATGGTGTTAGATTGATTATTGGTGGTAGGATTTTTTGTGAGCGATTTTACAATTTCAAAAAGTTCCCTCAGGCGATTAATAGCCTTGGTTAATATTGAGGTATGATATTGCTTTTTGGCGTTATTAGTTGCTGTTCTGTATACATTAAGTGTTGAGATATAAAGATCCCTATACTCTGGTGTTTTCTTTACTCGCCATTTATTTTCTATTCTTCTTAGCTTCTTTTTAATTGAAGCAAGTTCTTGCGTGTACCATTTTTCTGAGAATCTTTTGTATAGCTTGTTATGTTTGGTAGCTGATGGTTTGGAAGCTTCTTTTATTACATTATTCCAATTATTAATAGCTTCATCAATGTTGTTTGAATTTGTATTTAACCGTGGTCGTATTGTCCCTAGAAATTTTTCTGGTCTAAATGAACAGAATCGTGGCCCTTGACGGGTTGCAGTTTGCTGAGAGGAGGAGGCAGAGGGAATATTGATAGCAAATTGTATGATAAAGTGATCAGACCATGGGACTTGTGTTATAGATGGAGGGGTGTAGTGACACGTCTCTATTATAGATTCAGGGAGGAAGATTAGATCAAGAGTGTTACCCTTTGTGTGTGGGGGGTGTTTAACTATTTGTTTAAATCCCATGTCTTCCATTGATTCTAGGAAAGTTGAATGGAGCGTATTATTGATAGTTGCTAAGTTGAAGTCTCCCAATATAACATGGGGCTTGTTTAGGGAGGCTTTACAAGAGGTTTCTAATATAGTTGTTATATTTTCCATATCAGTTGATGGGGGTCTATAGAATAGTTAGATGGCTACATTTCTATTCTCTATTTTTAGAATATCAATATTATCTTTAGACTCGCAAATCGTGGGGGAACAGTTCAGGCTAGATTTAACCAAAATGAGTATACCACCTCCTTTTTTATGGTTACAGTTAAAAAGTGAATATCCCTTTACTTTTATTTGGTTTAGTAATATTGTATCTGAATTGGACAGCCAGGTCTCTGTTATGCAGAGATAGTCAGGCTTTTCATCAGTGATGATGTCAGTAATGAGAGGTATTTTGTTTCTAATTGATGTTACATTGATCAGGATAATTTTTAAGTAGCACCATTGTTCAAACGCCTGATCAGAGATGAAGTAAAACTTTGATGCAGGCAGGAGAAGAAAACATCAGCTCCAATAGGAGAAAACAGACCAGCACGTAGGAGAACAGAAATGTTTTCTTGTGTGGTTTACCCACTGTTGGTGTTGCAGTGGGGCCCATTCCTTACTGTGCCCTCCACAAACCACTGTTTCAGGCACTAAGTTAAGTGCACAACGTTTCCCACCATTATGCAGATAAACAATTACTCCACATTGAAAATTGCTTTTAAATATAATACATGGTTATTTATGTTGCCGTTAGTACATAAGCTTCTTGTGCATACATCCATCACCCACTGCACATTTAATACAGAGGTTTTACGCATAGCTCATTTACATAATTTCCTTATGGCATACTGGCACAGCTTTTGCAGTACTCCGACATTAGAAAACCGTGCACACATCTTTTAGTGCAGAGCTGGAACGGTGTCTTTCTGCATTGGCCCTTAAGAGCTGTGGCACAAAAGAGACAATGCAAATACTGGGAGTGAGCCTTGCATCCTTGATCACATACTCTGCCCCCCTAAGCAAATCCTCTACGAGGGTGGGAGAGGCGATTTTATCCAGGGCACAGGTACAGAGCATGAATGACTTCATGTAAAACAATAAATTGGAGCAGAAGGCTGAGGCAGATTCCAGTATCAGTTTGCTGACACAAAAATTAGATAGAGTAGTACAAGGCAAGAAATAATATTCTGAATTTCTTACATCCAGCCCAGTATTTAGAATATGCCAAAATGTTGGGGCTATGAGAATTCTAGGGATCACAGATACACAAGACCTACTATCCCTTCTGTGGATCTTCAGCAACTCCTTAGGCTCTGTAAATGTGAGAATCTTCCAGTTTCACACAAATCTACCTTTCATGCCCTGGACCCAGTGCAGCAACTCCTCACGTCCTCTTCTCTCCTTAGACATCTGGATGACCTCTCTCCTTCCAGGTTAGCCACTAGAAGTCACTGTCTCCTGCTCCTGGCCCTCAGCTATCCCTTAGGCAACCAATTCTCTCTCCCCCTCTTCCTTCAGTCCTTTCTTTAGGATCATAGACAGAAGGATAATCCAACCCTCCTTCCATTCTACAGAATAGCTAAAAGGGAAACCAGACCCATCGCCTTTGCCTGCAGTTCCACTCCAGACCTACAGAGTAACATACACCTCAGATGAGTTATTGGTCTTTGTTGCTTTCCCTCGTTGGCACAAAATCAAGATTTAAGTACACACACATGACACCTGCCTGTTCCTCCAACCTAAGTTCAGTTAGGCTCATAGACAGCTCTTGCTTGCCCTGGGGCTCAGCTAAAATTTGCCACCAAACTCAGACTTAACAGAAGCCACTCCCAGAACTCATGCTTTAGAAACCAACATACATGGCTACTAGGAGAGATCCTGCCTCTAGTTCCAAACAAAGAGTCCTCAGAGAAGACAAGTAGACGCTTCCTCTAAACTCTATGTAAAAGATTGGCTACAGGGAGACAGGGAAAGATTCTGCTCCCTTGAAACAACCCCAGAGAGTTTCCAGCAAAGTGCAGGTGCACAACTCAGAAATGCATCGGTAACCAGTGATGGACTGGCACAAAAATGAGCCCCAAATCCAGGCTGTAAACCTGGATGTTGCCCCATGTTTTCAGCCTACAATTAGACAGGCCTAAGTTTACCAGATTGTTTGCAGAAAAATCTAAGACACTTATTTAATGCTGATCTGGGGGATGGGTAGAAGAGCCCCCCCTCCCTTAGTACCAGGATGGTGGGGGTGGGGGTGGGGGTGGGAGGGAAGAAGAGTCACTCTCTTCTCCCCCTCCATCCCTCGACAGCAACAATATCCACTTCAAAGCTGGCTTCATGTAAGGCCCCTAATTCTTCTCTTAGTTTCCGAATTTGTTGTAGCTGCTTTCTCCCCCATCTCTGCTTGTGTATTAACTCTTCGGATCTCAATTCTTTTAACAACTCCTGCTCTTGCTGTTCTTTTCCTCTCTTCCATCTCACCGTCAAGGCTACACACTGTCCCCTTACAACCGCCTTCAACCCATCCCATACACCAGCCGCTCTCACTTCACCCCCTTCGTTGTGACACATATACTTCCTTATAGTGCGCCATATGCTTTTTTTGCCCTTCCAACTTGTCTATAAGGGACTCATTCAACTTCCAAAAGCGCAGACCACCTCAAGGAAGTCTCCAGCGGGGCATGGTCTGACCAGCTTATAGACCCCATCTCCACCTTCTTGGCCTGTTCTATGATCCTCCCATAGCATATCTATTCTACTGTATCTCGTATGTGGGTGAGAGTAGTGTGCATAATCCCTCTTATTCTTATGTATGTGCCTCTAACCATCCACTGAACCTAATTAATGCAGCAACTTCCCCAACTTCTTACTTACCCCCTTTGACCCACCTTTACTATCCCCTGTAGTGTCTATTCTGGGATTCAGTGTTGCATTAAAATACCCTCCTAGTATTACTGGACTTTGCAAATAGGGTTCCACCACCTCATACAACTTCCCATAGAAGCACCCTTGCTGTGAAGTTGGCACATATATACTCCCCACTACTAAAGGCCTTTCTTCTTTTTTCCCTTTCCACAAAGTGTAACGCCCTCCCAGGTCTCTCTCCACGTGCTCTTCTTCCACATTCAATCCTTTTGCAAATATTATTCCCACTCCTCCCCCTTTTGGTGCTTCCCAGTTATGGCTTAATAAGTAGAGTATAACGTGCATCTGGCCATCTTTCTTGTACTTTTTTAAAATGCGTTTCTTGTATAAGCAGAACATCCGCTCTTACTCTGCTGCCCTCTTTCAATAGGGCCTGTCTTTTAGACCAGGAATTAAGTCCTTTCACATTTATGGTTACAATCTTACATTCATTGAATTGTTTTTGATTACTACCCATAACTACCAACCACTGCACTTCCTCCTCTTACACACACGGGATCCGGGTACATCCGTTAGTTCCCTTCCACCCGCCCTCGCCCCATTCCTTCTACCATTTAGTAGCTTCCGCTTCCTCACAAATATCATCCTCCCCCTCCTGTTACACATTAAACTCACTTCATATCTTAATCTCCCTTTCTTATCACTCACCTTTGCACCCTTTTCCCCCTCACATCAACTCAGTCCATCTTTGCAGCTTCAGCCTTGCAGTTGCTTTCCATTCTTGCCTCTGCTTATTTACTCAGTCCCATGTCCTTTCTCTTTTGCATCACACGTTTACTGTCTCTCTTTGCTCTTCACTCTCTGCCACCTTGTTGTCTGTCCATTCGCAGGTTCTCTCACTTCTCCCACCTCTGGTAAACTTGTCACTCCTGCCTCCTTCATCTCTGATGCCAACTGCACTGCTGATAACGCCGCCTCATGATGCCTTGACTGGTGAACGCAAGTCCTGGGGAGTACAGCCATTTATACTTCATGTTCTCTTCTCTTAACCTCATTGTAAACCCTCTCCATTCTCTTCATCGTTGAAGCATGGCTGCAACTAAGTCTGCAAAGATTGCAACCTTATTGCCTTTCCACTCTAGGGGGCCTGCTCCCCTCACCTTATTTATTACTTTTTCCTTAATTTTAAAGTCATGGAGGCAGATAATGCCCCGTGGTGCCTCCCCTCTCCTTGGGCCCAGCGTGTGGTGCGCTCTGTCTATTTTTACTTCCAGTGACTGCCCTCCATCCTCGGGCTCCTGCAGCACCGACATACATATATCTCATGCAGTCTGCTCACAGTCTCTGTAGTCCTCCTGTTCCGGCACCCCCTTTATTCTGAGATTTTTGCCTTCTCGCATGGTTTTCCAAGTCTTCCAGCTTTAACTCAATCTGTTCTTTTGCAGCTTCTAAACTGTTCACAGCTTTATTTATTGCACTCACATTGCTTCGCACCTCTTCCACGTGCCCTTCCGCTTCCTCCACTCTTTTCCCCAGCTCCTGCACATCTGCACAAGACTCCATTATGGCCGCCTCCATATCATTTCTGAATCCCGCCATTTCAGACTGCAGCTCGCCAAACCATGACCAGAGCTCTTCCTTTGAAATCTGCACCACAGCACTTCTGCTCTGCACATTCCTCAGCCTCAGCCTCAGTGTACACTTCACCTCCCATTTTTCCTCCATCTCTCTGCTCACCTCTGACCGCAGCTCATGTATATTCTCTTATATCTGCAGTCTTTTTCCTCGCTGTCTTCATTCCTCCAGCCTCCACTCCCAATAACCTTGCCGCATCACTTAGGGTGCTTATCACTGTATTTCAGGGAGAATTACGCACTTTTGCGGGGATGAACGGCAGAGCTCGTTTTCAGCCGTCCATGTGGTTCAGTGACATCAGCAGAAGCCCGTCTCCCTCTTTTCTACTGCATCTACTAAAGTTTTCTCCTCCCAGCCAGTCACCATCTGTCTCTCTCCTTCCCCGTCCTCTCCCTCACTCCCCCTTCTCGCTAGATTCCTTCTCCCTGCCCCTGATTCAGTATCTCCCACTCTCTTCCCTTCTCCCTACTACTTATGCAGCATTTTCCATGTTTTTCCTTTCTCCAGGCTCCATATCCAGCATGTCTCCTTTCCCCTGCCCTGCCCTGGTCCAGCATGGTTTATGGTTTATTAAAATTTGCTATACCACCCTTCAGACAGCAGAGCTTAAGTACAATAAAAACCATCAGAAAAGGAACAAAAAAAATAGGACAGAATGAGACAAGCCTGACAGGACAAGGAACATGAGGGGGTTAAGAACGGCATATGATGAAATCAGGAGTGGAATGGGAGGGGGAGAGTGGGTCCTGCACTACTGAGGGGCTAGGTTGAAGGCTAGTGGAAAAAGATGCATCTTACAAAGTGATCTGAATTTCGAGTAAGACAATGCCAAGCAGAGATCAGGCAGAAGCGCATTCCCCAAACTTTGACTAAGGAAATAGAAGGCTGAGTGCCAGGTCATCTCATATTGTGTACAGGAAGGGGAGGGGAGATAGAGACAGTTAGCATGAATAGAACCGTTTGCAAATATTTAAGCTGATAATTCGGGAGGCTGGCATACACCACATTACAGTAATCTAGGCATAATAAGACTAATGAAACAAGCAGTGTACTTAGAACAGGAATGGAGAGGAACGGACAAATGGCTCCGATTTGACGGAGGATGTAGAAGGAGTCCTTTACCACAAGACTAATGTGGTCATGGAATGTAAGTGCACTATCAAACAAGACTCCTAGATGGGTAAAAGAAGGTGTCAGGGAAATGGGTGTACCAAACAAAATCAATGTTGTCACCTTTCAGAGCTTGAAATACTAAATGGTAATGAAACAACAATTTACAGCTTCCACTCTTTGACAACTGCAACATATGTAGCCCGTACTTGTGCAGGAAGGTTGAAACAAAAATAGTGCAGATTGACGCATGTTAAAGCCCCTGAAGAAACTGCCAGTGAAACGCAACGGCGCCATTGTTAAGCGTTGGGACCATCTCCTGGATAGCATTATTTTGGGACTATTTCCTGCTTTGAGAAGACCTAGTAGGATCATTGTGGTCAACAGATAAGTGTGTGTTCATTTTTGAAAAATCATCATGACTTCACTACCTGGTTTTATATAAAGTCTATGGAGACAGAAAAATATTGACAAAAAAGGATAAATAGAGTTTAATGCTTATAATCGCATCAATGACCTATCAATGTTGCCTGAAAAACCATTGAACTTATT
The DNA here is from genome assembly GCA_033557465.1 of Ichthyophis bannanicus. Taxonomy (NCBI): domain Eukaryota; kingdom Metazoa; phylum Chordata; class Amphibia; order Gymnophiona; family Ichthyophiidae; genus Ichthyophis; species Ichthyophis bannanicus. The sequence continues at coordinate 18,458,743 of CM066037.1, read as the reverse complement.
TTGTCTAACTCTATGAGTTTGAATATATGCTTGATATAAGTCTGAGACCTTGTTGCCATAGTGATAGTACATTATTTCATTGAGAAATACAATCTCATAGTTAAAGAGTGGAGCTGTAAATTGTTATTTCATTACTATTTAGGAAAATGGGTGTACCATTAAGTAAAGGAGTGAGGGATGGAACAGCAGAGGAGCTAGGTGGCTGTGTTTTTTGATGTATTGAGCTTCAGATTATTGTTTAACCAAAGGACAACCTAAGAAAGGCAGTCTTTAATGCAGAAAGATTGGGGGATGTTGGGCAAGCATGAACAAGTAGTAAAATGGCATCTGCGTTGTAATATGTGGAGATTCAGAACTGTTGGATGAGAGTAGCTGATGGGGCCAAGAAGATATTAAAAAGAAAAAAGGAGTGAGAACTGAACCCTGGGGTACACAAGTGACGAAGAGTATCAAAAATGAACAGAATAGGAGCATTCTGAAATGGAGTGAAACCATTGAAGAACAGTGCCACGAAGACCAATGCTTTGCAGCCTTGTTAGTAAGATGGAATGGTCGACCAGATCAAAGGTGGCAGAAAGGTCAAGGGAAGCATCATCTCCAATGGCTCCATGGGTTTTGCTGAGAAAAGAAAGGAGGATGGTTTCTGTACCTTATCCAGGGTGAAATCCTTACTCTTGTGGGTGGAGAGTTATCTTTTCTAGCTGTTCAGAAAGGTGGTTGAAGACCAGTTTTTCTAAGATTTTGGATAAAAATGGAAGGTTGGAAACCAGGCAGTAGTGTGCAGGGGAAGTAACAACTACTGACGGGTTCTTCAGGATAAGACATACCAGGGCAGTCTTCCAGTAGAGAGGGAAGATGCCTGAATCCAGACTGTTATTCAAAATAGAAAGAACTCATGGCATAAGGGCCAATGAGCTAATGGTAATCCAAGAGGAGGAGATGGGGTCAGAAGCACAGGATGTTTTACGAGAGGCAGTAATGACTCTTGTAAGGGCTTCAAGTGAAACAAGATTGAAGGTGGTCCAGATTTTAGAAAGGGAATTACATGAGACAGGTGTGGAGTTAAGGACTGTGTGTATGCTGGTGACAGGTGGGCCTGGAGGGAAAGTACCCCATAGATCAGAGGTCTTTTCTTTTGGAATTGTACAGCTAATTGCTCTGCGGTAGGGTAATCGTCTCTAGAGAGACCAGATGAAGTAGGCATGACACCATTGAAAACAGTTCATAGAAGTAGTAATAAGTTTAGAAAAATAGTCTTTTTAGGCAGCTTCTATCCTTATCCCCTCCCCAAGGTATCTAGCATCTCTCCTCCCTCTCTCTCTCCATTGCCCAATGTCCAGAATCTCCCCGGCCTCTTCCCCATGCCCAGTATCTTCCCTCCATCCCCCTATGACCCCAACCCATGTCCAGCATCTAAACTCTATCCACCTCCCCCACTCTGTGGCAAGCATCTGCTCTCCATTCAGTGGCTTTGCCAAAAAAAGGGAAAGCAACATATTCCCAGGCTATATAATTAAAATGCAGCAAAAATTGTAGCTGTCTATTTAGCCTGGCACTCTAAGATAAAAAATACTGACATCTATAAATATATATTCTGCTAAAGACAAAGGAGATGTAAGGTGCTCACACGTTGAGACAAAAAGATAAAGAACCACACTACAGTTTCTATCATGAAAATAAATTATAACCAATTTTATTTTGGCATTGGAAACTGCACTATAGTTCTCACTTTTTCTTTTTGAACATCTATTTTTGCATCCAACGAACCCCTTTTACAGCATTAGGTGCAGAGCAAATCTAGCACATGTCACCATAGAATCCAATATACAAGAAAAAAAAATCTGATTATGGTGTCATCTCATTAACAGCCTCTCCAGTACTAGGCATACCATGAACAAACAAAACCCTACAAAAGTCACTGAAGATCTATAATGCAAATCTACCATATCATCATGACACCAGCTTCTAAAATTAACTCAATAAGGAGTCTACTCAGAAAAGAGTAGCACCATAATTGCAGTGGCCGTAGAACATCCTTACATCTATTAGGAAAACTGAACAAGTCAGATTACTACAGATCCTAAATAGAAACTCCACGTTAACAGAACAGTTGGTCTCAGTCACAGAGGCAAAACACAGTTAGACCCTAACCAAGTACAGAATAAATTTAAAAAAATTCAAAGTAGAATATGTAGACAAAATTAAATTAAAACTCTAGCAAGCCAAGCTTCGCATGCAATGCAATACAAGAAATAGAGGAGGCAGGCAACACTAACTCACCTTTACTGAGTAGCAACATGAGATGCACAGGACTCTCTGAACCCACATGCGGGCAGCACTGCCTCTCCCCATAGTCTTCTCCCTCCATTGATCTCAGTGACGTTTGTTCAGAGGTGGCTGTATCACTGATTAGGTGCAGTTCTGGCCCTTCCTGCAGCCCATCTCTATACAGGAATCACTGGGATCAAAGGAGGGGGCAGATCATGGGGAGAGGCAGTGCTGCCTGCATGTGGGATCAGAGAGAACTGTGCTTCTTGTTACTGCTCAGCAAATGTAAAAGCAGTGGCTAGCAGAGAGGTGCACATGGTGATGCAACTTTATTTGTGCAGCTGTGCAGCCTATAGCTGGCACCAAATTTCGAAATTTGCTGTGTCTCTATTGCAGGTCTCAACAACTTTTGTGTGGATTTAGGAGCCACTGCTTGAGACCTTCTCCCCTTCACCCATTGTTTCTTGTGCTGGACTCATGTTCTCAAGTTTCATGAGACCTGCTCCATTATTCTTCCAGCTCCCTGGCAGGGGTGCTCAAGACAATTTGCTGCCTGAGGCAAGAGATGAGTTGGCACCCCCCCCTCCAAGCCAAAATGGACAAGCCTCCTTAGAGCTCTAGTCAGGGAACAGGAGTCCCCTCACTCAGGAAACCAGTCAGGTAGTTGCTCCATGGATAAACGAAGCAACATTTTCCCAGCCTATATCATTTTAAAAACTTGCAATGTGTATATTCAAACGTTTTAGCAGTTTACATTAAATATCATGATGGTCTAGTGTACAGAGTCAAGAATCAATATGTTTTATATTAGATTCCCAGGCTATATAATCAAATATATATTCTGCAAAAGACAAAGGAAATGCAAAGGGATCACATACCAAGGAGCAAAATGAAAAAGCGAGAACCACAGTACAGTTTAACACCAAAATAAATTATAACTAATTTTATTTTGATGCTTTAAACTGTACTGTGGTTCTTGCTTTTTTTTTTAAATATAATATTCTCCATCCAAAGAAACCCCTCTCCCAACAATAGGTGTACAGCAGAATTAGAACATTTCAATCAGAGCTCAACATATCAAACGTAATTTCCGATTCTAGTATCATCTCAGTAACAGCAATATAAATCCTCACCAGTATTGGGCATATTGTGATGTAATACAAAACCTTATAAAAATTACTTGACCTTTATAGAGAAAATCTATCATATAACAGCATCAAAAACTCACACAAAAGGGCCCTATCTAGAAAAGGAGCACTGTAAATATTACATTGGGCCATAGAAAATCTATACACATATCCAGAAAACTGAACAAGCTGGATTACTACCAGTCCTGACACAGAAACTCCATGCCTTGGTTAAATACTCAAAATATAGCCTCATCCTGTAAGGAATAAATTAACATATTAAAAATAGTCATATACAGACAAAAATTAAGCTGATACTCCAAGAAGCCAGGCTCTGCATCAGTGGTGTAGCCAGGACTGATTTTTTGGTGGGGCCTGTGGTTAACACAGGTGAGCACAAAGCCGTTCAAATGTTGACATTGTCTCTAGTTATCCTCTCATTCAAATGCTCTGCTGCCAATGCTTTGGTGGGCCTCATGCCAAAATGGAGAGGCCACTGCCCATCTTTGTCTACACCCCTGCATGCAGTACAACACCAGGGAAATAGAGATGTATGTGCCCAGGTACTCTGCAAGTTATAAAGAAAAAACATGTAAATTCCAAAGACTGACATACCCCAATCACTAAATTAAAAATAAAATTAATTTTTCTATATTTGACTGGACATTTTACTCTCTAATCATGCTAATCTCCATCTCGGATTTCTGCTCTCCTCATTTTCAAGGGTCTCTGGCCCATCTGCCCTCCTGTCTTTATCACTTCCTTACATCTCTGGCATCTACCATTTCCTTTCAGCTTTCTTCCATTTATTTTTCTCTATCAACTCAGATTTTACTTTTCCTTCTTACCATCCAGTCCTCAATCCCCCTCTTGTTACTGCATCTACCACTTTTCAATCCTTAACACGGCCCTTTCATTCCCCAGCTCTGACTCCTTCTCTTATGCCCCAGTCTTTAATTCACACTTTTCTCTCTTTCTGCTATGTCCAGTATCTGTCCCCTTCTCTCGTCCCCTACGCAGCGCCTCTTCCCTCAATCTATCCAGCATCTCATCCCCTTTTTCTCACCTCATTGCATCCACCATTCCCCTTCTCTCCCTATTCCTTTCCTTGTGTCCAATATATTCCTTTGTCTCTCTTCCCGTGTCCAGCATCTCTCTTCCGCTTCTCCCCACACCCTATGTCCAGCATGTCACATTTCCTCTCACCCTCCACCATGTCTACCATCTCTCTCTCTCTCTCCCTCCCCCCATGTCTACCATCTCTCTCTCCTCTCACCCTCCCCCGTCTACCATCTCTCAATCTCTCTCCCTCCCTCCCCCCATGTCTACCATCTCTCTCTCTCCCTCCCCCCATGTCTACCATCTCTCTCCTCTCTCCCTCCCCCCCTTTCTACCATCTCTCTCTCTCCTCTCACCCTCCCCCCATGTCTACCATCTATCCCTCTCCTCCCCCTCCCCCCATCTCTACCATCTCTCTCTCTCCCTCCCTCCCATGTCTACCATCTCTCTCTCCTCTCACCCTCCCCCATCTACCATCTCTCTCTCTCCCTCCCATGTCTACCATCTCTCTCTCCTCTCACCCTCACCCTCCCCCATCTACCATCTCTCTCTCCCTCCCCCCATGTCTACCATCTCTCTCTCTCTCACCCTCCCCCCCATGTCTAACCATCTCTCTCTCCTCTCACCCTCCCCCGTCTACCATCTCTCTCTCCTCTCACCCTCCCCCCATGTCTACCCTCTCTCTCTCTCCGCTCACCCTCCCCCCGTCTACCATCTCTCTCTCTCTCCCTCCCCCATGTCTACCATCTCTCTCTCCTCTCACCCTCCCCCCGTCTACCATCTCTCTCTCTCCCTCCCATCCATGTCTACCATCTCTCTCTCCTCTCACCCTCCCCCCATCTACCATCTCTCTCTCCCTCCCCCCATGTCTACCATCTCTCTCTCCCTCACCCTCCCCCCCATGTCTACCATCTCTCTCTCCTCTCACCCTCCCCCGTCTACCATCTCTCTCTCCTCTCACCCTCCCCCCATGTCTACCATCTCTCTCTCTCCTCTCACCCTCCCCCCATCTACCATCTCTCTCTCCTCTCACCCTCCCCCCATGTCTACCATCTCTCTCTCTCCTCTCACCCTCCCCCCATGTCTACCATCTCTCTCCTCTCACCCTCCCCCCATGTCTACCATCACTCTCTCCACACACCCTCCCCCCATGTCTACCATCTCTCTCTCTCCTCTCACCCTCCCCCCCGTCTACCATCTCTCTCTCTCTCTCCCTCCCCCATGTCTACCATCTCTCTCTCCTCTCACCCTCCCCCCGTCTACCATCTGTCTCTCACCCTCCCCCCATGTCTACCATCTCTCTCTCCTCTCACCCTCCCCCATCTACCATCTCGCGCTCCCTCCCCCCACGTCGACCAGCTCTCTCTCTCTCACCCTCCCCCCCATGTCTACCATCTCTCTCTCCTCTCACCCTCCCCCGTCTACCATCTCTCTCTCCTCTCACCCTCCCCCCATGTCTACCATCTCTCTCTCTCCTCTCACCCTCCCCCCGTCTACCATCTCTCTCTCTCTCTCCCTCCCCCATGTCTACCATCTCTCTCTCCTCTCACCCTCCCCCCATCTACCATCTCTCTCTCCTCTCACCCTCCCCCCATGTCTAACATCTCTCTCTCCTCTCACCCTCCCCCCATGTCTACCATCTCTCTCTCTCCTCTCACCCTCTCCCCGTCTATCATCTCTCTCTCACTCCCTCCCCCCATGTCTACCATCTCTCTCTCCTCTCTCACCCTCCCCCCATCTACCATCTCTCTCTCCCTCTCACCCTCCCCCCATGTCTACCATCTCTCTCTCCTCTCACCCTCCCCCCCTGTCTACCAACTCTCTCTCCTCTCACCCTCCCCCCATGTCTACCATCTCTCTCTCTCCTCTCACCCTCCCCCCATCTCTCTCTCTCTCCCTCCCTCCCCCCATGTCTACCATCTCTCTCTCTCTCCTCTCACCCTCCCCCCATGTCTACCATCTCTCTCCTCTCACCCTCCCCCCGTCTACCATCTCTCTCTCTCCCTCCCTCCCTCCCTCCCTCCCATGTCTACCATCTCTCTCTCCCTCCCTCCCATGTCTACCATCTCTCTCTCCTCTCACCCTCCCCCCATGTCTACCATCTCTCTCTCCTCTCACCCTCCCCCCCATCTACCATCTCTCTCTCTCTCTCCCTCCCCCCATGTCTACCATCTCTCTCTCCTCTCACCCTCCCCCCATGTCTACCATCTCTCTCCTCTCAGCCTCCCCCCATGTCTACCATCTCTCTCTCTCCTCACCCTCCCCCCATGTCTACCATCTCTCTCTCTCTCCTCCTCTCACCCTCCCCCCATCTCTCTCTCTCACTCCCTCCCCCCATGTCTACCATCTCTCTCTCTCCTCTCACCCTCCCCCCATCTCTACCATCTCTCTCTCTCCCTCCCTCCCATGTCTACCATCTCTCTCTCCTCTCACCCTCACCCGCCCCCATCTACCATCTCTCTCTCCCCTCCCCCCATGTCGACCATCTCTCTCTCTCTCACCCTCCCCCCCATGTCTACCATCTCTCTCCTCTCACCCTCCCCCGTCTACCATCTCTCTCTCCTCTCACCCTCCCCCCATGTCTACCATCTCTCTCCTCCTCTCACCCTCCCCCCGTCTACCATCTCTCTCTCTCCCTCCCATCCATGTCTACCATCTCTCTCTCCTCTCACCCTCCCCCGTCTACCATCTCTCTCTCCCTCCCCCCATGTCTACCAGCTCTCTCCTCTCCCCTCACCCTCCCCCCCATGTCTACCATCTCTCTCTCCTCTCACCCTCCCCCCCGTCTACCATCTCTCTCTCTCCTCTCACCCTCCCCCCATGTCTACCATCTCTCTCTCTCCTCTCACCCCCCTCCCCCCCGTCTACCATCTCTCTCTCTCTCCCTCCCCCATGTCTACCATCTCTCTCTCCTCTCACCCTCCCCCCGTCTACCATCTCTCTCTCTCCCTCCCCCCATGTCTACCATCTCTCTCTCTCCTCTCTCCTCTCACCCTCCCCCCGTCTACCATCTCTCTCTCTCCCTCCCCCCATGTCTACCATCTCTCTCTCTCTCCCTCCCATGTCTACCATCTCTCTCTCTCTCCTCTCACCCTCCCCCCCTGTCTACCATCTCTCTCTCTCTCCTCTCACCCTCCCCCCATCTACCATCTCTCTCTCCTCTCACCCTCCCCCCATGTCTACCATCTCTCTCTCCTCTCACCCTCCCCCCATCTACCAACTCTCTCTCCTCACACCCTCCCCCCCATGTCTACCATCTCTCTCTCTCTCCTCTCACCCTCCCCCCGTCTACCATCTCTCTCTCCTCTCACCCTCCCCCCATGTCTACCATCTCTCTCCTCCTCTCACCCTCCCCCCATGTCTACATCTCTCTCTCTCCTCTCACCCTCCCCCGTCTTCCATCTCTCTCTCCTCTCACCCTCCCCCCATGTCTACCATCTCTCTCTCACCTCTCTCACCCTCCCCCCATGTCTACCCTCTCTCCTCTCACCCTCCCCCGTCTACCATCTCTCTCTCTCCCTCCCTCCCTCCCTCCCATGTCTACCATCTCTCTCTCTCTCCCTCCCTCCCATGTCTACCCTCTCTCGCACCTCTCACCCTCCCCCCATGTCTACCATCTCACTCTCTCTCCTCTCACCCGCCCCCCATCTACCATCTCTCTCTCTCTCGCTCCCTCCCCCCATTCTACCATCTCTCTCTCTCCTCTCACCCTCCCCCCATGTCTACCATCTCTCTCTCCTCTCACCCTCTCCCCCCCCCATGTCTACCATCTCTCTCCTCTCTCTCAGCCTCCCCCCATGTCTACCATCTCTCTCTCCTCCTCTCACCCTCCCCCCATGTCTACCATCTCTCTCTCTCCTCTCACCCTCCCCCCATCTCTCTCTCTCCCTCCCTCCCCCCATGTCTACCATCTCTCTCTCTCCTCTCACCCTCCCCCCATCTCTCTCTCTCCCTCCCTCCCCCCATGTCTACCATCTCTCTCTCTCTCTCTCTCCACCCCCTCCCCCCATGTCTACCATCTCTCTCTCTCCCTCCCTCCCATGTCTACCATCTCTCTCTCCTCTCACCCTCCCCCATCTACCATCTCTCTCTCTCCCTCCCCCCATGTCTACCATCTCTCTCCTCTCACCCTCCCCCCGTCTACCATCTCTCTCTCTCCCTCCCTCCCATGTCTACCATCTCTCTCTCTCCTCTCACCCTCCCCCAGCTACCATCTCGCTCTCCCTCCCCCCCTGTCTACCATCTCTCTCTCTCTCACCCTCCCCCCCCATGTCTACCATCTCTCTCTCCTCTCACCCTCCCCCGTCTACCATCTCTCTCTCCTCTCACCCTCCCCCCATGTCTACCATCTCTCTCTCTCTCCCTCCCCCATGTCTACCATCTCTCTCTCCTCTCACCCTCCCCCCCGTCTACCATCTCTCTCTCTCTCCCTCCCTCCCTCCCAGGTCTACCATCTCTCTCTCTCTCCCTCCCATGTCTACAATCTCTCTCTCTCCTCTCACCCTCCCCCCATGTCTACCATCTCTCTCTCTCCTCTCACCCTCCCCCCATCTACCATCTCTCTCTCCTCCTCTCACCCCCCCCCCCTGTCTACCATCTCTCTCTCCTCTCACCCTCCCCCCATCTACCAACTCTCTCTCCTCACACCCTCCCCCCATGTCTACCATCTCTCTCTCCTCTCACCCTCACCCTCCCCCCATCTACCATCTCTCTCTTCTCCTCTCACCCTCCCTCCCATGTCTACCATCTCTCTCCTCTCAGCCTCCCATGTCTACCATCTCTCTCTCTCCTCTCACCCTCCCGTCTACCATCTCTCTCTCTCCTCTCACCCTCCCCCCATGTCTACCATCTCTCTCTCTCCTCTCACCCTCCCCCCCATCTCTCTCTCTCCCTCCCTCCCCCCCATGTCTACCATCTCTCTCTCTCCTCTCACCCTCCCCCCATGTCTACCATCTCTCTCCTCTCACCCTCCCCCCGTCTACCATCTCTCTCTCCCTCCCTCCCTCCCTCCCATGTCTACCATCTCTCTCTCTCCTCTCCCTCCCTCCCCCCATGTCTACCATCTCTCTCTCCTCTCACCCTCCCCCCGGCTACCATCTCTCTCTCCCCTCACCCCTCCCCCCATCTACCATCTCTCTCTCTCTCCCTCCCCCCCATGTCTACCATCTCTCTCTCCTCTCACCCTCCCCCCATGTCTACCATCTCTCCTCTCCTCTCACCCTCCCCCCATGTCTACCATCTCTCTCTCTCTCCCTCCCCCCATGTCTACCATCTCTCTCTCCTCTCACCCACCCTCCCCCCATGTCTACCATCTCTCTCTCCTCTCTCCCCCCTGTCTACCATCTCTCTCCTCTCTCTACCATCTCTCTCTCCCTCACCCTCCCCCCCATGTCTACCATCTCTCTCTCCTCTCTCACCCTCCCCCCATCTCTCTCTCTCCCTCCCTCCCATGTCTACCATCTCACTCTCTCCTCTCACCCTCCCCCCATCTCTACCATCTCTCTCTCTCCCTCCCACCCATGTCTACCATCTCTCTCTCCTCTCACCCTCACCCTCCCCCATCTACCATCTCTCTCTCCCTCCCCCCATGTCTACCATCTCTCTCTCTCACCCTCCCCCCCATGTCTAACATCTCTCTCTCCTCTCCCCCTCCTGTCTCTACTATCTCTCTCTCCTCTCACCCTCCCCCCGTCTACCATCTCTCTCTCTCTCCCTCCCCCATGTCTACCATCTCTCTCTCCTCTCACCCTCCCCCCATGTCTACCATCTCTCTCTCTCCTCCCCTCCCATGTCTACCATCTCTCTCCTCACCCTGCCCCCATCTACCATCTCTCTCTCCCTCCCCCCCCCATGTCTACCATCTCTCTCTCCTCTCACCCTCCCCCCATGTCTACCATATCTCTCTCTCCTCACCCTCTCCCCCTGTCTACCATATCTCTCTCTCTCATCTCACTCGCCACCCTTGTATAACATATCTCTCTCTCTCCTCTCCCTCCCCCCATGTCTACCATCTCTCTCTCCTCTCACCCTCCCCCCATGTCTACCATCTCTCTCTCTCCTCCCCCCTCCCCCCATCTCTACCATCTCTCTCTCCTCTCACCCTCCCCCCATCTACCATCTCTCTCTCCCTCCCTCCCCCATGTCTACCATCTCTCTCTCTCTCACCCTCCCCCCCATGTCTACCCTCCTCTCTCCTCTCACCCTCCCCCGTCTACCATCTCTCTCTCTCTCCCTCCCCCCCCCCATGTCTACCATCTCTCTCTCACCTCTCACCCTCCCCCCGTCTACCATCTCTCTCTCTCCCTCCCCCCCCATGTCTACCATCTCTCTCTCCCTCCCCTCATGTCTTCCATCTCTCTCTCTCCTCTCACCCTCCCGTCTACCATCTCTCTCTCTCCCTCCCCCCCATGTCTACCATCTCTCTCTCTCCTCACCCTCCCCCCCATGTCTACCATCTCTCTCTCCTCTCACCCTCCCCCCATCTACCATCTCTCTCCCTCCCCCCCATGTCTACCATCTCTCTCTCTCGCTCACCCTCCCCGATGTCTACCATCTCTCTCTCCTCTCACCCTCCCCCCGTCTACCATCTCTCTCTCTCCCACCCCCCATGACTACCATCTCTCTCTCTCTCCTCTCACCCTCCCCCCGTCTACCATCTCTCTCCTCGCACCCTCCCCCCATGTCTACCATCTCTCTCTCTCCCTCACCTCCCCCCATGTCTACCATCTCTCTCTCTCCTCACCTCCCCTCATGTCTACAATCTCTCTCTCTCCTCTCACCCTCTCCCCGTCTATCATCTATATCTCTCTCCCTCCCCCCATGTCTACCATCTCTCTCTCTCCCTCCCTCCCCCCATGTCTACCATCTCTCTCTCCCTCCCTCCCCCATGTCTACCATCTCTCTCTCCTCTCACCCTCCCTCAGTCTACCATCTCTCTACTCTCTCTCTCACCCTCCCGTCTACCATCTCTCTCTCTCTCCCTCCCCCCATGTCTACCCTCTCTCTCCTCTCTCCCTCCATGTCTACCATCTCTCTCCTCTCACCCTCCCCCGTCTACCATCTCTCTCCCTCCCCCCATGTCTACCCTCTCTCCTCTCACCCTCCCCCGTCTACCATCTCTCTCTCTCCCTCCCCCCATATGTCTACCATCTCTCTCTCCCTCTCACCCTCCCCCGTCTACCATCTCTCTCTCTCCTCTCACCCTCCCCCCGTGTACCATCTCTCTCTCCCTCATGTCTACCATCTCTCTCTCCTCTCACCCTCCCCATCTCTACCATCTATCTCTCTCCCTCCCCCCATGTGTACCATCTCTCTCTCTCTCACCCTCCCCCCATGTCTACCATCTCTCTCTCTCCTCTCACCCTCCCCCGTCTACCATCTCTCTCTCTCTCCCTCCCCCATGTCTACCATCTCTCTCCCCTCTCTCCCTCCCCCCATGTCTACCATCTCTCTCCCCTCTCACCTCCCCCCGTCTACCATCTCTCTCCCCTCTCACCCTCCCCCAGTCTACCATCTCTCTCTCTCTCCCTCCCCCCCATGTCTACTATCTCTCTCTCACCCTCCCCCCATGTCTACCATCTCTCTCTCTCCCCACATGTCTACCATCTCTCTCTCTCTCCTCTCTCCCTCCCCCATGTCTACCATCTCTCTCTCCTCTCACCCTCCCCCCTGTCTACCATCTCTCTCTCTCCCATGTCTACCATCTCTCTCTCCTCTCTCTCTCCCATGTCTACCATCTCTCTCTCCTCTCACCCTCCAAAGTCTACCATCTCAATCTCCTCTCAACCACCCATGTCTACCATCTCTCTCTCTCTCCTCTCACCCTCCCCCCGTCTACCATCTCTCTCTCCTCTTTCCCTCCCTATGCCGAGCATTGCTCCTCTCTTCACCCCCCTCCCCGTGCAGCATCTGCTCTCTACACTGTCCAATATCCCCCCCATCTGTTCTCCACCGCCCCCACCCTGTGGCCAGCATCTGCCCTGTGCTCTTCCCCACCTGTTGCCACTATCTACCCCATTATCTCATGACCAGTAAATGTCCCCCACTCCATGCCATGTCCAGCAGCTGCTCTCCATGTCTCCATGATATTCAGCCAGGGACATCGTAAGGGGAATGCGGGTCCATGTTTGGAAACTCACTTTGGGGACTCATTTACATAATTTGCATAACCACAGGGCTTTGTGCCTATACCCTCAGCATGCACGCACGCACGCACGCACGCACACACCACAGAACTGGAAGAACTGGGGAAAAAACACCACATCTGAAATATTTTCTCCTACAAAGTTTCTAATTGTTCCACTTATGACCTCTGGGAAATAAAACGTCAAGAAACCAAACATTTTTTCTCAAATGTTTCTTTTGAAGTTTTATTTCCCTGAGGTCAGAAGTGGAAAAATTAGAAACTTTGTAAGAGTTGAAAACAAACAAACATTTGAAATATTTTCTCCTACAGCATTTAAAATATTTTGAAAAACATGTCTTTTAAAGTATTAGTGCAAGTGAAAACAGAAAACATAAAATATATATATATTTTTTACCTGCCTGTAGAGGCTGCAAAGGGCCTCCATTCAGAGAAGATGAGGGCTGCTGGCTGTGGGTCAGTTATTTTTTTGTCACTGAAGCAGCACTAAGCTGAGAGCCATGGAAGCTGTGATCTATTTCGGACAGTCACTTGTGAGCAGCCGTGGCCCTGCAGCAGTGAGCAGGCTGGTGGCAGAGGGCGTCGAGAAACATCTTGCAGCCACTTTTGGCTTCAATTGCATTGGGAGGCCACAGATTGCAGCAGGAGCCGTAATCTCAGCTGGTGGATGAGACTCGCATAGAGTCAACGCTAAGAGGAAGCTCTGACAGGCCACGCTACTTACTCCTGGAATCTGGTGGAAAGCAGTGGCTGGCCTTGGGGGCCTATGGCGGCAGCAGCAAGTAAAGAATCTTCCTGACTCCAGCGCACATTGAATGCCCCATGTGTCCCACCTCCTTCTGATGCGCGGCATACGTCAGAAGGGGCCGGGGTCAGCAAAGCTTTCTAAACATGCCAGAGTCTCAAAGACCCCATGCTTTCGTTTTTTTTCTTCAAAGCAGCTGTCTGCTGCTTGCCACTGGTCTGAAGGGGGAGGGGCTCGGGGGGGGGGGGGGTGTCATGCCAGGGCTGCCACAGAGCCTATGGAAGTGGCAGCAGAAACAGGAATACTTTTTTTTTTTTTTTTTTAACAGAAGGTAGAGTGAGGTGGCTGCCGTTGGGGTGTTTGGGGGGGCATTTTTTGCTGCTCCCAAAAACAAACAAAAAAACCACACAGACTTTACCATGAGGCAGAGTGAGGCAGCCGCCTCAGGTGGCAGAGTCGCCCCTGCTCCCTAGATATCACTTTGAGGAAACATGCCCATGTAGAACATGTAGGAGGTAATTCTAGAGGTGAGCATGCATGCCTGAAAGCATCGACGACCAAAGGCATCTTGAGTTCTGGAGTCCTTGCATGGAGGAATGGAAGAGTGATTATTGGAAATGGTGATGCGCCACATTAAGAGTTCTATTACCATAGAATGGTGTGGGAGTTGAGGCTTCTGAAAGCCTGGGCATGCTGGAACTCGATACATGGTATCGTATCATTTGCTGACAGAGGAGCCTCCCATATATGAAGTATCAAATCTTGTAAAATGTGGTGTATCGGTGAAGTGGCAGTCTCTTTAGGTGCCAAGGGGTATTGAAAGATTTCCAATTCCTCCATCTTTGGTTCTGTTTCAGATGCCACAGTAATCTGTAGGCCTGCACCATGTCCCTAAGGAAGTCAGAGTAGTTACTCACCTGTAACAGGTGTTCTCCAGGAGCAGCAGGAATCAGTCCTCAAATATGGGTGACGTCGGCGCCGACGGAGCCCCCATGCAAAGCACTTCCCCAGCTTTCACAGAAAGCCTTTGGGACTGCCAGCATACATGCGAGGTCCCCTTCCTGCCCAAGGGTGCCATCTTGCTCAGTCTGGTGACAAAGCTAAAAGACAGCAAAAAAACAAAATAAATCATATGACTGCAACTCCAAGGGGAGGAGGGAGGGTTGTGAGGACTGATTCCTGCTGCTCCTGGAGAACACCTGTTACAGGTGAGTATCTACTCTTTCTCCAGGACCAAGCAGGAAGTCAATCCTCACATATGGGACTCCCCAGCTTAAGGCTACCGGGGACCCAAAGCTGAAAAAAAATATGCTCCCTCTAGAGCCTCAGCATGTATGAAAAGAATCTTCTCTGAGAACGCCCCCGAACGGTAGCCCAACACCAGGGCCGGAAGGTAGGAGTTGCCTATACCTCAAAAAGATTACGGAGTACCGCCTGTCCGAAAGCACTGTCCCTGCAGGACTCTCTCTCGAGGCAGTAGTGGGCCGCAAAGGTCTGGCATGAAGACCAAGTAGTGGCCCTGCATATGTCTGCCAACAAAACAGAGCGGAGATGAGCCACTGATGCAGCCTTCACCCTGCCATGGTGAGCCGTGATTCGACCCAGCAATGAGAGGCCGGCTGCCCTGTACGCCCAGGCGATACAGTCTGCTACCCAAATGGACAGGGTGCACTTGGAGGCAGGTAACCCCAACTTATTAGGGTCAAAAGAGACGAAGAGCTGAACAGCCCTTCGGTGTCCCTGCGTACGGTCAAGGTAGAAGGACAACGCCCTCCTACAGTCCAGGGTATGCAAGACCATCTCAGCCCGGCTGGCATGTAGCCTGGGAAAGAAAGTTGGAAGAACCACCTCCTGGTTGAGGTGGAAGGAGACAACCTTAGGAAGGAACAGGGTGACTACTCTGTTCCTATAGAACCTAGTGTATGGTGCATCTGACACCAAGGCTTGAAGATCGCTCACTCGCCTTGCTGAGTTAAGAGCTACCAAAAACAACGCTTTCCAGGAGAGAAAATGCAAAGGACAAGTAGCCATAGGCTCAAATGGTGGGCAAGTAAGCCATTGCAAGACCACATTCAAATCCCACTCGGGGCAGGTGGATGAACTGGAGGCTTAAGCAAAAGAAGGCCTCTGAGGAAGTGAGCCACTAAAGGGTGGCTTGAGAGAGAGTGACCCTCCACCGGTGAATGGTGCGCTGAGAGAGCACTGAGATGGACCCTAACAAAGTTGGATTTTAGGCCTAGGTTGGACAGGTGAAGCAAAATATTGCAGCACCACTGGTACCAGGCATGAGAAAGGATCCTCCTTGTGTTGAGCACACCAGGTGGAGAACCTAGGCCACTTAAGTGCATAAGACTTCCAAATGGACTGCCTCCTAGAGGCCAAGACCACGTCCTCCACTTCCCTAGGCAGCAGTAAGGGTGCTAGAACTACCCTTTCAGCAGCCAGGCCATCAGATTGAGGGACTGGAGGTTGGGGTGTAAGAGACCCCTGCTCCTGAGACAGGAGATCAGGTTGCATCCCCAGAGAAAGAGGAGTGTCCACCGCTAGTTGCAAAAGAAGTGGGAACCAGGGTTGCCTTGGCCATCTGGGGGCCACCAGAATCACCGAGGCCTTGTCCTGGATCACTTTGAACAGTGTCTTGGGAGGAAACACATATAGGAGGCCTGTAGACCATGGAATGAGAGAGGCATCCGCTGCTACTCTGAGAGGATGTGGTTGCCTGGAGCAGAAACTGGGCAGTTGACGGTTCAGTGGACTGGCAAAGAGATCTATGGTGGGAAGACCCCATCTTAGGAAGATCTGTTGAACCACCAGAGGATTCAACTGCCATTCGTGTGGCTGCAGAATCCTGCTCAATCTGTCCGCCAGGCAATTCTCTTGTCCAGGAAGATAGACCGCCTTGAGAAGTATGCCATGATTGACTGCCCAGGAGCACAGGTCCTGTGCCTCCTGACAGAGAGGTCGGGACCCTGTGCCAGGCGGATTGCCCTGAGCTCTAGGAAATTGATCTGCTGTGCAGACTCCCAAGGGGACCATAGGCCCTGAGTGCATGCTCCTTGGCAATGTGCACTCCAACCTTGGAGAGAAGCATCGGTTGTTAGCACTTGAGAATATTGAGGTGCTTGAAAAGGCACCCCTTTTAGCAGATTCGGAAGATGAAGCCACCACTGTAGAGAGGAAGCTAGTAGCTTGGACACCCTCACTTTGTCCGTCAGGTTTCCCGTGGCCTACAGCCAGTGAGTTCTGAAGCCCCACTGAGCGAGCCTCATGTGTAGACGGGCATTTGGAGTTACGTGGACCGCGGATGCCATGTGGCCTAAGAGCCTCAGGAATTGTCTGGCAGAGACCAGAGAATTGCTGTGGAATTGGCTGGCCAAGTCCATCAGTCTATGGGCCCTGTCCACTGGCAAAAAAGCCTTTGCTTGAAGGGTGTCCAGTCTGGCTCCTATGAACTCCATGTTCTGTGAGGGGTGCAAAGCGAACTTTGCGAAGTTTATGACAAACCCCAGATGCTGGAGAAGAGCGACAGTGCGGAGGGTGGCCTGATTGGTCTCCTGTGGAGACTGACCCCTGATGAGCCAATCATCTAGGTATGGAAAGACAGAGTCCTTGAACCCTGAGATAGGCCGCCACCACTGACAGGTATTTGGTGAAAACCCTGGGGGCGGAAGTTAGGCCAAAAGGGAGTACCCTGTACTGGTAATGGTTTCCTCTCACTATAAATCGGAGATATAGTCTGTGGTCTGGATGAATAAGGATGTGAGTATAAGCATCCTTCAGGTCTAAGGAGCATAGCCAATCTCCCTGCTGGAGGTAGGGCGGCAGGATTCCAAGGGTAAGCATCTTGAACTTTTCCCTCTCCAGAAACTTGTTGAGATTCCATAAGTCTAGGATGGGCCTGAGGCCTCCTGTTCTTTTTGGTACTAGAAAGTACCTGGAATAGAAGCCTTGACCTCTCAGGTGGTGAGGCACCGGTTCCACCACCTGTTCCTTCAGAAGACTTGCTAACTCCTGTAGGAGTAAGTCCCTGTGCAGAGGGAGTCTTGGAGGCTCCCCTGGAAAGTAGGAGGGAGGTACCTAGTGGAAGTGGAGGAGACAGCCCCTCTGGACTATGCTTAGCACCCGAGTATCCCTTGTTACGGCTGACCACCTGTGGGCATACAGGGCCAGCCGGCCTCCTGTGCTGATAGGGGCCAGCTGAGGAGGAGAGGCTATGCCACTGGAGTCAAAACCCCACTCCCTGCTGTGCAGGAGCCGGAGCTGCTGGCTTGGGGGTTTTATGCCTACAGGGCCCATTGTCCCTGCCCCTTGGCCTGCTGACCCTGTTGGGGAGCTGTGGAGGCCTG
Source organism: Ichthyophis bannanicus (assembly GCA_033557465.1). Classification (NCBI taxonomy): domain Eukaryota; kingdom Metazoa; phylum Chordata; class Amphibia; order Gymnophiona; family Ichthyophiidae; genus Ichthyophis; species Ichthyophis bannanicus. The sequence continues at coordinate 18,441,055 of CM066037.1, read as the reverse complement.
AAAATGAGGGTATGATTTGTAGGCAGATGACTTCATCAGGTAAAAAGGTCTTTTTTCCCCCGAGTCCTTCTTCTGAGAAGGGGCAGAGGTTTTCCTGGACAGCCTTGTCCGGGTGAGAGTCTCGGACTCGGGTTCCGCAGCCTTTTCAGCCATGGGTTTGCCAAAGAGGTTTTCACCTCGGCAGGGGACATCGACCAACTTGTCCTGCACCCATGGCTCCAGGTCCAATGACTGTAGCCAAGCCTGACAGCGTGCAACAATGCTGGCCGCGGCTACACAGGCCGAAGCCTCAAAGCCATCATAGGCTGCTCGAGAGAAACTTCGAGCACTCTCGGATCCCCGATGACAGGGCCTTGAACCTCTGCAAAGGTTCCTCGGAGAGACCAGCAGAGAACCCGGCAATCTCCTTTGCCAGATCTCGAAGGTACATGCCCATGTACAGCTGGGTAGGTCTGGACATGGCAAGCAAGCATAGAGCCCTGGAAGCACTTTCTACCGAATGCATCCAGGTTCCGGGCCTCCCGGCTGGGAAGCACCAAAGAGTGCATCTTCTGACTCTTCAGACGATGCATGGCCAATTCCACAACCATGGAGTGGTGCGGTAGCTGTGTCTTTTGGAACCTGGGGCTCTTGCGGACTCGATAGATGGAATTGACACACTTGCTCAGAACCAGCATCGAGGCCGGCGCATCCCACATGCGGAAGAGCAACTGTTCCAGCATCAGAGGAACCGGTACAGTAAAGGCCTCCTTGGGAGGAGAGAGTCATACTGCAGGGCCTCGAGCTCCTCGGCTTGAGGCTCCTCCTCAGGATCCGCGGGGAAGGCCAACGCCTTGGCCATGTCCTGCATGAAAGCCGAGAACCGGGTGTCCTCGGGGGGGGGGACAGTCTCCAAGGTTTGGACTCTGAAAGGTGTCCGGGGACTCCTCATCCTCCGTTTCCCAGCCCGACTCCTCAGAGGAGGAATCGAGCGGCTCCGGTTGGGCAGGCACTGATGCCATCCGCCCCAATGCCGAGGGTACCGGCGTCGACAACCTCGGTCCTGAACGGGAGGCCGAGGGAGACCTTGGCCGAGGATCGACTCGAGAGCGCATGGACTCGAGGATTGGCTCGGCCTCCGGGGTCGACTTGGATGCCGATGTCCCAGTGGTCAGGGCAGATGCACCGGTGAGACTGGCAATCAGTGCCCGCTGCTGTTCCATGAAGGCAGCCAAGCTGCTCTCCAAAGCCGTCAACCTGAGTCCGAGCTCAGGAGACTCAGCAGCCCCTGACTCGGGCCCCGACAGCGGCTCCCCCGGAGGAGAGTCCACGAGGACTACAGTACTCAGGTGACTCGGGGACTCCAGCTCCACACGAGGTTGTTTAGCAGGCCTCTCCGACTCCGAAGACCCGGGATGGCTTTCGGGGCTATGCGACCTGGCCCTCGAGGAGCCAAGTGCATCCACAGATGCCCTCGCGGGTTTCTTCTTCCTGTGATGCTCCGGCGAGGGAGACTCCCTCTCAGAGGATCCCCGGCGATGCTCGGGATCGGAGTCCTGAGACATCGAGGCCTCTGACGAAGTCCGGGCCTGGCCGGACGCGGAGTCAGAGAAGATGCTTTCCTTCTGGTGCTGCCGACTCCTCAATGCCTTTGAGGACATTTTCCCACATGGACCACAGATCATCGGGTCCGAGGCAGCGGAGGCAGCAGTCATGTGTGTCGGTGAGAGACATAAGTTTCTTACACTGATCACACTTTTTAAATCCGCTGGCAGCCATCGGGGGAAAAAGGGCCCCTGCGAGGTCAAAAGACAGGGCTGCCAGTGAAAAAGAAAAATGGTGTGAACGCTAGTCACGAAGGACAAAAAACTAAAAAAGAAGTCTGGGCTCAATACTGGTGTACCAGCCTGAGGCAGGAAGGGGAAACCGGCGTCAAACCGAGAAAAAACACGAAAAAAATCAACTTTTTTCACAGATGAACACGAACCACGTCCATCGGGCTCCGCGGAAAAAAGAAGACTGAGCAAGATGGCACCCTTGGGCGGGAAGGGGACCGCACATGTGTGCTGGCAGTCCCAAAGGCTTTCTGTGAAAGCTGGGGAAATGCTCCGCATGGGGGCTCCGTCGGCGCCAATGTCACCCATATGTGAGGACTAACTTCCTGCTTGGTCCTGGAGAATTGGAAAGACGTCATCTGGTGGGGATCAATGCCACATTCCTTCAGATCTGTCCTCTCCTCATTTGTCCAATACATCATTGACTTTGGAGGAAGTAGAGTCAGTCTGACAAAGTCAGTCAAAGTAGACGATATGTGTGATCTCGATACTTTCCCAATGCCATTACTGGTACAGAGGATCAGTCTGTGCAGTGTCAGGAGCCTGTTGGGTACTGACTATGTCCGTTGGTTCTAGAGGGGGTATTGGAGGGAGGAGTTCCTCTGATGCAGGTTTGTGTGCTGTCATCAGCCCCTGAACCAGCAGTTGTTGGCAGGGTATCATCACTTGCACTGCTGTAACTGTTGAGATACAGTCTGTGCTGAGGCTGCGAGGAGTGCAGCCAAACTCCTCTCAATAGCCAGTATGCACTGGTCGAGGGAGCTGACCGATACCTGGGTGGAATCCCATACAGGGCTTTGAGCCACCATCCCAGAGCATGGAACCAGTAAGCTCTCCGGAGGTTGATGCCTCAGGAGCATCCTGGAGCCCCTCTTGTGCTTTGGAGGACAGAATCTCCTACCAGGGCTGTTTGGGAGGCCGGTCAACATCAAACACACTTACCTCTGGAATCAATATCTGTCTTTGATGCCAATAACTTAGGTTTCATCAAAGTCCAAACACAAAACTAAGTCTGAGAACCATGAGAGGAGGCAGATGTCCTTGACTATGTGGAAGCCACTAAAATAGAGAGTGTGGGGCAAACAGAGAACCACACTGTCTGGCCCTGTTCTTTAGGCCACTTTTTGTCGTTTGCCAACACAAAAGTACAATAATTTGGAACATGGTCAGGGCCCAAACATTTTAAAATACCAGTCATGACTGATATAATACCAGAACACTTGGTATATTTTTTGAAAACACTGATGTGTTTTTCCATTATGGCAGGAAAACGTAGACCTAGCTAGTGTGAAAATCCACTAAAATGAAAGAAAAATAAATAATTCTTTGAAAAGAAAATATTAGGACTGGTGTTGGAGAAGACAGAGCACAGAAGAAAAAGAACACACCTTTTTTTCGGCAGCAACAGGAAAAACAAACTGCTGGCTCTGTGGAAAACAAAGAACTGAGGAGAGGACTTGAAGGCGGGAAGGCAGATATACAGGCAGTGGATTGCTCTCAAAAGCTTTCCAATTGGACGCTGGGGAGTTCTGTTGCACAGGCTCTGTCATATGTGAAGGCTGCATTCCTACTTGTTCCTGGAGATGCCAGGATCTCCTTACTTCTAGATGACACCGGCACACTGAAATTGCCTATCAGTAGAACTTCTCCTTTCATGGCAATACTACACCTCTTCTATTAAAATCTTCATCCACTTCTACTCACTGTGAGGGAGATCTGTATGTAGCTCCAAAACAGATAGATTTCTCTTTCCCTCTTTCTAGTTTAACCCAGTGTCACCTCTCTTCCTTTTAAGCCCTGCAAGTCTATAGCTTTAATATATTTATTTATTTATTTTCACACATAGTACCACTCCACCTCCCCTTCTTCCTATCCTTTCTGAATAAAGTATAGCCTGGTATAGTTACATCCCAGTCATGGTAGTCAGCGAACCATGTCTCTGTAACCACCACTAAATCCAAGAGAGCCTCTTCTATTAAGATACCAGATGTTGAGGCTTTATTTCCCATGCTACGGGCATTTATACAATGCTTTCCAGATGTTGTCCCTTTTACCCATTTCTAGAGGTATTTGTTTCACTTACCTGGGGGCTTTCTTCACCCATCCCCAATGAATCTAGTTCAAAGCCCTCTTCAGTAGGATAGCCAATCTGCTGCTGAAGACACTTTGACCGTTCTTGGTCAGATGGATGCCATCTCTGCAGCCCTTGGATTATCATTCGATGGTCCAGGAAATCAGTAACGCTCGATGACACCATCCACACAGTCATCTCCAGGATGCAAGTTTCTCTGCCTTGGCCTTGACCCTCAATAGGGAGGACTGAAGAGAACACCACCTGTGTACCTATCTGCTTCACCCTCTGTCCCAAAGCCATGAAGTTATTTTTAATACGCTTTGATGGATACCTAGCTGTATAATTTGTGCTGACATGGATGAGCAATATTCACTAGTGTCTCCCTGTTCCTGGAGGTGCTGAGTGGATAAGATGTATGCTTTCCTAGAGGAGGAGTGCATTGTGTGGTTTGATATACCAAAGGTAGATACATAGGTTATGACGGTCACCAGGCAGACCATCATTCCTGTGGAAGGTAGAACAATGAATCCACCTTTCAGTCCAGAGTATTCTTTAGAGCTGAAGAACCAGTTTGCTGCCATGGCTGTTATTCAATTAGTTGTTTGGGCAGACCTGATGTCTCAAGCCCTGCTACAGTGGATCAGGCTTTTCTGCCGGATGATACTATCCCTCTTTTGGGGTCTGCTATAGCCTTCTTTTCTGATGCCACGTACGTTCTGGTACATCTAGTGGCCAGGGATAGTGCCCCATCGACAATGACAGCACTGGATTAGGCTCAGACACTGGGAAGCAAACATCTTCCAAAGCCCGGTTGGCCCAACTGGCCTTTAAAGGGAAACGTTTGGGGGCAGATTTGGAGAAGCTGATAGGAGTCCCTTTTCCATCAGCCTTCACCTACTCCTCATGGGTGCACTGGTTAAATTCCAAGGGGTCTCGGAATTCCCATCACTACCAGCCTGGAAAGCCTTTCGACCCCTCCACTTCCAGACCAGGCTCTTTGTCCTTTCATGGAATGGATGGGCCCAGGGTGCACAATGAAGGTTTGAGGGCCAATTCCCTGGTTCTTCTGGTTAGGAGCAGGCTTCGCTGCACTTACAGGAATGGTATACAATAAAAATGAACCCAAAACGCTGAAAATCTCAATTAAACCATGTGAAAGGAAGGCATCAGCTCAATTGATCAGACAAAAGATTTTTGTTAAATGTTAGATGAGCAGTCCAGGGGAGGGAACAATCCACTCCCTCAAGACAGAACCTCCTTTTATTCGATGAACTGTCAAACTTGAAACATGATGTATATTGTGTTGGGATTCCAGATTGGTTTGCTCCTTGGTTCTTATTCAAATAAGTTTAAAGTCAGACACAGCTCTGCTTCAGGTGCTTGAGAACATAAGATATGCATACTGGGTCAGACCAAGGTCCATCAAGCCCAGTATCCTGTTTCCAACAGTGGCCAATCTAGGTCATACGTACCTAGCAGTTTCCCCAAAAGACACAGGCTCTGCAATGCTTGTACTAGGTCAAGCATTGATATCCTGGGTCCCTTCTTAATAATGGTTTATGGACCTTTCCTCCAGGAACTTGTCCAAACCTTTTTTAAACCCAGCTACACTAACAGCCTTTACTACATCCTCCGGTAACAAATTCCAGAGTTTGATTACACGTTGAGTGAAAAAATATTTTCTTTTATTAGTCTTAAATAGTTTACCCTGTAGCTTCATTGCATGTTCCCTAGTCTTTCTATATTCTGATAACGTAAACAATCGATCTACGTTTACCCGTTCCACTCCGTTCATTAATTTATAGACTTCTATCATATCTCCCCTCAGCCGTCTCTTTTCCAGGTTAAAGAGCCCTAACCTTTCTAGCCTTTCTTCATAGGAGTATCCTTCCATCCCCTTTACCATTTTGGTGGCTCTTCTCTGAACCTTTTCTAATAACGCTATATCCTTTTTAAGATACGGCGACCAGAATTGCACACAATATTCAAGGTGCGGTCTCACCATGGAACGGTATAGAGGCATTATAATATCTTTTGTTTTATTTTACATTCCTTTCCTTATCATACCTAGCATTCTATTTGCTCTCTTGGCTGCCGCTGCACACTGGGCCGAGGGTTTTAACATGGTATCCACAATGACACCTAAATCTTTTTCCTGGGTGGTGATTCCTAATGTGGAACCTTGCATCGTGTAACCATAGTTTGGGTTGTTCTTCCCTAGGTGCATAACTTTGCACTTGTCCACATTAAATTTCATCTGCCATTTTGATGCCCAGTCTTCCAATTTATCAAGATCAAGATCCTCTTGCAATTTTCCACAATCCTCTTGGGTTTTAACAACTTTAAATAGTTTTGTGTCATCTGCAAATTTGATAACCTCACTCGTTATTCCACTTTCCAGGTCATTTATGAATATGTCAAAAAGCAGCGGACCCAGCACAGATCCCTGGGGTACACCACTATTCACCTTTCTCCATTGGGAAAATTGGCCATTTAGCCCAACCCTCTGCTTTCTATCTTTTAACCAGTTCCTGATCCACAGTAGTACACTGCCTCCTATCCCATGACTCTTTAGTTTTGCCAAAAGTCTCTGATGAGGGACCTTGTCATAGTGTATCTGGACTTTCAGAAAGCCTTTATCAGACTCACCTTTGTCCACCTGTTTATTCACACTTTCAAAAAAAATAACAGATTAGTAAGACAAGATCTTCCTTGTCTAAAGCCATGTTGGCTGTCTCCCATTAGGCCATGACTATCTACATGCTGAGTAATTTTATTCTTTATGATGGTTTCTACCATTTTTCCGGTACTGACATGAGGCTCACCGGTCTGTAGTTTCCCGGATCACCCCTCGAACCCTTTTTAAAAATTGGTGTTACATTGGCGATCCGCCAATCTTCAGGTATTAGAGATGATTTTAATGATAGTTCACAGATTACTAATAGCAGGTCTGCAATCTCATATTTCAGTTCTTTCAACACCCTTGGATGTATACCATCTGCCCCAGGTGATTTGCTACTCTTCAGTTTATCTAATAGTTGTAATACATCTTCCCGATGTATCGATATTTCCTTCAATTCTTCCACACCTTTAAATACCACTTCAGTCATGGGTAACATCCCTACATCTTCCTCAGTAAAGACCGAAGCAAAGAATTCATTCAGTCTCTCCGCTATCGCCTTGTCGCCTCTTAGTGCCCCTTTAACTCCTCTATCATCTAATGGTCCAACTAACTCTCACAGGTTTTTTGCTACGAATGTACTTGAAAAAAAATCTTTATTTCACGTTTTTGCTTCCGCAGCAAGCTTCTTCTCAAATTCTCTCTTTGCCTTCTTTATCAATGCCTTGCATTTGACCTGCCAGTGCTTGTGCTGTTTCCAGGTTTCATCGTTTGGCTCTTTTTTCCATTTCCTGAAAGATGCTTTCTTGGCAACAGCCTCTCTGCCCTCATCTTTAAACCATGCTGGCAGTTTTTTGGACTTCCTTCCACTTTTCTTAAAGCGTGGAATACAGCTGGTCTGGGCTTCCAAGATAGTATTTTTCAACACCACCCAAGCTTGATGTAAGTCTTTAACTTTGAGGGTTCCCACTCTGAAATACAATGTGCGCTTCTAAGCTTTGTCAGCCAGCACTCTCTGGCACAGGAGAGTGGGAGTTGAGTCACAGTTGATTCTGCACCGCTAGGGTTGGCCAGAGGTGGATCTGATGGCAACCCGCTCCAATACCAAGCTGTGCCACTTCAGTCATCACACAGAGACGAGGTCTGCAGATGTCAACACCCTGGCTCAGCCTTGGCCAAGTCAACACCTTCTGCTTGTCTCCCCTCTATGGCCCCTGGTGGGGCATGTGATCAGGCATATCTGGGAAGGATTATTCTGGTGGCACCAGGCTGACCAAAGCACACATGGTTTGGAGGAGATCCAACAGTTCCTGCAAGCACCACCTCTTCCTTTTGCTTCCATCTTGGGGCCTATTGCTTCAGGGACCGATTGTCCTGGAAGATCCAGCTCCCTTCTCACTTACGACTTAGCTCTTGAAAGGATTTGGCTAGCATGTAAGGGCTACTCTCTGGTGGTGGTTTCCACTCTGTTCAGAGGCCGGCCTACCACCCTGGCATGCATGCAGGTCTAGTGCCTCTGAGTGATGAATGGCACATGGCAGCTGGCTCCTGAGGCAGCCAAGGTACCATCTCTATTGGCCTTTTTGCAGGATGGTATGGAGAAAAGCATTTCTCCGTGGACAAGCAGGAAGTCAGTTCTCACCTATGGGCAATGTCCCTGACAGAGCCACACACCTGAATGCTCCCCAGCTTCCATTGGAAGCTTTTGGGAGGCTGCACTGAACCTGCCTTCCTGCCTGCTGTAAACACCATCTTTTCCAGCCTCCCCCCCCCAGAGGCCCTAAGTACATGTCCCTGCTATCCTCAGGAAAAAAAATCTTGGTTTTCTAGCCCCTTGCAGGTTAATCTTTACAAACAAAATTTAAAATATACATTTTTCTAGTCTTAGCAGAAGCGACAGCTCCAGGGCAGATGCTTGCTTTCCTCATTTTCTTTTTTCCATCTTTTTGCATTTTCCCCACTGTTAGCACCATCGAGGCCTTCAGCTTTGACATGTCTGGGTGACACAGCTGTGGCTAAGCCAGCTAGCAGGTTCAAAAAAAACACACACAGTGTGCACAGACCAGCTCAGGCACAGACTGGCACAATTGATGCCGTCAATGCCTTGGCCCCAACCACCAGCCCATTTCTTGTAATCTGTGCCTGAAGATGACAAAACTGTGCCTAAAGGGCTGGGAGAAGAGTCCCTCTTTTGGCTGTCAAATTCAGCGTTAGCCCCAGCATAGACGTCCTTGCAAGGTTCTGCAGAGGCAGTCATCGAGGGCTACTTGGGGCCGTGGTGGCCCAGAACGGAGGTTCTCCATAGACCTCCACCCAGAACTGAGGACAGACTCAATGTTGAAGGGAGCATCCGAGCACCAGGCCTCGAACCATGTTTCACCATTACTGAAGCTCTTCCTGACACAATGCTGAGAGCAACAGCAGCCTGCTAAGGTGCCCTAGCAGGAGGAGTCCACTCCCAGGGCTCTGGAGAGATACCAGGTGTCTCCCCATGTCCCTACCATTGTGGAGTCCCCTACAGGGGAGCCATAGTCATCACAACACATGCATATGGGGGTGGTATCAGCCAAGCAGCAGGCTGGCCCTTCAGTGCCCCAGGCATTGCCACTGCCGTTCATCCAGCTGATTCGAGACCCATATGCTGCCTGCCGATGCAGGTGAATCAAGCTGAAGATCAGAAGAGATGACAGTTTCCACATCCATCTCCTTCTTAAGTGTCAAGCTCCGATGTCCCGGTGCAACCGCAGAAGGTCTGTCCCATCAATGCCCTGCCTCGCTGCATAGTCAGGACCGATGTGCTGTCACTGGCTGGTCTGACTTCCTCTCAGAATCTGGTTCCAATGGCTGGAAGACTGAGGAGGAATCTGTAGTTTCTGACAAGGGTTCCCGAGACATTCCTTTGGACCTCCATATGAGTGGCATAAGTCGCACCTGGAGGGCATGTCCTTCCAGGACTATTTGAAATGGCCAAGGTGATACCCTTCTCCCTGGAGTCCGAGGACAAGCCTAGGATGGAGAAGCTAGAGATCCTCTGGTACCCTTTGGCTCCCAAGGAGGCCATGACTGTGCCCGTGCCCCACAACCTACAATGGCTGCGCCTGAGGACATGGGAGAACCCCCTCATGGTGCCAGCAATCAGCCAAGGCCTAGACTTGATGTACTGGGTCTAGAAGGCCATGAGATTTGAGAAACTACAGCTTCCACACAACTCCATGGTGGTGGAATCTGCCATAAAGAGGATCAAAAACAATAAGATTTATTCCTGTTTTCCAGGGGTAGGGAGGCAAGAACTTTGGACTCCTTTGGAAGGAGGTGCTTCCAGGGCTCCATGCTAGTGGCCAGGGCCCTCTCATAGCAGCTGTACATGAACATGTTCCTTAAAATATCATGCTGGGTCTGGCTAACTGCTTCATACATCCCCTCCGAGTGCCTAGACTCTTTTCGCGCCCTCATGGGCCATGGCAAGGACTGTTCCAAGTACATGGTCCAGAAGACCTACGATGCCTTTGAATCAGCCAGCAAGGTTGTGGCTGTGGGCATCAGAGGAAGCCAGCTCGCCTGGCTCATCAGTGGACCTGGAATAACGGGTCCAGGATAAGTTGGCAGGCGTGCCTTGCAAGGGGGGGGGGGGGAGAGAACCTCTTTGGGAAGCCAGCAGAGGATAAGGCTGGGGAGATCAAAAAGGAGCATGTTACCCTCTCCAGGCTCTCGAGGAAGAATAGTGATCCACCAAGGCAAAAGACCACCAAGGCAAAAGACCTACTACCAGTGCTGGTACTACCCGACCCCTCAGAGCTCTCAGTAAAAGACGCAGGCCCTTCGCTAATAGTGATGGGAGAATTATTTATATTTATATTTATTTATTTACATTTTCTTATATACTGCGCTATTCCTCATCAGTGCGGTTCCCATGGAACATATAACACATTTCACAAGGATGATCCGCGTTTACAAATAAACAGGTGGTAGAACTTGGATTAAGAATGAGGGTAACTATTTACATCTGTGCAATAGTGATTGGGAGGTCCATTTGTGCTACGTTGGTCAGCTCGATGTTTCGGTTCTAGAGGAGCTGTCATCAGGGTAATGCAGTAAGAAGAGGTGATGTTTCAGCACCTTTCTAAACTGTGCAAGATCAGTGTGCCCAGATGTTGGATGGGAGGGTGTTCCAGCATCTAGGCGCAGAGAACCTAAAAGCCCTGTTTGCTGTTGCCTGGGTACAATTGATTATTTCTTTTGGGACTACTAGCTTATTGACTGCTGTTGACCTTCTAGATCTATTGGAGGGGTTGGGCTGTATGAGTTCAGATAGGGATAAAGGGGAGAGGCCGTTTATGATTTTGAAAGTCAGTATTAGGTTTTTGAAAGTGAGCCTGCCTTGTATGGGAAGCCAGTGTAGCCGTTTCAAGATAGGTGTCATGTGATCCCGGCTAGATGCCCCTTGGAGAACTCTTGCCGCTGAGTTCATCGCCAGCTGTAGGGGATGCAGAGTGGCTTTAGGGAGCCCATGGAGTATGGCATTTGCATAATCAAAGTGTGGTATGATTAAAGCTTGATAAACTGTCCGGAAATCGTCTGGTTCAAGTAAGGACCGAAGGTGTCTGAGTGTTCAGATTTTATGGTATACTGCTCTTGCTAAATTACATATGTGAGTCTTCATGTCTAGACGCTGGTCCAAGGTATCTGATCGAGGGTCTGGTAATGAGTTCTGCTTCCTTGACCTTCAGGTAGGGTGGAGTGTTGAAGTTTGGATTTCTTGTGATGTATAGGACCTCCATTTTCTTATGCTGGATTCATAGGTTTTGCGTTTGTAGCCAGCCTGATACTGAGAAGCCTCAGAAGGCACAACCTACCCTGCAGCCCAAGCCTGGGGTGAGATTTTGACTGGTTCCTTCAGAGTGTAGCTAATCAGCCAGTGGCCTAAGGGGTACACCCTTTGATAGGAGGGCAGCTCATCCATTGTGCTCACAGATGACCTATCACCACCTCGGATGCGTGGGTTCTGCAGCTAGTCTAAAGCAGATACATGCTGCACTTCACCAAGTGCCACCCCTTCCCTCCAGAGAGTATCCCCTGAACCCACTGTATCACAACTTGCTACAGGAGGTCGTCTCCATTGTTACTGACCTTGCTGTCAAGCATGTGCCCCCGGCTCAGGTCAGGTGGGGGATTCTATTCCAGGTATGTCCTGGTCCCCTAAGATGATGGGGCAGGGGAGGGGGGGGGGTTTGGCCCATCCTGGACCTCAATAACTAACTATCTATCTAGGTCAGGAGGAGTTCAAGATGGTCTCACTAGGGACCCTGCTCCTTTACCTACATAAGGTACAATTACCTATGCTCCCTGGATCTCAAGGATGCGTATACACAAATATTGATCCATTCCACTCACAGAAAGTACTTCAGGTGTGTTCTGGGGTATCATTACTTCCAGTACAGAGTACTTCCTTTCAAACTGGCATTGGCACCCCGAGTCTTCACAAAATGCCTCATCATGGTAGCCACCTATCTTTGGATGCTGGGGATCTTAGTCTTCCCCTACTTGGGTAACTGGCTTATAACAAGCTCCACTTTGGATGGCATCCAGCAATCTGCTCACCTGACCATCCAGGTACTTGATCGTGAACCCCAATTGCTTAACTACCCCAAATCTCACCTCCGCCCTCAAGTTCAGGCTTTTCTCCCAATAGATTGTCTGCAAAGGCTAACGGCGGTAGTCAGCAGTGACCAGCAGAGGTGCTGCACAACAGCCCAGGGGATGCCAAAGGTTCTTGGTCACATGGCCTCAACAGTGCAGGTCACTCCCCTGGCCTGCCCATTCAAGAGACAAGCTCAATGGGCTCAGCATACACAGTGGAAAACAAGCCACTGACTGCTTATGGATCCAGGTAGCGATCACTATGCCTCTAGCACAATTCCTGCACTGGTGGGTGGAACCGCAGAACCTGCTCAAGGGTTCTCCTTTTCAGACATTGCCATCCTGAGAACGCTGATGACAGATGCATCCAAACTGGGCTAAGGGCTCATCTGGACAGCCAGGTGTATGCAAGCCCTGTGGTCAGAGTAAGACAGCCTTCACCAGATCAACTTCTTGGAATTGCGGGCAATTGCAAATTCCCTCCAGGCATTCCAGGGGCAGTTGGCCAACCCAGTGGTGCTGATCCAGATTGACAACCAGGTGGCTATGTACTATGTCAACAAGCAGGGCAGCACAGGATCATAGCTCCTATGCTGGGAGGCGGTCTGCTTTTTGAAGTTTGTCATCGCCCATGCTATGGAACAGAGGGCAATTTATCTGCCCAGGGAATTCAATTCCTTGGCACACCAGCTGTGCCATGTCCTCCAGCCACATGAGTGGACCCTCAACAAGGAACTTGTGGGTCAGATCTTTCGGGGTGGAATACCTCCCCAACAGATCTGCACAATGCCCAAGTGGATCAATTCTGCTCCAGGGTGACTTCCAGCAGCCAGATGGTGCCAGATGCCTTCCTCCTCTACTGGGGGAGTGGGTCTGCTTTACACATATCCTCCTATTCTGTTAGTGGCAAAAAACACTGCTGAAGTTTCAGGCCGACAGGCATGGTGATCTTCATTGCTCTGTATTGACCCCAGCAGCCATGGTTGCTCCTGCTGCTTCAAGTCTCTTGGCGGAAGCCTATACATCTGGGCTCTGCCCCAGATCCCATCTCTCAAGAGGATGGCATCCTTGCTGCACCCCCCCCCCCATCTGATTCTCTGGCCCTCATGGCCTGGATGTTGAGCGGGTAATCTCTGCAAAGCTCAACTTGCCTGAGAATGTCAGAGGTTCTGCTGGCCTCCTGCAAAGATTCCAGCACAGATCCTACATGTTTAAGTGGCAAAAGGTTCTCCTCCTGGTGCACTTACAAGGTTCCAGATCCCTTCTTCTGCACCATTGACAAGTTGCTTGAGTATCTCCTGCACCTCTGACTCTGGTCTCAAGTCCAGTTCCATGAGGGTCCATCTGAGCATGATTTGGTCTATCATTGCAGCTCAGAAGGAAAGTCCATCTCCTCTCAGCCCTTCATGGTTTGCTTCAGGTGCAGCTTGCTCCTTTCTAAACCTCCTTTCAAGCCCCTTCTGGTGGCTTGGGATCTCAATGTGGTTCTCATGCAGCTCTTTGCTCCCTTTGAGTGGCTCGCTTCCTGCCCATTGAAAAAATTTCTGACCTGGAAGGTCTTGTTTCTGGTGGTGGTTACTTTATCATGCCGTATTGGTAAACTCCAAACCTCGGTGGCTCATCTGTCTACACCAGGTTCCACCACAATAGGGCGGTTTTGAACACATCATGTTTCCTGCCCAAGGTGGTCTCTGTTTCATACCTGAATCAGATTAGTTCTGCCGCCATTCTTACCTAGGCCTCACACCAACCAGGGGAGGGAAGGCTATGTTGCACATGCTGGACTGCAAGCAAGTTTTGGCCTATCTTGAGCACACAAAGGTGCACCAAAGATTCATCCAGTTTGTCAGCAAGCTGAGGGGCTGCCTTCTCTAAAACACACACTGTCCATTGGGCTAGCAGACTGGATTTCTTTTTCTTAAGCCCAGGCAGCCCTGAGCCTTGATGGTCATGTCACGGCTCACAATATCCGAGCCATGGTTATGTTGGTGGCAAACTTGCATTCTGTCTCCATGGAGGAGATTTGCAGGGCTACAACATAGTCTTCTATCCACACATTCACAGCTCATTACTATCTGTATGGGAATTCCTAACATGACAACAATTTCAGCCAAGCCATACTCCAGCACCTCTTTCGGACTTGGGCTCAACTCCTTCCCACCAGCCCTTCTGTCCATTCAGGCTACCAAAATAAATAAAAGGAGACCTCTCAGTGACATTGTATGCTAACTATGTTGAATCAGTCAAGTCCCCTAGGGGATTACCCACACTGTTCATTATTTCTCCAGTTGTGTTGCCCGTTGGGCTTTTGGCCTCCTCAGTTTTCAGTAGCCTGTAGCTTGGAAGCCCCATCCATGAGGACTTAATTCCTCTGCTTATCCTTGGACATGTGGAAGGGCACCTCCACCAGTGTGAGCAAGGAGAGCCACTGCCTGTTGCAAACCGCTTGACTGATGGAAGGGCTTCCTTCTAGAAGCACAGAATCCACAGGGAGGCATTGGCCCCTTTCAGGTCAAGGATGGGCCAGAGGTCCTCCTCATTTGGCACAACAAAATATGGGAATACCTTCCACCGCTCCTTTGGGTGTGGGGTGGTGGTGGCACACCAGCTTTTCCAGGGTGGCCCAGACCATCATTTTCGTGGTCTCAGAACCACAAGGAGAGACCATGAAGATGTCTAACATGTCCTGGAGTGCAGAGAGTCTTAATTGTGCTGAATAAAATGTTGAGCACCCAGCAAAATCAGCAGTAACCCAGACCGATTCCTTGTGAAAAAGACATGATGGCTGCCTATTGGAGGCACCTCAGAATGAGCCCCTTATCCATCATGCTGGATGGGAGGTGTTTATCCTCAAGGTGGAAAGTCACTGGGCCTGCAGGCGCCCCAAACAGACAAAGTTCTGGCTCAGGAAATGGAAAAACCCAGCGCCAACTTTCCCAACCAGTACCATAGATTGTTCTGGAACTCCCACGATTCTTGTGACTAAGAGCAAGAAAAAGGCAAAGGAGGAAGAGGGCACACACACCTCCAGGATCCCTTAGCCCTAAACGTCCAGGAGGTTCTGTGGCTTGGAACCCACCAAGTCCTTTACAAGTTTTGAAGTCCTCAAACAGCAGCTTTCCCATGAAGGCGAGCTTGGCCACAAAGGACTTATATCTTATCTGCTTAGCAGCCAGGAACATTGCAGCAGCCACAGTGGTGAGGTGGTAGTTTTGGTTTCAGAATTAGGCAATAGACATGGCTTCTATGTATTGGCCAGATAGGTGACAGCAACTGAGCTATGGCATCATCCTCCAGGAGGCCAAGCTGTCAAGCCTCCACATATTGCTGCTTGAAGGATAAGCGATGAGGCCAAGAACCCAGTTTTGAGAAGCACCTCCACTTTATGATCCAGTTGATCCTTAAGGGTGGCCCCACCTCAAAAACAAGATGGTGGTATGTTGTGAGACAGCAGTAACATGCATGTCTACACTTGGGAAACAGAGCCAGCCACTTATCCAATTCCTGCTGAGGAAGGCCATATAGCTTGTTCAGGAATCAGACACTTTGCACTAGGAAGTGTGGAGAATCTCACTCTGCAGAGACCATGTCCTGGAGAACCTATGGAAAAGGGAAGGCCTCATCAGGGCTACAGATTCCTTAAAAGGGGACCATGTCCCTGTGATTCTGCACCACCTGCAGGAACATCTGAAATCTGTAAGGATGCAGCCAACTGAGCTATCAGGCCACCAATGCAGAAATGTTATTTTTTCCAGTGAAGAATCTTCATCTACCAATCTAGATTCTTCTTCCTAACTAACCTCCAACTTGGGCTTCTGAAAGAGATGCAAGTGAGCTGAGGCCTTGTCCTTTACAAAGGTACTTGATGTGGCAGAGACCTGGGCCTTGCTGCTCCTCACTGAGGCACATGAGCCCGGCTGGGCTAGGGAGTAGGAAGTCTCCTTGCACTGACTTGTATTGTGTTTCACCAGAAAGTGTAGTTACTCACCTGTAACAGGTGTTCTCCAGGAACAGCAGGAATCAGTCCTCACAAGTGGAAGAAATCTGTGCTGTCTGAGCCTGTGCGGAGCATTGCCCCAGCTTTCAAAGAAAGCCTTTGGGAATGCTACCAGGCATACATGGTCCCCTTCCTGTCCAAGGGTACCATCTTGCTCAGGCAGATGACATAGCTAAGACAGCAGTCAAACAAACAGAAGGACGGAAACTCCAAGGGGAGGAGGGAGGGCTGTGAGGAGTGTGATTACGGCTGTTCCCAGAGAACACCCATTACAGGTAACTATGCTTTCTCCAGGAACAAGCAGGAAGTCTGTCCTCACATATGGGACTCCCTGGCTCCAGGCTGCCAAGGACCAAACCACGACAGTACCTACGGCAACTTGTCAGGTGGCTGAGTTGCAGAAGATCAGTCCCCACTGAGAGACTTCAAAACCCTAGCATCCAGCAACACTATCACGCCAGTAACCTGAACACCGAGGGTCTGAGCATAGGAGTTGCCTACATCCCAAGAATATTACGCAGCACTGCCTGAGCAAAGGCACTGTCCCTGAGGGATTTGCTTTCCAGGCAGTAGTGTGCTGCAAACATGTGAATGGATGACCAAGTGGCAGCTCTGCAAATTTCTGTCACTGGCACAGAACAGAGGTGGACTACCGACATCACCATCACCTTCACATGATGCACTGTGATCCAGTGCTCCAGGGAGCAGCCTACTTGCTCATAGGCAAGAGCAATGCAGTCCGCCACCCATGAGACTAGGGTATGCTTGGTCATAGGACACAAAAAGCTGGAGGTGCTTTCTGTGGCCCTAGGTCCTCTGCAGATAAAAGGACAGGGCCTGCAGTGTGTGGAGTATGAGCTCCTCCCTGCCGGCATGAGGCCACAGGTAGAAGGTGGGGAGTACGACCTCCTGGTTGAGGTGAAACAGGGATGATACCTGTGGGAGAACTTAGTGGGGAAGTGCTCCACAGTCTCCCTCTTGAAAAACCGGGGGGGGGGGGGGTGTGGGGGGGGGTGTCCACCATCAGCGCTTGAAGCTTGCTGACTCTGCGAGCTAAGTCAGGGCCATCAAGAAGGCCACCTTCCAGGATAGGTATCTGAGGTGGCAAGTGACCAGTAGCTCAAAACGGCGACCTAGTCAGCTGGGAGAGCACCATGTTGAGGTCCCATTCTGTCACAAGGGGGGGCAGCGGACAGGAAGCTTGGAAAGCAGAAGGCCCTCTAGGAACAGGGAAACCAGCAGCTGGTGGTGGTGCGCGGCATTGATGCTCAGATGCACCTGGACTGAGTTAGATTAGTACCTAGTACACCTGTCACATGCAGGGCTCAAGAGTACCAGCTGGACATGACATGAGAACAGGTTCTCCTTATCTGCACACCACAGGGCAAACCTGTGCCACTTAAAGGCGTGAGCCCACCTCGTGGAGGGCTTCCTGAAGGCTAGCAGGATCTCCTCAAACTCTTGTGGTAAGTTGAGCACCCTCTCAGCAGCCAGGCCATTAGGGACAATGACTCCACATTGGGGTGCAGAAGGGAGCCACCCTCCTCAGTCAGATCCAGGGCTTGACCCAGGGGTACTGGGAATGTCACCACCAGCAAGAGCAGTAATAGGAACCAGGGTTGCCCGGCCCACCTGGGGACAATCAGTATCACCGATGCCCTCTCGTTCTGAATTTTGAACAGTCTTGGTGACTAGGGGAGTCTGTGGGAATACATACAGCAGTCCCTCGGACCATGTCTGCTGCTACCCTTTATGGGTGCAGCTGCCTAGAGCAGAAGCAATCCACTTTGTCTGGAGAGGCAGAAGTCCATCTCGGGCCAGCACCAAAGGGCGGAAGAGCATCTCCACCACTGCAGGGTCAAGACACCACTTGCGAAGGCGCAGGACTCTGCTGAGCCTGTCCGCCAGGTGATTGTCCTGGCACGGGAGGTAGACTGCACGCAGAAGCATGCCATTGTGGACTGCAAAGCAGAGGGATACAGCCTCCTGGCAGAGAGAGTACGAGCCATGCCCCCCTGCTTGTTTATATAGAACATTGCGATCTGGTTGTCTGTCTGGACCAGTACAGGTCTGTTCTGCAAGAGGAAGCGGAATGCATGTAGGGCAAAGGATACCACCAGAGTTCCAGGCGGTTGATCTGCAATAAAGACTCCTCCCTGGGTTGGCTTCCGGTGACGTCACGGAGCTGATGGCTGCTTAGTTGCCTAGCTCCTGTCCGATCCCCGCAATTGAGCTAAATTGTGGATTACCCACAGCTATACAGTGGAAGGGAGACATGCCTCTTGCCTTGGGATGGCTGCCCGAAAGAAACTGGCGAATTTTCAATCGCCGTATGTGCGGAAGGAACAGAGGGCAACGGTGATGTCGGCCGACCCCGAGACAGGAATGCGGTCGGGGAGTTCGGAGGATGTCCAGATTGAAGGGCCAGAGGTCCTGTCATTGAAAATCTGGCTGAAGGAGTTTAAAGGTGAAATGCAGCTAGAGATTGAAGCAATGCGGCGGGATGTGAAGGAGACGCTAGTGGCTATTCAACAGGAGGTGAGCTGTCTGGGGCAGCGGGTGGAAGATCTGGAAGGCCACGTGGAGCAACACGAGGAGGCGATCAAAGACATGGCAGCCGAACAGGATAAACTAAAAGTGATGCAAGAGGAGATCCAGGAGAAGCTAGAAGAGATTGAAGACAGGGCCCGGAGGTCTAATTTAAGGATACAGGGAATATCCGAAGCCGAGTCTTTTAAAAATTGTGTGCAGACCGTGCAATGCTTGTGTCTCCATATCTTGCGGTTAGGGGAGGCTGGGGGCCCAGGCATGGACATAATCGGTGTAGAGAGAGCGCACCGAAGTCTTGGCCCGCGGAGGGAAAAGCAGGGGAGGGATATAATTGCCTGCTTGTCCAGTTTTCCTATGAAGGAACAGATATTACAGACAGCCCGGAAATTTGGTCGAATTGCCTGGGAAGACAATGAAGTAGAGATCTTTAATGATTTATCTAGAGGGACTCTGAAGAGGAGGAGAAATATGAGAGAGAGGTAACTGCATATCTGAGGGGGAAAAACCTCAGATATAGATGGATGTTTCCTTTTGGCATTCTGCTATCCGTGAATGGGGTGTCCAAGAAAGTTAAAACACCGGAAGAAGTGTGGGCGGCACTGGAAGAACTGGGGTGTGAGAATTTAAACGAGAAACGTGGGCCGCATAACGCGGGAGCGGGGAAGCAACAGTCGAGATCGCAGTGGCAGCGAGCGGGAGAGAAGGGGAAGAGGTTGAAGCAGCTATCCCAGGAGCGGGAGAAGGAGACAACGAAGGACGCTGTTTGAAGTGGCGGTGATGTGCAGAGGTGCTGTGGACTGGATGGGGGTGGGGGCGTTAGAGCTCTACTGCCCCAGAAACTTGGACACTGGATGTTTAGGGCTGAAGTGGGATATGATATGATGGCGGGATTAAATGTGGGAAGATATTTTGGGGGAAGGTCGGGGAGATGGTGGCAGAGGGGGGTGGGGGGCATGTTGAACCTGTATTGTGATTGTCTGTGGGGGAAGTGGGGTACGGGAGGGGGTCGGATAAGATGATCTCGGAAGGCATGGAGGGAGGAGGGCATGGGGGAGGAGGGTGGGAGGGGTCAGTTTCTGCATGGGTGGGACTTAGGGCCATAGTGCTTGGATTAAGGGAGGAGTGGCTTGTGGAGGGATGCTGCGGATAGGGGCTGTGAACGCGAAGGGGTTAAATTCCCCCACGAAACGCAGTTTGCTATTTAGGGAAGCTCAAAAACAACAATGGGATGTAGTGCTGGTCCAGGAGACTCACTTAAGGAGGGGGGATGTGGGAAGAATGCGGAACAGGAATTTTACCAAGCAATTTTATTCTTGCAACGCGGAGGGGGTAAAGAAGGGGGGGTTGCTTTATTAGTGCGGAGTGGGAGTGGGATCCAAATAGGGGGGCATTTTAAGGACTCGGAGGGGAGGGTGGTGGGAATTAGGGGGAAGTTCGGTGGCGAGGATATGGTGATAGTGTCAGTTTATGGGCCCAGTGGTAACCAGGGGAGATTTTGGGAACACGTGGGGGAGCTGATTGAGCAGACAGGGAGGGGGAGGGAAAGTTATGTTGGGAGGCGATTTTAATGTGGTGTTGGATCCGAGGGTAGACCGGGAAACGAGGGGAGGAGTGGGGAATAGGCAGGGGCTACGCAATATGATGAAACAACAGAGTTTGGTAGATACATGGCGGGTGCTGAATCCCAAGGGACGGGAGTATACTTTTTTTTTCCCTGCCTCATAACAGCTGGAGTAGGATTGATATGATTCTGCTGGATAAGGGGTGGATGATGGAGGTGGAGAGAGGGGGTATAGTACCCACGGGATGGTCGGATCATGAGGCAGTTGAAGTGGTTATTAGGTGCCCTAAGCAAGGGGGGACGGCATTTTGGAGATTGAACGAGAGTCTATTACAGAGCCGGGAGGTGGTGGAGGATATTCGGAAAGTGATATCAGAATATTTAGCTTTTAATGATACGGGGGAGGTGAGGGAGGTGGTTCTATGGGAGGGGTTGAAGGCGGTCCTTAGGGGTCGATTTCTCATGTGGGGAGCTAAGACTAAGCAGGCTAGGGAGAAGCAGGAGGAAGGTTTGCGGGGCGATTGAAGGAGGTGGAGGAAGCCTTTAGGTGGACGGGGGCCAGGAGAGAGAAGCAGGAGGTAGACAAGGTAAGAGGAAATAAGAGCTCTTCAGGTAGAGCAAGTAGCGTTTTCCTTGCAAAGGGTGAAGCAGATCTACTATGAGTACGGGGATAAAGCTAGTAGATTGCTGGCTCGGCAATTAAAACAGCAACAGGGGGCTTCCACTATATTTCAGATTAAGGGGGAGGAGGGGCAGATCCGGAGAGGGGAGGAGGAAATACAGGGTTGCTTCAAGGAATTTTATCGGACCTTGTATTCTGGCGAAGCGGTGATAGGGGGATGAGGAGATTGCTGGGTATTTGGATGGGATTCCGCTGGCAAGACTACCGGAGGAGGCGAGAGAGGAGTTAGAGGCCGGCATTTCGGTGGAAGAGATTGGGAGGGTAGTGCGGGGATTGGTAGGGGGGAAAGCATCCGGCCTAGATGGGTTACCTGGGAGCTTTTATAAGGTCTTTATGGGGGAGATTGGGGGGCTGTTAGAGAGGGTGTTAATGGAATTATACGCCATGGTGGGGCGCTCTCCCGGGAAATGCCAACAGCCGGGATAATGGTCTTATTGAAACCGGGGAAACCCTTTTGCTGTGGGTCATATAGGCCTATTTCCCTGTTGAATGTGGATGTCAAAATTTTAGCCAAGTTATTGGCAGATAGATTGGCGGGGTGGATGCCTAGGATAGTTAAGGGGGATCAATCGGGGTTTATTAAAGGGAGGCAAGGTGGCAGATAATATAAAGAGAGCCATAGGTGTAATATGGGAGGCTAGGCAGTTGGGGGAGGATTTTCTCTTGATGTCGATAGATGCCGAAAAGGCGTTCGATAGAGTTCACTGGGGATTTTTAATGTCAGTGTTGGAGAGAGTGGGGGTTGGGCCAAATTTTCTGAAGTGGATTCAGGGGTTATATAAGGATCCCCGGGCTCGCGTCAAGGTAAATGCTCGCTACTCAGGATTTTGCGGTGGGGCGTGGGACGCGACAGGGGTGCCCAATGTCCCCGCTGCTATTTGCGCTGGTAGTGGAACCCTTTGCAGAAAAGCTTAGATTGAATAAGAGGATAGTAGGCTTGAGTAAGGGGGGGGGGGGAGGACCATAAGATCTCTTTATATGCTGATGATATTCTCTTGTATATGGGGAACCCACAACAAACGTTGCCGGAAGTCTTGAAGGAAGTGGCGGAGTATGGGGCGGTATCGGGGTTTAAGATTAATTTAGACAAGACAGAGGTAATGAAGGTACAGTTGCGAAGGGAGGTGGAAGAGAAATTAAGGAAGGCATATCCCCTCCGATGGGTGAGTAACTCTTTGGGATACCTGGGGATAAGGTTAACGGGTCGCTACGAAGATTTGTATAAGGCGAATTATCCGAACCTTATCGGGAATATTGGTAAGGATCTGGAGGGGTAGATGCAGATGGAGACTTCTTGGTTGGGCAGGATTGCTGCCATTAAGATGAATGTACTACCTCGCCTGTTATATTTGTTTCATGCCTTGCCTGTTGAGGTTCCCGAGGGTGCAATGAGAGCGCTGCAACGGCGGGTATTTACCTATATTTGGAAGAGGAAACCACCTAGAATCTCCAGGAAGGTGATGTGTACCAGTAGGGCGGAGGGGGGTTTAGGGGTGCCTAATTTCAGGGACTATTACAGAGCGGCTCAGATAAACATGCCCTGGATTGGCGAGAAGGGGGGGGGGGCTGCCCTGGGTTAGTTTGGACAGATCGAGGGTGCAGGGAGGACGGTTAGATGCCTGGATTTGGGCCCCGAAAGGGGATCGGGAGGAGTTGGGAGAGGGAACGCTGGCAATGCGGCAGGTGTCGAAGGTGTGGGATAAGGTTAGAGGGCCAGAGGTCATTCGTAGGGGGTCCTGGTATTCCGTTATGACTCTCTGGTGCAGCTGGAGAGCATTTACACCAGGTTGGGAGGGTGGTCATTTTGATGTATGGGGGGAGAAGGGTCTCCGGTGTGGTTTTCAATTACTGGACGATGGGGGGGGGGGGGATCAGGCGGTTTGGAGAGGTGAAGGGAGAGTTTGGTTTGAGAGAGGGAGATAGATTTTCATTTTTGCAAGCCTGTTCTTTTTTGCGGAGGACGTTAGGAAAGAAGGGGTTGGAGAGGGAAGTTTCGGAGATGGAGGATATATGGTATGGGCGGAGTGGCTCGAAGGGGATGATTACAGCATTATATAAGGGGGTGCAGGATAAGGGGGAGGAGAAATTGAAATATATGCTAGAGTGGGAAAGAGATTTGGGGCAGCCGGTGTCTATTCAGGACTGGAAGAAAATTTGGGACCAGATTAAGAGAGGGCCGCGATCGAGTAGGTTTAAAGAAAATAGTTATAAAGTGTTGATGCGCTGGTATTATACGCCCGAAAGATTGCACAAGATTTTCCCCGGGGTATCCCCTATGTGCTGGAGGGAGTGTGGGGAGGTGGGTTCTTTTTGGCATATCTGGTGGGGGTGTCCGAAGGTTCAGGGGTACTGGGAACGGATTCGGGAGTGGATTCTAGTGAATTTGGGTGTGGGGGTGGATAGATCACCACAAATCTTTTTGTTGTCGTGGGGGGGGAGGGGCAGGTGCTGCAGGGGGGAAGGGTGGTATTGGCCTGTTTCTGTGGCCCGGTGTGAAGTAGCGGCGGCTTGGAAGCAGAAAGAGCTGTCTTTGCTGGAGCACTTTGTGAATCGGCTCAGGAATTTGACCTTAATGGAGAAGTTAACCGCCCATAGATGGCAGAGAGGGAAGCGGTTTGCTGGGGAGTGGGGTGAGTTGTGCAAGGTGGTGGGGTTGGGGTAACGGACTAGGATTACTTTGGGGCTCCCTCTGGGTACTAATACGTCCGGGGTCCTCAACCCGAGGCACTATGGGGTGTTGTATTGGATTGGGGGATATTATGCGTGAGATTCAGAGGGCGAGGTGGGTTTCTCTTCTTTCCCCTTCTTCGTTACATTAATACGAGGTGGGGGGGGGTCCGTATTAGGAGTAGGTTCGGATGGGTCATGTTAGGGGGGTTGGGGGGGGGGAAGGGTGGGGGGGAGGGGTAAACAGGGGGATGGGAGCATCTAAGAGGGAAGGAAGTTAACAGTTGTAGGGTTGGTATGGGTGGGTGTTATTGTTGAGCTGTCTGTTGGTTGTTTTGGGGTATGTTGTTGGGGGGGGTGTTCTGTTTCTTGGGGGGGAAACTGACATGAAAACTTCAGGGTTTTACATTGTACACTAAGAAACAAAGCATAGTGTATTAGGGTGGTGAGCTCAGGTTGTATTAATAGGATATGTTACATAATGCATGCATAAAAAGTAGGGGAGCACTTGGAGGCTGCCCTAGGGTAAGTGTGGTCTACGGGGCAATGGAGATCACTATTTAGAACTGTATCCCTTGATAGGCCTGGTTGTGGTGTGTATCAGTAAGGTGTATGCAGGGGGGGGGGGGGGGTGTATTTCTAATGTGTAGATGACCTACAGTATGTACACTGGTGATGAACGATTGCATATTCTAAATGTGACTTGAATTTCAATATCATGTGTGGTATCTTGTATTATGTGATTCTCATAATAATAAAAATAAAAATGACTCCTCCCTGGATCAGCAACCCTGAGTGTGGTGAACACCATAGTGAGCTCCCCAGTCCTGGAGAGAGGCATCTGATCAGGGTATTCTGTGATGGGGGCACCTGGAAGGGCATTCCTGCCCATAGTAGGCCCAAGTTTTGCCACCAATTGAGGGATCTTGCCAGCTGGCAGGAGACCCTGACCCAGAGTCTGCCTGTGGCCTGGGTCCACTGAGAACTCAGGTACCACTGGGCTGTCTGAACGTGCAGGCAGGATAGGGGTATGACAGACCGTAGAGGCCATGTGTCACAACAGGTGGAGGAGAAGGCGAGCCAGTACAGGTCTGTGGTGTTGGACCTCTCCTGCAAGTTATCTGAGGTGTTCTGCCCTGTCCTGAGGGAGGAGGGCTCTGGCCCGCACCATGTACAGCTGAGCACTAATGAACTCTAGGTCTTGCACCGCACTGGAGAGATATGATTTGGGGTAGTTTATGATGAACCCCAAGTGCTGCAGGATAAGGATGGTACTTTGTGCCCTGACTGGCCTTTGTGGCTGTGCCGCCTCTGATGAGCCAGTCATCCAGGTAGGGGAAGACTAATACCCCTTGTAGGTGCAGATGGGCAGCTACCACTGCTAGGCACTTTGTGAACACCCTTGGTGAGGAGGCTAGGCCAAAGGGAAGTACTCTGAATTGGTAGTGGGCTCCCCCTGCCATGAATCTCAGGCACTGCCGGGTGAGATGGGTGGACCAGGATGTGAGTATAGGCATCCTTTAGGTCCAAGGAGCAAAGCCATTCTCCCTGGTGGAGATAGGGCAGCAGTGTCCCAAGGGACAGCATTTTGAATTGCTCCCTCACGAAGAACTTGTTCAAGTCTCAGAGGTCCAGGAAGGGCTTGAGACCCCCAGCTCTTTTGGGGACAAGAAAGTACCTTGAGTAGAAGCCCTTTCCCCAGAGGTGCTGGGGAACTGGCTCTACTGCCCTGTCCCTTAGACTTGCTAGCTCTGAGAGCAAGGGGGCTTGGTGAAGGAAAGGTCGCACTGACTCTCCTGGAAAATACCCTGGAGAGAGCAGCTGGAAGCAGAGGTGGTAACCCTCCTTCACCACCTGGAGTGCCACTGGTCCAAGGTGACCTCAGGCCCCCTGTGGGTAAAGAGTGCCAGGCAGCCCCCTGTGGGCTGGTGAGGGTCTTCCACAGAGAGAGGGAGGCCCCACCCTGGGAGTCAAAAGCTCCAGCCAGGTTGAGCTGGTGTCTGCAGTTTGGGAGCTTGGTGTCTGCAGTTTGGGAGCCTTTGGCTTCCTGGGTCTGTGTCCCTGGTCCTTGGGCTGGGATCCCTGCTGCTGCTGCTGGTTTGGGAAGGCTTTGTAGTGGTGACTGATGGAAAAGGCCCTTCTTCCTTAAAAAAAAGGTGGTCTTTTCCCTCAGATGTTCTCTTAATGGGAAGGGTAGAGGTCTTCTTTGAAAGCCTCTGCCAGGTTACCACCTCATCCTCAATCTCTGCTGTCTTGTCAGCCATAGGTTTCCCCCATGCAGGGGACATCCAGCAGCTTTTCCTGGACCCATTGCTCGAGGTCCAAGGTCTGCAGCCAGGCTTAGCGCTGAGCACTAATGCCAGCGACTGCTGCCTCAAACCCATTGTAGGCAGCCTAGGACAGGAAATTAAAGTAGTCCCAGATAGTGGCCACCAAGGTCTGGGTTGCAGGGGGTTCCCTGGTGAACCCTGCTGAGCAGCCCATGAGCTCCTGAATGAGGCTCTTAAGATACAAGCCTATGAGCTCTACATAGGGATGTATCTGGCAGCCCAGCATGGACCCCTGGAAACACTTGCACCTTAGGGTATCAAGGGCTCTGGCCTCTCTACCCAGGGGTACAGAAGAATAAGTCTTCCGCCTCTCAAGCTTCTGCATCGAAGATTCCACCATCATGGAGATGTGGGGAAGTTGGGCTTTCTGGAAGCCTGGACTCCTCTTGACGCAGTAGATGGCGTCAATATGTTGGCTGACCACCGGCACTGAGGCCGGGGTCTCCTACATCTGTAGGAGCAGCCATTTGAGGATGGGTTGCACTGGCACTGACAGAGCCTCCTTTGGCAGAGACTCATACTGGAGGATCTCCAGTTCTTCGGTGCATGGGTTCTCCTCAGACTATCAGGACAGAGGGCTCGGGCCATGTCCCAGACAGTTGTGGAATGGCATTGGAGTTTTGGGGACTACTGCTCCGAAGGGGATGTCTGTCGAGAGGTCTTGGGGAGGCCTCAACAGTGGTCTCCCCATCTGACTGAGGGCATCAAAGAGTCAGAGGCTCAGAGCTCCTGTGCTGCGAGACCTGTGTCAGGGAACCAGGATCCCCCACAACTGGTTTTGGGTCAGACTCCTGGAAACTAGCTGGTGAGGACTAGATACCAGAGGATCAGGACCAGGACCTCGATCGGTGCTGGAGGGCTAGCCCAAGGCAGATAGCGCTCAGGGCCCAGCTCGACACCCAGGGATGCCACCACAGTTGGAGGCCCAGTTGTCAGGGCAGATGTGGATGAACCCGACATCGCCTGCTGATGGTCAGGATGGCAGAGATACTCTGTTCCAGGACTGCCATTCTGGTCTCGATGCCAGAAGGCTCTGCAGCTTTCAGCATGGGCATCGATGGTTTTGGGCCTGGTGCCAGTGCTCTAGTGAGCGCATCCTCATCGAGGACTGTGGCCTCAGGGAACCTTGCACAGTCACTGCCAGCCAAGGACTCCTTCCTAGAGACCTTGGGTGGGGGGGGGGGGCACTGCTCTGAGTCACCCAAGCCCTGCCAGGGGACATTACTGGGTTTCCCTGGTGGAACCTCAACTGGCTGAGGTTTTTTCTTTGCCAGGGTCAGGCGTCTTTCTGGAGAAGCCACTGCCATGGGACTCCGAAGATGCCTGGGCCTCATGGGAGATGCTTGGCTTTGGGCTCAGCGTCAGGGAAGCTGGGGCTCAGCTGGACCGTGGGATCATCATCATCTCTTGCAAATGAACTTGTTGGTCTGAGTGGTCATGGCCTGACAGGTCACAGGAGGTACTGTTGTGGTCCAGGGTGGGTGTCAGACAATTTGATTGCAACAATCACACTCTAAAGCCACCAGGAGACATGGTGGATCACACCTGGGTAGGGTAGGCGACACACGGGCAAAAACCGGTCAAGGCAGACCTCGATGAAAAAAATGAGAAAGGGAGCTGAGAACAGCACCAAGGATGGTGCCAGCTAGAGGCGGGAAGAGGAACCAGTATGCAAACCGGGAAACAGTTAACTAAGGATAATTTAAAGGAATTTTTCCCGGGGAAACTGGGCATGCATCTGTTGGGCTCCACAAAAAAAAGAAGAGAGACTGAGCAAGATAGCACCCTTGGGCGGGAAGGGGACCATGCATGCATGATAGCATTCCCAAAGGCTTTCTTTGAAAGCTGGGAAAATGACATCCATATGTGAGGACTGACTTCCTGCTTGTTCCTGGAGGGCAAAGCATGCTGAAGATAGTCCAGCAAAAGGGGGCCTGAACCAGAGGGCAGGGCCTTAACTGCTCCACAACCACAGAACACTGCTTCTCATTTCCTGGCCCTACTTGGGGAAACAGAAGAGATGAGATTAGTATGGCCAGGGCTGTGTGAAGACACCAGTCTTCCCCTGCTCCAAATCCAGACCTTGAAGGAGTGCTCTTATCAGTGTTCCACTTCCAACTGCTCACCTTGATCCTTTATCAAAGGGGATCCCTAGGTCTGGCTCAGCATTTACCACAAACCAGACAATGCTTTAAGTGCCAACATGACCTTCATATGTAACTTTGTGAGGACCCTTTGCACATGTAACCATATGTATGGGTGCAGAGATGTGCACCAAGGTGAAATTAGACCTTACCTGCTAAAATGTCTTTCCTTGAGTTCCTCCAGGCCAGTCCAGTTACAACGCTTGGGTAGTCACCTTCTTCCAGCAGCCAAGATCTGAGCATGTCAAGATTGAGATCCCAGTAGAAGAGCTCCCTCTTGAGCCTCAGCCTCCATTATCCTATTAAAAAAAATATATATAAAAATAAAAAATGGAATAAGGGGCCTCGGTGGCCAAAGAGAAGGCTACTTTGTCATTTTTTTTTTTTTTTACTGAGATAGATCAGGTGAGAACCAGACACATGCAGAGGACCTGCCCTGCAAGGACACTCCCTCCCCTAAAGGGATACGTCTATTTGTAGTGCTGTTTCTCTTCCAAAGTTCTTACCTATACAACCAGTCTTGGTCCTTCCACAATGTAATGGGTGGGACCTGGACTGGCCTGGAGGGACTCAAGGAAAGACAACTAGCAAGTAAGGTCTAATTTCACCTTCCTAATCATCCCACCAGGCCAGTCATATTCAGGATATACAAAAGCAGTGCCTAAACACAGGAGGGACCCACAAGTCCCGCTTGCAGAACAGTGGAACCAAACCTGGCATCCCCCACAGCCTGCACATCCAGATAATGCCTAGTAAAAGGTATGCAATAATGACCAAGTTGCTGCTTTGCAATTATCCACTGGTGGAATCAGACCGGACTCCACCCAGCACATAGCATGCAACTGGGTCAAGTGAGTCTTAAGCCCCACCGGTACCACATTGTTTGCAAGTTGTAGAAATAGACCATTTCACCCAACAGGCAATCATAGCTTTCAGAGCCACTTTCCTGCTCAAGGGCCTCCATACAACACAAAAACTGTCTGATTTACTTCACAACTCTGTTCTCTGAAGATATTGATGCAAAATCCTGCGCAGGTCAAGCCGATGCCTGACCTGGGAAACACTAGCAAGGAGATGGTCTGGTTCAGGTGAAACAGACACCACCTTTGGGAGGAAGGAGGGGACCGGTTGCAAGACCACTTTTTCCCTTGGAAATGAACAAAAAGCTCCTCCCTGCAGGACAGAGCCTGAAGTTCTGAAACTCACCACACGGAACAGAATGCCACCTAACATCCCATCTTCAAGGTGAGATCCTTAAGGGACACCCTCATTAGGTGTTTGAATGGCACCCCCATCAAAACAAATACTACCAGTTTAAGGTCCCAAGCCAGAACAGTCATCCGCCCTGGTGCGTGCAACTGTTTGTCTTGAAAATCTGCACCACATCTGGATGTACAGCCAGGGGATGTCCCTGAATCCAGCCCCTGTAACAGGAAAGGGCTGCTAAGAACATAAGATATGCCATACTGGGTCAGACCAAGGTCCATCAAGCCCAGTATCCCGTTTCCAACAGTGGCCAATCTAGGTCATACGTACCTAGCAGTATCCCCAAAAGACACAGGTTCCACAATGCTTGTATTGGGTCAAGCATTGATATCCTGGGTCCCTTTTTAATAATGGTTTATGGACCTTTCCTCCAGGAACTTGTCCAAAGCTTTTTTAAACCCAGCTACACTAACAGCTCTTACTACATCCTCCGGTAACAAATTCCAGAGTTTGATTACACGTCGAGTGAAAAAATATTTTCTCTTATTTGTCTTAAATAGTTTACCCTGTAGCTTCATTACATGTTCCCTAGTCTTTCTATATTCTGATAGCGTAAACAATTGATCTATGTTTACCCATTCCACTCCATTCATTAATTTATAGACCTCTATCATATCTGGACCTTAAGTGGTGAGCACTAACCCTCTCAAGGCTGTGCTGTAAGAACAGCATGATCTCTGGCAACATACAGTAGTCCACATTCCACAGCCCAGGCCTCAAAGATCCACCACAAACGCACATAAGCCAAGGTGGTGGATCGCTTCCTGAACTGTAGCAGTTGCTATAACCACTGGGGCAAACCCCAACATCTCAACTGCACCTGTTCAAGAGCCATGCTGTAAGCAAGAACAGACTTACCGAGTCATCAAAACCAGACCCTGGAACAAAGATTCATCCTGTTGGGTAGGCGCCAGGGCTGCATCCCCAGCAACTGCCTGAGGTCTGCATACCAAGACCACTATGGCCAATCTGGTGCAATGAGAATCACTGGCCCATTGGAACCTCTATTCTCTGCAACAAGCAGCCAATCAACAGCCATGGAGGAAAGACGTAAGAGTCCCTCCATCAGCCAGGCTTGAGCAAGAGTGTCAAGGCCTTCCAACATGTTTTCTCTGCGCCTGCCGAAGAACCTGCTTGCCTTGGCATTGTCCTGTGTTGCCATGAGGTCCATGACTGGCTGACCCCACCACAGGGTGACGTCATGGAACACTGCTATATTCAACTCCCATTTGGCCAGGTCTAACTAGTGCTTGCCAGACACATGGGCTGCTGACAGGGCTATCAGATTCTTTTCCACCCATGCCATGATGGCTTGGCTCTGCTCCAAAAGTGTTAGAAACAAACATGACAGCATAGAAATATATGGCAGAAAAAGACCACATGGCCTATCTAGTCTGCCCTTCCATATCAACCACTATAATAGTCCCCTTTTTCTTTTAGTCCCATGCTTTTTTTAATTCAGATACTGTCTTATCACCTCCACTAGGAGACTATTCCACACATCTACCACTCTTTCTATAAAGAAATATTTCTGCATATTACTCTTAAGTCTATCCCCTTTCACCCTCATCCCATATTCCCTTGTAGCAGAACTTGCTTTCATAGAAACATGACAGCAGTGTTGCACTACTTGTGTCCCCCTGTTTATGTAGGCCACTGTAGTGGCATATCTGAGCAGATTTGTACTGCCTTCTTTGAAAACAAGAGGGGGGGGGAGTATTGTAAGGCCAGAAATACTGCTCTCATCTCTAATCGATTGATGGACCACGAGCTCTCCTCTGAAGTCCACTGACCCTGCATCACTTATGACAGGCAATGTGCTCCCCAGCCTGTGAGGCTAACATCTGTCATCACTAGAGTCCAACCTGAACACTAACAGCACACTCGTTGAGAGTGCACTGCAACCACCATTGTAGGCCATTCTGTGTCTCCTCTAGACACACCAACTGTCGTTATCATGGACTGACTGCAGAGCCCAGCAAGACAACAATGCCTGCTGCAATGGGCACATGTGGCCTTGGCTCAAGGTACAAAGCCCAGGGCCACCACCATATAGTCCAACAGTTACAGATAATACCATGCTGCTGGTACTGGCCTGCTCAAAAATCTCTGAAACTGCCTCTAACCTTGTTCATCCAGTCCTCACAAAGCAAGACAAAGCCTGCCCGCGCATCAAACTGGGTCCCAAGATAGACCTCCATTAGCTGTGTTGTTGAAGCAACAGAGTCCTCCAGCTTTGCACTGATGGGCCAGTCGTCCAGGTACAAATGCATCAAGATATCCTCTTGCCACAAGACCACTACCACCATGACCTTAGTAAACGTGTGCAGGGCAGTAGCCAGACCAAAGAGCAACAACAGGAACTGAAAATACCCATCAGGACTACAAACTGGAGGTACAGCTGATGTCAGTCAAATGTGTATGTGCAGATAGGCCTCCATGAGATCCAAGGTGGTTAGGTACTCCCCTTGCCACATCACCAGGATAACAGACTGCAGGGTCTCCATCCTGAAATGTGGAATACACAATGCCCGATTGACAGCCTTTAGATCTAGGATGGGACGGAAGCTCCCTTCCTTCTTTGGCACCACAAAGTAAATGAAATATCGACTGGACCCGCACTGGTCTGACAGCAATGGCAGCACCAGCACTAGTACTAAGGCCTCCAGCAGCAGCACTGCTGAGTGTTTCCCAGACAGCTTTCATTTTCTGTGGCGCTTTGCAGAGCAAGAGGACAAAGGACTTGTGAATTTGAGAGTATATCTATCCAGAATGGACTCCAAACCCATTGGTTGGATGCAATACTGGCCCAGGCAGAATAGAACCGTTTCAACCAATCCCCCACTGGCACCTCCACATAGGCCCCTCCAGCTTCACTGGGGCTTTGTTTTGCCCCAGAGACACAGGGTAATAACCCCATCCAAAACCCCAGGAGCCCTGAAAGGACTGTCTTCATGCTGCAAAATGTGCCCCTCTGTACCTCCGAATGCTCCTGTCTTTGGTCCTTTAGGCTTATATTCTGGTAATCGGTCTCCCTTGGAGTCTCCCAATCTTTCATGATCTTTTCCAGAGCCTCCCCAAAGAGGAGCTTGCTGAGTCAGGACTTGGAGGCATCTGCTGGCCAATTTCATAGCCAAAGGAACTGCCGAGCTGCAATACCATAGGCCATGGTCTTTTAGACCACACACACACACACATCATAGAAGACATCTGCCATGTAAGCCACAGTAGACAGAGTAGTTACTCACCTGTAACAGGTGTTCTCCAGGAGCAGCAGGAATCAGTCCTCACATATGGATGACGTCGGCACCGACGGAGCCCTCATGCGGAGCATTGCCCCAGCTTTCAAAGAAAGCCTTTGGGAATTGCAGCACGCATGCGCGGTCCCCTTCCCGCCCAAGGGTGCCATCTTGCTCAGTCTGATGACATAGCTAAAAGACAGCAAAAAAATTAGCAAAACAAATCAAATGACTGCAACTCCAAGGGGAGGAGGGAGGGTTGTGAAGACTGATTCCTGCTGCTCCTGGAGAACACCTGTTACAGGTAACTACTCTTTCTCCAGGACCAAGCAGGAAGTCAGTCCTCACATATGGGACTCCCAAGCTTAAGGCTACCAGAGACCTCAAGCCGAAAAAATGAGCTCCCTCTAGCTCGTCAGCACGTAAGGAAGGAATCCTCTCTGAGAACACCTCCGGCCGGTAGCCCAACACCAGGGCCGGAGGGTAGGAGTTGCCTAAACCCCAAAGAGATTATGGAGTACTGCCTGTCCGAAAGCACTGTCCCTGCGGGACTCCCTCTCAAGGCAGTAATGGGCCGCAAAAGTCTGGCTTGAAGACCAAGTAGCGGCCCGGCAGATGTCTGCCAACAGAACAGAGCGGAGATGAGCCACTGACGCAGCCTTCGCCCTGACACGATGAGCCGTGACTCGACCCTCCAACAAGAGGCCGGATGCCCCATAAGCCCAGGCGATACAGTCAGCGACCCCTATGGACAAAGTACGCTTGGAGACAGGTAACCCCAACTTATTGGGGTCAAAAGAAACGAAGAGCTGAACAGTCCTCTGATGCTCCCGCGTACAGTCAAGGTAGAAGGATAACGCCCTCCTACAGTCCAGGGTATGCAGGACCATCTCAGCCGGTTGGCATGCAGCCTAGGAAAGAAGGTCAGAAGAACCACCTCCTGATTGAGGTGAAAAGGGGAGACAACTTTAGGAAGAAACTTCGGGTGAGTTCCTGTAGAACCTAGTGTAAGGGGGATCAGACACTAGGGCCTGAAGCTCACTCACTCGCCTAGCAGAGGTAAGAGCTACCAGAATCAAGGTTTTCCAGGAGAGAAAACGGAGAGAGCAGTTAGCCATAGGTTCAAATGAACATAAGATATGCCATACTGGGTCAGACCAAGGTCCATCAAGCCCAGTATTCTGTTTCCAACAGTGGCCAATCTAGGTCATACGTACCTAGCAGTTTCCCTAAAAGACACAGGTTCCACAATGCTTGTACTAGGTCAAACATTGATATCCTGGGTCCCTTCTTAATAATGGTTTATGGACTTTTCCTCCAGGAACTTGTCCAAACCTTTTTTAAACCCAGCTACACTAACAGCCTTAACTACATCCTCCGGTAACAAATTCCAGAGTTTGATTACACATGGAGTGAAAAAATATTTTCTTTTATTAGTCTTAAATAGTTTACCCTGTAGCTTCATTGCATGTCCCCTAGTCTTTCTATATTCTGATAACAAATAATCGATCTACGTTTACCCGTTCCACTCCGTTCATTAATTTATAGATTTCTATCATATCTCCCCTCAGCCGTCTCTTTTCCAGGTTAGAGCCCTAACCTTTTTAGCCTTTCTTCATAGGAGTATCCTTCCATCCCCTTTACCATTTTGGTGGCTCTTCTCTGAACCTTTTCTAATAACGCTATATCCTTTTTAAGATAGGGTGACCAGAATTGCACACAATATTCAAGGTGCGGTCTCACCATGGAACGATATAGAGGCATTATAATATCTTTTGTTTTATTTTCCATTCCTTTCCTTATGATACCTAGCATTCTATTTGCTCTCTTGGCCGCCGCTGCACACTGGGCCGACAGTTTTAACATGTTATCCACAATGACGCCTAAATCTTTTTCCTGTGTGGTGGTTCCTAAAGTGGAACCTTGCATCGTGTAACCATAGTTTGGGTTGTTCTTCCCTAGGTGCATAACTTTGCACTTGTCCACATTAAATTTCATCTGCCATTTTGATGCCCAGTCTTCCAATTTATCAAGATCCTTTTGCAATTTTCCACAATCCTCTTGGGTTTTAACAACTTTAAATAGTTTAGTGTCATCTGCAAATTTGATAACCTCACTCGTTATTCCACTTTCCAGGTCATTTATGAATATGTCAAAAAGCAGAGGACCCAGCACAGATCCCTGGGGTACACCACTATTCACCTTTCTCCATTGGGAAAATTGGCCATTTAGCCCTACCCTCTGCTTTCTATCTTTTAACCAGTTTCTGATCCACAGTAGTACACTGCCTCCTATCCCATGACTCTTTAGTTTTGCCAAAAGTCTCTGATGAGGGACCTTGTCAAAGGCTTTCTGAAAGTCCAGATACACTATATCAACCGACTCACCTTTGTCCACCTGTTTATTCACACCTTCAAAAAACATAACAGATTAGTAAGGCAAGATCTTCCTTGTCTAAAGCCATGTTGGCTGTCTCCCATTAGGCCATGACTATCTAAATGCTGAATAATTTTATTCTTTATGATGGTTTCTACCATTTTTCCCGGTACTGACGTCAAGCTCACCGGTCTGTAGTTTCCCGGATCACCCCTGGAACCCTTTTTAAAAATTGGTGTTACATTGGCTATCCTCCAATCTTCAGGAATTAGAGATGATTTTAATGATAGTTCACAGATTACTAATAGCAGGTCTGCAATCTCATATTTCAGTTCTTTCAACACCCTTGGATGTATACCATCCGGCCCAGGTGATTTGCTACTCTTCAGTTTATCTAATAGTTGTAATACATCTTCCCGATGTATCGATATTTCCTTCAATTCTTCCGCACCTTTAAATACCACTTCAGTCATGGGTAACATCATCCCTATATCTTCCTCAGTAAAGACCGAAGCAAAGAATTCATTCAGTCTCTCTGCTATCGCCTTGTCACCTCTTAGTGCCCCTTTAACGCCTCTATCATCTAATGGACCAACTGACTCTCTCACAGGTTTTTTGCTGCAAATGTACTTGAAAAAAATCTTTATTTCGCGTTTTTTGCTTCCGCAGCAAGCTTCTTCTCAAATTCTCCCTTTGCCTGCTTTATCAATGCCTTGCATTTTACTTGCCAGTGCTTGTGTTGTTTCCAGGTTTCGTCGTTAGGCTCTTTTTTCCATTTCCTGAAAGATGCTTTTTTGGCAACAGCCTCTCTGACCTCACCTTTAAACCATGCTGGCAGTTTTTTTGACTTCCTTCCACTTTTCTTAAAGCGTGGAATAAAGCTGGCTTGGGCTTCCAAGATAGTATTTTTAAACAACACCCAAGCTTGATGTAAGTCTTTAACCTTTGCAACTGCTCCTTTTAGTTTTTTCTTAACTGTTTTCCTCATTTTATCATAGTCTCCTTTTCGAAAGTTAAAAGGTAGTACTGTGGATTTCCTTACTATCCCTCCTCCACTAATTAAATCAAAGGTGATCATGCTATGATCACTATTGCCAAGTGGCCCCAACACCCTTATCTCTTGCACTACATCTGGTGTTCCTCTAAGGACTAGGTCTAATATTGCTTCCCCTCTGGTCGGTTCATGAACCAGCTGCTCCAAGAAGCAGTCATTTATTTCATCTAGGAACTTTATCTCCCTAGCATGTCCTGCTGTGATACTGACCCAGTCGGTGCCGGGGTAATTGAAAATCACCCATTATTATTAGTGCACTGTAACTTTTGCTAGCTTCCTTGATTTCTTTGAGCATTTCATCATCCATTTGTTCATTCTGGCCAGGTGGACGGTAGTACACCCCCACTGACATCGCCTTCCCCTTTTTACATGGAATTTCAATCCATAGAGATTCTACAGCAAATTTTGTTTCTTGCAAAACTTTAATCCTTTCTGACTCAATGCCCTCTCTAACAGAGCGCAACCTCTCCACCAATTTGATCAGCTCTATCATTACGATATAGTTTGTACCCAGGTATCACAGTGTCCCACTGGTTGTCCTCCTTCCACCATGTCTCTGATATTCCAATCATATCTAACCTCTCGTTTAGTGCTATATATTCTAACTCTCCCATCTTGTTTTTTAGACTTCTAGCATTTGCATACAAGCATTTTAGAGACTGTATTTTATTCATATTAATTTGGCTATTGGTAGACATGGGCAATTTGGGATCTTTAAGCTCTGTCTGCTCCATACTCGAGGGCATTTGGGCTACTTTATTCTTTTTTGGAACCTCTCTGCTTTTTGTAGTATCCCCTTCAAGGATACATTCTTCCGAACCATGCGCTCTTGGGCGACTGTCGGCTTTCCCGGACAAGTAAGCCGCTGTAAGACCACATTTAGATCCCACTCAGGGGCTGGTGGACGCAAAGGAGGCTTAAGCAGGAGGAGGCCTCTGAGAAAACGAGCCACCAAAGGGTGGTTGGAAAGAGGCCTCCCGTCCACCGGCGAGTGGTGCACTGAGAGAGCACTGAGGTGAACACTGACAGAGTTGGACTTAAGGCCTAGATTGGAGAGGTAAAGCAAATATTGCAATACCACCGCTACCAAGCACGAGAAGGGATTCTCGCTGTGCTGAGCACATCAGGTGGAGAATCTACACCACTTAAGAGCGTAGGACTTCCTGGTGGATTGCCGCCGAGAGGCCAAGACAACGTCTTCCACCTCTCTAGGCAGGAGTAGGGGAGCCAGAACTACCCTTTCAGCAGCCAAGCCATCAGATGAAGGGACTGGAGGTTGGGGTGCAAGAGAGACCCCTGGTCCTGAGACAGGAGATCGTGTTGAAGTCCCAGAGGCAGGGGAGTGTCCACTGCCAGTTGCAACGGGAGTGGGAATCACGGCTGCCTCAGCCACCTGGGGGCTATCAGAATCAGCAAGGCTCTGTCCTTGAGGACCTTGAACAGTGTGCGAGACACTAGTGGCGTGGGAGGAAACACATATAGCAGGCCTTGGAACCACGAGATCAGAAACGCATCCGCTGCGACCCTGAGAGGATGCGGTTGTCTGGAGCAGAATCTTGGGAGTTGCCGGTTCAGAGGACTGGCAAAAAGATCCATGGTGGGGAGGCCCCACCTGAGAAAGATCTGCTGAACCACCAACGGGTTCAATCTCCATTCGTGTGGTTGCAAGATCCTGCTCAGTCTGTCTGCCAGGTAATTTTCTTGACCTGGGAGGTAGACAGCCTTGGAGGATTCCGTGATTGACAGCCCAAGAGCAGAGCCGTTGTGCCTCCTGGCAGAGAAGGAAGGAGCCTGTGCCTCCCTGTTTGTTCACGTAGAACATTGCAACTTGATTGTCCATCTGGACCAGTACAGACTGGTGCGACGTGAGGTTGGAGAAGGCTCACAGAGCTAGGCGTATCGCCCGTAGCTCTAGGAAGTTTATCTGCCGAGCAATCTCCCAAGGAGTCCAGAGACCCTGAGTACATGTCCCTTGGAAATATGCTCCCCAACCTAGAAGAGAAGCATCTGTCGTCAGCACTCGAGAATGCGGAGGGGG
Source organism: Ichthyophis bannanicus (assembly GCA_033557465.1). Lineage (NCBI taxonomy): Eukaryota > Metazoa > Chordata > Amphibia > Gymnophiona > Ichthyophiidae > Ichthyophis > Ichthyophis bannanicus. The sequence goes on along the minus strand of CM066037.1, from coordinate 18,403,006 downwards.
TTGAAAATCCACTCCGAGTACCAGATTCGGAAGATGAAGCCACCACTGTAGAGAGGAGACGAGCAGGGTGGATACACTCACCGAGTCTGCAAGGCTCCCTGAGGCCTGATGCCACTGAGTTCGAAGGGTCCACTGAGCAGGACGCATGTGCAGGCGGGCATTGGGGGTTACATGAACCGTGGAAGCCATATGGCCGAGAAGTCTCAGGAATTGCCTGGCGGAGACCAGGGAATTGCCGTGAAACTGCCTGGCTAGATCCATCAACCTGTGGGCTCTGTCCAGTGGCAGAAAAGCCTTCGCCTGAAGAGTGTCCAGTCTTGCTCCTATGAATTCCAAGTTCTGGGACGGGAGCAAAGTGGACTTTGCGAAGTTTATGACAAACCCCAAGTGCTGAAGCAGAGCCACAGTGCGAAGGGTGGCCTGACTGACCTCCTGAGAAGACTGGCCTCTTATGAGCCAGTCGTCCAGGTATGGAAACACAAAAAGACCTTGAAGCCTCAGGTAGGCCGCCACCACCGCCAGGCACTTGGTGAACACCCTGGGAGCGGAGGCTAGGCCAAAGGGAAGTACTCTGTACTGGTAGTGGTTTCCCCCCACAACAAACCTGAGATACTGTCTGTGGTCTAGATGAATAAGGATGCGAGTATAAGCATCCTTGAGATTTAAGGAGCATAGCCAATCTCCTTGCTGGAGGTAGGGCAGCAGGATTCCAAGGTTAAGCATCTTGAACTTTTCCCTCTCCAGGAACTTGTTGAGGTTGCGCAAGTCTAGGATGGGTCTGAGGCCTCCTGTTCTTTTTGGTACCAGAAAGTACCTGGAATAAAAGCCGTGACCTCTCAGGTGGTGGGGCACCAGTTCCACAGCTTGTTCCTTTAGCAGACTTGCTAACTCCTGAAGGAGTAGGTCCCTGTGCAGAGGGGGTCTTGGAGGCTCCCCTGGAAAGTAGGAGGGAGGTACCTGGTGAAAATGAAGAAGATAGCCCTTTTGGACTATATGGAGTACCCAGGTATCCGATGTGACGGCTGACCACCTGTGGGCAAAGTGGGCCAGCCGGCCTCCTGTGCTGATGTGAGCCAGGTGAGGAGAAGCTATGCTTGCTGAGTCAAAAACCACCACCCTGCTGAGCAGGGGCCGGTGTTGTTGGCTTGGGGGCTTTCTGCCTACGGGGCCCCTGACCCTGCCCCTTGGCCTGCTGACCCTGTTGGGGAGCTGCAGAGGCCTGATAATGAGGGTATGGTTTATAGGCAGAAGACTTCCTCGGGTAAAAGGGCTTTTTCCCCCGAGCCCTTCTTCTGAGAAGGGGCAGAGGTTTTTCTGGACAGCCTAGTCCTGGTCAGAGTCTCGGTCTCGAGTTCTGCAGCCTTTTCAGCCATGGGCTTGCCAAAGAGGTTTTCACTTCGGCAGGGGACATCGACCAACTTGTCCTGCACCCATGGCTCGAGGTCGGATGACTGTAGCCAAGCCTGTCGGCGGGCACCGATGCCGGCCCCAGCTACTTGGGCCGAAGCCTCAAAGCCATCGCAGGCTGCACGAGAGATAAACTTCGAGCACTCTCGAATACCAGTGGACAAGGCCTGGAACCTCTGCAAAGGTTCCTCGGAGAGACCAGCAGAGAACCCGGCAATCTCCTTTGCCAGGTCTCGGAGGTACATGCCTATGTAGAGCTGGTAAGTCTGGACATGGCAAGCAAGCATAGAGCCCTGGAAGCACTTCTTACCGAGGGCATCCAGGTTCCGGGCCTCCTGGCCAGGAGGCACCGAGGAGTGCATCTTCTGACTTTTCAGTCGATGCATGGCCGATTCCACAACCATGGAGTGGTGCGGTAATTGCGCCTTTTGGAACCCGGGGCTCTTGCGGACTCGATAGATTGAATCGACCCGCTTGCTTAACACCGGCGTCGAGGCCGGGGTCTCCCACACGCGGAAGAGCAGCCGCTCCAGCATCGGAGGAACCGGAACAGTAAAGGCCTCCTTCGGAGGAGAGTCATACTTGGAGGGCCTCGAGCTCCTCGGCTCGAGGCTCCTCTTTGGGATCCGCGGGGAAGGCCAAGGCCTTGGCCATATCCCGCACGAAGTCTGAGAACCGGGTATCCTCCGGTGGGGATCGTCTGAGGTTCAGACTCCGGCGAGTCCGATGGGACACACCGAGTCCGATAAGTATCGTGTGACTCTTCGTCCTCCGTCTCCCAGCTCGACTCCTCGGAGGAGGAATCGAGTGGCTCCAGTCAGGTGGGCACCGATGCCATCTGCCCCGACGCCGACCACCTCAGTCCCGAACGGGAGGCCGAGGGAGACCGTGGCCGAGGATCAACTCGAGCCCGCATGGACTCGAGGATCGGTTCGGCCTCCAGGGTCGACTTGGATGTCGAGGTCCCGGTGATTGGGGCAGATGCACCGGTGAGACCAGCGATCAATGCCCGCTGCTGTTCCATGAAGGCAGCGACGCTGCTCTCCAAGGCCGTCAACCTGAGTCCGAGCTCAGGAGACCCAGCAGCCCCCGACTCGGGCCCCGACGTTGGCTCCCCTGGAGGAGAGTCCACGAGGACTACAGCACTTGTGTCCAGGAGACTCCTTCTCAATACGAGGATGTTTGACAGGCCTCTCCGACTCCGAAGACCCAGGACGGCTATCGGGGCTATGTGACCTGGCCCTCGAGGAACCAGGAGCATCCACCGACGACGCCCTCGCGGGTTTCTTCTTCCTGCGATGTTCCCGCCAAGGAGACCCCCGCTCAGAGGAACCCCGACACTGCTCGGGACCGGAGTCCCGAGACGTTGAGGCCTCTGACGAGGTCCGGGCCCGGAGTCAGAAAAGATCCTATCCTTTTGGTGCTGCCGACTCAATGCCTTCGAGGACATTTTGCCACACGGACCACAGATCATCGGGTCATGATCGGGACTGAGGCAGCGGAGACAGCAGTCATGTGTGTCAGTAAGAGACATACGTTTCTTACACCGATCACACTTTTTAAACCCGCTGGTAGCCATCGGGGGAAAAAGGGCCCCTGCGAGGTCAAAAGACCGGGCTACCAGGGAAAAAAGAAAAAATGGCACGAACGCTAGACACAAAGGACAAAAACCGAAAAAGAGAGAGGACTCGATACCGGCGTATCGGTCCAAGGCGGGAAAAGGATCCGGCGTCGAACCGAAGATAAAAAGAGAAAAAATAAGGAAAATCAGCTTTTTCCTCGGGGAAAAAACTACGTCCGTCGGGCTCCCCGGAAAAAAGACGACTGAGCAAGATGGCACCCTTGGGCGGGAAGGGGACCGCGCATGCGTGCTGCAATTCCCCAAAGGCTTTCTTTGAAAGCTGGGGAAATGCTCTGCACGAGGGCTCCGTCGGCACCGACGTCACCCATATGTGAGGACTGACTTCCTGCTTGGTCCTGGAGAATCGTCTGCTACCTTCTGTCACTACAGAGTCATTGAGATCTGCAGGTGCTAGTCAATGGATCAAACAAATGTATGCCCTGGAGACAGACCCCACAAATGAACGCCTGCAGCACAAATGACCTGGAGTCATATGCCTGCTTGAGTAGTGACTCTAATCTCCGATCTTGAAGGTCCTTGAGTGCCACCCTGCCTTCCACAGGTCATTGCCAAAACCAAAGTATCCATCTTGGGCATCCACAGAAGGGCTTTTTCCCCTTGAGGAATGGGGTACAGCCACCCCAACACCCAGCCGCCTCTGAGTGGCTTCTGGAAACTCCCACTTTGACTCAATCGTTCTCTATCACTCTGCACTGAAAAGCCTACTTGTGGCCCCCTTGATGCCCTGCAACAAGGGATCATCCAGGAGCTTTTGTGAGAGCCTGCAAGGGAACAATATTCAGCAGTATCAAAGAATGAGAAATGAGTGGCCAGCTCTTCCTTATGGAAGACCTGAAAGACATTAGAAATAGAGGGAGATTCTACCAGAAGAGGACCCCAGAGTCACCTGGTCCCCCCAGAGGTCAGAGGGCCCCCTCCCCCAGGTCCTCAGAGTCCAGAGACTGCAGACAGTCCTGAACCAGCCAGGCCCTGCTTCTGCTATGTTTTGCCTTAGAGACCTCTAGCATAGGGTCCTTCTGAGGTAGTGTCAGCTCTGGCCCAGCTGATAAAGGCTTACTGATCTCTCTCCCTCTCCCCCCTGTTGGGCCTGCTTTCTATTTAAGCAGTAAGCCTTATGGAGGGACAAAATGAAATCTGGGGAGAAAACCACCTCAGGGCACTGTGAAACTACCCATCCTTGACCGTGGTTCTAAACCGGTTATTTTAAGGATTTCCATTTTGCTCTTCCTTCCTGTGCTTCAACTTGGCCTTAGGGGCAATGGCCAACTGAGGAAATGGCCACACAGTTTCTGACAAATTCTCCAAGGCCTCCCCTGCCAGCCCTGGGTGCTCCGAAGCAATCTACGGATCCATGCTGTGATCACGAAGGATGTCTGACTGGCCCTGCTCTGATGAAAACTGAGCCGGCACAGCTCTGCTGAAGAGATGCCTTGACTGCCTGCACAAAAAAAAGACAAGCCGCAGGCACATTCCCAACTGGGAGGAACAGCTGATCTTACCTGACCAGGGTTCCCAACAAGCTCTGCAATCCTCAGCACAGAAGGAAAAAGCACTAGTCAAGCAATAGGAAACCCAGCCACTTGCAGCCAACAGGAGGGGGGGGGGGGAGGGACCTGGGTCTCCCAGGTAGTTTGACCCTGGGCAGCTCCTGAACCCCCAAGAAGCTGAATGCTCAAAGGCAGGCCCTATCCACACTGTCTGATCCTGTGCATTGAGCGGCTGAGGTAGTGGCAAGTAGGGCAGACAAATTTCCTGCCAAAAAGGTCAGTTTTCTTTTCTGTGCTTTCCTTTTTTTTTTTTAAATAAAAAAAAAAAACCACCCCAGAAATGAGGATTCCCAACTGTCCCTACATCAAAGTCCACTGGGAGAGCTCCTAACACAGCTGCTGAGAACTGAGAGACTGGAGGCTGAGGCTCAAGGGGGAGCTCTTCTACTTGGATCTCAGAATCCTTACATGCTCCGTTCAGTTGCTGGAGGATGGTGACTTCAAGTGTAACTGGCCTAGCCTGGAGGGATGATTAGGAAGGGAGTCAATTACTTTTAAATGCACACAAGTGTGCCAAACCTGAAACCATGCAAATAGAAGGCTGGGCTGGCTCTCCCCAGCCTAGCTCCCCCACACCATGCCCCTTGGCCCCCCTCCCCCCCAGCTGTGGCTGATAAATGCAGGCACCACAAGAAAGCCAGATTGCACTTACCCCAATGGAGCCCAGGACTGATGATGCTGGACTCCGGTTGTTCCGCTGTCTCTACACATATGATCGTCTCCTTCGGGGGGAGGGAGGGCAGCACCAGAAGAGGGAGGCTGAGGGCTGATCTGGTCATATCTTGGGTTCTCAACTGGTCAGGAGTACTGATGGAGAGGATGGCTCTTACCCCTCCACCTAAGAAATTCCAGCAGGGTACCTTTAGATATGCTCTGAAGACATTCACAGTCTAGTTCTAGTGGGTCCAGAGCACCCCTTGGATTAGCTCCTGGGCAGCCATTCTATTTCCAAAACAGAGATGCACTAGTCCTACATCCACCATATGCTGAAGATAGAAATACTGGAGTAGAACTTTAGTTGCACTAGCTCAACTAGCAGGATGATGTCACTCAAAGTGCTCTAGTTGTTCTGTCTACACCTCTGCAGGCAGAGTAACACAACCCACTTGTCTGGACTAGGCTAAGAGGACGATCTAGAATAGCTGCTTCATCTGGGGCTCTTGATTTGAGAAAAGAGGGTACTGTCTAGCAATGACGTTAGAGATCTACAAGAAAATATGGTATAACAGTCAATGAAACTGAATGATCTTTGCTATATAAGGGGGTCAACAGTCCAGTCAGGGACTTGCACTGCAAAATGTGAGGGAGGAGTGGCCTAGTGGATGGGGCAAGTTACCTCTGGCTAGAGGGCCAGGGGTTTGAATCTCACTAGAAGACAACAACCTTGGGCTGGAAGGACTGGTGTTTCTAGTCACACAGGTGCTCCTTGTGTCCTCAGGCAAGCCACTTAACCCTCCATTGCCTCAGGTACAAAAACAGATTGTGAGCCCTTCAGGGACAAGGGAAAAAGCATAGTTACACACCTGTAACAGGTGATCTCCGGGAACAGCAGGAATTTAGTCTTCACGTATGGGTATCGTCAGTACCGACGGAGCCTGCGCGGGAACACTCCCCAGCATCCAATTAGAAAGCTTTTGGGAGCATCCCACAGCACCTGCATGCTGCCTTCCCTCCTTTCCCAACTGCCTCTCTCCAGTTGAGTTTTAAAGCTGAGATAAAGAGAGAGAGGGAAAGGGAGAGAGCTACAACTCCTAGGGGAGGTGGGTGGGTTGTGAAGACTAAATTCCTGCTGTTCCCGGAGATCACCTGTTACAGGTGAGTAACTATGCTATCTCCAGGAACAAGCAGGAATGTAGTCTTCACATATAGGGACTCCCTAGCTTTAGATGTCAGGGAGAGAACCCCAGAAGTAGTGTGTCCCTGTGAAAGGGCTCCACTTCCCCCCATGGATCTCTGGCATCCTACCAGGGATGGTGGGTAGGAGTTGATTAGGTATGGTCCAACAAAGGAAGCACAAAACCACGTGCAAATAGACCACCCCGTAAGAAACGTGGATTGCAATGAAGGAACGTATAAAATATAACCTTTATTGAAAATTATTGTTATTCCTCTTCAGCCACTGGCCCGACACAGGCCGTGTTTCGTAAAAGCCTTCTTCAGGGGCTGGAATGGCTAAAATGTGTCAAATAACACATTATATCATGCATATAAAATTAATATAGACACAGATATTGAGAGAACAAAGCAAACATGTAAAAACTAAAAACCTCAAAAAATATGCAAATAAGATAAAAACATAATATATATATATATAAATATACAGCAAAAATCGGAGCCTAATGATTATGTAAATGTTACCACATATAAGTGTAAAATCGTTAGTGTGAAATATAATACATAAATACATAACAAAAGAACAAATAAACTAATAAATGTGGACAACTCCATAAAAACATCATATACAAACAAGAATATTCATGTATAAGATAATAAATAAATTACTAAAAAAATATATTAGAACAAATGTGTATAATCCATAAAAACCAAATGTAATAAATAAAAAAACAAAGGATGTGATAAATAATAAAAACGTACCTGTTTCTGATGTAACTTATTAACTATCTCTTGTAATATCATAAAAGATAAACCTAAAGCAAATTACAATGAAACTTTAAAAAAGGGGCATTCAGTAAAAAACGAGGGATGAGGACAAGAAAATGAGGATTAAAAAAGGCAAATGCCTACTTAAACTATGTATTTAATCAGAAATACCATCCAAAAGTTAAAAATAGTAAAATGTTCTAATCTAAAAGTCACTTAAAACTTTGTTAAACCATGTTAAGGAGTGAAATGATACCTGTGTAAGAGAACACGTGACCAATATAAATATTTTGGTGATACCTGAGCCTGTGAAGAGAGTCAAAAAAGCTTTTTTTTATTGTTTTCAAATAGTGATAAGATACCCAAGATAGTTTAAAAAATGTGAGTATGTAGTAAATATTGCATACACCCTACACACCAAATTTACCATGAATCTATTCACAAGAAAGGAAAAGGAAAAATAAAAATGTGTATAACATCGTGAACATGATAGAAGAAGGAATGAAATTCTATGAACTCCAAAACTATTAAGCTATCTGGCAAAAGGGAGGGTGCAACCACCACTTTATTCACATAATTAAGATTTGGAGCTGTAAAAATGTCTTTCAAAGTCTGATCGAGATCTCCAAATTGTTTGGATATTATTAAAAACCGGACAATTGCATTTTTGTAGCAAAAACAGTTCACTGGATCATTAGTCAATTTATAAAAAGTGTGTGTAACATTGCAAACAAGATACAAGAAGGAATGAAATGCTATTAACTCCAAAACTATTAGGTTGTCAAGCAAAAGGGCGGTTGCCGCCACCACTTTATACAAAAGACAAAACGTTGAATAATACGCTGATCGACGGTTGAGCTGAATGAGTGAAAGTTGTAGAAAGAGAATAGTGGTACTTATCTAAAAATTGAGCCAATGAAAAACCGGCGAACACAGGGGGACTATGAAGGGGGGGGGGGGAAGGAAAAGAAGGAGGGGAGAGGGAGGCGGGGAGAAGGAAGAACGCAGAAAGTGGAAGGGAAGGGAGGGAAGGAGAGAGGGAGGGGGGGGGGGGGAAGGGGGAAGGGAGAAAAAAGGGGAGGGAAGAAAGAAAGAACCGGGATATCTGAATGATAGTCAATCTCTAAACCAATGTGCATAAAAACTCATGAACGACTGAAAGTATAGAGATAATATGTTATCAGCGCTCATGTCAAACTTAATAAAAATACATGAAAACCCATAATATCTAAAGAAGAGAGAAAAACCAATTTGAGACACGATTAAAAATGTATAAAAATGAGTGAACGGTGTACCTTCAGGATACCCAACACGATATGTCTACCATCGACAGAAGGTGAAAAACATAGAGCACACGGGTGGAACTAATGTGACCCACGAAAACTATAAGAGAGTTGTGTATAAAATCTTACTTGAAAGTATAAGAATTTCCCAGACACTGCGACGGCAAAATCGTAACCTCACACAGGATATACTTAAACGCCCGCGGCTGCGCATTTAAATGTAGTGAGGCCGATCCCACATAATGACGTCATGGCTGCTATGTGTATGCCAAGCAGAAAATACCGAATGACAACCTGCAAACATCTAAGGGTATTTAAATAAAGTCAAAAAAGAAGGATGAATAACAAAGTATAAATCAATCATTGTGTGCAAATAATGATACATATTGAGATCCTAATGAACAATGGAACTGAATTTAAAAACCACTAAGAAAAATGTTCGTAACACCGGACACCATATGGATAGGCACAAAAGGAGGGAAAAATAAAGAGAAACTAAAAAGCTCCTAAAAATGCCATCTCTGAATCAATATACTCTATATTAAATGGCCCCCCAAAAGTTATCAAACAGACCCCCAAAAACTAAAATACATACATATTTATATATGTAAAACCAATTAGGTGTAAACAAAACTCAGACGCAAAACCTAAAGAAAAACAGACAAATCTCTCTCCATGTTCAAACCTTCCGGATGCAAACTATTCAAATTATAAATATAGCGTTGTTCAAGGCGCAGTAGGGTTTCATCAATATTGCCTCCTCGCCAATTTAACTTTTTTAATGACAAAGTATTTGAGATCTGATATCTTATGGCCAGCTGTTTGCCAATGGGAGACCAGTGGTTTCTCTATTGCTGCCCTTCTAATAGAGCTCCTGTGCTCAATAATCCTATTGCGTACAGGGCGGATAGTTTTACCAACATATAGTTTCTTACAGGGACAAGAGATGACAAATTACATGGCTGGTCGCACAATTTGAAAAATCATCCAGAAAGAATTTTTGATTACTCACTGGATGTAAATAGTAATTTCTAATAGATGTTACATGTATGCAAACTGAACAGTGGCAGCATTGGAAATGTCCTTTGTGTTTGGAAAGGAATCTGCGTTCAGTGAAGGCTGACGGTACCAAAGCATTGGCATTTGATTCAAGCCATCCCGGGATTTCAAGACATTTCCTTGACTGTTGCCCATAAGCGGAACCCCAATCTTCAGAATTTATTGGTACCGTCAGCCTTCACTGAACGCAGATTCCTTTCCAAACACAAAGGACATCTCTTGTCCCTGTAAGAAACTATATGCTGGTAAAACTATGTCATTAAAAAAGTTAAATTAAATTGGCGAGGAGGCAATATTGATGAAACCCTACTGCGCCTTGAACAACGCTATATTTATAATTTGAATAGTTTGCATCCGGAAGGTTTGAACATGGAGAGAGATTTGTCTGTTTTTCTTTAGGTTTTGCGTCTGAGTTTTGTTTACACCTAATTGGTTTTACATATATAAATATGTATGTATTTTAGTTTTTGGGGGTCTGTTTGATAACTTTTGGGGGGCCATTTAATATAGAGTATATTGATTCAGAGATGGCATTTTTAGGAGCTTTTTAGTTTCTCTTTATTTTTCCCTCCTTTTGTGCCTATCCATATGGTGTCCGGTGTTACGAACATTTTTCTTAGTGGTTTTTAAATTCAGTTCCATTGTTCATTAGGATCTCAATATGTATCATTATTTGCACACAATGATTGATTTATACTTCTTTATGTTATTCATCCTTCTTTTTTGACTTTATTTAAATACCCTTAGATGTTTGCAGGTTGTCATTCGGTATTTTCTGCTTGGCATACACATAGCAGCCATGACGTCATTTTGTGGGATCGGCCTCACTACATTTAAATGCGCAGCCGCGGGCGTTTAAGTATATCCTGTGTGAGGTTATGATTTTGCCATCGCAGTGTCTGGGAAATTCTTATACTTTCAAGTAAGATTTTATACACAACTCTTATAGTTTTCGTGGGTCACATTAGTTCCACCCGTGTGGTCTATGTATATCTCTGTTTTTCACCTTCTGTCGATGGTAGACATATTATGTTGGGTATCCTGAAGGTACACCGTTCACTAATTTTTATACATTTTTAATCGTGTCTCAAATTGGTTTTTCTCTCTTCTTTAGATATTATGGGTTTTCATGTATGTTTATTAAGTTTGACATGAGCACTAATAACATATTATCTCTATACTTTCAGTCGTTCATGAGTTTTTATGCACATTGGTTTAGAGATTGACTATCATATAGAAACATGATGACAGAAAAAGACCACAAGGCCCATCTAGTCTGTCCTTCCATAACAACAACTACAACAGTCCACTTTTTACCTTTAGAGATCCTGTGTTGGTCCCATGCTTTTTTGAATTCAGTTACTGTCCTCATCTCTACCACCTCCACTGGGAGACTATTCCACGGATCCACTACTCTTTCTGTAAAGAAATATTTCCGCATATCACTCCTGAATCTATCTCCCTTCACCCTCATCCCATGTCCCCTCGTAGCAGAACTTGCTTTCAATTGAAAGAGGCTCTCTCCCTGAACATTTATGCCACGGAGGTATTTAAACATCTCAATCATATCACCTCTATCCCGCCTTTCCTCTAAGGTGTACATATTAAGATCCTTAAGTCTGTCCTCATATGCTTTATAATGAAGCCCATTAATCATTTTAGTAGCAACCCTCTGCACCGACTCCATCCTGTTCACATCCTTTTGAAGGTGCGGTCTCCAGAATTGCACACCATACTCCAAATGAGGTCGCACCAAAGACTTATACAGAGGCATTATCACCTCCTTTTTTCTGCTAGCCATTCCTCTCTGTATGCACCCAAGCATCCTTCTAGCTTTTGCCGTCGCCTTTTCTACCTGTTTAGCTACTTTAAGATCATCAGACACAACCACGCCTAGGTCCCGCTCTTCTTTAGTGGACAAAAGTACTTCACCTCCTATACTGTATTGCTCCCTTGGATTGCTGCAGCCCAAATGCATGACCTTACATTTTTTAACATTAAATCCCAGCTGCCAAATTCTAGACCATTCTTCAAGCTTAGCTAGATCCTCCTCATGTTATCTACACCTTCCTGGGTGTCTACTCTATTGCAGATTTTGGTATCATCCGCAAAGAGGCAAACCTTACCCGACAGCCCTTCCGCTATATCACTAACAAAGATGTTAAAAAGAATCAGACCAAGGACAGATCCCTGGGGCACACCACTGGTAACATCCTTCTCCTCAGAGTGAGCTCCATTTACTTGTACTCTTTGTCGCCTCCCACCCAACCAATTTCTAACCCAAGCAGTAACTTTAGGGTCCATCCCTAGGGTGCTCAGTTTGTTTATAAGTCGCCTGTGAGGAACAGTGTCAAAGGCTTTACTGAAATCTAAATACACCACATCTAGAGCTCTCCCTTGGTCCAACTCCCTGGTCACCCAGTCAAAGAAATCAATCAGATTTGTCTGACAAGACCTGCCTCTGGTGAATCCATGCTGCCTCGGATCCTGTAATCCGCCGGACTCCAGAAACCTCACTATTTTCTCTTTCAGCAGCGTTTCCAATAATTTACTCACCACTGAAGTTAAACTAACCAGCCTGTAGTTTTCAACCACATCCTTACTTCCGCTTTTGTGTAAAGGCACCATATGAGCCTCTCTCCAGTCCTTTGGCACCACTCCTGACTCCAACGAGGCATTGAAAAGGTCAGTCAGTGGAGTTGCTAGAACGTCCCCAAGTTCCCTCAGTATTCTAGGGTGTATCCCATCCGGTCCCATCGCTTTGTCTACTTTAAGTTGAGCTAGTTTCTCACGAACACAGTCTTCTGAAAATTGTTCAGGATGTCCCTCGCTTCTGTTCTTATTTGTGGGTGTTTTCTGAGGTCCTGCTCCTGGTTCTTCATCTGTGAACACAGAACAAAAATAGTTGTTAAGCAATTCCGCTTTATCCTTATCAGCTTCGACATATTCCCCCCCTGCACCCTTGAGTCTGACAATACCACTTTTGCCCTTCCTCTTCTCACTAATATATCTGAAAAATGTCTTATCCCCCCATTTTATTGCATTGGCTATTTCCTCCTCCTTTTGAATCTTTGCCTTCTTGACTACTTTGCTAGCTTCTCTAAGTTTTTCCAAATACAGATGCCTGTCTTCCTCTCTCTGTGATCTCTTGTATTTCATGAAGGCCTCCCTCTTTTTCTTCACTTTTTCAGCTACTTCCTTCGAAAACCATAGCGGTCTCCTGTTCCTTTTGCCTTTATTTACCATTTTAACAAAAAGGTTGGTTGCCTTTAAAATACCCCCTTTCAGTTTTGCCCACTGTTTTTCTACATCCCCCAGCTGTTCCCATCCCACTAACGACTCCCTGAGGTATTGGCCCATCTTCGCAAAGTTAGTCTTCCTAAAGTCTAAGATCTTCACCTTGGAATGGATTCTAACAGCCCTAGTCCTAATACTGAACCACACCATCTGGTGATCACTGGATGCAAAATGATCTCCCACTACAACATCAGAAACACTTTCACCGTTGGTAAGCACCAAGTCCAGTATGGCCCCTTCACGTGTGGGGTCTGCTGCCAATTGCCTGAATAGTTCTCCCTGTAGAGAATCCAGGATCTCCTTACTTCTAGATGATACTGCAGCAGGAATGTGCCAATCAACATCTGGCATATTGAAATCTCCTATCAGTAGCACTTCCCCTTTCCTAGCAATGCTGCGTATGTCTTCAATTAACTCTGTCCACCTCTTCCTCTTGTGAGGGAGGTCTGTATATCACACCAATGCAAATAGATTTCTCTTTCCCTCTTTCTAGTTTAACCCACAATGCCTCCTCTCTCCCTTTTAAGCTCTGTAATTCCAAAGCTTTAATAGTAGTTTTTACATATAGTGCCACTCCTCCTCCCCTTCTTCCTACCCTGTCCTTTCTGAATAAAGTATAGCCAGGTATAGTTACATCCCAGTCATGGTTTTCTGTGAACCATGTTTCTGTAACTGCCACTAAATCCAAGTCAGCCACTCCCACCAAAGCTTCAACTTCAGGGATCTTATTTCCCATGCTACGGGCATTAATACACACTGCTTTCCATATGTTACCCCTGTTACATTAAATACCTTTATGGAAATGGGTATCACCTACCTTGGGGCTTTTACTTACCTGGGGGCTTTCTTCACCCATCCCCAACGAATCTAGTTTAAAGCCCTCTTCAGTAGATTAGCCAGTCTACTACCAAAGATGCGTTGACCTTTCTTGGACAGATGGATGCCATCTCTGCTCTGCAACCCTTGGAACAGCATCCCATGGTCTAGGAAACCAAAACGCTCTCGAAGACACCATCCACGCAGCCATGCATTCATCTCCAGGATGCGAGCCTCTCTGCCTTGGCCTTTACCCTCAACAGGGAGGATTGAAGAGAACACCACCTGTGCACCTACCTGCTTCATCCTCTGTCCCAGAGCCATGAAGTCACTTTTGATATGTTCTGAGGTATACCTGGCAGTATCATTTGTTCCAACATGGATTAGCAACATTGGGTAATAGTCAGTGGGCTTGATGAGTCTCGGCAAACTCTCCGTAACATCTTGGATCTTGGCACCAGGCAGACAGCATACCTCTCTGGACATCAAGTCTGGTCGGCAGATGGACGCCTCAGTACTCCTCAGAAGAGAGTCTCCAACAACCACTACCCTTCGTTTCCTTCTGGTCACTGATTCGGCAACTATGGGGTACTTGAACTCTGGTTCTTCCCTTTCCAGGGATGCTTTCACCTCCTCCACTTCCAGGGCTGCATAATGGTTCTTCAATTCAAGGGCTGGAGAAGTTGGATTGGTGATTTTGCAGGCTCTGGTTACTTTTGTCCAACCATCGACATTCTGTTGGCACCCATCTTCTCCTGTGCTGGAGAGCCTGGTTGCTGCAAGAAGCATCTCATCAATGTACTTCTCACTGTCTTGAATGCTCCTCAGCCTCGCCACCTCCTCTCTGAGTTCCTCCACTTGTTTCCTCAGAGCTTCAGCATGCAGGCACCCTGCACATGGAACCGGTTCTTCAACTGGCATTAGGACCTCTGTCTGGACTGCGGCAGAAGCTGTAATGGGGGCAACAGCTTTAGCAATACGATTTTTCCCAGCCATTGTTCTGTTTGTGGAGCTTAGGTATCTGTTAAAGCAAAAGAGAGATCTACCAAGTACCAGCTGGTTTCGCAGCTGTCCTTTCAGAGAAAAAGCAGTTAAATCTCTTTAATTATATTCAATATGTGCTGGTCCAATTCACTGTGATTTGCTAAAGGGGGAGGTGCCCTATAAAGCAAGACTGCTCACTAGGGGTGGGTGGGAGTCGGGGTGGGTAGGGAGGGAACTAACACCTGATTAGGTGTTAGCAGTTTCTGAACCTGAGGAGGTTACAGAGTTCAGCAACCTACTGTGCTCCAGTAAAGTTCCCCTAAAACAGCTAAAATGAAAGTAACCTTGCTTTTAAAAAGTATACACAAAACCCTTTTAAGAGCTCCCAGAGAGCTAGCAATGTAATAAAAAAAACCAAACAAAGAAACCCTCAAATCCTTACTTACTGTTTGATGTGTGGAGCCCTGGTTAGGTTCTTTCTTTCTTCCCTCCCCTTTTTTCTCCCTTCCCTTCCCCCTCTTTCCCCCATCCCCCCCTCTTCCCTCCCACTTTCCGCGTTTTTCCTTCTCCCCACCTCCCCCTCTCCCCTCCTTCTTCCCCTTCCTTCCCCCCCCCCCTTTATATTCCCCGTGTTCGCCGGTTTTTCATTGGCTCAATTTTTAGATAAGTACCACTATTCTCTTTCTACAACTTTCACTCATTCAGCTCAACCGTCGATCAGCGTATTATTCAACGTTTTATCTTTTGTATAAAGTGGTGGCGGCAACCACCCTTTTGCTTGACAACCTAATAGTTTTGGAGTTCATAGCATTTCATTCCTTCTTGTATCTTGTTTGCAATGTTACATACACTTTTTATAAATTGACTTATGATCCAGTGAACTGTTTTTGCTACAAAAATGCAATTGTCCGGTTTTTAATAATATCCAAACAATTTGGAGATCTCGATCAGACTTTGAAAGACATTTTTACAGCTCCAAATCTTAATTA
Organism: Ichthyophis bannanicus; assembly: GCA_033557465.1. Classification (NCBI taxonomy): domain Eukaryota; kingdom Metazoa; phylum Chordata; class Amphibia; order Gymnophiona; family Ichthyophiidae; genus Ichthyophis; species Ichthyophis bannanicus. The sequence continues at coordinate 18,387,381 of CM066037.1, read as the reverse complement.
TGTGAATAAAGTGGTGGTTGCACCCTCCCTTTTGCCAGATAGCTTAATAGTTTTGGAGTTCATAGAATTTCATTCCTTCTATCATGTTCGCGATGTTATACACATTTTTATTTTTCCTTTTCCTTTCTTGTAAATAGATTCATGGTAAATTTGGTGTGTGTAGGGTGTATGCAATATTTACTACATACCCAAGATAGTTTAAAAAAATGTGAGTATCTTATCACTATTTGAAAACAATAAAAAAAAAGTTTTTTTGACTCTGTTCACAGGCTCAGGTATCACCAAAATATTTATATTGGTCACGTGTTCTCTTACACAGGTATCATTTCACTCCTTAACATGGTTTAACAAAGTTTTAGGTGACTTTTAGATTAGAACATTTTACTATTTTTAACTTTTGGATGGTATTTCTGATTAAATACATAGTTTAAGTAGGCATTTGCCTTTTTTAATCCTCATTTTCTTGTCCTCATTGCTCGTTTTTTACTGAATACCCCTTTTTTAATTTCATTGTTATTTGCTTTAGGTTTATCATCTTTTATGATATTACAAGAGATAGTTAATAAATAATAAAAACGTACCTGTTTCTGATGTAACTTATCACATCCTTTGTGTTTATGTTTTTTATTACATTCGGTTTTTATGGATTATACGCATTTGTTCTAATATATTTTTTTAGTAATTTATTTATTATCTTATACATGAATATTCTTGTTTGTATATGATGTTTTTATGTAGTTGTCCACATATTTATTTATTGGTTTATCTGTTCTTAATCGTTATTATATTATGTATTTATTATATTTCACACTAACGATTTTACACACTTATATGTGGTAACATTTACATAATCATTAGGCTCCGATTTTTGCTGTATATTTAGATATATTATGTTTTTATCTTATTTGCATATTTTGAGGTTTTTAGTTTTTACATGTTTGCTTTGTTCTCTCAATATCTATCTGTGTCTATATTAATTTTATGTGCATAATATAATTTGTGTTATTTGACACATTTTAGCCATTCAAGCCCCTGAAGAAGGCTTTTACGAAACACAGCCTGTGTCGGGCCAGTGGCTGAAGAGGAACAATAATTTTCAATAAAGGTTATATTTTATACGTTCCTTCATTGCAATCCACGTTTCTTACTGGGTGGTTGATTAGGTATGGAACAGGTATTGGAGAACAGCCTGACCAAACAAGGCATCCCAGCGGGAGTCCTTGTCCAAGCAGTAATGGGCTGTGAAGGTATGAACCGAGGCGCAAGTGGCTGCTCAACAGATGTCGATAGACACAGTGAAGATGAGCCATTGAAGCTGCCATGGCTCTCACATTGTGAGCTGGGACATGGCCCTCCAGAGGAAGATTCTTACTCTGATAGGCAAAAGAAATACACTGTGCAATCCAGTTGGACAGTGTTCTCTTGGAGACTGGAAGTCCCAAATGAGAAGGATCAAAAGCAAAGAGTTGAGAGGACTTTCTATGTTGCTGTGTTCTTTGTAAGTAAAAAGCTAAAGCTCTTTTACAGTCCAAAGTATGAAGATTCCTTTCTGCATTTGATGCATGAGGCCTTGGAAAAAAAAACACAGGCAGGTAGACCGCTTGGTTTGAAAAGGCAAGACCACCTTTGGCATAAAGTGTGGATGAGTCCTAAGGACTACCTTGTCATGGTGGAACCTTGTATAAGGAGGATCAGCCACTAGTGCCTGCAACTCACTGATGCGACGTGCTGATGTGATTGCAATGAGAAAGATAATTTTCCAGGAAAGGAATTTCAATGAGGTAGTAACTAAGGGTTTGAAAGGTGGCTTCATGAGCTGGCCAAGAACCAGGTTTAAGTCCCATGCCACCGGTGGTGGCCTAATGGGAGGCTTAGTTAGAAGAAGGCCTCTCATAAATCTTGCTATAAGAGGATGGGAGGAAATAGGTTGTCCATTTAAAGGCTTGAAAGAAGCTGCAATAGCACTCAAATGGACTCTTACTGAATTAGTCTTAAGTCCTGCATTAGATAAATGAAGGTGATACTCCAGTAATGATTCCAGAGGTATCGCAAGGGGGTCAAGACCCTTCTGCAAACACCATATGGCAAACCTTTTCCACTTGAAAGCATAAGAGCGTCTTGTGGAAGGTTTCCTAGAAGCACAAAGGACATCCCTTACTTGTTGAGAAAGGTTAAGACCATGTAGGTCTAGACTCTCAGCAACCAGGCCCCGAGATGCAGAGCGTGGGGATTTGGATGCCACAACATCCCGTCCTCCTGAGACAGGAGATCTGGAGCAAATCCGAGATCCAGAGATGGAGCTTGAGAGAGATATAGGAGCAGAGGGTACCACACTTGCCGTGGCCAATGTGGAGCTATGAGAATCATACGGCCTGTCTCTCTGAAGCTTGAATAGGCTTTTGGGAATTAGGGGAATGGGTGGAAAGGCATATAGGAAGTCCTGACCCCAATGGAGGAGGAAAGCATCCCTGGCCTGACAACCCTGAGCTGGAATTCTGGAACAGAATCGGGGAAGTTTGGCATTCAGTAGCCTTGCAAAGAGGTCTATGTCCGGGGTTCCCCAAATTTGAATTTTTTTTGTTACCTGGTCTGCATGGAGAGACCATTCGTGTGGGAGCAGAACTCGACTGAGTCTGCCTGCCCAAGAGTTTTGAATGCCTGGCAGATATACTGCAAGGAGATTAATCTGATGCTCTCTGGCAAGGGCCCAAAGTCACAAAGCTTCGTTGCAAAGCGACAGAGAGCCTGTTCCTCCCTGCTTGTTCAGATAGAACATAGCTACTTGATAGTCCTAATTCAAACAGACAGTCTTGCAGCTTAGCTGGACATGGAACACTCAAAGAGCAAAGAAGATTGCTCTGAGTTCTAGGAGATTGATATGTAAGTGGGTCTCCTGTGGAGTACAGGTGCTCTGGGTAGAGAGATCTTGCAGGTGAGCTCCCCAACCCAGTTGTGAGGCATCTGTTGTTAGAGTGACCTGGGGTAGGGGCTGGTGGAAAGGGCACCCTACCAATAGGTTTTGGGTTGATTGCCACCATTGGAGACACAAAATAAGGCGACTTGTTTGCTATTTTGTCTGATAGGCAGCCTGATGCCTGGATCCATTGAGTGGACAGAGTCCATTGGGCTGCTCGCATATGGAGGCGAGCATAGCGGACCACATGCATGGTGGATGCCATGTGGCCTAGTAATTGTAACAGGATAACCCTACTCCAGCTAACATACTCTTCCAGAAAAAGAATGAAGTACTGAAGTCCTAAACCAATGTATTGAAAACAATTGAACAACAAATAACTCTGTATATAGTTTAATTCTGTTCCTCTGTACATAGTTTACTATTGTTAATTGTTGATTGTAAGCTCCAATTTGTTATATGTAAAAACAGCTCTCCCTGTTTACTGTTGTTCCATGTAAACCGCATCTGATCAATGGAAGGAGCGGTATATAAAAAATCTGTTAATTAAATTAAATTTCCCGAGCAGTGAGATGAGTTCAACACTGCCTGGGAGGCTAACTGCACAATGCGAATGCAACGGGGCTGTGGAAGATAGGCCCTTGCTTTTCTGGTATCCAGCAAAGCTCCTATGAGCTCCAGAGACTGAGAGGGAGTTAGGCTGGATTTTGCGATGTTTATGACCAGACCCAAAATCCTGAAGGATATGCATTGTGCAAGATAGAGAAATCCTGGCCTCTATCTCTGATGGGGCTCAAATGAGCCAGTCGTCTAAGTAGGGGAAGACGAATATTCCTAGAGTGCGAAGAAATACTGCTACCACAGCCATGCATTTCGTAAACACCCTTGGTGCTGAGGCCAGGCCAAAAGGAAGCACCCTGTATTGGTAGTGCTTTCCCTGAGAAAAGGAACCAAAGGAATCTTCTGTGAGTTGGATGGATAAGAACATGGGTGTACGAATCCTTGAGAGCTAGAGAACAAAGCCAATCCTGACTCTGAAGGTATGGCAGCAGAGTTCCCAGAGAAAGCATCTTGAATTTCTCTTTGAATAGGAATTTGTTCAATTCTCTGAGACCTAAAATCGGTCTGTGCCCCCCCTGTTTTCTTTGGGATAAGGAAATAGGGGGAGTAAAACCCTGTACCCTGTTGAGGAATGGGTACCTCTTCTATTGCCCCTTGGGCAAGCAGCATAGTGACCTCTTGATCTAACAGGTTGTTAAGAGAGGTCTGAGAATTGAACTGTCTTACTATTGTGGGAGGGGGCATGCAAAGAAAGCAAAGTTTGTACCCCTCTTTTATAATGGAGAGAGTCCAATCTTCTGCTTTTATCTGCCTCCATCTGGGGGCAAAGTGACAACCTTCCTGGAACGGTGGAAGGTTCTGGACCGTTGAGGGCCAGAAAGCACAGTTACTTACCTGTAACAGGTGATCTCAGGGAACAGCAGGAATTAGTCTAGTACGTCGGCACCGACGGAGCCCGCACGGGAATGCTCCCCAGCATCCAATCAGAAGGCTTTTGGGAGCATCCCTTGCGCCTGCGCGGTGACTTCCCGCCTTTCCCACTGCCTCTCCCCAGTTGAGTTTCATAGCTGAGACAGAAGGAGAGGAAGAGGAAAAAGGAAATAGATAGATACAACTCCTAGGGGAGGTGGGAGGGTTGTGAAGACTAATTCCTGCTGTTCCCTGAGATCACCTGTTACAGGTAAGTAACTGCTATCTCCAGGAACGAGTCTTCACATGTGGGGACTCCCTAGCTGAGGGTGCCAGGGAAGATCCCATAAAATGTGTATCCCTGGACAGGACGGCATTTTCCCAACCTGGATCCCCGGCATCCCCTGAGGGATGGGGGGTAGGAGTTGAGAAGAGAAGAGTTGCAGAGGAACAGCAAAAACTAAAGACTACAGGGGAGATGAGTCTTTGGAATGCATGTCAAGTATCATTAAGTATTTAATGAACCAGTACAATATAGAACTTACCTACTGGATTGTAGGAAGTAGAACTGCGACGGAGGTACTGTAGACGCAGTAGCGAAATCTTCAAGGGAACTTCACAGCAGTGAGGATGAAGTTCCAAGTCTGGAATGGGCAGGTGACCCAGGTGTCAACTGGTGCAGGAGAAGAACGGCAGGTCTTCAATGGAAAGCTTTATGTGAAAAAGCTGAGAACTCTTTTAGGTACAGAGTCATTAACCTTGAGGACTAAAAGTAGAAGACTGACCAATCTGGAATTAGCCCAGTCCGGAAGGGAAGAGAGGGTATGGAAAAAAACCCTTTTTCCCAGGGAGAACAGAAGTGTACTCCGGAATACTGAAGTACACTGCCTTTCCTAGCTGGTAAGAGATAAGAAGACAATGAGTTTGATACCTCATAGATAGGGAGGTGTATAACAAAAATAGAAGCTGTTGACTTCACAGCAGTAATTGTGAGCATAACCGGTCCCAGTTACCGAGCCGTATGATAATAGGCAAGTGGACTGTCTGGACCCTTTAAGAAAGTAAAAACGTCAGTACCGACAGTTGGGGAGATAGTAGGAAATACACAGGGTGCTATGAACAGCTCCCAATATGCGCATACCTGTATATCTATCCCTATATCTATACATCTATATATATCTATATATGGAACTACATACATAGCTATACAGATGTGAGTATATCTGTCTATACAAGTGTGAGATATAGAGAGATAGAGATAGATAGAGATATAGATGGGCATGGCTAATGCCCACCCAGAGTACAAAAACATGTATGCATAGGACACATACATACATGAATATAATACTGAGAATCCAGGCCTGCAACTGAGCCACAGAAGAACGTCCACATGGGGAAGGTGACGTGAAAAGATTCATCTAGTAATAGGGGGTGAAAACCACCCGAACAGTATAGAGAATCTATTTCTGTGGTGCAGGGATGCAGATCAGTGGGATTAGCAGTATGGTTGCGTGAAGAACAGAGGATAATATCAGTCTGGTAAGAGCACGTCAGGAGTACTTTAGGCTTCTGATGTGTCCCCAGACATTCACGCAGAAAAAACTTGTCTTCTGTACCACAATGGGAGACAAGAGGGTATAATTATCTATATAGCCATGGAGTGACTATACAAGCTTCTATTATATGGAAGACCCTCAGAGACAAAGTCCAATGCCCTATGGCAAGGGCCCATAGTGGGAAGCTTCTCTGAAGATTGCAGAGAGCACTGTGCAGGAGAAGTATGAGATAAAACTGACAGGAGTCAGACACGTCACCACATCCTAGATAAGGATTTCGCTAGAAGAGATAACCTGCAGTGAGTGTTAGTACGCAAGATAGGTGAAAGCAGCTTGCAGAAGCATTAAAGTACTCACTGGAACTCCTGCACGCACAGCAACTGAACAAAATAGCAGGGGGATTCTCCTGTATGAAAACAGGAAGAAAACAGACAAAGGGAGCGGAGATATTCCGGCCCTGTCGGAGGAGTTGTTCAGAACATGCGTTGAAGGATAACATGAAGTCTACACTGGAAAGAGAGAGATGTTTCAGTATGGTACCCACTCAAGCCGATAAAACCCTGGAAGAGAGGGGGTCGGAGGGACGTACCCTAGGGTAAGTCAGTTGACGGATAGAATGTCCATGTGGGGGCAGAAACTATCATGGGATAGTGGTGATCTCCCTTTACAGAACGAAGAAAGGGAGAATACCGTAACCCCTGGACAAAAGCATCCTAACCACTTGTCATACTGAAATGAAACCCCAGTGTAGAGTTGGAAAAAAACTTCTGGTAAGAAGAAGTTAATTGTAGACTGCCACATACAGGAGCCTATGGCTGCTTGGTATGAGTATCCTGGCGAGAGTCCGGAAACTTCAGACCAGGGTGAGATGTCCCTTGCTTGGGTACATCTGGAGGATGGGCAGAAGGAGGATGAAACTTTCTCTTCTTAGGGAAAGAAGGTTTGGTAGGACATTTCCTACATCCTGGGGAAAAAGAAGGCTTGGGATGGTTTCCAGAGCTAGGAAAGTCAGTGGAGCACTGAGCAACCTGACGTAAAGCCTCGCTATTGAAAAGGTTTTCTCCAGTACACGGAGAATTACCCAGTGTATGTTGTGCCCATCTACTCAAGTCTGAAGCCTGCAGCCAGGCTGTACGACGTGCTCCAATGGCAATAGCAGAGGACCTGCTAACAGACTCAAAAGAGTCTAGAGAAGCACAAGAAAGGAACCAAGAGATATTCCTGCTATGATTACGAAGCAAGGAATAGTCAGAGGCCTTAGGTTCTTACAAAAAAGGAGACAGAAGACATAATTTCTCTGTGACCTCCCGAAGTGTCAGACTCATAAAAAATATGAAATAATTCTAGAAGCCAACATGGACGTTTGGAAGGTTTGACGCCCAAAGTCATCAAGTGCTTTAGATGCACGACCTGGAGGACAAGAAGAATGCTTCTTCTTGCTGCCGACCTTCCTCATTGCTGATTCCACTACAATGGAATGATGCGGAAGTTGGTGCTTCTGAAACCCCGGAGAGGGGGGCACCTGATACAGAACATGCATGGCTGTAGAAGGCGCAGGAACCTTTAAAGGTGACTGCCAAACCCCCAGAAGAAGGTCCTGCAAAGGAGGATGTAAAGGAAGCATTATGGCTGCTTTTTCTGCAGGACCTTGATTAAGAGAAGGACCAGGAATAGGAATGGCAAGAAAGGCTGCCATGTCAAGGAGAAAATCCTGAAAAGAAGGATCTCCCAAAGGAGCTATTCCTGGGTAGGCTGAGATTGAAGGAGCAGCTTGGACACCAGAAGACCTACAGGACTGGTGCACAAAAGGAATCCTGCTAGATGGAGAAGAAGGATACCGATAGTCCCGATTCGAGGCAGTTAGTACTGCATCGTCGGTTCCCGGTATTGATTCCAAGCTAGGCATCGAAAGGATCGATGGCACCGATGGAACCGCAGGAATCGACATCGGCCCCGACCCCGGCCTCTGGGACGGCAATGCCCTCGGAGCAGGCAGCGGAGGTTGCCGAAGCGGTTCCAAGGCAACCAGAGAGCTGTGGTGATTATCCTCGGTACTGCATAGCTGGAAGGGACATAGATCGGTTCCGAAATGTGTCGGAACCAAGTCATCTAGACTGGATATCGATTCGAGGCTGGGCGTCGAACCGAGCGAGGTTATCGATGCCCTTCTAGAGGGCCCCGGTGTCGGTGGCGGCGATGCCAATCCCTGAAAGCCAATCTGAATCGCATCGATCGGTGCCGCAGGCACTGAGGACCGCCGAAGACGACGCTCGCTGAAGAGGGGAACACTCGACACCGGTGCCGATGTCGGGGTATAGGTACCGCTCGAAGCCAGTACCCCCACCCCCCCCCGAGCATGGCGTACAAAGAGGAAAGGCCGTCCAGGGCGTATCGATCGGTCCCGAGGGTACCCAGGATACCCGACGACGAGCCCCGGTGGAGAGTGAAAAACTCGACGCCGGGGCATCGGTGCCGCTCGAAGCCAGAACCAACCCCACGGCTGGCTGGGACAAAGGAAAGCCAGTCTGGGTCGTATCGATCGAAGGCACTGAGGACCCCAGATGACGATCCCTAGTGACGAGCAGAGCACTCGACACCCGCGTCGATGCCGGGGAAATCGGCACCGCTCGAAGCCGGCACCAACCCTGCGCATGGCTGGGGTGCAGGAACGCCAGTCTGGGTCAGATCGATCGGCTCCGAAGGTACCGAGGATACCAGGTGACGATCCCTGGTGAAGAGAGTGGAGCACTCGACACCGATGCCGGGGAAGCGGTACCGCTCGAAGCCGGTACCACCCCCGCGCATGGCTGGGATTCAGGAAAGCCAGTCTGGGTCGAATCGATTGGCCCCGAAGGCACCGAGGACACCAGTTAACGATCCTTGGCGAAGAGTGGAGCACTCGACGCTGGCGCCGATGCCGGGGAATCGGTACCGCTCGGAGCGGATACCACCCCCGAGCATGGCTCAGGAATGTTCTGTGAGGAGCAAACCCCAGGAACAACCTGAAACCCCGTGGATGCTTTGGAGCCCGAAGACTCCCACCGGGGTTTTATTGCCAAAGGGGACTTGAGGGGGAGGCCGGAGCCATCATCATGCTGGGCATGAGACTTACCCCTCAAGACTTGGCTAGTCTTAACAGACTGTTTGTGGGTTGCCTGATCCTGGAGAGAAGAGTAAATCAATGTCCTCACCTTAGGAAGAAAAATGTCATTGAGGGATACCCGAAAAAGGGAAGGTCTTCTCCCGATACTGAAGCCTGGTGGACCGGGGGAAAAAGGATCAGGGCCCAAACAGGAGAGACACCAGGCATTGGAGTCTAAATAAAAAACTAAGTTTCCACAGTGAAGGCACTTCTTAGGGGAAGAAGGCTCCATGCTGGAAAGGCCCGGTAGGCCTCAGAAGGGACTCGAGGAGAAAAATTTACCTCGAAGTGATTAAAAGAAAGAATAAGGCACCGGTGGTGCCGGTATCGGCGGGAAAACGGCCGCGACCACAAGAAAACTAGAAAAAAGGATTTTAAAGAAAAAAGTTTCTGCGGTGACAGGAGGTACGTCCTGCCGGCTCCGCGGAAAAACGGAACTGGGGAGAGGCAGTGGGAAAGGCAGGAAGTCACTGCGCAGGCACGAGGGATGCTCCCAAAAGCTTTCTGATTGGATGCTGGGGAGCATTCCTGTGCGAGCTCCGTCGGCGCCGACGTACCCACATGTGAAGACTCATTCCTGCTTGTTCCTGGAGATGGCTAAGTTCTCTAGATGGAAGTCAAAGGCCTTGTGGAGGCTGAGACTGCTGAGGTTTAGCAGTCTGTTTTTCTTTGTTTAGGTGGTTGCTGACGCCTTCGGGTAGGCTGACCTGCAGAACGTCCCTGAGTGTAAGAAGGATAAAACCTCTTCTTTTTGGAGAAGAATAGTTTCTTGAAAGATTTTTCTTGCAGGATCAGCTGTGGCTTTGGATAATCTATCCAAAGTGGAGTTGTCAGCATCCAGCTCATTGGCTCTCTCTCGCCAATTTTTGCCAAACAGATTCTCACCTGTACAAGGGATATTGCCCAGTTTGTCCTGCACCCAGAGCTCCAGATCAGATGCCTGGAGCCAGGCAATCCTACGTGCACCTATGGCAATGGCAGAGGTTCTGCTTATGCACTTGAAACAGTCAAAAGCTGCACGATTGCCAAACTTAGAAATATCCTAGGCATGTTTAACCAGTGTGAGAAAATCCTACCTCTTCTCCTCGGGAAGGAGAGGGCTCAATCTCCAAATCCCCTGTAACTTTAAGGAACATTCTCATATATAAAAAATAGGAACTCATACTGGCAGAAAGCATGGAAGCCTGGAAAGTACGACATCCAAAGTTCTACACTCACGTCCTGGAGGATTAGAGGCATGCCTCTTTGCACTTCTGATCCTTCTCATAGCCGATTCCACTACAATGGAGTGGTTAGGAAGCTGAGTCTTCTGGAAGCCAGGACACGGAGGCACCCGATACATAGTATCCAGCCTACGAGAATGAGGAGAGGTGGTAAGAGTTGTTTCCCACATTCTTAACATGAGATGATGTAAGATCTCATGGATAAGCAAAGTAGCTGCCTCTTTAGGAGCCTTGGGATATTATAAAATCTCCAACTCCTTTGCCCTGGGCTCTGTTTCAGAAGCCACAGTAATGGAAAGACCAAGCCACCTCCGTGATAAAATCCTGAAAGGAGATATCCTCTGGAGGAGACATCCTATGTTTAGGAGAGGAAGGCTCCTTCGGGAGAAGCACTCCAGTACCGACTGAGCTGTCAGAATCTTCAGAGTCCTCCGAGGATTCGAAGTACCTTCTATCGGGGTGCTTTTGTAGAGCACGATACCCGTACCGACCGAAGTCGGTGTCGGGGGGAATTGGTACCGGAGTATCGGTACCAGAAGGCATAGCATGACTGGGTGACAGCAATGCAGACACCAATGTCGATGCTGTCGATACCGGTACCGGAGTCGGTGCCAGTACCGGTTGAACAGTCTGACACGGTTCCAAGGGTACCGATGCCGCAAGGAGAGCCGCCAGACTGCGTTCAATAGCCAGGAACCTCTGATCTATTGACGTTGCCAATGCCTGGGTGTCAGTACCAGCAAAAACAGCCAGTACCCCAGAGCATGGCAACAGTAGTTCTGCCGAGGTTGAGGCCTTGAGAACATCCTGGAGCCCCGATAATGCTTTGGAAGCCGAAGCCTCCTGCCGGGGCAATTTTGCCAGTGCAGAACCCTCAAGGGCAACGCCAGAGGCATCTCGATACTTGGAAGGAGATGAGGAAATTAGACTTACCTGCTAATTGTTGTTCCTTAAGGAACTTTAGTCCAGTCCCGGAACCATTGAGTTTAGAATCTCCTCCAGCAGCTTTGGAGACTGAAGCACATCATTGCTTTGACGACATCTGCATAAATAGGCAAGGATCGCCCCCTGATCTCCCGTACCTAGTAACAAAGCAGACTCAGCAGAGCAACAAATAAGTAGTTAAACAAGTAATTGAATAGATAACTGAATGAAACAGTAATAGCTCTTTAGCGAACAAAGCACTGCTGCGAAAGGATTCCACTTGCCCTGGCCCTTAGAGCCGCACCAGGAAAACCTCCGCCGAAACAGACAGACACTGAACTTCAGGCTGGAACCACCAAAACCCCGGGAGGGATTCGGGACTGGACTAGAGTTCCTTAAGGAACAATTAGTAGGCAAGTCTAATTTCCTCTTCCTTTTCGTCCCTCTAGTCCAGTCCCGGAACTATTGAGGATGGAACAGCAGTGAATTTCAACGGGAGGGCCCAGCTAGCCCAGCCTGAAGTACCGCAGACCCAAAACGCACATCATCCGTCGCTTGCACATCAAGTCTATAATGCTTCGCGAAAGAATGCAACGACGACCAAGTAGCCGCCCTACAAATGTCTACGGCTGGCACCAGACTAAACTCCGCCCAGGACACCGCCTGCGCCCTAGACGAATGAGTTCTGAGACCCTCCGGCACCACTATACCTTTCAAAATGTAGGCAACCACAATCGCCTCCTTCAAACCATCTGGAGATAGATGATTTTGTCGCCGCTTCGCCCTTCCGGACACTAAACGTGACGAACAACCTGTCCGACCTACGGAACGACACAGTTCGAGATATCGCCGGAGCGCCCGTTGCACATCAAGAAGATGCAATCTGCTATCGGACTCTGCACCCTGCTCTCCTGAAAACACCAGAAGAGACACTACCTGGTTAACATGAAACACCGAGACCACCTTAAGCAAAAAAGCCGGCACCGTACACAGTACCACCTTGTGATCAAAGAAAGAAAGATACGGCTCCTTACATGACAACGCTTATAACTCCGAAACTCTGCGAGCAGAACAAATAGCTACCAAACACACCATTTTCAAAATCAGATCTTTTAATCGAGGCCTTACCTAACGGCTCAAACGGCTGCTTGACCAAAGCCTCCAGCACCAAGTTCAGGTCCCACGCCGGAACCAAGCATCTACACGGAGGCCGCTTGACTAACACGGCTTGCAAGAATCTCCGGATGTCGCCATGCGCCCCCAACATCTGACCCTGTATCTTGCCTCGGAAACAAGACATCGCTGCCAACTGCACTTGCAAAGAACTCACTGCCAATCCTTTCTCCACCCCACCTTGCAAGAAGGAAAGAATCTGTGGAACAGACGCCCCGAATGGCCGTAGCCGTCGCTCTGCACACCAGCCTTCAAAGATGCGCCAGATTTGAATATAAGCTAGAGACGTAGACCGCCTTCAGCAAAGTAGAAATGACTGCTGAGGAATAACCTTTAGCCTTCATCCTAGCCCTTTCAAGAGCCATGCCGTAAGCGAGAATCGAGCCACCTTAGGCATTCGTAATGGCCCCTGCAGTAACAGATCCTCCCGCTGAGGGAGCCTCCACGGGTTGTCCACCAGTAGCCGAACCAAATCTGCGTACCAAGGCCTCCTGGACCAAATCGGGCGCAATCAGGATCACTCGGCCCTGGTGCTGCTCTATGCACTGCACCACCCGACCAATGAGTGCCCAAGGTGGAAACACAGAGCAGGCCTTCCCTTGGCCACCTCTGTGCCAACGCATCGAGCTCCTCTGACATACGTTCCCACCTTCTGCTGAAAAACCTTTCTGCCTTTGCGGACTCTAAAGTTGCCATTAGATCCATGAGCAGAGGACCCTAATGTCATACAAGCAGGGCAAACACCTCCAGATGAAGCACCCACTCCCCCGGGTCCACCCGTCGCCGACTTAGAAAATCCACTTCGGTATTGTCCACCCCTGCCACATGCTGCGTCGACAAACCTCAGATTACGCTCGGCCCAATCCAACAGCTGACTCGCCTCCGTTTCCAGAGCCGCACTGCCCGTGCCGCCCTGACAATTGATGTAGGCTACCGTCACCGCATTGTCGGACAGCACCCTGACTGCTGCCTGCTTCAACCACGCTTGAAATTCTCGAAGGGCCAAATACACTGCTCGCATCCCCAATCTGTTGATGGACCATTCCTTCTCCTCCAGAGACCACCGCCCCTGGGCTAATCTCCCCTTGCAATGCACTCCCCATCCCAGCAGACTTGCATCCGTCGTCAAAAGTCTCCAGGATGGAGGCTCCAGTGGTACACCGACTTCCAAACTTTCTTTCCGTAACCACCAACCCAGCTCCTGCTGCACCTCCGGCGGACAGACGAGACGGTGTGACGGGTCCGACTGATGAGACCACTGCTGAAGGAGAGCCCTCTGCAACGGTCTCATGTGAGCTCTGGCCCACGGCACCACCTCGATAGATGCTGCCATCGTCCCAAGTAATTGAAGATACTGCCACGCCGACGCACCAGAAATTTCTTCACCAAGTCCCGCAAGGCATGAGCTCGGTGCTCTGGGAGAAACACCTCGCCTAACCCTGTCTCGAAACGCGCCCCCAAATACTCCAGGGACTGAGGGGACCAAGCTGCTCTTCGCAGGGCTGACCACCCAGCCCAGGCTTTCCAATAGCTGCACCACCTGGGCGGTGGCTCTGACACTCTTCTCTTGACTTTGCTCAAATCAATCGTCCAAATACGGATGCACCAGAATCCCTTTCTTTCGAAGCGCCGCCGCCGCCACCACTACCATGATCTTGGTGAACACGCGAGGCGCTGTTGCCAGTCCAAAGGGCATCGCCTGAAACTGAAAATGCCCCATGGGCAGCGCAAAACGCAGGAACTTCTGATGCTCCTGCCGAATAGGGATATGCAGCTAAGCCTCCGTGAGGTCCAACGACGTCAGGAATTCCCCCTGCCTGACTGCCGCAAACACAGAACGCAATGTCTCTATACAGAAATGAGTCACTCGGAGACAACGATTCACCCTCTTTAAATCCAGAATCGGCCGAAACGTGCCTTCCTTCTTTGGCACCACGAAGCAGATGGAGTATTGACCGTACCCGCACTGATCCGAGGGAACGGGAACCACTGCCCTGAGCATCAGTAATCGCCGCGTCTCTGACACCGCACGGAGCTTGTGCAGAGCTCCGCTAGGGGACAGGACAAATGAATCTAACATGGGCCGATGAAGCTCTAGTGCATAACCCTCTCGAATAACCTCTAAGACCCACTGGTCTGACGTAATGTGGACCCAGGCAGGGTAAAACTCCCACAATCGACCTCCCACAGGCACCACCGCTACCTGAGTCCACCTTATCTCATTGTGACTTAACGGTTGAGGACTGAAAGGGCGCAAAACCTCTGCCGGCCCCTCAAAATCCTCTAAACCCGAGACCCCGCGCTGGAAATCTCACGCGTTGTGACTGGCCAAAACGAGAGGACCGAAACCTACGAAACTCTCGATGAGCTCCCTTGGGCTCCGAAGCACCCCGGCTCTGCTTAGGCTTATCCTCAGGCAGACGTCCCCCCCTTGGATTCCCCCAGATTCTTAACCAACTTTTCTAAATCTTCTCCAAACAATAGCTTTCCCTGAAATGGAAGCTTACTGAGCCGAGCCTTAGATGAACCATCCGCCACCCAGTTTCACAACCACAGATAGATGCGCCGCTACCACCGACGCCATACTCTTTGCCAGGCCTCTGATGAGGTCATAATGAATATCCACAAATAAGCTGTTCCGGATTCTAGCCGCGCTACCTCAGTGTCCTGCTCTCCCAACAGATCCCCCTGTAACCTCTGGGACCATCTGAGACAGCCTCTCGCCACCCACGCCCCTGCTATTGAGGCCTGCATGGAGAGAGCACCACTATCAAACATTTGCTTTAACAAGGTATCCAATTTTCTGTCCTGTACATCCTTCAGCGCCACGGCTCCCACTACTGGGATGGTAGTCTTCTTTGTGACTGCCGACACTGCCACATCTACTTCTGGAGAGCAAAAAAGCTCCTTATCCTGATCAGAGAGGATATAACCTAGCTATAGCCCTCGAGCCTCTCAGGGCCGACTCCGGCACGTCGCACTCCTCCTGAATCATATTTCTAAATACCCTATGCACAGGAAACACTCGCTGGGGCGTGCGCACTGCCTGCAACAGCAGATCCTCCAGCACCTCCTCCTAAGCAGGTTCCACCGACGGCATGTTCCTCTTTCCTAAACACCCTGACCACTCTGCTTTGCTGGTTCGCATCAGGCAACTCTCCCTCTAATTCGTCTTCCGAGACTTCTGCTACATCCGCGTCACCTGCCCCTAGCTCTTCCCAGAGAGGTGACTCCGGATCCTCCACACTAGCCCCCTTTCTCTTCCTGAGCGGGACAGGCTCAACCTCCGCTGACCCTACACGCTTCTGTCCTCGCGGGCTCTGAGAAGGCACTCCCATCGCCGGCTGCAACAAGGCAAAGGCCTGCTGCATGAGGGAGAAGAAGTCCGGCGGAATTCCCACCGGACCCCTCGCCTGGCTAGCTGATGGTGGCGGAACTACTCCGTCCCCCAAGGCAGGACCTGGTATCTGCTCTGCGGAGACCACCTGGGATGGTCAGGATTCCCCCTCATCTGGGCTACTTAACTGGCCCCCACTGGTCCCTTCCAGAGGCCCCTCCATTATGGCTGCTTCGCGGGTACAGGGCCTACACACCCGACTCCAACAGCTCTGCTCTCCTCGTACCACACACCAAACGCAGCAGCTTAGCCGGCATACCATCCTGTAAAGAAAAAACTGCTGTCCCCTAGCAGCTCTAAACCAGGGTAAACAGTGTTCCTTTTTTTTTCTTCAACACTTACACTCCCAGCAAGCTGCCCAGCTGTCTGCCGTCTAACAAATGCAAAAACGAGGCTTTAAACACTCTGCAACCTCAATAGAAATCCCCACAATAAACGCTGGTTTACATTGCGGTATTGAAAATGCCCGCCGTCGCGCTTCCCGCTCGAATTAGAGCGGGCGGCCTAGCTGCACGATCGCTGCCTGTGCTCCTGCTCTCTCCCCCAGGCTACACTGTTGTCCCCGCAGACAGGACTCACCTCCAGCGACTGCACGGACCAGGAGTAGGGCTCCAAGTGCGCCGGAGCTCAGCCAGACCGCGGCTTCGGCTCCGGCTTATACCAGCTGATTTCAACAACGCTGGAGCTCCTGCTGCTTTGGCGCTTTGATTTTGAGCCTGCAACCTGCTCCTCACCCGTTACCGCGGGTTCGGGAGCAGGGAGGCGAAGGTGCTGAGCTAGCCCCAGTATGCTCGTTAGAGTGAAGGGGAGAGAACCAGCTGCCGGGGGGGGGGGGGGGGGAAGAGAAATGAAAGAAGAGAGACAAAGAGCCCGGACAGCAGCAGCAAAGGGACACCTCCAGCAGCAGCACCTTCCCTAAAAACAAAGGCAAAACACCAAATGAAGCCCTAAGGTACCTTAACAACCAACTATACATTACATTTAAAGTAAATCCCTAGCTCTGCTTATTTGTGCTGAGTGAGCCTAGAGCTGAGAAGCTTCTCCAGCTACTTGGAGACTGAAAGTACTGGAGATCAGGGGGCGGTCCTTGCCTATTTATGCAGAGGTCAAAGCGATGACGTGCTTCAGTCTCCAAAGCTGCTGGAGGAGATTCTAAACTCAATGGTTCCAGGACTGGACTAGAGGGACGAAAAGGAACTACCCTTTGAGGACCGGCCAGACTTATGTTTAGTTACCTGAGATCCATGGGAGGAAGACGAAGCCCTGGAAGATGTCAATGCCACCAAGGCTGCATCGGAGGGAAACAGCTTGATTTTGTCGACCCCTCTTGGACATCATGGCATAGGCCATGCACTCCGAAATGGAGTGGTCAGGACCTAAACATTTAAGACACCACTCACGGGTGTCGGTGACAGAGATGGTACCGCCACACTTAGTGCACTTCTTGAAACCCGAAGCGGGTTTTTCCATGATAGAGGAACTTTTGGGCCTTTGTAAAAGGAAGAAAGAACCGGCGGTACCGGTATAGCATCGAAGGCAGACGTGACCAAATAAGGGTAAATTAGACTTACCTGCTAATTGTTGTTCCTTGCGGAACTCTAGTCCAGTCCCGGAACCATAGAGTTGTCAACCTCCTCTAGCAGTTGGAGACTGAAATACATCATCGCTTTGCTGGCACCAGCATAAGTAGGCAAGGACCGCCCCCTCTCACCAGTACCTACTGACAAAGCACACTAAGCAGAACACCACATAAGGAGAATTAACCAGAATACATTCAACATAGCAGTAGAGATATATACGGAACAGAATATACCCTGTTCCACTGCAAGTAATTAATATCTATTTTTTTATTTTTTATTTTTTTTATTATAACCAAATGAATTGCATTAATCGACTGTGTCAGAATAAGAATGACGTCTGAAAAGACAGAAGCGCCCCACCAGACCCCCTCTTAAGAGGACGGACAGGCAAGAGCGCTACGCAAGAGGGTCCTCCAATGGCTTCATCTCGTGCCCCCCGGAAGCAAAGACAGCGCAGAGTACCCGCGGGAGCCGAAACAATCAGGCTGGAACACTTCAAACCAAGGGAGGGATCCGGGACTGGACTAGAGTTCCGCAAGGAACAACAATTAGCAGGTAAGTCTAATTTACCCTTCCTTAGCGTCCCTCTAGTCCAGTCCCGGAACCATAGAGGATGTAACAGCAGTGCACATCAACGGGAGGGACAAGCCAGCCCAGCCTGAAGCACCGCCGAGCCAAAACGCCCATCCTCCGCAGACAAAACATCCAAGCTGTAATGCTTAGCAAAGGAATGCAAGGACGACCAAGTCGCCGCCCTACAGATGTCGCCCACCGGGACCAGACTGAACTCTGCCCAAGACGCCGCCTGCGCCCGAGTAGAATGAGCCCGAAGACCCCGCGGAACCAACTTGTTCTTCAAGATGTAAGCAGAAGCGATAGCTTCCTTCAACCAGCGGGAAATGGACGACTTCGCCGCCGCTTCTCCCTTACGCGGTCCCCCGAACGCCACAAAAAGTCGATCCGACCGCCGGAAGGACGCCGTCCGGGCGAGATACTTCTTGAGAACCCTGCGTGCGTCCAACAGCCGCAAACGACCCCCCGGTCCGGTCCCATCGCGATCGGAGAACACTGGAAGGGAGACCACCTGGTTAACATGAAACGCGGACACCACCTTGGGTAAGAACGCCGGAACGGTACTGAGAACCACCTTGTGGTCGGTAAAAGAGAGATAGGGTTCTCTACAAGACAAGGCCTGTAGCTCCGAGATCCTTCTAGCCGAGCAAATCGCCACCAAGAACACCGTCTTCAAAGTGAGGTCTTTTAGCGAAGCAGAGGACAACGGCTCAAACGGGGGAGCCAGCAAGGCCTCCAAAACCAGATTCAAATCCCACGGAGGAACAGCACAGCGCCGAGGCGGCCGCATGAGCAACACCGCCCTTAAAAACCGCCGGACATCCGCGTGGACCCCGAGAGACTGACCCTGCACCTTCCCCCGATAGCAGGAAAGGGCAGCTAGCTGCACACGCAACGAACTAGCCGCCAAACCCTTATCCACACCATCCTGCAAGAAGGAAAGGATCTGCGGTACGGAAGCCCTCAACGGACGGATGGAACGCTCTGAACACCAAGCCTCAAAGATGCGCCTGACGCGAATGTACGCCAAAGAAGTTGATCGTCTACGAGCCCTCAGCAAGGTCGAAATGACCGCCGGCGAATAACCCTTAGCGGTCATCCGAGCCCTCTCAAGAGCCATGCCGTAAGCGAGAACCGAGCCACCTGAGGCATGCGCAACGGGCCCTGACTCAAGAGATCGGTCCGTTGAGGGAGCCTCCACGGACGATCCGCTAACAGTCGCACCAAATCCGTGTACCACGGTCGCCTGGGCCAATTGGGCGCCACCAGCACCACGAGGCCCCGATGACGCTCTTTGCGCTGCACTACCCGGCCTATCAGAGCCCAAGGCGGGAAGACAGAGCAACCCCTCCTGCGGCCAGGGCTGCGCCAGTGCGTCGAGCCCCTCCGACATCCGTTCTCGCCGTCTGCTGAAAAAGCGATCCACCTGAGCCGATTGGAAGGTCGCCATGAGATCCATCAGGGGAACACCCCAGCGCCTGACCAGAAGCGCGAAGACGGGGTGAAGGACCCACTCTCCCGGGTCCACCCTTCGGCGACTCAGAAAATCTGCCGCTACATTCTCCACGCCTGCCACGTGCTGTGCCGACAGACACTATAGATTAGACTCGGCCCAAGCCAGCAACTGAGCCGGCTCCTGCTCCAGAGCCACACTGCTGGTGCCGCCCTGCCGATTTATGTAAGCGACAGTGGTCGCATTGTCCGAGAGAACCCGCACCGCCTGCCGTGCAAGAGTCCCCCGAAACGCCTGTAGAGCCAGAAACACCGCTCGCATCTCCAACCGATTGATGGACCACTCCTTCTCCACCATCGACCACAGGCCCTGGGCATACGCGTCCCCGCAGCACGCCCCCCACCCCAGAAGACTGGCATCCGTGACCAGCAACATCCAGGACGGAGGTTCCAAGGGCATGCCCATGGCTAGATTCTCCGGGCATAACCACCACCGAAGATCGAGACGGACCGCCAGGGGACAGATCAAACGCCGAGATAACGCATCGCGCTGATGAGACCAACGCCGGAGGAGCGCGCTCTGAAGTTTCCGCATATGCGCTCTGGCCCAGGGCACTACCTCTATTGTCGCTGCCATCGTGCCGAGCAACTGGAGATACCGCCACGCCGTGGGCACAGGCTGCCGGAGAAAGTGCCGCACCAGCTCCCGCAACGCTCGCGCCCGCTGATCCGGCAAGAACACTCTCGCTCGAAGCGCGCCCCCAGGTATTCCAACGACTGCGAGGGAGTCAACCTGCTCTTCGCGAAGTTGACCACCCAGCCCAGACTCTGTAGCAACCGTACCACCTTGGCGGTGGCCTCCACACTCTCCGCCCGAGACTTTGCCCGGATTAACCAATCGTCTAGATAAGGATGCACGAGCACCCCTCCTTGCGAAGAGCCGCCGCTACGACTACCATGACCTTTGTGAACGTGCGTGGCGCCGTCGCCAGACCGAAGGGCAACGCCTGAAACTGAAAATGTCCCATTGGAACCGCAAAGCGCAGATAGCGCTGGTGCTCCCGCCGAACCGGGATATGCAGGTAAGCTTCCGTGAGGTCGAGCAAAGTCAGAAACTCCCCCTGCCTGACGGCCGCTATGACCGATCGAAGGGTCTCCATGCGAAAGTGAGTTACCCGGAGGCACCGATTGACCCTTTTTAAATCGAGGATAGGCCGAAAGGAACCCTCCTTTTTCGGCACCACGAAATAGATAGAGTACCGACCGGAACCGCACTGGTCCTCTGGCACCGGAATGATGGCCCTGAGGCGCAACAACCGCTGCAATGTTTCGCAGATGGCCCTCCGCTTGAGCGGAGCACTGCAGGGCGAAAGAACAAAGGAATCTAACACGGGACGGTGAAGCTCGAGAGCGTAGCCTTCCCGAATTACCTCCAGAACCCACTGATCTGATGTAAGGTGGACCCAGGCAGGGTAGAACTCCCGCAACCGCCCTCCTACGGGAACTACATCTACCTGAGCCCGCCTCATCTCATTGGGGCTTTTTACCAGAGGCGGAAGGAAAGGCGGAGAAACCTCTGCCGGCCCCTCTGAAGCCACGAAACCCCTGGCTTCTAGACGGGAACTATCCCCTCTGGGGCAGACCAAAACGAGCTGCCCGAAACCGGCGAAAATCCCGAGGAACAGCTCGAGACCCAGAGGCAGCCCGGACCTGCTTCGGTTTATCCTCCAAAAGCCGGCCCCCTTTAGACTCCCCGAGATCCTTAACCAGCTTTTCCAAATCCTCAAACAACAACTTACCCCGAAAGGGAAGTTTACTGAGACGAGCCTTGGAGGAACTATCGGCCGCCCAATTGCACAACCATAAATACCGGCGCGCCGCTACCACAGAGGCCATTGACTTAGCCCCACTACGGATGAGATCATAATGAATGTCCAACAAATAGGCGGCCCCCGACTCCAAACACGCCGCATCCTCTAAATGCTGGGACCAGCGCAAGCAACCTCTCACAACCCAAGCCCCCGCCACGGCAGCTTGCATAGAGAGGGCACATACATCAAACACCTGCTTCAACAGCGTATCCAACTTCCTATCCTGTACATCTTTCAAGGCCGCGGCGCCCTCAACCGGTATCGTAGTCTTCTTAGTGACTGCTGATACCGCCGCATCAACCTTGGGAGACCGAAAAAGCTCCTTATCCTGATCCGACAGAGGATAAAGGCGCGACAAGGCCCGAGAGTCCCGTAGCGCCGATTCGGGCGAGTCCCACTCCTCCTGAATCATCCCTCTAAAGACTCTATGCAGAGGAAAGACCCGCTGAGACTTTCGCACCGCCTGGAGCAGAGGATCCTCCAGAGCATCATCTGACGCTGTCGCCTCCGCCGGCATATTCAACGTCTTGAGAGTCTCGGCAATCAAGGCCGGAAGCTCTTCCCTCCGAAACACTCTGACGAGCCGACTATGCTGCTCAGCGTCAGGTAACTCTCCCTCCTCGAGCTCCTCACCGGAGGAGTTATCCAGGTCCCCATCCTCCGCCCCGAGGTTTTCCCCCAGGTGAGACGGAGAATCCTCCGCCGCGGACCCCTTGGCCACTTTCGCAGGAGGAGCGCCGTCCTCCGTCCGAGGCAGGGGCCCCGGACGTTTCAGCCCCTCCGAAGCACGAGCCGAAGAGACCAAGCCAGGTTGCAGAAGCGCAAAGGCTTGTTGCATGAGAGAAAAAATCTGGTGGAATCCCCGGAGCAAGGGCCACCGAAGTCTGACCCTGCGAAGCCGAGGACCCCTCCCCTGGGGAAGACTCCGACCCCTGAAAATCCAGAGTCGGAGGTAACGCTGGCATCTCACCTAGCGGAAGCTCCTCCCCTGCTACCGCCGGAGAAGGAGCCGCAGCTTCCATAACATTGGAAGCCAGAGTACAGGACCCACACACGCTGGACCCTGTCAGCAAACCTCGCTTAGCCCCACAAACCACACAGCGGGGCTTCGCAGGCATACTCAGAGGGAAGCTCTCCTGCCATCCCCTGCTCGTGGGCCCGCAGCACAGCCCAGCAAAAAGGAAGCTTGTAAGGCTGAAGTCAGAAAACCCCCGTTTTAAAAGTAAAGTGTTTTTTTTTTTTTTTAAATTCTGCCCAAACTATGATGCCAAGACACCCCCCAGCCAAACCCAGGTGATCTGCAGCCAAAATCGAGGGTTAGAAAGGTCAGAAAAGGCAAATTAAAAGCAAAAAATCAAATCGGGATTTTTCCAAAATGGCCGCCGCCAGCGATTCCCGCCGAAAAAACCACGCGACAGGCCACCCTGAGAGAAATAGAAAAGCAAACTTAGGCACTCCCACTGCCAAACCCAAAGTGGGGTCCAAAAATTAAACACCTTCTACTCACCACAGCAAGAAGGGGTGAAGGAGAGAGGGAGAGATGCAGCAGCCTCGCTGGAGCTCAGCCTGACTGTGGCTTCAGCTCCAACACTAGCAGCAATCTGTCAGCTGCCCTGCCAACTCCGGGCCACTGCTGCTAGCCTGCAACCTGCTCCTCACCCTTCCAAGCGGGTTCGGGAGCAGGGAGGCACAGAAATATCCTGGTGCTCGTTTAAACAATGGGGCAGGTAAAGGAAAGAAGTAAAGTTAGAGGAAAGCAAGAGGAGGGAGGGGGGAAGGAGGGGGGGCAGATGGAGCCAGAGGAAGAAATCTCCTGCACCAGCACAGCCCCTGCAATAACAAACCCAGAAGGGCAAACCAAGAAAAATAAAGTCAAATTGAAAGGTAAATGTATTCTATTTAGCTCTGCCTATATCCCTAACTGAGCCCAGAACCAGGCTCAGAATCTCCTTCAGCTGCTTGGAGACTGAAAGTACTGGTGAGAGGGGGCGGTCCTTGCCTACTTATACTGGTGCCAGCAAAGCGATGATGTATTTCAGTCTCCAAAGCTGCTAGAGGAGGTTGACAACTCTATGGTTCCGGGACTGGACTAGAGGGACGCTAAGGAAGAAAACATTTTCTGCGGAGATAGGAACAACGACCTGCTGGCTCCGCGGAAAACCAAGAACTGCGGCGAGGCAGTTGGGAAAGACCTACCTACCTACCTACATACCCTGAATGTACACTACTTTGGTAGAAAAGTAGTATATAAGCCTAGTTAAATAAAATGGTCAAAGCATTTCCATAACAGAACCCATTACCAAGATAAAGCAATAAGTAAACACATGCTAAGAAAATTGGGGGAAACCCATGTACAGAATTAAGACTAGATACAACCCATACTGAATCCCAGTTCTCTGGTCCAGGATTACATTCTGTTCTCCTGTGGTAGGATAGGGTGACAGATGGAATCTGAGGGAACAAAGGGCCTAGCATACCTTTTGGATGAAGATGGTATGCGCTTTCGGAGCCTTCTTACAAAGGAATAGGTAAGGAGATCAATAGTTCCTGAAAACATTCATAAATTTTTGTAGAGTTATATGAATGCTGAAAGTAGGACTGGTGCTACCATTAGGTGAGACAGGTGATTGCCTAGAGCAGTGATGGCTAACCTTTTTGAGCCCGAGTGCCCAAAGAATTTCCTCAAAGTGCCAGCACGTCAATTAAAGCTTCATTTGCATAAGGTGCCTCATTTGCATAAATATTTGCATAATGTTACCATACACTAACTTTTAGTAAACATGCCTCTTAATGAGTATATGGATAAAGAAAGACTAAAAGGTTTCTACATTACTATAATCCAGTACCAACCGCCAGGCACATTAGGAACTACTACAAACTCTGCCCATTTAGAACCCATATATATACACCCCCAGGAATAACCCCCTGATGAAGAGCTGAATGAAGACGCGGCTTGAAACACTATTAGTGTCGCAAGGACCCCTGATTTTGGCATTGGGAAGGAGTGCCTTATCGGCGTTGGAGCTGTACCCATTCGATTGGATGAGCTACGGAGAAAGCGTTTGTGCTCCAGCCGACTTATCTTTTCCTTCTATCTTGTTGAGGAAGCTAAGTATTTTTCCTACCTTATGTCAGTTACCGTATGAAAGATGGACTGATTTGGAGAGTAGTTTATCAGCAAGATTAAGCTTCCTGAACTTTTATCGACTTTATATGTGGATTCTGACGGCGACTTGTGTCGTGGAGTCGTTTTTTAAATAGCCCATGGGTGGCATGCTTTAAATTGATTAAAATGGAGGGCTCACTCCGAGAATGGGATACTTCCCTTTCAAGGTGAGCGATCCGACAAAAATTTATTGGTGGCACATATATTAGTCTTTGGAACTTTGGGAGCACGTGAGTGTATCCAGTGATGGAGTAGTAGTTCCACATGGTGCTATGTATGGAATCAAGATTTATATTTGGCATTTAGAACCCATAGCAAACCCGCCGTATCCTAACAGCACTACCAGGACTCACAAAGCACCATACCCTAACTATCAAAAGGCAACACTGCAAATATTAAACCAATACATTTCAGAGAACAACAATACATGACCTACTGGGGAAAGAACAAGTGGCAATGTCAAATAGGAATTATATAAACAGAATACCTCAGCTCAGTTACACATGCAGAACAGACCATCACCAAACAAGGAATCACAATTTAGAAACAGGAAGACAATAATTAAACTGGGAACCCCAAAAGCCAAACTTGGAATATACAACAACACTGTAGAAATAAAACTATAAATTAATTTCCTCTTGTACTAAACAAAGCGCAAAAATTAATGATGCACATTTCCCAGAGCTGACATATTCCAGCTAATAAATTCAAAATAGAGATATTTTTCTACCTTTTGTGCATTTTTTTTCAGTTGCAATTGTTCCAGCCACTTTCTTCTGGTTTCTTTGTGTCTTCTGCTAACTCTCCATCTGCTGTCCATTTGTCCTTTCTTCTGTCTTGTTTTTTTTTTTCCATTCTCTCTCTACATCTGCTTTAACATACTAATCTTTCTCCTTTTGCTCTTTCCTCATTCCTATTTCATCTACTCAAAATTTACCCCTCCATCCTCAATCCCCACTTATTCTCCCAATACCCGGCCAATTGTAGATTTTTTATCCCTCCCACACAAAATATTTTTCCCCTCTCCATTTTACTCTCCCAGCCCCATCCCATTCTAATCCTCCCCCAACACCAGCTCCCTTCTAGTTCCAGCCTCACCCAGCATCCATTCCCTTCTAGTCCCTGCATCAGCCCATTTCCAGTCCTAGCCCCCCATCAGCCCATTTCCAGTCCTAGCAACCCCCAACCCAATACCAGTCCTAGCCCCCCCCCCCATCAACCCACTTCCAGTCCTAAACCCCCATCACCACATTTTCAGTTTAAGCCCCCCCTATAACCCATTACCAGTCCTAACCCCCATCACCCCATTTCCAGACAGCCCCCATCAGCCCACAGCCCATTAGCAGTCCTACCCCCCCCGCCCGCCCATTAGCAGTCCTACCCCCCCTCCCTCCCTGCCCATTAGCAGTCCTAACCCCCCCTCCCTCCCTCCCTGCCCGCCCATTAGCAGTCCTAACCCCCCCCCTCCCTCCCTGCCCATTAGCAGTCCTAACCCCCCCCCTCCCTCCCTGCCCATTAGCAGTCCAATCCCCCCCTCCCTCCCTGCCCATTAGCAGTCATACCCCCCCCCTCCCTCCCTGCCTGCCCTGCCCATTAGCAGTCCTAACCCCCCCTCCCTGCCCATTAGCAGTCCTACCCCCCCCTCCCTGCCCATTAGCAGTCCTAACCCCCCTCCCTCCCTCCCTGCCCATTAGCAGTCCTAACCCGCCCCCCTCCCTCCCTCCCTGCCCATTAGCAGTCCTAACCCCCCTCCCTCCCTCCCTGCCCATTAGCAGTCCTAACCCCCCCCTCCTCCTCCTCCCTGCCCATTAGCAGTCCTAACCCCCCTCCTCCTCCCTCCCTGCCCATTAGCAGTCCTAACCCCCCCCCTCCCTCCCTCCCTGCCCTGCCCATTAGCAGTCCTAACCCCCCTGGCAAATTTAAAAAAAAAAAAAAAAGCAGGCTCTGGCTGCTGCCGCGGCAGACTGCAATGTCCCGCGGGGCCCCCTCCGCCCGCTAAGCCCCTCTGCAAGGGCTTTCAGATTCGCGAGGGAGAGCATCTCCCTCGCGTCTCTGTTAAGCCCGCAGGGGCTAATGGCAAATTTCCCATCAGTCCCTCGCGTCTAAAGGGGCTGATGGGAAATTTCCCATTAGCCCCTGCGGGCTTAACAGAGACGCGAGGGAGACGCTCTCCCTCGCGAATCTGAAAGCTCTTGCAGAGGGGCTTAGCGGGCGGAGGGGGCCCCGCGGGACGCTGCATTCTGCCCTTGCCGCGTCCGCGGCAGCAGTCAGAGCCAGCTTTTTCTTTTTTTGCGGACCTTCCCGCGTGCCAGCTGCAAGGC
Organism: Ichthyophis bannanicus; assembly: GCA_033557465.1. Lineage (NCBI taxonomy): Eukaryota > Metazoa > Chordata > Amphibia > Gymnophiona > Ichthyophiidae > Ichthyophis > Ichthyophis bannanicus. Next base: position 18,360,619 of record CM066037.1, on the reverse strand, counting down.
CTTCGCGTGCCACAGCTGGCACGCGTGCCATAGGTTCGCCATCGCTGGCCTAGAGCATAGCCCTTCAAGGTGCCCACTGCCACCACGACTCTTGGTAAAAGGCAGCCACAAACAGCCTTGCAGTGCTTACCTTTAAACTGACACTGCAGGTCTGTGTGCTCCTGCTGCCCCCTCCCCCCCCCATATGCAGACTGGCCATTGCTGCTGCAGGTCCTGGAGGGGGGCAGCTGTGGCAGCACTAGGTGCTGGAAGGTGTTGGGGGAGAAGTGCAAGGGCTGAAGTTAGTCGAGGGCACCTCATCTCCTTGTGGTAGCCCTGAGTGAAAGTTTGGAAGGCTTTGGTATAATTTCATCAGATAAGAAAAACCACCACATCAGATTCCAAGGAAGAGCATTTACAATTAGAATGCAGCAAGAAAATGCTTACAAAACACTATTTGCAGTCTTGGGTATGACAATAGGAAAATTAGACATTTACCCTTTAGACAAGGTGTCTCAGTACTAACAAGAGAGCTACTACAGAGAACCTCAGCATACTAATCTTTTAGGAAGGAAATATTTTGCAAACTCTTTAAGGTATTTTACAGTATATCAGATTGAACAAATCTGCCTGCCAGTTCCCTGCTGCTGAACCGGCGGCAGCTGGGTGAAACTTTCACCAATGGTCACTCATCCTGCTCATGGATTTCAGGGTACAGTCCAGTTTTAAAGGCCCCAGTTCAGCCTAGGCACCAGAATTAAAAATACATACAACTTAAATAAATGTAAGTCCACACGAGGATTGGTTCTGTTTTGAACTGGATAAAAAAGCATTGAATGCCAGTTATTAAAATAATCGTGCACCATATCCAAATGTCTGTTTAATTGCATCAAAATAGTATCGCTGCCAGCCTTCCTTTGTGCGCTCCTCCTCTTTGGCAGGGACCCCTTTTCCTTCTAGCTTCAATTCTGTCTCCCCATCCTTGTTGATGAAAGTTAAGCTAATAGTGGCATGATGCTCTGCAGACAGAAAATGAGAGTGTAATTACTGAATTACTGAGGTATAACACACAAGCAACATAATGGCAACAAGACTAGACTAGCTTGCACTGAACTTAATTCCTCTGATCTGCTGTGCTGAGGATGAAGTCTCTTCTGTTTCAGTGGCTTCAGTGAAGCAACAGGGCAATTCTACAATAGCCAAGAACTTACCAAAATCCAGGATAAAGTCCTAGCAAAACCAAATCCAGTCATTGCCACACAACTCACCTGAAGGCCAAGACTTAAACCTCCATTTCATAACTATCTGTTTCTCAGGAACCTGGAAAGAGAAGCAAACAAGTACTTTATTCTTGCAGCATTCCAAGTTACATTCATTCAAAACTATATTTTAGTTTCAGACCAGAACTAGGAGTCTTATCACCAAAACCAGGGGGGGGAGGGGGGGGGGAGACAAACAGCTCCTCATGTTCAACATGCAGAGGCAGTACAACCCATAATTCCAGCACCATCTACCATATGGGCTAAATTCACACGGCATATAGTGACATTTACTTAATGTCCTTGAGTCCTGCTATACCAGTCCAGACAAATGGGTTGTGTTCCCCTACCAGCAGATTGATGGAGAGAGAGCAAATGAAAAACTTCCATGCTTCTATTTGCCTCAGCCACTGGAGGGCCCTTCAGTATCTGTCCCAAAGCATGAGAGACATGGCCAACTTCACACCACTTCAACGTGGGCAACAATGAGCAATCAAAACAGTAGAATACTATGCACAGGAAAGAAATAGAAAGCCGTCAGAAGAATACGGACCTGCAGAGTCAAGCACAGAAATCATAGCAAACCATAAAGGTACTACTGCAGAATAAAGCCAACACACAGCTCCAGGGGCGTGTCCTGAACTGGTGTAGTATGACTTAAGGAAAGGACATTATCTGTTAAGTAAAAATGTCACCTTCCATATCATACTACTAGACCAGTCCAGACAAGTAGAACATACCAAAGCTACACCTCCACAGGATGGGAAGACAACACAGCAGCTTGTAAAATCTTGAGCCAAAATACATAACCCCAAAGCAGACATAGTCACCGCATCACCCTTGTGTAGGGCAGCAAAAGCACAAATATATTGGACTTACAAAAGGAATTCATAACCTCCAAGTACTAGAGGAGCACCCTCTAGCTATCCTCAAGGCAAAGAACCTTATCCTTCCAGACACTACTCAGAGGGGGAGGGCAAGCAAACCAACTAGTTCTCATGAAAGGGGGAAATCACCTTGAATAAAGGAAAGGCACAGGCCGAATTGAAATGGCCTCTTCTGAAAAGACAGAAGGATCCTCCACATCAAGAGAAGCTTCAAGCTGCTAACATACTTAAACATATCAGGAGCACAACCACAAGTGAAATCCGAAGTGCATTACTTGGGAATTTGCCCTCAACCAGCATCTAACACTTCAGTCACACATTACCACCATTAAACTCGTATACCACAAAACAGACAGTATAGCACCTATGAATCTTAACACCCATAATTTCCATATTGTATTTCAAGCCTTAGTCTGCCTGCACTTGGACTATCGTAATATCATCCTACAAGGTCTACCAGACCATAGTGAAATTAGGTCTTACCTGTTAACTGGCTTTCCTTGAGGAACTCGTCCAGTCCCACACCTCTGGGTAGTCAACCCCCACCAGCAGCTTGGAGACTGAGCATGTTCTATTTTGATGACATCAGTACACAGGCAGACAGTGCCACCCACTATCCCCAGTAACCTGTTGACAAATCAGACTCATGGGAGCAACAAATAAGTTAACATTAAATGAAGGGTTCCAATGGCAAACCCCAGGATAACCAGGCCCATCCCAAAGAAGGGCCCTTCAACTCCAAAGGCTAAGCACCAAATAAGTATAAGCATGAATACGTAACCGAGGCTCCCACACCCACTGATACTGCAGCCCATTGGGCCTCAAGCTCACATTCTTCAGACCTGGGCTGCACCTGACACTAGCTACTGAAAATGGGAGGGTCCTGGGACTGTACTGGAGTTCAAGGAAAGCCAATTAGCAGGTAAGGCCTAATTTTACCTTCCATATTGTTCCTCCAGTCCAGTCCTGCACCTCTGGGATGTAGCAGAGCAGTACTAATGAGGAATCTGTGAGCCCAGCCTGAATAACTGATGCTCTGAACCTCACAGCCTGATGCCTGCACATCCAGGTGATAATACTTCAAAGGAATGAAGTGATGACTAAATAGCCACCCTACAAATATCTCCTGGCAGGACCAAACTACACTCTGCTTATGAAATGGCCTGTGCTATGGTAGAATGTGCCTACAGGCCCTGTGGAATTGCTTTTCCATGCAATACATATGCTGGAGTGGAGGAGTAGCCTAGTGGTTAGAGCAACTGCCTCATACCCAGAAGATCAAGGGTTCAATTCCCACTACCACTCCTTGTGACCTTGGGCAAGTCACTTTACCCTCCATTGCCTCGGAAGAAAAGGCTGGCAATCTACTTCTGGTGATACATTGCCAAGAAAACCCAGAGGTAGCTGGGTCGCTATGAGTCAACACTGACTTGATGGCACTTAAAAAAAACACCACCACACACAACATATGCTGACTCAGTCACTCCCTTAATCCAACAAGAAATGGAGACTTTTGCTGCTGCCTCCCCCTTACGTGCCCTCCCTAAATGGAACAAAGTCTATCCGACCTTCGAAAAGAAGCTGTTCTCTTCAAATACCACTTCAGTACTCAGACGTCAAGGAGATGCACTGTGGCCACCTTAGACAGCACCAGCAAGGAGAACAGCTGATTCAAGTGGAATACCAATACCATCTTTGGCAAAAAGGAGGGCACCGTTCACAGCTCCACCTTCTCCTTCGAGATGTCCAGAAAAGGCTCCCTACATGACAAAGCTTGGAGCTCTGAGATTCTTCTGGCTGAACAGATTGCTGCTAGGAAGACAGTCTTTAGCGTCAAGGCTTAAGGTGCAGGTTCATAATGGTTTGAACGGCTCCCCTGCTAGCACCAACACCACCACCAAAGTGAGGTCCCAGGGAAGCACCACTGCTCACAGCAGCAGACAGCTTAACTGCTTGCATAAATCACACATCTGGGTGTGCCTCCAAGGACACACCCTTGTATTCTGCCTTTGTAACAGGTTAGAGCAGCCACCTGCATCCTCAAGGAGCCACAAGCCAAGCTCTTATCTACAAGAGACTGCAGAAAGGCCAATATCTGGCACCGATGCCACCAACAGTCTACGCTGCTTGCCTGCACACCAAGCCTCAAAAATCCACCACACTTGGATATAGGACAGCAATGTGGTAGTCACCAGAGCTGGAGTAGCCTTTCTTCCTCAACCAAGCCCTTTCAAGAGCCATGCTGTACATGAGAACTGATCCACCTGAGGCATTGAGACCAGTCCTGAGCTAACAGGTCTGGTCGGTGCAATAGCTGCCATGGGCAGGCCACTTTCAGTTAGACGAGATCTGCATACCATGGGCATCTTGGCCAATCTGAAGCAATCAGAACGATCACCCCTGGTGCACCTCGATCCTTTGGACTATCCCTGAGCAATGTGCCCATCGCTATGGGCCCCCCAGCCCAAGACACTGGTGTCTGGTCAGAGTGAGCCAGTGCGGTGACTCCAAGGAAACACCCCATGCTAACTTCTTGGGGCACAGCCACCATCTTAGTGAACATAAGATACGCCATACTGGGTCAGACCAAGGTCCATCAAGCCCAGTATCCTGTTTCCAACAGTGGCCAATCTAGGTCATACGTACCTAGCAGTTTCCCCAAAAGACACCAGGTTCTGCAATGCTTGTACTAGGTCAAGCATTGATATCCTGGGTCCCTTCTTAATAATGGTTTATGGACCTTTCCTCCAGGAACTTGTCCAAACCTTTTTTAAACCCAGCTACACTAACAGCCTTTACTACATCCTCCGGTAACAAATTCCAGAGTTTGATTACATGTTGAGTGAAAAAATATTTTTTTTATTAGTCTTAGTTTACTCTATAAGAACATAAGTGCTTTCTGAGTCGCCCTCGGGCAGGGCAATCAGAGAATGATGTTGGTGCGACCATCTGCACAACAATGCCCTTTGCAAAGGCTGCAAGTAGCCACAAGCCCATGGGACCAGCTCAATTGCCACAGCCATAATACCCAGCAGTTGAAGGTAATGCCATGCTTGAGCTCTGCCATCCACAGGAACTGACATACCAAGTACCACACCTGCACCCTCTTCTGCAGCAAGACTACTCTGCTGCTATGTGTCGAAACAAGCCCCTAGGTAGTTGAGATCCTGGGATGGATGCAACTCTTGGCAACAATGATGACCCATCCCAGATTTTACAGAACCTCAACCTACTCTCGCCATGGCCCGTTTGCTCTCTAGCCTGGATTTTGCTCAAATAAGTTAGTCTGAAGTTCAGATGCACCAGGATACCCTCCTGCCAAAGTGCCACCACCAAAAGCGAAGAAACTGGTGTTGTTCCTGACAAATGGGAATGTGGAGATACACCTCTGAGGCTGAGAGAGGTAAGAAACTCCCCCTCCTGCACTGCCATGACTACTGATAGGAGAGTCTCCATATGAAACTGTGGTGCGCACAGACACGTTCACCTGCTTGAGAGATGATAGGCTGAAACGACCCCTCCTTTTTTGGCACCACAAAGTAAGGAGAAATTAGACCTTACCTGCTAATTGTCTTTCCTTGAGTTCTCTCCGGGCCAGTCCAGGAAAGTAGGGTAGTCAACCTCATCCAGCAGCTGAGGACTGAAATACTGAAAATCTTTGCTGATACTGAAAATCTTTGCTGACAGCCGGTCTAGCTCCCCCTGGTGTCAGAGAGAGAGTCTTATGGTATCAAAGCAGCAGACCTAAAGACGTACTAAACCGGAAAACAAAACAAAAGAACTAACTGTTTAGCTATGTCGTTATAACTATAGACAATATCCTTTAACAGTTTCTCTTCCTGTAACAGGTGATCTCTGGGAACAGCAGGAATAAGTCTTCACAACCCACCCACCTCCCCTAGGAGTTGTATCTCTCTATCTTTCCTTTCCTCTCTCTCTCTTTGTCTCAGCTTTAAAACTCGAACTGGAGAGAGGCGGTTAGGAAAGGCGGGAAGGCAGTGCGCAGGCGCTGTGGGATGCTCCCAAAAGCTTTCCTTTTGGACGCTGGGGAGCATTCCCGCGCAGGCTCCGTCGGTACCCATATGTGAAGACTCATTCCTGCTTGTTCCTGGAGATCACCTGTTACAGGTGAGTAAGTACTATTTCTCCAGGACCAAGCAGGAAGTCAGTCCTCACATATGGGTGACTCTCTAGCTCTGGGCTACCAGGAACCCAGGCTGAACAAGAGAACTCCCTCTAGTCCCAGCATCAAAGAAGGGCTACCGGTGGAGGTTCTGTCAGTGGAAAGCCTAACAGAGGGCAGGAGTTGCCTAAACCTCAAAGAGATTCCGGAGTACTGCCTGGCCAAAAGCACTGTCCCTACGGGACTCCCTCTCCAGGCAGTTGTTGTTGTTAAGTGCCGTCGAGTCGGAGTCGACTCATGGCGACCCTCTGGATAGCTATCCTAAATTGTGTTCGGTCTTCAGTCAGGCGGCTCATTGTTGACAGACTGGTACCCGTAGCTGCTGTTATTGTAGTAATCCATCTCATTGCTGGCCTTCCTCTTTTGCGTTGACCTTCTATCTTGCCAAGCATGATGTCTTTCTCTAATGATCTCTCTCTTCGCATGATGTGTCCGAAGTATGAAAGTCGAAGTCTTGTCATCTGAGCTTCTAAAGAAAGCTTAGGTTTGATCTCTTCTAGTACCGACTGGTTTGTTCTTCGGGCAGTCCATGGTATACACAGTATTCGCCGCCAGCACCATAATTCAAAGGCATCAATTTTCTTCCTGTCTGTCTTTTTCACTGTCCAGCTTTCACATCCATATGATGTTATTGAAATACCATGGCTTGAACAAGTCGAATCTTTGTATGGAGAGAGACATCTCTGCTCTTGAGAATCTTATCTAGGTCTTTCATAGCCATTCTGCCAAGAGCAATGCGTCGTCTGATTTCTTGACTGCTTGTTGCTTCTTTATTGATAGTTGATCCAAGTAGGTTAAAGTTGTTCACAATTTCAATTTCTTCTCCTTCAACGATGAACCTGTTGATTATGCCAGTTGTCATGATCTTTGTCTTCTTTACATTAAGGTGCAGGCCCATTTTGAGACTATGTTCTTTGATTGTGAGAAGCAAATGTTTCAGATCATCTTCACTTTCAGCCAGTAATGTGGTATCATCAGCATAGCGAAGGTTGTTGATGAGTCTTCCACCAATCTTCACACCTCTGTTGTCTTCATACAGTCCTGCTTCTCTGATGATTTGTTCTGCATATAAATTAAACAGGTAGGGGGAAAGTATGAAGCCTTGTCTTACACCTTTGCTTATTTTAAACCATTCTGTTTCTCCTTGTTCCGTTCGAACTGTTGCTTCTTGATCAATGTACAGATTACGCAAGAGAACGATCAGGTGTTCTGGTATACCCATGCTTCTTAATGTGGCCCAGAGTTTCTCATGGTTTACACAGTCAAAAGTCTTGCTATAGTCGATAAAGCACAAATAGATATCCTTTTGGTATTCTTTAGTCTTTTCAAGGATCCATCTCACATCCGCAATGTCTCTCGTTCCTCGCCCTTTCCTGAACCCTGCTTGCACTTCAGGTAGTTCTTGTTCTAGGTATGGCTGTAGTCTCTTTTGAATAATCTTCAGTAGAATCTTGCTGGCATGTGGGATCAGAGCGATTGTGCGATAATTTCCACAGTCAGTTGGATCACCTTTCTTTAGTATTGGTATAAACACAGATCTTTTCCAGTCAGTTGGCCATGATGTTGTCTTCCATATTTCTTGGCAGAGCCTTGTAAGTACGGTAACAGCTGCATCAGATTGCTGCAATACTTCTATGGGAATGCTATCAATGCCTGGTGCTTTGTTCTTTGATAAGGCTTTCAATGCTGCTTCAACTTCTTCTTTCATCACCAATGGTTCCTGATCATAAGGTATAGGTTGAAACGGCTGTTGGTCCACTTGATCTTTATCATATAAAAACTCTGTATATTCCTTCCACCTTTTCTTGATCTTCTCAGCATCATTCAACATAGAACCTTGAGCATCTTGTAACATTCCAATTCGAGGCTGGAACTTTTTCTTTAACTCTCGCAGCTTTAGGAAAGCCGATCTTGTTCTTCCTCTAATAGTTTCTGCTTCTATTTCCTTGCAAGTGTCATTGTAGTACTTTTCCTTGTCCTGTCTTGCTGCACGTTGGAAATCTCTGTTGAGTTCTGCGATTGTCTTTCTTTCTCCTTTGGCTTTAGCTTCTCTGCGTTTCTGGGCAATTTTCAGAGTTTCTTCCATCATCCATTTTGGCCGTTTTTGCTTTTTCACCTTTTGTAGAGACTTCACTTTCTTCCAGCACAACCTTCTTGATGTCATTCCATAACTCTTCCGGAGCTCTGTCATTTGTATCTAAGGCAGCAAATCGATTTTGCAGGCAGTCTTTAAATTCCAGTGGTATATTCTCAAGGTCATATTTTGGTGCATTCATGAGTGGTTTGCTCTTTTTCAACTTTAGCTTGAGTTTGCATACTAGTAGTTGATGATCTGTACCACAGTCAGCTCCAGGTTTTGTCTTTGTTGATGTTACAGAGCTTTTCCATCGTTGACTTCCACAGATGTAGTCAATTTGATTTTTATACAATCCACTGGGTGAAGTCCATGTGTACAGTCGTCGCTTGTGTTGCTGAAAGAAGGTGTTTGAGATGAATAGATCATTGGTCTTGCAGAATTCTATCAATCTTTCTCCAGCTTCATTTCTGTTGCCAAGTCCATATTTTCCAACTACTTTGCCTTCTTCTTTGTTGCCAACTTTTGCGTTCCAGTCACCCATGACTATCAGGATATCCTGTTTGCATGTTCTGTCAATTTCAGCTTGTACTTGTTCATAGAACTCTTCAATTTCATTCTCTTCTGCAGCTGTTGTTGGGGCATATACTTGAATTATAGTTGTGTTGATAGGCAATCCTCGTAGACGAATAGAGATTAAGCGTTCGCTGACTGCATTGTATTTCATTACAGTTCTTGCAAGTTTCTTCTTTATTATAAATGCAACGCCATTTCTTCTTTGTCTTTCATTTCCAGCATAGTAGACCATGTGATCATCTGATGCAAAGTGCCCGATGCCAGTCCATTTCAGTTCGCTGACACCCAACAGATCAAGTTGTACACGTTCCATTTCATTCTTGACCACTTCCAACTTCCCTTGGTTCATGCTTCGTACGTTCCATGTTCCAATGTGTAAGACATCTTTACAGCTTCTGACTCTCATTTCATGCGCAGCTACATCAGCAGTCAGACTTCCCGAAGGCTTTGATCCAACCACATCATAAATGCTGGCTTTACTCTGAAAAGTCTTCAGCTCTTCCCCAGTAGCTAGTTGAGTGCCTTCCGACCTGGGAGTCTCATCTTCCAGCACCATAGCACAATTTGTTTTGTTGTAACTATCCATTGGGTTTTCATGGCAAGATACAGAAGTAGATTGCCGGGCCTTCCTTCCGCGCAGTTTAAGTTTGGTGTTGTTGCCGTTGTCACAGAAATGTGATCCTCCGCCGTCAACGCTATCCCATTCTGCTGCTGCCCAGATGGGTGGTTTGTCTTCGTCTTGTCTACTCCAGGCAGTAGTGGGCCGCAAAAGTCTGGCTTGAAGACAAACTAGCAGCCCTGCAGATGTCTACCAACGGTACAGAGCGGAGATGAGCCACTGAGGCAGCCATTGCCCTGACACGATGGGCTGTGACCTGACCCTGCAAAGGAAGGTCAGCCGCCTTGTAAGCTCAGGTGATACAGTCAGCCACCCAGATGGACAAGTTACGCTTGGACACAGCTAACCCCAATTTATTAGGGTCAAAAGATATGAAGAGCCAAGTAGCCCTTCGGTGCCCTTGCGTACGGTCAAGGTAGAAGGATAAGGCCCTCCTACAGTCCAGGGTATGCAGAACTGCTTCAGCCTGGCTTGCATGAGGCCTAGGGAAGAATGTTGGAAGAACCACCTCCTGGTTGAGGTGGAAAGAGACGACAACTTTTGGGAGGAACTTAGGAGGAGTCTTGAGGACTACCCTGTTCCTATAGATTCTGGTGTAAGGCCCGTCACAGACCAGGGCCTGAAGCTCACTCACTCGCCTGGCCGAGGTTAGGGCTATCAGGAAGAGAGTCTTCCAGGACAGGAAGCGGAGGGGACAAGTAGCCATCAGCTCAAAAGGTGGGCGAGTCAATTGTTGCAAGACCACACTCAACTCCCACTCAGGAGGAGGACGACGGATTGGAGGCTTGAGTAAAAGCAAGACTCTGAGAAAGCGGGACACCAAAGGGTGAACCGACAGAGTGTCCTTCCACTAGCGAGTAGTGAGCTGCTAGAGCTGAGAGGAGGACCCGAACAGAATTGGACTTAAGTCCCTGGTTGGATAAGTGCAACAGGTACTGAAGCACTACAGGTACAGTAGAGAAGGGATCCTCTGTACGTAGCTGACACCACACAGAAAACCTTTTCCATTTGAGAGCATAGGTTTTCCTAGTGGACTCTGAAAAGGTACTCCTTTTAACGGATTGGGTGGGTGTAGCCACCATCTGAGGGAGTGCAGCAAGTGTCTGGACACCTTTATCCTGTCTGAGGTTGCCTGTGACCACTGAGTCCGCAGGCACCACTGTGCAGGCCTCATATGGAGCCTGGCATTGGGGGTCACATGTACTGTCGAAGCCATGTGGCCAAGAAGCCTCAGGCAGAGTCTGGCGGAGACCAGTGACCTGCTGAGAAACTGGTTTGCTAAGTTTATCAGTCTTTGGGCTCGATCTTCTGGCAAGAATGCCTTTGCCAGCAGAGAGTCCAACCTTGCTCCTATGAACTCCAAGTTCTGGGAGGGTAGCAAAGTGGACTTTGCGAAGTTTATGACAAACCCCAGGCTTTGAAGAAGAGCAATAGTTCCGAGGGTGGCTTGTCTGGCCTCCTGGTATGTCTGACCTCTTATGAGCCAGTCGTCCAGATAGGGGAAGACAAAGATTCCCCGATTTCTCAGGTGGGCCGCCACCACTGCCAGGCATTTGGTAAAGACTCTGGGAGTGGAGGTGAGGCCAAAAGGCAGTACTCTGTACTGATAATGGTTTCCTCCCACAATGAACCTGAGGTACTTTCTGTGGTCTGGATGAATGAGGATGTGAGTGTACGCATCCTTTAGATCTAATGAGCATAGCCAATCTCCCTGCTGGAGGTAGGGCAGAAGTGTTCCAAGAGTAAGCATCTTGAACTTTTCCTTCTCCAGGAACTTGAGATTTCCGAGATCCAGAATAGGTCGAAGACCACCGGTTCTTTTGGGTACCAGAAAATACCTGGAGTAGAATCCTTGACCTAGCAAGTGGGGAGGCACAGGCTCCACCGCCCTGTCTATCAACAGACCTTGGAGCTCCTGAAGGAGAAGATCTGTGTGCAGGGGAGGCCTTGGAGGCTCCCCTGGGAAGTATGGAGGAGGCAGCGGTTGGAAGTGCAGGGCATAGCCCTTTTGGACTATGCTTAGCACCCAACTGTCTCCAGTGATGATGGGCCACTGGTGGGCAAACAGGGCTAGGCAACCTCCTGTGCAGGGTTGGGAGAGCAGGGACAGAGAGGCTATGCCTAAGGAGTCAAAATCCCCCACCCTGCTGTGTGGGAGCTGGGGCCAGAGGCTTGGGGGGTCCTCTGCCTATGGGGCCCATTACTCTGCCCCTTGACCTGCTGACCCTGAGGGGCAGCCCGATATTGCGGGTACTGTTTGTAAGCAGTGCCCTTCCTCGGGTAAAAGGACTTTTTCCCCCCCGAGCCCTTCTTGTGAGAAGCGGCAGAAGTTTTCCTAGACAGCCTTGTCCTTGTGAGGTGCTCGGTCTCGAGCTGGGTGGCCTTCTCAGTCATGGGCTTGCCAAAAAGGTTTTCACCTCGGCAAGGGACATCGACCAACTTGTCCTGAACCCATGGCTCGAGGTCAGATGACTGCAGCCATGCCTGGCGTCGAGCCGCGATGCCGGCTACTGCAACACGGGCCAAAGCCTCGAAGCCATCGTAGGCAGTGCGGGACAAACTTAGAGCATTCCCGGATCCCTGAGGACAAGGACTTGAACCTCTGCAAGGGATCCCCGGAGAGACCAGCACAGAACCCGGCCAGTTCTTTGGCCAGGTCCCGTAAGTACATGCCCATGTACAGCTGGTAAGACTGGACACGGCAAGCAAGCAGAGCCCTGGAAGCATTTTCTACTAAAACCATTGAGGTTTCCGGCCTCCCTGCCAGGGGGCACCGCGGAGTGCATCTTCTGACTTTTCAGGCGATGCATGGCCGATTCCACCACCATGGAATGGTGTGGTAGCTGTGCCTTCTGAAAGCCAGGACTGAGTCGATAGATCGAATCGACCTGCTTGCTTAAAACCAGCGCCGAGGCCGGTGCCTCCCACATGCGGAAGAGGAGCCGTTCCAGCATTGGAGGAACTGGGACAGTAAAGGCCTCCTTCGGAGGAGCGTCATACTGCAGGGCCTCGAGCTCCTCGGCTCAAGGCTCCTCCTCGGGGTCCGCAGGGATAGCCAAGGCAGTGGCCATATCCAGAACGAACTCTGAGAACCGCGTATCCTCTGGAGGGGACCTACTCCGGGGCTCAGACTGCGGTGAGTCCGATGGGACGCACCGAGTCTTAAAGGTGTCGGAAGACTCCTCGTCCTCCGTCTCCCATGTGGACTTGTCCGATGAGGAATTGGGGTCTGACCTTGCGGGGCCTGCGAGCACCTGCCCCGACGCCGATGGCACCGGCAGACGCCCTCGGTCCCGAACGGGAGGTCGAGAGAGACTGCGACCGAGGTCGACCTCGAGCCTTCATGGTCTCGAGTATTGGCTCGGTCTCCGGGGTCGACTTCGAGGTCGATGTCTCGGTGGTTGGGGCAGATGCGCCAGACAGGCTGGCCATCAGTGCCCACTGCTGGTCCATGAAGGCAGACAGTCTGCTCTCCAAGGCTGTCAACCTGAGACTCAGCTCAGGAGATTCAGCAGCGCCCGACGTCGGCTCCCTGGGAGGAGAGTCCACGAGGACTACAGGACTTACGTGTCCAGCAGACTCCGGCTCCAGTCGAGGAACTTTGGACAGCTTCTCCTGTTCCACAGGCCAGGGGCGACGGTCGGGGGTCTGGGACCGAGTTCGAGGATCCCGGGACCTCTTCAGACGACGCCCTTGCGAGCCGTTTCTTCCTCTTGCGTTCCCGGTCGGGGGACCCCCGTTCTGAGGAGCCACGACGGTGCTCAGGATCCGACTCCCGAGATGTCGAGGCCTCAGACGAGGTCCGGGCCCGGCCGGAGGTCAAGTCAGAACAGAGCCTTTCTTTCTGGTGCTGACAACTTTGCAGTGCCTTGGAAGACATCTTCCCAAATGGTCCACAAGTCTTAGGGTCGTGATCAGGACCGAAGCACCGGAGGCAGCAGTCGTGTGTGTCGGTGATAGACAGCTTCTTACACCGATCACACTTCTTAAAACCACTGGAAGCCATCAGGGAAAAAAGAGAGACCCCGCGAGGTCGAAGGACCTGCCTTCCAGGGAAAAAGAAAAAAAAGAGCGCGAACGCCAGCCACGAAGGGCAAAAACCGAAAAAAGAAGATCGGGCTCGATACCGGTGTACCGAACCCGGCGGGAGGGGAACCGGCGTTGAACCGGAGACGAAAAACAGCAAAATCGCCAAAAAAGTCAAACAATTTTTCGGGATGACGAGGACTCACGTCCGGCGGGCTTCACGGAAAACGAGAGACTGGGGGGTAAGATGGCACCTTTAGGCAGGAAGGGAACCGCGCATGTGTGCCTGCATTCCCAAAGGCTATCATGGAAAGCTGGGGAAATGCTCCGCAAGGGCTTCATCGACGTCGATGTCACCCATATGTGAGGGCTGACTTCCTGCTTGGTCCTGGAGAAAGACGTTACCAGTGGTGTGCTCCAGGGATCTGTCCTTGGTCTGATTCTTTAACATCTTTGTTAGTGATATAGCGGAAGGGCTGTCGGGTAAGGTTTGCCTCTTTGCGGCTGATACCAAAATCTGCAATAGAGTAGACACCCAGGACGGTGTAGATAACATGAGGAGGGATCTAGCTAAGCTTGAAGAATGGTCTAGAATTTGGCAGCTGGGATTTAATGTTAAAAAAAGTAAGGTCATGCATTTGGGCTGCAGCAATCCAAGGGAGTGATATAGTATAGGGGGTGAAGTACTTTTGTCCACTAAAGAAGAGCGGGACCTGGGTGTGGTTGTGTCTGATGATCTTAAAGTTGCTAAACAGATAGAAAAGGCGACAGCAAAAGCTAGAAGGATGCTTGGGTGCATACGGAGAGGAATGGCTAGCAGAAAAAAAGGAGGTGATAATGCCTCTGTACAAGTCTTTGGTGCGACCTCATTTGGAGTATAGTATGCAATTCTGGAGACCGCACCTACAAAAGGATGTGAACAGGATGGAGTCGGTGCAGAGGGTGGCTACTAAAATGGTTAGTGGTGTTCATTATAAAGCATATGAGGACAGACTTAAGGATCTTAATATGTACACCTTAGAGGAAAGGTGGGATAGAGGCGATATGATTGAGATGTTTAAATACTTCTGTGGCATAAATGCACAGGGGGAGAGCCTCTTTCGATTGAAAGCAAGTTCTGCTACAAGGGGACATGGGATGAGGGTGCAGGGGGATAGATTCAGGAGTGATATGCGGAAATATTTCTTTACAGAAAGAGTGGTGGATCCATCGAATAGTCTCCCAGTGGAGGTGGTAGAGATGAGGACAGTATCTGAATTCAAAAAAGCATGGGACAAACACAGAGGATCTCTAAAGGAAAAAAGGGGACTGTTGTAATTGTTGATATGGAAGGACAGACTAGATAGAAATAACAGAAAGAGACCACATGGCCTATGTTTCTATGTTTCCAAAACTGAAATTACCACCAAAAGGGATTCGATGACATGGAGACCACTAAGCAAAATTAGACAGCAGCTTCACAGCATAACAAAAGGCATTTCAAAACTGTTTCCAACAGTGGCAGGAACGCTGTAGGAAGTGTTATCAGAAGGTGACTACTTTGGAGAATGGGTGCAATAACTGTCGGTCAGTGTTACTTGTGTTATTGTACAAGTCTGGATACTTTTTGATCACACCTCATTAACTTAACAGTTGATGTGCCTGCCAAGGTACCATGTGATGCTGGAGAGTGCCTACAAGCTTTGCTGCTTCGAGTCACCCTCTGCTTTTAATTTTATATATATATATTTTTTTATTGAAATTTTTAAACATACTTACAAAATAAAGTACAGGAAATCAAGATGCCAATGTCAATACATAAACAAATACTAGGAAACCATCCATATATAAGAAAAAAGAAAAACACATCAGCAATCATATTCTTAGCCCACTATAATGGGGAGAATTTAGGAAAATATACAAAGAAATATTCAGGAACAAAATCCCATTACTAAGACAGCACAACCTATTGAGCCCCACTTCTCCAACATATATGTGCACTACTATTTATTATCCAAAAATACCTGCAATTGAGAAGGATCAACAAAGATATATTTAGATCCCTGCAATGTAATTACACATTTACAGGGATAACGTAGAAAAAAACTGGCCGATAAGGCCAACACTTTAGGCTTCAAAGCTAAAAAAGCCTGTCTAAGTTGTGTGGCCTTACAGACATCAAGAAACATCTGTACCTTAGCACCACAGAATAGAACAGAAGACCTTTTAAAATACAATTTAAACACAGCAGATTTATCATACTCAGATACAAAGGTGACTACAAGAGTAGCCTGAGTAAGGATAGTATCCTGAGAATCTTCTAAGAACT
The DNA here is from genome assembly GCA_033557465.1 of Ichthyophis bannanicus. Classification (NCBI taxonomy): domain Eukaryota; kingdom Metazoa; phylum Chordata; class Amphibia; order Gymnophiona; family Ichthyophiidae; genus Ichthyophis; species Ichthyophis bannanicus. Next base: position 18,344,708 of record CM066037.1, on the reverse strand, counting down.
TAGTAAGGTCTAAGTCAGCACCTCCCTGGAGAGTATCAACCTCACCAGGTGTGCCAGCAAATACCTTCCTCCCAGTTAAATAATATAACTTAGAAACTAACACAGAGTCAGCAGATGCCAGACCCAGAGATTCCTTTAGATACTTCCGAAATAAAATTTCTGCAGATAACAAATGACAAATAGGAAAATTTAACAGCCTAATATTTTTAGCTCTAAACAAATTGTCATACAGTTCCATCCTGTGATGGACAAGCAAACTCTCCTTAATACTTGACACACTAGTAGCTTTAAGAGTAGCACACTGATTTTCACACTTAGTAAGCTGAGAAGACATATTCCCCAAACACTTCTCCACCTCAAACAGCTGGTCACTAACCTCCGAGGAGAAGTTACAAAGCTGTGAGACAGTGGGGGCTAACATACTTTCTATATACGAGTAACACACTTTTCCAAATGTCAATGAGGGTAACCTGATCTTCAGGTACTTCCTTAATGACACCCGGAGCCGAAACCCAAGCAACTGGTGTTAACTTCCCCCGAGAACCCAGTGGGGTACTTTGCTTAACATGATCCCCCACATTCACTGGAGAAGGTGGAGAAATATACACTGGAGGGGAAGGTGGAGACCTATCCGGAGAACTTAGAGACGCCGCTGATGAGCGAAAAGCAAGAAAGTCTGGGTCCAGGGACACATCCGCCCCTACCTCTATTTGAAGGTGCTTATCCATGGGGCCCACCACCGGTTCCACTTTTGCCTCTGGAATCACCTTTTTCTTCCGTTTCCCCATCACAGTCTCTGTGGCAGCCTAGATTTCAAAACCACTGCTCCAGCGTTGCTCCAAGGGGCTCCCAAGGGGCCTAACACGCCCCTTGTACCGTGCTCCTTTGACCACTGCCCCCGACCCGCGCCTCCGGCTGTGCCTGAACGCGGAGCGTTTTAAAGGGAAGGCCCCCGATGACGTCGGGGCCGCTGGACCAGGAGCCTGCCGCCTCCGTGCACCACGCTGTCTCTCCGACTCTCCCGGCAATACTCTCAGCTGCTCTGCCTTTCAAAGGGAAGGCCCCCGATGACGTCGGGGCCGCTGGACCAGGAGCCTGTCGCCTCCGTGCACCACGCTGTCTCTCCGACTTTCCCGGCAATACTCTCAGCTGCTCCGCCTTTCAAAGGGAAGGCCCCCGATGACGTCGGGGCCGCTGGACCAGGAGCCTGCCGCCTCCGTGCACCACGCTGTCTCTCCGACTCTCCCGCTTAATTTTATATTTTTTAAATTTTATGGGTCAACAGCCCCTACCCTACGGGCTGCACCAGAGAGATCAGAAGAAAAACAAAGTCCACTGGTGATCAAAAAGGGATAGGGAGAGAGAGACCAGACCTGTCACCCTGACAGTCCCCTAGATCAAACTAGGCAGACACTCGGGAGGGGAACAGGGAAGGCAAGTCCAGCAGAATGGTTAGGGAGAAAGAGTGAGCAGCCTGTCACCCCAGCCAAGGAGAACCTCTGAACCACATTAGGTCTGCAAGGGAGAGGATCACGGACTGCCACTCGAGGACACCCCTTTAAAAACTTTTTTTTTTTTGGGCCTAACTAGCTCCACAGCTGCATGGGGATTCTGCCCACCATCTGCTGGAAAGAGAACACTAGGAGTTGACAGCTGCAAAGGCCTCCTAATACATGCCGATTGCATTGCTTTGCATCTCTGCCTCCATCTGCTGGTAGGGGAACATAATCCCATATGTCTGGAGTGGTCTGTTAGGACCAAGAGAAAGAGGGGGCTAATACATTTGCAGAGTGACAAGGCAACAAATAGAACCAATTGACTGTTAACTGTGTTAAAATCCTAGTCAGTCTCATCATTTAGCTAGTTTTAAAGATCATCCTTTTACTTAAACACTTCTTTTTATGTACCTAGACAGTTCTGAACTCACCAATTCCAGAAATTCTCCACTGACACTTCCATTCAGTAACTGAAACTTGCCTCCTGTACTTGCTTCTAGAACTGCAGAAGAATGGGTAAAGGCCTGCACCAGCTGCAAAACAGAGGAAAAAAGGTTTGAGGCACTTAAGACCACACAGCATAAAAATGTCACAAAACAAGTGTTAATTTAGAACAAGCAACACATTTTTAAAGATTGTTAACCGATTCAGAGAGTTTGAGCATGGCTCAGATATCTTAAACACTCCTCCTGAAAGCAGACCAGCACCACAGGGCGAGCAGGTCAAGCTGCACATTCACACTGTGCACACTCAGAATCACCACAATCGGTATTATACTACCTCAAGCACAAATGAGGATGGCAAGTTATGGAAAAACCATTTCAACACTACCTACTATTCATCTGCTTAGACCACCCAAAAGTCTGCATAAGTGCATCTAGCCTGCCTCATATTGGCCAAAAAACAAAAAGTCTCATGAAAAGCAGTTACTTACCTGTAACAGGTGATCTCTGGGAACAGCAGGAATAAGTCTTCACATATGGGTACGTCGGTACTGACAGAGCCTGCGCGGGAACGCTCCCCAGCTTCCCAAAAAGGAAAGCTTTTGGGAGCATCCCACAGCGCCTGCGCGCTGCCTTCCCGCCTTTCCTAACCAACTCTCCTCAGTTCAAGTTTAAAGCTGAGACTAGAGAGAGAGAGGAAAGGAAAGATAGAAAAGAGATACAACTCCTAGGGGAGGTGGGAGGGTTGTGAAGACTTATTCCTGCTGTTCCCAGAGATCACCTGTTACAGGTAAGTAACTGCGCTATCTCCAGGAACAAGCAGGAATGAGTCTTCACATATGGGGACTCCCTAGTTAAGATGCCTGGGAGATCCCCAAGGATATGAGACCCTGAAAGGGGTCGGCATCCTCCTATGGATCTCAGGCATCCATCCAGGGAAGGAGGGCAGGAGTTGTTTAAGAATGAAACGGGTGTCTGAGGACAGCCTGACCAAACAAGGCATCCCGGCGGGAGTCCTTGTCCAAGCCGTAATGGGCTGTGAAGGTATGAACCGAGGCCCAGGTGGCTGCTCAACAGATCTGGTCGATGGACACAGAATTTAGATGAGCCATAGAGGTGGCCATGGCCCTCACATTATGAGCTGCGACATGGCTCTCCAGAGAAAGGTTCTTACTCTGGTAGGCAAAAGAAATACACTGAGCAATCCAATTGGACAGTGTTCTCTTAGAGACTGGAAGTCCCAAATGAGAAGGATCAAAAGCAACAAAAAGCTGGGAAGACTATGTTGCTGTGTTCTTTGTAAGTAAAAAGCAAGAGCTCTTTTACAATCTAGAGTATGAAGACTCCTCTCTGCACTGGATGCATGAGGAGCTGGAAAAAAGACAGGTAAATATACCTCTTGATTAAGATGAAAAGGTGAGACCACTTTAGGCATTAAGTGTGGATTTGTCCTAAGGATAACCTTATCATGATGGAACCTTGTATAAGGTGGATTAGCCACTAAGGCCTGCAGTTCACTGATGCGGCGAGCAGAAGTGACTGCAATGAGGAAAATAACCTTCCAGGAAAGAAATTTCAAGGAGGTAGTGGCTAAGGGTTCAAAAGGTGGCTTCATAAGCTGACCAAGAACCAAATTTAAGTCCCATGCCACCGGAGGAGGCCTAATGGGAGGTTCAGTTAAAGTTAGGCCTCTCATGAATCTTGCAATGAGGGGATGAGAGGAGATAGGTTGTCCATTGATGGGCTTAAGGGACGCTGCAATAGCACTCAAATGGACTCTCACTGAATTTGTCTTAAGTCCTGCATTGGAGAGATGCAGGAGATAATCTAACAGAGAAGTTAAAGGTAGTGCTAGAGGGTCAAGACCCTTTTCAGCACACCAAATGGAAAATCTTTTCCACTTAAAAGCATAGGAACGCCTAGTGGAAGGTTTTCTGGAAGCATGGAGGATATCCTTCACTTGCTGAGAAAGATTCAAGTCTTGAAGGTCTAGGTCTTCAGCAACCAAGCTCTGAGGTGAAGGGACTTGGGGTTTGGGTGCCACAAAGTCCCTTCCTCCTGGGACAGGAGGTCTGGAGCAGCTCTCAAGTCCAGGGAGGGGGCTTGGGAGAGATGCAGAAGTAGAGGGTACCACACTTGGCGTGGCCAGCGTGGAGCTATGAGGATCATAGATCCTTGATCCCTCTGGAGTTTGAATAGAGTCTTGGGAATCAAGGGAATGGGTGGAAAGGCATACAGGAAGTCTTGACCCCAATGAAGGAGGAAGGCATCCTTGGCCTGAACTCCCTGACATGGAATTCTGGAACAGAACTGGGGAAGTATGGCATTCCACGGACTTGCAAAGAGGTCTATGTCCGGGGTTCCCCATTCTTGGAAGATTCTGAGTACCTGATCCATGTGCAGGGACCATTCGTGTGGAAGCAGAACTCGACCGAGTCTGTCTGCCCAAGAGTTTTGGATTCCTGGGAGGTATACTGCCAGGAGATGGATTTGATGCTCTCTGGCGAAGGCCCATAATCTTAGAGCTTCGTTGCAAAGCGACAGAGAGCCAGTTCCTCTTTGCTTGTTTATGTAAAACATGGCTACTTGATTGTCCGTATGAATGAGGACTGTCTTGTAGTGGAGGAGGGTATGAAAGACCTTGAGAGCTAGAAATACTGCTCGAAGTTCCAAGTGGTTGATATGAAGAGAGGTCTCCTGTGGGGACCAAGTGCCTTGGGTGGAGAGGTCTTGTAGATGAGCTCCCCAACCTGTTTGGGAGGCATCTGTTGTGAGGGTTGCTTGGGGTAACAACTGTTGGAAGGGGGACCCCAGCAACAGATTGAGTGGACATCCACCATTGGAGAGACCAAAAGAGACGTTTGGAGGTTGCTATTTGGTCTGAGAGAGCTCCTGAAGCTTGAGTCCACTGGGTGGACAAAGTCCATTGAGCTGCTCTCATGTGTAGGCGAGCATAGGGTACCACATGTACTGTGGAAGCCATGTGGCCTAGCAGTTGTAGCATCTCCCTGGCAGTTAAGTGGCTCTTTGACTGAATCTGGGAGGCTAACTGCACTAGACGTTGGCAACGGGCCTGAGGAAGGTAGGCCCTTGCAGGGGTGGTATCCAACCAGGCCCCTATGAATTCCAGGGACTGAGTAGGGGTGAGCTGGGACTTTGGGAGATTTACCACAAGTCCCAGATACTGCAGAATGCGCCTTGTGCGGTCTAGGGAAATCTGGGCCTCTGACTGAGATGGAGCTCGGATGAGCCAGTCGTCCAGGTATGGGAAGACAAATATTCCCAGAGTGCGTAGAAATGCAGCAACTATTGCCATGCATTTGGTGAACACTCTCAGAGCAGAGGCCAGACCAAAAGGAAGCACTCTGTATTGGTAATGTTTTCCTTGGAAAAGAAAACGCAGGAATCTTCTGTGAGATGGATGGATGAGGACATGTGTGTACGCATCCTTGAGATCTAGAGAACAAAGCCAATCCTGACTTTGAAGGTATGGAAGGAGAGTGCCCAGAGAAAGCATCTTGAACTTCTCCTTGCATAGGAATTTGTTCAATTCTCTGGAGATCTAAGATGGGTCTGTATCCCCCTGTCTTCTTTGGAATGAGAAAATAGGGGGAGTAGAACTCTGACCCCTGTTGAAGAAGAGGAACTTCTTCTATTGCCCCTTGGGCAAGAAGGGTAGTCACCTCCTGACCTAGAAGGTCGAGGAGAGATGTGGGAGAATTGAAATGTCTCACCATGGTGTAGGGAGGAAGGTCTGAAAAGTGAAGTTTGTAGCCCTCTCTTATGATGGAGAGGGTCCACTGCTCTGATGTGATTTGCTCCCATCTGGGAGCAAAATGAGCCAACCTTCCTGGAATGGTGAGAGGTTCTGGCTGTTGTAGAGCCAGAAAGGCTAAGTTCTCTAGCATCAAGTCAAAAACCCTGAGGAGGTTGGGACTGCTGAGTTGCAGCAGGCCCTGTAGACTTAGGCCTGGGCTGCTTTGGTTGCAGACGCTTAGTGGCAAAGCGGCCTGTAGAAGATTGTTGGCCAGAAGTGGAAGGAAATCTGCCCGTTTAGTAAAAAGACTTTTTAAAGGTCTATTTCTTGGCAGGAATGGAGGTTGACTTTGAAAGTCTATCCAGAGCAGAGTTCTCTGCATCCATTTGAGTGGCTTTTATTTGCCACTCTTTGCCAAATAGATTTTCACCTGTACAGGGCAGATTTCCTAAAGCATCTTGAACCCAGGGCTCTAGATCAGAAGCCTGGAGCCAAGCAATTCTGTGAGCAGCTATGGCAATGCCTGAGGCTCTGCTGGCAACTTCAAAGGAGTCAAAAGCTGCCCTGTTGGAAAACTTTGAAATGTCTTGAGTATGCTTAAGCCAAAGGAGGAATTCATCCCTTTTTTCTTCTGGAAGAAAAGGGAGGCAGTTGTGCAGGTTTTGTGCAACTTCTTTTAGAAACATACCCATGTAAAGGCTATATGAGTTGATTCTGGCAATAAGCATACTGGCTTGGAAGATTTTCCTACCAAAAGCATCCAAGGTCCTGCATTCTCTTCCTGGAGGAGCAGAAGTGTGTCTCTTTGTACTCTTTATTCTCTTCATAGCTGACTGCACCACAATAGAATGGTGAGGAAGCTGAGTTTTCTGAAATCCAGGACAAGGAGGGACACGATACATAGTGTCCAATCTGCGAGAATGAGGAGAATGATTTATGGGAGACTCCTCTCACTCTATCATGTGTTCATGAAGAATCTCATGAATTGGTAAGGTGACAGCCTCTCTAGGAGCCTTAGAGTACCCTAAAATATCTAATTTTTTTGCTCTAGGCTCCGATTCAGAGGTTACTGAAATAGAAAGTCCTTTAGCTACTTCTCTTATGAAGTCTTGAAAGGACAAGTCCTCTGGAGGAGACATTCTTCTTTTTGGAGAAGGCGGCTCTTCAGGAAGGGCTATGGATACTTCAGGAGACTCATCTGATGAATCAGAATCAGAGGAATCGAAGTATCGCCTGTCAGGGTGCTCTTCCAACACTGGATACGCGTATTGAGCGGTATTGACATCGGGCGTTCTTGGTACCGGATCGATACCGAGAAATAGCCCTGGACAAGGAACCGCTGCAGTCGGTATCCTGGTCGATGTCGATGCAGTCGGTACCAGCATCAGCGCTGGTGCGGGTACCGGAGCCGCTACCAACAACGGAGCTCGTTGCGGTATCATCGGCGTCGCAACTTGAATGAAGGCCTTGATAGCCTGTTGCATGGACAGAACATTCTGATCCATCGACGCCATGAAAGCCTGGATGTCGGTACCGGGAGAAAGTGCCGGTACCCCAGAGCAATCTAACAGGTGATCGGTCGAGGCCATGCCATCGATGTCAACCTGTAACCCCATAGGAGGAGCTTTGGAAGCCAGAGCTTCCCGCCGGGGTTGTTTGGCTGGTGCAGGATCCTCGAGGGCAAGCCCGGAGGCATCTCGATGCTTAGAGGGAGATCTACCCTTCGAGGACCTGCTAGGTTTATGTTTGGTTACCTGAGATCCATCAGGAGAAGACCTGGAAGATGTCGATGCTACCGCCGGTGCATGAGTGGGAAACAGCACATGGAGCTTAGCTGCTCGGTTCTGTAACCCCCGTTTAGACATTAGAGAGCAGGATGGAGAATCCGGAATGGAGTGTTCAGGACCCAAACATTTAAGACACCATTCATGGGTATCTGTAACAGAAATAGTACTGCTACACTTAGTGCATTTTTTGAACCCGGAGGCTGGTTTTTCCATGAGGGAAATTTTCTTGTGGGCCCTGAGGCCTAAGAAGAAAAATACACCAAGTGAGGAAAAAGAAAAAAAAAAAATATATATTTTTTTTTTAAAGAAAGAAAGAAAAGACCGGCGGTACCGGTCCGGAGTCGGGGGAGGCAGACACGCGACCAAAGGGTAAATTAGACTTACCTGCTAATTGTTGTTCCTTGCGGAACTCTAGTCCAGTCCCGGAACCATAGAGTTGTCAACCTCCTCTAGCAGCCTTGGAGACTGAAATACATCATCGCTTTGCTGGCACCAGTATAAGTAGGCAAGGACCGCCCCCTCTCACCAGTACCTATTGACAAAGCACACTAAGCAGAACCACAAATAAGGAGAATTAACCAGAATACATTCAACATAGCAATAGATATATATATATATATATACACACATATACATACACACACGGAACAGAATATTTCATGTTCCACTTCAAGTAACTTATTTATTTTATTGTATTTTATTTTATTCTTTTTTTTTTATTTGCTTCAACAAATTAATTGCATTCATCGACTGTGTCTGAATAAGAATTTCGTCTGACAACACAGAAGCGCCGTACCACACCACCTCCTAAGAGGATGGACAGGCAAGAGCGCTACGCAAGAGGGTCCTCCAATGGCTTCATCCCGCGCCACCCGGGAGCAAAGACAACGCAGAGCACCCGCGGGAGCCAAAACCATCAGGCTGGCAACTCTTCAAACCAAGGGAGGGATCCGGGACTGGACTAGAGTTCCGCAAGGAACAACAATTAGCAGGTAAGTCTAATTTACCCTTCCTTAGCGTCCCTCTAGTCCAGTCCCGGAACCATAGAAGATGTAACAGAGCAGTGAATATCAACGGGAGGGACAAGCATGCCCAGCCTGAAGCACCGCTGAGCCAAAACGCCCATCCTCCGCGGACAAAACATCCAAGCGGTATTGCTTGGCAAAGGAATGCAAGGATGACCAAGTCGCCGCCCTACAGATGTCGCCCACTGGGACCAGACTGAACTCTGCCCAAGACGCCGCCTGCGCCCGAGTGGAATGAGCCCAAAGACCCTGCAGAACCACCTTGCCTTTCAAGATGTAGGCCGATGCAATAGCTTCCTTCAACCAGCGGGAAATAGACGTCGCCGCCGCTTCTCCCTTACGCAGTCCCCCGAACGCCACAAAAAGTCGATCCGACCGCCTAAAGGACACCGTCCGGGAGAGATACTTCTTGAGAACCCTGTGGGCGTCCAACAGCCGCAACCGACCCCCAGATCCGACCCCATCTCGATCGGAGAACACCGGAAGAGAGACCACTTGGTTAACATGAAAAGCGGACACCACCGTGCGTAAGAACGCCGGAACAGGACGGAGAACCACCTTGTGGTTGGTAAAAGAGATAGGGCTCTCTACAAGACAAGGCCTGTAGCTCCGAGATCCTCCAAGCCGAACAAATTGCCACCAAGAAAACCGTTTTCAATGTGAGATCTTTTAGCGAAGCAGTGGACAACGGCTCAAACGGAGGAGCCAGCAAGGCTTCCAACACCAAATACAAATCCCACGGAGGAACAGCACAGCGCCGAGGCGGCCGCATGAGCAACACCGCCCTCAAAAACCGCCGGACATCCGCGTGGGCTCCGAGAGACTGACCCTGCACTTCCGCCAGCACGCGAATCACACCATAATGCACCTTTGCCATCGAAGGCAAATCAGACTCTAGTCACTTCAACTCCCGGTTCCTTCCTGTTCCAGGCGAGTAGACTGCCGTAAATACTGCGACCACCGGAAGCATGCTCTCGGCTCCCCAGACTCCCCCAATGGGAGCCTGCAAGGACAGAGCAGTGCCCCCAACGATCGATTCAGTGAACCACCTACTCTATCGCGCGCTAAAGAAGATCGCTAGGGCTCTCTTCCAGACAGTGAGTCCACACCTCCTGTGTGCCCCCACAAACGTAGTACCGAGGCCTGCGCCTGCCTAGTCTCAAAATGTCAATCAAGAACAGGCCAATTCAGGACAGCTGAATACGCTGTGGTTTTTATTTTTTATTTATTTATTTATTTAATTTAATTTTATTTATTTTTTTATGTTTTTTTTTTTGTTTTTTTTTTATTTTTGTACAAAGACATCTCTTAACCAAAACTTCCTTCAGCCGATGTGGAGAAGCTATTTCCGCGCCAACACAATGCAGTAGAAAGAACTCCCTATGACAGGCATAGAAATACACAGCCTTTCCGCTAGAGGAACGCCCCATTCCGTCTGCCTGCACCAAGCTGGATATTCCTTTTTTTTTTTTTTCTTTAAGGTCAACTAGCCCCTGGAGTTAGAAAAGATAGCTTTCCCATTCCACAGTGGCAATTGAGTCAGCAAAGAAGAAGCCGAGAACCCGCAGCGAAGTTCCCATTATACCACCTGGTAAAGACTACACTTCTAGACCCATGAAGCAAAAAGGCATGCAAGCGTGCATTGTGTCCTGCCAGTAGCTGACTGAACTTATCATGTGTGTCACTACGGTTTCTTTCGGGATTGAAGGAATGCCCCGGGAGAATTCTTTGGGCAGACACCGATTCAGCCTTTGAAAATTCAGAATCGGGCGAAACGAGCCTTCCTTCTTTGGAACCACAAAGTAGAGGGAGTATCAACCGTATTGGGCTGCCGGCGCCGGCACAGGCACCTCCGCTTTAAGTTGAAGCAGCCGCTGGAGCGTTCCTGCGACCGCCTGAAACTTTTGCGGAGCTCTGCAGAAGGATTGGATAAAGGAAGCTAATACGAGGCGATGGAGCTCCCAGGCTGACGCCAAGCAACGTGCAAGCCATCCCGCAAACACAGCATATGATGTATGCCTTCCAGAATCTGAGCTGCTGCTAGTACTGCGAGAGAACTAGCCGGGCTGCGCGCTTCTGGCCCCCAGTACGACAGGCGCTGAACACTAGCAGATACTCTCCGTACTGGAGCCAAAATAGCCGCAAAGGCCAGAGTCCTATTCAGCGACCTCTCTCCGCTGAGCCGCCTTTTACAGAAGGAAAAGAAACCACATATAGCCAAAATGAAGACATAACAAAGCTACCACCAAACCTTATAAAGCGGACAAAGCCAAACTAAATGGGAATATTGTCCGTCAAGAAACCACAGAACTATAAAACCCCTCTCATAACATAATGCGTATGGCAGAGCATTCCACACCTGGGGCCTGGCCAAGGCACTCACCCAAGCACCTTTTAGAACTGTCCAAGAGAGCTACCAGCATAATTCCTTTTGACTTGAATATGTGTACAGTGGATCATAGCGCTATATCACAACAGCTAACCTCAAATATTACCCTGCCATAGCAACCGACTAACGCCTTATAGGACCTGCTATGGACAGCGGAAGGAAATTCTTGTAAACCAACATAGCTAGGCCCCTCTTTTTTTTAACAACCTTTGAAGGCCTACTGAAAAATGGTAATCCATACTGTGCAGCTGAGTTAATTTATTTATGTATTTTATTTTATTTTTGCACATTTCAGGAAATTGCACCCATCCTATGCACTCTGTTCTAATAGTGATTTTCCATCTGCCATGTTCCCTTACTAACTACCATTTGAGAGGAATATGTAGTCAGAATTTGGGATCCCGAGAGTTTTGGGCACAGCCGGGAAAGGATGTAGAGGACTCCAAAAATCAAGCTCCGGCCACCTCCAATGAAATCAAAGCAGATCAGCTAAAATTACCGGAACTGCTGTTATAGCCGTGCAAAAGCTCCCAGGTCCCACTGCACCTCGCTTTCCTTCCCCCCTTATCCTGAGGGATTCGCCGTTGCAGGAGGCGCTGCTCACCCCCTGCCAGCCTGCTACGACTGCCAGGGAGCTGAAGAGTGAAATAGAGAGCAGAACTATGGGGTTCAGGGCACCAAAAGCCCCCGAATAAATCAACCGTGGTCGCTCAAAATGAACAAGGCTCTCTCTCACTAGAGAGTGTCTTGTTCCTCTTGAAATCCTGATCTAGAAATAGGTGAGAACTGCCGGGGAAGGGCACGATAAGTGATCCCCCCTTAAGCTAGGAAACGCTGCCTGTGTGAATCTAAGGAGTCACACAATTTCTTATTTTACCACCCCCCACCCCCAGGGATGGGGGCCCGAATACTACATGTGAGTCATGAGCAGCTGTGGCTGTTAGGACAACAGAGACCAACAAACCACACAGAATGTAAGAGCTGCAATCTTGGTTATATAAACAAGAGCTGAGCATCACAGAGAATAATCAATCAACTGCAGCATACACAGACAGAGAAAGGCCCCATTGAATGCATCCGCTGCCCTCTGGTGGCCACAGACCTTAGCCCAGGCACCCCTTGATTGACAGGTAACTGCCATATACTTCTTTATATCCTAAGGATTCCTCAACCTGTCCCTGTGAAACACAGGCCTTTGGGCAACTGTCAGTATAGAATACACAAAGACCCATTTCCAGCCTGTCCCTTACAAATACCTGCTCTGGAACCTAAAACTGGCAATGTGCCTAACATCCTGTGACTTAACAGATGCTCCTCAGAGACATGATTAGAAGGGAAAGACCATGTGGAATCAATGCCACAACTGCTGTCCTATAAACTAAGAACAAACTCAAAAATAAAGAGGTCTGAAAGAAACACTAGGCCCAAAAAACTAGCTATTCAGCTTGTTGTCTTCCTCACACAGTCCTCTCACCGCAACTCCCGCCATGTGGTCCAAACACCCAGAGAGAAAAGGGTCCCAAAAAAGGAGGCCTCAGCAGACCAACAGAGCCTGAAGGCCTTACCTGCAGGGCAGAAAGCCACACTGCCTGCTCCTACTACAGCCGGTTCCACCGTGTAAATCAAATCCCGCAGCAACGGAGAGGCTCCGTCTCACACAGCTGCAGTATGGATGTACGGGTCCCGGAGCTTTCTCCCGTAGTCAAGGGAGAGAGATCTGCACCAGCAAAGGCCTGCATCAAGCAAAAAATAATTGAAGAGGGAAGGTGAGAGCTGCTACAAACTTAAAGAGGCCGGCCCAAATTTAAAACCACTGTAAATAAGGATATTGGCTCCTAACCAAAGGAACTAATAATCCCCGGTTGCCAATTAATCAAAGGCAACTGAATCAAAAATAAAGTTAAAGTAAATTAAAGGCAAAAATCAAAATCAGACTAGAATTTGCACACTAAATGGTCCTTATCTGCTCCCCCCCCAAGTGAGCCCAGGAGCAAGGCTTGCCAGCATTCCCGCTCAAAAAAGCACTCTCTCACCCCCCCCCCCGCGGCAAGGCCCCGAGCACCCTGCAACCCCGGGAGCCGCCGCGAAGCCTCCCCTCCCAGTTTAAACCAGCTCCCCAAAGCAGATCTGCGTAGGTACTTACCACCGCCGCCGATCCCGGAGGAGAAGGGGAGGGGGAGGGGAGTGAGGGAAAGGAGACAAAGGGCACCGGAGCACAGCCTTTTTAACGGCTTCAGCTCCGATTGATCTGGGCACAACCTTCTCAGGCTTTTCAGCCCCTGCAGCGCTGCTGCTGCAACTGCCCGCCTTCCACCTGCTCCTCACCCCTTCAACGCGGGTTCGGGAGCAGGGAGGCCACGGATCAGCACTGTCTCCCCTGTGCTCGTTTAGACGCTGGGACAATGCAGAGAGGGAGGGGGAAGAACTCCCTGATCCTTTAGAAACAAAAAATAAAGGTCCACAGACACAGGAACCCTTACAGCAGCAGATCTGACATAAAAGAAAACAAAGTAACCAAATCAAACAGGGAAATAAGCCAAAAGGAGTTAAATTCAAAAACCCAAGCTCTGCTTATTTGTTCTCACTGAGCCCAGCTCTGGGCTCAGAACCTCCAAGCTGCTTGGAGACTGAAAGTACTGGTGAGAGGGGGCGGTCCTTGCCTACTTATACTGGTGCAAGCAAAGCGATGATGTATTTCAGTCTCCAAGGCTGCTAGAGGAGGTTGACAACTCTATGGTTCCGGGACTGGACTAGAGGGACGCTAAGGAAGAAATAAATTAAAATGAAGAACTTCTTCAGCGGTGACAGGGCTCGACCTGCTGGCTCCGCGGCAAAGAAGAACTGAGGAGAGTTGGTTAGGAAAGGCGGGAAGGCAGCGCGCAGGCGCTGTGGGATGCTCCCAAAAGCTTTCCTTTTTGGGAAGCTGGGGAGCGTTCCTGCGCAGGCTCCGTTGGTACCGACGTACCCATATGTGAAGACTCATTCCTGCAGATAAAATATATACATCCAACCCATCTGCAAAATCATTAGATCCTTCAATGTTAGTTGCATGTTATATGCTGACGATGTGCTTTTATACATGCCAATATCATTAGATAAACTAGACCTCGCCCCTCTAACTAATTGCTTCAACACTATATCTGAGTGGCTCCTATCACAAAACCTGCGAATCCAACACAAAAAGACGGAGGTTCTTTTCATCTCAAGGAACCCAAATTTCATACCACCCAGCTGCGTTAAGGTAAATGATGCCGAACTACAAGTTAAACCTGCTATACGTTACCTCGGAGTGACGCTAGACCAAAATCTCGACATAAAGAAACATGTAGCCAATACCATAAGGGCGATCTACTTTAAAATCAGATCCCTCAGAGACCTACGCCCATTACTCGAACCAGATGATTTCCGCACCATTTACCAAGCCCTGATTATTCCCCATTTCGATTATTCAAACTCCATACTACAAGGGCTCCCCCGGTCCACCCTGAATCCCCTTCAACTTGCTATGAACAGTGCAGCGCGAGTACTCTTTGGCGCATCCAGGAGAGACCATGTGACACCACTCCTGAAGCAGTTACACTGGCTCCCCATTCAAGCCAGGATTTGTTTTAAGACCTTGCTGATGACTTTCAAAGCTGGCAATGAGCTCTCCTCCTCCTCCTCTATCTGACCTCATCCAACCACTTGCACCTAATAGACTAAGAAGATCTGCAGAGTCCAACATGCTAGTAATTCCAAAAGAAGCAACTAAATGCACCAAAACAGCTAACAGAGCCTTCCAACTCTGTGCCCCAACTCTATGGAATACCTTACCAGCACATATCAGAGCAATCCCCAACTTGAGCCAATTTAGAAAAGCCCTTAAACATTTCCTCTTCACCAAATATCTCACTGACATCTCCAATCCTCAGTCCCACTCGAATAACGAGCACCTCAACAATAATAGTAGTCAACTAGGCAAGCCCTCGCAACAGGCGTCCCCTACAATGTAAACACCAAACATTATCCTCTCAGTACACCTCATATGTATATAGTGTACCCTTTTTCCAAGTTGCATTTCCTGTTTAATGTAATGACCAGACATATTTAAGTTGTCGGATGTTTCTGTTCCATGTGAACCGCGCTGATTGCAAATAGTGCGGTATATAAGAAATATAAATAAATAAAAGAGTACAGCTTGAAAACACTTAACTTCCATGTTCTAAAACCATAAGTAATGTATACCAGAATCTCTAAACAACTTAACAGGAGTTGGATTCAACAGTAGGCCTGTAGGTCGTCTCACCTCTTGATTGGTAAAGATCCTGTACAGTTCCTCTGGTGAAGTTAAGAACACATCCTTTAACGTGATCTTACATGTGTAGATTTTCATTCCTGCTGCTTGTGACTGGTTTGAGGAAACACTGTTTAGGGCCTTAAAAGTAAAAAGGTAGAGTTACTAATGTGACACTGCAAGAGTTAAAAGGACAGTATTTATTTATTTATTTATTTAGTATACATTTGTATACCGCTACTTCCAGCGATCAGCAGCGTTTTTTGATTACAGATTGGAAATTGTCAAATCATGACAGGAAATTTTTGAGGTATAAACACATTGATTAGACAGGAAAGCACAGCACACAGAGAACTATTTTACAGGGAACATGGGCTATGGAGGGTTAAGTGGCTTGCCCAAGACCACAAGGAGCACCTGTGGGACTAGAAACCCCAGTCCTTCCAGCCCAAGGTTGCTGTCCTCTAGTGGGATTTGAACCCCCGACCTTCCGGCCTGAAGTACCTTGCCCCAACCACTAGGCCACTCCTCCACTCCAAGTATACTTGAACTTAAGAAAGCATGGATGACATGAGGAAGAGGAAGGGTTTATAGAGGTTGTATAGTTTGATATGTCCTGTTTCTAATGTTTAATCCTGAGGGACAGAAAGCCAAGTGTGACAGAAGGGTCTCACCATGCTAGAATAGTGATTAACTGTTACTGTAACATTTGGCCACACATCCGATTGGACATGCTTCTTGCAAAGACAGACTATATCAAGGACTAATCCTGAGCAATGCTCAGGACACCAGACCCACATATACGATAGCAAAACATGGTTCTTCCTGCCTATCAAGAGTGGAGACAATGGACAATGATTAGCCCTTGCAGACTAAGTGTCACCTCTCAAGGGCCATGCCATAAGCAAGAACAGAGCCAGGTTGTCCTACCAGACTGGCCACTGGCACCAAAGGCTACAGTCTTATTTTATTTATTTTATTTAAGAGGTTTTCTGTACAGTTTTATCATTAAGTCAAAATGTTTTACAGTTAACACATGAACTACAGAAATTAAATGAACAGGGATAGGGTGAGGTGGGTTCATCAATTATACAGTCTACATAACTAAGAAGAGAGAATCATGGAGATACAAGTTGTCAGAGACTGGAACAAACATCTAAAGAACACAACCCAATCAAAGTATTCTGGAAAAAAATGAACTTATCTTTTTTCAGAATTCAGAGACTGTGATAGTGGATCTCAAGTTGTCTGGGAACGCGTTCCAGATGGAGGGCACATACAGGGGAAAGGCTCTGTTCCAGGTGTATAGCTTGCTTTTTGTCTTTGATGCTGGGATAATGTTTTGGCTGGCGAGTCTTCTTGGTCTGTTGTATAGTATCTTGGTTATTAGCAGTTGTAGGCTCATTGTAGTGAAGTTATGAGCATATTGAATGTAGTAATTGCTTTGTATTTTAATTCAAACTATGATTAGTAGCCAGTGGAGTTGTTTTAGGATAGGTGTTCTACTGTCAGATGTTGAGGCTCCTGTGATCACATGGACAGCTGTATTTTGAGCCAATTAGAGGATGCATGTGTTTCAGTGGCTCTTGATATATGATATTGCAGTAGTCAAGGTGGGATGTTATTGCCTGGCATACAGACCTTGCATTTATGGAGTCAAGAAGAGAGTAAGAACATAAGGGTGGAGGTTTTCAAGTATTTTCATCTTGTGATATGCAGATTGTGGTTAGTTTGATGTGTGATTGTAGGTTAAAGCCTTGGTCAAGCATTATGCCCATGTATTTTACCTCTAGTTTTACTTCAAGCTTTGTCAGATATGATTAGCTTTGGTGGGGATATGAAGGTTTGGTCTCTTATGTGGAGTGTTTCCGATTTGCTGTGATTTACCGAAATTTTGTTCAGCCATTGTACCATGGACCTGAAATAAATTGTTGTGCAGATGTTTTTTTTTGTAGAGAATGGTGTAGATCATCTCATCTGCATAAATGTGGTACTGGATGTTTAATTATTGCACATAATGGCTGGATGTATATATTACATAGGAGTGAGGAGAGTGAATCCTTGGGGAGTGCCTTGGTTTTGTTGGAAAGGATTTGACTTGACTTGAGTGGTACAATTTTGACCTGCTGCTGGTGATTCTTTAGGCATGATGTGAACCATGCTAGTGTGCTGCCAGGTAAACCAACTTCCTTTAGTTGGGTTGATGATCTGGTGGTTTATAGAATCAAAAGCAGTGGAAAGCAGTCTTGTGGAAGGTGCAGAGGCAGACCTTCCAGGACTCACAGCAGCCTTGCAAACCAGGGCCTCCGTCCAATCTGGGGTCAGAATCACTAGGCCCAGGTGATGTTCTATGCAGCAAATCACTCACCCTATAAGAGCCCACAGCAGAAACATATAAAGAGGCTTACAAGACCAGGGCATCAGTGCTCTTGGATTAGATCTCCTTGTGGCGATTGAAGATTTCTCATCTTGGCATTATACCAGGTTGCTGTAAGTCCTTTCAGGGACAGCCCCACTGATCAGGGATTTGCTGGATCATCAATGGGGCTAATTCCCATTTCCTAGAATAGGAAGTGTGGTGACTTGAGATAATCTGCCTCTATGTTGTCTATGCTGGCAATGTGCTGTGCTGAGAGCACCAAAAGCTTCTGTTTTGCCCATGGAAAAAAGGCCATTTCCAGGGCTACTCCCACATATTTAGTGCTACCTTGCTTGTTGACATGTTGCCACCCTAGCATTGCCTGAGAAGACCCAGACCTCACAACTCCTGTCCAGGCAGAAAAGAAACCAAAGGGCTAAACAAATTGTTTATGCTTCTAGGTGAACAATGGGCCATTGTGACTTGTGGCTGCTCCGGTATGCCTTTATTTTATCTTTATTTAGTGCTCGATATACCGCCCAAGCGTATACATCAGGGCAGTGTACAATAAATGGAAATTACACGTACCTGGTAATTGTAGTTCCTGGAGGGTCCAGTTTAGTCCTCCACATCCGGGTAGTGCACCTCTTCCTGCAGCATGGAGACTGGACCAGAGTCTTGAATACCTCAGGGTATATTGCTGCTGGAGCTCCCATCAGCCCCCAGTGAACTATTAACAAAGCAGACTCAAAGAAGCAACACATTAAAGAAAAAATAGTACAACTATAAAGAGCTGTAGCCCCCCATAATTAAAAGTGGCCCCCTCCCCAAACGAGAGAGACAGAAGTGTGCACCTTGCTTCTTCCCCCGTACCTGAAGCAAAAGGTACTCAGAGCTGCCGGCAGAAGAAAAGAAAATCCCCTTCTCACCGAAAAGGATCGAAAGAAAGACACCAACTACGAGGAACCGAAAATAAAAATGGTACTCATGCGATTCCCCGCACACCGGTGTTAGCACGCCGTATAGGAAATACAGAAAGATGAGCCTTGGGAGGGACGGAGGACTAAACTGGACCCTCCAGGAACTACAATTACCAGGTACGTGTAATTTCCATTTCCTGAGCGGTCCTCCAGTTTAGTCCTCCACATCCGGGACGTAACAGAGATTAACGGGGGGGGACCTTGCCAACTGGCACGCAACACCGCCGAACCAAAACAAGAATCCCGAGACGCTGCAACATCCAACCGATAATGTTTACTAAAAGCATGAAGAGATGACCAAGTAGCCGCCCTGCAAATCTCCACTGACGCCGCTTGCGCTCTAGTAGAGTGGGCTCGCAAACCCAAAGGCACTGAACGGCCTTGCAATATATACGCTGATGCAATAGCTTCCTTAATCCATCTAGAAATAGAAGCCTTCGCCGCCGCTTCTCCCTTCCGAACTCCTCCGAAAACACGAAGAGGCGATCTGATTTACGGAAAGTTTCAGACACTTTCAGATACTGACGCAACACCCGGGCATCCAGACGACGCAAGCCGCCCTCGGACGAATTTACGGAGTCCGAAGGAAACGCTGGCAGAATGACGGATTGATTTACATGAAAGGGAGACACCACCTTAGGCAGAAAGGAAGGAACCGGCCGCAAAACGACCTTATCAGGAGAAAAAGAGAGGAAAGGAGGCCTGCAAGACAAAGCCTGTAGCTCCGAGATTCGCCTCGCTGAACAAATAGCTACGAGAAAAAAAAAAAAAACTGTCTTCAAAGTTAAGTCCTTAAGCGAAGCTTGACGAAGAGGCTCAAAAGGTTTCTATACGAGCGCCTGCAAAACCAGATTCAAATCCCATGGGGGAATAGGCACTTTACGCGACGGCCGCAGCCGAAACACTGCCTTAAGAAAACGCTGCACATCCGAGTGTGCTCCAAGGGGTACATCCTGAATTTTCCCCCTGTAACAAGCGATAGCTGCCAGTTGAACCTTCAGGGAACTGGCCGCCAAACCTTTGTCGAAACCATCCTGCAAGAAGTGGAGAACAGCGACGGAAGCCGTCAAAGCCCGAACTTGATTCCATGAGCACCAATCTTCAAAAATCCACCAAACCCGGACATACGTCAGCGAGGTAGAAGGCTTTCGAGCTCGAAGAAGAGTGGCAATGACTGCCGGCGAATAACCCTTCTTTCTCAACTGAGCCCTTTCAATGGCCATACCATAAGCGAGAATCGAGCCACCTGAGGCATGCGCAGCGGACCCTGAACTAGCAGATCCACCAGGTGAGGAAGCTTCCACGGAACCCCATCGAGAAGCCGGACCAGATCCACGTACCAAGGCCGCCGGGGCCAGTCTGGAGCCACCAGCAGAACCTTTCTGCGGTGCGCCTCGATACGCTGGACTACTCCTTCCGATCAACGCCCAAGGAGGAAAAACATACAGAAGACCGGAGCCGGGCCATGGCTGGATGAGAGCGGTCGATCCCCTCCGACATACGTTCTCTTCTCCTGCTGAAAAACAGACCTGACTTTGCCGACCGAAACGTCGCCATGAGGTCCATTATCGGAGGCCCCCAGCGACGAACGATTTGCGCAAAAACTTGCGGGTGCAGTTCCCACTCTCCGGAGTCCACCTGCACTCTGCTGAGAAAGTCCGCCATCACATCGTCTTTTCCGGCGATATGCGCAGCCGATATGGCGAGAAGGCGAACCTCCACCCAGACGAAGAGCGCTTCCGCCTCCTGCTCGCTCCATTGCCACGCTTCCTGTGCCGCCCTGACGGTTGATGTACGCCACCGTAGTGGAGTTGTCCGACAGGACTCGCACTGCTGTTCCCGAAACGGACGCCTCGAAGGCCTGAAGCGCTAGCCGCACCGCTCGGAGCTCGAGACGGTTGATCGACCACAGGAACTCCCTGGCTAACCACGTCCCCTGAGCAAAATGGCCCTGGCAATGGGCTCCCCAGCCCGTTAGACTCGCATCGGTAATCAATGGAAGCCACACCGGCTGCTCCAATGGCATCCCCGCTTGAAGGGACTTCGCGCAGAGCCACCACTGCAACGACAGCCGGACTCGTCTCGGACAGGGCAATCGGCGGCTCAAGGAATCGGACTGGTTCGACCTCCGACGTAACAGGGCTCTCTGAAGCGGACGCATATGAAACCTGGCCCAAGGAACCACCTCCAGAGTGGATGCCATCGTCCCCAGGAGCCATAGGTACCACCACGCGGATGGTGCTGGAATCCCCAAGAACGTGCGCACCAAGCGGCGCAAGGCTTGGGCGCGGCGAGCCGGCAAAAGCACCAAGCCTCGTGCAGTGTCGAACACGACGCCAAGGTACTCGAGGGACTGCGAGGGAACCAGGTGACTCTTCTTCGCATTGACTACCCAGCCGAGATTCTGAAGAAGACGAACAACCCTGTCCGTGGCCTGTAAACTCTCCGCTGCTGTCTTTGCCCGAATCAACCAGTCGTCGAGATAAGGGTGAACCAAAACACCTTCTCTCCTCAACACTGCCGCGACCACCACCATGACCTTGGTGAAGGTGCGCGGAGCGGTAGCAAGCCCGAACGGCAGAGCCTGAAACTGGTAGTGACCCCATGGAAAGGCGAAACGTAGAAACTTCTGATAAACCGGCCTGATCGGGATATGCAGATAGGCTTCCGAGAGGTCTAAAGACGTCAAAAACTCTCCTAGGCGAACCGCTACAATGACGGATTTCAGGGTTTCCATGCGGAAATGAGGCATCCGGAGACAACGATTCACGCCCTTGAGATCTAAGATAGGACGGAGAGACCAGTCTTTCTTTGGCACCACAAAATAAATGGAGTAACAGCCTTCCCCGCGCTCGGACTCCAGGACGGGAATTACCGCCCCCAACTCTACCAGCCGAACTAACGTTGAGCGAATCGCGGCTTCCTTCAGTCGTCCCTTGCTGGGAGACAGCATGAAGGAGTCCTGGAGCGGGGAAGCAAACTCCAGCGCATAACCCTCTTTGATAATCTCGAGCACCCACTGATCCGAGGTAATGCGGACCCAAGAAGGAAGGAAGTCCCGCAGACGACCACCGATCACTTGGCTTCCCTCCTGGGTCCACAACGCTTCATTGCGGCTTGCGTCCAAAGGAAGAGGCAGAGGAGAACGACGCAGCTGAGAAACCTCTGCCGGCTCCTCAAAATCCCCGAAAGGACAGCGACTTGGAACCGAATCTGCCACATTGAGACCCCCACGGGCGGAAGGACCGAAATCTCCGAAAGTCCCGAAATGGACCGCGCGAGACCGGCAAACCTTTGCCTAACTTAAGCTTATCCTCCGGCAGCCTTCCGCCTTTGGATTCGCCAAGATCCTTCAACAACTTGTCCAGATCGTCTCCGAACAATCTGCCCTTAAAAGGGAGTTTTATTGAGTCGAGACTTGGAGGATCCGTCAGCCGCCCAATTACGCAACCAGATGGACCTACGCGCCGCCACCAAGGAAGCCATACTATTCGCTAACGTTCTGATCATATTGTACGTCTGCCAAATAAGCGGAACCAGACTAACCTGGTGACCTCGAGTACACCCTGTTGGTCTAAGTGGGCATCCTGTCGTAGATGCTGAGCCCACCTCAAGCAGGCTCTAGCCACCCAGGCCCCACAAATAGAGACCTGCAAAGACAAGGCATTGGTCTCAAAAGCCTGCTTCAACAAGCCATCCACCTTCCTGTCTTGAGTATCTTTTAAGGCTGCACCGCCCTCAACCGGAATGGTGGTTTTCTTGGTCATCGCCGAGACAGCCGCATCAACCCGAGGCGACCTGAATTTTTCCTTGTCCTTGTCTGCTAGGGGATAGAGACAGTGCATTGTCCGAATACCCTTCAGCCCCGCCTCCGGCTGATCCCACTCTGCTTGAATCATCTGCTCTACAACTATGTACAGGGAACACAATTTGAGAATCCCGAACCGCCTGGATGAGGGGATCCTCCAACCCCTCTTCCTCAGCTGGGCGTGGAGCCGTGAGATTGAGAGTCTGAAGGGCTTCCGTGATGAGAGGAACCAGTTCTTCCCTACGAAACACCCCGATAATCCTTGCCTGATCCTCAGGTTCAGGAATCTCCCCGTCTTCCAGATCATCAAAAACATCCTCAGACTCCATCTCATGCTCCACCTCGTGCCACTCCAAATCATCCTGGTCAACGTCAGAGACCCGAGGTCTTTTAGCCGGCTTCGGCAAAGTCCGACTGGCCCCTTCCGTTTTAGGAGACGGCAGAGGGGGCGGCACCGCGAAGGCGTCCGGTAGCTTACCTAAACGCCCCAATTGGAAAGCCTGATGCATAAGGAGGACGAAGTCTGGAGAGAAATCAGTCAAGGAAGAAGACTCTATCACTGGCAACCCAGCCCCCGGCGCCTTAGGAACAGGTTGCGCCTGGGGAATGAGAGAGCCAAGTGAAGCTTCCCCGTCCGGAGGTAAGGAAGAATCCAAGGGATCTGCCACGGACCTGCCTTCCATTTGCTGCTTCATATTTGCAGAGACAGCAGCACAGCCCCTGCAAATCCCCGAATCCGGTACAGTGCCTCTGCGGGAACCGCAGACCATGCACTGGGGCCTTGCTGACAAAGGAAAAAATCTCAGCACCCAAAAAGGAGGGGGGGGGGGGCACAGAACTACTAAAAAGGGATAAATAAACAAACTAAGCAAAACCCCATTTTCCTTTTTTTTTTATTACCTGAAAAGGAAAGGACCAACTAAAAACCCCCAAATGCAGCAACTTGCAAAACGCTAAGGGCTGTAGTTTGGAAGCCCCGAGAAATAATGAAGAGCCCGTGGCAAAAAAAAAAGAGAGCCGAAAATGGCCGCCGGGAACGGCGAAAAAGGCGCGAAAACACCAAACTAACAAAATGAAAATAAACGGATTGCAGGGATCCGGGAAATAGAAAAAAAAAAAAAAAAATGATAATTAACTCACCGCAGCAAAAGAAACAGCAAAAAAAAAATCGCTCGAATCTAGAGCGGCGTTAAACTGTGAGAACCGGGCTGCCTCAGGAAATGGAGTGGAGAGTCGAGCACCCCGCAGCGCTGTTAGCTGCAGTCCAACACTCCAGAGCCAGCCCTCTGCACCAGAGAAGGGGCTGCTGCCAGGAGAACAGCTCTCTCCCCCGTACCTTCCAGGGGGAGTGATCTAAGCACCGCCAAAAATTGCCTCAAGCAAAGGAGAGAGAAGGGCAGTGACGGCTCGACTCGTTTTTTTTTTTTTAAAGTGACAGTGTGCACTAAAAGAAATTAAGTAAAGGGAAGAAAAACAAAGTAAAATGAAAGCAACCCCAAACAAAACAAAACTAACTTGCTAATAAGCCCCTAAGTGAGCCAGGCGGGCTCACACGTCTTCCTGCTGCTGGAGACTGGACACACTGGTGGCTGATGGGAGTTCCAGCAGCATATACCCTGAGGTATTCAAGACTCTGATTGGTCCAGTCTCCATGCTGCAGGAAGAGGTGCACTACCCGGATGTGGAGGACTAAACTGAAGGACCGCTCAGGAAAATAAATTAGAAAAAGAAAATAATGCCATTATTTGGATAGCAAAGAGGGGATAGGAAGAAACAGAAAAGGACAGTTAGACAGGGAAGGGGAGAGAGAAGAAATAGCCTGATGGAGAGGAGAGCTGATGGAGCGAGATAACCTTAGGGATCAGGGAGGTTGAATGCCTGCTGAAAGAGATGAGTTTTGAGTGAGCTTTTGAAGTGGTGATAGGACAGTTCAGTACGGAGAGTAAGGTGAAGGGAGTTCCAGAGGGTGGGGGCCAGGAAGAAGAAAGCGGAGTGACATGTAGATTACAAATGAGCTGAGGAGGGGGAAAGAAGAAAGACTATATCCGTGTGCTGATCGTAGGAGACTGGGAGAAGGCTGCAGATGGATAGAATCAGCCAGGTATTGGGGGGGGGGGAGCCGGTGTGTACTGCTTTATGGGTAAGAATAAGAATCTTAGAGGAAACGAAAGTTGAGAGGGAGCCAGTGCAAACAGGAAAGGAGGGGGGTGATATGGTCCTGGGCGGAAGAGTGAGTGAGCAAACGTGCAGCTGTGTACTGAACCAATTGGAGGCGCCAGAGTTGATATTTTCGGAGGCCTGCTAAGACGGTGTTACAATAGTCCAGCCTTGAGAGAACAAGTGAAATGACTAATGAGGTGAGGGAGGGGGAAGGAAGGAAGGAAAGGGCGGACAGCGCGAATTTGGCGTAGGAAAAAGGAGCGACAGATGAGCAAAGAGATATGGTGATGAAAGGAGAGAGGTGTTGAGCGTGACCCCTAGGTAGCGGAGGGAGGAAACCAGAGGAATCTGAGTAGAGAGAAAGAGGGGAACAGGCAGGGGGAGATGTACTAAAAGGAAAGCCAAAAGGGCAGCTGAGCATTGGCTGGGCTGGCAAAGGGGTCCAGACTTGGGGTTCCCCCCAGTCTGAATAGCTATGCTACCCTGGGGTCTAGGTGCCATATGTGCAGCTGGAGGACCCTGCTTAGCCTGTCTGCTAGGGCATCATCTTGGCCTAAGAGGTAAGAATATAAGATATGACAAACTGGGTTAGACAAAGGTCCATCAAGTCCAGTATCGTGTTTCCAACATGGCCAATCTAAGTCACAAGAACCTAGCAGTCTCCCCAAAAGACACAGGTTCCACAATGCTTGTATTGGGGCAAGCAGTGGAATTCCCGGGTCCCCTTTAATAATGGCTTATGGACCTTTCCTCCAAGAACTTTTCCAAACCTTTTTTAAACCCAGCTACACTAACAGCTTTTACTACATCATCTGGTAACATTCCAGAGTTTGATTACACGTTGAGTGAAAAAATATTTTCTCTTATTAGTCTTAAATAGTTTACCTGTAGCTTCATTGCATGTCCTTGTCTTTCTATATTCTGACGATGTGAACAATCGATCTACGTTTACCTGTTCCACTCCATTCATTAATTTATAGACCTCTATTATATCTCCCCTCAGCTGTCTTTCCAGGTTGAAGAGCTCTAACCTTTTTTAGCCTCTTCTTAGGGATATCCTATCCCCTTTACCATTTTGGCAGCTCTTCTATGTATCTTTTCTAATAATGTTATATCCTTTAACATTATAACAACCAGAACTGCACACAATATTCAAGGTGCAGTAACACCATGGAACAATACAGAGGCATAATATCCTTTGTTTTATTCTCCATTCTTTTCCTTATGATTCCTAACATATTTGCTTCCTTGGCTGCTGCTGCACACTGGGCAGAAGGTTTTAACATGTCATCCATAACACCTAAATCTTTCCTGGGTGGTGGTTCCTAATGTGAAACCTTGCATCCTGTAGCCATAGTTTGGGTTGTTTCCTAGGTGCATAACTTTGCACTTGTCCACATTAAATTTAATCTGCCATTTGGATGCCTAGTCTTCCAATTTATCAAGGTCCTCTTGCAATTTTTCACAATCCTCTTGTGTTAAACAACTTTGAATAATTGTGTCATCTGCAAGTTTGTTTACCTCCCTCATTCCCATTTCCAGGTCATTTGTGAATGTTAAAAAGCAGCAGACCCAGCACAGATTCCCAGGGGTTCACCTTTCTCCATAGTGAAAGTTGGCCATTTAGCCCTATCCTCTACTTTCTATCAACAGTACACTGCCTCCTATCCCATGACACCAATTTCACCAAGAGTCTCTGAGGGAGTTTGTCAAAGGCTTTCTGAAGATCCAGATACTCAAATGACTGACCTTTGTCTACCTGTTTATTCACACCTTCAAAAAAACATAACAGATTAGTAAGACAAGACCTTCCTTGGCTAAAACCATATCAGCTTTCTCCCATTAAGCCATGGCTATCTACATGTTCAGTAATTGTTCTTTATAATGGTTTCTACCATTTTTCCTGGTACCGACATCAGGCTCACTGGTCTGTAGTTTCCCAGATTACCCCTGGCACCCCTTAAAATTGGCATTACATTGACCATCCTCCAATCTTCAGGTATTACAGACTTTAATGATAGTAATCTGAACTAATAGTATGTTGGCTATCTCATATTTCAGTTCTTTCAACACTCTTGGATGTATATTTATCTGGTCAAGGTGATTTGCTACTCTTCAGTTTATCAAATAGTTGTAATACATCTTCCCGGTGTATCAATATTTCTTTCCATTCTTCTGCAGCATCATCTTTAAATACCATTTCAGTCATGATCAACACCCCTACATCTTTCTCAGTAGACTTAAGCAAAGAATTCAGTCTCTCTATGGGTTTGTTGGCTTAGTGCCCTTTTACCCCTCTATCATCTAATGGTCCAACTGACACTGAGACTTTTTGGTACAAATGTACTTGAAAAAAAAATCTCACATTTTTGCCTCCATAGCAAGCTTCTCAAATTCTTTGTCTGCCTTATCAATGCCTTGCATCTATTATTTATTTATTTATTTAACAATTCTTTTATACCGCGCTATTATAATCAGTGCGGTGTACAATAGAACAAGAACATACTACAATGCATACAGGTAACATTGAGTTTTACATTGAACAGGGAAATTCAATAATAGGACAACCGGGGGAACTATGTACAGAATAACTTAATGGTATATACAGTAATATCAAACTCGATTGGATGTTACAATGTGGTTTACTAATAAGACTAGAGAGAAAGGTTGACCTGCTAGCCCTTTTCAGGTTGTATTGAGGTGGTAGTTTTGTTAGTGACTAGGTTGACTTCTGGGTAGCATTTTGTAAACAGGTGGTATTTCAATGTTTTTCTGAATAGGATTAGGTTTTTGATAGCACGGATTTCGTGAGGTAGTGCATTCCAGTTTAGAGGAGCAAATAAGGAGAAGGCCCTGTTGGAGGTGGCCTTAGTACACTTCGTTATTATCCTTGGGACAATTAAGGTGTTCATTGATGTGGTTCTCCTTTTTCTGTTTTCCAGAGTGCCATGGATAAGCTTGCTGATTGGCGTAGGGGGGCAGTTATTTAGTGCCTTGAAAGTAAGGACTAAAGACTTATACTGGATTCTGGCATGTAATGGTAACCAATGCAGTTCTTTCATGATGGGTGTTATATGGTCAGATCTTGATGAGCCGGAGAGGACTCTGGCGGCTGTATTCATGGCTAGGCGGAGCGGGTTTAACGTTGATTGAGGGAGGCCATGTAGGATGATGTTGGCAAAATCCAGGTGTGGGAGGACTAATGCTTGGAAGGTTGTTCGGAAGTCTGTGGGTTCTAGTAGGGAGCGGAGGTGATGTAGCGATTTGATCTTAAAATATACGTTTTTTGTGATGTTCTTGACATGAGTTGTCATATCCAAGTGCTGATCCAATGTGATGCCGAGGTAACGGATGGTAGCTTTTGATTTCAACTCTATGTTGTTGACGCGTAGTGATGGAGGCGGTATGAAATTACGGTTCCTTGTGACAAAAAGAACGTCGGTTTTGCTGTGGTTTATCCGAAGGTTTTGTGATAGCAACCATTCAGCTACAGCCTCAAAACATTTGATTATTGGGGAGAATACTGGATGTTCAATTGTGAACGGCATATATAGGAGGATGTCGTCTGCGTAAGCGAGACATTGTACATTAAAGGATCTGATCAAGTCACATATCGGCTGCATGTAAATATTAAACATTAGTGCCGATAAGGACGATCCTTGAGGTACACCCTGTGATTGCAGGAATGGTTCTGAGGATGCGTGGCCTGTTTTTACTTGTTGCCACCTGTTAGATAGGTAGGATTTACACCACTCGAGTGCTGTGCTTTGAATCCCCTTATCTTTCAAGCGTTGTAGGAGTATATCATGACTCACAGAGTCGAAAGCAGCGGAGATGTCCAGGAAGATGAGGACGAAACCCTGTTGTATGTTGTTTATTCCTGTCACTAGAACATTGAATAGTGTTGTAAGGACTGTGTCAACTCCATGTGCTTCCCTGAAGCCATGTTGCGATGGATCTAGTGGTGCTTCAGTGTCAATATGATGTTGGATTTGTTGTTGGGCGGCCTTCTCAATGATTTTTGCAAGCTGAGGGATGCTCGAGATAGGTCTGAAGGAATCAACCTTGGATGGATCCAGTCTATTATTCTTCAGTAGGGGCTTGATGGAAGTGTGTTTTAGGCTCTGTGGGAATGAACCTGATGAGAAAGACTGGTTCAGTATTTTGCTCAATATTTGACTGAGGTCATGTCGCATGTCCTTGATCCAGCTGGCTGGACACGGGTCATTAGGAGCTGTACTGGGGTTGATTGAGGCAATAATGTTCACAACCTCGCTATTTGATACAGTGGAGAAGTTGTGAAGTGGCATAGCATGGGATGTCTTAAGTGAAGTGGGGGCGTTATTGACATTTATGTCTGTGTTGGTTTTTATCATCTTTGACTGCAGGTAGTTTGCATAGTCCTGCGGCTGCGGCATGGGAGGTTGAGCTGATACCGGTTCACCTGTTATGGACTTTACTATGCTGAACAAAGCATGTGGTTTGTTGATGGAGCGTTTTATTAATCCTGAGTGGTAAGTTTTCCTGCTCTGTGCTATCTTTGCTCGGTGGGTAGATAGGTATGAGCTGTATGCTACCAGCGCCTCGGGGGAGTGAGTTCGTCGCCACTGTCGCTCAAGTTTGCGTAAATGGTGGAGGGATGAACGAAGGTCTGTGGAGAACCATGGAGTATGCTCACGTTTTCGAATTTTCTTTTCGGTGAGTGATGGGCAGGAGGCAGCTCTCAGGTTTTCATCCCATTTGGATATGAGATCATCTAAGTCCATGGTTGTGTTGGCCATGAGAGGTCTGAGATTCTCTAGGACTATGCTCTGGTTAAGTGGTCTAAAGCGGGTTGAGTGGGATCCAGATGTGTTAGGGGACTTTCGGCTTTTGTGGACTGCATTAATGGATATATTGAAACTGAGAAGACTGTGGTCCGACCAGGGTACTGGTATTACCGATAATGCGAGAGTTAGGGGTATTGAGTCGTTGTCAGTGCTTGTCAGTGCTTATATTTGTCAGTGCTTATATTTTCAGTTTGATATTTGGCTCTGTTTTCCATTTCCTGAAAGATGTTTTGGCAGTTTTTTGGACTTCCTTCCACTTTTCTGTCAGCATGGAATACAGTTGGTCTGGGCTTCCAACATAGTATTTTTAAAAACCCATGTTTGATGTAAGTCTTTAACCTTTGCTGCCCTGAGGAGTATTCCCTGGCTGGTCACATATTAGCAGAAGACTATCGTCTCCTGGCAGAGGCAGAGATCCTATGCCTCCTTGCTTGTTCAGAGAGGACATTGTGACCTGGTTGTCTGTTTTGACTAGGTCAGACTGGTTCCACAAGAGGTGATGGAAGGCCTTGATCACTAGAAAGATGGCCCTGAGCTTCATCAGGTTGATCTGCTGCTGGCTCTCCTCCAGGGACCAGTTGCCCTGCATGCAGTTCCTTGCAGTGGGCACCCCAGGCCAGTAGGGAGGGATCTGTTGTGAGGACCCTCTGGGGGTTTGGGGGCTGGAAGAACATGTCCCTCTACAAGTGCTGTACATCCTGCCATCAATGGAGTGACTGCTACTTGACAGGACAGACTGTCCTGGAGCCTGCTTGCAGCTTGGGTTCACCGAGCACAGGCACCACTGAGCTGCCTGCATATGGAGGCAGGCATTGGGGACCACATGGACAGTGGAAGCCATATGGCATAGCAGGAAGAGCATGGACTGTGCTGACACTATGTGGTGGCACTGCACCTCAGTGGCTAGGGCCCCCGAGGTGATCTGCCCAGTCCAGGGGCAGGAAGGCCCTGCCCTGAAGAGTGACCAGATGAGCTCCAGATTCTGTGTCTGAGTGAGGTGGGATTTGAGGTGGTTTATCATGAACTCCGGATATTGTAGGACCTTGAGGTGCTGGCTGTGGCCTATTGCACCTCTGAGCCATGTCTTTCACTAGCCAGTCGTCCAGGTATGGGAAGACTAAGGCCCTTTGGAGACAGAGGTAAGCCGCCACCACTGCCAGGCATTTGGTGAAGACCCTTGGTGCGGAGGCGAGGCCAAAGCGTAGTACCCTGTACTGGTAGTGATCACCCCTGACCATGAACTTAAGTACTGCCTGTGGCCGAGATTGATAAGAATGTGGTTATAAGCATCCTTTAAGTCCAAGGAGCATAGCCAATCTCCCTGCTGGAGGTAGTGTAACAATATTCCAAGGGAGAGCATTTTGAACTTCTCCTGCACCAGGAATTTGTTCAGGTTGGGCCTTAGCTCTCCTGTCCTTTTTGTGACAAGTACTTTGAGTAGAACCCTTTTCCTTTTAGATAGTGGGGTACTGGCTCCACAACCCTATCCCTGAGAAGGCCTGCACGTTTTTGCAGCAGCAGGACCTGGTGGTGGTGGGGGGGGGGGTTTGAGGGGGCTCTCCTGGAAAGAAAGGTGTCTGGTCCAGGTGAAGGAGGTAACCTTCCCTGACCACCTGAAGTCCCCAGGAGTCAGTGGTGATAGCTGGCCACCAATGGGCAAAATTAATCAGATGGCCCTCCTCCCCCTGTTGAAGGTTGATCCTGATCCCCCATGGGTAGAGAGCCTGTGTCTGGGGTCCTTAGGTTTGTGTGGGTCCTGTCACTTCTGCTGCGCGGCTTGGTACTAGGGATAGCCTCAATAAGGCTGGCCTTTCCAATGGAAGGGAGGTCTTTTCCCTGGTGTTTTTTTCTTGGAAAGAGCAGGTCTTCCTGGAGGGTTGAATCCTGGTGACATACTCTATTGCCACCGCCTTGTCCTCCATCAGCTTTTCAAAGAGGTTTTCACCAAGACAAGGAATGTCAAGTTTCTCCTGGACCCATTGCTTGAGGTTGGATGCCTGGAGCCAGGCCTGGCATTGAGTGCAGATGCTTGCGGTGGCCACTCTCACATTGGACTAAGCTGTCGTAGGCTGCTTGAGAAAAGTATTTTGAGTACTCCCTGATGGACTGAAGATTTGGAATTGCTGGAAGTGATTGCTACTGAGGCCCAACAAGAAACAGTTCCTGCGACAGGTCTCAGATACAAGCATATCAACTGTATATCAGCAAGTATTTGGCAAGCCAGTATCGAGCCCTGGTAACACTTGTGCCTGAGGGCACTGAAGAGTGATCTTTGGGCTTTTCTGTTGATGTGTGGTGAAATGACCACCATGGAGATGTGAGGGAGTTGCACCTTCCTGAAGCCAGGGCTGTGCTGGACCCTATACATATTATCCAGGTGTCTGCTAACAATCAGCACCAATGGATAATTAGACTTTACCTGATAATTAGCGTTCTTGAAGGAACTCCAGTCCAGTTCCTCACCTCTGGGTTGTATCCCCCTTCCAGCAGCTTGGAGGCTGAGCATGTCATCATTTTGATAAAACCGAGTATATATACCTCTGGCACCTCAGACCAGAACCAGTATCCTACTGACAAAGCAGACTTAAAAACGGAGAGACAATTAAGAATAACTAACTTTGTAAAAACTTTAAAACCTACATTTCCTCCCCCTCCCCCCCGATAAGGAGGCGGCTTACCTGAAAACAGACTCGCTCTCAAATTCACCACAAGGCAGACTGCTGGGCCCTTCCGACGCACCACCTCTGCCCCTGCAGAGCAGCACACCTTACAAACTTAAGACCCCAGCCTTCCCTTTTGGGCTGGAGTTGCCTAAACCACACTTCATCTCAAACACACTGGGTGGAATCAGGGACTGGAGTTTTCAGGAATGCTAATTAGCAGGTAAGATCTAATTATCCATTCCTAATCATCCCTCACCTCTGGGATGTAACAGAAATTCAAACCACGGGAGGGGCCTGAAAACCCAACCCGAAGAACCACCCTGCCAAAACCTGCGTCCTCTGCCGCCTGGACATCCAACCGATAGTGCCTGGCAAAGGTATGCAGTGAGGACCAGGTCGCCGCCCTACAGCCCTACAGATATCTAGAGGCGGCACCAGACTGTACTCCGTCCATGAGGCTGCCTGTCCCTGTGTAAAACACGCCTGCAAACCCACTGGAACGGGCTTACCCATCAAAATATATGCAGATGAAATGGCTTCCCTGATCCATCTGGAAATGGAGGCTTTGGCTGCCGCTTCTCCTTTGCGGGGCCCCCCAAAACAGAACAAAGAACCGATCTGATGTTTGAAAACCTACAGTTCCCTTCAGATAGCGTTTTAACATCTGACGTATGTCCAAAGAACGCAGCTGAGCGTCTGCATCCTTCACCTCAACAACTACCAGGGACGGTAGGGAGACTGGGGGGGGGGGGGGGGTTTCAGCATTTCATGTGAATCAACCTCTTTGGGCAGAAAGGAAGGCACCATCTGCAGAACCACCTCCTTGGAAAAAGAAAGGAAGGGAGGTTGACAGGACAGGGCTTGAAGCTCTGAAATTCGCCTGGCTGAACAGATTGCCACCAGAAAGTCTTAAGGGTCAAATCCTTCAGGGAGGCCCAACCCACCGGCTCATAGGGCTGCCCTGTCAAGGATTTAAGCACCAGGTTGAGATCCCATGTTGGGACTACTGACCTTTGCGGAGGGCAAAGGCGACAAACCACCCTTAACTGCCCCACATCCTGATGCTCCCCCAGTAACTTGCCATGGATTTTCCCCCGATAACAGGAAATTGCTGCCAATTGCACCCTCAAGGAGCTGGCTGCCAGTCCCTTCTGGAATCCTGCCTGCCTGCAAAACTCCAGGATATCTGGAACAGTAACCCCTGTGAGGCGACTCCCACATTCTGTGCACCAGGCTTCAAAAATGCGCCAGACCTGAACATAGGAGAGAGACAGGTCGACCTCTTCCGAGCCTTCAGCAAAGTTGAAATCACCAGGCCAGAGTACCCTCGCTTCAGCAGCCTCACCCTCTCAAGAGCCATGCTGTAAGCGAGAACTGATCCACTTGAGGCATTCTGACTCGACCCTGTATCAAGAGGTTGTCTCTCCCTGGGAGTCTCCATGGCCGGTCTGCTACTAGCCTGACCAGGTCAGCATACCAAAGACGCCTTGGCCAATCTGAAGCTATCAGAACTACCAAGCCCTGATGTGCCTCTGTGTTGGACGAGCCTGCCTATGAGGGCCCATGGAGGAAACACATACAGCAACCCTTCCGTGGGCCATCTCTGGACCAGAGCGTCCAAGACTTCTGATATTGGTTCTCTCCTTCTGCTGTAGAAACGACTTGTCTTGGCTGAACCCCATCTTGCCATGAGGTCCATGATGGGAGGGCCCCAACGGCTCACCATCTGCTCGAATACTGCTGGACAGAACTCCCACACTCCGTGATCCACCTGACTCAGGAAGGTGTAGATAACATGAGGAAGGGAGCAATATAGTATATGGGGTGAAGTACTTTTGTCCACTAAAGAGTGGGACTTAGATGTGGTTGTGTCTGATGATCTTAAAGCAGCTAAACAGGTAGAAAAGGTGACAGCAAAAGCTAGGATACTTGGGTGCGTATGGAGAGGAATGGCCAGCAGAAAAAAAAAAAGGGAGGCGATAGTGCCTTTGTATAAGTCTTTGGTGCGACTTCATTTGGAGTATAGTGTGCAATTCTGGAGACCGCACCTTCAAAAGGATGTGAACAGGATGGAGTCAGTGCAGAGGGTGGCTACTAAAATGGTTAGTGGTCTTCGTTATAAAAGCATATGAGGACAGACTTAAGGATCTTAATATATGCACCTTAGAGGAAAGGAGGGATAGAGGTAATATTGATTGAGATGTTTAAATACTTCCGTGGCATAAATGTTCAGGGAGAGAGCCTCTTTCAATTGAGAGCAAGTTCTGCTGTGAGGGGACAGATTCAGGAGTGATATGCGGAAATATTTCTTTACGGAAAGAGTAGTGGATCTGTGGAATAGTCTCCCAGTGGAGGTGGTAGAGATGAGGACAATAACTGAATTCAAAAAAAGCATGGGACAAACACAGAGGATCTCTAAAGGTAAAAAGGGGACTGTTGAGGGGGGGGGGGGGAGGGATAGTGGGTAGTTTAAGGAGAGTAGTAAAGGAAGGTGTGTATAGGGGGAAGGGGGGGATGGGAGGCTGAAATGGGCAGGTCTAAGGGTAAACGGTACAGGTAAAATTACGGTTATTAGTTTAATATAATTTTGTGTATTTTACCTGATGAAGAAATAAAAAAAATTAAAAAAAAAAAAAGGGGGACTGTTGTAGTTGATATGGAAGGACAGACTAGATAGGCCATGTGGTCTTTTTCTGTCATCATATTTCTATGTTTCTAACCTGGCTCAGGTAGGTCTGTGTGACGTTAGATTCCTGCCACATGCACTGCCGACAAGGCCTACAGGTGTGCTTCTGCCCAACTCAACAAGCTTTCTGCCTCCTCTTCCAAGGAGGCGCTGCCTGTGCCACCCTGGTGGTTCATGTAGGCTACGATGGATACGTTGTCCAAGAATACCCGGACTGCCTTCTTGTGAACCCAGCGCTCAAAGAACTTAGTTAGTGCTACCGCCCGCATCTCCAGCCGGTTTGGTCACTGAGCTTCCTGCACCAACCAATGGCCCTGAGGAATCTAACCTTTGCAGTGAGCTCCCCCATCTGGTCAGACTGGCATCTGTTGTCAGCTGGATCCTCTGGGGCGACTCTAAAGGCATGCCCTGTTCCAGGTTGCCTGGGCGGAGCCACCACTGGAGAGCTCTCCTGGTCACAGGAGGTCAGGGGAGCTTCTGTCAGCAGCAGGCACTGGTGAGACCAGATGGAGAAGGGACTGTTGTAATGGCTTCATGTAAGCCCTTACCCAAGGAATAAGCTCTAGAGTTGCTGCCATGGTCCCCCAGCACTTGAAGATAATGTCAGGCTGATGGTGCCTGCATAGCCATGAATCGACACACAAGCTGTCGGAGGTCCTGTACCTGATGGGCTGGCATAAACAACTGACCCCTTTGAGTATTGAAACTCGCTCCGAGATACTCCAGCTCTTGAGACAGACACAGCCTGCTCTTGGCTAGGTTGATTACCCAACCTAGACTCCTCAAGAGCTCCACCACCCTGTTGGTCACCTTTACACTCTTCGATCTTGGCCCGGATCAACCAGTCAAGGTATGGATGAACCATAATGCCCTCCTTGCGTAGGGCCGCAGCTAGGTATGAAGAGCCATGGCCAGGCCAAACGGCAATGCCCAAAACCGAAAATGACCCATAGAAACCAAACCACAGGAACTGCTGATGGGTCATGTGTATGGGAATGTGCAGGCACGCTTCGGTGAGGTCGAGAGATGTGCTGCAGCAGCTGCGATAAGGTCTCCCTTACTGCTGCCAACTTGGCCAGAGCCCTGCAGGGGGGACTGGACGAACGATGGAGGAATGGGCCAAGCCAGCTCGAGAGCATAACCCTCGGATGACTTCTAGGACCCACTGATCGGATGTGACCTGGGCCCAGGCGGGAAGAAACTGGCGTAACCGACCTCCCACCGGTAGTCCCCCTTCCTGGGCCCCCCATCCCTCATTGTTTTTCTGGGGCCTGAAGAGGAAGCGGCAGAGAAGCTTCTGAAACCCCTACCTGCTCCTCAAAACTCCTGGAACCCTTGTCCCTTTGATGGGAACCGACCCCTCTGATAGGGAGCCAAACGGGATGTTTGAAACCTCCTGAAATCCCTAGAAGGATTCCACACTGGAGCCGGAATGCCACTCTGCTTCAGCTTGTCCTCCAGAAGCCTTCCTCCTTTTGAGTCACCCAACTCCTTCACCAATTTGTCCAAATCTTTGCCAAAAAAGCAACTTCCCCTTGAAGGGGAGCCTGCTAAGATGAGCCTTAGACGCCCCATCCACAGACCAATTCTGCAGCAAAAGGTAGTGGTGAGCCGCCACCATAGCTATCTGGTTCACGTTTGGTAATCCCCCCTCCTACCCTCACTCCCTTGTAAGAAAACATACTTCACCCATCCCCGTCGTCTCCTCCCTGCAGTACTTGGGTGTGATTCTTGACTCTTCTCTTTCCTTCAAAGAATATCTCTTCAGTTGTTCAACGTTCGTTCTTTGCCTTAAAACAACTCCGCGCCCTATGTCCTTTTCTTACCGTTTCTTTTATGACTACTCATCATCTCTCTTGTTATGTCCCGTCTTGATTATTGTAATGTTTGTCTTGCTGGTCTCCCTCAATCCCAAATTTGTTGTCTTCAACGTGTTCAGAATGCTGCTGTTCGTGTCCTCTCCCATGCTTCACGGTTCGATCATGTCACTCCTCTGTTAATACATTTTCATTGGCTTCCTGTTGTCTTTCGTGTTCAGTTTAAAATCCTTAGTTTTGTACACAGGGTGATCCACTCAGGTATCCCCGTTTCTTGCCAGCCAGGTTCACCTTCATACCCCTCATTGACCTCTACGTTCTATCCATGCTAACCATATGTTTCTACCCCCCCCCCCCTCCCAAGCACACCTAGAATCCACTCGGTCTTCTGCTTTCTTCTTTCTTGGTCCAAGGCTCTGGAATTCCCTTCCCCCCTCTCTACGTCTGGAAACCTCCTACTCATCCTTCAAAGCCAACCTGAAAACTCATCATTCACATTGATATCATGGACTGGATCGTGGTGCCTGCATTTGTGGTAACCTGCTGTCTCTATTTTTCTCCTCCTCTTATCTGTTTACCTGTTTCTGTCCTATCTTATAATGGCGTTCTTTTCCTATTTCCTCAAATGATATAGTATTGTAAACCGCTTTAATGCCTTTTGGCCTAAGCAGTATATCAAATGATTAACAAACAAACATCTTTTCTGCTCTGCATTTAATCGCTCTTCCTGCCCCACCCTCCTCCCCTCCCTAGGCGTCTGACGCTATATTCCTGCCCCTGTCCTACATTCACCTTCGATGTTGTTGCTGTGTTTCTCCCTCTTTCCTTTTGTTACCCATCTTTGTCCCCCGACTGCTCGCTGTTTCTATCCCTTTTCTTTTGATTTTATGGCGTTCCTTTTCTGGCTCTTTCGCAGCCCTCTCTTTTTAATCAATTTTATGTATTGTGAACTGCCCAGATGCTAACTGTATTGGGCGGTATATAAAGTTTTAATAAACAAACACCACTGATGACATGCTCTTTGACAGGCTCCTAATAAGATCATAATGTGCATCCGTGAGACCACTGCCTCCCCCGCAGAGCCCCCCCAACAAACAGTCAGGCTGCTGCATATGCTGTGACCAATGGAGACAAGCTCTGGCCACCCAGGCCCCACACAACGATGCCTGAAGGGCAATGGCATTCACATCAAAGACCTGCTTCAAAAGTATCCAATCTCATATCCTGGGAATCCTTAAGGGCCGCACTGCCCTCCACTGGGATAGCTGTTTTCTTGGTAACAGCTGATACTGCCGCATCCACCCTCGGTGCCCACAGCAATTCTCCTCTTCTGGCAAGGGATACAAACGTGACAGAGTCCCCCAGAGACCGACTTCCGGCATCTTCCATTCATCCTGGATCATCTGTTTGACCACCCAATGCACTGGAAATACCCTCTGCATCCTTTGTACCATCTGCAGCAGTGGGTCCTCCAAGGATTCCTCCTCTGCTAGGAGTCCTGTGAAAATATTGAGGGCCTTTAGGGACTCTCCTATAAGTCGGTAACTCTTCCCTGCGGAAGACCCTAACAAGTCACATACAGTCAAACCTCGGTTATCGGTTGCCCCGGTTTTCGTCGGTTTCGGTTTTCGACGTCTTTTCCCCACTCAGATGTTGTCTCGGTTTTCGTCGATAGCCTCGGTTTTCGTACAGCCCCCCCCCCCCCCGATTCACCGATCGCGTGTGCGTGTGCCTGCAAACAAACAGAGTACACTGCCTGCCCAGTCCCGGCAGCATTCCCCCCCCCCCCCCCCCCGGACTCACCGATCGCGTGTGCTTGAAGGAGATCTGGAGATGACTGGAGATTGGCAGACTTCAAACCCAGCTGTTGCGTGTGCCTGCAAACAGTACACTGCCTGCCCAGGTGAGCAACATCCTCGAGCCAGACATGGAAGGATTGCAGAGAGGAAGGCCCCGATCTCTCCACCGCCTGCCTGTTCTCTGGAGCGCCCCCTCAGGCTCGGAGGTAGCAGGAGATGTTGAGGGGTAAGCAGGAGATGTTGAATGAATGTGGCAGGCAGTTCTTTCTCTTGCGGGGTATGCTGTTGAGACGGAGTCAGCGATCACATTGGTGTCCTAAGGTATCTGTGTGTTTGCTGAGAGAAGTGACAGGAGCTGTTCTACTGCTGGCTCAGACTTCTCATTGTCAATTTCTCATTGTTTTCTGTATGTAAAAATATAGTTATTCTCTATAAAATGTACTTTTTGTCAATATTTTTGGGTGTCTGGAACGGATTAATTGAATTTACATTATTTCCTATGGGAAATCTTGCTTCGGTTTTAGTCCGTTTCGGTTTTAGTCAGACTTTTTGGAACGGATTAATCATGAAAACCGAGGTTTGACTGTATCTGTTCTTCCCGGTCAGGAATTTCGCCATCCTTCAATTCGTCCTCTTCCAGATCTAGAGGCTCCTCGTCCTGTGCCTCAGAAAGAGGTGACATTCGCCCCCCCGTTGTCTCTTAACTTGGGATGCTTTGCAAATTCTAAAGCAAGACTCCTGTCTCCAGATTCTGCTCCCCGCTTAGCCACGTGCCCCTACCCTCCCTGTTTGGTCACAGGCAGAAGGCCTTGTGCAGGAGCAGAGAAAACTCCCCCACCTACTCCCTCCTCCACCCCTTGAGTAGTGAAGGGTCTAGGAAGAGCCAGGAAGCTGGAGGGTACCCCTATCTCTGGGGGTGTAGGGCTCCCTGTACCACTCTCCTGCTGCATGGTGTCTCTGCTCCTGAGAGAACCAAGGGGCCTGTTCTTGATACACACTTGCTTGAAGATCCTACTCTAGGGATGCTGCCTCCAAGGCACATCCCCTGCACATTCCAGTGTCGGACACCACCCCTCTACGGGTGCCGCAACACCAAACATTGAGGTCTGGCTGGCATAATGCCACAGAGACTCAGGCCACCCTGAATTGTACCCCCAGGAGTACTAGAACAAGAGACGTCCCAAAAGGAAAAATACCACACTAGACTAGCAAAGCAAAGAAATAAAGGAAATAAAAATTTTAACCCAGAAAAGCTAAAGCACAGCAGCAGTCCAATCAGGACCGTGCGAATCCTCTGGCCCCCCACCTTCTCCTCAACGGAGTAACTCCTGAGAAATGGAGCTGGGCCGAAAGAATCAGGCCTACTCACCACACGGTTGGCAGCCACATGGTACACTCACCTTCCCACGCGGTCTGCCGATCCGCGCAATTGCCCCTGGCGCTCCTACAGCCTCAGCTCTGTACCTTCTCAGCGCTGACCTGCTTCTTTCCCGCCCATGCACTCAGCTTCCGAGTAAGGGCCTGCAGCACACTGCTTGTTCGTGCAGGCTTTGTAGCAGCAGCGGCTCCTCACCCAATCACGGGATCGGGAGCTGCTGAAATCCCCAGCTGTCTCCTCACTCTATCGCACACCCAGAGCCTCCTTCTCACCTGGCCCGAAGGGAGATAGACTGGCCAAGAGTAGGGGGGGGGGGGGGTCCTTCCCCTGCTCCAAGAACTTTTTGGAGGACAAAACAAAAGCTAGCTAAGCCAAAAAAGAAATAAACTGAAATAAATCTGTATCTCGAAGAAGCCTACTCTGGCCTACTGCTCCCTCCAGCTGCTTGGAGACTGAGCATACTAGTTCTGGTAGGAGGTGCTCTTATCAAAATGATGTGCTCAGCCTCCAAGCTGCTGGAAGGGGGGCACAACCCAGAGGTGAAGGACTGGACTGGAGGGACGATTAGGAATGCTGGTATTTCCCACATCTGGAGGAGTCGCCTGAGGATAGTTGGGACGGGGGACCATAAGGATCTGTTTAGGTGGGGCCTCAGAGGATTTTGAGTTCCTCTGTACGAGGGTCCTCTGACTGTTGAGGAACAATGCCTTTGCCATGTCCCTGACAAAACTTGAGGAATGAGGTGTCCTCAGGCAGGAACTGGCACCTCAACTCCAGGGAGAGACTGGTCCAAGGGAAAGATCATGATGTGCTTGTGTCTCCAGGGAAGCCTAATCCTCCCAGAGTAGTCCGTTGAGGACTGTGATAAAGAAGCTTATCAGAGCCCAGAGAATAGTGACAAAGGAAGGGAATTTACCCTAATCAAGGGACCTGTTTTGTCAGGTGACAGGAATAAAACTGCATGTTTTCCTAAAAGACAGGTTATTCCAGGCTGCAATGGCCTGCAGAAAGCCCCTAGTGGAGATGAGGTGAAGGAGTATAAGCCCAGATTGAGAAACCCTTACATCACTCCTAATTACTCAGCTGCCAAGAGGGAGTTTGAGCACCAACACTTGAGAAGTGAAAGGGAGGGGTTGGAAACTGGGAACTTTAAAACTAGAACAGAATATTCAGAAAGGAGGAGCGAGAAGGGGAAGAAGGAGAAGGAGAGAGGAGCTCAGAGAGATTCGTGTTCTTGGAGAGATTCCTGGGAGAAGCCAGCTTCAAGGGATTGGAGAACTTCAGCTAGGAACCCTAAAGCAGCAGCCGGTAAGAGGACTGAAGTAGCTGAAGGGAGAAGGAACACGAATACCTTTTGGAAGAGGTATGGAACAGATGCCCTGAGGTCCAGGAATACAGACTGGAGGACAGGTCATAAAAGCTCAAATGCATACTGGCCAGAATATCTAAGAGGACAGCCTAATGCCAGCTTTAACTCAGGTATGAACTTTGGACATTTGTCTAACCTAGAGCAATGCAAAGTGCTTAGAAACAGTTCCTGTCCTAATGGAGGTCAGTTAGTAAAGCCCTCTGATCCAGACCCCAATATAGAACCTATGCAAATAGAAGAACAAGATATAATTAGAGGAAGATGATACTTTCATGGACTGTTCTTTATGCAAAGTTGCTAGCACAGAGAAATCCTGAAAGTGGGATCAAACATAAAAAGGAAACGTTCTAGTAACTGGCACACCAGAAAGTTTGTGTGGAAAGGAAAAAGGTTTTGGGGAAAGTGAAATACTTGTGCAGAGAAGGAGAAAAGCTGTTGATTGAAGCTTGTTATCCAGCTGATATCAAAGCAGAACACGGCTCAGGCTGTGCATGTTGGATATAAAAAGTTCTGTGAATGTGAAAAAAAAAGCTGTTTTGTGAAGAAGCTTTTATTTTTTATTTGCTCTACACCAGCACTGCTGAGCAGGTTTGTCAGCAGTGGCTGAGAGCACTGTTCCCTCTAAGCTGTGAGCGTGTGCGCGCGCACACACCCCTCACCGAGCGAGCGCACATACTTTACAACAGAGCGCACAAAAATTACGGTTCTGATTCTGATAGAAAACACAGACGTCTTAAAATTTAAAAGTTGTTGTGTATTTACGGTTTTCACAAGTTCTACAATATTTTCTAGAGCAATCAATGTGGTGTACATACTGTATTCTGACGTGTAGTCAAATTTTAAAGTATATAACTGAGTGTTATGTGGCGCACAAAAATTTAACCTTCCTTCAAAAGCTGCACAGCTGATATTTTATGCGCACACAGCCTACAGAAAATTAGAGGGAACATTGGCTGAGAGAAAGACTTTCCATTGTTTAATGGACTTTACAAGCTACTTGCATAAGCTTTCAGTTGTATTGTTATTTTGAATATAAATCCTGGAGAAGACATCCTAAGGTGTTACCAAGTGAATCTGTGTGCATTTTGATTTACCTCATAAATAAATTCGGTCATTGCCTTAACACTCGAGCCAACTACCATAGTCTTCATTTACCTCAAAGGCAAGCACCGCATGACTGGACTACCACTGCCATAATCCTTTGCAAGATAGTCAGTCTGGAACATTGCCCAAGTGGTGAATTCTATATAACAAGCACGCCCCTCTATACGTATGTAAGGGGCTATGGGCGTGACAGGACTCAAGACCCGACTGCTTTTGAGGTGTCATTGGATCTAGCATCCAATGGCCCACAGCAATTGCTTGGCTGGAGCCAGATGTGCTTGCCTGGGAGGATCTTGCTCCCAAGAATGGGGAGTGTCAGAACTTGACAAGGATTGGCCCGAGGCATGGGGCTCTTGAGGATCTCTTTGGCAGCCCAGGAAGTCCTTGACAGAGGTCCCTGTGGTCTCAGTGTATGCATGAGCAGGGCCAGGCATTGATGCTTGCTGAGAGGCAAGCAAGGCAAAACTACTGCATTCCAATGCCATCCTGGTCTCCAACTCAGGAGTTGCAGCTTGACAAACACCAGGGTTACTGGGTCTGGTGTCAGTGAAGAGAAGGAGTGTCAGTCAGTCATCGATGGGATGGGCCTTGGGGGTCCAAGATCAGTCAGACCTCAGCGTCTATCCTGGTACCTTTGCTGGTTGCTCCAGCTCAGATTCCTCAGATACCCTTTGGGGACTGTAGGACTTTGCATGGGACTTGCTGTGTGTGTCTGAGTCCCATGAAAATGTTTAAGGATCTCTTTCTTGTGCTTTCGCTCCGGGGAACCCTTATCAGAGTGGCTGTGTGCCCGCTTGGGCACTGTGGGGGCTTTATGCAACTCTGAGGATCTGTGCAGGACCTTGGAGTGTGCAGTTACCTGGGCTGAATCTGACCTGTGGAAGATGTCGTCCTGCTGCTGCTGGTCTCTCTGGATAGCCTTACCAGACATCTTTTTGCACAGGGAACAAACCTCCAGGTCATGGTCAGCACCCAAACACCAGAGGCTACAGTTGTGTGTTTGTGAGGGACATGTTCTTTGAACACCGATCACACTTCTTAAGCAAGGACCCCAGCGAGGTCAAAGACCCTTGATGCAGCCCAAGGTCAAAGGCGGCACAACACCATGTTGGAAGTAAAAGCTTAATTAAGAAGCTTCAGTCTCGAAGCAGAGGCCACGGGGCTTTGAGGCAGGAAAAGGACCAATGCTAACTGGAGGGTGCACAAAATGCACGAGACTAATCAACTTTTTTCTAGGGGAATTAGACAAACATCTGAAGGGCTCCATGGAAAGGAGACTGAGTAAGATGGCACTCTTGAGCAGAAAAGGGACCATGTATGCATGGTGGCATCTCCCAAAGGCTTTCTTTGAAAGCTGGGGAGATGCTTCTGTAGGACTCAGTTGGTGCCGACGTCACCCATATGCAAGGACTGACTTCCTACTTGTTCCTGGAGAAACCTAGAAAGCTCAAGTGCTTTATATTAGCTAAAGAATATCTATTCCCTAAGCAATTTTAACACAATTCACCAGTACTAAGATGCAGACAGCAATCCAGCAGCGATGGGGGGGGGGGGGGGGGAGTAAGCAGTTACTCACCTGTAACAGGCAAAGTGTTGCCTCATCCCCAGCTACATCTTTCAAGTCAGTGACAGTAACCAGTGCTGCCCATAGCATTCACATCCAGTGCCCAGAGCCACTGAACTGTGCACCAGAAGTGAATGCTAGCAGCAGCACTGACTGCTGTGTGCTGACTCAGGGAAAAATGACACCAGGGATGGTGCTGTGATAGATTTGTTTATGAGAAGAGGGATATATTGGACTGGAGATGAGGATGGGAATAGAGGGGCGAGAGAAAGATGCTAGACTACTGGAGGGGGCGAATATTGAGAAGGGGGAAGGGGATAGAAAACTGCTGGTCTATGGATTGGGAGAGGGGAAGAAGCGGGAGATGCTGGACTTTGGGGAGGGGGGAACGAACTATAAAGGCAAAGGGTGAGGGGATTGGGAGATGCTGAACTGGGGTGGTGAGAGATGGTG
The DNA here is from genome assembly GCA_033557465.1 of Ichthyophis bannanicus. Taxonomy (NCBI): domain Eukaryota; kingdom Metazoa; phylum Chordata; class Amphibia; order Gymnophiona; family Ichthyophiidae; genus Ichthyophis; species Ichthyophis bannanicus. The sequence continues at coordinate 18,300,569 of CM066037.1, read as the reverse complement.
GAAGTATGTAAAAAGGGGAAGGCGATGGCAGTGGGGGTGTACTATCAACCATCAGGCCAGAATGAACAAATGGATGATGAAATGCTCAAAGAAAATCAAGGAAGCTAACAAAAAAGTTACAACGCAGTAATAATGGGTGATTTCAACTACCCCAGTATCGACTAGGTCAGTGTCACGGCAGGACATGCTAGGGAGATAAAGTTCCTAGATGAAATGAACCAGCTGCTACAAGAAGGGTAAATTAGAGACTTACCTGCTAATTGTTGTTCCTTGCGGAACTTTAGTCCAGTCCCGGAACCATAGAGTTGTCAACCTCCTCCAGCAGCTTTGGAGACTGACATACATCATCGCTTGCCTACTTATACTGGCGGTCCTTGCCAGTATAAGTAGGCAAGGACCGCCCCCTCTCACCAGTACCTATTGACAAAGCACACTAAGCAGAACAACAAATAAGGAGAATTAACCAGAATACATTCTCTCTCTCTCTCTCTATATATATATATATATATGACATATTCTGTTCCATATCTCTATCTCTATATGGAACAGAATATGTCATGTTCCACTTCAAGTAACTACTATTGTGTTTTATTTTTTTTATTTGTTTCTTTAACAAATTAATTGCATTCATCGACTGTCTGAATAAGAATATCGTCTGACAACACAGAAGCGCCGTGCCACACCACCTCCTAAGAGGATGGACAGGCAAGAGCGCTACACAAGAGGGTCCTCCAATGGCTTCATCCTGCGCCACCCGGGAGCAAAGACAACGCAGAGCACCCGCGGGAGCCGAAACAATCAGGCTGGCAACTCTGCAAACCAAGGGAGGGATCCGGGACTGGACTAGAGTTCCGCAAGGAACAACAATTAGCAGGTAAGTCTAATTTACCCTTCCTTAGCATCCCTCTAGTCCAGTCCCGGAACCATAGAGGATGTAACAGAGCAGTGAATATCAACGGGAGGGACAAGCATGCCCAGCCTGAAGCACCGCTGAGCCGAAACGCCCATCCTCCGGACAAAACATCCAAGCGGTATTGCTTGGCAAAGGAATGCAAGGAGGACCAAGTCGCCGCCCTACAGATGTCGCCCACTGGGACCAGACTGAACTCTGCCCAAGGCGCCGCCTGCGCCCGAGTGGAATGAGCCCGAAGACCCTGCGGAACCACCTTGCCTTTCAAGATGTAGGCCGATGCAATAGCTTCCTTCAACCAGCGGGAAATAGAAGACTTCGCCGCCGCTTCTCCCTTACACGGTCCCCCGAACGCCAGAAAAAGTTGATCCGACCGCCTAAAGGACGCCGTCCGGGAGAGATACTTCTTGAGAACCCTGCGGGCGTCCAACAGCTGCAACTGACCCCCAGATCCGACCCCATCTCGATCGGAGAACACCGGAAGAGAGACCACTTGGTTAACATGAAAAGCGGACACCACCGTGCTTAAGAACGCCGGAACGGGACGGAGAACCACCTTGTGGTCGGTAAAAGAGAGATAGGGCTCCCTACAAGACAAGGCCTGTAGCTCCGAGATCCTCCTAGCCGAACAAATCGCCACCAAGAAAACCGTCTTCAATGTGAGATCTTTTAGCGAAGCAGTGGACAACGGCTCAAACGGAGGAGCCAGCAAGGCTTCCAACAACAAATACAAATCCCACGGAGGAACAGCACAGCGCCGAGGTGGCCGCATGAGCAACACCGCCCTCAAAAAACCGCCGGACATCCGCGTGGGCTCTGAGAGACTGACCCTGCACTTCCGCCAGCACTCAAATCACACCATAATGCACCTTTGCCACATAAGGCAAATCAGACTCTAGTCACTTCAACTCCCTGATCCTTTCCTGTTCCAGGCGAGTAGACTGCCGTAAATACTGCGACCACCGGAAGCATGCTCTCGTCTCCCCAGACTCCCCCAATGGGAGCCTGCAAGGACAGAGCAGTGCCCCCAACGATCGATTCAGTGAACCACCTGCTCTCCTATCGCGCGCTAAAGAAGATCGCTAGGGCTCTCTTCCAGACAGTGAGTCCACACCTCATGGAAGTGCAAGGTGTGCACCCACAAACGTAGTACCGAGGCCTGCACCTGCCTAGTCTCAAAATGTCAATCAAGAACAAGCCAATTCAGGACAGCTGAATACGCTGTGGTTTTTTTTTTTTGTACAAAGACATCTCTTAACCAAAAAGTCCTTCAGCCGATGTGGAGAAGCTAAAATACATTACAGTTCCTTGTATGTATATGTTTGTTCCATGTAAACCGCGCTGGTGATAATAGTGCGGTATATAAGAGATGTTAAATAAATAAAATAAATTTCCGCGCCAACACAATGCAGCAGAAAGAACTCCCTATGACAGGCATAGAAATCCACAGCCTTCCCGCTAGAGGAACGCCCCAGTCCGTCTGCCTGCACCAAGCTGGACATTCCCTTTTTTTTTTTTTTTTCCTTTTTAAGGTCAACTAGCCCCTGGTGTTAGAAAAGATAGCTTTCCCATTCCACAGTGGCAATTGAGTCAGCAAAGAAGAAGCCGAGAACCCGCAGCGAAGTTCCCATTATACCACCTGGTAAAGACTACACTTCTAGACCCATGAAGCAAAAAAGCATGCAAGCGTGCATTGTGTCCTGCCAGTAGCTGACCGAACTTATCATGTGTGTTACTACGTTTCTTTCGGGATTGAAAGAATGCTCCGGAAGAATTCTTTGGGCAGACACCGATTCACCCTTTGAAAATTCAGAATCGGGCGAAACGAGCCTTCCTTCTTTGGAACCACAAAGTAGAGGGAGTATCAACCGTATTGGGCTGCCGGCACCGGCACCTCCGCTTTAAGTTGAAGCAGCCGCTGGAGCGTTCCTGCGACCGCCTGAAACTTTTGCGGAGCTCTGCAGAAGGATTGGACAAAGGAAGCTAATACGAGCTGATGGAGCTCCCAGGCTGACGCCAAGCAGCGTGCAAGCCATCCCGCAAACACAGCATATGATGTATGCCTTCCAGAATCTGAGCTGCTGCTAGTGCTGCGAGAGAACTAGCCGGGCTGCGCGCTTCTGGCCCCCAGTAAGACAGGCGCTGAGCACTAGCAGATACTCTCCGTACTGGAGCCAAAATAGCCACAAAGGCCAGAGTCCTATTCAGCGACCCCTCTCCGCTGAGCCGCCTTTTACAGAAGGAAAAGAAACCACATATAGCCAAAATGAAGACATTACAAATCTACCACCAAACCTTATAAATCGGACAAAGCCAAACTAAACGGGAATATTGTCCCTCAAGAAACCACAGAACTATAAAACCCCTCTCATAACATAATTCGTATGGCAGAGCATTCCACACCTGGGGCCTGGCCAAGGCACTCACCCAAGCACCTTTTAGAACTGTCCAAGAGAGCTACCACCATAATTCCTTTTGACTTGAATATGTGTACAGCGGATCATAGCGCTATATCACAACAGCTAACCTCAAATATTACCCTGCCATAGCAACCGACTAACGCCTTATAGGACCTGCTATGGACAGCGGAAATTCTTGTAAACCAACATAACTAGGCCCCTCTTTTTTTTAACAACCTTTGAAGGCCTACTGAAAAAGTGTAATCCATACTCTGCAGCTGGGTTAATTTATGTATTTTATTTTAGCACATTTCAGGAAATTGCACCCATCCTATGCACTCTGTTCTAATAGTGATTTTCCATCTGCCATGTTCCCTTCTGACTACATATTCCTTTCAAATGGTAGTTAGTAAGTCGGGATCCCGAGAGTTTTGGGCACATGCGGGAAAAGATGTATAGGACTCCAAAAATCAAGCGCCGGTCACCTCCAATGAAGTCAAAGCAGATCAGTTAAAATTACCCGAACTGCTGTTATAGCCTTGCAAAAGCTCCCAGGTCCCACTGCACCTCGCTTTCCTTCCCCCCTTATCCTGAGGGATTCACCGTTGTAGGAGGCGTTGCTCACCCCCTACCAGCCTGCTACGACTGCCAGGGAGCTGAAGAGCGAAATAGAGAGCAGAACTCCTGGAAGTAAACAAATAGCGTCCCGCTCATGGGGTTCAGGGCACCAAAAGCCCCCGAATAAATCAACCGTGGTCGCTCAAAATGAACAAGGCTCTCTCTCACTAGAGAGTTTCTTGTTCCTTTTGAAATCCTGCTCTAGAAATAGATGAGAACTGCCGGGGAAGGGCACGATAAGTGATCCCCCCTTAAGCTAGGAAACACCCAGGCACCTTGCAAAGAGGTGGCTGCCTGTGTGAATCTAAGGAGTAACACAATTTCTTATTTTACCACCCCCACCCCCAGGGATGGGGGCCCTGAATACTACATGTGAGTCATGAGCAGCTGTGGCTGTTAGGACAACAGAAACCAACAAACCATACAGAATTTAAGAGCTGCAATCTTGGTTATATAAACAGGAGCAGCAGCATTACAGAGAATAAGCAATCAAACTGCTGCATACACAGACAGAGAAAGGCCCCATTGAGTGCATCCGCTGCCCTCTGGTGACCATAGACCTTAGCCCAGGCACCCCTTGATTGACAGGTAACTGCCATATACTTCTTTATATCCCAAGGATTCCTAAACCTGTCCCTGTGAAACACAGGCCTTTGGGCAACCATCAGTATAGAATACACAAAGGCCCATTTCCAGCCTGTCCCTTACAAATACCTGCTCTGGAACCTAAAACTGGCAATGTGCCTAACATCCTGTGACTTAACAGATGCTCCTCAGAGACATGATTAGAAGGGAAAGACCATGTGGAATCAATGCCACAACTGCTGTCCTATAAACTAAGAACAAACTCCAAAATAAAGAGGTCTGAAAGAAACACTAGGCCCAAAAACTAGCTATTCAGCTTGTTGTCTTCCTCACACAGGCCTCTCACTGCAACTCCCGTCATGTGGTCCAAACACCCAGAGAGAAAAGGGCCCCAAAAAAGGAGGCCTCAGCAGACCGACAGAGCCCAAAGGCCTTACCTGCAGGGCAGAAAGCCACACTGCCTGCTCCTACCACCTCCTTAAAGTGCTCCGATCCTCAAACCGTGCTGATGCGCCTGGCAGCTGCGGCAAGGATCGCTCAGCCGGTTCCACCGTGTAAATCGAATCCCACAGCAACGGAGAGGCTCCGTCTCACACAGCTGCAGTGTGGATGTACGGGTCCCGGAGCTTTCTCCCGTAGTCAAGGGAGAGAGATCCGCACCAGCAAAGGCCTGTATCAAGCAAAAAATAATTGAGGAGTGAAGGTGAGAACTGCTACCAACTTAGAGGCCGGCTCAAATTTAAAACCACTGTAAATAAGGATATTTGCTCCTAACCAAAAGAACTAATCCCCGGTTGCCAATTAATCAAAGGCAACTGAATCAAAAATAAAGTTGAAGTAAATTAAAGGCAAAAATCAAACCCAGACTAGAATTTGCACACTAAATGCTCCTTATCTGCTCCACCAAGTGAGCCCTGGAGCAAGGCTGTCTACCAAAACAAATAAATCCTGCCGTTGAAAACGCGGTCCTCAAAATGGCCACTGCCAGCATTCCCGCTCAAAAAAGCACTCTCTCACCCCCCCCCCCCCCCCCCCCGCGGCAAGGCCCCGAGCACCCTGCAACCCCGGGAGCCGCCACAAAGCCTCCCCTCCCAGTTTAAACCAGCTCCCCAAAGCAGATCTCCGTGAGTACTTACCACCGCTGCTGATCCCGGAGGGGAAGGGGAGTGAGGGAAAGGAGCCAACAGGGCACCGGAGCACAGCCTTTTTAACAGCTTCAGCTCCGATTGATCTGGGCACAACCTTCTCAGGCTTTTCAGCCCCTGCATCGCTGCTGCTGCAACTGCCCGCCTTCCACCTGCTCCTCACCCCTTCAACGCGGGTTCGGGAGCAGGGAGGCCACGGATCAGCACTGTCTCCCCTGTGCTCGTTTAGACGCTGGGACAATGCAGAGAGGGAGGGGGAAGAACTCCCTGATCCTTTAGAAATAAAAAATAAAAGGTCCACAGACACAGGAACCCTTACAGCAGCAGCAGATCTGACATAAAAGAAAACGAAGTAACCAAATCAAACAGGGAAATAAACCAAAAGGAGTTAAATTCAAAAACCCAAGCTCTGCTTATTTGTTCTCACTGAGCACAGCCCTGGGCTCAGAACCTCCAAGCTGCTTGGAGACTGAAAGTACTGGTGAGAGGGGGCGGTCCTTGCCTACTTATACTGGTGCCAGCAAAGCAATGATGTATTTCAGTCTCCAAGGCTGCTGGAGGAGGTTGACAACTCTATGGTTCCGGGACTGGACTAGAGGGACGCTAAGGAAGCAGTCATTTATGAACCAACCAGAGGGAAAGCCATATTAGACCTAGTCCTTAGTGGAACACCAGATCTAGTGCAAGAGATAAGGGTGTTGGGGCCACTTGGCAATAGTGATCATAGCATGATCACCTTTGATTTAATTAGTGGAGGAGGGATAGTAAGGAAATCCACAGTACTACCTTTTAACTTTCAAAAAGTGAGACTATGATAAAAGGAGGAAAATAGTTAAGAAAAAAACTAAAAAGGAGCAATTGCAAAGGTTAAAGACTTGCATCAAGCTTGGGTGTTGTTGAAAACTACTATCTTGGAAGCCCAGACCAGCTGTATTCCATGCTTTAAGAAAAGTGGAAGGAAGTCCAAAAAACTGCCAGCATGGTTTAAAGGTGATGTCAGAGAGGCTGTTGCCAAAAAAGTATCTTTCAGGAAATTAAAAAAAAACAACAAAAAAAAAAGAGCCAAATGACGAAACCTGGAAACAGCACAAGCACTAGCAAGTCAAATGCAAGGCATTGATAAGGCAGGCAAAGGGAGACTGAGAAGAAGCTTGCTGCAGAAGCAAAAACTGAAAAAGACTTTTTCAAGTACATTCGTAGCAAAAAACCTGTGTCAGTTGGTCCATTAGATCAGCGTTTTTCAACCACTGTGCCGCGGCACACTAGTGTGCCGTGAGATATTGTCTGGTGTGCCGTGGGAAAAATTCCAATTTCATCCGTAACATGTGGCCTCGGCTCACAAATTAGGGTTGCCAATCGGCCGGTTTTCAGCCGGCCTGGCCGGTTTTTCCATGGCCAGGCCGGCTGCCGGCACAGTTGTAAAACCAGCCATTGAAAAGCCGTTTTTTTGCTCTGGCCGCAAGATCGGGAGCGGCCAGAGCAAAAAACCGGCTTTTGTGCCGAAGTCCGCGGCGCAAACGCGATCGCGATTCCCTATAGCAGTGCAGCCGCTGGTTCTGCTTTGTACAGAGCAGCGGCTGCACTACACTTACATTGAAAAGTAAAGAGAAACTGTGTCAGGAGCCCTCCGATCATGCAGAGCCTGAGGAAGTGATGTCATGGGGGCGGGCTCCTCACAGGCTGTCTTTCCTTTTCAAATTAACTTTAGCTGCAATAAAGTTAATTTGAAAAGGAAAGACAGCCTGTGAGGAGCCCGCCCCCATGACATCACTTCCTCGGCTCTGCGATGACCGGAGGGCTCCTGACACAGTTTCTCTTTACTTTTCAATGTAAGTGTAGTGCAGCCGCTGCTCTGTACAAAGCAGAAGCAGCTGCTTGGGCAGAGGGTGTGTGTGTGTGTGTGTGTGTGTGTGTGTGTGAGTGAACCAGCAAGGGGGGGGGGGGAGGGGAGTGTGAGTGAACCAGCAAGGGGGGGGGGGGGAGTGTGAGTGAACCAGCAGGGGAGGGGGGGGGTGGTGTGAGTGAACCAGCAAGGGGGGGGGCGATGGTGTGAGTGAACCAGCAGGGGAGGGGGGGGGGTAAGTGAGTGAGTGACCCAGCAGGAGGGGTGAGTAAGTGACAGGGGGGTGGGTGAGTGAACCAGCAGTGGAGGGGGGGGGGGTGGTGTGAGTGAACCAGCAGGATAGGGGGGTTGGTGTGAACCAGCAGGGGAGGGGGGTTGGTGTGAGTGTTTGATTCCTATTCAAGAGAATTACTTTATATATAGTCAATATAGGCACAGAGGTAAATTTTTTTAACATTTTCTAATGGTGGTGTGCCTCGTGATTTTTTTCATGAAAAAAAGTGTGCCTTTGCACAAAAAAGGTTGAAAAACACTGCATTAGATGATAGAGGGGTTAAAGGGGCACTAAGAGGCGACAAGGCGATAGCGGAGAGACTGGATGAATTCTTTGCTTCGGTCTTTACTGAGGAAGATGTAGGGATGTTACCCATGACTGAAGTGGTATTTTAAGGTGCGGAAGAAATGAAGGAAATAGATACATCGGGAAGATGTATTACAACTATTAGATAAACTGAAGAGTAGCAAATCACCTGGGCCAGATGGTATTCATCCAAGGGTGTTGAAAGAACTGAAATATGAGATTGCAGACCTGCTATTAGTAATCTGTGAACTCTCATTAAAATCATCTCTAATACCTGAAGATTGGAGGATCGCCAATGTAACACCAATTTTTAAAAAGGGTTCCAGGGGTGATCCAGGAAACTAGACCGGTAAGCCTGACATCAGTACTAGGAAAAATGGTAGAAACCATCAAAGAATAAAATTACTCAGCATGTAGATAGTCATGGCCTAATGGGAGACAGCCAACATGGCTTTAGACAAGGAAGATCTTGTCTTACTAATCCGTTATGTTTTTTTGAAGGTGTGAATAAACAGGTGAACAAAAGGTGAGTCGGTTGATATAGTGTATCTGGACTTTCAGAAAGCATTTGACAAGGTCCCTCGGAGACTTTTGGCAAAACTAAAAAGAGTCATGGGATAGGAGGCAGTGTACTATCGTGGATCAGGAACTGGTTAAAAGATAGAAAGCAGAGGGTAGGGCTAAATGGCCAATTTTCCCAATGGAAAAAGGTGAATAGTGGTGTACCCCAGGGATCTGTGCTGGGTCCTCTGCTTTTTGGCATATTCATAAATGACCTGGAAAGTGGAACAACGAGTGAGGTTATCAAATTTGCAGATGACACAAAGGATTGTGGAAAATTGCAAGAGGATCTTGATAAATTGGAAGACTGGGCATCAAAATGGCAGATGAAATTTAATGTGGACAAGTGCAAAGTTATGCACCTAGGGAAGAACCACCCAAACTATGATTACACGATGCAAGGTTCCACATTAGGAACCACCACCCAGGAAAAAGATTTAGGCGTCATTGTGGATAACATGTTAAAACCCTCGGCCCAGTGTGCAGCGGTGGCCAAGAGAGCAAATAGAATGCTAGGTATCATAAGGAAAGGAATGGAAAATAAAACAAAAGATATTATAATGCCTCTATATCGTTCCATGGTGAGACCGCACCTTGAATATTGTGTGCAATTCTGGACGCAGTATCTTAAAAAGGATATAGCGATTTTAGAAAAGGATCAGAGAAGAGCCACCAAAATGGTAAAGGGGATGGAAGGATACTCCTATGAAGAAAGGCTAAAAAGGTTAGAGCTCTTTAACCTGGAAAAGAGACGGCTGAGGGGAGATATGATAGAAGTCTATAAATTAATGAGCAGAGTGGAACAGGTAAACATAGATCGATTGTTTACGTTATCAGAATATTGAAAGACTAGGGGACATGCAATGAAGCTACAGGGTAAACTATTTAAGACTACTAAAAATATTTTTTCACTCAACGTGTAATCAAACTCTGGAATTTGTTACTGGAGGATGTAGTAAAGGCTGTTAGTGTAACTGGGTTTAAAAAAAAGGTTTGGACAAGTTCCTGGAGGAAAGGTCCATAAACCATTATTAAGAAGGGACCCAGGATATCAATGTTTGACCCAGTACAAGCATTGTGGAACCTGTGTCTTTTAGGAAAACTGCTAGGTACGTATGACCTAGATTGGCCACTGTTGGAAACAGGATACTGGGCTGGATGGACCTTGGTCTGACCCAGTATGGCATATCTTATGTTCTTATGTGAAAGAGGCCATGGGAGTTGGCAAGGAGAAGAGTACGAGGAGGATGGTGATTACAGAGCATGGGTATGTGGTAAAGTGGAGTGGGTGAAAGACAGAAGGGAATAAGAGGCTAATGAAGGAGACAGGAAATGGGATAACTGGGGAGATGGGCTGGGGTGGAGGTTAGAGTAGATGGAAAGATAGATAAAAGTCAAAAAGGGGGAATGAGGATGGAGTGATGAAATATGAGTGGATGAAAAAGGAGTAAAGAAAGAAAGAAATTGAGGAAAGAGCACAAGGTGAAAGATCAATGTTAGAGGCAGATGTACAAAGAATGGAAAAAATAGAAGGACAAATGGACAGCAAACAATGGAGAGTAAGCAGAAGACAAGAAAGTGACTGGGGCAATTGCAACTGAAAAAGATAAAACAAAAAAAGTAGTAAATAAAATCCAACATTTTATTCTGAATTCTGTTTATTTCTGCAACAGTCCCACTTGTTCTTTTCCTAGTAGATGTATTGGTTTAATATTTGTAGTGTTGCCTTTTAATAGATAGGGTTTGGTGCTGTGCGAGTCCTGGTAGTGTTATATGGCAGATGTGTTATCGGTTCTAAATAAGCAGGGTTTCGTAGTACTTCCTAATTTGCCTGACAGTTGGCACTGAAGATAGTAATGTAGAAATCTGGTAGTTATCTTCACTGTCCATGCCATGTGCCTATCCATTGGGCCTCATTTACATAAGTTTTAAAATGTATGCTGCCCATCTAAACTTTTAGATGGCTTTCACAAGCCTTTTTTGTCCCAGCAATGGCTCAGGGACATGTTTATTAGACATTAATGTGCGTTAAGTGCTACTGCACCAATAGAAATAAGTGGGTGCTGCTGCATTTAGCTCACATTAACATTTGTTAATAATGTGCATTAACTTTTAGTAAACCTGAAAGCTGTTTTGCCTGGAAAAAAAAATAGAAATTAAAAGGCGTTTTGCTGAGACAGGGAAAGCCATTGGCTTGCTTGGCAGTAAGCAAACATGACTTCAGAGGCAAATCAGGTGGGAAGGGCAGACGCATGCTTAGAGGTCCAAAGACCTCTGAGTTAGGGGAGACCCCAGGCAACTGGGCTCAGTAGGCACTTCAATGGAGTGTGCCTGCATCCCCCCTTCTTGTCTCCAGAGAAAGTCCTGGGGCCCACACATTAACAATCTTTCTGGAACAGTGAAGTCAGAGGCTTAAATCCACCAATAGTTATTCTGCCATGTGATAACTGAACTTCTTCCCTTCTCTCTCTCCCCACTATGCCCAATAGCATTTTCAGCCCTAGTTTCCCTGATGAATAGAATCCAGGACTGATCAAATCTAGGGTTCTCCTGCACAGCAGTGCACAAGCTTTGCCACTGAACCAGCCCTAAAGTGCCCCTTCAAATAATGCCTTACAATTGTTCCACTGTGAGAGCTTGAGTCTTTCAATGAACAAACTTCAGGGGTTAATTGGACAAGCCTCAGCTTTTGAATTTCCTACCCTGACAGCTCATTTAATTTTATATGAACAAATTCAAAATTTTGCCAATAATCAGCATTAAGTCTTGGCAGTAAAAACTGTTAACCAGAAGTTATCTAGTTAACATTTGGACAAGTCTGAACAATTATTTCAACCTCTTAACTGAATAAGGTTATCCAACTGAAGTTAACTGTTTATGTTCTGAATTAAATGTGTAAGTTTAAAATGATGGTTGAGCTACAAGTTAGAATTCCATTAACATAAAAGCCCATTAAACTATTAACACACTATGTTCCATGACAGCTGGGCAGCATGTAGGACGTGTCTGGAATAAGACGTGTACCTTTTGAGGCTGGTATTTTGGTGCTGGCTCTGCATCCCGCTCCTTTGGCTCACCATTCACAGTTGGTAAGATCATGCCTTGTGTAAACTCTGCAACAGTAAAGTAGAAACTACTTTACAGAGCATATTTCACATTTGCTTCAATTTCAGCTTAGATACCATCATGGGCAGTCATTTGTGGCTGAAATGAAGTTGAAGGGTTCACCTATCTAGACACATTATATGGCTTTCTGGAAGAAGATCTTCTACACCCTGCAGCAAAAGCTAGGTTTAGCCCAGGTTTCACATCTGCACACCTTGCATAGATAGGCTCCATGCCATGTGATGGCAGTGTAACTACTATAAGTTTGACTGAATGATAAGGTGGTATATAAATACCATTAAATAAATAAAAATAGGAAGAGAAGGATTTACACTTAAGTGGTGGAGTTGTCCAGTGGCTAGAGCAGCAACCCAATAACCAGGAAGTCAGGGTTCAAATCGTGCTCCTCCCACTGATGCTCCGTGGCTTTCACAAGTCACTTCACTGCTGCCTCAGGTACAGACTACAGGGGGGATAGCTGCTGTAAGTGAACATAACATGCCTTGCAACTATCACTGAAAAGGTACGAGGTGCTGTTAAGACTTCCTACCTGTTTTCAGGGTGGCGATGTAGCTGGCTACTGCAGCTCTAATTTTCTTCACTCCCTCTTTTTTCATGAAAGCCAGCAAATGCGTGTTAGGTTCATCTTTAACAAGGCTTACGCTGATCTATTTAAAAAAAAACAAACCACACATTAACAATTTAGAGCCTTTTGGAAAATGCCACCTGTGAGTTGCTTATATTAAATAGAGAGACATGTATTAGATGCCCGTTAATTCTAAAAAGAAACTCATTCAAAAGGGAACAGTACCAAGAATATAGGATGTCACAGGAAACAGGCGACAGTCACATGGCATTCTTTTGAAAGGAAGGACTAAGATAGGCAGCACACAAACACTTTACATTTTAATAAAACGATCAGCATTCAAGATAAGATTAAAAACCAAAAAAACAGCGCTTTGAGTGAACTGGGTAGATTTGGCCATCAGACCAATACAGGTGTCCTTAAAACAGCCCTGCCTGAAGCATACCATGGATTGATTGTTAAATGATTGTTAAATAAATAAAATAAATAAATGGATGCTGTTTAATGGCAGCTTACAGCTACCGGCCCCCTTACAATAATCAGAACGGCAGTCAAGTAGGCAAAGTTGCCCATTTGGCAGTAATTAGTACTGGCAAAGGGAGCATGCAGCACACATTTACCAGCCCCAAGGAGTTGAGCTCAAACTGTTGAGTTTCAGGATGCCTTGTGATTACTTCAACCAGTGGAGAAAGCATGCGGATGATGACTCATGGAATAGTTTCCAATCTCTGCTTATATGTGCATGCATGCATAGACCTGTTTGTTGAGTCTACATTGCCTGTATGGGCATTTTTGTGGGTTGATGTGTGCAAGCATTTGTATATGCATGTTTGTGTCACTGCATGTGCTCATGCTTGCATTTCTAACAAAAGTGTGGACAAGTTCAAATGTGCATGCATTTATATCTGTGTTGTGTCTGAGCAGGGGAGAAGGCTGTTTGACAGGTGCAATTCCATCATCACTGTTAATGTTTGTATGCTGCAGCTGTCAGAACATCATTTCCTACAGAAATGCAGAGACATTTTTTGGGAGGGTGGGGGCTTTATGTCTTCCATCTCCCACCACACAATTTGTACAGATCAAGAAATTCCCCCAGTCACCCCCCCTTTCTTGCAACTAGAGCAGTATGCCAGTATTTGGACCCCACAGCCGGTGGGGGGGGGGGGGGGGGGGGGAGATTAGTAAACTGCAGATGGATTTCAACTGGAAAAAAAAAAAATAGATGTTAGCCAACCTTCTAACTGTAACAGGTGATCTCCAGGAACAGCAGGAATTTAGTCTTCACATATGGGTATCGTCAGTACCAACAGAGCCTGCGCGGGAATGCTCCCCAGCGTTCAATTAGAAAGATTTTGGGAGCATCCCACAGCGCCTGCGTGCTGCCTTCCCGCCTTTCCCAACCGCCTCTCTCCAGTTCAAGTTTTAAAGCTGAGACAAAGAGAGAGAGAGGGAGGAAAAATAGATAGAGAGATACAACTCCTAGGGGAGGTGGGTGGGTTGTGAAGACTTATTCCTGCTGTTCCCAGAGATCACCTGTTACAGGTAAGTAACTGCTATCTCCAGGAACAAGCAGGAATGAGTCTTCACATATGGGGACTCCCTAGCTGCAGATGCCAGGGAGAGACCCCAGAGTTGTGTGTCCTTGAAAACGGCTCCACCTCCCCCCATGGATCTCTAGCATCCAACCATGGTAGGTGGGTAGGAGTTGATTAGGAATGGAACAGGTGTTTGAGAACAGCCTGACCAAACGAGGCATCCCAGCGGGAGTCCTTGTCCAAACAGTAATGGGCTGTGAAGGTACGAACCGAGGCCCAGGTGGCTGCTCGACAGATTTGGTCGATGGACACAGAGTTTAGATGAGCCATTGAGGCTGCCATGGCCCTCACATTGTGAGCTGTGACATGGCCTTCCAGAGAAAGGTTCTTACTCTGGTAGGCGAAAAAAATACACTGAGCAATCCAGTTGGACAGTGTTCTCTTAGAAACTGGAAGTCCTAAATGGGAAGGATCAAAAGCAACAAAGAGTTGAGAAGACTTTCTATGTTGCTGTGTTCTTTGTAAGTAAAAGGCGAGAGCTCTTTTACAATCCAAAGTATGAAGATTCCTCTCTGCACTTGATGCATGAGGTCCTGGAAAAAAAAGACAGGTAAGTATACCTCTTGCTTCAGATGAAAAGGCGAGACCACTTTGGGCATAAAGTGTGGATTGGTCCCGAGGACTACCTTATGATGGAACCTTGTATAAGGAGGATTAGCCACCAAGGCTTGCAACTCACTGATGCGACGTGCTGAGGTGACTGCAATGAGAAAGATAACCTTCCAAGAAAGAAATTTCAAGGAGGTGGTGGCTAAAGGTTCAAGGGTGGCTTCATAAGCTGGCCAAGAACCAGATTTAAGTCCCATGCCACTGGAGGTGGTCTAATGGGAGGTTTAGTTAAAAGAAGGCCTCATGAATCTTGCTATAAGAGGATGAGAGGAAACAGGCTGTCCATTGAGAGGCTTGAGGGACGCTGCAATAGCACTCAAATGGACTCTTACCGAATTCGTTTGAGGCCTGCATGGGAAAGATGCAGAAGATACTCTAGCAAAGAATTCAAAAGGTATTGCAAGAGGATTAAGACCCTTCTCTGAACACCAAATGGTAAATCTTTTCCATTTGAAAAGTATAGGAACGTCTAGTGGAAGGCTTTCTAGAAGCATGAACATCCTCTCTGACTTGCTGAGAGAGATGGAAAACTTGAAGGTCTAGGCCTTCAGCAACCAGGCCCTGAGATGGAGAGACTGGGGGTTTGGGTGCCACAACGTTCCGTCTTCCTGGGAGAGAAGATCTGGAGCAGAGCCCAACTCCAGGGACGGAGCTTGAGAGAGATGCATAAGTAGAGGGTACCACACTTGGCGTGGCCAATGTGGTGCTATGAGGATCATAGAACCTCGGTCTCTCTGAAGCTTGAACAGTGTTTTGGGAATTAGGGGAATGGGTGGAAAGGCATAAAGGAAGTCTTGACCCCAGTGAAGGAGGAAGGCATCCTTGGCCTGAACTCCCTGACACGGAATCCTGGAACAGAACCGGGGAAGTTTGGCATTCCATGGACTTGCAAACAGGTCTATGTCCGGGGTTCCCCAAATTCGAAAAATCCTGGCTACCTGGTACCTGTGGAGGGACCATTCGTGTGGAAGCAGAACTCGACTGAGTCTGCCCAAGAGTTTTGAACGCCTGGAAGATATACTGCCATAAGATGAATCTGATGCTCTCTGGCAAAGGCCCACAGTCGCAAAGCTTCGTTGCAAAGTGACAGAGAGCCAAGTCCCTCCCTGCTTGTTCACATAGAACATGGCTACTTGGTTGTCCGTGT
Source organism: Ichthyophis bannanicus (assembly GCA_033557465.1). NCBI lineage: Eukaryota > Metazoa > Chordata > Amphibia > Gymnophiona > Ichthyophiidae > Ichthyophis > Ichthyophis bannanicus. Next base: position 18,284,886 of record CM066037.1, on the reverse strand, counting down.
GGATGAGGACTGTCCTGTAGCTCAGCAGGAAGTGGAACAATGAGAGCTAAGAAAATTGCTCTGAGTTCCAAGAGATTGATGTGTGGCGAAGTCTCCTGTGGAGACCAGATGCCCTGGGTGGAGAGATCTTGCAGATGAGCTCCCCAACCCATTGGAGAGGCATCTGTTGTAAGGGTTGCTTGAGGAAGTGACTGTTGAAAAGGGGACCCCAGCAACAGGTTTTGAGAGGACTTCCACCACTGGAGAGAACAAAAAAGGCGACTGGAGTTTGCTATTTTGTCTGACAGGCAACCTGATGCCCGAGTCCATTGGGTGGACAAAGTCCATTGAGCTGCCCTCATGTGAAAGCGAGCATATGGAACCACATGCACAGTGGATGCCATGTGGCCTAAGAGTTGTAACATTTCTCGAGCAGTTAAAAGGGGCTTAAATTGTATTTGGGAGGCTAACTGCACCAAGCGCAGGCAATGGGTCTGAGGAAGATAGGCCCTTGCAGTTGTGGTGTCCAACCAAGCCCCTATAAACTCGAGGGACTAAGTAGGGGTGAGATTGGATTTTGGGATGTTTATTACTAGTCCCAAATACTGAAGGACAAGCATTGTGCAGGTTAGACAAGTCTTGGCCTCTGCTCGAGATGGAGCTCGAATGAGCCAGTCGTCCAGATATGGGAAGACAAATATTCCTAGAGTGCGTAGAAATGCAGCTACTACTGCCATGCATTTCGTGAACACCCTTGGTGCAGAGGCCAGACCAAAAGGAAGCACCCTGCATTGGTAGTGCTTTCCTTGAAAAAGGAACCGAAGGAACCTTCTGAGAGTTGGATGGATGAGGACATGGGTGTACGCATCCTTGAGATCTAGAGAACAAAGCCAGTCCTGACTGAAGGTATGGAAGCAGAGCACAGAGAGAAATCTTGAATTTCTCCTTGAATATAAATTTGTTCAATTCTCTGAGATCTAAGATGGGTCTGTAGCCCCCTGTTTTCTTTGGAATAAGAAAATAAGGGGAGTAGAACCCTGTGCCTTGTTGAAGAGGTACTTCTTCTATTGCCCCTTGGGCAAGAAGGATGGCAATCTCCTGACCTAAAAGGTTGAGGAGAGATGTTGGAGAATTGAACTGTTTCACCATGGTGTGAGGGGGAAGGCTTAAGAAATGAAGCTTGTACCCTTCCCTTATGATGGGGAGTGTCCATTGCTCTGCTGTGATTTGCTCCCATCTGGGAGCAAAGTAAGTCAACCTTCCTGGGATGGTAAGGGGCTCTGGTCCTTCCAGAGCTAGAAAGGCTAAGTTCTGTAGTTGCAAGTCAAAGGCCCTGAGGAGGCTGAGGCTGCTGGGCCGTGGAAGGTCTAGCAGCCTTTGACTTGGCCTGTTTAGGTGGTTGCTGACGCTTTGCAGCAAAACGACCTGCAGAAGATGCCTGCTGACCATAAGCAGAATAGTATCTTCCCTTTTTGGAAAAAGATGTCTTTTTAAACAATCTTTTCTTAACAGGAGCAGAGGTAGACTTTGAAAGTCGATCCAAAGCAGAGTTTTCAGCATCCATCTGAGTGGCCTTTGCTTGCCAATCCTTACCAAAAAGGTTTTCACCTGTACAAGGGAGATTTCCCAATTGATCTTGGACCCAGAGCTCCAAATCAGAAGCTTGTAGCCAAGCAATTCTGCGTGCCCCTATGGCAATAGCCGAAGCTCTGCTTACACACTCAAAGGAGTCAAAGGCTGCACGGTTGGAAAATTGAGACATCTTGGGCATGTTTGAGCCAAGTGAGAAACTCCTGTCTTATCCTCTGAAATGAAAGGGGTTAGTCTGCAGATGATCTGTGACTTTTTAGAAACGTTCCTATATAAGAGGCTATAGGAATTGATCCTAGCAGCTAGCATAGCAGCTTGGAAAACCTTTCGGCCAAAAGCATCCATGGTCCTGCATTCACGCCCTAGAGGATTAGATGAGTGTCTTTTTGCACTCTCTTCTTCATGGCAGACTCTACCACAATAGAGTGGTGAGGAAGCTGAGTCTTGTGGAAGCCAGGACAAGGAGAGACACAATACATGGTGTCTAACCTGTGAGAATGAGGAGAGGTGGTGAGAGGCGTCTCCCACATCCTCAACATGAGATCTTACAGAATCTCATGAACAGGTAAAGTAGCTGCCTCCTTAGGAGCTTTAGGATATTGTAAAATATCCAACTCCTTGGCTCTGGGTTCTGACTCAGGGGCCACTGTGATAGAGAGGCCCCTAGCCACTTCCCTAATAAAGTCTTGAAAAGACAAGTCTTCTGGAGGAGACATTCTTCGCTTAGGTGAAGAAGACTCCTGAGGAAGAAGTATCGATGCTTCTACAGAACCCTCAGACTCAAGAGTCCTCAGAGGAATCGAAGTATCGCCTGTCTGGATGTTCCTGTAAAGCCCGATAACCGTATCGAGTGGAATCGACATCGGGAGTAATCGGTACCAGTTCGGTACCGATGGGCATCATAGGACAGGGTACCGTTGCAGTAGACACCGAAGCCGATGTCGATGCAATCGGTACCGGTAGTGATGCTGGTACTGGAGCTGGTACCAGCAACGAGGATTGTTGTGGTACCGGAGGCGTCGCAGCCTGTATGAAAGCCGTTAAGGTGCGCTGCATGGTCAGAATCTTCTGATCCAGTCGACGCCACCAGAGTCTGGATGTCGGTACCAGTGGGAGCCACCGGTACCCCAGAACACGGCAACAGGTGATCTGTCGAGGCCGAGCCATTGATGTCAACCTGTGACCCCATAGATAATGCTTTGGAAGCCGGAGCTTCCCGCCGGGGTAATTTTGCCGGTGCGGAATCAGAGGGCAAGCCCGGAGGCATCTCGATGCTTGGAGGGAGATCTGCCCTTCGAGGGCCGGCCAGATTTATGCTTGGTTACCTGAGATCCATGGGAGGAAGAAGAGGCCCTGGACGACGCCGATGCTACCAAAGCTGCATCAGAGGGAAACAGGGTACTGAGCTTGGCTGCTCGGTTCTGCCGACCTCTTTTAGACATCATGGTACAGGACATACAATCCGTGATGGAATGGTCAGGTCCCAAACACTTTAGATACCAGTCATGGGTGTCGGTGACAGAAATAGTACCGCCACATTTTGTGCATTTTTTAAACCCAGAAGCGGGCTTCTCCATGAGGAAAATATTTTTTAGGCCTAGGGCCCAAAAACTGAAAATGCACAGTAAAGATAAAGCGTTTTTTTTTTTGAAAGAAAGAAAAGACAGACCGGCGGTACCGGTCCAACGTCAAAGAAGGCAGATGCGACACAAAAGAATAAAGAAAAAATAAAGAACTTCTTCTGCGGTGACAGGAACATGACCTGCTGGCTCCACGGAAAAGAAGAACTAGAGAGAGGCAGTTGGGAAAGGCAGCACGCAGGCACTGTGGGATGCTCCCAAAAGCTTTCTTATTGGACGCTGGGGAGCGTTCCCGCGCAGACTCTGTCGGTACCGACGATACCCATATGTGAAGACTCATTCCTGCTTGTTCCTGGAGATGAACCGAAGCCCAAGTTGCTGCTTGACAGATGTAGTCAATAGACACAGTGTAGATGAGCCATTGAGGCTGCCATGGCCCTCACATTGTGAGCTGTGACATGGCCTTCTAGAGAAAGGTTCTTACTCTGATAGGCAAAGGAAATACATTGTGCAATCCAATTGGACAATGTTCTCTTGGAGACTGGAAGTCCAAAATGAGAAGGATCAAAAGCAACAAAAAGAGTTGAGAGGACTTCCTATGTTGCTGTGTTCTTTGCAAGTAAAAGGCTAAAGCTCTTTTACAGTCCAAAGTATGAAGATTCCTTTCTGCATTAGATGCATGAGGCCTTGGAAAAAGACACAGGCAGGTAGACCGCTTGGTTTAAATGAAAAGGCAAGACCACCTTTGGCATAAAGTGTGGATGAGTCCTAAGGACTACCTTGTCATGGTGGAACCTTGTATAAGGAGGATCAGCCACTAGTGCATGCAACTCACTGATGCGATGTGCTGATGTGATAGCAATGAGAAATAACTTTCCAGGAAAGGAATTTCAATGAGGTAGTAGCTAAGGGTTCGAAAGGTGGCTTCATGAGCTGACCCAGGTTTAAGTCCCATGCCACTGGTGGTGGCCTAATGGGAGGCTTAGTTAGAAGGCGGCCTCTCAAATCTTGCTATAAGAGGATGGGAGGAAATAGGTTGTCCATTTAGAGGCTTGAAAGAAGCTGCAATAGCACTCAAATGGACTCTTACTGAGTTAGTTTTAAGTCCTGCATTGGATAAATGAAGGAGATATTCCAGAGGTATCGCAAGGGAGTTAAGACCCTTCTGCAAACACCATATGGAGAACCTTTTCCACTTGAAAGCATAAGAGCATCTTGTGGAAGGCTTCCTGGAAGCATAAAGGATATCCTAACTCCAGCGAGGGAGCTTGAGAGAGATGTAGAAGCAGAGGATACCACACTTGCCGTGGCCAATGTGGAGCTATGAGAATCATACGGCCTCTGTCTCTCTGAAGCTTGAATAGGGTTTTGGGAATCAGGGGAATGGGTGAAAAGGCATACAGGAAGTCTTGACCCCAATGACGGAGGAAAGCATCCCTGGCCTGAGAGCCCCGAGCCAGAATTCTGGAACAGAGCCGGGGAAGTTTGGCATTCAACGGACTTGCAAAGAGGTCTATGTCTGGGGTTCCCCAAATTTGAAAAAATCTTGGCCACCTGGTCTGCATGTAGAGGCCATTCATGTGGAAGCAGAACTCGACTAAGTCTGTCTGCCCAAGAGTTTTGTATGCCTGGAAGGAGTTGAATCTGATGCTCTCTGGCGAAGGCCCATAGTCGCAAAACTTTGTTGCAAAGCGACAGAAAGCCTGTTCCGCCCTGCTTGTTTACGTAGAACATGGCTACTTGATAGTCCTCATTCAGACGGACAGTCTTGTAGCTGAGCAGGGTGTGGAACATTCTAAGAGCAAGGAAGATTGCTCTAAGATTGATATGTAGATGAGTCTCCTGTGGAGTCCAGGTGCCTTGGGTGGAGAGGTCTTGCAGATGAGCTCCCCAACCCATTGGTGAAGCATCTGTTGTGAGTGTAAGGGTTGTTGAAATGAGGACCCCAGCAACAGGTTTTGAGTGGACTGCCACCATTGGAGGGACAAAATAAGGCGATTTGTGTTTGCTATTTTGTCTGACAGGCACCCTGATGCCCGAGTCCATTGAGTGGATAAAGTCCACTGGGCTGCTCTCATATGGAGGCGAGCATAAGGAACCACAAGCACTGTAGATGCCATGTGGCCTAGTAGTTGTAACATAGTTACTCACCTGTAAAAGGTGTTCTCCAAGGACAGCAGGAATCACTTATGGGTGACGTCAGCACCGACGGAGCAATTCCCCAGCTTTCAAAGAAAGCCTTTGGGATTGCTGCCATGCATGTGTGGTCCTCTTCCTGCCTAAGGGTGCCATCTTGCTCAGTCAGGTCCCTTAGCTCAACTCCTACCAAGCAGATGGCAAGGGAAGGATAAAAATCCAGCAACTCTTCAGGGGAGAGGGGAGGGGGGAGGGTAGTGACGACTGATTCCTGCTGTCCCTGGAGAACATCTGTTACAGGTGAGTAACTACGCTTTCTCTAGGAAACAAGCAGAAAGTCAGTCCTCACTTATGGGACTTGTCAGCTACAGGCTACCGAACCTGTAACATAAAAACACCTCCATGAGGTCGTGAGCAGAAGCCTGATTCCTTGGGGCAAAGCCCTTGTTAACCGTGAAGAAAGGTCGGAGGGCCAGAGTTGCTTATACCCTGAACAGATTACGGAGTACAGCCTGGCTGAAGGTGCTGTCCTGACGGGACTCCCTCTCCAGGCAATAGTGTGCAGCAAAGGTGTTTGCTGAAGACCAGGTTGCCACCCGGAAGATGTCCTGCAGGGGCACTGAATGCAGCAAGGGCACCAATGCTGCCTTGGCATGGACACCAAGTGCAGTGACTTGATCCAAAGGGGCACCCGCTTTTGTATGGGCGAAGGCGATGCAGTCTGCTACCCAAATAGAGAGGGTGTGTGTTTGGTAACTGCCTGCCCCAGTCAATTGGGATTGTAAGTCACAAAGAGTTGGCCAGATTTGCAATAAGCCTGGGTGTGCTGCAGATAGAAAGCAAGAGCCCTCTTGCAGTTGAGAATATGCAAAGCTGCCGACATCTGGTTGGCATGAGGTCTTGGGAAGAAAGTCAGTAAGACTATCTTCTGATTGAGATGAAAATCAGACAACTTTCGGCAGGAATTTGGAGTTGGTATGGAGAACCACCCTATTCCTTTTGGATCTAGTGTAAGGGGCATCAGCCATGAGTGCCTGGAGCTTACTGACTCAGTGAGCCAAGGTCAGCGGCACCAGGAAGACCACCTTCCAGGATAGACGCCAAAGCGAGCAAGTCACTGTTGGCTCGAAAGGTGGATGCATAAGCACTATGTTCAGGTCCCATTCCACTGGAGGAGGCTGGATGGGTGGCCTGGACAGCAAGAGACCCTGCCATAAAGCAGGAGAGACCAAGGGCTGCCTCGAGAGGGGCTTTCCCTTGACTAAGAGGTGATCTGCCGAGATGGCGCTCAAATGCACCCTGATGGAATTAGACTTCAGTACCTCCTCCATCTCTCAAGGGAGGGTCTGAAGGACCCATCGAGTGGTGCAAAAGAATGGGTCGATCTGGAGCCCGGAGCACCAGACTGAGAAGCGCTGCCACTTGAAGGCATAAGCTCGTCTAGTCGAGGTCTTCAATGCAAGGAGGACCTCCTTGACCTCCCTTGGGAGATTCAGCGGGGCTAGGGAGACCTGTTCAGCTGCCAGGCTGTGAGGGATAACAATGCCAGGTTTGGGTGCAGTACCCGTTCCTCCTCCTGTGTCAGTAGGCCCGGGGCAGTCCAGGGGAACTGGAGGCTCCATCGCTAGCAGGAACAGGAACCAGGGCTGGTCGAGGCCACGAGGGAGCTATGAGGATTGTTGTCCGGTCCTGCTGAGCTTTGTGGAGGATCCTCGCAATGAGAGGATTGGGAGGGAATGCATAGAGCAGGCCGCAGGACCAGCTCAGAAGAAAACGTGTCTGGGCCCTCCCTGCTTGGGTGTGGCATTGGGCTGGCAAATAGGTCCATGGCTGGAGTTCCCCACTGATGGAAGCCAGTCGGACACCCTTGGATCCAGTCGCTATTTGTGAGGGCGAAGGATTCTGCTGAGCTTGTCTACCAGGACATTCTCCTGGCCCAGGAGATAGGGGATGACCCTCAGGGCAGTCTGACGGAAGGTGAAGGAGTAGAGGACCACTTCCCAGCAGAGGTAGTGTGATCCGGAACCCCTCTCCTTGTTGATATAGAACATCACCATGTGGTTGACTGTTTGCATGAGGACTGACTGCAGCCGCCCCCCCACCCGAGGTGATCCTCGAAGGCTCTCAGGGCCCACCGAAACGCATGGAGCTTGAGCAAGTTTATTTGCTGTTTAGTCTCCTTGGGTGACCATTGCCCCTGCGCGCATAATGCACCGCAGTGGGCTCCCCACCCCAGCAAGGAGACATCCATTGTCAGCACTCTCTCGTACTGCGGGGTCTGGAAGGGCAACCCCCGGAGGAGGTTGCAGGGATTTTGCCACCAGCCCAGGGAGAGGCGAAGGCTGTGAGAGGCGAAGGCTGTGAGAGGCGAAGGCTGTGAGAGGCGAAGGCTGTGGGAGACTTATGGGTTCCCCGAGGTGGCCGGACGGGCTCCACTGTGCACTGAGGCACCACTGAGCTGTCTGCATGTGCAGGGGGGGCGTGGGGAACCACATGACAGAGGCCATGTGTCCCAGGAGGAACAGCATAGTTCGGGCTGTGACCCCAGGGGCACTGTGGACCTGGGCTGCCAGGGCTCGGCAGCAGTCGGCGTGATCCACCAGCAGAAAAAGCAGTCGCCTGCTGAGTATCGAGGAGTGCACTGATGAATTCTAGGATCTGCACCGGTTTGAGTTGACCAAGAACCCCAGGCACTTGAGCAGGAGGCTCGTGTGAGATGCTGTCAGGTTGGTTTCCTCGACCGAGGATCCTGTGACGAGCCAGTCGTTGAGGTAGGGGGAAGACCAGTACGCCCTGATGCCTGAGGGAGGCGGCGACCATGGAGAGGCACTTCATGTAGACCCATGGGGCGGATACAAGGCCGAAGGGGAGCACCCTGAAGTGCAGGTACTGCCTGTGCTGGGGTGAATCAAAATGTGGGTGTAAGCGTCCTTTAGATCCAAGGAGCATAGCCAGTTGCCCTGCTGGAGGAAGGGCAGCAGAACGCCAAGGATAACATCTTGAACTTCTCCAGCACCAAGTACTCGTTTAGCTTTCGGAGGTCAAGGATGGGCTGCAGGCCCCCCCGTCTTCTTCAGGACAAGGAAGTAATGGGACTAGAATCCCCGACCTCCGAGGTGCAATGGGACCCTCTTAACTACCCGCTGGACAAGAAAGCTGATTAATTCCTGCTGCAGGACGACTTGATGCATGGGGAGTCTAGGAGGGGGCAGCCTGTCCAAGCAGAGACGATAGCCATCCCAATTACCCAGAGGACCCAGGGGTCCGAAGTGATGGAAGCCCACTGAGGAGCAAAGGACAGGCACCCCCCCCCACACCGGTTGCAGAGATGCTGGGGGGTGGGTGAGAGGCTGTGGCTGGTGTCAAAACCCCTGTGAGGGTTGAGGCAGTGCTGGGGTTTGGGCCTTGGGCCCTTTTGGCTTGCGGTGACTCTGGCTGGATTTCCCTTGCGCCGCAGTGGTCGGTGTGGGAGTAGGTGGGTAGCCATGGTAGGGTAGGCCCTTCCTTAGAAAGGAAAGCTTTTTGGTTTGTGTTTCTTCCAAGGGAGGGTGGAGATCTTGTGTGAGAGATGGGTTCAGGTGACAAACTCAGTCTCTCTGCAGCCTTGTCCTCCATCGGCTTGCCAAAGCAGGGTATGTCCAGGACTTTCTCCTGCATCCACTGCTCCAAATCTGAGGATTGGAGCAATGCCTGGTGACGGGCCCCGATGCCTGTGGCCGCCACTCAAGCTGAGGAATTGGAACCATCGTAGGCAGCACAGGAGAGGTATTTTGAGCAGTCCGTGACAGACTTCAGCAGAGTACTGAACCTATTGAGAGAGTTTCACCCTCGAGGCCTGTGAAGAAACCTCTGAGCTCCTTGGTTAAGTCATGCAAGAACATGCCCATGTATAACTGGTATGCCTGAATATGGCAGGAGAGCATGGACCCCTGGTAGGCCTTGCAGCCTAGGATGTTGAGGGCTCAACTCCTGGCCCAGGAGGGGACCAGAGAGTGCGACTTTGGGCTCTTTTGCTTTCTCATGGCCGGACTCCACCACCATGGAAGTGAGGGGGGGGGGAGGGGAGTTGGATTTTTCTGAAACCAGGGCTTCACTCTTGTACATTGTGTCGAGGCGCTTGCTCATGATAGGCACCGAGGCCAGCGCCTCCCACATGCAGAGCAGCAGCCTGTACAGGATTGGGGGGGGGGGGGGGGACTGGGACAGCAAGAGACTCCCTAGGTGGGGACTCATACTGAAGGATGTTGAGCTCTTCAGCTCGAGGGTCCTCCTCGGCCTGGGGGGCCAGGTTAAGAGCCCATGCCATATCCCAAATGAACACCAGGAAGGGTGTCCTCGGGTGGCGAGTGGTGCTGAAACGCAGGTGGGGAGGTATCCCCATCCAACTCCCAGTCTGAGAAATTGGATGAGAAATCTGAACCGAGCTGGTCACCCTGTCCAATGGCAGAGGCCTGCTTGGAGCTGGAGGCCCTGGATGATCTTGCCTCAGAGGAACAGGAAGGCGAGCGAGACAGATGTCGAGGATCCTCACGAGGCCTGCAGCTCTTGGGGGATTCCTGGATGCGTTTTCCAGCGTCCCATGCAAGGGAACCTCTGTCTCTGGGCACGAGTCAGTGAAGCTGGCTGTGAGTGCCTGCTGGGAAGCGATGAATGCAGAAATGCTGCATTTGAGCACCTGCATGCAGGACTCCCACATGGGCATGTGGCCCTGCGACGCCGACCCCAGGGTCACCAAGTTGGGTGTTGGAGCAGAGGGGGTCCTCACCAGGATGACCCTCAGAAGACCAGGCACCATCACCGGAGACCTCTATACCTGTACGATGTACCTTGCTGGGCCACTCCTTGTCTGACTCTCGGGAATGCCGAAGGGGGCTAAGTGACTGAGCGCAGGAGCGCTCACACTTGTCAGAAGCCCCTGACAGCAACTTGAGGCCTTCATCTTGCACCGCTCCACTTCAGGGGTCCCCTGGTCAGAGTACTGCAGAGAGCGCGGGGCCCGAGGTGGGGGATCCCACCGGAGAAGAGACAACTGAGGGCGGCACTGGGGACTCAGACAGCCTTCCTGACAGTGTCTGAACTTCTGCTTATGACTGAACAGGGCTTTGGAGAACATTTTCTTACGAAACTAAAAGAGCTCCGGATCATGGTCAGCCCCGAGACACTGCAGGCAAGTCATGGGTGTCTGTAAGTGACATGTTTTTAGAGCATCTATCGCATTCTTTGAATCTGGTGGCCATAGGGGCAAAAATGGCCCCTGCAGCCAGCGATTGGAGGCAAAAAAGGGCACAAAGCCCATTAAAGGCAAAAAAGAAAGAAAAACATCCCCATCTTTTAGAGCCTTTAGAGCAGGGGAAGGATAGGTAGAGGACTGGTGCAACTGGAAAAACAGAGGGCCAGTAGGTCAAAAATGAAACCGTTTTTCCGAGGGACAAGGATGTGTGTCTGAAGGGCTCCACAGAAAAAAGGAAACTGAGCAAGATGGCACCCTTGGGTGGGAAGAGGACTATGCATGCTTTGAAAGCTGGGGAATTGCTCCATGTGGACGTAGGTCCTCACTTATGGGTGACGTTGGCACTGATGATTCCTGCTTGTTCCTGGAGAAACCTTAATTACCTGCATACTGAAGTGCTAAAGAATTTAAATACATGCTAGTGTACATTCTGTCTAGGGTGTCTTATTTATACCCCAGCATTTTAATAGCCCAAAGAAATCTCATAGAACTGCTGTACTATTGTTAGTCACACTGCTTCAGTGTTACCCCACTATTCATTCACAGTTAACCCTCTGAATACTTGTTTGGGGGTAGGAGGTCCTGCCAATTGCTGCTCATGTCCTATCTGCACATGTACCTACATGCTGGCAACCAGCCACCACTGGGTTTTTGACTGCTGAGAAAAGCACCCTACCCCCCTGCCCTCCCCATCAGCTACTTCCTAGTCTTCTCTTGGTCAGAGACTCACTAAACCTAGGGAAGAGAACTGACTAATCCAGACAGAACAAAAACCTTTTGGTTTAACAAATGGAAACCAAACAATTCTACCCACCACCAGGAATCAATACCAATCTGCTTGACCAGTTTCACTGTACTTAGCCAGTGCCTGGGAAGACTCAGGATGCATAGGACAGGATCTTGGCCCAGGTCCAACTGTACACATCTTGGTGAGGACAGTTTTTAGCCTCCTTCAGTATTGGATGGGCAAATTCAGCCATGGCAGAGAAGAAGCAAATGGAGCAAAAAAGCAATTAACGTTTGACAAATAACACAAAGAATCTAACTCAGGATACAGGGAAACATGTGCAAGCCTTGTTCCCAGTTTTACAAGAAAATATAACACTACCTGTAGGCTAGCCTAGGGGAAAGGAGCTAGGACACTACCTACTTAGTTCAAGGATGGGGGGGGGGGGGTTACTGGAAAAACAAAGAGGCTTCAGGGCACAAGAGTTTCTCAAGAATGGTCTTTACTGAGGGAGATGTAGGGATGTTACCCATGACTGAAGTGGTATTTAAAGGTGCGGAAGAATTGAAGGAAATAGCGATACATCGGGAAGATATCTTACAACTATTAGATAAAAACTGAAGAGTAGCAAATCACCTGGGCCGGATGGTATACATCCAAGGGTGTTGAAAGAACTGAAATATGAGATTGCAGAACTGCTAATCAGTAATCTGTGAACTATCATTAAAATCATCTAATACCGAAAGATTGAAGGATCGCCAATGTAACACCAATTTTTAAAAAGGGTTCCGGGGTGATCCGGGAAACTACAGACCGGTGAAGCCTGACATCAGTACCAGGAAAAATGGTAGAAACCATCATAAAGAATAAAATTACTCAGCATGTAGATAGTCACAACCTAATGTGAGACAGCCAACATGGCTTTAGACAAGGAAGACCTTGTCTTACTAATCTGTTATTTTTTTTGAAGGAGTGAATAAACAGGTGGACAAAGGTGAGTCGGTTGATATTGTGTATCTGGACTTTCAGAAAGCCTTTGACAAGGTCCCTCAGAGATTTTCGGCAAAACTAAAGAGTCATGGGATAGGAGGCAGTGTACTATTGTGGATCAGGAACTGGTTAAAAGATAGAAAGCAGAGGGTAGGGCTAAATGGCCAATTTTCCCAATGGAGAAAGGTGAATAGTGGTGTAACCCAGGGATCTGTGCTGGGTCTGCTGCTTTTTGACATATTCATAAATGACCTGGAAAGTGGAATAACGAGTGAGGTTATCAAATTTGCAGACGACACAAAACTATTAAAAGTTGTTAAAACCCAAGAGGATTGTAAAAAATTGCAAGAGGATCTTGATAAATTGGAAGACTGGGTATCAAAATGGCAGATGAAATTTAATGTGGACAAGTGCAAGGTTATGCACCTAGGGAAGAACAACCCAAACTATGGTTACACGATGAAAGGTTCCACATTAGGAACCACCACCCAGGAAAAAGATTTAGGCGTCATTGTGGATACCATGTTAAAACCCTCGGCCCAGTGTGCAGCGGCAGCCAAGAGAGCAAATAGAATGCTAGGTATGATAAGGAAAGGAATGGAAAATAAAACAAAAGATATTATAATGCCTCTATATCATTCCATGGTGAGACCGCACCTTGAATATTGTGTGCAATTCTGGTCGCCGTATCTTAAAAAGGATATAGCGATTTTAGAAAAAGTTCAGAGAAGAGCCACCAAAATGGTAAAGGGGATGGAAGGATACTCCTATGAAGAAAGGCTAAAAAGGTTAGGGCTCTTTAACCTGGAAAAGAGACGGCTGAGGGGAGATATGATAGAAGTCTATAAATGAATGAACGGAGTGGAACGGGTAAACGTAGATCGATTGTTTACCTTATCAGAATATAGAAAGACTAGGGGACATGCAATGAAGCTACAGGGTAAACTATTTAAGACTAATAAAAGAAAATATTTTTTCACTCAACGTGTAATCAAACTCTGGAATTTGTTACCGGAGGATGTAGTAAAGGCTGTTAGTGTAGCTGGGTTTAAAAAAGGTTTGGACAAGTTCCTGGAGGAAAGGTCCATAAACCATTATTAAGTGACCGAAGATATCAATGCTTGACCCAGTACAAGCATTGTGGAACTTGTGTCTCTTGGGGAAACTGCTAGGTACATATGACCTAGATTGGCCACTGTTGGAAACAGAATACTGGGCTTGATGGACCTTGGTCTGACCCAGTATGGCATATCTTATGATCCAAAATTTATGAAAGCTATGTTTCTTTACTTTACATATCTGAAAAAGGGGTTAATTTCCAAGGAAGTTCAGGTAACACGTTTATAAAACGCTAATACATACTCAAATTCATAGCATAGGCGGCACATGCACTTTGAGCAAGCAATATTTAAGGATGGAGTCTTGCTAATTTTGCATCTCACCTCAACTTCACTGGCATCATTTTCGTCTGAGAGATTGGGGATGTCCACATGCCCTTTGTACGTCACACCAGACTGTGTTGTACCTGCAGGATTAATAAGTATGTAAAGATACTGATGAAATGTGATATTGCAACAAAATAGCTAAAAGGCTGCTATGTAGCAATTAGTATCACAGGGCAAAATTCTGTTTTACTACCAGCATGCAGCAGGAAAGGTGACGGGGGAAGTGGGGGTACTCCTGTGTTACTGCATAACACTTTGACGAAGTGGACATTTAGAACTTGAGCAAGTGCATCAAAGTGAATGAACAGTCTTTAGCTAGATTCAAGGTCAAGAGCCTGCTCACCTATCCAGTCCAATCTGACGTTCCACTCATAGAAGAAGATAAGCTTCCCCTTGCGATTATTGACGGAGGCTTCTCCTTCCAGTTTATTCACTTCAGTTACCTCACAGCTTCCTTCCTCATTCTCCACCTTGACTGACAATAGCAGGTCTTTTAATTTTTCCATAGACCAGTTTGAAGCATCTCTTTCAGTCCTGCAAAAACAAATATGTGACTCTTAAGTGTAGTGTATAGTGAAAAGAAAGTTACATCCTTTGCATGTTACCATGCATGCCTCCAAAGCAAAACATTTTTAGCTAGCGATTATAAATCGGCAATTCTTTATCTAAAATTAAGAGGGAAAAAGTGGAATTTATACAATGGTGCAGAGCATTAACATCTGCTTTGTCTATAGCTTTTTGCACCTAGCTTCTACAGACGTTCAGCAGTTCCTGGGATATGGAATCCCAACCACACAATGACAAAGGAAAGAAATTAAACCCCACCTTGCAAAGCAACGTGGCTTTTTCCTTCCTTCCTTCTAGGGGGCAAGAGATTCATCTCTTTACTTTCAAAATTCAAGTTGCCTCTGTAATTAAATCTTATTTTGCTCTCAGATATGAAGTCAAACTGCTTCTTGATTATCTTAAGATACTTGCTTATGAACTGATTGTAAGTTGATGATACCAATTCCTTAATACTGTGCTGCAACTAATTCTGCTCTACACAATCTTCAACTTCAGAAAGCTGCTACAAGACTCGAGTAAAAAACACACCACACCCACACACCACCACACATGGATCACCACACCAGCCTAAAAAAAAAACAAAAAAAAACTTTACACTGGCTACCTGAGACCTTCAGAATTTGCTCAGTCTACAAGGTGTTATGTTCCAGTTTATCAAATACTAATCCCTTACTCTTGTACTTGTTACACAAATCCACTTGCATCTCCCCTTTAACCTGCACTCAGAAAGGAGACACTTTGCTTTTCCTAGCTTATAGAAGCCACTGTCCCCTGATTTATGCCAAGAGAAACTATGTACAGTTAAAGGACTCAAAACATTGTTCAGAAATTGTTTTTGAAGTGCTGTAAATTCTACTTGATGTCCTCATACTTTTATATTGGTTTTAAACAATGCAGATCAGGCCATAAAAAAGGCAATACATCAGAAACTAAACATACATGGGTGGATTTATGATGTACAAGAACTGTCAAGGATGACCAAAATAGATGGAGAGGATAATATTTTAGACAGTTTTGTATACCACTTTATTATCCTTCAATCAAAGTGGTCACAACACAATTGGGGGATACATTTAACATGAGGGGATGAGACACACTAATACTTACAGTGAACATGGGCAATAGAGGGTTACGTGCCTTGCCCAAGACCACAAGGAGTACCTGTGAGACTAGAAACCCCAGTCCTTCCAGCCCAAGGTTGCTGTCCTCTAGTGGGATTTGAAACCCCAACCTGAGGTAACTTGCCCCAACCACTAGGCCACTCCTCCCTCTCTCTACATACATATACACATAATGAATGCATGCATGAGGAAGTGATGTCAGCTCAGCTAATGCTGCCTAGGGGCTTAGCTCCCATGCCCTCAGCAAAAATGCAACCCCCCCCCACCTCGATAGTGAGCAGCAGCACCAGAGAGTGACTCAGGCAGGGATGAGTTGGGCAAAGACATGGACTGGCAATGGCTGCATGGTTGTGATAAGCTGTGGCCATTCCAGCAGGCCCTGCCACATGCAACATCCCTCTCCAGTGTGGCCTCAGCAGGGTTGGAGCTCTATAATAATGGCAGTAGTGAACAGGTGTCCTTTTGGCCAGAAAAGGCTCTCCTTAAACTAGAGTTCTGCAGATGCAATGAAGATATGGCTGCGGAGTTTACGGCCATAAGGGAAGATATTCCTACAAAAATGGAAGACATGCATGCCGACATCCAGGAGCTGGGCGGACACATGGAGGAGGCCAAAACTAAGTTGGAGGAAGAGGCAGAGACCTTGGAGTTACAATATGCAGTGGACCGGCAAAAGGCACAGGTGATGGAACTCGCTTATAAACTCAACATTGAAAATAGAAAATTGGTGCAATAATGTGCTGCTTGGGGGGGGGGGGGCAGCCCCCGAGGGCCCTGGGACAAAAAAATGTGGAGGATCATGTGCGATTTGTAAGGCTCTGGGCTGGTACGATGGATGCAGCCCGAGGAGACACCATGGAAATAAAGCAGGCACATTGGGCCCTGGGTAAACCCCCCACTAACAAGTCTCAGGATCTTGTAGTGCACTTTATTGCTATACCAAGATGTGGATCAGATTCTATGGTGGGGATGGGAGCTTAAACAAGTGAGCTATCAAAGTGCAGAGATCACTTCATCAGGATCTTTCCTCCTTCACCCTTGTGAAGAGACGTAAGATGAAACCAGTCATTGAGGTGTTGCTTAAAGCACAGATCAGGTATGCCTGGTCCTTTTCTTTTCAAATTAACTTAGCCGTGGATGGCAAGAGGATTACTGCCAAAGATGTCAGAGGCCTGGAGAGCATTACGCCTGGCAGGATTAGTGAAGGATGATTCGCTGCCGGGTTCATCAGCTATGAAGCCAGTTCAGTCTAAATGGACAAAGGTTGGTAGGGCTCCCAAATGAGACCTGAGGGGTCAGGATTGAGGACTTTGTGAATGCCTGGCTGGATGCTGGGAGGTTGGAGGCTATGGAGGGAGAGGTATTCCAACTAATCCCCTACTGGGAGACCCTTAGTGGGATGTGTACCTTTATGGACTTTGAACTGGAGCCCATGCATCCGGATGAAGATTTCTAAAAAAGGTTTGTCTGTTTTCTTGTTAACATTTGGTGCATTTGTTCAAAACTGGTGTTCAGGATATTGTTGGCACAGGGTTGGGGGAGGAGGTACAGAAGGGAGGTTTGGCACATAATGGGGGGGGGGGGGAATTGTAATAGTCTAGGGAGGAACCTTTGGCTGCTTGAGGAGGTATGATGGGTCACTGAGCCAGACCATATGGCCAGTAGTATGGATGAGAGGGAGGGGTTAACTGGTGGGAGGGTATGCTAGATGGGTTATATGTTGAGGTGCACATGGTACAATTCTCTTGTTGGCATGTCTGGAGGAATGGAGTTGCGAGGTGTTGCCCTTTAGCTTTGAAAGGGGAGGTGGCAGGTCATGGATACTGAAAGTTGTGGATTGTCTCCTTTAATGTTCAGGGATTGAACTTGCCCCATAAGTGCTCTCTACTCAAGGGCTTGCAACAACTGAAAGGGGAATGTAGTTCTCCTGCAGGAGATCCTCTTATGATTGAGCTACATTGGTACCTGTAGGAGATATCATCAGTAGCAGATAAACACACATGTATAATACTCTGTATGTCTAGGGAAAACTGCTACTCTCCATTTTCCCAGGATTCCATAAAACCTGGCAAAGAAACCACATGATAAAAGAACCAAACCTGTGTTTGTATATAGACTATTAATAGAAAAATAGTGTAAAAATTAGCCTAAATTAGTTTTCCATGGTAGTAAGTTTTGCAGCAGTATGATTACAGTTACCAAGATACCTAATCTTTTAGCAACCAAAGTCACTGATTCACTCTGCACTCAGATGAACAGTACATTATCTGTCTAAGCTAGCCCCAAACTCAGGGGGGGGGGGGGGGGGGGGGGCGAAAAGACCAGTACCTTGGCTCTTGCCAGAATGCTTGTGGCTGGGTCCAAGAAATTGTCTCAAACAGCACAAAATCAAAGTATGGCATAGGTCTGTGGGAGTGTAACTCTGTCCTGAAGTTAGTCTTCGTCCTTGAGGCAGGCAGGCAGACAGTAGGGCTAAACTCCTCCCAGCAACAGTTTCAGGAAAAGTGATATCAGAAGTCTGTGTGCAGAAGTGTGTACAAGTTGTTCAGGAAGTGCCGAAACCTTGTGTCTCCAACATATAATTTTGTCCTGACCCCATCATCACGGCATGGTGATTGGCCGGTCTCAAATCCTGTATGTCATCTTCAGCAAATCCAGAAATAGCTAACAGGTGGTCCTTCTGCAAACAAAGGTTTGTGGTGCAAGAAAAGATGCTAGTATGCAGGTGAATACATTTGTTGCAAATCCTAGACCTCAGTGGCAGTGTCTCTGGATGAGAGCAAGTTCTCTAGCATGTAGGCATGAACAGTTATTCTACTAACTTGCTTGATCTGCAGAGTTTACTGCTGAGTTATAGCAGAAAAATAACTCATCTTGTTTGGTTCATAAACAGGCCCCATCTTGTAACAGGAAGTCATGCTGTATGGAGCAGACAGTTTCTGAACAGGCACCAGCCCTACAGACCTTATTAGGAGGTATGGGAGGCAGCAGATAGTAAGGGGCAGAAAAAAAAAGGGGAGTGGCCATACTGATGCAGACAATGTGTCCCCATGTTGTGGAAGGAATCCAGCATGATCAGGATGGGAGGTGGTTGTTTTTGAATGCATGAATGAACACTCTTGCTAATATATGCCCCCACTGAGGGGCAGGTACATTTTTTTGGAGAGCTCCAGGCCAATTTAGAAGAGCTTGCCCTAGGACTACTGATCCTGGGGGGTGGGGGGGGGGAAGGACAACTAATGCATTCAGGGGAGGATGCAACAGGTAGCAGTGGTCCTACCCGAGTGGTATTAGCAGGGCATCGGCACAGCTCCTAATGGATCTCAATTTACCTGATGTATCCCTGCTGTCCACGATGCACCTCACATGTTTTCCCCAGTGTGCAGGGTTCAGACTGATTATCTCTTGGTAGAACGAACGGAGTCTGATGGACCAGATGAGGGGAGAGGAACTGGGACAGATCATGTGCCCTGCTGGGTTGATGGTGGGGGGGGGGGGGTGTTCAGGACTCTGGGCCTAGTAGGCACCAGTGGGCCTTACATAGTTTTCTGATGCATCCAGATGCTGGCCAACAGCATGAAAGTTAATGGAGTATTTTGAGATCCACAGCAACTTGGAGGTGACCGTGCCTATGGTTTGGGAGGCCTATAAGGCCATGGCCTTGGGGGTGGTTGATAGTCAACATGGCAGTTTTAGCACCACTGGGATAAGGAGCTATAGGACTTGAGGGTTGAAGTGGGATGGCTACAGGTGCAGTACATGAACTGGGTCACACAGGATTTGGAAGTGGTGGATGTCAGCAAGGGTGAAGCTTGAGGGTCAGCAACAGGATATTGAGTTCAGCAGCGTCCCCACCAACAAAAATATGAGGGGGGGGGGGGACAAGGTGGGGAAGTTGCTGGCCCTGCACTTACATATTCAACAGGTGGATTGTATGATTTGGAAGCTTTGTGACAGTAGGGGTTGTGTTTGCATCAAAATCGGGGGACATTTGGAAGGTGAGGTCTCACTTTGAATATAGTATCCAGTTGGAGACCATATCTCACAAAGGACAAAAATCCTGGAAACAGTTCAGAGGAAGGCAACCAAAATGATTTGGGGCCTGTGTCAGAAGACAAGAGATTTGAAAACCAGAACAGGGTTGTAACAGGGGTGAGAAAGTACAACTATATACAGATATATAAATCTAATTCAAAATTAACTTTGTAAATATGTATATGTTTAAATATGCTACTGTACAAAGATTCCATTCAACATATCTACTAAAGCACAGATCTTATCAACTGTTTTAGAGATTGTTTGGACTGGAGGGTTAGGTTAGGTAGATCTTGGATCGGATCTCTGGATTGCCAAAGTGCTCAAACAGAAGGATTTTAAGGGCCTTACAAAATGCAGGGAGATCACTGATGGCTGTTTATCAGGGAGGGAGTTCCACATCAAAAGGTGCAGTGTATCTAAAAGATGTTGAGGACTTTGTATTTGATCCTTTATCTGACTAGGAGCCAATATAGCTGTTTGGCACCTCCCATTACACCCATATCGCTCTAATTCTCATTTAAGAGTCTTACAGCCATGTTTTATGCTAGTTGTAGTGCATAAGAGGTGTTTGGGTACTCCCTGGTAGACAGTTAAAAGTAGTCTAGTATGGGTAGAATGATGGCCTGGCAAACTGCTCTGAAGTCCGGTGAGGTTAGTAGAGGGTGCAGATTTGTTTTTAAAGATGCTGAGCTTATGGTACACTGATTGTTGCTCGTTTTACTTGATTGCAGATTCGGCTCTTGATCTAGGATGACTCCTAGGTATTTAGCTTCAGTCTTATCTTTTTCAGTTTTATTGTTGCTGGTGGTTTGAAGGTGAAATCTGTAACAGGCAGGGATTTGGTCATGTAGTTGACATTGAGGTTGTGGTCCTGTAGCCATTTGATCATTTCTGTAAAAACACAAGTCTATAGAAGACTAGGTTTCTGTAGTTATAGAGAAGGGGGTGTAAATCTGTAAATTTGACATTGGACATTGTGACTTTGAATGGATGTTGCATAGGGATTGTATGTATATGTTGAATATTGATGAAACTGCTCACCTTGTGGTATTCCTTGGTGTAGAAGTATGGAAGGGATTTCCGAGGACTAATTTTCACTTGCTATATCCATTCCAATAGGTAGGAATCGAACCAGGTTATGATATATTCCAATGTTATGTAGTCAGATGAGGATTTGGTGAGAGACTGTCAAATGCTGCTCATATCAAGGAAAAGTAAAGTAGATACCCTTGTGCTTGATACTGTTCTGTACCTGTGATTATGTGCAGAGGTGTGAGTAAGGTTTCTGTACCATGTTGCAGTCAGAACCCATGTTGGTGTAAGTCAAGCAGGGCACGATTTTCAAAGGTGATCTTGCAGTTGCATCTGTAAAGCCTTTTCTATCATCTTCACTAAGAAGGGAATGCTTGATATTGGTCTGTATAAGTCCAGGGTGCATGGGTTAAGGTCCCGTTTCTTCAAGATGGGGCAGATCAAAGATTGCTTGAGTGGGGCTGGGAGAAGACCTCATGTGAGAGATTGACCATTTTTGAAATTGGGATAAGGTGTGGCCTTATTCTTATCCATGAAATCAGGCAGGGATCGATAGAAGATGGGGTAGTGTTTATGGAATTGATTTTTGTCAAACTGCTTGTAGTTAAATGTGTTTGAAGGTGGTCCATAGGGCTATGTTTATTTTGAGCTTGGGAGGGGGAGATTTGTTTTACAGTAGTTTGAGCTGTTATTTTGCTTGCAGATGATCTGCCATTGGCAGGAGGGGGGGTGAGGGGGATTTGCTCTAGACAGTGAGGTTGCTTTTTGGCAAGGCTTTTACTATATCAAAGAGTTCCTTGGGTTTGATTGCTGATTTTATTAGGTTAGTGTGGAACTTGTTTCACCTTGAGTGTAAAAAGTATGGTATTACGTGTTTCAATATACAGTAGTAGCCAAAAAATTAACAGGTATCTTTTTCTTCAATTTATTGTTAAATAATGTACTGTGAAGATGTCACACTTGCTTACTTATTTAATCAGCATGGCAATTAGTCACACCATGTGTCTGGCATCCATTTTAGTTTACTTACACGCTGTAGTAGGTTTCTTGGATGAAGTTTTGAATTTTTACAGCTAGGAAAAGATTGAAAGTTACATGTAAAATGTACAATCAAGATGGGTAGAAAGTACGATATTAATGACTTTGTAAAGGGACAAGTTGTCACTCCATGCTGAAGAATATTTGCAATGTGCTATTGCAAAATATTTGCATATAGCAAGGTGTGCAGTTCAGAATGTTCTGAAATCAGGTGGCCGTACACACTGTTTGAAATGTGGGTGCAGATGGATAACTACTGGATGAGATGACCAATTCCTCAAAAGCATTACATCTAGTCCACATACTTCATCTCAACGTGTGGCTCAATTAGCTAATGATCGAGGAATAAAGATAAGTGCCGGATCTGTCCGACAACAGCTTGTGGATGAATTCAAAAAACACGTGGCCAGAAGACCTGCCAAGAAGCCTATGATGACCAGGAAACAAATTGCTGCCCACATACAGTTTTGTAGCAAGATGAAAGACAAATCTGCTGAATGGTGGGAGAGGATAATGTTCACAGATGGAAGTACATTTCAACAAGTACATGGGAGTGGTTACAACTCCATCTGTCAACCAGCAGGCGAGAGACTAAATCCAAAGTACACGATCAAGACTGTTAAACACCCACCATCAGTCATGGTATCTCAGCAAATGGACGATGTGGCCTGCACATTTTTGAGAAAGGTGAAAGTAAATGCTGCAAAATACATATCCATTCTGAATAGTAAAGTTAAAATACACATGAATGTTTCTGGCACAACTATATTTCAGCAGCACTTGGCACTGTGACACACTGCAAAAAAAAAAAAAAAATGGTTCGTGGACAACAAGATCGAACTGCTACCAAAAGTTGGCCATCAAACTCTGGATCTCAATGTAATTGAAAACTGTTGGAATCTTATGAATAAAAAGGTGGCAGCCCACCATCCAACTTCAGAAGCAGATTTAAAGGACATACTCAAGCATGTATGGGTCAACGAAATCACTCCAGCATACTGTAAGACACTAGTTAACAGTATGCCTACAAGAATCCAGGCTGTGCTGAAAAATCAGACACCCTACCAAAATATTGACATTTTTTATATTCAGGAAACACTTTGAAAACGACATCTTTGGTTCTTAAAGCTTGACCAGGAAAGTGACAACACATACTTTAATAAAATTCTGATATTTTGGACTCTGCCTTAAGTTTTTGGCCACTACTGTAGGTAACTTTGTATTTTGGCCCATGGCTCTTTGCCATTTGTGCACAATTCTTTTTGTTTTGTGCTTCAAGTCCCTTAATGTGGTTGCATACTATGGGGTCTTTCTTCCTGTTGGCTACATGTGTGTGCTGTTGAAGGTGCTTCTGCTAGTTCAGCTACAGTTGCAGTCCAAGTGTTTATACGGTCTTCAAGTGACTCTAGGCTTGGGGGATCTTCTTGACTGTCAAATGGGTGGAATTGCTAGGAGATAGCAGGTGGTGATCAGACCATGTGACAGGGTGGATTGATGGGGTGGTAGGTAAGGATTGTTTACTAGGTGGGTTGGGAGGAAAAATAAGGTCCAGTATGCTTTCCTTGTTGCAAGTGAGGTGGCTGACTATTTGCATAAATTGAAGGTCATTCCATGGCTTGAGCAGAGGATAGCTTTTTGGTAGCAATGGGATATTGGGATCTCCAAGTAGTATGACGCTGGTTTTCTTGTTGGGAGTGTGTGCAGACTGCATAATGTTCTCTATTTTGGTTGTGCTGGTTGAGGGGGCTCTGTACCTTAAGTGTCCAATAAGCATTATACAATATGCTTATGTCCAGTCTATGGAAGTTGCTTCCAGGGTATTGGAACTTTAGTTGTTTTAGTGAAGATACATATTCCTCCTCCTCCTCTTCTGGAGGCTGTTGGGCAGTTGTGTATTTTGTGAGTGGTTGGGTTCAGCTGGTTGGTGGTGTGTGTATGCTGTGATATACTATACATAGCATTGAATCAGTCATGTTTCTGTTATGACCTTCTGTGAAGTCATAACATTGTTTGCCTTATTACATGCCAATTGTGCATTAAAGGCATATATGTAAGAGTGGTATTTATGCGAATGTAGTTGTGAGGTAGAGTTGTATTCTTTTTACATTATCTGAGCTGGGTCTTCTGTCAACATGAAGTGTGATAATGGTATGTTCTTGTGTCCAATGTCATGGGTGATCAGAAAGGGGAATTGTTTGTATAGCTATGCAGCTTTCCTTTGGAGGAAAAAGTTGAGAAAGGCAAAAGATGGTGAGCCATAGCCCTGTACATCATATGTGGCATGTTTGTAATGGTGTTATGTCAGAGGTTGGTGTGTGAGCTTGTGATAAGGCTGTTTTTTTCCCCAAGCATTTGCTACAGGTCCACACCAAGGGCCACTTCCTAGAGCCCTTCAGCATGGACCTCAGGCACAGGCCTAACAGCATAGGTACATTTAGCATGGTATCATTAGGAGGCTCTGTTGCCACAGTGAGTGATGAAGTCCATGTTGGATACAGCTTGGCCTCACACTGGAAGGATAATGGTTAGTTTATTCTGTTGCCAGTGGGCCTGCCTGGGGTGAATAATGTTGGTGTGGAAAGTGCAAGAGGCAATTTGAGGGACAAGTGGGGCCCCTTACCTCCCCAGCACCTGTTGACATGGCCTAGGGTTGCCTGATAGTTGCGTTGACTGTTGTGGGTAGATGGATAAATCAGTCCTTTGCAGTGACATGTTTGCATAGTCCAACCTTAAGGACCATGCCAGAGCTCTCTGGCAAGGCCTTCAGGCACATGGATACCAGAGTATGCTGTTTAACAGGTTCAGTGGTGTCCTGATTGGCTTTGGCAATGGTAAGCAGGGAGGAGCTTACCTGCCTACTCTGAGCAGGTCCTACTGGCATGGTCAGTGCCCAAGCATGCTCTTTTTTTTTGCTGGATACTGTTGTAAACCTTTATTTAGACAGATTTGTATACCACCTTATCCTACAATCAAAGTGGTTACATGACATAACAATTGGGGTTACATTTGCCATGAGGGTAGTTAACATGTAGACAGCACAATTGGAGGGTTACATTAAGAACATAAGATATGCCATACTGGGTCAAACCAAGATCCATCAAGCCCAGTATCCTGTTTCCAACAGTAGCCAATCTAGGTCATATGTACCTAGCAGTTTCCCCCCAAAAGACACAGGTTCCACAATGCTTGTTCTGGGTCAAGCATTGATATCCCGAGTCCCTTCTTAATAATGGTTTATGGACCTTTCCTCCAGGAACTTGTCCAAACCTTTTTTAAACCCAGCTACACTAACAGCCTTTACTACATCCTCCGGTAACAAAATTCCAGAGTTTGATTACACGTTGGGTGAAAAAATATTTTTAGTAGTCTTAAATAGTTTACCCTGTAGCTTCATTGCATGTCCCATTTAGCATAAGGGTACCTTTGTGAGTCTAGATGGGCTGATTGGGCATTGAGCTGGCAGGGGTAGTTATAATACTGCTCCGGTGGGTACTGTTGTCTATCTGCTCATAGGTTTCTGTGAAGAGCAGGAGTTTTCAGGTTCTTACGGAAGCCTGATGTCTAATTCCCTTAGGCTCATTGGTCAGGAGTTCCAGTGTGGATGCCAGTAATGGAGCTGCTCTTGAAGTATTTTGTTTAGTCTTGTGGTATCCTGTAGGTGTGCCAATCATGTCATTATTGTTCCTTCTTGGTCTATTACAGATATCTCTCATTATGATCTCTTGTAGTGATATCTGCCAATAGATGGTGGATGATTTTGAAGATAATCGGGATGGTTTTAAATTTTGCTCTGGCCACCACTGGGAGCCAATGTAGTTGTAAGACTGGGGTGATGTACTCAGATCTTGGAGTGTCAGTAATGATGCATGCTGTAGCGTTTTGCACCATTTGGCATGGGGGTAGGGTATGCTGGGGGAGGTCTTGATATAACGAGTTTCCATAATCAAGCAGAGGTGTGATGAGTGCTTGGCACGCAGTGCGGAAGTGGTCTTGCTAGAGTAGTGGTTTGATCTTTATGGCCTCAAACAGCAATATGCCTTGTTTGCAGTTTTGGTGATATGGGATTTCAGGTTCAGGGCTCTGTCCATTGTAATGCCCAGGTACTTAACTTCATCTTTGACTGCTATGTGTTTGTTTAGAATGCCGATAGTCTAGTGGAATGAAGGATGATGTCGGGTGACGAACATTGCCTGTTTTATCATAGTTGACAGTCAGGTTACTGGCTGTGAGCCAGGCATTCCTGTCTTCAAGGCAATTGGTTAGTGCTGTGCTGTTAGGTGCTAGTAGGTTGACTGGAGCATACACCATAATGTTGCCAGCATAGATGTGATAGTAGAGTTTGGTGTCTGATGATGTTGCATATGAGTTGGATGTAAATATTGAAGAGCATTGATGACAGGGCTGATCTGAGGTTCCCTATGTGAGCGGGAAATGCAATGATTTCTTTTGGGGGCATTTGACTTATTGCATTCGATCTTAAAGGTATGAGGTGAACCATTTGAGTATTCTTGTGTAGTCCTATATGTTGCAGGCGCTGCAATAATCTGGCATGGGACAGTGTGTCAAAGGCTACTGAGATGTCCATGAACACTAGCAGGAATCCATTTTTTATTTTATCTATACCTCTGATGAGGTTGTCAAAGAGGGAAGTTAGTAGCATTTCCACACCATGCTGGGGTTTAAAGCCATGCTGATGGATGTCCAGAGGAGCATTCAAGTCAATATGGTCTTGAAGTTGTCTTTGCACTGTTTTTTCAATGATTTTTGCAAAGCATGGTAAGCTGGAGAAAGGACGGTATGATTTTGGTTCAGATGGACAGGTTGTTGCCTTTAAGTATTGGTCATATCATGGCATGCTTGAGGGATTGCAGCATATGTCCTTGTTGGAGTGAATCTTTGACGATTTTGTGAATGTGCTGGGAGAGATGGCTTCTTGTGACTTTGATCCAAGCCACTGGGCAAGGATCTGATGGTGAGGTTGTGTTGAGTCCATGTATTATGTCCTCTACTTGCTGTTTTCATGGTATGCTGAAGTCTTCCCAGGTTTGAAGAAGCTCTATCATTTCATGGTCATGTTTGTAGTGCGATGGAGCATAGCTAAGTGGTATTTTTCATTCTTATATAGTCTGCAAATTCCTGCAGGTCAAGGAGGTGGGTACAGTGCTGTGTGGTATCCCCAATGAGCTTTTGGACAATGCTAGAGATTTTGGTTTGACGACTGAATTCGTGATTAGTTAGAGTGGTGTGGTGATGCCGTTTGCGCTCATTTATCAGATTGTTATATTCCAGAAGCTTCATTCTGTATAGATTCAGGGAGTTATGCGACTTGTTGCACCTCCATTTTCTCTTCAGTCTTCATAGAGTACACTTTGCATTTCTGATATCGTTTGAATACCAGGGGGCATTGGTTCTCCTTCGTGCTTGTGGTTTTGAACTCGTAGTGGCTGATGCTGCATTGGATATTATGGAGTTCCATCTCTCTATACTTAAGTCAAGGGTGTTGCATTCTTGCTGTAACTGTGGGTTAATTTCTTCTATGAATGAGTCTTTGTTGAAGGCTCTATATCGCCAGGTTATATTTTCTTCTTTCATGTGCTGGGTGGAGTTTCAGGGTGAGGGCAAATTCTATCACAATGATCTGACCATGGGACTGGTATGATTGTAGGTATTGTGACCATGCCCTGTTCCACCAAGTGTATTGGCATAAAGACCATATCCAGAGTTGTGCCATGCTGGTGCATTAGGGCGTTGATTGGCTATATTTTAGTGATTCCATGGCTTTTAAGAATGTTGTGGCTTCCTTGGTGGATGCAGAGGTCAGGTTGTAGTCTCCTAAAACAATGAGGGGTTTATGCTTTGTGCTATGCACATATTGCTTCAAGTACTGTGGAGAGATGGTCAGTTGTGGCTCCAGGAGGTCTGTACATGAGGGAAATGCTTAAATACATGTTGGATATGATCGTATTAGTGGTGGAGATTGTTTTAAATCTGTACTCCTTTCTAGCCAGTATTAGCACACCTCCTCCTTTTGCTCTCTGATGCAACTGAATGCTGAATAGTCTATAGGAGTTACTTGCTTTAAATATTACCTGGTCTGAGTCATCTAGCCAAGTTTCAGTGATGCAGATTATATCCAGGTTTCCCCCCCCCCCCCCCCCCATCAAGGATAAGATCTAGGATAGTGTTTGGTTTGTTCCTGATTGATCTTGCGTTTATTAGAAGCACACCTAATTTTGATTGGGTTGGTATGTACACGATTAGTGGGTGTATTATGGGTGGTGTTCTGTGATTTGTGCATTGTAGGCTTATTATGCTTGTGTTCTTTAGGGAAGGAAGGATGAGGCTGGTGTCCTTACCAGTTGGATGGTATGTAGGTGGGGTAAGGGGGATTTGTTGGTTGGGACCGATGCCAGGTGAGCAGGGTGCAAATGCATGGAGGAGTGTAAGGTAGGCAGTGAGGTAGTAGTGTGTGTAGTGCATTTTTGTATATTACTGATATGGGGTTTGATTGAATTGTATGGCAGCTGTGGTAGTTTGATCTCTCTCTTGTATCTCTATACTTGCCTGTTCTTTGGTTGGTGTCTTCTCCTCTTGTGGATCTAGACTGGTAATAGATGCTGTACGCTGTGCAGTATGTTATTTTATAAGCAGTGAGGTAGTAACCAAGCAAACAAGCAAAGGGATATTGCAGCAATGGAGTCAATAGGCTATGCAGCATATGTGACACCTCACTAATAACTCACCACTCTGTGTATAAGATGTGTAACTGGGATACACACTAAGCAGTATATCTACAGCGTTTGAGCAGCATTTGTTATTTACAATGCAAATCTACAGCAGGTTAAGCAGTATATGTTGTTTACATGTACAAACATCTATAGCAGGTTATGCATCATATCTTTATAGCTAAGGGTATTAGTGAGTCTAGTCTATAGGCTGTGCAGCAAGCCATGAGGAAGCAGAGTAGTCCATAGGTTAGGTAGGAGATGCATACTTGCAAGCAACAATGCAGTAGAGGTGGTGGTAGTGTTGTAGCAGCAGGATCCAAATGGGTTTGCCATGCATTACATGCTCCACCTACCAGCAATGCATCAGTGCAGGAGATGCAAATCCCTGACTTGGGATCCCCCTCCATTGCTGCAAGCTTTACCTGCTCCAACTGGATTGGCCCCCCCCCACAAGGCAGCTCCTGCCGAAGGGCCATGCCAGAGGGCCCTCTACGGAGGCCCTCTGGCACATGTGCACCTGCTGGTGGTGTCCTTTTGAAGCTCCTTCCTCCATCTCCCACAGCCCTGATTGGGCTGGAGCCTCTGAGCAGGAAGGTCCTGCTTAGGCACTCAACCCATTCTTATGTGTTTAAAAATATAAAACATAATTGTCAATATGACCAAGTATGCTCTTTGGGATATGCACCTCACCTATGCACCCATTTGTTGAACTTCATATTTATATTTCCTTTTGTTGATTATGTTGACTCATGTATTTGATAATGCTTTTGACTTGTTTAAATGTCTAGTTCGTTCAATTTATCCAGTATTTTGTATTTTCAAGTTGCCCATGACAAAACCAGTCATGTCAGGTTCAATGATGTTTGATGCTGAATTTTATTCCCCCACTGTTTTCTTGCTTGATTTTGCTCCTGGGATGTCCCTTGTTTTATGTTCCATCTAAGTCTAAACAGGACAGAAGGAGCCTCCCTTCTTGAGCACCACAAAATAGATGTAATAGCACCCATGGCCTGCTTTGCAAGAGCATGCAGAGAACAGCCTTTGACTGCAGGAGGCACTACAGAGTTTCCTCTATTGTTGCCCATTTCGTGCAGGGAGCCTCCACAAAGGCATCCATAGTGGCTCTAAAAACACCAGTTTTAACTAAGGTTTGAGGCCACAGTGGTCTGATATTGTCCATGCTAAGAGAAACAGACAGACATCATCTCTCTCTTCCTTCCCCCCCCCCCGCCCCCAACTAGCTGAACCTCAGAAAGGACTCTTCTCAGTGGAGGCTGACTCCTACAAAGGCCACTACTTAATCTTGAGGATGTCAAGAACCCTGAAAAAGGACTTAAGCAAGCTAGGATAAATAGCTCCTATCCAGACTCCTAGTAGGCTGAGGCCATATTCCACACAAGGCACTTCTAGCCCTCCTAGGAGCTTCAAGGCAAGCCTCAACCTGCTATTTCAGCAACTAGCCCTCAACAGGGGAGTTTACTCATATGCAGCACCGGTCAAGCAAATGCAGTACCAAAGCCAAACCTAACCACTACCATGGACTTAAAGATCCTGAGGAAGTCATACCAGGCAGCTGCCATATATGCAGCTCCGGGCTCCAAACTCAACTCAAGGGCTATCCAGCAGCTACTGGACCCAGTGCAAGAGGACTGGCAACCAGGCCTGCATACAAGGCTCAGGCTGAAGCCATAAGGCATCTAAGGAGGGCATCTATTCTCCCTTCATGAGACCTCACGTGCAGATCTTTCAGAGAAGGTTGTGTGCTTTGTCATTGCTGTGACCAAGGGCACCTACAGTATCTGAAGGAGCCCAAAAAGCTGATCCTGCTTCTAGCAGAAGGCAGGAAGTGAGGGGATCTTAGGGTTCTTAAGGCCCACCTTGGGTTCTACCACTGAGAACAAGAACTACTACATAGGTTCAGTTAAGAGGAAGCTAGATACCACCCAGAATAGGGTCCACTTACAACTTCTGTGCAGGGCCAGACTCCAGAAATGGAGGTAGCTATAGTTTCCTGAATAAGGAAATGGTGCTCTATGGGATACGGAAAACTAAAGGAGCCATGCCTTCCGTTAAGAGGAATATCTCCATCCTCTTCAGACTCATTTTCACTGAGTCCTCTTACTTCTCTGCCTACTTCCGTATGGGCAAAGGCAGGTGAGAACAGATAAGCAAAGAGGCAAAGCCAAAAAAGGTACTTAACCCGCTTACCACCCACAACAGATGCACTCAAGGGACCCAAGGTCCTCCATAGGGGGCTGTCAAGCAGCTAAAAGAGACCAAGAACAATGTGAACTGAGGAAATGCTACTCAACCTGATGGGGGGGGGGGGGGCGCAAGCAGGCCTACCAACACCAATGGACTTCAAACTGCTGCTACCCTAAGCAGCTCCCTTTCTGCAGGGACTAAGTAGCCACATGAAATGGCTGTGGTGCCCTCTAGCAAGGAGAGGGACCAAATTAGAAGGAAGCAGTTTGAGCCCATATGGGGGGGGGGGGGGGGTCCAACTTATCTGGAGGAAAAAAGTGCCACATTCAGACCACAAAGTCAAAGCCAATAGCAGCCACAGGTAAAAACCATTGCTGCACTGGGCTGGGGGGGGGGGGGGGGGGGGGGGGATGGGGGAGGGGAAGCATGCCATCATGCCCACCACAAAGAGCTAGCATCTCTGCAAGGGAAGTCTGCTCTGCAACATTCTGTAATCAGCACTATAAACCTACCCACTACCACCATGTCTGGCTCAAATCTATCAAGCCTTAGATAATACCAGCCACCTAAACAGCCTGCCTCCAGCCTGTTCAGAAGAGGATGGAGCCATCAGTGGCTCATTTCTAGGAATGCACAAAACTCTGACAGTGCTGAAGGTGGTGGCTGCAAAGGCTGCCTTAGAGTTTAAGGCTCTGAACCTGAGACTCTCCACCCAGGACCTCCATCCACTGGGATGGTCATGCAGTCAGTCATGATCGAGACTCCCAACTCAGGGAGTCCAAAAGACTAATCCCACTGTCCTGGGGCAGAGGGTACAACCAGGACAGGAGCTTAGGGCCCTTATGGTTCAATTCTGAGCTTCACTTCCTGAAGGGAAGTGAGGGATTCGGTTTTGAGAATGAATGTTTTTATTTTAACCATAAAGTACATTAAAAATGTGTACACCCTTTTGACTATGGTTAGAAAAGTGGTATAAACATTTATAAATATAGCCCTACACACACTGCATTGGATCCAAAATATGGACGTGCTGAAAAATTAATAGTGTCCATACCATCTCCATCAAGCTTGGACAAGCATTCCAACAATTTGAAGGAATGAGCAAGAATCCACAAGCACCCATATGGAATGTAGCAACAGTATGGTGAAGTCTTCAGAGACGTTCACCCATACTCCAGAAAGCTGGACCTAGAGGTACCAAGGGCTCCTCTTGTAAGAATATGTGTAGAGCAGGAGGTGCCCTTGAGTTACTAAATCCTTTGGGTCTCAATCCTAGAAGGAACAGGTCGCTTTTGGCATGATCAAGTCTCCACTAGGAGACAGTAATCCCCCTTAATGAGTTCCAGCAGTTCTTCCTGAGGTACAGTAGTTTAAGAGACATAGCTGAGGTTATTTAAACAAGGATCTACTACTAATCATTTTTATAGCACTACAAGACATATTGTGATAAGGAAGCTTATCATAGTTCAGGAAGAAATACAAGAGGTGAATTGGCTCTGAATAAGCAACCTGTGCTGGCTGGTAAAATCACTAAAACAGAGTGTTTGCCTAAAAGACTACCAGACCCAGAATGCACTGGTTTACAGAAAGCCTCTAGGAGAGCTGAAATAGGGAAACGTGTGCCTAATCAGAGAAGCAATGATGTAATCTCTAAACACCCATCTCCTAGGGCAGGGCTTGATTCAGAACACCTGGACTGTGCAAGGGTAGAGTGGCCATCTAGGCACTTTAAAAGAAGAAGAAATTCTTCAGACAGTAAGCAAAGAGAACAGCAAGAGCAATGGTGGCAAAGACGGCAAGAGAAGGAGAGAGAGGGATTGTGAGTAGAAGGAAGAACAGCAAGACGTCCAGGGGGTCTAAGAAAGGAGCCCAAGGCAGTACGTATGCTGGGAGAGATTCCTGGGGCAAGCATTCTTCATTGGACTGGAAGAAACCAGAGGCTTGGAGATATACAGGCAGGAACCCCTAGACAGCACCTGTAAAGGAGACGGCTGCATCTACAGAAAGAAGGAGCTCTAATACCTATATAGGGAGGTACGGGAAGAGAGACCTAAAGTCCAGAGATTCTGACTGGAAAGCTGGGCACAGAAGCTTTGCTACCTACTAGCCAAAATACTCAGAGAGGAAACCTAATGACAACATGATCTCAGGTATGAACTCTGATCTGTTCCCTAGCTTTGCACAAGACAGACAGCAGGGAAACAGTTTCTATCCTGATAGAGATCAGTTAGAGAATTCCTCTGAGCCAGGGTATGAAAGTGATCCTATGATATTTCAAGAGCAAGGGGAAATATCAAATGAGAAAGTGGAATGCATGGATTGCTCTCTTTCTAGGCTGCTGTTCTAAAGTAATCCTCAGTTAAAGATCAAACACCAGAAGGAACTGTACTGTTTTTTTTAGCTTCCCAGAAAGGTTTTTGAGAGAAAGCTTTGGGGAAAGTTGGAGCCACGTGGAGAGTGGATCAGCAATGGTTTGCAGCTGGTTAAGCACATGTGATTAGAGCAAGGCACAAGTGCACGTGGGACTTTGGAAAAAAACCTTCTTCACTGTGTGAAAGGAAGAAAGCTGTTTTTTTTTTGATAAAAGAACTTTCCTTTTGGGTTTATTTTTTTCATTCCAGCACTGCTAAGAAAGTTTATTAGCAGGGGCTAGAAGAAAGACCTTGATGGAACAGAAGAAGGTCTAAGTTGTTACATAAGTAATTTAGTTTCCTTATTTGTTTTGTTTCCTGAATACAATTCCTGAAGAAATTATCCTGTTGATATTACCAAGCATATCTGTGCGAGGGAATAACACCCCATACATAAAATCTGTTTTCTGTTTACACTCGAGCAACTACAATTCATTATTCTTGTTGAACAGCTGGTTGTGTGATTGAACTACAACACCCACAATCCTTTGCAAGTCAAGTAAATTCCTGTATCTGCCAAGATTGTGGAACTTTCACAAGCACCCCCGTTTACAATATGCAGTGATGTAGAGACATGTAAGACTTCCCTGCTCAGAACTTACATTCTAGTCAAGACATGTGGGGACAAGGCTCTATCTAGGGAGATGGTAAGGAAACAGCTGGAGAGCAGCAAAATATGCAGATCAGAATCCAGAAGTGGTCTTGAAGAGGCATTTTTCAGCCTAGATCTGAAAAGGGACAGATTGTTTATCTGGATTTGATATACCAACCTTGGCAGAGCATACAGGGTTTACAAAGTCAAAACAAATAAATAGTGTAGATGGAGAACTCCAATATGCAATAGGAAAGATTAGAACGTATGCTCTGTGTGCTACAGCAGTAGCTTTCATACGTTTCCATATATACAGATGGCGTACTATTGCAGCACTCCTAGACCAAGTCTGCTCCGAAAGCCTGCATGAAGGGGGGAGGGGGTTTAGAGTTTTAACTTAGGAAAGATCAAGGCAAACTGCTTGAGAGCAGAGGCCACAAAGAAGAAAGCGGAACATCATATTTAGCATGAGCCAGAGGGGAGAACCACTCTGTTATGGAGGGCACATAGGGAACTATGAAAGAAGAGAAGAGATACCATGGGGCTTTGTTGTGCAAGGCCCTTGTGGAATATACTGAGGAATAGGGAGCCAGTTGTGTTGGATAAAGAGTGGGGTCACATGACCATACTTCCAGCATACATGAGGGCACAGACGACCGTTCTGTCTACTTTGACATTTCATTTGATGAAGAGAAATGCCTGCAAAATTACATACAGATGTGTGATAACTGCTGAGGGAGTTAGTGGTTTGAGCAGCTTAGTCAAGGAGAGGGTGCAGTGCCTGGAACCTACATAAAAAGGTGATAAAGGTGAAATTTCACTTACCGTTAGTTTCCTTTCCTAGAATACTGCTAGACCAGTCCAGACAAACG
The DNA here is from genome assembly GCA_033557465.1 of Ichthyophis bannanicus. NCBI lineage: Eukaryota > Metazoa > Chordata > Amphibia > Gymnophiona > Ichthyophiidae > Ichthyophis > Ichthyophis bannanicus. The sequence goes on along the minus strand of CM066037.1, from coordinate 18,250,605 downwards.
GGTTGTGTCCCCCTGCCAGAAGATCCTGGAGACAGAACTCTACCAGAGCTCTAATAGGCTCATCCCTGGTAATGCTGCTGAGATGAGACTGGACCCCAAGGGGTCTCCCTCAGTATCGTCCACAAGCTGAACTTCATGAAAACTAAACTACATACAGCCAGGTCAACTGACCCGGCCTCAACTATGTACAAGGTGCTGAAAGCATTCCCAGAAACCGAAGGCCGCAGAGAAGGACAAAAGGGACTAGAGGCTCACTTGCTAGGCCTCCGGAAGGAAAAAAAACAAAAAGCAAAAGATAATGGCGGCTCTGTTGCACCAGCAGGACTGAGACTGACAGCAGGGTGGGTCCTGGACTGGTCTAGCAGTATTCTAGGAAAGGAAATTAACGGTAAGTGAAATTTCACCTTCCAATTCATACTGTTAGACCAGTCCAGACAAACAGGCAGTACCCAAGCTACCGACCTCTAGGGTGGGTCCAAAGCTGCTAAAAGCACTGACGCATCAAAACTCATCTCCTGCCGAGCGTGGACGTCCAATTGATCGTTTCGCAAGGGTGTGTCCGGAGAGTCCCATTCCCGGGACACCATTTGCTGTAATTCTGTAGGGAAAGGAAAAGCTTTAGAGGGCTTACGAATGCCCAGCAAGATGGGATCCGCCTGAGAGGCTGGGGGCTCCGCTGGCGCCGAAAGATGGAGAGCTCCATCACTTGACCGATGAGGGCAGACAATTCTTCTTTGCGGAACAGCTGGATATCCTGTGACACCTCCGGCCCTGGAACAGAAGAATCCGATGCAGAATACTCCCCATCCTCGCGCCCAGAGAGGTCATCGGACTCTCCCGTGGAAGACACCTCCTCGTCAGGGTCACAATTATCCTGCACAAGCAAGTGCAATGCCTTAGATGTACCTTTGTGAGCTACAGCACCCTTAGAACGCTTACAACCAGCTGGAGCACCCAAGCGCTCAGGTGTTTTTGGCTGAAGCCCCACAAAGGGAGCCGAGGATTCAGCCCGCCACAAAGCCCATGCCTGGTGGAAAAGATGGAGAAGTTGGTCCTCAGAAGGAGAGCCAGGCGCCAAGGAACTCAAGGCAACCGGAGAGACCCCCGTAGGGGCTCCCTGCAAAGCTGCCACCGAAAAAGGAGGTAGCGGACCCTCTACTGCAGGTAAGTCAGGAGCCGTAGCTTCCTGAGTGGCCAGCAACACTGAAGACTCCCCGGGGTGCGCCAAACAGGATGCGCATTGCTGATTTTGCAGCTCCTTCTGCTTCCTGTTACACACAATGCATCTAAGCCCAGAAGGCGGCATGGTGTGTGAAAAACAACGATTTTAAATCTTATTCTCCGGAGTACTCCTCTTACTCTAGTACAATCCTAGTAAACCCCCCCAAGAGAGAAGAAACAAAACAGAGGCATACAGCAGAGCAGAGCTGAGCTTCCCGCCAAAAATCGGAGCTCCGTGGAAATTCAAAATGGCCGCTGGAAAAATAAAGTTAAATTTTAAAAAAAGGTCATAAAAGTAGCGAATTTTTGAAAAAAAAAAAGGCAGAAACCAGCCCCCCAGGTCAAGATTGACCCCTGTGCCAAAAATGGGACAATTCTGAGAACATGAAATTTCAGCAGATTTGGACCCCTCAGGAGCTTCAGCATGCATTAAACAAAGGAAAGCTGTACTCAGATGCCGGCCAGTGCAGGGATTCTAAGGGCAGGATCAGGAAAGCCACATCTGATGCCAAGCGAGCACTAACGCAGAGGTAACCCTCGAGCGTTAGTGAGCCCTTCTTCCAGCCAAGGCTGCCCTCATTGCTAGCTGCTGGGAATGCCTTCAGTCAGTGAGCGTCACTGTTTCTATACAGGAGCTCAGCTGAAACACCCTGCCAATAAAGGGGATCACTCTCAAAGTAGAGGAGCCCCCGAGCTTCGTCCTGAAATGGATTAATTTCCCTTTTCTCCAAAGGAGCAAAATAAAACAAAACAAAAAAAAGCTACCACGTCTGCTGGAGAGAGAGAAATACTGAGGGAGACAGAGGTACATAGACGAGACCTACAGGGATATAGTCCTGAAGTCCCACCTCCAGTCTGGCAGCATCCCTGTTGCCATGGAGGAGAGAGGTCACGTGACAGGAGAGCATCACCCTGGTGTGGCAGGAAGTGATCCTGTAACTAGGACCTGTCCTCCAGGTGATGTAAAAACCTCTCGCACAGAGGAAGTTTCTCCAGGGCCATGAGCCCATGAGGGAAGGGTTAGGACAGCTGTCATAGTTGGTGATTCGATCATTAGGCATGTAGATAGCTGGGTGGCTGGTGGACGTAAGGATCACCTGGTAACATGCCTGCCTGGTGCAAAGGTAGCGGACCTCACACGCCACCTAGATAAGGTCTTAGATAGTGCTGGGGAGGAGTCTGCTGTCTTGGTACATGTCGGTACCAATGACATAGGAAAATGTGGTAGGGAGGTTCTGGAGGCTAAAATTTAGGCTTTTAAGTAGGAAGTTGAAATCCAGAACTTCCAGGGTAGCATTCTCTGAAATGCTTCCTCTTCCACGCGCAGAACCCAAAAGGCAGGCAGAGCTCCGGAGTCTCAATGTGTGGATGAGACAATGGTGCAGAGATGAGGGTTTTGGATTTGTTAGGAACTGGGGAACATTCTGGGGAAAGGAGAGGCTCTTGCGAAGGGATGGGCTTCACCTTAACCGGGATGGAACCAGGCTGCTGGCATTAAACCTTTAAAAAGGAGATAGAGCAGCTTTTAAACTAGATAATAGGGGAAAGCCGACAGTCGCCCAAGAGCGGATGGTTCGGAAGAATGTATCTTTGAAGGATACTACCAAAAGCAGAGAGGTTCCACAAAAGAGTAAAGTAGCCCAAATGCCCTCAAGTATGGAGCAGACAGAGCTTAAAGATCCTAAATTACCCATGTCTAACAATAGCCAAATTTATATGAATAAAATAAATACATTCTCTAAAATGCTTGTATGCAAATGCTAGAAGTCTAAAAAATAAGACGGGAGAGTTAGAATATATAGCACTATATGAAAGGTTAGATATGAATGGAATATCAGAGACATGGTGGAATGAGGACAACCAGTGGGGCACTGATACCTGGGTACAAACTATATCGTAATGATAGAGCTGATCAAATTGGTGGAGGGGTTGCTCTATGTTAGAGAGGGCATTGAGTCAGAAAGGATTAAAGTTTTGCAGGAAACAAAATCTGCTGTAGAATCTATATGGATTGAAATTCCATGTAAAAGGGGGAAGGCAATGGCAGTGGGGGTGTACTATCGAGCGCCTGGCCAGAATGACCAAAAGGATGATGAAATGCTCAAAGAAATCAAGGAAGCTAACAAAAGTTACAGCATAGTAATAATAATGGGTGATGTCAACTACCCCGGTATCAAATGGGTCAGTGTCACGGCAGGACATGCTAGGGAGATAAAGTTCCTAGATGAAATAAATGACTGCTTCTTGGAGCAGCTGGTTCATGAACCGACCAGAGGGGAAGCCATATTAGACCTAATCCTTAGTGGAACACCAGATCTAGTGCAAGAGATAAGGTTGTTGGGGCCACTTGGCAATAGTGATCATAGCATGATCGCCTTTGATTTAATTAGTGGAGGAGACTGATAAAATGGGGAAAACAGTTAAGAAAAAACTAAAAGGAGCAGCTGCAAAGGTTAAAGACGTACATCAGGCTTGGCTGTTGTTGAAAAATACTATCTTGGAAGCCCAGACCAGCTGTATTCCACGCTTTAAGAAAAGTGGAAGAAAGTCCAAAACACTGCCAGCATGGTTTAAAGGTGAGGTCAGAGGCTGTTGCCAAAAAAGCATCTTTCAAGAAATGGAAAAAAGAGCCAAACGACGAAACCTGGAAACAGCACAAGCACTGGCAAGTCAAATGCAAGGCATTGATAAGACAGGCAAAGGGAGAATTTGAGAAGAAGCTTGCGGCGGAAGCAAAAACGTGAAGTAAAGACCTTTTCAAATACATTCGTAGCAGAAAACCTGTGAGAGTCAGTTGGTCCATTAGATGATAGAGGAGTTAAAGGGGCACTAAGAGGCGACAAGGCGATAGCGGAGAGACTGAATGAATTCTTTGCTTCAGTCTTTACTGAGGAAGATGTAGGGATGTTACCCATGACTGAAGTGGTATTTAAAGGTGCGGAAGAATTGAAGGAAATAGATACATAGGGAAGATGTATTACAACTATTAGATAAACTGAAGAGTAGCAAATCACCTGGGCCGGATGGTATACATCCAAGGGTGTTGAAAGAACTGAAATACGAGATTGCAGACCTGCTATTAGTAATCTGTGAACTATCATTAAAATCATCTCTAATACCTGAAAATTGGAGGCTCGCCAATGTAACACCAACTTAAAAAAATAAAAAAATAAAAAAAAAAGGTTCCAGGGGTGATCTGGGAAACTACAGACCAAATGGTAGAAATCATAAAGAATAAAATTACTCAGCATGTAGATAGTCATGACCTAATGGGAGACAGCCAACATGGTTTAGACAAGGAAGATCTTGTCTTACTAATCTGTTATTGTTTTTGAAAGTGTGAATAAACAGGTGGACAAAGGTGAGTCGGTTGATATTGTGTATCTGGACTTTCAGAAAGCCTTTGACAAGGTCCCTCAGAGACTTTTGGCAAAACTAACAAGAAAAAGAAAAAAAAAAAAAAGTCATGGGATAGGATGCAGTGTACTATTGTGGATCAGGAACTGGTTAAAAGATAGAAAGCAGAGGGTAGGGCTAAATGGCCAATTTCCCCAATAGAGAAAGGTGAATAGTGGTGTACCCCAGGGATCTGTGCTGGGTCTGCTGCTTTTTGACATTCATAAATGACCTGGAAATTGCAACAACGAGTGAGGTTATCAAATTTGCAGATGACAAAACTAAAGTTGTTAAAACCCAAGAAGATTGTGGAAAATTGCAAGAGGATCTTGATAAATTGGAAGACTGGGCATCAAAATGGCAGATGAAATTTAATGTGGACAAGTGCAAGGTTATGCACCTAGAGAAGAACAACCCAAACTATGGTTACACGATGCAAGGTTCCACATTAGGAACCACCACCCAGGAAAGAGATTTAGGTGTCATTGTGGATACCATGTTAAAACCCTCGGCCCAGTGTGCAGCGGCGGCCAAGAGAGCAAATAGAATGCTAGGTATGATAAGGAAAGGAATGGAAAACAAAACAAAAGATATAATGCCTCTATCGTTCCATGGTGAGACCGCACCTTGAATATTGTGTGCTATTCTGGTCGCCGTATCTTAAAAAGGATATAGCGATTTTAGAAAAGATTCAGAGAAGAGCCACCAAAATGGTAAAGGGGATGGAAGGATACGCCTATGAAATAAGGCTAAAAAGGTTAGGGCTCTTTAACCTGGAAAAGAGACGGCTGAGGGGAGATATGATAGAAGTCTATAAATTAATGAACGGAGTGGAATGGGTAGACGTAGATCGATTGTTTACGTTATCAGAATATAGAAAGACTAGGGGACATGCAATGAAGCTACAGGGTAAACTATTTAAGACTAATAAAAGAAAATATTTTTTTTCACTCAACGTGTAATCAAACTCTGGAATTTGTTACCGGAGGATGTAGTAAAGGCTGTTAGTGTAGCTGGGTTTAAAAAAAGGTTTGGAAAAGTTCCTGGAGGAAAGGTCCATAAACCATTATTAATAAGGGACCCAGGATACCAATGCTTGAACCAATACAAGCATTTTGGAACCTGTGTCCCTTGGGGAAACTGCTAGGTACATATGACCTAGATTGGCCACTGTTGGAAACAGGATACTGGGTTTGATGGACCTTGGTCTGACCCAGTATGGCATCTCTTATGTTCTTATGAGACCCCCTTGGGGTACAGTCTCATCTCAGCAGCATCACCAGGGATCAGCCTATTAGAGCTCTGGTAGAGTTCTCTGTCTCCAGGATCTGCTGGCAGGAGGACACAACCCCTTTGTCTGGACTGGTCTAGCAGTATGAATTGGAAAAGGTTGATAGGAAAAAGGTCAAAGGAAAACTTGGTGTCGATATAGACTAATAAATACTTAAAAAGACAATTGTAGGGTAACATGGTGAAGCCAAGGGAGGGGACCAAGTACAGAGCAATTTTAGAGCCAGTGACCCAGGTGGCTGTTATAGAAGGGTTGAGCTTCAAGGCATTGTTGTGGAGCTAGGAGATGTCACTGAGAGCAGAGCTAACCATGGAACGATCTGGGGCCAAATCAACATGCGATTGTAGGATACTGTCAGCATACATGTAAAAAAGTAGGCCCAAGGATTCAAAGAATGGCCAGGTGACTGAGGAAAAATATTAGCTAGAATGGGTGGAAGAACTGAGCTGTGAGTACACCATAAGGTAAGGAATAAGATGCAGAAGCGATATAGTGCTAGGATCTATCATGGAGAAATGAGGGGAACCAGAAAAGAACAGTGTCAGATCAATGTCAGTTGTGAGAGCAGAAGACTAATCTACCAGATTAAACATGGCAGTGAGGTCAAGGGAGATGGTCAGTGCTAGTAGTCCCTGATCAAGGTGGTCATTAATAACCAAGGTGACAAGTGTTTGTCCTGTGGAAGTCTGACAGGAATGTAAGGCTAGTGTATATTCAAGATGGTCAGAAAGCTGCAGTAGGATTGAAGGTTATAAATAAGTCTATAAAATGTCCAGAGTCCAAAGGGTCCAATTTAGGACTCTTCGGCTAGGAGAGATAAAATGTTTTTTTCCAAGTAAAGGGGACAAAGCCAGAGGATAAGCTGGAATGTATCATGGAATGATATGGGCATAAGGCAGGCTGAGGCAATGGGGGGGGTCTAAGGTACATGAGGATTTCCTGGAGGCTGAAACCAGTTATGTCAGTCAGTAAGATTAATTGGAGAAAAAAAAAAAGTGTTTCTCCAGGTATGGATAATATTGGGCTGCAGTGAGCTAGGGGGAAATGGAAGGTATGAAGGGGAGGGGTGGTAGGCTGGACCGAGTAGAACAGATTTCTGCAGAGCTGGTAGCCAGGACTTCAGACAGACCCGTCAGTGGACTAGCAAAGGAGGAAGTGCAAGGAGTAGAAAGGTGGGCAGTGACTAAATAGTACTTTAGGGTAACGGGTAGAGGCATTTATCAGGGATGAGACATGGTCTTTTTTGCAGTCAGAACTTGAGTTCCATAGTGCCAGTGCTGCTTCTTGAAGACCAAGAGTGAAGCAGTGTCCTTAGACTTTCACCAGGCCCTTTCAGCAGCTCCAAACTGCCTTTTCAAAAGGTGAAGGCTGGTGTCATACCAGGGGATAAGGTCAAGGTGTTGCATAAGGGTGGAGACCCAAAGGTCTGCTTGTTGGTCCAGAGCAATGTTCCCTCTAATTTTCTGTAGGCTGTGTGCGCATAAAATATCAGCTGTGTGCAGCTTTTGAAGGAAGGTTAAATTTTTGTGCGCCACATAACGACACTCGGAGTTATATACTTTAAAATTTGACTACACATCAGAATACAGGATGTACACCACACTGATTTTAATCAAATTAAATGAAAATAGACGATTACTAAATGAAGCAGGAAATTTCTAGTAATTACAATCATTACTTTTAAATTTTAAGACATCTGTGTTTTCTATCAGAATCAGAGCCGTAATTTTTGTGTGCTCTGTTGTAAAGTATGTGCGCTCACTCGGCGAGGAGTGTGCGCGCGCACATGCGCACAGCTTAGAGGGAACAGTGGTCCAGAGGAAGGAAGGAGAATTGAAGTAGGAGATCAGCTGCAGGAAACTGAGCCAGAGTATCTGAAGTAAAGTGCCTATGAGTGAGAAGGGTAAGCTGAGGAAGCTAGTGAGGGCAATATATAAAAACAAATATAAAACTCTTATCTACAAAGTCCTAAATAACACAGCACCAATTACTCTAAATAACCTTATCAATAAAGAACCCAATCATAACCACCAAAGACGAGACCAACTAAATAAACTAACACCACCAAAGGAATTCATAAAGGCCAAAAAAATCAACAAGAAAGCATTCTCCCATGCTGCCCCCATAACATGGAACAACATTCCCCCGGAATTAAGATCCTTACCCCAAATCATGGAGTTCAGGAAAAAAAACTTCACACATTTATTCTCAGAACACTACGGAGCTTTGTCGAACCCACCCCTTCAACAAGAAAAAGGATAGCTTCACCAGCCGACATGACCCACCTCTGAACTGAAATTGATGCTAGAACTTCATCCCAATGATTTGAAAATAGACATACCTGTAACATAGTTTACAACCTGTTAAATGAAAGTTTGAATTCTTGCACATAGTTTACAAAATGTTTTAACTGTAAGTTCGATTTTCTTGTTATTGCCCACTGTTATATGTAAAAACAGCATTGCTTGTTTAACTGTTCCATGTAAACCGCAACTGATCATAGGAAGATGCGGTATATAAAAACGCACAAATTAAAATTAAATTAAGAGTTGGCCTGGGGAGGTGAAAGCCTATTAGAAAATGACTTGTCCAGGGGAGTGGGTGTTAAGATGTTCATTGGATGTGGGTAGGTGGGTGTCCTGCTGAATCAGGTCAAGGGTGTGACATGCTGTGTATGGGTCCATGGATAAGCTGCTGCTCCTGCTATTGTCTCCCCTGTGATTTCTACTGCTGCTAATTATGAAAATAACAGGACAAAATCGGCAACACAGTCTGTTCTACCCTCTAACTAGTTGCTGCCACAGCCCTGCCTCCTGGAACTGATGTGACCATGTGCAACGTGGCCATGTTTCACTCAAAATGCTGCCCATAAATTGAAGAGGCATGCAGTGTTCTGCACCACAAGTGAGAATGGGGGCAACTCTTGGGGTCCTTTCCATTTGTCCCCTGCTCTACTCCGTCCTCCTGGTCTACCACCCCCCCACCCCTGCTCTGGATCATGTCAAGTGCTCTCTTTCTTGGCAGTATTTATTTTTTCCTCTTCCTTGCATCCGCCATGTTCACTATTCCTATTTGGGGGGGGGGGGGGGGCCCACTGCCCAAAAAGGGGGGCCTTTTTCCTTCTCCTCCTGGCTGCCCATTCTCTTGATAACCTCCTGCCCTGCCCCCAGCCCCCTTGCTGGTGGGTTTTTTTTTGCTTTGCTTAATAGTCATGTCCTCTGTTCTGAAGTCCACCTTATTCATAGATTTAATCATTCACCACTCTGGATTGCCTTGTTTTACAAAAACTTGGTTCTGCAAGGGTGAGGATCCCCTTCTTCACTGTTGCCTCCTGCCTAATTACTCTGCCCTCCACACCTCATGCTCCTGTTGGAACGGCAGGGGTGTGGCCATCATTTATCACTCTTCTCACTGGTTTAAGGTGGCTCCCTGACCAGAGTACCCCGAATCCCTCCTTCACCATCTGTCCTCTTCTTGCACCTCTATGCCCCTCCGCAGAACTTTGGGACACATTTTTGCTAGGGGAGAGAAGGGATGCCTCCAATTTAGTGATTTTGGGCAATGTCCACTACGACTCCCCCTCCTGCCAGGATTGTGCTCTTGCATCACTATTGGAGGACCTCTCCCTTTGTCAGTATGTTTCATGCTCCACCCATGCCCTGGGACATACCTTGGATCTCATCGTCATGCCTACCAACGCTTCTTTTGTTCCATCCGCCATCTCTTCCCTTTCCCTCCCTTGGTCTGAGCACTCCTGCCTTTTCTCCCTTCCCATACCCCCTTCCCACCCTGCTCCTTGTTGTCCACTCCCTCCCAAATCCTGGTGCCACATCACTCCTTACCCTGCAGCAATTTCCTTCTGCTGATACCGTCCTTCCCTCCGACTTCTCATCCCTGTCAATGGATGAGTAGATGCTTGGTCATCCATCCTGTGTCTACAAAGAACTAGTTACAGTTAGGGTCTTGAGGTCATTGAGCTGTTAGTCAAAGCAGCCATCTGTTTGCAGTGCACATGACTGTCAGCAATATCTAGGTCAGCTTCTGAGGACAGAACACCATGAATCTTGGCGTGTGAATGTGCCAGTGCAAAGATGGGGCCTTTCAATGTTCCACTTGAGGCCATTCAGGAGAAAGCTCCTCACACACTGGCAGTCTCAGCTGAGGGAAGACCTATGGGTCACATGCTTGGGTCCCCCCCCCCCTCTAAGGCACACAAAGTGGCTGTTCACCTAAGCTGCAGAGACAGTACAAAATCTCTAGTGTGGGGAGGGAATCCCCTCCCCTTTAAGTCACTCTTCTCATATAGTATGGACAGCACCCTAGCCACTGAAGTGTCTCCTCCATGTGGGGGGAGGGGCACTACAGCCAGTTGTTTTGGAGGCCAATCGGGACATTCTCTGAGAAGCCTGCCAGCTAGCACCTCTACAACATGGGGTCCTCTTAGAGACAACACCCACCCGTGACCTGTATTGGCAAGGGAGGGGTGAGAGGCAGTCCATATAGAGGACACCCATACTCCTCCCACTGGAAAGAGCTCTGGATACCACAATACAATCACACACTCCAAACAGTTCCCAGACTCAGCACCCCAGCTTGTCAGGTAAGCTAAGCCAACAAGAGCTCCCCAGCTCTATGGAATGCTTCACTCCCTGGGCACAGGAGCCTGGGAAGAGACACTGATCAGTGAGCTCCAAAGCAAGCCCATGTTCAGTACTAGAAATGTTATGTATCTGCTCAGAACCAATCAGGCCTCAGCCATATCCTTGCAAAGTCAAGAGGGACTGCCACAGGAACCGGGCCCCTGGGTGCACATATGCACTGCTACATGCTCCCCCAGGCAGGGGAGGTGGGGGATCAGATTGCACCTTTTGATACCAAGCCATCATGTTGGTAGTATTTTAAGATGCTTATTTTATTTAAACATATTTATAGACTGCCAAGTGCAAAAAAGCATTCTAGGCAGCATACATTCAACATAAATCCAAAATATCAGCTCAACAGGGCATCACCCAGATTACCACTCCCACCCACCATCATTAAAGATTCACCTTTTCCCAACTGGCCTTTGATCTTCCCAACTCTTCCTTACTGACCTTTTCTTACTTGCTTCTGGTTTCTATATTTCTCTGCTGTTCTATCATGGTGTTTGTTCTTTTCCTCACAGCTTGTTTTTATTGTAAACTGCCTAGTTGCTATTATGAGGGTAGTATATCAAATAGAGCAAATACCACATACTGAGCATTTGAATAGCACTACAAGATATATGCAGCACTGCACAAAAGTGTAAGACTGTCCCTGCTCAGAGCTTACATTCTAGTCAAGACAGTAGGTGCAGACATGTGATACATCTAGGAGAGAATGATAAGGAAATAAAGGAGATCAGGTGAGTCAAGATACAAAACCAGCAGCTAAGAGGTGAATTTTTAGCCTAGATTTGAAAAGGGCCAGAGAATGTGGCTGATGTACAGACTCGGGTAGATTGTTCCAGGCATAAGGAGCAGCAAGGTGAAAGGAGCAAAGCCTGGAGTTAGCAGTAGAAGAGAAGGGCACAGATAGAAGTGATTTGGAACAAGAGCTTCAGTACTCTTGCTCTACGTCCACCATCCAGCAAACCTCCAAGGAAACGGGCTTCTGCAGCCTGGTACACCACAGAGCTACGATCTTCACTCACCCTCCTAAGAAAGTTAGAAAGACGGTGGTGTCGATCGCACTCTGCAGAAGACCAAAAGGCATATAAAAAACTCATCTTGCACGGCACTGTGAAGCAGTAACTGAAAATTTAAGGCGATTCCACACAGACACCCTAAAACAATCACTGAACAAACCACATGACCTGTTCAGCCTCGTCAAGAATCTAACTAAGGAACCTGCACCCGAATAACCAAACGAGATCCACCCTCAAGATTTTGTGGACTACCTGCAATCAAAGCTATGCCAGACCAACAAATCTCCAGTACCCACCGAGGCACTAGTACCAATCAATATAAACACTCCTGACCATTTTCACCATGCCATCCAAGAAACACACTGAAAACACTATTGCTGCAATCAACACCACCACTGCTCAGATGGAGCCCTGTCCTGCTTTCTGGATAAAGGAGCTGTGGGCTGACCTCAGCTCTTTTATAGCCAGGCTCATGGACCGATCCTTAACAGGTGTCTTCCCCCAATACCTCAAACACACATCCATTAGACCTCTGCTAAAAAATAGCAAGCTCAACACCCAGAAGGTGGACTCATACAGACTGATAAATCGAGCATACCACTTCTGGCCAAAATAATGGAAAGACAAATTCAAGAACACAGACACCGTTTTGCTGCTGGACCCCTGCCAACATTGTTTTAGAGACTATCACGGCGTTGAAACGCTTCACCACCCTCCTTAACATAACTGAGAATCGATAACATGTGTCAGGGGTTTGTCCTCATTTTCTTGGACATAGCAGCTGCTTTCGACTCAGTAAACCATGAGCTGCTACTGGGGCGCCTCAAGGAGAAGGGCATCTGAGACAGCGATAGATTGGTGCAAGTCATACCTCTCGGACAAGTGGCAGCACGTACGATCAGGGGCTTCAACATCTGAACCATTCCACCAGAAGCAGGGCATCCCACAAGGATCCTCCCTACCCGCCCCAATGTTCAACATATACATGCAGCCCATCTGTAACCTCATCCGGTCTTAGTGTTAATTGCCTGATATATGCCGACAATGTACTACTTTACATGCCCTTCGACAGAGAACCCAGACCTCTCCCCACTGACAGACAGCTTTAATGCAGTATCCAACTGGCTCCAAACCCAGAACCTCAGAATTCAGCACAAGAAAACAGAGGTCCTGTTCATTATGAGAAATCCAAACTTCACCACACTGTTCCACCTAAAAGGTCAACGAAGCTGAACTACAGACCAAACCCACGATCCAGTACCTTGGAGTCACCCTAGATCAGTGCCTGGACATGAAGGTACATATAAGCAACATAGTTAGAGCTGTATACCATAAGATCCGTACCCTCAGGCACCTCTGCTTCCTGCTAGACCCGGACGACTTCCGGACAATCAAGCGCTAGTCATACCACGCTTTGACTATGCCAATTCAATCCTGCATGGTCTTCCTCAATCCACTTTAAACCCTCTACAGCTCACTATGAACGCTGCAGCGAGAGCTCTACTTGGAGCGTCCAAGACCACATCACGCCCACCCTGAAACATCTCCACTGGCTCCCTATACAGGCCAGACTCACTTTCAAAACCCTGTTGCTTACCTTTAAAACCATCAATGGGCTCTCCTCTGCATCACTAGCAGAGCTTTTTCAAGTCACTCCCCCCCAAAAGGTCCAGAAGATCAGTAGTGATCAACACACTGATAGTCCCTAAAGAAATAACCCAATGCACCCAGACAGATCTTTCAAATTCTGTGCACCCAGATGCTGGAACACTACCACCCAGCATACGTGCAATCCCTGACTTTGCCCAGTTTAGGAAGGCCGTAAAGCACTACCTATTCCTCATGTACTACCAGGTAAACAGTGATACAATAGCCCCATCCATGATCTAGACTAGGCCGTACAATCTAATCTGACCCTACAAGACACCCATGAATATGACTAGCGAGATAAGACTTCCATGAAAATTAGATGTAAATAGTTACCCAAGTTTGATACCTGTTCCTTGTAAACACAGTTCAGTAATTGCAATGTATATGCTTTATGTTCCATGTAAACCACACTGATGTTGAATAGTGCGGTATATAAGAAAAATGATAATTACACTTACCTGGTAATTGTAGTTCGAGTGACAACAGTTCAGTCCTCTACCTCTGGGTTGTCAATCTCCTCCTGCAGCTTGGAGACTGGTATGTCAAATTGATGACATCACTGGATATAGCCTGCTGCACTCTGTCCTCCATCCCAGTGTGAACTATTAACAAAAGCAGACAAAGGAGCAACAAATAAGTAGCCAACAATACTGAAACGCAGTAACTAAATCTATAACCTATCATCCCCGTGAACAAGGCTCTTAGCTTACCCTGTGACAGGGAAGGGGGGTAACACAACCACTTTGTCGAAAACAGACATACCTGTAATACTCTTCAGCACACGATGCCTTCTGGATCCCTCTGAAATAATTTGGGTGGGAAGGAGGACTGAATTGTCGTCACTCAAGGAACTACAAATACCAGGTAAGTGTAATCATTTCCTTATCGTTCCTCCAGTTCAGTCCTCCACCTCTGGGATGTACCAGAGCAGTAAAATCGGGAGGGACCCTTCCAGCCGGCCGACAACACTGCCGACCCGAAACGGGCATCCGCCGTTGCTTGCTACATCCAAAATGGTAATGCTTACTAAAACGTATGCAGAGACAACCAAGTCGCCGCCCTACAAATTTCCCCTGGCGGCAAACTGTGCTCCGCCCAAGAAGACGCTTGCGCCCTGGTGGAATGCACCCGCAACCCCCCCGGGCACAGCTCGACCCTGGAGCAAGTAGGCAGAAGCAATCGCCTCCCGGATCCAGTGGGCAATGGACGCCTTAGCCGCTGCCTCCCCTTTGCGCACACCTCCGAACAAAACAAAAATGCTCCGACCTGCGAAAAGACTGTCACCTTCAAATACTGACGCAACACTCTTCACGTCCAGACGGAGACTGCGAGCTGAAGCGTCGCCCTTCAGAGACCCTAGCACAGGCAAGCAGACCGCTTGATTCAAATGAAAAGGGGACACCACCTTAGGTAAAAAGGATGGAACCGGGCGCAAGACCACGTTTTCCCTGGAAAAAGATAAGGGTTCTTTACACTACAACGCTTGCAACTCTGAAATGCGCCGTGCAGAACAAATCGCCACCAGGAACACCGTCTTTAGCGTCAAATCTTTCACCGACGCTCGACGCAACGGCTCAAAGGGCGGGGGAGAGCTAATGCCGCTAACACCAAATTGAGATCCCACGGCAGGATGCACACCCTCCGCATCGGCCGCAACTGAGAAACAGCCTTCAGAAAGCGACTCACATCAGGGTGAGCACCTAAGGGTATTCCGTTGACCTTGCCGTGATAACAGGAAAGAGCCGCCAACTGAACGCGCAAGGAACTAGCTGCCAGACCTTTATCAAAGCCGTCCTGCAGAAACTCTAAACACCATAGGAATAGAAACAGTAGCTGCTCGGACTTTGTGATGGGAACACCAATCCTCAAAGGGACGCCAGACCCGCACATACGCCAAAGATGTTGTTTCCGTGCTCTAAGCAAGGTTGACACAATCGCTGACAAGTAGCCCTTCTTCCTCAGCTTAGCCCTCTCAATGCCCATACCGTAAGCGAGAACCGATCCACCTGCAGCATGAAGGGTAGCCCCTGGATCAACAGATCTGCCCTCGTTGGGAGTCGCCATGGGTCGCCGTCCAGGAGACGCACCAAGTTGGCGTACCATGGACATCTTGGCCAGTCGGGCGCTACCAGGAGCACTCTTCCCGGATGAGCCCCAATCTTTTGAACCACTCGGCCTATCAACACCCACGGAGGAAAGACAAAGACGACCCTCTGATGGCCACCGATGCAACAGCATGTCGATGCCCTCCGACATCCTCTCATCTTCTGCTGAAGAACCGGCTTACCTTTGCCGACTGGAAGGTTGCCATCAGATCCATTATCGGAGTTCCCCAGCGATCTAGAATTTGTGTGAAAACGTCAGTATGCAACTCCCATTCCCCTGCATCCACCTGCACTCTGCTGAGGAAGTCCACTGTGACATTGTCCTTTCCTGCAATGTGAGCTGCCGAAATCGTGGGCAACCGCCTCTACCCACGAGAATAATGTGTCCGCTTCCTCTTCCATCGCGGCACTCCGTGCCACCCTGCCCGTTGATGTAGGCTACCGTCGCAGAGTTGGAGAGCGCTCGAACTGGGCGACCCAGTACCAAAGCCTCAAACGCCTGAAGTGCTCGGGCCACAGCTCGAAGCTCCAGACGGTTGATCGACCATGAGGCTTCCAGGTGAGACCACAACCCCTGCGCAAACTGGTGCCCGCAGTGGGCTCCAACCCACCAAGCTGGCATCCGTCAGTAGCAGGAGCCACAGTGGCTGTTCCAGCGGCATGCCAGAGATGACTTGCGCAGTCACCAGTGAAGTGACTGATGTCGCGCGAACACGGAAGCCTCTTGTTCAACGAATCGTTCTGATGCAACCAAACGGCGCAGAAGTGCTCTTTGCAGAGGCCACATATGCACCCTGGCCCACGGCACTGCTTCCAACGTCGCCGCCATTGTTCCCAGCACCCGGAGATAATCCCACGCCGACTGTGCTGACACTAACAAGAACTGGCGGACCAACTGCCTTAAGGCTTTGGCCCTCTTGATCGGCAAAAACACGTGACCCTCTTTTGTGTCGAACCGCACGCCGAGGTACTCGAGAGTCTGAGAGGGTTCCAAGTGACTGTCGGGCTGACTACCCAACTGAGGCTCTGCAAGAACTGCACTACTCTGGCTGTCACCTGAATACTCTCCTCCTCGGACTTGGCCTGAATCAACCAATTGTCTAGATAAGGGTGGACTAGAAAGCCTTCCTTGCGCAATGCCGCCGCCACCACCACCACGATTTTGGTGAAGGTCCGTGGCGCCATCGCTAGACCGAAGGGCAAGGCTTGGAACTGATAGTGACCCCAAGGAAGGTCGAACCTTAGGAACCTCTGATGACCTTCCTGGATAGGGATGTGCAAGTACGCTTCTGTAAGATCCAGCGACGTCAAGTACTCTCCCTGATGCACCGCCAAGAAGATGGACCGCAAAGTCTCCATTCTGAAATATGGGACCCGCAGACAGCGATTTATGGCCTTCAGGTCTAGGAAAGGCTGCAATGTTCTGCCCTTCTTTGGCACCACGAAATATATAGAATACTGACCCATGCCACATTCGGCCTCCGGCACTTCTACAACTGCCCCCAACTGCAGCAGTCTGTCCAAAGTGCCACGAACCGCCGCAGTCTTCTTGGGACCCCTGCAAGGTGACATCACGAAGGAATCCTTGACGGGTCACACCAACTCCAGCACATAGCCCTGTTGAATGATCTCTAACACCCACTGATCGGATGTGATGTGGGTCCAAGCGGAAAGAAATTCCCAGAGCCGACTGCCAATGGGAGGCCCTTCTGCTGGGACCCGCCTTGCTTCATTGCGACTTATGGGTTGTGGAAGCAGAGGTTGAGGAGAAGCCTCTATTAGCCCCCCGAAACCCGCAAAACCCATGGGCGTGAGGCGCAAACCGGCCCCTTTGAAAACTGCCAAACCTTGTTGAACGAAACCTGTGAAAATCCCGGAACTGACCCCGAAAGCCTGGAGCCGACTTTCCTAGTTTCGGCTTATCCTCTGGCAGTCTACCCGCCTTGGATTCACCCAGGTCTTTTACCAACTTCTCCAGATCTTCACCAAATAGCAAACCACTTTTAAAAGGAAGCTTGCTAAGCCGTGACTTAGAAGGACCATCCACCGCCCAATTACATAACCACACTGAACGATGGGCAGCCACCACGGACACCGTGCTATTAGCCAGCGCCTGTATCAAATCGTAGTGTACATCCACCAAGTATGCCGCTCCGGATTCCAGACAATCCAGCTCCTTCAACTCGAGGTCCAGGTGGGGAGACTGACGCAACTGCTGGACCCATCTCAAACATGCTCTGGCCACCCACGCTCCACAAATGGAGGCTTACAGCGAAAAAGAATCCGCCTCAAAGGTCTGCTTCAGCAAACCGTCCACCTTACGGTCCTGTGCATCTTTCAGGGCAGTGCTCCCTTCTACTGGGATAGTGGTCTTCTTTGTAACCGCCGAAACCACCCGCAGGGCTCGGAATCTCTCTTTATCCTTATCGGCCAGCGGATAAAGTCTATTCATGGTCCGTATGCCTGCCTCCGGCCTATCCCACTCTTCCTGTATCATCTTGTCGACCACTCTGTGCATCGGAAATACCACCTGTGTCTGTCGTACCGCTGGAATGACGGGATCCTCAACCTCATCCTCCACCGCTGTTGGCGTAGCCAGATTCAACATTTGCACCGTCTCCGAGATCAGAGCTGCCAGCTCCTCCCTGCGGAAGACCCTAATAATCTTAGCCTGATCCTTGGGTTCCAGGATTTCTCTCTCCAAATCCTGCGAACCCTCTTCCTGATCCCATTCTGGATCCTGGACCTCAGGCCACTCGTCTTCCACTGAAGGCAGATCCTTCATTCTAGCTCGCTTAGGTGCTGGAGGCTCCTTGCCTATTCCGCCAGTCACCTCCAGCTGCTGGACAGCCCCTGTCAGGACCCCGGTATCTGGACGCTTACCCTAGCACCGCAGACAAAAGGCCTAATGCATTAGTAGAATAAAATCTGGGGAGAAATCCGAGGCCTGGCGTCTGCTCCGCCAGCGAAGTCCCAGAGGGCCCCACTAGCTCCTCCAATGGTGGCCCTTGCGCCGGTGACCACGGGGAGGCTGTCTTTGCTGCTCCCTGCGCCTCTGGGGTCTCCTTGATGTGTATCTGCTGTTCCATGGCAGATGAGAGGGATGCACAGCCCTGGCACACCCCTGTATCTGCCACTGCTCCCCTCCGAGAACCATACACAATACACTGTGGCCTTGCCGCCATAAATCAACCAGCTGCTGCCCCCGAGGCTCACCTTGGCTGTCTGAAGTAAGCACTTTTTTTGTTTTGTTTTTAAAACACCAAAGCAAACTATGCAAGTGAGATCCTTTGCACAGTCTGGCCCCCCCCCCCTCCCGGGGCAAAAGGTAGCCTCAGACTGCAACTGCACCACAAGCTACAAACCAAGCACCTAAGGTCAAGACAGGGAAGTTAAGAAAATAAATCAATAAAAGAAAAAGCTACCGCTGCCCTAAATGAGCTCCCCCCGACTTACCCGGCAACGGGCTTGAAGGCTCCCTGACACATGCTGCTTTTCCACGGCAGCTAAAATGGCCACCGGAAAGCCGAGCTGCAGAAAAAAGGGCGCCAAAACAGGCTGCGGGTGACCGGCGCTCGTCAGGCTAAGTTCCTGCTGACAACTGCAGCCTGTCCCGGTGAACCGCTTACCAGGCAGGACTGAAGCGCCGCTGCTGAAATGACATTGTGGGGAGAAGAGAATTGCGGCTCTGGAGCAGCGCTGATCTGACCGGCGGTAACCCCTTAAGCATCTGCAAGCCAGTCGCCAGCACTTATATCACCAGAAGGGCTCTCCCCCGTAAAGTCAGGGGGGAGAGAACCTCTTGGCCACCCCAGGGGGAACTAAGCTAGACCCCCTTGAATAAACGAACAATCTGGGCAGGCAGGGAGCAAGAAAGCCGGGAGTCTTTTTTTTTTTTTTTTTAAAGGGAACAGAGTCCAAAATATAAACTAATTAGAACCTCTAACCAGCTCACTATTCTACTAGCTCCTTATTAGTTTCTCCAGAGAGCCCTTCCCTAGGGCTCATCAAGTCCTCCTGCTGCATGGAGACTGGTCACACTGGGATGGAGGACAGAGTGCAGCAGGCTATATCCAGTGATGTCATCAATTTGACATACCAGTCTCCAAGCTGCAGGAGGAGATTGACAACCCAGAGGTAGAGGACTGAACTGGAGGAACGATAAGGAATGTAAATAAAATAAGTTTGCTAGAAGAATGGAGTTCCCATGGAGGGATGTAGGGAGATATGAAAGGTAGGGAGGAGCTGCAGAGTGAATGCACTTTTATGTCAGCAGGAGAATTTTGAACTGCAATTCTGTCCCCTCTACCACCATCCCACTGCCATGCCATCATAACAGCAGCTCATGGAAAGATGAAGGTCTTCAAGCCCTTTCAAAGCCTCAAAAGTGGAGGAGTGGCCTAGCGGTTGGGGCAAGGTACTTCAGGCCAGAAGGTTGGGGGTTCAAATCCCACTAGAGGACAGCAACCTTGGGCCGGAAGGACTGGGGTTTCTAGTCCCACAGGTGCTCCTTGTGGTCTTGGGCAAGCCACTTAACCCTCCATAGCCCATGTTCCCTGTAAAATAGTTATCTCCATGTTATAATACCCTGTGCAATGTAATTTCAGTTTGTTCAATGTAAACTGCACTGATGCAGAATAGCACGGTATATAAGAGAATGTAAATAAAATAAATGAAAATGTTCTGCTCCACACAATGCCACTGGGATGACTACAAACATGTGCATGCCACCACTAACTGGATCAGACTGTTTGCATGTTCCACCCACCCATCCACTGCATACTGCTGTACTCAAAGCCAGTACTGGCCACATAAACAGAATCAGAGCCATCTCCTGATACTTCCATACCATGCAACACCAGCAAGCCTCTGACAACTATCCAGTTCATATGCAGATGTGAACAGTCAAGACTTTTGCTGTTTCTGTGAATATTTGTCCACTGTCCCAGCAAGATTACTTCTGACTAGGAGGCCCTGGTTTTGTGGTTGTCTAGCTGTTGTGGTCCATTGCCATGGCAGCTGGACTATAAAGCCTTTCTGAACAGGAGGCCTAGGCAGATGTCTGGGTATTCTGTTATCACTTATTTGCCCTTTCCTTCATGGGTTTGCCTTATTTCTGCCCTTCATATTTCTTAACTCCTGCATATGATCTGTGTGTTCCAGACACGCTAGCAAGGCAGGTACAACTACTGCCTTGTCAAAAGTAAGCAGTAGTTACACCTATGCTAGCAGTGTCTATTGCTTGCCTGTACCAGCTGTGCACTGCCCACTGCCACTTCACCTTACCCTAACTATTCACATGCTGCTCTGGTAGTATGGTGTTTTAAACACATTCTTGGCTCCATGCAGTCAAAACATTAGCCCTGTACTGCTCCCAGGTATCATGCTTCAGTAAGCATGCCACTGAGTGAACCACCAACTGCTTAGAAAGGCAAACTGAATATTAAGGAGAAGATCCTAATCATCACAATCGACCTTGAGCAAGTCACTTCACTGTCTCAGGTATTTAACAAGCCCTGGCCTAAAACAAACAGTAATTGGTAGACTAGAAAAAAAAAATTAAACACAAACCCACAACAAGGAAACAAAGTCTGATATAGACCACATTACTGGGATTCGACAGTGGCATTGCAATAACCAAGATACAATTTAAGAAAATAAGGCACAATGGTATATTTCTTTCCTTTCTGATTTTCTTCATCTTAGTTGGTGTATAACTGATTAAAAACCTATTTAAAAAAAAACAACCCACCACAAGCACCAGGTTGCCAGGTGACCAAATTGCACCCTGGGATTTGAGTACCCCTCCCCCATTTCCTCCCCCTTGTACCATCCTCTGCTCTTCCACTGTGATTGGCTCTGCATGTAGACTGAACTGTGCAGTGAAGGAGATTTGCAAACCGACTCCACCACACAACTTATTCTACAGATCCCATCACAATAGAAAAGTGAAAGGAGGAACAAGAGTGAGAAAAATCAGGAGGTAGCTATATGGGAGGGAGGCAAGAGAGACACTGAGCAATGACTGAGGCAGGCTGAGAAAGCAAAAACAGAGTGCAGGGGTCAAGAGAAATGCTATTTCTTTGCTTCGTGTATTACCAGACCATGGAAATGTTACGCAAAAAAAAAAAAAAAACCCACAAACAAAAAACCCTAGAATTTGGTACAGCTCTAAGGAGTCACCCATAGGCATTGGAACTGCGTGGGCCACAAGGTTCCTAGCCCCAAAGTTTTGCCTATCAGGTGCCAGCTACAAACTGCATGGAGGCCACGAATGCAGCCATCCCCTCCTGTTCTGCCCACAGGGATCCCATCTCCCACAGGTAGAAGAGAGCCAATTGCTTTTGTCTACCCCAATCTCTTGCAGGCAGGCTTTGCCGGATCCTCTTTTGCCTGTGGAAGTTCTTTCCCCATAGAAAAAAATGGAATAAGTCAGGCCTTTAAAACACAGAGCTACAATACACCCTTTGAAAGAGGGAGAGGCAACGACCAAGATCTCAGTGGCAGGGCTCCTAGATTCCAAGAAAATGGGTACTGCTTAGAACAGGCCTGGACTCAAAAAGTGTTAAAAATTAGATACACTGTATGGTAAGTATGAACCAAACAAGCAGAACCTAAAACCTGTAAGTATTTGTTTACAATATAAACCTACGCTAAAAAGTCAGTTATCAATATGAACTACACTACATCCTGGACGTACTGCAAGCACTCAGTTGTGAGGCAATACCCGAATCACCTAGCATTACCACTTAAAGGCACAAAGCGATGCAACAAATACTTTTATTAGATGAAAATAAACTTTGGGGTACCAAAACCCCAAAATGATTTTTTTTGAGAATGTGTTCAGCTTACAGAACCAAGTAAATTCAGTTAGAAAGCTGACTAGAGAGCACTTGTCAAGCTTTTGACTAGAATCATCCTCGTTTTTCATGCATTAAGGAAAGCCGGAAACGAATCTAGTCTTGTTAAATAGATTGCATACGCCTGAACTTGCTGCTTGGTTCTAACAACGGGTAACTTTAGCAGCGTGGTAAACAGGCTTATAGCCATGTCTTCTCTGAGCACCAACAGTCTTTGTCACTTCATGTGTGTAGTCGGGTAGATGGCAATACATGCATGCATGCCCGAAGCCTTGTGCAAGCACATTCACTCCACGACAGGCTATGGGAGAGCAAGAGACGGAATAACGCTCTTGCCCGACTTAAGTGCACATTAGCGATCTCAGGCAAGCTGAAGTTCGCCTCAGCGAAGGTTTCCGACGAGAGTCTGCGGGCGTGGACCTGCACCCTGACAGACGCGACTCGGCCGGGGAGCCGCCCAGAGGAAGCCTAGTCCCCATGCCGCCGCCGCCCCTTACCAGTGCCAGTTATTGACGTTAGTGGCGTCGGCCCGCTGCTCCACGATCCAGCGCGGGTCGCCCTCTCCCCACTTAGCCATGACAACGACCCTCGGTCCTGTCCCTTTGCCTTCCCCGCTCGCTTGCGGAGACTCGTGAGTGACAGTAGTCCCTGTAGTTTCAGCCCGCCACTGACAGCTAATCGCCGTCTTCGGCTTCTCTCAGCTGAGCATTGCAGCGCTCCCTTTATAGTCCGGCGTCGTCGAACGTACTAGAAAGCCCTGGAAGCCGGGTCAGCGTCACTTCCCGTTCCGGCGGTATCTGGCGCGTTTCCGGCACAGTCCGGACGCCATGGGAAGAGTCCCGCCCACCCTTCATTCATTGGGCGTGTCGTGACAGCTCATAGGGCTGTTTCTTCTCTAGACGGCGGAATGGGGTACAGACCTCAGCAATATGTTGCCCAACACGATATCAGTAGGTACTGAGCCACTGGGGCCAGGGTTGAAACTTGAGTTTTTTGCCTCCTCCACTCTCCTGCTGAAAACTGGCAGACGGGTATTAGCGCCCGCTCTCCTCTTCGGGCATTGGGTTCGGGGCTCTGAATTACTGACTTTATTTAGTCACCACAGTTGGCATTTTTATTTCCAAACTCTTTCTGTGGCCTTTACATACAATCCAGATGTTCAACACCAGTATCAGGATGGTGACAAGCAATGTTCCCTTTAATTTTCTGTAGGCTGTGTGGCATAAAATATCAGCTGTGCAGCTTTTGAAGGAAGGTTAAATTTTTGTGGGCCACATGACACTCGGAGTTATATACTTTAAAATTTGACTACACGTCAGAATACAGTATGTACACCACATTGATTTTAATCAAATTAAATGAAAATAGATGATTACTAAATGAAGCGGGAAATTTCTAGTAATTACAATCATAACTTTAACATTTTAAGACATCTGTGTTGTTTTCTATCAGAATCAGAGCTGTAATTTTTGTGCGCTCTGTTGTAAAGTATGTGCGCTCGCTTGGCGAGGTGTGTGCGCGCGCACACGCGCACAGCTTAGAGGGAACAGTGGTGACAAGTACTAAATAGTGAGGTGGCACTATTCGGATAGGGGCTACTGCTTGCATTTTTCGGCCACTCTCAGGCTAATTAGCTGGACAGCTTTTTCATCAGCCTCAGTTATCTGCATAAATTATACAGATAATGAGTCATATTATATGGATAGTGGCTAGCTCCAACCATGCTCTGCCCCTCAACTAGGCCACTGCTCTTGGGACAGGGCTAAGGCAGTCCTTGCAGCACCCTTATCCAAAATCATCCATGGTTATCCAAATAAGGGCTTTTGAATATTGACCCCATTGAGACTGATATCTAGATAACTGTGCTCTAAGCACAGAACACAAATTTCCAGAATACCTGGGATGAGCACAGAGGATCTCTACTATTAAAGGCTTAAGGGAGAACCAGCAAAACACCTGGGATGAGCACAGAGGATCTCTACTATTAAAGGCTTAAGGGAGGACCAGCAATCAGCTGGGATTTAAGGGGCAGATTGTAGGGCGTGGCTCATTCAGAATTACTCATTTCAGATGCACACAAACCTGTGAGAGTTATTGTCAGAAGCAAATAAATAAAAATACTCAATAGGTCAGGGGTATCTTCAGAAACAATCAGGAATGTAGTCTTCACATATGGGTGACCTCGGTACCTACAGAGGCCACGCGGGAACGCTCCCTAGCATCCAATTGGAAAGCTTTTGGGAGCACTCCACTGTGCAACTACCTTCCCAATTCTCTCTTCAGTTCTTCGTTTTCCGCAGAGCCAGCAGGAAGCACATCCTGTCACCGCAGAAAAACTCTTTTTATGGACACTGGCACCATCTAGGACACCTCTGGTGTTGCAGCCAAGCAGCTGAAAATGCTCTTATTCTCTCACTCACCCACAGAAGGAAACTCACAGACAGGCTGGAATGCAAACAGGATCTTTAATGTGCGCACAGGCTCAGACAGAGAGCCGACAGTCTCCACAAAAAAATCTGAGCCCCGTAGGACGTCCTACAATGTCTTATATACAGTACAATTTTAAACTCATTCTACAATCTCATTCGTCTCAGGTATTTTCTGTCCACCAATCAGCAGCCCCTGGGGAAAGTGCCTGGGTGACCTGGGGAAGGTGCCTGGGTGACCTGTCCAAACCGGTATGCTCTGGTCTGCTGATTTCTTGGCAAGAGGGTATTGTGCTCAGGCCTGGAGGGGGGGGGAAGGGTGCCTACTGAAACCTTTATGTCTTTTCTTAGCAAGCTGATCACTATGTAAAATCCTCATGGCTTGGGGGGAAGGGTTACCCACAGCTAAACCTTATGGCTGCCTCACTCCCCCCTTTTTAAGTGAGACCTCAACCGCTAGGGGCGGTAGAGGGCAGTATTACTGGAGGCAAGCCGCAGAGGGGTGTATTGGGTCAGGGCCATGACAGTGGTAGCCGCCTTGCGTTCTACCAGGGTATCAAGGGTGGTGGTAATGAAGCGGTAAAGAATGGGGATACAACATGGCAGAATGGCACATAGCAGTAAAATAAAAAGAACCCCTACCACTGGGATTTTTAGTCCCCCTAGCCAACTGAACCACTTCATAAACCACCCAGGACCCATGGACGGGTCAGTAATATGATTAACTAGATCACGTAGGTCTTGGATAGAGTGTTCAATGGAAACGCTTGCGTCAGTGAGTTTAAAACAACACATACCCTATACCCTCTGTAGCAACTCCTGCACAAAAGTTTTGTTCCGTGTGCAAAAGTTGCTGTACTGTCTGTAAAAGGTTGTAGGGTCTGCAGAGGCCTCTTTCCCTGGGATCCACCCTTATTAACATATTAATGGCTTTTATTCTTGCTAGTGTTGAGTCATTCTGGCTACACCCTGCCATCCCCTTTGTTTCATTAATCACTGACACTGTAGTCTTCAGGGCTCATGAGCACTTTGTATCACCAGCTTTGTTTGGCCTGTTTAACTTGTCCAGGCTTGCCCAGCTTGCTCAGGCTTGTTCAATCTGTTCAGGCCTGGCATGTCTTTTCTTAGCTGGGTCCATTTTCTGTGCACTTTCAGGCCTGACCTGTTTCTTAGCTGGGTCCATTCTCTGTGCACTTCTGTTCAGAGTATGGTTCCCCCTGGCTTTACTCTTGTTGTGCTGGGCTCTGGGTACTCATTTTCTTAGCCCATATGTTTTTTTTCTGTGCCATCATAATGTATTACAGCCTCAGGCAAGGATGCAGCCATACTAGACATACCTATCAGCCAATTTCCCTTCATTCACCAATTTTACTTTTTCTTTTCTTGTGAATGGGGCAAAGGTAATCCCACTAAGGGCAATGGACAACAACCATTTGAGACAGATAGGGGGCATCAGAAAAGCAGCTTCTGGTACTGTTCCCTAGAGACAACATACATTGTAACATCATTTTCTTGCAGCAACTCAATAATATTGAAAACGCATAACATGAAAGTATATCAAAAGCAGCAGTGCTTAATAATGTGATAAAGAAAGCTCTGAGAATAGTACAGCAAAACTTGAGCTGGTGTGGGTATTGCAATTGCTGAAGCCGAAATGGCTTGTAGATTTCAGTTACTTTCTAAGAAAACAATATTAAAAGGATAACAATACAATCATTCACAAAAACCCCAGTCAGTCCAATAGTCCTCCTCCCATTCTCAGACAATGTGGTCCTGCCTCTCAGCAGTTCCCCAGGACCTCGCAGTGTGCTTCACCTTTCTCTGAAGTTTAAGTTCTGTTTCTCTCAAAATTTGAACCTCTCATTCTCATAGGTAGATATCTTGGCCCTTTTTCAATGTGACACACTGATCCAGATAGGGACTCCTTCACACATTTTAGTGGTGGGTAGTTCTGAGTTCTTGGGATGGTCTGTTCCATCTGGACTCTGACCAATTTCCTCTGCTGGACTCTCTGGATTGCAATTGGTGACATGGCTCCAGGCCTTATTCAGAAAAGCAGCACCAATATTGAATGAAAAAAAACTAAATATGCTGGATTAGATTTCACAATGATATAAACTTAATTTCATCCATATTTACTTAAGATCATAACTATCTCATATGGTGTCAACTATGTCAGTTTGATAAACTCTTTGTCTCTCTGTCTCTTTACCACTGGAGATTCCTTTGCAGGTAAGAAATATTCCATTATGCCCTTGACTGATCTTTACATGTTTATAGATCAGACAAGTTGCACACACATATTCTGCGATTTCTGGCAAGGCTTTTTAGAATTATACCAATTTTTGTGAGAATTTGTCATCAAATCATCCCTCTTTTGCCCATGCGTGCCTGGCCAGGACATACAGGGGCAAAATGAGGCAAAAGGCATCTGGAAGTACCACATGGCTAGTGTGGGTTTTCCAAAGCTCATCAGGGTGCAAGGTGCACACAGCCTGTCTCCAGATGTCTATTTCTAATTGTTGAGTATGTGTTGGGGCTTAGATGAATTCCTAAATTGAAGATTCTGGAGATGGCATAGTTGAATAAAATGCTCATCTCCTTTTTTTTGTGTTTACATATTCATTAGCCAGATACATCACTTCAAATTACCCATACTAATGTATCCTTATTTGGCAAGGCTGCTAAGAATATCAAACAATTGTTTTAAAATTTAGTATTGTTTCTTTTCTCTCATTCTTTTTCTCAAACCTCTCCTGGATCATTGCTGACAAGCAAAATTTGGTTTTGTCCAATCAACTCAAGTTAAATAATTTTACAAATATTTCCATATTTTCTGGTGTAATTAGCACCTATGATGTTACTGTCCTGTTCAGCAGTCATCAGCACTGAGCTGCCTTAAATCTTACAGTTCAGAAAACAGGCATTCAAATGATGAAACTGATACTTTTGCATGAAAAGGTTGGGGGATATCTGGAATGCAAACACTTCTTGTATATTTTTAATGCAGAATATTATTTTTCACATTTAATTTAAAACCTAACAATACCTGAGACTGGCATAAAACTGATCTGAAAACCCTCTGTGAGGTGCTTGCCACAGTATATAAAATCCCTTTTAACTTTTAATTTTGTATATGCAGTCAAAACCAAATATATGTACCAGAGATAAAAAAAATTCAAGCTGGATTACCCTTTTTATTCAGAGCTCTTAACCTCTACTTTGAAGGTCAAAGGAAAACAGAAACAGTTTCCTTAGTTTCATGCCTTGCTTGTTTGATCTAGCATCCAGGGGCACTTGGCAATGAACAGACAGCAATGAAAGAAAAACAATATTTACTGTAGATTAAAACATTTAAACACAAGACTATTAGTCTTTTAAGTATAGCAGCTAGCAGCCTATCTGATTGGAATAAGAAGGTTTTCTTGATAAATTTCACTAAACCCTCCCCCCTGGGTAATTCTGAAAAGTAACATGCTTTAACAACATCTTGGGAAAAACAGGGACCTTAAAGTAAAAAAGTCTTTATTTCTTCATATTCTTATAAGGATTTTTCTCTCTCTTTTTATAGGCTGTAAGAAATGGTTTGCAGGCTAGCTCTTACACATGAGCTTTGCCTTACAGATATTCCCCACCCCATACATCTTTGCTAATAGTAATTTGACCAGCCTTTGTTTGATCCCACCCTTACACAATCAAGATGCTGGTCAGACATCAGAGGATGCTCAAAGGAGGCACCCCCCATGGTTCTAGAAGCTTAAACTCTACAATTAAAATTGATGACAAGAGGATTGTTGTGAGGCTAGGTGAATTGGGTTTTTTTGTCCTCTTTAATGGGTTTCCATTTGTTTGCTAGGAGAAAGACTCCTAGGTGATTTGTCCTTTTGTCATCTCTAATGGGCCTCCATTCATCTGCTAGAAGAAGAAACTCCTCCCTGATCTTCCAGTATCTTTCTATAGCTATTGTGACCAGCAGGGGCTTGACTGTGGCAAAGCTAACAGCCAGACTGCTGGGCCTGACCTTTCTTATAGAAAGTTGTAGTTGTGAGTCAAAGTGGTCAGGTTTTTAAGAAGGATTTATTCCCCTCCCGGGGTTGGATTTTCAAAAGATTATAATACAAAAACTTAGGATACAACCATACTTCTGGTAAGTAACTGAAGGAAACATAAATCTAACATTCTGCTTCTCAAAGAACTTATAATTCACAGCATACAGTTCATCTGCTATTCTGGCAGTCTCTTCTCTGCTTTTCTCAGCACTCTCAAGACACTCTCTTATCTTGGCTTCAGCATAAAGAAGAAATCTTATCGGATAGCAGCAGCGTGCAATCCATGGCTTCCTCAAATGGAGTTTCAATGCTAGACTCTGTTATCATAGGCTCAAGCTGTGTTTTCTCATTACAAACATCTTCATTACAATAGAAAGTTTGTACCTTTCTTAGTCCTGTTTCTTCATCAGGTTTCTCTAGACAGCCTTCTCCATAGCAGGGCAAATAGCTATCGTAATACTTGTAATAGCAGGAAGAAGAGAGACACTTCTCTTGATAGGTTTTACCCTTAAAACTTCTGTGCTTCCTGCCTTTCAAGTTTGGCTAAAAATCATAGAACTGCTCTTTTCTATTATGTGAAGATTTCTCTCTAAGAAATCTTCTGCGGGGTTTAACTGGTACAAGCTCTTCAGGCTCAGACATACAAATATCTTCAACTGCGTTTCTTTCCCTCTCTAGGGCTTGTAATTGCTTTAAGCTGCCACACGTCTCAGAAACATACGGTTTTCCTTTCACTGCTTTCCATTCCCTCTGCACGGCTCGGTGCCTTGGAAAATCAAGCTGCATCACAGGTAACAAATCCTTACAGCTGACCTCTCTGTGTGAATTTCTCCGTGGTTCTCTGTGTGAACTTCTTTTCAGCTTTCTGCCTGAAGTTTCATGCAGTTCTGATTCCATGCAGTCTGTCTCCTCAGAATCTTGTGAGCTTTCTCCTGAGTCTCCTGACTCTGGCCAGTTCCTCTCTGACTCTCCTCCGCCCACACTCTCTGTGTGTTCTAAGCATTTCTTATACTGCTTCCTGGGCGTTCCCTTACACAGGTGAAAGCCGTTTGAATCAAAAGCTGGTGAGTGCTTTCTAGCTGGGCGGGGCTGCAGACCTCGTGTCTGAGTCTGTTTACGTTGCCTATGGTAACTGGGGATCCTGTGGCTTGCCTGCCTGTCAGAATCTAAGCTGCAGCTAGCAGACTTTTGTGCTTCTGAAGCAAGGGACAGATCTTCCTTGTTACATATCCCCCCCCCCCCCTTAAGATATTACGAGCTGCATACGTCCTCGTCGGACAGCGCGTAATCCCACTTAAGTCAAATGTTCGGCTCTCTACGTGTACCAACCTCACTGCTGCTGACCTTTCCTGCCAAGGTTTTAGCAGATTAAGGTGATATACTTGGCGGCGCCCCCTTTCGTTCTCTACCCTGTAGGAAACAGGACCCACCTTTTCAATAACTGTGCCAGGGCCTTTCCACCTGGCCTCGAACTTTGGACCGGCATCTGCTACCAGGATTAACACTTTATCACCTATGGATAAATGTCTTGTTTTTGTCCCCCGGTCATAATACTTTTTCTGCCGGCGCTGGCTAGCCTGCAGATTGTCCATGGATACTTGGGATGTCCATTCTAAACGGTTCCTGAGATCCTTAAGAAATTGGGGTGAATTTGTCCTAGCCTCTTGAGCATTTTCAAATGCCCTTTTTAAGGCTGAATCACCTTGCTGTTCTTTTGCGAAAGAAGGGAATTTTTTTACCAGCTCAGCCGGTACCCATGGTAACCCCTCCCCGGCTTCCAGGTCTGCCCTTCCTTGAGACCTAGGCCTTCTTTCCTGGCGTCTTTCGGCCCTATTCTTCCTAGCTTTGTTGGGAAGGTTAATCAAATCCTCATGAGAGGGAAACGTGTCTTGTGGTTCCCTTTCCAAGCTATCCTCTCGTTCTGGGGGTATGTCCCTATCCTCAGGTGCTTCCTCCGGCTCAGTTAGTGAACTGGTCCCTGTCCCTGAGGCCTTACTCTGGGATATAGTAGAAATTAAGCCTGTTCTTTCACTTAGACCTTCCTTGAGGCCCTTCCGAAAAGGAGGCCAATCTCTCCCCAACACAATCTCTCTTGGGAGTTCTGGGATTACTACCACTGGTACTTCCCCACTAGTGCCTAGCCCTTCCACAAGCACACTATATAATGGGTAATATGACGAGGTTCCATGCACACATTTCACTCTTACATTCTGGCCTGTTTTGTATGGGACGGATGGATTATGAGCCTGAATGGTCTGCCACATTTTTAGGGAAACCATACTTTGGTCTGCTCCTGAATCCAGGAGCGCTACAGCATCTACACCCTCCACCCGGACATTGATCACAAATCCCTCCCCAATGTGTCTCTCTCCTCCTGACACAAGGGCAGTACGCTCTTTACACTCCCTGCGTATGTGACCAGTTTTTCCACAGTGAAAGCATTTCATGAAATCATACTTTTTCACATTTTCCTCACTTATCCCATAATTATAGGTCTTTCTTAACCTTGGCATTCTTTCCATGCCTGCTACCTTTAAAGCGCTACCCCTGGAAGCCCCGGCTAACTCTGCCTCAAAATAGCACTCAGTAAATCTAGCCGCTTCCTTAGTGGAGTTGCATTGTTGTAACATTAAGAAAGCCTTAACCTCTGGTGGCACGGCCTCAAAATATTGCTCAAGGAGCACAGCGTCCATTAAAGACTCCACTGTTGCTTTCTCCGGAGCAAGCCATTTTGTTGCCAAGTCTTTTAATCTCTGCATTAAAGCCTTGGGCGTTTCTTTAGGCATAAGCCTTGCCTCTCTGAAGAGACGCCGGTAATGAATAGGAGTTAATCCTAATCTATCTCTTACCGCTAACTTTACATCTGGGTAACTGGACGCTAGACCTGCGGGCATTGCCTTGTAGGCCACTAATGCCTCTCCAGTCAGGGACATTGTGAACCTAACGGCCCACTGGTCTAGTGGCCATTTAGCCGCTTCAGCAATTCGCTCAAAAGCGTCTGAGAAGTCATCGAAGTTATCAGTACTTTGTAATTGTCCTAGTGCCAATGCACTGCAATTTTGTACGCCTACCGCCTGGGATATTGACGTGTTATCCCCGTCAGCTGCATGCGTCCTCTTCACCAGAGCTGCCAGTAAGTCCAGGAGCGGCTGTTGCTGCGCGGCTAGCGCTGCCATAGTCCGTTCCTGTGCCAGTCTTGCAAATTCACTCTGGGCTTTCCATTGGGCTTCCATCCACTTCTGCATATCCTGGGGATCCATCTCGGCATTGAAGCGTACCTGCAGGGAGAAAAAAAACAGGGCCCACCAAGTGCGGCACAATTTTCTCTTTTTTTTTTTTTTTCCTCTGTCTGCCTCTCAGGGTACAACTCCCCTCTCCTTTCTCAATAATCCTCACCACCCGTGCCCACCTACTTGTACCTTAGCACGGTGTAGGATCTCACGTTGAGAAAAGTCTTGTCCACGCCTCCTTCCAGATCAGGATGTGGGAAATCCAGTTGCTGTACAGTCCAAACCAGGTTTTTCTTCCTTCAGGATTTTCCTAACTTGACTTTTTCTTTCAGCCAGTTGTATCCTCTTGAAGAAAGCCTTTTGTAGTATAGTATTTTTTTTAAAAAATCCAAAATACTACGCCATTTATGTGACCAGCAGGGGCTTGACTGTGGCAAAGCTAACAGCCAGACTGCTGGGCCTGACCTTTCTTATAGAAAGTTGTAGTTGTGAGTCAAAGTGGTCAGGTTTTTAAGAAGGATTTATTCCCCTCCCGGGGTTGGATTTTCAAAAGATTATAATACAAAAACTTAGGATACAACCATACTTCTGGTAAGTAACTGAAGGAAACATAAATCTAGCATTCTGCTTCTCAAAGAACTTATAATTCACAGCATACAGTTCATCTGCTATTCTGGCAGTCTCTTCTCTGCTTTTCTCAGCACTCTCAAGACACTCTCTTATCTTGGCTTCAGCATAAAGAAGAAATCTTATTGGATAACAGCAGCGTACAATCCATGGCTTCCTCAAATGGAGTTTCAATGCTAGACTCTGTTATCATAGGCTCAAGCTGTGTTTTCTCATTACAATAGAAAGTTTGTACCTTTCTTAGTCCTGTTTCTTCATCAGGTTTCTCTAGACAGCCTTCTCCATAGCAGGACAAATAGCTATCGTAATACTTGTAATAGCAGGAAGGAGAGAGACACTTCTCTTGATAAGTTTTACCCTTAAAACTTCTGCGCTTCCTGCCTTTCAAGTTTGGCTGAAAATCATAGAACTGCTCTTTTCTATTATGTGAAGATTTCTCTCTAAGAAATCTTCTGCGGGGTTTAACTGGCACAAGCACTTCAGGCTCAGACATACAAATATCTTCAACTGCGTTTCTTTCCCTCTCTAGGGCTTGTAATTGCTTTAAGCTGCCACACTTCTCAGATACATACGGTTTTTCTTTCACTGCTTTCCATTCCCTCTGCACGGCTCGGTGCCTTGGAAAATCAAGCTGCGTCACAGGTAACAAATCCTTACAGCTGACCTCTCTGTGTGAATTTCTCCGTGGTTCTCTGTGTGAACTTCTTTTCAGCTTTCTGCCTGAAGTTTCATGCAGTTCTGATTCCATGCAGTCTGTCTCCTCAGAATCTTGTGAGCTTTCTCCTGAGTCTCCTGACTCTGGCCAGTTCCTCTCTGACTCTCCTCCGCCCACACTCTCTGTGTGTTCTAAGCATTTCTTATACTGCTTTCTGGGTGTTCCCTTACACAGGTGAAGGCCGTTTGAATCAAAAGCTGGTGAGTGCTTTCTAGCTGGGCGGGGCTGCAGACCTCGTGTCTGAGTCTGTTTACGTTGCCTATGGTAACTGGGGATCCTGTGGCTTGCCTGCCTGTCAGAATCTAAGCTGCAGCTAGCAGACTTTTGTGCTTCTGAAGCAAGGGACAGATCTTCCTTGTTACACTATGCAAACAATTTCAATGGTTTCATTCCTAGTATCTTTCTGTAGTTATGCAAACCATCTCAGCAGTTCCAACCACCCCCCACTCACCGCTGAGAGGCATGACCAAAACATTTTCTAAACTGTCCCTTTCCCTGCAATCAGTAGACCTGGTGTTTTTCACTGTTTGGGGACACAGGGGTGATTTGTTAATAACTTCACCTTTTACTGATAGAGTATCAAAATCAATCCTGAAATATAAAGACCTAATGTCTGGACAAAAACTTTCTTTCCCTAATCTTTCCCTAATGTCACAACTAAACACAGAGACACTCTAACATTTACAGAGACACTCTAACAGTTTCTACATAACAGCACATTAACTATATGGACCAGCCATGAATCTATATAGGGAAACTGGTCCGAATGCTCCTTCACTACAATTTAGCCTCCGGACCCCATGCTCTAATCACAATTTACAAATCACAAGTTACAGTGTAAATCTTCTAATCTCAATTCAAGGAATGCAATGTTCAGTGTAAATTTTCTAATCTCACTTCTGGGAATACAATATAATCCAGGTAACAGGCAGAGTTTGGTTGCGCAAAACACACAGGACCACAAAGGGGAAAACAGAAAACAGAGACGTCTCAGCAGCGAATACTCATACACTCTCTTTCCTCAGTAGCAGCTGTTACAAATACACATTACACACACTCTCTCTAGCTGTAGCATAGGATTTAACTTTTACCATGAGGATAATAGTAATATGAGAAATACAGCTAGCTATTTTTCTAATGTCCACTAGATGGAGCTCCAGGATCATTAGCACAAAAGAAGCCTCCAACTCTAGAAGCACATGGCAACACAAAAGAAGCCCCCAAGTATGCTTCATTAGAGACAGCGTGTGTAGGCTCTAAATAAATCGCCCCGATCATCGTAGAATTGCGATCAGCGCAATTATTAATAAACAGCTTGAAAGGTACACTTAAGGGGGTCAAGTGCTAATGTTTTTGGTCATTTTAAGAAGTTTTGGCAGCGCTTTAAATACTTTTAAGGGACCCGAGGTGACAGAGTTGAATTTATACTGCAGTCATTTACTGGCGCTCGCAAGCACCCCCCCCCCCCCATTCCTTTACCAGATTTTACCAGATTTCACCAGAATTTCCAGATACAGAAATACAGAACTACCCAAAACAGTACCCAATACAGACTGGACGAGCAATGGTTTCAGGGATTCTGGGGCCCTTACTCGGACTGCTCGTTGCGGGTGATCATGCCGCTACAGGTTCACAGAATTTACCAGATTTACCAGAATTTCCAGATACAGAATACAGAACTACCCAAACAGTAAAACAGTAAGGCAGTAGTACTCACCAGACCTCTGATCAGAGAGAGTTTGGATGCCAGTCTATCTAGCCGTTTTTTTTCAATCGGTGGGGTCAGCCGCAGGGACCGACTGACCAGACGAGTCAAGGTGTCCTTCCGGAGCACAAAAAGGGGCCCGGGGCGCCAAGGACCGTTAATCACCTGGAGGAGCTGGTCCCTGACTGGTGGAGACCCGATGCTGCAAGAGCAGAAGTCTTCCCACCGTGGGTGTGATGAGAGAGGCTTTTTATTTAATTTAATTTAATTTAATAGGGTCCCACCTGGGGTGCCAAAATGTTGCAGCCAGGCAGCTGAAAATGCTCTTATTCTCTCACTCACCCATAGAAGGAAACTCACAGACAGGCTGGAATGCAAACAGGATCTTTAATGTGCACACAGGCTCAGACAGAGAGCCAGCAGTCGCCACAAAAAAATCTGAGCCCCGAAGGACGTCCTACAATGTCTTATATACAGTACAATTTTAAACTCATTCTACAATCTCATTAGTCTCAGGTATTTTCTGTCCACCAATCAGCAGCCTCTGGGGAAAGTGCCTGGGTGACCTGTCCAAACCGGTATGCTCTGGTCTGCTGATTTCTGGGCAAGAGGGTATTGTGCTCAGGCCTGGAGGGGGGGGGGGGGGAAGGGTGCCTACTGAAACCTTTATGTCTTTTCTTAGCTGATCACTATGTAAAATCCTCATGGCTTGGGGGGAAGGGTTACCCACAGCTAAACCTTATGGCTGCCTCACTGGTTCCCTTATATTTTCTTTATCTTCTTTCTTTATTTTAACTATGCTAATTGCTACTTCCCACTTTTCCCAAGATTCTATAGGTCCATCTGGCAAATGAACCACCCAAGATAAAGGAACCAACCCTATGTTTATATATATATATAAATTAGACTTTATTACGGATAGAAAAATAATGCAGATATAGAATAAATTAGTTTTCTGAGATAGCAAGTTATGTAGCCCTATGATTTCAATTACTAAGATAACACATCACTGTTTTAGCCACCAGCATCATTGATTTGCTCTGCACTCAGATGTACAACAAATTATCTGTCTGTTTAGACTAGACCCACACACCTAGGAGAATTTAGACCAGTACCTTAACTTTTGCCAGAAGAACAATTGTAACTGGATCTGAGAAGTCGTCTCGGGAACGGCACAAAGTCTAAAGTATGGCAGAGGTCCAACGCAGGCAATCCAGCCGAGCCACATGACAGCACCAAGCTTCAGGTAGGTGGAAGAGATTCACACCTTCCCAAGGTTAGTCTTTTTCCTTGCACACTGTCTTTTAGAAAGAGACAGACAGGCAGCAGGGCTAGAGACTGTAATAATCAAAACTGCCAGTATCAGGGAGCTAAGTTACAATTCCCATGAAGTATTCAAAAGTTCTGTAAGCCTAAAAGTTGTCCACAAGTGCCCAAAAATGTCTAGAAGTGTCCTGTGTCCCTCTGTGTCCAGTGTATAATTTTTCATCCTGACCTCCTCATCACGGCACAGTGATTGGCTGGTTTCAACTCCTGTGCATTATCTTCAGTGAATCATGTAACAGTGGTCAGGTGGTCCTTTTCCAAACAAAGGTCTATGGTACAAGAAAGATGCTGGTATGCACTCCATACATTGTTGCAAATGCTAGGACCAGCAGTACAATCTCTGGCCTCAGCCTTGAGTTCTCTTGCACGTAGTCATGGTTGGAAACAACTGCTATAAAGTACATGACTTTGCAAAATTGCTTGATTTGCAAGTTTGATGCTGAGAGCATAGCAGAAGGAATCCATCTTGTTTGGTTCAGACTTTAGTTTCTGAACAGGTTCCAGGCACCAGCCCTACAAGATCAAGCTCAAACTCAACTAAACCAATGAAACTAGACAGATAAGGACCCTGAGGCCTCTTAACCCTGCCAAGATACTGCTTGGTGCAATACCATAGACTTTCCTTCACCTACAGAGTCTATCTACTTATTCCAAACTTTCTGGAATTCTGTTGCTGTTTCAAAATAAAGGTTTAATGAAAATAACAAGAAAAATAAGGTGATAACAATTTTTGCCCAGCTTTCAGAAGTTAATGTAACCTGAGTTTTTTTATTCATTATAGGTACCTGCTGCTGCTTGGGGCAGAAGTGGCTCCTGTGAGTGTGCGGACTGTGGCAGTGATTTTGAGTGCTGGAGGCTGATATAACCACGTGGTTTTCTGTAGGGGAAGAGAATGCCAAAGCTGCAGAATGCAGCATTTAAAGTGGCTTCCAAACCCTGGTGAAGTTTGAGCAGCCTCAGTTTTGTCCCCGTGGAGGCAGAAAGTGTCAAACAGTGCTGCAGAGTAAAATAAAAAATAGAATTAATACTTTTTTATTTGGGCCGCAAACCCAGAAGCCTATGTACTCTGCGCATATGCAGAGACATGGGCATTCACGGATTGGGCAGCATTGTGGCTGCTGTTGACGGGAGAAGGAGAAGGAAACGCTGGGAGCCTCACACATGTGTTGTGTGTGCAGACATGTGACTGTGAGAGAAAGACCATACCTGGAGCAGGCTTGGTGCGTGAGGCTGCCGAGGGCAGGATGGCAGTAAAGGACTGATCTGGAGAGGGCTGCATTCTTTTTAAAATTTATGAAACGTGCTGGCAGAATATATAAAAGACCAAAGACTGGGAAGTTTTATTGATTTTAAAGGGACAGTGCTGGTCCTCCTGATGTGACTGGGAACTATTTTGTGCTACAGCAAATGGAAGAACATTGTGTGCATGTGCAGCGAATGCTAACTGCATCACCTTGGCAGTTGGAAAGAAGAGATGGTAAAAGCAGGATGTGCAGCGCGAGGCTCTGGTGTGTGGGACTGAAGAGCGAAGAGAAAAATGAGAAAATGTAAGAGTTTGAGTCAGGACCTTACCAAGCTAGCAATGCGCCCTGTGCGACTGGCGGTCCTGGTGTCCCCATGTCAACCCAGCTGCATGCAGGAACTCACTATTGCTAGCTTGCCTGGAAGCTCAGTGGTAATATTAGCGCCCCTTCTGTACTGGTGCCCTGTGCAGCTGCACGTCCAAGAGAACATAAGAAATGCCATACTGGGTCAGACCAAGGTCCTCCAGGAAGTTATCAAAACCTTTTTTAAACCCAGCTACACTAACAGCTTTTACTCAGGCCCGTACCTAGCCCGGTGTGAGTGGTGCAGCCACACAGGGCGCAAAAACCTGAGGGCGCATTCACAAGAGACCGGAAATTAAGCCAATACTTCTGGGAGGGATTTTGCCTTCCCTCGTCAGTTACTCACTCCCTATCCTTCTGCCTCCCGGTGGACTAGACTTCTCCATGGCACTCCCCACACAGCTGCGGGACCGTTCTCCTTCAGTCCCATGGCTGTACTAAACTACAGCTGCCAACATGATTGCATTGCCTGCACTGTTAAAAGTGAAACGGGGGAACATCCTGTCTCTTTCGCAAGGGACAGGGACAGGGACAGGAGGGGAGCTATTGTGGGGGGAGGGGGGCAGGGACTGAAGGGAAGCTGATGAGGGGGGGGGGGCCGGGACTGAAGGGAAGCTGATGCTGGGAGGGATGGGGACTGAAAGCTGATGCTGGGAGGGACAGGGACTGGTGAGGAGCTGATGCTGGGAGGGATAGGGATGGGGGAGACTGATGCTGGGAGGGACAGGGACTGGAGGGGAGCTGTTGTGGGGGGAGGGGGCAGGGACTGAAGGGGAACTGATGTGGGGGGAGGGCAGGGACTGAAGGGAAGCTGATGATGGGGGGGGGGGCAGGGACCGAAGGGAAGCTGATGCTGGGAGGGGCAGGGACTGAAGGGGAACTGATGGAGGGAGGACAGGGACTGGAGAGGAGGGGAGCTGATGCTGGGAAGGGCTGGGACAGAAGGGGAGCTGATGCTGGGAGGGACAGGGATTGAAGGGGAACTGATGGGGGGAGCGCAGGGACTGAAGGGGAACTGATGCTGGGAGGGACAGGGACTGGAGAGGAGGGGAGCTGATGCTGGGAGAGACAGAGACGAGAGAAGCTGATGCTGGGGGGGGGGCAGGGACTGGGAGGGAGCTGATGCTGGGAGGGACAGGGACTGGAGAGGAGGGGAGCTGATGCTGGGAAGGGCTGGGACGGAAGGGGAGCTGATGCTGAGAGGGACTGGGACTGGAGAGAAGCTGTTGCTGGGAGGGACAGGCTAGAGGGGAGCTGATGCTGGGAGGGACAGAGACTTGAGAGAAGATGATGCTGGCAGGGACAGGGACTGGAGGGGAGCTGATACTGGGAAGGGCTGGGACGGAAGGGGAGCTGATGCTGGGAGCAACTGGGACTGAAGGAGTGCTGTTGCTGGGAGGGACAGGGACTGGAGGGGAGTTGATGCTGGGAGGGACAAGGGCTGGAATGGACCTGATGCTGGGAGGGACAGGTACAAGAATCAAGATCATGTTGGGAGGGACAGGGACTAGTAGGGAGCTGGGGCTGGAAGTGAGCTGATGCTGGGGAGCTGAAAGGTGGCAGATGCTGCGATCAGAGTGGAGAAAAAGGCTGGGGCAGTGAGGATGGGGAGAAGGATAGATATTTTGTGTAAGAAGGAAGAAACAAGGCAGATGTAGAGCGAGAGTCGAAAAAAATAAGAGACGAGAGAAGAAAGGACAAATGGACAGCAGACAATTGAGAGCAGAATATATGAAGAAAGCAAAAGAGAGAGATTGGGGCAATTGTGACTGAAAAATAAAATGCCCAAACAACAAAAGATAGAAAGTATTTTATTTTGAATTTATAAACTGGAATATGTCAGCTCTGGGAAATGTACATCTCTGATGTCTTTGTGTTTGTTCAGTACAAGACAAAATTAATTTCTAGTTTTATTTCTCCAGTGTTGTGGTGCATTCCAAGTTTGGCTTTTGGGGTTCTGGTTCGATTATTCTCTTCAAATTTGTAAACTGTGATCCCTTGTTCTGTATTTGATGATGGTCTGTTGTGACCCACTAGCCGGTCCAGAGGCTGAGAGGTGCTTGGACAGCTTAATGGGCAATGATATTATTGGCAGTAAGTCCCCGGGAAGGCAGTAGTTAAGCCTTCTGGCTCCCGTAGTTTACCTTAACCCAATAAATGTAGTTGCAGCTGAGTGTAAGGATAAACATAGGTTTTATTCCCCGTCCGGGGTGGATTCAAAAACTATGGAACAAAAGTAACAAACCATACATCTGGCATCAAAGGAAAAATACTGGAACCAAAATATAAGCTTTCCTCAGCATTCAAATTAACAGCAAAAGTAATGGAAACAGTTTCTTCAACTCACGTGAAACCTTTTCAGCTGTTTCTCTTAATTAACACTTCTTGCTGCTTCAGCACCGAGAATTAATACAGTTAGATACAGGTTACCTGCAATCCCAGCCTGTATCTTGTAGGCTCTCCTCAGGGAAATCTAGTTATATCTCCCCCTCATTTCTTCGTCTGCCATTCTGCATAGCTCCTTAAATGAGCAGGTGAAGCCTTCCTCTATTACCCTCGTGGCTTGTGGGAAATCACTGTAGTGATTAGATTCTGCTTCCTGAGCTCTGCAAAGCTCCTCATATGTGCATGTGAATCCTGGTTCTACAAAGTCCCCTCTATTAGGGAGAATACGTCTTACCACAGATGCTGGGGCTTCCTGCTTTCTATGACGTGGATAGGCTCCTTCTGTTCCCCTTCTCTCACAGCGTTTCTCTATCTCCCAGAAATGTGCCTCGAGGTAAAAACTTTTCTTTCTTGCTTGTTTGTAGTTAAACTGGTTATGGCTTGGAAGCTTAACCGTAGGACTGCCTTTCCTTATTGCTTC
This sequence comes from Ichthyophis bannanicus, assembly GCA_033557465.1. Classification (NCBI taxonomy): domain Eukaryota; kingdom Metazoa; phylum Chordata; class Amphibia; order Gymnophiona; family Ichthyophiidae; genus Ichthyophis; species Ichthyophis bannanicus. Next base: position 18,209,866 of record CM066037.1, on the reverse strand, counting down.
ATTGCAATACTCCACAGGGTACTGGGAGAATATGCCTTGCTGTTCCTCACAGCCTCCTTTCAATTCACCAACCTCTGACTCCTTGGAGCTTCCTCTGGGCACTGTCCTCACGGCTTTCTCTTCCTGTCGTGTCCCTTTCTGGAATCTCTGCTGAACTCCCCCACGAGTTCTGCCACCTCCTCCCTCTGGGCTTTCAACTGGGATACTTCCTGAGCTTTCACTTAAGCTCTGGTCTGAGCATTCCACTGTGCTCTCCTTGATTCTCCCACCTGTGCTTTCTGGGCTTTTGGCTGAGCCTCCTGAGCTCTCTGAGACCTCCAAGACTTCCACGACTTCCTTAACCTCTAAGCTCCTCGAGAGCTCCTTAACTTCCAAACTCTCCAACAACCCGAACTCGAGCTCTCCAACAACCCCGAACTAGAACTGTCTGTTAGTGAGTGAGTCCTTACTATATCTTGCTCAGTGTTAGCTTGGGCTCCGCCCCCTTGCAGCTGCTCCCCATTTTCTAATGAGCTCTCAGCTCCGTCTCTGCTTGGGCGTTCCCTAACACCATGTGCATGTGTTTTCTCTGGTTGCTCTTGGCAACCCTTTCCCTTTTGTGAAGCCAAGGTGTCATTTTGCTCACTTTCTTTTACATTTATGGGCTCTGCCAGCGTCACCCCGTGACACTGTCTATGTTTTGCATATATGACCGCGCTGTGGTATTCTGTTTGTGTAGTTTCCGTTTAGGGGTCCTACTTGTTCTCTTTTCCCAGTAGGAGATGTATTGGTTTTCTATGAGGTATATTGGTTTTATATTCTCAATGCTGCCTTTTTATATGTAGAGTTTGGTGCTTTGTGAGTCCTGGTAGTGCTGTTACGATATGGCAGGTTGCTATGGGTTCTAAATGAGCAGGGTTTTGTATTACTTCCTAATGTACCTGGCACTGGAGGATGGTAATGTAGAAATACAGTAGCCTTTCTTTATCCTCACTGTCCATGCAAATGATATGAAGACACTCATTAAGAGGCTGGTTTACTGAAGGTTAATGCGAATTCACAAATGTTAACACACACTAAGTGCAGCAGCACCCATTTATTTCTATGAGTGTAGTAACATTTAATGCACATTAATGTTTAATAAACATGCCCCTAATTCATTGCTGGGACAAAAACGAGGTTTGTGAAGAGCTCCTTTGCAAGCCTCCTAAAATTTTAGATGGGCTGCATATAAATTTTAAAATTAAATATATGCAAATTAGGCCCAGTGGGTATGGGGGGGGGGGCACCAGGTTCGCAAGTCACATAGGACGCAGTTATAGCTTGGTACAGTTCTGCTTTTACCACATCCTTTAGTAACAATTCCAGATTTTGATTACACAATGAGTGAAAAAATATTATCTCTTATTACTCTTAAATGAGTTACATTGTAGCTTCATTGCATGTCCTCTTGTCTTTTGACTTTTTGATGGGGTAAACAACCTAGTTACGTTTACCTGTTCTACTCCATTCATTAATTTATAGTCCTCTGTTATATCTACCTCAGCCATCTCTTTTCCATGCTGAAGAGCCCTAGGGGCATGTTTACTAAAATCCGCAAAAGAGCGCGCCGCAAAATAGCGCACGGCAACGCGGCACTGAAACGCGCAGAAACGCGTTTAAACGCCCCGCACACGTGCGTGTCACCCCCGCACAGGTACGCGGCTCACTAACGGGCCCCGTACAAGTGCGGGCCCGCAAATGTCCGATAGAGGCGTGGAACGGCGAAAGGAGGGCGGAGGAAGGCTCCGGAGGGGCGGAGGGACGGGGTCAATGGGTGGAGAGTGGGAGGGGAGAGGCTCCCCGCACAGTATCGGGCCCGAATTTCCATGTAAAAACTACCGCGAGTGAAACACTCGCGGTAGAAAGCATTTAAAGGGAAGAGAAACCATTTCCGTCAGCAATGTACAGGAAAACCGGGGAAACCAGCAAAACGTGAGCAGTGTGATACATGTGCACAGCACAAAAGTGAAAATAAACATAGAAAATGACCACAACAGAACTATTAAAAATAGTAATTCAGCTGGGGAACAGTTATAGTGATGGGCAAATACAGAAATCACACCCAGCAAAGCTCCAGAAACAAGAAATGAATTTTGGAAGGGTCTACTGAGAGGAGACTTCCAAAAAACATTTCCACGTTTTGGAGCTTTCCTGGGAGTGTTTGCTATGGTTGCCCATTAATATCACTGTTGCCCAGCGTGGTGATATTCTGTCCCACATTTCCCGTGGTCAGTTCCGGGGTTTATGTGCACGTTTGTCACCAGACAGGGTGCATATGCCCACAGTAGACTTGCGTAGAGCAGGGTTTGTGACTCCATCCTGCCAGGCTTACTGCCTCCAGGGGCTGCACTGTCTCTGTGGCCAAAGTGTGGTACAGCAGACAGAGTCATTACCTCTAGAACCAGAGGGCAGAGGTTCAAAACCCAGCTGGGGCACCTGCCAGCCCAGTCCCTATATTTTACCCACCACTAAATAAAGATAGCGCAGACACCCCTGTATGCATGGGGAAAACACCCATATTTTACCCAACACCGCACACACACCACAACAATGGGCATTACCTACAGCCAAGTCCCCCAAATGCAGTCACATACTGCCACAGTGCAATCAGGTCAACTGCTTTTTCTGAGAGACGGTCATGCCAGCATGTTGGCGGACAAGTACATGTGGTGCAGGGGGCAGTGGCTGCTAACCACAGAAGACAGAGGCCTAGCCATGTGCAGGCTGGCACAGTCCACTGCAACAGACAGGTCCTGCCGGATCCACAGTCATGGACAGTCCAGGGAATCCAACCAATCTGTGGCTACACAGTGGTGCAGTGCACACAGACAGTGCATACAAGAACAGAAGGTCACAGGTTCAAAGCCCAGCTGGGGCTACTGCCAATCCTGCCCACATATTTTTCCCACAACTAAACAGTGATAGTAAGGACACACCTTTCATGGCGGGGACATATGCAATGGTAAGACATCTATCTTTTACCCCACTGAGCACAGACACCATGAACAGGAGCAGTACCTAGAGCAGAATCACCCAAATGCAGTCCTGGTGGGCCACACACCAGTCAGGTTCCATGCTGACACTCATACAAATGCCTGTGCTGTATATCTATGCACCACCCCCATGGCATGTAGATGTAGTCCATGCATATTCATGAGGGATAGCAGGAAAACCCGAACAGTGTGATGCACACCTGGACTGGAGTTGGGAATCTGTGCCGTAAAGCAGCAGCCATCAAGGGCAGACACACCCACACCCACAGGCCCCATTGGCCAATGTCACCTGGAAAGGCAGAACATTGGACCGTGCATGCAGCACCCAAAACGAGCACTTGCATAACTTACCAATGTCACCCTACACCTGAGGTATATGGTACACAGCTCGGAGACGTTTGCTAGGAGCACAGGCAGGCAGTTATCCATACGTTACGTACATACTGCTAGTTGGCCCCATCCAAACAATCTGTTAGGTGTTTGCGGGGCATGCTCCAGGCCTGGCCTCTGACGGTGCTTACCACCCTGGGGAGTGACCACCAGCTGTAATGCGTACCATATCCATGCCTTGCCGTGCTCAGGACCGGTTTGGTGGGCAAGGCTACTTACCCCCTCAATCGTAGCACCATGATGGCAGAGGTGTGGAAGTGTGTGTCTGTCTATACAGTGGGTGTTGGCTGCAAGCCCCTTCAACAGCCCGCACTGCCAGCACTGTTGCCAGTATTGGCCAGTCAATGTGCATAATGAGGTGCAAGGTACCATGGGTATAGCCAGGGCAGGGTGGCGTGGCCAGGATGCATCTGCACTGGGCATAGGGCCCTGGCAGGGACATTGGCTGGGATATTGTAGTGTCCGGCCACCACCTACACAGACAGGGTGGCCAAAGCATGTCCATCTGGGGGATCACGCTCACCCTGACTGTGCAGTGACCACAGCATGGCTAGGCCCCCCCATAGTGCTGTATAGTAGTTCTCTCATGTGATATATATGGGTTTCTCTTTGGGGCCCAGTCACTGATATATCTGCTTGCTGTGTATGCAGACAGCCCAATTCTGGGTGCATGCATCTCCATTGGGAACATGCACTATGGACTAACCAGCAGACTGTTTGTAGCTGGTAAATGTCTTGCTATAATGGCTTGCAGGGTGCAGTGGCTGTTGGCTTGCTGCAGGGGAATATCTGGTGGTGGAGTGCAGCTTACCATACCCTGGGCTTATGTCTGTCTGCTATTGTGTTATGGCTGTGTATGGAGCTTCCTGGGGGGGGGGTGGTGGTGTTCCTCAGCAGGACTGGGGTTGATGTTGCCCTGTACTGCCACCTTTGCAGGGAGGTAGAGTGTGGATCCCTTGATGGGGACCATGTTTGCCACTGGGGGGGGGGGGTGCCTGATGGCGGCAGACAGGGATATCCATGGTGTTTGTGCATAAACTAGCTATCTTACACATTAACACTGCTTTGGAATGCCCGCTTGGCCTCCATCAGCCATGGCAGGTGTTGTTGACCTGGTCCTGGCCACCTCATTGCACACTCAGGGTGAGCACAGTACCCGCACGATGTAACGGTGTGTGGCTACTCTGTGCCAGTAAAACACCCGGTCAGTGCCCCCTACTAGGCCAAGGTGCTGTGTGGGTGCACCCGGTCACTTCCCCCAACAGGGCCGAGGTGCTGTGGGGGTGCATTCCCCATCTTGTGTCCATCTGCGGACAGCTAATTTGCATGTGCAGTGCATCATGGGTACGGGTGGCCTAACCCATCCTGTTGACACCAGCAGACTGTCTGTGAGGTGACGTGTAGGCTATCTGCAGCCAGCCAGGGGCCTGCTTACAGCTATGGAGCTGTAGTGCAATGGTTACATCACTGCCTGTGCAGCTAGAGGTCATGGGTTCAAACCCACAGTGGGGCCCTTTGGTAGGGCTGTCCACAGCTTTATTTTTATTTACTGTACATATGTCTATGCCGGCAAGACCACCCTCAGCTTACTATACTCATTAGGTGCCTCTGAGGGTGCTTCATAGGGCGCCCTGTAGGCCACCTTATGGTTGCCATCCCTATAGGGTGCACTATACATTATCCTGTGTCGCAACATACATGCTGCCCTATAGGGGTCATTCAAGGGTGCCTTGGCGAACAGTGCACTGTAACATGTGCCTTATGGGCCGCCGTATGTTAACATGCTGGGAGAGTGCGTTTGCTAGTAGTGATAACAAAATAAAATTATACAGCCTCCTACAGCACTCCACAACATAATACCTCAGCAGGCATTTTTCACTGGGCATTGTGAGGAGTTGAACCCCTGATCCCTGCACCATTGGTCAGTGTTTTAACCATCGTGCTGTGGCTCTGGTCCTGTGCTTGTGCATCAGCGCGCCGCCTTGTGCCTATCAGCGCGCCGCCTTCTGCCGCCCAAGGGGACCAGTGCGCCGCCTTCTGCTGCCCAAAAATAACTGTGCGCCGCCTTATGCCGTTCCAAATTAATTTGCCTCCTAAAACAATGTTAATCATTGCAGTTACTGCCTCAGCTGACCTTTGTCGTTGCGCACACTGGGGGATTGAACCCATGGCCCCTGCACCATTGGTCAGTGTCTTCACCGTTGTACCACGGCTCTGTTGTTTTGTATACTCAGCAGCGCGCCACTTTGCCTTTCCACGCGCTAATGTCGACCCCCGCACATTAGCGCGACGCACACACGTCCGGTTGCTTACTACCGTTTTTTTTCTATTTTCTGCCTGAACCGCCCACTCCTTATATGGCACAGGCACACTAGCGCGGCCCCGCACGTTAGGAATGTTTAGTAAACATGCCCCCTAATCTTTTAAGCCTTCCCTCATAGGGGTATCCTTCCATCCCCTTTAAGATTTTAGTAGCTCTTCTCTGTACTTTTTCTAATTCTACTATATCCTTTTTTTATCTCTGTTTTTATTGAACCATCAGATGTACAAAAAGCTCCAGGGCCATGGGTACACTTACATGACCTCTGGATACACCAATACAACAACAAATGTAAACAATGTAACATAGTATATGACGGCAGATAAAGACCAGCATGGTCCATCTAGTCTGCCCAGCAAGGCAGCAAGAGTAACTGCACCTGCCGCTCCGTGCAGGTCACCCCTCCCCATGCCTTTGTTTTGGGGTGTACCTACCACTCCTTGTAGGTCACCCCTGTTTGTTGAGATATAGTGATGTTTATTTTGATTTATCCTGTTGCTATAAAGGGATCCACTGTGTCTGTCCCATGCCATTTTGAATTCTGTCACTGTATCTGTCCCCACCACTTCCATCGGGAGACATTCCAAGCATCCACCACCCTTTCAGTGAAAAAGTATTTCCTGATGTTGCTTTTCAGTTTACACCCTTGCAGCTTCATGTTATACCCTCTAGTTTTACAGCTTCCTCGTCTCTGGAAGAGGTTCATTTGTTCATTAATACTCTTTAAGTATTTAAAGATCTGAATCATATCTCCCCTGTCCCTCCTCTCCTCCAGAGTGTACATATTTAGGTCTTCAAATCTTTTCTCATAAGTCTTCTGACACAGGCTCCAAATCATTTTGGTGCCCTCCTCTGAACCGTTTCCAGTCTTTATATCCTTTGCGAAATGTGATCTCCAAAACGGAACACAATATTCCAAGTGAGGCCTCACCAGCCACTTGTACAGTGGCATTAGTACCTCCTCCTTTCTGATGGTAATTCCTCTCTGTATGCAACCCAGCATTCTTCTGGCTTTTGCCACCGCCTTGTTACACTGTTTCGCCACCTTGAGATCCTCAGAAACAATCACTCTGAGGTTCTTCTCCTGGTCCATGAACACCAACCTCTCGCCCCCTATCGCATACAATTCCCTTAGATTTCTGCTTCCCAAGTGCATGACACTGCATTTCAAGATGTTCCATGTAAAACCAAGCTCCTGCTTTGTTGATTGTTGTTTATTGTAAACTGCAACTGATCTCCGGAAGATGCGGTATATAAATGATTGTTAAATAAATAAATAAAATTTCTTCACATGCTCTCCCAATAAAACAGGGGCACCATGTGGCTAATTTGTATATGAGCCCCAACAGTACATGAGATGATCCAAGCATCGGGGAAAATCCTCGATGCCATCAAAATACAGTCGGGGAGCCAGTGCCCCTGAGAGAAAGCAAATTTCTAGTGGCCCAGTGGTCCTGATCCCACCACCTGCCCAACTAAAAAAATCCCTGGTGGCCCAGCAGCCCCAAACCCCCCATCTGCTCAACTAAAAATAATTCCTGGTGGCCCAGTGACTCCGATCCTCACACCCACCCAACTAAAAATAATCCCTGGTGGCCCATCAGCCCAGAACCCCCCTCGTGGTACTTTTACAAACAAGTGGGAGCGCAGCCATCTTGAAAAATGGCAGTGCTTGGCCCAGTACAGTGCATCCTGGGATGCATGGGGTGGGGTCAGACTGCCATATAAGGCATTTTTTACCCCGCCCGGTTGCACCACGTGAGGCCAGGCACTTCCATTTTTCAAGATGGCAGCACAGGAACAGGAGCATGAGGACAGCGCCGACTTCTAAGTATGCTGTATCTTCGCTAACTGGCCCAACAGTATCACTCCAGTGCCTATTATCCCATTGACTTGGGATATCTTTTTCCTATTTTTGGTGACCCCTCACCTTCTCACCCTTCTCCCTTTCCATCAATTCTTTATATATCATAGAAAACAGTCCATTCACTATCCTTTCTTTCCCCATCATCTTCTCAAATCCTTTAACCTCAGATATTAAATCTCTTCTGACTTCTGGCCTTCTGTATATATGGAAAATAGTCTCTGGGCTGTAAACCAAATTCATTTTGAAGTGCTTTGAGGGTTGTCAGACGGCTGCCTGGGTGAGAATCTTCACAGTCTTGACAAGTGCATATCTCTATATGATTTGCAAGGTATTGTGGACAATGTAGTTCATTCACACCAGACACAGCTGCTGACAATAATTTAGTTGTGCTCTTGGGTAAAGCCAATAAGATATTTATTTATGGGGTTATTTCTCCCAACACATATATGCTTGGTAGCACATAAATTAGGTTACTTGCTTTCAGTGTTAACTTGGAAAAACAAAGTTAAAATCAGGAAAACAACAAATGAAAAGCCACAAAGCAAGAAACAAACTGTTCTTTTTTTCTTCAGACTTGATTAACTTCTGATTACTTCCCACATAGATACAGAAGTGATTCTCTCCTAGCTCACAAGCAATTAGGTAAGGCTTAATTGCTAGCAGTTACCAGCTGAAACCCCTTAGCTGGCTTGCCTTCCACTGTGTGGGTCAAATCCTGCTTCAGGAGCTTTTCTGAGTAGATTAAAGAACAAATTTGTATTTCTTTGTGATGGTTGCTGTACTTTATAACAGAAAGTTACCAACGGAGTTTAGATAGAGAGCAGTCCATATAAACAGGATCCTCATCTGCTATTATTCCCCCTTGTTCAACAAGCATGGGTTCAATATCATGGATTGGCACAGATGAATCTCTCAATGGAGCATTTTCAGGAGAATACTTGTTTCCCTGCTGTCTTTCAAGGTTATAGCTAGGGCATAGATCAGTGTTCATACCTGAGCTTCCATTGCTGCTAGAGTTCCTCTCTATATAGCCTGGCCAGTATGTAGTCCAGTTCTTATGTCCAGCCTTCCAATCCAGATCCTTGGACACTGGATCTCTCTTCACATACCTTCTGGCACAGGTCTTAGGGTCCCTTCCACGTGCAGCCGTCTCCCTCACAGGTAGCCTCTGGTGATTCCTAGCTCTGCAGCACCATTCCTCTGGCTTTCCCCAGTCCAATGGTGTATGCTGGCCCTTGGAATACCTCCCAGTATACGTACTGCTTTGGACTCTTCTAAACCTCTCAAAGGCTTTTCTCTTCCTTCTTCCAAAGGGTCTCTTTCCCTCTCTGTCCGTCCGGTTTGGCTTCTGCTTCTGATGATCCTTCAGATGAAACTGATGATCAAACTCAAGCTGATTCTCAGGATACTGAGGACAATTCTCTGGATATCCAAGGTGATCATGAAGATGCTCATCTGTAGAATAAACTCTACTCTTATTCTGCTTAGATGAGTGCTCCCCCCTAATACAGCGCAGCTGTGCTGAATCAGGCTTTGCCCTTTGAGATGAGTGTTCCATCCTAGCACAGCGCAGCTGTGCTGAATCAAGCCCTGCCCTTTGCAATGAGTGCTTGGGGATTACCTCATAGCCCTTTTGATTGAACACACGTTTTCTCACTTCAGCTCCTCTCATGGCTGTTGGAAACCTGGTGCATTCTGGGACTGGTAGTCTTTTATGGCAAAATTCTGTTTTCTCATTTCTACCAGGTTGCTTGTTCAGAGACACTTCACCTTTTCTATAGCCCCTTCCTGAGCTATGATAAGCTTCCTTATCACAGGGTAAGCAGCCCCCCTTTATCATTTATCAATTGTCCTAGACACCTAAGTCCCCTGTGCACCCCTTTTTATAGACTCCTCCTTCCATCCCCAGTTTAAAGTTCCCTATTCCCATAATAAAGGTCCTCCGCGAGTATCTCTTACCCACCATAAGCTTTGTTCTAGCCCTGTGGCAAGGAGGCCTATCCAGAGTATGAGGGAGGACAAAGAGACAGGGAATTCACCCTAGTAAAGGGCCCCCTTTTACTGAGGCAGAATAGGAAGGACGCAAACACAGCTAGGAATCAGAAAACTTCCACATGGCTCACATTCCATGCTCCCCCTAGTGGAAGGGACGGGAGAGGATACGGAGCCCAGAACCCCTTAGGCAGGGAATGTTCCTAGTATGCAGGTGCACGAAGTCAGGCTGATTGCCATCACCTGGCTAGGGAGGGGTGGAAGAGAGAGCCCTGGAAGTATAAACTGAAGCCAGAGTGTGAGAGCAGGGTCGTCGTCGTGAGGAGAAGCAGCAAGGACGGAGGTAGTAGCAAGAGGAGCAGCAGGGGAGAAGGAGAAGCAGGAAGCCAAACTGCCACGAGCTGAGGCACAGCTGCAAGCTGGCAAAGCTTGACCGGTGCGGAGCAGAGCAGAGCCCTTGAGCTTCCAAGAGAGGAGAGTGCTAAGTGGAAGATAGCACATCTGCCAGAGGGTTTGAAGCCAGGAACAGGAGAGACTCCAGGATTCCCCGGGAGGCTGGTGGCTGAGGACTGTGAGCTGGGAGAGTCTGAGCCTATGCAGCTGGGAGAGCCTGAGGTAAAGCTAAATGGGGAAGAGATTCCTATGGACTGTTCTGTGTGCAAGGCTTTAAACCTGAGGAACAGGGAGAAAACAAGCCAATCCTGAGAGAGAGTTTACCAGGGAAGGGAACCCATAGTCCACAAGCCGGTGGCCCCTGATTCCCTCATGTTGGTAAAGGGAAAGGTCACAAGGACTAAGGAGTAACCCTGGAAGCTGTGAAAGCTTGTTAAGCACCTGCTGCAGGAACAAGGACACTGGGGTAAGAAAGTAGCTTTTGTAACAGAGCTTTCTTGTGCCCTGAATTGTATTTGTTTCTCGAAGATTTAAAAGAGCTGAAGAGAAGCTATACTATCACGGACAGTGAATGTGATTTTTTGTTTGTGCTTTAGGCCAGCAAGGCTACAAAGGAAGTGAATTATCCATTCTGTTAAAAGACTGTGTATCCTGCAATATGGAAAACCTTTAAACAGACATTTTTAGTTTGTGTTTGTTTTTGGGAGAATACTCTGTTTCACAGAGACCTGAACCAATATCCTGTACGTGGTGAGAATGAACCATTGTGTAAAATAAATTCTGTCATTTGCCTTAACCCTTGGAGCCTAACTATAGCTTTTTGTCTGATGCACACATACAGCCAAGCAAAGACTACCTTTCCCAGAAGGCACTACGGGGAAATAGTTGAAAAAGGCTAAAAAAAGCGGACAGCAAAAAGTTCCTATAAAATAACCACGCCCCTCTTAGCTTGAGGCGAGCGGTGGCGGCGTGACAGCCCCCAGCCATACATTTTTTGTAAAAGCCCTAAAGGGATTCACATTATTTTCCTTTTCCTTACTATGATGAGGATCCCATATCCAGACTCCAATTTTGAATCTGTTTGCCCCACTTGTTCCATTTGTACCCACTGTGGTATCTCTCCCTCCCCTTTCCATGCTATTAATGCCCTAAAGTTGAGCTGCCCTATAATAATTTTCAACACTGGATTTTCAGAAAGCCTTTGACAAGGTCCCTCATGAAAGACTCTTGGCAAAATTAAAAAGTCATGGGATAGGAGGCAGTGTACCAGTGTGGATCAGGAACAAGTTAAAAGATAGAAAGCAGAAAGTCAGTCCTCACATATGGCCCTCCCAAGCTACAGGCTAACTAAAAAAGACCTGTAGGAGCAACAGGCGACCCTGAGGGAGTGGATAACATGAGGAAAGATCTACAAAAGCTGGAAGAATGGTCTAATTAAGATTTAATGTGAAGAAGGAGATGCTAGGGAGATAATGTTTCTAGATTAAATAAATGATTGCTCCTCGGAGTAGCTGGTTCATGAACTGACCAGAGGGGAAGCCATTTCGGACCTAGTCCTTAGTGGAACACAAGATCTGGTGCAAGAGATAAGGGTGTTGGGGCCACTTGGCAATAGGGATCATAGCATGATCGCGTTTGATTTAATAAATTGAGGAAGGAGGGTAAGGAAATCCACAGTACTACCTTTTAACTTTCAAAAGGGAGATTATGATAAAATGAGGAAAATTAAGAAAAACCTAAAAGGAGCAGTTGCAAAGGTTAAAGATTTACATCAAGCTTGGGTGTTGTTTAAAAATACTATCTTGGAAGCCCAGACCAGCTGTATTCCATGCTTTAAGAAAAGTGGAAGGAAGTCCAAAAAACTGCCAACATGGTTTAAAGGCGAGGTCAGAGAGGCTGTTATTGCCAAAAAAGCATATTTCAGGAAATGGAAAAAGGAGACAAATGACGAAAACTGGAAACAAAACAAGCACTGGCAAGTTAGATGCAAGGCATTGATAAGGCAGGCAAAGAGAGAATTTGAGAAGAAGCTTGCTGTGGAAGCAAAAACGCATAATAAAGACTTTTTCAAGTACATTCATAGCAAAAAACCTGTGAGAGTCAGTTGGTCCATTAGATGATAGAGGGGTAAAAGGGGCACTAAGAGGGGACAAGGCCATAGCGGAGAGATTGAATGAATTCTTTGCTTTGGTCTTTAATGAGGAAGATGTAGGAATGTTACCCATGACTGAAATGGTATTTAAAGGAGATGCCACGGAAGAAATTAAAGAAATATTGATACACGGGGAAGATGTATTACAACTATTTTATAAATTGAAGAGTAACAAATTACCTGGACCGGATGGTATACATACAAGGGTGTTGAAAGAACTGAAATATGAGACTGCAGACCTACTATTAGTAATCTGTGAACTATCATTAAAATCATCTGTAATACCTGAAGACTAGAGGATGGCCAATGTAACGCCAATTTTTAAAAAGGGTTCCAGGGGTGATCCGGGAAACTACAGACCAGTGATCCTGACATCAGTATCGGGAAAAATGGTAGAAACCATCATAAAGAACAAAATTACTGAACATGTAGATAGTCATGGCTTAATGGGAGGCAGCCAACATGGCTTTAGCCAAGGAAGGTCTTGTCTTACTAATCTGTTATGTTTTTTTTAAGGTGTGAATAAACAGGTAGACAAAAGTGAGTCAGTTGATATAGTGTATCTGGACTTTCAGAAAGCCTTTGACAAGGTCCCTCATGAGATACCTTTGGCAAAATTAAAAAGTCATTGGATAGGAGGCAGTGCACTATTGTGGATCAGGAACTGATTAAAAGATAGAAAGCATAGAGTAGGGCTAAATGGCCAATTTTCCCAATGGAGAAAGGTGAATAGTGGAGTACCCCAGGGATCTGTACTGGGTCTGCTGCTTTTTAACATATTCATAAATGGCCTGGAAATGGGAATAACGAGCGAGGTTATCAAATTTGCAGATGACACAAAACTATTCAAAATTGTTAAAACCCATGAGGATTGTGGAAAATTGCAAGAGGATCTTGATAAATTGGAAGACTGGGCATCCAAATGGCAGATGAAATTTAATGTGGACAAGTGCAAAGTTATGCACCTAGGAAAGAAAAACCCAAACTATGGTCACACGATGAAAGTTTCCACATTAGGAACCACCACCCAGGAAAAAGATTTAGGCGTCATTGTGGATAACATGTTAAAATCCTCCGCCCAGTGTGCAGCGGCGGCCAAGAGAGCAAATGGAATATTGTGTGCAATTCTGGTCGCCGTTTCTTAAAAGGGATATAGCATTGTTAGAACAGGTAAAGAGAAGAGCCACCAAAATGGTAAAGGGTAACCTATTTATGACGTGACCACCTTGATTGAAGGATAAGGTGGCATACAAATCTGTCTAAATAAATAAAAATCAATTTAAGACTAATAAGAGAATATTTTTTCACTCAACGTGTAATCAAACTCTGGAATTTGCTACTGGAGGATGTAGTGAAAGCTGTTAGTGTAGCCGGGTTTATTGAAGATGTAGGAAAGTTACCCATCCCTGAAATGGTATTTAAAGGTGATGTATCAGAAGAATTGAAAGAAATATTAATAAACCAGGAAGATGTTACAACTATTTGATAAACTGAAGAGTAGCAAATTACCTGGACCGAATGGTATATATCTGAGAACTGAAAAATTAGACTGCAGACCTACTATTAGTAATCTGTGAACTATCATTAAAATCATCTTAGTACCTGAAGATTAGAGAATGGCCAATGTAATGCCAATTTTTTAAAAGGGTTCAGGGGTGATCCGGGCAACTACAGACTGGTGAGTCTGACGTCAGTACCAGGCAAAATTGTAGATACCATTATAAAAGAAAAAATTACCGAATATGTAGACAGTCATGGTTTAAAGGGAGAAACTACCAGAGTCTGTTCGTCAGGCTCCATCTCTGCCCATTTGCAAATCCAAGCTAAATGCTTATCTCTTTGAGGTTGCTTTTGGATCCTGATCCCTTGTTCTCCATGTGTCTCCTTACCCTTGCGTATTTGCACCCCTATTCTCAACTATTGTATTGTCTGTCTTGTTTAGATTGCAAGCTGTCGAGCAGGAACCATCTTTCTTCATTTATATGTACAGCACTGCGTAAGCCTTGAAGATTGGAAGGTGACCAACATAACGCTTATGTTTAAAAAAGGCTTCAGGGGTGATTTGAGAAACTACAGACCAGTGCGTCTAACATTGGTGCCAGGCAAAATAGTGGAAACCATTATTAAGAACAAAATTATTGAACACATGGATAGACATGGTTCAATGGGATAAAATCAACATGGATTTAGCCTAGGAAGTCTTGTCTTATCAATCTCCTCCATTCATTTGAAGGCATGAATAAACATGTGGATAAAGGTGAGGCAACTGATATAGTATAGTTAGACTTTCAGAAAGCATTTCACAAAGTCCCGCATCAGAGACTCCTGAGGGAATTGAAACATCATGGCATAGGAGGCAATGTCCTAGTGTGGATTGGAAACTGGTTGAGAGAGAAAACAGAGAGTAGGGATAGTAAATTTCCTCAGTGGAGGAAGGTGAATAGTACAGTACTCCAAGGATCTGTGCTGGGATCAGTACTTTTTAACATATAAATGATCTGGAATTGGGGACAATAAGCAAGGTGATTACATTTGCAAATGACACCAGTTCCCAATTCCAACTCCAAATTATTGAAAGCTGCTAAATTGCATGTGGATTGTGAGAAACAGCAGGAGGACCTTGTGAGACTGGGCATGCAAATGGCAGACAAAATGTAATGCGGACAAGTGGAAAAGAATGCATATAGGGAAGGCAGTGTTCCCCACAGAAACGTTTGCCAGCTGGGTGGCAAGAAGGAGTAGCTAGGTGGGCCACACTGTAAGCTGGCTGGCAGCAGACAACGTAATTAGTCATTGTTCAGGATGTTCCATATTAGATGCATTTATTTGTTGCTGTTTCAAATTAATTTAAGAGTCTAATTCATTGATATTATATTTACATATATTGTTACATTTCTTAAATATTAATTACAAAAAAAATTAAATCATTTTTCCATTTCTGCTCATTATTTTACCATATCAACTCATTGGATGAAGTTAGCCAGGCGGTCAGCATAATCAGCCGGATGGCAAGGCTATTCAGAAGGTCCTGCAGTGGAACACTGGAAGAATAACCCAAACTATAGATACACACTTTGAATTGCAGAAAGGCGATACAGAAGTAGTTTTAAATAAATAAAAATAAGCACAATGCTAGGTTTCACCTTAAGGGTCACTACCCAGGAAAAGGATCCGGGTGTGATCGTAGACAATATACTGAGGGTCTGATATGCAGAAGCAACTAGCTGTCACCGATGGACAAAAGACCTGGATAGTGAATCCTGGTGCCGTATCTGGCCACCGGCATTCTTTATCTTTATTAGACTTGATATACTGCACCTTCACCTGAGCAGCAGGGCGGTGTACAATTATAAAACAAAATTAAGCAGAGTAGGAAAATGGAAACAGAACACCATAATCAGATAGGAAAGATATCAGAGTCATACGGAGAGGGTGGAGGAAGTATGGGCGAGGTAAGGAGGTAGGAAGGAACAGAGAGCAGAAGGGTAGTCGTTAAGAGCAGGGTGATGGAAGATCAAAGGCTAGCTGAAATAGGCAAGTTTTGACTTAAACTTGGTGAAGGATAGTTCCAAACGGAGGTCAGGGCTGAGGAAGAAAAAGGCGGAATTGTGGGTGGATTCCAGACGGGCTTGAGTAGCTGAGGGAAGGTGAAGGCGGTTGGCGTGTATAGAGCGGAGCATGCGATGTGGAGAGTGAAGGTGAAGAATGTCTGAAAGGTACGGGTTCCAGTGTGCAGTGCTTTGTGGACCAAGGTGAGGAGCTGAACTGTATATGATGCTTAAGGGGGAGCCAGTGAAGTATAAGAAGGGGAGTGACGCAGTTGGCGCGAGAAGCATGAGCAAGGATCCGGGCAGCGGTGTTCTGTATGAGTTGAAGATGGGGAAGATCTGCAAGAACCACGTTACAATAGTCAATCCGAGACATGGATGGTCAAAGCTGAGGAGGGGAGGAATGGGCGAATAACACCTATCTTTCTATCCGGGTCAGCTGGATAGCAAAGAAGCTAACCAGGTAGCGGCTTAATATCGCCACTGTCCAGTTAGCTTTGGCAAAAGTCAAGTCAGCCTTTCAGGTGCCTAACCGTTGCCACTTAGGGATAACCTCAAAATTAACCACCCCTCACTTTCTATCATAACCAATAACCCACCAAAAAGTGATATTTAAGTGACTGACTCACAATGTTATTAAACTATTTTTTTGTCGGAAGTTATTGCCGTGAGCGATTACTCACTCATGAAGCGTGACTTCCCTTTTAATTACTCTTATGGTAATAAAACCACCGTATAAAAATCATGAAGCAATTGCATTACTTAATATCATTCAATGCTACTTCATTACACAATATCGTCACAGCCGTTATTTATATAGCTGTAAAATATCTTGCTATGCAGACTTTCCACGGACACAGTACTGCGTTTAGACCCGTACTTCTATTCTGGCTCTGTTTCAACGCTTGTTATCTGCTTAATATACTCATCTGATTTTATGAGTTGAATAATTCCTTCTAGCAATTCGAACGGAATATATGTTGACAACTGGATCCCTCCAATGACACAGCCTAACTTGTGTGAGCGGTAGAGTGTGATAAGGAAGCTTATCATAGCTCAGGTAGGAGCTATAGAAAAGATGATGTGACTCTGAACAAGCAACCTGTCAGTTCTGGTAGAAGTGAGAAAACAGAGTTTTCACATAAAAGACTACCAGTCCCAGAATGCACCAGGTTTCCAGCAGCCATGAGAGGGGCTGAAGTGAGAAAATGTGTGTGCAATCAAGAGAGCTATGAGGTAATCCCTAAGCACTCATCTCAAAGGGCAGGGCCTGATTCAAGACAGCTGCGCTGTGTTAGGGAGCAGCACACATTAGAACAGGATAAGAGTAGAGCTTATTCTTCAGGAAACAGTTTCAGCAACAGTTGGAAGAACAGCTTCAGCAAAAGCCACGCAGATAGAGAGAGAAGGAAACTCTCTGGAAGGAAGAGAAGAAAGGCCATTGGAAGGTCTGGGAGGTATTCCAAAAGCCAGCAGAGTCCATTGGACTGGATTCAGCCAGAGGAATGGAGTGGCAGAGATAGGAATCACCAGTGGCTACCTGGAAGAGAGAAGACTGCATGTGGAAGGGACTTTCAGACCAAGGCCAGAAGGTATGTGAGAGAAGATCCAGTGTCCAGGGATCAAGATTGGAAGGCTGGACATCAGAATTGGATTACATATTGGCCAGGCTATACAGAGAGGAATAATGATAGCAGGAGAGGCTCAGGTATGAACACTGATCCAGACCCTATCTATAATAGAGAATGGCAGCAAGGGAATAAGCATTCTCATGATAGTGCCTTAATGAAAGACTCGTCTGTGCCAATGTATGATAATGACCCTATGCTGATTGATACAGCAGATGAAAGTACAGTTTATATGGACTGTTCTCTATCTAAATGCTATTACTAGCTTTCTCTGAGCAAACACATCAGCCATCACAAAGAAACCTAACTTTGTTCTTTATTTCCACTGCAAACAGCTCTTAAAGCAGGATTTGGGCTCACACAGTAGCAGCCAGCCAG
The DNA here is from genome assembly GCA_033557465.1 of Ichthyophis bannanicus. Lineage (NCBI taxonomy): Eukaryota > Metazoa > Chordata > Amphibia > Gymnophiona > Ichthyophiidae > Ichthyophis > Ichthyophis bannanicus. The sequence continues at coordinate 18,192,184 of CM066037.1, read as the reverse complement.
CTAAAGGCTTTCAGCTGGTCCATTGATAGTAATTAGGACTGCACCTGATTGTGTGTGTGAGCAAGGGAGAATCACTGCTGAGATCGGCGTGGAAAATAAGCAGAAGTTAACCTAACCAGCAAAGTTTATTCTTTACTTTGTGCCTTTGTATTTGGTAATTATTTGCTAAGAAAACATTAGCTAATTGCCTGACAAGCTGAAGGTTGTTTTCTGGTTTACTTTGTGACTTTTTGTTATCCATTTAAACACTGCAAGCAAGTAACCTCATTTATAGTGCTATTAAGCATACATGTGCTGGGTGAATTAAACCCCATCAATAAAAGAAGTATTTTATTGATCTTACCACTTGGTTTCACAACTCAAATTATTGTCATCAGCTGTGTTTGGGAGTGAATGAACTACAATACCCACAATACCTTGCAAGAATCATATGAATATATGCATCGTCAAGATTGTGTAAGTTCTCACCCTAGGCAGCCGTCTGACAAGAGGCAAAGAAAAAGGCATTTAAAGACCCATGAGAAACGTCACTCATGATGATGTCATCATCCCTAATTGGTCCCTGAATGCATGGGATCAAACGAGACTAAGCCAATCCAGTTCTGCATTCAACCCATGGGGTTCCAAACAGCCAATACGAAATATCCAGTATTGTTCAATCCACTGGAGTCGTTGTTCCCTATTACCCCCTCTGACAGCTGGGGGCACTTGGTCAATAATTCGCCATTGAAAGTCCGTGAAAGAGTGTCCAAAATCCAAACAGTGTTGTACTAATGGAGCTGTAATAACTCCATTGCGAATGCGAGACGCATGTTCTTGTAGGCGAACCCTCACTTTTCTAATCGTTCGACCTATGTACACTTTTGTGCACGGGCAGATTAGAATATAAACACCATAAGTGGTAAAGCAAGTGGTAAAACCTTTTGACCGCTGTATTATGGTAGTGTGTGGGATTTGCCATTCGGCACCTTGAATTGATTGTTGACACAGTTCACAAGACTTTCCTTTGGAACAGCTGAAATGTCCAATCGTTAAATCGTGTGAAACCAAGGATGATTGAGGCTGAATAGTACTCAGCAAATTGGCTATGTTTTGGCCTCTAGTATATGCTATCCGCAGCGGCTTGCGGAAGCATTCATGGAGAGCCAGAATATGCCAATGCTTCTTTAAAATAGATGTTATTTTTAAACTGTTCAGCATGTATGGAAAAATGCCTGTAATAAACTCATTTTCAGACTGAGTGTTGTTGTTTTCATTCCCTTGTAACCATTCTCTATGTGTATACCTCGCTCGCGTCCGGGCCTGCTGTATAATGTATAACCTCTCTGCAGTAAACGAACTTGCAAATCCTGTGCATGGTGGTCAAATTCCTGAAAAGAGGTGCAGATTCTACGTAGTCTTAGAAACTGACCATAAGGTAGACCTTTTTTCAAAGCTGGTGGGTGGAAACTGGAGAATTGTAACAAAGTATTTCTCTGCACAGATTTTCGATATAAAGTAGAACATAATCGTGGTCCTGACTTAAAAAGCTGTACATCCAAAAATTCCAGATGTTGTGCATGAGAGTGTAAGGTGAAGGATAGATTCTTCTTTTGAGCATTTAACCAGACAATGAAATTTTGTAAGGTCTCCTGAGTATCATTCCATAGAAAAAAGATGTCATCAAGAAACCTGGGATGTCATCAGGGATAACCTGGCAGTGCTCAATATCGCCGCTGCCCGGTTATCACCAAGCCACTTCCGCTCCATCCCCACAATGCCCTGATGCCAGCCGTGATAATCGCTTTGAATATCCCTTCCTGAAACCTTCGATTCAGTGTGAGGTAGCAGCCAAAAAAGGAATTGCTATAAAACAAAAAATACCATTATGCTTCTTTATTGCACCATGGGTGCTGAGCATTAGAAAGGGTACAGAGAATGGCATCCAAAATTATAAAGAGGATGGAAGGACTCTTTTGTGAAGAAAGGCTAAAGACAATGTCCAGTACCAAAAAACAGCTACACTGGACTGTCACTCTCAAAGTGACCAGCAGGAGAGACTAGCCGAACTCCACCATCTGCTGAGACAGAGGAAATACTGAAGCTGTCCCCTAGGAGAGCACGTATATGTGCCAGTGATGATGTCACTGAAGCTTCTGATTGGTTCTCTCTGTCTCCATCATCTGCTGGATATAACCCACTGGTCTGGACTGGTCTAGCAGGATGATTCCGAATCTAAAATTCTGAGTGGAGTGGATCCAGTATTAATCTGTTTGTATTTTATTATTGATTTGTAAATCACTTTGGTATACTTTGCATTTAAGACAGAATATAAGAACTGAATAAACTAAACTAAACTAGATTAGCACCACCAGGCAGGCAGTGCTCTTCCCTCTGAGCATTTTCATCACTGTATGGTTTCCCCAGTCCTTAACATTATAAACTTCAGAAAGGAGACGCTAAGCTTTGGATTCACCATGCAGTGTGCCTGCATTCCCCCTGAACATAAGAACATAAGATATGCCATACTGGGTCAGACCAAGGTCCATCCAGCCCAGTATCCTGTTTCCAACAGTGGCCAATCTATATCATACGTACCTAGCAGTTTCCCCAAAAGACACAGGTTCTGCAATGCTTGTACTAGGTCAAGCATTGATATCCTGGGTCCCTTTTTAATAATGGTTTATGGACCTTTCCTCCAGGAACTTGTCCAAGCCTTTTTTAAACCCAGCTACACTAACAGCCTTTGCTACATCCTCCGGTAACAAATTCCAGAGTTTGATTACACATTGAGTGAAAAAATATTTTCTTTTATTAGTCATAAATAGTTTACCCTGTAGCTTCATTGCATGTCCTCTAGTCTTTCTATATTCTGATAATGTAAACAATCGATCTACGTTTACCTGTTCCACTCCGTTCATTAATTTATAGACTTCTATCATATCTCCCCTCAGCCGTCTCTTTTCCAGGTTAAAGAGCCCTAACATTTTTAGCCTTTCTTCATAGGCGTATCCTTCCATCCCCTTTACCATTTTGGTGGCTCTTCTCTGAACCTTTTCTAATATCGCTATATCCTTTTTAAGATACGGCGACCAGAATTGCACACAGTATTCAAGGTGCGGTCTCACCATGGAACAATATAGAGGCATTATAATATCTTTTGTTTTATTTTCCATTCCTTTCCTTATGATACCTAGTATTCTATTTGCTCTCTTGGCCGCCACTGCACACTGGGTGGAGGGTTTTAACATGGTATCCACAATGACGCCTAAATCTTTTTCCTGGGTAGTGGTTCCTAATGTGGAACCTTGCATCGTGTAACCATAGTTTGGGTTGTTCTTCCCTAGGTGCATAACTTTGCACTTGTCCACATTAAATTTCATCTGCCATTTTGATGCCCAGTCTTCCAATTTATCAAGATCCTCTTGCAATTTTCCACAATCCTCTTGGGTTTTAACAACTTTAAATAGTTTTGTGTCATCTGCAAATTTGATAACCTCACTCGTTATTCCACTTTCCAGGTCATTTATGAATATGTCAAAAAGCAGCGGACCCAGCACAGATCCCTGGGTACACCACTATTCACCTTTCTCCATTGAGAAAATTGGCCATTTACCCCTACCCTCTGGTTTCTATCTTTTAACTAGCTCCTGATCCACAGTAGTACACTGCCTCCTATCCCATGATTCTTTAGTTTTGCCAAAAGTCTCTGATGAGGGACCTTGTCAAAGGCTTTCTGAAAGTCCAGATACACTATATCAACCGACTCACCTTTGTCTACCTGTTTATTCACACCTTCAAAAAAACATATCAGATTAGTGAGACAAGATCTTCCTTGTCTAAAGCCACATTGGCTGTCTCCCATTAGGCCATGACTTCCTACATGCTGAGTAATTTTATTCTTTATGATGGTTTCTACCATTTTTCCCAGTACTGACATGAGGCTCACCAGTCTGTAGTTTCCTGGATCACCCCTGGAACCCTTTTTAAAAACTGGTGTTACATTGGCGATCCTCCAATCTTCAGGTATTAGAGATGATTTTAATGATACAGTAGTTCAAAGATTACTAATAGCAGTTCTGCAATCTCATATTTCAGTTCCTTCAACACCCTTGGATGTATACCATCCGGCCCAGGTGATTTGCTACTCTTCAGTTTATCTAATAGTTGTAATACATCTTCCCGATGTATCGATATTTCCTTCAATTCTTCCGCACCTTTAAATACCACTTCAGTCATGGGTAACATCCCTACATCTTCCTCAGTAAAGAGCAAAGCAAAGAATTCATTCAGTCTCTCCGCTATCGCCTTGTCGCCTCTTAGTGCCCCTTTAACCCCTCTATCATCTAATGGACCAACTGACTCTCTCACAGGTTTTTTGCTACGAATGTACTTGAAAAAATCTTTATTTCGTGTTTTGCTTCCGCAGCAAGCTTCTTCTCAAATTCTCCCTTTGCCTGCCTTATCAATGCCTTGCATTTGACTTGCCAGTGCTTGTGCTGTTTCAAGGTTTCGTCATTTGGCTCTTTTTTTCCATTTCCTGAAAGATGCTTTTTTGGCAACAACAGCCTCTCTGACCTCCCCTTTAAACCATGCTTGCAGTTTTTTGGACTTCCTTCCACTTTTCTTAAAGCGTGGAATACAGCTGGTCTGGGCTTCCAAGATAGTATTTTTAAACAACACCCAAGCTTGATGTAAGTCTTTAACCTTTGCAACTGCTCCTTTTAGTTTTTTATTAACTGCTTTCCTCATTTTATCATAGTCTCCCTTTCGAAAGTTAAAAGGTAGTACTGTGGATTTCCTTACTATCCCTCCTCCACTAATTAAAACAAAGGTGATCATGCTATGATCACTATTGCCAAGTGGCCCCAACATCTCTTGCACTAGATCTGGTGTTCCACTAAGGACTAGGTCTAATATGGCTTCCCCTCTGGTCGGTTCATGAACCAGCTGCTCCAAGAAGCAGTCATTTATTTCATCTAGGAACTTTATCTCCCTAGCATGTCCTGCCGTGACACTGACCCAGTCGATACCGGGGTAATTGAAATCACCATTATTATTACTGCGCTGTAACTTTTGTTAGCTTCCTTGATTTCTTTGAGCATTTCATTATCCATTTGTTCATTCTGGCCAGGCGGTCGATAGTACACCCCCACTGCCATCGCCTTCCCCTTTTTACATGGAATTTCAATCCATAGAGATTCTACAACAAATTTTGTTTCCTGCAAAACTTTAATCCTTTCTGACTCAATGCCCTCTCTAACATAGAGTGCAACCCCTCCACCAATTTGATCAGCTCTATCATTACAATATAGTTTGTACCCAGGTATCAAAGTGTCCCACTGGTTGTCCTCCTTCCACCATGTCTCTGATATTCCAATCATATCTAACCTCTCATTTAGTGTTATATATTCTAACTCTCCCATCTTATTTTTTAGACTTCTAGCATTTGCATGCAAGCATTTTAGAGACTGTATTTTATTCATATTAATTTGGCTATTGGTAGACATGGGTAATTTGGGATCTTTAAGCTCTATCTCCTCCATACTCGAGGGCATTTGGGCTACTTTACTCTTTTTTGGAACCTCTCTGCTTTTGGTAGTATCCTTCAAGGATACATTCTTCCGAACCATGCGCTCTTGGGCGACTGTCGGCTTTCCCCTATTATCTAGTTTAAAAGCTGCTCTATCTCCTTTTTAAAGGTTAATGCCAGCAGCCTGGTTCCATCCCGGTTAAGGTGAAGCCAATCCCTTCGGAGGAGCCCCTCCTTTCCCCAGAATGTTCCCCAGTTCCTAACAAATCCAAAACCCTCATCTCTGCACCATTGTCTCATCCACGCATTGAGACTCCGGAACTCTGCCTGCCTTTTGGGTCCTGCGCGTGGAAAGGGAAGCATTTTGGAGAACGCTACCCTGGAAGTTCTGGATTTCAACTTCCTACCTAAAAGCCTAAATTTAGCCTCCAGAACCTCCCTACCACATTTTCCTATGTCATTGGTACCGACATGTACCAAGACAGCAGACTCCTCCCCAACACTATCTAAGACCTTATCTAGGTGGCGCATGAGGTCCGCTACCTTCGCACCAGGCAGGCATGTTACCAGGCGATCCTCATGTCCACCAGCCACCCAGCTATCTACATGCCTAATGATCGAATCACCAACTATAACGGCTGTCCTAACCCTTCCCTCATGGGCACATGGCCCTGGAGAAACTTCTTTGGTGCGAGAGGGTTTTACATCACCTGGAGGACAGGTCCTAGTTACAGGATCACTTCCTGCCACACCAGGGTGATGCTCTCCTGTCACGTGACCTCTCTCCTCCATGGCAACAGGGATGCTACCAGACTGGAGGTGGGACTTCAGGACTATATCCCTGTAGGTCTCGTCTATGTACCTCTCTGTCTTATGTTTTCCAAGTCTGCTACTCTAGCCTCTAGAGAACGGACTCGTTTCCTGAGAGCAAAGAGCTCCTTGCACCTAGTGCACACGTAAGACCTCTCACCAACTGGGAGAAAATCATACATGTGACACAATGCAAAAGACTGGAAAGCCCCCATCTCGCTGCTGGACTGCTGTCTGCATCTTAGTTTTAAGTTTGTGTTTAGATCTTTAAGTTCTTTACTTACTAAGGGTTGCTATGGATATTTATACTAATAAAACTGTACCTAATACGTTTAATATACCTGCCTGTCAACAGAGAAAGCAGAGTTGCATAACTGTAATGGAGATTCTCCATAGACAGCAGGGAAATGCAGCCCCACTTCCTGTCTCACCCTTCCCCCAGAGGTATATTAGCAATAACAGCTAGGGGATGGACTGCAGAGGAGGAGGAGGGGCCATGGCTTATATTGAGGAGACTGAGCATGCTCAAAGGCTTTACAAAGGAGGGGCTTCCTAGGCTGGAAGAATATGCTGGACATCAGTTCCGCATGGAGGATGATGCCATCCAGTATGGCTGCATTCCCCTGTTGTCTACGGAGAAGCCCTATTAAAAGTATGCAACTCTGTTTTCTTAGAGAAAAGAGTCCTATAAGGAAGTGCAGCAGAAATTCCCAAGAAGAGAAAGACTCTTAGCTGGTTAGAGGAAACATTTGGAAGCTGTTGTTTCAGCCAAAGGAGATGTTGCAAAGTTCTGACTTGAAGGCTATACCTGTACCTTTTGTACCTGCCATATGCACATTTTTATTATCTTCAATGTATTCAAATTCACAAATAAACTGTAATTATTCATTAACATTTGCAGAAACCTATCATGTTTCAATTTATACCCGCTTCAGTTCACTTAGGGACCACTCAATAGGAATTCCTAAACTTTGGCACACAACAATATCTTTCTCCTGTCCTCTAGAGTATTAATGTTTAGGTCTTAAAGTCTCATCTCACAAAACATCTGCTGTAGATCCATCCAGGAGCATTTTAGTTGCCTGCCTCTATCTTTTCTGAGATGTGGCCTCCTCTAAGTGAGGCCTCGCCAGGGACCTGTACAGAGGATTATCACGTTATACCTCTGTTCATGTAGTCAGCATCCCTCTGGCTGTAAGCACTTGCATTGTTTTGTTACCTTAAGATCATTAAACACTATCACCCAAGGTCTCTCTTTCTCTTCTGGTTGGTACATATCACCCTCTCCCATGTTGTTGTTAAGTGCCGTCGAGTCGCGACTCATGGCGACCCTCTGGATAGCTATCCTAAATTGTGTTCGGTCTTCAGTCAGGCGGCTCATTGTTGATAGACTGGTACCCGTAGCTGCTGTTATTGTATCGATCCATCTCATTGCTGGCCTTCCTCTTTTGCGTTGACCTTCTATCTTGCCAAGCATGATGTCTTTCTCTAATGATCTCTCTCTCCGCATGATGTGCCCAAAGTATGAAAGTCGAAGTCTTGTCATCTGAGCTTCTAAAGAAAGCTTAAGTTTGATCTCCTCTAGTACAGACTGGTTTGTTCTTCGGGCAGTCCATGGTATACACAGTATTCGCCACCAGCACCATAATTCAAAGGCATCAATTTTCTTCCTGTCTATCTTTTTCACTGTCCAGCTTTCACATCCATATGATGTTATTGAAAATACCATGGCTGGAACAAGTCAAATCTTTGTATGGAGAGAGACATCTCTGCTCTTGAGAATCTTATCTAGGTCTTTCATAGCCATTCTGCCAAGAGCAATGCATTGTCTGATTTCTTGACTGCTTGTTGCTTCTTTATTGATAGTTGATCCAAGTAGGTTAAAGTTATTCACGATTTCAATTTCTTCTCCTTCGACGATGAACCTGTTGATTATGCCAGTTGTCATATTCTTTGTCTTCTTTACATTAAGGTGCAGGCCCATTTTGAGACTATGTTCTTTGATTGTGAGAAGCAAATGTTTCAGATCATCTTCACTTTCCACCAGTAATGTGGTATCATCAGCATAGCGAAGGTTGTTGATGAGTCTTCCACCAATCTTCACACCTCTGTTGTCTTCATACAATCCTGCTTCTCTGATGATTTGTTCTGCATATAAATTAAACAGGTAGGGGGAAAGTATGCAGCCTTGTCTTACACCTTTGCTGATTTTAAACCATTCTGTTTCTCCTTGTTCTGTTCGAACTGTTGCTTCTTGATCAATGTACAGATTGTGCAAGAGAACGATCAGGTGTTCTGGTATACCCTGTCATGATGTGGGCACTGATAAAGTTGGTTTAAAGAAAAGAAATCCTGTTTCTTTTGAGGAACTAGGTGTGCAATTACCTCCAGGCACAGCTAGAGGGAGCAGGAACAAACATTCGGGAGTTAATGAGCCTAGGAACTCTGATGACTTGCAGCTGGAAGGGAATCGAAGTCATTCAAAACAGTTTGCTTTATAAGTCAGAGCAGAATGCTTCCACAGTGAGGAGGAAGGCTGAGAGCCAAAGAGAGAAGGCTGAGAGCCAGAGAGAGAAGGCTGAGAGCCAAGAGGACAAGCCTGGGAGCTACCGAGGAGACAAGCCTGAGGGCTATGAAGGAAGCAAGGCTGGGAGCCATCAAGAAAGGACTGAGAAGAACTTGAGGAGAAACAGACTTCACAAGGTGGGGAGCCAGAAGGCCCAAACTGACCCTGTTGCACAAGGGGAGTTTGGTAGAGCTTGCCCTAAGGTGAGAGTGTCTGCCACGCCTAGTTCTTATAGTCTGCCTGGATATAGAACAGAGAGACGGAAGCCAAGAACCAGGGAGAAGGGTTCTGAGAAGAGCTTACTATCTCTGGAGGATTATTGCCAAGTTTTACCAGGTCAGAGAGAAAAGCACTTTTATAATCAACAGGGGTTTTTACCTAGAGTGAGAGGAGAATCCAGGATAAGTTTTACTCCACTGCCTAGAAGCACAGCTGTGTCCCACGCTGGCAGGCAGAAGTTCAGCTACCAAGGGAGAGGGGCTGGAAGAGAAAACACTGTGGATTTCAACTCAGCTAAACCAAGGTATGAGACATTAACCATTGACTGTAATTATTGTGCTCCTAAAGGCTCTGCTAAAACAAGTGTTCCTTCTGTGAGAAAAAAGAAACCAGATTGGTTTAGTAAAATACCAGCAGCCTTGAGAATCCCTGGCTATGGGAAGCCAGACTCCCGAGTTTTAAATTACAAGGCTGAGATAGACAGGGACAGTGAATACTCCTCAACCGAGCACAGTGAAGGAGACTCCATGGAAATAGATTATCCAAACACTGTTCCCTCACCTATGCCAGAACTCATGGAATGTGATTGGTGCACTGCCTCAGCTCCAGACTCTGTATGTTCCATATAACACAGAAGAATGAATGAAATGTAATTAATGTTTCTTGCACTGAATTCTACTATTTGAAAGCCTGCCTTAACTGTGAAGCAACAGTTAAGCACTCATTATAAATATTGGTACCTTTTGACACAAAGGACTTTCTGTTTTCTTGAATTATCTCTTATGTTGGACCTTTGCGTTAACCAGGGAATAAAAGCCTTTATTTCCCTCCACCTGGTCTCTTTAATCAATAACGTCGTGACATAATGGCGTAATCTTTATTGTCCAGGAACACCCCCGTGACAACCCATGCTTCTTAATGTGGCCCAGAGTTTCTCATGGTTTACACAGTCAAAAGCTTTGCTATAGTCGATAAAGCACAAATAGATATCCTTTTGGTATTCTTTAGTCTTTTCAAGGATCCATCTCACATCTGCAATGATGTCTCTCGTTCCTCGCCCTTTTCTGAACCCTGCTTGCACTTCAGGTAGTTCTTGTTCCAGGTATGATTGTAGTCTCTTTTGAATAATCTTCAGTAGAATCTTGCTGGCTTGTGGGATCAGAGCGATTGTGCGATAATTTCCACAGACAGTTGGATCACCTTTCTTTAGTATTGGTATAAACACAGATCTTTTCCAGTCAGTTGGCCATGATACTGTCTTCCATATTTCTTGGCAGAGCCTTGTAAGTATGGTAACAGCTGCATCAGATTGCTGTAATACTTCTATGGGAATGCCATCAATGCCTGGTGCTTTGTTCTTTGATAAGGCTTTCAATGCTGCTTCAACTCCCATACTTACAGCTTTTTAGGAATTTTGCATCCCAGCTGCACGACTGCACTGTTTAACATCCAATCTTAATTGCTAAGCAGCTGATCACTGCTTCAGTTTTCTTAGATCACTTCTCATTCTGTCTACTTCCTAAAGGGCATCCGCTCTGTTGTAGAGCTTCATGTCATCCACCGAAGTACAAACTTTGCCTTCTTACCCCCTCCATCATATCTCTCACAAAAATATTGAGCAGACCTGACCCGGCTGCAGGACCATCCACTATGCATCCCACTACTTGCCTCTCCGAGTGAATTCCATTTACCACTACTCTCTGCTATCTGCTCCCCAGCCACTTTCTCCTCTAATTATTTATTTGTAGATTACAATATAGTACACCAAGAGGTACATTTTGTTAGGAACTATTACAGACAAAAGAAAAAAGTACTAAAAGGAACTCATAAAAAAATGAAGGAAAATAATTTCCACTCTCCAATACCAAAGTCTACCAATTTAAGAGGTGTTGCAAACAGAAAAATGCAGAATTAGAGCCAGGGCGGGCTTAACAATTAGGGCAGGCTAAGCAGTGGCTTAGAGCTTCAGCTTCTGGGAGAAAGCAAAGAGCAGCTGTAGTCAAAGCAAAGCAAACTCAACGAGCCATCAGTGTCTTGTCCACTGGGACAGTAGCAAATTTCATTCAGCCATTCATCCAAGTAAACAGATCAAAATCTTTTGGGGGAGAGGGGGGCTAGGAGCCTGAAAGTTAATTGAAGTGGGCGGGGGGGGGGGGGCATAAGGCTAAGGGTTGGCCTAGGGCACCTGATACTCTTGCACGGACCCTGACTAGAGCTTAAGCCTGGCACTAAAGGAAACAAGGAACCAGCACCCCAGTTTATAACATACCACTTCACAGATAGGAGAAAAAGATCTAAGCTTCTCTGCTTCCAATTTGACGATGAATATCACTGTGCCGGGATGTAACTTGCCTTGAGCTCCCTCTGAGAAAAGCTTGAGCTAAATATAAACATATATTTCAGAAAGAAGATGGTACCAATTTGCAGCACGCCAGGATGCATAGGACGCTATTATTTCCTTGTCTTTTGAGTTACCCTGGCAACAAGAGAGTATTCCCATTTTCAGATTAGCAAACAGTTCCTCTAAAAACGAGTCTTAATATCTAAGCGTAGTCAGCTCTGGGGGGAGGCAGAACCGATCTACTGTAGCCAGTGGCTATTGTACATACCCTACCCCCCTCCCTTGTAGCAGGAGCCTCAGGACAATGGTTTAGGATTATTCATTTGATATACCACAAATACTGTGATTTACCGATAAAAATATACATAACAGTAGAAAACCAAGTGGGAAAAGCATAAACAAGGAAACCTTTTCCAAATATGGGGAAGCTGTAGAACTACAGGCCATGAAATGAAGCTGCATGGAAGTAAATTTAAAAGCAACATCAGGAAATACTTTTTCATGGAAAGGGTGTTTGATGCCTGGAATGCTCTCCTGAAAGTGATGGTGGGAGCAAAAACAGTGACAGAATTCAAAAAGGCAGGGACAGACACAGAGGATCAGAATAAAGCAAGAGGATGGAATCAAAGCAAATGTAAATAACTTAATTTACTGGTCTTTATCTGCCGTCACTCACTGTGTTACTATGAGCACATCTCATGCAATTCTTTCCAGTCCCTCGGTGGGGTATGTGTGTCCTTGCATGTACTGCATCATCCATGCGTGTGTGTGTGTGCCTCTCTTTTCTACATTTATATATTTTGTGTGTGTGTTTGTATGCATCTTTGTGGGTTAGCATGTCTGTGAGTGCAGGTGTCACTGTATGCATGTAGCGTATGTGCCTGCACATGTGTTGACATGTTAGTATGTGTATAGGTATTTATATCTATGTTTATCTGTGATCGTAAAGGCAGGGGAGGAGAGGAGATTCTGTAATCGCTGTGCTACTGGGAATCCGTTTGCTGCAGCTGTTCAAACTGCTTTTCCTACAGAGAACTTCCCTCATTTCTCAGAACAACTCTTTCCCTCGCTTCCTTTCTGTCCTGTTTATCATGATGGAGTTCCTTTCTGAGTTTTAACTTTTATTTTATTATTGCAAACCACCTTCTCTTTATTTAGAAGGGCAGTATATACAATTTTAATAAACCGTTGCGGCATTTTCTCTTTGGGAGGGGGGGTGGGACTGGTCCATCACCAACACTTTCAACCAATTCTGGGGCCAGCCCTGGGGGGTAGCTTCATTTCCATCTTCCACCACACTCAGAAGCTGAACTTGTACAGCACAGGAACCTCCCCCAGCTCACCCGCTCCCTTCCAGTGCTCCGCCCCCACAGCCTTCCTATTGGCTGGGTTCTACCTCAATCTCTGCTGCTAGTTACATTGGTGGCAAGCGGGACAGGCTCACTCACACAGGATAGATGCTGGACCTGGATTGGAGGTGAGGGACAGATTCTGGCCATGCGTGGGAGGGGCAGATGATGGTCACAGGACAGGGGTGGGGAGGTAGAGGACAGATTTTAGATATGGGAAGGGGGTAGAAACCAGATGCTGGATGTTAGCAGAGGGACATGGAGGTGGAGGTGACATGCTGGACACGGAATGGGGTGGGGGACAGATGCTGAGCATGAGAGGAGAAAGGGCAGATGCTGGGCACAAGAGGATGGAGGGCATGGCGGGGTGATAGGGGAAAAAAAGGTAGATGCTGGGCATGGAGGGGAGATAGGCAAGATGCTGGACGGGGGAGAAAGAGAGAGGAGTGATGTTGGACATGGGGAAGGAAAGAGGAGAGATGCTGGGCACAGAGGGAGGGGGAGAGAAAGGAGAGATGGTGGAGACAGAGGAAATACTAGACGGAAAGATGTGGAATGCTGGATAAGTGGGTGTGAGGAGAAGCAGAAGGGAGATGCTGGACACAGGGGAAGAGAAAGAAAGAGGGATATATTGGACACAGGGAGAGGAATAGGAAAAGAAGAGGAAAGGTGGATACAATGGGGTGAGAGAAAGGGAATGAGATGCTGGATGGAGGAGAGAGACACTGCATAGGGGATAAGAGAAGGGGACAGATGCTGGACATGGGAGGAAGAGAGAAAAGTGCGAGTTCTGGGGAATAAAAGGATGGGGAAGGAGACAGAGATAGGGAATGAGAGAGCTGTGTTAACCCTTTGAAGGCCTACTTTAAATTATTAATCCACATTCTGCAGCTGGGTTAACTTTTGCATATTTCAGGAAAATTGTACCCGTCTTATTCAATATGTTCTAATAGTGATCTTCCTTCTGCTATGGTCATGTATTATAGACCATTGATAGGAATATTTAGTTAGTGATTTTCCTTCTGCTATGGTCATGTATTATAGACCATTTGATAGGAATATTTAGTCAGAATTTTGTATCAAGAGAGTTGTGGGTTTTTAAGGGATGAAAAGTGGCAGATGCAGTTACAAGAGGGGGGATTGGATGGTAAGTCTGAAGATTAAAATCTGAAATACATGGAAGAAAGCTGGAAGGAAAAGATAAATGCCAGAGATGTAAGGAAGTGAAAAAGACAGGAGAGGAGAGAAGTGGCAGATGGACCGGAGACCCTAGAAAATGAGTTAAGAGATGATAGAGGAGAGATGGTGATCATCCTGATTCTTTAGCACCCCGTCTTCACCTCTGTCGGAGAGCAGCCTTGAGTAACCTTATTTCTCGAACTGGACTGCCACAATTGGGTTACACATAATATATCTTTCTGAAGTGAGACAATAGCAGGATTATTTTCATTGTTTGTGCTGACCCCTAATGCAGGCTTTATAGCCGAAACTTGGCCAACTTGGGTCTCTTGACTAAAATTGTTTTTCTTCACGACTGCTGGTGTGACCGTGCTTTCCTCCGCTCCTTTGTGTAAACGGATAAAATCTTACCACATCAGAAGGCAGGGACAGTCTGAGGGGGATGCGGGGCCACTGGCAGAGACTGACTGCAGGGCATTATTTGCATAAATCAATAGAGACTAAAAAGAAAGGCTGTGTGCAAAAACCGCAGTTGCTCAATGGTAGGGCCAGCCCTGCCAGAAGGCACATTTAGATACTATATGGAGATCGGAACGAAGGCATTGAAGTCAGGACATACTCCATTCCAACAGTATTTTAGAAACAGCTCTGCTAAACATGGAGATGTTTCTAAAATATACACAAAGAAGTGCAGGAAACAGGAAGTGCCTTTTTACAAATTTAAGGGTGGGAAAAATCAACAGAGGAAAGCCAGTAACTTATGTGTAATTATCAGCACTTGCATGAAAAGGTGAAGAAAAAGAGGGTGGCCTTCATAAAATACAAGAGATCACAGAAAGAGGAAGATAAGCTTCTATATTTGGAAAAACCTATAGAAGCTAGGAAAGTAGTCAGGAACACAAAGATACAAAAAGAAGAAGAAATAGCCAGTGGTGATAAGAAATTTTTCAGATATGTTATGTAGGGCTGGTACCCCTGCAATTCTGCGCCTGCAGATCTCCAGCCTGCTCAGCATCTCAGGCCTGAACCAAGCTGATCAAACAAGATGGATTCCTGCTACACTTTTGCTGTGTTCAGCTACAGACTTGACCTCCAAGCAACTGCTTGCACAGCGTTTCTATGTGTGCATACAGAAGCCATTGTTCCTGGCTAATTCACTGCCCACATGCAAGAACATTTGCTTCTCTGGTGCTTATCTATAGATGGTTCTACTGGCCTTGGACACTTGTACCTATGCCCAGAAACTACATACTGTTTTCTCCGCATGACATCTTACTATGGATCCTTTGTCTGCAAGGAAGATGCCTGTCACCTACCTCCTGATTCGCTCAGAACACCTCGGACTGTCTTGTGCCAACCAATCACCGAACCTAGGATGGAGACTCAACACAAAGAGTTATACAGTCTACGCAGAAGAACTTTAGGGTCTTTCGCTGTTTTGTGCCCTGCTTACCTGGTTTTCTGCTACCTGATCTGCCTGCAAGACAGACGCACTACGTGTGGGCAAGGCTGTTCTCCTAGGGACTCAGATAAGACTTTCACAGATACCTTCAGTTCTGTGTTCTCCTGCGGCTCGCCTCCAAAAGGGCTGTAGCCTGCGTTATCTAGCTTAGCTGCCTCCCTGGACTTGTGCTGCTCCAGAATCTCCGGATATCAGCCACCAGAGTGCCAGATGAAGCTAAGTTACCGACTTTTCTCTCTTCCTCCGGATGGGCAAAGGTTAGCTAGAAACTTATTCCATAACTTTTCTCAGTGCAGAGCAAATCAGTGACATCTGGTTACTAATTAGTGATTTATTACTTTGTCCAATTGTAATTCTGTGTTGCAACAAATTTCTACCTCATGTTTCTAATTATATATCCTTAGCTATATATGTTTGTATATGTTTCTATCTTGCTGTCCATAATAAATAATATATTATACATATAAGGAGTAGAGGAGTGGCCTAGTGGTTGGGGCAAGGTACTTCAGGCCGGAAGGTCGGGGGTTCAAATCCCACTAGAGGACAGCAACCTTGGGCCGGAAGGACTGGGGTTTCTAGTCCCACAGGTGCTCCTTGTGGTCTTGGGCAAGCCACTTAACCCCCCATAGCCCATGTTCCCTGTAAAATAGTTATCTCCAAGTTATAATGCCCTGTTCAATGTAATTTCAGTTTGTTCAATGTAAACCACACTGATGCAGAATAGCGCGGTATATAAGAGAATGTAAATAAATAAATATCTACAAACCAGACTTCTTTTGTGGCTCATTGCCAACATAACTCACAGAACTTCGGACTGGGTATCAGTAGCTAATTTCCCCTGGACATAACTGAGAGCCTAACTTATTTTTGTGCTACTAATAATCCCTACAGTTAGTGAGAGGATGAAAGGGAAAAGTGGTATTGTCAGACTCAGGGTTGAAAGGGAGAAATATATAGAAGCTAATGAGGATAAAGCGGAATTGCTTAACAAATATTTATGTTCTGTGTTCATAGATGAAGGGCCAGGAACAGAACCTCAGAAAACACCCACAAATAGGAACAGACGTGATGGGGATCTTGAACGATTTTCAGAAGACTGTGTTCATGAGGAACTAGCTAAACTAAAAGTAGATAAAGTAGATAAAGCAATGGGACCGAATAGGATACATCCGAGAATACTGAAGGAACTTGGGGACATTCATGTGGCTCCACTGACTGAACTTTTCAATGCTTTTTAGAGTCAGGAGTGGTCCCAGAGGACTGGAGAAAGACACATGTGGTCCCTTTACACCAAAGCGGAAGTAAGGAAAACTATAGGCCGCTTAGTCTAACCTCTGTGGTGAGTAAATTATTAGAAACGCTGCTATGAGAGAGAATAGTGAGGTTTCTGCAGGGCTGGCCTGTTCATTGTGCAAGAATGTTGTTCGCTCAAGGCCCTGTGCTTCAGGGTGCTCTGCGCCAACAACATCACGCATATTTGGTACCAAGAGGCATGTTTACTAAATGTTAGTGCACGTTAACATTATGCAAATATTTATTCAAATGAGGCTGCAATGAATCTCTGCACATGGCCCCGTATCCGCTTGGGCCGCCTTTGGTTTTCTGGAGTCCAATGGATCCGAAGCAGCATGGATTCACCAGAGGCAGGTCTTGTCAGACAAATCTGATTGATTTCTTTGACTGGGTACCAGGGAGTTGGACCGAGGGAGAGCCCTAGATGTGGTGTATTTAGAGTTCAGTAAAGCCTTTGACACCGTTCCACACAGGCGACTTATCAACAAACTGAGCACCCTAGGGCTGGACCCTAAAGTGACTGACTGGGTTAGAAATTGATTGAGTGGGAGCATACAAAGGGTACAGGTAAATGGAGTTCACTCTGAGGAAAAGGATGTTACCAGTGGAGTGCCGCAGGGATCTGTCCTTGGTCTGATTCTTTTTAACATCTTTGTTAGTGATATAGCGGAAGGGCTGTCGGGTAAGGTTTGCCTCTTTGCGGATGATACTAAAATCTGCAATAGAGTAGACACCCAGGAAGGTGTAGATAGCATGAGGAGGGATTTAGCTAAGTTTGAAGAATGGTCAAGAATTTGGCAGCTGAGATTTAATGCTAAAAAATGCAGTGTCATGCATTTCAGCTGCAAAAATCCAAGGGAACGGTACAGTGCAGAAAGCAAAGTACTTCTGTCCACGAAAGAAGAGTGGGACCTGGGTGTGATTGTTTCTGATGATCTTAAAGTGGCCAAACAGGTAGAAAAGACGACGGCAAAAGCCAGAAGGGAGGGAAATGGCCAGCAGAAAAAAGGAGGTGACAGTGCCTCTGTATGAATTTCTGGTATGACCTCATTTGGAGTACTGTGTGCAGTTCTAGAGATGGCACCTTCAAAAGGATAAAAACAGGATGGAGTCAGTGCAGAGGGTGGCTACAAAAATGGTTAGTGGTCTAAGTTCTTAAAAGCATATTAGGACAAACTTAAAGATCTTAATATGTATATGTTAGAGGAAAGGAGTGATAAAGGAGATATGATAGAGATCTTTAAATACCTCCGTGGCATAAATGCACAGGAGAGCCTCTTTCGAGTGAAAGCAAGTTCTGCTATGAGGGAGCATAGGATGAGGGTGAAAGGGGATAGATTCAGGAGTAATATGCGGAAATATTTCTTTATGGAAAGAGTGGCAGATGCATGAAATAGTCTCCCAGTGGCATTAGTAGAGACGAGGATCTCTAAAAGGAAAGAAAGGAACTATAGTAGTTGATATGGAAGGGCAGACTAGATAGAAACACATGATCTATGTTGCCAAGCTGAGAGGTGCAGCTGCTGCTAATAACTACAGAGGATGCTATCTTGAAGTCATTTTAATTCAGAGGGGAAAATAAACTAGGAGGAATTAAGGAGAATAATCCCCTTGCTCCCTTCTGTAAAGGGCTGGCCAAAACACACACATTTTAGAAACCTTGTCATGGTCCAGGGCAGAATAGACCAGAGGAAATGCAGGAAAATGCTCGGGGGAGTTTTAAAAGGCACACTGAGAAGCACATGGCTAGGGGTTGCCATGAGCAACAAAGGAAAACACAAGCTCATGCTGCAGCAAAACACCCAGAGAGAGCATTACGTAAGGGCTCATTAGTAAGGCAGAAACAGCTGCAGGAAGTTAGCCCAATGGAAGTCTCAAGCTATGACGCAGTTAAAATAGGGCCAGCTTTGAGCACAGGGAGAACCAGCAGATACACAGGAAACAGATACACGAGGAGCACAACAGGAAGCTCAGCTAAAGGCACGAGGAAAGAAGGAAGTTACTACACCAGCCCAGAAGCAGTTGACAGAACTGTAGGATACAGAAAGACTGCAACTAGCAGAGAAGCCATTGCCAGAAACCAAGGCAGAGGAAGGGATAGAGAGAGATCCCAGGAACCATACCGGAGTGTTTCTGAAGAAGAATCTATCTGCTCTGAAGGAGAGTTTGCCTCAGAAGAATTCTCTCAGGTCAGTGTTTTAAACCAGGGCTACAATAAGGAAAAGCCTGGCTGTGAGCTGACGAGAATTGCTTATAGCAAACCGAGGGAGAGAGAGATAGATAACAGGCTTAGCAGTCACACCTCTAAGCAAACAAACCGACGCTGGGCTGGGAAGCACCCTGGTGAATGGAATAGAGGGGCACTGGAATTCCTGTCTAGAGATCTGAGAGGGAAAGATCCTGTGAGGACAGAAGCCAGACTCTATGGTAACCATCCTTTCCTCACTGATAGAAATGAGAGCAGCTTCAGCTATGAAGAAAGAGAGTTAAATGATTGCCAGAGAAGTTACAGCCCTGAGCAAGTTTGCACAGAAGAAAGTCCTGAAGATATGGATTATGAATGTTGTGCTGATACTGATAATTGCTCTAGAATGGACTGTACACTAGTTCTTTCAGATGCTATAACCTCTTTTTGCTGAAGTGCCGTTCCCATTGAAATCTGTGCAGGTGGCACTGATTTCAACAGCACAGTTCTTCTGAAAAGTAAGAAAACTGTTTTCCTGTTTTGTTTGTTTAAGCTGAAGAGAAGCATTTTTGTTATCCTTACTGATCCTTTTGTGTTATCAGAAAAATATGGTTTATTTCCTTTTTGTAACATTGATGCAAGAATTCTCCCGGGACGGGAAATAAAACCTCTTGAAAGCTTAGTCTCTCGCTCACAACTACTTTCTTATTGACTGGCTATTGGGACACACAAACCCAGGGGACATTATAAAGTCCCTGCTTGAAATAAGAGGACCCCACTGCACATCTCCAGCCTTCCACCACAGGGGCCTGGGGAGTCGGTGACAACCTACATACGATAAGCTAGAGAGTAGGCAGAAATCTGGACATGGAGAATTTTGGGCTTACACATGCATCCCCTATAAGAAATGGGGAACACATGGATAGGTTTTTGTTCTTCCCAGGCTGCACCCCTTTGAAATTTCCACATACTAAGGGCATCCATGTGTAAATTGGACCCTTTCTATAATTGCCATTTACACATGGATGTGATTTACATTTATATGCCTGATTATGCACATGTCAATGACAAACAGGGCTTCTAAAATTACCCTCCATACCAGCATCATCAAAGATCTCAAACTGTACCAACCCTGTCTATGAAGAATCGGCACTGCAAATATTCTAGAACACCGGTACACCTCCAGCTGGGAAAAGAGAGTCCTACACAAATCCAGGGCCAGCCTAACCACTACACAAGGCTAGGCGGTTGCCTAGGACAGCAGCTTGTGAGGGGCAGCAAAGAGCAGCAGCACTCAAAGCAAAAGAATAGATCCTGACAGGCAGACACCTCAAATAGCCATCAGCACCTGCAGGCACACGTACATTGAAAGCAAAGTTTACTATTTACAAGTATGTTCTCTAATTATGTATTTTTACAGGATTGTCGTGGGAGGGATGGTGTTGGGATGACCATGATTGTTGAGTTTAATATCAGAGTTGTGAGGGGATGCATAAGGCTCAAGGTTCAACCTAGGACGTCCAATATCCTTGTTCTGCACAAAACCAGTACAGTAATAGAATCCTTCACCACGGCTGCACATGGAAAATACTGTATAGACCATCACCTAGTAAAGAATAAGAAACTACAAATTAGAAACAATCAATTAGAAATGATAAAAAAATCATAGGCCGGAAGGTCGGGGGTTCAAATCCCACTAGAGGACAGCAACCTTGGGCCGGAAGGACTGGAGCTTCTAGTCCCACAGGTGCTCCTTGTGGTCTTGGGCAAGACAGATAACCCTCCATAGCCCATGTTCCCTGTAAGTATTAGTGTATGTGTCTCATATCCCCTTGTGTTAAATGTATCCCCCAATTGTGTTGTGACCACTTTGATTGAAGGATAAGGTGGTATACAAAACGGTCTAAATAAATAAATAAATATTCAGACCCAGGACTGTACCTAGCCCTGTGCAAGCGGTGCAGCCGCACAGGGCGCAACGGCTTAAGGGGCGCATTTCAGTTGTCTGCCGTTGCCTGCCGCCACCACTTTTTTTTCTCTCAGTGGCGGCAGGCAACGGCAGACAACTGAAATGCGCTCCTTAAGCCTTCTCGCGGCACACTAAGCAGGTCTGGTCCCTCCCTCTGATTTATTATTTATTTATTTACATTCTCTTATATACTGCGCTATTCTGCATCAGTGCGGTTTACATTGAACAAACTGAAATTACATTGAACAGGGCATTATAACTTGGAGATAACTATTTTACAGGGAACATGGGCTATGGAGGGTTAAGTGGCTTGCCCAAGACCACAAGGAGCACACCTGTGGGAATAGAAACCCCAGTCCTTCCGGCCCAAGGTTGCTGTCCTCTAGTGGGATTTGAACCCCGACCTTCTGGCCTGAAGTACCTTGCCCCAACCACTATGCCACTCCTCGGCATCAGAGCAGGGAGGGGCAGATCTGCTTAACGTGCTGGCGTCTTGCACATCGGGCGCGCCTCTTCTCTCCTGCCGCCGTCCAGAAAGTGGCTGGATGGAGGTGCGGGAGGGGGGGGGGCACGTGCCCGATGTGCAAGTTGCACGGGGTGCGATTCACGCTCGGTACGGCCCTGTTCAGACCTCACATCTAATGGTAATGTGCCTGACCCAGTACTATCCATATTGTATTAAAAATGTATGGTTAGAGAAGTTGTGTGTTCACTGGCTACTGGTGAATCTAACAACTTCTGAATCTCAGCCCATGAATTCTTGGTTTGGAATGAATACCTTCCCCTCTCCCCATGAAAAGAGACAGTAAGAAAGAGTCCGGGCTTATGATCTCTGCTTTTCAAAATAGTAAGAGTGTTCTCCCAGGACCTTTTGAATGGGTGCGCCACCCAGCTGGCTTTACTGACCACCCTGCTGACTTATCTTGATGAACTGAACGTTTAAATAATGAGTAGGAATGTAATTTTGTAATTAATAGTTAAAAAACATAACAGCATAGGTAAATTTAATATGAATGAATTAGACAAATGAATTTGAAACAGTAACAAATAAACGCATCATATATGGAATTTCCTGAAAGACGAATAGTTACATTGTCTGCTGCCTGCCAGCTTTATAGTGCAACCCACCCGGCTACTCCTACATGCTACCTGGCAAAAATGTCTAGGGAGAGCACTGATAGTAACATAGCATGTAACAGCAAAAGGAGGTGCTCTTTGGCACAATACAAGTGCTCGCAGACTGAGATTATACTCCTCATATCCTGGCTTAGGAGTGAGTTTCATTGCTGACCCATTTGGAGAAGTACTTTGCCCCCTACACTGTACCGTTCCCTTGGAATTTTGCAGCTCAAATGCATGACGCTGCATTTTTTAGCATTAAATCTGACCCATTTGGAGAAATTGTCCCCATCACAGTCTGTCATAACAAACAAGAGATCCTAGAACAGGCATGTCCAACCATCGAATAGGTCGTGATCTACTTTTTCTGGCCAAAAGTGCCGGTGATCTACCACCATGAAAATTACGTTTCAAATTAAATTTTAACTCAATAAAGTTGGAGGATTCCCCCCTCCCCATTTTTAATGAACCTTCTGTCATTTACTTGGATGTGATCAGCTGTTAAGCAAATTAAGCAAACACAAAATAGAGAGACGAAGATCCAGTAAGAACTGCGAGAGGAAATGGAAAGTACATTTTTTCTTAAAGTTTTATTGAGTAATAACTTTCTTTAACTGTCTTAATAACTTTCTTTAACTTTTATTGAGTAATTTATGTTAAATTTAGGTCAAGTATTGATCCAGGCTGATCTTGTATATTTCGCTCTTGCTCATTAGTGAGACGTCTGAATCTGCATTTCATCCACCAGCTTTTTGAAGTTGGGTGAATATTGCGTGAGGGCCAGTCTTAGGGAATCCTGGAGATGTTCATCTGTCATGTTGGAACGTTGTGTACTCTTTGTCATTTTCAGATGGGAAAACGCAGATTCACACAAATAAGTTGAACCGAAACAGGCGTGTACAGCTTCACTGCATCTTCTCAAGTTGGGAAATTTGTCTCTAGGCACTAGCTTCTAAAATGATTCTTGCTCAGCACAGGTCTTGAGAAAAATGTCATTTTTAAGGGTTAATATTTTGTTTTCAAGATATGGCTTGTTCAATGAGTAATTTTTACTGATAGCAGCTGCAGTTTCTTTAATGTCCACATCTACTTTGAATGGGTATGACAAGTACTCCACAACTGTTCCAATTTTTTGGAAGTCACAGAATCTATTTTTGAATTCTTGGATAACAGAACAGATTTCTGTCACATACTTCTTGTTCTGAAAAACAAAATTTGGATATTGTCCCTGATGGTCCTGCGTATTAGGAAAATGATCAAAAGTGTTGTTTGCAAGGTCAGTCATCATTAGATCAAATTTGCTCTTGTAGGATGAAACTGTAATCATCTCACCAATGCATTTGTTTTTATCTTGTAGTTCAAGGTTCATATCACTTAGTTTGCCTGTAAAGTCAGTGAGAAATGCCAGATCACATAACCACTCCTCATCTTCCAACTCTGCTTGGTCATCTCCCCTCTCCTTCAAAAAACTTCTCATTTCATTCAGCAAATCACGAAATCTTTGCAGAAATTTGTGCCTACTTAACCACCTTACATCTGTGTGCAAAATGATTTCCGCTGCCCCTTCATCAAGAGTAAGATAGAAAAAACATCTTTGAAGTGATCTTCCACAAACTGAATTTACAATTTTGAAAGTGATGTCCTTGACAGTCTTTGTATTGAGTCTCTTGCTTGCCAAAATTTGCTGGTGAATGATGCAGTGGTAAGAAAGGAAATCTGGGAAGTCGTCATGCTGTCTACAGAGGGCTATGAAACCGTTAACCTCACCAGTCATTGCTCTTGCTCTATCAGTAGAGATGGAAACAAGTCTATGCAATGGAAGATTACACTTTGTCACAAAGAATGGAAAGAACTGAATATTTCCTGACCGGTCGTTCTCCCTTTCAAAGAAATCATTCCAAGTAGTTCTTCTTAAAACACTGAAGTCTTCAAAAACCATCCGGATAAAGACTAGTAACTGGGCTATGTCTCTTATGTCTGTAGATTCATCCAGTTGGAGTGAGAAAGCAACACAATTTGAAACATCCTCCAACAATTGTTCAGTTGTGTCTCCACACATCTTTTCTATTTGCCGCACGACGGTGTTTCTTGACAATTGTACATCTTGAATAGCAGCTACAATCTCTTTCTTATTTTTAAATCCTTCAAAAAGATTGTGTCGTGAGGAGCCCCGTCTACGCCATTAGAAATATGGGGCTGCTCCACAGCAAAGATTATTTTAGGTAGCCAAAGGGAATGTAAGGTTCATCTGACGTAGTAAAGATGTTCTTACTTATTCCAGCTTCCTAAGAGCACTCATTAACGAAACCAAGTGTAGAGAAATTAAGGCTTTTATTCCCCGTCAGTGCAAGGGTTCAAAATAAGACATTTAGAATCAACAGAAAGTCCTTTGTTTCAAAAGGTACCAGCATTCAAATCATATGCTTAATTGTTAAACTTCACAATTAATGCAAGGCTTGATTAAATGAATTCAGCTCATTCCAATAGCATAGGAATTCTACAAACTTCTTCTAGGTTACACGGTGGCTACAGACTCCTGGCACGAGGCTATGCACAACTCACATTCCATCTGTTCAGGTTGAGACATGGGAACAGTATTTATGCATTCTATCTCCATGGATTCTTCATCAGGGGAATAATCACTGTCCCTGTCTGACACAGGTCTGTGTGCAATGTCTCTAGGGTCTTGTCTCCAGTACCACTGTGTTCTAAGTGCTTTAGGGATTTTATGAAACCAATCTGGCTTCTCCTTCTTTACAGAGTGAGTACGTGTTTCAACAGGGCCTTTAGGACTCAAGCATTTTATATCATTAATAAATCTTTCATACCTGGAGTCTGACTCATTTGAATCCGCGGAGTTTTCCCTTTCAGAAACTTTCCTCCTGTAACAGGTTCTCTGCCTGTAAGGTTTAGGCAATGCTCTGCTTTCTGGCAGCCTGGTAAAACCTGACGTGGATTCCCTTTTCTCCTTTGGTAAGAACTCAGCCTTTTCACAAAGGGCTTTTCCTTTCTTGCCTGTTAACACTTGGTTAGCATTTCTCAGAGATTGCAAGCTTTTCTCTAAACCATTCTCTCTGGTTCTTTGCTTCTGTCTTTCTGCTCTTGAGTCAGGAACGCTGTGAGAACAGGGCGTGG
This sequence comes from Ichthyophis bannanicus, assembly GCA_033557465.1. Lineage (NCBI taxonomy): Eukaryota > Metazoa > Chordata > Amphibia > Gymnophiona > Ichthyophiidae > Ichthyophis > Ichthyophis bannanicus. Next base: position 18,167,045 of record CM066037.1, on the reverse strand, counting down.
CACACACTCTAACTTCAGAGCTGGCTCTAACAAACTTCCCTTGAACAGCAACACGCTTAGCCTAGCCCTTCTGAACTTCACCCTTGTGAACTCTGTTCCTTTGGGCTTGCTCACATAGGATTCCTTCACTTACTCCTTCTCTTGGAGCTGATCCTCTTAATAGAGCTGTTCCTCCTTGTGAAGACGTTCCTCTGTCTCTGTTCCTTCCTCGGTCCTTCTCTCCTTGCTCCTCTGCCTTGCTGGCATTCAGCCCTGGCTTATAAAGGAATCTTTCCTTCAAGACTTCCAGGGTCATTCCCAGGTGCAAATCATTAGCCCTCTTAGGCTCATTAGCTCCTGTATAGTCATTCCTGCTCCCTCTAGCTGTGCCTGGAGGTAACTGCACATCTAGATTCCTAAAAGAAACAGGATTTCTTTTCGAGTTCTCATCTTTATTGATACCCACATCATGACAATTGTCAGCTGCTTCAAGAAAACAATCTTTTACAAATTCCCCTTCAGTGAAAGGTTTGCATTTCTTTACGATCAGGTTGCTGACCTTGAAGGATGCTATGGTTGCATTGACCGAATGTGACCTTGGCTTTGCCATCAACTGTTGCTGAGTAGCCAATTTCGATTTAAGTTCTTCAAACTTCAGTTTACGAATTTCACTTTTGGGTGGAAAATCAGCATCAAACTTATTGCTATGCAGAGCCTTATAATGACGTCCAGATTACCCTTTTTGGGCAAGGATACTGGGGCATTACAAATTAGTGAACACCACTTGTCTTTCACCGTGATGAAGAAGTAGTCCATTTCCCATTCATCATGAAAGTGGTAGGTTTTGCTCTTCTTTGGAACACTCATCTTCGTTATACTGGGGTGGCTGGATGTAAGAAGGCCAAATCTGCTGTTAGTATAAACACTGGCTGAATCTGGTCCAAAACTGTCACTGTCCCAAAGTATTAAAGATCAACAGGAACTGAAGACCTCTGGATGATGTGCAATACAAGGACTGGAGATGCCAAAACCACACATGCAGTTCTAAAAGTAAAAATAAGAATTCATCATACTGGCACCAATAATCAAATACCACCAAACAATCATCAAAAAAACTCAAACATCTGTCCAGCAAACCAGATAAAATCAAATACTGCCAAACAAGTTCAAATACCACCACACGCGATTTAATAAATTCTGCACAGTGTAGAATCAACGCAAAGGCAAGGCGAAATAAATTGCAGTGTAGAATCAACGCAAAAGCTAGGCAAAATAAAATTGCAGAGGCAAGCAAAAGACACATGGGTTTGAACCAATTCGAAGGCAAGGCATAGGCAAGTTAGAACAAAATTGGAAAAGCCCGCCAAAATCACCAAATTCTTGACACTTTGTTGTGTCTGTCCGAAAACGTTTAATGAAAGCAAACTATAAAGCAACCAATGAACAGCACAGGACCCAACTAATATGGTAAGTGCATTCAGGTAAAGCCCGGGCGAATGGATATCGCCCGGTCTATAACACACTTCTAAGGGGTGTTGGGTTGGGGCGGGGCAGGAATGGGTGATTCTGAGAGGCAGGAGACCAGGTATGATGCCGGGCCTGTGGCGTCTCGTCACGGGGTGCGGCCCCCTGGGGTACTCACAAACTATTGCCACGAAAACAACAAGCACCCCCAATACACCCGCAGGCAAGATTCACGCAGGCAGGGAAAAAAGACAGGAAAAGGATCAGCAGCGGCGGCAAGCCCTCGGCAGACGACCTGCTGGCACAAGCTCTCTCCTAGTGATGGGGCGAGCTGCTGGAGAGATGGAGCCAAGTGGGGCTGGCGATCTACCTCTGACCCCTCTGCGATCTACAGGTAGATCGCGATCTACCTGTTGGACATGCCTGTCCTAGAACATTAAGAAACTAGAAGGCGGCAGCCGAAAGAGAACAAGATCTGCCTCCTCTCTCAGTATGCCTGTAGGAGGCAGGTTAGATGTTCAGAGTCAGCTGATTAGCTGTAAAAGACATGGGGACACAATCCTGAAGAGGGCTAGATTTACAATTTTGCCATTTTTATGCAAGACCAGACAACAGATCCCAGAGAATGGGGATCAGGGTAGTGCAGAGATCCCAAAGACTGGGGAACCAGAAAAGAAGCAGAGGAAGGCCAAAATGACACAGTAGCACCCCTTTGAAGCAGCAGGTGCACATGGCTCTAAAGGAAGCATGGGTAGACTTCTCTTTGGCCTAGGAATTTGGTGCCCTCAAAAATTATTTATCTAACTCATTTTATATAGGGCAAATCTAAGAGTCTAAGCAGTTTACAACGAACAACATGTCAAAAGGCTTACATGGAACAAAATTAGAAGAAAGGAAAAAAACAAAACAAAAATTACAATAAAGGCATAATAGATAAACTAATCTGAGACTTGCATTCAACCATTTGAGAAGTGGTCATTAAACAATAAAGTCGAGTTTTCTTTTAAAGACCGGTAAATCGTTGATGGCACGGGGCTCATATGACAGCATATTCCAAAGAGTGGCTGCAAATTTGGTGCTCTAAGCAGTTGTCTATGTTGCATGAGCACGAGCCCAGGAAGTCATTTGGTTGGCACACAGTCAGAGAATGTGATGAAATACCAAGGACAGGAACATATATCAATGAAACTTTATTAACAATATAGGCACAAAAATGCCAACTCAGGCACAAATTTGCCAACCAGACACAGGCCGTGTTTCGTGAATACTTCTTCAGGGGTGAAGGCAAACTAAAAACAATAAAACCATAAAAAAAATGAATAAATAAATACATAAATAAAAAATACAATGTCAACATAAATATATACACATATGAACAATTGCATCTAATATATATAAACATGTTAAAACAGAAATGTTGAAATGCTATTTAAAAACATACAACGATAGATATTTTATTTATTTATTTATTTAACTATTTCTTTTATACCGCCCCTTCCAGAGATCAAGGGCGGTTTACATATAACAGATTAACAGTCTTGTACACAATTTGTATACATTTTACATAGAACAGTAGAAATCAACTATTTACATTGAACAGTAAGTATAAACTTTGTAGGTATTGTAACAAAAAACAAGCAAACATATCAAACTTTGTACAAAAGTATATTTACATCGTGTAGTGTGTGTGGTGTATGGGGTAGAGATTGGCGTAGGTGCTGGAATTTAGTTCCTTTTATTTTTGTCATCTTTGGGGCGTGTGTGGGGGGGACAGGCTTGTGGTTAGATTGTTGGGGTTAAAGGAGTTTGTGCATGGGTGCCCACATTTGTGGTAGAGCTGGCTTTGGGGGAGTAGGGGATTTCGAAGTGTTCAGTGAACAGGTAGGTCTTTAATTCTTTTCTGAATTGGATGAGGTCTCTTATGGTGCGAAGTTCAATAGGGAGGTCGTTCCAGAGTGTAGGAGCAGTGAATGAGAATGCTCTAGAGCTAGTGGTATTCTTGGTTTTACAGATGGCTTTAGGTATGATGAGGGAGTGGGCTGCGTTTTGTCTGAGGGTCCTTGTCGATGTTGGAGACTGCAGTAATGTGGTTAAGTGTGAGGGGGCTATGTCGTTTATGAGTTTATAGGTTGTTAGGATAATTTTGTATTTGATTCGGCTGTTTATAGGAAGCCAGTGGAGTTCCAGCAGTATTGGGGTTACGTGGTCTGTTAGGTGGGCTTTAGCAATTACTTTTGCACAGATGTTTTGTGCTCTTTGTAGAAGGTATGTGCTTTTTTGAGGGAGGCCTATTAGGAGACTATTGCAATAGTCGAAGTGAGGGGTGATCAGTGTACTTACTACGGATCTAAAGTCTTGTGTTTCAAGGAGTGGCCTTAGGTGCTGAATAGTTTTGAGTTTGTAGAAAATGGTTTTTACTGTTTGTTTTATGTGTGGCAGCATGGATAGGGTGTGGTCTATTATTACCCCTAAGTATTTTACCTGTTTTCTGACAGGTATTGAAGTTTTGTTGATTGTGATTGTTTCCGGGTAAGTGTTTTCAGTCATAGAAGATCTTGTTACAAACATTGCCTCAGTTTTTTTGAGATTTATGCTGAGGTAGTTCGTTTCCATCCAGGAGGAGGTCTCGGCCATGCATTTGGATAGAGAGTCATATGTATGGTTTTTAGTGGTTATGGGGATAGCTAGCATGATGTCATCAGCATATATAAAATGGTTAATCCTGTGTTTTTTAAATATGTTTGTTATCGGTTGTAGATACAAGTTAAATAGGAGGGCTGAAAGGGCTGATCCTTGGGGTATTCCTTGTCCTTGGGGGAATGTTTCTGATGTTTGTTGATCAATTTGGACGCGTATTAATCTATGTGAGATGTAGGATTTGAACCAGTTAAGGACAATCCCGCCTATTCCTAGGTTTTCTAATCTGTTGATCAGTGTCTGGTGATTAATGTTATCAAAGGCAGCAGAGATATCTATAAATAGGAGTAAGAAGCCTTGGTGTTTGTCATCTGTGCCCTTGATGAGGAAGTCCATAAGTGTGATTAGGAGGGTTTCTACTCCGTGGAAAGGGCGGAAGCCAAATTGGTGTGAGTCAAGTGGTTTGTGTTCATCAATGTGTTCCTGTAACTGAATTTGAATTGTTTTCTCTATTATTTTAGCTATGAATGGAATGCTGGCTATGGGTCTGTATGAGTTTGGGTCTTTTGAGTCAAGCTTATTATTCTTTATTATTGGTCGGAGTGTTGTGAGTTTTAGGGCATCAGGCATGATGCCCTGTGAAAGGGATTGGTTAACTATGTGTTGTAGATTTACCGCTAGTTCATCTTTCACACACTTAATCCATGAAACGGGGCATGGGTCGAGTGGGGAGGTGGTGGTGTTTATCATTGTTATGATTTTGAGAATATTTATCCAAAATAAGGAACGTAAAAATACACAAGAGAACAAATAAATATATAAATATACATAAAAAACCTTACCAATATACCTCAAGTGCTCTTCACTATCTATAAAAACAAGAAGTAAAAGGGAGAGGAACAAAAGAGAAAAGGAGTGAGTCCAAAACTAAGGAAGACATCTTATAAGCCCAAGACATTCATCAAACATAGGGCATATGCATTGTGGAACTGTAATATAATTTTTTTTTAAATAGTGGAGTACATGCACAAAAGAACCATGTGTAAGATAGAATGCAATTCAAAAAAAAGGGAAGCAGCCACGTGAATAATTGTCACAGGGAATATTGTGTTGATTTCCAAGCGACCATATAGAATGACTAAAAAAACGCGGCTATCTATATATCAAGGAGACAGTCAAATGAAGCAGAAAAATGAAGCAGAAACATAAGTCCATTTAATCTTACATGTGTAATATCACCCCAAACTAACCATAAACAATTAAAAACGTCATAATAAATGGAGGGGTTAAAAAACGCTGCAAATCATCTTACTTACAAACGGCACTCTCATTGAAACACCTTGTGCCAAGCTAAAATGAAACAAACAAACATCATTCTAACTTCCGAAAAATGAAAGACAGAACCGGTATTTTTACGTTCCTTATTTTGGATAATTATTGTATTACTATTGATGATGTTTATATCTATGGTTGTATGTTTTTAAATAGCATTTCAACATTTCTGTTTTAACATGTTTATATATATTAGATGCAATTGTTCATATAAGTGTATATATTTATGTTGACATTGTATTATTTATTTATTTATTCATTTTTTGATGGTTTTATTGTTTTTAGTTTGCCTTCACCCCTGAAGAAGTATTCACGAAACACGGCCTGTGTCGGGTTGGCAAATTTATGCCTGAGTTGGCATTTTTGTGCCTATATTGTTAATAAAGTTTCATTGATATATGTTCCTGTCCTTGGTATTTCATCACGTTCTCTGACTGTGTGCCTAGCTTGACGTGGTTTCCTGCTTTCTGGTTGGTCTACAGTCATTTGGTTGGCGTCAGAAAGTAGGGCAGAAAAATCACTCAGCCTCTATTGATTGGCTGAAGAAAAAAAAGTCTTTGCTGCTGGACCCCTGCCAACATGGTTTTAGAGAGTCTCACGGTGTTGAAACACTCCTCATCACCCTCCTCAGTAACATAACTGCTGGAATTGATAACATCCGTCAAGGGTTTGTCCTCATTTTCATGGACATAGCAGCTGCCTTCGACTCAGTATGCCACGAACTGCTCTTGGGGCGTCTCAAGGAGAAGGGTATCTGTGAGACAGTGCTAGATTGGTGCAAGTCATACCTCTCGGACAGATGGCAGCACGTACGATCAGGGGCTTCAACATCGGAACCATTCCACCAGAAGCAAGGCGTCCCACAAGGATCCTCCCTCTCCGCCCTGATGTTCAACATATACATGCAGCCCATCTGTAACCTCATGCGGTCTTACAGTGTTAACTGCTTGATATATGCAGATGATGTACTACTTTACATGTTCTTCTCAACAGAAAACCCAGACCTCTCTTTACTGACAGACTGCTTTGATGCAGTATCCAACTGGCTCCAAACACAGAACCTCAGAATTCAGCACAAGAAAACAGAGGTCCTGTTCATCACGAGAAATCAAAACTTCATCACACCGCCCTATCTAAAGGTCAATGAAGCTGAACTACAGACCAAACCCACGATCTGGTACCTCGGAGTCACCTTAGACCAGTGTCTGGACATGAAGGTGCACATAAGCAATGTAGTGAGAGTGGTATTTATTTTTATTTATTTATTTAGTATACATTTGTATACCGCTACTTCCAGCGATCAACAGCGGTTTTGATTACAGATTGGAAATTGTCAAATCATGACAGGAAAATTTTGAGGTATAAACACATTGATTAGACAGGAAAGCACAGCACACAGAGAACTATTTTACAGGGAACATGGGCTATGGAGGGTTAAGTGGCTTGCCCAAGACCACAAGGAGCACCTGTGGGACTAGAAATCCCAGTCCTTCCGGCCCAAGGTTGCTGTCCTCTAGTGGGATTTTTATACCATAAGATCCATACCCTCAGGCACCTGCGCTTCCTGCTGGAACTGGAGGACTTCCGGACAATCTATCAAGCGCTGATCATACCACACTTTGATTACGCCAATTCAATCCTGCATGGACTTCCTCAATCCACCTTGAACCCACTACAGCTCGCGATGAACGCTGCAGCGAGAGTTCTACTTGGAGCGTCCAAGAAAGACCACATCATGCCCACCCTGAAACATCTCCACTGGCTTCCTATACAGGGCAGACTCACATTCAAAATCTTGCTGCTTACTTTCAACGCCATCAATGGGCTCTCCTCCGCAACACTGGCAGAGCTTATCCAGATCAGCCCCCCCCCCCACAACAGGTCCAGAAGATCGGTAGCGGTCAACACTCTGGTAGTCCTGAAAGCAATAACCCAATGCACCCAGGCAACAACAAACAGAGCTTTCAAACTCTGCGCACCCAGATGCTGGAACACCCTACCACCCAGCATCCGCGCAATCCCTGACCTAGCCCAGTTTAGGAAGGCATTGAAGCACTATCTCTTCCTCATGTACAACCTGGTAGACAGTGCAACAATAGCCCCATCCACGATCTAGACTGGGCGACACAATTGAATCATACCCTACAAGTAGGGTTGCCAACTGGCCGGTTTTCAGCCGGCCTGGCCGGTTTTTCCACGGCCAGGCCGGCTGCCGGCGCAGAGGCAAAACCGGCCCTTTAAAAGCCGTTTTTTTTGCTCTGGCCGCAAGATCGGGAGCGGCCAGAGCAAAAAAACCGACTTTTCTCCGCTTCAGAGGGAGCCGGGGAAGCCCGCGCGAGGCCCCGGCTCCCTCTGAACAGCCACCAGCGTGAAGAGCCTTTACCTTCACGCTGGCGGCTGTTCCTGTGAAGCCGCGAATGCTGGGAAAGGTTAAAGGTTGCCCTTTAACCCTTCACGCTGGTGGCTGTTCAGAAGGAGCCGGGGCCTCGCGCGCGGGCTTCCCCGGCTCCCTCTGAAGCCTCAGACAGCCGCGATGCTGGTCGGGGGGGGGGGGGGCAAGGACTGCATTGGCTGTGATGGGGGGGACCTGGACTGGAAAAGGGCTAAGGGGGGGGGGACTTGGACTGGAAAAGGGCTAAGGGGGGGGGACTTGGACTGGAAAAGGGATAAAGGGGGGGGACTGGGACTGGAAAAGGGCTAAAGGGGGGGGACTTGGACTGGAAAAGGGCTAAAGGGGGGGGACTTGGACGGGAAAAGGGCTAAAGGGGGGGGCCTTGGACTGGAAAAGGGCTAAGGGGGGGGGGGACTTGGACTGGAAAAGGGCTAAAGGGGGGGGGGACTTGGACTGGAAAAAGGCTGTTATGGGGGGGGGGACCTGGACTGTAAAAGGGTTATGGGGGGGGGGGACATGGACTGGAAATGGGTTGTGATGGGGTGGAGGGGACCTGGACAAGAAAATGGCTATGCGGGGGGGGCCAAACTTGGACTGGAAATAGGCAGTGATGAAGGGGGGACCTGGACTGGAAAAGGGATATGGGGGGACGGGACATGGACTGGAAATGGGTTGTGATGGGGGTGGAGGGGACCTGGACTGGAAAAGGGCTATGGGGGGGGGGGGGGAACTTGGACTGGAAATGGGCTATGGTGGAGGAAGGGGGATCTTGGACTGGAAATAGGCTGTGATTAGGGGGGCTAGGACTGCAAATGGGCTGTGTTGGTGCGGGGGGACTCGGACTGCAAATGGGCTGTGATGGTGCGGGGGGACTCGGACTGCAAATGGGCTGTGATGGTGGGGGGGGGGGCCTAGGACTGGAAATAGGCTGTGATGGGGGACTTGGACTGGAAATGGGCTGTGATTGGGGGGGGGAGCTAGGACTGGAAATGGCCTGTGATGCGAGGGCTAGCACTGGAAATGGGCTGATGAAGAGCTGGAATAGGACTGGAAATGGACTGATGTGGGGCATGGGAGAATGGGACTAGAAGGGAGTGGATGCTGGGTGGGCCTAGAACTATAAGGGAATTGATTTGGGGGGAGGACTAGAATGGATGGGGAATGAGAATGGAGAGGGGAAAAAATATTTTGTGTGGAAGAAAAGTCTATGATGGGCCGGTATTGGGAGAGTAAGAGGGGCTTGAGAATGGAAGGGTGAAATTTAAACGGATGATAAAGGAATAAGGAAAGAATTGGGGGAAAGAGCAAAAGAGAAACAATCAGTATGTTAAAGCAGAAATAGAGAGAGAATGAAAACATCTAAAAGAGAAGAAAGGACAAATGGATAGCTCGCAGAAGACACGAAGAAACCAGAAGAAAGTGACTGGAGCAATTGCAACTGAAAAATAAAACGCCCAAACAGAAGGTAGAAAAATACTTTTTATTTTGAATTTATTAACTGGAATATGTCTGGTCTGGGAAGTGTGTATTGCTAACATCTTTGCGTTTTTGTTTAGTGCAAGAGGAAATTACTTTATAGTTTTATTTCTCCAGTGTTGTACATTTCATGTTTGGATTTTGGGGTTCCCAGTTTAATTATTATCTGACCAAGGAAGTTAGCCTACACGTATCCTCGGTAATTTTTGTGGGTGGGGCTGGGGGCGGGGCAGGGGTGGGACTAGGGGCGGAGAATGGGTGGAGCATGGCGAGCCACAGGTGTCGGGTTTTTCTCGGTGAAAAAGTTGGCAACCCTACCTACAAGACAGCCAGGATTACGACTAGTGAAATATGACCTCCCATGACACCTAGATGTAAATAGTTACCCAAAGTTAGCCAAGTTTTAGTACCTGTTCCTTGTAAGCACAGATCAGCCAATGCAATGTGTAAGTTTTATGTTTCATGTAAACCGCACTGATATAAAAGAAAATGTAAATAAAATAAATAAATAAAATAAAGTGACGGAACCAGGAGTCTCGCCTGATTGGTTGCAGTCTATAGTGTAGAGAAATCGTGCAAGCTCATCTGATTGGCTGCACGTTACCACTGGAAGGCACACAATAACTCAGTGCTGGAAATGTTAGTAAGAGACCATGAAAAAAATATATCTTTTTCTCTTTCTTGGATTTATTAATTGCACCTCGCGTCTAAATTCGTCTGGCAAACTTGTGGGCAGCCTCAGGGATGAGTGGTCGCCAGGTCCAGGACGCGGGGAAAGCAGGAAGCGACGTCTCGCTTGGCTTACTGGGGTTTGTAGTTCGGCTGTGCCTCGGTGTACTTGCAGAGAACGGCTTGTAAACTCCAAGTCCCAGCGTGCCTTGCTGGTAGGCGGCAGCGTTCGTTGCCGAGATGTGCTTTGGCTTTGGGGCTGTAGTCTGAGCTAAGAGCAGAAGACTGACGGGAGAGGTAAAGAGGTGAAAATGTTGCTTCGGCGACGGAACATCTTCCTGAAAGGGGCAGGGGTCTCCTGACTAAGAGCAGCCTGTGCTTCTGAGGAAGTCAGATTGATTTGTTTCCCTCAAAAGAGTTTTGTGCGGAATTAGCATTGATACGAAATGTAAATTCTGGGAAGTAACAGGGTGTTTTTGCTCTGGTAAAATCCAGCAGTTGATTGGCATCAACCAGAAAGTAATAACTTCGGGTTTTATCTTTGCTGTGTTTCTAAATTAATACAAATTCGTTTGCAGCTGAGCTTTACTGTACATGTCTTCGACGTGAATACTGAAAGGAAAAGAACGTAGAAATGGTGTCTGAGGATATGATTTCATTCCGACCTACTTAACCCATAGGGTGATTCGGATAATGTGAGAAATGTATACTATTCCCTTAAATCGGATTCATAGAGGATCTGGCTTTTGCCTGCTAATGGCGGGAATTGACAGCTATTTAAGCATGTCCTGGTGCTAGTGTGCAGTGCCGGCCACGTTTCTATTCCAGCAGTGAAACGCCCAAGCCAGATATGAGAGAATCGGGCTCGGGATGCGGATCCGCCGGATCTAACTTGATTCTCTTTACCCATATCCTGTAATGTGTCTTCATGCATAACACAAGCGGGAACACTGGCCTTAGCATTATATCAGTGGATTAAAAAAGGCCATTAGCTATTAGCAGGAATTAATTTGCTTGACAAAGGGGGAAACATTTAGAAGCATGCTTCAAAAGCTTTTTGATACCTTTCTTTCATAATCTGAGCACATTTTGAGGAGCCTCAGCAAAAAATGTTGTTTGTTTACTTCAGAGATGAGCAGAACTAAAGTTGATGAGGAGGAGTATTGGAACAGTTCCAAGTTCAAAGCCTTCACCTTTGATGATGAGGATGATGACCTTTTCCAGGTATGATTTAAGAGGAATTGGATTCAATTCACACCTTTCTCAGAAGTTTAAGGTGACTTACATTCAGGTGCTGTTGTTATATTGTAAGCCCTCCGGGAACAGGAAAATAAGGTTGTACCCTGAGGCAATGAAGGGTTAAGTGACTTTCCCAGGATGATCTGGTATGGAGATCTGTAGAGGAACTGAGGAAGGATTTGGATGAGGACCTTGTAGGACAAGCAGAAGCAGCATTTAGGGAAAAGACATGTGGAGCCATGGAAGGGTCTGGGTTGGGGTCTATGGAGAGTGCTGTGGAAAGGTTTGAAGGGCTATGACCAGGGCCAGCCCAAGGGTTTCTGCCACCTCAGGCAGAAACTCTGACTGCACTGCCCCTGCTGATCTGTGCCGCCGCTGCTGATTCTGTTTTGGCGGGGAGGGGGAGGTGTGCAGTAGTAGCAGAGGCATTTTAAAATGGCAGCTTTGTTACCCGCTCGGGCCATGTGCTTCAACACACATGGCCTGCCACTTCTGATGCCCCTCCGACAGTAAGTTGCATTGGAGAGAGATCAAAAGTGGCAGGTCATGTGTATCAAAATATATGACCTGCCGCAGGCAATGAAGTGGCAGCACAAAGCCCCCCACGGGGGTCGGCCGCCCTAGCTAGCTGCCTAGCTCGTCTTGTGGATGGGCTGGCCCTGGCTATGACCCCCTAAAGCACTCTAAGAATGGGCTGCATATGTTAAGCTGTATTGGAGCAGAGAGTGCTTTTTTTTTTTCAATTTGATTGCAATGTTGAAAGCATAACTAAATGTGTAATGTCAAAAATTGTACTTGATGGACAGTTAGGGGTATGTTTACTAAACCGCGGTAATGTTACAGATGCCCATATAAAGGTGTGGGCGGTGCATCATTACGGCAAGCCGTATCTGCTAACGCGCGTTAGAAGGCGCCCTATAAGGCACTTTACGAGGCACATTACAAGGCGCCTTGTTAGGTGCCTTATAGGGCTCCTTAGGCTAAGCGCTGTATTAGGAACACCTAGACAAGGCACCTTAGAAGGCATCCTGGGTTACGGAACCATAGGTTAAGGTGGCCTAACAAGGTTACGGTGCCCTAGGTTAGTGTGCCCTAAGGGCTGCAAGGTGCTTCAGGATGACATGCATAACCTGTGAGGAACAGAGACAGATGTAACTCGAACACTAGATAGAGCACTGAGGAAAGGCAATGAACAGGTGAGTGAAGGAGGGAGAGCTGGGAGCTGCTGGATCTGCCATATCTGCAGGCATCCAATGTGGCTGCCAGTACTGTTGACAAACATGGTGAGGGCAACTGTACTACAGCACAGGGTGTTAGCAATGTAAAGTACTGGAAAGACAGTGGGTGGCAAACAATGGTAATACGTGTCCCCCAGTGGAGGCGGAGGTGGCAGGATAGTTACAATGATGGGTGGACAGAGGAGTGGTGGTGCCATGCAGATCAGACACAGGTGAGGCAAGCACGAAGAAGCGCAATGCAGGAAAGGGTACCAGCGCAGGACATGGGGTGGCAGCCTGCACAGGCAGACAGGACTCTACACAGCTGACAGACGCAGATAGACGGACCGAAGGAATGTTGGCAACTGTGGCGAGGGTATTATGGGCTGGTAGCACAGCTCTGCAAAAATATGACTGTTACATGCATGCAAACTATTTGAGTAGGACAGGCATGAAAGGAGGGAACAATGAGGAATCGAACCCATGAACACTGCCGAGAACGGCATTGTACTAACCAGTAGGCTATACCTCCGTGGCGTATCTCACAGCAATGGCTGGGTACAGAAGGACTGCAGGTCACCGCACAAACTGTCTGCTCTGAGTGCCAGGATAGGGTAACCCCATCAGTACCCATGATGCAATGCACATGCTGAATAGCTGTCTACAGCTGATCACCAAATGGGGTCTGCACCATTCTGGTACCTCAGCTTGGAAAGACGAACTGACAGTGCGTGATACTGGCACAGAGTAGCTACAGACCATGCCATTGTGCAGGTTCTGTGTTCAGGGATAGGATGGGTGCCCAGCAGTAGGTCCGCAGTACATGTGGTGCTAGAGAGAGGTCCTGCTGTACATCCCCATCACTACCAGTGTGTGACAGGTGTACCTTGCAGTGCATCCGAAGGTAATTCGGTGTCCATCTGTGTTCTGCAGTCACATGTGGCCCTCTGGGACCAGACACCTCCCAGATTAGTGCGTACCCAGTTTTAGGGTCTGGCTGACATGGGCACCTGTTATCAGGGTAGAGGGGTTTCTAAACTTGCACGAGGTTCGTGTAGCAGTGCCTCTACAGGTCAAAGTGGTATACACTATATACCCCAAAGGGCCCACACTTGCTTTGTAGATATGGGACAGGTGCCTGAGCCCCAGTGAAGCAACCTCCATCCTGCTGGTATAAGATAGCCCTCCAGGGCTGGTGGACCAGAGCCATACCTGTGACTGGGGCAGACCAGCAGTAATGCTGGGGTTAGATCTGGAAAACCTCAACTGCCTCACACCACAGTCTGCCAGTCACTAGCAGACAGCACAGTCACTGCACCTGCAGCATCCTACAAGGTGTTCCATTCCAACCATGCACAGACTAACTGCAGACAGTCCACTAGCCAGTCCATAGTGCATGCTCACAGAGGAACTATGTGCACTAAGCAGGTATCTCAGTGATAGGGCCCTAGCACTGGGAACACACAGGTATCACTGGAGGCAGATAGTGTAGAGCACTATGTGGGAACCTAGACATGCCATGGTCACTGCTTGGTCAGAGTGAGAGTGTCCTCCCAGCATGACATGCTATGGCCACCCTGTCCATGCAGGAGGTGGTCGGGCACTACAGTGTCCCAGCCATTGCCCTACACCCTGTGAAGATGCATCCTGGCCAATCCGCCCTGTCCAGGCCATACCCACAATACCTTGCTCCTCATTATGCACATATTCAGGCTAACACTGGTAACAGTGGGACATCTTGGGCCCAGTGAGGGGTGGGCAACCACAAAACAATGGATAGACATACACACACACTCCTATTGCATCATTGTGCAAAGATAGGGGTGGTTGGCAACCCTGCCCGCCACACTCATCCTGATCACAGTGCCAACATTGTTAGACTGTGCAGGAGGTAGTAGTAGTGCTCTGGTGATAACTGCAGCTCCATGCTGGGGCCAACAGCCTGACTCTCCATGCAGCTTTGGATTGTGGAGCCTGTGTGAGTGGGTGTTTGTACCCCTGTTCGCCCCTGCTTTGGGCTTTGCACATGTTGCTGTTGTATCTGCATTGTAGGGTAAAATATAGGGACATGCTCTGCAGGATCCACAGCTGGGACTTGAACCTGTGACCCTCTGGTTTTGGACACACTGGCTGTGTGTATTGCACCACACTGTTGCCACAGATGCACAGTAGTCCCTGGAGCTACCTGTACTTTTCCTCAGCCAGACCTTTTATGTTGCACTGCACACCATGTACTGGTACAGGGCATGGCCTAGGTCCACTGCAGGCAGGTGCCACTGCCCCCTCCAGCACGGGCACACACCCCCCTGCCATGACCATATGCTGTCGGTGCTGGTAGTGCGCAGTCCCAGGCCATCCACTGTGTTGGTAGGTGGTTGCCTAGGGAGCAGAGTCTGGGGTGGGGAGACATACATGGGCATCCTCACATCCGCCCCATCACCGTCTGCCAATATTATGTCCCTTCCGCTTGGGGAAGGGTTGGCTGGGGGGATGTCAGGTCAGTGCCCTGGCAACTGTTAGCTAGGGTGGACCAGCTAGATGTTGGTGGATTGTGTTTGGCCTTTGTCAGCTGCTGTCCGGTTTCTATGTTCCTAGGCGACTGCCTAGTCCACCCTATGCCCCAGCTGCCCCCACTACATGTCCCGCCTGCAGCCCCCTATGCCCCATTTGCACCATCACCATGGTGGCCTTTCATACTTGGGCACTATGCTGTTGCTGCAAATGGAGCACTACTATCACTTTTGTTGAGCTCCCTGCCTATGCTGTACATTGCTGATACTGAAATGGTTTCTCTCTCTTGCAAATGTGTGCTAACGCCAGGTTTTCAGTCACGGTAAGATTCAGCCCTTTGGTTCCCCGCGTTAGTGTGGAAAGGGCCTCTCCCTGCCCACTCCCCGCCCTTTGACCCCTTCTCTCCGCCCTCTCTCCACCTTCTGCGGGACTTACCGCGGCTAGGAACGTTAACACGCGTTAGGTGGCATTTGCGCACGTTAACGCGGTTTAGTAAACATACCCCATAGTGTTAGGTCTGCTTGGAGGTCTGGAGCTGGCTGTTTTGGGGGTGATATTGGGAGCGTGCAGGGCTGATTCCTTTGAGGGGATATTAAGTTGGAAAAGGCGCTGGGGACTCTGGGTTGCTTTTGTTGGTGCCTAGTCCTGCTTTGACTGATTTCTCTTTCTCGGTGTTAGCTGAAAGAGTCGAAGCGTGCAGTGAATAGCCTACGAGATATCGTCGACGATGACGATGATGACCTGGAGAGATACAGCTGGAGCGGGGAGCCTGTGGGAAGTGAGTTCCTCAAGGCTTGCAAAGATTTCTGGGCACAGTGCAGGGATGCTTAATAACTGTGTGTTCTTGTTTTTAACAGGTATTTCTTGGTCTATTAAAGAGAGCTCTTCTAGTAGCCGAGCTGCAGGAGAGGTGCGTGACCAGAGCCAACAGAGAAGCCGCAACAACACTTCAGCATATCCATTGTCAAAGCAGGGATCATCCTACTCACTCAGCAGCTTATTCAAAGGTGAAGGGGCAGGGAAGGGCCTTGGGAGGTGTCGGAAGCCTTGCAGTGGGCAGCCTCATGGGGCACAAGATGCCAGAGGGTCAGGGTTACACCATCAACTGGAAAGGAAGAAAGTGACTAACTGGGAAACCTCTGATAGATCTGGAGTGACTGTGAATATAAGGGAGGGTGGAGTGAAGGACAGAATCTTCTTCCCTGAAGATGGGGTGCTGACAGACATTGCCATGGGTTACCTTGGTAAATAGGGCACATTCAGAAGCTTTCCTTCAATAGGGCTAGGGGGTAGCCTTTCTGCAAAAGATGTCCCGTTTAGTCTCCTAGAGTGCTGGTTGGATTCTTCTTTGATGAATGTACTATGTATACAGGGCTGTGTGAGACACTGTTTACCTTGTATGTGGCTTTCCAAGAGAGAGATTGCCTCATCCTTATTCTTCAGCTTAGATTGAGTTAATGATGATACGGTTCTGCTTTTTCAGTAAATAGTATTGTTTATGGCCCTCTAACTTGTCTCCTCTCTTTGACGACAGCTCTTTGCATGGCTGGTCCATACTGCTTTGGGTTTGAGTGTTTGAGGGATTTTGTCAAGAAAGCAGTTGTATGCAGGGGCTTCCACTGTATGTACTGTGGGCACCCATGTTTTCAAAGAGGATTTTTTAATTCTACATTTATATAGCACAATAGTGATTTGAAAGTGATTCTGTGCCATACTGAGTGAGGCATCCTGGTAGTTTTTTCTTTTTAACCTGGAAAAGAGATGGTTGAGGGGAGATATGATAGAGGTCTATAAATTAATGAATGGAGTGGAATGGATAAACATAGATCAGTTGTTTTACACCATCAGAAAGTAGAAAGACTAGGGGACATACGGTGAAGCTATAGTGTAACCCATTTAAGAGTCATAAGAGAAAATATTTTTCCATGATATCCCTACAGTCCATCCAGACTCCTGGGTTGCGTCCCTTCTCCAGAAGATGGAGATTGAGCATTCTAGCTTTGGTGATGTCACAGCATAAGGAGCAGGCGCTCCTCCCACCAAGACAGTATCCGCATTCTCCAGCAGATGGAACAGAACCCTTGGTAGCTGGACTATACTGGGGGTTCCTTGGGCTAGAAGTTAAAAAAACAAAACAAAACAAAACCAGTCCTGAATGGGTTGCTGCTATTCCTTTGCCAAAAGGGTGTTTGTGAATTTTTAGTAATCTGGCAGCTGCTGTGGTGACCGCGTCTGCCCCAGGGAATGGACACTGTTTGGTCAGTGGTAGGGCTCTGAGAGGAGTAACTCTCCTTGCACTTTCAGACCTTCTGTCCGAAGCCTCAGTGCCCTTCAGCGGGTTAGAGGTGGTCTGGCTGGCTGCTGCTGGAAGGAAATAATTTGATTGAAGCAAACAGCTCGATTGGAAACGTATGTGTAAGTGTGTTAATTTGTTTGGCATTTGTTAGGCTGCACTTAAGTGAATTACAGAGTAAGATCTGCAGAGTCCATCATTTGTGAGGTGCATGGAAAGCCTTTCCCACCGTGGGATGCTGCCCAGAAAAGCGATCTGTGTCAGCTGTGGGAGCAGACTGAGCTATCTCTTCGTGGTGGGACTGTGCCAGACCCGTGAAGCGGAGGACTGCGCAGCGGAAATATCATTAAGGGAATTGCTGGCCTCTGAGGGACTGTCTCTACAAGGCTCATAGCCTGCAGGTGGCTCGGTGATGGCAGGAACTGTAGCTATCTTGTTGGCATCTTTGATGGACATTCAGCAGTACAGAGGCCTCTTCTTCTGTCAAGGTACCGCGGCCACGCTTCAGTTTTCACCAGACTTTGTCCTGTTACTTCATCAGCTTTACTGTATTAAACAGGGCCTGACGGAGCCACAGGAGTCTGCTGCAGTCTGGCAGAGCAGCACAAAGAGCATCTGAGTGTTACGGGCGCAAGGCCCTCATTAGCAGCCTTGGCCTCTAGTGGCCTGGGCTTTACGGAGGAGGATCAGGGCTCTGAATGGTTTCTGGGGTCAGAGGATCCCTTAGGATTGGAAGAAGGACCCGGGGGGGGGGGGGTTCGGGAGGATTCCCTGCCTGCAGGTGAGGATCCCACTATAGTGAGCATCTTCTGCAGGGAAGAATTGGTGTCGCTAATTGCTGATTCACTGGTAGCGCTGAACCTCTCTGTGGAGACACCGGCTGCAGATTCTCCTTTGGCGGATCCAGTGCTCCAGGGGATCCACACGTCAGAAACCACCTTTCCAGGGCATAGAGTCCTAAAGCAGATGATTGATTTGGAGTGGGATTCACTGGAGGTGGGTCTATACAGTGCTAGGGCCATGCGGCCCCTCTACCCTATTCCTTCTAGTGAATGGGAGCACTTCCAGCTTCCAAGAGTGGATTCCCTAGTGTTGGCAGTAACGAAAAGGGCTACCATTCTGTTGGAAGGGTGTGTAGTGCTAAAAGATCCCCATGACAAGAAGTTTGAGATGCTGCTGAAGCAAGCCTTTAAGGTCAATGCACGATGGATTCAAGTTTTGACAGGAGTAGATACAGAGCTTTTCGCAGCTCTCCCAGAAATACCTTGAATGGACTCGGGAATCACTTACTTGGCAGATGCCTTCTATGACTTGCCTAGGGCTTCAGCGAAGGGCATGGCGTCAGTTTCGCTGCCTAGCGCTTGCTTTGGCTGCGGAGTTGGTCCGCGGATGTGTCTTCTAAGCAGTACCTCAGCTGGCTGCACTTTTGGTGCAAGCTTCTCTTCAGGGAGGCTCTGGAGGAGTTGATTAAAGATCTGGGAGAGTCTAAGCCCGCATGTTTGCAGGAAGACAAGCCCAAACCCCTGAATTCCACGTCTTCAGGTTTCAGGCAGCAAGGTTTGCACCTTATCAGAAGCCCACCTACCCGGCTAGGGGACATTCCTTTCGAGGATGTAGGGGATCTGGAAGAGGTTTCTTTGCTGGCTCCAGATCCATGACAAAGAAGTCCCAGTGAGATGAGGGGGACTCAGGTGGGGCTTGTTCCGATTGGCAGTCGCCTGCAGTAATTTTTACCCGACCTGGGTCCACCTTGCCTCCAGCCGTTAGGTTCTGGAGGTCATTCGCATTCCCTCTCATGGATACCTTCCTGGTGTTGCCATGCAGAGAGCCTGTAAAGGCGCAGTTGGTCAGCTAGATGTTCTGCCGGTTGACTCAACTGCGTGCGGTAGTACCAGTACCTCAGGACCAGCAAGGTCAGGGGCGTTACTCCATCTATTTTGTGGTACCCAAGAAGAAGGGCTCCTTTCGACCCATTCTCGATCTCTCAAGTATGTCAATTGGGTGTTCTGTGGCCCTCATTTTCGTATGAAAACCTTGCAGTCCTTCATAGTGGCAGTGCGCAAAAGCGAGTTTCTCACCTCCTCTAGACCTCACCGATGCCTACCTGCAAGTGCCTATTCGATCAGAGCATCAGCGCTTCATGGTGCCCATGGGGCACTTTCAGTTCCAGACCCTACCATTTGGGCTCACCACAGTGCCACGCACTTTCACAAATATCATGGTAGTGGTTGCAGTTGAGGAGCCAGGGAGTCCTGGTATATCCCTACCTTTATGACTGGCCTTTTCAGGCAAAGTCCCAGCAGGAGAGCATAGAAGCCACTCAGCAGATCCTCAAACTTCTCAGGCGGCTGGGCTGGGTGGTAAATATGGCCAAGAGCCACCTTATACCTTCTCAGGAACCCCTGTACCTTGGCAATTTGTTTCGATACAGCGCAGGATTTGGTGTTTCTATTGGAAGAATGATTCGTGAAGATTCAGTCAGATTCGCCAATTGTTAAGGCAGCGGTTGCCATCAGCGTGATCCTATCTGCAGGTCCTCGGGTCCATGGCGGCTACTCTGGACTTGGGTGAGAGCTCACATGTGTCCATTGCAGAGGGAACTGCTCTCCCGTTAGTCTCCCCAGCAGCACTCTTCTCTCGAGGTGACTTCTGTGTTTGGTGGAAGTACACAGCAGTCAATGGCCCCGGACATAGCAAATCTGCATGTATCAAATTTTGAGAAAAAATTCTTAAACGGACATCCTTTTGCAGATATCAAATTATGGATATGATATATTGACAATGTTTTAGTCATTTCAGAAGGAAATATGGATATGAGAGAATTGCAATCACTGGATTATAACAATACAAATTTTTAAGAAGCTCACTTTACCTTTGATCCTCAGGTGACACTTCACTTTTTAACTTTCCGTTTTTAATTTTATATTTTAGGCAAAATACAAGACTAATCATGTATTCTTTTTTAAATATAGTTTCAATGAAATAGTGGCTGAGTGAATTTTTTAAAACGCCAATGTCCCGTCCCTTTAACACCCTTAAATGGCACCAAAATTCTTATAAAACATGCCTGTGGGTCAAATGCTGTTGCTTACACTGAGACTTTGCTGTGCGCAGGCTTTTTGCCAAATTAATAAGGTAACTTGCTCTTCCATTTGACTGTTTTTACGCATTTATAGGTAAAGAAATAGTTTTAATGTCATTCAGTTCTAAATGTGAAGTAGTCATGCATCCCGTTAGAATATAGTTTTTCATTTGTGACATTACAGCACAAATCTAGTATGATGCACTTGCCGCTTGCTTTCTTGTTAGAACAGAGTTTTTACACCTGGGATAGAATAATATAAATTGTGAGCATCGCTACAGTGTATGTATGAAGCTGTTATTAGTGACAACTGAGTAATTTGACAAGCGCATTGCTTCATTCATATTTCAAACAAAAGGGTAATTTTCATTCCTGCCCCTTTTATTTCATTCTATTTTATTTAGAATTGCATTTAGTATTGGCGCCTTCTATTCTTTTTATACATATGGGAATATGAAATGGATTTCCCTTCTATACAATTCTGTGATGGTTTGTCAGTTACCCACCCTTACATTTTCTGGGTGCACTGGTGTTTGGCAATATTTTATATTGATTTTAATTATTAGTAGTCTCTGCACATACTCCTGATGTTACAATTTTAAAAATTGTTTCTTATTATCTATTATTTGCACTACTATTCAGTTTCTTATCATTATTTATTACTGACTTAATTTTAAATGGATTATCTATGGTTTTAGCTGTTCAGGATGGCATATGTTTTTAAGTGTTTTAAGGTTTTAACTATTTATGTTTTAAGGAATATTTATTATCTCCAAGTATTTTTTGTTCATATTTATGTTCTTATAGCACCTTACAACCCCTGAGGAAGGCTGTGCCGAAACACGGCTATGTTGAGTTAGGCAATTTGTACCCCAGGATTGAGAGTAATATTTAATAAAATAATCCATTTGGAAACATTTTTTTAATTTTATTTTTAATTTAATTAATTAATTTATTTTTTATACCGTGCTCTTTAGAATCAGAGCGGGTTAAGTGGCTTGCCCAAGGCTACAAGGAGTGGCCATGAGACTAGAGACCCCAGTCCCTCTGGCCTGAAGTTGCTTGTCCCCATGTGGGAATTGAACCCCTGGCCTTCCGGCCTGAGGTAACCTGTCTCAACCACTGAGCCACTCCTCCCTCCTCTTCATGTTCTGGACTGGTTTGTACCGTTTGGGAACCTGCCAGGTACTTATGACCTGGATTGGCTACTGTAGGAAACAGGATACTGGGCTTGATGGCCATTGGTCTGACCTAGTATAGCATTTCTTATGTTCTTTATGGATTACAGCCACATTATATAGCACTGAATCACTCTTGTTTGTAGTGGCAGATGAAATAAGGATCTATTTGGATAATTAGACGGATGCTCTCCATATCTTGTCAAAAGTGAAGCCCTTTGCCTAGACTCCAGAGCTCTGGTAGTAATGGAATTGTACTACAGTGGCAAACCTTTTCATATTGCCCACAGCTCTGCCCTTTCTGAACCATTTCTAATGCCTTGTGGGGTACCCCAAGGACCATACTAGCACCATTACTTTTTAAAATATCTACTTTTTACCACTTATGACGCATACAAAATTCTGGGATCACTGCTTTGATTTATGCTGATATTCAGCTGATTTTTTTTATGCATTAAACAAAGACAAAACAAATGAGCATATTTGGCAAAAATAGTAAGTAGAAAAGTAATCATTAAGAGATGAAGTGATATCACCGATACAGCCGGCTGCTTAGTTGATTGGCTCTGCGACATTGATTGGAAATACCCCTCTTTTTAGCAATCTTCTCCCTTGAAAACACCCTATTTCAACTCCAAAGTGTTGGGGAGGCTCCAGTGAGCATATGGCTGGGAACAAAGCCAGTATTGATTTAAAAATCATATACATACCAGACGGCTACAGGAACAACACCAGGACTCGATCCGGAAGTTGACAAGGAAGTGATGAATCCGATTGAGAGGCAGCTAATGAAATGCACAAAATGTGCCTGGAAACGAAAGAGTGGTTTTCCACTCAAAGACAAGATTTGAACACATTTAAGGAATGTGTACAAATGTGGATTACCAAACTGAAAGAAGACATTTAATGAGCTGGGGCAACGTCTGGAGGAGACAGGGTAAAATGGAGACTCATGAGGCGGGCCTTCAAACACTAAAGCAGGAAAATGTGCTGCTTCGGACTGCCCAAGAGGAGCTGTTGACAAAACTAGAAGACCTAGAGAACAGGTCTTGGAGAGTGAATTTGAGGCTCCAGGGGGTTTCTGAGACAGAGGACACTATTGACTACAGGACGCTTATGGCACAGTTTTGTAAGGCGGTAGCTCGGGCTGCTGGACTAGATGAAACTTCATTGTGCCTTAAAGTGAAAAGGGTATGCCAAGCCTTGGGACCTAAGCATGATGGGAGAGCAAGAGACATAGTGGCTTGTCTCCATGAGTTCCTTACTGCATCCAGGAAATTAGGGGAAAATCCAGTGGGATGACCAGGAAGTGGAAATATTTGGAGATCTCTCTCTTGTGACTTTGCAGAAACACAAAGCCTATATAGTGCAGTCATCAAAAGGCTTAGACACGCATATTCGATATAAGTGGTTATATCCAGTGGGGTTGTAGCTCACAATCTCTGGTTCCATGACATATGCTAAGAATGTGGAAGCTGCACTCAAGGCTATGCAAAAAACAGAATGGACAAGACTCTGTGGCTATCTTATCCTACCTGGGGGCCCAGGCAGAGGCTGGGTGCACCAGAGTAACAGGGGTTGGTAAGTGGCTCCAGCACCAGAAGAAAGGGGCAGGGGATGAGGCTCCACATTGATTCCTGTGCAGGTGATGGAACTAAACTGTTTAAAGATGGTTGAGGCTCACAGGAGCATTGGGGGGCTGGAATACATGGGAGGAGGGTTGATATTTGGGTGTGAATATGTTTGTGCATTGTTGATGGGTGTGTTTCAGGTGGGGTCATGAGGGGACATGTTTGGCAAGGGAGGAGGGGGCATATGGTGAAGTTTGTGGCTGGCTGCGGGGGGGGGGGGGGGGTGGGTGTCATGCTTCTGATGGGCCCATTGAGAGTGTTGGAGGCGAGATGGGGAGATCGGGGAGGGGAGGTGGGAGGAGGGGTTGGGGTTCATGACCATTGTAGAAGGGATAGTTTTTTGAACTCTATGTTAATGGATAAGTTCAAAGTCACTACTTTTAATGTTTGTGGCCTAAATACATATATGAAGCAACAACTCCTTTATAAGGAATCGGACAGATTATACTGCAAAGTAGGTTTTATTCAAGAAACACATTTATTGGTTAAAGATGAATGGTGTCTTTCAAACTCTAGATATCCCCATAGGTATTTTGTCTCAAACAGACTGGAGAAGAAGAAAAGAGGAGTGACAATTTTGTTATTATATTGGCTACAGCCTCAGATTCAGGGTGTGTGCGCAGGGACAAGGGGAGTAGGTACTTGATGGTTAAAGCGGCTTGGCAAGGCCAAGTATATATCCTGGTGGGAATTCACATACCAAATCAGGATCAGGCCAGTTTCTACCAGGCTGTGCTATAGCCCATTGTAGACTTTGCAGAGGGTCGCATTATTATTGAGGTGGATTTTAATCTGGTGATTGACCCTACAATGGATAGATCACAGGGTGGGGAACTGGGGATGGGAAAGCATCAGAAATGCCTCAAAATGTTAATGCAGAAATTGGGAATGATTCATGTTTGGCGGGATTTGAATGAGCAGCGAAGGGACTATTCATGCTTTTTGGTGGTGCATAAGTCTTTTTCAAGGATAGATATGATCTGGGTGGATAAGGAGTTTGCGATGAAGGTGATCCAGTGTGATATAGTGGAACATATTTGGTCGGACCATGCACCAGTATGGAGGGATTTTTCAGGGGAGGGATGGAGGTCAGGTGGGGCAGTGGTGGAAACTGAACGAGGCACTGCTAGATGATCCCAGGATGGAGGCCATCATCATAGCAGTGACGTGTGTGACGCCTCGTCTTACCAATTACACCAACTTGTGGCGCAGTTCATTTGGGAGACAGCGTCGTGTATGTTACTTTGTTATCGCTGTTCTCTGGTTGAGCAAAATTGTAGTTGTAGGCCCAGTGATCACAGCCAAAGCAATTTGAAGGTAAACAATAGGTTTATTGTTCCCAGCAGGTTTTCTTCACCCCAGAACAGATATTTAAGGATAACAACATGAATAAAGCAAATAAAGTCCTGTACAAATGTTCCCTGATACTTCTCAGGTTACTGTAGTCCAAAACAACTGTAGACTTTCTTAACAGCGATACTCATTCAAGGCATTCAATAAAGAACTTCCAACAAGCGTGGTTTTCCTCTTCCACCTTCACATGGATAATTCAGTTCAAGCCTTAGAATTATGCACTTCACTAGTATCAGCAGTCAGACAACTTCCTGTCTGTACTTTAAACTCTATTCTCTACATGCTTTTAAAACAGCCTTAAAACATTGCTTCTGTTTAAGCTGTACATTTAAAAGTCACACTGGCAAATCCCGCATTCCATCTCAGAGCTACTGTGATCAGACAATGGAATGTCGGTTTGCATGGATTCTTCGTCGCTGAGTTGAGCTCCTTGGCTATCTGGCCTATTCGAGTCTAGGGCTCTTAAATGGTAGAGAAGATCTTGTATCTGCTTTTCTCCCCTCTCACTGCCTGTCCTGCAGTCTTGTAAGGATATCTGTTTATTCAGCCTCTTAAAGAGCTGGGCATAAGGATTTCTTCCTTCTTCCTTTTTCCTATACCTTATTCCCTGTTGAGGAACTACGTGTTTCTTGTAACTAGGCTTTTCAGGGACTCTACCAATCTCCCATTCCTCCAGCTCAGTATCGGTGCTTGAATCACGCTGCTGCCAATTATGAGCTAGCTGACGTGCACCTGTGCTGGCTTCTAGCTTACAAGTTCTACCACGTTCACTGCCAATATTGCAAGGTAAACTATCAGAGGAATTACTTCTGTCTCTGTCTGACACAGACTCTATATTCTGTTTAAAAGGCTTATAAGTTTTTCTGACCTGGTTCAGCTTCTCCTGAGGGCAATCCCTTCCTGGGAGGATTCTCGGCTGTTTCCCCAGAGACGTGGCTCTCTCTCTGCAAGGTGGCTGGCAATGGTCCAGGTAATTGGATCCCAGCTGGTCCTGCTTGCTCTGAGCTCGGCCCCTTTTGGATAAGGATTCTGTTTCTGTTCCTCTGCCAAGAATGCCTGACTCCAAGGCTGTATCTGCACTCCTGGAGTCCCCTTTTTCTGGCTTTGCCAAAGGTAAGTTCCTATTCTGCCTTTTTCCTTCCTCCTGTAGCTCTCTGCGTTCCTCGTCTGATCTCCTCTCTGATCCAGCTGATCTTGCTGATCCTGCTGCTCGTGCTGATCCTGCAGATCTGTCTGATCTTACCACTTCCTGGTTAAGTGGAGTGGTTTGTCCAATCAGGTGAGAGTCCACCCCTTTCCCTGGTTGGCTAGCTCTCCCTGTCAGCCTAGAGCTAGGGTGTGGCTCCCTTTCTTTTCTCTCCTGCCCTGCAACTCTGTGCGCTGAGGTTTTAACCCTCAGCTGCCCTGTATTCCTGGCAGGTTCAGAGGAAAAAGTTTGTTTAAAAGCCTTTTTCTTGTGCTCTGACAGCTCTGCCTTGTCACACGTGATTATTTCAAGTCCAGTGATGATGGCCAGTGGTCCCTGGGGGTAGTCTGGGACTGTCTCATGGCTGTGATTTGGGGAAGCTCATAGCAATAGGGTCATACAAGAAAAGAATGAGGGCCCAAAGGGAGGAAAGCTTGCAGAAACAAGTTGGGGTTTTGGAGGGTCAACTAAAGAAAGGAGTGCTGGGAAGCAAGGAGCTACAGCAGTTAAAGAAGGTGTATTGGGCCCTATCTGAGATGCAGTTGGAGGACATTACATTTAAATTGGAGCAACCTCAACAGAATTATTATGAATATAGTAGTAATAAAGTGGGCAGGCTTCTGGCTCACAAGTTGAAGAGACAAAAAAATCTGAATTATGTTACCAAATTAAGAAGGACCAAGGGAGGTTAGTGAAGGGAGAAGAGGCTTTGGGAGAGGTTTGTGGAGTTCTTCTGCGAGCTATACATTCCAGAGAATGAAGTTTCACAGGGCGATATAACGGAATTTCTGCAGGGGCTTGGGTTGCCATCTTTGACCATGGAGGAAGCAGGTTTGGACAAGGCCTTTGATCACATCTTCTGAGGTTATTAAGGGGTTGCCGTCGCATAAAGTGCTGGGCTTGGATGGCTTCTCAAACACATTTTATAAGGTGTATGGACATTCAGTGGTGGATGTCCTCACTAGGCTATATAATTCCTTTGTGGAGGGAGCCCCATTGGCAGAGTCTCTGTGCACTGTGGCTATAACTATCTTGCATAAGGAGGGGAAAGATCTTCGCGGTATGGATCCTACTGGCCCATCTCCATTTGGGTTCGGACTTTAAAATCTTTACGCAGGGGTTACGTGATTCAGTGAGCAGGGTAACTGCTTTTCTGCCTGACTCCGGGGTCTCCCGCCTAAATTTTCCTATAACTACTCAAACTCACCTGATTCTGTGCCCCTTTGCATAGATCTGTGCGCACACGTGCTTATTTTCGTGGGAGCTGGGCATATTGGTTGGTTTCCATCTGATGGCTGCCAAAACTACACGGAAAGATAAAAACCTTGTTCTAGATACCAAGATGGCTGACTCATCCCCAACCAGCCTGTGCTTAGATCAGCTTCCTGGTGTGGTGGAGGAGGTTGCGAATGCTGTGGTAACAGTGTTGGAAGGGAGATTTCAAGCCCCCTGAACAACTTGCACAGGTTGTGCAAGCTGTTTTGATGGTAGGTTTGACCAGCTGAATTGCCAGTTGTCTGAGGTGGAGGATACCCAGCAATTGCAAGCCCATGATTTGCAGAGACTGGAGGAGCTTGTTAAACAAGAAGGAGAGAAATTGGAGGACTTAGAGAATTGGGGTCGACGCAAGAACCTCAGATTTTGTGGGAATAGTGGAGACTGGCTGAATCTGAATTGTGTGGGTATCTTGAAACCTGGCTGCCCCTGAATCTCTCCTTGGATGACAGGCCTATCATCATCAAAAGGGCACATTGGCTGAGTCCCTATCAGGAAGGGGCTGATCGCCGCAGGTTGTTGTTGCACGGTTCATAAACGTCTTGCAAAAAGAAGCAGTATTGAAAGCAGCAAGAGGACAGCATCAAACACAGCAAGGGAGCAAAAGTGCTGGTCTTTCGGGACTACTCTCCTCTTGTTAGCCAGCGCCGGTGGGAATTTATTTATTTATTTAACGTCAATTATATACCGCCTTATCCTACAATCCAAAGCAGTTTTCACAGCAAACAATCAAGGGATGGGCAAATGTTCTCATGCAGTGGTGAGTATTTGTGTGTTGGTGGTGGGGGTGGAAGATTTAGGTTGTGATTTCTACATAGTGCGCTATATACATCGTGAGCTATTATACGTTCATTTGTACTGACTTAGGGTGGGGGAGGGACTGAGGTCTGTCTCGTTTGGTAGCTGAAGGGGTATGACCATAGTGTTCGATGAACAGGGTTGTTTTCAGCTGTTTTTGGAAGTCCTTGAGATCTGTGTTTAGTCTCAGTTCATCTGGGAGGGTGTTCCAGATGGCTGGAGCAGCCAGGGAGAGTGCTCGTTGCGTGGTGTCCTTTCGGGTCTTGGTGAAGTCTTTTGGGATGCTTACACGATTGGAGGTGCCTCTTTTCCTTGGTCGCGTGCTTGTGTCGGGTTGTATGAGTGTGTGTAGGCTTATGGCAGAAGTGTGTTGTTTGATCTTGAATATGTTTATGATAGTTTTGTATTTGATGCGTGAGATGATTGGGAGCCAGTGTAGATCTTTTAGTATGGGTGTGATGTGATCATGGTTTGAAGTGCCAGATATAATGCGGGCGGCTGTGTTTTGTGCCAATTGTAGCGGTCTAAGGGTCTGTTTTGGTAGCCCGGTGTAGATAGGGTTGCAGAAGTCTAGTAGTGGGGTTATTAGAGCTTGGCATACAGTGCGAAAGTGCCCTGGGGCGAGGAGGGGTTTAAGTCTTCTGATGAGTTGCATTCTGTAGTATGAACTTTTGGTTGTTCTGCTTATATGTGCTTGGAGGTTCAGTTCTTTGTCCAGGGTGACTCAGAGATACTTTACTTCTGATTTTATAGGTATGATTGCGTCTTTTATCTTGATGTTGGGTGGTGGGATGAAGTCTGGGTTTCGCGTAATGATCAGTGCCTCCGTCTTACTGTAGTTTATTGAGAGGTTGTTTTTTTGAAGCCAGTTTGACATATGTGTGAGGCAGTTTTGTTATTTTGGAGTAGTCCGGGTTGTCAACTGAGATGGGTGTATAAATCATATCATCATCTGCGTAGATTGTATATTGTATGTTGTGATCTTTCATGATGTTGCATATTGGCTGGATGTAGAGGTTGAATAATAGTGCTGAAAGGGCAGAACCTTGTGGCACTCCTTGTGATACTCTTATTGGTTGGGAGGTATTGTGGCCTACCTTGACCTGTATTTGTCTGTTGGTCAGGTAAGAATGGAACCATTTGAGGGTGGATCCGTGTAGACCGATGTTCTGAAGCCTTTCCAATAGGGTCTTGTGGTCAACTGTGTCAAATGCCGATGAGATATCTATGAAGATCATTAGGATTCCTTTCTTAGTGTTGTCTATGGTGCGGAGAACGCTGTCAAAGAGGTATATCAGCAGTGTTTCTACCCCGTGGTTGGGGCGGAACCCATGTTGGTTGTTATCCAGAGGAGCATGAATGTCTATGTGCTCTTGTAGTTGGTGCTGTACTGTTTTTTCGATGATTTTTGCTAGGAAGGGTATGCTGGAGATGGGTCTGTATGCTGCTGGATTGTTCTTGTCGAGTGTTGATTTCTTTGGGACGGGTCTTATTGTGGTGAGCTTTAGTTGATTTGGCATGCACCCTTGTGTTAGTGAGGCGTGCACCATTTTGTGTATGGTTTGAATGAAGTTTAACTTGGTAGCCTTGATCCAGGACACTGGGCAGGGATCCGTGGGAGCTGTGCGGTCTTGATTGCTGTGATGATCCGTGAGAGTTGATCTGTGGATGGGGTGTTGAATGTTCCCCAGGTATTAGGGGGTTTGTTAGTCTTTGGGGCTGGGCTGGGTTTTGTTTGATCTTCCGAGTGGAATTTTTCTTGGAGGTGGTCCGCAACATTTTGTGGGTCTATTTGCACTTTGTCTTCTGTAGTTTGATCCTTGGTAAGGGCTTTTACGATTTCGAATAGTTCTCTAGGTTTGTTGTTGGAGTTATGTATGATGTTAGTGTGTTATTCCCTTTTAGTTTGGTTGATGTATTTGTTGTATTGTGTTTGCTTTGTTAGGTATAGTTCCTGAGACTCAGGTGACTTGTTCTTTCTCCTTCTCCGTTCTGTTTTTCTTAGGTTCCTCTTTTCTTATGGCTTTTGAATACCATGGCTTGTGTTGTAGTTTGTTGCAGCGAAGTGTCGCGTGTCTATAGTCTGTTGCTTTGGCAGCGTTGTAAATGGTGGTGTTTCAGTTGGTGATTTGTGCTTCTAGGTCATCTGTCTCGGGGTTTAGGTATTGTATCGTGTTTTGTAGGAGCTGATCTTTGTTGAAGCTTTTGAATCTTCTTTGTGTGGATGTGTTGTCCGGATTTTTGTCTAGTTTCCCTTCCTGTGGTACAATGTTTACACTAATTATGTGGTGGTCAGACCATGGTACTGGTGTCGTGGTGGGTGTTGATATTAGGCCTCTTGAAGTTAGGTAGTTGGGTGCGAAGATGAGGTCTGGTGATGATCCGTGTCTGTGTGTCGGAGAGTTGATTATTTGTGTGAATTGTAGCGCACTCATTGCTTGAAGAAATGCTTCTGCATCTTTGGTGTTAGTGGATTTGAGGTTGAAGTCTCCAAGCACTAGTGTGGGTTTGTGGCTGGAGTCGATTGCGCAGATTGCTTCAAGGGTTGATGCTAGTTCTTCAGGCGGTTCGCGGGGCGCTCTGTATGTGAGACATAGGGCCATGTGTTTGTTCTCAATCGAGATGGTGTTACAGTGTTGGGTGTCCGTGGTACTTCTTGGTTTGAATCTTAGGCTGCTCTTTGCGATTATCAGGGCTCCTCCTCCTCGCCTGTGAGCGCGTGGACAGTTGTATGCTGTGTATGTGTCAGGCACCAATTGATTGAGTAGTACGTTGTCAGTAGGGCTGAGCCATGTTTCTGTGATGCAGAGTATGTCGGGCTGATGGTCATCTATGTGGTCTACTAGGGTGTATATCTTGTTGCATATGGATCTGGCGTTTGAGTTCTATTGTTATATGCCTTGGGGTGTTGGCTGTCCTGTGTTCTTCCTTCATGTTAGCGTGGTTGTTAAGCCTGTGCCTTGGATGTCTTTTTGTCTTGGGTGTTCTGAGTGAGTCCCTGTGGGTATGTTGTTGGCTTATGTATGACCATGCTGCTGTTGGGGGCCATGGTGTGTGTGTGGTGGTAGTATGTGGGTGGCGGAATGAGTAGCGTAAGTAGGAGGCTGAGAGGGAGGATAAGATTTGTGTGCATGTTTTTGTTCAGTCCAGGGGTTGCAACTTACGTTTGCTGCTCTCCTCTTGCGGCTGCTTGCTAGAGCTTACTGTGCGTTTTTCGTGTGGCTTCTCAATGTGGCTGTGCTTCCTTTCCTGTGCTCGCTTGTGTGCCTTGCCAAAGGGCCCTCTGGCGAGCTTTGGCGTGGCCCTCAGGTGCGGGCGCGCCCTGTAGGGGTGCCGCTTTTAAAGTGGCTGGTGCTGGTACTGGTACAGTCTTGGTTCGGAGCTCCCACTGCCCCGATTGGGCAGGAGCTTCTGAGCGGGAGGATTTCCCGCTCAGGCGCTCTACCCCGATTGGGGGAGCTGGAGAGCTTGCGGGACGGAGGAGGGCTGAAGCTTGTGGGACGGAGGAGGGCTGGAGAGCTTGCGGGACGGAGGAATTTGCTGAGATCTGTAGCACGCAGATGGCTAAATGTATTTTGTGTTATATCCTGTGAGGCTATGGGTTGAGCACCAAAACCAACAATGATTCTTCACATCCCCAGTGGAGGCTCAGTCTTTTTGAACGATTTATCTGCAGGATGAGCAGACTCTTGGTCTATGATGCTGGGACTGACAATTGGACAGTGAGTGTGTTCCGGACGTGGTGAGATCGCTAGTGTGAGGCCATCTGTCCCCTTGCTTTCAGGCTGGCTCTTTTATCCTGCAAGCACATCTTTGCCACACTGACCATTGATCATCTGCGATACTGAGAACTTTGGAGCTGCCCAGGGTGTAGACTTCTTTTTTTTTATTTTCCTCTTTGCACAGCCTGGAACTGCACAGCTCGGTGTAGAAAAGATGGGCCCCGTATACCTGATATGGATCTGCTTTTTCAGAACTTGTTTGGTCGGAACCTTCTCTACGTGTGTGGTCTGTGAAGCTACTCGTAGCTGAATTTGTTTTGCAGTTGCAAAATGTACTATGACATGTAACATTTCACTTTTTTTTTTCTCTTACTCTGTTTTTGAACTGTTCTGTAAACTCTGTCACTGTCCCTTTTCTCTCTTCTCTCCCCTCCCTCCTTGCCTCTTTGCCCCTTCTTGTGTTGTCTTAAGTATTGTTTTAATTCTGCCCCAATTGTTGGTCTTAATTGCAATGTTACTTGCCCACTTGTTACTTTTGCCCCCCTCCCTCTTAATGGTTTTAATTTATGCTGTTTAGCCTGTTGTAACTGCATTTTAATCATCTTTTCAGATGATCCCTGTCCCTGCCTCATTTGCCTATCTTTTTGTTTTCATCTTTGCCCTCCTCTTCCCTCTGAATTTTTTGTTTTGGGGCTGCACTCCCACCTCACAAACTAGACTAGACTTTATGGCCCATGGTCTTTTCTCCTTGGCAGCAGGAGACTGGTCCTCTTGCTTCTCTGGTATGTTGGGATGCTTTCCCAAACCTTGCAGCCTGTAACTCTCTGAAAGGTCTGACTCTGATGCGGAGGGGATCCGGGTTGCACACAGACAATGGATGGATATGGGGTTGGATTCATGTGCAGTGCCTGTGGATAAGGAGTGAGTATTTTGGGGAGTGGGGGAATAGTGACAGCGTGAGAGTGTATGTATGGTGGGCGCGTGAGCGTAAGCTTAAATGAGGAATGATTAGGAGGATGGCTGAAGGGAGGGGTCATTGAGTTTGGGGGATGTATTATGGAGTCTACAGGGAGGGCTGGTGCCGGGGTGGTAAGCATAGATATCAAATATGGGCTGGTGAGTGTTGGCAGGGATTGGGCAGGGGAGGATTGGGATGGACAGTGAATGTAGGAGCTGTGTAACCCCTGGCAGCGCTAACTGCTTGTTGTTGCTTTTGTTGACTGCCTCAGTGGAGCTTAGGCCGCTGGAACTGAGGTGGATGGTAGGGAGGAGAAGGGATAGGATGGATGGGTGAATATTGTATAGCTAGTATAGGCAGCAGGGAAGTTGGATTGTTTAAGCTGTGTGAATGGGAGATAGTGTGCGTCGGTTAAGGTGCGAGAGGTGGAATTGGGTGAGCCTTTTGTTACACAAGGCAGGACCATGGTGCATTACTATTGGACCTCCATGGTGGACTCCATAAAGGACAGAAGGGCATTTGGTAGGTGGGAGGTGGGATAGGGCTGCAAGGGCTTGGGATAGTCAGAGCATGGATTCTTTTGGAATTGGGGAAGGGGGGGGTGGTCCATGTTAGGTAGAGTTTGCATGCGACTACAGTCCACTGGGACAGACATGTGGGATCTGTTGCTACATGCTGAGGGGGGCCCTGGGCTGGAGGGGCCTACCTTACGTTGGGGTTGTGACCCTAGCTGATTGACTGTGGGTAGGGACCTTCATTTTGTGTCTTGGAACGTTTGTGGTTGGGGAGCCCTGTTAAACATCATAAGGTGCTGTGGACACTTAAGGACAACAGAACGGACTTTGTCTTTTTTACAGGAAACACACCAGACTGAGGTAGAACATAATAAATTCAAATGCTGGTGGGTGGGGAAGCATATTGTGCATCTTCCGGGGGGGGAGGGGAAAGGTGGGGTGGTATTTTTGCTCATAAAAAAGCAGGATTTGTGACGGAGCAGAGTATTATAGATCCCAAGGGCTGGTATATTTTTGTAATTGGTGTGTTGGGGGGACAACAGGTGTCTTTAGCAAATGTTTATGCCTCCAATTCAAATGATCCTCACTTTTACGCCCGATTAGGCAAGTGTCTAGCAGATGTTGGCTTGGTTCTGCTTCTCATGGGGGGAAAGTTTAATTGTGTTATGGAGGCTGTGGATCGATCCAGGCACTGACGTCAGATGGTGGATTGGAGGGTGCAGTGGGTGCAGGGAATTTGCGACATTTATGATCTTGCAGACTATTGGAGGGCTCTTCATCCCCCGGATAGAGATTATATGCACATGTCCTGAGCCCATGACATGGGTTCCCGGATAGATTTTTTTTCTAGGGTCCTCACTGATGTTTGATCAGGAGGTCTGTGCGGAAATAGGCCCGATTACTATCTTTGATCATGCATTGATGTGGGTTGATCTGTGTTGGGGTTGAGCTCCGACAGGAACAACCTGGAGTTATCTCTATCAGTCAATTTGGACACCAAATTTGGAGTGTTTCTGTAAGCACTATGGGAGGACTATGCTAAGCTTAATGCAGCGCACTGAGATAATCCTACTTTGTTCTGGAAGGCAGCCAAGGCAGTACTGGGAGGTTAAATTATAGGGTATGTGGCCACTAAGCGCTAACTTGACTGCAGTTAGAGACGGAGCTGTGTGTGGCTTGGTAAAAATTCATGGCACATCCCACACCTAGCATGAAAACTATCTTGAACCAACGTCAAACATAGCTTAACTCTTTTGCACAAGTGGGTCACCCATTTCATTCTGTACTATCGCTATAAGCGATATAAATTTGGGAATAAAGCGGTGAAACTCCTTTCTGGCTTGCTTACAGCTCAGCAGTTGATTCTTCAGTAGGGCCAGCCACCATCTCCAGGTATTCCTTTTGCAATGTAGCTATCCATGCACGGGTCATACTACCTGAGTATAGGAGCTCTTGCATATTCTGGAATCTAGCATGGATTTTAGGGATTTGCAATATAAACTACTTAGGAGGACTCACTATGCACTATATAGAGCCTTTCGGGTGGTATGTAGTTCAATGGCAAATTGTCCTTGATGTGGTAGCATAAGAGAGAGAGGCACATGTGGTCCCTTTACACAAAAGAGGAAATAAGGATGTGGTTGAAAACTACATGCAGTTAGTTTAACTTCGGTGGTGAGTAAATTATTGGAAGTGCTGCTGAAAGAGAAAATAGTGAGGTTTCTGGAGTCCAGCGGATTGCAGGATCCGAGGCAGCATGGACTCACCAGAAGCAGGTCTTATCAGACAAATCTGATTTGATTTCTTTGACTGGGTGACCAGGGATTTGGACTGAGGGAGAGCCCTAGATGTAGTGTATTTAGATTTCAGTAAAGCCTTTGACACTGTTCCTCACAGGCGACTTATAAACAAATTGAGCACCCTAGGGATGGACCCTTGGGTTAGAAATTGGTTGAGTGGGAAGCGGCAAAGGGTACAGGTAAATGGAGCTCACTCTGAGGAGAAGGAGGTTACCAGAGGTGTTCCTCAGGGATCTGTCTTTGATCCGATTCTTTTTAACATCTTTGTTAGTGATATAGCGGAAGGGCTGTCTGGTAAGGTTTGCCTCTTTGCGGATGATACCAAAATCTGCAATAGAGTAGACACCCAGGAAGGAGTAGATAACATGAGGAGGAATCTAGCTAAGCTTGAAGAATGGCAGCTGGGATTTAATGTTAAAAAATGCAAGGTCATGCATTTGGGCTGCAGCAATCCAAGGGAGCGATAGAGTATAGGGGGTGAAGTACTTTTGTCCACTAAAGAAGAGCGGGACCTAGGCATGATTGTGTCTGATGATCTTAAAGTAGCTAAACAGGTAGAAAAGGCAACAGCAAAAACTAGAAGGATGCTAGGGT
This sequence comes from Ichthyophis bannanicus, assembly GCA_033557465.1. NCBI lineage: Eukaryota > Metazoa > Chordata > Amphibia > Gymnophiona > Ichthyophiidae > Ichthyophis > Ichthyophis bannanicus. Next base: position 18,131,745 of record CM066037.1, on the reverse strand, counting down.
GCATAGGGAGAGGCATGGCCAGCAGAAGAAAGTACATAAGATATGCCATACTGGGTCAGACCAATGTCCATCAAGCCCAGTATCCTGTTTCCAACAGTGGCCAATCTAGGTCGTACGTACCTAGCAGTTTCCCCAAAAGACACAGTAACTTCCTATAACGCTGCACTCTCCTCGGCTCTGGATGCTCTTGCTCTCCCATCCCATGTCCTGTGAGACGTTCTGCTCCCCAGCCCTGGCTTTCATCCACCACCCGCCATCTACGCTCCTGTGCCTGTTCTGCTGAGCGTGCTTGGCTCAAATCCCCCTCCCAAGCAGACCACCTACACTTCAAATTCATGCTTGTCTCTTGCCAAACAGGACTACTATGTCCAACTGACCAACTCCCTTGCCTCTGATCCTCGCTGTCTCTTTACTACTCTCAACTTCCTCCTCAAAGTGCCCCCATCCCCCTCCCTCTCTGCCCAAACCCTGGCCGACTATTTCCATGATAAAATCCACAAGATCACCCTCCAATTCCCCACAACATCAATTACCTCCCCTCTTCTTCCCTCCCATCCCTTCCCAACTACATCAACTACCTCCCCTCCTCTTCACTCCCAACCCTCCCCTCCCTACCTCTCCTACCCTCTCTTCCTTTCCTGCGATCTCTGATGACGAAACTGCACACCTTCTCTCTTCCTCCAAACTCACCACCTGCTCCTCCGACCCTATCCCCACCCGCCTCCTACGCCCCATCTTCTCCACCGTTGTCCCTTCCATCTTCCATATTCTCAACCTATCACTCTCCACTGCAACAGTCCCTGCTGACTTCAAACATGCGGTGGTCACGCCTCTCCTCAAGAAACCCTCACTCGATCCCACATGTCCTTCTAACTATCAGCCCATCTCTCTCCTTCCCTTCACTTCTAAACTACTTGAACGCGCTGTTCACCGCCGCTGCCTCAACTTCCTCTCCTCTCGTGCCCTCCTGGATCCCTTACAGTCCGGCTTTCGTCCTCTACACTCCACTGAAACGGCTTTTGCCAAAGTCTCCAGTGACCTGTTCCTGTCAAAATCTAAGGGCCTTTACTCCGTCCTCATCCTTCTAGACCTCTCTGCTGCTTTTGACACTGTCGACCACAACCTTCTCCTCTATACCCTGTCCTCACTCGGCTTCTCAGGCTCTGTGCTATTCTGGTTCTCCTCCTATCTCTCTCACCGCTCCTTCTGTGTGTATTCTGGTGGCTCCTTCTCATCTGCTACCCCACTCCCAGTCGGTGTACCCCAAGGATCCGTTCTGGTTCCGCTCCTTTTCTCTCTCTATACCCAGTCCCTTGGTGCGCTTATCTCTTCCCATGGCTTTCAGTACCATCTGTATGCCGACGACCCCCATATCTACCTCTCTACGCCCATAATCTCCCCAGCAATTCAGACCTGGATCTCTGCCTGCTTCTCTGACGTCGCTACCTGGAGATATCTCCGCCACTTGAAGCTGAACATGGCCAAGACTGAACTTCTTATCTTTCCGCCTACAACCTCCCCTCCTCTTCCTCCCTTCTCAATCTCAGTGGATAACTCTGTAATCCTCCCTGTTTCTTTGGCCCACAATTTGGGGGTAGTCTTTGACTCCTCTCTCTCTTTCTCCACACACACATCCAGCTCGTAGCCAAGTCCTGCCGTTTCTTTCTCTACAACATTAGCAAAATCCGCCCCTTCCTCTCTGACCACACTACTCAAACGCTTGTCCACTCCCTAGTCACCTCCCGTCTCGACTACTGTAACCTGCTCCTTGCTGGTCTCCCTCTAAGTCATCTCTCTCCCCTTCAATCTGTTCAACACTCTGCTGTGTGTCTAATTTTCCGCCAGCCTCGCCATGCCCATATCACACCTCTTCTCAGGTCACTTCACTGGCTCCCTATCCGCTTCTGCATCCAATTCAAACTTCTCCTGCTGACCTATAAATGCATTCACTCTGCGGCTCCTCTGTACCTTTCATCTCTCATCTCTCCTCATAACCCCCCTCGTGAACTCTGCTCTTCCAGCAAACTGCTTCTATCTACGCCCCGCACTCCCACTGCTAACTCCAGACTTTGCTCCTTCCACCTTGCCGCACCCTACACCTGGAATAAACTACCTGTGTCTGTACGCCAGGCACCTTCTCTAACCCTCTTCAAGTCCAAGTTGAAAGCCCACCTCTTTGCTGCTGCTGCTTTTGGATCATGACTCACCTAGTCTCCTTTCCTCCCCCTTGTTCCACCCCTGCCTACACCACCTGTATCTGTGTGTTTGTGCGTTCTATCTTAACTAGATTGTAAGCTCTGATGAGTAGGGATTGTCTCTTACATGTCTATAATGTACAGCGCTGCGTACGACTGGTAGTGCTATATGAATGCCGAGGAGTAGTAGTAGTAATTATAAAGCATATGAGGACAGACTTAAGGATCTTAATATGTACACCTTAGAGGAAAGGCGGGATAGAGGTGATATGACTAATATGTTTAAATACCTCCATGGCATAAATGCACAGGAGGCGAGCCTCTTTCAGTTGAAAGCAAGCTCTGCTACGAGGGGACACGGGATGAGGGTGAAAGGGGATAGATTCAGGAGTGATATGTGGAAATATTTCTTTACGGAAAGAGTGGTGGATCTCTGGAATAGTCTCCCAGTGGAGGTGGTAGAGATGAGGACAGTATCTGAATTCAAAGAAGCATGGGACAAACACACAGGATCTCTAAAGGGAAAAAGGGGACTGTTGTAGTGGTCGACATGTAAGCACAGACTAGATAGGTCATATGGTCTTTTTCTGTCATCATGTTTCTATGTAATCATGGGCCATATGATTTGGAGTTGTCCAGTTATTGCCCGTTTATTGGGGAGCTATACATAGATATTTGGTGTCCCTCCTGAGATTAACCATCTGTATTAGGTCTGGTATCCCACATGGAAGGCGTCCCGGGCCCTCAGCATTGTTGGATAGTTCGTGCTCTGCTGCTTGCGCGTCATGTTCTGTGCTGTTGGTTGTCCTCAGTGAGTCCTATGTTTGGTGCCTGGAAAAAGGAATTATTTATTTATTTAGACAGTTTTGCCTTATCCTTTTTAATCAAAGTGGTCACAACACAATTGGGGGCTACATTTAACAAGAGGGGATATGAAACTCATACACTAATACTTATTGGGAACATGGGCAATGGAGAGTTAAGTGGCTTGCCCAAGACCACAAGGAGCACCTGGGGGACTAGAAACCCAGTCCTTCCGGCCCAAGGTTGCTGTCCTCTAGTGGGATTTGAACCCCTGACCTTCTGGCCTGAGGTAACTTGCCCCAACCACTAGGCCACTCCTCCCTCTATTGCTTTTTGAGCATATGGGGGTACGTAGTGATGGGCTTTTGAGACACCTTCATAGTTGAATGGGATCCATATGTCCAAACATTGAGAATATAACTTCTAGCTCGCAGAGCCAATGTTCTCTGATCATGTGGTGATGACTAGAGATCTTCCTGGGGGACGGATGGTTGCCCCCTTTGTGCGTACTCCAGATGGGGAATGTGGGGGGGGAGGAAGGAAGGTTAGGCTTGATATTCATGGATGACTAAACATCTGTGTGGTAGAGAAGTGGACTGCCTCGCCATTACTCGTTGCTCTGCCAAAGTTGTACATTGCAGAGGTTGGGTAAGAGGTGTCTATTCCTCCAGATTTTTGAGTTGTGTGGGTGGTGGGGATGGGGTGGTGAGTGCTCTCGTCTTCCCCACTGGATTGCGGAGAGACTGGATCACCAGGGGTTTATAAAGTGGTAAAGTATTGTTGTTCTGAATACAGGGTACAGCTGTTTCTTTCTTTTTTACATTTGGCTTGATGGTATGCAAATGCCTCTTTTTTTTTTTTTTTTTTTTGTCTTATATCATGGTGCATTATGCGTGCTGTACACTGTATTTTGCTCTGTGTGTTTTCTTGTTTGGACTAATATGTTTTTTGACATTAAAATCTTTACACGAGTGTTGGCGAATCGCCTACTAGCAGTGTTGCCAAAATTGATAAACCCTAATCAATCTGGTTTCATACCTGGCAGATAGGCCTCTGATAACATATGTAAAGTTTTAAATCTCCTTTGGAAGGGGCAGAGAGATGGGGAGGGCCTTGTGTTTTTCACGGTGTATGTTGAAAATGCTTTCAACAGGGATATTGACCCTTTTTTGTTTAGGACTAGAGAGGATGTGGATGAGGGGCTCCTTCATACAGTGGATAGAAGTGCTATATCAGGCTCTTTTAGTACGAGTAAAAGTGAACAGGAGGTATTCGGAGCCCTTTGAATTAAAGTGGTGGATGAGGCAGGATTGCCCTTTATCTCCTCTTTTATTTGTGCTGGTCATGGAACCATTAGTCCAGAAAGTACAGGAATGTGCAGGAATTGAAGGGGTGCGGGTAGGGCATAAATTTAAACTCCTTCTTTGCTAATGATCTGCTCTTCATCCTCTCTTGGCCAGAGGCCTCCTTGAAGGCCCTTCTGGGAGTGTTGGAGGCTTATGGCAAGGTGGCAGGATTTAAGATGAATGCCTCCAAATAGGAAATATTGCATATCTCTCTTGTGCTGTGGGAGGATGAAGGTGGAGTTTCCGTTTTGATGGACTGCTACGAGTCTTAAGTATCTTGGGATAAACTTACCTGCCCACTTGTTTGAGGCTAATTATCTCTCTCCACCCCCCCCCCCCCCCGGTGGAAAAAAATCTTGGGGGATAGGTAGCAAGGGTTGAGTTTATCATTGCTTGGGAGAATTGCTATGGTCAAAAGAGAAACATAGAAACAGGACTGCAGAAAAAGACCACATGGCCTACCTAGTCTGCCCTTCCATATCAAATACTAAAGTCCCTCTTTTTCCTTTAGAATAGAAACATGACAGCAGAAAAAATAGAAACGTGGTCCTGTCTTGATTTTTGTACCTTTTTTTTACTATCCTGCCAGTGGGAGACCCAGGGAATTTTCTAGAGAAGGCTCAGCAGGGGTTATGCAGTTTATTTGGGGGAAGGGGAGGCCGAGGGTTGTAAAATATATCTTTCCTCTTCATACCTCCAATCCAGTCCAGTGGGTTGTCGCTTCTCACCAGCAGCTGGAAACAGCATACCCAAAACGTCATGATGTCAGCCCATATATACCACCTATACTGCCCACTAGAGCCAGTAACTCAGTTTCCAGCAACTGGTGAGCAGTGTCAGCCCAGGTCTGGTACAGGTTTCGGGTAGTGCTGGACAAATTTAACAGCAAAGGAAAGGATAAGATATAAAAAAAAGTACCTAGAAGGGAAAGTTAGTACTGTAGGGATTAGTAACAAACAGAAATAAGTTATGCTCTCAGTTGTGTCCAGGGGAAATTAGCTACTAATACCCAGCCCAAGGTTCGGTGAGAATGCTGGCAATGTGCCACGAAAAGAGCCTCGAGTGTGTGTAATGTTTATTATTGGTAAGAAGGTAGAAAAATATACAGATATATAGTTATAGATTTATTAGAAATATGAGGTAGCAAGTTATAGCAGCACAACAATTACAGTTAGACAAAATGATAAATCACTGATTAGTAACCAAAGGTCACCAGTTTGCTCTGCACTCAGGAGAATTATGGAAACTAGTTTCTAACTAACTATTAGCCCCCCCCCTTCCCGGAGGAGAAGAGAAATAAGACAGTACCTTAGCTCTTGCCAGAATGCTTGTAGCTGGGTCCGAGAAGTCTCTGGAGCAGCACAGGGGTCCAAGGAGGCAGCTAAGCTAGATAATGCAGGCTACGGGCCTTTCAGAGATGAGCCGCGTGAAAACACAGAACTGGAGATATCTGTGAAAGTCTTATCTCTGTCCTTAGGAGAATGGCCTTGCACACATGTAATGTGTATCTGTCTTGTAGACAGGCAAGGTAGAAAGCACAAAGGCACACGGAGCACAAAAGGCACGAAAGTTCTTCTGTGCAGAATGTATTATTCTTTGTGATGAGTCCTTATCACTTTTTGGTAATTGGTTGGCATGAGACAATCTGAAGAGTTCTCAGCGAATCAGGAGATAGTCTACAGGCATTCTTCCTGCAGACAAAGGGTCCATAGTAAGATGTCATGTGAGGGGAACAGTATGTAGTTTCTGGACATAGTTACACGTGTCCAAGGCCAGTAGAATCATCTGTAGATGGTAAGGGCCGGAAAAGCAGGTGTTCTTGCATGTGGGCAGTGAATTAGCCAGGAACAGTGGTCTTCAGTATGCACACATATAAATACTTAGCAAACAGTTGCTTGAAGGTCAGGTCTGAGACTGCAAACAGAGCAAAAGTTTCTTGCAGCAGGAAACCATCTTGTTTGGTCAGCTTTGGTTCAGGGGGTTTGCAGACTTTGTGAGTGGGAGATGCGAACGGCAGAGCACACATTGTCGGGGAGAAGTCCTGGGCAGGAACCAATGAAGAGCGAGTCCCAGGCCCTGGCGCAGGCCAGTTGTGCCAATCAGAGGCCTGTGGTTTTGGCAGGAAAAGAGGCCATTTTACCGTCTCCTCAGAAATGACCTGAGGGAGGGGGTGAGAGAGAGGAGTTGGGGGCTTCCAGCAACCAAGCTACTGAGTTATCCAGAGCATCAGAAGCATTGGGGGAGTTTTCCCCGGAATTTGTTTTGTAGCTGCATCTGGCTTTTTGCATGCGACAGGGTACAGCTCGGCAAGGAGCTGGGAGTCCGTCCCCATGAAGGGCAGTGGCACAAGGGACAGCTATCACTTCGGGGAGAAGGGGGATCTGGGAGAGCCAGCACGGAAATCCCCTCGGTTTGAGCTGGAGTTTTGGGAGGAATCTCAATCGGTAGAGCCAGAAGAGGCCTTCGAAGCGTGGGAGGATCCCTTAGAGGGGATCTATGTTTTTTTGGAGGAAGGGGATCAAGAGGAGCCGGAGGAAGGACCAGTCGCAGAGGAATCCTGTGTGGTCCCGGTATTCTCCAAGGAGGAGCTGCCAGCCCTCATAACACATTTGCTGGCGGCCCTAAATATCCTGACAGGAGTGGCAGAGGAAGAACTGCTGGAAGACCCCTTGTTCCAGGATGTCAAGAAATCTCAGACCGCCTTCCCAGTTCACTGTTTTTTTACTGAATGATGGAAGCGGAATGGGAGAGGCCCGAGGCAGAGCTGCACGGGGGCTGGGCTATGGCACGGTTGCACCTGCTCCCGGACCAGGATCGGGAGCAGTTTTGACTTCTCAGATTAGATGCAGCCATGTCTGCGGTGACCAAGAAGACAACAATCCTGGTGGAAGGAGGAGTGGCCTTGAGGGATCCACAGGACAAGAAGCTGGAGGTGCTATTGACGCAGGCTTTTGATACCATTGTCCTGATGCTTCAGGCGTCCATTTGTGGGGCCTTTGTATCCCACGCTTGTCTGAGATGGGCTCAGGTATTGCCGGAGCAGGGTGGAAGCACACAGCGGACAAGTTCGGAAGTGGCTCGGCTGGAGTCTGGCACGGCGTTTCTGGCAGATGCCTTTTATGACCTCATTAGGGCATTGTCAAAGGCTATAGCCTCAACAGTGGCCACGCAGCATCTCCTGTGGTTAAGGAATCGGATGGCCGACCTTTCGTCCAAAACCAGATTGACACGGCTACCTTTTTAGGGGTAAGCTTCTCTTTGGGGAAGCGTTGGAAAAATTGTTAAAAGAATTAGGAGAGTCCAAAGGTATGAAATTACCAGAGGATAAGCCAAAGCAGGGTCAGGGACAAGCTCCCTTTAGGAGACTGGTGAGAGATTTCAAACATCTTTGAGCCACTCGATTTGCCCCTTTTCAGAGAGCACGATATCCAAGCCGGAGCCCATCCTTTTGGGGAAGCAGGGGGGTTGGCAGAGGTTAGTTTGCTAGTGCTTCCACGGCCCCCAAAAAGCCCCAATGAATCGACGACAGCCCAGGAAGGGGTAGAACCTGTAGGGGGTTGATTTGCATTTTTTTCTACCCACCTGGACCCAGATCACCTCTGATCAGTGGAGGTGTTAAGAGATGGATATGCATTGGAGTTTGCACATCCCCTACCAGAGTCTTTTGTAAGGTGTGGGTGGTTCAGGAGACATTGGACTGTTTGTTACGACTGGAAGCGGTAATTCCAATGGTGCCTGACCAGTGTGGTGCAGTTCGATACTCTATTTTGTGGTTCCCAAGAAGAAGGATTCTTTCAAACCTATTCTAGACTTGAAGCAGATGAACAAGTGCTTGTAGGTACCACGCTTTCAGATGGAGACCCTGCGATCCGTTATTGTAGCAGTGAGAGCAGGGGAGTTCCTCACATCCTTGGAGCTGACCGAGGCCTTCCTACATATTCCTATCTGGCCTGATCATCAGCGTTTTCTCTGGTTTGCAGTGTCGGTGGGACATTTTCAGTTTCGGGCTTTACTGTTTGATCTGGCCACAGTGCTGTGGACATTCACCAAGGTAATGGTGGTGGTAGCGGCAGCACTGTGGCGGGAAGTAGTGCTAGTGCATCATTACCTCGATGATTGAATGATCCGGACCAAGTAGGCCAAGGAAAGCAGGGAGGCAACGCGGAAGTTGATGAATTGCCTTCGGAGGCTGGGTCGGGTCGGGTCATCAGTCTGGCCAAAAGTAATCTCCAACCATCGCAGGATTTGGTACACTTGGGGGCTCGTTTTCAGATAGCACGTGGTCGAGTCTCATTGCCCGAACAGAGGGCGAAGAAACTCAGGCTTCAGGTTTGCCAGTTCCTGCGCATGGAGGCGCTCACTGCATGGCATTACCTGCAGTTGCTGGGCTCCATGGCTGCCACTCTGGAGTTAGTTCCGTAGGTATGGGCTCACATGAAGTCTTTGCAGAGGGCCCTGTTGGCACGCTGGTCGCAGCAGTGCAAGGAATGGGTGACAGTGCTCAAGTGTCGCAGAGAAACCTGGCTGTCGCTCTGTCGGTGGCTCGAGACATGGAATCTTTTGGTGGGAATGCTACTGGAGGCACCAGTGTGGATTCTGCTGACCACAGATGCAAGCCTCTCTGGATGGGGTCACACTGTCAAGGTAAAGCGACACAGGGTCCAGCGAAGAGAGTGATTGGCATATGAACAGTTTAGAGATGAGGGCAGTATTTTTGGCAATGGTTTCTGCCACTGGATCAAGGTGCAGCGGTGTGGATCTTCTTGGACAATGCAGTGACAGTGGCGTACCTCAACCGTCGGGGAGGTATGGGCAGTGTGGTTTTGGAGAATGAGGTAGCTCTGCTGGAATGGGCAGAGGGGCATCTTCTAACTCTGTCAGCAGCACACGTGGCAGGCAAAGAAGACATGCAGGCTGACTTTCTCAGTAGGCATCATCTGGATCCAGGGGAGTGGACCCTCAATCTGGAGGTGTTCAAATGATTAATGCAAAGATAGGGCTGTCCCATCATGGACCTGACGACGATGATAGAGAATGCAAAAGCACCAAGGTTTTACAGCCAGTGGCGAAAGCACATGGCAGAGGGGTTAGATGCGTTAATACATCCCTGGCCGTGCTGAGGCCTTCTCTATGTTCTTCCTCCTTGGGCACTTATAGGGAATCTATTGCAACATATAGAGGCGCACAGGGGACTGATAGTGCTGATTGTGCCAGATTGGCCTCGTCAGCCCTGGTATGTGGACTTGACATGGCTTCTGGTGGACAGACTGTGGAGGTTACCAGAGGTATCGCACTTGCTGTCACATGGTCTGATGCTCATGCTGCAAATGGATCACTTCTCGCTTATGGCTTGGCTCTTGAGGACTCGGTTGACGAAGAAGAGTTATGCGAGGCAGGTGATTGCCACTTTTTTTGCAAGCTCGGAAGTAGTTGACTTCTCTATCTTATGTGAGAGTTTGGAGAATATTTGAAGGTTGGTGTGAGGAAAATGGTGTCAGGGCCTTGTCAGCGCTGTTGTCCAGCATCCTGGCATTCCTTCAGGCAGGGCTGGCTAAGGGCTTGGCCCTTGGCTCGTTGCGGGTACAAGTAACCACCCTTGCGTGTTATCGGGGGTGCATCCAAGGGGTTTCACTGGCTGCGCATCTGGATGTTGTACATTTTTGCAAGCGGTGAAGCAGGTGCACCCACCTCGGAGCCCAGTCTTCCCTGTGTGGAATTTGAATTTGGTTCTGTCGGCCCTAACATTGGAGGTTTTTGAGCCACTAAAGAGGGCTATGTTAAATGATCTCATACTGAAGACTGTGGTTTTTTTTTTTGATGGCGATTTGTTCGGCTTGATGGATATCTGAGCTGCAGACTCTCATATGTAGGGAACCGTTTTTGTCATTTTCAAAGGAAAAGGTGGTGCTCTGCACCATTCCTTCCTTTTTGCTGAAATGTGGTCGCCGCTTTTCATGTGAATCAGCCGGTAAATTTGTCAGTATTTTCTGGAACAGAATACTCGGCTGAGGACCATCAGTTATGTCTCTTGGATGTTAAGAGTGTTGCGGCATTACTTGAAGGGGACGGAGAGTTTCTGGAAGTCGGATCGGTTGTTTATGCTGTTTGGAGGTCCACGGAAGATAGAGGGTGGCCTCTAAGACATCGCTGGCATGCTGGATAAGGGAGGCGATTGCTTTGGCATACCTTTAAGAACCACCTGGTTCCACAAGGGTTGTAAGCATACTCTACTAGAGCGCAGACGGCATCTTGGGCAGAGTGCTCCTTGGTGCCTCTGGCTGACATTTGCAGGGTGGCAATATGGGGTTCGTTGCATTCCTTTGTAAGGCATTATCGCTTGGATGTGCAGGTGGTGAGAGACGCAGGGTTTGAAGCTTTGGTGTTAGGTGGCCAGGCTTGCAGGACCCTTCCGCATTTAGTACTGCTTTGGTACATCCCGCTGGTCTGGTGGTATGAAGAGGAAGGGGAAACTAGGTCTTACCTGCTAATTTGCTTTCCTGGAATACCTCCAGTCCAGTCCATGACTTTCCCAGTGTAGTGGTATTACTTATTGGCAAGCCCAGGCCGTATGTTGATTGTATAGTTGCAATAGGCTGCCAGAATGGTTTTCGGTGGCCCGAGTTGTTGGTCCTGGTGGGCTTCTGGTGAGTTCTCAGCCGATTAATTGAACCCTTACTGACATTCGCAGTTGTGCAATTGCAGCAGGTAATCGCTTTGGGCAAATAAAGAGAAAGAAAGAAACATGTAGTGAGAGGTCAATGAGTGAGCATTGATCTGCAGTAATAAAGGTGTGCCAGCGGGATGCTGGCTGGAAGTTTGAATGATATGCCTGGGAGGGAGCTCTTATGGAAGGGAGTATGAAGGGAACTACATCTAGATTCTATCAGCTAATGGGAGAGGGAGCTGAGATTAAGGACTGGCATCAGTTCGGTTGGGAACAAGACTTGGGCAGGGATTGGGATATGTCACAGTGGGGAAAGTATTTCTGGGCCTTATAATGGAGTTATCGTATGTAATTATGTTATATCATTGGTACTTGATGCCCTTGAAACTTCAGAGAATTTATGGAGTCTGATAGTTGCTGGAGACAGTGTGGGCAGTCAGTTTTTTTCCATGTGTGGAGGGATTGTAGTAAAGCTCAAATGTTTTAGAGGGAGATGTTTGAGATTTATTTATTTATTACAAATTCTTATATACCGCGCTATTTAGAATCAGCGCGGTTTACATTGTAACAACATTTTGCATTAGAACAAGATCTTTTGCTTACATTATAACAGGGATTATAACTTGGAGGTAACATGGAAACTATATACAGTTCAAACCAAGGTGCTTATAAATTATTTAAGTCGTAGTATGTAATAGAATTGTAATGTGTCATGCTGAATGCGATTGTTCCTAATGGTGAGTTTCGTTTGTGGAACATTTGGTTTATGTTGTTGGTACGTCAGATGCAGTGTGGGTGAGCTGGGGTGCTGGATGTGAATGTATTATGTTAGTGTGGGTAAAATGAAGGCAGAATAAGTAATATTTAATAGCTTTTTCTGAATTGGAAGAGGTCAGTAATTGATCTTATATGAGGTGGGAGATTGTTCCAGCACTTAGGAGCATATAGTGTGAATGCTCTGTTTCTGGTTGTTTGGGTACATTTAGTGTACTCAGGTGGTGTAGATAACATATTGCTAGTTGTTGACCTTCTTAGCCTGTTAGTGGGGGTACTGGTCTAGAGTGATGAGAGGGATGTGGAGGATATCCCGTTGATTGCTTTAAATGCCAGGATTAACGCCTTGTAGGTGACTCTGGATTGTACTGGTAGCCAGTGAAGGTCCATAAGTATGGGAGTTATGTGGTCTTTTTTGGAGGTGCCACAGAGAATGCGGGCTGCTGTGTTCATGGCTATTTGAAGAGGATTGAGAGTGCTCTTGGGTAGTCCATGTAGGATGATGTTGGCATAATCAAAGTGTGGTAGTACGAGTATCTGGAATATTGTTCTGAAGTCATCTGGGGCTAGTAGAGGTTTCAGGTGACGTAGTATCCGTATTTTGTTGTATATGGATTTAGTTGTATTCTTTATATGCTCTTTAAAGTTGAGCTGCTGATCTATTGTAATCCGCAGATATCGTATTACAGACTTACATGGGAGTTCAGCGTCACGAACTTTCAATGATGCAGGAGGAGAGAAGTCTTTGTTCTTGGTTACGAAAAGGACTTCAGTTTTTTTGAAGTTTATGCGAAGATTTTGGGATAGGAGCCAATCAGTAATTGTATTGAAGCATTCAATAAGTGGGACAAGGTTTGGCTGCTTGATCTTAATTGGAGCGAAAATCAATACATCATCAGCATAAATCAGACTGGATATGTTAAAAGAACGGATAATATCACAAATGGGTTGCATATAGATGTTAAAGAGTAGGGCCGAAAGGGATGATCCCTGGGGTACTCCTTGTTGCTGATGGAAAGGTTCAGATGTTGAGGAGCCTATCTGTACTTGTTGCCAACGGTTCATGAGATAGGATTTACACCATTCCCAGGCAAGGCCCTGAATTCCCTTTTCCTGGAGGCAGGAGAGGAGTTGTACATGGTTAACAGAATCAAATGCAGCCGCTATATCAAGAAATATGAGTGCAAATCCATTCTCAATCTTGTCAATACCTCTGTACAATGTATTGATGAGTATAGTTAGTAGAGTCTCTACGCCATGTGACTCACGGAAACCATGCTGACAAGGATCAAGGGGGGCTGATATGTCAATGTGTTGCTGTAGTTGCATTTGCACCACCTTCTCTATGAGTTTGGCTAGATAGGGTATACTTGAGATTGGGCGGTATGAGTCAGTCTTTGCTGGGTCCAGTTTGTTGCTTTTCAGGAGAGGGCATATGGAAGTTTGTTTCAGGGTTTCTGGGAAAGTTCCTGTTGTGAAGGAGAGTTCCATGATGTAGACTAGAGTTGAGCTGAGTTCCACACACATTGATCTGATCCAGTGGGCAGGACAAGGATCATTAGGTGCCGTAGTGGTGTTGATGATGGCAATAAGATCAGCAATGTACTTCTCTGTCGGAGAGGTGAATTTTGTCAATGGTTGATGTATCTGGGGGAGGGAGCACCATGTGGAATTTTGCGTAAAGTTTGTTTTTATAATTTTAGATTGTAGGTGTTGGGCGATATCATGGGGCTCCACCTAGCTCTCCAACCGGCGGTGGTGTTACTTAGTGTTGGTTCAGTTGACATGACCCCGGAAGCGTCTGGGATTATTAAGGCAAAATGTGCGACTGTACACCTGGCAATTGCTCAAGTCTGGAAGCAGGTGGAGCCCCCGGGATTGGAGATGGTGAGAAAGAAAATGAATGAATAAATATAAATATAAAAATATAAATATAAAGAATAAGACGACTGCCTTGAACTATTATAGGCTGGGGAAATTTGTTAGTGTGGAGTAAATACTCTGAATGCAGGAGTAGCCATTAGTTGTTGTGGAGACTGTATAGGTGGGGCCATGATACCGAGAAGGGGGTGGTGGGGAGAGGTAGACTGTGATTAGTAGGGGCTGTTATAAGTGTTCATGGCTGGTTATACTATATGTGAAGTGAGTTTACTATGTTAATTGTGGTGTATTGGCTTGTGGATTTTGAAAATTATAGTGTAATGGATAAAAAGGAATTCTATAGATTAAACCCTTTCCAAAACAGGTCAGCTGCAAGAGCCCCTTTCTGAACGTCATTCTGGGGCTCCTGCAGCATAGCAGGCAAAGTGTTCCATAGTGCTGTTCTCCCCAGCCAGATGGCATGAAGGAGTAGCGGGGTGGACCACACTATAAACTGTCAGGTAGCAGACAATGTAACTAGTCATCTTTCAGGAAGTTCCATATATGATGTGTTTTGTCACTATTTTCAAATTCATTTGTGTCTAATTGATTCATATTACATTTACATATACCTAATACCTTTTTTTAAGTATTAATTACAAAATCACAAATCATTTTTCCATTCCTGCTCATTATTTTGCCATATCAATTCATCAGATTAAATTAGCCAGGTGGTCAATCAAATCAGTCGGGTGGCGCGTCCATTCAAAAGATCTTGGGGAAAATATTGCATAGTTGGGAAGCTTGTATAGAAAAAGCATGAGCTTACAATGTGGTCTTATAAACTTGATTAACTAGCGGGATCTGTAACAAATGTTGGGAAATAGAGCACAACATGTGAGATGGATGGTAAGTATTCAAAGGGGGCAATAAAGTAGACACAACTGATTTTAAACATACATTTGAAGAACATACAAAGGCATTTACTTACTAACTTAAACATTTATATACCACCAAGTGCAAAGCATTCCATGCTGTGTACAACATTCAGTTAAAAATATCAATTAAAAAATACAATAACCCCCAAACCAATCATATAGAAAAACATCCCCCAAACCCCTCAAGCTGCCACACCAACTACCTTGCTGCTGCTATAACATTACCCTGCCTTTATAAAGAGGAACTATGGAAAAGTTTTCAAACTTTTACGAAAGTTCAACAGATTTGACTTGGAACGTAATGGCCCTGGAAGAGAATTCCAGAACAGTGGAGCAGCTACAGAAAACAAGTGCTTATGCTATTGCTGCGAACGGGTCTGACTAATTTCAGGAACCTGCAGTATCCGGGCTTCAGCTGACCGCAAGGCCCGACTGAGTACATACTATTGCAATAATTCTTCTAAATACCAGGACCCCAAACCTTGGAGAGTCTTGAATGCTAGCACTAAAAGCTTAAAACACATCTCTGTTTAATTGGAGGATATGTAACTGTGTTAATAACCCTGCGGCAAGATCACTATGGCTAAGACCAAAGATAACCCGCGCCACTGAATTTTGGACTACCTATAACTTCCTAATAGAGTACACAGGCAGTCCCATATACAGGGCATTACAATAATCATGTCTAGAAAGTATTAACGTTTGAACAACCTGACTGAAAGCATCCTGTTCCAAATAAGGTTGTAACTGACAAACCAAATATAGGTGCTGTGATAAGAAAGCTTATCAGGACCCAGGAGACAGGGATAAAGAGAAGAAATTCACCCTTATCAAAGGACCTATTTTACAAGGTCAGAGACACAAAACTCCATTTACACCTAGAAAGCAGGTATTTCCTAGCTGCAGTAGGTTGCAGAATGGCCCTAGTGGAGAAAAGGAGAGGGGATACAGGCCCAGGGTGAGGAACCCTTATGTCACTGAATTCCCCAATTGCTCAGCTGCCACGAGGCAGTTTGATCTCCAACACCTGAGAGGAGAAGGGGTGGGGCTGGAGCCTGAGAGGTTTAAGTCTAGGGCAGATTATCCAGAGAGAGAGAGGAGTAGGAATGCTTACTGGAAGAGGAATGGAGCTGGAACAGTAAGAACAGCAGGAACAAGGAACACAAGTTGGAGGACAGGACGAGGAAGCTCAGGTGAATGGTGACCAGAGCATGAGAGAGGAGAAGCTGATACAAGCCTTGACCCAGGTAGGAGCATTAGAAGCTTGTCTAATTTGGAGCACTACAGAGTTGCAAGAGACAGCTTTTGCCCTAACGGGAGGCAGTCAGCCAAGCCCTCTGAGCCAGACATGAAGGTAGAGCCTATACAACTGGGTGAACAAGACCTAGCTGTAGAAGAAGACGACTCATACATGGATTGCTCTTTATGCCAGTCTTCAAATACGGAGGGTTTGGAAGGGAGTCAACCGTAAGGAAAACCTCCAGAGTCCGGTAACCCTGAGAGCCTGTGGATAACTTGTGAAGGTCCTGTATTAAAGGAGAAATACCTTTGCTGAGCAAACTGCAGCTGTCTAATTAAAACTTGTTAAACAGCTGCTAGCCAGTGCAGTGCACAGCCTGAAGCCGTGCTGACGGTGAAAGTAAGAAAAGCTTTGATTTGGTTTTCACTATTCCTAAAAAACCTTGCATAGAGAATTGTTTGCCTACGAAGAGTTTAACTTCTTGTTGAAAGTTTTTACTGTGCTTAAGGAGACAAACAGCCGGGAAGTGTTCTGGACTGTGAGAAAAGAAACCTGCTTTAGGAAAAGCTGTTTGTTTGTTTTAAAACAGCACTGCTAGCCATATCTGATAGCATTGGCTGTTGAAAGGACTTTTCTTTATGCTGAAGAACATTATAAGCTGTTTTGTTTTGAGTTCAGTTATATCCTGATGTATTTCTGAAAGAATCCTGGAGAAGCAATCCAAAGGTGTTATTTTGTGAACTTTACGTTACCCCATAAATAAATAAATTTCTGTCAAAGCCTTACCACTCAAGCCAACTACAAATGTATTTTTTTACCTGAAGCCAAGTACCTTCTGACTGGACTACATTTCCCATGAGGCATTACAAGGTAGCCAGTCAGGTAAAGGCTAAATGGTGAATCTCTCCTATAACAAGCACGCCCCTCCACACTGTCTGTAAGGGGCTAAGGGCGTGACAGTGCCCATAGGACACCTGAACAACTTTTGAGATTTGCTGCTGAAGTCCCAATCCTGCATCCAGCTTTCTGCTAGATCATGGATTTCCTCCTTCAAAAATAAGCAAATCCCTCCACTGGATAGGCCAACCTTCAGACTCTCTCATTGGTTAGCGGTCCACATTGTAACACTTCTGATTTGGCAATATTAAGAGCCAGTTGATGCAAACATAGCCAAGATGCAATGTCCTCTAAACAGCAGTTGGCATGCTGGAGAGCTTCAGTCTCATCAAACACCAATTGAATGTCAACAGCAATTAGTGATTGATGTGTAAGGGGATGAGACTGAAGTTCTCCAGCATGGCAATAGCTGTTTAGAGGATTTAAAATGAGAAGGGTAACCAATGCATTTACTGTATATGAGCAGGTGAAATGTGATCAAACTTTTGCAAACCCATAATCTTAGAAACATAGGCCATGTGGTCTTTTTCTGCTGTCAGGTTTCTATCTAGTCTGCCCTTCCATATCAACCATTACAACAGTCCCCTTTTTTCCTTTACAGATCCTCTCTGTCCCATGCTTTTTTTGAATTCAGATATTGTCCTCATCTCTACCACCTCCACTGGGAGACTATTCCACACATCTACCACTTTTTCCGTAAATAAATATTTCTGCATATTACTCCTGAGTCTATCCCCTTTCACCTTCATCCTGTGTCCCCTCATAGCAGAGCTTGCTTTCAGTTGAAAGAGACTCTCCTCCTATGCATTTATGCCATAAAGGTATTTAAACATCTCAGTCATATCACTTCTATCCTGTCTTTCCTCTAAAGTATACATATTAAGATCCTTAAGTCTGTCCTCATATGCTTTATAATGAAGACCACTAAACATTTTAGTAGCTACCCTCTGTACCAACTCCAGCCTGTTCCTTATCATTCCCCCAGTTCAGTCCTCCACCTCTGGGTTGTGTACCTCCTCCTGCAGCTTGGAGACTGGGCATGTCAAAACTCTGACATCACTGGATGGAGCCTGCTGGTCATTCCCATCAGCCCTTAGTGTGTTCAGTCTCCATGCAGCAGGAGGACATAGTGAGCCTAGGTGCTGGGCTCACTTGAGGAACTGATAAGGAGCAGGATAGTTTAGACCGGCTTAGTTCAGTTTGGTGTTTATTTCCTATTGCTTACATTCATTTCTTTCTAGCAGCTGTGTCTTTAAAAAAAAAAAAAAAAAAGGGCAAACGGGGCTTGAGTTGATCCTCTGTCTGTCCTCTCTTACCTCCTCACCCTAAGTGGATTGGCAGCTCTCTCCCCATGGACGGCACGGGGGAGAGCCCTGCATCTGGAAAGCCGGTCTGCCCTCTTAGAATAGCCGCGAGTCTTTGGGATCTGCCCTGACCGCCAGCAGCTCTCGCCGCGTGCATTGCTCACTCCGGTGTTGAGCAACGCTGCGGGTGGATAAATGGCACATCGGGCCGGAAAAAAGAGCCTCTGCTTGGTCCCTTAATTTTGTCGGGGCAGGAGACGCTCCGCGGCTGCGCAGCACGTCGTTCAAGAGTGTGTGGAGCGGCTTTGGGATTTTGGTGCCAAGCAGGGCCCCGCTGCAATTGTGGCCATCTTCCCGCTCCCTGCAACCGCGTGGAGCTTATCAGCGGAGGATTCTCTGCTGGGCTGAAGGGAAAGCTCTTCTCATTCAGGAAAGGTAATTTAAGTTAAATTACTTTTATTTTGTTACAGAAGGGTGTCCCCTCTCATTTAAATTGTATAAAAAACCCAAAACAAAACAAATAAAAACCCCATAGAGAGTTATAATAACAAGGGGACAATTCTACCTCAAATCCTGTTTAGTAGTAATAGCTAATGCCTTCTTGTTCCTAGTGCATGGTGTGTGGCATGCACAGGGGCACTGTCTCGGACACCGGAGTTTTCCGGGGCTGTGCTGCAACTTCAAATAGTATGGAGCAGCAAGGGGAGTTGCGGGTGGAGGCACAGTCGCTGGCTTTGCAGGAGATGCCTGCGGGTCCATCTGGTGCCGTGCCATCGACCGGCTTCAGGGCCTGCTCTGGGAGATTTTTCCCCGGGGTTTGTTTTGTTAATGCATCAGGCTTATTGCTTGTGCCAGCAGGGGAGGCTACCGGAGCCTATGCCAATGGTTTCTCCGGGGAGGCAGTCCAGGGTGGAAGACCTCAGTCACACAGTGGTAAGACCGCTTAAAAGAGCACGAGCGCTAGATCACCCACTCTCTGATACCGAGTGGCCTGAGACCGAAGGTCCAGTTAGATTTTGAGTCTGGAATGGAGGAACTTGAAGAAGGCGAGTTACCGGAGCCGGAGGATCAGACGAGAATCATTAGGGTATTCCGAAAGGAGGAACTTACTGCTCTCATTTCAGAAGCCCTTAAGGCGCTCAATCTAGCTGCGACGCAACCAGCAGAGGAAGAGGGACTGGAGGACCCTCTCATTCAAGCGGTGAGGGAATCGCAGGTGGTGTTCTCCGTTCACCTGGTAGTTGACCGGATGATCCAAGATGAGTGGGACCTGCCGGAAGCGGGACTGAAGGGTGTCAGGACCATGAACAGGCTCTATCCCTTAACGGACAAAGATAAGGAGAGGTTTCGGTCCCCCGCGGATTGATGCGACGGTGGCAGCGGTCACAAAGAAGACGACTATTCCAGTAGAAGCAGCGCAGCCTTGAAGGATGCACAGGATAGGAAGGTAGACTGTTGAAAGCAGGCCTTTGAGGCAAATGCTCTTTCTCTGCAAGCTTCTATCTGTGGAGCTTGGGTTGTGAGGGCGTGCCTTAGACGGTGCCAACACTTGCAGCAATCCAACCAACTGGAACTAGCGGAGGTGACGCGGCTGGAATCGGGTTCGGCATATTTAGGAGATGTCCACTACGATTTGATAAGAGCATTGGCTAATAGTATTTCATCTTTGGTTGCCGTTCGCTGTTAGCTGTGGCTCAGAAACTGGGCGGCAGATGGCTCTTCCAAGTCGCATCTCAGTAAGCTACCTTTTAAGGGTAAGTTATTGTTTGGTGAAGGATTTGGGAGAGTCCAAAGGTAGTAGACTCCCGGAAGATAAGCCTAAGCTGGGTAAGCTCATGCCGGCCTCGCGGGGCCAGTTTAGAGACGTCAGGAGATTGCGCTTCTCTAGATTGGGAGGCTTTCAAAGAGGAAGATGTGCTTCTAGAGCCCGTGGGTTTCGGGGAGCAGGTAGAGGTTTCGCAGCTTCCTCTGCTGTGCAGAGTCGGAAACAGCAATGAAACGAGGTGGATCCAGGTAGGAATTCAACCAATCGGAGGGCGGCTTCTGGAATTTCTTCCTGCCTGGGTCTACATAACATTCGACCAATGGGTATTGGAAATAATACGCAAAGGTTATGCGCTAGAATTGGCCTGTCCAATCCTGGACTCGTTTGTAGTTTTGCCCTGCAGTGGTTGGCAGAAAACGCTGGCAGTGCGACAGACGTTGGACCGGCTCTTACAACGGGGTGCAGTAGTTCCCGTCCCGTCAGCAGCCTATGGCGAAGGCCGTTACTCTATTTATTTCATGGTGCCAAAGAAAGACGGGTCGCTCCGGCCCATTGTGGATCTGAAAGGGGTAAATCGCTGTCTTTGGGTTCCTCATTTCAGGATGGAAACCTTACATTCGGTAATAGTGGCAGTACGGCAAGGAGAGTTCCTGACCTCCCTCGATCTCACAGAAGCGTACTTACATATTCCAGTCAGAGCAGCCCATCAAACGTTCCTCAGGTTCGCCTTTCCTTGGGGACATTACCAGTTTCAGGCGCTGCCCTTCGGTCTGGCGATGGCTCCGCGCACCTTCACCAAAGTCATGGTGGTGGTGGTGGCAGCAGCGTTGCGGAAAGAAGGTATTCTAGTTCACCCTTATCTCGATGATTGGTTGATTTGGGCAAAGTCCAAGACTGAGAGTTTGCAGGTTACGGACAGGGTGGTAAAGTTCCTGCAGGGTCTTGGTTGGGTAGTCAGTACGGCCAAGAGTCGCTTAGTTCCATCCCAAGTGCTGGAATACTTGGGGTTTTGCTTCGACACCCGGAAAGGAGCGGCGTTTTTGCCGGATCGTCAAGCTCAAGGCCTTCATCAACTGATATGCAACTTCCTGTCGACTCCGGCAGCTTCTGCATGGAGCTGTCTTCGGGTATTAGGAACAATGGCGGCGACCCTGGAGGTAGTTCCGTGGGCCAGAGCTCACATGCGGCCGTTGCAGAGGGCGTTGCTCCGACGATGGTCCCACCAGAACAATTCTCTGAACAAACGCCTCCCCTGTTCGCTTTGGGTCAGGCGGTCTCTGGTGGCTTTGCCCAGAAAATCTGGCAGCGGGATTGCCGCTGGAGCAGTCACAGTGGCTCCCACTGTTGACGGATGCGAGTCTGGCGGGATGGGGAGCACACTGCGGGGATCTTTTCGCGTAAAGTACTTGGACCAACCAGGAGGTCCAATGGTCAATCAACCGCCTGGAGCTACAGGCAGTGTTTCTAGCACTACAGAAGTTCGAAGTCGCTGTAAAAGAGCGAGCTGTAAGAGTGCTTTCAGACAACTCCATGATGGTAGCCTACATCAATCGGCAAGGCGGAACGGGAAGCTCAGCCATGGAACAGGAAACAGAGGCGTTGTTCGCCAGGGTAGAACCTCGATTACAAGCGATTTCGGCAGCTCACATTGAGGGAAAGGACAATGTGATGGCAGATTTTCTGAGCAGTCTGGGTGGATGCGGGGGAATGGGAGCTTCATCTGGAAATCTTTGCCCAAATGACTCACAGCTGGGGGCCACCGATTATGGATCTCATGGCGACCTTTCAGTCAGTAAAGACGAGTCGCTTTTACAGCAGAAGACAAGAGAGGATGTCGGAAGGGATCGATGCCTTGATACAACATTGGCCATCGGCAGGCCTTCTCTTTCTTTTGTCCATGGGTGCTCATAGGGCGAGTAGTGCAGCACATCGAAGCTCATCGAGGGAGAGTTCTCTTGGTGGCCCCAGATTGGCCGAGACGTCCATGGTATGCCTATATAATCTGGCTCCTCGACAGGGAGCCTTGGAGATTGCCGATAACGGAGAATCTGTTGATCCAGGGTCCTCTTCAAATGCCTCAGGTGGATCGGTTCTCGCTTACGGTTTGGCCATTGAAAGGGCGAGGTTAAGGAAAAGAGGTTATTCTAGAGCAGTCATTTTGATTTTGTTTCGAGCCAGGAAGAGATCCACTTCCCTAGCTTATGTGCGAATTTGGCGTATCTTTGAGGACTGGTACTCTCGGTGTCAGGTCCTTGCTTCCATGGCATCCGTTTCTGTGGTGTTAAGCTTTCTTCAAGACGGGTTTGATAAGGGTCTGGCAGCCAGTTCATTAAGGATTCAACTGGCAGCCCTGGCTTGCTATAGAGGTAAGGTTCAAGGAGTAGCCTTGGGCTCTCATGTAGATGCGGTGCGCTTTGTCAAAGCAGTATCTAGGCTTCGTCCCTCACACAGAGTAGTAGTGCCGCCCTGGGACCTTAACTTGGTTTTAGGGGCGTTGTCTAGGGAGCCCTTTGAGCCATTATACTATCGTCCGTTAAGGACTTAACTTTAAAGACACTGTTTTTGGTGACCATATGTTCGGTGCGGCGAGTTTTGGAGTTGCAGGCTCTGTCTTGTCGAGAGCCGTTCTTACCATTTTCTAGGGAAAAGGTGGTGTTGCAACCAGTCCCGTCCTTTTTGCCAAAGGTAGTTTCTCTGTTCCACCTAAATCAATCGGTTTCCCTCCCAGTACTGGGTTCCGC
Organism: Ichthyophis bannanicus; assembly: GCA_033557465.1. Taxonomy (NCBI): domain Eukaryota; kingdom Metazoa; phylum Chordata; class Amphibia; order Gymnophiona; family Ichthyophiidae; genus Ichthyophis; species Ichthyophis bannanicus. Next base: position 18,109,217 of record CM066037.1, on the reverse strand, counting down.
GGAGGGGAGCGTCTCAGACCGTAGTTTACGCCGCTTGGACATAAAGAGAGGTTTCAGAAACCTTTCGCAAGTCTGAACGTCTGTTCGTGCTGTTCGGAGGTCCATGTAAAGGGGAAGCAGCGTTGAAAGCTTCAATTTCCAGATGGATTCGAGAAGCAATTGCGTCGGTGTATATTTTGCAAGGTCGTCCAGTTCCAGTGGGCTTACGGGCTCACTCTACTACAGCGCAAGCGACATCCTGGGCGGAGTACAGTTTGGTTATGCCAGTGGAAATTTGTAGGGCGGCCACTTGGTCATCCCTTTATTCCTTCAGTAAGCACTACCACCTGGATGTTCTGGCAGCTAGTGATGCCTGTTTCGGGTCGGCGGTGTTGCGATCCAGGTGGAAAGGTCCCTCCCAATGATTACTGCTCTTTACATCCAGAGGTGGCGGACTGAATTGGAGGAACGATAAGGAAATAGAAATTACACATACCTGGTAATTGTTGTTCCTTGAAGAACTCCAGTTAAGTCCTCATTCCCGCCCTGGGATTGATGCTTCAGGAGTTGGTTATCTGTTGGGGTGGAAAGGCACAACTCTCAGGGGGTAAAACCCTTAATATTCTCGGGATCGCTCTGATTCTCTTTTTCTGTCCCTTCTTTACCTTCCCTTTCTCTGGCTTGGCTCGGGGCGGGGGGGGGGAATTGGAAAGTGTGGGAAGCAGTCCCCTCCTTCCTGGGAGGGGGAGGTAGTTATAAGTTAGTTATTAGTTATCAGTTATAAGTTAATGTTGAGTGAAAAAAAATTGTATGATAGCTCCTTATTTGTTGCTCCTTTGAGACTGCTTTGTCAGTAGTTCACTGGGGGCTGATGGGAGTGACCAGAAGGCTACATCCCGTGATGTCATAGTTTTGACATGCCCAGTCTCCAAGCTGCAGGAGGAGGTACACAACCCAGAGGTTGGAGGACTGAACTGGAGTTCCTCAAGGAACAACAATTACCACGTAAGTGTAATTTCTATTTTATATCCTTTTGAAGGGGCGGTTTCCAGAATTACACACAATACTCCAAATGAGGTCGCACCAAAGACTTATACAGAGGCACTATCGCCTCCTTTCTTCTGCTGGCCATTCCTCTCCCTATGCACTCAAGCATCCTTCTAGCTTTCACAATTGACTTTTTTACCTGTCTAGCTACTTTGAGATTGTCAGACACAATCATGCCTAGGTCCCGCTCTTCTTTAGTGGACAAAAGTACTTCATCCCCTATACTACAGTATATTGCTCCCTTGGATTGCTGTAGCCCAAATGCATGAGCTTGCATTTTTTAATCTTAAATCTCAGCTGTCAAATTCTAGACCATTCTTCAAACTTAGCTAGATCCCTCCTCCTCCTAACTACACCTTCCTGGATGTCTACTCTATTGCAGATTTTGGTATCATCCGCAAAGAGGCAAACCTTACCTGACAGCCCTTCCACAATATCACTAATAAAGATGTTAAAAATAATTGGACCAAGGACAAATCCTTGGGGCACACTACTGGTAACTTCCTCCTCAGAATGAGCTCCATTTACCTGTACTCTTTGTCACCTCCCACTCAACCAATTTCTAACCCAAGCAGTAACTTTAGGGTCCATCCCTAGGGTGCTCAGTTTGTTTATAAGTTGCCTGTGCGGAATGGTGTCAAAGACTTTACTGAAATCTGAATACACCACATCTAGGGTTCTCCTGTCCAGCTTCCCTGGTTACCCAGTCAAAGAAATCAATCAGATTTGTCTGACAAGACCTGCCTCTGATGAATCCATGTTGCCTCAGATCTGGTAATCTGTTGGACTCCAGAAACCTCACTATTTTCTATTTCAGCAGCACTTCCAATAATTTACTCGCCACCAAGGTTAAATTAACTGGCCTGTAGTTTTCAACCACATCCTTGCTTCTGATTTTGGGTAAAGGGACCATGTGTGCCTCTCTCCAGTTCTCTGGCATCACTCCGGACTCCAAAGAGGCATTGAAAAGGTCAGTCAATGGAGCTACTGGAACGTCCCCAAATTCCCTCATTATTCTCTGGTGTATCCCATCTGGTCCCATCGCTTTGTCTACTTTAAGTTTAGCTAGTTTCTCACGAACACTGTCTTCTGAAAATTGTTCAAGATGCCCCTCGCTTCTGTTCCTGTTTGTGGATGTTTTGAGGTCCTGCTCCTGGTTCTTCATCTCTGAAACAGAACAGAAATATTTAAGCAATTCCCCATTATCCTCATCAGCTTCTACATATTCCTCCCCTTCACCCTTGAGTCTGACCATACCACTTTTGCCCTTCCTCTTCTCACTAACATATCTGAAAAATGTCTTAACCAATGCAATAAAATGGGAGGCTATTTCCTCCTCTTTTTGAACCTTTGCTTTCCTGACTTCTTTGCTACCTTCTCTAAGTTTTTCCAAATATGGATGCCTGTCTTCTCTCTCTTTGATCTCTTGTATTTCATGAAGGCCTTCTTCTATTTCTTCACCTTTTCAGTTAGTTCTTTCGAAAACCATAGTGGTCTCCTTTTCCTTTTACCTTTATTTACCATTTTAACAAAAAGGTTGATTGCTCTTAAAATTTTCTCTTTCAGTTTTGTCCACTGTTTTTCTATATCCCCCAGCTATTCCCATCCCGCTAACGACTCCCTGAGGTATTGGCCCATTTTGGCAAAGTTAGTTTTCCTAAAGTCTAAGACCCTCACTTTTGAGTGTTTTTTATCAGCCCTAGTCCTAATATTGAACCACATCAGCTGGTGATCACTGGATTCAAAATGATCTCCCACTATTAACATCCGAAACACTCTCACCATTGGTAAGCACAAAGTTCAGTATGACCCCTTCACATGTTACCAGTTGCCTGAATAGTTCTCCCTGTAGAGAATCCAGGATCTCCTTGCTTCTAGATGATACTGCAGCAGGAATCTGGCATGTTGAAATCCCCTATCAGTAGCACTTCCCCTTTCCTGGCAATGCTGCATATGTCTCAATTAACTTCTCCATCCACCTCTTCTCCCTTTGAGGGAGGTCTGTATATCACGCCAATGCAAATAGATTTCTCTTTCCCTCTTTCTAGTTTAACTCGCAGTACCACCTCTTTCCCTTTTTATCCCTGTATTTCCATAGCTTTAATATTATTTTTTACATATAGTGCCAATCCTCCTCCCCTTCTTTCTCCCCTGTCCTTTCTGACTAAAGTATTGCCTGGTATAATTACATCCCAGTCATGGTTGTTCGTGAACCATGTCTGTGTTGCCACCAGTAAATCCAAGTCAGCCTCTCCCATTAAAGCCTCAACATCTGAGATCTTATTTCTCATGCTATGGGCATTTATACACACTGCTTTCCATATGTTGCCCCTTTTACTCATTTCCATAAAGGTATTTAATGTTTCACTTACCTGGGGGCTTTCTTCACCCATCCCCAACAAATCTAGTTTAAAACCCTCTTCAGTAGGAAAGCCAGTCTGCTACTTGTAGCTGCATCTTGGATTATTGAGGAGGCTTCAGGACACAATCTGGTAATAACAAATAATGTTACAGTAGTCCACATTATGCATGATAAGTGATGGAACTATTACCTTAAAGTTAGAAGGGTCTAAATAACATTTCAAGCTTTGAGTCAGATGTAGGTTAAAGTAAATGAACCTGCACGACTCCTGCCACTCGTAGATGAAATGAAAAGCTAAAGTGAAGGAGGACACTTAGATAACACATTTGGCAAACGCGGGATAGTGGTTGGAGGAACAAATCCTTTGAGTAAAAGACTCTGATTTGGCAAAAATGATTATCGGACCATTGTGATGTAACCAAGTAGCAATGCAATCAAATATAAAGTTAATTTGAGGTTAGAAAGATCTGATCTATTAAAATACTACTCAAAGATCAGAAGATCGACATCTAACCGGAGCTGAAGACCCCACTCATGTTAAGCACAAAAATGAACTAAATAAATGTTAGTGGAGGAGAGGGATGAGCCTTGAGGCAGTCCTCTTTCAAGATCGAACCAGAAGACGCTGAATCATGAAGTAAAACCACCTATCCTCAAATCAGCAAGATGTTTAACCAACATGCCTAGAACAACAGAATCAAAAGCAGACTTCAAAATTAAAAAATAAAAATAAAAAAATAAGTGGTGTTGGTATCCCCTAGACCACATAATATTTCATCAGATAATGACGTAATCAAGTTCTTGGGGCTACAGTCTGCCCTGAAACTATGTTGCCGATGACTGTTCAGAAAGGCGGCAGCTTTTAGATATTGAGAATGATTGTTCAGCCCTATTAATTTTGCTAAAAAGGGCAAAGAGGAAATGGGCCTGGAGCAACCAGGATTACTTTGAGTCACAGAAGCATCTTTCAACACTGGATGTACCGAAACTCATTTAAGGCTAGACTGTATAAATTCTTCAGATAAAAAAGTCGGGACTGTAGTATATACAATAAAAAAGCAATACTTTTTAACCAGCTTGATAGAAGCAACTGAGACCACATCCAAAGGACACTTGTGCCTCATAGCTACCACACAATGTAAAATTATTCTCCTCTAAAATAACAGGGAAGGTATCCCAAATCAAAGGGGAAGGTGGCAAAAAAGGAGACCCAGGTATTCCATGGGGACCTCATCGAGTTTACATGACATATTTGCTTTGTCTTTGAAGTAATTGCCAATCTCTCTGCAGTTGGTATATTATCAATAAACTGTTTTTCACAACCTAAGCATAAAATGCACTGTGGAAAACGATTCACATGAGTGCTGTTTTTCATTTTAGAGGTAAAATAGATCTTTCTAAATGACTTAAATGTCAGTTAATATTGTTTATAAATGGATAAAGTTCATCATTGCTATACCTCTAAGTGATACTTATACCAGCAATGCTTGGCATGATGAAGCTTGCGCTTAAACTCACCTTTTCAAAATGCTGTCAAGTCAATGCTGACTCCTGGTGACCCAGCGGCCCCTGGGTTTTCTTGACAAGGTATACCAGGGAAGATTGTGAACTCTTATCTCCAAGTTGTGTCTACTAGTAACCTGGATGGAATCAGAAATCTCTCTTTTCCAAACAGTCCTTCCAAATCTAAATCAGGAGGAACCTGATCTATAAATGACCAATATTTCTTAAAATGATTAGTCAAAAACATGGAATGTATCTAGTACCTGCTTGTAGTGATTGTAAACCACTCTGATGCCCTTCAGCCTGGGTGGTATTTATTTTTATTTATTTATTTAACATTTTTTATATACCGCACTATTCATATACCGCACTATTCATCATCAGTGCGGTTTACAATTAACAACAATATACCTGTCAATACATGACTGATCTAGGTTTACAGATAACAGTATATCAAGAAATTGCATAAAGATAAACATAAAATCCTACTAGAGCACAGTGGTGTAAACTAACAACTGGAAAATGATCAAATAATGATCAGACTATGGATAGGCATGATGAGAGAGAGAGAGAAAAATATGCAACTTCCTTTTAGACATAGGGCAGAAACCAAATCAACAACATGGTCCACCCTGTCAGTGGCAAAATTGGCATATTGTTGAAAACAAAGCATTTATAGACAAGAAAAAAGAATTGGCTAATGAGCAATCTCTATATAAAATCACCACCCATTATAATGATGGAGTCGAGGTCACCATTCAACATGAGTAACCATTCAGGAAATGACGATAAATCCTTGAATACACATTGATGAGGGGCATAGGCCACATAAACACCCCAGTGACCATTTATTTAGCAACAAAGCTGTAAAATCAGTGGCAAAGGGAGAATAAATGTAAAAGGCATACTTAAAATGAGTTATCAGTAAAACTTCTTTGCCTCGCACTTTTCGGTTATTGTGAAATATTTTGAAGCCTGGGTGAGGAGTATGCAGCTCATGAAGTAATACAGCATCAGCAGAAGGTATGTCTGTATGCATTCATTCATCAAGAGATACAACAGGTCATAATATATTTACAGGGGGTTATACATTCACATGGTCTCAACATATTTACAAACCCAATTGGGTATGCATCAGGATTTCCTAACTTATTTACAGTTCTTCTTCATATCGTGACCTCAAATTTATCTGATATACAATGTGATCCTGTATTCATTGGGTGTTGCTCGGGTCTGTGCCAAAGTGTTCACTGAATAAGTGGGTCTTTATTTGTTTTTGAAAGGAGATGTCCTTGTTGTTTGGATTTTGGTTGGGAGAGAGTTCCATAGGAATGGGTCGTAGAGGACGAATGCACGGGTACATGTTTGGTGATTGTATTTTGTCCTTTCATGTGGTACGGTCAGAACATTGTTAGTGGTCTGCCTTGTTGATCTTCCAGAATTCATTTGTGGTAGGAGGGTGTGAAGATGTGATGTGTTTGTTGTTGTAGTGCTTTGTGAATCAGTATTAAGAATTTGTACTTGATCCAAGCTTCCAAAGGGAGGATGTGGAGATGCTTCAGTACTGGGGTGATGTGGTCATTTTTCTTTGCCCTTTGAATGATCCTGGCGGTTGTGTTAAGGGCTGTCCATAGCGGGTGGAAAGTGGGAGTCCTTGATATATTGATATTTACAGTAGTCCAGGTGGGGGAGTGTCATTGCTTGTAGTATTGATTTAAAATCCTGGGGGTCTAGGGGTGGTCTGAGGGCTGTATCATCTTGGTTCTGAAGAATATTGTTCATGCGGTTTTTGCTGTCTGTTGCTTGAATGAGAGAGTTTAGTCAAGGATGACTCCCAGGTACTTTATTTATGTTTGAATTCTTATTTGGGTTGTTCCCAGGGTGAGGTGTGTTGGTAGGGTGAAGGTTTGATCCTTTGTGACAAATAATGCTTATATTTGCTTGACCCATCTGGGCAGCAGCAGAATGGGACAGTGTTGACGGTGGAGGATCACATTTTTGTGACAACGGCAACAACACCAAACTTAAACTGCGCGGAAGAAAGGCCCGGCAATCTACTTCTGTATCTTGCCATGAAAATCCAATGGATAGTTACAACAAAACAAATTGTGCTATGGTGCTGGAAGATGAGACCCCCAGGTCAGAAGGCACTCAACTAGCTACTGGGGAAGAGCTGAAGACTTTTCAGAGTAAAGCCAGCATTTATGATGTGGTTGGATCAAAGCCCTCGGGAAGTCTGACTGCTGATGTAGCTGCGCATGAAATGAGAGTCAGAAGCTGTAAAGATGTCTTACACATTGGAACATGGAACATACGAAGCATGAACCAAGGGAAGATGGAGGTGGTCAAGAATGAAATGGAACGTGTACAACTTGATCTGTTGGGTGTCAGCGAACTGAAATGGACTGGCATGGGGCACTTTGCATCAGATGATCACATGGTCTACTATGCTGGAAATGAAAGACAAAGAAGAAATGGTGTTGCATTTATAATAAAGAAGAAACTTGCAAGAACTGTAATGAAATACAATGCAGTCAGCGAACGCTTAATCTCTATTCGTCTACGAGGATTGCCTATCAACACAACTATAATTCAAGTATATGCCCCAACAACAGCTGCAGAAGAGAATGAAATTGAAGAGTTCTATGAACAAGTACAAGCTGAAATTGACAGAACATGCAAACAGGATATTCTGATAGTCATGGGTGACTGGAACGCAAAGGTTGGCAACAAAGAAGAAGGCAAAGTAGTTGGAAAATATGGACTTGGCAACAGAAATGAAGCTGGAGAAAGACTGATAGAATTCTGCAAGACCAATGATCTGTTCATCTCAAACACCTTCTTCCAGCAACACAAGCGGCGACTGTACACATGGACTTCACCGAATGGATTATATAAAAATCAAATTGACTACATCTGTGGAAGTCAACGATGGCAAAGCTCTGTAACATCAACAAAGACAAAACCTGGAGCTGACTGTGGTACAGATCATCAACTACTAGTATGCAAACTCAAGCTAAAGTTGAAAAAAGAGCAAACCACTCATGAATGCAGCAAAATATGACCTTGAGAATATACCACTGGAATTTAAAGACTGCCTGCAAAATCGATTTGCTGCTTTAGATACAAATGACAGAGCTCCGGAAGAGTTATGGAATGACATCAAGAAGGTTGTGTTGGAAGAAAGCGAGAAGTCTCTACAAAAGGTGAAAAAAGCAAAAACGGCCAAAATGGATGACGGAAGAAACTCTGAAAATTGCCTAGAAACGCAGAGAAGCTAAAGCCAGAGGAGAAAGAAAGACAATCGCAGAACTCAACAGAGATTTCCAAAGTGCAGCAAGACAGGACAAGGAAAAGTACTACAATGACACTTGCAAGGAAATAGAAGCAGAAACTATTAGAGGAAGAACAAGATCGGCTTTCCTAAAGCTACGAGAGTTAAAGAAAAAGTTCCAGCCTCGAATTGGAATGTTACAAGATGCTCAAGGTTCTATGTTGAATGATGCTGAGAAGATCAAGAAAAGGTGGAAGGAATATACAGAGTTTTTATATGATAAAGATCAAGTGGACCAACAGCCGTTTCAACCTGTACCTTATGATCGGGAACCATTGGTGATGAAAGAAGAAGTTGAAGCAGCATTGAAAGCCTTATCAAAGAACAAAGCACCAGGCATTGATAGCATTCCCATAGAAGTATTGCAGCAATCTGATGCAGCTGTTACCGTACTCACAAGGCTCTGCCAAGAAATATGGAAGACAACATCATGGCCAACTGACTGGAAAAGATCTGTGTTTATATCAATACTAAAGAAAGGTGATCCAACTGACTGTGAAAATTATCACACAATCGCTCTGATCCCACATGCCAGCAAGATTCTACTGAAGATTATTCAAAAGAGACTACAACCATACCTGGAACAAGAACTACCTGAAGTGCAGGCAGGGTTCAGGAAAGGGCGAGGAACGAGAGACATCATTGCGGATGTGAGATGGATCCTTGAAAAGACTAAAGAATACCAAAAGGATAAGGAAAAGGGAGAATGGAAGGGGAAAGGAGGGGATATGAATAAGATTAGAGGGGTGTGAAGATCTTGGCAGCTGACTCCTAGATTACAGGACAACTTGTTAAGGCCTGCTGTATGGTAACAAGTCGGCAGCTTAATTCTGCCTTCTATTCAGTGACTGATTTGAGAATGAGTAGGATCATCTTGGAAGGATTTGCTTCATGGTGCCGTTCAGCGGTTATAAGCTTGCACAAGTCCAGATATGTTTTATGTTTTTCTAGACCTTTGGTAGATATTCCCCTCTGTTTCTTTTTTTGTATTCTTCATTCTCTCTTGAGGTTCATTTGTTTTAATGTCTCCAAATAGGTAACTTTGCACATACCATGACAAAAATGAACCTCACTCCTATGTTAGGGTATGTTGGAGATGATCTCCATCTTGGATTCATTGCTAATGCTCGCTTCAGTACTTGCACTGTTGCAAAGAGATACCTCATGGAGTTCATAGGGCATAATGTGCACAGGCAACTTACAATGAGAGGAGTTTGAGGTCAGTGTTTGGGTTTTTTTTTTAATTTATATTTTGCTCTCACAATCTATACTAGCTTAGACCAAGCAAGATACCACCCCTCATCCCCAGTTGTATGTTTCTAGCCTTCAGAGTTCTGCAGAGCACTGGAATTTTCCTCTGGTAGCCAAAGGATTTTAACACTGCTGTTCTTGTACCAGATCTGTACTTTGTGAGACCCAGACTTTCACTGATTCTAGCTGATGCTTTACAGTAAGGGACACCCCACCTCCTCCCCTGTTTTTTTACATTCAGTGGTCATAGTGATCTCAGGCTGCATTTCTTTGCAAAATGCTTCAGATTTATGCAAGGAGTCTGTTAATAAGTTGCAGGCACAGAGCATGGAATAGTGGAATAGTCTCCCAGTGGAGGTGGTAGAGATGAGGACAGTAACTGCAATGCCATCCTACAGGGTCTTCCAAAGAAAACCCTCAACATTCTCCAAATGGCCCAAAATGTTGCGGCTAGGGTCATCATGAAAAAGAACCTCACTGATCACATTACCCCTCTACTAATCGAGCTTCACTGGCTCCCCATTGCTGCCCGGGTAAAATATAAAATACTAGTAACCACCTTCAAACTGATTCATAACATAGCACCATCCTTTCTCTCCACCCTTATCAGCACGCAACCACCCAACAGAAGCAGGCGAACAGTCCACTCAAATACACTCCATGTTCCCCCAGATATCAGATCTGTAAATACCACTACTAGCCAACGAGCATTCTCCTATTCGGCCCCGTCCATCTGGAACCAACTACCACCGGAGCTAAGAGCTGTCAAAGACCTTATGGAATTCAGAAAGAAGCTCAAGACACATCTTTTCCAGTGCCAATACAATCTGTTATAATCCCAGGGGTAGAAATGATACCCCCCAATGAAACATGGTGGCAATTTATGTAAATAAGTAAATATGTAAATATGTAATGTCTGAATCATTCCCTTATGACCTTCCCACCAAATCAATGTGTGTATATTTCTAAATTTTGACATGATTGTACAAATCCGTTTCGTTAATCAAACCGCTACTGATCGCTGGAAGTAGCGGTATACAAATGTATGCTAAATAAATAAAATAAAATAAACTGAATTCAAAAAAGCATGGGACAAACACAGAGGATCTCTAAAGGTAAAATGGGGACTGTTGTAGTTGTTGATATGGAAGGACAGACTAGATAAACCATGTGGTCTTTATCTGTCATCATATTTCTATGTTTCTATGTGGAGTTGCTGTACAAGTTGTGATGGTTCCATAGTGCTGTTGGCCCATGCTGGTCTCTCTTCATACCACACCAGGTTTTGGCCTCCGACTAATCTGAGGTGTTATAAGTAGAGAACACCCTGAGTTGCTGGTTTATGCAGGGACATTTAGACTTGCTGTTCATATTGTATACTGTCAGAGGTTTGATGTGTTTTACAATTACATATGTAAGGTGCACAGAGATGTAGAATGGCAGTGAGCAGTGTGAGGCTCGGGTATTTACATTATCAGCTGATAGTTACTCTCCCTGGACAGAGTACATAATCTGTATTTTTGATGTTTGCCACACCTCTTTTTTTTTTGTTTTTTTGTTTTAGGGTTGAATAAACCTGGGAGTCTGAATTTGCTTTCAGATGGTAAGAAATTTTAAATTTCTTTTTTCTTTTTAACTTTTATATTTATTAGAAAGTATTTTATACAGTGTACAATCCCCTGCGATCTGTGGGTCCCAAATGTTACATAAACAAAAATAATAACCTCCCTCATCCCCCCCTCCTTTCTACCCCCTTCCCTAGAAGGTTCAGTTCGTTGCCAAATAGTCCAACAGTGGTTTCCATCCAGACTCAAGATGCTCCCCTATTTCTGTGAAATGCTGTAAGGCATACCATCAAAACTGCTTTCCTCGGCCTCTATACCCAAGCTGACATCTCTGGGAGTTGGGGACGTTTTCCAGTTCCATGCTATTTCACAGTGGGCTGCTGTTATGCAGGCTTTTACTCCATTTTTGGCAAAGCCCATCTGACCAAATACCCAAAAGGTAGAAAGCTGGGTCTAATCCCATGTCCAAACCAAAAATGATGTTGCTTTGCCCTTTTAATTGTTCCCAGTAATCATGTTACAGGGCGTGCCCACCATATATGTACCAAGGCCCCCACATTCTCTCCAGCATCTATCCGACAGTCCTGGGAACATTTTATGCAAGCACTCTGGAGTGTAGTTTCAATGCATTAAAATGTATATGTATTTTCCCTGATAATTGAATTAGCAGACATTGCAGCTCCCAGACACACTGATTCCTATTTCGTCTAATCCAAAGTCTAGCCCCAGGTTCCTTTCCCACACTTTCATGTAGGCAAATTTCCTTAGCGTCCCTCTAGTCCAGTCCCGGAACCATAGAGTTGTCAACCTCCTCCAGCAGCCTTGGAGACTGAAATACATCATCGCTTTGCTGGCACCAGTATAAGTAGGCAAGGACCGCCCCCTCTCACCAGTACTTTCAGTCTCCAAGCAGCTTGGAGGTTCTGAGCCCACAGCTGGGCTCAGTGAGAACAAATAAGCAGAGCTTGGGTTTTTGAATTTAACTCCTTTTGGTTTATTTCCCTGTTTGATTTGGTTACTTCGTTTTCTTTTATGTCAGATCTGCTGCTGCTGTAAGGGTTCCTGTGTCTGGGGACCTTTATTTTTTGTTTCTAAAGGATCAAGGAGTTCTTCCCCCTCCCTCTCTGCATTGCCCCAGCGTCTAAACGAGCACAGGGGAGACAGTGCTGATCCGTGGCCTCCCTGCTCCCGAACCCACGTTGAAGGGGTGAGGAGCAGGTGGAAGGCGGGCAGTTGCAGCAGCAGCGATGCAGGGGCTGAAAAGCCTGAGAAGGTTGTGCCCAGATCAATCTGAGCTGAAGCCGTTAAAAAGGCTGTGCTCCGGTGCCCTGTTGGCTCCTTTCCCTCACTCCCCTCCCCCTCCCCTTCCCCTCCGGGATCGGCGGCGGTGGTAAGTACCCACGCAGATCTGCTTTGGGGAGCTGGTTTAAACTGGGAGGGGAGGCTTCGCGGCGGCTCCCGGGGTTGCAGGGTGCTCGGGGCCTTGCTGCGGGGGGGTGAGAGAGTGTGCTTTTTTGAGCGGGAATGCTGGCAGTGGCCATTTTGAGGGCCGCGTTTTCAACGGCAGGATTTATTTGTTTTGGTAGACAGCCTTGCTCCTGGGCTCACTTGGGGGAGCAGATAAGGAGCATTTAGTGTGCAAATTCTAGTCTGGGTTTGATTTTTGCCTTTAATTTACTTTAACTTTATTTTTGATTCAGTTGCCTTTGATTAATTGGCAACCGGGGATTAGTTCCTTTGGTTAGGAGCAAATATCCTTATTTACAATGGTTTTAAATTTGAGCCGGCCTCTTTAAGTTTGTAGCAGCTCTCACCTTCCCTCCTCAATTATTTTTTGCTTGATGCAGGCCTTTGCTGGTGCGGATCTCTCTCCCTTGACTACGGGAGAAAGCTCCGGGACCCGTACATCCACACTGCAGCTGTGTGAGACGGAGCCTCTCCGTTGCTGCGGGATTTGATTTACATGGTGGAACCAACTGAGCGATCCTTGCCGCAGCTGCCAGGCGCATCAGCGCGGTTTGAGGATCGGAGCACTTTAAGGAGGTGGTAGGAGCAGGCAGTGTGGCTTTCTGCCCTGCAGGTAAGGCCTTTGGGCTCTGTTGGTCTGCTGAGGCCTCCTTTTTTGGGGCCCTTTTCTCTCTGGGTGTTTGGACCACATGACGGGAGTTGCAGTGAGAGGCCTGTGTGAGGAAGACAACAAGCTGAATAGCTAGTTTTTTGGGCCTAGTGTTTCTTTCAGACCTCTTTATTTTGGAGTTTGTTCTTAGTTTATAGGACAGCAGTTGTGGCATTGATTCCACATGGTCTTTCCCTTCTAATCATGTCTCTGAGGAGCATCTGTTAAGTCACAGGATGTTAGGCACATTGCCAGTTTTAGGTTCCAGAGCAGGTATTTGTAAGGGACAGGCTGGAAATGGGTCTTTGTGTATTCTATACTGACAGTTGCCCAAAGGCCTGTGTTTCACAGGGACAGGTTTAGGAATCCTTAGGATATAAAGAAGTATATGGCAGTTACCTGTCAATCAAGGGGTGCCTGGGCTAAGGTCTATGGCCACCAGAGGGCAGCGGATGCACTCAATGGGGCCTTTCTCTGTCTGTGTATGCAGCAGTTGATTGTTTATTCTCTGTAATGCTGCAGCTCCTGTTTATATAACCAAGATTGCAGCTCTTAAATTCTGTATGGTTTGTTGGTCTCTGTTGTCCTAAGAGCCACAGCTGCTCATGACTCACATGTAGTATTCAGGGCCCCCATCCCTGGGGGTGGGGGGTGGTAAAATAAGAAATTGTGTTACTCCTTAGATTCACACAGGCAGCCACCTCTTTGCATGGTGCCTGGGTGTTTCCTAGCTTAAGGGGGGATCACTTATCGTGCCCTTCCCCGGCAGTTCTCATCTATTTCTAGAGCAGGATTTCAAAAGGAACAAGAAACTCTCTAGTGAGAGAGAGCCTTGTTCATTTTGAGCGACCACGGTTGATTTATTCGGGGGCTTTTGGTGCCCTGAACCCCACGAGCTGGACGCTATTTGTTTGCTTCCAGGAGTTCTGCTCTCTGTTTCGCTCTTCAGCTCCCTGGCAGTCGTAGCAGGCTGGCAGGGGGTGAGCAACGCCTCCTGCAACGGTGAATCCCTCGGGATAAGGGGGGGAAGGAAAGCGAGGTGCAGTGGGACCTGGGAGCTTTTGCAAGGCTATAACAGCAGTTCGGGTAATTTTAGCTGATCTGCTTTGATTTCATTGGAGGTGGCCGGAGCTTGATTTTTGGAGTCCTATACACCCTTTCCCGGCTGTGCCCAAAACTCTCGGGATCCCAACTTCTGACTACATATTCCTCTCAAATGGTAGTTCGTAAGGGAACATGGCAGATGGAAAATCACTATTAGAACAGAGTGCATAGGATGGGTGCAATTTCCTGAAATTTGCAAAAATAAAATAAAATACATAAATAAATTAACCCAGCTGCAGAGTATGGATTACACTTTTTCAGTAGACCTTCAAAGGTTGTTAAAAAAAAAAGAAAAAAAAAAAAAGAGGGGCCTAGCTATGTTGGTTTACAAGAATTTCCTTCCGCTGTCCATAGCAGGTCCTATAAGGCGTTAGTCGGTTGCTATGGCAGGGTAATATTTGAGGTTAGCTGTTGTGATATAGCACTATGATCCGCTGTACACATATTCAAGTCAAAAGGAATTATGGTGGTAGCTCTCTTGGACAGTTCTAAAAGGTGCTTGGGTGAGTGCCTTGGCCAGGCCCCAGGTGTGGAATGCTCTGCCATACGCATTATGTTATGAGAGGGGTTTTATAGTTCTGTGGTTTCTTGAGGGACAATATTCCCGTTTAGTTTGGCTTTGTCTGATTTATAAGGTTTGGTGATAGATTTGTAATGTCTTCATTTTGGCTATATGTGGTTTCTTTTCCTTCTGTAAAAGGCGGCTCAGCGGAGAGAGGTCGCTGAATAGGACTCTGGCCTTTGCGGCTATTTTGGCTCCAGTACGGAGAGTATCTGCTAGTGTTCAGCGCCTGTCTTACTGGGGGCCAGAAGCACGCAGCCCGGCTAGTTCTCTCGCAGCACTAGCAGCAGCTCAGATTCTAGAAGGCATACATCATATGCTGTGTTTGCGGGATGGCTTGCACGCTGCTTGGCGTCAGCCTGGGAGCTCCATCGGCTCATATTAGCTTCCTTTGTCCAATCCTTCTGCAGAGCTCCGCAAAAGTTTCAGGCGGTCGCAGGAACGCTCCAGCGGCTGCTTCATCTTAAAGCGGAGGTGCCGGTGCCGGCAGCCCAATACGGTTGCTACTCCCTCTACTTTGTGGTTCCAAAGAAGGAAGGCTCGTTTCGCCCGATTCTGAATTTTCAAAGGGTGAATCGGTGTCTGCCCAAAGAATTCTCCCGGAGCATTCCTTCAATCCCGAAAGAAACCGTAGTGACACACATGATAAGTTCGGTCAGCTACTGGCAGGACACAATGCACGCTTGCATGCTTTTTTGCTTCATGGGTCTAGAAGTGTAGTCTTTACCAGGTGGTATAATGGGAACTTCGCTGCGGGTTCTCGGCTTCTTCTTTGCTGACTCAATTGCCACTGTGGAATGGGAAAGCTATCTTTTCTAACACCAGGGGCTAGTTGACCTTAAAAAGAAAAAAAAAAAAAAGGTAATGTCCAGCTTGGTGCAGGCAGACGGAATGGGGTGTTCCTCTAGCGGGAAGGCTGTGGATTTCTATGCCTGTCATAAGGAGTTCTTTCTGCTGCATTGTGTTGGCGCGGAAATAGCTTTTCCTCATCGGCTGAAGGAATTTTTGGTTAAGAGATATCTTTGTACAAAAAAAAAAAACACAGCGTATTCAGCTGTCCTGAATTGGCCTGTTCTCGATTGACATTTTGAGACTAGGCAGGCGCAGGCCTCGGTACTACGTTTGTGGGTGCACACCTTGCACTTCCAGGAGGTGTGGACTCACTGTCTGGAAGAGAGCCCTAGTGATCTTCTTTAGCGCGCGATAGAGTAGGTGGTTCACTGAATCGATTGTTGGGGGGCACTGCTCTGTCCTTGCAGGCTCCCATTGGGGGAGTCTGGGGAGACGAGAGCATGCTTCCGGTGGTCGCAGTATTTACGGCAGTCTACTCGCCTGGAACAGGAATGGATCAGGGAGTTGAAGTGACTAGAGTCTGATTTGCCTTATGTGGCAAAGGTGCATTATGGTGTGATTCGAGTGCTGGCGGAAGTGCAGGGTCAGTCTCTCGGAGCCCACGCGGATGTCCGGCGGTTTTTGAGGGCGGTGTTGCTCATGCGGCCGCCTCGGCGCTGTGCTGTTCCTCCGTGGGATTTGTATTTGGTGTTGGAAGCCTTGTTGGCTCCTCCGTTTGAGCCGTTGTCCACTGCTTCGCTAAAAGATCTCACATTGAGGACGGTTTTCTTGGTGGCGATTTGTTCGGCTAGGAGGATCTCGGAGCTACAGGCCTTGTCTTGTAGGGAGCCCTATCTCTCTTTTACCGACCACAGGGTGGTTCTCCGTCCCGTTCCGGCGTTCTTACGCACGGTGGTGTCCGCTTTTCATGTTAACCAAGTGGTCTCTCTTCCGGTGTTCTCCGATCGAGATGGGGTCGGATCTGGGGGTCAATTGCGGCTGTTGGACGCCCGCAGGGTTCTCAAGAAGTATCTCTCCCGGACGGCGTCCTTTAGGCGGTCGGATTGACTTTTTGTGGCGTTCGGGGGACCGCGTAAGGGATAAGCGGCGGCGAAGTCGTCTATTTCCCGCTGGTTGAAGGAAGCTATTGCATCGGCCTACATCTTGAAAGGCAAGGTGGTTCCGCAGGGTCTTCGGGCTCATTCCACTCGGGCGCAGGCGGCGTCTTGGGCAGAGTTCAGTCTGGTCCCAGTGGGCGACATCTGTAGGGCGGCGACTTGGTCATCCTTGCATTCCTTTGCCAAGCAATACCGCTTGGATGTTTTGTCCGCGGAGAATGGGCGTTTCGGCTCAGCGGTGTTTCAGGCTGGGCATGCTTGTCCCTCCCGTTGATATTCACTGCTCTGTTACATCCTCTATGGTTCCGGGACTGGACTAGAGGGACGCTAAGGAAGGGTAAATTAGACTTACCTGCTAATTGTTGTTCCTTGCGGAACTCTAGTCCAGTCCCGGATCCCTCCCTTGGTTTGAAGAGTTGCCAGCCTGATTGTTTCGGCTCCCGCGGGTGCTCTGCGTTGTCTTTGCTCCCGGGTGGCGCGGGATGAAGCCATTGGAGGACCCTCTTGCATAGCGCTCTTGCCTGTCCATCCTCTTAGGAGGTGGTGTGGTACGGCGCTTCTGTGTTGTCAGACGATATTCTTATTCAGACACAGTCGATGAATGCAATTAATTTGTTAAAAAAGAAACAAATAAAAAAAAAAATACATAAATAAATAAAAATAAATAAATAAATACATAAATAAATAAAAAATAAAAAATAAGAAATAATAATAGTTACTTGAAGTGGAACATGAAATATTCTGTTCCGTATATATATATTGCTATGTTGAATGTATTCTGGTTAATTCTCCTTATTTGTTGTTCTGCTTAGTGTGCTTTGTCAATAGGTACTGGTGAGAGGGGGCGGTCATTGCCTACTTATACTGGTACCAGCAAAGCGATGATGTATTTCAGTCTCCAAGGCTGCTGGAGGAGGTTGACAACTCTATGGTTCCGGGACTGGACTAGAGTTCCGCAAGGAACAACAATTAGCAGGTAAGTCTAATTTACCCTTTTGAGCTCTTCCTGATTGCAGGCTATAGTTCAGTAGCCTAATAAAGCCCTGTGATTTAGGAATACTCCAAAACTTCTAGATCATTTTATCCCATCTTGTAGGACTGCCATTGATCCCATTGCCCAGAGGTAGTGCGAAACCTGCAGGCATGCAAATAAAATAATTTGAGTTCAGAGGATATTTACCTTTCTCCGGGAACAAGCAGGAAGTCAGTCCTCACATATGGGTAGTGTCGGCGCCAACGGAGCAAATCCCCCATCTTTCAAAGAAAACCTTTGGGAATTGCATCACGCATGTGTGGTCCCCTTCCCGCCCAAGGGTGCCATCTTGCTCAGTCTCCTTTTTTCCATGGAGCCCAACGGACGTTGTCCCATAGTCGCTGTGGAAAAAGTTTACAAAGTTAGGAAATTAATTTCTTTTCTTTGCCGGATTGACACCAGTTCCCCTTCCCGCCTTCGGCTCGGTAAACCAGTATCGAGTCCGGCTTGATTTTTTTGTTTTTTGTCCTTTGTGACTAGCGTTCACGCTCTTTTTCTTTTTCACTGGCAGCCTGGGTCTTCGACCTCGCAGGGGCCCTTTTTCCCCCGATGGCTGCCAGTGGGTTTAAAAAATGTGATGTATTTAGATTTCAGTAAAGCCTTTGACACTGTTCCTCACAGGCGACTTATAAACAAACTGAGCACCCTAGGGATGGACCCTAAAGTTACTGCTTGGGTTAGAAATTGGTTGGGTGGGAGGCGACAAAGAGTACAAGTAAATGGAGCTCACTCTGAGGAGAAGGATGTTACCAGTGGTGTGCCCCAGGGATCTGTCCTTGGTCCGATTCTTTTTAACATCTTTGTTAGTGATATAGCGGAAGGGCTGTCGGGTAAGGTTTGCCTCTTTGCGGATGATACCAAAATCTGTAATAGAGTAGACACCCAGGAAGGTGTAGATAACATGAGGAGGGATCTAGCTAAGCTTGAAGAATGGTCTAGAATTTGGCAGCTGGGATTTAATGTTAAAAAATGTAAGGTCATGCATTTGGGCTGCAGCAATCCAAGGGAGCAATACAGTATAGGAGGTGAAGTACTTTTGTCCACTAAAGAAGAGCGGGACCTAGGCGTGGTTGTGTCTGATGATCTTAAAGTAGCTAAACAGGTAGAAAAGGCGACGGCAAAAGCTAGAAGGATGCTTGGGTGCATACGGAGAGGAATGGCTAGCAGAAAAAAGGAGGTGATAATACCTCTGTATAAGTCTTTGGTGCGACCTCATTTGGAGTATGGTGTGCAATTCTGGAGACCGCACCTTCAAAAGGATGTGAACAGGATGGAGTCGGTGCAGAGGGTTGCTACTAAAATGATTAATGGGCTTCATTATAAAGCATATGAGGACAGACTTAAGGATCTTAATATGTACACCTTAGAGGAAAGGCGGGATAGAGGTGATATGATTGAGATGTTTAAATACCTCCGTGGCATAAATGTTCAGGGAGAGAGCCTCTTTCAATTGAAAGCAAGTTCTGCTACGAGGGGACATGGGATGAGGGTGAAGGGAGATAGATTCAGGAGTGATATGTGGAAATATTTCTTTACGGAAAGAGTAGTGGATCCATGGAATAGTCTCCCAGTGGAGGTGGTAGAGATGAGGACAGTAACTGAATTCAAAAAAGCATGGGACCAACACAGCGGATCTCTAAAGGTAGAAAGTGGACTGTTGTAGTTGTTGTTATGGAAGGACAGACTAGATGGGCCTTGTGGTCTTTTTCTGTCATCATGTTTCTATGTTTCTATGTTTCTATGGTGTACTAAATTAATGTCCCTCACCAATACACATAACTGCTGTCTCCGGTACCTCGGGCCTGACCATGACCCGAATGTCTGTGGCCCATGCAGGAAGATGTCCTCGAAGGCCCTTAGATGCTGCCAGCAGCAGCATGATAGGATTTATGCCGAGTCTGTACCTTCGCGGACCCGGACCTTGTCTGAGGTCTCTACGCCTCGGGGGGAACACTCCGAGCCCGAGCGTCATGGGGGTTCCTTGGAGAGGGGGGTCTCCCTTGCAGGAACATCGAAGGAAGAAAAAATCCTTGAAGGCAGCGTTGTTGGATGGCTCTGAATGGCTGGGTCCCTCCCGGGACAGGTCATGGAGCCCCGAGTGCCGGCCTGGATACTCGGAGATGGAGTGCCCAGCGAAGCTTCCTCGATGGGATACGGAGCAGCCGAGATAGGTAACAGCTGTCCTCGTTGAGGACTCCCCCCCCTCCCCCGGGGGAACCAGCAACGTCGTGATCTGACCCCGTGGCTGCGGAGCCTTCTGAACTCAGTCTCAGAATGGTGGCCCTGGAGCTCAGTATGTCTGCCTTCATGGAGCAACAGCGGGCGCTGATTGCCGGTCTCACTGGTTCTTCTGTCCCGACCACCAGGCCACCGATGTCTAAGTCGACCCCAGAGGCCGAGCCGATCCTCGAGACCATGCGGACTCGAGTCGATCCTCAGCCGAGGTCCCTCTCGGCTTCCCACTCGGGGTTGATGTCATCGCCACCGGTTCAACCGGCATCGGGGCAGTCGATGCCGGAGTCCCTCGATTCCTTCTCAGAGGCATTGGGATGGGAGACGGAGGAGGAAGAGTCCCCTGACACCTGTTGGCACAGGGACGTCCCGTCCGATTCCCCAGTGTCCGAGCCTCAGAGAAGGTCCCCCCCCCCCCCCCCCGGAGGACACTAGGACGTCATGAGGGATATGTCAAAGGCTTTGGCATTCCCCA
The DNA here is from genome assembly GCA_033557465.1 of Ichthyophis bannanicus. Classification (NCBI taxonomy): domain Eukaryota; kingdom Metazoa; phylum Chordata; class Amphibia; order Gymnophiona; family Ichthyophiidae; genus Ichthyophis; species Ichthyophis bannanicus. The sequence continues at coordinate 18,088,705 of CM066037.1, read as the reverse complement.
CGGAGTCCGAGGAGGATCCTCAAGCCGATGAGCTCGAGATCCTCCAGTATGACTCTCCCCCCTCGGGAGGCCCTCACTGTACCAGTGCCTGCGATCCTGGAACAACTGATGCTCCGCATGTGGGAGACACCGGCATCGGCGCCAATAATCAGCAAACAGATTGACTCGATGTATCGAGTCTGTAAGAGCCCTGGATTTCAAAAGGCACAATTGCCGCACAACTCCATGGTTTTTGAATTGGCCATAAACAGGCTGAAGAGCCAGAAGACGCACTCCTCGGTTCCTCCTGGCAGGAAGGCCTGCAACTTGGATGCCCTCGGCAAGAAATGCTTCCAGGGTTCAATGCTGACCTATCAGATCCAGACCTACCAGCTGTACATGGGCATGTACCTGAGGGATCTGGCGAAGGAACTTGCTGGGTTCTCGGCTGGTCTCTCTGCTTTGCAGCACTTCAAGAGCCTGTCCACCGGCGTCCATGAGTGCTCGAAGTTCATGACTCGAGCAGCCTTATACGGCTTCGAGTCGACGGCCCAGGTAGCTGCGGCGGGCATCGGTGCATGCCGCCAAGCATGGCTACACTTGTCAGACCTCAAGCAATGGGTTCAGGACAAGTTGGTCGATGTCCCATGCCAGGAAGAGAACCTCTTTGGCAAACCTATGACCGACAAGGCTGCGGAGATAGAGTCCAAGTACATGACGAGGACACGGCTCTCAAAGAAGACCTCTGCTCCTTCTAAGAAGAAGGGCTCTGGTAAGCAGCCCTTTTACCTGAGGAAGGGTACTGCTTGCTGAAGCTACCCCCATTTTCGGACCTCCCCGGCTCCCCAACAGGAGCAGCAGGCCAAGGGACAGGGGCATGGCCCGCGTAAGCAGGAAGCCCCCAAACCCCAGGCATCGGCTCCGGCCTAGCCTGGTAGTGGCTTTTGACTCTCACAGCATGGCCCCTCTCCCTACAGGGGACAGGCAATGAACAGGAGGAAGGCTTGCCCTGTATGCCCACAGATGGACAGCCATCACCACTGATGCCTGGGTTCTGCAGATAGTCCATTAGGACTATCTCCTTCATTGGACCCAGGTACCACCTCTTTATTTCCCAGGAGAGCCCCTCCTATTCCCCGGGACCTTCTTCTGAAGGAGTTGGTGGGTCTTCTAGAGGATCAGTCGATAGAACCGGTGCCCCACCACCTGCATAGCAAGGGCTTCTATTCCAGGTACTTTCTGGTACCAAAAAGAACAGGAGGCCTCGGACCTATCCTCGACCTGCGCAACTTAAACAAATTCCTGGTGAGGGAGAAGTTTAAGATGCTTTCACTTGGAATATTGCTGCCTTACCTCCGCAGATTATTCAAAAGAGACTACAACCATACCTGGAACAAGAACTACCTGAAGTGCAAACAGGGTTCAGGAAAGGGCGAGGAACGAGAGACATCATTGCGGATGTGAGATGGATCCTTGAAAAGACTAAAGAATACCAAAAGGATATCTATTTGTGCTTTATCGACTATAGCAAGGCTTTTGACTGTGTAAACCATGAGAAACTCTGGACCACATTAAGAAGCATGGGTATACCAGAACACCTGATCGTTCTCTTGCGCAATCTGTACATTGATCAAGAAGCAACAGTTCGAACGGAACAAGGAGAAACAGAATGGTTTAAAAAAGCAAAAGTGTAAGACAAGGCTGCATACTTTCCCCCTACCTGTTTAATTTATATGCAGAACAAATCATCAGAGAAGCAGGATTGTATGAAGACAACAGAGGTGTGAAGATTGGTGGAAGACTCATCAACAACCTTCGCTATGCTGCTGATACCACATTACTGGCTGAAAGTGAAGATGATCTGAAACATTTGCTTCTCACAATCAAAGAACATAGTCTCAAAATGGGCCTGTACCTTAATGTAAAGAAGACAAAGAACATGACAACTGGCATAATCAACAGGTTCATCGTTGAAGGAGAAGAAATTGAAATTGTGAACAACTTTAACCTACTTGGATCAACTATCAATAAAGAAGCAACAAGCAGTCAAGAAATCAGACGACGCATTGCTCTTGGCAGAATGGCTATGAAAGACCTAGATAAGATTCTCAAGAGCAGAGATGTCTCTCTCCATACAAAGATTCGACTTGTTCAAGCTATGGTATTTTCAATAACATCATATGGATGTGAAAGCTGGACAGTGAAAAAGACAGATAGGAAGAAAATTGATGCCTTTGAATTATGGTGCTGGCGGCGAATACTGTGTATACCATGGACTGCCCGAAGAACAAACCAGTCGGTACTAGAGGAGATCAAACCTAAGCTTTCTTTAGAAGCTCAGATGACAAGACTTCGACTTTCATACTTTGGACACATCATACGAAGAGAGAAATCATTAGAGAAAGACATTATGTTTGGCAAGATAGAAGGTCAACGCAAAAGAGGAAGGCCAGCAATGAGATGGATCGATACAATAACAGCAGCTACGGGTACCAGTCTGTCAACAATGAGCCGCCTGACTGAAGACCGAACACAATTTAGGATAGCTATCCAGAGGGTCGCCATGAGTCGACTCCGACTCGACGGCACTTAACAACAACAACCTCCGCCAGGGAGACGGGCAATGCTCCTTAGACCTAAAGGATGCGTATACGCACATCCTGATACACCCAGACAATATCTATGCTTTGTGGTGGGAGGCAATCACTACCAGTACAGGGTATTCTCCTTTGGCCTGGTCTCCGCCCCCAGGGTATTCACAAAATGCCTGGCGGTGGTGGCCGCCTTTCTCAGACTCCAAGGAGTTTTCATCTTCCCCTACCTAGACGACTGGTTCATCAGAGCCACTTCAGCCACAGAGGTCCATCAGGCCACATCTCGCACCATCCAGGTGCTCCAGCATCTGGGGTTTGTAATCAATTACCCCAAGTCCAGCCTTGCTCCCACTCAACAACTAGAGTTCATTGGGGCCAGACTCGATACCCTTCAAACAAAGGCCTACCTGCCAGCAGACAGGGCAAAAAGGCTTCTAGTCCTGGCATGCCAGGTGAGTCGCAGATCCCAAGTGTCAGCAGGGCACTTTCTGCGCCTCCTTTGGCACATGGCCTCCACAGTCCATGTAACACCAGATGCCCATCTTCACATTCGAACTGCTCAGTGGTGCCTCAGAGACCAGTGGACACAGGCCATGGGCAGCCTCTGAGACAGGGTCATGGTGTCCAGACTAGTACAGTCCCTGGACTGGTGGCTTCAACCATTCCACTTGGAAGCGGGGATACCTTTCCAGGCTCCTCGACACACGAGGATCCTGACCACGGATGCATCTTTATTGGGCTGGGGAGCCCATTGCCAGGGGCTTTGTACCCAGGGTGTATGGTCTCCAAACAAGAGAACACAACAAATCAATTCCTTGGAACTCCGTGCCATCTGCCTAGCTCTACGAGTGTTCTGGCAGACCTTGGCTCACCAACCTGTCTTCATACAGACAAACAACCAAGTAGCCATGTTCTATGTGAACAAGCAAAGTGGCATGGGGTCCCACCTGCTGTGTCAGGAAACCCTGGACCTGTGCTCCTTTGCAGTCCGGCATGGCATTCATCTGCGGGCAGTTTACCTGCCAGGCCAGGACAACTACTTAGCCAACAGACTAAGCAGGATTCTCCAGCCCCACGAGTGGCAGCTGGACAAGGGGGGAGTCCATTGCCTTTTCCAGACCTGGGGACAGCCAGTAATGGACTTGTTTGCGAGTCCACTCAATCACCAGTTGTCCCGGTTCTGCTCCAGGCAGCCACACCCGCACAAGGTGGCTGCCGACGCATTTCTTATATCATGGTCTGTGGGCCTCCTGTATGCATTTCCCCTGACGCCTCTGGTGGCCAAGACTCTATTCAAGATCCTCCAGGACAAGGCCTCGGTCATCCTGGTAGCCTCCAGGTGGCCAAGGCAATCCTAGTTTCCGCTTCTACTCCAGCTAGCCGTGGAGGCCCCCATTCTCCTGGGATCCTCTCCGAATCTCTTGTCGCAGGAGGGGGGCACTCTCCTGCATCCCAGTCTCGGCTCCCTCAACCTAATGGCATGGCTGCTGAAAGGGTAGTGCTCGCACCACTCCTCCTTCCAAAAAAATGTGGAAGAGGTCTTGCTGGCCTCAAGGAGGCTGTCAACTAGACGGACCTATGCCTTTAAATGGTGTAGGTTTGGAGTTTGGTGCGAGGAGCAGAAGGTGAGTCCTTTCTCCTGCCAGGTTGCAGTGGTATTACAGTACCTTCTCCACCTTTCGGAGTTGTGCCTTAAGTCCAACTCTGTCAGAGTTCATCTCTGTGCCATTGCAGCAAACCACTTCCCGGTGGAAGGAAAGCCTCTCTCTGCGCATCCCCTAGTTTCTAGGTTCTTGAGAGGCTTACTTCTGCTGAAGCTCCCGGTCCGGCCTCCGGTGACCGAATGGGATTTGAATGTGGTTTTAGGTCAGCTTACTCAGCCGCCTTTTGAGCCGATGGCAACCTGCCATCTATGCCACCTTTCTTGGAAGGTAGTTTTCTTGGTGGCACTCACATCGGCTCGGCGAGTGAGTGAGCTTCAGGCCCTTGTATCCGACAGGCCTTATACAAGGTTCTATAGGAACCGGGTGGTGCTCCGCACACACCCCAAGTTCCTTCCGAAAGTGGTCTCTTCATTCCACCTCAACCAGGAGGTAGTACTGCCTGCCTTCTTTCCCAGGCCGCATGCCAGTCAGGCAGAGACAGTTCTGCATACCCTGGACTGCAAGAGGGTGTTGGCCTTCTATATTCGGTGTACGCAAGGCCATAGAAGGGCTGCTCAGCTCTTCGTATCCTACGACCCCAGTAAACTGGGGATGGCTGTTTCCAGGCATACGCTGTCCACCTGGATGGCGGACTGTATTGCCTGGGCATACAGGGCAGCTGAGCTTCCATTGGAGGGTCGCGTCATGCCCATCGGGTCAGGACCATGGCGGCATCAATGGCTTATTTCTGCTCTGTTCCGCTGGCAGACATCTGCCGGGCTGCCACCTGGTCTTCGGGTCAGACTTTCGCAACCCATTACTGCCTGGATAGGGAGTCCTGGCTGTACTCCGTAACCTATTCAAGGTCTAGGCAACTCCTGCTCTCTGACCCTTCTGTGTCAGGCTATCGGAGTGCTACTCTCTCAGTTAAATTTCTATTGTGGCTGCTTGTGGCTCTCGTAGAGGGAGCCTATTTTTCAGCTGTAGGTTCTCGGCAGCCTATAGCTGGGGAGTCCCATATGTGAGGACTGACTTCCTGCTTGTTCCCGGAGAAAGCATAGTTACTCACCTGTTACAGGTGTTCTTTGGGGACAGCAGGAATCAGTCTTCACGACCCTCCCTCCTCCCTCTTGGAGTTGCAGTCCTATTGTTATTGCTTTTGCTAATTTTTGCCGTCTTTTTAGCTATATCATTTGACTGAGCAAGATGGCACCCTTGGGTGGGAAGGGGACTACGCATGCGCGATGCAATCCCAAAGGCTTTCTTTGAAAGCTGGGGAATTGCTCAGCATGAGGGCTCCGGCGGCGCCGACGTCACCCATATGTGAGAACTGATTCCTGCTGTCCCCGGAGAACACCTCTTACAGGTGAGTAACTACGCTTTCGATTCTGCAAAGATTTGCACCTCACCACAGTCAGTAAGCTTGGCAAAGGTGTCAGTACCCAGCTTCTCTTGCCTCCAGAACACCCCTTCTCTCCCAGGTTCAAAATCCAGTGTGGCCCCAGTTGGGGCCAGAACCAAAAATTTCACCAATGGAACTACTCTTCTCCTCCCTCGCTACCCCTGGGTCCATAGATGCTGCACATACAGATTCTCGGTCCACTTCCCCTGCGACGAGCAGGTGGGCCAAAACCGTTCTATAGACCTAAATGGCTTAGCCCCCCTCCACTCTCCAATTCATTCCCTGTCTGAGTTGCGCAGATAAATAATGCAAGATATGTGGGACCCGTTATCCCCCTCCTCTCCCCTCCCCTGCGTCTTGTGCAGTGCTTGGTGTGCTATGCATGGCGGGCAGTGCCTCCAGATGAATGCAAAGATCTTCCTTTGGATTCGCCACAGCTCTAGTTGTGGGGTGGGAATGGGCAGGGTCTGGAATAGAGAGAGCAGCCTGGGGAGGGCCACTCTCCCTGGCCAAGACACTTCTTCTTTCCCCCATCTTCCAAGTCCCTCCTGATCTGCCCCAACAAGGACAGTTAGTCGGCTGCATGCATCCTCTCCGCTGCCTAGGTAATGGAAACCTCTAAATATTGAAGAGAGGTTTGTGCCCACCTACATGGGTAATGCTCCTTCAACCTCTATAGTAGGGTCCTTGCAAGACTGGTGTTAAGTGCCTCGATTTTGCCCAGATTTATCTTAAATCATGTCTCTAGCTCTTGGAGCAGAACTGGCAAGGACAGCAGAGGCCGTGTCACAAAAAGTAACACATCTGCAAAGAGAGCAATCTTATGAAGATTCCGGCCCACCCTAACCCCCGAGATATCAGTGTTCTTGTCCTACTTGCCAGCGGCTCCTTTGCTAATGCAAAAAGTAGTGGTGAGAGTGAGCATCCCTGTTTCTCTCTTCCCAGCTAAAAAAAAAAAAAGCATCAATACCCCTCATTAACCTTTACAGTTGCTACAGACCCTGTGTAAAGGGCCTTGATCCAGGCCTTAAAGGCCGGGTCCACTCCTATCTTCTCCAGCACTGCAAAAATAAAATCCCAGTGGACCCTATCAAACGCTTTCTCAGCATCTATAGCTAGGAGCATCAGTTCTTGGTGTTCCTTTCTAGCTGTCCAGACCAACTGGAGCACCCTCCTAATACTATCCCCTGTCTGCCTCCCTTACATGAACCCAGTTTATCAGGGTGCATCAAGGCTGGCATAATGGCTCCTAAGTGATTGGCCAATACCTAAGCCATAATCTTGACATCTATGTTTAATAACTATATTGGCCTGTAGGATTCACTGGGTTCTTCCCTGGCTTCTGTATCACTGAGATAGCTTCTTGCCTCATAGAAGGGGGCCAGCTCTTCCCCTTCTAAAACTCTATTAAATACCCTTTGTAAAAGGGGCATGACCTTGGGCCGCTTTTATAAAAAAAAATTGGCACCCATCAACCCATCTAACCCCAGAGCTTGTTCATTGTCAAACTCTTAATAACCAGCCTGATCTCTCTCTCCCCCTCCACATTCCCCTGTCCAGGGTTTCCCCCTCCCCCAAGTACTTCTTTATTACCTCCAGGGATATCCCATTCTCACCCCTATAAAGCGTTTTATAATACTCTCAAAGTGTTGCCGAATCTCTTCCACTGTAAAGAACAGTTTACCTCCTGGTCCCTTAACTTTGACAATGGTGGTATGCCGCTCTTGCTCCTTCAGTTTCCTTGCCCATAAGGCTCCCGCCTTATTGTTAAACTCATAGTAATACTGGTTCACCCGCTGCAGCTGATAGTTAATAAGCTCCAGTTGGGTGTCTGCCAGCTCTGTCCAGACTTTATCTAATAGCTCTTGAACCTGCTGATTTCCCCATATGCTTGTGGGTCCACTCCAAGTCTGCCACCTGCCCTAATACATGTTCCACCTTCTCCTGCCTGGGTCTCTTCTTTCTGGCTGCCAACTGCAGTAGCCTGCCTCTCAGAATGGCTTTAAGACCATTCCATAATATTTCCGGTCCCACCTCTCCATTATTGTGCAGCAGTTAATCCATCTATAGTTTCTCAGAGGCTCTTGATCAGGTCTGTGTCCTGTAATAAACGGTCATTAAGTCTCCAGAAAATATGTCTTTGCCCCCCCCCCGTTGTCCTCCAAAGCATCCTCAAAGAGGAACAGCCCATGTAACATAGAAACATAGAAACATGACGACAGAAAAAGACCACAAGGCCCATCTAGTCTGTCCTTCCATAACAACAACTACAACAGTCCACTTTTTACCTTTAGAGATCCTCTGTGTTGGTCCCATGCTTCTTTGAATTCAGTCACTGTCCTCATCTCCACCACCTCCACTGGGAGACTATTCCACGGATCCACTACTCTTTCCGTAAAGAAATATTTCCGCATATCACTCCTGAATCTATCTCCCTTCACCCTCATCCCATGTCCCCTCGTAGCAGAACTTGCTTTCAATTGAAAGAGGCTCTCTCCCTGAACATTTATGCCACGGAGGTATTTAAACATCTCAATCATATCACCTCTATCCCGCCTTTCCTCTAAGGTGTACATATTAAGATCCTTAAGTCTGTCCTCATATGCTTTATAATGAAGCCCATTAATCATTTAGTAGCAACCCTCTGCACCGACTCCGTCCTGTTCATATCCTTTTGAAGGTGCGGTCTCCAGAATTGCACACCATACTCCAAATGAGGTCGCACCAAAGACTTATACAGAGGCATTATCACCTCCTTTTTTCTGCTAGCCATTCCTCTCCGTATGCACCCAAGCATCCTTCTAGCTTTTGCCGTCGCCTTTTCTACCTGTTTAGCTACTTTAAGATCATCAGACACAACCACGCCTAGGTCCCGCTCTTCTTTAGTGGACAAAAGTACTTCACCTCCTATACTGTATTGCTCCCTTGGATTGCTGCAGCCCAAATGCATGACCTTACATTTTTTAACATTAAATCCCAGCTGCCAAATTCTAGACAATTCTTCAAGCTTAGCTAGATCCCTCCTCATGTTATCTACACCTTCCTGGGTGTCTACTCTATTGCAGATTTTGGTATCATCCGCAAAGAGGCAAACCTTACCCGACAACCCTTCCGCTATATCACTAACAAAGATGTTAAAAAGAATCGGACCAAGGACAGATCCCTGGGGCACACCACTGGTAACATCCTTCTCCTCAGAGTGAGCTCCATTTACTTGTACTCTTTGTCGCCTCCCACCCAACCAATTTCTAACCCAAGCAGTAACTTTAGGGTCCATCCCTAGGGTGCTCAGTTTGTTTATAAGTCGCCTGTGAGGAACAGTGTCAAAGGCTTTACTGAAATCTAAATACACCACATCTAGAGCTCTCCCTCGGTCCAACTCCCTGGTCACCCAGTCAAAGAAATCAATCAGATTTGTCTGACAAGACCTGCCTCTGGTGAATCCATGCTGCCTCGGATCCTGTAATCCGCCGGACTCCAGAAACCTCACTATTTTCTCTTTCAGCAGCGTTTCCAATAATTTACTCACCACTGAAGTTAAACTAACCGGCCTGTAGTTTTCAACCACATCCTTACTTTCGCTTTTGTGTAAAGGCACCACATGAGCCTCTCTCCTTTGGCACCACTCCCGACTCCAACGAGGCATTGAAAAGGTCAGTCAGTGGAGTTGCTAGAACGTTCCCAAGTTCCCTCAGTATTCTAGGGTGTATCCCATCCGGTCCCATCGCTTTGTCTACTTTAAGTTGAGCTAGTTTCTCACGAACACAGTCTTTTGAAAATTGTTCAAGATGTCCCTCGCTTCTGTTCCTATTTGTGGGTGTTTTCTGAGGTCCTGCTCCTGGTTCTTCATCTGTGAACACAGAACAAAAATATTTGTTAAGCAATTCCGCTTTATCCTTATCAGCTTCTACATATTCCCCCCCTGCACCCTTGAGTCTGACAATACCACTTTTGCCCTTCCTCTTCTCACTAATATATCTGAAAAATGTCTTATCCCCCCATTTTATTGCATTGGCTATTTCCTCCTCCTTTTGAATCTTTGCCTTCTTGACTACTTTGCTAGCTTCTCTAAGTTTTTCCAAATACAGATGCCTGTCTTCCTCTCTCTGTGATCTCTTGTATTTCATGAAGGCCTCCCTCTTTTTCTTCACTTTTTCAGCTACTTCCTTCGAAAACCATAGCGGTCTCCTGTTCCTTTGTAAGGGGCTCATTAGTGATCTTCTCCAATCCTTTGCACCCAATCAGAGTCTTCCAAGAGGAGATTTATTCTGCTATAACTGTCATGGACTGAGGAGTAATATCTATAATCCTTCTCAGATGGGTGGACAGCTCACCAGAGATCTACTATCCTATTTACCTCATCTACTCTCTAATTACTCTCAACACTCCTTCCTGTGTGCCCCCCTCCCCTTGGACCAATCCGCACTGATGTCTACCACCATGTTGAAGTCCCTTCCCCCCATTTGTCTAGGTTCTCCTAAAACTCCCGTTGCTCCACATTTGGGCCATACACATTCCAAAAGGTCACTGTTTTCCTGTATATTTCCCCCAATACCAGTAATTCTATTTTTTTCAAATCTCTCTTCATATAGTTACCTATCTTCTGTCATTTGGAGTGGTTTTTGTTGCTTCTCTAGCTCTTATGCACACACAGCTAGTTGAGTTGGCACAAGTTGTAAAGTTGTGAGCTGTGATGGACATTGATCTCTTATTATAAGAACATAAGAACATAAGATATGCCATACTGGGTCAGACCAAGGTCCATCAAGCCCAGTATTCTGTTTCCAACAGTGGCCAATCTAGGTCATATGTACCTAGCAGTTTCCCCAAGAGACACAAGTTCCACAATGCTTGTACTGGGTCAAGCATTGATATCTTCGGTCACTTCTTAATAATGGTTTATGGACCTTTCCTCCAGGAACTTGTCCAAACCTTTTTTAAACCCAGCTACACTAACAGCCTTTACTACATCCTCCGGTAACAAATTCCAGAGTTTGATTACACATTGAGTGAAAAAATATTTTCTTTTATTAGTCTTAAATAGTTTACCCTGTAGCTTCATTGCATGTCCCCTAGTCTTTCTATATTCTGATAAGGTAAACAATCAATCTACGTTTACCCGTTCCACTCCGTTCATTAATTTATAGACTTCTATCATATCTCCCCTCAGCCGTCTCTTTTCCAGGTTAAAGAGCCCTAACCTTTTTAGCCTTTCTTCATAGTATCCTTCCATCCCCTTTACCATTTTGGTGGCTCTTCTCTGTACCTTTTCTAAAATCGCTATATCCTTTTTAAGATACGGCGACCAGAATTGCACACAATATTCAAGGTGCGGTCTCACCATGGAACGATATAGAGGCATTATAATATCTTTTGTTTTATTTTCCATTCCTTTCCTTATCATACCTAGCATTCTATTTGCTCTCTTGGCCGCTGCTGCACACTGGGCCAAGGGTTTTAAAATGGTATCCACAAGGACGCCTAAATCTTTTTCCTGGGTGGTGGTTCCTAATGTGGAACCTTGCATCGTGTAACCATAGTTTGGGTTGTTCTTCCCTAGGTGCATAACCTTGCACTTGTCCACATTAAATTTCATCTGCCATTTTGATGCCCAGTCTTCCAATTTATCAAGATCCTCTTGCAATTTTTCACAATCCTCTTGGGTTTTAACAACTTTAAATAGTTTTGTGTCAACTGCAAATTTGATAACCTCACTCGTTATTCCACTTTCCAGGTCATTTATGAATATGTCAAAAAGCAGCGGACCCAGCACAGATCCCTGGGGTACACCACTTTTCACCTTTCTCCATTGGGAAAATTGGCCATTTAGCCCTACCCTCTGCTTTCTATCTTTTAACCAGTTCCCGATCCACAATAGTACACTGCTTCCTATCCCATGACTCTTTTTAGTTTTGCCAAAAGTCTCTGATGAGGGACCTTGTCAAAGGCTTTCTGAAAGTCCAGATACACAATATCAGTATTGCTGACACTACTTAGCTAGTTTGGTTTCCAGCTCACAAATGCAGGCAAGGTGGAGACTACTATTAGTCTTATGGGATAGAGGAGAAGGGAGGGCAGTCATGTTAAGGCAGGAGGGGATGAATGAAGTACCTAGGAGGTTGGAAATAGAAAGTCTGTGAATCTTTACTTTCATCTATTATGGCTCCTTCTCATGTCACAAAGCAACAGCTTTCATAGATTTAGTATACAGTGCATTGTCAGGAACTTGTCCATTTTTACACAATAAGAATAGATCACACATTTGCACATGATCCCTTCATTAGTCTCCGTTTCCATATATGGTAAGGCCTGTGCCTGATACCAGCTGACATTGCTTTGTTGATCTGACATTGTTTTATGTTTTATTAAAACTTGATATACCACCCTTAAACAGCAAGGCAATAACATAAAAATACTCTAAAGGAAGGGAAAAAGTGGAAATCCCTGATATGAGATAGGAAAGGCTAGGTCACTTTCACAGTGAGGAAGAGAAGAAGGAGGGAGCTAGATAACTATAGGCAGTGGTATGCTATGTGATGGGACTGTCAGAAGCTTCACAGAATGAGAATATTTTAAGGCGGGATTTGAATTTGACGAATGAGGGTTCCAGACAGAGGTCAGGGGTGAGGCTGTTCCAAAGGCTGGGACCAAGGAAGTAGAAAGCAGAGCAGAGTTGATTCATACCTAGCATGAGCAGCAGATGGGAGGTGTAGGCGACTGGAATGGAGAGAGCAGAAGAAATGTTGAGGAATGTGAAGAATGATGAGAGACAAAGGTAGGACTGGGAACTTGTGTAGAGAACCTTATGGACCATTGTAAGAAGTTTGTATTGGATGCGGTAATGGATAGGAAGCCGATGATAGTGAATTAGTGGGGGGTGGGGGGGTACCATGGTTGAAGCAGGAGACATAAGCAAGAAGTTGGATGGCAGTATTCTGGATAAGCTGAAGCCTATGAAGCTGGTATTTTGGGAGTCCAGCAAAAATGATGTTACAGTAATCTAGCCAGGACTAACAAGAGAAAGCCGAAGAATAGTTAGAGCCGGGGGAGAAAGGAAAGGACAGATGGCCCTGATCTGATTGAGGGAAATGATGAGTAGATAGCAGCACTAATGTGATTGTGGAAGGTCAAAGTGGAATCAAGGATAACTCGATACTGGAAAAAAGGAACCAGTGGGATAGGGATACCATGTAGAAGGGGAGCAGAGGAAGGAGAAGCAGTCCCTGTCAACCAGGTAGCTGGGGTTTTACTGGGGTTAAGTACAAGGTGATTTGCTTGCAACCAGGTGGCTATATGAGTGAGACCTTTCCTCACTTAAGACATCTGTGTTTAGAATAAGTAAAATATCATTGGCGTAATAATATGCAGAAATGCCTAGTTGCTGAATGAGAAGAGCCAGGGGGGAAAAAGATGTTAAATAGGAAGGGTCCAGAACTGAACCCTGCAGAGAACACCACAGTTGAGGGGGTAAGGAGCAGAAGTCGAAAAGTTAGAGAGAACAGAAAAAGACTAGCCAGAGAGAAGAGTTGAACTAGCAGAGGACAGTTGCGTAAACCAATGTCATGTAGGCGAAGAGCACGATAGGGTGACTAACCAGATAGAAAGCGGAAGACCAGTCAAGGGAAACAATGAGGGAAATATTGCCTCTGTTAATAGATTCACAAACTTTGCTGAGGAGAGAGGGAGAGAGAGTAGAATAGTTTCTGTACTGTGGCTAGGTCGGAAGCCATATTGATATGGATCCAAAGTGTTGGTATTATCCAGGTAGGAACAAGCTTGGAGAAAACAAGTTTTTCTAGGATTTTGGCTAGGAAAGGTAGGTTGGATATAGGTCTGTAGAGAATAGAGTGAATAAGAGCGCTCTTCCAGACCTTGGGGGGAAGGTACCAAAGGATAAGCTATTAATGATCAACAGAGCAGGACGGAGAAGAGCAAGTGTTATGGGATAGCCAGTCAGAGGGAATGGGATTGAGAAAGCAAATGATCTTGCGGGAGGTCGAAACAATTTTAGAGAGGGCGGTGAGAGAAATGGAGTTGAAGGAGCCTCAGGTATGGACCAGAGAATGAGATGATGAGAGACAGAGGACTCTGATGAGGGGGAGGCAAGGTGACAGGGAAGGCAGAACACAGTTTGCTGGTCTTGTCAAGGAAGGACAGAGCGAACAGGTCTGGAGATGGTATGGAATCCAGAGAAGGTGAAGTAGATGGTGAGTGAGTCAATTGAGTGAAAATAGAATATAGAGTTCTGGAATGATTGGAGGAAGAGATAATGAGATCACAGCAGTCCTTTTTGGCAGATATATAACCATAGCATTTATAGTGAGCATGATAGTGTCTAAAGACAGCTAACAGGTCAGCAGTACGCTAATTGTGCCAGCAACATTCAGTGTGGTGCAAGTGGGATCGTTGGCTATATAATCCATGGTGATACCAGGGATGGAGGTGTTTCTCTGAGAGTGTTTTGGGCACAGAGGGGCCACCCGATCAAGAGCAGAATGAAGTTGAGAATGCCAAGTCTGTACTTGGGTGTCTACATGGAGGGACTGGAAGGCAGGAAGAAAGATAGTATTTGATGAGGGAAAATTTGTCAGTGTGTTGGCGTTCATTCTTCGAGTCAAGACACCTGTGAAAACGGAAGAAGATGATGCGTCAATGGAACCTGTAATAAATGAAGGCTGGAAAGAAAAAAAGACGCAGAGATGATCTGTCCAGGGAAGTGGAAGGCTGGTAAAGGAAGAGAGAGGGAAGGGGTTAGAATGGGAGAAGGCAATTTTGGTCAAGTATGTATCCTACTGCATAGGTAGGAAAGTGAACTGATGAGATCAGACCCAGATTGAGAGTGAGAGAAAAGCATCTTGTCATGGGGCTTTAGAGGGTTATCAAATTTTGAAGTCTCCCAGAATATAGAGATGAGGATAGAGAACAAAAGCTTCCAAAATAGTAAGGAGAAGAGAATCCCATAGGGCAAAGCTAAGAGCAGGAGAACATAAGAAATGCCATAGTGGGTCAGACCAAGGTCCATCAAGCCCAGTATCCCGTTTTCAACAGTGGCCAATCCAGGTCACAAGTACCTGGCAGGTTTCCAAAAAGACACACCGGTTCCACAGTGCTTGTCCCGGGTAAGCACTGAATCTCCCGGGTCCTCTTTAATAGTGGTTTACTTGTCCAAGCCTTTTTTAAACTCAGTTACATAAGCAACTTTTACTATATCCTCTGGTAACAAATTCCAGAGTATGATTATGTGTTGAGTAAAAAAAATATTTTCTGTTATTAGTCTTGATGGTGTAAACATCTGATCTACGTTTATCCTTTCCACTCCGTTCATTACTTTATAGATCTCTATCATATCCCCCCTCAGCCATCTCTTTTCCAAGTTGAAGAGCCCTAATCTTTTAAGCCTTTCCTCATAGGGGTATCCTTCCATCCCCTTTACCATTTTTGTTGCTCTTCTCTGAACCTTTTCTAATTCTGCTATATCCTTTTAAAGATATGTTGACCAGAATTGCACACAATATTCAAGGTGCGGTCGCACCATGGAATGATACAGAGGTATTATAAGATCCCTGGTTTTATTCTCCTTTCCTTTCCTTAGGATTCCTAGCATTCTATTTGCATTCTTGGCCACTGTTACACATTGGGTGGAGGGTTTCAATTGATTATTGTGAGACTGTGCCGGTCTTAGGCGGTTGCCTAGACCTGGGCATAGCCTGAAGTTGTGGAAATAAGTACACTGCAGTCGTGACCAGAGTGAAAATTAAGGTTGGGTTTTATTCCCTTTCCTTTGAGGATGTCATAGAATAAGGACAACATAAATGAACGGTTGCTTCACCGGTGCAGAGGATTCTTAACAAATAATAATTATGCTTCTTTCCAGCAAATAAAGTCCATCACATTTCCAATGTGCAAAAATAGTTTCTTTCTTGCTCCTTTTCTTAACAGAGAGACTCTGTTATCAGCCACACATAAAGCACATTCCATGGGCTCAGGGATGTTTTCTGGGCTATAGCTCTCCCACTGCATAGGGCCAGGACCGGTTCCTGTGTATGGACACTGAGCCCCTGTGAAGCTGCTCTCCTAGCCTTGCCCTGGGGAAACCTCAGTTGCTGTGAGTTGGAGCTGCTTTTGGGTGTCCCAGATAGCAGGAGCTGTGCTGGGGATTTCTTCCCACGGCTTAGGCCAATAAGAGTTCACTAGCCTGTTGTAAGCCTGGCTTTTCCCACGGAGACCCCCTTCTCTCCCTTTACCAAAGATAGGGTACTTATCTCTTCCTGTGGAGAAGATGGTTTCAAACTCTTCTGCTTCTAGCCAAGGCTTTCTCTCTGCCCTGCAGCCTGCTCTTCTTTGGAAACACCGGTTACTGTGCTTAGCTGCAGGAAACTCACTTCCTGCCTTCAGTGAGCTTCTCTGGACGTGACCTCTGCCCTCTGTTGGCTTGGCTGTTTGCCTCGGTACGAGGACCCTTCTGGCTGGGAAGACTTTGCTACTGTCTTTCTTAGCTCTCCCGGGTTTATCAGCCTGCCTTTCTTCAGCCCTGGTTCTCCAAGGCAACGTGTCTTTCTGTAACTGCTTTGGAGTTCTGGTCTCACCTTCTTTCCAAGCCTGCCTGGAACTGCAGTCAGACTTCCTTTGGTCTCTGCTTTCCTCCTCAAACTCAAACTCCTGCTCCAGCCCTAGTCCAGGCTCCAGCTTCCTTCCTTCCCTCCTCCCTAGTTCCAGCTTGCCTCCTCCCTGTGGGATTTCCCACCTGTTTTTATCTCTCTGCTCATCTAACGTAGAACGTGAGTCTGGGTCCAGGTGAGCCTGATTGGAACCCTCAATTCTTACTGCGTCACTAAAACCATGTGGAAAGTTTGTTTTCCTTTTCCCTGCCTCTCTGTATTGTGAATGCTGTAACTGCCCATGTGGCTGCAAGGTAAGCTCTTCTTTCTTATTATCTCTTAATATTTCAGGGTCTGTGCTGTCTACCTCATGATATTATCCACAATGACGCCCAGATCCTTTTCTTGGGTGGTGGTTTCTAAGGTGGAACCTTGCATTGTGTAACCATAGTTTGGGTTGTTCTTTCCTAGCTGCATAACTTTGCACTTGTCCACATTAAATTTCATTTGCCATTTGGACGCCCAGTCTTCGAATTTATCAAGGTCCTCTTGCAATTTTTCGCAATCCTCTTGGGTTTTAACATCTTTGAATAATTTGGGTCATCTGCAAATTTGATTGTCTCACTCATTATTCCCATTTCCAGGTAATTTATAAATATGTTAAAAAGCAGCGGACCCGGCACAGATCCCTGGGGTACTCCACTGAGAAAATTGGCCATTTAGCCCTATTCTCTGCGATCTTTTAACCAATTCCTGATCCACAATCCTACACTGCTTCCAATCCCATGACTTTTTAATTTCGCCAAGAGTCTCTCACGAGGGACCTTGTCTAAAATTCCTATCTCTGTCATACTACTACTAATCATTTGTATAGCGCCCCAAGGCATACACAGCACTGCACATATAGATATAAGACACAGTCCCTGCTCATTAGAGCTGACAATCCAATCAGGAAGGGAGTAAAGGAGAAGAAAATGAACAGGGAGACTGGAATGAGGATTTAGGATAATGGAGAATGGGAGTAGAAAGTTCTGAAAGAACAAAGGAGGTGTGGTGGAGGAGAGCAACTCCCCCCACTGATCCTCCTGCAGTGGGCAGCGGAAAGGGCAGTGAAGTCATCCAGGAGGCAGCAGTAGAGCACAGGATCCTCGCCCTCCTTGAGCCCAAGTCTCTGTTGAGAAGAGAAAGTCAAGCAAATGTTTGGGAGATGAGGTCAGCGATTAGTGAAGTCTTAGCCTGCAGCTGAGGAGGGTCACGTGACATTGGGCTGGGAAATGGTAAGCGGAGGGGAGCGTGCTGGGATCAGAGAAGCAGTCTAGTGAGAGCTGGGGGAAACTCAGGCCGGGGAGGGGGAGGTTGCCAGCCCCAGTGAACAGGGATGTAGGACATCATAAGGCTAAGGAACAGGAGAGTGAATGCAATGCAGATTGAGCCTGACTTACTTAGAGGTCTATGCAACGATTGAGTTGCCGAGAATAAGGGGAAGAAGGAAAAGTAGAGCAAAATGCCACCTTTGCCACTGGAGCAACTCAAGGAGCAGGACCTGCTCCTTGGGCGTGAAATGCCATGACAGTATCTGCTTTATGAGTTGGTCCCAGAAGTCACCTGATGTCAGTCATGTGATCGGGCAGCTGCTGCAGGTATATTGAGGTGCAGGTTTTGATTGGAAACTGGCATTTAATTTAACATATGTGCTTATATTCTGCTTTTTCATTCAGAAAGTGTAGTACAGAGCAGAGTACATACAAGGCAAGTTATGTTCAGGTATAGTAGGTATTACCCTGTCTCCAGAGAGCTTACAAACTCTGGTTTTTTTGTTGGTCAGTATTCAAAAGGATGTAACTGGCTAACTAAGGAAGTAGTTTCCTAAATTAAATCTTTGAAAATTGACCAGACCAACTAGCTAAATTTAACTGGCTAAATTCTGTGGAAGTGGAGAAAGTTAGGCAGCAAGCATTGGTTTTCAGCACTGTAACAGGCCTAAATTTGTTTGGCCAGTCATCCTGCCTCCTGCTTTTTCATGTAAAACACTGCCTTGGGTTTGCAAAACCCCTTTCTCTCCTCTTCCTTTTCTGTAAGTTGTTAAAAATTTCCCTCGTGGTATCACAGAACCTTTTCCTTCCCTCCCTCCACCCGTTAAACTAGATTAAAAAAATGTCCCTGCACAGCAGTGAGCACAACAAGCAGAAGCGAGGGATGACCACAAAATCCCCAATGATGTAGGAATCGTGTCACTGGAGATGAAAGCACGATCCTAAATGTATGGTTGTTAAAAGACTTCAACAACGTCAATAGCAAGAAATGCAGTCGGCAAGGTTATAGCAGAAATTTTCAAGAAAATTTCTGCTATAACCTTGCCGACTGCATTTCTTTAGGATCGTGCTTTCATCTCCAGTGACACGATTCCTACATCATTGGGGATAAAAGTGTCTTTACATTCCAAACGGCATTTTGGTGCATAGTTATACCCCTCCCCTTGAAAAAGGCGTCAGCCGAAACGCGTTGGGGACTCCAATAAAGCACCCTTTCAAGCATTTTGTGGTCATCCCTCGCTTCTGCTTGTTGTGCTCTCTAGACTTGTCTGCAGGAGCCCTGCTCTCCTTGTGCCTCACCTGCACAGCAGTGAGCCTTTGTTTACCCTCTTCTACAGCTGTCAATAGGGTGGATAGTGGAAGCCCTCTGTTTTCTGTCCTTGCTGCTGGTTCAAAACCCGACATTGACAGCCGTGGTCCCATCTCCTCAAACCCTCCCCCTCCGACCAAACCAGCACAGGAAGAAGGAAATCTCTCTCTCTCTCTCTCTATTTCTGAACAGGATGGAGAAGGGAACCCCAGCCAGTAGTCTCCTTTTTGGGCAAGCAATGAAGGTGGGAGGAGCACTCCCCTGCTGGGGGCCTTCTTGACAGGAGGGAAGGAAGGGGGAGACTGCTGCCATGCAATGGCATCTTTATTGTTATGGGTGGGAGGGGAGATGCTGCTTTGTATTTTACAAAATTGGGAGGGAGGGCTTACTGTTCCCTTTTTTTTTTTTTTTT
Source organism: Ichthyophis bannanicus (assembly GCA_033557465.1). Taxonomy (NCBI): domain Eukaryota; kingdom Metazoa; phylum Chordata; class Amphibia; order Gymnophiona; family Ichthyophiidae; genus Ichthyophis; species Ichthyophis bannanicus. The sequence continues at coordinate 18,069,455 of CM066037.1, read as the reverse complement.
TAAGAGGGGCCATAACTGATCGGCGCTTGATTTTTCAGCACTCATCAAATCGGAGAACATAGCTGCACCAAAGTTTTGACCAGCTAAATATTTTCGTAAAGATAACCTGCTATTATCTTACCCACTTGGCAGGTCTTTGAATATTGAGACTTCTAGTCTTTGGTGCCATCTAGGGAACGCAGGCTTACGCAAGTCAAGGGTCATTTAATTTCAGACCTTGAACATATAATGCACCCTAGAAGCTGGCTCTCAGAGATTGCAGTGCTGGGTGCAGTTCAAACCCTAAGGCTGCCCCTGATGATGGGAGAACACAGTTTGAAATCAGTCTCCTTCCCTTTGCAGCTCTCACGGATACATCCATCAAGAGTTTTGCTCCTGAACTGCGCAGACCGAAGGCAGACTACCAGGTGGGCACATTCTCAGGCAGTGAGAGAGGTGCACTTATGGGGTGAGGGAGGGTGGGGACAGAAACTGGCACAGAAGTTAGAATGTAGAGTCTTCCTAAAGCCTCCAGAAATGTCTCCAAAACCTGGTGTAGATATGATTATGGTTATTCGTTTATAAGCAGCTCAGCCTGACCTGATGACAGTCCCATTCCAGTGTGATCTGATTCTCCTTTCCCAGATATCCACATTGTCTGATTCTTCTAAGAAGAAAACGGCAAGTTCCTTAGATACATTTATCCTGAGTTTCACTGATCTTCTCTGTTTTTCCAATACTGCTTTTAATTTTAAGGAAGTATTTAGTGTAGAAGGTGGATAGAATGTTTGTTAAAATTTAATGTACCACCCTTCACAAAAGTAACAGAGTGTTCCTGATCGTGTCCCCAGTCTAGTCCCGAAACCTCTGTGTTCCCAATCTCATCTAGCAGCTTGGAGACTGAGAAACTCCACCTTTTTGTGACATCATCAGTATAGCTCTCCGGTGCCCGCCTCATGCCACCAGTTACCTCAGTCTCCAAGCAGCTGGATAGTTGGGAGCCCGGAGGTTCCGGGCTCACTGGAGAAACAATTGGGGCTTCTTTAAGGGAGTGTAGTTTAGTTTAGTAGGAGTTGAGTTGGATAGGAGATTTTGGACTTTGTTTCTTTAAATTTTGGAGCACTCCAGCTCTTTAGCTCTGGGTCCTCTCCCCCCTCTCTCCCCCCCCTTCCTTTTTCTGGCCTGTGGTTAACCGGGACCGGCTGCATCAGAAGTGTTGCCTGAGGCGCAGCTGAGTCCTGGTCCAAATCGGGGGGGTCCGGAGCCGTAGACAGAGCTTTGCCGGCGCCGTGCAGAGGACTCTGCCTGCTAGCACGTCCGGCAGCTCCTTCCCACCCAACGCGGCCTGTGCGGTGAGTTGGCTTTGGGGTATTTACTTCTTTCCACGGGGGGCTCGGGGGCCGGATCGGGTCCTGTTCATCGGGGCGGACGGGTTCTTCACCCGTGCGGGCTTCAGAGAGGAGTGTTTTTTCTGCCTGCGGCCCTGTTTTTTGTGTCAGCGCGCTTTCGCGCCTTTTTTGCTCCTCGGCCCTGCCGCGTGGCGGCCGTGCGGTCGCGCCGCGGGCCCATACATTTTCTTTAGTGGTGCTTCAATCTTGACTGGGACATTGCTGCAGCGTTAAAAAAAAAAAAAAAAAAAAGAACAAGCAATAAGAAATACGAGGCGAACTGCTACTGTAAAGTGCAGGGCAGGTAAACTCGAAAGGATTCGGGGCAGGGATACTGGCTGGAGTTCAGTGTTCACTGCGTGTACTCTGCGGCTGCAGTTTTTCGCTGGGGTAATCTTTGGCATTTCTTTTGTCCCGGGGCCGTGCAGCGCAGCGCCTGCGGAGGCTAGCTTCGCTTCTTTCAGCAAGCACAGTGCTCCATACAATGCCTTCCAAACCCCTTTGCATCGTGTCTGGGGCACGGAAGGGCACGAACGCAGGGGTCTGTAAGGCATGTGTGGGAGAGGCCGGTGACTTGGACCAGCTCTCTACGGAGGCAGGCAAGGCTCCGGGTTCATCCCCGGAAACTTCGGCACCCCTAATGCCGGAACTGGTACAGGAGGAGCCGGTGCCAGGGCCCTCTTCTGGCTCGGGCGCCATCTCTCCTCCGGCGGTCTTTCCCAAGGAGCTTTCTGCTATTTTCTCGCAACAGTTTGTTGCGCTGCTTCAACAGTCTGCTTTCGGTGCTAGTTTGCAGCAGGGGCTGTCGAGCGATTCCAGCGGAGCTAAAAAGCGCCCGGCGTCCCCGCGGCTGCCCACTTCCCCGAGCAGGAGCAAAAATCCCCGCGGAGAAGGGGAGCTGAGAGAGTCCTCAGGGTTGTCGGAGGATCCTCTGTCTTGTCGGAGGATCCTCTGTCGGATGAGGAACTCCGTAGTGTAGCGTTGGAGGAAGAGTTAGAAGAGGGAGAGATTTCAGAGAAAGAGGATCAGGCTAGGGTTGTGAGAGTGTTTAGGAGAGAAGAGCTGCCGGCTCTCAATGAGGAGACCCTTAAAGCGCTCAATATGCCGCTGCCCGGTACAGCGGAGGATGAGTTGTTGGAGGATCCGTTGTTACAGGTTTTCTGGAAAACTCAAAGAGCGTTCCCGGTGCACAGGGTATTTCAGGAAATGATTCAAGAGGAATGGAATATCCCGGAAGCGCCTTTGAGAGGCGCAAGGGTTATGAGCCGGTTATACCCTTTGTTAGACTGGGACAAAGAGGTTTTTAAGCCTCCCAGGGTGGACGCGGCGGTCTCGGCGGTGACCAAGAAAACAACCATCCCTGTAGAAGGTAGTGCGGCCCTCAAGGACCTTCAGGATAGAAAGCTGGATGTCTTGTTAAGGCAAGTTTTTGATGTCAATGCCATCTCCCTGCAGGCGGCCATTTGTGGGGCTTGGGTGTCTAGAGCTTGCCTCTGATGGGCACAGCAGGTCCAGGAGGGTCAGCCGTCTCCGTTGGCAGGTGACGCGGCTCGGCTAGAGTCAGGAGCGGCCTACTTGTCTGATATCCATTATGACCTTATGCGAAGGCTGTCCAAGAGTATGGCGTCGGCGGTGGCTGCGAGGCGATATCTATGGTTATGTAATTGGGCGGCCGATAGCTCTTCTAAGTCTTGGTTGAGTAAGTTGCCTTTTAAGGGGCATTTGCTATTCGGAGAAGATTTGGATAAGCTAGTCAAGGACCTCGGAGAGTCCAAAGGCGGAAGGTTGCCAGAGGATAAGCCCAGGGTTTCTCGTGGGGCGCCCGGGGCCCGCAGTCAATTGCGGGATTTTCGCCGTTTTTGGTCCCAGAGGGCACCTTCAGGTCAGAGGGGCCGTTTTCCCTACAGAAACCAGGGTTTTCGGGGATTTTGAGGAGCGGGCAGGGGTCCTCCTCCTCCTTTAACCTTAAAAAGACACAATGAGATGAGGGGGGCCCAGTCGCCCATCATTCCTGTGGGAGGGCGTTTTCAGGGGTTTTATCCCGTCTGGGCCCAAATTACAACAGATCAGTGGGTCTTAGATGTTGTTCGGGAAGGCTACGCTCTGGAGTTCTTGCGCCCAGTACGGGAAGCCTTTGTGCAGTCTCCCTGCAGGGCGGTGGCAAAGTGTGCGGCTATGCGGGAGACGGTGCAAAGGTTGCTGGACCTCAGAGCAATCGCGCCTGTTCCCGCAGATCAGTCCGGGTGCGGTTGATACTCCATTTATTTTCTGGTCCCCAAGAAGGACGGGGGAGTTTGGCCGATCCTGGATCTCAAACGTGTCAACCGCTGCCTCCGGGTATCCCATTTTCACATGGAAACGCTCCGCTCCGTCATAGTGGCGGTTCGGCAAGGAGAGTATCTCACTTCTCTGGATCTGTCGGAGGCTTACCTTCATATTCCCATTCGGCCGGAGCATCATCGATTTCTCCGGTTTGCAGTGCCGTTCGGGCATTTTCAGTTTCAAGCATTGCCCTTCGGTCTGGCGACTGCCCCAAGGGTCTTTACCAAGGTCATGGTAGTGGTAGCGGCGGCACTGCGAAAGGAAGGGATTCTCGTGCATCCTTATCTGGACGATTGGTTAATCCGGGCGAAGTCGCAGGCCGAGAGCGAGCGGGCCACGACCCGAGTAGTCAGCTTTTTGGAGAGTCTAGGTTGGATAGTCAATATGTCCAAGAGCCGCTTGCAGCCTTCCCAGAATCTGGAATACCTAGGGGCGCGCTTCCATACACAGCTCGGGAAGGTGTTTCTGACGGAACAGAGGGCGCTGGACTTGCGGAATCGGGTGCAAAGGTTTCTCAAGTTCAAGGCTCCCTCGGCGTGGCATTATCTGCAGTTGTTGGGCACCATGGCGGCAACGATAGAGACGGTGCCGTGGGCAAGAGCTCATATGAGACCCTTACAGAGGGCGTTGCTTCGCCGGTGGTTGCCTCAACGAGACTCCCTCTCCCAGAGACTGGTCTGCCCGGAGGAGACCCGTCTAGCTTTGCTCTGGTGGTTGCTTCCCGAGTTGCTGGAGAGGGGGAAGCTCCGGCCTGGGTGGCGGTGATGATGGATGCCAGCCTACTGGGCTGGGGAGCCCATTGTCAGGGAAACTTCGCGCAGGGGTGCTGGGAGGCTCACGAACAATCCTGGGCGATCAACCGGCTGGAGCTAAGAGCGGTCTATCTGGCTTTGCAGGAGTTTCAACAGTTGCTCGGAGGGAAAGCGGTCTGAGTGTTGTCAGACAACGAGACGGCGGTGGCCTACGTCAACAAGCAAGGCGGAACCAGCAGCGTGTCGCTGGAGGCCGAGGCCGAAGCTCTCTGCGCCTGGGCGGAGACCAACCTTTTGGACCTGTCGGCAGCCCATGTAGCGGGGATAGACAATGTGGAGGCCGATTTTCCTCAGCCGGGTGAAGGTGGATCCGGGGGAATGGGTTCTGCATCCCGAGGTGTTCGAGATGGTGGTTCGCAGGTGGGGCTTGCCTGTGATGGACCTTATGGCGACCTCCGACTCGGCAAAGTGCAGTCGGTTCTTCAGCAGGCGCAGGGAAAGAATGTCCGAGGGCTTGGACGCCCTTTTGCAAGTCTGGCCGGAGGAGCAGCTACTTTGTCTTCCCGCCGTGGGTTCTGATCGGGCGGATCCTGCAAAGAATAAAACATTTCCGGGGTCATGTAATCCTGATTGCGCCGGATTGGCCACGTCGCCCCTGGTATGGGGACCTGGTGAGGTTGTTGGTGGCCAAGCCCTGGCGTCTTCCTGGCAGAGCGGATCTGTTGTCTCGGGGTCCTCTGGTCATGCCTCACGTGGGTCAGTTCTCGCTTACGGCCTGGCTCTTGAGAGGGCGCGGCTGACCTCCCGGGGGTATTCGACGGCAGTCATTTCTACTTTATTGAAGTCCAGAAGGCGGTCGACTTCTTTGGCGTATATTCACGTTTGGAGGATCTTTGAGGCCTGGTGTAGTGCTCGGCAGTGTCAAGCACTTAAGGCTTCTTTGCTGCAGATTTTAGAATTTTTGCAGGACGGTTTTGAGAAGGGCTTGGCGGCAGCTTCGTTGCGAGTCCAAGTAGCTGCCTTAGCTTGTTTTAGAGGCCAACTGGCGGGTCAGTCGCTAGGAGCTCAACGTGATGTGAAACAATTTTTGAGAGCGGTATCTCTGGTTAGGCCTCCGGCCAGGCAGGTGTTTCCCAAATGGAGCCTTCCCTTCATTTTAGGGGCATTAGAGGGGGAGCCCTTTGAGCCCTTGGCTCATGCATCGCTCAAGGATCTTACTCTGAAGGTTGTGTTTCTGGTGGCAGTCTGTTCGGCTAGGCGGGTTTCCGAATTGCAGGCGCTGTCCTGCCGGGAGCCGTACCTTTCTTTCTTTGCGGCCAAGGTTGTCTTGAGGCCAGTGCCAGCTTTTCTACCGAAGGTGGTTTCGGCTTTCCATGTCAACCAGAAAATTTCTTTGCCGGTGTTGGCGGGGGATAAGAGTGATTCTTCGGCAGAGAAGCTGCATCTTTTGGATGTCCGGCGGGCCTTAAAGAAGTATCTGCGGAGGACCGCGTCCTTCTGGAAGTCTGACAGACTCTTTGTGCTTTTCGCAGGGCAGAAGAAGGGTGAAGCGGCGTCGAAGGCGTTTATTGCACGGTGGATTAGAGAAGCCATTGAGTCGGCTTATGTGTTGAAGGGCAGAGTGGTGCCGGATGGTTTACGGGCACACTCCACGAGAGCGCAGGCTACGTCCTGGGCGGAAGTGCGTTCGGTTTCGCCGGTGGAGATTTGTAGGGCGGCGACTTGGTCGTCTCTCCATACCTTTGTTAGGCACTACTGCCTGGATGTGCAAATGGCGGAGGAGACCTCCTTCGGATCAGCGGTTCTTCAGGCTGGTTTGCCAGGTCCCTCCCGTCATTGAGAGTGTTTCACTGCTCTGGTATGGACCCAGAGGTTTCGGGACTAGACTGGGGACACGATCAGGAAGGTGAAATTAGACTTACCTGCTAATTGTTGTTCCTGGAGTGGAACCAGTCTAGTCCCGTATCCCTCCCCGTGATTCTTGGCAAATCGATTTCAGGACTTTATACCAGTTCACAGGTAAGCTGTGTCTTTTGTCTATATTTTCTTTTGGAGCTGGCTCTCCTTCCGTGGGCGAGGGGTTGGACTGCTCCGACTTTCTTTCAGACACAGGAATGACGAGGGTACCCTCTCGTTTACAGTTTGTATATAGTTGGGTTGGTTGAATGTGTTTTGGATATTGTCTGTCTTGTTTCTCCGGTGAGTCTGCTTTGTCAATAGGTTACTGGTGGCATGAGGCGGGCACTGGAGAGTTATACTGATGATGTCACAAAAAGGTGGAGTTTCTCAGTCTCCAAGCTGCTAGATGAGATTGGGAACCCAGAGGTTTCGGGACTAGACTGGTTCCACTCCAGGAACAACAATTAGCAGGTAAGTCTAATTTCACCGTTTACATCATAAAATCAATTAAGAAGGTGAAAGGAACTCCACTGTCACGGATAGGACAGACACACACAGATACTCTTAAGTAGGAGACAAGAAGATTACGTGGAGGGGGTGTAGGAGTAGGAAGGAAGAGGCAGTGGTCATGGGGAGGGTTTATTATTCAAAAGAGAGCAGAGACGTTTTGAAACAGAAGGGGTTTGAGTTGAGTTTTGAACCATTTTAACCTTGTACAGTTGTGATCAACATTATGGCACACTTGCAGTTCAACCCCTTAATGTCCAATAATCTCAAAAAAAAAAAGTGTCCAGTGAAACGGCTTTTGATTATATATGCATACATTTGATGCATAAAAGAATAAAATAAAACAAGACCAATTAAAAAAGAAATACTATAAAAACTGGGACATTGCCAGGACGTTTATTGGCACCTTTTACAAACAATTCAAATCAGTTTGAACAGAAAAAACACATTCCCATTGCAGCAAAATTAGACGCACCTGTGATCAATTGTCAGTACTCACATGACTTGAATCAATCAATATAAGAACATAAGAAATATCATACTGGGTCAGACCAAGATCCATCAATCCCAGTTTCCATAGCATCCCTCCAGTCCGGACAAGACTACCGGGTGTTAACCCCTTTCCAGCAGATGGAGACTGAGAATTCAAGACTTTTGGTGATGCCATCTTATATAAGAAAGTAACTCCTCCCACCAAGCCAGTATCCTCAGTCTCCAAGCAGACGGGATGAGTTCTGTATAGTCTGCTCTACACTGTGGGTCTTTTTTTAAATTTTTAAAAAAAGAATTAAGGACAAGCAAGAAGAGTTCCTGAGCATAAAGTCAGGCAAGCGGTACCACAGGGCAAAACTTGTGCATAGACTGGTCAGATTACTAGTGCTTAAAGTTTGAGGGGGCTGCCTCACAGCCGTGGGGAAAGTCCAGCCACGAGGAGTTCGAGCCCATTCAGTCAGTGCATACCCGGGACGGGAGGGAACCAGGTTCCTGCTCTTCTGTTCGTGCTGCAGTGTGTGCTTCTCCTTCCAAGCCTTCGGTGGTGAATGGCAGGGGAACAGACAGCGAGACTCTTAATCGACATGCCTCATGTCAGCATGAGGCAACGGCTGTGTTCGGTCTGAGGGTGAGCATGTCAGGTGCGCTGCAGGCCCGTCATTCTGTGCGTCATGCCGAGGAAGTCAGTGTGTGTCAGCTGTGCCGCCTGTGCGAAGCCGCGGATCAGATGACTGATGAGTCTTTTCTTCCCCCCCTTCTCCGGAGGGGGAGCAGAGGAAACGGTCGCTTTGGCAGGCTCAGATTGCACAATTTTGCAGACTGTGTAGGTTCCTGCGCTTCTGACAGGAATACCATTAGCATTATCAGCAGATTCCCATGCCTTGGCTATGGAGCTGGGAGAGTGGGAAACAGCATCTGAGAGCTCATTATTAGGCAGGGTGGCGGTGGCGCAGTTAGTGTCCCTTTCACTCCAGACTTTGCTATTGATGCATCAGGCCTGCCTGATGAAATGCAGCCGTGGGGTCATCCCCAGGGGTAAGACATGCACACGGCCCACCTCGAAAGAATAGGTCTCCTCTGCGGGGGGGCGGGGGGGGGGAGATCTGGTTGACTCCAGGTGGTGAGCTCGGTGCATAGGGTGATGACAAGTGGGTGTCCGTGCACTCAAGTGGATCGGAAGACCTCTTGGAGGGGCCCTTCAGTATGGCTTGGGAGGAGGTTGGTGGCCTCGAAGAAAGGGATCCGGCAGTGGGAGAAGATCCTAGGGTGGTCTGGGGCTTCTGATTAAACACTCCTTGGCTGCGCTTAACTTGTCCCTCAAACCTCAGTCCTCTGACCCTCCCCTGGAGGATCCACTCCTGCAAGGTTTTAGGGCATCGGAAATGGCCTTTCTGATCCACAGGGTCATCACGCAGATGATTGAATTGGAGTGGCAGGTGCCAGAGGCTGGATTGCGAGTGGAGGGGGGGATGCGGAACAGGAAAGGGAATCTCCTTAGTTTACCCAGGGTGGATGTGTTGGTGTCTGCTGTCACGAAGAACACTATGATTCCCGTGGAAGGAGGGACTGCCCTGAAGGACCCTCAAGATAAAAAGCTCAAGATGCTCCTGAGACAGGCCTTTGAGGTAAATGCCCTGACCCTGAAGGCGGCAATCTGTGGGATTTAATTCACCAGGGCTTGTTTCAAGTGGCCACAGGCCCTCCCAGACCTGACGGAGGCCGGCACCTTGCAGTTCCAGGAGGTGGCTTGTCTAGAGTCTGGAGCAGCCTATTTGGCGGGCGTCCACTGACATGCTATGGGCGGCAGCTAAAAGTATTGCCTCTGTGGTGGCGGCTTGGCGCCTCCTATGGTTGCGTAACTGGTCAGAGGATGTTTCGTCCAAGGTGCGGCTGAGTAAGCTGCCCTTTCACGGGAAACTTCTCTTTGGAGAAGACCTCAACAAGCTCATAAAGGACTTGGGTGAGTCTAAGCTAGCTCAACTCCCCAAGGATAGGCCCAGAGGGGTGAAGCCTGGAATGTCCTGATGGGGGCAGCTACAGGAGTTTCGTCGCTACAGAGGCTTATGCTTCTCTCCCTGTCAGTGCCCGAGGTATCCCTCTCAAGGGGGAGGAGTGGCGCAGTGGTTGGGACAGGTTACCTCAGGCTGGAGGGCCAGGGGTTCAATTCCCACATAGGGATAAGTAACTTCAGGCCGGAGGGACTGAGGTCTCTAGTCCCATGGCCACTCCTTGTGGCCTTGGGCAAGCCACTTAATCCTCCATGGCCTCAGGTACATTAGACTGTGAGCCCTTCGGGGACAAGGGAATAAATAGTGCCTGTTAGCATATATCTGTAAACCGCTTTGACCTGGTGAAAAGCGGTATATAAGCACAGCTAAATAAATAAAAGGTCAACTCTTTTGTGGTGGCCGTGGCATTGGGTATGGTTCTGGGTCATTCCCAGGATCCAGAGAAGCTCCAAATGGGGCCAATGAAAGTCCGTGGGTTCGGGTGGAGGTGGTGCCGGTCAGGGGATGATTGTGCCACTTCTATTCCGCCTGGGCCCGTCTGACATAGGACAAGTGGGTGCTGGAGATAATCCGTGAAGGCTATGCCTTGGAGTTTACGTGTCCCCTCAGAGAGGCCTTCCTTGTTTCCCCCTGCGGGGCTTTTGCGAAGTAAGCGGCGGTCGAACACACACTATGGCGTCTGCTCTAGCTTTAGGTGGTAGTGCCAGTACCTGATGACCAGTTAGGGTGCGGTCAAAGCTCCATCTATTTCGTGGTGCCCAAAAAGGACTGCACTTTTCGCCCTATTCTAGGTCTCAAGCAGGTCAACCGGGCGCTGCGGGTCCTGTGTTTTTCACATGGAGACCCTGCTTTCCATCATTGCGGCAGTCTGCAGGGGTGAGTTTCTTAACGGTGCTAGATTTCACAGAGGCGTACCTGCACGTTCCCATTCAGCCGGAACATCAGGGTTACCTGCGATTCGTGGTGCCCATGGGGCACTTCCAGTTCCAGCCCTTGCCCTTCGGGCTGGCAACGGTGCCGTGCACATTCACCAAGATTATGGTTGTAGTGGTGGCAGCGCTTCAGCAGAAAGGGGGTCTTGGTGTACCTGTACTTGGATGATTGGCTCATTTGGGCCAAGTCACTGCAGGAAAGCAGAAGGGCCACCAGTTGCATCCTCGAGGTACTACAGGAACTCTGTTAGGTAGTCAACAAGATGAAGAGTTAACTCGACCCGGTCCAGGAGATCGTCTACCTGGGGGCCCATTTCGATACGTGGGTGGGCATGGTGTTTCTGCTGGAGGATTGCATCTGCAAGTTGCAGGGTATGATAACCTGCTTCCTGCGGTACAGGGTTCTGTCAGCGTGGTCTTGCCTCCAGGTCTTGGGGACCATGGCGGCGACGTTTGACGTGGTGCTGTGGGCATGGTGCATATGCGGCCTCTTCAAAGAGCACTGCTGTCAAAGAGGTCGCTGCAACAGCATTCTCTTTTGCAGGTTGGTCTGCTGTCAGGAGGTATGGAGCAGTCTACAGTGGTGGCTCTGAGGCGAGACCCTTGGAGCAGGGATGCCTGGAGACTCCAGTCTGGACATTCCTCACAACCGATGCCAACCTTTTGGACTGGGGAGCAAATTGAGGCAGTTTGCTCAAGGGACATAGTTGGCGGAGGAGCAGACCTGGTCCATAAACTGCCTGGAGATGAGAGTGGTCTTCTTGGGGCTGCAGGCCTTTCAGGCCATCTTGAAGGGCAAGGTGGTTTGGGTCTTGTCAGACAATGCGACAACCGTGGCATACATAAATCACTAGAGTGGCACAGGAAGCCCAGCCCTGGTGGACAAGATTGCCCCGCTTCTTCAGTGAGCAGAGGGGCATCTCTTGGCCATCTCAGCTGTGCACATGGCCAAGAGCAGAATGTGGAAGCCGACTTCCTCGGCCAGCACAGGATTGATATAGGCAAGTGGGCTCTGGAGGACTCTATTTTTTGGGGTCTCGTGCAACACTGGGTTCAGCCAGTAATGGACCTCATGGCGACCTGTCGCAATGCGAAGGCTCCTCGCTTCATCAGTCGCTAATGGGAGCCCATGTCTAAGGGGCTCGACGTCCTCGTGCAACCATGGCCAGTGACAGAGCTTCTGTATGCCTTTCCATCGTAGCCACTGATTGGTTGCTTGGTGCAGTGAGTGATGTCCCATAAGGGGTTCATGGTGCTGGTAGCCTCGGACTGGCTGCAGAGACCGTGGTATGTGGATCTTTGGCTCTCAGTGGATATGTTATGGAGGCTTTCAGTCAGGGCAGACCTCTCGTAGGAGCCTCTCTGCATGCCTCGGGTCAATTGATTCTCGCTTATGGCTTTGGCTTTTGAAAGGGCTCTGCTGAGGGCGTGAGGCTACACACTGCCAGTGATTGCTACCCATTTGAAGGCTTGCAAGCGCACCACATCCTTGGCCTACATTCGAGTCTGGCTCCTCTTTGAACACTGGTGTGAAGAATGGGGCGCTCAGGCCTTGCGGGCGTCAGTGCCAGAGATCTTGTCATTCTTAGACTGGTGTGGATAAGGGTCTTGCCTTGAATTCCCTTAAGGTGCAGGTGGCAGCCTTGGCATGCCACAGGGGTTGTATCTGTGGTCTCTCCATGATGGCCCTGCCAGATATCATGTGCTTCCTCAAAACTGTTCGTCACATCCGTCCCCCGCTCCGTTCTCCTTTGCCTACCTGGGATCTTATCCTGGTCCTGTTGGCCCTAGCAGTGCCACTGTTTGAGCCCCTAGCAGGGGCTACATTGAAGGACCTCACTCTAAAGTAGTCTTTTTGGTGGCTATTTGCTCGGCGCATCTCAGAGCTGCAGGCTCTGTCATGTAGGGAGCCCTTTCTGATCTGGGAAAGGATGGTGTTGAGAACGGTCCCTTCCTTCCTGCCCAAGGTCATGTCTCCTTTTCATCTGAATCAGTCTGTGGTCCTGTTGGTGTTTCCAGATTCTCTGGATCTGCAACTCCGCAGACTAGATATGAGACGTGTGCTCAAGTGTTACCTAAAGCACATGCAGAGTTTACACAGATCGTAACGTCTGTTCATGCTAGTCATAAAGGAGAAGCAGCTTTGAAGGCGTCGATTGCTAAGTGGCTTAAGGAAGCCATTGCCTCTACATATCTCTTGAAGGGTAAACCCTTGCCATCGGGTCTTCGAGCGCACTTGACTCGTGTGCAGGCAACATCTTGAGCAGGGTCTTCTCTGGTTTTCCCAGTAGAGATATGTCGAGCAGCAATTTGGGCATCACTGCATTCTTTTGTGAAGCATTACTGTTTGGATCTCCAAGAAAGGTCAGACGCTCAGTTCGGGGCTCAGGTGCTACAGGCCGGGCTTGCGGTTCCCTCCCTTCGGGAAGTACTGCTTTAGTACATCCCAGTAGTCTGGACCAGACTGGAGGGACACTATGGAAGAGAAAATTAGATCTTACCTGCTAATTTGCTTTCCTTTAGACCCTCCAGTCCAGTCCCACGCCCTCCCTTTATTGAGGATAATTCTGGTTGCTGCTGGGGAGCAAGCCTGGATAAAGTGGTCATCTTGTCGGTGGTCATGCGTCCGGTGTTAGAGGGCCACCACTCCTGCCGGGACGATTAGGTACTCCTTGGTGGGGTGACACATGCCAGTGGTCTCCTTGGGATCTGATTTCTGGGGGTTTATTATTGTATATAGTTGGTTCAAGGTTTCTGCTTTGCATCTGCTTTCATTTGTATACTGGCTTGGTGGGAGGAGTTCCTCTCCTATATAGGATGACATCACCGAAAGCCTGGAATTCTCAGTCTCTCCATCTGCTGGAATGGGGTGAATACCCGGTAGTCTGGACCAGACTGGAGGGACTAAAGGAAAGCAAATTAGCAGTTTAGATCTAATTTCCCTATCCTGTTTCCAACAGTGGCCAATCCAGGTCACAAGTACCTGGCAGGTTCCCAAAGAGGCACACAGATTCCACAATTCTTGTCCTGGGGCAAGCAGTGGATTTCCTGGGTTCTCTTTAATAATGGTTTATGGACTTTTCGTCCAGGAACTTGTCCAAACCTTTTTTTAAACCCAGCTACACTAACTGCTTTTACTATATCCTCCGATAACGAATTCCAGAGTTTGATTATGCGTTGAGTGAAAAAATAATTTCTCTTATTAGTCTTAAATGGGTTACATTGTAGCTTCATTGTGTATCCCCTAGTCCTTCTGCTTTTTGATCTGTGTTTACCTGTTCCATTCCATTCATTAATTTATAGACCTCTATCGTATCTCTCCTCAGCAGTCTCTTTTCCAAGTTGAAAAGCCGGAGGGTTTCAACTTGTTATCCACAATAACACCTAAATCGTTTTCCTAGGTGGTGGTTCCTAATGCATCGTGTAACCATAGTTTGGGTTGTTCTTTCCTAGGTGCATAACTTTGTACTTGTCCACATTAGATTTAATCTGCCATTTGAAAATACAGTCTTCGAATTGCAATTTTTCACAACCCTCTTGCTTTTTAACAACTTTGAATAATTTTGTCTCATCTGCAGTTTTGATCACCTCGCTCGTTATTCCCATTTCTAAGTCATTTATGAATATGTTAAAAAGCAGCAAGTCCAGCACAAATTCCTGGGGTACTCCACTATTCACCTTTCTCTATTGAGAAAATTTGCTATTTAGACAAACTCTCTGCTTTCTAATTTTTAACCAGCTCCTGATCCACAATAGTATACTGCCTTCAATCCCATGACTTTTTAATTTGGCCAAGAGTCTCTCATGAAGGAACCTTGTCAAAGGCTTTCTGAAAATCCAGGTGCACTATCAGGCCGATGCAGAAAGCTAGCGCAGGCTTTACGAGCCCATAACGCCACATTTAAACACATTTTATGATCCTTTAATTGCAGGAAATAGACAAACACTGACAGAAAAATTAGCGTCCAATTAACGCCACACGTATTTTTAAATCTATTTAAATTAATCCTAATTATTTGAATGTATTTTAATCAGTTGGGCTGATATGCAAATCATGGCTATGCCCGATGCAGATACAGGCATAGAGGATTTCGCAACCCAGACGTTTTACTACAGGGTCTGAGCAGAAGTGACCTCTAACACCTGCCCCGCCAGTGTTTTGATGGCACCGAGTGCTTTTCCCGATGCCTAGATCATCTTCTCCTTAGATGATCAGGCATCCGGAAAAGCCCCCGATGCCATCAAAAGACGGTTGGGCTATGCGCCGACAGAAAGTAATTACCTGGTGGTCTAGTGGCCCTAGAACCCCCCCCCCTCCAAAGTAAAAGTGAAATCACCCCCGTTTAAAAAAAAAAAAAAAAAGAAAAGAAATAATAATAATAATAAAATAAATAAAGCTAAAATTGCCTGGTGGTCTAGCGGCCTCTGAAACCCCCCCACCCAAAGAAAAAGTGAAATCGGCCCCTAAGCAAAGAAAAATAAAGTAAAAATTACCTGGTGGTCTAGCGGTCCCTAAATCCAAGTCCCCCTATACCAAATAGGTGGGAGCGCTGCCTATGCATACCCACTCTGGTCTGCCATCTTGTAAAATGGCGTGCCTGACCCCGCGTGGTACATCCTGGGATGCATGGGCGGGGTTAGATTGCCATTTAAGGAGCATGTCAAACTAGCGCAGACTTCTTGTGCACATGTGTTTGGCTTGCTCTCCCAGTTTAACACTCTGGTGGCTTATTTGCATGCGCACAGTTACCGCGGTGGGCATTTGCATACCCTAACCTTCCTGCTTCGCATGTTAAAATGTGTGTGTTGTCAGTAACGTTAAAAAATTGATCCAGCGCGGGTCTAGCGCTGGCTTTCTGCATCATCCTGTATGAGCCCGATCCAGGAAGGGGCACGTCCAAGCCGTCCAGATGTCCCAGACCAGGGCGGACACTGTTGTACCCGATTCTGCACCGCTGGAGCAAGACACTCCCCTGGTAGCAGGATCAGGCAGCGGGATGGCCCAGTGTGCCCCTTCAGCAGCCATGTGGGATGTACAGCTGGCAGGATTGCCAGACCTCTCCCTGCTCCCCCGCTGCTCAGCTCTCCCACTGCCCAGGGACTGCTGGGATCGGGCAGCAAGGCATTACCTTTGGTGGCTCTGTTGCATTGTGTGGGGGGGGGGGGGTGCTGCTGGGCCGGGACACACAGGCGCCTTGAGCTTATTCCACCTCTGAGGTGGGATAAGCTGTGTATCCCTCTGGTGTTCCCCGGATGTACAGGGCTGTGACCTGAATCAGCCTGGTTTGGCCAGGTGCCCAGCCTGCCCCCACCCCACCTCTGTCCTGCTCTCTCTGCACAGCGACTCTCTGCATGCAGGGAGAGAGGCTGCTGGGGCAGGATGGCTAGTGGGGCTGCAGTCCCACCGGGACATACAGCTGTGCTAGTCGCCTTATAGAATAGGGCCCTAGATCAACTGGCTCACCTTGATCTACCTATTTGTTCACAAAAATATAACAGATTAGTAAGACAAGACTTTCCTTGGCTAAATCTATGTTGGCTTTCTCCTATTAAATCATGACTATTGCGACACCCACCGGCTGGGCCAAGAGGCTGACAGCTGGTAGGCGGCCTTAGGGTCCCTTGGAATAAAGTTCTTTCACTCCTCAGGCAATAAATTTGTAGTTGAGTCGGTGGTAAGGCTTTGCAAGATTTTTATTTTCTTTTGAGGATTTCAAAAAGCACGCTGGGGTTCAATTACAACCAAGGCAGAAGGATAACATCTCCAAACAGAAAGATGAACTCAGGAAAACCAGGAGAAATAAATCAAATAAACTTTTCTTTCCTCAGCCTTACTGCTGCTCTGTGTCCTCACACTCTGCACTGCTCCGTGTGGTCACACAATGAACTGCAGCAGAACTCTATCACAGCTGTTCTTACTTTGTAATGCAACGTTCCCTCACAGCTCCGTTGCTCTCAGTCAGTGAACAAACAAACATTGAATGCTTCTTACAACTCTCGTGGTAAGCACTACCCTTACTATAGGGTTTTTACATTTCTTCTTTTCTTATCTCACAACTGTAGCTCTCCTTTGAGCCAGAGAACAATCCATAGGAATTGGGCAACAGACCTCATTAGGCACACATGTCTCTATTTGCATTTCTTCAAAATCATTTGTACCAACAGAGTCTTTCTCATATTGTGGAGTTTCTTTAAGTTTCCCCTCTTCGCCGAGCTGAACGTCTCTGGCATAAACATCCAAACCCCTCTACTCTCTCCTGTTTCCATTCTGCCCACCGTCATTACCGTTCCCTTCTCCACTCTGCCAAGCAATGTTATTTCTCTAATCTCATTACTCATTCCTCTAACTCCTCCCGTCAATTACACTCTATCCTCCGCTCTCTTTCTGCCCCGCACTCTTCCCCTATCCCTCCCTCTTCCCTCTCTACTCCCGATCCCTCCTCTTTAGCTACCTACTTTGTTTCTAAAGTCCAAACCCTCCGTTCATCCTTTCCATCCTGCCCTTCTCCCCTCTCTCCTCCCCCTTTGGTAGTGCCCCCCTCCCCTACTCCTCCTATTTCTTCTTTTCCTGCCATTCCTCCCCTTTCTCATCACTGGTCCACCTTTGAGCCCATCACTTCAGACACCCTCTCTAAGGTTTTCACTTCCACTCAAAAAACCTCTTGTCCGGCTGATCCTATCCCCTCTTCCTGGTTGTTGGAACCTTCTCTTGCACTGTCCCCTCTTATTCTCTCGCTTTTCAACTCCAGCCTCTCTTCTGGCACTTTTCCCTCCCCGTGGAAGCATGCTACTGTCCGTCCTATCCTTAAAAAGAGTTCCCTGGACCCCTCCTCCCCCTCCAATTGGCGTCCTATATCTAATCTCCCTTTTCTCTCTAAGCTCTTGGAAAAATTGGTCTTTTCTCAGCTTTCCTCTCACCTCGAAGTTTCTCTCACTCTCCATCCACGTCAATCAGGTTTCCGTCCAGGTCATAGCACTAAATCTGTTCTTCTTTCCCTCCTTAACGATTTGCACTCTGCTCATGATCGTGGTCTACTTTCTCTTGCTGTTTCTCTAGATCTCTCGGCTGCTTTCGATCTGGTTGATCACCGCACTTTGCTATCTCGCCTTCAGGATGCGGGTCTCTCTGGTTTGGTTCTTCGTTGGTTTCACTCTTTTTTGTTTAGTCGCACTTTCTCAGTTCACACTGGTTCAGAGTCCTCTCCCTCTACACCCCTTCCCTGTGGTGTTCCTCAAGGCTCTGTTCTCGCCCCACTTCTCTTTAATGTATTCCTGGCCCCGCTTGCCCTCCTTGTCCAACAACACGGTGTTTCTGCCTATTACTACGCGGATGATATCTTTCTCCTCTATCACACTGATTCTCTTACACCCGATATCACTGCCTTCAATATCTGTCTCTCCTCTGTAGCCTCCTGGCTCTCAACTAACTTTCTTCACATTAATCTCATGAAAACTTCGGCCATATGGTTCACCTTCGGCAATCCCGCTCCCACCCTCACTCCCTTATTTTCCTCTTCACCCATCCCCACCGTCTCT
Organism: Ichthyophis bannanicus; assembly: GCA_033557465.1. NCBI lineage: Eukaryota > Metazoa > Chordata > Amphibia > Gymnophiona > Ichthyophiidae > Ichthyophis > Ichthyophis bannanicus. The sequence goes on along the minus strand of CM066037.1, from coordinate 18,051,639 downwards.
TCCCTGCGGTACTTGGGTGTGATTCTTGATTCCTCCCTTTCCTTTAAAGAACATATCTCTTCAGTTGTTCAACGTTCCTTCTTTTCTTTAAAACAACTCCGTGCTGTACGTCCTTTTCTTACTATTTCTTCTATAACTACTCTTATTATCTCCCTTGTTATGTCTCGTCTCGACTATTGTAATGTTTGTCTTGCTGGTCTCCCCCAATCCCAACTTTGTCGCCTTCAACGTGTTCAAAACGCTGCTGTTCGTGTCCTTTCCCATGCTTCAAGGTTCGATCATGTCACCCCTTTGTTAATACATTTTCATTGGCTTCCTGTTGTCTTTCGTGTTCAGTTTAAAATTCTTATTTTTGTTCACAGGGTGATCCATTCAGGTACCCCCCTGTATCTTGCCCTTCTTACCTTCTTACCCCTCATCGTCCTCTTCGCTCTATTCACACCAACCGTATGTTTCTACCCTCCCCCTCCCAAGCACACCTAGAATCCACTCGGTCTTCCGCTTTCTTTTTTCTTGGTCCAAGGCTTTGGAACTCCCTTCCCCCCTCTTTGCGTCTAGAAGCCTCCTACCCGTCCTTTAAAACTGCCCTCAAAACCCATCTCTTCTGTTCTGCCTTTAACCTTCCATTTCCGGCCCCATCTCTCCCCCCCCCCCCTAGGCCTATGACAGCATACCCCTACCCCTGTCCCTCATTATCTTCTATGTTGTTGTTGTCCCCTCCTCCTTTTCCTTTTGTTGCCCATCTTTTACCCATCTATCTGTTTCTCTGTTTTTCTATCCCTTTTCTTTGATTTTATGGCGTTCCTTTTCTGGCTCTCTTTCGCAGCTCTCTCTTTTTTTAACCATTTTTAATTGTTTTATGTATTGTGAACCGCCCAGATGCTAACTGTATTGGGCGGTATATAAAGTTTTAATAAACATAAACATAAACTGCTGAAACTGGTCCCACAGCAAGTCAGCCCTCGTAGGTATTTTTGCATTGGAGATAGAATTCCTCTCATTAGAGTGTCTCCCTTGCAAAGCCCCTAATTTAGAGGATTCAAAAGCTTCTCTGTTATCTGCACTGGGGATTCCAACACTGGCTAAGCTTTCAATCCACTGGTTAACGGTGGGAGGTGAAGGTTTCAGTTCCTGCCCTTTTAAACCAGCCCTTAGCCCTCTTGCCACATTATCAGGAAAGACATTATCGGCTTTACCTTGAGGCTGTTTCTGTATGTCAGCACTGATACCTTTTCCACCTCTCCCGCTATCACTGTTGTCCCGGTTGCTGGCCTGACGTGCACTTCTCCTCCAGTTACTTGTACAGTCAAACCTCAGTTTTCATGATTAATCCGTTCAAAAAAAGTCTGACTAAAACCGAAACGTATGAAAACCGAAGCAATATTTCCCATAAGAAATAATGTAAATCCAATTAATCCGTTCCAGACACCCAAAAATATTCACAAAAAATACATTTTATAGAGAATAGGTTAGGTTGTATTCCTTTGGGTAGTGGCTGCTTTAAGGCTGGATCCCACAGGGCTTTGAGCTGGCTAACTGGTACCAGATGTTTTTATATTTCTTCTTTTTTTAATTATTTTGCTTAACCTACAGTACCTTATTCTGTGCCGAGGGTGGTTTCCTGCTACTTCCTGGTGTGAGCTTTCTCTTTCTTCCCCTTCGCTGCTGGATGCCACTCGGGTTTCACTGCTCCTTTTTTCCCCTCCGATCTTCCTGCCTTGTTCTTGCTCTCGCTACTCCCCGCAGCAGTCCCCCGACTCACTTTGCCTATTCACAAGGCTGTCTGCTAGGCAGTCCCGCTCCCCGCCGGTTCTCTTACGTGGCTCCTGGTGCACGTTTGTTCTCCGACGCTCTCCCCAGCACTCCGTTGACTTGTCATCTGCACTATCACGCGGTTCCCCTCTCCGCTGCCACAATCTTCAATTTATGAATCCTCCGTTGGTTTCTGCGGCCCCTTCATTGCTCCGCTGCCCGATCGCTGCTAGGGAAGCACAAGGCTTTGTAATGGAGCTCTTCTACAACCCCGCCGTGGAGCCCGATGACGTCACCGGACCATTTCAAATTCTACGAAAACCGAGCGGACGTACGAGAACCGAGACAACATAGCAATTAAAAAAATCATCGAAAACCGAAGCTAACGAAAACTGGGGCATACGAAAACCGAGGTTTGACTGTACTTCTGCTTTTAAATGCTGGCTCAATATCTCTTTCTTACTGGTCTGAAACAGTAGACTGGCTTTGGCCTGAGACTGCCACTGCCTCTCGGTGAGCTGCTGCTGCCTGAGTTTGAGCCTTCTCTCTGGCTCCTTCTCTCACCCAGGCTTCTCTCTCTCTGTCTGGCTTCAGCCACTCTCCTCTGGCATTCTCTCCAGCAGGTCTCCCGCTGACTCTCACTCCCTGGAGTCTCCCTTCGTCTCTCCGTCTCTGTCCTTGAGCTTGCCTCTGTGCTTGTCTCTTTCCTTGGCTCTCTCCTTGGCTCCTTCCTTGTCCACCTCCTTGTCCCCTACATGTGGTTTTTAACCACTGCTTCCTGCTGGGCCTTCCCTGTGCTCCGCCCTCCTCTGACCAATCAGGAGGGTGGCTTGTCTCCACCCCTGAGCTAGGGCGTGTTCTACCCCTTGCAGGGAGCTGAGCTTTTCTCTGCTGTAGGCTGAAATTCCCCTGCACATGTGCACTGTCATTGACTTCAATGGGGCTTTCAGGATTTTCATCCATATCCAGGCTTTCTACTATGCTTTCACCATCACACTATCTACATGTTCAGTAATTTTATTCTTTATAATAGTTTCTATCATTTTGCCTGGTACCTGTGTCAGGTTCACTGGTCTGTAGTTTCCCGGATCATCCCTGGAGCCCTTTTTAAAAATTGGCGTTACATTGACCATTCTCCAGTCTTCAGGTACTACAGATGATTTTAATGATAGTTTATGTTTATGTTCACAGATTACTAATAGTAGGTCTACAATCTTATCTTTTAGTTCTTTCAGTACCCTCTCATGTATACCATCCGATCCAGCTGATTTTACTATTCTTCAGTTTATCAAATATTTGTAATACATTTTCCTGGTTTATTGATATTTCTATCAATTTTTCAGTATATCACCTTTAAATACCATTTCACTCATGGGCAACTTCCCTACATAGTTTTCAGTAAAGACCAAAGCAATGAATTCATTCAGTCTCTTCACTATCCTTCCTTAGCACCCATTTTACCCCACTATTATCCAGTGGTCCAACTGACTCTCTCAGGTTTTTTGCTACAAATGTAGTTGAAAAAGTTTATTATGAGTTTTTGCTTCCACAGCAAGCTTTTTTTCTTTATTTTTTAAATAAATAATGGCTTTAATGTTTAAAATGGACACATTCACTCCCTGTTCCATTTTCACAATGAAGACAAGAGAGCTGCCTGAGACCATCAGAAAAGCCAGTATCATCAAACTTCAAAGGGCGACAAGACCATCTCCAAAAACCTTTGGATTCCTGTGTCTACAGTTTGCAATGTTATTAAGAAGTTTCTGCTCATGGAACTGTCAAGAACCTTCCAGGACATGGTGGGAAGATGAAAATTAATCCTAGAAGTCTTTGGAAGTTAGTGTAAATTGTTGGAAAAACACCATGTACATACAACATCCAAAAAACTAAAGGATGACTTGGAGCAATCTGGAGTGATGGTTTCAATCCGCACCATACGTCACGCACCAAACAAAGGAGGACTTCATGGGCGAAGGCCAAGGAGGACCTTGCTGCTCAAAGACAGACAGACATATAAAGACACTCCTGATCTTTGCTCAAACCCACCTTGAGAAACCACAATCCTGTGGACAGATAAAACCAAACTTGAGCTCTTTGGCATTGCAGACCAGCGATACATTTACAGCCGGAGAAATGAAGCTTTTAAGGAAAGAAAAACCCCACAATTCCTACAGTTAAATATGGAACATGTGTCTTTTGGGGAAACTGCTAGGTACTTGTGACCTAGATTGGCAACTGTTGGAAACAGGATACTGAGCTTGATGGATCTTGATCTTACCCATTATGGCATATCTTATGTTCTTATGATGGAGTTTCCATAATGTTGTGGGTCTGTTTTGCTGCCTCAGGGACAGGAGGCCTGGAATGTATTAAAGGAATAATGAAGTCAGAGGACTACCAAAGTATTTTGGAGAAAAATGTGCTACCTAGAGTCAGAACGCTAGGTCTGGGTTGAAGGTCAAGGGTCTTTCAGCAACATACATACATAAAATGTACAAAAGAATGGTTAAAAAGGATCAAATGGACCATTTTAAACTGGCCATCAATCCAATCGAGAACCTTTGGAATGAGCTGAAATCTGCCATTGGTGAAAGGAATCCTGGAAATATTAATGAGCTGGAACAAATCACAGTTGAAGAGTGGGAGAAACTACCAGCAGACAGATGTACGAAAATTATAGATGGCTACAAGAAATATTTGTAGGCTGTCATCACTGCCAAGGTTTGTGCAGTCAAAAATAAGTGAAGGGTGCCATTATTCCTGTCCAGGTCATAATTTATTTTTTTCTCAGAAATTACTATGTCTCTGCATTACATAGATGTCCTTTTCTGTTGTATACGTTTGGACATACTATTAAAATATGGTGACATACAGTTGGAATATTTCCAATTATTTCTCAAGATATTGTATACAACATACCTAAAATGCAATGGTGCCAATAATGTTGACCATATATATGTTATATGTTACCGTGTTTGTTATTTTTATGTGTTTGTTTTAGTATTTCTTATGTGATGTTGCAAACCACAGAGATGTTAGATCCACGGTATAGAAGTGTTGGTAATAACTGCGAACGTGTTGGTCACCAGTAAACACAGCACTCAGGAGGAGCCGTGGTTCAGTGATTCTGAGTATCCTATGCTGACTTAGGCAAATTTGGTCTGATTTATTTTTAGTAGCATTTAGGAATGCCGCACAGTAAACCTGGGTGATTTGCATACATGTGCAGTGAGTCTTTCCCCAAGAGAATTACAATCTAAGTGGGTACCTGTGACATGGTTTTAAATTTAAACTTTGTTACATTTTTGCATCTTTATACAAAGAGTTTTTTTAGTCCCCAAGACCCCGCCCCTTCATCCCCAAATCTCAAGCTCAATAATCTCATTCAGACAGAGCATATAAATAATTTACATTGCCTAAGATATCACCGGCTATTTTACACCATTAAATCAGTCCCCCTGGGGGTTCTGCTCTGGAACTTTATCTGTGGGCAAAAGGATGCCATGTTTTTATTAAAATTCTTGAATTTTCTGGCCTTCAGAGCCGTCAGGCGCAATTTATACACATGATGTATACACATCCAAACCTCCTCCAGAGAGAGGCTGATTTCCATGCCATTACCGCAAACTGCGCTAATTGCAATGCCGTCTGGAACCCCTCTAGTAGGGGTGCATTTAATAAAGCTATCTCATTCTGCTTTGGGACAGGGCATTAGAGCATTACACTAAAACATTTAAAACCTTCCTTCCAAAAATCTTGAATTTTATTGCTGTGTACCATATGTGTGTATGTTCCACAGCCTCTCCAGTGTATTTTAGAACTTTGCTCATAGATCTGATCTAGATGCACTGGCGTAGATTACCACTTATAGAACACTTTTTATAACAATTCTCTGTCAGATTGTTTGGTATCAAACCTTTATGAATTCCCATAATTTGTCCACACCATTCGTCACCTCTTCCCCCCCCCCCCCAATCCTCCTCTTGTTGGAGCAAATCAACTTGACTGGATGGTATACACTCAAGAGTGCTGAGAGAACTCTAAGATGAGATTGCAGAGCTACAATTAGTGATTCATTTATTTATTTATAATTGTTTTTGAAATTCAGAGATAACAAGTTGAGGAACAACAGCCATTAGGATGCCCATATAACATATGTACATAGCATAAGTACAAATCCTTGCCCTTTCCATCCCCCTCCCCCCTCCCCCCAGACATGCATTCGCACTGGGCTCCCAAAGGCCCATGAGAGCCGTCGGTTGAACTTTATATGTTTGGAGCAAGACATAATTGTTATTTCCAAGTATACAATGTATATTTTACCATAATCATAATTACCCCCATATGTTTCATATACGTACACCAATAACAGACATCCAAATTTGCTCCAAGGTTAAGGGAAACATCATTACTATTAAGAAGAGCTTCAAATAGATGTTGAACAAGAAATCATACAAGATATATAACATACATAGTCTGTGGGACTGTAGACTTTCCCTTATTGCCCTCCCTTTCCACTGTTTCCAACCAGTGGTTGGGGCAAGGTTCTTCAGGCCGGAAGGTCGGGGGTTCAAATCCCACTAGAGGACAGCAACCTTGGGCCGGAAGGACTGGGGTTTCTAGTCCCACAGGTGCTCCTTGTGGTCTTGGGCAAGCCACTTAACCCTCCATAGCCCATGTTCCCTGTAAAATAGTTATCTCCAAGTTATAATGCCCTGTTCAATGTAATTTCAGTTTGTTCAATGTAAACCGCACTGATGCAGAATAGCGCGGTATATAAGAGAATGTAAATAAATAAATAACCAGGATTTCCATACTCTAGTAAAGTGCTCAATTCACTTTAACCGAAAGGTGGTTAACCGAGACATATTATAGACATGTTCCATGGCTCCCCCCCCCCCCCACATATCCACTGTAGGCAAGTCTCACTCCTCCGGTGCCTTGCCAGTCAGCAACCTCCACACCAGCTGACCCTCGTCCCCCTTGAGCCCTGGATAGGTCTCATTTAGTAAAGCCACCCCCAGATGTCTAGTCAGCAGTTTCCCCACCAAAGCACTACATTGCTGGAAAATCTTTCCAAAACTGTTGGATTCCACTGCACAAACACCAGATATGTGGGTATGTACCCTCCGTCCCACATTACTCCTAACACACCGGTGACCCCTTCCCATATACATTATTGAGGAACAGTAATACAGCATATTGTTGCTGGCTATTATCCTATTATACGTATTGCAATACATTTCTTCCCCTTGTTTATCCTCCCGATGTACCTCCATGCCTTCCTCCTATTGCTTTTGAAAGGAGCATGATTTTATAGAACTAAGCTATCATCCCTTCCAAATCATCCTGCTGGACCAGTCCAGACTAGTGGGTTAACTCCCCCTGCCAGCAGATGATGGAGACAGGAAAAAAACAGCAGCTTCAATGACATCACCTTTGGTAGTTAACCCAGGAACCCTAGGGATGAGCTTCAGTATTTTCTCAAGTCTCCAGCAGATGGTGGATTTTAGTTTGGTAGTCCCTGACTGGCACTTTGAGAGTGTCTTGTCAGTGTAGCTCTTCCTTTTTGAACATCTCCAGAAAGCACAGGAGGTGCTCCTCTGGAGTTTCCTGAGGTTTGCTCCTGATCAGCAGGATCACTTGAGCTCCTCGGAGAATCGGGGCTCTTGCTCATAAGGAGCAAGCCAGGCCCTAAGAGTGGTTGGACTCCCTGCCTCAGCAGCAGCTCTCCTAGTCAGTCCTTCTTTTTTTGTTTTCTTAAAAGAAAAATAGAGTTCGATCTTTGGAATAACACTTCTACCTGTCTGGCCTTTTTCCAGCGTTGTATTGCAAATACTGAATATCTGTAGTCATCCGTCTTGGGCAACTCATACAGTATTGGAAACGCAAAGCCTCAAGACCTATCACCTCTCCCCTGTCTATAAACTGTCCCACCATGGAAAAGCTTCAATCCAGTACCTGGGTATCCTAGATTCTGAGTGGCTAAATGTGACTGCCCAAAGCCTTTGAAAATTTACCAGGGCTGATCTAGCTTTCTAACTCCTTAGTCAGGTGGCTGGATAGGTTTGAAAATTTATCACTTCATTTCTAGTTTCTAACTTTAAAAATGTCATTTTCTAAATGTGTTTCCTGTAGCACTGGGCTGCATCAAGATAGTGACCCCAGTGGGGGGGAAGGGCATCCATCTCCCTTAATGGCAGGTGATAGGGTCTGCTCCTGAGGGGTCTGTCCCACTTTTAAGCATCTCAGCAAAGAAACCCGCCTCCCTGGAGAATTAGCGAAGGAACTGTTCAGGGCTGTGAATCTCCTTGCCAAATGTGCTGCTATACACAAGGATATCTCTCATACATTTTATAACTGATGGTATTTGCACTGCATCCTTCTGCAATAGCTCCTACAGTCTTTGGCAACAGATTGGAATAAATTAGGGTATCAATTCCTCTAGGAAAACTAGAAATGGGCCATCGCTGGTTTTCTCTCCCTTCATGGTACCAGTACAAGACAAAAGGGCCACTGTAGTGTAACAATAGGTGAGCATGTTCCCTCACATGGGAGAGTGGGTTGTGCAGGTGGGTGACTAAAGTTTGTTTTCATTTTGCTGCAGGACTATGGTGGGGACTGGAGCATAGAAGAAACTGTTAGACGGATGAAGCAGGGTAAGGTAGGTGCAGTCCTGACTCCAACATGCTGTAACACACACCTCTGCCTTAATGCTTTTTTAAATACCCAGGAAAGTGACAGTTTCTTCCAAGGAGAGACCATTTGTTGTCGTCCACATTGTTCATTCTGTTGAGCTGAGTTCCCTCAGATGGCTAGAGATGCGAAAACTTAAAGGGATGGAAAAGAGAATAAGAAAAATCTGGGAAAAAGCTTTTTCCAGATCTTCCTGCTAGACCAGTCCAGACTATTGGGTTATCTCCTCCTGCCAGCAGATGAAGAAGACAGAGAAAAAAAAACAAAACCCTATGCTGTGACATCACTGGCTTAAGATTCTGCACAGCTAGAGGAAGGTCCTCAGTATTGTCTGTCTCCAGCAGATGGTGTGTTTTTCCTGCTCCTTAAGGCCTTCAGTTCCTGACCAGTTTGAGACTGGTTCCAGTGCAACTTGGCTGTCTAAGACCCCAGGGAAATATATGAGATACCCCTCTGGTGGTTCTCTCTTCCTTCTGGGTGTAAGCTCCTGGCTACGAGAGCCAGTGTAGCTTGGTGGTGGGTTAGGATCAAGAGGATCCTCCTGAGGGGCCCTTAGCGCTTATCTGTTCCCTTTTATTTTCTTTCTCTCTTGCCGTTTTATTATTTTTAGGGGGAAAAAAAAAGAAAAATATTACTGGTAGTCACTGTAGGCATTGCTCCTTTGCATGTGGCTGACCTGGGCCTACCTCTCCAGATTCCCATAATCGGTCCCCCTCTTCCTAACGGTCTTTGGAGGAAGACTGCAGGCAAGTACAGAGGATTGCTGCTGGAACTTCTTCCGGCGACAAAAGGGAGTCACAGCACCTAAACATGAATGTTTGCTGTGATTTCGCCTTTCCTGTCTGATGTCCCTAGCCTGTGCGGGCTGCGGGCCATTTTTCCTCCTCTGGAGATGCCTGCCTCGTTGCCCAGGTGCCTCAGCCGTGGCAAGCGATGACTATTGCTCATTGATCCTCTCTGCGCCGCTTGTGCAGCCGATCTGTTGGAGACTTCTGCCATGTCAGCATCCTTGTTAGCTGTTCCGGTTCCCAATGCAGTTGAAGCTTCGTTGCTATCTTCCGCGTCAGGGATTCTCAGCGTGTCTTTGCCCAGGGTGTCCTCCCCCCTCCTTTGGGCAGACCTACTTTTCCTGTGATGCCAAATTTCACTATGGGACCAGCTCCTGTGGCCGATAGGGAGTCTGTCCCTCTCTCCGCAGCGCCCCCAGCCACTGATGTTTGTCATAACAGCTGTTGGAGTTTTTGCTCATCTAACATGCCTGGGGGCTATGGAAGGGGAATCAAGGCCTTGTTCCCTCTCGACTGCTACCATTTTCCGTCACTCCTCCAGTAGCCCCTGCGAGTGGTTCCTGCAAGCAATCCAGAGGGCAGGACTCTGTCCAAGAGGGTCCGTGTCCCCCCCCCCCCCAGTCCCTTATTGAAGTGAGATGGAATCTTGACAGTGAGGACCCCGAGGACTTTTCCTACAAAGAGAAATTAGACTTATCTGCTAATTGTTGTTCCTTGAGGGACTCCAGTTCAGTCCCTCACCTCTGGGTTGTGCACCACTTTCCGTAGCATGGAGACTGGGCATGTCAAACTTGTGACATCACTGCACATACCCACCAGCTTCCAGTGATCTAATGACAAAGCAGACTCAGAGGAGCAATAATAAGTAGCTATAGTAATAAATATAACATTTAACTTGTAAACTGAACTAAATCCCCCTTTACCTAGAGGATAACTCTTTTCCCCTGCCAGCATAGAAAGAACAGAACAGACAGGGGAGAGAGAACGAAGGCAGAATACAGAATATACCACCAGAAACAATATAACATACCTTGACTGAATACAGCAAAATCCAGATTCTTTACACTTCCGCTTAGTTGCTGTCACACGTCCTGCCTGAAAGAAGGACACTGTGGTACGGAACAGAATACGGGTGAGAATCGGGACTGAACTGGAGTTCCTCAAGGAACAACAATTAGCAGGTAAGTCTAATTTCTCTTTCCTTATCGTCCCTCCAGTTCAGTCCCTCACCTCTTGGATGTAACAGAGTAGTAAATTAATGGGAGGGACCTGTCCACCCAGACCGCAGAACCGAAACGGGCATCTCCTGCCGCCTGAACATCCAGGCAATAATGCTTACTGAACGTATGCAAAGAAGACCACGTGGCTGCTCTGCAAATCTCCACCGGAGGAACCAAGCTATGTTCCGCCCACGACGCCGCTTGCGCCCTTGTAGACTGAGCCCTCAGCCCCAAGGGCACCTGGCGACCTTGCAAGATATACGCTGAAGCAATCGCTTCACGAACCCATCTGGAAATCGAAGCTTTGGTTGCCCCCTTACGCGGCCCTCCAAAGAGTACGAACAAACGCTTTGTCTTGGATGTGCATTGGATTACTCCTGCAAATCTGGAAAGAAGCAAAAAAAATTGTGGATGCTTTCCAAGATGCATTACTTAGACAAATGGTGATGGAACCAACGAGGGAAAGCTCAATGCTGGATTTAGTGCCCACCAACAGTGATAGCGTGTCGAATGTCTGGGTGGATGCCCCTGTGAGCAGCAGCGATCATCACATGGTGTGGTTTGAGATAAAAGGCAAGGTGCAGTCCAATCATAGCAAGCTCAAAGTCCTAAACTTCAAAAACACTGACTTCAATAAAATGGCCAAGTACCTAAAGGAGGAGTTGGCAGGGTGGAAGGGGAAAAGGGAAGTGGAATTGCAATGGGCTAAACTAAAGATGGCAATAAAAGGGGCAACAGATAAATGTGTAAGAAAAGTAAATAAAAGCAAGAGGAGAAGGAAACCTATTTGGTTTTCCAAAGAAGTGGCTGCTCAAATAAAGGCAAAAACCACAGCTTTCGCAAAACTCAAAAGCTTGCAAACAGAGGAACACAGAAATGAATACAGGATCAAACTCAAAGAGTAAAAAAGAGAAATAAGGATAGCAAAATCAAAGGCAGAGGAAAAGATGGCTAAAGATGTGAAGCGTGGCGACAACTTTCTTCAGGTATATTCGGGAAAGGAAGAAGATCAGAGGTGGAATTGCAGGACTCAGAAGTGCTGGGAATGGACTCGTGGAAAGTGACATTGAAAAAGCGAAATTGCTAAACAAATACTTCTGCTCTGTTTTTACTAAACAAAATCTGAGAGAAAGATCACCTGTGACTCCCAAATATAAAAATGGGAATGAAGTAGATACCACACCATTCACAGAAGATGATGATGTGTTAGAATAACTTGCAAAACTGAAAGTGGACAAGGCCATGGGACCAGATGGGATACATCCCAGGATACTGAAAGAGCTCAGAGGTTCTTGCAGGGCCGTTAAAGGATGTTTTCAACAGATACTTGGAAACAGGAGAAGTTCCTCAGGACTGGAGAATGGCTGATGTGGTACCTTTACACAAAATGTGGTGACAGGAAGAAGTGTCAAACTACAGGCCTGTGAGCCTTACCTCAGTGGCAGGAAAAGTAATGGAGGCGCTCCTGAAAGAGCGAATAGTGGACTTTCTGAAAACCAACAGGTTGCAAGATCCGAGTGATAGGGGAAAATAAGGTTTAAAATAAGGTTTAAAGTGTGTGTAAAGGAGGACTAAGAGGCCCGCAGAGGGAAATGGGAATCCTGTACATATCTATATATGGAAAGGAATGTGCTGTGCTAAGACAAATTGATTGTTCTACACGGAGACGACTAACATCTGTGAAGTTACTGATAAGCTGTGGTGGACCTCAGGGGATGAGTTGATGACATATGTCTGAGGGGGAGCGAGCTCAACCGTGAGGGAGCTCAAGCTGCTCGTTTTTGGATGAGCTTCAAGATGGCGATTTTGCTTGTAGAATGTTGAGGCGTTGGGTTGACGTTCTTTTTCCGCCTATCGTGCCCCGCCTAAGGGCCACGCCAAAGGGCCCTCTTGCGAGGCCCTCAGGCGCGGGCCCGCAAGGCGCGGGCGCGCTTGCGCGCGGCTGCTTTTGTTGCGCCTCTGGGTCCTCCCACGGCCCGGATTGGGCCGGAGTTGTAGGAGCGGGAAAGCGCTCGTTGTTTGCTCGACCCCGACTGGGGAGCTACTGTGGCTGGAAGCTGGAGCCGAAAAGGGCCTTCTCCTGCCCGCGGCTGCTTTTGTTGCGCCTCTGGGTCCTCCCACGGCCCGGATTGGGCCGGAGTTGTAGGAGCGGGAAAGCGCTCGTTGTTTGCTCGACCCCGACTGGGGAGCTACTGTGGCTGGAAGCTGGAGCCGAAAAGGGCCTTCTCCTGCCCGCGGCTGCTTTTGTTGCGCCTCTGGGTCCTCCCACGGCCCGGATTGGGCCGGAGTTGTAGGAGCGGGAAAGCGCTCGTTGTTTGCTCGACCCCGACTGGGGAGCTACTGTGGCTGGAAGCTGGAGCCGAAAAGGGCCTTCTCCTGCCCGCGGCTGCTTTTGTTGCGCCTCTGGGTCCTCCCACGGCCCGGATTGGGCCGGAGTTGTAGGAGCGGGAAAGCGCTCGTTGTTTGCTCGACCCCGACTGGGGAGCTACTGTGGCTGGAAGCTGGAGCCGAAAAGGGCCTTCTCCTGCCCGCGGCTGCTTTTGTTGCGCCTCTGGGTCCTCCCACGGCCCGGATTGGGCCGGAGTTGTAGGAGCGGGAAAGCGCTCGTTGTTTGCTCGACCCCGACTGGGGAGCTACTGTGGCTGGAAGCTGGAGCCGAAAAGGGCCTTCTCCTGCCCGCGGCTGCTTTTGTTGCGCCTCTGGGTCCTCCCACGGCCCGGATTGGGCCGGAGTTGTAGGAGCGGGAAAGCGCTCGTTGTTTGCTCGACCCCGACTGGGGAGCTACTGTGGCTGGAAGCTGGAGCCGAAAAGGGCCTTCTCCTGCCCGCGGCTGCTTTTGTTGCGCCTCTGGGTCCTCCCACGGCCCGGATTGGGCCGGAGTTGTAGGAGCGGGAAAGCGCTCGTTGTTTGCTCGACCCCGACTGGGGAGCTACTGTGGCTGGAAGCTGGAGCCGAAAAGGGCCTTCTCCTGCCCGCGGCTGCTTTTGTTGCGCCTCTGGGTCCTCCCACGGCCCGGATTGGGCCGGAGTTGTAGGAGCGGGAAAGCGCTCGTTGTTTGCTCGACCCCGACTGGGGAGCTACTGTGGCTGGAAGCTACTACGGATAAAGGAACTATCTCTAACTGACTTCTTGCACATCTCCCATAAAGTTTTACATACTATTGTTAGTAATTATAAGTATCAGTACTCATCAGTTGCAAATATCGTTCCCAGTAGCCAGAATGAACTTACTATCGTCAGCACCAAGAGTGATATACTGTTGTCAGTAGCTAGAGAGACATATTGTTATCACTACCCAGAGAGATATACTGTGTCAGTAGATAGAGAGACATACTGTTGTCAGTAGTCTGGAGAGACATACTGTTATCACTACTCAGATAGGCATACTGTTGTCAGTAGTTAGAGAGACATATTGTTATCACTACCCAGAGAGATATACTGTGTCAGTAGATAGAGAGACATACTGTTGTCAGTAGTCTGGAGAGACATACTGTTATCACTACTCAGATAGGCATACTGTTGTCAGTAGTTAGAGAGACATATTGTTATCACTACCCAGAGAGATATACTGTGTCAGTAGATAGAGAGACATACTGTTGTCAGTAGTCTGGAGAGACATACTGTTATCACTACTCAGATAGGCATACTGTTGTCAGTAGTTAGAGAGACATATTGTTATCACTACCCAGAGAGATATACTGTGTCAGTAGATAGAGAGACATACTGTTGTCAGTAGTCTGGAGAGACATACTGTTATCACTACCCAGATAGGCATACTGTTGTCAGTAGTTAGAGAGACATATTGTTATCACTACCCAGAGAGATATACTGTTGTCAGTAGATTGAGAGACATACTGCTACCACTACCCAGAGAGATACACTGTTGCCAATAGATATACTGTTGTCAGTAGATAGAGAGACATACTGTATCATTACCCACAAATTTTTCAATTACTGTTTTTCTCAGCATCCAAATATATTGTTGATACGTCTTTCACCACAATTAAGGTTCCATCAATATTATCTACAAATTACTACAACCCCAAAACCAACAGTCTACAACCTTGTGCAACTAGCAACACTACCGCCTCTCAGAACACACAATGTTCACTATAAGAATGCACACATTAGTAACCCTTACCATCACCTACCTCCTCACCGCACTATCTGGTCAAGCAAGTGCCTTTAATGATGACCAAAAATACATACCAATACTACGAAATAATTGGAGGAGATGGTCAAACAAAACTCAAACAAATCAGACAAACCCTAACTACACCCACTACTCACATCTACTTCACATTGCCCTTCACGTTACCAAAAGACCTCAACCAAAACAACAGTACCATCCACCATTACACTGTGCCCTTATCAATATAAGGTCCATCCGCACAAAATGGCCTCTGATAACTAATCTCATAACTGCACATAACCTTGACATCTTGCTGATCACAGAAACTTGGCTAACCGATTCTGACAATGTCATTCTTAACCAGATGCTACCGCCAGGATTCTCTATACACACGTGCCATAGAAACCAACAAAGAGGAGGCGGAGTACTTATTATCTCTAACAACCAACTACAATTTCAAATTGACAACAACATCAGTTCAACACATCTAAATATACTAAATATATCAAACAAAGAACACTCAATCAGCCTAGTCTATAGAGCTCCAACAGCATCAGCTGAGGATCTACCAACGATAGTTGACCTTGCTTGCAACACTGAAAAACCAAGACTATCCAATTGGATAATGGGAGATTTCAACCTTCCCTCCCTACAGGACTCGCAAGCCACAGCATTTATAGAAGCAATTGACAACCTTGGATACAACCAAATAGTCAAAGACCCTACTCATAATATGGGAAACATACTTGATCTGATATTCGTCCCACAAGTTACCCCAGACACCAACCACAATTACGACCTTTCAATAATACCAGTACCGTGGTCTGACCACAGTCTCATTTTATTCAAAATCCCCAACTACTCCAATTCCTCTAAATCCAAACCTACTCAAGCGAAACCAACAGCTAGGAGGTTCCGCCCCTTTGTCAAAGAGGAAATACTTAATAATCTCCTCCCAACACTACAAGCGTCTGAACCCGACTTGGACAGTCTAATCAACACTTGGGATCACTCCCTTAGATTCAATTCTCAACCATCAAACATGGCAAAAAATACCAACCATCGTACACACGTAGCCTGGTATTCCAAGGAGCTAAGAACATCCCTCCTCCATCTTCGGAGACTCGAGAAATATTGGAGAAGATCACGCTCTACTGAAGCCTACACAGCTTACTGCAAATACTTAGATAAGCATCGCAAAGAAATAGCAGATCGAAGGAAACAATTCCATACCAACCTTCTAAAGAAATCACTAAATAAACATCATGACCTATTCAACATCGTAAGAACAATGGCAAAGGAACCAACACACCTCATCAAACACAAGCAATACACCCGCAAGAATATGCCGAATACCTAAAGTCAAAGATGACAAAAACATCCAACATTTGTACTTCTGGACCAACAAAGAATGATATATATTCGCAGTCAACCACATTAACCAAGTTCAATACACTATCAATCAAAGAAATTGAGAACACTATCGCATCAATAAATGCTACCACCGCTGCAAGCGATCCATGCCCGGCAGCCTGGATAAAAAATCTAAAACATGAAGTAAGCTTCTTCATACAGAATATCCTTGAACAATCCTTTGCAACTGGAACCTTTCCTCAAAGCCTCAAACAAACCTCAATTAGACCATTACTAAAAAACAGTAAATTAGACCCCCAAAAAGTAGAATCCTACAGGCCAATATCCAGTATCCCACTCCTAGCGAAAATAATTGAGAAAGTAGTCCAACGGCAAATACAACAGCACATAGACAATGAAGCTCCACTTGACCCTGCACAACACGGCTTTAGAGAGGCTCATGGAGTTGAAACCCTCCTCATCACACTATTCAACACACTAATCACAGGAATAGATAACATTCATCAAGGATTCATACTTATATTCATGGACATCTCAGCGGCGTTCGACTCAGTAAACCACCAAATACTTATCGATCGTCTCAAGGAAAAAGGAATAGTTGGCGCTGCACTTGACTGGTGTATATCATATCTAACTAACCGTTGGCAACAAGTACGAATTGACGAAACTACTTCTGAACCATTTCTTCAAGACCAAGGGGTACCACAATGATCTTCTCTGTCAGCGTTGATGTTTAATATATACATGCAACCCATTTGTGACCTCATTCGTTCCTTTAATGTCACCTGTTTAGCATATGCAGATGACATTCTACTATTCATGCCATTCTCCATCAATCACCCTGATTATACATCATTGATAACATGCCTCGAAGCAGTAGAAGATTGGCTCATCTCCCAAAATCTAAGAATCAACCACAGCAAGACCGATGTGATGTTTGTAACAAGAAACCAAAACTTCACACCTCCTACCTCCGTGAAGATAAAGGACAAGGAATTAACAGTAAAGCCTACACTACGCTACCTAGGTATAACCCTTGACCAGCACCTCAATATGAAAGCCCACATAAAAAACATAACAAAACTAATTTACCACAAGATACGCACATTACGCCACCTGCGACCTCTACTGGAACCCTCAGATTTCAGAACTGTCTACCAAGCCCTGATAATGCCTCACATCGACTTTGCAAATGCAATTCTATACGGACTCCCTCAAGCAACATTAAATCCTCTCCAATTAGCGATGAACACTGCTGCCAGAGTACTTGAAGGAATATCAGACAGATCACATAACCCCAGTTCTAAAACGACTCCACTGGCTACCAACCAACGCAAGAATCCACTACAAGATACTGATCACTACATTCAAAGCCATAAACAACCAAGCACCATCAACCATTGCCAACCTTGTACACTCACAGACCCCTAATAGATCCAGAAGATCAATTGCAATGAATACATTAGTAATCCCGAAACAAACAGTCAGATACACTAAGGAAACAACCAAAAGAGCCTTCAGTATCCACGCCCCAAAAACCTGGAATGCCCTCCCACTAGAACTGAGAGTTATAACCAGCTTAACACAATTCAGAAAGAGTCTCAAACACCACCTCTTCCTAAGCTATTTCCCAATCTAACCTTCGCACATGAAAATATCACAGACACTTTTCTGACCAAGACATTTCCCCAACTGATATCCAAATTTGACTAATGTATTTCAATAATCTGTATATAGTTAACTAGCCTTATATAGTTGTACCTTGTTATTCCCAAGTTCAAAATCCCTGTTACTTGTAAAATGCATTCAGTTCTTTGTATGTATATGTTTGTTACATGTAAACCGCGCTGGTGACAATAGTGCGGTATATAAAAGATGTTAAATAAATAAATAAATAAATATGTATATGTTTCTGTTAATGTATAAAAGACAGACAGCCCCTCTAACCTGTGGAATAAACTTACATACTACTTATGTGCGAGTGTGTGTGTTTGTTCCCCTGGAATTCTAGACAGAGAAGGTAAGGTGATTCCTCGACCCAGTGGATTAACGGACGTCCCGAGGGTAAGTGAGATAAAGTGCT
Source organism: Ichthyophis bannanicus (assembly GCA_033557465.1). NCBI lineage: Eukaryota > Metazoa > Chordata > Amphibia > Gymnophiona > Ichthyophiidae > Ichthyophis > Ichthyophis bannanicus. Next base: position 18,033,595 of record CM066037.1, on the reverse strand, counting down.
GGGAAAGGAAAAAACCCACACTAACACCGAGGCAACATGGTTTTACCGAAGGATGATCTTGCCAAACAAATTTGACTGGGTGACCAGAGAACTAGATCAGGGGCATGCGATGGATGTCATCTACCTGGATTTCAGCAAAGCCTTTGATACTGTCCCTCATAGGAGGCTTATCAATAAACTCAGTAGTTTGGAGATGGGTCCCAAGGTGGTAAACTGGATCAGAAATTGGTTGACTGACAGACGACAGAAGGTGATGGTAAATGGAGCTCACTTGGATGAGGGGAAGGTGATTAGCGGAGTGCCCCAGGGTTCGGTCCTGGGCCCGGCACTGTTCAATGTATTTGTGAGTGATACTGCTAAAAGACTGAATGGAAAGGTATGTCTTTTTGCAGATGACACGAAAATTTGCAACAGAATGGACTCCCTCGAGGGAGTGGTTAACATGAGGAAAGATCTACAAAAGCTGGAAGAATGGTCTAATGCTTGGCAATTAAGATTTAATGCAAAGAAGTGCAGTGTCATGCACTCAGGTAGCAGAAATCCAAGGGAAATGTACGCGATAGGGGGCGAGAGGTTGGTGTGCACGGATCAGGAGAAAGACCTTGGTGTGATTATTTCTGTAGATCTCAAGGTGGCAAAACAGTGCGACAAGGCGGTGGCAAAAGCCAGTAGGATGTTGGGCTGCATACAAAGAGGAATTACCAGCAGAAAGGAAGGGATACTAAAGTCACTGGTGAGGCCTCACTTGGAATACTGTGTTCAGTTTTGGAGACAATATCTTGCAAAGGATGTAAAAAGAATGGAAACTGTTCAGAGGAAGGCGACCAAAATGTTTCGGAGCCTGCGTCAGAAGCCTTATGAGAAGAGACTTGAAGACCTAAATATGTACACTTTAGAGGAGAGGAGGGATAGGGGAGATATGATTCAGACCTTTAAATACTTAAAGAGAAATAATGAACAAACAAACCTCTTCCAAAGATGGGGAAGCTATAAAACTAGAGGGCATAACATGAAGCTGCAAGGTGGTAAACTGAAAGGCAATGTCAGGAAATACTTTTTCACTGAAGGGGTGGTGGATGCTTGGAATGCCCTCCCAATGGAAGTGGTGGGGGCAAACACAATGACGGAGTTCAAAGTGGCATGGGACAGACACAGTGGGTCCCTTTACAGCAACAGGATAAAATCAAAATAAACTGAACCATCTAATTTTTCAACAAATAGGGGTGTCCTACACGGAGCAGTGGGTTCACCCCTAAACAAAGACATGGGGAGGGGTGTCCTGCACAGAGTGGCAGGTGCACCCCTAAACAAAGACATCGGGAGGGGTGACCTGCACAGAGTGGCAGGTGCACCTATTCCTGCCATCTTACTGGGCAGACTAGATGGACCATACTGGTCTTTATCTGCCGTCATTTACTATGTTACTATGACTTGTGGAAGGGCTCTGAGACCTTCCGATATCACCTCAGAACCCTCTTTATGTCTAACAGATGCAAACTACGGTCCGCCCTGCTATCATCTGAGTAACCTAAAATTGGCAAAGAGACAGATTGATTCGCGTGAAAAGCTGAAACTGCCTTTGATAGAAAAGACGTAACGGGACGTAACACCACTTTCTCCCTAGAAAAGGTCAGAAACGGTTCTCGACAGGACAAAGTCTGTAACTTAGAGATACGACGTGCTGAGCAAATGGCTACCAAAAGCACTGTCTTCAAAGTCAAGTCCTTTAGAAAAGCCTGATGCAAAGGTTTGAAGGGTTCCCTAGTTAGAGCTCCTAAAACCAAGTTGAGATCCCATGGAGGGGACACCACCCTGCGCAAAGGACGCAGCCGTGAAACCGCTCTCAGAAAACACACTATATTGACATGGGCCCCCAAGGCGACCCCTTGCACTTTACCTCGATAACAAGAAATAGCTGCCAGCTGGACTCTTAACGAACTGGCAGCCAGTCCCTTATCAGAACCATCCTGCAAGAAACTCAGCACCACCGAAACCGACACTGTAGTTGGGCGAATCCGACGCCGCTCACACCACTCCTCAAAAATACATTATACGCGTATATATGCCAAGGACGTCAATCTCTTCCTAGCCAACAGCAAAGTGGAAATGACTGTATTGGAATAACCTCTCTTCTTTTAACCTTGTCCTTTCAAGGGCCAAGCCGTAAGCGAGAACTGAGCCACCTGCGGCATCCACAGAGGATCTTGTAACAGGAGATCCTCCCGAACTGGCATCCTCCACAGGCTCCCATCGAGAAGACGCACGAGATCGGCATACCATGGCCGACGAGGCCAATCCGGAGCCACCAAGACCACTCTTCCCCGATGAGCTTTGATGCGTTGAATCACACGCCCTATGAGAGCCCAAGGAGGGAAAATGTAGAGGAGACCGTGCGCGGGCCACTGCTGAAGCAAGGCATCCAGACCTTCCGACATCCTTTCTCGCCTCCTGCTGAAGAAATGATTTGCTTTTGCCGATCGAAATGTTGCCATGAGATCCATAACTGGCGATCCCCACTTGGTGACTATTTGAGCAAAGATGTCCGTGTGAAGCTCCCATTCTCCTGGATCTATTCTTACTCGACTGAGAGAGTCTGCCGTGACATTGTCCGATCCGGCAATGTGCGCTGCTGACAGCGCCTGGAGACGTGGCTCCACCCAAGTGAATAGATTTTCTGCCTCTTCCTCCATCGCCGCACTTCCTGTGCTGCCATGCCGATTGAGGTATGCTACTGTTGCTGCATTGTCCGATAGCACTCAACTGCGCAACCCTTTACGATGGCCTCGAAGGCTCGACGCGCCAGAGCTACTGTTCGCAACTCCAGACGGTTGATCGACCACTGGTCCTCGAGTGCTGTCCAGAAGCCCTGCACGAAGAGCTCTGCGCAATGAGCCCCCCAACCCGCTAGACTGGCATCTGTCAGTACCGGAAGCCAACGCGGTTTTTCGAGAGGCATGCCCGCCTCCAGATTCCGTGGACAAAGCCACCAATGTAGTGACTCCCTCACCCGTAGTGGACAGGGAAGGCATCTGGCCAGAGAATTGTTCTGGTGCGACCAGCGGCGGAGCAGCGACCTTTGCAATGGACGCATGTGAGCCCTGGCCTACAGCATGACCTCCAGAGTCGCTGCCATTGTTCCTAACACCTGTAGATAATGCCAGGCCGACGGAGCCGGAGTCTTCAAAAAATTGCACACCAATTGCCAAAAGGCCTGGACGCGACACTCCAGAAGAAATACTGCTCCCAGCCGAGTGTCGAAATGCACTCCCAAGTATTCCAGAACTTGTGTTGGGACTAGCCGGCTCTTGGCCGTATTGACCACCCAACCGAGACACTGCAGGAGCTGTACCACTCTGCCCGTTACCCGCAGAATTTCGGTCCTGAATTTTGCTTGAATCAGCCAGTCGTCTAGATAAGGATGAACCAATATCCCCTCTTTTCGAAGAGCCGTCACTACTACGACCATCACTTTGGTGAAGGTATGCAGGGCCATCGCTAGTCCGAAGGGCAAAGCTTGGAATTGAAAATGCCCCTATGGCAATGCAAACCTGAGAAACCTTTAATCTGGTCTGATTGGGATGTGCAAATATGCTTTGATGAGATCCAGAGACGCTAAGAACGCGCCTTGATGAATCTCTACCATAACAGAACGCAAGGTTTCCATCCACAAATGAGGTATGTGCAGGCATCGATTTACCCCATTGAGATCTAGAATTGGATGGTAGGCCCCGTCCTTCTTTGGAACTACGAAATAAAGAGTATCGAATGACGCCATACAGTTCTTGCAGTACCGGAACCACCACTCACAGCAGCCGAGACAGAGACTCTCGTACCGCCATTGCCCTGACTCGGCCCCTGCAAGTGGACTGGACAAAGGAATCGAACCACTGGGCGGGCCAACTCGAGAGAATAGTCCTCGCGAATGACCTCCAACACCCACTGGTCCGATGTTATCTGGACCCAGGCAGGAAAAAACTCCCAAAGATGACCCCCTATTGGCTGAATTCCTGCCTGGGCCCCCCTCGCTTCATTGAGTCTTTCTAAATCCCGAGGAGGCAGGAGCCACAAAACCTCTGCCCGCTCCTCTGAAGCTTCTATAACTTTGCCCCCGAGAGGAAAACCTCCCTCTTTGAAAGTTTCCCAATCAGGAGGTACGAAAACGCTGAAAGTCCCGAGACACTGACCCCGTAAAGTTAATTGAGTGCATCCCGGCTTCGGCTTATCCTCTGGTAAGCGACCTCCTTTTGATTCTCACAAATCCTTAACCAACCTATCGAGATCATTGCCAAACAACTTTCCTTTAAAGGGAAGTTTGCCAAGATTCGACTTGGAGGACAAATCTGCCACCCAATTCCTGAGCCAAAGATAATGGTGAGCAGCTACTAAGGAGGCCATGGAATTCGCCAAACTTCGAATCATGTCATATTGTACATCGGCTAAATAAGCTGAACCTTATTCCAGCTTAGTTAAATTCTCCTGCGTCTGCAGCCCTGGCTGCTGTAAACACTGCGACCATTGAAGGCATGCTCTTGCTACCCAAGCCGCACAAATAGAGGCTTGAAGACATAGAGCATTAACCTCAAAGGCTTGCTTCAATAGGACATCCACCTTCCGATCCTGTGTGTCTTTTAAAGCCGCACTGCCTTCCGCCGGAATGGTCGTCTTTTTTTTGTAACCGCCAAAACCGCGGCATCTATATGCGGAGAACGAAACATCTCCCGCTCCTGATCAGCCAAGGGATAAAGACGATTCATTGACCACAAATCCCACTCATCTTGAATCATCTGTTTGACGGTCCTATGAACGGGAAACACCGCTTGGGACTTTCGCACCGCTTGTATGAGAGGATACTCTAATCCCTCATCCTCTGTGGGTGCACTCGAAGAAAGATTGAGCACCTGAAGAGACTCGGTTATGAGCGCTGTGAACTCCTCTCTCTGATAGATCCGGATAATCCTGGTTGATCTTTAGGTTCCTGAATTTCACCTTCCTCTAACTCCTCCATTCCTGCTTCTGGCTCCAAGTCAAAGTCCTCAGCCTCCGGCCAATCTGTACCTAAGGGCTGCTCGTCCACTGACCGAGGTCTCTTAACTGGTCTGCTGTCAGCGCTCCCAGCCCTGACCGAGACTGCTTGGACCCCCGTTGCTCTTTGAAGCGACGCATCCGCGAACGCCCCCAGTTGGCGCAAACAGTAGGCCTGATGAAGCAGTAACACAAAGTCCGGTGTGAAGTCTCCCAGTGCTGGCACTGCTCCTAGCGGCACTGTGGACGCACCAGGCAATGCCGGACTAGCCGTAACAGGAATAACCGAAGGGTCCAGCAGGGCTTCCCCCTCTGAGACCCCTGCAGAATTCTGCGTTCCCAATGGAGCATCCCCTACAGTCTTCTCCTGGGACTCCTGCTCCATGGTAAGCGCTTCAGCAGTGCAGCCCTGACACAACCAGCCTCTGAAACCGTGCCCCGGCGGAAGCCACATACTAGGCACTGAGGGCGTGCTGGCATTAGCGCTACGCAACAATCGAAAATTTAGAACTGGACCCAAACTAGCAGAGCTTCAAAAATGCAATTAGGAAGCAAAAAGGTAAATAGCTAAAGCAAAAGAATTTTTTTTATTTTTAATGCGCTGTCCCTTTAAGAATACCAAAAAACGATAAATAAGTTAAAGAAGTGAAACCCCCCCCCCCCCAGAACTGAAAGAGTTTACCAACTGAAGGAGTTCTTGACAGAAAAAAGATCCCCTGTCAACAAAAACCGTGGGAAAAAAATGGGTCCTGAATCTCCTCAGCACTGCCTGCCAATTAACAAGCCTCCCATGTGGCAGCAGGCCCCGATTCTGCACCTGATCAAGAAAAAATTCATTGGAGCACTTATCTCTGCCTCCAGGCTCTTTTAGTGCCTCTGCTCACTCCCCTGACTAAGGGGAAGTCCTGCCTGCAGACTGGCCCTGATCTGAATGAAGCACAGCTGCAGCAGCTCACTATAAGAACATAAGATATGCCATACTGGGTCAGACCAAGGTCCATCAAGCCCAGCATTCTGTTTCCAACAGTGGCCAATCTAGGTCATATGTACCTAGCAGTTTCCCCAAGGGACACAGGTTCCACAATGCTTGTACTGGTTCAAGCACTGATATCCTGGGTCCCTTCTTAATAATGGTTTATGGACCTTTCCTCCAGGAACTTGTCCAAACCTTTTTTAAACCCAGCTACACTAACAGCCTTTACTACATCCTCCGGCAACAAATTCCAGAGTTTGATTACACGTTGAGTGAAAAAATATTTTCTTTTATTAGTCTTAAATAGTTTACCCTGTAGCTTCATTGCATGTCCCCTAGTCTTTCCATATTCTGATAAGGTAAACAATCGATCTACGTTTACCCGTTCCACTCCGTTCATTAATTTATAGACTTCTATCATATCTCCCCTCGGCCGTCTCTTCTCCAGGCTAAAGAGCCCCAACCTTTTTAGCCTTTCTTCATAGGAGTAGCCTTCCATCCCCTTTACCATTTTGGTGGCTCTTCTCTGAACCTTTTCTAAAATCGCTATATCCTTTTTAAGATACGGCGACCAGAATTGCACACAATATTCAAGGTGCGGTCTCACCATGGAACGATATAGAGGCATTATAATATCTTTTGTTTTATTTTCCATTCCTTTCCTTATCATACCTAGCATTCTATTTGCTCTCTTGGCCGCCGCTGCACACTGGGCCGAGGGTTTTAACAAGGTATCCACAATGACGCCTAAATCTTTTTCCTGGGTGGTGGTTCCTAATGTGGAACCTTGCATCGTGTAACCATAGTTTGGGTTGTTCTTCCCTAGGTGCATAACCTTGCACTTCTCCACATTAAATTTCATCTGCCATTTTGATGCCCAGTCTTCCAATTTATCAAGATCCTCTTGCAATTTTCCACAATCCTCCTGGGTTTTAACAACTTTAAATAGTTTTGTGTCATCTGCAAATTTGATAACCTCACTTGTTATTCCACTTTCCAGGTCATTTATGAATATGTCAAAAAGCAGCGGACCCAGCACAGATCCCTGGGGTACACCACTATTCACCTTTCTCCATTGGGAAAATTGGCCATTTAGCCCTACCCTCTGCTTTCTATCTTTTAACCAGTTCCTGATCCACAGTAGTACACTGCCTCCTATCCCATGACTCTTTAGTTTTGCCAAAAGTCTCTCATGAGGGACCTTGTCAAAGGCTTTCTGAAAGTCCAGATACACAATATCAACCGACTCACCTTTGTCCACCTGTTTATTCACTCCTTCAAAAAAACATAACAGATTAGTAAGACAAGATCTTCCTTGTCTAAAGCCATGTTGGCTGTCTCCCATTAGGTCGTGACTATCTACATGCTGAGTAATTTTATTCTTTATGATGGTTTCTATGACTGGCGATTTCAGCAGAATCAGAGAGCTGAAATTTGAGCCAGTTCAGGAGGAGAACAAAAGCTGGACAGCTCCCCTCAGTACAAGCCAGAAGGGGAGTGCCAACAGAAGATCTAAGGATGACCGGGAGAGTGAGAGGTATCTGTCCCAAAACTCCCCCTTCACCTCCCTGACCTTTGTTCCTTTTTTAAAAAAAAATGTAATAGCTTTAAGCACAGAAACACCCAAAAGAATTAATGTATATGTGAAAATCAATGCCAAAAACCACTAACTAACTAGCCTGATGCTCCTTATTTGCTCCTCTAGTGAGCCCAGCATCTAGGCTCACTACCTCCAGCTGCATAGAGATTGGACACACTGAAAGCTGGTGGGTGGTGCCAGCCGGATATGTGCCGTGATGTCACAAGTTTGACATGTCCAGTCTCCATGCTGTGGAAAGTGGTGCATAATCCAGAGGTGAGGGACTGAACTGGAGGGACGATAAGGAATAACCGGTTTGGTTACCTCAGATGCAGAGGATGGGGAACTCTTTCAATGGGAGGACAATAGCGACTCTTGTGTAGTGCGTCTGTCGTCAAGAAGAGATTCTCCTCCCCCCCTTGATTGTCCAGATTGCTGCTGAACTACGCATTATGGATCTCTCTGAACTGGCCCTGACTCCTGATCACATTTGGTCGGCATCAGGGGGCCTTCCAGAGCCTTTCCTTTCCTGCTGGAGCTCCAACAAATACTCTCTGTGGAATGGGAATCTTTTAATGCCCGGTGATTTGGGTCACATTTATGCCTGGTCACTGACAGACTTGCACAAATGATTGTGGTTTCCCAAGATTGACGCCTTAATAACAGCGGTCACCAAGCATACCACCATTCCTGTGGAAGGTGGAACTACCCTTCGGGACCTGCAGGACCAGATGGTGGAAGGTGTCACCACGTGACCAGCCCTCCGCCTAGGGCGCAGAGGGTTGGTCTGCCATGATCATCCTCTATTCAGAAAGTGAGACTACAGCTGTGGCTCTTGCAAGGCCTCTTGGGAGTTGTAGTCCCTTTTTTTAGCTCTCTGATAAAGAAGCAATTGTAGTCTGAGTGTTTAAGGCAAAATGACAAGGATTTATTCCCCTCACAATTAGAACTTTGGTGCAGAACAAAATTAGGACAGTCTCCAGGAGTTTAGCATGAGGCTTATATTCAAGAACTAAGGTAATTGCTTATTCACTCTCTGGTTCCAAAACATGCAGTGCTCGTTGCAAGTACAAAATGGAAAACAAAACAGCTTCTCACGGCAAAGAAAAATAGTTCCTATTTCTTTGCTGTTTCTCAGCACTTTTACTTCAAGGTTTAACACAGTGACTCAATGTTGTCAGCCAAACAAAGCGTACAATCCATTTGCATATCTACTACTTCATCAACATTAGAGTCTATTTGCATATCTTCTGTCTCAGGACTAACAGCGTTTGTCTGCAAACTGTTACTATGGGATTTAAGATAACTTCCCTCTGTAAACTCAGGTGTTTTCCCTTTCCACCACTCAAAACAGCAAGGGTTTAAAATACCTGTTGTTCTGGAGTTTCTTCTTTGGCTCTCCTCTAATTCTTGGCAGCTATGAGGAAATACTTTTGTGCTGGGCTCCCACCTGTGCAAACTCTGAAGGCTTCCTTCTGACTGAAGGGCTCCCTGCTCTCTCCGTTCCAGCCAGTTCCTGGTCACAGGGCGTGCCTTCCCTCCTCCTAGTCTGCTGGCTTTTCTCCCAGACCTGTAGGTAGTTTCTTTACCCGGTATCCAACTCTCAGGAGTTTCTGAGCCTCTCCAAGCCCATCTCTCCTCTCTCCTGTCTTTGCTGTCCAGGACTCCTCTTTCTTCTCCTTTCCTTCCTTGTGTTGCTTCTTTTCCTTCTCTGCCACAACTCCAACTTTCTCTGCTGCCACGGCTCCAACTGCCGTCTGAACTGCAATTACCACTCCAGCCTGCACTCCAGCCTCCTCTCCAGCTTCCTTTCTCTCCTGCTTCTCCTCTCCCCCTCCTGGGAGCTAATGACGAGGTTTTATAATTCTGTTCCCCTGGGCTTGGCTCTGCTCTCAACCTGAACAGGTGTGATTGATCAAACTCCAGGCTTGCTGCTACATCAGAGCTTGGGCGTGTCAGCTCAGCTCCTGTCTTTCTCTGTTTACCTTATCTCCAGGAACAAGCAGGAATGAGTCTTCACATATTGGTATCGTCGGTACCGACGGAGCCTGCACGGGAACACTCCCCAGCGTCCAGTAAGAAAGCTTTTGGGAGCATCCCATAGCACCTGTGCGCTGCCTTCCCGCCTTTCCCAACTGCCTCTCTCCAGTTCTTCTTTTCCACGGAGCCAGCAGGTCGTGTTCCTGTCACCGCTGAAGAATTCTTTATTTTTTTCTTTATTTTTCTGTCTCGCGTCTGCCTTCTTCGACATCAGACCGGTACCGCCGGTCTTTTCTTTTCTTTCTTAAAAAAAAAACACTTTTCTTTCTTCAACTGTGCATTTTCGGTTTGGGCCTTAGGCCTGAACATATTTTCTCCTCATGGAGAAGCCCGCTTCCGGGTTCAAAAAGTGCACGAAGTGTGGCGGTACTATTTCTGTCACCGACACCCATGACTGGTGTCTAAAATGTTTGGGTCCTGACCATTCCATCACGGATTGTGTGTCCTGTAACATGATGTCTAAAAGAGGTCGGCAGAACCGAGCAGCCAAGCTCAGTACCCTGTTTCCCTCTGATGCAGCCTCGGTGGCATCGACGTCTTCCAGGGCTGCTTCTTCCTCCCATGAATCTCAGGTAACCAAACATAAATCTAGCCGGTCCTCGAAGGGCAAATCTCCCTCTAAGCATCGAGATGCCTCCAGGCTTGTCCTTGAGGATTCCGCACCGGCAAAATTACCCCGGCGGGAAGTTCCGGCTTCCAAAGCATTGTCTATGGGGTCACAGGTTGACATCGATGGCTCGGCCTCGACCGATCACCTGTTGCTGTGTTCTGGGGTACCGGTGGCCTCCACTGGTACCGACATCCAGACTCTGGTGGCTTCGATGGATCAGAAGATTCTGTCCATGCAGCGCACCCTAACGGTGTTTATGCAGGCTTCGACGCCTCCGGTACCGCAACAGTCTCCGTTGCCGGTACTGACTCCGGCACCGGCATCGTTCCCGGTGCCAGTACCGATTGCATTGACATCGGCTTCGGTGTCGACTGCAACGGTACCCTCTCCTATGATGCCCATCGGTACCGAACCGGTACCGCTTACTCCCGATGTCGATCCCACTCGGTACGCGTATCGGGCTTTACAGGAGCATCCAGACGGGCGATACTTCGATTCCTCCGAAGACTCTGAGTCGGAGGTTTCTGTCGATGCACCGGTACTTCTGCCTCAGGAGACTGATTCTCCAAAACAAAGAATGTCTCCTCCAGAAGACTTGTCTTTTCAGGACTTCATTAGGGAAGTGGCTAGGGGCCCCTCTCCATTACAGTGGCCCCTGAGTCAGAGCCTAGAGCCAAGCAACTAGATATTTTGCAATATCCTAAGGCTCCTAAAGAAGCAGCTACTTTACCTATTCATGAGATTCTCTATGATCTCATGTTGAGCATGTGGGAGACTCCTCTTACCACCTCTCCTCATTCTCGTAGATTAGACACCATGTACCGTGTCCCTCCTTGTCCTGGCTTTCATAAGTCTCAGCTTCCTCACCACTCTATTGTGGTAGAGTCTGCCATGAGGAAAATAAAGAGTGCAAAGAGACACTCATCTAAGACACTCATCTAATCCTCCAGGACGTGAATGCAGGACCCTAGATGCTTTTGGCCGAAGGGTTTTCCAAGCTAATATGCTTGCTGCCAGAATCAACTCCTATAGTCTCTATATGGGGATGTTTCTATAAGAAGTCGCAGATCATCTGCAGACTTTAGCCCCTTTTATTTTAGAAGATAAAAGGCAGGAATTTCTCACTTGGCTTAAACATGCCCAAGATGTTTCCAAATTTTCCAACCGTGCAGCCTTTGACTCTTTTGAGTGTGTAAGCAGAGCCTCGGCTATTGCCATAGGTGCACGCAGAATTGCTTGGTTACAAGCCTCTGATTTGGAACTTTGGGTCCAAGATGAACTGGGAAATCTTCCTTGTACAGGTGAAAACGTTTTTGGCAGGGATTGGAAAGCAAAGGCCACTCAGATGGATGCTGAGAACTCTGCTTTGGATCGACTTTCAAAGTCTACCTCTGCTCCTGCTAAGAAAAGGTTGTTCAAAAAGACACCTTTTTCTAAAAAGGGAAGATACTATCCTGCTTATGGTCAGCAGGCATCTTCTGCAGGTCGTTTTGCTGCAAAGCGTCAGCAACCACCTAAACAGGCCAAGTCAAAGGCTGCCAGACCTCCCACGACTCAGCAGCCTCAGCCTCCCCAGGGCCTTTGACTTGCAACTAGAGAACTTAGCCTTTCTGGCTCTGGAAGAACCAGAGCCCCTCACCATTCCAGGAAGGTTGGCTTACTTTGCTCCCAGATGGGAGCAAATTACAGCAGAGCAATGGACCCTCTCCATTGTAAGGGAAGGGTACAAGCTTCATTTCTTAAACCTTCCTCCCCACACCATGGTGAGACAGTTCAATTCTCCAACATCTCTCCTCAACCTTCTGGGTCAGGAGATTGCTACCCTTCTTGCCCAAGGGGCAATAGAAGAAGTACCCCTTCTTCAACAGGGCTCAGGGTTCTACTCCCCTTATTTTCTTATTCCAAAGAAAAAAGGGGGCTACAGACCCATATTAAATCTCAGAGAATTGAACAAGTTTCTATTCAAAGAGAAATTCAAGATGATTTCTCTCGGTACTCTGCTGCCATACCTTCAGAGTCAGGACTGGCTTTGTTCTCTAGATCTCAAGGATGCGTACACCCATGTCCTCATTCATCCAACACACAGAAGGTTCCTTCGGTTCCTTTTTCAAGGAAAGCACTACCAATACAGGGTGCTTCCTTTCGGTCTGGCCTCTGCACCAAGGGTGTTCACGAAATGCATGGCAGTAGTAGCTGCATTTCTACGCACTCTAGGAATATTCGTTTTCCCATATCTGGACGACTGGCTCATTCGAGCTCCATCCCAGTCAGAGGCCCAGATTTCTCTAACCTGCACAATGCGTGTCCTTCAGTATTTGGGACTGGTAATAAACATCCCAAAATCCCATCTCACCCCTACTCAGTCTCTGGAGTTTATAGGGGCCTTGCTGGATACCACAACTGCAAGGGCCTATCTTCCTCAGGCCCGTTGCCTACGCTTGGTACAGTTAGCCTCCCAGATACAGTTAAAGTCCCATTTAACTGCTCGAGAGATGTTACAACTCTTAGGCCACATGGCATCCACCGTGCATGTGGTTCCATATGCTCGCCTTCACATTTATTTATTTTATTTTATTTATTTATTTTATTTAGCATCTCTTATATACCGCACTATTGTCATCAGCGCGGTTTACGTGAAACAAACATATACATACAGAAAACTGTAGTGCATTTTACAAGTAACAGGAGTTTAGAACTTGGGAATAACAGGGTAAAACTATGTCTACTATATAACTATCTACAATAATCAATAAGCATTAGTCACATTTGGGATTGTCTTGGTCTGAATATGGCGGTAGTATTTCCCTTGTGAAAAGATTAAATTGGAAAATAGCTTAAGAAGAGGTGGTGTTTGAGGCTTTTTCTGAATTGTGTTAGGCTGGTTATAGCTCTCAATTCTGGTGGGAGGGCATTCCAGGCTATTGGGGCGTGAGTGCTGAAGGCTCTTTTAGTTGTTTCCTTAGTGTATCTGACTGTTTGTTTCGGGATTGTTAATGTATTTATAGCAGCTGATCTTCTGGCTCTATTGAGGGACTGCATGTGTAAAAGGTTGGCGACCGTTGATGGTGCTTGATTGTTCAAGGCTTTGAAAGTAGTAATTAGGATCTTGTAGCGGATTCTTGCGTTGGTTGGTAACCAGTGGAGTCTTTTTAGGATTGGAGTTATGTGATCTGTCTTTGATATTCCTTCAAGTACTCTGGCAGCGGTGTTCATCGCCAGTTGGAGAGGATTTAATGTTGATTGGGGGAGACCATGTAGAATTGCATTTGCGAAGTCGAGGTGAGGCATTACCAAGGCTTGGTAGACGGTTCTGAAGTCTGTGGGTTCCAGTAAAGGTCGTAAGTGGCGTAGTGTGCGTATCTTGTGATATATTAGTTTTGTTATGTTTTTTATGTGAGTTTTCATATTGAGGCGCTGGTCGAGGGTGATACCTAGGTATCGTATCGTAGGTTTTACTGTCAATTCCTTGTCCTTTATCTTTAAGGTAGTAGGAGGTGTGAAGTTTTGGTTCTTTGTGATAAACATCACATCGGTCTTGCTGTGGTTGATTCTTAGGTTCTGTGAGAAGAGCCAGTCTTCTACTGATTCGAAGCATTTTGTCAATGGTGTATAATCAGGGTGGTTGATGGAGAAAGGCATGTATAGGAGAATGTCGTCTGCATAGGCTAAACAGGTAACATTAAAGGAACGGATGAGGTCACAGATAGGTTGCATATATATATTAAACATTAATGCTGAAAGAAAGGATCCTTGCAGTACCCCTTGATCTTGCAGAAATGGTTCAGATGTTCTTTCTTCAATTCTTACTTGTTGCCAACGGTTAGTTAGATAGGATATACACCAGTCAAGTGCGGATCCAAGAATTCCTTTTTCCTTAAGGCGATCAATAAGTATTTGGTGGCTTACTGAGTCGAACGCAGCTGAGATGTCCATGAATATAAGGATGAATCCTTGGTGGATATTATCTATTCCTGTGATTAATGTATTGAATAAAGTGATGAGGAGGGTCTCCACTCCATGAGCTTCTCTAAAGCCGTGTTGTGCAGGGTCAAGTGGAGCTTCAGTGTCTATGTGCTGTTGTATTTGACGTTGGACCACTTTCTCAATTATTTTAGCTAGGAGTGGGATGCTGGATATTGGCCTGTAGGATTCTACTTTTAGGGAGTCTTATTTGCTGTTTTTCAATAATGGTCTAATTGAGGTTTGTTTAAGGCACTGAGGAAAGGTTCCGGTTGAAAAAGATTGTTCAAGGATATTATGTATGAAGAAGCTTACTTCATGTCTAAGGTCTTTTATCCAGGCTGCTGGACATGGATCACTTGCTGCGGTGGTAGCATTTATTGATGCGATAGTGTTTTCAATTTCTTTGGTTGATAATGTATTAAACTTGGTTAATGTGGTTGACTGTGATGACTTGTCTATATTTGTTGGTCCAATGGTGCAGATGTTGGTTGTTTTCGTCATCTTTGACTTTAAGTAGTTAGCATAGTCTTGCGGATGTATTGTTTGAGTGTGTTGGGGAGTTGGTTCCTTTGCCATTGTTCTTACAATGTTGAAGAGATCATGATGTTTATTTAATGATTGCTTTAGGAGATTAGTGTGGAATTGTTTCCTTCGATCTGCTATTTCCTGGCGATGCTTTTTTAGGTATTTGCAGTAGGCTGTGTAGGCTTCAGTAGAGCGGGATCGTCTCCAGCGTTTTTCAAGTCTACGAAGATGGAGGAGGGATGTCCTTAGCTCGTTAGAATACCAAGCTACATGTGTACGGTGGTTGGACTTTCTTGCCATGTTTGATGGTTGAGAATTGTCTCTGAGAGTGTGATTCCAGGTATTGATTAGGCTATCTAAATCAGGTTTAGAGGTGTGTAGTGTTGGGAGAATATTTTTAAGTACTTCCTCTTTGTCAAAGGGGCGGAACCTCCTAGTGGGCAGCTCAATGGACTTTGTCCACCCAATGGACTCAGGCATCAGGTTGCCTGTCAGACAAAATAGCAAACTCCAGTTGCCTATTTTGGTCTCTCCAGTGGTGGAAGTCCCCTCCAAATCTGTTGCTGGGGTCCCCTTTTCAGCAGTCGCTACCCCAAGCAACTCTGACAACAGATGCTTCTCCAATGGGTTGGGGAGCTCATCTGCAGGATCTCTCCACCCAGGGCATCTGGTCTCCACAGGAGACTTCTCTGCATATCAATCTCTTGGAACTCAGAGCAATATTCATAGCTCTCAGAGTGTTCCATTCCCTGCTCAGCTACAGGACAGTCCTCATCCATACGGACAACCAAGTAGCCATGTTCTATGTAAACAAGCAGGGCGGGACTGGCTCTCTGTCGCTTTGCAACGAAGCTTTGCGACTGTGGGCCTTCGCCAGAGAGCATCACATCCATCTTCTGGCAGTATATCTTCCAGGTGTTCAAAACTCTTGGGCGGACAGACTCAGTCGAGTTCTGCTTCCACACGAGTGGTCCCTCCACATGGACCAGGTAGCCAGGATTTTTCGAATTTGGGGAACCCCGGACATAGACCTCTTTGCAAGTCTGTGTAATGCCAAACTTCCCCGGTTCTGTTCCAGAATTCCGTGTCAGGGAGTTCAGGCCAAGGATGCCTTCCTCCTTCACTGGGGTCAAGACTTCCTTTATGCCTTTCCACCAATTCCCCTAATTCCCAAGACACTATTCAAGCTTCAGAGAGATCAAGGGACCATGATCCTCATAGCACCACATTGGCCACGCCAAGTGTGGTACCCTCTACTTCTGCATCTCTCTCAAGCTCCTTCCCTGGACTTGGGCTCTGCACCAGATCTTCTGTCCCAGGAAGAGGGAACTTTGTGGCACCCAAACCCCCAGTCGCTCCATCTCAGGGCTTGGTTGCTGAGGGCCTAGACCTTCAAGATTTTCATCTCTCTCAGCAAGTCAGAGATGTTATTCATGCCTCTAGAAAGCCTTCTACTAGACGTTCCTATGCTTTCAAATGGAAAAGATTTACCATTTGGTGTTCAGGGAAAGGTCTAAACCCTCTTGCAATACCTCTGAATTCTCTACTAGAGTATCTCCTGCATCTATCCCATGCAGGTCTGAAAACGAATTCAGTAAGAGTCCATTTGAGTGCTATTACAGCGTCCCTCAAGCCTCTCAATGGACAACCTATTTCCTCTCATCCTCTTACAGCAAGATTCATGAGAGGCCTTCTTTTAACTAAACCTCCCATTAGACGACCTCCAGTGGCATGGGACTTAAACCTGGTTCTTGGCCAGCTTATGAAGCCACCCTTTGAACCTTTAGCCACCACCTCCTTGAAATTTCTTTCTTGGAAAGTTGTTTTTCTCATTGCAGTCACCTCAGCACGCCGCATCAGTGAGTTGCAAGCTTTGGTGGCTAATCCTCCTTATACAAGGTTCCATTATGATAAGGTAGTCCTCATGACCAATCCACACTTTATGCCTAAAGTGGTCTCACCTTTTCATCTGAACCAAGAGGTATATTTACCTGTCTTTTTTCCAGGACCTCATGCATCAAATGCAGAGAGGAATCTTCATACCTTGGATTGTAAGAGAGCTCTCGCTTTTTACTTACATAGAACACAGCAACATAGAAAGTCTTCTCAATTCTTTGTTGCTTTTGATCCTTCTCATTTAGGACTTCCAGTCTCTAAGAGAACACTGTCCAACTGGATTGCTCAGTGTATTTCTTTCGCTTACCAGAGTGGGAACATTTCTCTGGAGGGCCATGTCACAGCTCACAATGTGAGAGCCATGGCAGCCTCAATGGCTCATCTAAACTCTGTGTCCATCGACCAAATCTGTCGAGCGGCCACCTGGGCCTCGGTTCATACCTTCACAGCCCATTACTGTTTGGACAAGGACTCCCGCCGGGATGCCTCGTTTGGTCAGGCTGTTCTCAAACACCTGTTCCATTCCTAATCAACTCCTACCCACCTACCCTGGTCGGATGCCAGAGATCCATGGGGGGAGGTAGAGTCCTTTTCAAGGACACACAACCTGGGGTTTCTCCTTGGCATCTGCAGCTAGGGAGTCCCCATATGTGAAGACTCATTCCTTCTTGTTCCTGGAGATAACACAGTTACTTACCTTTAACAGGTGATCTCTGGGAACAGCAGGAATAAGTCTTCATAACCCACCCACCTCCCCTAGGAGTTGTATCTCTCTATCTATCTTTCCTTTCCTCTCTCTCTCTTTGTCTCAGCTTTAAAACTCGAACTGGAGAGAGGCGGTTGGGAAAGGCGGGAAGGCAGCGCGCAGGCGCTGTGGGATGCTCCCAAAAGCTTTCTTACTGGACGCTGGGGAGCGTTCCCGCGCAGGCTCCGTCGGTACCGACGATACCCATATGTGAAGACTTATTCCTGCTGTTCCCAGAGATCACCTGTTACAGGTAAGTAACTGTGCTTTCTTTGTAAACAGTGAGCCATGTGTTCTAGCTGCCTGTCAGTTTTAAAGGTGGAATCTTCCTTTCTCTCTATTTCCATGGGCTCCGTAGGGGTCTCTGCATCACAAAGGAAACATAGAAACATGATGGCTGAAAAAGACCACATGGTTTGTCTAGTCTGCCCTTCTATATAAAGAACTACAACAGTCCCCTTTTTTCTTTTAGAGATCCTCTTGTGTTTGCCTCATGCTTTTTTGAATTCATACTGTCCTCATCTCTACCACTTCCACTGGAAGTCTATTCCACACATCTACCACTCTAACGTAAAGAAATATTTCCGCATATTATTCCCGAGTCTGTCCCCTTTCACCCTCATCCCATGTCTCCTCGTAGCAGAGCTTGCTTTCAATCAAAAGAGGCTCTCCTCCTGTGCATTTATGCCACAAAGGTATTGAAATATCTCAATCATATAACAGGATGGCTCGGTAACTCTTTTGCCCTATCCCCCATACCCAATCAGATTCCTATCCTGCAGAACCATGGGAGAAGAGGATCAGGGGCCCCCTATCACTACCCAAAAGGGGAAGCCCACACCCGCCACTCTCACTTGCTACACATTGCACTCCAACACTCTAAGAAAACCAAGCAAGAAGAAACCCCCCTTTCACCAAGCCTAAAATGTGCCCTCATAAATGCACGCTCAATCCGTAAGAAATTGCCAGTCATCTCAGACATCATATCCTCCCATGATCTGGATATACTCATGATCACAGAAACTTGGCTATCATGTGAGGACAACGTCCTCCTCAACCAACTCCTTCCCCCCAACTTCTCCATACATACACAGCACAGGGAAAATAAGAGAGGAGGTGGAGTGCTCATCCTCACCAAGGCGGACCTCCATTTCCATAGAATTTACTCCACTAGCACTAACAACTTGGACACAGTAACCATTGCAAACAAGCTGTGCGCCATCATCCTGTTATACAGAGCCCCTTCATCCTCCCCTGACGATCTCCCAACTATATTAGACCTAGCTGCCAATACCCACAACCCTACCACACCAAATTGGATACTAGGAGATTTCAATCTCCCTTCTCTGCAACACAATCAGGCGTCCGCCCTCCTGGAAGCTATCAAAGATCTGGGATACAAACAAATAATCGACGAACCCACACTTCTAAAGGGAAACATTCTAGACCTGGTGTTTGCCCCATTGTCAGTCCCTGATCCAATTCATGACCTAGTGAAGTCGGTTACCTCTGTACCTTGGTCAGACCACAAGCTAATCAACTTCCAGATACCCATTCAAAGCAAACAATCGAAAGACAACACAAAGCTGAGCAGCTCCGCAAGAACCTCAGCACGTAGTTTCCGACCTTTCAATAGAGAACTCATATTGTCAGAGACTTGCCCACTCCTCAACGATACAACACTCAGCCTCGAAAATCTGATCTCCGCCTGGAATAGCAACCTCAGCGCTATCGCACAACGTCCTAATCCTAACAACATCCCAAGGAAAGTCTGCACCATGGTACTCCCCAGAGCTGCGGTCATCTCTCACACATTTACGGAGGCTTGAAAAATGATGGTGACGATCGCACTCCATAGAGGATCAAACAGCCTACAAACGCCACCTAGCGATCTACCGAGATACAATCACGATGAAAATGAAGCAGTTTCACACTGACACACTCAAAAGATCACTGAACAAGCCACGCGATCTGTTCAATTTAGTCAAGACCTTATCTAAGGAACCATCCCTGGAACAGCAAGATGAGATTCACCCACAAGATTTCGCCGACTACCTTCAGTCTAAACTTCTCCAGACAGATAAGGTCTCAGAGGCCACTTCACAAGAGTCAACCTGCCCAATGTCCTTGTCTATGTTCTCCACGCCATCCAGGAAATACGTCAAGGACACTATCACGTCTCTCAATACCACCACTGCACAAACTGACCCCTGCCCAGCCTTCTGGATAAAGGAGCTACGCAACGAATTCAGTCCCTTCATAACAAGACTTATGAACCTATCTTTCACAACTGGATTGTTCCCTACAGCCCTCAAACATACTTCAATCAGACCTCTTTTAAAAAACACCAAGCTAAACCCCCAGAAGGCTGACTCATATAGACCTATAGCCAGCATACCTCTCCTAGCTAAGATAATTGAGAAAGAGGTACAGAGACAAATACAAGATCACATAGACTCCGCCGCCCCACTAGACCATTGCCAACATGGATTCAGGAAGTCTCATGGCGTAGAAACCCTCCTTACCACCCTCTTCAGTAATATAATCACAGGTATCGACAACATCCGTCAAGGGTTTGTTCTTGTCTTCCTAGACATTGCCGCAGCTTTCGACTCAGTAAGTCACAAGCTTCTCCTGGAACGACTAAAAGAGAAGGGCATCTGCGGCAATGCTCTGGAATGGTGTAGATCATATCTGGCTGGTAATTGGCAACATGTAAAATCTGGAGCAGCAGCATCAGAACCTTTCCACCAAAGCCAGGGGGTCCCGCAAGGTTCCTCCCTATCATCGCTCTTTTTCAACATATACATGCAGCCCATCTGTAATGTCATCAGATCCTTCAATGTGGACTGCCTGATATATGCAGATGATATCCTACTCTACATGCCGTTCTCTACAGAGCATTTGAACCTCTCCCCTCTGATAGAATGTTTCGACGCAGTTTCTGAATGGCTCCAATCCCAAAACCTCCGTATTCAACAAGAAGACGGAGGTGCTATTCATCACAAGAGACCACAATTTCACCCCACCACCCCATGTAAGAGTGAAAGAAGCAGAACTTCAAACAAAACCTACAATTCGATACCTGGGGGTTACGTTGGATCAGCGCCTTGATATGAAGGCACACATAGGTAACATAGTAAGAGCAGTCTATTTCAAGATCCGATCTCTCAGGCATTTGCGCTCCTTACTAGATCCAGAAGATTTCAGGACAATATACCAGGCATTAATTCTACCGCATTTTGACTATGCCAATGCTATCCTACAAGGCCTCCCACAGTCTACCATTAACCCCCTACAACTCGCCATGAATGCTGCAGCGAGGGTCCTTCAGGGAGCCTCCAAAAACGAGCACGTGACCCCCATCCTGAAGCAGCTCCATTGGCTTCCCATTCACGCAAGGCTCGTTTTCAAGACCTTACTGCTTACCTTCAAGGCCATCAACGGTCTCTCATCCTCCTCACTAATGGAGCTCATTCATGTCATTCCACCTAACTTCCATCAGACATTCGCGCAATTACTGACCTAACCCAGTTCAGGAAAGCACTCAAATATCACCTGTTCCTCAAATACTATCCACTCAGCAATACACCAAGCCAAATCCCACCAACAAAGTAGCTACACCATAATTATCAGTTAACCTCATCAACTTTCTCAGTGCGATATCTTGATCAGTGTCCATTGTCATTATCATAACGACTGTATGTAAATAATATTTGTAAATAGTTCCCCCATGTTACTCAAGTTTGTACACCTGTTCTCTGTAAACTCAGAATAGTTTGTTGTTCTGGTGATTTTGTTTCATGTAAACCGCGCTGATACCAAATAGCGCGTTATATAAAAGATTGTAATAAATAAATAAATAATAAATAAATAAATAACCTCTATTCCACCTTTCTTCTAAAGTATACATATTAAGATCCTTAAGTCTGCCCTCGTATGCTTTATAATGAAGACCACTAGCCATTTTAGTACCACCCTCTGCACAGACTCCGATCTGCTTATATCCTTTTGAAGGTGTGGTCTCCAGAATTGCACACAATACTCCAAATGAGGTTGCACCAGAGACTTCTACAGAGGCACTATCACCTCCTTTTTTCTGCTAGCCATTCCTCTCCGTATGCACCCAAGCATCCTTCTAGCTTTCGCCATCGCCTTTTCTACCTGTTTAGCTGCTTTAAGATCATGAGACACAATCACGCCTAGGTCCCGCTCTTATTTTGTGGACAGAAGTACTTCACCCCCTTTACTGTATTATTCCCTTGGATTGCTGCAGCCCACATGCATGACCTTGCATTTTTTTTTGTATCTTGAATTTTTTATTTGGCACTTACACAACAATCAATACAGAATACAATTTTTACATCTCTTTGTCTCCACAGACATAGTATATATCTTCCCTTACATTTCACTATCAGTAACCTCCAAAACACCGACTGTATCTCCTCCAGCTACTCATACATAGAACCAAACTCGTATCAATAACTTCCCCTTATACATTGATACCCCTGAACCTTTACCCTGAAAACATATTATTACCCTTTACTCCCCCTTCTACTGCACCTCCACCTGTACACTCCCCTGTCCCTGTCTTCCACTCCCCCATACAGAACTATTTCCACACCCCCACCCACTGTCTCTCCACCTTCTCCACTTTACCTTTCTTTAGCCCTCTTAACCGATGCATTTGATACAATTCTGACAAGCGCCGAGCATAGTTCTCTAAGGGTGGCAATACCCTATTCTTCCAATGTAATGCAATTTCACATCTTGCCGCTATTATACATTGCCACACTATGCTCCAGTTTCCTTCCCCCTCATCACTCTTCTTTAGTAAGAGACATAACTGTGGCGTCAGGTTTAAGCTTGAACCTGTAATTTCCCTTATATTGTCCCCAATTTTCTCCCAGTACTGTTGTACTACCAGGCATGTCCACCACATATGCAACCAGGTTCCTTTCTCTCCACACAACCTGCAACATTCATCCGACCTGCAGACCCCCGCTTTATACAGACGCTCCGGTGTCAAGTACCATCTGGACAGCACTTTCCACCCATTCTCTCGAAGGGATGTGGCTATGGATGATTTTGCTATATCTTGAGCTATCCGCTCTCACTCCTCTATCTCCCAAGACACTCCCAACTCCTTCTCCCATGCCTTCATATAGCTTAATTTCTCCTCTCCTCTCTCCGTTAATCCTTTATAGATTCAGGAGATGACCCCCTTCCTCCCCAACGAATCTAGGCAGCTGCCTTCAAACCATCCCAGTTCCTTTACAATATCCTGCCAATGCTTTCTCTGCCTGACATATGATCCAATCTGGAGGTAATGAAATCTATCATTATCCCGCAAATGATACAAATCCCGTATACCTTCAAAGTCTCTTACCCCTTCCCCGAAAATTATCTGAGACACTTGCCTTAACCCTTGCTGCGCCCACCTTTGCAACACAATTACATCTGGGCCTACCCCCTCTTCACAGCACGCCAACAGCGACATCGTACGCGCCCACCTCTTCTCCCCTATCAACCGCTTCCTGTGCTGATGCCACATCCCCAGAGTATGGCTTACCATTGGATTCTCCCCCTTGCTTCCCTTCCCTCCCCATACCATTCTCTCCAGCTCACCTGGCCTTAGTCCCGCTTCTTCCATCACTACCCAATGTTTGTGCTGTTCCCTCAGCCATGAGTCCACTGCCCTCAACTGCGCTGCTATATAGTACTTCCTAAAATTGGGGACCCCCATACCTTCCTCCAACCTCGACACCTGCAAGGTCCGAGCAGCCACCCTAGGTCTCTTGTTTCCCCATATAAACCCCTCAACTTGCTTTTGCAGTCGTTTTAGTGCCTTTGCCGGTATATCTATTGGTAGCACTTGGAAATAGAAAAGGAACTGGGGGGAGCAACATCATTTTCATCACTGCCATTCTCCCCAGCCAAGATATGTACCTCCTGCTCCATGCCCCCAGTTGTACTTCTGCTTGCCCAAAAGCCTTCTTATAATTCAAATCATAAAGGTCCTCCAAGTCCCGCCCGAAATGAACTTCCAAATATCTAATAGATCTTTTTGCCCACTGAAATTGGAAAGTATGTTGTAGGTTCCTTTGCAGCTCTTCCCCTCCTATCAAATTTAGGATTTTGGATTTACTCCAATTAATCCCAAACCCAGCCAAGCCCCCATACTCCTGTAGCTCCCTCATAATTGCAGGCAACATGTCACTTGCCCTAGTAATCATAAGTAGGATGTCGTCAGCAAACATGGCCATTCTGTATTCCCTCTGCTCCACCATCACCCCCTTAATATCTAGTCCAATCCTTATCTTCCCCGCTAGCGGTTCCAAAGATAAAGCGAATAGCAGCGGCGAAAGGGGGCACCCTCCCCAATGGGAAAAACCTTGAGTATCCCCCATTGACTCTCACACACGCTTTAGGTCCTGAGTATAATGCTTTTATCCAGTCTAGAAAGCCTTTCCCAAACCCCATGTATTCCAACACTGAGAACAAAAATTTCCACGACACCTGGTCGAACGCTTTCTCTGCATCAAACGAGAGAAGCAGTGCCGGGTCCGACGCACGTTTCGATGACCATATTATATTTTAAATTTTCCGGATATTATCTGCCACCTGCCTCCCTGGTATAAACCCCGCTTGGTCCTCATGAACTAACTTTCCCAGTATTCTGTTGAGTCTCCCTGCTAATACTTTGGCCAGCAACTTCGCATCTAGGTTTATCATCGAGATAGGCCGGCATGACACACACTCTTGCGGATCTTTCCCCTCTTTGTGAATTAATGTGACACCTGCCCACCCCATCGTCTCCGCTAACCGTTCCCCCTCCTTAGGTAGGTTAAACAATCTCGTCAGAGGCTTCACCAGCGCTCCTTTAAATTTTTTGTAAAAGCTGGCCGTCAGCCCGTCCAGCCCTGGGGCCTTCCCTGGTTTCAAGCCCTTGATCGTCAGCTCCACTTCCCCAACCTGTATTTCTCTATCCAAAGCACACCTTTCCCCTTCATCCAAATGTGGGAGTCCTACTGCCTCCAGATAGGCCGGAGGGGGAGATGTGGGACTATCTGGTTTTGCCTCGTACAGCCTCTGATAATAGTCCACAAACCCTTCTCTAATCTTCTGCTCGTCTCTTTCTACCTCTCCCGTACACCTGATCTGCATTATCAGTGACATATTCCGCTTCCGCTTCAATCTCCGCGCCATGTACTTTCCCACTTTGTTTCCTCCTTCGAAGAATTCTTGTCTCAATAATTGTAACCGATAATAAATCCCTTCAGCTTCCAACGCATTGAGCTTGGCCCTGGTCTCCAAAACCTCCCCCCTATATTTCCCACTTGTATCTTGGGCATCCGCCTCTTCTAACCTAACTAACTGCTGTCGCAGTTGGAGTTCCTTCCCCTCCCTTTCCCTCTTTATTCTCGCCCCCCATTTGATCAAAATGCCTCACACACCGCCTTAAACGCATCCCAAACCACTCCCTCCTTCACCTCTCCATTGTCATTATTTGCAAAATATTCTGGTATCAACTCCTTCAGCTCCTGAACTACCCTAGTATCTCCCAGCAAGGCCTCATTCAATTTCCAATATTGCACCCCCCTAGTCTCCCCCCAACACCTCAGACACACAATCACCGGTGCGTGGTCCGACCACGTGATCAGCTCTATCTCTCCCTCCCTAATCCTACCCGTTATCTCTTTCCCTACCCAGATGGTGTCAGTCCTTGAATAGGTGCCGTGCACCGCTGAATAGAATGAATACTGACGCCTACCGGGGTTAAGCAACCACCACACATCAATCAAGTCATTGTCCTTCACAAATTTCTGATATTGACTTCTGTCCGCTCCGCTCTCCTCCCCCCTCTCTGTAGAATCCCTCCCCACCTCCCAGGTCATATTAAAGTCCCCTCCATAAATCCTCGCTCCCTCCCCCAATAAACTCACTTTCTTATCCATCTCTTCCCAAAAGTCTTTTTGTGACCCGGTGGGAGCATACACATTTATCACACAAAACCATTCATCTCCTATCCTCATTCGTACCATTAGGTATCTCCCCCCTCTGTCTCGAATTATTGTATGCAGCTCTACTTTAAGTGTCCCACTTACCAGCAAACCCACCCCACCTTTCTTCCACTCCCTCATATTAGATGCAAATAATAATTCAGTATAGCCCTTAGGCTTCACTACAGACTCGTGTCACCGTAGCAAATGTGTCTCTTGCAATAAAACAAGTGAGGCTTTCTGCCTCTTAAAGGGTGAATTTAAACCTTTCATGTTTAAGGTAACAATTTTCAGTTCACCTGTACTGTTTCCCCCCCCCCTTCTCCTCCCCCCTCTATCCAGTGCTATCCACCTCTCCCTTCTCGTCCCCCTTCCCCTCTTCCTCCCCCTCCCCTCCCCACCCCACCCCCCATCCACCCTCCCTTCAATGGAGAACCGACTTCCCTAACCGTGACTGTCGGGCCGCAGCCTGACTCCTACCCTACCATCCCGCTTCACCCCAACCTTCCTGCACCTCTTCCTCCCCCTCTCTGCTCTACTCCTCACCTCTACCCACACCTACCCAGCTTATTTACTACTATCACCCCCCCATCCCTTATTTACTACATTCTCATCAACATTCAAAGTCCACATTTTCATCCCGCTCCATTCTTGTCCATTCTTGGACGACGATTGTATATAGTTCGCCTGTTATCCCTGTTAAATGCCCCGTTTATTGTAAGCTCATTGTAGACCTCCTACACTGAACGATTTTGTTACCTGTGAACCACACTGATGACAAATAGTGCGGTATAGAAAAAACGTTAAATAAATAAATAAATAAATTGTCCGCATGCACTCCTGAGCTTTCCCGATTCAGCCTCGCCGGTCTTCTGCCTGCGACTGGTGCCCTGTGCCAGCGTAGTTCGTTCCTCTTTGAGGTGGATGTCGTGTGGCCTTTGTTCCGTCGGACGTCCTCGCCCTCTCTGGAAGATTGGTTAAACCCAGTTCTTTAAGTGCTTTCCAGGCTTCCTCACATGTCTGCACCCGTCTCGACCTTCCCTTCACTGTGATCAGCAATCCAAAGGGAAACAGCCATTTATATCTCATGTCCTCCCGTCTCAGATACCCTGTCACCTCTTTCAGGCTTCTTCTACGCTGTAGCGTTTCGATGGAAAAATTCCAGCTTGTGTTCGTCCCAGATAAACTGTTTCGTTTTCCTTGCCGCCCACAGCAGTCTTTCTTTAATTTTCAATGAACTGAGACATACTACTATATCTCGTGGTTTGTTATCTCTTGCGGGCCCCAAGCCTTTATGTGCTTTCTCTGTTGGCTGGGGCTCTCCTGTACCCCCTTCCTCTTGGTCTGCAGTTGCTAATAGTGACCTGAATATTTTAGCAATCACCTCTTCAGAGTTTTTATATTTAGGATCTTCTGGGAGACCTCGCATCCTTATATTGCATCTCCTGGATCTATCCTCCAGGTCTTCCATTTTCACCCGCAGCTCTCCTTGAGCACACGTTAATTCCTCCCAACCTTTTTGTGGCTCCTCTAGGGCTGCCCCTTGTTGCTCCATCTGCAGCTCCGCTTTTTCCACACGGTTACCCATGTCCACTATATCTTGTCTCAAGGCTTGTATTGTCTCTTTTAGTTCATTTTTACCCCATTTATTTCCTTCTTGATCTCGTCCTTCAGCTCTGTTAGCCATTCCTTTAACATGACTGCTACCTCTGGGCTACACCCCCGCTCTGACTCCTCCTCGGGCTCATTTGGGCCTGCCAGCTGCAGTCTGCCCTCCTTTTCCCCTTCTTTTCCACCTTTGGTGGTCACATATGGAGAGCGGAATTCAGCCAGTTTCCTCCTCACTGACTGTCCGCCTTTATTTTTCTCCATAGTCACTCTTGTGTCCCCCAGACTGTGCTTTTGGGTCGCCCCGGTGATTCCTGGGGTTGCTCCCCCCACTGATGCCTTCTCCACTCTCCTTAGGGGGCGCCTTCTTGGAGTGCTGTCTGGTCCCCCTGTCTTTGTATTTATCTGATCCGCTCAGTGCTGTTCTTGCTTGTATTCCTGTTGCTCAGTCTACAATATCCCCTATTTCTGGCAGTACTATTGTGTTGGAGCTTTCTGTCCCCTTAGCAGCTCTCTCACCTCCAGGATACCCAGAGCCTCCTTAGCTCTCTCTGGATCTGCTGCTTTCCACTGCCGCTGCTCGATACTACCCCACAACTGTTCTGCTCAGGCCCCCTCTGTGGGCTCACTTTGTGCTTTGTCGTGCTCCCTCCTATCTCTCTAGGATCGGCCTCTTCTGCCTTCTCAGTGTCCTGCGGCTCCCACACTGACTCACCAGCTCGATCGCCTTCCGCCGGCCCCCAACACACTGCTGCTCTCCACTCCAGCCTGCCATTTTGTTTACAAGTTGGGTGGTTGTCGGGGCTTCTTGGCTTCCCCGCAGCAGTCTGGCCAGGAACCGGTCACTCTTCTCCCCAGCTTCCGCTTGCTGCTCGGGACCCTACTTCCTCCTCTCCTCTGCACCCCACAGTAATAGCTGGCTCCGCACCACTTTCTACCTCCGATGAGGTCTGCTGACACCCGCTCCGTTTTTCTAGGCAACTCTCTCTGACTGCCTCCGTTCAGGCGACGTTGTCTCTCCAAACACACTGGAGGCCACCAATATCACTCACGCCCTTGTGCCCAGGCCTCCGCTTCCATCAGCCACATGCTCCCTTGCACGGCAGCGCTACTTCTGTTGGAGCCCGTTATGCATACATTCACCGCGGTTCTTTTGCCTCTGTCACTCTTTCGGATGTCTCCTCCACTATTGCCCCCTCATTTTCGCCTCACTTTACCTCTGTTTTGTTGGGGAATTTCCCCTTTGCTGAAGGCTTGGCGGCAGAGCTCCCTCTTCACGCCACCATACAGCCCAATGACGTCACCGGAAGTCAACCTTGCATTTTTTAACATTAAATCTCAGCTGCCAAATTCTAAACCATTCTTCAACCTTAGCTATATCCCTCCTCATGTTATCTACACCTTCCTGGGTTTCTGTTCTATTGCAGTTTTTGATATCATCTGCAAAGAGGCAAACTTTACCCAACAGCTCTTCCGCACTATCACTAACAATGATGTTAAAAAGAATCTGACAAAGGACAGATTCCTGGGGCACACCACTGATAGCAATCTCCTCCTCCGAGTGAGCTCCATTTACCTGTACCCTTTGTCGCCTCCCATTCAACCAATTTCTGACACAAGCAGTAACTTTAGGGCCCTTCCCTAGGATGCTCAGTTGGTTTCTAAGTTGCCTGTGCGGAACAGTGTCAAAGGCTTTACTGAAATCTAAATACACCATATCTAGGGCTCTCCCTCAGTCCCAAGTCCCTGGTCAACCAGTCAAAGAAAAATCAATCCGACTTGTCTGACAAGACCTGCCTCTGGTGAATCTATGCTGCCTTGGATCCTGCAAACCGTTGGACTCCAGAAACCTAACTATTCTCTCTTATAGCAGCATTGCCAATAATTTACTCACCATTGAGGTTAAACTAACCGGCCTGTAATTTTCAACCACATCCTTACTTCTGCTTTTGTGTAAAGGCACCACATGAGCCTCTCTTCAGTCCTCTGGCACCATTCCTGACTCCAAAGAGGCATTGAAAAGGTCAGTCAGTGGAGCTGCTAGAATGTTCCCAAGTTCCCTCAGTATTCTTGATTGTATCCCACCCTGTCCCATCGTTTTGTGTACCTTTCTAGTTTAGCTAGTTCCTCACGAACACAGTCTTCTGAAAATCGTTTGATACCCCTCGCTTCTGTTTCTGTTTGTGGGTGTTTTTTCTGAGATTTTGCTCCTGGTCCTTCATCTGTGAACACAGAACAGAAATATTTGTTAAACAATTCCGCTTTATCCTCATCAGCTTCTACATATTCTTCCCCTTCACCCTGGAGTCTGACAGTACCACTTCTGCACTTCCTCCTCTCACTAACGTATCTGAAAAATGTCTTATCCCCCCATTTTATTGCATTGGCTATTTCCTCCTCTTTTTGAATCTTTGTTTTCTTGACTACTTTGCCAGCCTCTCTAAGATTTTGTAAATATAGATGCCTGTCTTCCTCTCTCTGTGATCTTGTATTTCATGAAGGCCTCCCTCTTTTTCTTCACCCTTTCAGCTACTTTGTTTGAGAACCATAGCAGCATCCTTTTTCCTATTACCTTTATTTACTATTCAAACAAAAAAAGTTGGTTGCCCTTAAAATAGCCCCTTTCAGTTTTGCCTACTGTTTTTCTACATCCCCCATCGGTTCCCATCCTGCCAACGACTCCTTGAGGTATTGGCCCATCTTGGCAAAGTTAGTTTTCCTAAAGTCTAAGACCCTTGCTTTTGAATGGATTTTATCAGCCCTAGTCCTAATCCCTCACTTGGTTTGCAGCTTGTTGTGCTGTGAGGGCTTGCGTGCATTAGTAATGCTGAGGTCTAAGCTATCGGTAGTTTAACTACTGGCAGGGTCTCCCAAGAAATAGCGATTTTAGAAAAGGTTGGATATAGCGATTTTAGAAAAGGTTCAGAGAAGAGCCACCAAAATGGTAAAGGGGATGGAAGGATACTCCTATGAAGAAAGGCTAAAAAGGTTAGGGCTCTTTAACCTGGAAAAGAGACGGCTGAGGGGAGATATGATAGAAGTCTATAAATTAATGAACGGAGTGGAACGGGTAAACGTAGATTGATTGTTTACCTTATCAGAATATAGAAAGACTAGGGGGACATGCAATGAAGCTACAGGGTAAACTATTTAAGACTAATAAAAGAAAATATTTTTTCACTCAACGTGTGATCAAACTCTGGAATTTGTTACCGGAGGATGTAGTAAAGGCTGTTAGTGTAGCTGGGTTTAAAAAAGGTTTGGACAAGTTCCTGGAGGAAAGGTCCATAAACCATTATTAAGAAGGGACCCAGGATATCAATGCTTGACCCAGTACAAGCATTGTGGAACCTGTGTCTTTTGGGGAAACTGCTAGGTACTTGTGACCTAGATTGGCCACTGTTGGAAACAGGATACTGGGCTTGATGGACCTTGGTCTGACCCAGTATGGCATATCTTATGTTCTTATGACAGGTTTCAGCTGAGGTGCCAGACCAAGACAAACCACCCACCTGGGCAGCAGCAGAATGGGACAGTGTTGGTGGCAGAGGATCACATTTCTGTGACAATGGCAACAACACTAAACTTAAACTGCGCGAAAGAAGGCCTGGCAATCTACTTCTGTATCTTGCCACAGAAATACAGTGGATAGTTAGAACAAAACAAATTGCACTATAGTGCTCTAAGATGAGACCCCAGGTCAGAAGGCACTCAACTGGCTACTGGGGAGGAGCTGAAGCTTTCTCAGAGTAAAGCCAGCATTTATGATGTAGTTGGATCAAAGCCTTCGGGAAGTCTGACTGCTGATGTAGCTGCGCATGAAATGAGAGTCAGAAGCTGCAAAGATGTCTTACAAATAGGGACATGGAATGTACGAAGCATGAACCAAGGGAAGTTGGAGGTGGTCAAGAATGAAATTGAACGTGTACAACTTGATCTGTTGGGTGTCAGCGAATTGAAATGGACTGGCATCGGGCACTTTGCATCAGATGATCACATGGTCTACTATGCTGGAAATGCAATGCCATTTCTTCTTTGTCTTTCATTTATAATTAAGAAGAAACTTGCAGTCAGTGAACACTTAGTTTCTATTCGTCTATAAGGAATGCCTATCAACACAACTATAATTCAAGTATATGTCCCAACAACAATTGCAGTAGAGGCGTAGCCTAATCGTTAGAGCACTAGCTTGGGAACCAAGAGACCTGGGTTTGATTCCCACTAGCACTCCTTGTGGCTTTGGGCAAGTCATTTAAGAGAAATTCAAGTTATCAATGTCCCTGTTTTAATGAGTTTTGAAGGACTACAAAAAGGGACTGCTACTTCTGTAAAAAGATCTGCAATTGTAAGTATTTACTTTTGGGAATTTTTCTAAATCTTGGCGAAACAGGAATTCTTTAGATTAAAGCTGATTAATTTGTGAATCCAGTGTATTTGTTAAATCAGTCAGGGCCTAGTATGAGCAAATAGGTTTTAATTAAATTAAAAACTCAACAGGTAGTTTTCAGTTTAAGTTTAAAACCCAGCAGAGAGCTTCTAGTTTAAATTTAATACTCAGTCAGGGCCTGGCATCAGCACAGAGCTTTAATTTAAATCAACTCAGAGTATAACTTAGCATAAAAGAAAAAACAGGGTCAGTATTCTTTGAGCAATAAATTATTTCTAGAGACCTTTACAAAGAGGGCAAAAAACCTGTGAAATTGTTTTCAATAGGTGTTAAAGCCAAGTGACAGATCAAAGGGCCATTTTGAAAGACTCCCTCTATCCAAGCAAGGGCTGTATGAATCACCCAGTAAATTGGTCACACATTACCTCAGAAGCACAGGCATAAATAGTTCAACCAGAGCTCTGTGATTCTTAGTCTTGAAGGACTACAAAAAGGGACTGCTACTTCCGGAGAGAGATCTGCAATTGTAAGTATTTATTTTTTTCTAAATCTTGATGAAAAAGGAATTCTTTAGATTAAAGTTGATTGATCTGTGAATCCAGTGTACAGTATTTGTTAAATCAGTCAGGGCCTAGTATCAGCAAATAGCTTTTAGTTAAATTAAAAACTCAACAGGTAGGGGGCGCTCGTGAGCTTGCGGGAAGATGGCAGCGGTTTAGAGTAGCTCCGCTCCAGAGTTCCCCTGCTGAACGGTAGACAAGATTAAAAAGTAGCTGGTTTTGCTTTTTGGGGCTCCTGAGTCTATAGACATTAACCAGGATCCGTTTGTGTTGGTGATTGGCAGTCCCGAGCCTGCAATGTAGGGGGAGAAGAGAATCACCGCTGAAGCGACTTTCTCCGATGTTGCTCCCACTGCAATCTAAACGGTAGCGGCTTTTGAAAAGTCTCCTGCATCAAGTGCCCTCTCTGTACACCCCTCAGATCCCCGATCGGGAGCTGATGAACCTGATCTATGTGTATTACAAACATTGTGACTGAATCTGAGGTCCGGGAGAGAGCCGATGCTAAGGTACCTGAGTGCTTGGAGGTGCTGCGGAGACAATCGTCAGGTTCGGAGGTGAGCCTGCCGGTGGGAGGTGTGAGAGGTTCTTGCTGGAGCTTTTACCTTACTGATTTGATGCCTGGCTATGAAATTGGGACCTGTGCTGTTGTGGCCATTACCATGCGGTTGTGACACGCATGATCAGTCCTGCATTCCAGTTCGTTTGAGCGGGAAGAAGCAGTTTCCGGTGGCTGAAACTGATCTCAGACTGCTGCCTTTAACAAAGTTGCTTGTGGATCCTGATGAAAAGCTGATTTTGGTTAATTGCTGTGATCGATCTCTTTTCCTGCTGTCTGCTTGAAGATCTGCATGCTGTTAAGTACCTCTGTGTGATCAAGTCTGCTGCCTTGCTTTAAGCTGTTTCGTGAAGTACTCTGCTAACAAGTTAACCTAGAGCACCATCTGGTGGCCAGAGGAGGGAATTTCTTCATCAGACTTTAAATCTGGCTCTTGATTCCTTTGCTGGTGGACTGTCTGCAAATTGCTCAGTTTTGAGAGTGTTCTGGTGCAGTCTCTGAGGTAGGCGGGGGCCTGTGCATCTTTTCCTGTTTTGGAAGATCAGGCATTGGAAGCAAATGGCTACCAAGGCTAAAGGGCCAGAGGCAAGGGATAAGTTGCGTGCCTCGCAAAGACTGCTAGGTAAGACTGAAACGCAAGAAGGTTCTCCAAGGAAGTTGGTGTCGGAAGAGTCTGGAGAGAAGACGCTAAGTGAGTTAGAACATGGACACGCAATGCAATCCACGCACTCTCTTCTGCAACATGAACTCCAGAGGGGTTTTGAGGAACTCGCTGCAGAGTTCCGATCTATTCGAGAGGAGGTGATGACTACGATCACGGAACGTCGTGGAGATATTAAGGAATTGGGCCACTGAGTGGAGGAGGTAGAAACTAAAATGGAAGACCATATTGAAAATCTGGTGAGCTTGCAATGTGCAACAGATAGGCAGCGGTTCCAGGTAATGGAACTCACATTTAAGATCGATGATATAGAAAATCGGGCACGCAGAAACAGTGTGCGCTTCAGAGGCATACCAGAGGCTGCAGGTGGAGCACAGAATTTGATGCCGGCGATAACGTTAACCGCCGGACTTTTAACAAAGGAGGAGTTTGCGTCTTGTGGGACTACCATGGAGATTGAAAGGGTGCATCGAGCACTGGGAAAGCCTCCTAATAATCAACTGAGGGATGTTATTGCCCGCTTCTTGTGATACACTGATGCAGAACTCTTGCTGCGGAGGGGTCGTGAGAAGAAAACGGTCCAATATCAGGATGCAGCGGTCTCCCTGTATCTCTCTCGACATTCACGTTGACACGCCGGACGGAGATGAAGCAGATTATAGAGGTGTTGAATAAAGAGGGGATCCGTTATTCCTGGTCCTTTCCTTTCCAAATGAACTTTGTTAGGCAACAAAAAAATTTCGGCAAAGGATCACACAGAGGCTTGGAGATCGCTTCAGCAGCTACTAAGTCCCCAACCTTTGAAATGGAAGAAGGTGGGAAGGAACACATTAATTTTTGAAATAATCTGCTAATGGGTGACTGAAAGCTGGAAGGAGAAGAGATTTGGCCACGGAAGGTGTGGTGGCTGCTTGAGGAACAGATGCCTGAGACTGTTGAAATCGTGGATCTGCAAGTTGCTAAATCCTATTAGAGGATGTGTACTTGGACTACGTGTATTGGCTAGATATATTGCCTTTCTTTAATTAATGTATTCATTATCTCATTTTGACAGTGGGGTCGCTGCTGGAAGGGTTGGGGACTGCTGGTTACTAGTGTGGGGGTTGGGGTTTAAAGGAGAAAAATAAAAAAGCACAAAAAGGCAAGGGCAGGGGAACCTGGATGGATTAAGTTTTGGGTCATCCTTACCATGTCCTGTCACATAGACAGGCAATTGGTGATGATGGGGAGGGAGGGTGGAGTTACATGGGGGGATGGGAACCAAGGGGAGGGCTGTAGGAGGGGGAAGGGTTTGAGTAGGGATTTTGGAATATTAGTATAGGGAGAGGGGAGGCTGGAGGGTGTCTTTTTGTCTATCAACATGGGGAAATTGGGTGGAGGGCAGTTGTTAGTGTTTGGGGAGAAATGGATGCTGGGGGTTGAAGGCCAGTCGGACTCTGTGGTACAGGAGTCACTAGAAGGGGGGAGGGTGGAGCGAGCTGATACAAAATGTTGAGGGCTGTTTCCCTCAATGTAAAGGGCCTCAACTTCCCTCGAAAGTGCTCACTGTTGTTTAAGGAGTTGAGGTCTTTGAAAAGCGAAATTGTGTTTCTGCAGGAGACGCATCTCCGCAGTAGTCATCAAGGCTGGCTAAAATGTAAGCCATATTCTGAAGTGTGGGTAGTGTCAGATAAGAAGGGAAGGAAGAAATGTGGAGTGGCCTTGCTGTTTCACCAGGCCTTGTCCTTGCGGGTGGAAGAAGTTAAGAAAGATACGTTAGGATGTTGGCTTCTTATGAATGCCTGATTAGATGGGCATTTAATCACTTTGGCTAATATATATGCGCCTAATGAAGGCCAGGTGCAATTTTTTGCGCGCCTGAAGGTTATATTGGCAGAATTTGCGAAGGGGCCTATTATTTTGGGCGGAGATTGTAAGGCGCATATGGTGTCGCATTTGGATTCAACCAGGCAAAATCTGAGGGTGGGTAAAGGGATTAGTCGGGCACTGAGGATGTTTATGACCAATTTGGGTTTGTGAGATGTTTGGAGAGACACCCATCGAGGAGAAAAAAGCTATACATCTTACTTGCCAGTCCATCAAGTACATACACGTATTGACTACTTTTTGCTGCATTCAGCGCCTGCTGGAGGGGGGAGTGGAGGTTGGACCTGGCGCATTAACATGGTCGGATCATGCTCCCTGTTGGATTTCCTTCCCTGGTGATTTGGGTGGAGAGCGACGACGGATGTGGCGATTAGATCAGCGATTTTTTTCGGCGGGTCCCTGCGGTTCAAGAATATGGATAATTCATTCAAGATTTTTTTGAGCTCAATGATACCGGGGAGGTTTCATTGCCCGTGGTTTGGGATGCTTTTAAAGCTACAGCTCGCAGCCGTCTGATGGCTGAGGTGGCTCGAACTAGAAAGACTTGGGTGCGGGAATCTCGCAGATTGGAGGAAGAAGCTAAGCGCTTCCAGTTAGAGCATGTAAGGATGGGCTCTAGACGGGTCTGGCACCAGTGGCGAGAAACAACCAGAAAAAGGAGCACCTACTTGCAACAAACCTAGTGAACACACAGGGCAAGAGGTAATGTGGTCACTGCGCTTTATTATTAAAAACGCCCCAACACGTTTCGGCAACGCCTTCCTCAGGGGGCTGAGAACTGCAAACAAACATGATAAAATAAAATAAACAAATACATATTAAAAAACATATTAAAAAACATAAATAGACCAATTTTATAATAATACAAATAAGTAAATACAAATATAAATATCAAATAATCAAATTCGCATAAAATAAACACCCAGAGAAGGACTAACAAATATAAGAATAAGAAAATAAAAAGCAAATGGGAAACCCAAACCCAAAGCATGTTAATTGGACCAAGTAGCACAATACTTAAAAAAAACATTGACAATAAAAACAAGGTTAAAACTAAATATATCAAACATTTAAAAACAAACAAACCATTAAGAAATCGGAGTAAACATAAAAAGTTAATGAAAATATACCCTAAAAATGCTTTGTTCTTTTGAGTGTTTATGCACATGTATTATAAGTTTTTTGCATTTATTTGATTATTTGTTGATATATATTTTTTAGCTTATATATAGTGCTATGGGAGTGGAGGAGTAGCCTAGTGGTTAGAACACTGGCTTGGTAACCAAGCAACCAGGGTTCAATTCCCACTAGCACTCCTTGTGGCCTTGGGCAAGTCACTTAACCCTCCACTGCCTCGGAAGAAAGGCCTGGCAATCTACTTCCGGTGACACTGCCAAGAAAACCCAGGAGCTTCTGGGTCGCCAGGAGTCAGGACTGACTCGAAGGCACACATTGCATTGCATAGTGCTATATGTTTTTCCTGTGCGCTTCTATCAATTTAAAGACACGGTCAACTGTAAGTATCTTTTTAAATGATACTTGTCTTTTTAAATGATATTCTTGCTTTTTATTTTCTTATTCTTATATTTGTTAGTCCTCCTTTGGGTGTTTATTTTATGCAAATTCGATTATTTGATATTTATATTTGTATTTACTTACTTGTATTATTATGATTGGTCTATTTATGTTTTTTAATATGTTTTTTAATATGTATTTGTTTGTTTATTTTATTTTATCATGTTTGTTTGCAGTTCTCAGCCCCCTGAGGAAGGTGTTGCCGAAACGCGTTGGGGCGTTTTTAATAATAAAGCGCAGTGACCACATTACCTCTTGCCCTGTGTGTTCACCAGTGGCGAGAAATACAGGCACGATTGGATGCCTGTGTGCAAAGGGACCTAGATAATATGCGTCGTAAGCTCTGACAAACTTTCTATGAAAAATGGAACAAAGTTGGGCGATACCTTGCTCTGGGACTCCAGCAGCAACACACATTGCTGGTGGTGCATGAGATTTGTGATTCAAGGGGAGGTCTGCGGGTGAGGTCTCAGGAAATACGTGCAGTATTTGCTGATTTTTTGGAGCAATTGTATAAGGCTGAGCCTTTTGACCCGACTCAAGTAAATGATTATCTACGTGATGTTTCTTTGCCGTGGTTGAATGACCAAGATAGAGAGCAATTGGAAGCAGAGATTACGGCTGAGGAAGTGGTAGAGGCTATTTGGCGATTGAAGGCTGGGAAAGCGCCGGGGAGTGATGGGTTCCCCTTGGAATATTATAAAAAGTATAATGCCCAGTTGGCGCCCACTTTGGTGCTGTTCTTTAATGAGGTGCTGCGGGGGATGCCATTACCAAATACCCAAAGGGAAACTGTTATTGCAGTGATACCTAAGCCGGGTAAGCCGACACAGGAGGTGGCCTCATATCGCCCTATTTCTCTGGTAAACATTGATGTTAAAATACTGGCTTCTGTGTTGGCTGCCCGATTGAATGGGGCCCTTCCTTATCTGGTGCATCTTGATCAGGTTGGCTTTGTGCCTGGCTGACAGGCTGCGGATAATGTTCGACAAATGTTGCAGGTGATACATGCTGTGCGTCAGGAACCCCAGCCGGTGCTACTGGTTGGAACTGATGCCGAGAAGGCCTTTGTTTGAGTTAGCTGGGGCTTCCTCTGGTGTGTACTAGATAAGATGAGGTTTGGGGGAGAGGGAAGGGTTGACGGGGGTGGGGGGCAAATGGATAATAAGAAGTGCATAAAGATAAAAAATATAAGGTTGTGCTGTCGCAATTGTTATGGTTGAGGATCTTGTGGTGTTATCATGTGCATGTATTCCGTGTGCAGTTTGTATGGATACTGCTTGTTGTAAGTGTTTGAAAGCCTTTAAATAAAAAAGAAAAAAAAACTCAACAGGTAGCTTTCAGTTTAAGTTTAAAACCATGCAGAGAGGTTTTAGTTTAAATTGAATACTCAGTCAGGGCCTAGTAGCAGCAAAGAGCTTTCAGTTTAAATTTAAAACACAGCAGAGAGCTTTCTGGTTAAATTTAGAGCCCAAGACTCCCACAATCCAAGCAAGGGCTGTGTAAATCACCCATGAAATTGGTCACAGATTACCTTAGAAGCACAAGACGGGGTACTGTGTAGCAGCCAGTTTTTTTGTTTTTTTTTTTTAAATTGTCTTTATTTTTGAAATGTTTCAAACACAAACCATACACTGATTACACAGTGTGCTGGTCACCACAACAGCGAAAACATCATAACAGCGCAAACATCAGAACATCTCTTCAACTTCTAAGACAACATATCAGACAACATATAATTGCTATCCTCCAGACCTCAATAACCAATTGTACCGTGCAGCATACTACTCATAGTACCCGCCCCCCCTCCCCTGTGTCCCCATGCCGCCCCACCCCTCCCCACCCCTCCCTAGTACCCCACCACCTCCACCCGAAACCCCCTCCTTCCCCATATGGAGGACTAGGAATATCACCCTCTTCCCTCTGGGTACCCCCGCCCTCCCCTACCGTCCCTCCTCCCTCCCTCTTATTCATTCCTCATACCTCCCCCATACCTCCAGAAATTGATGCATTTTATGGGCCTTATATGCGGCAATCTCACACATAATCTTCAACCGTGCCAGTCTGGCCAGGTTTTCCACCACCGTGGGCTCCTGAACACATGTCCAATGTGACATAATCTCACCCCGCGCTGCCCCAATAAAATACCCGATCAATAACTGCATATTTCGCTCCCCCTCCTCGTGCATCTCATTCAGGAGCACCATAGCCAGTATGAGTATAATCGGGATACCCACTACTTCACTAATTATCCTTGCCCACTCCTCCCACATTCTTCGTATAGCCCTACAATCCCAAACCAGGTGCTTAAGATCCCCTTTCCCAGAACATCCCCTCCAGCACTCCCCCTTTTCGGCCTTCCTAAAAGCCCGAAGCCGCCAGGGCGTCCAATACATCAAATGACGCACTTTCAAGCTGTTTTCCAGGTACGGGGTACCCGGCGCCAATCTATTTGTCCACTTGTAAATGTTATGCCACCTCCCTGTACTCCATTCCCCCCCCAACACTCTCTCCCACTCCACCTCCCCTCTACAGTTCCCGCTCAGGTTCCCCCCCTGCCCTTCTGGTTGAATCAATTCCGCATATATAGCAGCAATCACCCCTTTCTCGTGCCTACTTTATTCAGTAATTTTTCCATGCCCAGTTCCTCTTGCTGCAGGTCAGCTGTCACCCCATGTTTCTTGATATATGAGACCAATTGCATATATGCCAAATAATCACCCCCCCCCTAAGGCCAAATTCTTCCTGCAACTCCGCAAAGCTCTTGATTTCCCCCTTTTTATACACCACTTGCCCTAAGGTTACCAAGCCCTTCATCCTCCAGCCTCGAAACGCCCCCCTTCTCTCCCAGGCTGGAACTCCCTCATTCCCCTGATGTGGGTATGACGAGTGTACCGCTTCCCCTGTAATAACTGAGCCTTGGCCCGTAACCACAACTGCTTTGTACACGCGCGGAAGGGATTACTGTCCCTCCCTTCCTCCCTTTTCCCCCCGGGATCCCACACCCAAGCCTCCAAACCCCCCCCCCCATCGCTCGTTTCCTGTTCCTGTTCCAAAGTTACCAATAGCGGCACTTCAAGGTCCCCCACCCAACTCTTTAATGTCCGCAATTGCGACGCTAAGTAATATTTCTCCATCCAGGGTACACCCAACCCCCCCTCCCGTTTTCCTCTAAACATTGTCTCTCGCGACACTCTAGGAGCCTTCCCAGCCCACACAAACTCCATCATAATCCTCTGCACCTGCTTCAAGTAGCGACGGGGTAATTGACACGGAAGCGCGCTAAATAGAAAAATGAAACGTGGTAAAACATTCATCTTTAACACAGCGATTCTACCCAGCCAGGATAAGTATAAGCCCTTTCATTGTTGGAGGTCACCCTGCACCGCTCTCAATAACGGTACATAATTTCACTGCCCGAGCTGTCCAATATCATCCCCCATGTTAATCCCTAAATACCTATAAGTCCCTTCCACCCACTTAAAAGCAAACCCCCCTTTCAGACCCGCTCTCTCCAGATCTGATAAGTTGAATCCCAAAATCTCCGACTTACTGCCATTAATTTTATATCCTGCCACTTGACTATATTCGTCAATTTCCCGCATCAGAACCGGTAAAGAAGTCACCGGTTCCCTAATAGTAAACAAAACATCAGCAGCAAATAATGTTATCTTTGTTTCCGTCCCGTTCATTGGAACCCCTTTTATATCCGAGAGCGACCTCACCTTTTCCGCCAAGGGCTCAATAACTAATGCAAAAAGTAAGGGAGATAGCGGACACCCCTGTCGGGTACCCCTCTCTAACCGAAACACTTCCGAATAACTACTATTAACCCTAATCCTGGCCTTAGGCGAATTATACAGTGCTTGTACCCACCGCACAAAGTTCGGCCCTATCCCCACCCTCTCCATTACCTGAAACATAAATGGCCACTCTACCCTATCGAACGCTTTCTCAGCATCCACGGTCAAGAACACGGCCTTTTTCCCACTCCGCTGGACCTCCCACGTCAGGTTGCAAATTTTCTGGATATTATCTCCCCCCTGTCGTCCAGCAATAAATCCCGCCTGATCCGGCTTAATCAAGGTAGGCAGAAACCTCTGCAACCGATTCGCCATACTTTTTGCTAACAGCTTGGCATCCACATTCAACAGCAAAATCGGTCTGTATGACCCGCATACCATATGGTCTTTCCCTGACTTAGGCAGGATGGTTATCCCAGCCTCCGCCATCGACTTGGGCAACCCCTTTCCCTGTAACACCCCATTAAATACCTCAACCATCAGAGGTCGGAGAGTCGACTGGAGCACTGTATAAAATTTCCCCGTCAGGCCATCCAATCCGGGAGCTTTCCCCCTCTTTAAAGAACCTATGGCCTCTTCCACTTCCCCTTCCGTAATCAATCGATCTAACCAGTCTGCCCCCTCTTTCGCAACGGTGGGCAACTGACACTCCTCCAGATACTTCTTACTCTTCCTCTCTCCATCCTCTACCTCACTTCTATACAGCTTTTTGTAATAGTCCACAAAGGTTTTTCTAATCTCATTGTTACCATGTACCAATCTCCCCGAAGCCGTACGTATGCTACCTATATTAGCCTGCGCTCTTCTCTTTCACAATCTGGTTGCCAGCATCCGGCCAGCCCTGTTCCCTCCCTCAAACATCTCCTGCTTGAGAACATTAAGTTCATACGCTATCTTACTAGCCCTCACTTGACTAAGCTGCCCTCTCAACTTCTGTAATTCACCTAATAAGCCCGGCTTCCTATCACACTGATGCAGTTGTTCCACCCGCGCAATCTCCTCCAAGAGTTGCCTTTCCGCGTTTCCTTTCATCCTATGCACTCGAGAGGCCTCCTTTAGTGAATGCCCCCTCACCACAGCCTTTAAACCATCCCAGACCGGTCCCAGCCCCACTTCTCCATTTAAATTAAATTCCTGGTATTCTCTCAATACCCATGTCATTTTTTCCACTATCCCTGGGTCTTCCAATAAAGACTCATTAAGCCTCCAAAATTTAAGGTCCTCGCCCACATATCCCAACCTAAACTTCACCCTTACCGGGGCATGGTCGGTCCAAGTTATGGATCCATGATCCACCTCAACCACTTTGTTCACCCACCCCCCTCCCGCCCATATCATGTCTATCCGACTATATGTATTATGCGGCGCCGAATAAAAAGTGTACTGCTTTCT
Organism: Ichthyophis bannanicus; assembly: GCA_033557465.1. NCBI lineage: Eukaryota > Metazoa > Chordata > Amphibia > Gymnophiona > Ichthyophiidae > Ichthyophis > Ichthyophis bannanicus. The sequence goes on along the minus strand of CM066037.1, from coordinate 17,991,828 downwards.
TCCGGGGTTATGATACCTCCAAAGATCTACCAAACCAAGCCCCTCCTTCAATTTGACTAACTTCCTCCTCTCCGTCCTTTTCCCAGTCCCTCTCCCCTCTCCATTATCCAATCTAGGATTAAGCGTTAAATTATAATCCCCTCCCACAATTATTGGAACCTCTCCCAGGCCCGCCAACTCCCCTTGAAGTCGTTCATAGAACTCCCCTTGTCTCTCATTGGGCCCATACAGGCTAAGCACCCAGACCTGCTCCTTCCCCACCTGAATCTTCGCTCCCACATATCGGCCTCCCTTAGCCCGATACTACCCCTTCACTTTCCCCACCCATTCCGCCCCTATCAGTAACCCTACCCCCCCCTTCCGAGGCTCCGCCCGTTGCCCAGCTAATATTACCCTAGGGTATTTTTTTGTTTGCAACATTCTTTCTTGCCCCACCTTCAAGTGCGTTTCTTGTATACACAAGAAATCTGCTTTCAACCTTCCCCCTTCCTTTTCCACCAGACGCCTCTTCCTCCACGTTCTAAGTCCCTTGCCATTAATAGTGACCACTGTCATGCTCTGCTCCCCCACTCGTTCCCCTTGCCCAGCCCTCCCTCCCTCCCTCCCTACGCCAGTCCCCTCCCCCCCCCTCCCTCTCCCCTCCCCCCCCCTCCATTCTCCTGGAGGCTCCCTCTGGAGTAGTACCCATCAGCCTAGACCAACCCCGCTACACCTTCACCTCCCCCTCCCCACCTAAGATTGTTACCCTTCCCATTCCCCCCCCCACAACACTTCATCACCAGCTGACCAACCCCCTTGTTTTTGGTTATCTTTTCTATTTCCCCCCCCCCCCTGTTTGTGTCATGTTGTTGTATGTTAGCAGTTTGTCCCTCTCTTACATTTCCCCTTTTGGTTATAGATTGTTTTGTTTTGTTTTTTCCCAGTTTGAAAACCATACCTCTACCCCCCCCCCCTTAAAGCACTCCCCCCACCACTGCAAACTTACCCATCTTACTGAATCCCAGATTTCAAAACCGGAGCTACCGCCCCCGTTACACACTGCTCCCTATCGGTCCCTTACTATCCCCCCACGCCCCCCGCTTCCCCCAGATTGAACTCAGACCCACCCATTTTGGTAGGTGCCCTGCTTGTCCTCATTATGTATTTTCTTAGTGTATATTATTTTATCAACCTCTTTTTCGTAGGGAGCAGTGCTTTCCGTTTGTTTGTTTTTTATCTTGATACACATGTCATCAACACACCCATAAAACCCTCCCCCCAACACAACAAACATAACCCAGCAAACCAAATCCCAACTTTCAAACCCATAGCTTCTTCCCCTTCAACATATGTTCCCCTGTCACTCCCGTACTATCCCCCCTCCTCCCCCCAAATATGACTCATTCACTTATACTTTCCCCTCTCCTCCCCCCCTCTTCCCCCAGTAGCAGTCTCGGAACCCTACACTTTACCCCTCACCCGGAGCTGCACAGATCCTTGGGCATCTTCTGCAGCCGCACTTCAAGTGTCCTCCCTGGAGTTCTGTCCAGCTGCTTCCTCTACTGCTTTCCGGGGTCCTCTGCTTTTCTGTCCCATCGACTTCCGGGCCCCAGTAGTAGCTCCACCACCGCTGTCGGCTTGCTGGGAGTCCACCAGACCACTCCCCAGCCCTGCCGCTCTCAAGGCTTTAACCGCCTCCTCATACGTGCGCGCTCTCCAGCTCTTGGTCCCCACAGTGAAGTTTATGCCAAAGGGGTACAGCCAGCGATAGCGCACATTGTCCTTGCGCAATACTGATGTTATCGGCTGCATTTCTCTCCGCCTTTGTAAAGTCCCAGCCGCCAGGTCCGCATACAGCTGTATCGTGTACCCCTGCCATATAAAAGTCTCTTTCCTCCGCATTTGCTTCAGTATTCTCTCCTTCACTGCATACTCATGCACACTCAATACAATGTCTCTCGGCTTATTCATTCTACTGGGCCCCAATGCCCTGTGGGCTCGATCAATTTTCACCTCTGCCCTGTGCTGCTTGGTCTCCCCATCGTGCAGAATTGCGCTGAGCACTACCTGCGCTACTCTCTCACAGTCCTCGAACTCCATTTCTTCCGGAATCCCTCTAATTCTCAAGTTATTGCGCCTGGATCTGTTCTCCAGATCCTCAAGCTTCAGAAGCACTTGGTCTTTCCATGCTGTGATGCCTTGCAGCGTGCTCTCCACTTCCTTTTGCCGGCCATGCAACTCCACCATCTGCTGATCTTGCTCCTCTGCTCTTCGCGCCAATTCCCCCACCTCCTCTCGCAGCTCACCACAAACTTCTCCAACTTCAGCTTTCACTGCCACCAACTCCGATTTAAGCTCTGCAAACCACGCTCTCAACTCCTCCCGAGTCACATTTTGCACTTTCATTTCCGCCGCTTCTCCGTCTCCACACTTACTGCTTTTCCGCTCCAGCGTGTCTCCACCGCTCAGACCCTCCACTGCCATCTTGCTGCCAGCTCCGTCTTGCTTCCCTCTACCATAAGCGAAATCGCGGAGGTCTGCAGCCTTCTTTCTTGTAGTCATTGCCAACCACTACTTTTCACTCGGCTCCCCTCGCCCTCCAGCCACTTTTTATTTCACTTTGGGGGTGGGAACCGCCAATAATCGAGTTTAGCGCAGGAGCTCGTTCGCTACCCAGCCATCCAGGCCGATGACGTCACTTCCTCCGTCGCAGCCAGTTTTTAATAAGTCTTCTTTCCCTCCCTCTCTCCCTCCCCGACACCCACCTGGTGTGGCAGGACGTGATCCTGTAACCAGGACCTGTCCTCCAGTTGATGTAAAACCCTTTCGCACCGAGGATGTTTCTCCAGGGCCATGTGCCCATGAAGGGAGGGTTAGGACAGCTGTTATAGTTGGTGATTCGATCATTAGGCATGTAGACAGCTGGGTGGCTGGTGGACGTGAGGATCGCCTGGTAACATGCCTGCCTGGTGCGAAGGTAGCGGACCTCACGCACCGCCTAGATAGGATCTTAGATAGTGCTGGGGAGGAGTTTGCTGTCTTGGTACATGTCGGTACCAATGACATAGGAAAATGTGGTAGGGAAGTTCTGGAGACTAAATTTAAGCTTTTAGGTAGGAAGTTGAAATCCGGAACATCCAGGGTAGCATTCTCCGAAATGCTTCCTGTTCCACATGCAGGACCCAAAAGGCAGGCAGAGCTCCGGAGTCTCAATGCGTGGATGAGACAGTGGTGCAGAGATGAGGGTTTTGGATTTGTTAGGAACTGGGGAACATTCTGGGGAAAGGAGTGGCTCTTCCGAAGGGATGGACTTCACCTTAACCGGGATGGAACCAGGCTGCTGGCATTAACCTTTAAAAAGGAGATAGAGAAGCTTTTAAACTAGAAAATAGGGGAAAGCCGACAGTCGCCCAAGAGCGCATGGTTCGGAAGACGGTATCCTTGAAGGATACTACCGAAAGCAGTGAGGTTCCAAAAAAGAGTAAAGTAGCCCAAATGCCCTTGAGTATGGTGCAGACAGAGCGTAAAGATTCCAAATTACCCATGCCTACCAATAGCCAGATTAATATTAATAAAATACAGTCTCTGAAATGCTTGTATGCAAATGCTAGAAGTCTAAACAATAAGATGGGAGAGTTAGAATATATAGCACTAAATGAAAGGTTAGATATGATTGCAATCTCATAGACATGGTGGAAGGAGGACAACCAGTGGGACACTGTGATACCTGGATACAAACTACACGCCACCTAGACAAGATCTTAGATAGTATTGGGGAGGAGTCTGCTATCTTGGTACATGTCGGTACCAATGACATAGGAAAGTGTGATAGGGTGGTTCTAGAGGCTAAATTTAGGCTTTTAGATAGGAAGTTGAAATCCAGAACTTCCAGGGTAGCATTCTGCAAAATGCTTCCTGTTCCATGCGCAGAACCCAAAAGGCAGGCAGAGCTCCGGAGTCTCAATGCGTGGATGAGACAATGGTGCAAGGATGAGGATTTTGGATTTGTTAGGAGTTGGGGAACATTCTGGGGAAAAGGGGGGGGCTCTTCCGAAGTGATGAGCTCCACCTTAACCGGAACGGAACCAGGCTGCTGGCATTAACCTTTAAAAAGGAGAGAGAGCAGCTTTTAAACTAGATAATAGGAGAAAGCAGACAGTCGTCCAAGAGCGCATGGTTCAGAACAATGTATCCTTGAAGGATACTAGCAAAAGATTGAAGTTAGGGTATATCAGTAGAGAAGTTCAAATAAAGACAAAAGTAGCCCAAATGCCATTGAGTACAAAGCAGACAGAGCTTAAAGATTCCAAATTACCCCTGCCTACCGATAGCCAGATTAATATGAATAAAATACAGCCTCTAAAATGCTTGTATGCAAATGCTAGCAGTCTAAAAAAAATAAGATGGGAGAGTTAGAATATATAGCACTAAATGAGAGGTTAGATATGATTGGTATCTCAGAGACATGGTGGAAAGAGGACAACCAGTGGGACACTGTGATACCTGGGTACAAACTATATCGTAATGATCAGACCTAACCAAAATGAAGAGTCAACTCAGAAAATTGGAAAAAAGATGGAGAACAAAAAAGTCCCCCGAATGCAAAACAGAATACATAACACTCCTCACAAAATACAAAGAAGAAATCAACACAGCAAAAAAGAACCACCACACCAAGATCCTAAACAAGGCACTGAACAGACCAAGGGAACTGTTTGAACTAGTCAAATCTATTACCAAAGCAAGAGAGGATGACAGTCCAAACAATGAAATACAAGCTCAAACCCTAGCCGATCACTATGCTAGCAAACTTAATCCACCAGAAAATTGCCGCACGCAAACACTCTCAGCAAACAGCACCCCACAACCTCATCAAGAAACCCTAGACACCGGTGAAAAATGGGACTCCTTCCACACCATAGAGGAGGGGCAGTTAATGAACATCATTTCAAGCCTGAACACCACTACTTCTCCACTAGACCCTTGTCCAGCAGCCTGGATCAAGGCAACGAAAACAGAAATCGCCCCATCAGTATTGCATATAGTAAACCAATCAATGCACCAAGGAATCATGCTGACAGTGCTCAAAAGATCACTCATAAGACCCATCTTAAAAAACAAAACTCTCAAGAAGGACGACCCAGCCTTATATCGCCTCATCTCAAGAATCCCACTCGTAGCCAAAGTAGTGGAAAAATCAGTCCAACAACAACTCCAAGACCACATTGATTCCAGAAATGCACTAGATGATCAGCAATATGGCTTCTGTCAGTACCATGGAGTAGAAACCCTTCTACTAGTGCTACTTGACAAACTCTACAAAGGCATTGACAATTGCAAGAAAATGTTCATCTTAATTTTTATAGATATATCTGCTGCATTCGACACAGTAAACCACAAAATCCTCCTTTCCAGACTCGAAGCCATAGGCATAAAGGGAACACCTCTCAAATGGTTTAACTCATATATATCTAACAGAGTCCAGCAGGTTCAATTCAACCAAGAAACATCAAGAGCATTCCCACAAACACAGGGAATACCACAAGGGTCAGCATTGTCCTCCCTACTGTTTAACCTCTATCTAAGACCAGTCTGTGCATTATTCCAACAACACAAGATCAACTACCACCTATATGCAGACGATATCATGCTGTACACGCAAGTAGATGCGAGCAACCCAAACTATAGTAACTTGGAAGCATGTCTAAAGGAAACACAAGCTTGGCTACAACAGAACAACATGAGCATAAATCACAAAAAAACGGAAGTAATGTTTGTAAGCAAAAACCCGGACTTCAGTCCCCTCCCCCCCCCCCCCCCCCCCCGACAATACTCCTGAACAACAATTCATACATCATCAAGCAAGAAATAAAATATCTGGGCGTGACACTTGACAAAAATCATAAGATGGAAACCCAACTAAGACTGCTAAACCGGGCCGTATTCTACAAACTAAGAATACTCCAACCACTACGTAACATCATTGAACAGACTGATTTTCGAACAGTAACCCAAGCACTGGTCATGCCTCACCTGGACTACTGTAACGGCATCCTCCAAGGACTACCCAAAAAACCCCTCAACATTCTTCAAATGGCACAGAACGTCGCTGCTCGAATTATAATGAAAGTGCATGTCTCTGAACACATCACGCCAATACTGATTGACCTCCACTGGCTCCCTATTCATGCCCGCATAAGGTATAAAGTAATAGTAACAATATTTAAACTGTTCCACAACATAGCCCCGTCATAACTCTCCACACTTATCGCAACTCAACCCCACAACAGGACCAGGAGGACACACAACTTAAATAATTTGTGCATCCCACAGAACGTGCGCAATACCAAAACCCTCACTAGCAACAGAGCATGCACATACTCAGCGCCCACCCAATGGAACAACCTACCGCATGAGCTAAGAAGCAACAATGATTTGCAAGATTTTCGGAAACAGTTAAACCTATCTATTTCAAGAATATTATAATCAATCTACTGCAAATGCGCTATATAAATGACCTGAAGTACAAAACTTGAATATGCAAAATAGCACGCAAGCCTATGTAAACAACCTGAAACGCAAACCACAAATATGCAACCTGTAAATATGTATATACCATTCAAATAATCTACTGTACAAATCTATTTACATGTTATGCAATGAAAATGTATAAATGACTACTGTGTGAAGTTTTCGATGTAAACCGCTACTGATCGCTGGAAGAAGCGGTATATAAATGTAACCAAATAAAATAAATAAATAAAAATCCAATTGATGGAGGGGTTGCGTTCTATTAGAGAGGGCATTGAGTCACAAAGGATTAAAGTATTTCAGGAAACAAAGTTCACTGAAGAATCTCTATGAATTGAAATTCCATGTAAAAAGGGGAAGGAGAAGGCCTGGCCAGAATGAACAATGATGATGAAATGATGAAATGTTCAAAGAAATCAGGGACGCTAACAAAAGTTGCAACGCAGTAATAATGGTGATTTCAGTTATCCCGGTATCGACTGGGTCAGTGTCACGGCAGGACATCCTAGGGAGATAAAGTTTCTAGATTAAATAAATGACTGCTTCTTGGAGCAGTTGCTTTCCTGTCAGATCTTTTCCAGTCAGTTGGCCATGATGTTCCCCGTAGCATGGGAAATAAGATCCCAGATGTTGAGGCTTTAATGGGAGAAGCTGACTTGGATTTTGTGGCAGTAACAGACACATGGCTCATGGACAACCTTGACTGGGATATAATTATACCAGGCTATACGTTATTCAGAAAGGACAGGGTAGGAAGAATGGCACTATATGTAAAAAAAAATATTAAAGCTATAGAAATTCAGGACTTAAAAAAGAGAGAGGAGGTACTGGGGGTTAAACTAGAAAGAGGGAAAGAGAAATCCTTTTGCATTGGCGTGATATACAGACCTCCCTCACAGGGAGAAGTGGATGGAGATTTAATAGAAAATATACACAGCATTTTCAGGAAAGGGGAAGTGCTATTGAAAGGGGATTTCAATATGCTAGATGTTGATTGGCACATCCCTGCTGCAGTATCATCTAGAAGTAAGCAGATCCTGGATTCTTTACAGGATATTCTTCTCATTGTCTTGAATGCTCCTCTGCCTGGACGTCTCTTCTCTGAGCTCCTCCACTTGTTTCCTGAGAGTTTCAGCATGCAGGCATCCTGCACATGGAACTGGTCCTTCAACTTGAATTGGGATCTCCTATCTGGACAGGCAGAAGCTGTAACGGGAGCTTTGGTACCTGTTGAAGCAAAAGAGAGATTGACCTACTAAAGTACCAGCCTGTTTCTCAGCTGTCCTTTCAGAGAAAAAGTAGTTAACCTCTTTTAGGTGTGTTCTAAATGTGCTGTTCTAAGTCTGTGCATAGCTGATTGGGGAGTTGCCCTATAAAGCAAGAATGCTCACATGGGGTTGGTGGGAGCTGGGGTGGTTAGGGAGGGAACTAACTTCTGATGAGGTGTCAGTGGCTTCAAAGAGCTGGGATAGAGAGACAAAAATATTGTTTTAAACCTACACCATTAAAGAAAATATTTCCCCCTTTTTGAAATAAAGCACCAAACAGAATGTAACTTTGTTTTAAAATGTACTAAAGGCCTTTTAAGAGCTCTCAGGCAGAGAGCTAGTAATTTAAAAGCCACACACTCTTACCTTTGCTTGAAATGCAGAGCCCCTGTTAGGAATGCCTCCTTAAGATAGCCTTCTCTTCCAACTTCCTAGCCTTTCAAGTGGCAACATGTGGTGACAACATGTGGTGACCTCCGTGCACGTGCCCTCCTCAGCTGGGTTCAGCTCCTTCCTGAGAATGAGAAATCGGCTCATCTTGATTTTCTGGCGGTCTTCTTGGTCAATGCCCTTTATGATCTCTTAGCTTTTCTGCATGGGGAGTCATGGCAGCAACAGTGGCTCACCGGTGGCTATGGCTCAGAAATTGGTCGTCAGGTGTAACATCTAAGGGGTGCTTAGCCAAATTGCCCTTTAGAGGTGGGCTCCTGTTTGGCGAGGACCTCCAGTGAGATCTAGGTCAAGCCCCAGCGGCTGCCAGAGGATAAGCCCAAGGGTTCCTCCAAGCACTCTTCTTCGTCAGGGGCTTCATCTTCACAGCCGAAGTTCCTCATTTCTCATCAGGATCGACCAGATAAGCAGATCACCTCTTCTAGAACTGGATCCAAGTCCCAGGCCTTTTGAGGCAATGCTGGGCCTATTTGCAGACCTCTGTGGCGGGAAAGCCGTCTTCCTCCTGCCTCTCCTGCTGATGGGTCCAGGGCACATTCTGACCTCTCACAAGTGGGAGGCCGTCTACGACAGTTTTATCGTGAATGGGCCCATGACAGATCGCTGGGTACTCAGCATTATAAGACAAGGATATGTCTTAGGGTGTGCAAAACCCATCAAAGACTACTTCATTCTGTCCCCATGCAGATGTGCAACTAAGAAGGCGGTGGTCGGCGTGACTCCAGCAACGTTTGGTTATTTGGGCTATCATCCCAGTGCTCCCTATGGAAAGAGGCCAGGCATGCTATTCCATTTACGTCATCATTCCCAAACAAAGGTGGCTCTTACTGCCCCATTTTGGATCTCAAAGGGGTCAACCGTAGCTTGAGAGTTCCATGGTTCTGGATGCTAGTGCTGCGGTCTGTTATCCAGGTGGTTCAGAAGGGCAAATTCCTCGCCTCCTTGGATTTGGCGGAGGCCTATTTTCACATTCTCATCCGGGAGCACCAGCAGCGCTTTCTCCGGTTTGCGGTCTTAGGCTTGCATTACCAGCTTTATTTATTTAAAGTGTTTTCTATACCACCTTTCTAAGCGTCAAAGTGGTTTATATGTAACTTTGTAATGACCTGACTCTTGTTTTTTGTCGGAAACTGTTAGTTCTATGTAAACCGTGCTGATCGCAAATAGTGCGGTATAGAAGAAATGTAAATAAATAAATAAATAAAATAAATAACTGAGAAAAAGGAACAGTATACAAGGAACAGTTGAGCACTGAAGAACATCTGGTAACATAAGATAACGTAACATATCAATCATCATATAACATGAATAAAACTTGGGAGGTTGAAAATATGGTTGTTGGCAAGGCCTGTTTACAAGGAGTGCTTGGGGGGCTTAAGGAACTTGTCAAGCCATGATACATACTGTATACTGTACAAGTGTAGTGGCGTAATGGTACCATTTAATCTTACAGTTAAGGTTGAGAGGATAGTAGTAGTTTCAATGAATCAACTGGTAAGAATGAAGGATGGTTTTGTGTGATTACTTTCGGCCTGGCCACTGCCCCTTGAACGTTCTCCAAGGTGATGGTGGTAGTTGCAGCAGGACTCAAATGCGAGGGCATCTTCGTATACTCCTACCTGTACGATTTAGCTTATCTGGGCCATGTCTCAGCCGGAAGCCATTCGGGCGCTGCATCAAGTGATTCAACTCCTCAAGCGGCTTGGCTGGGTCATCAACAGCAGCAAGAGCTGCCTGATGCTGTCTCAGAATCTGGAATTTCTTGGGTATCGTTTTGATACCCGCTTAGGCACAGACTTCCCTACAGTGGAGCTCTGTGTCATTCCATGGCCAGTTTCGGGACTTTCTTGGAAATTCTGCTCCTACAGCGTGGGGCTACCTTCAGCTTTTGAGATTTATGGCCATGACCCTGGAGCTGGTGCCCTTAGTGCGAGCACACTTGCATCCTCTACAGCGGGCCTTGCTGACTCGCTGGTCCCATGTCTGCAGGACTATCGAGTCCACCTCCTGCTTCTTCTCTTGATACGACAGTCTCCTCTGGTGGGCCTACCCGAACAAAATGTTATGGGGGGTGCCTCTCGAAACTCCAGCCTTGGGTGTTCCTCAGTACTGATGCCAGTCTCTTCAGTTGGGGAGCTTACTGTCTTGGCCAGACTGCACAGGATCAGTGGTCTCCAGCGGAAGCGGAATGGGCCATCAATCACCTAGAGACCAGGGCTATCCATCTGGCATTGCTGCACTTCAGCGAGCTGCTCCACGAATGTGCTGTGCGAGTCCTCTCAGACAATGCAACCGCAATGGCTTATGCCAATTGCCAGGGTGAAACGGTGAAACATTCCCGAGAGTAGCTTGGGAAATGTCTCTACTGTTCCTCTGGGCGGAACTGCACCTCTGCTCACAGCCCAGCACTTCATGGGCGAGGGCATTCTGGAAGTGGATTATCTCAGCCATCGCTTCCTCAATCCTGGGGAATGGAAACTTGCCCCATGGTCATTCAACCAGATAGTGGATTAGTGGGGCCCTCCCGGGAGTGGACTTGATGGCAGCGGCAAGCAATGTCAAGGTACCCTCCTCCTTCAGCTGTCGCAAGGAGCGCAAGTCCAGGGGAGTGAATGCACTGGTCCCTGGCTCCCATCTGTGTTTCCCCTGTGGGCATTGATACCCCAAGTCCTTCAGAGAATCGAGGGTCACCCAAGTCTGGTGGTCTTGGACTGGCTTCGTCGGCTGTGGTGTGTGAACCTCGTCCGCCTCCTCGTCTTCCAGCCCCTGTGCCTCAGGGCCAGGAGGGATTTACTACGGTAAGGTCCCGTGCTCATCGATGACCTGGCTTCCTTCTCGCTTATGGCTTGGCCAGTGAGAGGTGTCACCTAAGGCGTAAGGACTATTCCAAAGCATTGGTGACTACCCTGCTGAAGGCCAGGCAGCACTGCACCTCATTGGCTTATGCCTGGGTCTGGTATCTCTTTGAGAACTAGTGTTGTCAATGTCGCCTTTCCCCGTGGAGGGCCTTGATTCCCTCAATTCTCGCCTTCCTTCAAGAGGAAGTTGAGAAGGGTTTGTTGTGGAGTTTGATCAGGGTGCAGATAGTGGCGCTTTCCCGTTTTCATGGTCCAGTGGCAGGCCACATGCTAGCGGCACACCGGGATGTGGGTTGCTTTCTCTGTGGGGTTCAGACCCTCCGTCCACCAGTACACTCTGTAGTCCCAGCATAGGACTTGACACTCGTTTTCTGAATGTGCATGTGTCCACCCTTTGAGCGGATCTGACCCTGAAAACAGTGTTTTTGTAGCTATCACTTCGGCATAGTGAATTTCAGAATTGTAGACGCTCTTCTGCTGCGATCCCTTCGTGTTCTCGACCAAAGGGGTGACTTTACGCCTAGTTTCCTTCTATTTGCCTAAGGTGTTTGCTCCCTTTTCATGTGAATCGGGTGTTGTCCTTGCCGGCCTTTTCGTCAGACCAATGCTGCAGACAAGACAAGGGCTTGCATTTTGTAGATAATTGTCATGTACTCTTGGGGTACTTGAAAGGGACTAATTCCTTTCGTCTTTTCGATCATCTCTTTGTCCTTTTTGTCAGATCCTGGAAGGGACAAGTGGTATCCAAAGCAACTGTAGTCGCTGGATCAAGGACACTATCACCTCAGCGTACCTGATGCGGGGTAGGACTGTTACCCCAGGCCTCAAGGTTCATTATATTCACAACCAGGCAGCTTCCTAGATGGAGTAGTCTCGTGCGTTGCTCTAGGACATTTGTAGGGCAGCTACTTGGTCCTCCCTCGCTTCCATCGCATGGCACTACCAGCTAGACCTGTATGCCCAAGCGATCGCACACTTTGGCTCGGGTGTTCTTCCACTGCCTTGGGATGGAGTAGCTTTTTGGTACATCCCATTAGTCTAGACTGGTCTAGCAGGAAGATCTGTAAAGAGAAATTTTACTTGCCGTTAATTTCCTTTCTTGGAGTCCTGCTAGACCAGTCCAGGACCTGCCCTGTTCAGCCTTGTGCCTTGGACTGCAACCTTCTGTATATACTTGTCCTTGTCCCTTCAGAGCATGCAGAGATTGTATATAGTTGACCTCATTGAGGGGTCCTTTGGGAGGATTTGGGCACCTTTCATTGACAAATTAGGAAAATACTGAGGGGGCTCCCTTTAGCTGTGCAGGATCTTATGCCACTGATGTCGCAAAAAAAAAAATCACGGCATAGTTTTACTTTTTTTTCTTCTCTGTCTTCATCATCTGCTGGCAGGGAGAGAGAACCCAATAGTCTGGACTGGTCTAACAGGACTCCAGGAAAGCATAGTTACTCACCTGTAACAAGTGATCTCTGTGAACAGCAGGAATTTAGTCTTCATATATGGGTGACGTCGGTACCGACGGAGCCTGTGCGGGAACGTTCCCAACGTCCAATAGGAAATCCTTTGGGAGAATCCCACTGTGCCTGCGTAGCTGCCTTCCCGCCTTTCCAGCTCTCCCTCCTCAGTTGAGTTTGTAGCTGAGATAAAAGGAGAGAAAGAAAAGAAGACCTACAACTCCTAGGGGAGGAGGGTGGGTTGTGAAGACTAAATTCCTGCTGTTCCCGGAGATCACCTGTTAAAGGTAAGTAACGATGCTATCTCCAGGAACAAGTAGGAATATAGTCTTCACATATTGTGGAAATACAGGCATGTGTAAAGAGGTCATGTATTCTCCAAGGATGTCTGGTATCGAAACCCGGGATGGAGGGTAGGAGTTGTTCTAAGTTTGAAAGAGATGCTGGAGAACAGCTTGGCCAAACAAGGCTTCCCGGTGGGAGTCCTTGTCCAGGCAATAGTGATCAGCAAAAGTGTGGATGGAAGACCAAGCTGCTGCTTTGGATATCTCATCAATGGCTGCAGAGCGTAGATTTATCATAGAGGCAGCCATGGCTTGAACATTATGTGCAGTGACGTGACCCTTGAGAGAGAGTCCTGCATTTTCATAAGCAAAGGAGGTGCACTCTGCTATCCACTTGGATAGAGTTCGTTTGGATGCTGGCAAACCCAGGTGACTCGAGTCAAAGGAGATGAAAAGTTGGGAAGCTTTTCTGTGCTCTCAAGTTCTCTGGAGATAAAAAGCCAATGCTCACTTGCAATCCAGAATGTGGAGGGTTGCCTCTTCCCTAGAGGAATGAGGTCTAGGGAAAAAGTCAGGAAGGTAGACTGACTGTTTTAAATGGAAGGGCGAGATCACTTTCGGCATAAAGTGAGGATGAGTCCTAAGGACAAACCTTATCATGGTGGAATTGTGTATAAGGAGGGTCAGCCACCAAAGTTTGGAGCTCACTAATGCGCCTTGCTGAAGTGAGGACAATAAGGAAAATGTCCTTCCACGTGAGAAACTTCAGTGAAGTAGTGGCTAGAGGTTCAAAGGGCAGCTTGAGAAGCTGTCCCAGAACAACATTAAGATCCCATGCCACTGGAGGGGGCTTAATGGGAGGTTTAGTTAACAGAAGACCCCTCATGAAGCGTGCTACTAGCAGCTGAGAAGAGATGGGCTGACCATCTAAGGGCATGTGAGAGGCCACAATTGCACTTAGATGTACTCTTACCGAATTGGTTTTGAGTCCAGAAGCAGATAGGTGGATGAGATACTCAAGTAATGCCTCCACTGGAGCTGAGAAGGGGTTAAGATACCTCTGAGAACACCAGAGAGAAAATCTACGCCACTTGAAGGCATAGGAGCACCTGGTGGATGGCTTCCTAGAAGCCAAGAGTATGTCCTTAACCTCCTGGGAAAGGTTAATGTCCTGGAAGGCTATGCCTTCAGCAGCCATGCTGTGAGATAGAGGGACTGCAGATTGGGATGGAGCAGAGTCCCCTCCTCCTGAGAGAGGAGATCTGGAGCTGACTCCAGATCTATGGGTTGAGCCCGAGACAGACATAGGAGAGGGTACCACAGTTGACGTGGCCAGCGTGGGGCTATGAGTATCATGCAGCCCTGGTCTCTCTGGAGTTTGAAAAGGGTCTTGGGAATTAGGGGAATGGGAGGGAAGACATATAGGAGCTTTGACTCCAGTGGAGGTGAAAAGCATCCACTTGCTGGCTGTGCAGTGCAGGAGTCCTGGTGCAGAAGTGAGGGAGCTTGGCATTCTGAGGACTTGCGAACAGGTCTGTCTCTGCAGTCCCCCAGATTTGAAAAATGTGAGAGACTTTGTCTACATGAAGAGACCACTCGTGGGGGAGAAGGACTCGACTCAGTTTGTCCACTAAGACATTTCACTGTTTAATAACCTCATAACTGGCCTGGACAAAAAATCGTTTTTCTTTTAATTTTTCTTGACATCTCAGCAGCATTTGACACCGTATCTCATTCAATAATGCTCCAACGTCTTGAAGATATTGGCTTATGTAACTACACCCTTAAATGGTTCACATCATACCTGAGTAATCGTACGCAAATAGTAAAATGTGGAGAAAAAAAATCCTCTCAAATCCCCGTCACACAAGGTATACCACAAGGATCAGCTTTATCATCCATTCCTTTTAATATCTATATTCAACCCTTATGTCAAATTATTAAACAGCATGGAATAAATTACCATCTCTACGCTGACAACATTATGATCTATACTACAATCGACCAAAATTCTTTAGACACAGTAATAATTGATAAATGTTTGATTGACATGAACAACTGGCTTGCAAATAATAATTTTAAAATAAATTCAGACAAAACCGAAGCACTATTAATCTCTAAATGTCAAAACCTAAAGGCTCCTAAAGAAATTAATATCCTAAACAAATCCATAAAACTTAGTGAAGAAGTAAAGTACCTTGGCATAACCCTAGATAAACATCTAAATTTAAAATCACATGTAAATAAAATTACAAATAAAGCTTACCATCATTTAAAAATCATTAGACTTAAACCAATTTTGCATACAAATCATTTCCAAACAGTATGCCAAGCAGTTATTACACCTTTACTTGACTTTGGAAACATCCTTTATCAAGGTCTTCCCAAAAATACCATCCACCCTCTTCAAATGGTTCAAAACACCACTGCAAGAATTATAATGGGATCCACAAAATATGAACATGTAACTCCCTTGCTTGAAGAACTTCATTGGCTTCCAATCACTGCAAGATCAAAGTACAAAAATCTCATGATCATTTTTAAAATTCTTCACGGACCATCAGCAGATATTCTAAAATCTATTATTTCTAAAGACACAAGCTCAAGACCCAGACGTTCCCAAGCTACCAACAGACTTAATACCCATCTTAATTTTAATAAATCTAAACAAATGACTTCTAAAAGGGCTTTTTCATTTATGGCACCAAAACTATGGAACTCTGTTCCTGAGGAATTAAGATTTCAGACCGACATGAAAGACTTCCGCAAGTCCCTTAAGACATATCTATTCATCGAGGCTTATGGCAAGCAGCCTATCACATAAATGTTCAAGATATCTTACTAACTGTTTCTACTCAATTTTGTTATGTTATAGTATAATATTATAGTTTATCTTTATATACTATTACAATGTACTGCAATTAATTGTAAATTAATATGATGGTACTGTAATTTATTACAATGTCTTATCTCTGTCCTCCATGCCCCAATGTAAACCCTTTTGTTGTCCTGTTAACCACTTTGATTGAAGGATAAGGTGGTATACAAAACTGATTAAATAAATTAAATAAATTGTTTGCCTGGAAGATATACCGCATGCAGGTGAATGTGATGCTGTATGGCAAAGGACCACAGATGTAGACCCTCTCTGCAGAGGGTCCAAGAGCCTGTTCCGCCCTGCTTGTTCAAGTAGAACATGGCTACTTGATTGTCCATCTGGACTAGAACTGTGTGGTCTCGAAGATGATTCTGGAACACTTTGAGCGCATTGTGAATGGCTCTGAGTTCCAGCAGACTTATGTGGAGTTGTGGCTCCTGACGAGACCAGAGTCCCTTAGTGGAGATAGTGTGCAGATGAGTTCCCCAGCCCAATCTGGATGCATCCGTCGTTCGGGTACATTGATGTGTTGGCATCTGAAAAGGTAACCCTACCAGGAGGTTTTCTGGGGATTGCCACCACTGGAGAGATGAGATTAGGAGGGTAGAGACCGCTATTTCATCTCCCAGGTGACCCAAAGCCTGAGACCACTGGGATGCCAGTGTCTATTGCGTTGTGCGCTTATGTAGATGAGCATATGGAACAACATGCACCGTTGATGCCATATGGCCCAGAAGCTGTAGCATTTCTTGGGTAGTGAGAAAGTTTTTGAAGTATGCCCGAGATGCTAACTGAGTCGAGTGCAGCGGAGTTGGGGCAGAAATGACCTTGATTGCTGAGTGTTTAGTAGAGCCCATATAAACTCTAGTTTGAGAGGGGACGAGTTGGGGCTTTGGAAGATTTATTACAAATCCCAAGTGTTGTAACACCTGCATGGTACGCGAGAGGGATAGGCTGGCCTCTAGAGAGGTCTTTGCTCGAATGAGCCAATCATCTAAGTAAGGGAAGACAAATATCCATAGAGTCCTTAGGAATGCAGCCACTACCGCCATGTATTTTGTGAAGACTCTTAGGGCAGAGGCGAGGCCGAAAGGCAGGACTCTGTATTGATAATGTCTCCCTTGAAACATGAAGTGCAGGAAACTTTTGTGCTGTGAATGAATAAATATGTGAGTGTATGCCTCCTTTAGATCTAGAAAACAGAGCCAGTCCTGACTGGAGATAGGGGAGAAGGGTCCTTAAGGAGATCATTTTGAAGTCTCCCAAAATAGGTACTTGTTCAGCTCTCTCAGGTCCAGAATAGGCCTGTACCCTCCTGTTTTCTTTGGAATGAGGAAGTATGGAAAATAAAAGCCCATTCCCTGTTGGGATGGTGGAACATCCTCTATTGCACCCTGCAAGAGAAGAGAGGTGACCTCTTGAAGCAACAGAGCAGCGAGAGGGGGTTGAGAGCAGAAGTCTTTTGGAGGAGTCCCGGGGCGGGGGGGGGGGGGTGTAGTTTTTGTAGATGAAACTTGTATCCCTCCCATACTATGGACAAAGTCTACTGTTCTGATGTGATAAGATGCCACCTGTGGGCAAAATGACAGAGTCTGCCGGGGATGTGGACGGGATCTGGACCAAAGGCGTCAAGGGTTCTTGATTCCCTATCTGGAGGGTTTGAGGAATGTGACTTAGAACTCTTTATTTGATGCACTGTGGATTCCACCACCATGGAATGGTGTGGAAATTGCGTCTTTTGAAAACTGGGACACTCCAGTACCCGGTACATGGTATCGAGTCGCCGGGTATGGGGAGAGATGGTAAGGGGTGTCTCCCACATACAAAGCATAAAGTCGTGAAGTATCCAATGGATAGGGAGCGTAGGATATTGAAGAATTTCGAGTTCTTTGGCCCTAGGCTCTTTCTCCGATGTCGCTGTTATGGACAGACCCCTAGCAACATCGCGAATAAAGTCTTGAAAAGACATTGTCCTCTAGAGGGGACATGCGACATTATGGAGATGGAGATGGGTCTTCTGGGATAGTTCTCATATCCCAGGTATCGACTGATTCATCATCCAATGAATCAGAATCCGAAGACTCAAAGTATCAATGGGCACGAACTTGGTACCGATCAAAACCGGTAGCTGAGCTTGTGGTACCGGAACCTCAGTACCGGAAATAGATTCAAGGGCTGGCATGGGCGGTAGCATGGTAAGCGGCACAAAAGATGGGGGTTGTATCGGTACCGGATCCAGTACTGACGCCTGCGGAACAGACTGTAAAGGTTTTACTGGTACCGAGGCTGTAAGCTCTGCTCGATGGCCAGGATACGTTGCTCTGTGGAGCTTGCTGATGCTTGGGTATCGGTACCGGAATCACGGGCCACTATCCCAGAGCATGGCACCAGGAGCTCTCCGTAGGTGGAGGCCTTCAGAGCATCCTGTGACCCCACTAAGGCTTTGGAGGGAAGGTCCTCCCGCCAGGATTGTTTGGCCAGTGTGTCCCCCTCCAGGGCAATGCCTGAGGCATCTCGATACTTAGGAGATCTATCCTTGGAGGGCCGGCTAGTCTTTGATGAAGACTTAGGTTTCGATACCTGAGATCCTTGGGAGGAAGATGAAGCTCTTGATAATGTCGATGCTAAAGATACTGCATCGGAGGCAAAGAGGGTGCCCAGCTTTGCAACTCGATTCTGTAGGCCTCTTTGTCGTCTTCCTACAAAGAGGACATTCTGATGGCTGATCTGGCCCTAAGCATTTCAGACACCAGTCATGGGTGTCTGTGGCTGAAATGGTACCACCACATTTGGAACACTTCTTAAAACCACTGGATGGTTTTCCATTTTGTCTGTGACAAAAGGGAAGGCCTAAGCCTAAGATGGCATCGATGCGGCCGAAGGAAAGAAAAGTTCCTTCCCTCACAGAATTTCTTCCTTTTTTTTCTTTAAAAAAAGAAAAAAGAAAGCACCAATGGGAGTCTGTACCAGCGTCGACAGTAAGGCAGGCGCAATCACAAAAAATTATGAAAAAGACAAATTTTCTGCGATGACAGGAATTGCTTCTTGTTGGCTCTACTGAAAACTAAGAACTGAGGAGGGAGAGCTGGAAAGGCGGGAAGGCAGCTATGCAGACACAGTGGGATGCTCCCAAAAGCTTTCCTATTGGATGCTGGAGAGCATTCCCGCGCAGGCTCCATCAGTACTGACGTCACCCATATGTGAAGACTACATTCCTGCTTGTTCCTGGAGATAGGAAATTAACGGTAAGTAAAATGTATTTATTTATTTTTTTCCTTTGCTTCATATTTCCCCTGAGGCCCGAAGCATGAAAGGTAGAAAACCCTCTGAAGTATTTTCTCTTAGAACAATGCATGAAATGCTTTCCTGGCACTGTCTGAAGATGATGCACTGCTGTTCCATATTATCTCAATTTACTGCTGGTTAACACTGTCATTTATCAGGCTGTGACAGTAGGAGATGATTTTTTTTTCAGAGAACTGAAGCGGCTTGAAAGTGGGATTACACTAAATTAAAGAGAAAGCTAAGAAAATGAATTTCTTTTCTGTAATCTAGATAATTCAAATTCGGATAAGTTGCCTTTTTATAAACTACAGTCTTGATGGTTCTTCGTTTCAGCTGATAGGATCCTGGGTCTGTTTATATACTTCAGTTGCAGAAGTGAGATATATTTATAACTGCTTGCTATGCTTACAGAACTTAAAAGTATAAATGCCTTAGTTGTATATTTAAAAAGAAAAATCTAACGTGCTAACTGAGCTATACATAGTTACTTTACTGTTTTCAAGAGTCAAAATTAAGCTAAACACTATACAAAAATAAGCAGTCAGTATAATTCAATGTTTTGGGGTTTTTTTGCTAACTTGAACATTTCTTACTACTATGTTACTATGCTACTGATCATTTGTATCTCACTACAAGGCGGTGTACAGATGCATGTAAAAGACTGTCCCTTGAAAATGTTATGGCTGTAACGAAAGTCCTTTCTTATCCAGTCCGATCTTCCATGTCATGTTACCATGTACCATGCTGGAGCCATTATGCTCTTCTGCGCTTTCTTAATGTTCCTTCAACCCAAGCTCCACCAAAATCATCGAGAATATCATAGGGGGATCAATGTCACCACCTCGTCAACTAATCCATGGCCCACAAGTTGGATCAAGATAACACGATCCGACCTAAGTGCTATCGTTGCCAGAATCATGCACCTCTCCCTAACTATGGGCATTGTACCAACATCCCTGAAAAACCACCTCTGTCAGACCACTACTAAAAAAACAACAAACTGGACCCACTTAATATAAGTTCTTACAGACCCATATCTAGTCTCCCATTCTTGGCCAAAATAATCGTGAAAATAGTCCAGCAATAATTCCAACATCACATTGACTCCCACGCTCATGAGTTTAGACAGCAGCTTGAAGATGAATCCCTCTTGGCTACTCTCCTCGACAGGCTCATAAAGGGTATTGACAAAGTGAAGCAGGGATTTATCTTAATATTCCTGGATATTGCCTCAGCATTTGACACAGTAAATCACAAGCTCCTGTTCTGCCAATTGCAGGAGTAAGGAATACAAAACACAGCCCTAGACTGGTGTAGATCCTACCTATCAGGTCGCTGACAGCAGATATGCATAGGCACTCGCGCATTGACCACTTACGAGCAAATGCAAGGAGTCCCACAAGGATCATCACTATCCACCCTACTCTTCAACATCTACATTCAGGCGATTTACTCAATAGTACAATCCTACAACATACTCTACCACATATATGTTGACAGTGTCCTGCTATATGCATCCTTCTCCATGGACAGATCTAACTACACCAATATAACAGAATGCTTTAGTGCAGTCTCAGAATGGTTCCCACAACCTTAAAGGGAACTGCAAAAAAACTGAAGTGCTGTCGTATAACCAAAAATCAAGCCTTCGCCCCCCCCTCCCCTCCACTACTCTGAAGATAAATGATGCAGAATTGATGACAAAACAAGAAGTGCACTATCTTGGAGTCGCCCTGGACCAATGACTGAGCATGGAAACGCACATAAACAACATCACTAAAGCAATATAGCACAAAATAAGAACTCTCAGACATCTATGCCCACTCCTGGATACACACAACTTCTGCACTGTATTCCAAACCCTTATCTTTCTACACTTTGATTATGCCAATATCATCCTCCAAGGCCTACCAAAATGCACACAACCACCACTTCAAATGGCCCTGAACCCTATGGCCTGAGCCTTGCATGGCGCCTTTAGGTCAGAGCATGTCATGCCCATCTTAAGGCAACTACATTGGCTACCAATAGCAAGCCGTCTAAAATGCAAAACACTACTGATGACATTTAAAATACTAAATAACTTGTCTGCAGATTCCTTCTTGGACATCATACACTTCACACCAAACAGAGCGATGAGAAAAGGCATGGCAAGCACACTTATAGCCCCTATTGCAATAATAAAAGTACCCAAGCTACAAGGAATTGAGCTGTCTCGTTATATGCACTTTTGGAACACCCTCCCTGTTACCATTTCCAACCTCATAAGGCAATAAAGATTCATTTGTTCTGGCTGTTCTGTGATGATATACTATAATGTAATCAATAGCCACAGACTGACGGCCTCACACCTCTGCTTACCCTTATAAACATATACCAGTATGTAATATAGGTCTTCCCTGTTAGCTATCCAAGTTGACATCCCTGTTCCATGTAAAATGTTTATTGTTACTGTTCTGTGTAAACTGCTCTAATCTTAAAACAGAGTGGTTTGTAAAATCCAGTAAATAAGAAAGGTTTATCCTTTCACACAGGTTTATTCCTTGGAAAGATTTCGTTCCCTGAAGGATAAACTGCAGCTACTTGACGAGGCAGTCAGGATACATGATGGGAATGTTATCACAGCGGTAAGTATTCCCTTTGGATGGAAATGATATCATACATTGAACACGCTGGGTCAATAAGTCTATAATATCTGACTGTATCTTCTGTTTCCAGGTTTTGATATTTGTGAAGAGAACACTCAGTACAGGTGAGTATACTAGAACCTATAAAACGGCGGCAGATAAAAAAACATACATCCTATCCTGTCTGCCCATCCAGAAGAACTAATAAGTTCTACAAGTCCTTCTTCTCCCTCAGAGATACTCAGTACTTGTCCCATGTTTTCACGAAGTCAGACATAGTCCTAGTCTCCACCTCCAGTGGAAGGTTGTTCCACACATTCACCATTCATTCTGTAAAGACACATTTCCTCAGATTACTCCTGAGTCTGTTCACTTTTGCCTTCCTCCTGTGAACCCTTGTTCCAGAGCTTTCTTTTAAATGGAAGAAGGCCACTGCCTGTGCGTTTTTTCCATGGAGTTATTTAAATGTCTACATTCAAACACCACAAAATCGCAAACAATCTGCACTTACCCAAATACACAGTGCAAAAAAACAAATAAAATAAAAATAAGTATTGGATATATAATCATACATCAATCAAAAATTCACAAATTATATAAACCATACAATTATCAGTGTGTTATAAATATATAGGATTTATTGAACTCACAAACTACATTGTAAAAATTATCCAATTATATGAAACATACCAACACTGCTGAAAAATTCATAATCACATAACACTTAAATAATACATAAAAATTAATGCAAATAGAAGTCCTCATATAAAATCTCAATTATATTTAATAATATGAATTAATGTTCACAAACCCCATAATCACAACACTTAAAGTGAATACCCTTCTTTTTATATATAATTACCCCAATACATATATATAAATACAATATTTTCTTCTACCTAATCTATATATCTATATCTATATCTATCTATCTATGTCTATCTATCTATATCTATATATCTATATCTATATATCTATATATATATTGTCGGCGCTCCCCCTTGTGGCCTGGCAGTTGCCTAGGGGTAAGAGGGCGCCCCGATCGTCCTTTGTATTAGAATTAGCCCATTCGCATGTAGTTGTGTCTGGATAGATTAGAGCCAAGATCAAAGGTCGCAGGAAATTTCTTTTTATTTAGGAAATAAGGTTCTACTTGACCAAATCAAATTCTTTGGTAAGGAATTTGAATATTACCAACAAAAATAATCAGGATGCTTCTCCATTCATAAACATAAGCCTTATCACACAGTCCTTGGCTTGGCCTTGCTTCTGCGGCTTAGTTTAAACACATATTCACAAAAGGTAATCCTTTACAAACAGCAATCTGTTCTCCGGTCCCCAGGAGGCAGTACAGTACTTCACTGTTACTTTCACAGTTTTGCAAAGCACTAATTCCCTGGTCCACCAACAGGCTTTAAAACTCAGTACATTTCTCTCCAAGATACTTTCAAACTTTTAGCTCACTCATGGCTCCATTAATCTTGCAGCTTTATCAGACAGCATTCATTAATTTGCCTGGCTAAAAGTTATGGGCTTTAGCAAAGAATATTCTCATTCAGAACTTCTGGGTTTTTCTCCAATTACTTTAAAAACCCTTTCAGCTTCTTATTCCTCTCTGGCACAAAGAGAACATTCAAACTCCATATCAGAAACCTCACTTTCATTATAAGTGTCTCCCAGTTCCATCTCCTCTCCACTGGACTCTCTCAGAGACTTGTTCTCCACAGCGTCTGCCTGAGGAGCCTTCACATGCTGCAAACCTTTTATCAGCTGCTCCCAATTAGACTTCTCACTACGGGAGGTTGTGGGGGAAGGGCAGGAAAAGGCTTCCCTATTCAAAAGCTTTTTAAGGGCTTGTAAAGGGCTCACCTTGCCAGCAGTGTGGTGTCCCCTTGTAGGCTCAGCTAGAGACGTACCCTTGCTTTCAGGTTCTCTCAGGAATACTCTACTCCTCTGCTTCCCAACAGTAGCTTGGTTAAAACCAACTCTTCCAGGCTTCACGTCAGCTGCAGGTTTCCTGTCAGCTGAGCTGTGCTCCAGGCTGGAACTGTCCCTGTACTGTCTGCAGGAGGTATTTCCTCTAAACCTTCCAGTAAGGTCTCTGCCCCTCAGCTCTGTCCTCAGAGGCTCCTTACACTGAGAATGGCCAGTCCACCAGCATTTAGAAAATATCTCTTCCTCAGAAGAGTCTTCCCCTGGGCTTTGCTCTGACCTTCTCTCCTCTCTGTTCCTGTCTCTGTTCAACTTCCTCCGTCCCACCGACGTTGCAACAACTCCTGAGGTTGAATCTGAATCTGTCTGTGTCTGCTCCTTCTCTGTCTCTCCTTGAATTTGGAGCTGCGTTTCTCTCTCCGTCTCTCCTTGAACGTGGAGCTGTGCCTGGGTCTCCGTCTCCCTTTCCGTTTTTTTTGTGAGTGAAACTTCCCTGCCTAAATGTTTGGGGCTGTCCTATGGCTCTTGACTCCGCCCCCAAACCTCTCCCATCACCTCCCTCGGTTTCCATGGGAACTGGGTGTGTCTTTGGCTCTACACTCCTGTGCAGGGAATCTTTGGCTTTGTTTAGAGTGTTAACCCTTGCTGTGCCCGCAGTTCTTTTGGGTTCAGGAAAAAAGGACTGTTTTTCCTCTCTTTTTCTCCACTCTAAACCTGCTTCTCCACCACAAAATATATATATATATATATATATATATATATATATATATACAATATTCATTTTTACCTCTTTTTCATAATAATACAATCAATAATTTATATAGGAAAAATAATAATTGTATAACATACTTTATTATTTACTTCTCTTTTTATAAAAATCAAATCAATGACTGATATATAAAGAGAAATAACAAATTATATTACATTCTACCATATCCCAACTATTACCCATGGTATTTCACAAATACAAAAACTCACTCATTATCTGTTGTTCAACTGTTAACTCCCAGAGAAACACAAATGTTAGGTATTCCACCGTCGCTTGCAAAAGAACACAGATGGTAAATGTTCCACCGTATGAAAGCACTCTTGATTCAATTAAACATGAATTCTTCTCTCAAACACTTAATAGGCATATGATGTCAACCCACAAGATCTAAAAACGCACCGATGAAAGAAACATGTTTTATGTGAGATGCCATTAAATCACCAACCTTCAAAACTTTACTGCTCACACGTCTAACATCATAATGAAATACCAAAACACTTACCAGCCATCCAGTGTTGTCAGCTTTCCTTCAAAACCCCAACCTCTTGAGGTATATGAAAAGCATTTACCTTAGAAGATTCCACCTGAACAATCAAAGGCTGTAAAGTTTGATTCTCACTGAATGGCCATTCGTATAATCTCAGATATACCATGAGTCATAGTTTCGCTGATTATCGGCTTCTTCAGGGAAACTTCCTTACTTGACAATCACACTAAAAGCAAATACAACCACATCAACTCAACTTTCCATATATCATAAACTCCATGTAAAACACACATATTGTAACAATACTGACCTAAAAAAGCCATCACATTTCTCCAGCTATGTGTGTTTTACATGCTAGAGCAGTCCAGAAAGTGGATAGTGCCAGCAGATTTAAGACTAGAAACTTCCAGTGACATCACTGGTGTTAGTCCTGGTGCAGTAAAGGGCATCCTCCACTACTTCTTTCTCCAGCAGATAGTGGCTGTTGGACTTGTGCAGTGTGATTTTGAGGTCTCTTGAGCAGTTGTCCTGTGGGGTGCCTTTCCAACCAAGCCTGCTTGGAAGATGTCTCCAGGGCATCTCTATGGGTACCATGTCAGCCTCTCCTAACATAATTGCTGCCCAAGATTATTCACAGATAATTGGCATATCTTATATGTAAATATGTTGAATATAATTGTTACATGTAAATAGTTAACCAGCTGTTAATATGTTACCCATTGTTCTAAGTTATAATGTAACTATCCTGTTCTTTGTTCAATGTAAACCAACCTTGATCTTTGGAAGGGGCAGTATAGAAAACCTTTTAAATAAAAATACAATAAACTAAAAATAAAAATGATGGAATATCCCAAGTGGACTGGAGGGGAGCCAGGTTCCCCGTCAGATTCTGACTGGTTGAGCCTTGGCATAGGTCTCCTTTTGCTTCCAGTCACAGTCTTTCTTTCTAACTCTTTGTGTTTACTTTGCCCTCCCAAGAGAATGTTGAAAAAGAAGAAAACACCAAGAGTGTTGTAGAACGTTTCTGTAGGGAGCTCTCACGTCAATAGGTCTGCCTGGGTTTCTTTCATGCCAGCAGCCCATGGTGCCCTGATTTGCAGTGGGGGGGGGGGGGGGGGAGATGAAAGTGCCTGCTGTCCTGGCTGAAAGACTTGGGGCTTGTAGTCTTCACTTTTCAATGCTGGCAGGAACAGACTGTTTAGGGGGAGGGGCTATGTGCCTCACAATGGCTTGGTGTTTGTCTCCATGAGTCCCTGCAGATACGAGTGCCGGTAACGGTAGCAGAGAACCTTTGTACCACTTTGAGTATGTCTAGGCTTCGATGTGACTCCGCCCTGCGAGCCGTACTGCAGGCTAGCTTTGTGGTGCTGTCATAAGGCCGCCGGTGAGCATGCCGGGCCATGGGAAGCATTGTTTAGTTTGTAGCAAGTATGGCATTTTGGTACATGTTGGTACCAATGACATAGGAAAATGGGGGAGGGAGGTTCTGGAGGCCAAATTTAGGCTTTTAGGTAGAAGTTGAAATCCAGAACTTCCAGGGTAGCATTCTCTGAAATGCTTCCCATGCCACGCACAGGATCTATAAGGCAGGCGGAGCACCAGAGTCTTAATGCGTGGATGAGACGATGCTGCAAAGAAGAGGGTTTTGGATTTGTTAGGAACTGGGCAACATTCTAGGGAAGGGAGGGGCTCTTCCGAAGGGATGGGCTCCACCTTAATTGGGATGGAGCCAAGCTGCTGGCATTAACATTTAAAAAGGAGGAGAGCAGCTTTTAAACTAGATAGGGGAAAGCCGACAGTCGCATGAGAGAGCATGGTTCGGAAGCATGTATTCTTGAAGGATACTAGCAAAAGAGGGAAGTTAGGGCATCCTGACAGAGGTTGGCAATAAAGATAAAAGTAACCCAGATGCCCTTAAGTACAGAGCTGAATTCCAAATTACTTCTATCAACTGATAACCAGATCAATATGAATGAAATACAACCTCTAAAATGCCTGTATGCAAATGCTAGAAGTCTAAAAAAAATAAGATAGGAGAGCTAGAATATATAGCTCTAAATAAGAGGTTAGATATGATTGGTATCTGAGACCTGGTAGAAGGATGACAACCAATGGGACACTGATACCTGGTACCTGGGTACAAACTATATTGCAATGATAGAGTAGATCAAATTGGTGGAGGGGTTGTGCTCTGTTAGAAAGGACATTGAGTCACATAGGATTAAAGTTTTGCAGGAAACAAAATATGCTCTATAATCTCTCTCTATGGATAGAAATTCCATGTAAAATGGGGAAGGTGATGGCAGTGGAGGTGTACTACCGACCGCCTGGCCAGAATGAACAGATGGATGATAAAATGCTGAAAGAAATCAGGGAAGCTAACAAAAGTTACAACACAGTAATAATGGCTGATTTCAGTTACTTGGGTCGTGACTAGGTCAGTGTCACAGCAAGACATGCAAGGGAAATAAAGTTTCTAGATTAAATAAATGACTGCTTCCAGGAACAGCTGGTTCATGAACCGACAAGAGGGGAAGCTATTTTGGACCTAGTCCTTAGTGGCACGCAGGTTCTGGTGCAACAGATAAAGGTGTTGGGGCCACTTGGCAATAGTGATCATACCATGATTACATTTGATTTAATAAATAAAAGAAGGATGGCAAGGAAATCAACAGTACTACCATTTAACTTTCAAAAGGGAAACTATGATAAAATGAGGAAAATAGTTAAGAAAAGACTAAAAGGAGTAACTACAAAGGTTAAAGATTTACATGAAATCAGGATCACCCAACACTACAAACAGCTACAGCTGCAACCAAATATCAGCACCCTACCCACTACCATTGACAATCATATTGACACCTGGAGCTCCTGCAATCAAATCACCAATGGACAAATACAAAACACATAACAGCTCTAAACACAACAACCTCCCCTCTGGATCTCTGCCCCTCATCATGGATAAAAGCAACCAAAAAAGAACTTGGCGGAATAATCACCAAATTCACACAAGAGATACTTCAACAAGGCACCATGCACACAAGTCTAAAAACCACCTCTATTTGCCCAACCCTAAAAAAAAAAAAAAAACCCTAGACACACCAGACCCAGCATCTTACAGACCTGTTGTAAGACTGCCCTTTACAGCGAAAGTAATATAAAAAAACAGTACAACACCAGGTACAAGATCATATCGACAGACACGATCTCCTGGACCCACAGTAACATGACTTTTCGACTGCAGCATGGAGTGGAAACATTATTAACCACACTAATAAACATACTAACACAAGGAATGCAATGAACCAATCAAGGCTTCCTTCTTGTTAATCTTCCTGGACATTTCATCGGCCTTTGACACCGTGAGCTACCAACTACTATTACAGTGTCTCTGCACAATAGGAATACAGGGAACTGTCCACAAATGGTTCACATCATACCTCACTGACCGATATCAACAGATAAGAATTGGTGAACTCCTCCACCCCATACAAGCAAACCCAAGGAGTCCTCCGCTATGTTCTTCAACCTATACCTGCATCCACACTGCACAATCATAAGAAAACACAACCTAAATCTCCACGTCTATGCCGATGACATCATGATATATGGACCGATTGACACACACCAACCCGAAATAACAGCCCAAAAAGAATGCTTCACAGAAGTAACAAAATTGCTAATGGACAACAACCTACAAATAAACTATAGCAAGATAGAGGCCCTCTACATAACAAGAGACACTACATTTATCCCTCCTCCTACAATAACACTGAACAACACCACAATTAAAACCAAGGCTGAGGTGAAATACCTAGGGAATCCCCATCGACCATCACTTAACCTTCAAAACGCACATTAACAAAACCACCCGAACTATATATTATAAAGTGAAGATACTCCAATGCCTCCGACCTCTCCTCGAACCATTTGACTTACGCACTGTATTCCAAGCATCAATAACACCCCACCTGGACTACTGCAACACCATCTTCCAAGGACTGCCGTAATCCACACTCCTACCTCTCCAGACAGAGTTCCACTCGGCAGCAAGAATCCTACAGGCAACAACCAGAAAAGAATACATCACCCCAATAAACAGCTACACTGGCTCCCCCTCAAGAACCACATAACATAAAAAACCATCATGCTAACCCACAAAGCAATCCACGGACCCCCCCCCCCCATACACCTATGATCACTTATAGAGCCTCGCAACCACACAAAGCTAGATGAACTGTGACAATGAACACTCTCAACATCCCCCACATCAAAACCAAATCAAACCAACAGGCATGCAAGAGCTTTCCAACTCTATGCATCTTCCATATGGAACAGACTGCCGAACCAGCTCAGGAACACCACAGACCTCAAGACCTTCTGCAAACAGTTAAAGACATATCTATTTACCGAGCATTTCAACACAAGAGACTAACCCTCCACTGAAGAACAGTGCACAACCAACCACCATTACTGTTGTATATAATCAAACTTGTATATAGTTATGAGCCAAAAAGCTCATTGCTTGCATAGTTTGATACCACTGTTTCAGTATAAGTTATGGTTCAGTTCATGTAAATCATCTTGATCTGGTGAAAGGTGGTATATAAATACAGCTAAATAAATAAAAATAAAACGTGGGTATTGTTTAAAAGTACTGTCTTAGAAGCCCAGAACAGATGTATTCCATGTTTTAAGAAAAGTAGGCCAAGAAACTGCCAGCATGGTTTAAAGGCAAGGTCAGAGAGGCTGTTGCCGCCATAAAAGCATCTTTCTGGAAATGGGAAAAGGCACCACATGACAAACGGGAAACAACATAAGCATTGGCAAGTTAGATGCAAGGCATTGATAAGGCAGGCAAAGAGAGAATTTGAAAAAAAAGCTAGCCATGGAAACAAAAATGAATAATAAAAACCCTTTCAAGTACAATCATAGCCAAAACCCTGTGAGAGAGTTAGCTGGGACCATTGGATGATAGAGGGGTAAATAGGGTGCTAAGTGAGGACAAGGCCATAGCAGAGAGACTAGATGAATTCTTTGCTTCGGTCTTTACTAAAGATGATGTAAGGAATTTACCCGTGCCTGAAATGGTATATGTAGGTGATGTATCGGAAGAATTGAACAAAATATTGATAAACCGGGAAGACGTATTACAACTTTCTGATAAATTGAAGGAGTAGCAAATCACCTGGACCAGATGGTATACATCCGAGGGTATTGAAAGAACTGAAATATGAGATTGCAGACCTACTATTAGGAATCTTTGAATTATCATTAAGATCATCTGTAGTACCTGAAGAGTGGAGAATGGCCAATGTAACGCCAATATTTGAAAAGGGCTCCAGGGGTGATCTAGGAAACTACAGACCGGTGAGCCTGATGTCAGTACTGGGCAAAATTTTTTTATTTTATTTATTTTATTTATTTATCCCTTAATAGATAAACCACCATTGTATTTAGTTTCCCCTATTTCGCCAAGTTATACCTCCTGTTAAATGTAATGACCAGACATATGTAAAATGTCGGATGTTTTCTGTTTAATGTAAACCGCGCTGATGTCTAATAGTGCGGTATATAAGAATTGTAAATAAATAAATAAATAATAAATAAATATACCGCACTATTCTGCATCAGTGCGGTTTACATTGAACAAACTGAAATTACATTGAACAGGGCATTATTTTTTATTATTTTATTTATTTATTTATTACAGTTGCTTATATACCGCACTATTCGGCATCAGCGCGGTTTACAGTATAACAAAGTGACCAATACACACATTCTGTTTGGTTTTACATCGAACAGGAATATAAACTTGGATAACAGGGGCTGAACTATATACATGAACTATTTACATGAAATATGCTATATACAAGAGGTAAAATTCCTATAACATTGTTGAATTGCACAATAAATGATATATCTTGGAGATAACTATTACAGGGAACATGGGCTATGGAGGGTTAAGTGGCTTGCCCAAGACCACAAGGAGCACCTGTGGGACTAGAAACCCCAGTCCTTCCGGCCCAAGGTTGCTGTCCTCTAGTGGGATTTGAACCCCCGACCTTCCGGCATGAAGTACCTTGCCCCAACCACTAGGCTACTCCTCCACTCCGATAATTCAGAATGGTAGAAACCCATTATATAGAACAAAATTACTGATCATGTATATAGTCATGATTTAATGGGAGAAAGCCAACATAGATTTACCAAGGAAAGTCTTGTCTTACTAATCTGTTACATTTTTTTGAAGATGTGAATAAACAAGTAGACAAAGGTGAGCCGGTTGATATAGTGTATCTAGATTTTCTCCGGGAACAAGCAGGAAGTTGGTCCTCGCATATGGGTGACATCTGCATCGACGGAGCCCTCGCGGAAGCATCCCCCCAGCTTTCAAAGAAAGCCTTTGGGAGATGCCATCACACATGCATGGTCCCCTTCCTGCCCAAGGGTGCCATCTTGCTCAGTCTCCTTTTCTCCGCAGAGCCCTTCAGATGTCTATCTGCTCTTCCCCCAGAAAAAGTTGATTTTCTTGACATGAGTTTCATACTCCTCCAGTAGTGCACCAGTCCTCTTTCCGCCACCTGAGCCTGCTGACCCGGCATCGAGTCTGGGGTTCCTAATCTTTTTTCCTCCTTGGCACCTTTGCTCCTTTTTTTCCAACTGGTGGCAACGCGGGTCTTTGACCTCGCTGGGATACTTTTTTCTCCCATGGTTACAAGTGCTTTTTAAAAAGTGTGATTGGTGTGCCAAAATAATGTCCCTGACCAACGCACACGACTGCTGCCTTCGCTGTCTGGGACCGGACCACGGCCTCTGTAAGATGATGTCCACCAATGCCCTTAAGAGCTGCCAGCAGCAGCAGGATAAGTTTTTCCCAGATCCCTGCTACCTCTGAAAGCCAAGGCTCCTCCGAAACCACGGAATCCCGGGGTAGCCTTAAGGACCCCGACCGATGCTGTGGTTCCTTGGAAAAGGAGTCTCCCTCGAGGGAATCCAAGAAGAAGAAAAAGGTCTCGAAGGCGGCATCCCTGGATGGCTCAGACAGGCTGAGTAAGTCCCAAGCCAGGTTCCGCAGTTCTAGATTCTCATCCGAGGGATCGGAGAAGGAGCAACCTGCCAAGGTCCCCACAAGGACTCTACTTTGGGCTGGTCTCAGTTGCTTGACATCATCCTCATCGAGGACTCCCCTTCGGGGGAAATGGTGTCGGGCCCAATTCCCTCAGCATCCGTGCCGAAGGCTGCAGAGCCTTCTGGCCTGGAGTCCAGAATGGCGGCCCTGGAACGCAACTTGTCTGCCTTCATGGACCAGCAGCGGGCACTGTTGTCTGTTACCACTGGTTCCTCTGCCCAGACCACTGGGCCCTCGACATCGAGGATGTCCCTGGAAGGCTGAGCCAATCCTCGAGGTCCTTCGACCTTGAGTCAATCCTCGGCTGAGGTCTCGATCTGGCTCCTATTCCACAGGGCTGAGATCTTGCCCAGCCAGTGTGCTCGGCACCGGCCACAGGGCCTCCAAGGGCTGCTGGTGGGGGATCAGCCTCAGAGCTCATGAGCCATTCTTCCTTCGAGTCTTCGATGGACTATTCTGACTGGGAAACGGAGGACGAGGAGTCGCTGGACACCCATCACCACCATGACATCCCCTTGGACTCCCCTCCCATGGAGCCTGGCGTCAGTCCCCACCCAAAAACATGGTGTTCCTTGACTTTGTCAGGGACATGTCCAAGGCCCTAGCATTCCTGACGGAATCAGAGGAGGACCCTCCATCAGAGGAGCTAGAAATCCTCCAGTGCAAGGCCCCTCTGAGGAAATCGCTTATGGTGCCCATCCTTCCCATCCTGGAACAGCTAATGCTCCGTATGTGGGAGACACCAGCATCGGTGCCAGTGGTGAGCAAGCGGCTCAACTCAATGCATCGAGTCTGCTGGAGCCCGTGCTTCCAGAAGTCACAACTGCCGCACAACTCCATGGTAGTGGAGTTGGCTATGCGTTGTCTGTAGAATCAGAAGATGCACTCCTCTGTGCACCCTGGCAGGGAGGCACGCACCCTGGATGCCCTCGGCAGAAAGTGCTACCAGGGCTCGATGCTCATCAGCCGGATCCAGGCATATCAGCTGTACATGGGCATGTGCCTGAGATACCTGGCAAAGGAACTCGCTGGGTTCTCAGCTAGTCTTTCTGAGGAACCCCTGCAGTAGTTCAAGAACCTGGCCAAAGCAGTCACTGAGTGCTCAAAGTTTCTTTCGGGCAGCCTATGACGGCTTCGAGTTGGCAGCTTGAATAGCTGCAGCGGGCATCGGTGCCTGACGCCAGGCTTCACTACAGTCGTCTGACTTCAAGAAATGGGTTCAGGACTAATTGGGCGACCATCCCATGCCAAGGAGAGAACCTCTTTGGCAAACCCATGGCTGACAAAGCTGCCAAGCTGGAGACAGAGTTCATGATGAGGACCAGGCTCTCTAAAAAGACTGCTGCCGCTCCCTGACAGAAGGGCTTGGGTAAAAAGTCCTACCCAAAGAAAGAGGCTTGTTATGGAAACTACCCACCTTTTCCAGGCCTCCCCGGCTCCACAGCAGGGTCAGCAGACCAAGGAGACATGGGCATGCCCCCTTGTAAGCAGAAGGCTCCCAAGCCCCAGGCATCTGCCCCGGTCCAGCTAGGGGTGAGTTTTTGACTTCTTGGGCATAGCCTCTCTACCCCACGGAGGTCAGCAACCCACAGAGGGACGTCTCATTCACTATGCCCAAAGATGGCCGGCCGTCACCACTGATTCTTGGGCACTCCAAATGGACTACCTCCTCCACCTGGCCCAGACACCTCCCCCTTTCTTTCCAGGAGAGCCTCCCAGGTCTCCCCTTCATCAGAAACCACCTACTGAAGGAACTGGCAGGTCTTCTCGAGGACAGAGCAGTAGAACCAGTTCCCCTCCATCTCGGGGGCAATGGGTTCTACTCGAGGTATTTCCTCGTACCAAAAAAAAAACAGGGGGCCTAAGTCCCATCCTTGTCCTGCGCAATCTGAATAGATTCCTGATGAGGGAGAAGTTCAAGATCCTCTCCCTTGGAACATTGCAGCCTTACCTCCAGCAGGGAGATTGGCTATGCACCTTGGATCTGAAGGATGCCTACACACACATTCTCATTCACCCCAACCACAGGGCAGTACCCTGAGGTTCATGGTGGGGGTCAGCCATTACCACTACAGGATGCTGCTCTTCGGCTTGGCTTCTGCCCAAGGGTTTTCACCAAGTGCCTGGGAGTTGTGGCCACCTTTCTCCACCTCGAGGTGGGTGTTTGTTTTCCCCTACCTGGACGATTGGATCATAAAGGGAAGCACGGCCTCAGAAGTGCAGCAGGCAACTGCACATACCATCCAGGTCCTGCAAAATCTGGGGTTTGTATTAAACTACCCCAAGTCGTCGTCCTCCCGACAATGTCTGGAGTTCATAGGGACAAGGCTAGACACCCTCCGGGCAAAGGCCTTCCTTCCAGGAGACCAAGCTGCCCAGCTCAGGGCTGTGGCCCTGGACATACAATGTTGTTCCTCGGTGTCCGCTAGGCTCCTGCTGCGCCTACTCGGACACATAGCCTCCACCGTCCATGTCACCCCAGATGCCCGCTTCCACATGAGGGCTGCACAGTGGTGCCTTCAGGACCAGTGGACGCAGGCCACAGGCTGTTTCCGTGACAGAATTGTAGTGACCTGCTGGTTGGTGGAATCCCTGACCTGGTGTCAAAATCCCCAGTACCTCAAGGCAGGGATGCCCTTCCAGACTCTGTGCCCCATAACGACGGACGTCTCCCTGCTGGGGTGGGGAGCCCACTGCGAGGAACTCCGCACCCAGGGCAGCTGGTTGTAGAGCAAGAGCAACCAGTAGACCAGCTTTTCGGAATTATGGGCGATACACCTAGCCCTCCAAGCTTTTTTGCTTCCGCCTATGTCGCCAACCAGTGTTGGTCCAAACAGACAACCAGGTGGCGATGTTCCATGTTAACAAGCAGGGGAACCCTTGCCCTTTGCCACGAGGCGATGGCTCTCTACTCCTACGCAGTCCAGCAGGGCATACTCTTACAGGCAGTATACCTGCCAGGCCAAGACAACGCACTGGCCGACAGATTAAGCGGCCAGCTGGCTTTTCCACCTCTGGGGGAACCAAGGATAGACCTGTTTGCCAGCCCAGACAACTACCAGTTGTCCCGCTTCTGCTCCCGGCAAGCCCACCCTTCCCGGTTGGCAGCAGATGAATTCCTAATCTCATGGTTGGAAGGTCTCATGTATGCCTTCCCACCCACACCACTAATTGCCAAAATGTTTTTCAGGACCCTCCATGACAAGGCCTTGCTGATCTTGATGGCCCAGGCAGCCATGGTTCCCGTTACCCCTCCAGCTGTTGGTGGAGACTCCATTCCCTTTGGGGAGCTCCCCAGGGCTCCTGTCACAGGAGAGAGGCTCTATCTTGCACCCCAATCTGGGGTCCCTGTCACTGACAGCGTGGCTGATGAAAGGGTGATCCTAGCTCCTTTTAACCTCTCGGAGGAGGTGGAGATCTGCTGGCTTCCCGAAAGTCCTCCACCAGGAAAGCATATGCCTTCAAGTGGCACAGATTTTCAGTCTGGTGCGTAGAGCACGGGATTAGCCCATTCTCCTTTCTTGTACAGTTGGTCCTGCAGTACTTTCTCCATCTCTCACACTCCAGAGTTTGCACCTTAGCGCCCTGGCGGCTTATAACCATCTGGTGGATGGCAAACACCTCTTGGCCCAGCCATTGGTGACCCGCTTCATGAGGGGACTTCTTTTATTGATATCCCCCAGTACACCCTCTGGCGACTGAGTGGGGCCTCAGTGTCATATTGGCACAGCTTACTCGCCCGCCTTTTGAGCCCATGGCTACCTGCTACCTGCGATACCTTTCGTGGAAGGCAGTGTTTCTGGTTGCGCTCACCTCCACTTGCAGGGTCAGCGAACTTCAAGCCTTGGTGGCAGAGATGCCTTGCACCAGGTTCTACAAGAACAGGTTTGTGCTCTGCACATACCCCAAATTCCTTCCGCAGGTGATTTATTTATTTAAATTCTCTTATATACCGCGCTATTCTGCATCAGTGCGGTTTACATTGAACGAACTGAAATTACATTGAACAGGGCATTATAACTTGGAGATAACTATTTTACAGGGAACATGGGCTATGGAGGGTTAAGTGGCTTGCCCAAGACCACAAGGAGCACCTGTGGGACTAGAAACCCCAGTCCTTCCTGCCCAAGGTTGCTGTCCTCTAGTGGGATTTGAACCCCCGACCTTCCGGCCTGACGTACCTTGCCCCAACCACTTGGCCACTCCTCCACTATCACTAGGTGATATCGCCTTTTCATCTCAACCAGGAGTTGGTGCTCCCCACTTCTTCCCAAGGCCTTACGCCAATAGGGCAGAGACTGTCCTCCACACCTTGGACTGTAAGAGGGCCCTGTCCTTCTACATTCAACATACCCAGGGACACACTAAAGATTCTCAGCTATTTGTCTCGTATGACCCTAGTAGACTGGGGGAAGCGGTGACCAAGCGTTGTGATAAGGAAGCTTATCATAGTTCAGGGAGAAATAATACAAGAGGTGAATTGGCTCTGAATAAGCAACCTCTGCTGGCTGGTAAAAGCACTAAAACAGAGTGTTTGCCTAAAACACTACCAGACCCAGAATGCACTGGTTTACAGAAAGCCTCTAGGAGAGCTGAAATAGGGAAACGTGTGCCTAATCAGAGAAGCAATGATGTAATCCCTAATCACCCATCTCCTAGGGCAGGGCTTGATTCAGAACACCTGGACTGTGCTAGGGTGGAGTGTCCATCTAGGCACTTTAAAGGAAGAAGAAATTCTTCAGACAGACAGCAGCAGCAGCAGCAGCGAGGAGAGCGAAGACAGCAAGGAGAACAGCAGGAGCAAAGAGAACACAGAGAGCAATGGTGGCAAAGACGGCAAGAGAAGGAGAGACGGGGCCTGAACAGAAGGAAGAACAGCAAGACGTCCAGGAGGTCTAAGAAAGGAGCCCAAGGCAGTACGTATGCTGGGAGAGATTCCTGGGGCAAGCATTCTTCATTGGACTGGAAGAAACCAGAGGCTTGGAGATATACAGCCCGGAACCCTCGGACAGCACCTGTAAAGGAGACGGCTGCATCTACAGAAAGAAGCAGCTCTAATACCTATTTAAGGAGGTATGGGAAAAGAGACCTAAAGTCCAGAGATTCTGACTGGAGAGCTGGGCACAGAAGCTTTGCTACCTACTGGCCAAAATACCCAGAGAGGAAACCTAATGACAACGTGATCTCAGGTATGAACTCTGATCTGTTCCCTAGCTTTGCACAAGGAAGACAGCAGGGAAACAGTTTCTATCCTGATAGAGATCAGTTAGAGAATTTCTCTGAGCCAGGGTATGAAAGTGATCCTATGATATTTCAAGAGCAAGGGGAAATATCAAATGAGAAAGTGGAATGCATGGATTGCTCTCTGTCTAAGCTGCTGTTCTAAAGTAATCCTCAGTTAAGCATCAAACACCAAAAGGAACTGTACTGTTTTTTTTAGCTTCCCAGAAAAGTTTCTTTGAGAGAAAGCTTTGGGGAAAGTTGGAGCCACGTGGAGAGTGGACCAGCAATGGTTTGCACCTGTGATTATAGCAAGGCACAAGTGCACGTGGGACTTTGGAAAGAAAACTTCTTCACTGTGTGAAAGGAAGAAAGTTGTTTTTGATAAAGAGAATTTTCCTTTTGGGTTTATTTTTCATTCCAGCACTGCTAAGAAAGTTTATTAGCAGGGGCTAGAAGAAAGACCTTTTTTGTTCCATCAAGGTCTTTACTAAGTTGTTGCATAAGTAATTCAGTTGCCTTATTTGTTTTGTTTCCTGAATACAATTCCTGAAGAAATTATCCTGTTGATGTTACCAAGCATATCTGTGCGAGGGAATAACTCCCCATAAATTAAATCTGTTTTCTGCCTTACACTCGAGCAACTACAATTCTTTTTTTCTTGTTAAACGGCTGGTTTTGTGTGTTTGAACTACAACACCCACAATCCTTTGCAAGTCAAGTAAATTCATGTCTTTGCCAAGATTGTGGAACTTTCACAACAAGCACCCCCGTTTACAGCGTCCGCTATCTATCTGGATGGCAGACTGTATCAACCTCTCCTATGAGCAGGCTGGGCTCTCGCTGGACGGCCAGTCACGGCGCACCATGTCAGGGCCATAGAGGCCTCTGTGGCAAACCTGCACTCTGTCCCGATGGTGGGCATCTGCCGGGCCACCAGCTGGTCCTCCATCCATACCTTCGCTGCTCATTATTGCCTGGAGAGGGAGTTCTGACGGGACAGTGCCTTTGGCCAGGCCATGCTCCATAATCTTTTCGGGGTCTAGGCAACTCCAACCCTCTGGCCCTTCTGTGTTCAGGCTACCGGAGTGCTGGTTTTCTTTCGACACAAAGGTCCTACTGCAGTCTGAGGGTAACTGTGTTTTTTCTTTCTATGGGCTTTGGTAGCCTTTAGCTAGGGAGTCCCATATGTGAAGACTGACTTCCTGCTTGTTCCCGGAGAAAAGTAGTTACTCACCTGTAACAGGTAATCTCCAGGAACAAGCAGGAATGAGTCTTCACATATGGGTATCGTCGGTACCGACGGAGCCTGCGCGGGAACGCTCCCCAGCGTCCAGTAGGAAAGCTTTTGGGAGCATCCCACAGCGCCTGCGCGCTGCCTTCCCGCCTTTCCCGCCTTTCCCAACCGTCTCTCTCCAGTTCTTCTTTTCCGCGGAGCCAGCAGGTCGTGTTTCCAGTCACCGCTGAAGAATTTCTTATTTTCTTATTTCTTATTTTCTTTAGTCGCGAGTCTGCCTTCTCGAGGACCGGTACCACCGGTCTTTTTTCTCTTTCTTAAAAAAAAAAACAAAACAAAACAACTTCAGTGTATTTTCTTCTGTGGCCCTAGGCCTACAGTTTTTTTCCTCATGGAAAAGCCTGCCTCCGGGTTTAAAAAGTGCACAAAGTGCAGTGGCACTATTTCTGTCACGGACACCCATGACTGGTGTCTAAAATGTTTAGGCCCTGATCATTCCATCGCGGATTGTGAGTCCTGCTCCATGATGTCTAAAAGAGGGTTACAGAATCGGGCAGCTAAGCTCAGTACCCTGTTTCCCTCCGATGCAGCTTCTGTGGCATCGACGTCTTCCAGGGCTGCTTCTTCATCCCATGGATCTCAGGTAACAAAACTTAAGTCCGGTCGGTCCTCAAAGGGTACATCTCCCTCTAAGTATCGAGATGTACCCGAGCTTACTATTGAGGAATCCACACCGGCAAAATTACCCCGGCGGGAGGCTCCGGCTTCCAAAGCATTTTCTATGGGGTCACAGGTTGACATCGATGGCTCGGCCTCGACCGATCACCTGTTACAATGTTCTGGGGTACCGGCGGTTCCCGGCACCGACATCCAGACATTGGTGGCGTCGATGGATCAGAATATTCTGACCATGCAGCGTGCCATCACAGCCTTCATAAAGCTGCGACGCCCACGGTACCGCAACAAACTCCGTTGTTGATACTGATACCGATTCCGGATCTGGCTCCGGTTCCGATACCAGTACCGCTTGCATCAGCATCGACAGCAGCGATACGGTATCCAGTGATGCCCGTTAGTACCGATTCGGTACCAATGACTCCCGATGTCGATACCCCCCGGTACTCGTATCGGGCTCTGCGGGAGCATCCAGACAGTCGATACAGGTCTCCATCGAAGCATCGGGGATCCTTCCTCAGGAACCCTCTTCTCCAAAAAGGAGAATGTCTCCTCCTGAAGACTTGTCTTTCCATGACTTCATCAGAGAGGTGGCCAAAGGTCTGTCCATCTCAGTAGCCTCTGAAACTGAGCCCAGAGCCAAGAAATTAGATATTCTACAATATCCTAAGACTCCTAAAGAGGCAGCCATCTTACCAATACATGAGATTCTTTATGATCACATGTTGGGTATATGGGAAACTCCTCTTTCCATCTCTCCTTTTTCTCGTAGGTTGGACACCATGTATCGTGTTCCTCCTTGTCCTGGGTTTCATAAGACTCAGCTTCCTCACCACTCTATTGTGGTAGAGTCTGCTATGAAAAAGATCAAGAGTACAAAAAGACACTCATCTGCTCCTCCAGGAAGAGAATGCAGTACCTTAGATGCTTTTGGCAGGAAAATTTCCCAGGCCAGTATGCTTGTAGCCAGAATCAACTCCTATAGTCTCTATATAGGGATGTTTCTAAAAGAAGTTACAGATCATCTACACACCTTATCTCCTTTTATGTCAGAAGATAAGAGAGAGGAATATATTACCTGGCTTAAACATGCACAGGATGTATCCAAGTTTTCCAACCGTGCAGCCTTTGACTCTTTTGAGGGTGCCAGTAGAGCTTCGGCTATTGCCATAGGCGCACGCAGAGTAGCTTGGTTACAAGCCTCTGATTTGGAATCCTGGGTACAGGATGGTCTGGGCAACCTTCCCTGTACAGGGGAAAACCTGTTTGGCAAAGATTGGCAAGCAAAAGCCACCCAGATGGATGCTGAAAATTCTGCTTTAGATAGACTCTCAAAGTCTACTACTACTCCTTTCAAGAAGAGGTTATTCAAAAAAGGATCTTTCCCAAAAAAAGGGAAATTTTCTTCTGGTTATGGTCAGGCCTCTTCTCAGGGTCGTTTTGCTACAAAGAGACAACAACAACCAAAACAGGCCAAGCCTCAGGCTGCGAGGACTGCTACGGTCCAACAGCCTCAGCCTCCTCAGGGCCTTTGACTTTCCACTAGAGAACTTAGCTTTTCTGGCTCTAGAACATCCAGAGCCTCTCACCATCCCAGGAAGGTTAGCTCACTTTGCTCCCAGATGGGAACAAATCACAGCAGAGCAATGTACCCTCTCCATCATAAGGGAGGGGTACAAACTACATTTCTTAAACCTTCCTCCTCACACCATGGTGAAACAGTTCAATTCTCCAACATCTCTCCTGGACCTTCTAGGTCAAGAGATTGCTACCCTTCTTGCCCAAGGGGCAATAGAAGAAGTACCCCTTCTTCAACAGGGCTCAGGGTTCTACTCCCCCTATTTTCTCATCCCAAAGAAAACAGGGGGCTACAGACCCATTCTAGATCTCAGAGAGTTGAACAGGTTTCTATGCAAGGAGAAATTCAAGATGATTTCTCTCGGAACTCTCCTTCCATACTTCCAGAGTCAGGACTGGCTTTGTTCTCTAGACCTCAAGGATGCGTACACCTATGTCCTCATCCATCCAACACACAGAAGGTTCCTTCGGTTCCTTTACCAAGGAAAGCACTACCAATACAGAGTGCTTCCTTTCGGTCTGGCCTCTGCCCCAAGAGTGTTCACAAAATTCATGGCAGTGGTAGCTGCATTTTTACGCACTCTAGGGATATTCGTATTCCCATATCTGGACGACTGGCTCATCCGAGCTCCATCCCAGTCAGAGGCCCAGACTTCCCTGGCCTGCACAAAGCATGTTCTTCAGTATCTGGGACTGGTAATCAACATTCCCAAATCCCATCTCACCCCTACTCAGTCTCTAGAGTTCATAGGGGCCTTACTGGATACCACAACTGCAAGAGCCTATCTTCCCCAGGCCCGTTGCCTACGCTTGGTGCAGTTAGCCTCCCAGATTCAGTTAAAATCCCATTTAACTGCTCGAGAGATGTTGCAACTCTTAGGCCACATGGCATCCACAGTGCATGTGGTTCCTTATGCTCACCTTCACATGAGGGCAGCTCAGTGGACTCTATCCACCCAATGGACCCAGGCATCTGGTTGCCTGTCAGACAAAATAGCAACCTCCAGTCACCTCTTTTGGTCCCTCCACTGATGGAAGTCCACTCCAAATCTGTTGCTGGGGTCCCCCTTTCAACAGGTGCTACCCCAAGCAACCCTTACAACAGATGCCTCTCCAAGGGGTTGGGGAGCTCATCTAGAAGATCTCTCCACTCAAGGCATCTGGTCTCCACAGGAGACATCTCTCCATATCAACCTCTTGGAGCTCAGAGCAATCTTTTTAGCTCTCAGAGTCTTCCACACCCTGCTCAGCTACAAGACAGTCCTCATCCATACGGACAATCAGGTAGCCATGTTCTACGTGAACAAGCAGGGGGGGGGGACGGGCTCTCTGTCTTTTTGCAACGAAGCTCTGAGATTGTGGGCCTTCGCCAGAGAGCATCAAATCCATCTCATGGCAGTGTATCTTCCAGGGATTCAAAACTCTTGGGCAGACAGACTCAGTCGAGTTCTGCTTCCACACGAATGGTCCCTCCATGGAGACCAGATAGCCAGGATTTTTAGGATTTGGGGTACCCCAGACATATACATATTTGCAAGTCCGTGGAATGCCAAACTTCCCCGGTTTTGTTCCAGGATTCCGTGTCAGGGAGTTCAGGCCAAGGATGCCTTCCTCCTTCACTGGGGGCAAGACTTCCTCTATGCCTTTCCACCTATTCCCCTCATCCCCAAGACTCTGTTCAAGCTTCAGAAAGACAAGGGGTCTATGATTCTCATAGCACCACGTTGGCCACGCCAAGTGTGGTACCCTCTACTTCTGCAT
Organism: Ichthyophis bannanicus; assembly: GCA_033557465.1. Lineage (NCBI taxonomy): Eukaryota > Metazoa > Chordata > Amphibia > Gymnophiona > Ichthyophiidae > Ichthyophis > Ichthyophis bannanicus. The sequence continues at coordinate 17,949,423 of CM066037.1, read as the reverse complement.
CTCTCTCAAGCTCCCTCCCTGGACCTGGGGTCTGCTCCATATCTCCTCTCCCAGGAGGAGGGAACCTTGTGGCATCCAAATCCTCAGTCTCTTCATCTCAGGGCCTGGTTGCTGAAGGCCTAGACCTTCAAGATTTACACCTTTCTCAGCAAGTGAAGGATATCCTTCATGCTTCCAGAAAGTCTTCCACCAGACGCTCTTATGCTTTTAAATTGAAAAGGTTTTCCATTTGGTGTGCAGAAAATGGTCTTAACCCTTCTGCAATACCTTTGAATTCTTTACTAGACTATTTGCTGCATTTATCCCATGCAGACCTTAAAACAAATTCAATCAGGGTCCATTTGAGTGCTATTGCAGCATCCCTGAAGCCTCTTAATGGACAACATATTTCCTCTCATCCTCTTATAGCAAGATACATGAGAGGCCTTCTTTTGACTAAACCTCCCATTAGACCACCTCCAGTGGCATGGGACTTAAATCTGGTTCTTGGCCAGCTTATGAAGCCACCCTTTGAACCCTTAGCCACTACCTCCTTGAAATTCCTTTCCTGGAAGGTTATTTTTCTCATTGCAGTCACCTCAGCTCGCCGTATCAGTGAGTTGCAAGCTCTAGTGGCTAATCCTCCTTATACAAGGTTCCATCATGACAAGGTAGTTCTCAGAACTAATCCACACTTTATGCCTAAAGTGGTCTCACATTTTCATCTGAACCAAGAGGTATATTTACCTGTCTTCTTTCCAGGACCTCATGCATCAAGTGCAGAGAGGAGTCTTCATACCCTGGATTGTAAAAGAGCACTTGCTTTCTATTTACAAAGGACACAGCAACATAGAAAGTCTTCTCAACTTTTTGTTGCTTTTGATCCTTCTCATTTAGGACTTCCAGTCTCTAAGAGAACTCTGTCCAATTGGATTGCTCAGTGTATTTCCTTCGCCTACCAGAGTAAGAACCTTTCTCTGGAAGGCCATGTCACAGCTCACAATGTGAGGGCCATGGCAGACTCTATGGCTCATCTAAACTCTGTGTCCATCGACCAAATCTGTCGAGCAGCCACCTGGGCCTCGGTTCATACCTTCACAGCCCATTACTGCTTGGACAAGGATTCCCGCCGGGATGCCTTGTTTGGTCAGGCTGTTCTCAAACACCTGTTCCATACCTAATCAACTCCTGCCCTCCATCCCTGACTGGATGCCTGAGATTCATAGGTGGAGATAGAGCCCTTCCAGGGACTCACAATCTGGGTGATCTCCCAGGTATCTCTAGCTGGGGAGTCCCCATATGTGAAGACTCATTCCTGCTTGTTCCTGAAGATAGCACAGTTACTTACCTGTAACAGGTGATCTCTGGGAACAGCAGGAATTAGTCTTCACAACCCTCCCACTTCCCCTAGGAGTTGTATCTCTCTATCTATCTTTCCTTTCCTCTCTCTCTCTTTGTCTCAGCTTTAAAACTCAAACTGGAGAGAGACGGTTGGGAAAGGCGGGAAGGCAGCGCGCAGGCGCTGTGGGATGCTCCCTAAAGCTTTCCTACTGGACGCTGGGGAGCGTTCCCGCGCAGGCTCCGTTGTTACCGACGATACCCATATGTGAAGACTAATTCCTGCTGTTCCCAGAGATCACCTGTTACAGGTAAGTAACTGTGCTTTTTCCGGGGGCATCATGAATCAGTCCTCTCAACTCTCCCTCCTCCCCTTGGAGTTGCTTCTTTACCATATTTTATTTGTTTGCCATCTTTTAGCTATATCATCTGACTGAGCAAGATGGCACCCTTGGGCGGAAAGGGGACCATGCATGCATGGTGGCATCTCTCAAGGGCTTTCTTTGAAAGCTGGAGGGATGTTTCCAAGAGTGCTCCATCGGCGCCGATAAGTTTGTTTCTTCCATATTTACACTATCCATCCTAAACACTTGATTTTTAAATTTTTCAAACACAGAGTCAGTGGCTTGCTGCACTTTTTCAGCCTTAAACTGCCACCAACCATACATGACACATTCGTGACTGATATGAGGTCACCCCAAAAGACGTCTCATACTGTAACTAACAGTTTGTCCTACTGAAACGTTCCACCAAGGGGGAACGGCAAACTGTGGTTACTGGCAGTCATCGAATGTTAACATAAGGGCGCTTCACCAAACTTGCACCTCATTTCATAATTAGGGCTTCCTTTCTCTTGCCCTATCTCTCGAGCCTTCTCGCTCCACTTATCTAACTGAGATCTCCAATTAACCTTACCGGCTTTACATCACAATCACAATATACACACAGATATCTGTCAATTCTCTAGTATACTCACTCACGACAACCACTGCCTGTGTCCTGGAGACTTGTCTGCTGTTTCCAACTGCTGAAGAAACACAGAGATCTGAGTCACGGCACAAACTGAAGAAAACCCCGTGATCTGGCCACAATACCACGGCTCTTTTGGTCTCTGGTCCCTCAAGCAGTGAGAAACAGGCAGAGAGTAATACAGAACACAATCACACACACAAAGTGCTACTTTCTTTGAGCTCAGAGGGAAAACCACAGACGGTCTATGGACATGCATAGTTCCACGCCTGCAGAATTCAAATTCTTCCTCCTGAAAAGCTCCTTTTATTTTAGAAAAAAAGGGAAGTAACAGTCAATTATTATAAACGTGAAATAACACAAGGTGTCGCCAAAGTTCCTTTTACAGAGTAAGAACTGATTACAGTGTACTAGATGAAATTTACTTGATTATGACAAAATTATTTATAATTGCAAAGTTGCAAAAATTATGTTGTGTCAGCATTGCCTGTACAATGAACTATAGTTGCGCAGTTCATAGCCTTATGTTTATTCTTTATGCTTGTGTTAACAATGTTCCAATCTATTCTAAAGATGGTTACACAGAACTCATGATCATGACATCCTATTCTGTTTAAGAGGAAGTAGGTGAAAAGCCAAACTTCTAAACACATTCTGTATTAAGAAATTCATCCATCTTCAATTACATATTGGGGATTCTGGTATCCCTTTTATCTGTCCATTTCTACACCACCTTTCCCAACTGCCTCTCTCCAGTTCTTCGTTTTCCAAGGAGCCAGCAGGTCGTTGTTCCTGTCACCGCAGAAAATTCTTCCTTATTACTTTCTTTTAAAAAACAATATATATATATCTACTTAGTATTTTTTCCCATTTTTCCCAGGTGCATGTGCCATTTTGGGCCTTATGCCCAAAAATGTTCCTACAATGGAGAAACCTGCTTCAGGTTTCAAAAGGTGCACCTAGTGTGGCGGTACCATCTCCGTCACCGACACCCATGAATGGTGTCTGAAATGTTTAGGTCCTGACCACTCCATCATGGATTGTATGTCCTGTGCAGAACTTTGGATGCTTTTGGACGTCGTACCTTCCAAGCTTCCATGCTTTCTGCCAGGATCAGTTCCTATATTTTATATATTGGAATGTTTCTGAAGGAAATCACAGGAGATTTAGAGGTTTTGAGTCCTCTTCTTCCTGAGGATAGGAGACAAGATTTTCTCACATTGGTCAAACATGCCCAGGAAGTTTCCAAATTTGTCAACCGTGCAGCTTTTGACTGTTTTGAGTGCATAAGCAGAACCTCTGCCATTGCCATAGGTGCACGTAGAATTGCCTGGCTCCAGGCATCAGATTTGGAGCTCTGGGTACAAGACAAATTGGGCAATATTCCTTGTACTGGTGAGAAACTGTTTGGCAAAGATTGGCAGGAAAAGGCCAATGAGTTGGATGCTGACAACTCCACCTTGGACAGATTATCCAAGGGCACAGCTGATCCTGCAAGAAAGAAATCTTTCAAAAAAACATTCTTTTCCAAAAAGAAAAGGTTTTAGCCTGCTTATTCCCAGCAGGGACGCTCTGCAGATCAACCTGTCCGGAAGGGTCAGCAACCATCCAAGCAAAGAAAAGCAAAGACTGCTAAGTCTCAACCGCCTCAGCAGTCTCAGCCTCCACAAGGCCTTTGACTTGCATCTAGAGAACTTAGCCTTCCTGGCTCTAAATGGACCAGAGCCTTCCACCATTCCAGGAAGGTTATGTCACTTTACCCCAAGATAGAGGCAGATAACAGCAGAGCATTGGACACTCTCCATCATAAAAGAGGGGTACAAGCTTCATTTCTTGAGCATGCCCCCTCCCACAATAGTAAAACAGTTCAATTCTCAGACCTCTCTCATCAACCTGTTAGATCAAGAGGTCACCATACTTCTTGCCCAAGGGGCAATAGAAGAAGTACCCATTCATCAACAGGGTACAGGGTTTTACGCCCCCTATTTCCTTATCCCAAAGAAAACAGGGGGATACAGACCTATTTTGGACCTCAGAGAATTGAACAAATTCCTGTTCAAAGAGAAATTCAGGATGATTTCTCTAGGACCTCTGCTGCCATACCTTCAGAGTCAGGATTGGCTTTGTTCTCTAGATCTCAAGGAGGCGCACACCCATGTTCTCATCCATCCAACTCACAGAAAGTTCCTTCGGTTCCTTTTTCAAGGAAAGCACTACCAATACATGTTGCTTCCCTATGGCCTGGCCTCAGCTCCAAGAGTGTTCATGAAATGCATGGCTGTGGTAGCAGCATTTCTTCGCACTCTAGGCATATTCGTCTTCCCCTACTTAGACGACTGGCTCATTCGAGCCCCATCAGAGCCAGAGGCCAGAGCTTCTCTATCTTGCACAATGCGTATCCTTCAGTATTTGGATCTAGTCATAAACATCCCAAAATCCAGTCTAACTCCCACTCAGTCTCTAGAATTCATAGGAGCTTTGCTGGATACCAAAAAGGCAAGGGCCTATCTCCCCCAGGCCCGTTGCCTTCGCATGGTGCAGTTAGCTTCTCAAGCAGTGCTAAAACTTCATCTCACTGCCCAAGAAATGCTACAACTACTAGGCCACATGGCATCTACAGTGCATGTGGTTCCTTATGCTCGCCTCCATATGAGAGGCAGCCCAGTGGACTTTATCCACCCAATGGACCCAAGCATCAGGGTGCCTGTCAGACAAAATAGCAAACACAAGTTGCCTTATTTTGTCCCTCCAATGGTGGCAGTCCACTCAGAACCTGTTGCTGGGGTCCCCTTTTCAACAACCCTTACCCCAGGCAACTCTCACAACAGATGCGTCACCAATGGGTTGGGGAGCTCATCTACAAGACCTCTCCACCCAAGGCACCTGGACTCCACAGGAGACTCATCTGCATATCAGTTTCTTGGAGCTCAGAGCAATCTTCCTTGCTCTTCGAGTGTTCCATACCCTGCTCAGCTTCAAGACAGTCCTCATTCATATGGACAATCAGGTAGCCATGTTCTTTGTGAACAAGCAGGGGGGAACAGGTTCTCTGTCGCTTTGCAACGAAGCTTTGCGACTATGGGCCCTCGCCAGAGAGCATCTGATTCATCTCCTGGCAGTGCACCTCCCAGGCATACAAAACTGTTGGGCAGACAGACACAGTCGAGTTCTGCTTCCACACGAATGGTCTCTACATGCAGACCAGGTGGCCAAGATCTTTCAAATTTGGGGAACCCCAGACATAGACCTCTTTGTAAGTCCATTGAATGCCAAACTTCCCCGGTTCTGTTCCAGAATTCCGTCTCAGGGCTCTCAGGCCAGGGATGCTTTCCTCCTTCACTGGGGTCAAGACTTCCTTTATGCCTTTCCACTCATTCTCCTAATTCTCAAAACCCTATTCAAGCTTCAGAGAGACAGAGGGCGTATGATTCTCATAGCTCCACATTGGCCATGGCAAGTGTGGTACCCTCTGCTTCTACATCTCTCTCAAGCTCCCTCTCTGGAGTTAGGATCTGCTTCAGCTCTCCTGTCTCAGGAGGATGGAATGTTATGGCATCCCAATACCCAATCTCTGCACCTCAGAGCTTGGTTGCTGAAGGCCTAGATCTTCAAGATCTTAACCTCTCTCAGCAAGTAAAGGATGTCCTTCATGCTTCCAGGAAGCCTTCCACAAGACGCTCTTATGCTTTCAAGTGGAAGAGGTTTACCATATGGTGTTCGCAGAAGGGTCTTAACCCCCTTGTGATACCTCTGGAACCATTACTGGAGTATCTCCTTCATTTATCCAATGCAGGTCTTAAAACTAACTCAGTAAGAGTCCATTTGAGTGCTATTGCAGCTTCCCTTAAGCTCTAAATGTTGTCCTATTGTTGAAGTTCCCTGTTCAATGTAAAACTCAATGTTACTTGTATGCATTGTAGTATGTTTCTTGTTCAATGTAAACCGCACTGATTGTAATAGCGCGGTATAAAAGAATTGTTAAATAAATAAATAAATAAATAAATAAACCTATCTCCTCCCATCCTCTTATAGCAAGATTTATGAGAGACCTTCTTCTAACTAAGCCTCCCATTAGGCCACCACCGGTGGCATGGGACTTAAACCTGGTTCTTGGTCAGCTCATGAAGCCACCTTTCGAACCCTTAGCTACTACCTCATTGAAATTCCTTTCTTGGAAAGTTATCTTTCTCATTGCAATCACATCAGCACGCCACATCAGTGAGTTGCAAGCACCAGTAGCTGATCCACCTTATACAAGGTTTCATCATGACAAGGTAGTCCTTAGGGCTCATCCACACTTTATGCCAAAGGTGGTCTCGCCTTTTCATCTTAATCAAGCAGTCTACCTGCCTGTATTCTTTCCAAGACCTCATGCATCAAATGCAGAAAGGAATCTTCATATTTTGGACTGTAAAAGAGCTTTAGCCTTTTACTTGCAAAGAACACAGCAACATAGAAAGTCCTCTCAACTCTTTGTTGCTTTTGATCCTTCTCATTTGGGACTTCCAGTCTCCAAGAGAACACTGTCTAACTGGATTGCACAGTGTATTTCTTTTGCCTATCAGAGTAAGAACCTTGCTCTGGAGGGCCATGTCACAGCTCACAATGTGAGAGCCATGGCAGCTTCAATGGCTCATCTACACTCTGTGTCTATCGACGACATCTGTCGAGCAGCCACTTGGGCCTCGGTTCATACCTTCACAGCCCATTACTGCTTGGACAAGGACTCCTGCCGGGATGCCTTGTTTGGTCAGGCTGTTCTCCAACACCTGTTCCATACCTAATCAACTCCTACCCGCCATCCCTGGTTGGATGCCAGAGATCCATGGGGGGAGGTGGAGCCCTTCACAGGGGCACACAACTTCTGGGGTCTCTCCCTGGCATCTAAAGCTAGGGAGTCCCCATATGTGAAGACTACATTCCTGCTTGTTCCTGGAGATAGCATAGTTACTCACCTGTAACAGGTGATCTCCGGGAACAGCAGGAATTTAGTCTTCACAACTCACCCACTTCCCCTAGCAGTTGTATCTCTCTATCTATGTCTTTCTCTTTCCCTCTCTCTCTCTTTGTCTCAGCTTTAAACTCAACAGGAGAGAGGCAGTTGGAAAAGGCGGGAAGGCAGCACGCAGGCGCTGTGGGATGCTCCCAGAAGCTTTCTAATTGGACGCTGGGGAGCGTTCCCGCGCAGGCTCTGTCGGTACCGACGATACCCGTATGTGAATACTAAATTCCTGCTGTTCCTGGAGATCACCTGTGCTTTTTCACAATCCTCTTGTGTTTTAACAGCTTTGAATAATTTGTGTCATCTGCAGATTTATTTGAGAGATTTATATGCCGCTAATGGCATGTGCATTGTAGTGGTTTACAAAAAAAAATCAGTTATTTGTACATTGAGACATAAAAATGTAATTACATAAAGATGTAAGACAATACAATGGAAACATCAAGGAGGGGACTTGAGTAGCACAACACTATTTTCCAGAAAACTACTGAGAATTGTTTTCTTCTCCTTTTTGTGTAAGTAATCTAGGTATCAAAGGCCCCCCCCCCTCTCGGAATGCCTCCCTGAGGCAGGAAACAGTGGAAGGGAGGGGGAGGGTAGCTGAGTATATCATTCATGGGGCCTTCTCCAGTTTCTGTGGATTTCTTACGATTTTTGCACCAGGCTTGGTGCTTCTGTTAGGATGGCTCAAACTCAGCTCCTGGTTTCTGAGGGTCTTCAAGGTCAGAAGCCTCACCTATGTACCTTCTTGGAAACCTGACAGATACTTGTGACTTGGATTTGTCGCTTTTGGAAACAGGATACTGTGCTTGATAGACCCTGTTCTTACCCAGTATGGCATTTCTTATGTTCTTACCTTCAGAGGACTCTAGGTCTTCTACAGCCCAGGTGGACACACTGCTTCCTCTTAAAAGAACTTGCCTGGCTGAAGGATTCTGACATGGTCTCTGTGGGCCAAGAGTGCCCTTTTAAGCCTCGGAAGGGATCTTGGAACATCAGTAGCGCTCCGCCCACAATGACTGATGAGGATTCAGTACCGGAGAGCTCCAAGAATGGAAGGAACTTGGAGGGGGGGGGAGTTATCTATTCCAGAGGAGGAGGATGATTCCCTGGTCTTATGCCTATTAAGGTGCAATGAGCTATCAGCTGCGTTGGCTCAGATTTCTTTGTCCCTGCAAGTAGCAGAGGCGGCCATGGAGGACAAGGGACTCCTGATGGAGATCTGATTCTGGAGAGTCTTCGGAAGCTGTCCAGAGCCTTTATTTTTTCTGCTTGCATTCCATCTTGTGATTGGATGTAGTGGGACTCTCTAGTCAATCTTCATCCCCGCCCCCCCCCCCCCCCCAAGGAGAGTGTATGTCCAACTGTTATGCCCTGCCTCAAAAGAACATGGGCTGCATTTTCCTAAGGTGGACACGTTGGTAGCTGTAGTCGCTAAATGCATCACTATTCTGGTGGAGGGAGCAACAACCCTCAAAGATCAACAGGATCGTAAGGTTGAAGCTCTTCTGATGACAGCCTTCTTAGCCTCCTCACTAAGTCTGTAAGCAGCTGTTGGGTGTGGGAGGGGTCTAGTGACACAGGCACTGCTACACTGGGAGCAATTTGAGAAAGGATTCCTTATCCACCTGTACTGTAGTTCATGGCCACTATTTTGGTGGACAGTTAGTATGATCTCATCTGACTCTCTGTGAAAGAGATTGCAGCAGTTACAGTGGCTTTGGCGCCTTTGGGCCATTTTTCCCAGCCTTCCTCTTCAGAGCAAAGGGGAAGGTATTCCATTTACTTGGAAGGACAGCTCCTTCAGGCCCATTCTAGATCTAAAGGGAGTCTATGCCTGTCTCAGAGTTGCTTGGTTTCAACTGGAAACCTTAAGATCTATAATTCAAGCAGTGCAGCAAGGAGAGTTCCTCACTTCTCTAGACATGACCAAGGCCTAGTTCCATATTCTCATTTGAGATGAGAGGATCAGCAGTGGTTGACCAGCATAGGTATATATTTTCAGTTTTGTGCCCTATCTTTTGGTCTTGCGACAATACCCAGAACCTTCTCCAAGGCTATGGTGGTGGTAGTAGTAACTCTGTGGTGAGAGGTCATCTGTGGTCACCCATACTTGGATGACTGGCTCATTGAAGCCAAGGTAATACTGGCCACATCCCACATAGTAAACTTCTTGGAGAGCTTCAGCTATTTGGAAAACCACAGCAAGAGAAGAGAGCTGGGCCATCCATCAGATGGGCCTCTGCTGAAGCAGGCCACTTCCCTGTTTGAAACGAAGAAGCTGGCCAATCGGAAGTCTCATCAGATTGGCATACTAGGATCTGCATGGCCATTCTGAAGCCATAATAACCACCTACCCCAGATGGTCCTCTATTCTGAGGTTGGTGATTATTGCTCCTTTCCATTCCAGTCCAAGCTCTTGGCTCAGTTGAGGGCATTCCGGTGCCAACCTTTCTCTAGGTCCTGGGAATGTTTGCAACTCCTGGACTTAATAGCGACTACAATAGAGCTGGTCCTTTGGGCACAGGCTCACATGCACCCACTCCAGGCAGTGCTGCTGTTACAGAAATCTTCATTCAAGTAGGATTATGACATCCGGCTTGTGTCCTTCACTGGTACAGAAGGGGCATGCTCCTAGAGACTGCACTGATGAGGGTTGATGAAATCTGATACCAGCCTCTCGGGCTGGGGAGCACATTGCCATGGTCGGTGAACTATGTGCAAAGCGTTTTGAGATGATTGATGGCCAAGGTGAAAGCTATTCATTTTGCCCTTTTGCAGTTTTGCCATCTTATTTAGGGCAGTGTAGTCTGGGTTTTCTCAGACAATGCAACAGCTGCAGTGTATGTCAACAGGCAGAGGAGAACCAAGAATGTGGGAGTAGCTCTCAAGATGAAGTTCTTGTTCCCCTGGGTGGAACGCCAACTGCACGTGCTCTTGGCACAGCACATAATATGAGTTGACAATGTCGAAGCAGATTATCTCAGTTGGCATACACTTGATCCTGGGGAGTGGGATCTTGTACCATCAGCATTCCAGTGCATCTTGAACCAGTGGGGGCTTCTGGCCCTGAATCCAATGGCTACACAGACCAATGCCAAAGTACAGAGTACTTCAGTTTGTGCCACGGGGGTCGGCACCCTGATACAGCCCTGGCCGTAGAAGCCCCTGCTGTATATCTTTCTGCCATGGCCTCTCATAGGGCATGTGAATTATAGGATAGAGGGCCATTTGTAGTTGGTGATGATTGTGGCTTTGGATCGGCCACTCAGATCCTAGTATGCCGATCTGGTGAGACTTCTGATTGACTAGCTTCTTCCTTTCAAATAGGGAAGCGGCCTGCTTCGGCAGGGGCCCATCCTGATGGATGATCCAACTCCCTTCTCACTTATAGCTTGGGTCTTGAGAGGCAGCTCTTCTGCTGTGAGATTTTCACCCTCTTGAAGGCAAGGCGAGGAGAGTCTCCATTTTGGTCTTTGTCAGGATGTAATGCCTCTTTGAAGCATGGTGTTGGCCGTGGGATCTGTCGCCATGGTGAGTGGCGGGTATCCTCTTTGGCATTTCTTCATGAGGGTCTTGACAAAGGTATACCTTCAGTTCATTTAAGGTTCAGGTCACGGTTTTCAAGGCCAACTGGTAGGTTGCTCAGTATCCTCCAATCTGAACGTCTCCCATTTCCTCCAAGGTGTGCAGCATTTGTGGCCATCAATATGCCCAGTGGTTCCTCCACTGGATCTTTATTCTGGTTCTTCAAGCTTTACTGAAGCCTCCATTTGAACCTTTGAAGCGGGCCATGCTTAAAGATCTGTCCTTCAAGACAGCCTTCCTAGTGCCAAAGGTGGTCTCATCCTTTCTCATGTTAATCAGTTCATGTCTCTCCCATCCTCTTCTGCTGACAACTACAGCAGTAAGCATAAGAACATTCCCCTCCTTAAATGTGTGCAGGGTTCTCCAGTACTCAAAAGTGAACTAATCTTTTCTGTAGATAACTTGTTTGTGCTGATTGCTGGACTGTGTAAAGATGAAGCAGCCTCCAAGCCTATCAGATTAGAGAAACTGTGGTCTCCACTTATATGTTGCAGAACAGAACTGCAGCAGTGAGGCTGAGGACTCTGTAAACTTGGGTACAGGCAAGCTTTGTCTCCCTGATTTTGACATTTGTCTGGTGGCGAGGTGGTCTTTCCTCTCCACCTTGTCGAGCATTACTGGTTGGACATCCATGCTAGAGCGAACATTGATTTGGGGGCAGAGGTTCTTAGGACAGCTGTATCTCCCAATTGAGTTGTAGCTTGGCACTTCTCACTTGTCTGGACAGGTCTAACAAGGTGATCTGGAAGGTGAAATATTACCAGATAATTTCCTTTCCTAGAATCCTGCTAGACCAGTCTAGGTCCTGGGGAGCTGACTGTATTTTTCAGTGCAAGAACTGTCGTCTTGACTGGCTTTGAAGACTTCTTGAATATATTTCAATAGAAGTTTAATGTAGAAGGGGCTGATTAGCCCTTTCCTCTGTGATGATCTCTGAGTATTTTTCGGAGGTTGTATCTGGTTGTTCGAGTCACCCTCTACTTTAGGTTCATACCATATGCTTTGTTAAATACCGAAGGGTGCTCCTAACTACACCAGCCCTAGTACTGGTGATATTACTGGTCGTTTCTAGTTTTTTCTCAGTTTCCAACATCTGCTGGCGAGGGGTTACTACCCACTTGTCTGGACTAATCTAGCAGGACTCCAGGAAAGGAAATTATATAGTAAGTAAAATTTCACTATCCTCTGCAAAGAGGCATACCTTTCCTGATGGACCTTTTTATAATATCCCTTAAAGAAATGTTAGGGGTGATGCCTGGTACTGTTCCTTATCTTCAGAGTGAACTGTATTTATTACTACCCTTCGTTGCCTCCCACTCAACCAGTTTCTTATGCAGTCTGTCCCTTCAGGGTCCATCCCAGGGGCGCTCAGTTTATTTATAAGTTGCTGATGCAGAACAGTGTTGGGGGCCTTACTGAAATCTAAATTAATTGCATCTAGCGTGCTCCCCTGATTCAATTCTTTGGTCACCTAGTCAAAGAAATCAATCATTCATCTGACAAGACATACCTCTAGTAAAGGGCACCAAAAAGAAATGATATTTCCTCACAAGATACACAATATAGAAACAACACAGCAGGGACGAGAAACTGTCCAAAGAGCTAATATTTGCTGCATTTCTCCTTTTTCTTATCTTTGTGTTTCTGCTTCTAGTAAGATTCCAGAATCTGCACCATCCTCTGCTTTAGCAGTGTTTCCATTAATTTACTTACTACAGAGATCAGACTAGCTAGCCTGTAGTTTCCATCCTCTTCCTTACTTACACATTTGCTCATCTCAAGTTCTCCGGCATTACTTCTGACACTAAAGAAGCATTGAAAAGGTCAGCCAATGGAGCCACGATTACTTCCCCCTAAGTGTCTTCGATACCTTTTGAATGAATCCTCGCCTGCCCTATTGCCTTGTCCACTTTTTTAGTTTAACTAGCTTCTCATAAATGCAGCCTTCTGAAAATAGTTTGAGTTCTGTCTCGCTTCCATTCCTATTTGTGTCCCATTAGAAGTGAGGGCTGCTTCACACTGTGAAATGGTTAAGAGATATTGCCAATATTTGATTGTCCTTTTATGTAGGTTCCTCCTCTGAGATAGAAGGCAGGATGTGACTATGATTTGAGACTAGAAAGTATTAGGATGTTTCCCTTTTGATTTGCTTCCTCAGAAATATTTTTCCGGGAGCTGGAAGTGAGGCCAGTAGCATTGCAACACTTTATTCATTTCCTCCGAGAGATCAATGACCAGAAACTTCTTCGTGATCTTTTCAGGTAAGGCTTCTTTCCAGCCCTCTCTCCACATGCCATTACGTCGCCTGAGTTAAAACTTGGCACTGATGTGATGTGGAGTTTTTAAACGCAGATAAAGTGAAAGTATCGCATGGGGAAAAACATCCCAAATGTCTTCCACCCATTGATGGTTTCTAACGTTATCCAAGTTATTGTTCCTGTTATATGTAAAAAACAGATAAATGTAACTTGTCTGAAGTTTTCTTGTTCTCTGTAAACCGCGCTGATAACGAATAGTGCGGTATATAAAAGATGTTAATAAAATAAATAATAAATAAATAACGTGGTCCATATCGCTCAGGAAAGATCTCTGAGTAGTCTTTGACAGTTCTCTCGCATCCTGAATACCGGAGGCAGTGCTTCCGAAATTTTTATTCAATATGATCCCATTTTAATAGTTAAAAATTCATGTGACCCAAGAAGATGAAAATAAAATATTAAACCTTTGCTCTCCCTCTCCCCCCTCTAATCCACTTCATACTTTGGAGGAGGGAGATTGCAGCAGGTAGCAGCAACAGCAGCATAGGGGCCAGTGTGCCTGTGTGTGCTCACCCTCCCCTGGTAATATGCATGGGTTCCAGCCTAATAGGAAACCCACATGAGGGGAGGAGGAGCAGGGACCATCACTGCTCATAGATTCCATGCTGACAGCTGTCACTGCATAGAGGGAACAACCCTTTTTTTGTGCCCCCCCCCATCCACTGATGTGACCCCTGTTTGGGATCCCAACCCAGAGTTTGGTTGTGGTCACTTGTAAAAGGTATAGAGAAGGTTCAGATGGTCAGAAGCTTGTGACAACTTCACACAAGAGACGCAGTAACTCTTTAACTTGGAAGAGAGTCAGTGGAGGGGGGGTATGGAGAGAGTAATATAAGAACTCAGGACATCCGATTATTTATTTATTACACATTTCTATACCGCCCCTTCCAGAGGTCAGGGGCGGTTTGCAAGGAACCAACATGTTACATAAAACAAGTTTGAACTTTTTACATTATAATATTAACAGTCAAGAAACTTAACTCAGCCAGAGAACTATGTACATATAGCTATAAACACATGTTAACTGGACTTATGTGTGTGGGATACAGTGCAGCGAGGGGTTAGGTGCCCTGTGTATGCTCATTACGTCTGTGGCTAAGTCACTTGTGAGTTTAGGCTGGTATCTCCAACTCCGTAGTGTACAATGAAGAAGTAGGTTTTGAGGGTTTTTCTGAAAATCTAAAGGTCTTTAATTGCACGGATTGATGGTGGTAGGGAGTTCCAAAGGCTAAAGGCAGTGAAGGTGAAGGCTCTGGAGCTAGTGGTCTGTTTCGTTTTGCGAATTGAGCTGGTGATCTCAAGGGAGTATAGTGCATTTTCCCTTTGAGATCTTGTTAGTGGTGGGGTATGAATGAGTGTCAAGAGAACGGTTGGTGCTATATTGTTGACCAATTTAAAGGTTGTCATGAGAGTCTTGTACTTTATTCGACTCAGTATTGGGAGCCAGTGGAGGCCATATAGAATAGGTGTGATATAATTGGTTAGTGGGGCCTTGCTAATGATTCTTGCTGTAATGTTTTGTGCTTTTTGGAGGATGTTGAGGTTTTTGGCTGGTAGATCTTGTAACAGACTGTTAAAGTAGTCAAAATGGGGGGTAATAATGGCTTGAACTACTGATCTGAAGTCATGTGTCTTGAGAAATGGTCTTATATGCTGAATAGTCTTCAGTTTGTAGAAGATTATTTTGGCTGTTTGTTTTAAATGGGGGAGCATGGTACGGGATTGATCAAGAATTTATACCAAGGTATCTAACCTCTTGTTTGATTGGGAGGATAACATTGTTAATGGCAATGGTTTGGGGGAGGGTTGCATCTTGGTTCTTTGTGATGTACATGGCTTCTGTATTTTTGAAATTGATGCTGAGGTTGTTGGCATTTAGCCAAGATTCAGCTTCACTGATGCAGTTGGATAAATTGTTAAAGGTGGGGTTGTTTATGTCTATGGGGAGGGACAACATAATGTCACCAGCATAGATACAGTACTCTATGTTAATTTTTTTGAATATGTTAGTGATTGGCTGGAGGTATAGATTGAATAGGAGGGCTGAAAGGGCAGACTCTTGGGGTATCCTTTGATCTTGTGTGTATGTAACTGGGGGTTCATTGCCTATTTGAAAACGTAGTCAGCGGTTAGAAATATATGGTTTAAGCCATTGCAAGACTGTTCCAGCTAGACCAATTTGTGCTAGTCTTGATAGGGTATTGTGGTTAATGTCAAATGCAGAGGCTATATTTATGAAGAACAATAAGTGTGTATGTTTAGGGTTGGCTATGCCTTGGATAAGATGGTCAAAAAGAGCTATCAGGAAGGTTTTGATTCCATGGAATGGGTGAAATCCAAATTGTTGATCATCCAGGGGGGCATTCAGTTCAATGTAGTCTTGAAGTTGGATTTGGATGATTTTTTCAATGGTCTTAGCAACAAAGGGGATGCTTGCTGTTGGTTTGTATGAGCTTGGTTCGTTTGTGTTGAGTGTTTTGTTCTTTAGAATTGGGCGTATGGATGACATCTTGAGGTCGGTGGGCATGATGCCTTGGAAGACGGATTGGTTTATTATGTGGAGGAGGTATGGGGCTAGCTTGGTTTTTGCAGACTTAATCAAGGAGACCGGACATGGGTCTAAGGGGGAGGTAATACTGTGAGGCGGCCGATGTAAACCAAAGGAAAGGATGCATTGCTTCACACAGTACAGCGAGAATCTAAGAGATGCATTGCTGCAAGACAGTGTGGAAGTAAATAATCATACAGCGAGAATCTAAGAGATGCATTGCTGCAAGACAGTGTGGAAGTAAATAATCATACTGAGATCAAAAAGAAAGAGTAGTTATTCACCTGTAAAAGGTGTTCTCCAGGGACTGCAGGAATCAGTCCTCACATATGGGTGACGTCAGCGCCGATGGAGCCCTCGCAGAAGCATCCCCCCAGATTTCAAAGAAAGCCTTTGGGAGATGCCACCATGCATGAGTGGTCCCCTTCCCGCCCAAGGCTGCCATCTTGCTCAGTCAGATGACATAGCTAAAAGACGGCAAAAATAAAAGACTGTAAAGAAGCAACTCCAAGGGGAGGAGGGAGGGTTATGAGGACTGATTTCCTGCTGTCCCCGGAGAACACCTGTTATAGGTGAGTAACTACGCTTTCTCCAGGAACAAGCAGGAAGTCAGTCCTCACATATGGGACTCCCTAGCTACAAGCTACCGCAAGCTCATAGGAAAAAAACATGGTCACCCTCAAGGGTAGCTGTGAGCAGCACCAATTGAGTCCGCAGATACAGACCTCAGTAGGACCCGATGGGAACCAATGCTCCGGTAGCCTGAATACAGAAGGGTCGGAGGGTAGGAGTTGCTTAGATTCTGGAAAGATTACGGAGCATGGCCTGGCCAAAGGCACTGTCCCATTGGGACTCCCTTTCCAGGCAGTAACGGGCTGCAAAAGTATGGACCAAAGACTAGTTGGTGGCCCAGCAGATGTTCAGCATCAGGACGGAATGCAGGTTTGCCACAGAGGATGGCATTGCTCTGACACAGTGTGCTGTGATTCGGCCATCCATTGGTAGCCCCGCCTGCTCATAGGCGAGGGTGATACAGTCTGCCACCCAGGTAGACATTGTTCGTTTGGTCACTGCTTGCCCCAGCCGACTGGGATCATAGGAAATGAAAGCTGAGAAGCTTTCTGGTGGCCCTGGGCATGCTGAATGTAGAAGGACAGAGCCCTCTTACAGTCTAAGGTGTGGAGGACAGTCTCCGCTCTACTGGCATGAGGTCTTGGGAAGAAGGTGGGGAGTACCACCTCCTGATTGAGGTGGAAGGGAGATACTACCTTCAGAAGGAATTTGGAGCACAACCCTGTTCTTATAGAATCTGGTGTATGGTGCCTCTGCCACTAGGGTTTGGAGCTCACTAACCCTGCGGGAGGAGGTGAGTGCCACCAGGAACACCACCTTCTATGAGAGGTATCGCAAGTAGCCAGAGGCTCAAAAAGTGGGCGAATGAGCTGCATCAATACTACGTTAAGGTCCCACTCTGTCGCTGGGGGGCAGACGGGTGGTTTCAACAACAGAAGTCCCCTCAAGAAGTGGGTCACTAGAGGCTGGACCGAGAGGGGTTTGCTATCCACCGGGTGATGATGCACTGCCAGGGCACTGAGGTGCACTCTGACAGTTTGATTTGAGCCCAAATTGCAAGAGAGAGAAGGTACTGCAGCACCAGCTGCACTGGACATGAGAACGGATTAACCCCTTGTTCCGTGCACCAGACCGAAAATCTGTGCCATTTGAAGGCATATGCTTTTCTGGTGGAAGCCTTATGGGAGGCTAGTAGGATCTCCTCCACTTCTCCCAGGAGGTTGAAAGGGGCTAGGGTTACCCTTTCATTAGTCACACCGTCAGTGATAGGGACCCCAGGTTGGGGTGCAGGAGAGAGCCTCTCTCCTGAGCCCTGGGGAACTTCCCAATGGGATGGAAGTCTCTACTGACAGCCAGAGGAGTAGCAGTGACCATGGCTGCCTGGGCCACCGAGGGGCTACCTTGTCACAGAGGGTCCTGAACAGCATTTTGGCAATTAATGGCGTAGGTGAGAAGGCATACATGAGACTGACCATGGAACGAGAAACGCGTTTGCCGCCACCTGGAAGGGGTGGGCTTGCCGGGAGCAGAGGCAGAAAAGCCAATTGGCCACTCTGGGGTTCATTCACTACTCATGCAGCTGGAGGACCCTGCTCGATCTGTCCGCAAGGGAGTTGTCCTGACCTGGCAGATATATTTGCCCGTAGGAGTATGCCCTGCTGGACTGCATAGGAGCAGAGTGTCATCGCCACCCAGCAGAGGGTGCGAGACTCTGTGCTCCCCTGCTTGTTCGCATAGGACATTGCCACGTGGTTGTCTATTTGGATCAGCACCAGCTAGTGCTGCTGGCAGTGACAGAATGCTTGGAGGACTAGATATATCGCCCGAAGCTCAGAGAGGTTGATCTGCTGGCTGCTCTCGTCCTGCGACCAGCTATCCTGGGTGCAAAGTTCTTCTCAGTGGGCGCCCCATCCCATCAGGGAGGCATCCCTAGTGAGAACCCTTAGTGGGTTTTTTCACCAGGTCAGAGATTCTGCCAACTAGCGGGTTACTGAAACTCTGTCCTGGAGACAGCCTGTGGCCTGTGTCCATTGCTCAAAGGCATCACTGTGCAGCCCTCATGTGAAGGCGGGCATCTGGGTGACATGGACCGTGGAGGCCGTGTGCCTGAGTAGGCGCAGCAGAAGCAGAGCTGACACAGAGGGACGGTGTTGTACATCTATAGCCAGTGTCCTGAGACGGTTGGTGCGGTCCCCGGAGAGGAAAGCCTTTCTCCAGGACCAAGCAGGAAGTCAGTCCTCACATATGGGTGACATTGACGTCGATGGAGCCCTTGCGGAGCATTTCCCCAGCTTTCCAAGAAAGCCTTTGGGAATGCAGGCACGCATGCGCGGTTCCCTTCCCACCTAAAGGTGCCTTCTTGCTCAGTCTCTCTTTTTCCGTGAAGCCCACCGGACGTGTGTCCTAGTCCTCCTGGAAAATAGTTAGATTTTTTCGCGATTCCTTCGCTATTTTTTCTCTGGTTCGACGCCAGTTCCCCTCCCGCCGGGTTCGGTACACCGGTATCGAGCCCGATCTTATTTTTTCGGTTTTTGCCCTTCGTGGCTGGCGTTCGCGCCCTTTTTTTCTTTTTCCCTGGAAGGCCGGTCCTTTGACCTCGCGGGGACTCTTTTTTTCCCCGATGGCTTCCAGTGGGTTCAAAAAGTGTGATCGGTGCAAGAAGCTAATGTCTCTCACCGACACACACGACTGCTGCCTTCGGTGCCTCGGTCCTGACCACAATCCTAAGATCTGTGGACCATGTGGAAAAATGTCTTCCAAGGCGCTTGGAAGTCGTCAGCACCAAAAGGAAAGGCTTTTCTCTGACTCGCGGGCCCAGACCTCGTCTGAGGCCTCGACATCTCGGGAATCGGATCCCGAGCACCGTCGGGGCTCCTCGGACAGGGGGTCCCCCGACCGGGAACGAAAGAGGAAGAAGCGGCTCGCGAGGGTGTCGTCGGAAGAGGTCCCTGGCTCCTCGAGAACTCGGTCTCAGACCCCCGACCGTCGCCCCGGGCCCGTGGAACAGGAGAAGCCTCCCAAAGTACCTCGAGTGGAGCCGGAGTCTGCTGGACACGTTAGTCCTCGTGGACTCTCCTCCCAGAGAGCCGCCGCTGGGGCCCGAGTCGAGGGTTGCTGAGTCTCCTGAGCTGGGTCTCAGGCTGACAGCCTTGGAGAGCAGACTGTCTGCCTTCATGGAACAGCAGCGGGCACTGATGGCCAACCTGTCTGGCGCATCTGCCCTGACCACCGGGACATCGACATCGAAGTCGACCCTGGAGACCGAGCCGATACTCGAGACCATGAAGGCTCGCGGTCGACCTCGGTCGCGGTCTCCCTCAACCTCCCGTTCGGGTCCGAGGGTGTCGACGCCGGTACCTTCGGTGTCTGGGCGGGTGCTCACAGGTCCCGCGAGGTCGGACCCCGATTCCTCATCGGACGAGTCCACCTGGGAGACGGAGGACGAAGAGTCCCCCGACACCTTCAGGACTCGGTGCGTCCCATCGGACTCACCGCAGTCTGAACCCCGGAGTAGATCCCCTCCGGAGGATACCTGATTCTCAGAGTTCGTCCGGGATATGGCCACTGCGTTGGCTATCCCTGCGGATCCCGAGGAGGAGCCGAGGAGCTTGAGGCCCTACAGTATGATTCTCCTCTGAAGGAGGCCTTTACTGTTCCGGTTCCTCCGATGCTGGAACGGCTCCTCTTCCCGATGTGGGAGGCACCCGCCTCGGCGCCAGTTCTAAGCAAGTGGGTCGATTCTATCTATCGACTCCGGAAGAGCCCTGGCTTTCAAAAGGCGCAGCTACCACACCATTCCATGGTGGTGGAATCGACTATTCATCGCCTGAAAAGTCAGAAGATGCACTCCGCGGTGGCCCCTGGCAGGGAGGCCCGGAACCTCGATGGTTTTGGTAGAACGTGCTTCCAGGGCTCGATGCTTGCTTGCCGTGTCCAGTCTTACCAGCTGTACATGGGCATGTACTTGCGAGACCTGGCCAAGGAGCTGGCCGGGTTCTCTGCTGGTCTCTCCGGGGAACCCTTGCAGAGGTTCAAGTCCTTGTCCTCGGGGATCCGGGAATGCTCCAAGTTTATGTCCCACGCTGCCTACGATGGCTTCGAGGCTTCGGCCCGTGTTGCGGCAGCCGGCATCGCGGCTCGACGCCAGGCATGGCTGCAGTCATCGGACCTCGAGCCATGGGTTCAGGACAAGTTGGTCGATGTCCCTTGCCGAGGTGAGAACCTTTTGGGCAAACCCATGACCGAGAAAGCCGCACAGCTCGAAACAGAGCACCTCACGAGGACAAGGCTGTCTAGGAAGACTTCTGCCCCTTCTCACAAAAAGAAGGGCTCGGGTAAAAAACCCTTTTACCCGAGGAAGGGCACTGCCTACAAACAGTACCCACAGTACCAGGCCGCCCAAGCTTCCCCTCCGGGTCAGCAAGCCAAGGGGCAGGGTAATGGGCCCCGTAGGCAGAGGACTCCCAAGCCTCCGGCCCCTGCTCCCACTCAGCAGGGTGGGGGTTTTTGACTCCTTAGGCATAGCCTCTCCGTCCCTGCTCTCCCAACCCTGCACAGGAGGTCGCCTCGCCCTGTTTGCCCACAAGTGGCCACTCATTACTGGAGACAGTTGGGTGTTAAGCATAGTCCACAAGGGCTATCTGCTACACTTCCAACAGCTGCCTCCTCCATACTTTCCAGGGGAACCTCCAAGGCCTCCCCTGCACACAGATCTTCTCCTTCAGGAGCTCCAAGGTCTGTTGGTGGACAGGGCAGTGGAGCCTGTGCCTCCACACTTACAAGGTCAAGGGTTCTACTCCAGGTATTTCCTGGTACTCAAAAGAACCGGTGGCCTTCGGCCTATTCTAGACCTCAGAAATCTCAACAAATTCCTAGAGAAGGAAAAGTTCAAGATGCTTACTCTTGCAACACTTCTGCCCTACCTCCAGCAGGGAGATTGGCTATGCTCCTTAGATCTAAAGGATGCGTACACTCACATCCTCATTCATCCAGACCACAGAAAGTACCTCCGGTTCATTGTGGGAGGAAACCATTATCAGTACAGAGTACTGCCTTTTGGCCTCACCTCCGCTCCCAGGGTCTTTACCAAATGCCTGGCAGTGGTGGCGGCCTACCTGAGAAATCAGGGAATCTTTGTCTTCCCCTATCTGGACGACTGGCTCATCAGGGGTCAGACATGCCAGGAGGCCAGACAAGCCACCCTCAGAACTATTGCTCTTCTTCAAAGCCTGGGGTTTGTAATAAACTTCGCAAAGTCCACTTTGCTCCCCTCCCAGAACTTGGAGTTCATAGGGGCAAGGTTGGACTCTCTGCTGGCAAAGGCATTCTTGCCAGAAGACAGAGCCCAAAGACATAAACTTGGCAAGCCAGTTTCTCAGCAGGTCACTGGTCTCCGCCAGACTCTGCCTGAGGCTTCTTGGCCACATGGCTTCGACAGTACATGTGACCCCCAATGCCAGGCTCCATATGAGGCCTGCACAGTGGTGCCTTCGGACTCAGTGGTCACAGGTCACAGGCAACCTCAGAGACAGGATAAGGGTGTCCAGACAATTTCTGAACTCCCTCACCTGGTGGCTGCTCCCACCCAATCTGCTGCAAGGGGTGCCTTTTCAGATTCCTGGGTTCACAGTGGTGTTGACAACAGATGCCTCCCTGCAGGGCTGGGGAGCTCATTGTCTAGGCAAGTGCACCCAGGGCCTGTGGTCTCCCTGGGAAGCCGCACAGCAAATCAATCTATTGGAACTCAGGGCTATTCGGTTAGCCCTCAAAACTTTCTCTCCAACCCTGGCTCATCAGTCTGTCCTAGTTCAAACAGACAACCAGGTAGCCATGTTCTATGTGAACAAGCAGGGCGGAACTGGGTCCAGGCTCCTTTGTCAGGAGGCACAGGACCTTTGCTTGTTTGCTCTCAGGCACAACATGCTCCTCAAGGCTGTGTATCTCCCTGGCCAGGAAAACTACCTGGCCGACAGGTTGAGCAGGATTCTACAGCCCCACGAGTGGCAGCTCCATCCTTTGGTGGTTCAGAAGATTTTCCTGAAATGGGGACTTCCATCGATAGATCTGTTTGCCAGTCCACTGAAGAAACAGCTGCCAAATTTCTGCTCCAGGCAACCGCATCCTCTGCGGATAGCAGCAGTTGCTTTTCTGATTCCATGGTCTCAGGGCCTTCTGTATGCGTTTCCTCCTACGCCCTTGGTGGCCCAGACCCTGTTCAAGATTCTTCAGGACAAGGCCTCGGTCCTGCTGGTAGCTCCCAGGTGGCCGAGACAGCCTTGGTTCCCACTTCTGCTTCAGCTGGCGGTGGATCCTCCACTGCCTCTGGGGTTGCAACCCGACCTTCTCTCTCAGGATCAGGGTTCCCTTCTGCACCCCAATCTCAAAGCTCTCAATTTGATGGCCTGGAGGCTGCAAGGGTAGTTTTTGCTCCCTGGGGCCTACCTCAGGAAGTTGAGGAGGTTGTCCTAGCCTCTAGGAAACAGTCCACTAGGAAAACCTATGCTCTGAAATGGAAAAGGTTTTCTGTGTGGTGTCAGCTACGTACAGAAGATCCTTTCTCCTGTACTCTACCAGTAGTGCTTCAGTACTTACTGCACTTATCAAATCAGGAACTTAAGTCCAATTCTGTTCGGGTCCACCTCTCAGCTCTAGCAGCTCACCACTCACTGGTGGAAGGACGTTCTCTGTCGGTTCACCCCTTGGTGTCCCGGTTTCTCAGAGGCTTGCTCTTGCTCAAGCCTCCAATCCGTCCTCCTGCTCCTGAGTGGGAGTTGAATGTGGTCTTGCAGCAACTGACTCGCCCACCTTTTGAGCCGATGGCTACTTGCCCTCTACGCTTCCTGTCATGGAAGACACTCTTCTTGATAGCCCTAACCTCGGCCAGGCGAGTGAGTGAGCTTCAGGCCCCTGGTCTGTGACAGGCCTTACACCCGCTTCTATAGGAACAGGGTAGTCCTTAGGACTCACCCAAAGTTCCTCCCAAAAGTTGTCTCCTCCTTCCACCTTAACCAAGAGGTGGTTCTTCCAACATTCTTCCCTAGGCCTCATGCAAGCCAGGCTGAAGCAGCCTTGCATACCCTGGATTGTAGGAGGGCCTTATCCTTCTACCTTGACCGTACACAGGGGCATAGAAGGGCTACTCAGCTCTTCATATCTTTTGACCCTAATAATTTGGGGTTAGCTGTGTCCAAGCGTACCTTGTCCACCTGGATAGCTGACTATCACCTGGGCTTACAGGGCGGCTGACCTTCCTTTGCAGGGTCGGGTCACGGCCCATCATGTCAGGGCAATGGCTGCCTCAGTGCTCACCTCCGCTCTGTACCGTTGGTGGACATCTGCAGGGCTGCAACTTGGTCCTCAAGCCAGACTTTTGCGGCCCATTACTGTCTGGAAAGGGAGTCCCGTAGGGACAGTGCTTTTGGCCAGGCGGTACTCCGGAATACAGAGGTTTAGGCAACTCCTGCCCTCCAGCCCTCCGTTGGGCTACCGGTGGAGGTTCTGTCAGTGAAAAGCCTTTTTGATGCTGGGACTAGAGGGAGATCTCTTGTTTAGCCTGGGTTCCTTATTTATTTATTTATTTACATTTCTTATATACCGCACTATTTGCGATCAGCGCGGTTTACAAAGAACAACAAAATCCGATAATAAACATATGTCAGGTCATTACATTGAACAGGAAATGTAACTTGGGGAACAGGGTAAACTATATACATATGCAGATGAATTGAACAGGGTAAACTATTTACATATGCAGATGAAATGAGAACGGATATTGTTGGGTGTTGTACATACTTGGGGACGTACTATTCTAGTGTAGCTGGGGTTCAGGGCAGTCAGTGAGATATTTGATAAAGAGAAAATGTTTCAGGGCCTTCCTGAACTGGCTCAAGTTGGGGATTGCTCTGATATGTGGTGGTAGGGAGTTCCACAGACTTGGGGCGCAGAGTCTGAAGGCCCTGTTAGATGTTGTTTTGGTGCTGTTTGTCGTATCTTTCGGTATCAATAGCATATTGGACTCTGCGGTTCTCCTTAGCCTGTTGGGTGCAAGTGGTTGGATGAGGTCAGATAGTGAAGAGGAGGAGAGCCCCTTGGTGGCCTTGAAAGTCATCACCAAGGTCTTAAAACTGATCCTGGCTTGAATGGGGAGCCAGTGCAGCTGCTTCAGGAGGGGTGTGATATGCTCTCTTCTGGAGGCTCCAAAGAGTACCCGCGCTGCACTGTTCATAGCAAGTTGCAGGGGGTTTAAGGTGGCCCGGGGGAGTCCTTGTAGGATGGCGTTTGAATAATTGAAATGAGAAATAATGAGGGCTTGGTAAATGGTGCGGAAATCATCTGGTTCGAGTAACGGACGTAAGTGTCTCAGGGATCTGATTTTGAAGTAGATCGCTCTTACAGTATTAGCTATGTGTTGCTTCATGTCGAGGTTCTGGTCCAATGTCACCCCGAGGTAACGTATAGCTGATTTTACTTGTAACTCGGCATTATTTACTTTCAAATAGCTGGGTGGTGTGAATTTGGGATTTCTCGAGATGAAAAGGACCTCTGTTTTCTTATTTTGGATGCGCAGATTTTGTGATAGGAGTCATTCGGATATGGTGTTGAAGCACTTAGTCAGAGGGGTAAGGTCTGGGCAATCCAGGGATATTGGCATGTATAACAGCACATCGTCAGCGTATATCATGCAACTCACATTGAACGATCTAATGATGTTACAGATGGGTTGGATGTAAATGTTAAACATCAGTGATGATAAGGAGGATCCTTGAGGCACTCCTTGACTTTGTGGGAATGGTTCGGATGTGGACCCGTCTGCTCGAACATATTGCCATCTTCCAGACAGGTAAGATCTGCACCACTCGAGGGCTGTTCCGCTGATGCCTTTTTCTCTTAGCCGGCATAGGAGAATCTCGTGGCATACCGAGTCGAAAGCCGCTGCTATATCCAAAAAGATGAGTGCAAAACCATGTTGTATGTTGTCAACGCCTGAAATTATGTTGTCGAAAAGAGTTGAGTAGTGTTTCAACTCCATGTGACTCTCTGAATCCATGTTGGGATGAATCCAGAGGGGCATTGGTGTTGATATGATCTTGTAACTGCTTGTACACTATCTTTTCAATGATTTTAGCGAGCATCGGGATGCTGGATATGGGCCTGTACGACTCCACCTTTTGTGGGTCTAGTTTGGTGTTCTTTAACAGGGGTCTAACGGAGGTCTGTTTGAGAGTAGAGGGGAAAGACCCAGTGCTAAAGGATAGGCTTATCATATTAGCTATGATCGGGGTGAGGTCACATCGCAAATCTTTTATCCAGAATGCTAGACAGGGATCTGAGTGTGCAGTGGAGGTATTTAGGGCTGAGATGGTGTCTTCAATAATTCTCTTTGAAGGTGTAGCAAAGGTAGTTAGAGATGCTGGGTACTCTTGTTCGTCGGGGGGGTCAGGTATCACCATTTTGTCGGTCTTGCACATTTTGGATTGCATAAAGACGGCATAGTCCTGCGGGTGTATACCTCCAAGGTGCTCAGGGGTGGGTTCTTTAGCAAGAGATTTGACCAAGTTGAAGAGGTCATGCGGCTTATTCAATGACCATTTCAGGGTGTCTGTGTGGTGTTGTCTCATCTTGTCTGTGATGGCTTTGCGATGTGTATGCAGGTGTTGGATGTATGCTGCTTGGTCACTACTGGTACGTGACTTCCTCCAGCGCTTTTCCAGCCTCCGTAGGAGGGTTAGTGATGCCCTCAAATCGGCTGTGAACCATGGTGCAGATGATCTTTTCTTTGGGGCTTTATTTGTTTTGGGAACGGATTGCGATTGCGCTGAGTTTGCTGTTCCAGGCAGTGATTAGCTCCTCTAGGTCTAGTGAAGTCTTATCAAAGTGTGTGTCCGTTTCGGCGAGGATGCGTTCTTTATTAAACGGGTGAAAACTTCTGGCAGTTGGGTTAGAGTTCTTACTTAAATCCACATTGGGCCTTTGTGGCTTGATGAGGGTGGGTATCTGAAAAGTGATGAGCTTATGATCCGACCATGGTACTGATGTCAATGATAGCGTGATATTTTGTGATTGCTGAAGAACTGCTTGTGGGGCGAATATGAGGTCCAGAATGTTACCTTTTGAGTGAGTAGGTACATTTATTTATTTAGCATACATTTGTATGCCGCTACTTCCAGTGATCAGTAGCGGCTTGATTACAGGCGTGAAATTGACAAATCATGACAGAAATTTTGATGAAATATACTATTGATTCGAAAGGGAAAGCACAGCACAGCACACAGTTAGGGGTCTCAAGGAGGGGTCAGATATTCACATATTCACATATATACATAACTGCATCAATGATCTGTCTAGGTGATGCCGTAATGGGATTGGAAAAGATGGGTCTTAAGCTTTTTCCTGAAGTCCTTTAGGTCGTTGATCTGGCATATCTCATGAGGCAGGTGGTTCCAGAGCATGGGAGCCGAGTAAGTGAAAGCCCGATTGCTTGTCCGTACGTTGACTGCTCTTATGCTACTTGGTATGCAGAGGGTGTTCAGGTTCGTGGTCCGTCTGCTTCTGTTGAGAGGTTGAGTGGTGATGAGGCTAGAAAGGAATGAGGGGGATACTATATGGATGATTTTGAATGTTGTTATTAGCACATTGTATATTATTCGTGCCGGGATGGGTAGCCAGTGTAGCTCAATCAAGACTGGTGTAATGTGATCTACTAGGCTCTTGTTCATGATGATCCTGGCTGAAACATTTTGTGCCATTTGTAAGATGTTTAGTGTTTTTTTCGGTAGACCCTGAAGGATGGCATTACAGTAGTCAAGGTGGGGAATGATGAGTGCCTGAGCTACTGTTCTGAAGTCAGAATGGTCAATGATGCTGCGTATAGGTTGAAGAACCCTCAGCTTGTGAAATATTGCTCTGTTGATTGACCGGAGGTGTTTGTCCATTTTTAAGTTATCATCAATCAGTACACCTAGATATTTTATCTCTTTTTTAGAGTGATAGGAGTTATTGTTCAGGGTGATGGTTGCAGGAGGATCAAAGCCTTGTTTCCCTGAAATGAACATTACTTCAGTCTTCTTGTGGTTAATTGACATATTGTTGAGATGGAGCCAGTTTTGCATTTCGAGTAGGCATTCTTCTAATTGGTTATAATTGGGATTGTTTACATCAAGTTGAGTGTAAATCATAATATCGTCCGCATACAAGTGGTAGCTGATATTGAACTTTTGGAAGATCATGCATACTGGTTGCACATGCAGATGTACCAGTTGAGTGTATCCCAAGATGTCTAGGGCTTCTATGAATGCAGCTGCTTGATTGTCCTGTAGAGATGGAAGATTGAAGTCACCTAAGATCCAATTTGGTTTATTTGGACCCAGGGTGTTGGATGCTATGTTTATGATGGTAGACAGGTTGTCTGGATCTGCAGAAGGCGCTCTGTAAATAAGGTTTATAGAGCATGTGTTGTTGGAGATTGTTACTGTTTCAAGGTTGTTGATACTGTTGGATTCAACCATTTTGAACTGGAGGTCGGATCTGGTGATTACGACAACTCATCCACCCCTTTTGTTCTGCCTGTGGCTGGTGAAAGCAACAAAGTTAGGTGGTAGTAGTTGATTGAGGATGGTGTTGTCTTCCGGTGAGAGCCAAGTCTCAGTGACCATGATATCTAATTTATGAGACGTTATTGTTTCGGTGATTGCTGGCCATTTTTTGCGAAGTGAACGAGAGTTAATGAGTGCACACTTCAGGCTGCTAGTGTAGGGGCTTTTACTTTGTTTGGCTTTCGAAGAGTTTTGTAGTGGGATGTGTAATAGGTGGTGGCGGTGTGGATAGCTAGCTCCATGAGAGTTGTTGTGGGAGTCCTCTGACCATTTTCTACCACCAGTCGAAACTATGGGGATGTGATTATGTGTCGTAAGTAGTGCCAGTGAGCTGGATGGCAAGATTGTGAGTAGAAGGCAAAGGCTCATTAGGGAGATGATTGTGTGCTCCATTTTGGGCCCTTCTGAGCCAGTTCAGGTGAGGCAGGGGCTTGTGTTGGAAGAGGGAATTGGTGTGGCCCCTGGCTAAGGATATTTTACTCAGGCGGCCGTCTCTTTTGTCATGCAGGGAACGAGAGTAAATGTCCTCTCCTAGGTGTGGGTTATGGCAGGAATACAATGTTACTAACAATAGCAATAGCTGATGAGACTCGGTGACTAGTCCTTTACTTTGGTCAGCTCAAGTCAGGTTTATGTTTTACCATGTTGGATACAGGTAATACGAGCTTACCAATGTTATAGTGAGCACTTCTGCTCAGAATAAATATATATGATTCTTTTATAGAATGTATGCACTACATGAAATTCTGTTCTAGTACAGGTACACGTGTTAATTTGAGCATACAGATACTAAGTGGAGCATGCAGAAACTAAGTTTTAACTGGAGCATACATAATACTAAGAGAGGGAACATGATACACCCCTCTATTGGCTAGTCAGATATAGTGCAGATATTAAACTGTTGAAACATATTTAGTTGCTTGCAAGCTATAACAGGTAAGGGGTATCGTTAGGATATTATAAAGTACCTGAGCTACTGTTGCATGAACGCAACAGAGAATTGTTGATTGCAAAACGGGAGTCCAAACGTTCAGTCCTGCTTTCGCGGTCCACGCCTAAGGGCCATGCCAAAGGGCCCTCTGGGGAGGCCCTCAGGCGCGGGCGTGCCCGATAGCGCTAAGTTTTATAGTTGAGGAGTGCTGCCCCGATTGGACAGCACCTGTGGAAGATGGCTGCTTTCCCGCCGTGGCACCCCTGCTGGAGGCTCGATCCCTGCCCAGGGAGAGCTGATGATGGTGGGGATGCAGAAGTGCCCGATAGCGCTAAGTTTTATAGTTGAGGAGTGCTGCCCCGATTGGACAGCACCTGTGGAAGATGGCTGCTTTCCTGCCGCGGCACCCCCGCTGGAGGCTCGATCCCTGCCCAGGGAGAGCTGATGATGGTGGGGATGCAGAAGCGTCCGATAGCACTAAGTTTTATAGTTGAGGAGTAGCCTAGAGCTAGGGAGTCACCCATATGTGAGGACTGACTTCCTGCTTGGTCCTGGAGAAAGAGTAGTTCTCCAGGACCAAGCAGGAAGTCAGTCCTCACTTACGGGTGACGTCGGCGCCGACGGAGCCCTCGCGGAGCAATTTTCCCCAGCTTTCAAAGAAAGCCTTTGGGAATTGCAGCGCGCATGCGCGGTCGTCTTCCCGCCCGAGGGTGCCATCTTAGCCAGTCTTCTTTTTTCCGCGGAGCCCTACAGACGTCCCCGTCTTGTCCCCGCGAAAAAGTCGATTTTCTTCATTATTTTATTCTTATTTCCTTCGGTTCGACGCCGATCTTTTTCCCGCCCGGACTCGCGACGCCGGTCACGAGTCCTCTTACTTTTTTTCGGTTTTTCTGACTTTGTCAGTTTTCGTTTTCGATTTTTCCCTGGCAGCCCGGTCCTTTGACCTCGCAGGGGCCCTTTTTCCCCCGATGGCTGCCAGTGGCTTTAAGCGGTGTGGTCAGTGTGACCGAAATATGTCACTAACTGACACACACGACTTTTGCCTCCGCTGCCTGGGCCCGGATCATGAGGAACTGATCTGTGGGCGCTGCGGCAAAATGTCCTCAAAAGCGTTGAGAAGTCGGCGGCATCAGCGTGATCGAATCTTCGCTGACCCCAGCCGTACCCGGACCTCGTCGGAGGCCTCCGCGTCAAAAGGCTCCAGCTCGGACCGTCGCCGGAGTTCCTCCGACCGGGGTTCTCCCTCCGGGGACCATCATCGGACGGTGAAACCCGCGAGGGCGGCGTCGGTGGACGCTCCTGGTTCCGCGAGGGCCAGGTCGCATAGCCCCGATAGCCGCCCCGGGTCCTTGGAGAAGGAACACCTCCCGAAGCGACCTCGCCTGGAGTCGGAGATGCCTGCTCGGGTAAGTCCTGTGGTCCTTCTGGACTCGCCTCCGCGACAGCCGACGTCGGGCCCGACGCCGTCGGGGCCCGAGTCGGGGGCTGCTGGGTCACCTGAGCTCGGACTCAGGTTGACGGCCTTGGAGAGCAGACTGTCTGCCTTCATGGACCAGCAGCGGGCACTGCTCGCTGGCCTCGCTGGCGCCGCTGCCCCGACCGCCGGGACGTCGACGTCCAAGTCGACCCCGGAGACCGAGCCGATCCTCGAGTCGATGAGAACTCGAGTCGATCCTCGGTCGAGGTCACCCTCGGCCTCCCGTTCGGGACCGAGGTCGCCGACGCCGACTCCCTCGGCGTCGGGGCGGCAGGCGCCGCGCCCTACCCGGGCCGACCCCACCGAGTCCTTGTCGGAGTCGGTCTGGGAGTCTGAAGAGGAAGAGTCGCCTGATTCTTTCCGGACTCGGTGTGTCCCCTCGGACTCACCGGAGTCCGAGCCTCGGAAGCAGTCCCCCCCAGAGGATGCCCGGTTCTCGGACTTCGTTAGGGATATGGCCAAGGCTTTGGCCTTCCCTGCGGATCCTGAGGAGGAGCCTCGAGCCGAAGAGCTCGACGCCCTCCAGTATGACTCTCCCGCGAGGGAACACTTTACTGTACCGGTTCCTCCTATGCTGGAACGACTACTCTAACGCATGTGGGAGAGTCCGGCCTCCTCGCCGGTCCTGAGCAAGCGGGTCGATTCTATCTATCGGGTCCGCAAGAGCCCTGGCTTCCAAAAGGCACAGCTACCACACCATTCCATGGTAGTGGAATAGGCCATGCATCGTCTTAAGAGCCAGAAAATGCACTCCTCGGTGCCCCCTGGCAGGGAGGCCCGTAACCTGGATGGCCTTGGTAAGAAGTGTTTCCAGGGCTCTATGCTCGCATGTCGTGTCCAGACTTACCAGCTATACATGGGCATGTATCTCCGGGATCTGGCTAAAGAGCTAGCCGGATTCTCCGCTGGTTTGTCCGAGGAACCCTTGCGGAGGTTCCTGGCCTTGTCCACTGGCATTCGGGAATGCTCAAAGTTCATGTCCCGGGCAGCCTATGATGGCTTTGAAGCGTCGGCTCGAGTGGCCGCAGCCGGCATCGGTGCCCGCCGACAGGCTTGGCTTCAGTCGTCCGACCTTGAGCCCTGGGTGCAGGACAAGTTGGTCGATGTCCCCTGCCGAGGCGAAAACCTCTTTGGCAAGCCCATGGCGGAAAAGGCTGCACAAATTGAGACTGAGACTCTCACCAGGACCAGGCTTTCTAGGAAGACCTCCGCCCCTTCCCAGAAAAAGAAGGGCTCGGGGAAAAAGTCCTTTTACCCGAGGAAGGCGGCTGCCTACAAACAATACCCCCATTATCAGGCCCCTGCAGCTCCCCAACAGGGCCAGCAGGCCAAGGGACGGGGTAACGGGTCCCGTAGGCAGCAAGCCCCCAAGCCTGCACCACCAGCCCCTGCTCAGCAGGGTGGGGGTTTTTGACTCACAAAGCATAGCCTCTCCCCCCCGCTGGTTCCTCCCAGCACCGGAGGCTGGCTGGTTCACTTCGCCCACAGGTGGTCCAGCATCACCGCAGATGCCTGGGTGCTTCAAGTCGTGCGAGAAGGCTATCTTCTCCACTTCCACCAGGTCCCTCCCTCCTATTTTCCGGGAGAACCTCCGCGACCCCCTCTGCACAGGGAATTACTCCTTCAGGAGTTAGCAGGTCTTCTGCGGGAACAGGCGGTGGAACCGGTGCCCCACCACCTGAGAGGTCAAGGCTTTTATTCCAGGTATTTTCTGATACCAAAGAGAACAGGGGGCCTCAGACCCATCCTGGACTTGCGCAACCTCAACAGGTTCCTTGTGCGGGAGAAGTTCAAAATGCTTACCCTTGGAATCCTTCTGCCCTACCTCCAGCAGGGAGATTGGCTATGCTCCTTGGATCTAAAGGATGCCTACACGCACATCCTCATCCACCCAAGCCACCGCCAATACCTAAGGTTTGTGGTGGCAGGAAATCATTACCAGTACAGAGTACTGCCCTTTGGCCTGTCCTCCGCACCGCGAGTCTTCACAAAATGTCTCGCGGTCGTGGCGGCCCATCTCCGGCTTCACGGCCTCTATGTCTTTCCGTACCTCGACGACTGGCTCATCAGAGCAGCGTCCGCTCGGGAGGTCACCAACGCCACGCGCCGCACGGTGATTCTTCTGCAGCACTTGCTCTTTGTTATAAACTTCGCAAAGTCCACTTTGCTCCCCTCACAGGATCTCGAGTTCATCGGCGCAAGGCTGCACACTCCTCGGGCGCGAGCATACCTACCGCTCGACAGGGCTCAACGGCTCATGGACCTAGCCGACCGCTTTCGCAGCCAGCCCCTGGTCTCCGCCAGGCGCTTCCTGAGACTACTCGGCCATATGGCTTCCACCATCCATGTGACCCCCAATGCCCGCCTGAATATGCGGTCTGCTCAATGGTGTCTCCGCCAGCAGTGGCGACAAGCCACAGGCGGCCTAGCAGACCTAGTGCGCGTCTCCGAGCCGCTGATCTCGTCTCTCCGGTGGTGGCTCCGGCAGCCGAACCTGATATTCGGAATGCCTTTCCAGTCACCTCAGCCGACCCGGGTGCTGACCACCGATGCATCCCTCCTGGGCTGGGGAGCACATTGCCAAGAGGCACGTACTCAGGGCCTCTGGACCACGTGGGAGTCTGCTCAGCAGATCAACTTCCTGGAGCTCAGGGCGATCCGCCTAGCTCTCAAGGCCTTCTCCCACCTTACTTCCCACCAGTCCGTCCTTGTCCAGACGGACAATCAAGTTGCCATGTTCTACGTGAACAAGCAGGGGGGCACGGGCTCCTTCCTCCTCTGCCGGGAGGCACAGAAGCTCTGCTCTTGGGCCGTCAGTCACGGCATTCTCCTCAAGGCAGTTTATCTCCCGGGCCAAGAAAATTGCCTTGCGGACAAACTCAGCAGGGTCCTCCAGCCGCACGAGTGGCGTCTGGATCCCTTGGTAGTTCAGAAGCTCTTCCTCAAGTGGGGCCTCCCCACGGTGGATCTCTTTGCCAGTCCTCACAACCGGCAGCTTCCTCGCTTCTGCTCTCGTCAGCCACACCCCCTTCGGGTTGCGGCGGACGCTTTTCTGATCTCATGGTCGGGGAGCCTTCTGTACGCTTTCCCTCCCATCCCGCTAGTCTCTCGGACTCTTTTCAAGGTTCTCCGAGACAAAGCCTTCATGATCCTGGTGGCCCCTCGCTGGCCCAGGCAGCCGTGGTTTCCGCTCCTACTGCAACTGGCGGTGGAGGATCCAATCCCTCTGGGGGTACAACCGGATCTCCTCACTCAGGATCAGGGGTCCCTACTGCACCCCAACCTCAGGTCTCTCAACCTCATGGCCTGGCTGCTGAGAGGGTAGTCCTTGCTCCCCTTCTCCTGCCGGCGGAGGTGGAGGAGGTCGTCTTGGCTTCGCGACGGCCTTCTACCCGCAATTGCTACGCCCTTAAATGGCGTCGCTTTGCAGTCTGGTGTACCCAACAGTCTCAGGATCCCTTCTCCTGCCCGGTGTCGGTGATCTTGCAGTACTTGCTACACCTCTCTAATCTGGGACTTAAGTCCAACTCCGTCAAAGTTCACCTCAGTGCTCTTTCGGCACATCATGTGCCGGTGGACGGTAGACCTCTCTCCAGCGACCCTCTCGTAGCGAGGTTTCTCCGAGGTCTCCTTCTACTTAAACCACCTCTACGCCCGCCAGCGCCTGACTGGGACCTGAATGTGGTTTTGCAGCGGATCACCTGTCCGCCTTTTGAACCTATGGCTACCTGTTCTCTCCGTTTTCTGTCTTGGAAAACACTGTTCTTGATAGCCCTCACTTCCGCTAGACGCGTAAGTGAATTGCAGGCCCTCGTGTCTGATCCCCCTTACACTCGGTTCTACAAAAATAGGGTAGTCCTACGGACTCACCCAAAGTTTCTTCCAAAAGTGGTCTCCCCTTTTCACATCAATCAGGAGGTGGTACTTCCAACCTTCTTTCCCAGACCACACTCCAGCCGAGCTGAAACGGTCCTCCATACCCTGGACTGTAGAAGGGCATTGAACTTCTACCTTGACCGTACGCGGGAGCACCGTAAAGCTGCTCAGCTTTTTGTGTCTTTTGACCCCAATAAATTGGGGCTCCCGGTCTCCAAGCGTACTCTGTCCATCTGGGTTGCGGACTGTATCTCTTGGGCTTATGGGGCAGCCGGACTCTCCTTAGAAAGTCGAGTCACGGCTCATTGCGTTCGGGCAAAGGCTACGTCAGTGGCTTACCTCCGCTCTGTTCCGCTGGCAGACATCTGCCGGGCCGCTACTTGGTCTTCGAGCCAGACTTTTGCGGTCCATTACTGTCTCGAGAGGGAGTCCCGCAGGGACAGTGCTTTCGGACAGGCAGTCCTCCGTAATCTCTTTGAGGTCTGAGCAACTCCTACCCTCCATCCCGGATGTGGGCTACCGGTGGGTGATAATTCAGCGAAGATTCTTTCCTTCTGTGCTGCTGAGCTAGAGGGAGCTCATTTTTGTGCTTAGGGTCTCCGGTAGCCTTGAGCTTGGGAGTCCCATAAGTGAGGACTGACTTCCTGCTTGGTCCTGGAGAAAGCGTAGTTACTCACCTGTAACAGGTGTTCTCCAGGAGCAGCAGGAATCAGTCCTCACTACCCTCCCTCCTCCCCTTGGAGTTGCAATCGTCTGCTTATGTTCTTTTTGCAAATTTTTATGCTGTCTTTTTTAGCTATGTCATCTGACTGGCTAAGATGGCACCCTCGGGCGGGAAGACGACCGTGCATGCGCGCTGCAATTCCCAAAGGCTTTCTTTGAAAGCTGGGGAAAATTGCTCCGCGAGGGCTCCGTCGGCGCCGACGTCACCCGTAAGTGAGGACTGATTCCTGCTGCTCCTGGAGAACACCTGTTACAGGTGAGTAACTACGCTTTACTCACCTGTAACAGGTGTTCTCCAGGAGCAGCAGGAATCAGTCCTCACAACCCTTCCTCCTCCCCTGGGAGTTGCAGTTGTACATAGTTTATTTTTACATTTTTGTGTGCTGTTTTTAGCTATGTCATTTGACTGAGAAAGATGGCACCTTTAGGCGGGAAGGGAACCGCGCATGCGTGCCTGCATTCCCAAAGGCTTTCTTGGAAAGCTGGGGAAATGCTCCGCAAGGGCTTGTCATGAGGCTGGAGCTAGAGAAGAAACAGTGTTGAAAAAAACTCCTGATTTTCATGGAACTCAGAAAAGGCAGAGAGCGCAGTTCCAGCGCAGCTCAGCCAGAGGGCGCATGAACAATTACACAGTACCTGAAGCAACGTGCTCTAGCATTGATCACATTAGTAACAAGCAGTTTCACCTGTCCTCAAACTCAGAACATGCAAACCAGAAATCCCTTTATAAAGGAAACCAGATGATCAGTGAAACAGAAACAGGAGGAGGCAAGAGCAAGTGCTGGGGAAGTGGCAAGAGCGAGGTCAGAAGGACCGGCAGCAGGACCAGTGAGAGAAGCCTGGAACAGGAAGGCTTCCATGTGCAGCCAACTCAAGGAGACAGAATCCAAAAGAGGTATACTCTAAGGGATACAGTCCAGAGAGGCCAAAGGTATTGGAACGGAGTTCAAAGCCAAGCAAACCAAAGAAGCAGCTTGCCTGATGAAAGCAACTCTCCTAGCCCAAGTAAGTCTCCTATGCTAAACCAGAAAGGCACAAGGAAAGGAGATTCCTTCTACAGTGATACTTTTGCCAAGAAACACAGAGAGTGGAAACCCACGTCAGGTTTTCCTGGTAACTCTGATTGTAGAGCAGTGCACAGAACAGCTTGTCAGCCTGAGAAGTTACGTCACAAGCTGAGTCCTGGGTGTGGCAGCCTACAGAAGCCAAGGTATGAAAAGCCTTTCATTATAAGGGAAAGTTTAAGTGATGAAAACCTTATGCAAATAGATAAGCCTCAGAAAGTTAGAAGAAGTAAAGCTAACCTTTTAAAAGCACTTCCTAACAGTGTGCTAAGGAAGTTGTATGAGAAACAGAAGAACCCCTGTGAGGAGTTAACAGATACTGAAGACAGTCATAGCATTGAAGAAGGGAGTGACCCAGAGTCAATGGACTTTGATTGTGAAACCAATGTTCCCATTCCTCAGAGTGAACCAATGGAATGTAACTTCTGTTCAAGAACTAGCTTGATTGCCTTGCTAGATGTATAGAGAAAAGAGAACTCTGCATATGGTGAAGTTGATAACCATTTGTTTCCTGATGTTAATTTCTATTGATTTGAAAGAAGCCTTAACCCAGATAAACAGTTAATTGTGAAGCCTACAACCCTTAACTGTTTATATAACGGTGGAACATTTTTGTTAGAGGAAAGAATTACCTTCATTTTCTTTTGTGTCTTATTGAACCTAAGCGTTGACCGGGGAAATAAAGCCTTATTACCCTACACTTTGGCGTAGATTGTTCTTTATAAATTATTTATTTATAAGGTATTTCAATATTACAATAAGAAAAGAGTACAATCTCAAAGCCATACTAATATACAGCCTCAGAGAAAAAAACAAAGAAAAAAAAATAAACTACAAAAAGCAATAGTCCACATCAAGGAAGTACTTTCAAATATAACTAAAAACAAAAAAAAAAAGAAAAAGACCCTGAATGGTCCCTGCAACAAATAAAAACTCCTTTTATCTTATCGATGAATTAAGAAATTATTAACAATACTAAAAAAGGAAATAAATTAAGTCTTACTGTCAAGAAAAGCCGCCAACTCATCTACCACAAGAAATATATATCTCTTCCCTTGGTAGACAATATGACATTTGCATGGAAATTTTAGGTAAAACGACGCTCCAAGGGCCAAAGCCCGAGGACGAAGTTCAAGGAAAGATTTACGTCGCCTCTGGGTGTCCCTAGAAACATCCGGGAACATTTGAATTATATGTCCACAAAATTTCTCATTCTTTTTTAAAAAATACGCTCGCAAGACTCTATCCTTGTCTAATTCTGAAACAAATTTTACCAAAAGAGTAGCCCTAGAAGATATGACATCATCATCAGATTCAATAAATTCCGAGATGTCCAAAGGAGATGAGACAAGCTGCCCTAACTGAGGGACTGCCTCACCTTCCTGCACCTCTCTATCTATCTTACCCTGAGGGACATAATAAAGTTTAGAAATCAAAATCGTTTCAGAATCAGTAAACTGCAAAATCTCCTTAAAGTATTTACGCAATAGGATCAACGGAGACAGGAAATGAGTTTTTGGAAAATTTAACAACCGAAGATTGAGATCTCATAACATTCTCCAAAAACTCATCCTGTCGATGTAACAAAATAGAGTCTGCAACAAACTTTTCAAAAGAAATCTTTTGTGATAAAGATAATGTCTTGAACCTCCATCCGTCTTTCCAAAGACAATACCCGATCTTCATGATCCGATAATTTTGATACAGTCTCTTTGGAAAAGTCGGAGATCTTCTGCAAAGAAGTACTCAGAGCTGATTTCGTGCGGGAAACTATCACCCATATGTCCTTTAGGAAAACCTCCAGAGGCGGAGAACCAACTTCCAATACCGAAGGAAAAGTTAATACAGCAGGCATAGGTGGAGGCAAAGTCGGAACAGAATCAACACGAAGAAAAGACGAAGGCAGTAAGGCTAGGCCAAGATCGGCCTGCACGGGAGTCCCACCCTGAGAGGCCGGCCCAGGCAAACATTTAAATTCATCGATGGGAGGAGTTAAACCCGATTCGCTTGGAGAAGGAGTAGAAGAAGTACTCACAGCTGATATGTTCATCATGCCGTCCGTCGATGATAAAGCAGACACAGATACAGATGAATCTTGCACCTTCACATGGGCATCCATCGGGCCTATGATCTTTACTGCCTTCATTTGGACAGCCGGCGGGTATTTCTTCTTTCTCTTACCCATAGCAAGGGAAGAGAGCCTTCTCACGCCGACGTGCGCCGAAGGGGCGCGGCCTGCCCCTGCGGGCACGCCCCCAAAGGGACGCCCGCGACCGCGTCCCGCGGTATGGCAGTGGATTTTAAAGCCCTTGGAGCAGACCAGCGACCAATCAGTGCAGCCGCTGCAACCAGCAACCATCCAGGAGCGTTCAGCCAGAAAAACAGCAGGAAATGAAAGACCTCCGGCGTAGATTGTTCTTTATAAGGAGTTCTGCACTACAAGGACCAGAATCCTCCTGGTCCTTCAGCTCAACCACTCCTTAAAATAAATTAAATGTCACCGGACGCCCTTATTTCCTACGCCAGTAGGGGCGCCTGGGGACAGGCTCCATCGACGTCGATGTCACCCATATGTGAGGACTGATCGTGCTGCTCCTGGAGAACACCTGTTACAGGTGAGTAACTACTCTTTACCTGGAGGGTGTTGAGTTTTTTCCCCTATGAACTCCAGACATTGTGTCGGAAGGTGGAACTTCGAGTAGTTTTTTACGAACCCTAGATGCTGCAGGACCTGGATGCTGCATGCAGTGGCCTGTTGTGCCTCTGAAGCCACCCAGGTAGGGGAAGACAAACACCCCTTGGAGGCAGAGGAAGGCAGCCATGATTGCCAGGCACATGGTGAAGACCCTTGGGGCAGAGGCCAGACTAAAGGGTAGTACCCTGTACTGGTAGTGGCTGCCCCCCACCATGAACAACAGGGTGGGTTGGGGTGAATGAGGATGTGGGATGTTAACCTGTTATATGTAAACCGCCCTTGATCTCTGGAAGGGGCGGTATAAAAGAAATAGTTAAATAAATAAATAAAAATGTGGGTATAAGCATCCTTCAGATCCAAGCAGCATAGCCAGTCTCCCTGCTGGAGGTGATTCAGCAATGTTCCAAGGGACAGCATCTTGAACTCCCCCCCCCCCCCCCTCACCAGAACCTTGTTCAGGTTGCGTAGGTTGAGGATGGACCTTAGGCCCCCTGTTCTTTTTGGTACGAGGAAGTATCTGGAGTAGAACCCTTTTCCCCTGAGGTGATGTGGTACTGGTTCTACCATTCTGTCCTCGAGATCCTTCAGGTCCTGGTGAAGGGGAGATCTGGGGGGGGCTCTCCTGGGAAGAATGGAGATGGAGTCTGAGCCAGGCGTAGGAGGTGACCCTTGTTGATCACCTGGAGTGCCCAGGAATTGGTGGTGATGGCTGGCCACCTTTGGGCATAATGGATGAGACGTCCCCCTGTGGGCTGCTGACCTCCTTAGGGTGGAAAGGCTATGCCCAAGGAGTCAGAAACTCCCCCCTGGCTGGACCGGGGCTGACGCTTGGGAGCCTTCTACTTACGAGGACCTTGCCCATGTCCCTTGGCCTGCTGGCGCTGCTGGGGAGTCGGGGAGGCCTGATAAGGTGGGGTAGTTTCTGTAAGCAGCCCCTTTCCTCGGGTAGAAGGGCTTTTTACCCAAGCCCTTCCTTTGGGGAGGGACAGCAGTCTTTTTAGAGAGCCTGGTCTTCCATGCCTCTAGCTTGGCAGCCTTGTCTGATATGGGTTTGCCAAAGAGGTTCTCTCCTTGGCATGGGACATCAATCAATTTGTCCTGAACCCATTGCTCGAGGTTGGACAACTGTAGCCAAGCCTGGCATCGGGCCCCGATGCCTGCTGCCGCTACTTGAGCCGCTGACTCAAAGCCATCATAGGCTGCCCGAGACATAAATTTGGAGCAATCACAAATGGCCTTGGCCAGGTTCTTGAACCGCTGCAGGGGTTCTTCGGAAAACAGCTGAGAACCTGGCAAGCTCCTTCGTGTGAGGTCTCTCAGGCACTGTTCCCTCTAAGCTGTGCGCGTGTGCGCACGCGCACACATCTCACCGAGCGAGCGCACATACTTTACAACAGAGCGCACAAAAATTATGGTTCTGATTCTGATAGAAAACAACACAGACGTCTTAAAATTTAAAAGTTGTTGTGTATTTACGGTTTTCACAAGTTCTACAATATTTTCTAGTGCAATCAATGTGGTGTACATACTGTATTCTGATGTGTAGTCAAATTTTAAAGTATTTAACTCCAAGTGTGGTTATGTGGCGCACAAAAATTTAACCTTCCTTCAAAAGCTGCACAGCTGATATTTTATGCGCACACAGCCTACAGAAAATTAGAGGGAACATTGCTCTCAGGTACATGCCCATGTATAGCTGGTACACCTAGATCCAGCCGATGAGCATTGAGCTCTGGTAGCACTTTCTGCCGCGGGCATCCAAGGTGCTTGCGTCCCTACTGGGGGGCACCGAGGAGTGTGTCTTCTGACTCTTCAGCCAATGCATGGCTGACTCCATCACCATGGAGTTGTGTGGCAGCTGTGCATTCTGGAAGCCCGGGCTCCTGCGGACTCGGTACATCGAGTTGAGCTGCTTGCTCACAACCGGCACCAACGCCAGTGTCTCCCACATACAGGATGAGAGGGATGGGCACTGTAAGTAATTTCCTTCGGGGGGGGGGGGTCGTATTGGAGGATTTTTAGCTTCTCCATCTGAGGATCCTCCTCCAGTTCCATTGGGAACACTAGAGCCTTGGACATGTCTCTCATGAAGTCAAGCAATGCCATGACCTCGGGCGGGGACTGATGCTGGGGCTCCAAAAGAGGGGAGTCCAAGGGGACATTGCAGTGGTGATGGATGTCTGGTGGCTCCTCATCCTTGGTCTCGCACTCTGGGTAATCCGTCAGACTTGAGGGAAGGATTGCTCGCGTGCTCCGGGCCTGAGCTCCGCCCGTGACCTTTGGAGGCCCCGCGGCTGGTGTCGAGCGCACTAGTCGGGGAAGACCTTGGCTCTGTGGGACGGGAACCTGAATAAGACCTCTGCCGAGGATTGATTCGAGGCTGAAGGGTCTCGAGGATCAGCTTGGCCTCCAGGGACATCCTCAATGTCAATGGCCTGGTGGTTTGGGTGGAAGAACTGGTGGTACCGGACAACAACGCCCACTGCTGGTCCATGAAGGGCAGACAAACTGTGCTCCAGGGCCGTCATTCTGGATCAGAGTCCAGTATGCTCCACAGCCAATGGCACGGGCACTGAGGGATTCGGGCCAGACGGCAGTTCCCCCGAGGGAGAGTCCTCAACAAGGATAGGGTCTGGTGACCGAGGCCACTCTGAGGTCGAGTCCTTCCAGGGAACCTTGCTGGTTGCTCCCTCTCTGATCCCTCAGACGAGCGTTGAGGACTGCGGGACCTGGCTCAGGGCTTACCCTGTCTGTCGGAGCCGTCCAGGGATGCCGCCTTTGAGGTTTTCTTCTTATGTTTCCTTGAGGGAGACCCCCTTTCTGAAGAACCATGGTGTTGATCGTGGTCCGTGAGGGTGCCCCAAGATTCCGCAGCTTCAGAGGAGGCCTTGGCCTTCGGAGGTACCGGGGTTTCCAGGAAAAACGTATCGTGCTGCTACTGGCAGCTCTTGAGGGCCTTAATGGATATCTTTTTACAGAGACCGCATGCTGTGGGGTCGTGATCTGGCCCTAAGCAGTGAAGGCAGCAGTCGTGTTTGTCGGTAAGGGACATTATTTTGGCACACCGATCCCACTTCTTAAAGCCACTGGAAGTCATGGGGGGAAGGAAAAGTACCTCAGCGAAGTCAAAGATCCACAGTGCTGCCAGTTGGGGGGAAAAAGGGCATGAAGGTGCCAAAAGGGAAAAAAGGTAAGGATGCCGGAGGCAGCAAGCTTGGGTGGCGGGAAAAGTACCAGTGCACTACCGGAAAGAGTATGAAACTCAGGTTGAGAAATATCAACTTTTTCCAGGGACAGACCAGACAGATGTTTGAAGGGCTCTGCGGAAAAAAGGAGACTGAGCAAGCTGGCACCCTTGGGCAGGAAGGTGATCACACATGCGTGTGAAACCTGGGGGCATGCTTCCACGAGGGTTCCGTTGGCTCCAACATCACCCATATGTGAGGACTGACTTCCTGCTTGTTCCTGGAGAACTTAAGTAGGGAAGAGAGACCATTCTGAGACTATTAAATATAGGACTTAGGGATGCCACCACAAGTTGAATACATCCCTAAGTCACGATGGCTAGAAATGGGAAGAGTGTGATGGGCTGGATAGATTGAAATATGACCTATGAGAAACGAGGCTTTTCTAAGTACCCAGTGCTGGCTTTTCTCAGAGAGAGGACAGTGTATGACATGGGCCTTTGTTGTGGTGCTGGGTTTACTGGAAGGGTGTAATGGGTTGGCCTGTTTCATTGGAACGGATGTTAGAAAATTGTAACAGTTCTCTGTTTTGCATTGACATTGCAGATTTCTGGATCGGGTGGAGGAGTTGGCGGTAAGTGTGCTTTCTTCATTATGCAGTATTTTTTCCTTGCATGTTCAAATATTCACTAATATATCACACAAATGCGAAGATGAGCAGAGTTGAGAGGAAACTACAAAATCAAAATATGCAGATCTTCAGTCAAAATCACTTAACCCTCCATTGCCTCAGAAAAATCCAAGTTATCAATGTCACTGTTTAATGTACATGACCAAGTTTAAGTTTCAATGTAAACCACTTTGACTGAAATGATAAAGCGGTATATAAAACCTGTTAAATAAATAAATAAAATCGGTGCTACATTTCACTTAAACTTTTATGTACTGCAATGTTTACCACCTTATCCAAATGTACTTCCAGATATCGCATGTTCCCTTATTCCGGAAATCTGGATGTTTATGGTTTGTCTCCATTGTGAGAATATCCTGCATCCTGGTGTTACTAATCCTCTGCATTTAGGAGCATTAGGTTTCATCAGAATGGATGGTCACAATTTCTGTTTTTATGTGTATATCCTAAAAGAGAAACCTGTATTTAAAGGCAATTGTGTGGGTTTTATGATGTTTGTTTTGATAAGATTCCAATATGTTTGTATTTCTGGACATCCTCGCAACAAGTGAATAGAAAATACTGCCTGTTCTAAGCCGCCTAAGGTGTCATTCCTTATTCTCCGTGAACAAGCAGGAAGTCAGTCCTCACTTATGGGTAACGTCGGCACAGAAGGAGCTCACGCGGAGCAATTCCCCAGCTTTCAAAGAAAGCCTTTGGGATTGCTACCATGCATGCGTGGTCCTCTTCCCACCCAAGGGTGCCATCTTGCTCTGTCTCCCTTTTTCCGTGGAGCCCTTCGGAAGAATGTCCTCGTCCCTTGGAAAACGTTTTGTTTTTCTTGCCTTAACAGGCTCTCTTTTTTCTGGTTGCACCGGACCTCTATCCGTCCTTTCCCCTGCTCTACTTCAGAGCCCTCGGGGATACACATTTTTCCTAAAGTTTTGTTTTGGGCTTCGCGCCCTTTTTTTCTCTTCAACCGCTGGCCACATGGGTCTTCGACCTCGCAGGGGC
Organism: Ichthyophis bannanicus; assembly: GCA_033557465.1. Lineage (NCBI taxonomy): Eukaryota > Metazoa > Chordata > Amphibia > Gymnophiona > Ichthyophiidae > Ichthyophis > Ichthyophis bannanicus. Next base: position 17,905,882 of record CM066037.1, on the reverse strand, counting down.
CATTTTTGCCTCCATGGCCACCGGTTTTAAAAAATGCGATAGATGCTCTAGGAACATGTCTCTTACGGACACTCATGACTGTTGTCTGCAGTGCCTGGGAGCCATGACCCAGAGCTTTGTTCACTCTGTAAGAAAATGTCCTCTAAGGCCCTGCTCAATCGTAAGCAGAAGTCCGAAGACATTTTCCAGAAGGCCGCCTTGGAGTCCTCGGTGGCGCCCTTGGTCATCTCTCCTCCAGCGTGTTCTCCCCAAGCGGACCCATGTTCTCGGCGGCACTCCGACCAGGGGTCCCCTGAGGTGGAATGATGCAAAAAGAAGGCCTCGAAGTCGCTGTCTGGGACTCATGACAAGCACGAGCGCTCCCGCGCCCGGTCGCTAAGTCCCCTTCAGAGTTCCCAAGAGTCAGACAAGGAGAGGCCCCGCATGGTACCTTGCAGGGAAACGGAGGCCTCCGGTGAAGGCGCCCAGTCTCCTGAGGGTCGTCCCGGTGGGGACCCCCTCTCCTCCTCGACGCCTGATCCGGTAACCCCGGTATCGACGTCCCAGGGCCATATGCCCGTATGGGAGTCCTGTATGCTGGCGCTCGAATGCATTGTTTCTGCGTTCATTGTTTCCCAGCAGGCGCTCATGGCCAGATTCGCTTACTTGCACCCAGAGACACTGGGTCCCTCGCGTGGGACACCCAAATCCATCCAGGAAACCCCCGAGAGCCGTGGGCCTCAGGGTCCTCGACGTCGGTCTCGCTCGCTCTCCTGTTCCTCAGAGGCGAGATCGTACAGGCCGCCGGCCATCGGACAGGGCGACCTGCCTGGCTCGGATCCCTCAACCGATTTTTCGGACTGGGAGTCCAATAGGGACACCTCCCCGGAATCCTGTATGCACCGCGATCTTCCTTCGGACCCCTCACTGCCTGCATTCCAGCGGTGCTCACCACCCAAAGACACCTCCTCCTTGGTGTTTATTCGGGACATGGCTCAGGTCCTCAGCCTGGTCACCCAGGCCGAAGAGGACCCTTGTGCTGAAGAACTCGATCTTCTTCAGTACGAGTCCCTGCCCAGGGAATCCCTCACTGTGCCTGTACCGCCGATTCTATCTCGGCTGTTGCTCCGCATGTGGGATGCCTCAGCCTCGGTCCCCATTGTGAGCAAGCGCCTTGACACAATGTACAAGGTGTAGTGCGGGCCCAGCTTCTGAAAGACCCAACTCCCATACACCTCGATGGTGGTGGAATCAGCCATGAGGAAGCAGAAGAGCCCAAAATCAAACTCATCGGTACCACTGGGCTGAGAGTAGAGAGCCCTTGATGCCTTGGACCGCAAGGCCTATCAGGGTTCCATGCTCTCTTGTTGCATCCAGGCATATCAATTGTACATTGGTATGTTCCTACGCGACTTGGCAAAGGAACTTGGAGGTTTCTCCATGGTTCTCGAGAGGGAGCCCCTCGACAGATTCCGTGTCCTGTTAAAATTAGTGGCCGACTGCTCCAAGTACATCTCTCGAGCCTCCTATGATGGCTTTGAGACATTGGCTTGGGTGGCAGCTGCGGGCATTGGAGCCCGCCGCCAGGCATGGCTCCAATCCTCTGATTTGGAACAGTGGGTACAGGAGAAGCTCCTGGATGTGCCCTGCCTTGGCGAACAACTTTTTGGTAAGCTGATGGAGGAGAAGGTTGCGTAGATCGAGACCGAGTTCGTCAGCAGGACCTGTCTCTTCCGCAAGACCTCTATGCTGCCTCGGAAGAAGCAGCCAACCAAGAAGCCCTTCTTCCCCAGAAAAGGTCTCCAGTATCGCGGCTACCCGGCTACCCCCACGCCAACTGCTCCGGTGCAGGGAAAGCCCAGCCAGGGGCACTGTAAACCAAAGGGCCCGAAAGCCCAAACAAGGCTCCCCTGCAACCCACTCAGGGGTTTTGACACCAACGGCATGGCAACTCGCCCTCCGGCGATACAGCAGCCAGTGGGGGGACGCCTGTCCTGCTTCGCCCATTGTGGGCGCTCATCACCTCGGACACTTGGGTTCTCCAGGTCATCCAAGAGGGCTATCATCTCCATTTCGACAGGCTCCCACCCCCTTTCTCCCCGGCGGAGCCTCCTCAACTCCCCGTACACCAGCTTCTGCTGCAGCGGGAATTGCACTCCCTCCTTGCCCAATGGGCAGTCAAGAAGGTCCCTCCCCACCTTCGAGGTCGGGGCTTTTATTCCCAGTACTTCCTCATCCCGAAAAAGACAGGGGGTGAGGGGGGTCTGTGGCCCATCCTCTACCTCCGCAGGCTAAACAAGTTCCTGGTGTGGGAGAAATTCAAGATGTTATCTCTTGGCGTGCTGTTGCCCTTCCTCCGGCAGGGCGACTGGCTATGCTCCTTGGATCTAAAGGACACTTACGCCCATATCTTGATCCACCCCTAACACAGGCAGTATCTGCGTTTCAGGGTGCAGGGAGAGCATTTCCAGTACAGGGTGCTCCCCTTCGGCCTTGCGTCCGCTCCATGGGTCTTCACGAAGTGCCTTGTCGTGGCCGCTGCTCATCTTTAGCACCGGCGCGTGCCGATTTTTCCCTACCTCGATGACTGCCTCGTTACAGGCTCCTCTGTCGAGGAGGCCCGGCAAGCAATGTCACGCACTGTCTTCCTCTTGGAGAGCTTAGGGTTCTTGGTCAACCAGTGTAGGCTCTCGAATTCATTGGGGCACGCCTTGTTACTTGGCAGGCCATTATCTTCTTGCCGGTGGATTGCTCCACTCACCTCCGAGCTCTGGCAGCTTGCGTCCAAAGCACCCACCAGGTCATTGCTCAGTCCATGCTACGTCTCCTGGGCCACATGGCCTCGACCGTACATGTGGTACCTCACTCCACCTGCACATGCGGATGGCTCCGTGGTGTCTCAGTACCCAATGGAGCCAGTCCCTCGGACATCTCAGGGACCCCATCAGGGTTCTTCCCGACCTCCGCTTGTTCCTGAACTGGTGGCAGAACCCCATCAACCTCCTGCAGGGATCACTCTTTCAGGCCCCACAGCACAAGGTGGTGCTGACTACAGACTGACAACTGTGTAGCGATGTTCTACATCAACAAGGAGGGGGGCATGGGGTCGCGCGCCCTCTGCAGGGAAATGGTCCTCATCTGCTCTTTTGCCGCCCGACGGAGGATGTCCCGGGTCAGGAGAATGGCCTGGCGGACAGACTCAGCAGAATCCTTCGCCCCCACGAGTGGCGGCTGGATCCCAGAGTGGCAGACTGGCTGTTTCTACGCTGAGGCACTCCAGCGATAGACCTCTTCGCCAGCCCCCAGAACACGCAGCTCCCTTGCTTTTGCGGTCCGGTACCGCACCTGGGCAGGGAGGACCCAGATGCCTTTCTCCTGGACTGGTCCTCCAGTCTTCTATATGCATTCCCTCCTTTCCCTCTCATTGCGAGGACTCTGTTCAAGGCTCAACGGGACGAGGCATCGTTGATTCTCGTGGCCTCGGAAGCCTTGGTTCCCGTTCCTGCTCCAGCTGTCGACTGAGCATCCGGTTCCCCTGGGCTCGGCCAGGGACTTGCTAACGCAGGAGGAGGGTTGGGTACTACACCCGAACCTAACCTCCCTATCCCTCATGGCCTGGCGGCTGAACAGGTCTCTCTAGCCTTTCTGGCCCTTCCGGAGGAGGTCGAGGAAATCCTCCTTGCCTCGAGGAAGGACTCCACTAGGCAGGCTTACACCTTTAAGTGGAAACGCTTCTCCGTCTGGTGCTCGGAACACCAGATCGACCCCCTTCTCATACCTGGTTTGGTGGGTTCTCCAGTTACCTCCTCCACCTCTCGAGGGAAGGGCTGAAGTCTGACTCTTTTAGAGTTCATTTGAGCGCCATATCGGCTAATCATCTCTCTGTCGAGGGAAAACCTCTCTCAGGGCAACCGCTAGTCTCCCGCTTCATGTGGGGCCTTCTGCTATCCAAGCCGCCCGTCCGTCCCCCTCCGACGGAATGGGACTTGAACATGGTGATCATGCAGCTCACCCATCCATCCTTCGAGCCGATGGCGACGTGTTCGCTCCGGCATTTGTCCTGGAAGGTGGTTTTCCTGGTGGCATTGACCTTGGTTTGCCGAGTCAGTGAGCTTTGGGCGCTCATGGCTGGGGCCCCTTACACCAGGTTTTATTGGAACAGGGTGGTCCTCCAGACCTATCCTAAATTCTTACCCAAGGCTGTATCGGCCTTTCATCTCAACCAAGAGATAGTGCTCCCAACCTTCTTCCCGAGCCTCCACGTCGACCAGGCATCGGTGGCTCTCCACACCCTCGACTGCAAGTGGGCCCTCGCCTCCTACTTTAGCGTACCCAGACTCACCGCAAGTCTGACAGACTTTTCGTGACCTATGATCCCAATTGTCAGGGGCAAGCAGTCACCAAGCGTGCACCCTCTCTATTTTGGTGGCGGACTGCATCGCATTCACCCATGCAAAGATGGGCGTCCCTCTGGATCGTCGAGTCACTGCACACGGGGTCTGAGCCAAAGTGTCCTTGGCCTCGCTGCGCTCCGTGCCCATGTTTGACATCTGCCGGGCGGCAACCTGGTCTTCTACGAATACCTTCACCTCCCACTACTGCCTGGAGAGGGAGTCCCGCCGGGACAGCGCCTTCGGCCAGGCTGTACTCCGTAATCTGTTCGGGTTATAAGCAACTCCTGCCCTCTGACCCTTCTTCATAGCTACTGAGGGCTTCTCTCCGAGAACCAGGGGACTCTGGCTCCCTCGGGCTTCGGCTTCTGCTTACGGCCTCGCGGAGGCATTTTTTGGTTACAGGTTCGGTAGCTAGGGAGTCCCATAAGTGAAGACTGACTTCCTGCTTTTTCCTGGAGAAAGCGTAGTTACTCACCTCTAACAGGTGTTCTCCAGGGACAGTCCTCACTACCCTCCCGCCTCCCCTGATGATTTGCTGTATTTTTATCCTTCCCTTGCCATCTGCTTGGTAGGGCTCAAGCTAAGGGACCTGACTGAGGAAGATGGCACCCTTGGGCGGAAAGAGGACCACGCATGTGTTGTAGCAATCCCAAAGGCTTTCTTTGAAAGCTGGGGAATTGCTCTGCCCGGGCTCTGTTGGTGCCGACGTCATCCATAAGTGAGGACTGATTCCTGCTGTCCCTGGAGAACACCTTTTACAGGTGAGTAACTACGCTTTACTAGCGAGCTAGCATACTCTTCTGCTGCAGCCCATGTTTGACCAATGAGGTGTTGCATTCGCTTCCCCACTCTTCCACTATTTAGATGAGGCCTTTCTGTATCCAGGAGAGCTTCATCCTTCTCCAGGGATATGTCTCAATAAAATAGTTTTAAAATTTTCTGGATGCTTTAAATTTCATTCATCTTTTCAGTGCCACCTCCTCACTCCCCCCCCCCACCACCACCATGATCTATTTGCAAATAAATTTGCTGAGGAAAGGGATAGCGTTTTAAGTCTTGAGGCTTTAATAGGGTTATCCTTTACTCTCTTTGCAAATTGTTCTAAATCTTTTACTTTCCTCTTTTCTTTTTCTTTTTGAAAATTCCCCTGGTGGCAATGATTAAGCTTTGTAAACGGGGGTGCTGGTCGTGAAAGTCCACAGTCTTAGCAAAGGCAAAATATTATTATGACTTGCAAAGGATTGTGGGGGTTGTAGTTCATTCATACCAGAATCAGCCGTTCACAAAATAATGAGTTGTGATGCTCGAGTGTAAGCAAAGAAAAACAGATTTTATTCATGGGGTTAATTCTCCCACACAGATAACATAAGAACATAAGATATGCCATACTGGGTCAGACCAAGATCCATCAAGCCCAGTATCCTGTTTCCAACAGTGGCCAATCTAGGTCATACGTACCTAGCAGTTTCCCCAAAAGACACAGGTTCCGCAATGCTTGTACTGGGTCAAGCATTGATATCCTGGGTCCCTTCTTAATAATGGTTTATGGACCTTTCCTCCAGGAACTTGTCCAAACCTTTTTTAAACCCAGCTACATTAACAGCCTTTACTACATCCTCCGGTAACAAATTCCAGAGTTTGATTACACGTTGAGTGAAAAAATATTTTCTTTTATTAGTCTTAAATAGTTTACCCTGTAGCTTCATTGCATGTCCCCTAGTCTTTCTATATTCTGATAACGTAAACAATCGATCTACGTTTACCCGTTCCACTTCGTTCATTAATTTACTTGGTAACACAAAAGGACACTTGCTTCAAGTATTGTACTCAGGAAAAACAAAACATGATATAAGGTAACTGAACTTCTTAAGCAATAAATCAATAAAGACCTTGATGGGAAACAGAAAAGGTCTTTTTGATGGTTTCTGCTAATGACCTTCTTAGCAGTGCTCCAAAAGGCAAAAACAAAACCCAAAGGTAACAAAAAAAACCTGTTCTTTATCAAGGATAACTTTCTTCTATTCACACACACAAAAAGAAGTTTCCTTCCAGAGCTCACGTGCACTTGTGCCTGGCTCAATTACCAATAATTAGCCAGCTGCAAACCCCTTTGCTGGTTCACTCTCTCTACGTGGCTCAATCCTACCCTAAAGCTTTCTTGCAGAGACTTTTCTGGGTAGATAAAAGAACAAGTTACAGTTCCTTTTGGTGGTTGTTGTATTAGTGAGAAAGTACTTTAAAACAGCAGCCTAGACAGAGAGCAGTCCATGTATTCTAACTGATCATTTGAAATATCTCCTTCTTCCTCAAATATCATGGAATCAATATCATGGTCTGGCTCAGAGGAATTCCTTAATTGATCACTCTCAGGATAATATTTGTTTCCCTGCTGTCTTCCTGAAGAAGAGCTAGGGCATAGATCAAAGTTCATACCTGAGCTTCCTTTGCTGTTAGGTTTCCTCTCCAGGTATCCTGGCCAGTAAGTAATCCAGCTTTTATGTCCAGCCTTCCAATCAAGATCCCTGGACACTGGGTCTCTCTTCACATACCTTCTTGCACCGGTCTTAGGGCCCCTTCCAAATGCAGCCGTCTCCTTCAAAGGTGCCGTTTGGGAGTTCCTGGCTCTATAACCCCACTCCTCTGGCTTCCTCCAGTCCAATGGAGTATGCTTGCCTCTGGAATCACTCCTAACACACGTACTGCTGTGGGCTCCTTCTTTAGACCTCCAAGATGTCTTTCTCTTCTTTCTGCCACGTTGCTTCTGCTGTTGTAGTCCTCTCTCTTCTTTCTCCAATGGCTTCTGCTTCTGTCTCTCCTTGTTCTCCTGGTTCTCTCTGTTCTGTCTCTGTGTAGAATATCCTTTACTTTTAACGTGCTTAGAGGGACACTCCACCCTAGCACAGCCCAGGTGTGCTGAATCAAGCCCTGCCCTTGGAGATGAGTGATTGGGGATTACCTCATAGCTCTCCTGATTGAACACACGTTTCCCCACTTCAGCTCTCCTAGAGGCTGTTTGTAACCTGGTGCATTCTGGGTTTGGTAGTCTTTTATGAAAACATTCTGTTTTAGTATTTCTACCAGCAAAGACAGGTTGCTTGTTCAGAGCCAATTCACCTCTTTTATAGCTCCCTCCTGAACTATGATAAGCTTCCTTATCACAGCTTTCCATAGTGGTAGGAGTGGAGACAATTCATCCCTAAAATCCCATCCTGCTAAGATTTTGAATTTCAGATATTGATGGCTAAAACCATGTAGTGATTTATCCCTTCTTAATCACACTCAGATTCTTGAATAACCCAACAAGAAAGAACTGGCCGAGATAGACCCAGAAAGCCCAAACCAGTTACTGCCAAACTTGGTAATATGTTATACAGCTGTGCTGCCAGTCCCTCCTTCCTTTTAATCTAAATTATAAATTTGCAGTCTGAGGCCTTTTGTAATTTTTTAAATAAATGGCTTGAAACTTTTTTGAATTTTCTGAAGATCTTTTCTGGAACTAAATGGGTAAAGTTAAAAAAAAAAAAAAAAAAAAGTAATACCACAGTCTGGGTCGAGTTCTGCTCAGCAATGAGAAACTGTACTCGGACCAACACTCCAAATCCTTTTCAGTACCCATAATCCCTTCCACATAATTTAACCTTACAGAAGTAAATTGATCCCTGCCTATAATTCAGTATTCCATAGTGACCCTCCAGTCCAGTCAAGACTACCGGGTCTTCATCCCATTCTAGCAGATGATGGAGACTGAGAATATTGGCTTGGTGGGAGGAGTTTGGTCCCTTTTATGGGATGACATCACCAAAAGCCTAGAATTCTCAGTCTCCAAGCAGATGGGAATGAGCCCTGTGTAGTTGGTCTACACTGGAGAGAATTCTGTTAGTTTAAAAAAATAAAATAACAAATAATAAGGCTATTGACACTTGTGAGGACTCGGCTTTTAGGGTTAGGGCTTAGTGCAGGGGCTGTGTTCAGTTTTGAAGCCTACCTCCGAGCCGCAAGAAGGATCGGAGTGCTATAAGAGCCCAATCCCGTTTAGTCATGGAAAGCTGGGCCAAGGAGCACATCCGGTGGGGCCAGGTCCCTGCTGCCTGTCGGTTCTTTTGCTGGATTTGTCTCTGCCTTCAGTGATGGCGCCATCCTCGGTGGCGAAGAGCCCTTCAAAACTTTCTCTCCTCAAAGGAGGAGGCGGCTGCGGACATAGGTCTTCAGAGACAGTCCTGGATGCATGCATGCAGGTGTGATTGTTTCTGTGCATGTATGTGTGTTGGGGGCCTTCTTGCTCATTGGGAGCAGCTTGCCAGGTGGATCGGTGCAGTGCAGTTTCACTTTCGCTTCTTCGGCAGCGGTTAAGCGCGTGAGTGTCTTTCCACCTTTGGGGCCTGCTTGCAGTTTTTGGTCCTGAAGCCATGGGAGAATGTCTTTTGGTAAGGCTGCATGCGTTGGCTGTGAGCTGCGCAGGGGTCATCTTTCTGCAGTTGGCCTGTGCAGGCCGTGTGAACAGGCTTATCGGGAAGTGGGGGGACCACCTGTGCATTTCTTCAGCGCTTGGTGGGGGGTTCTCAGAGCACGCTTTTGAGGTGGCAGAGGATTCTGTGGTTACCAGGGTTTTGGCAGGAACTGCTGTCCTGAGTGAATCACAAGTCTTCAGGGGATTGGGGGGGGGGTCCCAGATTCCCTTCAGGAGGCTTCCTTGGAGTCCAAGGGGTATCCCTTTTTACCAGAATTTGTGCTGTTGATGCACAAGGCATTTCTTCTAAAGAAAGGTAGTGTTTCATCTCAGTTAGTTCCATGGATCACAAGGAGATCCCATTTGGGGACAGTGGCCAATAGGGTTGGTCAGTCGCGTTGCCTCCACAAGGGGGTGGAGATCCTGCACCTGCGGAGCTAGATCAGGCGTCTGATCACACCAGGGAGTCAGATTACCCTTTGGAGGGTCCCTCAGGCTTGGGGGCCTCTGGTTCGCAGCTTGATTTAGAAGAAACAGATATCCCAGTGGGAGATGATCTGCAGATTGTTAGCCTTTTATAAGGAAGAACTAGGGGCTCTCATTGTGCAGTCCCTGGGAGCGCTCAATGTATCCTTTGAGCCTCAGACTCAGGAGCCACCACTGGAGGATCCCTTATTGCAGGGCATTCGTACATTGGAGACAGCCTTCTCTATCCACTGAGCTATCAAGCAAATGATTGAGGCAGAGTGAGAGGTTCTGGAGGTTGGTCTTTGCAGCAGTCGGGTGATGGGACGCCTCTACCCTGTTCCCGCAGGAGAAAAGGAGCCCTTGCGTTTGCCTTGGATGGATACCTTGGTCTCCGCCATCGCCAAGAAAACCATCATCCCAGTGGAAGGTACAGCAGCGTTGAAAGATCCGCAGGACAAGAAACTTGAAATCCTGTTGAGGCAGATCTTCAAGGTTAATGCCCTGATACTGCAGGCATCGGTCTGTGGGGCATACGTTGCTAGGGCCTGCCTGCATTGGCTGCAGGCAATTCCGGACTCCCTGGCCTTGGGGAGCAGAAGCTACCTGAGATGGCTAAGCTTGAGTCAGGAGCTGCATACCTGGCAGACGCTCATTATGACTTGGTACGGACATCTGTGAAGAGTATGGCCTCAGCAGTGGCGGTTCTCAGGTTGCTCTGGCTGCGTAACTGGTCAGCGGACGTGACCTCCAAGGCGAGGTTGACCAAGCTGCCCTTCAGAGGGAAGCTCCTGTTTTGGGAGGACTTGGCGAGGTTGGTGAAGGACTTGGCTGAGACAATGCCGGTTCATCTACTGAAGGACAAGCTCAAGCCCACATATAATAAGAAAGTGTCAGTGTCCAACAACCAGTCATGGGATTTTAGGCGTTACCGGGTGATGCGTTTCGCACCCTATCAGCAGTCTTGCTATCCCTCAAGGAGGCAGTTCTTTCAGGGAGGTCGCGGCTCAGGGCAAGGATTTGTCTCCACTTTGGGAGGTGGTACCAAGAAGCCCCAATGAGATGAGGCAGGCTCAGGTGGAGGTGGTTGTGGTGGGTGGCCACCTGCGTCTGTTCTACTCTGCCTGGGTCCAACAGTTGTCCGACCCAGTGGGTGCTAGAGATCATTTGTGACTGTTATATCTTGGAGTTTGTCGAACTGCTTTGAGAAGCCTTTCTGCTCTCTCCCTGCACAGATCCATGTAGGTGTGTGGTGGTTGTGACGACCCTCCGGAGACTTCTGCAGCTTCGAGTGGTCGCGGTCGTGCCCGTGCCCACAGATCAGTTAGGGTCCAGTCAAAACTCCATTTATTTTGTGCTGCCAAAGAAGGAAGGGCCCTTTTGTCCCATTCTAGACCTGAAGTACGTCAATCAATCCTTGTGGGTGCCCTACTTCCGCATGGAAACACTGCACTCTGTGATCTCAGCAGTACGGAAGGCGAGTTTCTCACTGCTCTAGATCTCATGGAAGCTTACATGTTCTGATTCAGCCTGAGCACCAGCGGTTCCTGCAGATTGCAGTACCGATGGGCCATTTTCAATTTCAGGCTTTCTTAACCAGGGCTCCACACATCAACCAGTAAGTGAGGTTTTGAGGGTTTCTTTGTTTGGTGTTTTTTGTTACATTGCTAGCTCTCTGACTGGGAGCTCTTAAAAAGGTTTTGTGTATATTTTTTTAAAGCAAGGTTAAATTCATTTTTACTGTTTTAGGGGAATCTGTACTTGAGCACAGTAGTATTGCTGAACTCTGTAACCCCCTCAGGTTCAGGAACTGCTAACACCTAATCAGGGGTTAGTGGGCCTGTTTCCTGAGTGCAATTGAAGCCTGCATAAAAAGGCTGCTTGGCCCTGCCCTTTTGAGGCTTTCTTAACCAGGGCTCCACACATCAAACAGTAAGTGAGGTTTTGAGGGTTTCTTTGTTTGGTGTTTTTTGTTACATTGCTAGCTCTCTGACTGGGAGCTCTTAAAAGGGTTTTGTGTATATTTTTTTAAAGCAAGGTTAAATTCATTTTTGCTGTTTTAGGGGAATCTGTACTTGAGCACAGTAGTATTGCTGAACTCAGCAGTTCCTGAACCTGAGGGGGTTACAGAGTTCAGCAATACTACTGTGCTCAAGTACAGATTCCCCTAAAACAGCAAAAATGAATTTAACCTTGCTTTAAAAAAATATACACAAAACCCTTTTAAGAGCTCCCAGTCAGAGAGCTAGCAATGTAACAAAAAACACCAAACAAAGAAACCCTCAAAACCTCACTTACTGTTTGATGTGTGGAGCCCTGGTTAAGAAAGCCTCAAAAGGGCAGGGCCAAGCAGCCTTTTTATGCAGACTTCAATTGCACTCAGGAAACAGGCCCACTAACCCCTGATTAGGTGTTAGCAGTTCCTGAACCTGAGGGGGTTACAAACACCTAATCAGGGGTTAGTGGGCCTGTTTCCTGAGTGCAATTGAAGCCTGCATAAAAAGGCTGCTTGGCCCTGCCCTTTTGAGGCTTTCTTAACCAGGGCTCCACACATCAACCAGTAAGTGAGGTTTTGAGGGTTTCTTTGTTTGGTGTTTTTTGTTACATTGCTAGCTCTCTGACTGGGAGCTCTTAAAAGGGTTTTGTGTATATTTTTTTAAAGCAAGGTTAAATTCATTTTTGCTGTTTTAGGGGAATCTGTACTTGAGCACAGTAGTATTGCTGAACTCTGTAACCCCCTCAGGTTCAGGAACTGCTAACACCTAATCAGGGGTTAGTGGGCCTGTTTCCTGAGTGCAAATGAAGCCTGCATAAAAAGGCTGCTTGGCCCTGCCCTTTTGAGGCTTTCTTAACCAGGGCTCCACACATCAACCAGTAAGTGAGGTTTTGAGGGTTTCTTTGTTTGGTGTTTTTTGTTACATTGCTAGCTCTCTGACTGGGAGCTCTTAAAAGGGTTTTGTGTATATTTTTTTAAAGCAAGGTTAAATTCATTTTTGCTGTTTTAGGGGAATCTGTACTTGAGCACAGTAGTATTGCTGAACTCTGGAACCCCCTCAGGTTCAGGAACTGCTAACACCTAATCAGGGGTTAGTGGGCCTGTTTCCTGAGTGCAATTGAAGCCTGCATAAAAAGGCTGCTTGGCCCTGCCCTTTTGAGGCTTTCTTAACCAGGGCTCCACACATCAACCAGTAAGTGAGGTTTTGAGGGTTTCTTTGTTTGGTGTTTTTTGTTACATTGCTAGCTCTCTGACTGGGAGCTCTTAAAAGGGTTTTGTGTATATTTTTTTAAAGCAAGGTTAAATTCATTTTTGCTGTTTTAGGGGAATCTGTACTTGAGCACAGTAGTATTGCTGAACTCTGTAACCCCCTCAGGTTCAGGAACTGCTGACACCTAATCAGGGGTTAGTGGGCCTGTTTCCTGAGTGCAATTGAAGCCTGCATAAAAAGGCTGCTTGGCCCTGCCCTTTTGAGGCTTTCTTAACCAGGGCTCCACACATCAAACAGTAAGTGAGGTTTTGAGGGTTTCTTTGTTTGGTGTTTTTTGTTACATTGCTAGCTCTCTGACTGGGAGCTCTTAAAAGGGTTTTGTGTATATTTTTTTAAAGCAAGGTTAAATTCATTTTTGCTGTTTTAGGGGAATCTGTACTTGAGCACAGTAGTATTGCTGAACTCTGTAACCCCCTCAGGTTCAGGAACTGCTAACACCTAATCAGGGGTTAGTGGGCCTGTTTCCTGAGTGCAATTGAAGCCTGCATAAAAAGGCTGATTGGCCCTGCCCTTTTGAGGCTTTCTTAACCAGGGCTCCACACATCAAACAGTAGGTGAGGTTTTGAGGGTTTCTTTGTTTGGTGTTTTTTGTTACATTGCTAGCTCTCTGACTGGGAGCTCTTAAAAGGGTTTTGTGTATATTTTTTTAAAGCAAGGTTAAATTCATTTTTGCTGTTTTAGGGGAATCTGTACTTGAGCACAGTAGTATTGCTGAACTCTGTAACCCCCTCAGGTTCAGGAACTGCTAACAGCTAATCAGGGGTTAGTGGGCCTGTTTCCTGAGTGCAATTGAAGCCTGCATAAAAAGGCTGATTGGCCCTGCCCTTTTGAGGCTTTCTTAACCAGGGCTCCACACATCAACCAGTAAGTAAGGTTTTGAGGGTTTCTTTGTTTGGTGTTTTTTGTTACATTGCTAGCTCTCTGACTGGGAGCTCTTAAAAGGGTTTTGTGTATATTTTTTAAAGCAAGGTTAAATTCATTTTTGCTGTTTTAGGGGAATCTGTACTTGAGCACAGTAGTATTGCTGAACTCTGTAACCCCCTCAGGTTCAGGAACTGCTAACACCTAATCAGGGGTTAGTGGGCCTGTTTCCTGAGTGCAATTGAAGCCTGCATAATAAGGCTGCTTGGCCCTGCCCTTTTGAGGCTTTCTTAACCAGGGCTCCACACATCAAACAGTAAGTGAGGTTTTGAGGGTTTCTTTGTTTGGTGTTTTTTGTTACATTGCTAGCTCTCTGACTGGGAGCTCTTAAAAGGGTTTTGTGTATATTTTTTTAAAGCAAGGTTAAATTCATTTTTGCTGTTTTAGGGGAATCTGTACTTGAGCACAGTAGTATTGCTGAACTCTGTAATCCCCTCCAGGTTCAGGAACTGCTAACACCTAATCAGGTGTTAGTTCCCTCCCTACCCACCCCGACTCCCACCCACCCCTAGTGAGCAGTCTTGCTTTATAGGGCACCTCCCCCTTTATCAAATCACAGTGAATTGGACCAGCACATTTTGAATATAATTAAAGAGATTTAACTGCTTTTTCTCTGAAAGGACAGCTGCGAAACCAGCTGGTACTTCGTAGATCTCTCTCTTTTGCTTTAACAGATACCTAAGCTCCACAAACAGAACAATGGCTGGGAAAAATCGTATTGCTAAAGCTGTTGCCCCCGTTACAGCTTCTGCCTCGGTCCAGACAGAGGCCCTATTGCCAGTTGAAGAAGCAGTTCCATGTGCAGGGTGCCTGCATGCTGAAGCTCTGAGGAAACAAGTGGTGGAACTCAGAGAGGAGGTGGCGAGGCTGAGGAGCATTCAAGACAGTGAGAAGTACATTGATGAGATGCTGCTTGCAGCAACCAGGCTCTCCAGCACAGGAGAAGATGGGTGTCAACAGAATGTCGATGGTTGGACAAAAGTCACCAGAGCCTGCAAAATCACCAATCCAACTTCTCCAGCCCTTGAATTGAAGAACCATTATGCAGCCCTGGAAGTGGAGGAGGTGAAAGCATCCCTGGAAAGGGAAGAACCAGAGTTCAAGTACCCCATAGTTGCAGAATCAGTGACCAGAAGGAAACGAAGGGTAGTGGTGGTTGGAGACTCTCTTCTGAGGGGTACTGAGGCGTCCATCTGCCGACCAGACTTGATGTCCAGAGAGGTATTTATTTATTTATTTATTTTATTTTATTAACAATTCTTATATACCGCACTATTAGACATCAGCGCGGTTTACATTGAACAGAAAACATCCGACAGTTTACACGTGTCTGGTCGTTACATTTAACAGGAAGTATAACTTGGCGAAATAGGGAAACTAAATACAATGCAGGGTTATCTGATAAAGGATATCCTGGTTAACTATATACAACAGTGGTATGCTGTCTGCCTGGTGCCAAGATCCAAAATGTTACGGAGATTTTGCCGAGACTCATCAAGCCCACTGACTATTACCCAATGTTGCTAATCCATGTTGGAACAAATGATACTGCCAGGTATACCTCGGAACGTATCAAAAGTGACTTCATGGCTCTGGGACAGAGGGTGAAGCAGGTAGGTGCACAGGTGGTGTTCTCTTCAATCCTCCCTGTTGAGGGTAAAGGCCAAGGCAGAGAGGCTCGCATCCTGGAGATTAATGCATGGCTGCGTGGATGGTGTCTTCGAGAGCGTTTTGGTTTCCTAGACCATGGGATGCTGTTCCAAGGGTTGCAGAGCAGAGATGGCATCCATCTGTCCAAGAAAGGTCAACACATCTTTGGTAGTAGACTGGCTAATCTACTGAAGAGGGCTTTAAACTAGATTCGTTGGGGATGGGTGAAGAAAGCCCCAGGTAAGTGAAAGCCCCCAGGTAAGTGATACATTAAATACCTTTATGGAAATGGGTAACAGGGGTAACATATGGAAAGCAGTGTGTATTAATGCCCGTAGCATGGGAAATAAGATCTCTGAAGTTGAAGCTTTGGTGGGAGTGGCTGACTTAGATTTAGTGGCAGTTACAGAAACATGGTTCACAGAAAACCATGACTGGGATGTAACTATACCTGGCTATACTTTATTCAGAAAGGACAGGGTAGGAAGAAGGGGAGGAGGAGTAGCACTATATGTAAAAACTACTATTAAAGCTTTGGAATTACAGAGCTTAAAAGGGAGAGAGGAGGCATTGTGGGTTAAACTAGAAAGAGGGAAAGAGAAATCTATTTGCATTGGTGTGATATACAGACCTCCCTCACAAGAGGAAGAGGTGGACAGAGAGTTAATTGAAGACATACGCAGCATTGCTAGGAAAGGGGAAGTGCTACTGCTAGGAGATTTCAATATGCCAGATGTTGATTGGCACTTTCCTGCTGCAGTATCATCTAGGAGTAAGGAGATCCTGGATTCTCTACAGGGAGAACTATTCAGGCAATTGGTAACAGACCCCACACGTGAAGGAGCCATACTGGACTTGGTGCTTACCAATGGTGAAAGTGTTTCTGATGTTGTAGTGGGAGATCATTTTGCATCCAGTGATCACCAGATGGTGTGGTTCAGTATTAGGACTAGGGCTGTTAGAATGCATTCCAAGGTGAAGATCTTAGACTTTAGGAAGACTAACTTTGCGAAGATGGGCCAATACCTCAGGGAGTCGTTAGTGGGATGGGAACAGCTGGGGGATGTAGAACAACAGTGGGCAAAACTGAAAGGGGGTATTTTAAAGGCAACCAACCTTTTTGTTAATATGGTAAATAAAGGCAAAAGGAACAGGAGACCGCTATGGTTTTCGAAGGAAGTAGCTGAAAAAGTGAAGAAAAAGAGGGAGGCCTTCATGAAATACAAGAGATCACAGAGAAAGGAAGACAGGCATCTGTATTTGGAACAACTTAGAGAAGCTAGCAAAGTAGTCAAGAAGGCAAAGATTCAAAAGGAGGAGGAAATAGCCAATGCAATAAAATGGGGAGATAAGACATTTTTCAGATATATTAGTGAGAAGAGGAAGGGCAAAAGTGGTATTGTCAGACTCAAGGGTACAGGGGGGGAATATGTAGAAGCTGATAAGGATAAAGCGGAATTGCTTAACAAATATTTTTGTTCTGTGTTCACAGATGAAGAACCAGGAGCAGGACCTCAGAAAACACCCACAAATAAGAACAGAAGCGAGGGACATCTTGAACAATTTTCAGAAGACTGTGTTCGTGAGAAACTAGCTCAACTTAAAGTAGACAAAGCGATGGGACCGGATGGGATACACCCTAGAATACTGAGGGAACTTGGGGACGTTCTAGCAACTCCACTGACTGACCTTTTCAATGCCTCGTTGGAGTCGGGAGTGGTGCCAAAGGACTGGAGAGAGGCTCATGTGGTGCCTTTACACAAAAGCGGAAGTAAGGATGTGGTTGAAAACTACAGGCCGGTTAGTTTAACTTCGGTGGTGAGTAAATTAATGGAAACGCTGTTGAAAGAGAAAATAGTGAGGTTTCTGGAGTCCAGCGGATTACAGGATCCGAGGCAGCATGGATTCACCAGAGGCAGGTCTTGTCAGACAAATCTGATTGATTTCTTTGACTGGGTGACCAGGGAGTTGGACCGAGGGAGAGCTCTAGATGTGGTGTATTTAGATTTCAGTAAAGCCTTTGACACTGTTCCTCACAGGCGACTTATAAACAAACTGAGCACCCTAGGGATGGACCCTAAAGTTACTGCTTGGGTTAGAAATTGGTTGGGTGGGAGGCGACAAAGAGTACAAGTAAATGGAGCTCACTCTGAGGAGAAGGATGTTACCAGTGGTGTGCCCCAGGGATCTGTCCTTGGTCCGATTCTTTTTAACATCTTTGTTAGTGATATAGCGGAAGGGCTGTCTGGTAAGGTTTGCCTCTTTGCGGATGATACCAAAATCTGCAATTAAGTAGATACCCAGGAAGGTGTAGATAACATGAGGAGGGATCTAGCTAAGCTTGAAGAATGGTCTAGAATTTGGCAGCTGGGATTTAATGTTAAAAAATGTAAGGTCATGCATTTGGGCTGCAGCAATCCAAGGGAGCAATACAGCATAGGAGGTGAAGTACTTTTGTCCACCAAAGAAGAGCGGGACCTAGGCGTAGTTGTGTCCGATGATCTTAAAGTAGCTAAACAGGTAGAAAAGGCAACGGCAAAAGCTAGAAGGATGCTTGGGTGCATACGGAGAGGAATGGCTAGCAGAAAAAAGGAGGTGATAATGCCTCTGTATAAGTCTTTGGTGCGACCTCATTTGGAGTATGGTGTGCAATTCTGGAGACCGCACCTTCAAAAGGATGTGAACAGGATGGAGTCGGTGCAGAGGGTTGCTACTAAGATGATTAGTAGTCTTCATTATAAAGCATATGAGGACAGACTTAAGGATCTTAATATGTACACCTTAGAGGAAAGGCGGGATAGAGGTGATATGATTGAGATGTTTAAATACCTCCGTGGCATAAATGTTCAGGGAGAGAGCCTCTTTCAATTGAAAGCAAGTTCTGCAATGAGGGGACATGGGATGAGGGTGAAGGGAGATAGATTCAGGAGTGATATGCGGAAATATTTCTTTACGGAAAGAGTAGTGGATCCGTGGAATAGTCTCCCAGTGGAGGTGGTAGAGATGAGGACAGTAACTGAATTCAAAAAAGCATGGGACCAACACAGAGGATCTCTAAAGGTAAAAAGTGGACTGTTGTAGTTGTTGTTATGGAAGGACAGACTAGATGGGCCTTGTGGTCTTTTTCTGTCATCATGTTTCTATGTTTCTACCCTTTGGTCTCACCATGGTGCCTCATACCTTCACAAAGTTTATGGTGGTGGTGGCAGCACTACGGCAGGAGGGAGTAATGGTGCATCCCTACCTGGACAATTGGTTAATTTAGGAAACGTTGCTTGTGGAGAGTGGCGTGGCAACGGCCTGAGTGCTCGAAGTGTTACAGGAGCTTAGCTGGGTGGTCAACAGAGCCAAGAGCCTTTTGAGTCTGATGCAGGATTTACATCTCTGGGCGCCTGATTCAGTACTCGGTCGGGGACCGTTTTTCTACCATTGGAGCAGGTGCACAAGCTGCAGGGGCAGCTTCGCTTGTTCCTGAGGCATAGGGCGCCTATGGCTTGGTTGTATCTTTAAGTCTTTGGGTTCATGGTGATAACTTTGGAGCTAGTCACATCGCATGTGCGCATATGCGTCCTCTACAAAGGGCATTGCTGTCCCGCTGGTCTCCGAAATGTTACCTTCTCTCGTGCAGACTGGTCTGTTCTCCAGAAGTCCGACACAGTCTGGAATGGTGGCTGCAGTCTCCAAACTTGCTGGCAGAAGTGTCATTGGAGCCAACTAAGTAGACAGTAGTGACGACGGATGCAAGCCTGACGGGCTGGGGAGCCCACTGTCAGGGACAGCTGGCTCAGGTATTCTGGTCTCAGGAGCAGCAGATGTAGTCTGTCAATTGACTGGAAATAAGAGCCATCTTCCTAGCAGTTTTGTGCGCTACTACTGGGTAAGGTAGTGTGCATGTTCTCAGAAAATGCAGCTACGGTGACGTATATCAACTGTCAGGGCAGCATGGGGAGTCCTCTCCTAACTGAGGAGATTGCTCCACTGCTTTAGTGGGTGGAGACGTATCTTCTGCAAACACTGTGGGCAAAGAAAATGTGGAAGCAGACTTTCTCAGTCCAACGCGAGTCAACCTGAGGGAGTGGTCGTTGGTGGACTCCGTGTTCCATCGCCTGACGCGACAGTGGGGGCAGCCAGTGATGGATCTGATGGCCACCTTCCACAACACCAAAGTTTCTCACTTCTTCAGTCACTGACACAAACTGATGTCGGAAGGGTTCAGTGCTCTGGCACAGCCCTGGCCGGTGGAGGGTCTGCTGTACGTGTCTCCTCTGTGGCCTCTGATCTGTCGGGTCATCCAGAGGGTGGAGGTGTAGCACAGCCTGGTGATTCCTATGGTGCCGGATTGGCTATGGTGGCCCTGGTATGCAGACATGCTCAGACTGTCGGTCACAGCATCTTACAGGCTACCGGGTTGGGTGGATCTGCTGACACAGGGTCCAGTGTGCATGCCGCAAATGGGTCGATTCTCAGTCTGGCTATTGAAAGGGCAGTGTTGAGAAAGAAAGGCTATTTATCTGTAGCGATTCTGACTCGTGCAGAAGCGGTTCACCTCATAAGAACATAAGATAAACCATACTGGGTTAGACCAAGGTCCATCAAGCCCAGTATCCTGTTAACAGTGGCCAATCTAGGTCATAAGTACCTAGCAGTTTCCCCAAAAGAGACAGATTCCACAATGCTTGTATTGGGTCAAGCAGTGATATTCTGGGTCCCTTTTAATAATGGTTTATGGACCTTTCCTCCAGGAACTTGTCCAAACCTTATTTAAACTCGCCTACACTAACAGCTTTTACTACATCCTCAGGTAACAAATTCCAGAGTTTGATTACACGTTGGGTGAAAAAATATTTTCTCTATTAATCTTAAATAGGTTACCTTGTAGCTTCATTGCATGTCCCCTAGTCTTTTTATATTCTGACGACGTAAACAATCGATCTACCTTTACCCGTTCCACTCCATTCATTAATTTATAGATCTCTATCATATCTCCCCTCAGCCATCTTTTTTCCAGGTTGAAGAGCCCCAGCCTTCTTAGCCTCTGTTCATAGGAGTATCCTTCCATCCCCTTTACCATTTTGGTGGCTCTTCTCTGCACCTTTTCTAATAGCGCTATATCCTTTTTAAGATATAGCGCTATTATCCTGTTATCCAAGTTGATTTTCCTGTTAACTGTAATGACCAGATAAATGTAACTTGTCTGAGGTTTCTTGTTCCATGTAAACCGCGCTGATAACGAATAGTGCGGTATATAAAAAATGTTAATAAATAAATAATAAATAAATAAATAAGATACGGTGACCAGAATTGCACACAGTATTCATGGTGCAGTCGCACCATGAAACGATACAGAGACATTATAATATCCTTTGTTTTATTTTCCATTCCTTTCCTTATGATACCTAGCATTCTATTTGTTCTCTTGGCCGCCGCTGCACACTTGGCGGATGTTTTTTATTTATTTATTTATTTACATTCTCTTATATACCGCGCTATTCTGCATCAGTGCGGTTTACATTGAACAACTGAAATTACATTGAACAGGGCATTATAACTTGCAGAACTATTTTACAGGGAACATGGGCTATGGAGGGTTAAGTGGCTTGCCCAAGACCACAAGGAGCACCTGTGGGACTAGAAACCCCGGCCCAAGGTTGCTGTCCTCTAGTGGGATTTGAACCCCCGACCTTCCGGCCTGAAGTACCTTGCCCCAGCCACTAGGCCACTCCTCCACGATGATGCCTAAATCTTTTTCCTGGGTGGTGGCTCCTAATGTTGGAACCTTGCATCGTGTAACCATAGTTTGGGTTTTTCTTTCCTAGGTGCATAACTTTGCATTTGTCCACATTAAATTTCATCTGTCATTTGGATGCCCATTCTTCCAATTTATCAAGATCCTTTTGCAATTTTCCACAATCCTGATGGGTTTTAACAACTTTGAATAGTTTTGTGTCATCTGCAAATTTGATAACCTCACTCGTTATACCCATTTTCAGGTCATTTATGAATATGTTCAAAAGCAGCGGACCCAACACAGATCCTTTTACTCATGATCTCTTTATCTCTAATGCCCTACACCTTTTCGCCCTGACTGAGACTTGGATCCCCCCAGATGACACCGTATCCATTGCTTCTCTCTGCTATGGGGGTTACCAGTTCTCCCATACACCTCGATCTACTGGTCGTGGTGGTGGTGTTGGTATCCTGCTTTCTCCCTCCTGTCAATTCCAACCTCTCCTGCTACCTCATTCACCCTTCCCCCTCTCCTTTGAAGTCGACTCCATTCACCACCTCCTACCACTTCCCCTCCATTTGCTGTTATTTATCGCCCACCCGACAAATCCCACTGAACCGTCCTCACCGACTTCGACTCCTGGCTCTCCGCCTTTCTGGATCGCTCTTCCCCCACTCTTATTCTTTGCGACTTTAACATTCACGTCAACAACCCCTCCGACCCCCCACACCTCAAAATTCCTTGCCCTTATCTCCTCGTACGACCTCCAACTCTGCTCCACCACCCCCACCCACCTACACGGCCACTGCCTTGATCTAATACTCTTCTCCAGTTCCTCTCCCTCAAAACTTCCACAACTCAATACTTACCTCATCTGACCATCACCTTTTAACCTTTACTCTTCAGCTTCCGCCATCTCAACCTCGTCCTGTCTCGTCCAATCTACTTAGAAACCTCCATAATATTGATCCCCTGACACTCTCCTCCACCATTTCTCCATCTCTCTCCTCCATTATATCCTCCGTCGATGAGGCACTATCTTCCTACAATGCTATACACACTCCTCAGCTTTCGACATCTTGCCCCATCCACCCCACGTCCAGTCAGACGATCTACTCCCCAGCCCTGGCTTTCGCCCACAACCAGTTATCTACGCACCTGCGCACATTCCGCCGAGCGTGCTTGGTCCAAATCCCGCTCCCCGGAGGACCTTCTACACTTCAAATTCATGCTTGGCTCCTTCCAGTCAGCCATAGCACTTGCCACACAAGACTGCTACATCCAACTGATCAACTCCCTTGCCTCTGATCCTCGCCATCTCTTTAATACCTTTGAATTCTCTCCTCAAAGTCCCCCCGCCCCCGGTCCAGCCCTCCCTTTCTGCCCAAACCCTAGCCGACTACTTCCATGACAAAATCCACAAGATTACCCTCCAATTTCCCACCCCCTCATCTACCTCCCCCTTCCCAATTCTGCCCCCCATCCTTTCTTCCTCTGCCACCCTCTCCTCCTTCCCTCCGATCTCTGAAGAAGAAACCACACTCCTTCTTACCTCCTCCAAACCCACCACATGTTCATCTGACCCTATCCCCACCCATCTCCTACACCCCATCTCCTCCATCATTATACCCACCATCTCTCATATCCTCAGCCTTTCACTCTCTACTACAACTGTCCCCGTTGACTTCAAACATGCTGTTGTCACACCTCTCCTCAAGAAACCCTCACTCGATCCCACATGGCCTTCTAACTATTGACCCATCTCCCTCCTTCCCTTCATATCCAAACTACTAGAACGTGCAGTCCACCGCTGCTGCCTCGACTTCCTCACCTCCCAGGCCCTCCTGGACCCACTACAATCCGGCTTCTGTCCCTTACATTCCACTGAAACGGCTCTCGCAAGAGTCTCCAATGACCTATTCCTGGCTAAATCTAAGGGCCTCTACTCTATCCTCATCCTTCTTGACCTCTCCGCTGCCTTTGACACCATTGACCACAATCTTCTCCTCACCACCCTCTCCTCCCTTGACTTCAAGGACCTGGTACTGTCCTAGCTCTCCTCCTACCTCTCCCATCGCTCATTCAGTTTATGCTCTGGCAGCTCCTCCTCCTCCCCTACCCCGCTTCACGTAGGTGTACCCCAGGGATTAGTCATGGACCCCCTCCTTTTCTCTCTCTACACCCAAGCCCTTGGCATGCTCATCTCCTCCCATGGCTTTCAGTACCATCTCTATGCCGATGACTCCCAAATCTACCTCTCCACACCTAATATCTCTCCATCAATCCAGACCAAGATCATTGCCTGCCTTTCTGACATCGCTGCCTGGATGTCTCATCGCCGACGGAACTCCTTGTCTTTCCCCCCGACTCCTCCCCTCCTCTTCCCCCTTTTTCAGTCTCTGTGGATGGATCCACTATCCTTCCTGTTCCCTCAGCCCGCAACCTGGGGGTTATCTTTGACACCTCCCTCTCCTTCTCCGCACATATTCAACTCGTAGCTAAGACCTGCCGCTTCTTTCTCTACAACATCAGCAAAATCCGCCCCTTCCTTTCTGAACACACTACCAAAACGCTTATCCACTCCTTAATCTCCTCCCGTCTCAACTACTGCAACCTGCTCCTTGCTGGTCTCCCCGTGAGCCATCTCCTTCCCCTTCAATCTATACAAAATCACGTGGCTCGACTAATCTTCCCCCAGCCTCGCCACACCCACATTACTCCTCTTCTCAAGTCGCTTCACTGGCTCCCTGTCCAATTCCGCATCCAATTCAAACTTCTCCTACTGACCTATAAATGCATCCACTCTACGGCCCCTCAATACCTCTCATCTCTTATCTCTCCCTATGCCCCCTCTCGGGAACTTCGCTCTGCTAGCAAATTATTTCTATCTAGGCCTTTCACTCGCACCACTAACTCCCGACTTTGCTCCTTTCACCTTGCTGCACCGTACGTCTGGAACAGCCTACCTCTGCCTATATGCCAGGCACCCTCCCTGGCCCTCTTCAAATCCAGGTTGAAGACCCACCTCTTCACTGTCGCATTCAGATCCTGACTTCTATCCTCATCTCAACCTAACCCCCATTAATTAATTCTCATAGCCGAATTTTAAAGACCATACTGGGCCTGCACCAATTTGACATGCCTGTATTATTGCGACTAGATTGTAAGCTCTGATGAGCAAGACTCTTGTATGTTTGACTGTACAGTGCTGCGTGCGTGGCACTATATAAGTGCTAAATAGTAGTAGTAGTAGTAGTAGTAGTACTGTACCGAGTTAGACTTCAGCCTGGTGTGGGATAGGTGCAGCAGGTACTGGAGGACAAGGTGCACATGGCAGGAGAAGGGATTCTCTCCCTTTTCCGCACACCAGATAGACAACCTCCTCCACTTAAAGGCATAAGCCCTTCTGGTGGAGGGCTTCCGTGAGGTCAGCAGGATCTCCTCGACTTCCCCTGGAAGATTGAAAGGGGCCAAAGCTACCTTTTCAGCAGCCACACTGTTAGTATCAGGGACCCCACATTGTGGTGCAGAAGGGAGTCCCCCTCCTGGGACAGGAGGTTTGGGGCCTGGCCCAGAGGAACTGGGAGTGCTGCCGACAGGGAGAGCAGCAGGGTAAATCAGGGCTACCTGGGGGCAATCGGGATTAATGAATGCCCGTTGCTCTCGATTTTGAATAAAGTCCTGGCGACTAGAGGGATCGGTGGAAATGCGTAGAATAGGCCCTCGGCCCATGCGATTAGGAAGGCATCTGCTACCACTCTCTCCAGGTACGGCTGATGGGAGCAGAAGCGGGGTAGCTGCGCATTGGCCGGAGAGGCAAAGAGGTCCATCATGGGCCTGCCCCAGAGGTGGAAGAGCTGTCTCGCTATCCTGGGGTGCAAGCACCACTTGTGTGGTCGCAGGACTCTGCTCAGTCTGTCTGTCAGACAGTTGTCCTGGCCCTGGAGGTACACTGCTCACAGGAGCATGTTGTGGCACACTGCAAAGGAGAGGAGGGCCATGCCTCCCAGCAGAGGGAGTATAGCCCATGCCACCCTGCTTGTTGATGTAAAACATGGCAACTTGGTTGTCCATCTGGATCAACACCGTTTGATGCTTCAGGTGGTGGCAGAATGTTCATAGGGCTAGAAAGATTGCCCGGCGCTCCAGGAGATTGATCTGGATAAGGGTCTGACCCTGAACTCACTTCATGTGCAGGTGGCAGCCTTATCTTGCTACCGGGGTCACGCGCAAGGGATGGTCTTGGGGCTCATCCAGATCTGTCTGTTTCTCTGGGCTGTGCGGCATATTTGGCCGCCTGTGCATGTTCCGGTTCCCAGCTGGGATCTCAGTTTGATCCAGTCACCGTTGACGGAGGCTCCGTTGGGGCCTTTAGGTTAGGCAGCCTTGAAAGATCTCACTCTGAAGGTGGTGTTCCTGGTGGCCATGTGCTCGGCCAGACGCATCTCAGAGTTGCAGGCTTTGTACTGTCAGGGACCCTTCCTGTTGCTGTCCAGGGAGAAGGTGGTTTTGTGGCCAGTGCTGCTGTTTTTGTCCAAGGTGGTTTCCGCTTTTCACTTGAACCAGACAGTGGTGTTGCCGAGTTTTCTGGAGGAGGCTGACTAGCAGCTGTGTTGTCTAGACATGCGTCGGGTGCTTCATCGCTACTTGAAACACACTCAACCTTTTCGCAAGTTGGATCATTTGTTCATCTTGTATGGAGGCTCTTGTAAAGAGGAGGCCGCGTCCTAGGCCTCCATCGCTCAGTGGCTCAAGAAGGCCATCGCTTCCGCTTATTTGTTGCAGTGTAAGGAGTTGCCTCAGAGGTACGGGTGCACTCCACTAGGGCACAAGCCGCCTCCTGGGCAGAGTTCAGTCTGGTGCCTCCTGCAGACATCTGCAGGGCAGTGACCTGGTCATCGCTACATACGTTTGTGAAACATTCGGTTAGACATGCAGGCAAGATCAGATGATCGGTTTGGGGCTTGGATCTTGGAGGCCGGTCTTGCTCGTCTGCCCGCATTTAGGTACTGCTCTGGTACATCCCGGTAGTCTGGACTGGACTGGAGGGACACTATGGAAGATGAAATTAGACTTTACCTTTCATTCATTTGGTTCCTCCAGTCCAGTCCAACACCCATCCATGTGTTTCTGTTGGATATCTGCACAAGCCTGGTTAAGATTGCCAATATGTTGTTTTGCGTCCAGAATGCCTGCAGAGATCTGCCTTCGGTTCTGGCAACTGGAGCATCTATTGGGCTCTTGAGGATCTCGGGTTCTTGCAGAATTCAGGTCCTTCTGTCGAAGGTAGATTGGCCTAGCTATATAGGTGTATATGATTTGGTCTGGAAATGGGTGCTTGTGGCATTTGCTTTGCTGTTTGGATACTGGCTTGGTGGGAGGAGTTTGGTCCCTTTTTATTGGATGACATCACCAAAAGCCTAGAATTCTCAGTCTCCGTCTGCTGGAATGGGATGAAGACTAGGTAGTCTGGGCTGGACTGGAGGGATTAAAGGAAAAGAAATTAGCAGGTAAGGTCTAATTTCACCATTGTGATGATAACAGAAGTTAGAGAAATAATTAATGCTAGCATTTTAGAATAACTTGGCATAAATTCTGAAACCTGGCCATATTGCTTTAATCCTTTAAGAGAAATGTGTGGACTTAGCACTCTTTTTGCCTCTTGCTGAAGAATGTTTGTCTATTTCTGAATTTTTGCAGCTTTCCATGTATAGAGAGCACTTGAACATTCCTGGTGCTGAGGAAAGGAGGGATTATTTGAAAACAAAATGCATTGGGTAAGTTTGAGGATGGAGGTGGGACACTTGGTCACGTTTCATGGAGCAGTTTTCACTAAAATTTCTGAAGGCAGGAGGGCAAACAGGAGAATATGTAAGAAAGTTTAATCATGGTAGTAAGGGGCCATTCCCCTTTAACTGGTAAATTTTGGGGCTTGCTTGAACATTGGTGACTCCCTTCAGAGGGGTGCAGAAGATTCCATTTGCTGTCCAGACAGGATGTCCCAGAAGGTGTGCAGTCTGTGGAGAGTTTGCCAATACTCCTCAATCCTGTTGTTGTTTGTTAAGTGCCGTCGAGTCTGAGTCGACTCATGGCGACCCTCTGGATAGCTATCCTAAATTGTGTTCGGTCTTCAGTCAGGCGGCTTATTGTTGACATACTGGTACCCGTAGCTGCTGTTCTTGTATCGATCCATCTCATTGCTGGCCTTCCTCTTTTGCGTTGACCTTCTATCTTGCCAAGCATGATGTCTTTCTCTAATGATCTCTCTCTCCGCATGATGTGTCCAAAGTATGAAAGTTGAAGTCTTGTCATCTGAGCTTCTAAAGAAAGCTTAGGTTTGATGATCTCTAGTACAGACTGGTTTGTTCTTCGGGCAGTCCAATACACAGTATTCGCCGCTAGCACCATAATTCAAAGGCATCAATTTTCTTCCTGTCTGTCTTTTTCACTGTCCAGCTTTCACATCCATATGATGTTATTGAAAATACCATGGCTTGAACAAGTCGAATCTTTGTATGGAGAGAGACATCTCTGCTCTTGAGAATCTTATCTAGGTCTTTCATAGCCATTCTGCCAAGAGCAATGCGTCGTCTGATTTCTTGACTGCTTGTTGCTTCTTTATTGATAGTTGATCCAAGTAGGTTAAAGTTATTCACAATTTCAATTTCTTCTCCTTCGACGATGAACCTGTTGATTATGCCAGTTGTCATGATCTTTGTCTTCTTTACATTAAGGTGCAGGCCCATTTTGAGACTGTTCTTTGATTGTGAGAAGCAAATGTTTCAGATCATCTTCACTTTCCGCCAGTAATGTGGTATCATCAGCATAGCGAAGGTTGTTGATGAGTCTTCCACCAATCTTCACACCTCTGTTGTCTTCATACAATCCTGCTTCTCTGATGATTTGTTCTGCATATAAATTAAACAGGTAGGGGGAAAGTATGCAGCCTTGTCTTACACCTTTGCTTATTTTAAACCATTCTGTTTCTCCTTGTTCTGTTTGAACTGTTGCTTCTTGATCAATGTACAGATTGTGCAAGAGAACGATCAGGTGTTCTGGTATACCCATGCTTCTTAATGTGGCCCAGAGTTTCTCATGGTTTACACAGTCAAAAGCTTTGCTGTAGTCGATAAAGCACAAATAGATATCCTTTTGGTATTCTTTAGTCTTTTCAAGGATCCATCTCACATCCGCAATGATGTCTCTCGTTCCACGCCCTTTTCTGAACCCTGCTTGCATTTCAGGTAGTTCTTGTTCCAGGTATGATTGTAGTCTCTTTTGAATAATCTTCAGTAGAATCTTGCTGGCATGTGGGATCAGAGCGATTGTGAGATAATTTCCACAGTCAGTTGGATCACCTTTCTTTAGTATTGGTATAAACACAGATCTTTTCCAGTCAGTTGGCCATGATGCTGTCTTCCATATTTCTTGGCAGAGCCTTGTAAGTATGGTAACAGCTGCATCAGATTGCTGTAATACTTCTATGGGAATGCAATCAATGCCTGGTGCTTTGTTCTTTGATAAGGCTTTCAATGCTGCTTCAACTTCTTCTTTCATCACCAATGATTCCAGATCATAAGGTACAGGTTGAAACGGCTGTTGGTCCACTTGATCTTTATCATATAAAAACTCTGTATATTCCTTCCATCTTTTCTTGATCTTCTCAGCATCATTCAACATAGAACCTTGAGCATCTTGTAACATTGCAATTCGAGGCTGGAACTTTTTCTTTAACTCTCGTAGCTTTAGGAAAGCTGATCTTGTTCTTCCTCTAATAGTTTCTGCTTCTATTTCCTTGCATGCGTCA
Organism: Ichthyophis bannanicus; assembly: GCA_033557465.1. Lineage (NCBI taxonomy): Eukaryota > Metazoa > Chordata > Amphibia > Gymnophiona > Ichthyophiidae > Ichthyophis > Ichthyophis bannanicus. Next base: position 17,877,225 of record CM066037.1, on the reverse strand, counting down.
TTAAGAACATAAGAACATAAGATATGCCATACTGGGTCAGACCAAGATCCATCAAGCCCAGTATTCTGTTTCCAACAGTGGCCAATCTAGGTCATATGTACCTAGCAGTTTCCCCAAGGGACACATGTTCCACAATGCTTGTATTGGTTCAAGCATTGATATCCTGGTCCCTTCTTAATAATGGTTTATGGACCTTTCCTCCAGGAACTTGTCCAAACCTTTTTTAAACCCAGCTACACTAACAGCCTTTACTACATCCTCCGGTAACAAATTCCAGAGTTTGATTACACGTTGAGTGAAAAAATATTTTCTTTTATTAGTCTTAAATAGTTTACCCTGTAGCTTCATTGCATGTCCCCTAGTCTTTCTATATTCTGATAAGGTAAACAATCGATCTACGTTTACCCGTTCCACTCCATTCATTAATTTATAGACTTCTATCATATCTCCCCTCAGCCGTCTCTTTTCCAGGTTAAAGAGCCCTAACCTTTTAAGCCTTTCTTCATAGGAGTATCCTTCCATCCCCTTTACCATTTTGGTGGCTCTTCTCTGAACCTTTTCTAAAATCGCTATATCCTTTTTAAGATACGGCGACCAGAATTGCACACAATATTCAAGGTGCGGTCTCACCATGAAACGATACAGAGGCATTATAATATCTTTTGTTTTATTTTCCATTCCTTTCCATATCATACCTAGCATTCTATTTGCTCTCTTGGCCGCCGCTGCACACTGGGCCGAGGGTTTTAAAATGGTATCCACAATGACGCCTAAATCTTTTTCCTGGGTGGTGGTTCCTAATGTGGAACCTTGCATCGTGTAACCATAGTTTGGGTTGTTCTTCCCTAGGTGCATAACCTTGCACTTGTCCACATTAAATTTCATCTGCCATTTTGATGCCCAGTCTTCCAATTTATCAAGATCCTCTTGCAGTTTTCCACAATCCTCTTGGGTTTTAACAACTTTAAATAGTTTTGTGTCATCTGCAAATTTGATAACCTCACTCGTTATTCCACTTTCCAGGTCATTTATGAATATGTCAAAAAGCAGCGGACCCAGCACAGATCCCTGGGGTACACCACTATTCACCTTTCTCCATTGGGAAAATTGGCCATTTAGTCCTCCCCTCTGCTTTCTATCTTTTAACCAGTTCCTGATCCACAATAGTACACTGCCTCCTATCCCATGACTCTTTAGTTTTGCCAAAAGTCTCTGATGAGGGATCTTGTCAAAGGCTTTCTGAAAGTCCAGATACACAATATCAACTGACTCACCTTTGTCCACCTGATTATTCACTCCTTCAAAAAAACATAACAAATTAGTAAGACAAGATCTTCCTTGTCTAAAGCCATGTTGGCTGTCTCCCATTAGGTCATGACTATCTACATGCTGAGTAATTTTATTCTTTATGATGGTTTTTACCATTTTTCCCGGTACTGATGTCAGGCTCACCGGTCTGTAGTTTCTCGGATCACCCCTGGAACCCTTTTTAAAAATTGGTGTTACATTGGCGATCCTCCAATCTTCAGGTATTAGAGATGATTTTAATGATAGTTCACAGATTACTAATAGCAGGTCTGCAATCTCATATTTCAGTTCTTTCAACACCCTTGGATGTATACCATCCGGCCCATTGTAGTACTTTTCCTTGTCCTGTCTTGCTGCACGTTGGAAATCTCTGTTGAGTTCTGTGATTGTCTTTCTTTCTCCTCTGGCTTTAGCTTCTCTGCGTTTCTGGGCAATTTTCAGAGTTTCTTCCGTCATCCATTTTGGCCGTTTTTTCTTTTTTACCTTTTGTAGAGACTTCTCGCTTTCTTCCAACACAACCTTCTTGATGTCATTCCATAACTCTTCTGGAACTCTATCATTTGTATCTAAAGCAGCAAATCGATTTTGCAGGCAGCCTTTAAATTCCAGTGGTATATTTTCAAGGTCATATTTTGCTGCATTCATGAGTGGTTTGCTCTTTTTCAGCTTTAGCTTGAGTTTGCATACTAGTAGTTGATGATCTGTACCACAGTCAGCTCCAGGTTTTGTCTTTGTTGATGTTATAGAGCTTTTCCATCGTTGACTTCCACAGATGTAGTCAATTTGATTTTTATACAATCCATTGGTTGAAATCCATGTGTACAGTCGCCGCTTGTGTTGCTGGAAGAAGGTGTTCGCGATGAATAGATCGTTGGTCTTGCAGAATTCTATCAGTCTTTCTCCAGCTTCATTTCTGTTGCCAAGTCCATATTTTCCAACTACTTTGTCTTCTTCTTTGTTGCCAAACTTTGCGTTCCAATCACCCATGACTATCAGGATATCCTGTTTGCATGTTCTGTCAATTTCAGCTTGTACTTGTTCATAGAACTCTTCAATTTCATTCTCTTCTGCAGCTGTTGTTGGGGCATATACTTGAATTATAGTTGTGTTGATAGGCATTCCTCGTAGACGAATAGAGATTAAGCGTTCGCTGACTGCATTGTATTTCATTACAGTTCTTGCAAGTTTCTTCTTTATTATAAATGCAACACCATTTCTTCTTTGTCTTTCATTTCCAGCATAGTAGACCATGTGATCATCTGATGCAAAGTGCCCGATTCCAGTCCATTTCAGTTCGCTGACACCCAACAGATCAAGTTGTACACGTTCCATTTCATTTTTGACCACCTCCAACTTACCTTGGTTCATGCTTCGTACGTTCCATGTTCCAATGTTTAAGACATCTTTACAGCTTCTGACTCTCATTTCATGCGCAGCTACATCAGCAGTCAGACGTCCCGAGGGCTTTGATCCAACCATATCATAAATGCTGGCTTTACTCTGAAAAGTCTTCAGCTCTTCCCCAGTAGCTACTTGAGTGCCTTCCAACCTGAGGGTCTTATCTTCCAGCACTACAGCACAATTTGTTTTGTTGTAACTATCCATTGGGTTTTCATGGCAAGATACAGAAGTAGATTGCCGGGCCTTTCTTCCGCGCAGTTTAAGTTTGGTGGTGTTGCCGTTGTCACAGAAATGTGATCCTCCGCCGTCAACACTATCCCATTCTGCTGCTGCCCAGATGGGTGGTTTGTCTTGGTCTGGCATCTTAGCTGAGACCTGTCCATCTTGGGAGACCCTGCCAGTAGTTAAACTACCGATAGTTTAGCTCTCAGCATCACTGATGCACACAAGCCTTCACAGCACGACAATCTGCAAACCAAGTGAGGGCTTGTGTGCATCAGTGATGCTGAGAGCTAAACTATTGATTATTATCCAATGCTGCCCATCCATGTTAGCACAAATGATGACGCTAGGCTTAAAAGTCACTTTTATGGCTCTGGGAGAGAAGGTGAAACAGGTGCGCAGGATGTGTTCTCCTTAATCCTTTGTCAAAGGTCAGGGCCAAGGCCGAGAGGGTTGCATCCTGGAGCTGAATGCATGCCACGTGGATGATGATATCGAATGTTTTGTCGTCTTCAACCATGGTGTGATTTCCCCCCCCCCCCAGGAATGCTGAGCAGAGATGGCACCCACTTATCAAAGAAGGGGAGAAGTGTCTTCTGCAACAGAGTAAGGAGGGCTTTAAACTAGAACCAAAGCCCCTGGATGAGTAATCTATTAAAAAAAAAAAGTATAAAAGGGGGAAAAATGGCGACATCTGGAGACCTGCATATACTAATGCCTATAGTATGCGGATGCGGATGTGGAAGAGGCCGACTTAGATATAGTGTCAGGCATGGATAAATAGTACAGAAAAATCAGTGACTGAGATGTAGTTACACCAGGCTATAATCTATTCAGGAAAGACAAGATAGGAAGAAAGGGAGGAGTGGCACTATATGTGGGGAAAAAATTAAAGCCACAGAATTGCAAGACTTACAAGGGAGGGAGGGAGGCACTGAGTTAGTCTGGAAAAAGGGCACGTAAAGTGTGTTTATTTACATTGGTATGATATACATACAGGCCTTCCTTGCAGGCAGAAGAAATAGATAGAGAAGACATTCACAATATTGCTATGAAAGGGGAAGTACTATTTATTTTATTTTACATCTCTTATATACCGCACTATTCAACATCAGCGCGGTTTACATCGAACAAAACATTTCAGTACACAAAAATGTCTGAGTTACATTAAACAGGGTTAATAACTTGGATAACAGGGTAAGGAGACTTCAATTTGCCAGATGTCAATTGGGATATCCTCGCTGCAGTTTCATCTAGAAGTATGGAGATCCTGGGTTGTCTACAGAGAACTGGTCTGGCAGCTGGTAACTGGAGGGGGCAGTACTAGAGTTGGTACTTACAAATGGGAATAGGTGTTTCTGATGTCATAGTGGGTAATCATCTGGCATGCAGTGATCACCTGATAGTGAACTTCAATATTAGGACACAAGTGGAGATAGTTCATTGAAAAGCAAGGGCCCTAGACCTTAAGAAAAATAATTTTGCAAAGATGGGGGAATATCTGAGTCATTTGCTGGATGGGAAGTAGAACAACAGTAGACAAAAGTGAAACAAGAAATTTTTAAGGGCAATGAACCTTTTTGTTAGGAAAGTAAATAAAAGTTAGAGGAAGAGGGAGGAACTTTGCTTGCTACATTTTTTTTTCTGCTTTGTAGCCCTTGAATGCCCCAGGAGAGGAGGAGCAACTGCTAACATCATGGGTGTGCTGCTATAACAGCCCTTGCTTGCTGTGGAAATGTGGCCAAGGGCACGTGCCCATGGGCATGTGACCAAAGGGGTGTGACCAAAGGGGTTTCAGAAGTATTTGAAAGAGATGCTATTGATTGAGGATGTTGACACAATAAAGTTATCTAGCATTTTTTACACCCCCTCAGGTCAGTCAGTAATGCACAGGGAGGTAAACGGTTTATGTCCTCCCTCCTCGGAGTCATTAGATATTTCAGCTTTGTTAGAATCATCTCTCGATGTAATTTTGTCTCGTGCAACATTGGTGATAACATTTTTATCTATAAGTGATAAGAATTTGGTAATGAAGTTGTATTTTAACAAAAAGACAGCCACATTTTGTGGAAGTAGGATTCAAATATTTCCTGATGTTAGCAAGGCAATGCAGAGGCATAGGAAGGCCGCCTTGGTATTAAAGCCACTTGTGCTTGCACTTGGAGCTTTGATTTTTTTTCTGAAACATCCTTGTAAATGTATTGTCTTACACGGGGTTAAATACATTTTTTATAGAACCAGAGCAACTAGAGGCCTTTATTCGGGGCAGTCTAATCATTGAATTTTTATTCTGGGGTGGTCTTATCATTGAATTTTTCTTTAGATTGTTTGGGCTTTTTGGCTTAAGTTTAAATGGGCATTAGTTTAATAGAAATTCTGCGGGGGCTTTGAATGTTTTCCCTGTTTTTATTTATTTATTTTATTTATTTATTTACATTCTCTTATATACCGTGCTATTCTGCATCAGTGCGGTTTACATTGAACAAACTGAAATTACATTGAACAGGGCATTATAACTTGGAGATAACTATTTTACAGGGAACATGGGCTATGGAGGGTTAAGTGGCTTGCCCAAGACCACAAGGAGCACCTGTGGGACTAGAAACCCCAGTCCTTCCGGCCCGTGGTTGCTGTCCTCTAGTGGGATTTGAACCCCCGACCTTCGGGCCTGAAGTACCTTGTCCTAACCACTAGGCCACTCCTCCATTTGCTTGTTTTTTGATGTTAAATGATCTCCCTCTTGATGAGGACTTCATTGTATTTCTTTTCTTTAGGGAAATTTAAAAAAAAACAACAAAAAACAAAAACAAAGCTCAAGGAAAAAGAGGCCTCTGATTTTCAAAAGAAGGAGCTGAAAAGGTGAAGAAAGAGGTTAGCCTTCATAAACTACAAGAGATCACATGAAGAGCAAGACAATAGCTGGAGAAATTAAGGGAAGCTGGTAAAGTAGTCGGGCAAGCAAAGATATTAGTGGAAGAAAAACTAGCCAATACAGTAAAATATGGGGATAAAGCTTATTTTCTTTTTCTAGATATGTTAGTGACGGGAAGAAGTACAAAGGTGGCTTTGCAAGAACTAAGGGTGAAAGGGAGGAATAGGTAGAGACTGAAGATAAAGCAGAATTGCTTAACAAATATTTTTGCTCTGTGTTTAAGGATGAAAAGCTGAGAATAGCACCTCAGAAATCAAACACAAATTTTCCCTATATCTGCTCAGTTTCCTGGGAGACTATTGAATATTTTATATTGTATCCTGTACATAGTATGCAGACTGCAGTACATCTCAGCTAATTGGAATTGTGGCGCGGGGGCCTGTTTGGGGTAAGGAGTGAGGGAGGATTAGGAGAGGGGAGGTGGAGGGGTTGGGGGATCTGGATGTGAAGGGGATTGTTGTTGTTAAGTGCCGTCGAGTCGGTGTTAACTCATGGCGATCCTCTGGATGTTGTTGTTGTTAAGTGCCGTCGAGTCGGAGTCGACTCATGGCGACCCTCTGGATAGCTATCCTAAATTGTGTTCGGTCTTCAGTCAGGTGGCTCATTGTTGACAAACTGGCATCCGTAGCTGCTGTTATTGTATCGATCCATTGCTGGCCTTCCTCTTTTGCGTTGATCTTCTACCTTACCAAGCATGATGTCTTTCTCTAATGATCTCTCTTCGCATGATGTGTCCAAAGTATGAAAGTCGAAGTCTTGTCATCTGAGCTTCTAAAGAAAGCTTAGGTTTGATCTCCTCTAGTAGTGACTGGTTTGTTCTTTGGGTAGTTCATGGTATACACAGTATTCGTCGCCAGAACCATAATTCAAAGGCATCAATTTTCTTCCTATCTATCTTTTTCACTGTCCAACTTTCACATCCATATGACATTATTGAAAATGCTATGGCTTGAACAAGTCAAATCTTTGTATGGAGAGAGACATCTCTGCTCTTGAGAATCTTGTCTAAGTCCTTCATAGCCATTCTGCCAAGAGCAATGCATCATCTGATTTCTTGACTCCTTGTTGCTTCTTTGATAGTTGATCCAAGTAAGTTAAAGTTGTCCACTATTTCAATTTCTTCTCCATCAACAATGAACTTATTGATTTTGCCAGTTGTCATAATCTTTGCCTTCTTTACATTAAGATGCGGCCCATTTTAAGACACTTCCTTGATCTTGAGAAGCAAATGTTTCAGGTTGTCTTCACTTTCAGCCAGTAATGTGACATCATCAGCATAACAAAGGTTGTTGATGCTTTTCCACCAATCTTCACACCTCTGTTGTCTTCATACAATCATGCCTCTCTGATTTGTTCTGCATATAAATTAAACCAGGTGGGGGGGGGGGGGGGGAGTTGCAGCCTTGTCGTACACCTTTTCTGATTTTAAACCATTCTGTTTCTCCTTGTTCCATTCAAACTGTTGCTTCTTCATCAGTGTAAAGGTTGTGCAAGAGAATGATCAGGTGTTCTGGTATACCCATGCTTCTTAATGTGGCCCAGAGTTTCTCATGGTTTACACAGTCTTACAGCCTTGCTGTAGTCAATAAAGCACAAATAGATATCCTTTGGTATTCTTTAGTCTTTTTATTTATTTATTTATTTATTTAACATCTTTTATATACCGCGCTATTTGTTTTCAGTGCGGTTTACAAGTAACAGAAGCTGCACAATCAGAAGACACTGGTGTGCTTACATTATAACAGGAAACTTAAACTTGGAACAGCAGGGTAAAAACTGTAACTATGTACAAACTGTGTAACTATGTACAAACAACAGGGTAAAAACTGTAACTATGTATAAACATATTGGATTCTTGAGGATCCATCTCACATCCACGATGATGTCTCTTGTTCCTCGCCCTTTCCTGAACCCTGCTTGCACGTCAGGTAGTTCTTGTTCCAGGTATGGTTGTTGAATAATCTTCAGTAGAATCTTGCTGGCATGTGGGATCAGAGCGATTGTGAGATAATTTCCACAGTCAGTTGTATCACCTTTCTTTAGTATTGGTATAAACACAGATCTTTTCCAGTCAGTTGGCCATAATGTTGTCTTCCAAATTTCCTGGCAGAGCCTTGTAATTATGGTAACAGCTGCATCAGATTGCTGTAATACTTCTGTGGGAATGCCATCAATGCCTGGTGCCTTGTTCTTTGATAAGGCTTTCAATGCTGCTTCAACTTCTTCTTTCATCACCAATGGTTCCCGATCATAAGGTACAGGTTGAAACGGCTGTTGGTCCACTTGATCTTTATCATATAAAAACTCTGTATATTATTTCCACCTTTTCTTGATCTTCTCAGCATCATTCAACATGGATCCTTGAGCATCTCGTAACATTCCAATTTGAGGCTGGAACTTTTTCTTTAACTTTCGTAGCTTTAGGAAAGCTGATCTTGTTCTTCCTCTAATAGTTTCTGCTTCTGCTACTTGCATGCATCATTGTAGTACTTCTTGTCTTGTCTTGCTGCACATTGGAAATCTCTTTCTCCTCTCCTCCTCTCTTTCTCTGGCTTTAGCTTCTCTGCGTTTCTGGGCAACTTTCAGAGTTTCTTCGGTCATCCATTTTGGCCATTTTTGCTTTTTCACCTTTTGTAGAGACTTCTCGCTTTCTTCCAACACAACCTTCTTGTTGTCATTCTATAACTCTTTTGTAGCTCTGCCATTTGTATCTAAAGCAGCAAATCGATTTTGCAGGTAGTCTTTAAATTCCAGTGGTATACTCGTATTCTCAAGGTCATATTTTGCTGCATTCATGAGTGGCTTGCGGGTTCTGTATTTAAGCTTGTTGCGGTCCACAAATGATTGACGCTTTGTGACTTGTTACTTATGGAATTTGAATAAGATTATAAGTTAAAAAAAACTGGAAAAACCCTGAAACTAACACACATAGGAATAGAAATGAGGTAGAACTCAAACTATTTTCAGAAGACTGTGTTTGTGAAGAGTTAGCAGAACTAAAAGTGGATAGAGTAATGGCACCAGATGAGTCATCCCAGTGGTATTGAAGGAACTTCTGAGAATACTGGTGGCTCCGCTGGCTGACCTTTTCAATGCTTCTTAGCAGTCTAGCGTGATCCCAGAGGAGTGGAGAAGGGTGCATATGGTTCCTATAAGAGAGTAAATTAATGGAAACTCTGCTAAAGCAGATGACGATGTGGTATACTTAGATGTCAGCAAGGCCTTTGACACCATTATGCATCAGTGACTTATAAATAAACTTGAGTTCCCTTGGGATAGACCCTAAAGTAACCGGGTAAGAAACTGGTTGAGTGGGAGGTAACGAAGACAGGGACATTACCAGTGCTGTGCCGCAGGAGTTGGTCCTTGTTCCTGTTCTTTTAAACATTTTTGTAACCGATATTGCGGGAAGTCTGTTGAAAGGATGCCTCTGCGGATGATACCAAAATCTGAATCAGAGTTGACACCCTGAAGGTGTGGAGAGCATAAGGAAGCTTGAAGACTGGTTGAATTTGCTAGCTAAGATTTAATGCTAAAAATGCAAGATCATGCATTTGAGCTTCAAAAACTCAAAAGATCGATACAGTATAGGGGATGAAGTAATTCAGTGCACACAGGACGAGCAGAACCCAGGGATGATCATATGATCTTGAAGTGGCCAAACAGGTAGAAAAGGCAATAGTGAAAGCCAGAAGAATGCTTGAATGCATAGGAAGAGGAATGGCCAACAGGAAAAAGAAGACAACAGTGCCTTTTGTATAAGTCTCTTGTGTGACCTCATTTGGAGTACTGTGTACAGTTCCGGAGACTACACCTTCAGAAGGATATTAACAGGATGGAGTCGGTCCAGATGTGGCTACTAAAATATTCAGTGGTCTTCATCATAAGGCATATTGGGATAGGCTTAAAGAGATCAATATGTATACTTTGGAGGAAAGATTGATGGGGATGATTTGATGGAGACATGTATATATCTCCTTGGAATAAATGCACAGGAGGTGGCCCTCTTCCAGGAAGCTCTGGAATGAAAAGTCATAGGATGAAGGTGAAAGGGAATAGTCTCAGCAGGGCCAGCCCATCCACTAGGCCGTTAACTAGGGCGGCAGTGCTAACACCTCCCCCGCATGCAGTTCCAGCCTGCCACTCCTGCCCCCTCCAAGAAACTTGCATCAGAGGGGGGACAGGAGCAGCAGACCGTGAGCGCTCATGTGCACAGGCACTTTTGAGGCCTGATGCAGCGCTGAAACAGCAATTCAGTTGCTGCCACTTTAGCACAAAGGGGGGGCAGCAAAGCAGACTGAATGGTGGCACAGTCTTGGGGGGGGGGAACGGCACAGAGGATCTGCCTAGGGTAGAAGAAACCCTTGAGCTGCCATTGAGCCTCAGGAGTAATCTGAAGAAATATGTCTACAAAAAGAGTGGTGGATACATGGAACAGCCTCCCACTGGAGGTGGTGGAGATGAGAACTATATCTGAATTAAAGAGAGCCTGAAACAAACACAGGGGATCTCCTAGGGCAGCGATGGCGAACCTATGGCACGCGTGCCAGCTGTGGCACGCGAAGGCCTTGCAGCTGGCACGCGGGAAGGTCCGCCATCGAAAAAAAAACAACAACCCTGTCTGCTGCCGTTGTCGGGGCCGCCGCGGCAGAATCGAGCGTGCCGCGGGGCCCCCCTGTACCCACCGGCAGAGCCTGTCCTCCCCGTAGCAGCTCTCTTTGGAGCTGCAGTCAGACGCGCCGGCTTGCAGAGCGCGAAGGGAAGAGTTTCCCTTTCGCGACTCTGTTAAGCCCGCGGGGGCTGATGGGAACTTCCCATCAGCCCCCGCGGGCTTAACAGAGCAGCGAGGGAACTCTTCCCTCGCGCTCTGCAAGCCGGCGCGTCTGACTGCAGCTCCAAAGAGAGCTGCTACGGGGAGGACAGGCTCTGCCGGTGGGTACAGGGGGGCCCCGCGGCACGCTCGATTCTGCCGCGGCGGCCCCGACAGCGGCAGCAGACAGGTTTTCTTTTTTTTTTTTAATTTCCCCTGGGCTGGGCGGGGCGGGGGGTGGGGGTTAGGAGTGGTGATGGGCTGGGCTGGGGGGCTTAGGAGTGGTGATGGGCTGGGCTGGGGGGGGGTTAGGAGTAGTGATGGGCTGGGCTGGGCTGGGGGGTGTTAGGAGTAGAGATGGGCTCGGCTGGGGTGGGGGGGTTAGGAGTGGTGATGGGCTGGGCTGGGGGGGGTTAGGAGTAGTGATGGGCTGGGCTGGGGTGGGGGGGTTAGGAGTGGTGATGGGCACTGGGCTGGGGGGTTAGGAGTGGTGATGGACACTGGGCTGGCTGGGGGGGGTTAGGAGTGGTGATGGGCACTGGGCTGGCTGGGGGGGTTAGGAGTGGTGATGGGCGCTGGGCTGGGGGGTAGGAGTGGTGATGGGCGCTGGGGGGGTTAGGAGTGGTGATAGGCGCTGGGGGGGCTTAAACTAAAAATTGAGTGATGTGGGATTAGGACTGGGAGTGGGCTGATGGGGAGGTTAGGACTGGAAATGGGCTGGTGGGATTAGGACTGGGAGTGGGCTATGGGGGGCTAGGACTGGTAATGGGTTGGGGGGGTTGCTAGGACTGGAAATGGGCTGAGTGGAAGGGGGCTTGAACTGCAAATAGCTGTTGGGGATGGGGCTTGGAATGGAAATGGGCTGAGGGGAAGTGGGGGGCTTGCACTGCAAATAGCTGATGGGGACGGGGCTTGGAATGGAAATGGGCTGAGGGGAAGTGGGGGGCTTGAAGAAGGGAATGGATGCTGGGTGAGACTGGAACTAGAAGGGAGCTGATGTTGGGGGAGGATTAGAATGGGATGGGGCTGGGAGAGTAAAATGGAGAGGGGAAAAATATTTTGTGTAGGAGGGATGAAAAATCTACAATTGGCCAGGTATTGGGAGAGTAATTGGGGATTGAGGATGGAGGGGTAAAATTTGTGTGGATGAAATAGGAATGAGGAAAGAGCAAAAGGAGAAAGATTAGTATGTTAAAGCAGATGTAGAGAGAGAGAGAATGGAAAAAAAACTAGAAGAGAGAAGAAAGGACAAATGGACAGCAGACGATGGAGAGTTAGCAGAAAACATGAAGAAACCAGAAGAAAATGGCTGGACCAATTGCAACTGAAAAAAAATGCACAAAAGGTAGAACGATATCTCTTTATTTTGAATTTATTAACTGGAATATGTCAGCTCTGGGAAATGTGCATCATTAACATCTGCGCTTTGTTTGGTACAAGAGGAAATTCCTATTTGACGTTGCCACTTGTTCTCTTTCCCCAGTATTCACTGAAATGTATTGGTTTAATATTTGCAGTGTTGCCTTTTGATAGGTAGGGTATGGTGCTTTGTGAGTCCTGGTAATGCTGTCAGGATACGGCGGGTTTGCTATGGGTTCTAAATGGGCAGCGTTTGTAGTAGTTCCTAATGTGCCTGGCGGTTGGCACTGGATTATAGTAATGTAGAAATCTTTTAGTCTTTCTTTATCCATACACTCATTAAGAGACATGTTTACTAAAAGTTAGTGTATGGTAACATTATGCAAATATTTATGCAAATAAGACCACTTATGCAAATGACGTGCTGGCACTTTGAGGAAATTCTTTGGTTTTGTGCGGCAGTTTGGGCACTCGGGCTCAAAAAGGTTAGCCATCACTGTCCTAGGGTAAGGATGGAATTGTAGAACTTCAAAGTTCTTATGGATGGGCAGACTAGATAGGCCATATGGTCTTTATCTGCCATTGTTTTTCTATGATTCTGTTTATTCCACTCTTAAGACTATAATTATTTTTTGATCCTTGGCAATTAGTTCTCTTCAGTTCACTATTTCACAGGCTATGAGCAGCTTCTGTTGAATATGGAATCTCCATCACCAAAGAGATCGACGTGCAAGTTGGACTCCTTTTCCTGAGATGGTTTAGGTATGGGAATCCTGTCTGGAGGCAGTGGGCTAGAATGCATGACTTTTTGAGGGCTCTTTTGGTCCTGTTTTTCTGTGATTTTATGAAGGGAGATCTAAGCAAGTGCCATGAATGAAAAACAAAAGTACAGGAAATGGAGTGAGGTGAAGAAAGACACAACTCACCACTGTGAAATGTATATAGAGAGAATTTGTGTCTCTTCTGTTGTATCACCCTACACGGCCGTGTTTGGCTTGTGCAACCTCAGGTATAAGAATGTATCAAAAAATCCATAAACCTTGATATAAGAAACAATAATCAAACATATGATGAACATTACTTAACCAATCAAAATAAAACTATATAAATAGAAAATATATAAAATCATATCCGCATAACATAAATAAAACAGGACTAGAATGACTATTTGAAAAATGATAAATGAATAAAAGTGTGTATTTAAAAAAAATACATATATAAAGGGATGGACACATTGCATAAAACAACAAAACATAAAATTTATCTGTAAAAAGTATGTCATTGGAGGAAGTGACGTCATCGGTGGGGATGGCAGCTTAAGAAGGGAGCTCCGGAGTTAAACCCAGAAAGTGGAGAAAATTGTTGCCCCCCCCCCCCGCAGAAGCAGTTAGGAGCGAAGGGAGAAGTGGTGGAACTGGTGGACAGTAAGGGAGGAGGGATGACGACCCGAAAGAAGGCGGCGGATTTAAAAGAATTTGCGTATGGAGGAGGACAAGCAGGTGGCAGAGAGGTAAAGATGGTGGCGGGAGACGCGCTAACCAGAGAACCTTCAGAGCGGCAGATGCTAAGAGCAGCCGAGATGGAGCGGGGTGCGATGGTGGTCAACAATGTGTCCAGGGCAGAGCTGAAGGCCTGGTTTGATGAACTTAAATCGGAGCTGGCTGCAGTTAAATCAGAGGTGGGAGAAGTGTGCAGTGAACTGAGAGAGGAGGTGAGTGAACTGAGCCGACGGACGGCGGAGCAAGAGCAGCACATGGACAGGGTGCAGACAAAGCAGGTGGCGATGGAGAACTCTCTGAAAGAGTGGGAAAGATGGAAGGAGCAAGTGCTTTATAAGATGGAGGATTTGGAGAATCGCACCCGAAGAAACAATTTGAGAATAAGGGGGGTTCCTGAAGAACCGGAGTTTAATGACAGTAGAAGAGTGGCGGAAGCAGTATGCAAGGAGATTTTGCTGGAGGGAGAGGGGGAGGAGGAGGCCAGCATGGTGGTCTTGGACAGAGCGCATAGGGCGCTAGGACCTAGCAGGCCTAATAGACCACGTGATATCGTGGTATGCGTGCATGATTACACCCTCAAAGAGCGGATAGTAGCAAAGATGAGGAAAGCCCGGGAGTTTGTTTGGTAGGGCTATAAACTTGAGATCTTTGTAGATTTAGCAGAGGGGACCCTACAAAGGAGCGAGCTGCAGCATATCACCAATCTGCTGAGAAAGGAAAATGTGCGGTATCGGTGGCTGTATCCGTTTGGACTGTGTTTTACAGTGGGAACACGCAGCTGGAGGGTGCAGAACTGCAAGGACGCGGAGAAGGCTTTGGTGGAGGCTGCACTGAAAGGCACTCAGTGGTGATTAGTGCAGGAACAGGTGGAGCAGCAGGTGCTTCCAGGGACTGCTGATGAGCGGGGACAGTGTGGAGAGTGGCGGAAGAGTGAGCAGGCGTCCTGGATGGCGTCAACATTAAGTGGAGCTCTAGACATGCAAGCGGACCTAAATATGAACCAGTTCTTGTGGACTTGATTATATTACTAAGTAATGTGGATATGGGGGGATAGTGTGGTTGATGGGGTTACATGAAGATTATGATTATAGCTGGGAAAGGGGGGGGGGTGGACGGAGGGGTGTCAGGGAGTGGGAGGTGGGAGAGAGGTGGGTAGGGAAGGGGACTGTGGAAAGTGCAAACCCGGAAGGGATCTTTTTGTTATGAGTACTGTGTTTAATATTTGAATGGTTAGCAATATAAGGATGTTGTATTTGGTAGTGTTGTAAATGTAAGGGGATGAATGGAGGGGAGGTGGGTACTGGGAGGAGGGGGGGAGAAGGAGGGAACTATGCGGGTTTGTAGAGGACAAGCGGTACAAGAGGTAAAAGTGACTTAAGATGGTTAAGGCAGAGGGTGGGGGGGAAGGAGAGGGGGGGGGGTAGTTGGGGATTAGGCAGCGGATGTTGAGGAGGGAGAGGGGTGAGAGGAGGGAATGATGGAAGGGAAGGGTTGCTCCAAACCGATGGGCACTACTCTACAGGAGACCTCAGGAGGGCTGAGGAGTGGGATGGGGGTAGGGCAAGGGAGGGGGGATAGGGGAGGGGAGGGGATGAGGGGGGTGGGGGTGAGAAGGGGAAGGGTATAGTGGAGGAACAAAAAATGAGGCTGGTAACTATTAATGATAAATGATTACGAACTTGGAGAAAAAGGAGGCTGGTGGAAAAGGAAGGCTGTAGGACTCAAGCAGATTTTGTGTGCATCCAAGAAACGCATTTGAAAGTGGGCCAGGAGAAATTGTTAGAAACAAGGAAATATCCAAAGGTTATACTGGCTGGGCAGAGAGCTGAATCGCGGAAGGGTGGGGTGGGAATAATGGTGGGGGCTGGGATGGTGGAGAGAGTGGTGGGGGAGTATAGGGACAAGAAGGGGAGATGTGTGGGAGTTAAGGTACAGTTCGGGGAGGAGAAAGTGTGGATCCTGAGTATGTATGGACCGAATGAACACCAAGGGGAATTTTTTGATCGTATGCGGGAGGAACTGGAGAAGCTGGGAGAGGAACCAATTATCATGGGTGGGGATTTCAATTTGACAGTAAACCCAAGGTTGGATAATGGGGGGAGGGGGGCGGGGGGGGGGGGGAGAAGAGGGGAGAGAATGAAAATGTTGAAAATGAAAGAAGGTTTGGGGTTGGTGGATGTATGGAGATGTAGGAATCCAGGGAGAAAGCAATATACTTATTACTCTGCGCCACATGGGACATACAGTCGCATCAATATGATATGGGTGGGAGGTAGATGGATGAGCAAGGTGGAGGGGGTGGAACAGGGGTCCATTACGTGGACGGACCATGCTCCAGTGAGTGTGGAGTTCAATTTGGGTTATAAGGACACGGGGCTGAAATTCTGGAAAATGAATGATTCATTATTGGAGGAGCCAGAAATTGTAGGTAGGACGGCGGGATCATTAAAGAATATAAGGACCATAATCTGAATGGGGAGGTTGGTTTAGGAATGGTGTGGGATAGCCTGAAGGCGGTGGTGCGGGGGCACCTGATAGGGGAGGCATCGCGAAGGTGTAGAATGCAGGGAGAGACAGAGGGACGCATTTTAGGGGAAATTAGGAAATTGGAAGATAGCCATCAATGCGATAGGAATGAGAGAGTTTTAGAGGAACTGCAGAGATTGAGGGGGAAGTTAGGACAGCTTCACGCCAGTAAAATAGCCTATGAATTGAATGTTATGAAGCAAGCTATGTTTGAGGGAGGGAATAAGGCGGGCCGTATCCTAGCGCATAGACTTAGAGCACGAGCAGCACAGAGTACTATTGGGAGTATAAGAAATGGGGAGGGGAAGTTAGTGACTGGGAACAATGAGATCAGACAGACGTTTAAGGAGTACTATCGGAAATTGTATAGTAGTGAGGTCCGAGGGGGGATGGATAAAAGTAGGAAATACCTGGAGGAGTGTGAATTACCTAAGTTGACATCGGAAGAGGCAGGGTGGATTGATAGGCCGATTGAAGAGGGGGAGGTGGAGGAGGCCATTAAAACTTTGAAATTGGGAAAAGCGCCGGGGTTAGATGGCCTAACGGGGAAATTTTATAAAGTGTTTCAGTCGGGTCTCTGGCCATTAATGGTGGAGGTGTTTAATGGGGTGCTCAGGGCAGGAGCTGTTCCAGGGTCTATGATGGAGGCGGAAATTACAATATTACTTAAGCCGGGTAAGGATCCCATGGTATGTGGCTCATATCGGCCGATATCCCTGCTGAATGTGGATGCCAAACTTCTAGCTAAAGTATTGGCTACTAGATTACAAAAAGTCATGCCCAAGTTGGTACATGCGGATCAGACGGGTTTTGTGGCGGGGAGGCAGGGAGGGGAATATACGCTGAATCTGCAACTTAACTTGGGAAGTGCAGCGGACGGGGCAGAAGGCAGTCTTCATTTCAGTTGATGCCGAAAAGGCATTTGATAGGGTAGAGTGGGCCTTTATGATACAAGTGCTGGAGAAGATGGGGTTGGGGGAGAATTTTGTAAAATGGATCCAAGCTTTTTATAACACGCCCAAAGCCCGGGTTAGAGTAAATGGGAGCTATTCGGAAGTTATCCAGCTGGAAAGAAGAACTAGACAGGGGTGCCCGCTCTCACCCTTGCTGTTTGCGTTGGCTATAGAGCCTATGGCGGAAAGGGTGCGAAGAGCGGGGGATGTTAAGGGGGTGATTATGAATAATTGGGAATCAAAAATAGCTCTTTTTGCAGACGATGTTATTTTCACTCTTAGGGAGCCATTGATATCCTTGCCAGTGTTGATGAAGGAAATAGAACTTTATAGCGGGGTAGCCGGGTATAAAATAAATGGTAGTAAAACGGAGCTGCTAGGGTTTAATCTGGAAGAAAGGTTGGAAGTGAGTTTAAGAAGTAGTTTTCCGTTTAAATGGGTGCAGGGAACGTATAGATACTCAGGGATTCATCTGGGGAAAGACTGGCAGCAGCTATGGAGATGGAATTTTGTCCCGCTATTACAGGAGGTGAAAAAAGACCTGAATAAGTGGAAGAGTCTATATCTAACATGGTTGGGGAGAATAGCAGTTATTAAGATGAATGTTTTGCCGTGATTTCTGTTTCTTTTCAGCTCAATTCCAAGTAGGATCCCTAAAGCATATTTGCGACAGATACAGACAATGATTCTAGATTTTATTTGGGCGGGGAAAAATCCGCGAGTGTCGCAATATACACTATATAGAGACCAACGAGAAGGGGGAATGGGGGTTCCATGGAAGGAAAAATATTTTGTGGCAGCGCAATTAAGGGCACTGACTAGTTGGCAGGGGGTGGGGGAGATGCCCATATGGGTAGAATTAGAGCAAGAGAGGGGGAGGGGGGAGGACTTGAGAGGTTGGATTTGGGATCCGGGAGCGAAAAAGGGGGGGGGGGGGAGAGTTGGGAATCCATTTAAGGAGTATACGCAAGGGCTGTGGTTGGGGGTAAAGAGGCGGATGTTGAATGCGAAACGGTATACGAGGGAAACTTATATAATGGGTGTGAGGGATTTTGGTCCAGGTAAGGAAGGGGGGGTATATAGAGAGTGGTGGGACAAAGGAGTGCGAACATTGGGGCAACTAATAAATAAAAGAGGAGAGCTCCACTCATTTGAGGGGTTGCAGGAAGAGTATGGGGTGGAGAGCAGAGACTATTATGCGTATATGCAGTTGGTATCTTATCTAAGGAAGATGAGGGTACAGGAGGACTTAAGGAAGGTGGCTACTCCATTTGAGGTGGTAATGAGGCAGGGGAGCTCGCGGAGGGGGATGATAGCTAAAATATATGGTGAGTTGAGAATGCAAGTACCAGAGTGTAGACAGGGGAAGAGTAAAGGGGAAAAGGGTTGGGAGCAACATTTTGGGGGGGAGTGGGGAGAAGCGCAGTGGCACAACATTTATAAGTGGACAAGGCGCTTGGCTCCAGGAACAAAATATTTAGAAGATAGTTTAAAAGTGCGTTATCAAATGTACTGGACGCCCTGGAAGTTAAAGGTTTTCCAGCCTCAGGAGAAGGGTGAATTTGGAGGGGGTGTGGGAATCGGGGGGATTTGGAACATATTGTATGGGGATGTCCAGAAGTACAGAAGATGTGGAAACTAATGGGGGACAGAATACTAGATATAGTGAAGGAGGAGATTGTCCTAACAGCTCCCATGGTATTACTAAATGAGATGCCCGAGGAGGGGGAGCGAGGAATTTTAATGCTGGTAGGGTATTGCATTGGGGCAGCGCGGGGAGAGATGATGGCAAGGTGGAAGTGTGTGGAGGTGCCTAAATACCCATGATTATGCAGAGGCTGGAGCATTTATGGACCATGAGTGCAATAGCGGCGCACCAGCATCATACTATGAAAGCATTTAGGGAAGTGTGGGGGAGGTATGAGGCATGGCGGGAGGGTGTGGGAGGGGGGAAGGGAGGGGAAAGGGTGGGGTGATAGTGTTACGTAGGGGGAGAATATGGGGAGGGGGAGGGGATAATGTGAAGGGGATTCGTAGCCGGTTGGGATGGGGTTGTAAGGGGTAGCAGTTCAATGTATATGATAATCGAAAGTGTTGTTGATGTTTTGTTAAAGTATGAAATAAAAATTGAAATTACAAAAAAAAAAGTATGTCATTCCGTATAGAGCAATATAAAAGTAAATTATAACAGACTGACAGATCACGATATAACCAACTGGGTCCCTGCAAATGCCTAATTGTAGATCTACTATCAAATCCAAAAACCAACCCCCAAACGGTGATCAAAGTTTAGAAGTAGTAAAGAATGAGATCCCATATACCCCTCAGGAAATTGTAACTTATTTTGTCGGACATAGATCGTGCAGGGCAGGCATTGCAAACCATACCCCAGTCATAATACATATCCCTTTTATTCAAACCAACAGGTCATTTAAAACATCTCAAAACCAATTTCAAAGTTTATGAAAACTGCACTTATCTGAAAAATAAGATAAGTGCAGTTTTCATAAACTTTGAAATTGGTTTTGAGATGTTTTAAATGACCTGTTGGTTTGAATAAAAGGGATATGTATTGTGACTGGGGTATGGTTTGCAATGCCTGCCCTGCACGATCTATGTCCGACAAAAAAAGTTAAAATTTCCTGAGGGGTATACGGGATCTCATTCTTTACTAATTGTAGATCTAGCCATTAAAAGAAGTAGCAGTTTCTTAGTAACTGAAAGTGAGACAAAACACATTGGGGAAAAAATTAAATTCAGAAGATCGAATGACCATATTCGTAGTAATTTGTATTTCACAAATGAACAGTGTAATAACGAAGAGATGGATGAAGAGGGGAGAAGGGAAGGGAAAAGTAGAAAAACTAGGGGACAGGCAATAAAGCTACAGTGTAACCCATTTACATAAAATTAAAAGAAATATTTTTTCACTCACCGCGTAATTGAACTCCAGAATTTGTTATCGGAGGATGTAGTAAAAGCTGTTAGTGTAACTGGGTTTAAAAAAGGTTTGGACAAGTTCCTGGAGGAAAGATCCATAAGCCATTATTAAAGAGGACCCAGGAAGTCCATTCTTGCCTCAATACAAGCAGTTTTGAACCTGTGTGTCTTTTTGGGAACCTGCTAGGTACTGTTGGAAATAGGATATTGGGCTTTGATGGACCTTGGTCTGGCCCAGTATGGCATATCTTATGTTCTTAAGGAGGGGGGAAGGAAAGGGAGGAAGAGAATAATCATACAATTGTATTATCAAAATGTTAAAGTTGAGCTTTAACATAAGTTATCTATTTCTCATAGTTAATTTGTTACCCAATGTGTGATTTCATTCTTTAAACCTTAATCTGGAGGGGGAAAATGGCATTCATCCATACATTAGGGGTCATTTTAAAAACCTTAGTTGTGATTTGGGCATCTGATCTCCAAATCATGGAGATGTCCCTGAAGCCATTTTACAAATGGCTTTTGAAGATGTGAATGGTGCAGGGACATCAAGTAGGCAGCGGGTTGGTGGAGGCATTATCTGGGGAGGTGCGATGGACTTGGACATCTCTGTTCGATTTCAGAAACTCGGGAACGTCTGCAGGGACGTCCACATGAAGACCTGCTGCAGGCACGAATAGGCATCAGGCATCCAGGGAATGTAGAGAAGATGGAGAGTTAAGTTACTAGCCTAAGATCACAAAGGCCCACCCTAGGGTTTGAACCCTGACCACTCTGCTTCTAACCCACTACTCTAACCATTAGGCTATTAGACACCCCCGTTCTGAAATGCTACTCTGGGGACGTTTATGTAGACCTGTCGGGTATATTCGTAGCACAAAAATAAGTTAGACTCTCTGTTGTTGTCTAGGGGAGATAGCTACTAATATACAGCCCAAGGTTCGGAAGTTATTCTGGCAATGAGCCACGAAAGAATTCTGTTCTGCAGATATATATTAGACTTTATTATAGGCAACCAAATAGAAAAATATACAAACACACATATATGGCTAATTAGAAACATAAAGTAACAATTTGTTATTGTACAGATATACAATTGGACAACGTAATAAATCACTAATTAGTAATCAGACGTCACTGATTCGCTCTGCACTTAGGAAAAGTAAGAAATATATTGCTAACCCCTTTGCCCTTCCAGGAGAGGAGAGATAAGCTAGTACCTTAGCTCCGTTGGCACTCAGAAGCAGCTTCTAGCTGGTGCGGGCTCTAGCCTCGTCAGGCGAGCCGCAGTAAGTCCGAACCGGAGGGATCAGTGAAAGTCTTATCTCAGACCTGTGAAGGACGGCCTAGCCCACACGTCTGGCGAAAGGCTCAGGGCTCAGGAATCAGGTACGCAGTGCACAGCAGCAGGACCGGTGCAGAAGTCTATGTCCAGGTGGGGAGAAAAAACCCCACCTCCTTCTCTCACTGCTACTTAGAACTCGAACTTTTCCAGCGCAGAATGCAGAATTCTGTGTGTGAATCCTCCGTCATAGGTCCGATGATTGGTTGGCAGCAGTCAGTCTGAGGTGTTCTCAGCGAATCAGAAGGTAGATGATGCGCAGCGTCTTGCAAACAAAGGAGCCATGGTAAAAGTCAGGCAGAAGCAACAGTATGTAACTTCTGGGCATGTACAAGTGTCCAAGGCCAGCCACGGACAATAGCCTCTGTATGCATGCACACTTAGAAACGCTGATCCAGCATTTGCATGAAGGACAGGCTTATAGCTGAACACAGCAAAAGTGAAGTGTAGAATCCATCTTGTTTTGTGCAGTTTGGTTCAGGCCTGAGTTGCAGAGCAGGCCAGAGATTTGCATGTAGAATTGCAGGGTACCAGCCCTACAGACCTCTCCATAGACTTCTACATCGGGCATGTCCATGTTTGTAAAATCATGTCTGCACTGCACGTGCCTGCTTTTTTTTTTCCTAGACATCCCAGCTTGAATGTCCCAGATTGCACTTGGTTGTCCTTTGTAAAATGTGCCTTTATTATATATACAAACAATTTGTGCGGAAACTTAGTTTATTGTAATTATTGCAAAGAATAATTAGAACAATGGGTGGCTTATTCGCTATATGTGGCAGACCCAACAATAGCATAAAAACCATTCATGGGGGCATCTGGCCTGGATAAGACAGGACTGCATTTTATTGTACAGGCAGTTCACGCAAAAGTTATTTATAATGATTAGCACAAAAATGATTGAAACTATAAGCGGCATACTTGTTACACACATCAGGCTCAAAAATAAAGTGAAACCATTCATACTGGCACCGAAATCCATATAAAATAGTAATACGTTTATGTAAAGCTGTAGTATGAGGGATTATGGTGAATAAGCAGAATATACTTACCATTTGCTCATAACTTCTCTTCTCCAGGAACAAGCAGTAAGTTAGTCCTCACATATGGGGTCATGTCGATGTCTACGCCAATGGAACCCTTGCAGAAGCATCTCCCCAGCTTTCAAAGAAAGCCTTTGGGAGATGCCACCATGCATGTGTGGTCCCCTTCCCGCACAAGGGTGCCATTTTACTCTGTATCCCTTTTTCTGCGGAGCCCTACAGATGTTCGTCTTTCTTCTCTGGAAAAAAGTTTATTTCCTCGTGCACTTCTGCGTACCATCCGGTTAGCACCGGTACCTTTCCCACCTCCGAGCCCCGTCGCCTCGGCTTCAGGATTCTGAAACCTCTTTAGTTAGGTTTTTTTCATTCAGCGTGGTTTCGCACCATTTCTGACAGCTGGCCACGTCAAAGGTCTTCGACCTCGATGGGGCCTTTTTTGTCCCAATGGCCATCGGATTAAAAAAGTTTGATCGGTGCTCCAGGAACATGCCCCTTACCAACACACGATTGTTGCCTCAGGTGTCTAGGTGCTAACCATGACCCAGAGACATGCTCCCTGTGCAAAAAGGTGTCCGCTAAAGCCATCCAGAGTCTCCGGCAGAAGCAGGATGACATCTTCCACAGGTCAGACTCAGCCCCAGTATCCCCGGTAGCCGCGCGCTCTAAAGCCTTGCACGGATCCTCGGAGTTGCGTAAAGCCCCTGCAGTGCCCAAGTGGGCATGTGGATACTCCGATAAGGTTCCCTGGAGCGAGAGCATAAGAAGAAGAAATCTTTGAGGACCTCTTCCTGGGAAGGGGTCTTGCACAGCAAGTCCTGTGTGAGGTCTCACAGCCGCTGGAGGGTTTCCGAGGAGTTGGAGCGGGAGCAGCCAGCGAAGGTACCCAGGACAGACGCTGAGGCTGCCAGCGACGGATCTCAGACTCCCTCTCCTCCCTGACACCCGATTCGGTCACTCCAGCCTCAGTGTCGAAGGCTGCAACCCCTGAGTGGGAAGTCAGGATGATGGCATTTTTGCATTCCTTGCCTCGCAGCAAGTGTCGATGCCTGACCCCCACCAGTGCACATGCTGAGACCACAGGGACCTCGATGTCAAGGACTCCCCAGGCCACTGAAGGGATCCTCGAGAGTCCCATGCCTTGAGTCTATCCTCAGCGAGGGTCTCGATCCTGGTCCTCGGGAGCAAGATCCTCCCTGGCAAGTGCCTCTGGCTCCGGTCAAGCCCCTGCTGTGGTTCAGCGAAGGCCGGATCCAACAACACCCTTAAAGCTGTTGGGCCTCGAGTCCTCAACGGACTACTCGGACTGGGAGTCCAAAGACAAGGCGTCCCCAGAGACACAAGCACACCGTGACCTCCCCTCAGATCTGTCCCCGTCAGCACTGAGGTGCTGGTCCCTGCCTGAGGACACCTCGTTCCTCGAGTTTGTCCAGGACATGGCAAAGACGCTGTCCCTTACCACGGAGTTGGAGGAGGACCCCCGCACGGAGGAACTTGAAATCCTTTATTATGAGGCCCCACCCAAAGAGGCCCTCATGGTCCCCATCCCCTCCATCCTCGGGCGCCGCCACCTCCAAATGTGGAAAACGCCAGCATTAGTGCTGATTGTGAGCCAACGCCTGGATACTGTGTACTGGGTCCAGCAAGGGCCCGGCTTCAGGAAGGTGCAACTCCCTCACACCTCCATGATGGTTGAGTCGGCCATGCGTCAACAAAAAAACCCGAAGACTTACTTTCTGGTGCTCCTGGGCAGGGCGTCCCGCACCCTCGATGCCCTCAGGCGTAAATGTTACCATGGCTCGATGCTAGCGTGTCATATACAAGCATATCAGCTGTATATCGGCAGGTATCTCCAAGACTTAACCAAGGAACTCGGGGGTTTCTTGGTGGTTCTCAGCAGGAACTCCCTCCAATGCTTCCAGACCCTCACGCAGTCTGTCGGGGAGCGCTCGAAATATTTGTCTCAGGCGGCCTACGACGGCTTAGAGTCCAACGCAAGGGTGGCTGCCACAGGCATCGGTGCTCGACGCCAGGCCTGGCTTCAGGCATCAGACCTCAAGCAATGGGTCCAGGAAAAACTCCCAAATATCCCTTACCTCAGTGAAAACCTCTTTGGCAAGCCAATGGCGGACAAGGCGGCGGAGATCAAGACAGAGTATGTTACCAGAACTCGACTCTCGAGGAAGACCTCCACTCTTCCCAGGAAGAAACCATCGGGGAAAAGGTCTCCCTTCACCAGAAAGGCCAGCCTTACCGAGGTTATACCCCATATCAGGCCCCCTAGACCCCTCAGCAGAGTCATCAGGACAAAGGAGCAGGCTAGGGCCCACATAAGCCTAAGGGGCCCAAGCCCCAGACACCAGCTCCAGCCCAGACTGGGTCAAGGTTTTGACTCCCAGAGCATAGCCTCTCCACCCATGGGGGACCAGCTACCACGGGTGGGCTGCATCACTACAGACTTCTGGGTACTTTAGGTGGTCAGGAAAGGTTACCTCTTTCATTTGGACCAGATGTCTCCTCCTTTCTTTCCAGACTCCCCTGCACCAGGCCCTGCTACTGCAGGAACTCACAGGCCTTCTTAGAGACAGGGCTGTGGAATCCGTACCACCCCACCTAAAAGGAAAGGGGTTCTACTCCAGGTACTTTCTGGTCCTAAAAAGAACAGGATGCCTAAGGCCCATCCTGGACTTCAGAAACCTGAACAAATTCCTGGTGCAGGAGAAGTTCAAAATGCTCTCTCTTGGAATATTGCTGCCCTACCTCCAGCAGGGAGACTGGCTATGTTCCTTGGACCTAAAGGATGCTTATACCCACATCCTTATCCATCCCAGTCACAGGCAGTGCCTAAGGTTCATGGTCAGGGTGACAACTTACCAGTACAGGGTACTACTACTCTTCGGCCTAGCCTCCGCACCAAGAGTCTTCACCAAATGCCTGGCAGTGGTGGCTACCTACCGCCGTCTCCAAGGAGCCTTCATCTTCCCATACCTGGACGACTGGCTAGTAAAGGAAAACACTGCCTCGTAAAGGAAGACACTGCCTCAGAGGTGGAACAGGCCATGGCCTGCACCATCAGGGTCCTTCAACATCTGGGGCTCGTGATAAACCACCCCAAATCCCACCTCACTCCAACACAGGACCTGGAGTTCATAGGGGCTCACCTGGACACCCTCCAAGCCAGGGCCTTCCTCCACCTGGGCAGGGCAGATCGCCTCAGGGCCCTGGCAACCGAGGAGCAGCAGCATCATGCCGTGTTGGCGCAGTCCATGCTTCGCCTGCTTGGCCACATGGCCTCCACAGTCCATCTGGTCTCCAATGCCTGCCTCCACATGCGGGCAGTTCAGTGGTGCCTCTGCTCACAGTGGACTTAAGCCACAGGCAGTTTCTGGGACAGGATCTCGGTGTCCTGTCAACTAGCAGAGTCACTCGATTGGTAGCAGGACACACAGCACTTGCGGAAAGACATGCCTTTTCAACACCCCAACCCCCTGGGCTGGGGTGCCCACTGCAAGGAACTGCGCATGCAGGGCAACTGGTCTCTCGAGGAGAGCCAGCAGCAGATCAACCTGCTGGAGCTCAGAGCCATTTTTCTGACGATCAGGGCCTTCCAACACCAACCTGCAGCATCAGTCAGTACTGGTCCAAATGGACAACCAGGTTGCGATGTTCTACCTGAACAAACCAGGGAGAATAGGGTTTCACCACCTCTGCTTGTATGCGATCAGTCAGGGAATTCTCCTCAGGACGGTATACCTTCCGGGCCAGGACAATATTCTAGCGGACAGACTGAGCAGGGTTCCCCAGCCACACGAGTGGTGCCTAGACCCCAGGATGACACAGCAGTGATTCTGACTATGGGGAACCCCAAGTCGGGACCTCTTTGCTAGCTCAGCCAATTCTCAGTTGCCCCGCGTCTGCTGTCCCCAACTGCACCCGTCCCGGATAGCGGCAGATGCCTTCCTCATCTTGTGTTCGGAGGGTCTGTTGTATGCCTTCCCTCCCCCACGCCACTAATTGCACAGACACTCTTCAAGGTCCAACGGGACATGGTTTTCATGATTCTGGTGGCCCTGCGGTGGCCCAGACAGTCTTGGTTTCCCCTGTTACTCTGCCTCTCGACGGAGCTCCCAGTCTTTCTGGGGAATTCCCCAGGAAGAGGGCTCTATTCTCCACCCCAACCTGGGGTCCCTGTCGCTAACAGCATGGCTGCTAAACAGGTCGCCATAGCACCCCTCAATCTCCCCAGGGAGGTGAAAGAAGTCCTCCTGGCCTATCGCAAGGACTCAACGAGCCTATGCCTTCAAGTGGCACAGATTCATGGTATGGTGTACGGAGCAATAGGTAGATCTGTTCTTCTGCCCAGTGCATATGGTGCTGCAGTACTTGCGCCACCTCTCGCAGACCGGACTCAAGTCCAACTCTGTCGGGGTACACCTGAGCACGCTCTCTGCGAACCATCACTCCATAGAGGGCAAGCCTCTTCCTGTGCAGCCCCTTATCACCCGATTCATGCAGGGCTTGCTGCTCTCTGAACATTCCATCTGGCCGCCTGTGGTGGAATGGGATTTCAGCATGGTCCTGACGCAGTTTACCAAACCACTCTACGAACCCTTGGCTACCTGCCATTTGCATTACCTGTCCTGGAAGATATTGTCTTCCTGGTGGTGCTCACCTCTGCCCGCGGAGTCAGCGAGCTTCAGGCCTTGGTGGCCAAGTCAGGGTCGTGTTTCATACTCACCCTGAATTCCTCTCAAAGTTGGCATCCGCCTTTCACCTCAACCAAGAGGTGCCTGCTCCCTACCGTCTTTCCATGGCCCCACGCCGACAATGCAGCGCCCGTTCTCCATAGTCTGGACTGCAAAAAGGCCCAGTCCTACCTGCAACGTACTCAGGGCCACAGCAAAGCCTCACAGCTTTTTGTTTCATACAACTCCAGTTGACCGAGGGAGGCTGTCACTAAGTGGACCCTGCCCACCTGGGTGGCAGACTGCATTGCCTTTGCCCACAATCAGGCTGGGCTATCATTGGAGCGCCGGGTCACGGCGCACAACATCAGGGCTATGACAACCTCAGTTGCGAGCCTATGCTGTGTCACTATGTCAGATAGCTGCTGGGCCGCTATCTGGTCCTCAGTCCATACTTTTGCAGCTCACTACTGCCTGGAAAGGGAGTCCTGATGGGACAGTGCCTTTGGCCAGGCCGTACTCCATAATCTGTTTGGGGGTTAGGCAACCCCTGCTCTCTGACCCTTCTTGTTCAGGCTACCAGAGCCATGGTTCTCCCTGGACACTGGGGTCCTCTGAAATTTGTCCTCTGAATTCCTTGTGGCTGCTTACGGCTGGGCTTTGCTTTTTTCTACAGGTTCTCGGTAGTCTGTAGCAAGGGAGTCCCATATGTGAGGACTGACTTCCTGCTTGTTCCTGAAGAAAGCGTAGTTACTCACCTGTAACAGGTGTTCTCCAGGGACAGCAGGAATCAGTCCTCACAATCCTTCCACCTCCCCTTGGAGTTGTATAATTTTTGCCATCTTCTTTGGTCGGCTCTAGCTATGTCATCTGACCTGAGTAAGATAGAATCCTTGGGCGAGAAGGGGACCACACATGCGTGGTGGCATCTCCCAAAGGCTTTCTTTGAAAGCTGGGGAGATGCTTCCACGAGGGCTCCATTGGTGTCAATGTCACCCCAAATGTGAGGACTGATTCCTGCTGTCCCTGGAGAACACTTGCTACAGGTGAATAACTGCGCTTGACTGTATGCAGCCCGATAATAGCATGCTGCATGGCAAAAATCAAAAAGCTGATACACTTCGTGGCAGCCATTTTAAAGCTAATTTCCCACTGAACTGGGGAGATTAACAGTTGTCATAGAAACACTAGTAAACAAATGCCACAATAGTTTAAGCTGTCAGTTATTACAAACGGGTTTGTTTCCTACATCAGATGTCCCTGTACATACACTCAAGAGATGATCATGCAAATAAATTGCTGTGTAACTATTTGTATGCATATATTAGATACTTTAATATTTAAAGTACTCAAATAAACCATTCATATCAAAGAAAAGGGGAAGAGGAGGGAAGGCTAGGTTATGCCCCTGACGAAGGCACATGCTGAAACATGGCTGTGTAGAGTGATACATACAACATATAAATAGTTTCTCTCTATACAGTTCACAGTGGTGAGTTGTCTTTCTTTATCTCGCTCCATTTCCTTTGCTCTTTGTACCTGCGAGTGAATGCTCTCTTTGACGGTGAAAAAAAAGTGCCATAGTTCTTTCAGGGGCCCGTGGGTGGGTATGGTGGTGCTGAAGTTCTGTCTTTGCTGAATTTCAGGTTGCCGTTTTCAGGAGATGATGGTGTTCATGTTCAGGATCATTATACATTATTGGAGCGGCAGATTATCATAGAGGTAAAGTAGAATTGTGCCCATTCCTCTTTTGCCTCCTTATATCTCTGAGTATCCATCATGCCTTCTGTCTCTCCCTCACCTGCAACAGTCTTCCACATTGGGGTCGGTTATGGAAGAAGGAGCCTTGCATCTCTGACTGCATCCAGTTTTGAATGGCCTGGGTGTGTATTACCTGGGAGCTGATGTTTTCCTGCTTCTTGCTTTCTCTGCACCTTCTGCAGGGTAACCTTCAAGCAGGTAGTATAGTGCTTAACCTGCTCAGTATGGAGTCTTGCTTACCTGTCCCCGGGAAGCATGCGCCAGTTTTCCTCCTGTGCCTGAGGCTAACAGTATCACACGCTGCCTCCGAGTGACTACAGTGACGCTTCCTATGGAATGCATGCTTGAAGCAAGGTGTGACTATGTCCATAGCTCCTTTATAAAGAACATTTCAAAACTGTTTCTTAAATCTGAGAAGCTGCAGGGCAGCAGCATCTTTCAGCCATTTATGTTGCTAAAGTAGCCCTTTGGCTGGTTTCCCCCTGAGAAACTGCTGAGAATACCCAGGAGCCCTCCTCCCACAGCTAACATTTTTTTTTCTTGGGTTGGCTGAGGGAAGTGACAAGCAGGTGTGCTTTACCCTTCCTCACCTCTGGAGCTCTGCAGATCTCCAAGGCCGCACTCAGCTTCTCGTCTTCCCTATACTCTCTGCTCCAATTTCCTATCTTCCTTTTAATGCTTGTGTTTAGCTAGGATGTGTAAAACTTGAAAATGTTGTTTAATTATCCATTTTGGCATATTTGCAGGCAAATGATAAGCACTTGGAAGCCTCAGGACAGGAAGAGATATTCCGGAAGCATCCAAGGAAAGCATCTATTCTCTTCATGCCTCTTGTGACTACCCTATTCTACTCATGTATTTATCACTATATGGAGGGGGAGGTGAGATCTGTATTTGGGTGTATTCCCTAGAAAGTGCCACTGCATGGCCGTGGGGGGTGGTGGGGAGGGTAAGATCTGTATATGGGAAAATAGCCTGGAAGTTACCTTTGCAAAGGGGGGGGGGATGGTAAGAGCTATACAAGAAATTATATTCTGGAACTACTCTTGGGGAAATTCTGTGCAAAACCCCCCCTAATTTTCATATAATAATCTGTATCTCTATTTATCAGCAAAACAATATATAATTTATTTATTTATTTATTTTATTTAGCAAACATTTATATACCGCCACTTCCAGCGATCAGCAGCGGTCTGATTACATAAGGAGAACTGTCAAATCAGTACAGTAAAATTAGGGGGTGTACAGGTTGATTCGGAGGGTAGGCACATCACACAAGCGGGTTCTGTTTGAGGATATGGGGACTAAATACATATATACATATATACATTTTACATAAATGATCAGGTGTTTGAGGATATGGGCACTAATAATTGCTGTTTTGTTTTGTTTTGTTTTGTTTTTTGAGGCGTAATGAATTTTAAAATACAATTCAGGAAAAGGTTACTTTCAAAGATGCTGGATGGTTTTGGTTTTGGTACGTAGCTTTTCCAGGATTACTAGAGGCTCTAATTTTCAGGGATTTCACTTGAGCGATTTACAGAGCTACAGGGAGTGTCAGATTCTTTCAGCAGCCAGTAATCACATAAATACCGATGTCTGTCTGTCTGTCATGATTGTTACACATGGAGTAGTGGGTAGGGAGAGTGGGAGTGATGAAGCGGGAATGAGTGGCCTACACATGGCAACAGTGTCAATAAGTCGGTGCTGCCTAACTACCAGATTTAAAATACTTTGGAATCCAGAATCCTTGAACAGTAGGCCACTCATTCCCGCTTCATCACTCCCACTCTCCCTCCCCCATTACTCCATGCTCTCTGAATTTCCAGTTGTCCTTGCTAGTCTCTTCTCAATTAGCCAGTTATCTCCAATAACACAGCCTGTCCGAACTCTAAACCAGACAATATCCTCCTAAAGAGGCAACATCTGCCCACCCAATTAGCCAGTCCCCTCACCCCTAAACCAAATGGACGGTCTCTGCCCACCAATTTAGCAGTCCTCTCAACCCTAAACTGGTTGGATGGTCTCTGTCCACCCAGTTAGCCTGCTGTCTTCTTCTTGGGCAAACAACTAGTTCACTCCCCTCTCTCCAACCAAACAAACAGACAGTTGATCCCATCTTGCTGTGTGCTGTACCAGCTTCTTGCATCACCCCCAGAAAAGAAAATATGTTCAGGCATCGCATGTGATTTAGTTACTGGATTGGCTGGTTGGATCTAGATCCTGATTGGCCCGTTGTTTAAAGGGCTGAAGATTACCTCGATGTCTGAATGAAGTTCAAGTGGAAGAGCTGCATTTTAGCATTACTAAAGGGTTATTGGCAGTTTTGGAACTCCAGTTTGGGGCAATATAAATATGAAGTATTGATCCCCTGATGCAGTGCTGCTAAGACGTATTATAGTGGTCCAAAACATAGCGTTATGTTGGAAAATCTTGACATGGATTATATACTAAGGGGGAAAGTGTGCAAAGATAGATAACACTATTATAATAAGAGTGAAGTGGGCTAGGGAAGTTAACTATATCTTTATTCCAATATCGTGGTTGGTTTGCTAAGCCCAACCAAGAAAAAGTATTTTTAAGTATACTTTCCCAGTAACATTGCGATTGAGTGGGGTTTTTATGATTGTCTTGTAGAATTATACTCTAACCTTTTTTGTTAAAGCCGTTTATTTTCTCCACATTGCATGCCTCTCAGCATCGTTTGAGCCTCACGATGCCTGTACTCTTGCACTATTCTTGCAAGAATGATACCAAGAGCACCAGAATGCAGGTACCGCAAAGCTCAAACAGTGCTAAGAGCCATGTGGTGCCTGAACATATCTGCTGTTCCGGGAGAAGGTGCAGGAAGAGCAAAATGGGATCAACTAGCTGCTGGCCACCTGCCTGTCTGCGCCCCCCCCTCGACTTTTGTTCCCTTTGATCCATGCAACTACCTGGATCTGCAGGGCCCTTCTGTCCCCCCCCCCCCCCATCTCGACTTTTGTTCCCTTCGGTCCATGCAGCTACCTGGATCTGCAGGGCCCTTCTGTCTCCCCCCCCCCCCATCTCGACTTTTGTTCCCTTCGGTCCATGCAGCTACCTGGATCTGCAGGGCCCTTCGGTCCCCCCCCCCCCCCCATCTCGACTTTTGTTCCCTTCGGTTCATGCATCTGGCTGGATTCTGCAGGATAGGATAATTCTGTGCAAATTCTGCCTTGTACAGTTGTGTAGAATTCCCTCAGTACTAAGACAGCCTGGAAACTACTACCACACAGAGGTGTAAGGTAAGACCTGTACAAAGAGAGAGACGCCAGAATATACTACTGCATGGCAGAGGGGGAGGTAAATTTGTACCTAGGAATAATTAGGTGCCTGTAAATTGTGGATTGTAAGGGAGGGCTGGTTTGTTTGTTTTTGTGAAATTCCCATGTCACAGGGAGCTACTAAAGAGTTGGAAAATCTGGATTTAGCAGAAAGGTTGTCATTGCTATCGTCAGAGAATTACTGCTTTCGAAGTCTGGCAGGATACAGAGCAGGGAGAGACCATGGCTGCAAGTGCCCTGATCATCTCTTCTTATTATCCTAGGGTACGTTCAGCAGTCCAACAAACCTGAAGAAGACCTTTCGGGTAAGGGAAAGCTCCAAGTACAGAAAGAGGCTGAGGGTTAGGGAGGTTGGGAGGAGACATTTAGCTCTCTCCATGGATATAGTTTATGTAACTAGTCATCCCCATCCTGCTTTTACTTCCTTTTTCATGCTCCTGTTTCCTCTTCTCCCACTGTCCTCTTGCATGTCTCTCCCTATAATTGCCTCTTTCCCCTTTTGTATTTAAGACTAGACTGCTTTATTTCCATTTCTATGCATCAAACATTTATTTCACGCTTACTACAAGCAATTAAAGCATGATAAAACAATACATCAAACAATAAAAATGTGATATAAAACCATACGGAATCACTTAATCGCATAACATAAAATATAAAACACTAAAAATAGAACACATTAGCTAAACACATATTGAAAGAGCTTGATAAATTCAGACAGGCTTGAAATAACTAATGTGCCCGAGTGTAATTAACCTTGAACTGCTACTGGAAAGACGTGAGCTAAATACTAACAAATAATTAAAATTAATGAATTCCTGCTGGGACTCTACATGAAAAGGCTTGCCAAGTGGGATGATCTCACCAGCTTTAGGACAGAAGATTTACAAAAGCAGGGCCAGACTTTCCTTTTCTGTCATCCTCTATCACCTCTCCTGCATTCTTTCCTGTTGCCCTGGCTCTCATTTGCTAGGTACTGCTTAGGTGGCTTATAAATAGGAAGCATAAATGGAAAGTATTAGCAATCAGACTGGGCTGTCTCAATTTCTATGAACACTTGACTGGCACCAGTACTTTATGGCCAAGTTGAACTTTAGGATCACAGTATCCACCAGTCAGACGTAGTGCAGGACAAGGGACAGAAGGTGATCAAATGCTTCCCAGGATCTTCAGCAAGCAGGAATAGAAACAAAATCATTAGCGAAGTCAGAGGAAAATAAGGATTTTAAAACTGTTATTGTTCATTTGGAAACAAATGATGTAGCTAGAAACAGTACCTCTGCAGTACAAAGAGAGCCATAAACCCATTGTTAACACTACACTATAGCATTCTCAGCTGTTCTACCTGTTCATGCTAAGGGGGAAAAGAGGCTGCATCACACAATCAGCTGTAATGTGTGGCTACAAACCTGGTGTAAACATGAGGGCTTTAGACATATAGGCAGCTAGGATAATAGATGGAACAAGAGGCTATACTGTAACAATGGTCTACATCTGTCTGTATCAGGAAAAAGGTTACTAATTGAAAATTTCAGATAATATATGAACAGGCAGTTAAATTAGAGAAAGGGGTTCTGACTGGAAGAAAAACAAGTTCAGGATGTCAACCCCCAGCAAAAGCATTGCAGCAATGTTGAAAATAGAAAAAGACATCATCTTACATCATACATCCATAATAACAAAGGGGAAAAAGTCTGGAGTAAAAACCATTCAAAGTACAAGCAAGCCAACCAAAAATTGCTGGAAGGCAGCGAGCATAAATGCTTGCAGTCTAAGCAATAAAGTTCCATACCTGGAAGCCCCAGTGGTGGAAATGGACTTGGACCGTGTGGCCATTACAGAAACATGGTTTCCTTATCATCCCTCCAGTCCAATCCCGCACCTCTGGGTAGTGTACCTCTTCCAGCAGCTCGGAGACTGAGCATGCCACAACCTTGATGATGACAGGATACTTAGGCAGCTGGCTGGCACCACCCACCAGCCCCATGCTGAGTCTCCAAGCAGCTGGAGGAGGTAATGAGCCAAGGTGTTGGACTCACTGAAGGGACAACTAAGGAGCATAGGATTGAGATAGGGATTAGTTTACCTGCAGAGTTGTTATTTTGGTTGGTTTTTCTGATTCAAAACAAAACAAAACAATAGACATCGGCATTGGTGTCTGCTTTGCCGGTACCCAGTCATCCGATGCCCTCCGGTACCGATACCCTGGTACCGGTTACTCCCGGTACCAACTTTGGCCGGTATGGGTATCGGGCTCTTCAAGAGCATCCGGACAGACGGTACTTCGAGTCCTCAGAAGAATTTGAGGATTCTGACAGTTCTGTCGATGCAGGAATGCTTCTCCCAGAGGAGCCCTCCTCCCCTAAGCGCAGGATGTCTCCTCCAGAGGATATTATCAGGGAGGGGGCTCGGGGCCTGTCCATTACCATGGCCCCTGAAACAGAGCCAAGGGCCAAGGAGTTGGAAATTCTACAATATCCCAAAACTCCTAAGGAGGCAGCTACCTTGCCCATTCATGAGATTTTATATGATCTCATGTTAAGGATGTGGGAGACACCTCTTACCACCTCTCCTCATTCTCGCAGACTGGATACTATGTATCAAGTCCCTCCTTGTCCTGGTTTCCAAAAGAGACAGCTTCCTCACCACTCTATTGTAGTGGAATCAGCTATGAGAAGGATCAAGAGTGCAAAGAGGCATGCCTCTCATCCTCCAGGACGTGAGTGCAGAACCTTGGATGCTTTTGGACGTCGGGTCTTCCAAGCTTTCATGCTTTCTGCCAGGATCAGTTCCTATAGTCTCTACATGGGAATGTTCCTGAAGGAGGTCACAGATGATTTAGAAGCTTTCAGTCCTATTCTTCCTGAGGATAGAAGACAGGATTTTCTCACTTTGGTCAAACATGCCCAAGATGTTTCTAAATTTGCCAACCGTGCAGCCTTTGACTGCTTTGAGTGCATAAGCAGAACCTCGGCTATTGCCATAGGTGCACATAGAATTGCTTGGCACCAGGCATCTGATCTAGAGCTCTGGGTACAAGACAAATTGGGAAATATCCCTTGTACTGGTGAGAACCTGTTTGGTAAAGATTGGCAGGAAAAGGCCAATGAGATGGATGCTGACAACTCCACTTTGGATAGGTTATCCAAGTCCACAGCTGATCCTGCTAGAAAGAAATTGTTCAAGAAACCATTCTTTTCTAAAAAGAGAAAATATTATCCTGCTTATGTTCAGCAGGGACGTTCTGCAGGTCAGCTTACCAGGAAAGGTCAGCAACCACCCAAACAGAAGAAAGCAAAGACTGCTAAGCCTCAGCCGGGCCAGCAGTCTCAGCCTCCACAAGACCTTTGACTTTCAGCTAGAGAACTTAGCCTTCCTGGCTCTCGAGGGACCAGAGCCTTCCACCATTCCAGGAAGGTTATGTCATTTTGCCCCCAGATGGGGGCAGATAACAGCAAAGCATTGGACACTCTCCATCATAAAGGAGGGGAACAAGCTTCATTTTTCAAGCATGCCCCCTCACACAGTAGTAAAGCAGTTCAATTCTCCGACCTCTCTCATCAACCTGTTAGGTCAGGAGGTCACTATCCTTCTTGCCCAAGGGGCAATAGAAGAAGTACCCATTCATCAGGGTTCTATTCCCCTTTATTTCCTTATCCCAAAGAAAACAGGGGGTTACAGACCTATCTTAGACCTCAGAAAATTGAACAAATTCCTTGTCAAGGAGAAATTCAAGATGATTTCTCTCGGATCTCTGCTGCCATACCTTCAGAGTCAGGATTGGCTTTGTTCTCTAGATCTCAAGGATGCGTACAGCCTCAATGGCTGTGTCTATCGATGACATCTGTCGAGCAGCCACTTGGGCCTCGGTTCATACCTTCACAGCCCATTACTGCTTGGACAAGGACTCCCGCCGGGATGCCTTGTTTGGTCAGGCTGTTCTCCAACACCTGTTCTATACCTAATCAACTCCTACCCCCACCATCCCTGGTAGGATGCCAGAGGTCCATGGGGGGAAGTGGAGCCCTGTTCAGGGACACACAACGTCTGGGGTCTCTCCCTGGCACCTAAAGCTAGGGAGTCCCCATATGTGATGACTACATTCCTGCTTGTTCTTGGAGATAGCATAGTTACTCACCTGTAACAGGTGATCTCCGGGAACAGAAGGAATTTAGTCCTCACACAACCCACCCACCTCCCCTAGGAGTTGTATCTCTCTATCTATCTCTTTCCTTTTTCTCTCTCTCTCTTTGTCTCAGCTTTAAAACTCAACTGGAGAGAGGCAGTTGGGAAAGGCGGGAAGGCAACACGCAGGCGCTGTGGCTCCCAAAAGCTTTCTAATTGGACGCTGGGGAGCGTTCCCGCACAGGCTCCGTCGGTACCGACGATACCCATATGTGAGGACTAAATTCCTGCTGTTCCCGGAGATCACCTGTTACAGGTGAGTAACTATACTTTATTTTATTCTACTGTAATTTCCCTTAGTTTACAATATTTGCTTTATTTAGTGCACTTTGCCTTGGGCTGCAGTGCTTTTCTGTCAGGTTGACTTCAGTGCTGATTTCCCTTTGTGCTTGGTGCCTTTGGGGGTTCACTGCACTCTTGGGTGCGCATTGAGGTACAGCAGGGGACAGTCCGATCCACCCCAAGATGCCGGGCAGGCCGCAATGTTTGGTGTGCGGGACCCAGCGAGGGCAGTCTCTGAGACAGACATTGGCCTAGGCTGCACACAAGAGATCGCTTTTTAGGGCAGGACATGCAAGACAAGCCAGGGAAGGTGAGTCCCTTCGGTTCTTGGGTGGCCCAGGGAACAGAAGGGGCCACATTAGAATCACTGGAGCCGGTTGCCGGCCCTTTGGTCCTTCCTGTTCCCTTCACTCTACAGGCCCGGGAAGATGTTGGGTTTCTGGGTGATTTTTTACCTGTGATTGTCCTTCTTCTAACAAGGTGTTTTGCCTGCACTAGCAGGGGGCATCAAGCTTCTCCGCAGCGCCAGAATGTGGTGCTAAGATGGCAGGGTCTCTAGAGTTGGCGAGACAGGGACACTAGCTGCTAAAAGAGCTAGGACCTCAGAGGAATGGCAGCAATCTCCATTATCTGAGGGAGCGAAAGGTGAAGGCCTTGATGCGGAGCTAGATTGGTAGGAGGAGGAGTTGGAAGACGGAGAGAGCCTGGAACAGGATGCTTCCTGGCTTACCTTCCAAGGATGAGACACTGGAGGATCCTCTACTCTAGGCAGTGTGAAAGTCGCAAAAGGTGTTCCGGGGCATAGAGTGGTCAAACAGATGATCCAGGATGAGTGGGATCTCCCAGAGGCTGGTCCTATATGGCGCTCCTATATCTGCTACCGGAACAGGAGTGGGAACTCCTTCGGTTGCTTAAGGTGGACGCGACGATCCCAGTAGAAGGTAGTGTGGCTATCAAGGATTAGAAAGTTGGACAACGGGGTGGTAGACAGTTCTTCCAAGGCCCGCCTCAGTAAGCTCCCCATTAAGGGTAAACTGCTCTTTGGGGAGGAGCGGGAGAAACTGGTCACGGACTTGGGTGAGTCCAAGGGAGGTGGTCTGCCTGAAAATAAGCAGAAGCAGGCCCACAATCCATCTTCAACTTGCGGACAGCTGAGAGACTTTCAGCGTTTTTGCATGTCCCGATTTGGCCCTTACCAGAGGGGTAGCTTTTCCTCTAGGGGGCAAGGGTTTCCGAAGAACGAACGGGTTTTGACACCACCTCAAACTCTGGGCCCAAGAGACCGCAATGAAGTGAGGGGGGCTCAGGTAAGGGTGCAACCCATGGGAGGTCGGTTGCGGGATTTTTACCCTGCCTGGGTCCGGATCACTTCAGACCAATGGGTCTGGGAAGTCATTCGGGAGTGCTAAGCTCTTGAATGGGCCTGTCCAGTGACCCACTCCTTCGTTCAGTCTCCCTGCAAAGCAGGGGGCAAAGCGCTGCAGCTAAGGGCCGTGATGCTGATTCCCGGTGACCAGTATGGCTGCGATCGTTACTCCATTTATTTTGTGGGGCCCAAAAAGGAAGGTTCCTTTTGCCCGATTCTTGATCTCAAGGGCATGAATTGCTGTCTGTGGGTGCCGCACTTTCACATGGAAACGTAGAGATCCATCATAGTGGCGGTAAGGAACGGGGAATTCTTGACATCTCTCAGTCTTATGGAGGCGTATATGCATATTCCCATTTGACCAGAGCATCAGCAGTTTCTCTGCTTTGCAGCACCGATAGGTCATTATCAGTTTTGGGCGGCAGCTTCTCATACCTTCACCATGGTGATGGTAGCAGCAGCACTCCAAAGGATAGAGTCCTAATGCAACAGTACCTCAACAATTGGCTCATCTAGGGCACCATAAACCATGGAACTGCCATGGAATAGGCTAAAAGATCATAAAGAGCTTCAGCCTGAAAAAGCTAATTGCACTGAGCTTTGGTGAAGCAGAAGTGCAATTTCTGCTGATGGATAATTCCAAAGTTCAGGAGCAAAAGCGAAAGAGCAACAATGTGGGTGGTGCAGTTCCCATAAAGTCTCGGTTGGATAGTTAAGAGGCCAAGTGTCACTTGACTCTGTCTCAAGAACTGGAGTATTTGGGAGTGCATTTTGACACCCACGAAGGGAAATTCTTCTTGCTGGATCACCGGGCGCAGGGGTTGCAGAGATGATTGGCCTGGCATTATCTGCAGGTATTAAGGACCATGGCAGCCACACTCGAACTGGTTCCATGGGCAAGGGCACACATGAGATTGTTACAGAGAGCTCTGCTTCGCAGTGGTCACTCCGTCAGCCCTTGGCCCAAATAGTCCCCCTCCACAAGGAGCACAAAGAAGGCTCTCAGATAAGGGCTACGCCCGGGGAGTCTAGAAGGGGGAATGTCCCTCGATTCACCGGTATGGATCCTGTTGATGACTGATGCCAGTCTGTCCAGTTGGGGGCCCATTGTGAAGGGCGCTTGGCTCAGGGGCAGTGGACTCAGCAGGAGTCCCTTTGGTCCATCATCTGGCTGGAGATGCGAGCAGTGGTCCTGGCACGCCACAGGTTCGAGTCATAGTTGCAGGGTACGGCGGTCCAGGGTTATCTCCAGGAACAAGCAGGAATGTAGTCTGCACATATGGGTATCGGCGGTACCGACAGAGCCTGCGCGGGAACGCTCCCCAGCATCCAATAGGAAATCTTTTGGAAGCATCCCACAGCGCCTGTGTGCTGCCTTCCCGCCTTTCCCAACTGTCCCTCTTCAGTTCTTCATTTTCCACGGAGCCGACGGGTCGCACACCCTGTCACTGCAGAAAAAAATCCCTTCTATTCTTTTTTTTTTGTGGTCGCGTCTGCCTTCCCTTGATGCTACACCAGTACCGCCGTTTCTTCTTTCTTTTCCTTTAAAAAAAAAAAAATCTTCTGGAGTCTTTCCAGCATTTTTCTTCTCAGGTGCCATGCGCAATTTAGGGCACTAGGCCCAACTTTTTCCCTCAGAATGGAAAAACCCACTTCAGGTTTTAAAAGATGTTCTAAGTGTGGTGGTACCATCTCCGTCACCAAAACCCATGAGTGGTGCCTCAAATGTTTAGGTCCTGACCACTCTATTTCAGAGTGTGTTGCCTGTGGGATGATGTCGAAAAGGGCCCGGCAAAACCGAACTGCTAAACTTAACGCCCTTTTTCCCTCCGATGCAGCTTCCGTGGCATCGACGTCTTCCAGGGCTTCGTCTTCCTCCCATGTATCTCAGGTAACTAAACATAAATCTAGCGGTCCTCAAAGGGTAGATCTCTTTCTAAACATCGAGATGCCTCTGGCGTTGCCCTTGAGGGACTATCATCGGCAAAATTGCCCTGGAGGGAGGCTTCGGCTTCCAAAGCACTAACGGGGCTCCAGGATGTTCTCGAGGCTTCAACCTCGGCAGAACTACTGGTGCCATGCTCTGGGGTACCGGCCGCTTCATCCGGTACTGATACACAAGCATTGGCAGCGTCGATAGACCAGAGAATCTCCAGGAACAAGCAGGAATGTAGTCTTCACATATGGGTATCGTCAGTACCGACGGAGCCTGCGTGGGAACGCTCCCCAGCGTCCAATAGGAACGCTTTTGGGAGCATCCCTCAGCACATGTGCACTGCCTTCCCGCCTTTCCAACTGTCCCTCTTCAGTTCTTTGTTTTCCGCGGAGCCGACAGGATCCATACCCTGTCGCCGCAGAAAATTCCGTCTTTAAAATTGTTTTCTTGTGGTCACGTTTGCCTCCGCACGACGCTTACCGGTACCACTGGTTCTTTTCTTTTCTTTTCTTTTCCAAAAAAAACCCCTTTGAACTGTTTCTCTTCAGAAACTTTTCTTTTTTGGTGCTAGGCGCCATTTTGGGCACTAGGCCCCATATTCCTAAAACATGGACGAGGAAAAACCAACTAGTGGTTTTAAAAAATGTACTAAGTGTGGCGGTACCATTTCCATCACTGACACCCATGATTGGTGTCTTAAATGTTTAGGGCCTGAACATTCTCCATCTGAATGTCTCTCCTGTATGGGGATGACTAAAAGAGGAAGACAGAACCGGGCTGCAAAGCTCGGTACCCTCTTTTCTTCGGATGCCAGATCCATTGCATCGACATCTTCAAGGGCCTCCTCTTCCTCCCATGGATCTCAGGTAACTAAACATAAAAGCCGGTCCTCAAAGGGTAGCTCTCCTGCTAAGCATTGCGAGGCCATTGGCATTGCCCTTGAGGGCACCACACCGGCAAAGCAGCCCCGGTGGGAGGCTTCGGCTTCCAAAGCATCAATGGGGCTCCAGGATGTTCTCAAGGCCTCGACCTCGCAAGAACTACCTGTGCCATGCTCAGGGGTCCCGGCCGTTTTCACCGGTACTGACACCCAGGCATCAGCAGCGTTGATCTACACCGGTGCAGACACCGGTACCGGTACCAACGGTACCAGCCCCGGTGGGAATTCTTCCCACGTCATCTTTGGCTGGAATCGACAGATTGGTACCGGATCAACTCGGTACCGACTTCGATTGATACCGGGACTATGCTTTGCATGAGCATCATGGTCAGGAATACTTCGAATCCTCCGATTCCGAAGACTCTGACAATTCTGCTGGTACTAGAGGGTTCTCCAGGACCAAGCAGGAAGTCAGTCCTCACATATGGGTGACGTCGGCGCTGACGGAGCCCTCGCGGAGCAATTTTCCCCAGCTTTCAAAGAAAGCCTTTGGGAATTGCAGCGCGCATGCGCGGTCGCCTTCCCGCCCAAGGGTGCCATCTTAGCCAGTCTTCTTTTTTCCGCGGAGCCCTACAGACGTACCCGTCGTGTCCCCGCGAAAAAGTTGATTTTCTTAATAATTTTCTCTTTTTTCCTTCGGTTCGCCGGTCTTTTTCCCGCCCGGACTCGCGACGCCGGTCACGAGTCCTCTTCTTCTTTTTCGGTTTTTTCTGACTTAGTCAGTTTCGTTTTCGGTTTTTCCCTGGCAGCCCGGTCCTTTGACCTCGCAGGGGCCCTTTTTCCCCCGATGGCTGCCAGTGGTTTCAAGCGGTGTGGTCAGTGTGACCGAAATATGTCACTAACTGACACACACGACAATTGCCTCCGCTGCCTGGGCCCGGATCATGAAGAAATGATCTGTGGGGCCTGCGGCAAACTGTCCTCCAAAGCGTTGAGAAGTCGGCGGCATAAGCGGGATCGGATCTTCGCTGACCCCAGCCGTACCCGGACCTCGTCGGAGGCCTCCGCGTCCAGAGGTTCCAGCTCGGACCGTCGCCGGAGTTCCTCCGACAGGGGTTCTCCCTCCGGGGACCATCGACGGAAGGTGAAACCCGCAAGGGCGGCGTCGGTGGACGCTCCTGGCTCCGCGAGGGCCAGGTCGCATAGCCCCGATAGCCGTCCCGGGTCCTTGGAGAAGGAGCACCTCTCGAAGCGACCTCGCCTGGAGTCGGAGCTGCCTGCTCGGGTAAGTCCTGTGGTCCTCCTGGACTCGCCTCCGCGACCGCCGACGTCGGGGGCTGCTGGGTCACCTGAGGTCGGACTCAGGTTGATGGCCTTGGAGAGCAGACTGTCTGCCTTCATGGACCAGCAGCGGGCACTGCTCGCTAGCCTCGCTGGCGCCACTGCCCCGACCGCCGGGACGTCGACCCCGGAGACCGAGCCGATCCTCGAGTCCATGCGAACTCGAGTCGATCCTCGGTCGAGGTCACCCTCGGCCTCCCGTTCGGGACCGAGGTCGCCGACGCCGACTCCCTCGGCGTCGGGGCAGCAGGTGCCGCGGCCTGCCCGGGCCGACCCCACGGATTCCTCGTCGGAGTCGGTCTGGGAGTCTGAAGAGGAAGAGTCACCTGATTCTTTTCGGACTCGGTGTGTCCCCTCGGACTCACCCGAGTCCGAACCTCGGAAGCAGTTCCCCCCGGAGGATGCCCGGTTCTCGGACTTCGTCAGGGATATGGCCAAGGCTTTGGCCTTCCCTGCGGATCCCGAGGAGGAGCCTCGAGCCGAAGAGCTCGACGCCCTCCAGTATGACTCTCCCGCCAGGGAACACTTTACTGTACCGGTTCCTCCCATGCTGGAACGACTACTCTTCCGCATGTGGGAGAGTCCGGCCTCCTCGCCGGTCCTGAGCAAGCGGGTCGATTCTATCTATCGAGTCCGCAAGAGCCCTGGCTTCCAAAAAGCACAGCTACCACACCATTCCATGGTAGTGGAATCGGCCATGCATCGTCTTAAGAGCCAGAAGATGCACTCCTCGGTGCCTCCTGGCAGGGAGGCCCGTAACCTGGATGGCCTTGGTAAGAAGTGTTTCCAGGGCTCTATGCTTGCGTGTCGTGTCCAGACCTACCAGCTATACATGGGCATGTATCTCCGAGACCTGGCTAAAGAGCTAGCCGGATTCTCCGCTGGTTTGTCCGAGGAACCTTTGCGGAGGTTCCTGGCCTTGTCCACTGGCATTCGGGAATTCTCAAAATTCATATCCCGAGCAGCCTATGATGGCTTTGAAGCATCGGCTCGAGTGGCCGCAGCCGGCATCGGTGCCCGCCGACAGGCTTGGCTTCAGTCGTCTGACCTTGAGCCCTGGGTGCAGGACAAGTTGCTCGATGTCCCCTGCCGAGGCGAAAACCTCTTTGGCAAGCCCATGGCTGAAAAGGCTGCACAAATTGAGACGGAGACTCTCACCAGGACTAGGCTTTCTAGGAAGACCTCCGCCCCTTCCCAGAAAAAGAAGGGCTCGGGAAAGAAGTCCTTTTACCCGAGAAAGGCGGCTGCCTACAAACACTACCCCCAATTTCAGGCCCCTGCAGCTCCCCAACAGGGCCAGCAGGCCAAGGGACGGGGTAACGGGTCCCGTAGGCAGCAAGCCCCCAAGCCTGCACCACCAGCCCCTGCTCAGCAGGGTGGGTGCTTTTGACTCCTTAAGCATAGCCTCTCCCCCTCCGCTGGCTCCTCCCAGCACCGGAGGCCGGCTGGTTCACTTCGCCCACAGGTG
This sequence comes from Ichthyophis bannanicus, assembly GCA_033557465.1. Lineage (NCBI taxonomy): Eukaryota > Metazoa > Chordata > Amphibia > Gymnophiona > Ichthyophiidae > Ichthyophis > Ichthyophis bannanicus. The sequence goes on along the minus strand of CM066037.1, from coordinate 17,833,684 downwards.
GTCCAGCATCACTTCAGATGCCTGGGTGCTTCAAGTCGTCAGAGAAGGCTATCTTCTCCACTTCCACCAGGTCCCTCCCTCCTATTTCCCGGGAGAACCTCCACGACTCCCTTTGCACAGGGACTTACTCCTTCAGGAGTTAGCAGGTCTTCTACAGGAACAGGCGGTGGAACCGGTGCCCCACCACCTGAGAGGTCAAGGCTTTTATTCCAGGTACTTTCTAGTACCAAAAAGGACAGGAGGCCTCAGACCCATCCTGGACTTGCGCAACCTCAACAGGTTCCTCATGCGGGAAAAGTTCAAAATGCTTACCCTTGGAATCCTTCTGCCCTACCTCCAGCAGGGAGATTGGCTATGCTCCTTGGATCTAAAGGATGCCTACACGCACATCCTCATCCACCCAAGCCACCGCCAATACCTAAGGTTTGTGGTGGCAGGAAATCATTACCAGTACAGAGTACTGCCCTTTGGCCTGTCCTCCGCACCGCGAGTCTTCACAAAATGTCTCGCGGTGGTGGCGGCCCATCTCCGGCTTCACGGCCTCTATGTCTTTCCGTACCTCGACGACTGGCTCATCAGAGCAGCGTCCGCTCCGGAGGTCACCAATGCCACACGCCGCACGGTGACTCTTCTGCAGTACTTGGGCTTTGTTATAAACTTCGCAAAGTCCACTTTGCTCCCCTCACAGGATCTCGAGTTCATCGGCGCAAGGCTGCACACTCCTCAGGCACGAGCGTTCCTACCGCTCGACAGGGCTCAACGGCTCATGGACCTAGCCGACCGTTTTCGCAGCCAGCCCCTGGTCTCCGCCAGGCGCTTCCTGAGACTACTCGGCCATATGGCTTCCACCGTCCATGTGACCCCCAATGCCCGCCTGAATATGCGGCCTGCTCAATGGTGTCTTTGCAAGCAGTGGCAACAAGCCACAGGCGGCCTAGCAGACCTAGTGCGCGTCTCCGAGCCGCTGGCCTCGTCTCTCCAGTGGTGGCTTCATCGGCCGAACCTGGTACTCGGCATGCCTTTTCAGTCACCTCAGCCGGCCCAGGTGCTGACAACAGATGCATCCCTCCTGGGCTGGGGAGCACATTGCCAAGGGGCACGTACTCAGGGCCTCTGGACCACGTGGGAGTCTGCTCAGCAGATCAACTTCCTGGAGCTCAGAGCGATCCGCCTGGCTCTCCAGGCCTTCTCCCACCTGACCTCTCACCAGTCCGTCCTTGTCCAGACGGACAATCAAGTTGCCATGTTCTACGTGAACAAGCAGGGGGGCACGGGCTCCTTCCTTCTCTGTCGAGAAGCACAGAAGCTCTGCTCTTGGGCCGTCAGTCACGGCGTTCTTCTCAAGGCAGTTTATCTCCCAGGCCAAGAAAATTGCCTGGCGGACAAACTCAGCAGGATCCTCCAGCCGCACGAGTGGCGCCTGGATCCCTTGGTAGTTCAGAAGCTCTTTCTAAAGTGGGGCCTCCCCACGATGGATCTCTTTGCCAGCCCTCTCAACCGGCAACTTCCTCGCTTCTGCTCTCGTCAGCCACATCCCCTTCGAGTTGCGGCTGACGCTTTTCTACTCTCATGGTCGGAGAGCCTTCTGTATGCTTTTCCTCCCATCCCGCTAGTCTCTCGAACTCTTTTCAAGGTTCTCCGAGACAAAGCCTTCATGATCCTGGTGGCCCCTCGCTGGCCCAGACAGCCGTGGTTTCCACTCCTGCTGCAATTAGCGGTAGAGGATCCATTCCCTCTGGGGTTACAACCGGATCTCCTCACTCAGGATCAGGGGTCTCTGCTACACCCCAGCCTCAGATCTCTCAATCTAATGGCCTGGCTGCTGAGAGGGTAGTCCTTGCTCCCCTTCTCCTGCCGGCAGAGGTGGAAGAGGTCGTCCTAGCTTCTCGGCGCCCTTCTACCCGCAAATGCTACGCCCTTAAATGGCGTCGCTTTTCCGTTTGGTGTACCCAACAGTCTCAGGATCCCTTCTCCTGCCCGGTGTCGGTGATCCTGCAGTACTTGCTATACCTCTCTAATCTGGGACTTAAGTCCAACTCCGTCAAAGTTCACCTCAGTGCTCTTTCAGCACATCATGTGCCGGTGGACGGCAGACCTCTTTCCAGCGACCCTCTTGTGGCGCGGTTTCTCCGAGGTCTCCTTCTGCTTAAATCACCTCTGCGCCCGCCAGCGCCTGACTGGGATCTGAATGTGGTTTTACAGCGGATCACCTGTCCGCCTTTTGAACCTATGGCTACCTGTTCTCTCCGTTTTCTTTCTTGGAAAACATTGTTCTTGATAGCCCTCACTTCCGCTAGACGCGTAAGTGAATTGCAGGCCCTCGTGTCTGATCCCCCTTACACTCGGTTCTACAAAAATAGGGTAGTCCTGCGGACTCACCCAAAATTTCTTCCAAAAGTGGTCTCCCCTTTTCACATCAATCAGGAGGTGGTACTTCCGACCTTCTTTCCCAGACCACACTCCAGCCGAGCTGAAACGGTCCTCCATACCCTGGACTGTAGAAGGGCGTTGAACTTCTACCTTGACCGTACGCGGGAGCACCGTAAAGCTGCTCAGCTTTTTGTGTCTTTTGACCCCAATAAATTGGGGCTCCCTGTCTCCAAGCGTACTCTGTCCATCTGGGTTGCGGACTGTATCACTTGGGCTTATGGGGCAGCCGGACTCTCCTTGGAAGGTCGAGTCACGGCTCATTGCGTTCGGGCAAAGGCTACGTCAGTGGCTTACCTCCGCTCTGTTCCGCTGGCAGACATCTGCCGGGCCGCTACTTGGTCTTCGAGCCAGACTTTTGCGGTCCATTACTGTCTCGAGAGGGAGTCCCGCAGGGACAGTGCTTTCGGACAGGCAGTCCTCCGTAATCTCTTTGAGGTTTGAGCAACTCCTACCCTCCATCCCGGATGTGGGCTACCGGTGGGTGATAATTCAGCGAAGATTCCTTCCTTCTGTGCTGCTGAGCTAGAGGGAGCTCATTTTTGTGCTTAGGGTCTCCGGTAGCCTTAAGCTTGGGAGTCCCATATGTGAGGACTGACTTCCTGCTTGGTCCTGGAGAAAGCGTAGTTACTCACCTGTAACAGGTGTTCTCCAGGAGCAGCAGGAATCAGTCCTCACAACCCTCCCTCCTCCCCGTGGAGTTGCAATCATCTGCTTAAGTTTTTTTGCATATTTTTATGCTGTCTTTTTTAGCTATGTCATCTGACTGGCTAAGATGGCACCCTTGGGCGGGAAGGCGACCGCGCATGCGCGCTGCAATTCCCAAAGGCTTTCTTTGAAAGCTGGGGAAAATTGCTCCGCGAGGGCTCCGTCGGCGCCGACGTCACCCATATGTGAGGACTGATTCCTGCTGCTCCTGGAGAACACCTGTTACAGGTGAGTAACTACGCTTTTCTCTCAGAAGATCCCTCTTCTCCCCAACGCAGAATGTCACCTCCAGAGGACATGCTTTTTCAGGATTTTATTTGTGATATGGCCAAGGGCCTTTCAATCACGGTGGCTCCTGAAGAGGAACCCAGAGCAAAAGAATTGGAAATTCTCCAATATCCTAAAACTCCAAAGGAGGCAGCCACTCTGCCCATCCATGAAATTCTGCATAACTTGATGCTCAGAATGTGGGAGACACCTCTGACTACATCTCCTCATTCTAGGAGACTTGATACTATGTATCAAGTTCTACCATGTCCTGGATTTCAAAAGACTCAGCTGCCACACCATTCAATGGTGGTGGAGTCAGCCATGCGTAGGATGAAAAGTGCAAAGAGGCATGCATCCAGTCCCCCAGGTCGTGAATGCAGGACTCTGGATGCTTTTGGGTGCCAAACTTTTCAGGCTTCCATGCTTTCAGCTAGGATCAGTTCATATATACTATATATGGGAATGTTCCTCAAGGAAGTTACAGGAGACTTGGAGCTTAAGAGCCCATTTCTCCCAGATGACAGGAGACAAGACTTTCTTGCTCTAGTTAAGCATGCTCAAGATGTCTCCAAGTTTGTGAATTGTGCAACCTTTGACTGCTTTGAATGCATCAGCAGAACCTCTGCTATTGCCGTTGGCGCACGGCGGATTGCCTGGCTTCAGGCATCAGACTTGGAGACTTGGGTACAGGACAAGTTAGGCAACATTCCTTGCACGGGAGAGAATCTCTTTGGCAAGAACTGGCAGGAAAAGGCTAACGAGTTAGATGCTGACAATACTACTCTAGATAGATTGTTGAAATCTACAGCCACTCCAGCCAAGAAGAAGCCTTATAAAAAAAAAAAACCCCTCTTTCAGAAAAAAGAGGAAATTTTATCCTTCCTATACCCAGCAGAGTCAGACTCAGGATCAGGTTGCCCAAAAGGGACAAACTAGACAGAAAAAGAAGCCAAAAGGCCCGAGAGCCCAACCAGCTCCGCAGGTTCAGCCCCCTCAAGGGCTTTGACTCCTTCCTAGAGAGCTTAGCCTTCTGCCTCTGAGGGGTCCCCCAACCCACCAATATCCCAGGCAGGTTATACCACTTTGCCAACAAATGGCATCAGATAACAGCAGAAGATTGGACTTTGTCCATTGTAGAAAAGGGGTACAAGCTTCATTTTCGCAGCATGCTCCCTCCTACAATTCTAAAGCAATTCAATTCTCAAACCTCCGCAGACGATCTGCTAGATCACGAGGAATCAACACTTCTTGCCCAAGGGGCAATAGAGGAGGTACCCATTCTTCAACAGGGTGCAGGGTTCTACTCCCCCCATTTTCTTATTCCAGAGAAAACAGGAGGACACAGACTCATTTTAGACCTCAGAGAATTGAACAAATACCTGTTTCGAGAGAAGTTCAAAATGATTTCTCTAGGAACTCTTCTGCCATACCTTCAAAGCCAGGATTGGCTTTGCTCTCTAGACTTAAAGGATGCATACACTCACATTCTGATCCATCCAGATCACAGGAAATTCTTATGATTCCTTTTCAGGGGAAAACATTTCCAGTACAGGGTTCTTCCCTTTAGTCTGGCTTCAGCACCAAGGGTATTCACGAAATGCATGGCAGTAGTAGCTGCATTTCTGCGATCCCTGGGGATATTCGTCTTCCCTTACTTAGACGACTGGCTCATTCGAGCCCCTACAGTTGCAGAGGCCGGCACTGCACTGTCTTGCACAATGCGAATCCTCCAATACTTGGGGTTGGTAATAAACTTCCCAAAATCCCAACTTGTTCCTTCCCAATGCCTGGAATTCATAGGGGCCTGTCTAGATACCAAACAGGCAAAGGCTTTCCTTCCACAGGCCCGGTGTCTTCGCATAATGCAACTAAGCTTCTCAAGCAGCGGGAAAATCCTCCCTAACTGCTCGGGAGCTACTACAGTTGCTGGGACATATGGCATCCACAGTTCATGTAGTCCCATATGCTTGCCTCCACATGTGAGCAGCTCAGTGGACATAGGCTACAGGTCATTTATCAGACAAAATATTAAACTCTCAATGACTAATTTTGTCCCTCCAATGGTGGCAATCACTAGAAAACCTGACAGTGGGGTCTCCCTTTCATCAACCCCTTTTTCAGGCCACCCTAACAACAGATGCATCACAGGTGGGTTGGGGAGCACACCTGAATCATCTCTCTACCCAGGGCACCTGGACTCCACAGGAGGCTGGATTACACATAAACCTCCTGGAATTAAGAGCAATCTATTTAGCTCTTTGAGTATTCCATGCCCAGCTCAGTTAAAAGAAAGTCCTAGTTCAGACGGACAATCAAGTAGCCATGTTCTATGTGAAAAAGCAGGGTGGGACAGGCTCTCTGTCATTATGCAACGAAGCTTTATGATTGTGGGCCCTCGCCAGAGAGTATCAAATTCACCTTCTAGTGGTATATCTTCCAGGCATTCAAAATCTTTGGGCAGACAAACTCAGTCAAGTACTGCTGCCTCATGAGTTGTCCCTCCACCTAGACCAGGTGGCAAAGATATTTAATCTCTAGGGCACTCCAGACATAGACCTCTTTGCAAGTCCACTGAATGCCAAACTTCCCCGGTTCTGTTCCAGGATTCCGGCTCACAGTTGTCAGGCAAGGGATGCCTTCCTCCTTCACTGGGGTCAGGACTTCCTTTATGCCTTCCCACCCATTCCCCTCATCCCCAAAACACTCTTCAAGCTTCAGAGAGACAATGGTCGCATGATTCTCATAGCGCCACGATGGCCACGCCAAGCGTGGTATCCCCTGCTTCTACATCTCTCTCAAGCGGAACCTCTGGAGTTAGGGCATGCTCCAGATCTCCTTTTCCAAGAGGACGGGACACTATGGCACCCAAATCCCCAGTCCCTGCATCTCACGGCCTGGTTGCTGAAGGCTTAGACCTCCAGGATTTCAGCCTGTCCCAACAGGTAAAGGATATCCTTCAGGCTTCTAGAAAACTTTCCACAAGAAGATCTTATGCCTTCATGTGGAAACGTTTTACTATATGGTGCCCCAAGAAGGGATTAAACCCTCTTGTCATACCTTTAGAACTGATACTAGAGTATCTCCTTCACTTATCAAATTCTGGTCTAAAGACCAATTCGGTAAGAGTCCATCAGTGCAATTGCAGCTTCTTATAAGCCTCTGAATGGACAACCAATTTCCTCTTATCCACTTATATCCAGATTTATGAGAGGTTGTCTATTAACCAAACCTCCCAATAAGCCACCACCGGTGGCATGGGATCTAAATCTAGTTCTCGGGCAGCTCATGAAGCCGCCTTTTGAGCCTTTAGCCACTACAACCCTTAGGTTTTTGACCTGGAAGGTCATCTTCCTAATCGCAATCACCTCTGCACGTCGCATTAGTGAACTGCAAGCTTTAGTGGCTGATCCTCCTTATACTAGATTTCATCATGATAAGGTTGTTCTTAGAACTCATCCACACTTTATGCCAAAGGTGGTTTTGCCTTTTCATTTAAATCAATCAGTTTATCTTCCTGTATTTTTTCCGAGGCCTCACGCCTCTAATGCAGAAAGAAACCTTCATACTTTGGATTGTAAAAGAGCCTTAGCCTTTTACCTACAGAGAACACAGCAACATAGAAAGTCCTCACAACTTTTTATACCTTTTGACTCTAGTCATTTGGGACCTCCAGGCTCCAAAATAACTATATCTAAATGGATTGCCCAGTGCATATCCTTTGCTCATGAGAGTAAGGGTCTTCCTCTTCAAGGCCATGTCACAGCTCATAACGTGAGAGCCATGGCAACTTCCATGGCTAATCTCCACTCTGTGTCTATTGATGACATTTGTCAAGCAGCCACCTGGGCTTCGGTACACACCTTCACAGCCCACTACTGCCTGGATAAAGCCTCCCGTTGGGATGCCTTCTTTGGCCAAGCTGTTCCTCAATCTCTTTCAGACCTAATTAAACTCCTACCCACCAACCCTGGTGGAATGCCAGAGATCCATGGGAGGAAGGATGCCTACCTTTCTCTAGGGTGGCACCTTCCTGGGGCTATCTCCTTGGCATCTTCAGCTAGGGAGTCCCCCATATGTGAAGACTATGTTCCTGTTTGTTCCTGGAGATAGCGTAGTTACTCACCTGTAACAGGTGATCTCTGGAAACAGCAGGAATTTGGTCTTCACAACCCACCCACCTCCCCTAGGAGTTGTCTCTCTATCTCTTTGTCTCTTTCCTCTCTCCCTCTATCCTTTCACTCAGCGACAAACTTAATGGAAAGGTGGGAAGGCAGCACGCATGTGCTGAGGGATGCTCCCAAAAGCATTCCTATTGGACGCTGGGGAGCGTTCCCATGCAGGCTCCGTCGGTACCGACGATACCCATATGTGAAGACTAAATTCCTGCTGTTCCCGGAGATCACCTGTTACAGGTGAGTAACTACGCTATCCCTCCTATACCCAGCAGGGACATCGTTTGGGTCAGTCTTCCCAAAAGGGACAGCAGCAACAACCTAGGCAGAGGAAGCCAAAAGCAACTAAACCGGCTCAGCAGACTCAGCCTCCACAGGGGCTTTGACTCCTTTCTAGAGAACTTTGCCTTCCTGCCCTGAACGGTCCAGAACCCTCCACCATTCCAGGAAGGTTATGTCATTTTGCCCCCAGATGGGGTCAGATAACAGCAGAAAATTGGACCCTGTCTATTATAAGAGAGGGGTACAAGCTTCATTTCCTCAACATGCCCCCTCCTACAATAGTAAGACAGTTCAATTCTCAGACCTCTCTCAATGACCGGTTAGGTCAAGAGGTCACTGTACTCCTTGCTCAAGGGTCAATAGAAGAGATACCCATTCCCCAACGGGGTACAGGGTTTTACTCCCCCTATTTCCTTATTCCAAAGAAAACAGGGGGACACAGACCAATTTTAGACCTCAGAGAATTGAACAAATTCCTGTTCAAAGAGAAGTTCAAAATGATTTCTCTGGGAACTCTGCTGCCATACCTTCAGAGTCAGGATTAGCTTTGTTCTCTAGATCTCAAGGATGCGTACACTCATGTTCTCATCCATCCAACTCACCGAAAGTTCATTCGCTTTCTGTTTCAAGGGAAGCACTACCAATACAGGGTTCTTCCTTTTGGCCTGGCCTCTGCACCAAGGGTGTTCACAAAATGCATGGCTGTGGTGGCAGCATTTCTTTGCACCCTGGGAATATTCGTCTTCCCTTACTTAGACGACTGGCTCATTCGACCCCCTTCAGCGCCAGAGGCCAGGGTTGCTCTTTTTCGCACAATGCGCATCCTTCAGTATTTGGGACTTGTCATAAACCTCCCAAAATCCAACCTTGCTCCCACTCAATCCCTAGAGTTTATAGGAGCTCTGCTGGATACCAGACAGACAAGGGCCTTCCTTCCACAGCCCCGCTGCCTTCGCATTGTACAGTTAGCCTCCCAAGCAGTGCTAAAGCCTCATCTCACTGCTCGGGAAATGTTACAGTTGCTAGGCCACATGGCATCCACTGTGCATGTGGTTCCCTATGCTCGCCTCCATATGAGGGCAGCCCAGTGCACCATATATCCACTCGGTGGACTCAGGCGTCAGGTTGCCTGTCAGACAAAATAGCAAACTCAAATCGCCTTATTTTGTCCCTCCAATGGTGGCAGTCACCCCAAAACCTTTTGGTGGGGTCTCCTTTTCAGCAACCCCCACCCCAAGCCACTCTAACAGATGCTTCACATGTGGGTTGGGGAGCCCACCTGCAAGGCCTTGGAACTCAGAGCAATCTTCCTTGCTCTTCGAGTGTTCCACACCCAGCTCAGCTACAAGACAGTCCTAGTTCAAACGGACAATCAAGTAGCCATGTTCTGTGTGAACAAGCAGGGCGGAACAGGCTCTCTGTCGCTCTGCAACGAAGCTTTGCGACTATGGGCCCTCGCCAGAGAGCATCAGATTCATCTCCTTGCGGTGTATCTTCCAGGCATTCAAAACTGCTGGGCAGACAGACTCAGTCGAGTTCTGCTTCCACACGAATGGTCTCTCCATGCAGACCAGGTGGCCAAAACCTTTCAAATTTGGGGAACCCAGGACATAGACCTCTTTGCCAGTATTTATTTATTTATTTATTTAGCTGTATTTATATCCCGCTTTTCACCGGGTCAAAGCGGTCAATTGGGGATACATTTAACATGAGGGGATATGACACACATAACACTAATACTTACAGGGAACATGGGCAATGGAGGGTTAAGTGGCTTGCCCAAGACCACAAGGAGTGTCTATAGGACTAGAAATCCCAGTCCCTCCGGCCCGAGATTGCTGTCCCCAGGTGGGACTTGAACCCCCAGCCCTCCGGCCTGAAGTACCTTGTCCTGACCACTAGACCACTCCTCCCATATGCTGAATGCCAAACTTCCCCGGTTCTGTTCCAGAATTCCGGCTCAGGGTTGTCAGGCCAGGGATGCTTTCCTCCTCCATTGGGGTCAGGACTTCCTGTATGCCTTTCCACCCATTCCCCTAATTCCCAAAACCCTATTCAAGCTTCAGAGAGACAGAGGTCATATGATCCTCATAGCTCCACGTTGGCCATGGCAAATGTGGTACCCTCTGCTCCTACATCTCTCTCAAGCTCCGCCTCTGGAGTTAGAATCTGCTCCAGATCTCCTTTCTCAAGAGGACGGGATGCTGTGGCATCCCATTCCCCAGTCTCTGCATCTCAGGGCCTGGTTGCTGAAAGCCTAGAACTTCACGGTCTTAAGCTTTCCCAGCAGGTAAAGGATATCCTTTATGCTTCCAGGAAGCTTTCCACAAGATGCTCTTATGGGTTTAAGTGGAAAAGGTTTACCATATGGTGCTCTCAGAAGGGTCTTAACCCTCTTGCGATACCTCTGGAATCATTACTGGAGTATCTCCTTCATTTTTCAAATGCAGGGCTTAAGACCAATTCAGTGAGAGTCTATTTGAGTATTATTGCAGCTTCTTTCAAGCCTTTAAATGGACAACCTATTTCCTCTCATCCTGTCATAGCGAGCTTTATGAGAGGCCTTCTTTTGACTAAGCCTCCCATTAGGCTACCACCTGTGGCATGGGATTTAAATCTGGTTCTTGGGCAGCTCATGAAACCGCCCTTTGAGCCATTAGCCACTATCTCTTTGAAATTCCTTTCCTGGAAAGTCATCATTCTTATTGCAATCACATCAGCATGTCGCATCAGTGAATTACAAGCGTTGGTGGCTGATCCTCCTTATACAAGGTTCCATCATGATAAGATAGTCTTTAGGACTCATCCACACTTTATGCCAAAGGTGGTGTCGCCTTTTCATTTAAACCAAGCGGTATCTCCAGGAACAAGCAGGAATGAGTCTTCACATATGGGTATCGTCGGTACCGACGGAGCCTGCGCGGGAACACTCCCCAGCGTCCAGTAAGAAAGCTTTTGGGAGCATCCCACAGCGCCTGCGCGCTGCCTTCCCGCCTTTCCCAACCGCCTCTCTCCAGTTCTTCTTTTCCGCGGAGCCAGCAGGTCGTGTTCCTGTCACCGCAGAAGAATTCTTTATTTTTTTCTTTATTTTTCTGTGTCGCGTCTGCCTTCTTCGACGTCAGACCGGTACCGCCGGTCTTTTCTTTTCTTTCTTATACAAAAAAACCCCCTTTTATTTCTTCAACTGTGCATTTGCGGTTTGGGCCTTAGGCCTTAGGCCTGAACATTTTTCTCCTCATGGAGAAGCCCGCTTCCGGGTTTAAAAAGTGCACGAAGTGTGACGGTACTATTTCTGTCACCGACACCCATGATTGGTGTCTAAAATGTTTGGGTCCTGACCATTCCATCACGGATTGTGTGTCCTGTACCATGAAGTCTAAAAGAGGTCGGCAGAACCGAGCAGCCAAGCTCAGTACCCTGTTTCCCTCTGATGCAGCCTCGGTGGCATCGACGTCTTCCAGGGCTGCTTCTTCCTCCCATGGATCTCAGGTAACCAAACATAAATCTAGCCGGTCCTCAAAGGGCAAATCTCCCTCTAAGCATCGAGATGCCTCCGGGCTTGTCCTCGAGGAATCCGCACCGGCAAAATTACCCCGGCGGGAAGTTCCGGCTTCCAAAGCATTATCTATGGAGTCACAGGTTGACATCGATGGCTCGGCCTCGACCGATCACCTGTTGCCGTGTTCTGGGGTACCGGTGGCCTCCAGCGGTACCGACATCCAGATTCTGGTGGCATCGATGGATCAGAAGATTCTTTCCATACAGCGCACCCTAACGGCATTTATGCAGGCTTCGACGCCTTCGGTTCCGCAACAATCTCCGTTGCCGGTACCGACTCCGGCACCGGCATCGTTTCCGGTGCCGGTACCGATTGCATCGGCTTCGGTGTCGACTGCAACGGTACCCTGTCCTATGATGCCCATCGGTACCGAACCGGTACCGCTTACTCCCGATGTCGATCCCACTCGGTACGCGTATCGGGCTTTACAGGAGCATCCAGACAGGCGATACTTCGATTCCTCCGAAGACTCTGATGAGTCTGAGGCTTCTGTCGAGGCACCGGTACTTCTTCCTCAGGAGTCTGATTCTCCAAAACGAAGAATGTCTCCTCCAGAAGACTTGTCTTTTCAAGACTTCATTAGGGAAGTGGCTAGGGGCCTCTCCATTACAGTGGCCTCTGATTCAGGGCCTAGAGCCAAGCAATTAGATATTTTGCAATACCCTAAGGCTCCTAAAGAAGCAGCCACCTTACCTATTCATGAGATTCTCTATGATCTCATGCTGAGCATGTGGGAGACTCCTCTTACTACCTCTCCTCATTCTCGTAGGATAGACACCATGTACCGTGTCCCTCCTTGTCCTGGCTTTCATAAGTCTCAGCTTCCTCACCACTCTATTGTGGTAGAGTTTGCCATGAGGAAAATAAAGAGTGCAAAGAGACACTCATCTAATCCTCCAGGACGTGAATGCAGAACCCTTGATGCTTTTGGCAGAAGGGTTTTCCAAGCTAATATGCTTGCTGCCAGAATTAACTCCTATAGTCTCTATATGGGGATGTTTCTAAAAGAAGTCACAGATCATCTGCAGACTTTAGCCCCTTTTATTTCAGAAGATAAAAGGCAGGAATTTCTCACTTGGCTTAAACATGCCCAAGATGTTTCCAAATTTTCCAACCGTGCAGCCTTTGACTCTTTTGAGTGTGTCAGCAGAGCCTCGGCTATTGCCATAGGTGCACGCAGAATTGCTTGGTTACAAGCATCTCATTTGGAACTCTGGGTCCAAGATGAACTGGGAAATCTTCCTTGTACAGGTGAAAACCTTTTTGGCAGGGATTGGAAAGCAAAGGCCACTCAGATGGATGCTGAGAACTCTGCTTTGGATCGACTTTCAAAGTCTACCTCTGCTCCTGCTAAGAAAAGATTGTTCAAAAAGACACCTTTTTCTAAAAAGGGAAGATACTATCCTGCTTATGGTCAGCAGGCATCTTCTGCAGGTCGTTTTGCTGCAAAGCGTCAGCAACCACCTAAACAGGCCAAGTCAAAGGCTGCCAGGCCTCCCACGGCCCAGCAGCCTCAGCCTCCTCGGGGCCTTTGACTTGCAACTAGAGAACTTAGCCTTTCTCGCTCTGGAAGAACCAGAGCCCCTCACCATTCCAGGAATGTTAGCTTACTTTGCTCCCAGATGGGAGCAAATCACAGCAGAGCAATGGACCCTCTCCATTATAAAGGAAGGGTACAAGCTTTATTTCTTAAACTTTCCTCCCCACACCATGGTGAAACAGTTCAATTCTCCAACATCTCTCCTTAACCTTCTGGGTCAGGAGATTGCTACCCTTCTTGCCCAAGGGGCAATAGAAGTAGTACCCCTTCTTCAACAGGGCTCAGGGTTCTACTCCCCTTATTTTCTTATTCCAAAGAAAACAGGGGGCTACAGACCCATTTTAGATCTCAGAGAATTGAATAAGTTTCTATTCAAAGAGAAATTCAAGATGATTTCTCTCGGTACTCTGCTGCCATACCTTCAGTCAGGATTGGCTTTGTTCTCTAGATCTCAAGGATGCGTACACCCATGTCCTCATCTATCCAACACACAGAAGGTTCCTTCGGTTCCTTTTTCAAGGAAAGCACTACCAATACAGGGTGCTTCCTTTCGGTCTGGCCTCTGCACCAAGGGTGTTCACAAAATGCATGGCAGTAGTAGCTGCATTTCTACGCACTCTAGGAATATTCGTTTTCCCATATCTGGACGACTGGCTCATTCGAGCTCCATCCCAATCAGAGGCCCAGATTTGTCTAACCTGCACAATGTGTATCCTTCAGTATTTGGGACTGGTAATAAACATCCCAAAATCCCATCTCACCCCTACTCAGTCCCTAGAGTTTATAGGGGCCTTGCTGGATACCACAACTGCAAGGGCCTATCTTCCTCAGGCCCGTTGCCTACACTTGGTGCAGTTAGCCTCCCAGATACAGTTAAAGTCCCATTTAACTGCTCGAGAGATGTTACAACTATTAGGCCACATGGCATCCACCGTGCATTTGGTTCCATATGCTCACCTTCACATGAGGGCAGCTCAATGGACTTTGTCCACCCAATGGACTCAGGCATCAGGTTGCCTGTCAGACAAAATAGCAAACTCCAGTCGCCTATTTTGGTCTCTCCAGTGGTGGAAGTCCCCTCCAAATCTGTTGCTGGGGTCCCCTTTTCAGCAGTCGCTACCCCAAGCAACTCTGACAACAGATGCTTCTCCAATGGGTTGGGGAGCTCATCTGCACCCTGCTCAGCTACAGGACAGTCCTCATCCATACGGACAACCAAGTAGCCATGTTCTATGTAAACAAGCAAGGCGGGACTGGCTCTCTGTCGCTTTGCAATGAAGCTTTGCGACTGTGGGCCTTCGCCAGAGAGCATCACATCCATCTTCTGGCAGTATATCTTCCAGGCATTAAAAACTCTTGGGCGGACAGACTCAGTCGAGTTCTGCTCCCACACGCGTGGTCCCTCCACTTGGACCAGGTAGCCAGGATTTTTCGAATTTGGGGAACCCCGGACATAGACCTCTTTGCAAGTCCGTGGAATGCCAAACTTCCCCGGTTCTGTTCCAGAATTCCGTGTCAGGGAGTTCAGGCCAAGGATGCCTTCCTCCTTCACTGGGGTCAAGACTTCCTTTATGCCTTTCCACCAATTCCCCTAATTCCCAAAACACTATTCAAGCTTCAGAGAGATCGAGGGACCATGATCCTCATAGCGCCACATTGGCCACGCCAAGTGTGGTACCCTCTACTTCTGCATCTCTCTCAAGCTCCTTCCCTGGACTTGGGCTCTGCACCAGACCTTCTGTCCCAGGAAAGGGGGAACATTGTGGCACCCAAACCCCCAGTCGCTCCATCTCAGGGCATGGTTGCTGAGGGCCTAGACCTTCAAGATTTTCATCTCTCTCAGCAAGTCAGAGATGTTATTCATGCCTCCAGAAAGCCTTCTACTAGGCATTCCTATGCTTTCAAATGGAAAAGATTTACCATTTGGTGTTCAGAGAAGGGTCTAAACCCTCTTGCAATACCTCTGAATTCTCTACTAGAGTATCTCCTGCATCTATCCCATGCAGGCCTGAAAACGAATTCGGTAAGAGTCCATTTGAGTGCTATTGCAGCGTCCCTCAAGCCTTTCAATGGACAACCTATTTCCTCTCACCCTCTTATAGCAAGATTCATGAGAGGCCTTCTTTTAACTAAACCTCCCATTAGACCACCTCCAGTGGCATGGGACTTAAACCTGGTTCTTGGCCAGCTTATGAAGCCACCCTTTGAACCTTTAGCCACCACCTCCTTGAAATTTCTTTCTTGGAAAGTTGTTTTTCTCATTGCAGTCACCTCAGCACGCCGCATCGGTGAGTTGCAAGCTTTGGTGGCTAATCCACCTTTTACAAGGTTCCATCATGATAAGGTAGTCCTCAGGACCAATCCACACTTTATGCCTGAAGTGGTCTCGCCTTTTCATCTGAACCAGGAGGTATATTTACCTGTCTTTTTTCCAGGACCTCATGCATCAAATGCAGAGAGGAATCTTCATACCTTGGATTGTAAGAGAGCTCTCGCTTTCTACTTACAAAGAACACAGCAACATAGAAAGTCTTCTCAACTCTTTGTTGCTTTTGATCCTTCTCATTTAGGACTTCCAGTCTCTAAGAGAACACTGTCCAACTGGATTGCTCAGTGTATTTCTTTTGCCTACCAGAGTAGGAACATTTCTCTGGAGGGCCATGTCACAGCTCACAATGTGAGAGCCATGGCAGCCTCAATGGCTCATCTAAACTCTGTGTCCATCGACCAAATCTGTCGAGCGGCCTCCTGGGCCTCGGTTCATACCTTCACAGCCCATTACTGTTTGGACAAGGACTCCCGCCGGGATGCCTCGTTTGGCCAGGCTGTCCTCAAACACCTGTTCCATTCCTAATCATCTCCTACCCACCTACCCTGGTCGGATGCCAGAGATCCATGGGGGGAAGTGGAGCCCTCTGCAAGGGCACACAACCATGGGGTCTCTCCCTGGCATCTGCAGCTAGGGAGTCCCCATTCCTGCTTGTTCCTGGAGATAGCACAGTTACTTACCTGTAACAGGTGATCTCTGGGAACAGCAGGAATAAGTCTTCACAACCCACCCACCTCCCCTAGGAGTTGTATCTCTCTAGCTATCTTTCCTTTCCTCTCTCTCTCTTTGTCTCAGCTTTAAAACTCGAACTGGAGAGAGGCGGTTGGGAAAGGCGGGAAGGCAGCACGCAGGCGCTGTGGGATGCTCCCAAAAGCTTTCTTACTGGACGCTGGGGAGCGTTCCCGCACAGGCTGCGTCGGTACCATCGATACCCATATGTGAAGACTTATTCCTGCTGTTCCCAGAGATCACCTGTTACAGGTAAGTAACTGTGCTTTACCTTCCTATATTCTTTCCAAGGCCTCACTCCTCAAATGCAGAAAGGAATCTTCATACTTTGGACTGTAAAAAGGCTTTGGCCTTTTACTTACAAAGGACATAGCAACATAGGAAGTTTTCTCATCTTTGTTGCTTTTGATCCTAGTCATTTCGAACTTCCAGTCTCCAAAAGAACACTGTCCAACTGGATTGCCCAGTGTATATCTTTTGCCTAAGAGTAAAAACCTTCCTCTTGAAGGCCATGTCACAGCTCACAATGTGAGAGCCATGGCAGCCTCTATGGCTCATCTTCACTCTGTGTCTATCGATGACATCTGTCGAGCAGCTACTTGGGCTTCGGTTTATACCTTCACAGCCCATTACTGCTTGGACAAAGACTCCTGCCGGGATGCCTTGTTTGGTCAGGCTGTCCTTCAACACCTGTTCCATACTTAATCAACTCCTACCCACCATCCCTGGTAGGATGCCAGAGATCCATGGGGGAAAGTGGAGCCCTTTCACAAGGGCACACAACTTTCTGGGGCCATCTCCTTGGCATCTGCAGCTAGGGAGTCCCCATATGTGAAGACTATATTCCTGCTTGTTCCTGGAGATAGCATAGTTACTCACCTGTAACAGGTGATCTCCGGGAACAGCAGGAATTTAGTCTTCACAACCCACCCACCTCTCCTAGGAGTTGTATCTCTCTTTCTCTCTTTCCCTCTCTCTTTTGTCTCCGCTTTAAACTGAACTGGAGAGGGACAGTTGGGAAAGGCGGGAAGGCAGCACGCAGGCGCTGTGGGATGCTCCCAAAAGCTTTCCTATTGGACGCTGGGGAGCGTTCCCACGCAGACTCTGTCGGTACCGACGATACCCATATGTGAAGACTAAATTCCTGCTGTTCCCGGAGACCACCTGTTACAGGTGAGTATAACTATGCTTTCTTGGACAATGCAACCATGGTAGCCTACATCAACTGCCAGGGAGGCACAGGAAACGCAACCCTGGAGGCAGAAGCCGAAATTTTGTTTGGCTGGGCAGAGAATCATGTCCAGGCATTGTTGGCAGCACAGGTGGAGGGTGTCAACAACATGACTGCAGATTACCTCAGTCGAGTGCAAGTGGACCCCTGCGAAGGAAGGTTAAACCAGGAAGTCTTCGAACCGGTGGTGCACCGTTAGGGTACACCAGTCATGGACTTGATGGCGATGATCGAGTCGGCCAAAGCCAACCGCTTCTACAGCAGGAGAAGAGAACGAATATCAGAGGGATTAGATGCCCTAGTGCAGAGGTGGCCTGTGGAAAGTCTTCTCTATGTATTTCCCCCGTGGGCTCTCATAGGTCGAGGCCTGCAGAGGATACAGTCTCACCGGGGGTTGGGAATTTTGATCGTCCTGGATTGGCCAAGGCACCTGTGGTATGCCGATCTGGTGCGGATTCTGGCGGACTGGCCGTGGCAGATTCCAGTGCAAGTGAATCTCTTGACGCAGGGTCCGATTTGCATGCCACAGGTGGATCAATTCTCACGGCATGACCTTTGAAAGGCCGAGGCTAAAGAAGAAAGGTTATTCGGGGTCGGTGATCGCAACCTTGCTAAAGGCCTGGAAGGGGTCGACTTGTCTGGCTTATATCCGAGTATGGCGCATTTTTGAATCATGGTTTGGGGATAGGAGTATTCTTCCTTTTACAGTCTCTGTCCCGGATGTCTTGGCGTTCTTACAGGCCGGTTTCGATAAGGGCCTGGCTGCTAGTTCCTTGAGGGTACAATTGGCGGCGATTTCCTGTTACCGAGGAAAGGTTTGGGGGGTGGCGCTAGGGTCCTATGGGTTCTGAGGGTGGTTAGTCAGCTTCGTCCCCCGCAAAGAGTACTAGTTCCGCCTTGGGATCCCATTTTGGTGCTGACGGCGCTTACGGGGATTTGACTCTGAAAACCTTATTGCTGGTGGCAATTTCTTCAGCACGCAGAATTTCAGAACTTCAGGCCTTATCTTGCCGGGAGCCTTTCCTTTCATTCTCCAGAGCGAAAGTGGTCCTTCGACCAGTTCCTTCCTTTTTCCCCAAGGTGGGTTTGGTTTCTAATTTGAACCAGTCGGTTTCGTTACCGGCTCTGACTGACATGGAAGGGACTTTGACCAATTCGCTGTTACGCCTCTTGGATTTTAAGAGAGTGCTGCGGTGGCATTTGAAAGACATCGTCCTTTAGGAAATCGGATCATTTATTCGTGCTCTTTGGATGGCTGCGCAAGGGCGAGGCGGCGACAAAGGCCTCCATTTCCGATGGATCACGAAGTATTTGCGTCTGCATACATCTTGAAGGGGTAGAGTGGTGCCGGCAGGGTGGCGTGCGCATTCCATGAGAGCTCAGGCAGCCTCGTGGGCGGAGTACAGTCTAGTGCCGCCAGTGGAGATCTGCAGGGCGGCACCATGACCTTTGCTTCCTACATTTGCTAAGCAGTATCGCCTGGATCTCCAGGTGGCAGGGGATGCTTGCTTCGGATCTGCGGTGCTTCAGGCTGGTTGTGCAGCTCCCTTCCGTAGTTTAACTGCTCTGTTACATCCCAGAGGTGCGTGACTGGACTGGAGGGATGATAAGGAAAGAGAAATTAGACTTATCTGATAATTGTAGTTCCTTGAGGAACTCCAGTTCAGTCCCGGTTCACTCCCGGACTATGTTTGCTGTTTCACAGGTAGTTTACTCTGGCCCTGAAGCTGGTGTCCTTGGTGGGAAAGTGGCCAGGGAATTCTGGAGAATAAAATGCAGATGGCGTTGGGGCAGACCAGGAGAGCTGTCAGCCCTCTGCTTCCTGTGGACTGGCAGTGCCACAGGTAAGCCTCCTCATTCGGGGGTGGGGGTTGAGAGATTCCTTCCCAGGTGGTGAGGGGGTTAGATCATGTAGATATAGACTGTTCAATCATGTTTCTCTACTTATTTGTTGTTCCCGTGAGTCTGCTTTGTTAATAGGTTACTGTGGCTGGTGGGTGGTGCCAGCTGCCTTAGTATACTGATGTCATCAAGGTTGTGACGTGCTCATTCTCCAAGCTGCTGGAAGAGGTACACTACCCAGAGGTGCAGGACTGGACTGGAGTTCCTCAAGGAACTATAATTAGCTGGTAAGTCTAATTTCTCTTTAATGAGTTTCATGAATGAAATACTGCCATACCTGGCTATAATCTATTTAGAAGGGATAGACCGGGCAGAAAGTAGGAGTAGCCACCCTCTATGTCAAAAACAGTATTAATGCAAGGTACAGGGGGAAAAAGTGCCATGGATCATTTTGGGAAAAGGAGATGCTACTACCAGCGGCACTCGTGTAGTCAACAGACCTCAAACAGAAGAAATGGACAGAGGCTTGATCAATGATATTGCAAAGGTGGTGACAGAGGGAGAAGGGATGATACTGGGTGACTCTGATCTTCTGGATGTAGATTGGCATATCCCGCCTGCAAATCTGGAAAGGAGTAGAAACACTCTGGATACCTTACAAGAGGCTTTGCTCATACAGTTGATGGAACGCACCAGGGGAAGGGTCAACACTGATGTCTCATGTCTACATGGATGTCCACTTGAGCAGCAGTGATCACCACACAATGTAGTTTGAGGTAAAAACCGAGACAAGGATTCAGTCACAGCAAACTCAAAGCCGTAGATTTCAAAACTGCTGACTTAAGCAAAATGAGGAAGCACCTGAAAGAGAAGAAACAAAGATGTGAAATGAGGTGACAAAGGTATATTGGGGAGAGAAGTAAAACTAGAGGTGGAATTGCAAGACTCTTAAAGGTGCTGAGGATAGATTTGTGCGAAGTGGCAAGGGAAAAAGTAGAAGTGCTAAACAATTACTTCTGTTTTGTTTTCATGAAAGAAAAACATGGAGAAGGACCATACATGATTGGCAAAGGTACTAATGGGAATGGTGAGATAGCACATCATTCACGGAAGAAGGTGTTTATGAATATCTTACAAAATTTGAATGTGGACAAGGGCATGGGGCCAGATGAGATACGTCCCAGAATAGTGAGAGAGCTTGGAGAGGTTCTGGAAGCACCTTTTTAAAGGATGTGTTTAATAAATCCTTGGAGATGGGGGAAGATCCATGGTATTGGAGAAGGGCTGATGTGGTCCCTCTTCACAAAAGTAGAAATAGAAGAGGAGGCCAGCTACAGGCTGGCAAGCATTGCCTTATTTATTTATTTTATTTAAAATTTGTTTATATACCGTCTTTCTACAATCCAAGGTAGTTTACAATGAACATAACAGGAGGCGGTGCATGAGTAACTTCTTTACCTTAGTAATGGGGGAAAAATGAATGAAGATGGTAAACTTTCTAGAAAAGGTGGTATATAAAACACACAAATAAATGGATTTCAGAAAGTGAGATAAAATGGTTTTACCAAAGGAAGATTGTGTTACATGAATCTGATTTGATTTTATTTGATGGGGTGACCAGAGAACTAGATGCGATCTACTGAGATTTCAGCAAAGCATTTGATACTGTTTCTCATAGGATGCTTGTGAATAAATTGAGCAGCCTGGGGATGAGACACAAGGTGGTGAACTGGATCAGAAAATATTTGACAGACGATAGAGGGTGGCGGTAAATGGCATTCACTCAGAAGAAAGGAAAGTGAGTAGTGGAGTGAAGGATCAGTACTGTTAAATGTCTGTAAGTAGTATTGTTGAAGAGTTAAAGCACTATATCAACCATTATCTATCTTTATTGGGATTTCAGAAAAGCTTTTGACAAGGTGCCTTATAAGAGACTCTTAAAGAAATTAAAAAGTCATAGGATAGGAGGCAATGTACTAATGTGGAATAGGAATGGTTAAAAGATATGGAACAGAGTAGGGCTAAATGACCAGTTTTCTCCATGAAGAAAGGTGATTAGTGGAGTACCCTGGGGATCTGTGCTTAGCCTACTGCTTTTTAACATATTCATAAATGATTTGGAAATGGGAATAACGAGTGAGGTGATTAAATTTACAGATGATGCAAAATTATTCAAAGTTGTAAAACACAAGAGGATTGTGAGAAATTGCAAGAGAACCTTGATAAACTGGAAGACTGGGCGTCCAAATGACATGAAATTTAATGTGGAAAGTTTATGTATTTAGGGAAGAACAACCCCAAACCTCAGTTAAATAATGCAAAGGTTTGATTAGAAAGTACCACCCAGGAAAGAATCTAAGTGCCATTGAGGATAATATGTTGAAATCCTCTGGTCCCTGTGCATCAGCAACCAAGAAAGCTAATGGAATGCTAGGAATTTTATAAGGAAAAGCATGGGGAATAAAGCATAGGATATTATAATGCCTCTATATTACTCCATGGTGTGACCACACCTTGAATATTGCATGCAGTTCTGGTCACCATATCTGAAAAAAGCTATAGCAGAATTGGAAAAGGTACAGAGAAGGGCGAACCCAAAAGGCTTAAAAGGTTCGAGTTTTTTAGCTTGGAGAAGAAATGGCTGAGGGGAGATTTATTTATTTATTTATTTTACATCTTTTCTATACCGCCACTTCCAGCGATCAGTGGCGGTTTACAGGTAAACAAAGTTTAATAATAGCATGCTATTATTTTACATGGAACAGGTTCAGAACTATTTTACATAGAACAGGATTAGAACTATTTTTACAATAGAACAGGTTTTAGAACAGTGAACAGTATAACAGAGGAACTATTATATTATGTAGAATGGATTTAGAGAAATAACATTCAACTATTAAAATTACAACTCAATAATACAATGAGGAAAACTGTCTCTCCACAGTAAATCAACGGAAATTGGGTATATTACATTAATTACACTTATTCACATTAGCGACAAGTAATTGCTTTCAAAGAGAAAGTTTAACTAGGTGAGCAATGTGAATATGAGTGAAAAAGGATTTTATGTCCTGTCTAGGTAGGGTCAGTGAGTGACTGCTGATCAGTGGTTTTCTCTGAGTTAGGGTTATCATCCTTATGGAGGTTATTGTAGTGTAGAGTAAATAGGTGGGTTTTTAGATTTTTTCTAAATAGTTGAAGATCCTTTATTTCTCTGATTTCAGTTGGTAGGTTGTTCCATAACATAGGGGCAAAGTATGAGAAGGCTGTGTTGCTTGTCTTTTGACTTGTCTTTCGAATAGAATCAGGTACTTGTAGCATGTGAAGGTTAATTCTTCGTCTTGATCTGTTTTCAGGTGAGATGTTGATGAGTGTGGATATGAAGGAAGGAGCTATATTAGTAATAATTTTAAAAGTATTGATTAAGGATTTGTAGGTGATTCTGCATGATACTGGAAGCCAATGGAGAGCATAAAGAATCGGAGATATATGATCTGTTAGTTTTGCTTTGAAGATAATCCTTGCGGTGACATTTTGGGCTAGTTGAAGTGTATGAATATTTTTCTTTGAGGTCCCTTGAAGAATACCATTACAGTAGTCTAAATGAGGTGTAATGAGTGTTTGTACTATGGTTCTGAAATCAGTGTTGTCTAGTAATGGTCTAAGTTGTTGAATTGTCCTTAATTTGAAGTAAATTGTTTTTACAGTTTGTTTTATATGTTTGGTGAGGCTGAGGGTCTTATCAAGAATAACTCCCAAATATTTGATCTCGTCTTTAACAGGGAGAGAATTATTGCCAATGTTGATTTCAGTTGGAGGGGTGAAGTTTGTGTTTCTTGTTATAAATAATGCTTCGGTTTTTTTAAAATTAATAGACATGTTAATAGATTTCAGCCACAGCTCCGCTTCAGTGAGGCAATGACATATGTTGGTGTAATCTGGGTTAGACACATCAAATGGTGAGTACAACATAATGTCATCTGCGTAGATGTGATAATTGATTTTGAAACGTTTAAATATGGAACAGATAGGTTGAAGATAGAGATTGAACAATAGGGCTGATAGGGCAGAACCTTGAGGGATACCTTGTTCTTGCGGAAAAGGGGATGATGCATTTTGGTCCATTTGAACATATTGTGTCCGGTTAGTAAAATAAGATATGAACCATTCAAGGGTTTTATCTTTAATGCCTAATTGAAAGAGTCTTGAGATGAGCGTGCTATGGTTTACAGTATCAAAGGCCGAGGAGATATCAATGAATATGAGAATGAAGGCTTGCTTGGTGTTATCGATACCTCTTATGATTGTGTCAAATAGAGCCGTCAGGAGCGTTTCTACACCATGATGTGGTCGAAATCCATATTGATGATCATCTAGAGGAGCCGTGGAGTCAATATAATCTTGTAGCTGTGTTTGCACAATCTTTTCAATAATTTTGGCGAGGAATGGGATACTTGCAATGGGACGATATGAAGTAGGGTCATTGCTGTCCAGAGTATTGTTTTTTAACAATGGGCGGATAGCGGACTTCTTGAGGGCATCAGGTATACGTCCTTGTTGAAGAGATTGATTCACTATGTTCAGTAGGTCTGTGGCAAGTTCAGCTTTTGCTGATTTTATCCATGCCACTGGACAGGGATCAAGAAGAGAAGTAGTGGTATTTAGGTTGGATATTGTTTGAAGGAGCAGCTTGTTGCTAATAGGATGAAAGGCTTTCCATTCCTGTAAGTTATTATGTGAGATAGATAGATTAGGTGGGATGAAATGTCTGTTAAGTTTAAGTTTATTTGCAAAGTGGTCAGCAATTATTTGTGGATTAATACAAATTTTGTGAGAGTTGTTTGATGGGGATTTGGTTAAAGATTTGACAATCTCAAATAGTTCTCTAGGACGGTTAATAGATTTAGATAACGTTTTAGAGTGGTATTGTCTTTTAGCGTTATTAATCGCATCCTTGTAATTCTTGAGTAGTGAGAAATATTTTATTCTGAGTTCGTGGGTTTGTTTCCTTCTCCATGTAGATTCTGTTTTTCTAAGGCTTTTCTTTAGGGTTGCAAGTTCACTGGTATACCATTTTTCATTTTTTTTCGATTTATGTCGAAACTTCAGTGGATCTGACTCTGATGCTGATCGAATAATGGAGTTCCAGTTTGATATCGCGTCATCAATATTATTGATAGTAGGATCTAGTCTGGGAAGTACTGATTCAAGAAACTCTTCTCTGTTGAATGGTCGAAATCTATGAACTTGTTGTAGATTGACAAGGGATGGTTTAGTGTGTTGTTGAAGGAGGAAAGAAAACTTAATCAGATAATGGTCCGACCAGGGGACTTGAGATGTGGAAGGTGAGACATAATGAGGTGTGGTATAATAATATGTAGGGATGAATATTAGGTCGAGAGTGTTTCCTTTAATATGAGTTGGTTGGTTAACTGTTTGTTTGAATCCCATCTCTTCCATCGCTTCTAAGAAAGATGTTTCAAGATTGTTAGAGAGAGATGGTAGGTTGAAATCCCCTAACAATATAAGTGGTTTCCTTAATGTAGAATTGCAAGCTGATTCAAGTATGGTGTCAATATTTTGATTAGTAGCAGTAGGAGGTCTGTATATTAAGCAGATTGCTATGTCCTTGTTTTCAATTTTGAGTATATTTGTGTCATCACGGTTTTCACATAAGGTAGTGGATAGCCCAAGATTAGATTTAGCTAGTATAAGAACACCTCCACCTCTTATATGTTTCCTATTGCAGGTGAAAATGGAATATCCTTGCACTTTTAATTGATTTAGCAGGACTGAGTCGGATTCTGTTAACCATGTCTCAGTAATGCAAAGTATGTCAGGGTTTTCTGTATTAATTAGATCAGTTATGATGGGTGCTTTATTTTTTACTGACCTAGCATTAATAAGGATGAAGGATAGGTGTGTGGACGTACTGCCTGCATTTATGTGGTTGATATTAGAGTCTGTTTTTATCTGAATTAGTCTGTGGTGATTTACCTTAGAATTTCTTAGAATTAACTGTTGAGGGTTATGTTTCTGACGATGAGTGATAACATGGATGTGAGAGAATTCTGGGAGGTTCAAATGCGGTGTGAAAGCATTAGCAGGGAGAGGGTGGAGAGAAAGTAGAAAGTTGACAATGTATAAGGTGAGATTCAAGGTCAACAAGAACATCTTTTTATAATTCATGTTAGAACCTCTGATGACTGAAGTAAATTGAAGGACAACTGCTATTGGTAACAGGTTTACAAGGGTGATATCTACTGACAACAGTGATAATTGAGCAATTATTAAAGGCAACAGATACAATTGTTACATCTATTATCCGCAGTAATAACTGAGAAAATTACTGACAACAGTATTAGCTACGAACTATTACTAGGGATGATATTTAAGCGAGGCATATACTGACAACAGTAATAGCTGAAGAACTACTAAGACACTACTACTAACAACAGTATTGCAAATTGAAGGTATCTATTGACAACAGTAATAAATAGAATTACAAGTATAGCATCTACTGACGACAGTAGTAACTGAATAGACTATTACTAGCAACAGTGATTATAAAAGAGATTGCTAAGAATATTTTAAATGGGAAAATAATTTGACTGATTTACTGTATTAAATATGTCAAAAACACAATATAAATATTAAAACCCTATTGAGTGAGACAGTATAATTAGATCGATTGTTATTATACTTGCTGTGACTGAGGAGGAGTTTGTTAAGCGTGGAAAAGTAAGCACAACTCAAGGGGAGCTCAAGCTGTTTTCGTCTCGTGGTTGCTTGTGAGGCACGAAGTGTGTCTCCAGGATTCTTTGAATGCTTAGTGGTATCTGTTTTGTTGTCTCCTATTGTTGACTCCAGATGTGGTAGCGTGACTAAAGTTGACTCGTGTAGGTGTCGTTGGGTTTTTCGCCTTTCGTGCCACCGCCTAAGGGCCACGCCAAAGGGCCCTCTTGCGAGGCCCTCAGGCGCGGGCCCGCAAGGCGCGGGCGCGCTTGCCTGCGGCAGCTCTTATCGACTCCTCTGCTTCCTCCCACGGCCCGGATTGGGCCGGAGTGTGGGCGCGGGAAAAAAACAAACCGCTCTCCCACAGCTCACCCCGACTGGGGAGCTATGAAGATGGCTTCGGCAGGGAAAGAGGCAGTTCTTCTGCCTGCGGCAGCTCTTATCGACTCCTCTGCTTCCTCCCACGGCCCGGATTGGGCCGGAGTGTGGGGGGGGGAAAAAAACAAACCGCTCTCCCACAGCTCACCCCGACTGGGGAGCTATGAAGATGGCTTCGGCAGGGAAAGAGGCAGTTCTTCTGCCTGCGGCAGCTCTTATCGACTCCTCTGCTTCCTCCCACGGCCCGGATTGGGCCGGAGTGTGGGCGCGGGAAAAAAACAAACCGCTCTCCCACAGCTCACCCCGACTGGGGAGCTATGAAGATGGCTTCGGCAGGGAAAGAGGCAGTTCTTCTGCCTGCGGCAGCTCTTATCGACTCCTCTGCTTCCTCCCACGGCCCGGATTGGGCCGGAGTGTGGGCGCGGGAAAAAAACAAACCGCTCTCCCACAGCTCACCCCGACTGGGGAGCTATGAAGATGGCTTCGGCAGGGAAAGAGGCAGTTCTTCTGCCTGCGGCAGCTCTTATCGACTCCTCTGCTTCCTCCCACGGCCCGGATTGGGCCGGAGTGTGGGCGCGGGAAAAAAACAAACCGCTCTCCCACAGCTCACCCCGACTGGGGAGCTATGAAGATGGCTTCGGCAGGGAAAGAGGCAGTTCTTCTGCCTGCGGCAGCTCTTATCGACTCCTCTGCTTCCTCCCACGGCCCGGATTGGGCCGGAGTGTGGGCGCGGGAAAAAAACAAACCGCTCTCCCACAGCTCACCCCGACTGGGGAGCTATGAAGATGGCTTCGGCAGGGAAAGAGGCAGTTCTTCTGCCTGCGGCAGCTCTTATCGACTCCTCTGCTTCCTCCCACGGCCCGGATTGGGCCGGAGTGTGGGCGCGGGAAAAAAACAAACCGCTCTCCCACAGCTCACCCCGACTGGGGAGCTATGAAGATGGCTTCGGCAGGGAAAGAGGCAGTTCTTCTGCCTGCGGCAGCTCTTATCGACTCCTCTGCTTCCTCCCACGGCCCGGATTGGGCCGGAGTGTGGGCGCGGGAAAAAAACAAACCGCTCTCCCACAGCTCACCCCGACTGGGGAGCTATGAAGATGGCTTCGGCAGGGAAAGAGGCAGTTCTTCTGCCTGCGGCAGCTCTTATCGACTCCTCTGCTTCCTCCCACGGCCCGGATTGGGCCGGAGTGTGGGCGCGGGAAAAAAACAAACCGCTCTCCCACAGCTCACCCCGACTGGGGAGCTATGAAGATGGCTTCGGCAGGGAAAGAGGCAGTTCTTCTGCCTGCGGCAGCTCTTATCGACTCCTCTGCTTCCTCCCACGGCCCGGATTGGGCCGGAGTGTGGGCGCGGGAAAAAAACAAACCGCTCTCCCACAGCTCACCCCGACTGGGGAGCTATGAAGATGGCTTCGGCAGGGAAAGAGGCAGTTCTTCTGCCTGCGGCAGCTCTTATCGACTCCTCTGCTTCCTCCCACGGCCCGGATTGGGCCGGAGTGTGGGCGCGGGAAAAAAACAAACCGCTCTCCCACAGCTCACCCCGACTGGGGAGCTATGAAGATGGCTTCGGCAGGGAAAGAGGCAGTTCTTCTGCCTGCGGCAGCTCTTATCGACTCCTCTGCTTCCTCCCACGGCCCGGATTGGGCCGGAGTGTGGGCGCGGGAAAAAAACAAACCGCTCTCCCACAGCTCACCCCGACTGGGGAGCTATGAAGATGGCTTCGGCAGGGAAAGAGGCAGTTCTTCTGCCTGCGGCAGCTCTTATCGACTCCTCTGCTTCCTCCCACGGCCCGGATTGGGCCGGAGTGTGGGCGCGGGAAAAAAACAAACCGCTCTCCCACAGCTCACCCCGACTGGGGAGCTATGAAGATGGCTTCGGCAGGGAAAGAGGCAGTTCTTCTGCCTGCGGCAGCTCTTATCGACTCCTCTGCTTCCTCCCACGGCCCGGATTGGGCCGGAGTGTGGGCGCGGGAAAAAAACAAACCGCTCTCCCACAGCTCACCCCGACTGGGGAGCTATGAAGATGGCTTCGGCAGGGAAAGAGGCAGTTCTTCTGCCTGCGGCAGCTCTTATCGACTCCTCTGCTTCCTCCCACGGCCCGGATTGGGCCGGAGTGTGGGCGCGGGAAAAAAACAAACCGCTCTCCCACAGCTCACCCCGACTGGGGAGCTATGAAGATGGCTTCGGCAGGGAAAGAGGCAGTTCTTCTGCCTGCGGCAGCTCTTATCGACTCCTCTGCTTCCTCCCACGGCCCGGATTGGGCCGGAGTGTGGGCGCGGGAAAAAAAACAAACCGCTCTCCCACAGCTCACCCCGACTGGGGAGCTATGAAGATGGCTTCGGCAGGGAAAGAGGCAGTTCTTCTGCCTGCGGCAGCTCTTATCGACTCCTCTGCTTCCTCCCACGGCCCGGATTGGGCCGGAGTGTGGGCGCGGGAAAAAAACAAACCGCTCTCCCACAGCTCACCCCGACTGGGGAGCTATGAAGATGGCTTCGGCAGGGAAAGAGGCAGTTCTTCTGCCTGCGGCAGCTCTTATCGACTCCTCTGCTTCCTCCCACGGCCCGGATTGGGCCGGAGTGTGGGCGCGGGAAAAAAACAAACCGCTCTCCCACAGCTCACCCCGACTGGGGAGCTATGAAGATGGCTTCGGCAGGGAAAGAGGCAGTTCTTCTGCCTGCGGCAGCTCTTATCGACTCCTCTGCTTCCTCCCACGGCCCGGATTGGGCCGGAGTGTGGGCGCGGGAAAAAAACAAACCGCTCTCCCACAGCTCACCCCGACTGGGGAGCTATGAAGATGGCTTCGGCAGGGAAAGAGGCAGTTCTTCTGCCTGCGGCAGCTCTTATCGACTCCTCTGCTTCCTCCCACGGCCCGGATTGGGCCGGAGTGTGGGCGCGGGAAAAAAACAAACCGCTCTCCCACAGCTCACCCCGACTGGGGAGCTATGAAGATGGCTTCGGCAGGGAAAGAGGCAGTTCTTCTGCCTGCGGCAGCTCTTATCGACTCCTCTGCTTCCTCCCACGGCCCGGATTGGGCCGGAGTGTGGGCGCGGGAAAAAAACAAACCGCTCTCCCACAGCTCACCCCGACTGGGGAGCTATGAAGATGGCTTCGGCAGGGAAAGAGGCAGTTCTTCTGCCTGCGGCAGCTCTTATCGACTCCTCTGCTTCCTCCCACGGCCCGGATTGGGCCGGAGTGTGGGCGCGGGAAAAAAACAAACCGCTCTCCCACAGCTCACCCCGACTGGGGAGCTATGAAGATGGCTTCGGCAGGGAAAGAGGCAGTTCTTCTGCCTGCGGCAGCTCTTATCGACTCCTCTGCTTCCTCCCACGGCCCGGATTGGGCCGGAGTGTGGGCGCGGGAAAAAAACAAACCGCTCTCCCACAGCTCACCCCGACTGGGGAGCTATGAAGATGGCTTCGGCAGGGAAAGAGATATGATAGAGATCCATAAAATTATTAGCAGAGTAGAATGAGTGAATGTGAATTGGTCTTTACTTCTTCTAAAAGTGTAGAGACTAGGACATGTAATGAAGCTACGAAGTAGTACATTTAATACCAATCAGAGAAACCTTCTTCATTCAACGTGTAATTAAGTTCTGGAATTCATTGTCAGAGTATTAGTAAAAGCTGTTAGTGTAACTGCTTTTAAAAAAGGTTTGGAGGAAAAGTCCATAAACCAATGTTTAAGTGGACAGGGGAAATCCACTGCTTATCCTCTGGGATAAGTAGCATGGAATCTGTCTAGCATTTGGGATCCTGCCAGGTACTTATGACCTGAAATGGCCACTGTTAGGAACATGATATTAGGCTTAATGGGCCATTTGATCTGACCCAATATGGCAGATTTGATGTAAAAGGAAAAGGTTTTGTCTTTTGTAGATGATACAAAAATTGGAACAGAATGAACACCTTGAAGGGAGTAGACAACATGAGAAAAGAGCTACGACAATTATTTATTTATTTAGTTGGATTTAATATACCGCTTTATCATTAAATCAAACATTCAAGAGGCAGGGTTATAGTGTGAAAAGATGCAGTGGAAACATTGGCATGAGTGGGGTGGGAGAGATTAATTTGAGTTATATACAAGTGAGCAATGCACAGGTCTATATACAGTTCGTATGAGTTGCAGGGTTGGCTAGGGCAGAGTCTGGTTCAGGTGAAGTCCTTGTAGTGTTCCATGAAGAGTTTTGTTTTGAGCATCTTTCTGAAATCTTTGAGGTCCGTGGCTGATCTCAGATCATCCGGGAGAGAGTTCCACAGGGTGGGTGCTGCCAGGGACAGTGCTCTTATTGAAGTGTCCTGTCTTGATTTGGCGAATTCTCTTGGGGTGGTGATGGTGTCTGCGGTTCCCTTTCTTCTGGGTCTGGTGCATAGGTCTATATACAGTTCGTATGGGTTGCAGGGTTTGCTAGGGCAGAGTCTGGTTCAGGTGATGTCCTTGTAGTGTTCCATGAAGAGTTTTGTTTTGAGCATCTTTCTGAAATCTTTGAGGTCCGTGGCTGATCTCAGATCATCCGGGAGAGAGTTCCACAGGGTGGGTGCTGCCAGGGACAGTGCTCTTATTGAAGTGTCCTGTCTTGATTTGGCGAATTCTCTTGGGGTGGTGATGGTGTCTGCGGTTCCCTTTCTTCTGGGTCTGGTGCACAGGTCTATATACAGTTTGTATGGGTTGCAGGGTTTGCTAGGGCAGAATCTGGTTCAGGTGATGTCCTTGTAGTGTTCCATGAAGAGTTTTGTTTTGAGCATCTTTCTGAAATCTTTGAGGTCCGTGGCTGATCTCAGATCATCCGGGAGAGAGTTCCACAGGGTGGGTGCTGCCAGGGACAGTGCTCTTATTGAAGTGTCCTGTCTTGATTTGGCGAATTCTCTTGGGGTGGTGATGGTGTCTGCGGTTCCCTTTCTTCTGGGTCTGGTGCACAGGTCTATATACAGTTTGTATGGGTTGCAGGGTTTGCTAGGGCAGAATCTGGTTCAGGTGATGTCCTTGTAGTGTTCCATGAAGAGTTTTGTTTTGAGCATCTTTCTGAAATCTTTGAGGTCCGTGGCTGATCTCAGATCGTCAGGGAGAGAGTTCCACAGAGTGGGTGCCGCCAGGTCTAATGCTTGGCAGTTAAGATTTAGTGCAAATGGGTGCAGAGTGATGCACTTAAGATACAAAAATAAAAAGAAGCTGAATGTGATAGGGGTGAGAGGCTGGTGTGCACAGACCAGGGAGGAACCTCGGAATGATGGTGTCTCAAGGTCTCAAGATGGCAAAACAGTGTGACAAGACGGTGGCCAAAGCCAAAGAGGCATAACCAGCAGAAGGTAGGAGGTATTAGTGTCACTGTACAAGTCAGTTGATGAGGTTTCACTTGGAGTATTGTGTTAAGTTTCGGAGAACGTTCCTTGCAAAGGATATAAAAAGACTTGAAACAGTTCAGAGAAAGGCAACCAAAATGTGCCAGAGACTTCTAGACCTAAAGATGTATATCCAGGAAGAGAGGAGGGACAGGGAAATATGATACAGACATTTAAATACTCAAGAGTATTAATGAACAAACAAAACTTTTTAAAAGATGGGGAAGTTGTAGGGTTTTTATTTATTTATTTATTTATTTTTATTTACATTCTCTTATATACCGCGCTATTCTGCATCAGTGCGGTTTACATTGAACAAACTGAAATTACATTGAACAGGGCATTATAACTTGGAGATAACTATTTTACAGGGAACATGGGCTATGGAGGGTTAAGTGGCTTGCCCAAGACCACAAGGAGCACCTGTGGGACTAGAAACCCCAGTCCTTCCGGCCCAAGGTTGCTGTCCTCTAGTGGGATTTGAACCACCGACCTTCCGGCCTGAAGTACCTTGCCCCAACCACTAGGCTACTCCTAGAGGACATGAAATGAAGCTGCAAGGAGGTAAACTCAAAAGCAACATCAAGAAATACTTATTCACAAAAAAGGTGGTGATGCCTGGAATGCCCACCTTGAATGAGTTGGTAGGAGCAACAACCATGACAGAATTCAAAAAGGCATGGGAGAGACATAGAGAATCACTACATAGCAAAAGGATGGAATTAAAGCAACCATTTAAAAATATATATATAGAGGTGGTAATCTTGATGGAGCAGTGGGTTCAACTCTAGCCATCTCATTGAGCAGACTAAGTGAACCATTCTGGTCTTCCTGTGCTGTCATTTACTATGTTACTTTGAAATAAGAGACTGCTCTGTCTAATTTTGATATTGTTTCTCTTTTAGATCCCTGAGAAGCAGTATATTCTCACAGCACTTGCGGCACGGGCCAAACTCAGAGTATGGCATGATGTGGATGCATTATTTACAACAAAGGTGGGAGCTCCAAGTGCTTTTCTAAACCACTTCCTATGCTTGCCACAAAAACACTGGGACTGGGTTTCATCTTATATCTGGATGCAAGGAGTTGTAACAGGGCGCCGTCACCTAGGCTTATAGGCTGTATTTAGGCTCGAGGAGCTGTGACTGGCTGTTTTCCATGTAACTTTCCCAAAAAGTGTTTCCATATCATCCTGCTAGATCAGTCCAGACAAGTGGGTTGTGTTCTCCTACCAGCAGATTGGTGGAGGCAAAGAACTAATGAAAAGCCCAAGTTTCAATGACATCACTCTCATGCATCTATTTGCCTCAGCCACCAGAGGTCCCTTCAGTATTTCATTGTCTCCAGCAGATGGTGGATGGATTTACTCCTCTTTGAAGAAAATTCTGAGGATTTAAGAGGAAGAGATTGATTTAAAACGCTCGTGAATGACAGCCTGTGGGTTAATCTTTCACTAGAGTATGATGTGGGATGCTCTACTAGATTGCGGTCTTTTTGGTAGCCATAGGAAGGAAAATTGGTTCAGCTCCATGCTCTTACACTGGATAAGATCTTGTTGAGCTGCCAGAAATTGGAAGGATCTGGAAGAGTATGAACTTTTTCTCTTTGACCAGTTCGACGCCGGTTCCCCTTCCCACCTGCGGCTCGGTACACTGGTATCGAGTCCAGTCAATTTTTTGCGTTTTTGTCCTTAGAGACTAGCGTTCGCGCTCTTTTTTATTTTCACTGGCAGCCCGGTCCTTCGACCTTGCAGGGGCCCTTTTTCCCCCGGTGGCTGCCAGCAGGTTTAAAAAGTGTGATCGGTGTAAGAAGTTAATGTCCCTCACCGACACACATGACTGCTGTCTCCGATGCCTTGGGTCCGACCATGACACGAAGGTCTGTGGCCCATGTGGGAAAATATCCTCTAAGGCACTCCGAAGTAGGCAGCAGCAGCGTGAAAGGATTTTCTCGGAGTCCGCATCCCCCCAGATCCAGACCTCATCAGAAGCCTCGACGTCTCAGGAGCTGTCTGAACCCGAGCACCGTCGGGGGTCTTCTTCAATGGGGGTCTCCCTCCCGGGAACACTGGAGGAAGAAGAAGCCCTTGAGGGCGGCGTCGTTGGATGCTTCAGATCGCCCTGGGTCCTTGAAGGCCAGGTCGCGGAGTCCTGACCGCCACCCCGGGTCCTCGGAGTCGGAGCGGCCTGCAAAGATACCCGCCTCTGCGTCTCTGGCTCCGTGCGAGGTAAGTGCTCTTGTCCTCGTGGATTCCCCTCCAGGGGAGCCGACGTTGGGGCCCGAGCCGGAGGCTGCGGAGTCTTCTGAGCTCGGTCTCAGGATGATGGCGCTGGAGCGCAGCATGTCTGCCTTCATGGAGCAGCAGCGGACGCTGATAGTCAGTCTCACCGGTCCATCCGCCCCAACCACCGGGACCTCGACGTCCAAGTCGACCCGAGAGGCTGAGCCGATCCTCAAGACTCTTAGGACTCGAGTCGATCCTCGGTCAAGGTTTCCCTCGACCTCCCGCTCGGGACAGAGGTTGTCGACGCCGGTGCTCTCAGCGTCGGGGTGGAAGCCCTCGTGGCCGGAGCCCCTCGATTCCTCCTCGGAGGGATCAGCATGGGAGATGGAAGATGAGGAGTCCCCGGACACCCATCGGACCCAGTATGTCCCATCGGACTCACCGGGTTCGGAGCCTCGGAGAAGGTCCCCTCCGGAGGATACCTGGATCTCAGACTTCGTCAGGGACATGGCCAAGGCTTTGGCATTCCCAGTGCATACCGAGGAGGAGCCTCGAGCTGAAGAGCTTGAGGCCCTCCAGTATGACTTCCCCCGAGGGAAGCCCTTACTGTGCCGGTTCCTCCAATGCTGGAACGGCTGATGCTACGTATGTGGGAGTCATCGGCCTCGATGCCAGTGCTCAGCAAGAGGGTCGATTCCATCTTTCGAGTCTGCAAGAGCCCTGGATTCCAAAAGGCACAGCTGCCGCACAACTTCATGGTTATGGAATCGGCCATGCACAGGCTCAAGAGCCAAAAAACGCACTCCTTGGTGCCTCCTGGCCGGGAGGCCCGGAACCTGGATGCCCTCAGCAGAAAATGCTTCCAGGGCTCGATGCTGTCATGCCATGTCCAAACCTACCAGCTGTACATGGGCATGTACTTGAGGGACCTGGCAAAGGAGATTGCTGGGTTCTCAGCTGGCCTCTCTGAGGCACCCTTGCAGCGCTTCAATGCCTTATCTACTGGGATTCGGGAGTGCTCGAAGTTCATATCTTGAGCGGCCTATGATGGCTTTGAGGCTTCAGCCCGAGTAGCCGCGGCCGACATTGGTGCACGCCGCCAGGCCTGGCTAATGTCATCGGATCTGGAGCCATGGGTTCAGGACAAGTTGGTCGATGTCCCTTGCCGAGGTGACAACCTCTTTGGCAAACCCATGACTGAGAAGGCTGCTGAGCTCGAGTCCGAGTACTTGACCCGGACAACACTTTCAAAGAAGACTTCTGCCCCTTCTAAGAAGAAGGGCTCGGGTAAAAAGCCCTTTTTCCCGAGGAAGGGTACTGCTTACCACAACTACCCCACTTACCAGGCCACCCCAGCTCCCCAACAGAGGCAGCAGGCCAAGGGACAGGGGCATGGCCCGCGTAAGCAGAAGGCCGCCAAGCCCCAGGCCCTGGCTCCTACCCAGCTGGGAGGGGGTTTTTGACTCCCAAGACATAGCAGGACAAGGGCTTCTACTCCAGGTATTTTCTCATACCAAAGAGAACAGGAGGCCTCAGACCCATTCTCGACCTAAGAAACTTAAACAAGTTACTGGTGAGGGCAAAGTTCGTATGCTTTCCCTTGGAATGTTGCTGCCTTACCTCCACCAGGGAGCTTGGCTATGCTCCTTAGACCTGAAGGATGCCTATACGCACATCCTCATTCACCCAGACCACAGACAATATCTGAGATTTGTAGTGGGAGCAAAACATTTCCAATACAGAATTCTATTCTTTGACCTGGCCTCTGCTCCCAGAGTGTTTACAAAATGCCTGGCTGTAGTGGCAGCCTTTCTCAGGAGTCAAGGAATTTTTGTCTTCCCTTACCTGGACAACTGGCTTATCAGGGGCCAGTCGCCTCAGGAGGCCCAACGGGCCACTTCTCGCACTTTCAACATGTTGCAACGTCTGGGTTTTGTCATAAACCACGCAAAGTCCACTTTGCTCCCCACGCAAAACTTAGAGTTCATAGGAGCAAGATTGGACACCCTTCAGGCGAAGGCTTTCCTGCCGGAGGACAGGGCACAGAGGCTGCTAACACCGGCACAACAGTTCAGTCTCAGGTCTCAGCGAGACACTTCTTGCGCCTCCTGGGCCACATGGCCTCCACGGTGCATGTGACCCCAAATGCCCATCTCCACATGAGAACAGCTCAGTGGTGCCTCAGAGATCAGTGGACTCAGGCCTCTGGCAGCCTCAGAGACAGGATAACAGTATCGAAACGACTGGTAAAATCGTTGCAGTGGTGGTGTCAGCCACCCAGCCTGCTCGAGGGAGTGCTTTTTCAGACAAGGGTGCTAACGACAGATGCCTCCTTGCTGGCCTGGGGAGCCCATTGCCAAGGATCATGCACTCAGGGGTTGTGGTCTCTTCAGGAGTCTGCACACCAAATCAACCTCTTAGAGCTGCGGGCGATTCGCCTAGCTCTTCAAGCCTTTTGTCATGTCCTCTCTCATCAGTCTGTATTGATACAGACGGACAACCAAGTAGCAGTGTTCTCCGTAAACAAGCAGGGAGGTATGGGGTCTCGTATCCTATGTCAGGAGACACTGGACCTCTGCTCCTTTGCCATCAAGCAGGGTATGTCTCTCAAAGCAGTGTACCTGCCTGGTCAGGAGAACTGCCTAGCAGACAAACTAAGCAGAATTCTCCAACCTCACGAATGGCAGCTGGATCCTGTGGTGGCACAGCGGATTTTCCACTGCTGGGGACATCCGTCCATAGATTTATTTGCCAGTCCGTAAAATTAACAGCTGCCCAGATTTTGCTCAAGACAGCCACATCCTCGGAGGGTAGCTGCAGATGTTTTCCTGATCTCCTGGTCAGGGGGTCTCATGTATGCGTTTCCTCCCACGCCTTTGGTGGCCTGGACTCTATTCAGAATCCTTCGGGACCAGGCCTCTGTCATTCTGGTAGCTCCCAGATGGCCAAGTCTTGGTTTCCGCTTCTCCTCCAGCTGGCAGTGGAAACCCCACTTCCACTGGGGACGCAGCCCGACCTCCTTTCACAGGAGCAGGGCTCTCTCTTGCACCCCAACCTCGGAGCTCTCAACCTGATGGCATGGCTGCTGAAAGGGTAGTGCTGGCTCCTCTCCTCCTATCTCGGAATATAGAAGAAGTGTTACTGGCCTCCAGGAGGCAGTCCACTAGGAAATCCTATGCTTTCAAGTGGCGTAGGTTTGAGGTGTGGTGTGACCAGCACAATGAAAACCCTTTCTCTTGCCTTGTACCAGTGGTGCTGCAGTACCTGCTTCACCTCTCAGAATTAGGTCTCAGGTCTAACTCTGTCAGGGTCCACCTGAGTGCTTTGTCAGCAAACCACTTGCCAGTGGAGGGGCAACCTCTTTCTGCTCACCCCCTGGTGTCCAGATTCATCAGAGGTCTGCTTCTACTGAAACCCCCAGTTCGTCCTCCGGCAACTGAGTGGGATTTGAATGTGGTCTTGTAGCAGCTTACTCGCCCACCATTTGAGCCGATGTCCTCTTGTCATCTGCGCTTCCTCTCCTGGAAGGTGCTCTTCCTGGTGGCACTCATATCAGCCAGACGTGTGAGTGAGCTGCAAGCTCTCGTAACTGATAAACCATACACAAGGTTTTATGGGAATAGGGTGGTCCTCCACACTCACCTGAAGTTCCTTCCAAAGGTAGTCTTCTTTCCACCTCAACCTGGAAGTGATTCTTCCAGCCTTCTTTCCCAGGCCGCATTCCAGCTGGGCAGAGGCAGTCCTGCATACCCTGGATTGTAAGAGGACGTTGTCCTTCTACCTGGAGCGTACGAAGGGACATCGAAGGGCTACTCAACTCTTCATCTCGTATGACCCCAGTAAGCTGGGATTACCTGTCTCCAAGCGTATGCTGTCCACCTGGGTGGCAGACTGCATTGCCTGGGCATACAGGGTGGCCGACCTCCCGTTGCAGGGTCAAGTCACGGCCCACCGTGTCAGAGCTAAGGCTGCATCAGTGGCTCACTTCCGCTCTGTTCCGCTGGCAGACATCTGCCGGGCCGCAACTTGGTCTTCAAGACAGACCTTTTCAGTCCATTACTGCCTGGATGGGGAGTCCCAACCAGACAGTGCTTTCAGCCAGGCGGTACTCCGTAACCTATTTGAGGTTTAGGCAACTCCAACCCTCCGACCCTTTGGTGTCAGGCTACCAGGGGGTGTTGCTTTCTCGGCTGAATTCCTATTGCAGCTGCTGAGGCTCTTCTAGAGGGAGCCATTTTTCAGCTATGGGTTCTTGGTAGCCTATAGCTAGGGAGTCCCATATGTGAGGACTGACTTCCTGCTTGTTCCTGGAGAAAACGTAGTTACTCACCTGTAACAGGTGTTCTCCAGGGACAGCAGGAATCGGTCCTCATGACCCTCCCTCCTCCCCTGGAGTTGCAATCCTATTGTTGATTTTTATTAATTTTGCCGTCTTTTTAGCTATTTCATTTGACTGAGCAAGATGGCACCCTTGGGCGGGAAGGGGACTGTGCATGCGCAATGCAATCCCAAAGGCTTTCTATGAAAGTTGGGGAATTGCTGTGCACGAGGGCTCCGTCGGTGCCGACGTCACCCATATATGAGGACTGATTCCTGCTATCCCTGGAGAACACATGTTACAGGTGAGTAACTAAACTTTCTGCACTGTTGCATCTAGTTACTTCCTGGTCTTGGTTTGACAGTCTATCATTGGATTGGCTACTGTGTTGAAGTCCCCCACTAAGATGAGGGAGTACTCCCCCTGGTGGCACGTCACCAGTTCCACAAAGAAGGAATGTTGGTAGACATTTGGGACATAGACACTGCCTAATATTACTTTTCTGCCCTGGAGCATGCCCCACACCAACACATTGTGAACCTTCATCTTGCATCACCCTGTGCATTTTGAAGGTGACCCGCCTTCCAATTAAAACAGCCACTCCCCCGTGTTTCCCCGTTGCCAAGAGTTATAAACTGAGAAATAGGCATTGCAGACCCATCCCCTTCTAAGTTTTTTTTTTTTATGCTCTTTCTTCACCAGGTGGGTTTCTTTGTAATAAGGCCACATCTGTGCCCAACCTGCGTAGAAA
The DNA here is from genome assembly GCA_033557465.1 of Ichthyophis bannanicus. NCBI lineage: Eukaryota > Metazoa > Chordata > Amphibia > Gymnophiona > Ichthyophiidae > Ichthyophis > Ichthyophis bannanicus. Next base: position 17,794,853 of record CM066037.1, on the reverse strand, counting down.
AGTTAACATTTTTTACCTTTTAATGGGTGAATTAAAGTCACCAATGTACAGCGTGGCAATCCAGCACTTAGCCAGCGCCTGTGTAATTAGTCGGTACCATTCCCACAGTAATTAATTGTAATGGCCCCCCAGAGCTTCCCAGCTGAGCTCCCATAGGGCCCTCCTCATTTTTAGTATACTGATAGATGAAGAAGCCACCCCCCTGGACCAACTCTATTCCAAACCTTCCCCCACCCCTACATCCCCCTGTGTAGATGAATCCCTGTTTCCCATCCCCATGTCCCCTATCTTTGCCATCTTACCCACCTGTTGCACCTAATTGCCCCACACACTCCATCCTTCCAGCACCAAACATTCTTCCCTTCCATTCCCCCGAGCACACTCCTCTGTCCCCACTCCGTCTCGTCCTCCCTCAACCTCCCGGGCCCTCCCTTTTTCCGTGCCTACTCTTTCACATTGGCAGTTCCCCGTCCAATAAATCAACTGCCCTCCCCTCCTCCCCTTCGGTAGTTTGGCCCTTAAGGCATAGATTTATTTATTTATTTATTTAGACAGATTTGTATGCCACCTTTTCCGTCAATCAAGGTGGTCACGTCACATCACAATTGGAGGGTTACATTTAACATTAGGGTACATGTAAACATTTAGACAGTACAGTTACTTAACAGTATTTAGACAGTACAATTGAGGTAACATTAAACATAAAGGTATTTAATAAAGTGGTATGATAGAATTGTGTGTGTGGATAGAATGGGTGTGTATTTAGTTGGCGGAGATAGTAGTGTTACTGTTTGGGTAGGGGATGTTGCCTGAATGCTCATAGGTTTCTATAAATAACAATGTTTTGAGGTCGTTGCGGAAGTCTGTGAGGTCATCTAAAGCTCTCAGGCTCGTTGGTAGGGAGTTCATAGTGTGGATGCCAGTAGTGATGGTGCTCTTTTTGAAGTTGTTTGTTTGGTTTTGTGATAGCCTGCAGGTGTGCCGATCATGTTGTTGTTATTGGTTCTTCTTGGTCTATTGCTGCTGTCCCTTGTTATAATGTTTTGGAGTACATCTGCTGAGAGATGGTGAATGACTTTGAAGATGATCATGATTGTTTTGTATTTAGCTCTTGCCAGCATTGGGAGCCAGTGCAGTTGTTGTAGGACGGGGGTGATGTGCTCAGTCCTTGGTGTGTCTGTAATGATGCGTGCTGTGGTGTTTTGTACCATCTGTAGTGGGTGGCGTGTCTGCTGAGGAAGGCCTTGATATAGTGAGTTTCCATAATCAAGCAGTGGTGTGATGAGTGCTTGACATACTGTGCGGAAGTGGTCTTGATGGAGCATTGGTTTGATTTGTCTGATTGTTTTCAATCGATGATATGCCTTGTTTGCAGTTTTGGTGATGTGGGATTTTAGGTTCAGAGCTCTGTCTAGTGTTATGCCCAGATACTTAATTTCTTCTTTGACTACTATGTATTTGTCTAGGATGCTGATAGTTTGTGGAGGTATGAAGGTGGGGTTCCTGGTGACGAACATTGCCTCAGTGTTGTCGTAGTTGACTGTTAAGTTGTTGGCTATGAGCCAGTCATTCATGTCTTCGAGGCATTTTGTTATTGTTGTAGTGTTTAGTGCTAGTAAGTTGATTAGAGCGTACACCATGATGTCGTCAGCGAAAATGTGGTAGTATAGTTTGTAGTGCTTGATGATGCTGCATGTGGGCTGTATGTAGATGTTGAAGAGCATTGAAGATAGGGCTGAGCCTTGAGGTATTCCCTGCGTGACGGGGAATTGTAGTGATTTCTTTTAGTCGCATTTGACTTGTTGCGTTCGCCCTTCCAGGTATGATGTAAACCACTTCAGGGTATTCTTGCATAGACCTATCTGTTGTAAACATTGCAATAGCTTAGCGTGTGACACAGTGTCGAAGGCTGCCGAGATGTCCATGAACACTAGCAGGAATCCGTTTTTTATGTTGTCCATGCCTCTTAGGAGATTATCAAAGAGGGAGGTGAGTAGTGTTTCCACGCCGTGTTGGGGCTTGAATCCATGCTGATGTATGTCCAGTGGGGCATTGATATCTATATGGTCCTGAAGTTGCCTTTGGACTGCTTTTTCCACGATTTTGGCAAGGAATGGCTGGAGATGGGACGGTATGATTTTGGTTCAGATGGGCTCAGATTACTACTTTTAAGTATTGGTCGTATTATCGCGTGTTTTAGGGGTTGCGGCATGTATCCTTGTTGGAGCAAATCTTTGACGATTTTTTGAATGTGATGAGAGAGCTGGCCTTTTGTGGCTTTGATCCAAGACACTGGGCATGGGTCTGATGGTGAAGTTGTGTTTAGTCCAGATATAATGTCTTCTACTTGCTGTTTTGTTGGTATGTTGAAGCTCTCCCATGCCTGATGTTGCTTTTTTATCGTGTGATCGTTTGTTTGTGGTGAAGCAGAGTATGTTTGGTTGGTGTTTTTTGACTTTATGTAGTCTGCATATTTTCGTGGGTCAAGATGGTGAGTGCTTTGTTGCGTGTCGTCCTTGGTGAGCTTTTGGACAGTGCTAAAAAGTTCTCTTGGTCTGTTAGTAGATTTCATGATTAGTTTGGTATGGTGTTGCTGTTTACGCTCATTTATTATATTGTTATATTCCAGTTGTTTGTCTCTGTATTGTGTTAGGAGGTTGTGTGATTTGTCCCGTCTCCATTTTCTTTCCAATTTTCTGAGTGTGCGCTTTGCAACTCTGATTTCATGTGAATACCATAGGGCGTTGGATCTCTTGTGTGTTTGTGGTTCTATGGTGGCTGGGGCAGATGCTGCGTTGGATATTATTGTGTTCCATTCTTCTATGTTAAGATCCAGGGTGTCATGTTCCTGTTGAAGTTGTGGGGTGATTTTGTTTATGAATGAGTCTCTGTTAAATGTTTTGAACCGTCTAGTTATACTTTCATCTTCTTTGCGTTGGGCGGGGTTATTCAGAGTCATGGTGAATTCAATTACATGGTGGTCTGACCAAGGGACTGGGGTGATTGTTGTTTTTGTGGTTTTGTTCTGTTCCACTAGTTGTATTGGCATGAAGACCATGTCCGGAGTTGTACCATGTTGGTGCGTTGGGGTGTTAATTGTCTGGCAGTATTTTAGTGACTCCATGGCTTTTAAGAACGTTGCGGTTTCTCTGGTGGGTGCAGATGTTAGGTTGTAGTCTCCTAGTGCAATCAGGGGTTTGTGTCTTCTGTTATGTGCGCATATCATTTCAATTATTGTGGGTAGGTGTTCAGTTGTGGTTCCGGGTGGTCTGTATGTGAGGGAGATGGTTAGGTACTTGTTGGCTATAGTGAGTGTGTTGGATTCGATTGTGTTAGTGGGGCGATTGTTTTGATTAAAAAGGAGAAGCCACGGTGGTGTATAGACTTGTTCTGTTCACTTGGGCTGGCAGCTCCAACAAAAAAATAAGAGAGGAATTGTTCCTTCATTAGATCAGAATCCTTTAAGGTTCAAAACTAAATGGTGGCATTACTCTGCTGTTATAGGCCGCTTCCCTCTGTCCAAGTAGGATTACTTCTGGGGGAGGCTGCATCCTGCGCTCCCACAGCATTCCATAAACTGATTGCCTTCCTCCACAGTGTTCAGAAAAAGGGTTGATCCTTCAGGAGTCATTTTCGGTTTGTGTGGGTAGATGAGGCAAACTTTATTCCTTTTTGGTGATTTCCTTTCTTATCTTGCATGTTTGTGTAACCATGTTTCTTCATTCTTTTTTTCAGAACTGGTTGGGCTACACAAAGAAGAAGGCTCCCATCGGCTTTCATCGTGTTGTGGAGATCTTGCACAAAAACAATGCCCCAGTCCAGGTGCAAAGGGTTCTGGGATAAAACAGGAAATGAAGCAGACCCTGTCTCTTAATTTGCAATATAGGGGCCAGTTTTCAAAGACTAGGAAAATTGAACACCACAGCAGTCAGCTGTGATTTTTAAATATCCACTGGATAGTAGCTACCACAGAATAGCCATATTTTGTGGCCATGTTGATTTTAAGCTGCTATCTGGATAATTTGTGTGACTATCAATTTAGTTTAAACCAGTGAAAAGCTGTCCTACCTGGATTAAATCCGGATAGCGGCTGAAAATCACCACTATCTGGATAATCACAGCACCGGCACTATGAAATAGTCCGTGATATTCAGTGGCACTATCCAGATAGGGCCTCTGAGTATGTGCTTGATAGATCATCTGCCTCTCCATGCGATTCACAAATTAGTCACTTGGAACCGACACCTCTATCATCAATGACGTTCTGGTGTTTTTCTCCTAAACCACTATATCCGGCTCCCTCGATTCCAATTTTTTATCGATCAGAATGGGAATATCCCAGGTGATCATAACCACCTCATTCTCTGTAATTCTCTTAGGGTCATGATCCCAGTGCTTTTCAGGCACAGTAATGTTGTAGTGTTTACAGAATTTTCAGTAGATGAGGCGTACTACTTTATTATCTTTCTGTATAGACATTTTCTGCCATCAGAACTTCACAGCCAGCTATGAGGCGAGTCATCATTTCCAGGTCTTTCTTATAGTATCAACATATGTCTGTCTGTGTTGCCAGTTTTTTTCAATGCTTGCTGTAAGCCATCTTGTCCATAAGACACTGTCCTGGGCTGCAACTATCAACCTCTCATTCTTTGGTTTCAGTTCACTTCTCCTTAACCATTCACATGTCCATTCTTGATCGACAAGGAGTTCTTGGAATAACACTGTATTTCCCACTGTACTTGTGCATCTGCCACTTGTTTTCCTTGTTTGTTGATCTAATTCTTTGAAGAGTTTTTTTTCTCTTTTTTTTGCAAATTCTGTTACTTCCTCCCCTGTGCATGCTTGTGGATTTTCACTCATTCCTTCTAGTCGTCTGAATGCTTGTCTAAGATTGATGACGGAGACAGATTCTGGATATTTACTCTCATATTTCAGCACTAAGAGAATTACAAAGAATGAGGAGGTTATGATCACCTGGGATCTTCCCATTCTGACCGATAAAAAGTTGGAATCGAGGAGGCAGGATATAGTGGTTTAGGAGAAAAACACCAAAATGTCATTGATGATAGAGGTGTCAGTTCCAAGTGACTACTTTGTGAATCGCGTGGAGAGGCAGAAGATCCTAAAATACCAGGAAATTCAGTCAGAGACCAAGAAAATGTGGCAGAAATATTTCCCATCGTGTTGGGTGCCACAGGATTGATAAAGAACAATTTCCAAGCACATTTTGACAAACTATCCATACATGTTACATCTTTGAACTCCAGCAGGAGGCTCTCTTTGGCATGATGTAAGTACTACACCGAGCATTAGCAGTAAATTTGAGAGACTGAGATCATACTCCACATACCCTGTCTTAGAAGTGACGTTCATAACTGTCATAGAATGTATATAACTAATCCACAAACAATTACATCTCTTAGTCTACCAGATATATCCAACTCATCTTATCTATGAAAAATTATTCAAAATAACTTCAATAGAGACTAGACACTCTTTTTACTTCTCTTATTTTTTATTTTTTGTGGAGAGAGACCTCAAGATAACTATACAGCCCTTCGCACGACAAATCACTTTGCCATAGGGAATAGCGAGATACTCACATCACTGGTCTCCAACCCCCTCCGTTTTAATATTAACAACAATTTTACCTTTACTTCTTAATATAAAAAAGTACTTTTCAAGATTTACAGCAGCCAATTATTTATCTTAATATATTTTTCTGAGGCTCTAAAAATTAGTATCTCGAATCTACATATTCATTCTTCCTTTGCGTCCCTCTAGTCCAGTCCCGGAACCATAGAGTTGTGAACCTCCACCAGCAGCTTTGGAGACTGAAAGCTGTCATCGCTTTGATGTCACTGGTATATCTAGGCAGACACTGCCCCTTTCCACCAGTACTTTCAGTCTCCAAGCAGCTTGGAGGTTCTGAGCCCAGGGCTGGGCTCAGTGAGAACAAATAAGCAGAGCTTGGGTTTTTGAAATTTACTCCTTTTGGTTTATTTTCCCTGTTTGATTTGGTTACTTTGTTTTCTTTTATGTCAGATCTGCTGCTGCTGTAAGGGTTCCTGTGTCTGTGGACCTTTATTTTTTGTTTCTAAAGGATCAGGGAGTTCTTCCCCCTCCCTCTCTGCATTGCCCCAGCGTCTAAACGAGCACGGGGGAGACAGTGCTGATCCGTGGCCTCCCTGCTCCCGAACCCGAGTTGAAGGGGTGAGGAGCAGGTGGAAGGCGGGCAGTTGCAGCAGCAGCGATGCAGGGGCTGAGAAGCCTGTGAAGGTTGTGCCCAGATCAATCAGAGCAGAGAGCCGCCGGAGCTGAAGCCGTTAAAAAGGCTGTGCTCCGGTGTCCTGTTGGCTCCTTTCCCTCACTCCCCTTCCCCCCCCGGGATCGGCGGCGGTGGTGGTAAATACCCACGCAGATCTGCTTTGGGGGGAGCTGGTTTAAACTGGGAGGGGAGGCTTCACGGCGGCTCACGGGGTTGCAGGGTGCTCGGGGCCTTGCCGCGGGGGGTGAGAGAGTGTGCTTTTTTGAGCGGGAATGCTGGCAGTGGCCATTTTGAGGGCCGCGTTTTCAACGGCAGGATTTATTTGTTTTGGTAGACAGCCTTGCTCCTGGGCTCACTTGGGGGGAGCAGATAAGGAGCATTTAGTGCAAATTCTAGTCTGATTTTGATTTTTGCCTTTAATTTACTTTAACTTTATTTTTGATTCAGTTGCCTTTGATTTTAATTGGCAACCGTGGATTAGTTCCTTTTAGTTAGGAGAAAATATCCTTATTTACAGTGATTTTAAATTTGAGCCGGCCTCTTTAAGTTTGTAGCAGCTCTCACCTTCCCTCCTCAATTATTTTTGCTTGCTGCAGGCCTTTGCCGGTGCGGATCTCTCTCCCTTGACTACGGGAGAAAGCTCCGGGACCCGTACATCCACACTGCAGCTGTGTGAGCCGGAGTCTCTCCGTTGCTGCGGGATTTAATTTTACACTGTGGAACCGGCTGAGCGGTCCTCGCCGCAGCTGCCAGGCGCATCAGCGCGGTTTGAGGATCGGAGCACTTCAAGGTGGTAGGAGCAGGCAGTGTGGCTTTCTGCCCTGCAGGTAAGGCCTTCGGGCTCTGTCGGTCTGCTGAGGCCTCCTTTTTTGGGGCCATTTTCTCTCTGGGTGTTTGGACCACATGGCGGGAGTTGCAGTGAGAGGCCTGTGTGAGGAAGACAACAAGCAGAATAGCTAGTTTTTTGGGCCTAGTGTTTCTTTCTTTTGTTTGTAGGTTTTTTTTTTAGGCTCGGGGGGTTCCTCAGCTTTCAGGGGACTGTTGTCAGACCTCTTTATTTTTGAGTTTGTTCTTAGTTTATAGGACAGCAGTTGTGGCATTGATTCCACATGTTCTTTCCCTTCTAATCATGTCTCTGAGGAGCATCTGCTAAGTCCCAGGATGTTAGACATATTGCCAGTTTTAGGTTCCAGAGCAGGTATTTGTAAAGCAGGTTCAGGCTGGAAATGGGCTTTTGTGTATTCTATACTGACAGTTGCCCAAAGGCCTGTCTTTCACAGGGACAGGTTTAGGAATCCTTAGGATATCAAGCAGAATATAGCAGTTACCTGTCAATCAAGGAGTGCCTGGGCTAAGGTCTATGGCCACCAGAGGGCAGCGGATGCACTCAATGGGGCCTTTCTCTGACTGTGTGTATGCAGCAGTTTCAGATTGCTTATTCTCTGTAATGCTGCAACTCCTGTTTATATAACCAAGATTGCAGCTCTTAAATTCTGTATCGTTTGTTGGTCTCTGTTGTCCTAACAGCCACAGCTGCTCATGACTCACATATAGTATTCAGGGCCCCCATCCCTGGGGGAAGGGGGTGGTAAAATAAGAAATTGTGTTACTCCTTAGATTCACACAGGCAGCCACCTCTTTGCAAGGGGCCTGGGTGTTTCCTAGCTTAAGGGGGGATCACTTATCGTGCCCTTCCCCGGCAGTTCTCATCTATTTCTAGAGCAGGATTTCAAAAGGAACAAGAAACTCTCTAGTGAGAGAGAGCCTTGTTCATTTTGAGCGACCACGGTTGATTTATTCGGGGGCTTTTGGTGCCCTGAACCCCACGAGCCTGACGCTATTTGTTTACTTCCAGGAGTTCTGCTCTCTATTTCGCTCTTCAGCTCCCTGGCAAACGTAGCAGGCTGGCAGGGGGTGAGCAACGCCTCCTGCAACGGTGAATCCCTCAGGATAAGGGGGGAAGGAAAGCAGGGTGCAGCGGGACCTGGTAGCTTTTGCAATGCTATAACAGCAGTTCGGGTAATTTTAGCTGATCTGCTTTGATTTCATTGGAGGTGGCCGGAGCTTGATTTTTGGAGTCCTATACATCCTTTCCCGGCCGTGCCCAAAACTCTCGGGATCCCAACTTCTGACTACATATTCCTCTCAAATGGTAGTAAGTGAACATGGCAGATGGAAAATCACTATTAGAACAGAGTGCATAGGATGGGTGCAATTTCCTGAAATGTGCAAAAATAAAATAAAATACATAAATAAATTAACCCAGCTGCAGAGTATGGATTACACTTTTTCAGTAGGCCTTCAAAGGTTGTTAAAAAAAAAAAAAAAAAAGAGGGGCCTAGCTATGTTGGTTTACAAGAATTTCCTTCCGCTGTCCATAGCAGGTCCTATAAGGCGTTAGTCGGTTGCTATGGCAGGGTAATATTTGGGCTTCGCTGCTGTGATATAGCGCTATGATCCGCTGTACACATATTCAAGTCAAAAGGAATTATGGTGGTAGCTCTCTTGGACAGTTCTAAAAGGTGCTTGGGTGAGTGCCTTGGCCAGGCCCCAGGTGTGGAATGCTCTGCCATACGCATTATGTTATGAGAGGGGTTTTATAGTTCTGTGGTTCCTTGAGGGACAATATTCCCGTTTAGTTTGGCTTTGTCCGATTTATAAGGTTTGGCGGTAGATTTGTAATGTCTTCATTTTGGCTATATGTGGTTTCTTTTCCTTCTGTAAAAGGCGGCTCAGCGGAGAGAGGTCGCTGAATAGGACTCTGGCCTTTGAGGCTATTTTGGCTCCAGTACGGAGAGTATCTGCTAGTGTTCAGCGCCTGTCTTACTGGGGGCCAGAAGCGCGCAGCCAGGCTAGTTCTCTCGCAGCACTAGCAGCAGCTCAGATTCTGGAAGGCATACATCATATGCTGTGTTTGCGGGATGGCTTGCACGCTGCTTGGCGTCAGCCTTGGAGCTCCATCGGCCCATATTAGCTTCCTTTGTCCTGTCCTCCTGCAGAGCTCCGCAAAAGTTTCAGGCGGTCGCAGGAACGCTCCAGCGGCTGCTTCAACTTAAAGCGGTGGTGCCGGTGCCGGCAGCCCAATACGGTTGATACTCCCTCTACTTTGTGGTTCCAAAGAAGGAAGGCTCGTTTTGCCCGATTCTGAATTTTCAAAGGGTGAATCGGTGTCTGCCCAAAGAATTCTCCCGGAGCATTCCTTAAATCCCGAAAGAAACCGTACTGACATACATGATAAGTTCGATCAGCTACTGGCAGGACACAATGCACTCTTGCATGCTTTTTTGCTTCATGGGTCTAGAAGTGTAGTCTTTATTAAATGGTATAATGGGAACTTTGCTGCGGGTTCTCGGCTTCTTTGCTGACTCAATTGCCACTGTGGAATGGGAAAGCTATATTTTCTAACACCAGGGGCTAGTTGACCTTAAAAAAAAAAAAAAAAAAAAAAAAGGAATGTCCAGCTTGGTGCAGGCAGACAGAATGGGGCGTTCCTCTAGCGGGAAGGCTGTGGATTTCTATGCCTGTCATAGGGAGTTCTTTCTGCTGCATTGTGTTGGCACGGAAATAGCTTCTCCACATCGGCTGAAGGAATTTTTGGTTAAGAGATGTCTTTGTACAGGGAAAAAAAAAAAGAACCCCCCCCCCCACAACGTATTCAGCTGTCCTGAATTGGCCTGTTCTTGATTGACATTTTGAGACTAGGCAGGCGCAGGCCTTGGTACTACGTTTGTGGGTGCCCACCTTGCACTTCCAGGAGGTGTGGACTCACTGTCTGGAAGAGAGCCCTAGCGATCTTCTTTAGCGCGCGATAGGAGAGTAGGTGGTTCACTGGATCGATCGTTGGGGGCACTGCTCTGTCCTTACAGGCTCCCATTGGGGGAGTCTGGGGGGACGAGAGCATGCTTCCGGTGGTCGCAGTATTTATGGCAGTCTACTCGCCTGGAACAGGAAAGGATCAGGGAGTTGAAGTGACTAGAGTCTGATTTGCATTATGGTGTGATTCGAGTGCTGGCGGATATAATTAGCTTCTTTGGGGTTCTCCCGGAGGTCTCTCTGGTGGGGGAATGGGGCGGCTGACGGTTCGTCCCTGTCAAGGCTCAGTAAGCTCACAGTTAGTAGTCTTTGTCTTGTCCTTTCCCCCGCTGGTAGCCTTTTGCTCAGCTTGGAGGAGTTCGGAGTTGCAGGTGCTGTCGGAGTTCGGAGTTGCAGGCGCGGTCTGGTAAGGAGCCATATTTGTCCTCTTTCAGTCGCAAGGTAGTGTTGCGCACGATCCCAGCTTTTTGGGCAAAGGTGTTTTTGGTTTTTCACGTCTCCAGATGGTGTCTCTTCCGGGGTTTTCGGTTACATCTTTTGGACGTTCGAGGGGTGCTTAAGAAGTATCTCTGTAGAACGGCGTCTTTCAGGAAGTCCGACAGGTTGTTTGTCGCCTTTGGAGGCCCGCGGAAGGGCGAGGCGGCGACGAAGCCCTCGTTTTTCGCGATGGCTAAAGGAGTCTATTGCATCGGCCTACCGGTAGAAGGGAATGGTGGTTCCGGTTGGTTTGTGTGCGCATTCCACCAGGGTGCAGGCGGTGTCTTGGGCGGAGTTCCGTTTAGTGCCGGTCGAGGAGATTTGTAGGTTGTTGGGTGGCGACTTGGTACTCGCTGCATTCCTTTGCGTGGCGCTTTCGGTTTGATGTGCAGGCGCGAGTGGATGGACGTTTTGGGTTCAGCAGTACTTCAGGCTGGGCTTCAAGGTCCCTCCCGTTGATATTCACTGCTCTGTTACATCCTCTATGGTTCCAGGACTGGACTAGAGGGACGCAAAGGAAGGGAAAATTAGACTTACCTGCTAATTGTTGTTCCTTAAGGAACTCTAGTCCAGTCCCGGATCCCTCCCAGTATATTACGCGGCATGCAGCCTGAAGTTTAAAAAAAAAAAAAAAAAAAAGGAAAGGAAAAGGAATGCAGACATCTGGATGACAGGGAGATGGATTGAGAGACAGGTTTTCGAAGAGCATTTGTCCTATTCTGGAGGTACACGGGAAAGTCACCAGGTGACCCTTTTTTGCGCAGCAGTGCCCTGTAGGCTCTGGAGCGTGGTTATTCCGTCTTTAGGAGCTAGACGTTTTTGGCTGAGTTACGAGGACGTATTGCTCCTGGGCAGTTTTAACTACTTCTGTTCCGTTATGCTTAATTCGGTAGCTACTTATTGGTTGCTCTGCTGAGTCTGCTTTGTCAATAGGTACTGGTGGAAAGGGGCGGTGTCTGCCTAGATATACCAGTGACATCAAAGCGATGACATCTTTCAGTCTCCAAAGCTGCTGGTGGAGGTTCACAACTCTATGGTTCCGGGACTGGACTAGAGTTCCTTAAGGAACAACAATTAGCAGGTAAATCTAATTTTCCCTTAGGTTCTAGAACTTAAGATATCTCTAATTCACACGGAACTGGCTTGCATCAACATGCTCTCTAAGAGCACACAACGGAGCTGCAGTCCGCTCCTCCACAACCCCTGCAAAAACAGAAGGTATGCGGTAACATTTATACTTAAATAATACAGAATAGAATCCATAAACACTTAGCTGTCGCTGAAGCTCTCAAAAATTTCTTTAGTCGTCAGCAGCCCGACCCAACAAAGACCTTTGTTTCACCTCAAGAGAGGCTTCCTCAGGGGCTTAGAAAACAGCTTTAACTAACCCATTTGGAAAAACTGCCCTAAGATGAGGTGGGGTGCAGAGAATTGCATACATTGTAAATGGTAATTCTTCAGGTGGGATACATGGTATAGTGGACTCTTACTAAGGGCCGTTACATTGATGGATTATAGAGGGAGGTGTGGCAGGACTAAAACTGGAGTAAACGTTATGGCACTGTAGCTCAGCAGAGGGCAGTTTCAATTGCGTTTGGGGTTCTAAGTGCTATGCTAAAATAAAGTAGAGTGGAAGAGTAGCTTAATGGTTAGAGCACTGGTCTGGGAATCCAGAGACCAGGGTTCAGTTCCCACTAGCACTCCTTGTGGCCTTGGGCAAATCACTTAATCCTCCATTGTCTCAGAAAAATCCCAAGTTAATCAATGTCCCTGTTTAATGTACATTACCAAGTTTAAGTAATAATGTAAACCACCTTAGCTAAAATGATAAAGCGGTATTAAAAAAAACCCTGTTAAATAAATAAAACTGCAGTATAGTTTGTCAGATGGCTGCCTAGGGTGAGAACTTACACAATCTTGACGATGCATATATTCATATGATTCTTGCAAGGTATTGTGGGTATTGTAGTTCATTCACTCCCAAACACAGCTGATGACAATAATTTGAGTTGTGAAACCAAGTGGTAAGATCAATAAAATACTTCTTTTATTGATGGGGTTTAATTCACCCAGCACATGTATGCTTGATAGCACTATAAATGAGGTTACTTGCTTGCAGTGTTTAAAATGGATAACAAAAAGTCACAAAGTAAACCAGAAAACAACCTTCAGCTTGTCAGGCAATTAGCTAATGTTTTCTTAGCAAATAATTACCAAATACAAAGGCACAAAGTAAAGAATAAACTTTGCTGGTTAGGTTAACTTCTGCTTATTTTCCACGCCGATCTCAGCAGTGATTCTCCCTTGCTCACACACACAATCAGGTGCAGCCCTAATTACTATCAATTGATCAGCTGTAAGCCTTTAGCTGGCTGGCTGCTACTGTGTGAGCCCAAATCCTGCTTTAAGAGCTGTTTGCAGTGGAAATAAAGAACAAAGTTAGGTTTCTTTGTGATGGCTGATGTGTTTGCTCAGAGAAAGCTAGCAATAGCATTTAGATAGAGAACAGTCCATATAAACTGTACTTTCATCTGCTGTATCAATCAGCATAGGGTCATTATCATACATTGGCACAGACGAGTCTTTCATTAAGGCACTATCATGAGAATGCTTATTCCCTTGCTGCCATTCTCTATTATAGATAGGGTCTGGATCAGTGTTCATACCTGAGCCTCTCCTGCTATCATTATTCCTCTCTGTATAGCCTGGCCAATATGTAACCCAATTCTGATGTCCAGCCTTCCAATCTTGATCCCTGGACACTGGATCTCCTCTCACATACCTTCTGGCCTTGGTCTGAAAGTCCCTTCCACATGCAGTCTTCTCTCTTCCAGATAGCCACTGGTGATTCCTATCTCTGCCACTCCATTCCTCTGGCTGAATCCAGTCCAATGGACTCTGCTGGCTTTTGGAATACCTCCCAGTATGAGTACTGCCTTGGAATCTCCCAGACCTTCCAATGGCCTTTCTTCTCTTCCTTCCAGAGAGTTTCCTTCTCTCTCTATCTGCTTGGCTTGGCTTCTGTTTCTCCAGGTGATACTGGTGCTTGTAGCCGTTGCTGAAGCTCTCCCTCAAGCTCTTTCTGTGGCTTTTGCTGAAGCTGTTCTTGAAGTTCTCCCTGAAACTGTTTCCTGAAGAATAAGCTCTATTCTTATCCTGTTCTAATGTGTGCTGCTCCCTAACACAGCGCAGCTGTCTTGAATCAGGCCCTGCCCTTTGAGATGAGTGCTTAGGGATTACCTCATAGCTCTCTTGATTGCACACACATTTTCTCACTTCAGCCCCTCTCATGGCTGCTGGAAACCTGGTGCATTCTGGGACTGGTAGTCTTTTATGTGAAAACTCTGTTTTCTTGCTTCTACCAGAACTGACAGGTTGCTTGTTCAGAGTCACATCATCTTTTCTATAGCTCCTACCTGAGCTATGATAAGCTTCCTTATCACAAGTTGTACTTTGTCACTCTTGCCACACATCAGAGACTCTCTCATATCAGCATCTTTGTTTCTCAATTTGCATAGTGGGCTCAGCTAAGAAAGAATATTCAAAGCTGTTTCCAGACCTGCAAACCACCTAAATGGTGCTTAGTGGGATATTCCATGGCTCTGACATGGTTAGTGCGGCTGAATATCTCCAGGTGTCGGGGATAACCAGCTAATGGCTGAATAGCATTGCTGCCTGGCTAGCTGTGGTGCTATCATCAAGGCAACGCAGATATTCAGTGTCAGTGGCCGAATACGCCCCTGGCATTGAACATCTAGGTGCAGAGCTCAGCGGCAACGGCTAGCCTTTGTACAAGCACTAGACGCTGCTGCTCAATATCTCTCCCTCCCCCCATTTTGCTGAATTCTGGGGCTGCTTATCCTGTTACCCTAAGGGTAATTGAATCACAGAAAGGAATAGGAAAATGGTTTGAAACCAAAATGGAAAGCAAAGACTTCTTTATGTCTGCTGGCCCCCTGTCATGTGACGGAACGCCTTTCCATATTTCTGTGGTTTGCTTATTAATATATGATTGTCTCAGTGCGTTTTGGGGAAATGCTGAACTCTGCCGGCTGCCTGTTCTCTCTCCAGGTCTTGCAGGACTATGTGCGACTGGTGGATAACGTGGACCTGAGGTTGAATCTTGCCATAAAGTACAAGTGCCACAATGTGGTCATTGACGTAAGTCTTTCTGAAAAATATGTAAAGTTTATGGTTTATTTAAAATTTGATATTCCACCGCTCATAACATCGTAGCGATGTACAATAATTATATTATAAAAACAATAGAAAAGGAAAGGAACCGTTAATTAAATAGGAGAGAGAAGAGTAAAGAAGGATAGATCAGAGAGAGGGGATCATTAGGTCAAGGTGGGAAGTAGGTTGAAGAGGGGGGGGGGAAGCAGAGTCTAGAGACTTAAGGGCTGGCCAGGAAGGGGGAGCAGAACCCAAGCACCTAAGGGGGTTGATCAAAAGCGAGTCTGAAATTTTCAGACCAATCTCCGTAGGCAAGGAATTCTAGAGGTGGAGTTCCAAAAGTAATAAGCTGAGTGACGTGTTTCTAATCGGCCTGTGAGGGGGAAGGTAGATGTAACCGGAGGCCATGGATTGAGCGCATATCCCATGGAAGGGCATGTGGAATGAAGAGTGAAGACAGATAGGCAGGAGTGCCAGAATGGAAGGGTTCTGTGTGTAAGTGTAAAGAGCTTGTCCGATGTGGAATAGGTAACAGTGGGATTTGATAAATAAAGGGGACATGTGATCGAACTTGGAAGCATGGTGGAGAAGACAGATTGCTGTAGTGAAACATAGGAGAATTAGTCAGCTTCACAGCCAGGGGCAGGAGAAAAGGAAGGGGAGCGTAGGAGATGTAATGAAGGGCTCACTTCTGTCCAAAATAATTCTTGTCCCCAATATAGCATTTGGGCCTTCTGGCCACCAGGTTTTCTTTCATCTGATTGTGTTTGACTGATTTTCTTCTCTTGCACATTCTCCATCCTATGTTTAAGGTTTTGCTATGTGGTCTTTCTCTTGGCCATCGAGCTGCCTTTCCTTTTATTTAAATGTATGAGATACCTGCTCATAAATTCTCCAGGTGACTTGCAATGAGCACAACATAAAATAACAATACTACAATACGTTAAAGTAGAATAACATAAAATCACAACATAAAATACTCCATAATGTCATGCCGTAGATATTATTGCAGTAAAGCTTCCTGAAATAACAAAGTTCTAAAAACTTTTCAAAACGCAATAAAGTCAAGACTTGATCTCAGCCCATTAGAAGCTTTATTCTACAGGTCAGGGACATAACTGAAAAATGCCCTATTCCAAGTTTCGGAGTAATTCAGAGCCATGTAATAAATATAGTGGAAATGGGAGGATCTTGGTGCTTGAGTACTACTACTACTACTGAGCATTTGTATAGCGCTACAAGTTGTATGCAGCGCTGTACAGACATGTAAGAGACAGTCCCTGCTCATCAGAGCTTACAATCTAGTCATACTTTATTGATTTTGCCTCTAAAGCATCTGGAGCCTCCAAAAATAGTGCTGTAAAAATAAGTCATGGCTTTAAACTTTACAAGGATTGGCTCTATCCCCTCATGCTGTTTTACATTTAGATGGACTTGCCATGTAAAGAACTCTGCTTATTAGGAATTGAATCTCAGATTTATGTAGATGACATTGTGTGCCAATTAAAATTCAGACAGATAGCTTCTTGAGTTCAGTAGCTAATTTTCAGCATATACTTGTGTGGTTAACTTAAAATGATTTTTCAATAAACATTGGAGTATTGTGTGCAATTCTGGAGATCACATCTTCAAAAGGATATAAACAGGTTAGAGTATGTGGTTAGTGTTTTTTGTTATGTAGCATATGAGGACAGACTTAAAGATCTTAATATATATACTTTAGAAGAAAGGTGGGATAGGGGCGATATGATAGACATTTAAATACCTCCGTGGCATAAATGCACAGGAGGGTCTCTTTCAATTGAAGGCAAGCTTTGCCACGAGGGGACATAAGATGAGAGTGAACACGAGGGGACATAGGATGAGAGTGACCACGAAGGGGGAATAGGATGAAAGGAGTAATATGCAGAAATATTTCTTTATGGAAAGAGTGGTAGATCCATGGAAGTCTTCCAGTGGAAGTGGTGGACACAAGGACAGTATCTGAATTCAAAAAAAGTATGGGACAAAAGCAGAAGATCTCTAAAGGTAAAATGGGGACTATTGAAGTTAATATGGAAGGGCAGACTAGATAGGCCATATGGTCCTTTTCTGCCATCATGTTTCTATATTGATGGTAACATTATTACTTTCTGAACAGTTTTGAAACCCATTCAGTTTGTCCAAAATGCTATAGGAAGAGTTATACCTGGTAGCAGGAAGAGTAACAGTATTTGCTCAGTTTGGTTTCTTTGCATTGGCCTCCAGTTAAGTTTTTCAGGCGCAGTATAAGTGTACATGTGTGTTTATGTAAAATCTTATAAAGGAAGGTGAAATTAGGCATTACTTCCTAATTGAAGTTTCTTGAATTCCTCCAGTCCAGTCCCGTTACCTATGGGTAATCACGCCCCACCAGCAACTTGGAGACTGAACGCGTCATCTTTCATGACATCACCATAAATAGGCAGCTGGCACCTCCCACCAGCCTTCAGTATCTTATTGACAAAGCAGACACAGGAGCAACAAATAAGAACTACGGTAAGAATGAACACCCTCTTGAAAATCTTATAACCCCACAGATAGAACAACGACCCTGCAATGAAAGGAAGCGCTCACCTGCTAGAAGCAGATGGCAAGAAGGTCTACTGGAGACAAGTCACTCGGACTACCCCAGTTTCCTCCAATTCTCTTCTAAGAAAAAGAGTCTTCACACTCTGGCTTCAGCTCCAACTCCTGGACCTACCCCATAGAGATGAATTTCTTCAGGCCCGGCACACCATGCGATAGTACCACACAGGCACTAATAGGGAGGGTCTTGGACTGGACTGGAGGAACTCAAGGAACATCAGTTAGCAAATAAGTCCTAATTTCACCTTCCTTATCGCCCCTCCAGTCCAGTCCCGTTACCTGCGGGATGTAGCATAGCAATACTAACCTCAGAAGGGACCCATGAGCCCAGCCTGAAGCACTGCCGAGCCAAACCGCATCTCACACTGCCTGCACGTCCAAATGGTAATGCTTCATGAAGGAACGCCTTACAAATGTCCACTGGCGGAACCAAACTGAACTCTGCTCATGACACCGCTTGAGCCTTGGTCGATTGAGCTCTCAACCCCTGAGGCAATAGCCTGCGCCTCAGGAGGTGTAGGCCAAGGAGATGGCCTCCCTTACCCACCATGCGATGGAGGCTTTGGAATCCGCCTCCCCCTTGCATGGTCTGCCAAAGAGCACGAACAAGCGATCCAAATTTTGAAAGGGCTTAGTCATCTTCAGATACCGCCGCAGAATGTGATGGACATCCAGCCTGCGCAGTAGGGGATCCTCCACCATTCCACCTGTCCCTGAAAAAATTGGCAACTTCACTGACTGATTCAGGTAAAAAACCAAGAGCACCTTAGGAAGAAAGGAAGGGATTCATCTCAGCACCACTTTTTTCCTCAACATCACGAGAAAGGGAGCCCAACATGACAGCGCCTGAAGCTTCGAAGAATGTCACCTGGGAGAGCTGCCAGGGAAACCCCCCGGATTCTACCACGATAACACCCGTAATGAACTGCAAGCCAACCCCTTGCAGGTGAGGATCTCTAGAACTGTAGCCTTCAGGGGATGACAGTTCTGCTTCTCGCACCTGCCCTCGAAGACTCTCCATACCTGAATATACACTAGCGAAGTGGAGGACCCATGGGCCTTCAGCAACGTTGCAATAACTGAAACCGAATAGCCCTCTCAAGAGCCATGCCGTAAGCGAGAATTGATCTACCTGAGGCTTTAGGATTGGACCTTGTGAGAGCAGGTTGGCTCATGCTGATAGGTGCCACGGATGGCCGACTGTCAGCTGCACTAGATTGGCATACCATGGCCATCTCAGCCAATTTGGAGCAATCAGCAGCATGAGACCCTGATGAGCCTCGATCCTCTGCACCACTCGACCTATGAA
Source organism: Ichthyophis bannanicus (assembly GCA_033557465.1). Lineage (NCBI taxonomy): Eukaryota > Metazoa > Chordata > Amphibia > Gymnophiona > Ichthyophiidae > Ichthyophis > Ichthyophis bannanicus. The sequence continues at coordinate 17,776,203 of CM066037.1, read as the reverse complement.
CACCCAGGGCGGAAACACATAGAGCAGCTGCTCTGTGGGCCATTGTTTTACCAGCGCATCAACATATACTCTCTTCTTCTGCCGTGACCTTCGCACACTCAAAGGTTCTCATCAGATCCATGACCCCAGCGCCTCACCAACTGAGCAAAGACTGCCCCGTTAAGAGTCCACTCGCCGCCACATTCTTTGCCGGCCACATGTGCCGCTGAGAGTGCCACCAGATTGCTCTTCACCCATTCCAGCAGCGGGCCAACTTCACTCTCCAACTGCATGCTGCTTATACCTCCTTGATGATTGATGTAAGCCACTGTGGGGGCATTGTCCGAGAAGACTCTCGCTGCCTTCCCCCTCAGAAAAACTGAAAAACTCCTGCAAGGTCAAGAACACTGCTTGCAACTCTAAGCGGTTGATGGACCATGCACTCTCCTGCGGAGACCAAAATCCTTGAGCTATCTGGGCCTCGCAATGCTCCCCCTATCCCAACAGACTGGCATCTGTTGTCAGCAGGATCCATTATGGTGCTTCTAGAGGCGTGTCCACTAAAAGCTTGTCTGGATGCAGCCACCATCTGAGGGCCTTCCAAGCCACCCCCAGACAGGACAGCAGACAGGAGAGGGGATGAAGCTGAGCTGATCACCTGCATAACAGTGCTCTCTAACAGTCTCGAGTGAACCTGAGCCCAGGGCACCAGCTTGATTGATGCTGTCATGTATCCCAAAACCTGTAGATAATACTATGCTGTTGGAACCTTCATTCGAAGGAACTGCCATATCTGACCCTACAATTTGTGCATCTGATCCAGTGGCGAGGACACCCGGCCAATATCTGTCTGAAACCGGTCTCCCAGATACTCCAAATCTGGAGATGGCTGTAGGCAACTCTTGGAAAAGTTGATCACCCAGCTGAGACCTTACAAGCAATCAATGACTCTAGCCATGATCCTCTCACTTTCCTCTCTGGATGTCTCCCGAATGAGCCAGTCATTCAGGTAGGGATGCACCAGAATTCCTTCCTGGTGGGGTGCTTTCGCCACCACTACAATGACCTTGGTGAACGTGCAGGGCGCAGTAGCCAATTCGAATGGCAACCCCCAAAATTGGAAATACCCCATCAGCACAGTGAACTTCAGAAATTGCTGATGGTCTGTTCGAATGGGAAGATGCATGTATGCTTTTGTGAATTTGAGCGATGTTACGTACTCTCACGCTTGGACTGCCTCTATCACTGACCGAAGCATTTCCATATGGAACCGAGGCACTTGCAGACACAGATATACATGCTTGAGGTCCAAAATGAGCCAAAAAGATCCCTCTTTCTTGGGGGCCCCAAAGTATATGGTGTATCGACCATACCTGCACTGGTCTTCCGGCACCACTTGCCTGGAAGGCATGCAGACAGAGCAGTGTGTGTCTCAAGGCCTGGAGCTTTTAGGGTGCTATGCATGGTGAGTTGACAAAGGTGTCCATGAGAGGCTGGGCAAACTCCAGGGCATACCCCTCTCATATGACCTCCAGCACCCACTGGTCTGTGGTAATTCAGGCCCAGGCGACGTAAAATTTCCACAACCTACTACCCATGGGAACTAGGCCCGCCTGGGCAGCCCTCGCTGCATTTGACCTCTTGGGAGCTAAGGAGGAAAAGGGGTAAAACCCCCTGCCTGATCCTCGAAACCCCCGAAAGGTCTGTCCCCCGGAGGGGAAACGTCCTTTCTGGTATGGTGCAAACCGAACTGCACACAAACACCTGAAGTCCCTTGGATTGCCCCCAGAGTGGGATCGAGGATGGAGCAGGCTTCTGCTTGTTCTTGGGAAGTCTTCCCCATTTAAACTCTTCCAGATCCTTCACTAATTTCTCAAGACCCTCTCCGAACAGCAGCCTGCCCCGAAAAGGGAGTTTACTGAGACAGGATTTGGAGGAGACATCCGCTGACCAATTTCCCAGCCACAAATATCACTGAGTGGCCACCACTGAGGCTATGCCCTTGGACAAGCATCTAATCAGGTCCTAGAAGGCATCCGCCAAGTAAGCGGCTCCTGATTCCAGCTTTGCTGCCTCTGGTGGGTGCAGCTGGGAATCTCCTGCACTCTCCAAGATTCCTTGCGCCCAGTGCAAACACGCCTGAGCCAAAAGGCGCCACATACCGAAGCCTACATGGATAAAGCATTAATATCGAACACCTGCTTGAGGAGGGTCTCCAGCTTCCTATCCAGCATGTCCTTAAGGGCAGAACTGCCTTCCATCAGAATCGTAGCCTTTAGTGACTATGAAGACAGCAGCATCCACGTTAGGGGTACGCAAGATCTCCCTTTCTTGATCCAGAAGAGGAAAAGCCAGGCCACCATCCGCATACCCTTTCAAGCAGCCTCTGGGACATTCCATTTGTCCTGAATCATCTGCCGGACGACTCAGTGTAGGGGGAAAACCCTCTGAATCGTCCTAATGGCCTGAAAGAGAGGGTCCTTCAGAGGCTCATCCCCTAATGGAACCTCTATTCGAAGCATTGAAGGACTACAAAAAGGGACTGCTACTTCTGGACAGAGATCTGCAATTGTAAGTATTTTCTTCTGGGAATTGTTCTAAATCTTAGGGAAAAAAGGAATTTTTTAGATTAAAGATTAATCATTAATCTGTGTAAATTAGAATCCAGTGTATTTGTTAAATCAGTCAGAGCCTAGTATCAGCAAAGAACTTTTAGTTTAAATTAAAAACTCAGCAGGTAGTTTTCAGTTTAAATTTAAAACCCAACAGAGAGCTTTCTGATTAAATTTAAAACCCATTCAGGGCCTAGTATCAGCAAAGAGCTTTAATTTAAACCAAATCAGAGTATAGCTAACTTAGCATAAAAGGAAAAACGGGGTCAGTATTCTTTGAGCAATAAATTGTTTCTAAAGACCTTTACAAAGAGGCCTTCTAGATAGGGGGCAAGAGACCTGTGAAATTGCTTTAAATAGGTGTTAAAGCCAAGTGACAGATAAAAGAGCCATTTTGAAAGACTCTCTATCAAAGCAAGGGCTGTGTGAATCACCCAGGAAACTGGTCACAGATTACCTTAGAAGCACAGGTCTGGGACCTGTGTAGCAAGTCAGCCTTTACTAAGTGTTAGTTCCCTCCCTCACACCCCCATCCCAGACATAATCCTAGCTTTATAGAGTCTTATACCTATTAAAGGAGGAGTGATATTCACATTCCCTTCTAGGTTCAGCTGATTATCCTCACCAGGAATAGATGAGTTAAGGCCCTGAAAGTAATTAATCTTGAGATGAATAAAGTCCCTTGTACTAATACAACTATACCAAATAAGTTTAAGTATCCCTAGCAACTAAAAACAACTTAAATAACTAAATACAACTTTAAAACTAAGATGCAGTCCAGCAGCGAGATGGGGGTTATCCAGTCTTTTGTATTGAGTATCACATATACGATTTTCTGCCAGTTGGTGAGAGGTCTTACATGTGCACTACGTGCAAGGAGCTCTTTGCCCTCAGGGAATGAGTGCGATCTCTTGAAGCTAGAATAGCAGATTTGGAAGACATAAGGAAGTCAGAGAGGTACATAGACAAGACCTACAGGGATGTAGAATTGAAGCCTTACCTCTAGTCTGGCAGAGACAGTTGCCATGGAGGAGAGAGGTCTTGTGAAAGGAAAGCATCACCTTGATGAGGCAGGAAGTGATCCTGTAGCTAGGACCTGTCCACCAGGAGATGTAATGCCCTCTTGTACTGAGGAAGTTTCTCCAGGGCCATGTGCCCCTGAGGGAAAGGTTAGTATGCCATTATAGTGGGTGATTCAATCATTAGGCATCTAGATAGCTGGGTGGCTGGTGGATGCGAGGATCGCTTGGTAAAATGCCTGTCTGGTGCAAAGATAGCGGATATCACGCGCCACATAGATAAGGTTTTAGATAGCGCTGGGGAGGAGCCTGCTGTCTTGGTACATGTTGGTACTAATGACATAGGAAAATGTGGGAGGTAGGTTCTGGAGACCAAATTTAGGATTTTAGGTAGGAAGCTGAAATCCAAAACTCCCCAGGGTAACATTCTCTGAAATGCTTTGCATGCCCAAAAGGCAGGCAGAGCTCCAGAGTCTCAATGCATGAATGAGACAATGCAAAGAGAGTTTTAGATTTGTTAGGAACTTTTAGGGGAAGGGAGGGGCTCTTCCAAAGGGATGGGCTCCACCTTAACTGGGATGGAGCCAGGCTGCTGGCAATAACATTTAAAAAAGGAGATAGAGCAGCTTTTAAACTAGATAATGGGGGAAAGCCGACAGTCGCCCAAGAGCGATGGTTTAGAAGAATGTATCCTTGAAGGATACTAACAAAACAGGGAATTTAGGTCATCCAAACAGAGAGGTTCCAATAAAGATAAGTTGCCCAGATGCCCTTAAGTACAGAGCTGAAAGATTCCAAATTACCCCTATCAACTGATAACCAGATTAATATGATTGAAATACAACCTCGCCTGTATGCAAATGCTAGAAGTCTAAAAAAAATAAATGGGAGAGTTAGAATATATAGCTCTAAATAAGAGGTTAGATATGATTGGTATCTCAGAGACCTGGTGGAAGGAGGACAACCAATGGAACACTGTGATACCTGGGTAAAAACTATATCGCAATGATAGAGTAGATCAAATTGGTGGAGGGGTTGTGCTCTGTTAGAGAGGGCATTGAGTCACATAGGATTAAAGTTTTGCAGGAAACAAAATACACTGTAGAAACTCTATGGATAGAAATTCCATGTAAAAAGTGGAAGGCAATGGCAGTGGGGATGTATTGCCGACCGCCTGGCCAGAATGAACAGATTGCTAACGAAATGCTGAAAGAAATCAGGAAAGCTAACAAAAGTTACAACACAGTAATAATGGGTGATTTCAATTACACGGGTATCAACTGGGTCAGTGCCATAGTATGACATGCTAGGGGGAGAAAGTTTCTAGATGAAATAAATGACTGCTTCTTGGAGCAGCTGGTTCATGAACCGACAGAAGGGGAATCTATTTTGGACCTAGTCCTTAGTGGCATTCAGAATCTGGTGCAAGAGATAAGGGTGTTGGGGCCAATTGACAATAGTGATCATAGCATGATCGCATTTGATTTAATAAAAAAGAAGGGCGGCAAGGAAATCCACAGTGCTCCCATTTAACTTACAAAAGGGGACACTATGATAAAATGAGGAAAATAGTTAACAAAAGACCAAAAGGAGTAGCTTCAAAGGCTAAAGATTTGCAGAAGGTGTGGGCATAGTATTTTTAAACAATCTTGGAAGCCCAGAACAGATGTATTCCACGCTTTTAAAAAAGTGGAAGGAAGGCCAAAAAACTGCCAGCATGGTATAAAGGCGAGGTCAGAGAAACTGTTGCAGCCAAAAAAGCATCTTTCAGGAAATGGAAAAAAGAGCCAAATGATGAAAAAGAAAACATAAGCATTGCCAAGTTAGATGCAAGGCATTTATAAGGCAGGCAAAGAGAATTTGAAAAAAGCTTGCTGTGGAAGCAGAAATTCATAATAAAACCTTTTTCAAGTACATTCGTGAGACAGTCAGTTGGACCATTGGATGATAGAGGAATAAAAGGGGCGCTAAGTGAAGACAAGGCCATAGCGGAGAGACTGAATGAATTCTTTGCTTCGGTCTTTACTGAAGAAGATGTAGGGAATTGGTCTATAAAGTTGATGTATCGGAAGAATTGAAAGAAATATCGATAAACTGGGAAGAAGTATTACAACTATTTGATAAACTGAAAAGTACCAAATCACCTGGACCGAATGGTATACATCCAAGGGTATTGAAAGAACTGAAATATGACATTGCAGGCCTACTATTAGTAATCTGTGAACTATCATTAAAATCAACTTTAGTAGCTAAAGAGCGGAGAATGGCTAATATAACACCAATATTTTAAAAGGGTTCTAGAGGTGATCCGGGAAACTACAGACCTGTGAGTCTGACATCAGTACCGGGCAAAACGGTAGAAACCATTATAAAGAATACAATTACTGATCATGTATATAGTCATGGTTTAATGGGAGAAAGCCAGCATGGATTTAGCCAAGGAATGACTTGTCTTAATAATCTATTATATTTTTTAGAAGGTGTGAATAAACAGGTAGACAAAGATGAGCCGGTTGATATAGTGTATCATGAGATACCTCGTCAAAGGCTTTCTGAAAATCAAGAGAGACTCTTGGTGAAATTAAAAAGTCATGGGATTGGAGGCAGTGTAGTATTGTGGATCAGAAACTGGTTAAAAGCTAGATAGAAGGCAGAGAGTTGGGCTAAACAGCCAATTTTTTCAATGGAGAAAAGTAAATAGTGGAGTACCCCAGGGATTTGTGCTGGGCCCGCTGCTTTTTAACATATTCATAAATGACCTGGAAATGGGAATAATGAGTGAGGTTATCAAATTTGCAGATGACACAAAATTATTCAAAGTTCTTAAAACCCAAGAGGATTGTGAAAAATTGCAAGAGGACCTTGAAAAATTGGAAGACTGAGCATCCAAATGGCAGATGAAATTTAATGTGGACAAGTGCAAAGTTATGCACCTAGGAAAGAACAACCCAAACTTTGGTTACATGATGCAAGATACCACCTTAGAAACCAACCCCCAAGAAAAAGATTTAGGTGTTATGGATAATTTATTTATTTATTTATTTACATTCTCTTATATACCATGCTATTCTGCATCAGTGCGGTTTACATTGAACGAACTGAAATTACATTGAACAGGGCATTATAACTTGGAGATAACTATTTTACAGGGAACATGGGCTATGGAGGGTTAAGTGGCTTGCCCAAGACCACAAGGAGCACCTGTGGGACTAGAAACCCCAGTCCTTCCGGCCCAAGGTTGCTGTCCTCTAGTGGGATTTGAACCCCCGACCTTCCGGCCTGAAGTACCTTGCCCCAACCACTAGGCCACTCCTCCACTCCTAATACGTTGAAACCCTCCACCCAGTGTGCAGCAGCGGCCAAGAAAGCTAATAGAATGCTAGGAATCATAAAGAAAGGAATGGAGAATTACAAACCAAGGGGATATTATAATACCTCTGTATCGTTCTATGGTTCGACCACACCTTGAATATTGCGGGCAATTCTGGTCACCGTATCTTAAAAAGGATATAGCGGAATTAGAAAAGGTATAGAGAAGAGTCACAAAAATGGCAAAGAGGATGGAAGGATAACCCTATGAGGAAAGGCTTAAAAGATAAGGGCTCTTCAACCTGGAAAAGAGAAGGCTAAGGGGGAGATATGATAGAAGTCTATTAATGAATGGAGTGGAACGGGTTAACATAGATCGGTTGTTTTATGCCATCAAAAAGTAGAAAAACAAGAGGACAGGCAATGGAGCTACAATGTAGCCCATTTAAGACTAATAAGAGAAAATATTTTTTCACTCAATACGTAATCAAACTCTGGAATTCGTAACCGGAGGATGTAGTAAAAGCTGTTAGTGTAGCTGGGTTTAAAAAAGGTCTGGACAAGTTCCTGGAGGAAAGGTCCTTAAACCATTATTAGAGGACCCGAGAAATCTACTGCTTACCCCAGGACGAGCATTGTGGAACCTGTCTCCTTTGGGTACCTGCCAGGTACTTGTGACCTCGATTGGCTTCAATTGGAAACAGGATAATGGGCTTGATGGACCTTGGTCTGACCCAGTATGGCATTTCTTATGTTCATTAAGCGCCTTCGAGGAATGAGTTATTAAGGCTGCCGTTTCCTCACTACAGAAGACTCATATAATGCGAGAATCCTCCCCTTGGGAAATCTCTCCCTCCTCCGGGTCAGTCTCATTCTTCAGAAACAAGCAGGAAGTCCATCCTCACTTATGGGTGACGTCAGCACCGACGGAGCCCGCACGGAGCAATTCCCCAGCTTTCAAAGAAAGCCTTTGGGATTTCTACCACGCATGTGTGGTCTTCTTCCCGCCCAAGGGTGCCATCTTGCTCAATCTCACTTTTTCCGTGGAGCCCTTCGGACGCACGTACTCGTCCCTCGGAAAAAGTTTCATTTTTTTCGCCTTAACAGGCTCTCTCTTTTCCGGTTGCACCGGTCCTCTACCCGTCCTTCCCCTGCTCTATTTTTTAGAGCTACTGGGGATACCCTTTTCTTATTTTTTCGTCACGGGCTTCGTGCCCTTTTTTTTTTTTTCCTAACCGTTGGCCGCGTGGGTCTTTGACCTCGCAGGGGCCATTTTTGCCCCCATGGCACCAGATTTAAAAAATGCGATAGATGCTCTAGGAACATGTTGCTTACGGACACTCATGACTGTTGTCTGTGTGCCTGGGAGCCGACCATGACCCAGAGCTCTGTTCGCTCTACAAGAAAATGTCCTCTAAGGCCCTTCTCAGTTGTAAGCAGAAGTCCGAAGACATTTTCCAAAAGGCAGCCTCGGAGTCCCCGGTGGCACCCCCAGTCATCTCTCCTCCGGTGGGTTCTCCCCCTGCAGCCCTTCATTCCTGGCGGCACGCCGACCAGGGGTCCCCCGAGGTCGATCAGCGCAAAAAGAAGGTGGCCTCGAAGTCGCTGTCTGGGGCTCCTGACAAACACGAGTGCTCCCGCGTCTGGTCGCTTAGCCCCCTTCAGCGTTCCCGAGAGTCTGACAAGGAGCAGCCCTGTAAGGTACCCTGCACGGAAGCAGAGGCCTCCAGCAAAGGCGCCTGATCTCCTGAGGGTTGTCCCAGTGAGGATCCCCTCTCCTCTTCGACGCCCGATCCGGTGACCCCAGTATCTACATCATAGGGATCATGCCCTCGTGGGAGTCCTGCATGCTAGTGCTGGAACGCAGCGTTTCTGCGTTCATTGTTTGCCAGCAGGCGCTTACGGCAAGCTTTGCTGACTCACTCCCAGAGAACGTGGTCCCTCGCGTGGGACACCCAAATCCGTCCAAGAAACCCCCGAGAGACACAGGCCTTGTGAGGGTCCTCGACGTCTGTCTCGCTCGCCCTCCCTTTCCTCGGAGGCGAGATCGTCCAGGGCCTCCAGTACCAGGCCATTGGACAGGGCGACCCACCCGGCTTGGACTCCTCGACGGACTAATCGGACTGGGAGTCCGATGGGGACACCTCCCCGGAAACCCATACCCACCGGGATCGTCCGTCGGACCCCTTGCCGCCTGCATTCCAGCAGCGCTCGCCACCCGAAGACAACTCCTTCCTGGTGTTTATTCATGACATGGCACGAGCCCCTAACCTGGTCACCCAGGCTGAGGAAGACCTTCGTGCTGAAGAACTCAACATTCTTCAGTATGAGTCCCCGCCTAGGGAATCCCTCACTGTGCCTGTACCGCCGATTCTATCTCGGCTGCTGCTGCACATGTGGGAGGCCCCAGCCTCGGTCTCCATCGTTAGCAAGCGCCTTGACACAATGTACAAGTTGTAGCGTGGTTCAGGCTTCCAAAAGACCCAACTCCCACACACCTCGATGGTGGTGGAATCGGCCATGAGGAAGCAAAAGAGCCCGAAATCGCACTCGTTAGTACCACCCTGCCGAGAGTCGAGAGCCCTTGATGCCCTGGGCCACAAGGCCTAATAGGGTTCCATGCTCTCTTGTCGCATCCAGGCATATCAACTGTCCATCGGTATGTTCCTGTGCGATTTGGCTAAGGAACTTGGGGGTTTCTCCGCGGGCCTCGAAGGAGAGCCCCTTGACAGATTCTGCGCCCTGCTAAAGTCCATCGCTGACTGCTCCAAGTACCTCTCTCAAGCCTCCTATGATGGCTTCGAGACATCAGCTCAGGTGGCAGCCGAGGGCATTGGGGCCTGCCTCCAGGCATGGCTCCAATCCTCGGATTTGGAGCAATGGGTGAAGGAGAAGCTCCTTGGATGTGCCTTGCCTTGGCGAGCAGCTCTTTGGTAAGCCGATGGAGGAGAAAGCTGCGGAAATTGAGACGGAGTTCGTCACCAGGACCCGTCTCTCCCGCAAAACGCCTACCCTGCCTCGGAAGAAGCAGCCAACCAAGAAGACCTTCTTCCCTAGAAAGGGTCTCCAGTATCAAGGCTATCCACCATATCCAGCTACCCCCACGCCGACCACTCCGGTGCAAGGAAAGTCTGGCCAGGGGCATCATAAGCCAAAGGGGCCGAAGGCCCAAACGCCGGTTCCCCGCAACCCACTCAGGGGTTTTGACGCCATCGTCATAGCCCCTCGCCTTCCGGCGATGCAGCAGCCAGTGGGTGGACTCCTGTCCCACTTCACCCCATCATGGGCTCCCATCACCTCAGACACTTGGGTCCTCCAAGTCGTCCGGGATGGCTATCACCTTCATTTCAACAGGCTTTCACCTCCTTTCTCCCTGGCGGAGCCTCGACTTCCCACACACCAGCTTCTGCTGCAGTGGGAATTGCACTTCCTCCTCGCCCAATAGGCAGTCGAGAAGGTCCCTCCCCACCTTCGAGGTCGGGGTTTCTATTCCCGGTACTTCCTCGTCCCGAAAAAGACAGGGAGGGGGGGGGTATGTGGCCCATCCTCGACCTCCGCAGTCTAAACAAGTTCCTGGTGCGGGAGAAATTCAAGATGTTATCTCTTGGTGTGCTGCTGCCCTTCCTTTGGCAGGGTGACTGGCTATGCTCCTTGGATCTAAAGGACGCTTATGCCCACATTTTAATCCACCCCCAACACGGGCAGTATCTGCGTTTCAGGGTGCAGGGAGAGCACTTCCAGTACAGGGTGCTCCCCTTCGGCCTTGCGTCTGCCCCACAGGTCTTAACAAAGTGCCTCATCGTGACCGCTGCTTATCTTTGGCGCCAGGGCATGCCGGTCTTTCCGTACCTCAATGACTGGCTCGTTATGGGCTCCTCGGCCGAGGAGGCTCGGCAAGCGATGTCGAGCACTGTCCTCCTCTTGGAGAGCTTGGGGTTCTTGGTCAACTACCCAAAGTCTCACCTCAAGCTGGTGCAGGCTTTCGAATTCATCAGGGTGCGCCTCAATACTCAGCAAGCCATTGCCTTCTTGCCGGTGCATTGCTCCACCCACCTCTAAGCTCTGGCGGCTCGCATCCAAAACACCCACCAGGTCACCGCTCTGTCCAGGCTACGTCTCTTGAGCCACATGGCCTCGACCGTACATGTGTTTCTCCAGGACCAAGCAAGAAGTCAGTCCTCACATATGGGTGTCATCAGCGCCGATGAAGCCCCAGCGGAGCATTTCCCCAGCTTTCTATGAAAGCCTTTGGGAATGCAGGCACGCATGCGCGGTTCCCTTCCCACCTAAAGGTGCCATCTTACCTCAGTCTCTTTTTTTCTGTGAAGCCCACCGGACGTGTGTCCAGTTTTCCTGGTTAAAATTAGATTTTTCAGCGGTTCGACGCCGGTTCCCCTCCCACCGGGTTCGGTACACCGGTATCGAGCCCGATTCTTCTTTTTCGGTTTTTGCCCTTTGTGGCTGGCGTTCGCGCCCTTTTTTCCATTTTTCCCTGGAAAGCCGGTCCTTTGACCTCGCGGGGACTTTTTTTTTCCCCGATGGCTTCCAACGGTTTTATGAAGTGTGATCGGTGTAAGAAACTAATGTCTCTCACTGACACACACGACTGCTGCCTTCGGTACCTCGGCCCCGACCACGATCCTAAGTCGTGCGGGGCCTGTGGAAAGATGTCTTCCAAGGCACTACGAAGTCACCAGCAGCAAAAGGAAAGGCTTTTCTTGGACTCAGCCTCCGGCCGGGCCCGAACCTCGTCTGAGGCCTCGACATCTCGGGATTCCGATCCCGAGCGCCGTCGAAGCTCCTCGGACAGGGGGTCCCCCGACCGGGAACGCAAGAGGAAGAAGCGGCTCACGAGGGCGTCATCAGAGGAGGTCCCTGGCTCCTCGAGGGCCAGGTCTAAGACCCCCGACTGTCGCCCCAGGCCTGTGGAACCGGAGAAGCCTGCCAAAGTTCCTCGTGTGGAGCCGGAGTCTGCTGGACACGTAAGCCCCGTAGTCCTTGTGAACTCTCCTCCCAGGGTGCCGACATAGGGCCCGGCGCTGCCAGGGCCCGAGTCGGTGGCTGCTGCGTCTCCCGAGCTGGGTCTCAGGATGACAGCCTTGGAGAGCAGATTGTCTGCCTTCATGGAGCAGCAGCGGGCACTGATGGCCAGCCTGTCTGGTGCATCTGCCCCGACCACCGGGACATCGACGTCGAAGTCGACCCCGGAGACCAAGCCGATACTCGAGTCCATCGTGGCTCGGAGTCGACCTCGGTCGCGGTCTCCCTCGACCTCCCGTTTGGGACCGAGGGCATCGATGCCGGTGCTTCCGGCGTCGGGGCGGGTGCTCCAGGGCCCCGCGGGGTCGGACCCTGACTCTTCCTTGGACGAGTCGGCTTGGGAGACGGAGGACGAGGAGTCTCCTGATACCTTCAAGACTCGGTGCGTCCCTTCGGACTCACCGCAGTCTGAGCCCCGGAGTAGGTCCCCCCCGGAGGACACCCGGTTCTCGGAGTTCGTCCGGGATATGGCCACTGCCTTGGCTATTCCGGCGGACCCCGAGGAAGAGCCTCGAGCTGAAGAGCTCGAGGCGCTACAGTATGACTCTCCTCCGAAAGAGGCCTTTACTGTCCCAGTTCCTCCGATGCTGGAACGGCTCCTCTTCCATATGTGGGAGGCACTGGCCTCGGCGCCGGTTCTTAGCAAGCGATCTATCGACTCCGGAAGAGCCCTGGTTTTCATAAGGCACAGCTACCACACCATTCCATGGTTGTGGAATCGGCCATGCATCGTCGGAAGAGCCAGAAGATGCACTCCGCGGTGCCTCCTGGCAGGGAGGCCTGAAACCTCGATGGCGTCGGTAGAAAGTGCTTCCAGGGCTCGATGCTTGCTTGCTGTGTCCAGTCCTACCAGCTGTACATGGGCATGTACTTGCGGGATCTGGCCAAGGAGTTGGCCGGGTTCTCTGCTGGTCTCTCCGGGGAACCCTTGCAGAGATTTAAGTCCTTGTCCTCGGGGATTCGAGACTGCTCGAAGTTCATGTCCCGCGCCGCCTATGATGGCTTCGAGGCTTCGGCCCGAGTTGCGGCAGCCAGCATCGCGGCTCGACGCCAGGCATGGCTGCAGTCATTGGACCTCGAGCCATGGGTTCAGGACAAGTTGGTCTATGTCCCTTGCCGAGGTGAAAACCTTTTTGGCAAGCCCATGACCGAGAAGGCCGCTCAGCTCGAGACCGAGCACCTCACATGGACAAGGCTGTCGAGGAAGACCTCTGCCCCTTCTCATAAAAAGAAGGGCTCGGGTAAAAAGCCCTTTTACCCGAGGAAGGGCACTGCCTACAAACAGTACCCGCAATATCAGGCTGCCCAAGCTGCCCCCCAGGGTCAGCAAGCCAAGGGCCAGGGTAATGGGCCCCGTAGGCAAAGGACCCCCAAGCCCCAGGCCCCTGCTACCACTCAGCAGGGTGGGGGCTTTTGACTCCTTGAGCGTAGCCTCTCCTCCACCCAACCCTGCACAGGAGGTCGTCTTGCCCTCTTTGCCCACCAGTGGCCCCTTATCACCGGGGACATTTGGGTGCTGGAGATAGTCCACAACACTGTTCCCTCTAAGCTGTGCGCGTGCACACACCTCGCCGAGTGAGCGCACATATTTTAGAACAGAGCGCACAAAAATTACGGTTCTGATTCTGATAGAAAACACCACAGATGTCTTAAAATTTAAAAGTTGTGTATTTACGGTTTTCACAAGTTCTACAATATTTTCTAGTGCAATCAATGTGGTGTACATACTGTATTCTGATGTGTAGTCAAATTTTAAAGTATATAACTCTGAGTGTCGTTATGTGGCGCACAAAAATTTAACCTTCCTTCAATAGCTGCACAGCTGATATTTTATGCGCACACAGCCTACAGAAAGTTAGAGGGAACATTGGTCCACAAGGGCTATGCCCTCCATTTTCACCAACTGCCTCCTCCATACTTTCCAGGGGAGCCTCCCAGGCCTCCCCTGCACACAGACCTTCTCCTTCAGGAGCTTCACGGTCTGTTGGTGGACAGGGCGGTGGAGCCTGTGCCTCCCCACTTGCAAGGTCACGGATTCTACTCCAGGTATTTCCTGGTGCCCAAACGAAACCGGTGGCCTTCGACCCATTCTGGACCTCAGGAACCTCAACAAGTTCCTAGTGAAGGAAAAGTTCAAGATGCTTACTCTTGGAACCCTTCTGCCCTACCTCCAGCAGGGAGATTGGCTGTGCTCCTTAGATCTAAAGGATGCGTACACTCACATCCTCATTCATCCAGACCACAGAAAGTACCTCAGGTTCATTGTGGGAGGAAACCATTATCAGTACAGAGTGCTGCCTTTCGGCCTCACCTCCACCCCCAGAGTCTTTACAAAGTGTTTAGCGGTGGTGGCGGCCTACCTGAGAAATCAGGGAATCTTTGTCTTCCCCTATCTAGACGACTGGCTCATCAGGGGTCAGACATGTCAGGAGGCCAATCAAGCCACCCTCAGGACTATTGCTCTTCTACAACGCCTGGGGTTTGTCATAAACTTCGCAAAGTCCACTTTGCTCCCCTCCCAGAACTTGGAGTTCATAGGGGCACGGTTGGACTCTCTCCTGGCAAAGGCATTCTTGCCAGAAGACAGAGCCCAAAGGTTGATGGCCGTGGCAAATCAGTTTCTCTGCAGGTCCCTGGTCTCCGCCAGACTCTGCCTGAGGCTTCTAAGCCACATGGCTTCGACAGTGCATGTGACCCCCAATGCCAGGCTCCATATGAGGCCTGCACAGTGGTGCCTTCGGGCTCAGTGGTCACAGGCCACAGGCAGCCTCAGCGACAGAATAAGGGTGTCCAGACCATTTCTGCACTCCCTCAACTGGTGGCTACACCCACCCAATCTGCTGAAAGGGGTGCCTTTTCAGATTCCAGGGTACACAGTAGTGCTAACAACAGATGCCTCCCTGAAAGGCTGGGGAGCTCATTGTCTGGGCAAGTGCACCCAGGGCCTCTGGTCTCCCTGGGAAGCTGCACAGCAGATCAATCTCCTCGAACTCAGAGCTATTCGATTAGCACTCAAAGCTTTCACTCCTACCCTGACTCACCAGTCTGTCCTGATCCAGACAGACAACCAAGTTGCCATGTTTTATGTGAACAAACAGGGCGGAACCGGGTCCAGGATCCTTTGTCGGGAGGCCCAGGACCTTTGTTCTCTTGCCCTCAAGCACAACATGCTCCTAAAGGCTGTGTACCTTCCAGGCCAGGACAACTACCTGGCAGACAGATTAAGCAGAATACTGCAGCCCCACGAATGGCAGCTGCATCCTTCAGTAGTTCAGAAGATCTTCCTAAAATGGAGTCTCCCTTTGATAGATCTCTTTGCCAGCCCAATGAACAAGCATCTGCCAAAGTTCTGCTCCAGGCAACCGCATCCTCTACGGATAGCAGCGGATGCTTTTCTGATATCCTGGTCTAAGGGCCTCCTGTTTGCGTTTCCTCCCACGCCCTTGGTGGCCCGAACTCTCTTCAAGATTCTTCAGGACAAGGCCTCGGTCCTGCTGGTGGCTCCCAGATGGCCGAGACAGCCTTGGTTTCCTCTTCTGCTTCAACTGGCGGTGGATCCTCCACTACCTCTGGGGTTGCAACTTGCAACCCGACCTTCTCTCACAGGAGCAGGGTTCCCTTTTGCACCCCAATCTCAAAGCTCTCAATTTGATGGCCTGGAGGCTGCAAGGGTGATTTTGGCTCCCTGGGGCCTACCTCAGGAAGTTGAGGAGGTTGTCCTAGCCTCTAGGAAACAGTCCACTAGGAAAACCTATGCTCTCAAATGGAAAAGGTTTTCTGTGTGGTGTCAGCTACGTACAGAGGACCCTTTCTCTTGTACTGTGCCAGTAGTGCTTCAGTACCTACTGCACTTATCAAATCAGGGACTTAAGTCCATTTCTGTTCGGGTACACCTCTCAGCTCTAGCAGCTCACCACTCTCTGGTGGAGGGACATTCTCTGTCTGGTCACCCCTTGGTGTCCCGCTTTCTCAGGGGCTTGCTTTTGCTCAAGCCTCCCATCCGTCGTCCTGCCCCTGAGTGGGAGCTGAATGTGGTCTTGCAGCAGCTGACTCGCCCACCTTTTGAGCCGATGGCTACTTGTCCACTACGCTTCCTCTCCTGGAAGACACTCTTCCTGATAGCCCTTACCTTGGCTAGGCGAGTAAGTGAGCTTCAGGCCCTGGTCTGTGATAGGCCTTACACCAGGATTTATAGGAACAGGGTAGTCCTCAGGACTCATCCAAAGTTCCTCCCAAAGGTTGTCTCCTCTTTCCACCTCAGTCAGGAGGTGGTCCTTCCCTAGGACTCATGCAAGCCAGGCTGAAGCAGTTCTGCATACCCTGGACTGTAGGAGGGCCTTATCCTTCTACCTTGACCGTACACAAGGGCATAGAAGGGCTACTCAGCTCTTCATATCCTTTGACCCCAATAAGTTGGGGTTGGCTGTGTCCAAGCGTACCTTGTCCATCTGGGAGGCTGACTGTATCATCTGGGCTTACAAAGCGGCTGACCTTCCTTTGCAGGGTAGGGTCACGGCCCATCGTGTCAGGGCAGTGGCTGCCTCAGTGGCTCATCTCCGCTCTGTGCCCTTGGTAGACATCTGCAGGGCTGCAACTTGGTCTTCAAGCCAGACTTTTGCGGCCCATTACTGCCTGGAGAGGGAGTCCCGTAGGGACAGTGCTTTTGGCCAGGCAGTACTCCGGAATCTCTTTGAGGTTTAGGCAACTCCTGCCCTCTGTTGGGCTACCGGTGGAGGTTGTGTCCTTGAAAAGCCTTTCTTTGCTGCTGAGACTAGAGGGAGTTCTCTTGTTCAGCCTGGGTTCCTCGGTAGCCCAGAGCTTGGGAGTCACCCATATGTGAGGACTGACTTCCTGCTTGGTCCTGGAGAAAGAGTAGTTACTCACCTGTAACAGGTGTTCTCCAGGAGCAGCAGGAATCAGTCCTCACAACCCTCCCTCCTCCCCTTGGAGTTGCAGTTGTACATAGTTTATTTTTCATTTTTGTGTGCTGTTCTTAGCTATGTCATTTGACTGAGGTAAGATGGCACCTTTAGGCGGGAAGGGAACCGCGCATGTGTGCCTGCATTCCCAAAGGCTTTCATAGAAAGCTGGGGAAATGCTCCGCTGGGGCTTCATCTGCGCCGATGACACCCATATGTGAGGACTGATTCCTGCTGCTCCTGGAGAACACCTGTTACAGGTGAGTAACTACTCTTTCCTCACTCCCGCCTGCACATGCGGATGGCTCAGTGGTGTCTCAGTGCCCAATGGAGCCAGTCCCTCAGATACCTCAGGAACCCCGTCAGGGTTCTTCCCGACCTCCGCTTGTCCTTGACCTGGTGGCAAAACCCCTGCAACCTCCTGTGGGGATTGCCCTTTCAGGCCCCACTTAACTATGAGTGTAGATATATATCAACAATTTATAATGAAAAACACTCAATATTATCAACAAAACAGTGTAGATTTTATCAAGCACTTCTTATTATGGTCATTGTAAAGAATATCAATATTTGAATGTAGCGACATCTACAACAGCAAAATTTTATACAGTTCCTAAAATTCATAAAAGTCAGGAACGACCCCCAGGACGACTGATTGTTTCAACTAGAGGAACGATTCTAGAACCGTTGTCCACATTTATTGATTCATACTTGCGTTCACTGTTAAAGGAGATTCCATCATATTTGAAAGATACCACACATTTTTTGAATATTTTAAATAGTCAAGCAGAATGGGCAACACAGGCCAATGTGTTATTAGTCACCATGGATGTGATGTCCCTATATACGCATATTCCTCAACTAGCAGCGTATGACATAGTAGAATGGTTTCTACGCCGACAGGGAGACCTTTCAGAATTACAAATTGTATTTTTGTTACGATTAGCATATTTAGCCATTTTTTGGAATTATTTCATATTTGAAAAGGTTCTTTACCAACAAATTTCCGGAGTGGCTATGGGGGCCACATGTGCCCTGTCAATTGCTAATCTGTACATGAGCAAATTTGAGGAAAAATGGTTTGCTCAGTCTCCGTTTGTTTCAAATGTAATGGTGTGGTGTTGATATATGTTGTTGTTGTTAAGTGCCGTCGAGTCGGAGTCGACTCATGGCGATATCCTCCTTTAGTGGTGAAGCGAGCCTACTCCAGGGCCCTTTATAGTAATAGAAATTTATTATTGGAGCCTAAGGGAATGGAGGACGCTGACCCCGATAACATTAATTTAATCACCAAGTAATCCCCATTTAGTTTGAGGATTCAGCATATACTGAAGAAGCATGGGAACATCTTAGAGGTTATTCCTGGGCTAGCGGGTAAAAAGATCCGATGTGTGTGGCAGCGCAATAAGAATTTAAAGGAATACCTGAGTCCTGCAGTATTGCGATCTCCAGGATCAATAGACATCCTACCAGATATGATGAAGGGCCATAGAAAATATGGGGCATGTGCGATATGTGACATCACTATGGAATTGAGGGATTTTAGACATAAAGGGACCATATACCCGCTAAACGTCAGTACAACCTGTGATTCCTCTTTTGTAGTATATGTAATCCAGTGTCCCTGTGAATTAATTTATGTAGATAAGACCATCCGTCCCTTTAGGGTTAGGATGGGGGAACATAAAAGTCGTTTAAAATGTAGAGTCAAAGAAGCGCCATTAGTTATAAGAACATAAGATATGCCATACTGGGTCAGACCAAGGTCCATCAAGCCCAGTATTCTGTTTCCAACAGTGGCCAATCTAGGTCACATGTACCTAGCAGTTTCCCCAAGAGACACAAGTTCCACAATGCTTGTACTGGGTCAAGCATTGATATCTTCGGTCACTTCTTAATAATGGTTTATGGACCTTTCCTCCAGGAACTTGTCCAAACCTTTTTTAAACCCAGCTACACTAACAGCCTTTACTACATCCTCCGGTAACAAATTCCAGAGTTTGATTACACGTTGAGTGAAAAAATATTTTCTTTTATTAGTCTTAAATAGTTTACCCTGTAGCTTCATTGCATGTCCCCTAGTCTTTCTATATTCTGATAAGGTAAACAATCGATCTACGTTTACCCGTTCCACTCCGTTCATTAATTTATAGACTTCTATCATATCTCCCCTCAGCCGTCTCTTTTCCAGGTTAAAGAGCCCTAACCTTTTTAGCCTTTCTTCATAGGAGTATCCTTCCATCCCCTTTACCATTTTGGTGGCTCTTCTCTGTACCTTTTCTAAAATCGCTATATCCTTTTTAAGATACGGCGACCAGAATTGCACACAATATTCAAGGTGCAGTCTCACCATGGAACGATACAGAGGCATTATAATATCTTTTGTTTTATTTTCCATTCCTTTCCTTATCATACCTAGCATTCTATTTGCTCTCTTGGCCGCCGCTGCACACTGGGCCGAGGGTTTTAACATGGTATCCACAATGACGCCTAAATCTTTTTCCTGGGTGGTGGTTCCTAATGTGGAACCTTGCATCGTGTAATCATAGTTTGGGTTGTTCTTCCCTAGGTGCATAACCTTGCACTTGTCCACATTAAATTTCATCTGCCATTTTGATGCCCAGTCTTCCAATTTATCAAGATCCTCTTGCAATTTTTCACAATCCTCTTGGGTTTTAACAACTTTAAATAGTTTTGTGTCATCTGCAAATTTGATAACCTCACTCGTTATTCCACTTTCCAGGTCATTTATGAATATGTCAAAAAGCAGCGGACCCAGCACAGATCCCTGGGGTACACCACTATTCACCTTTCTCCATTGGGAAAATTGGCCATCTACGGGTACCGCACACTACACATTGTGGGCGCAAGGCCTTTGCCTTCATAACTGAAATATGCCCTGTCTTTTGTTCTTGTTTTTCTTCTCCCCCCCCCCCCCCCCACTGCTCCAAATATCCGTTTCTCTGTTTCTTTTTTTTCTAAATAGCCAAGGCCCAACCATGAACAGAAATGAAGAAGTTCTGCCCTCAGATCCAGTCAGCGAACTAACACTGCTTAAGCAACCATTCACCACAATATAACCTGCTAAAAAACCCCAAAGCAGCAGAAAAGGCAATGAAACAAATTAAATTTAAAAAAAAAAGAAATAAGCATTCAAAAATTGAAGTGGCTGCACCTGAAAGAAATGGAGTACGGCGGCATGCAGCTGCCCACATGAAAAAAAGACACGCTGCGAAGATGGCTGCCACTGTCTGTGAGAGGCAGAGAAAAAGGCACCAAAAAACACCGAGCCCTGCACGGCGTGTCTGTCACCGTCCCCCTTCACCAACCACCTGCTCCTTCTCCACTATTCACAGGGCGATTCAAAACGCATGCTCCTGGCACTGCAGAGCTCCAAACCACGCGGCTCCGCACCGCATACGAGCGGGGAGCCGACAGGCAGACTTCCGGCAGTAAACCTTAAGCCCGACAGCAGAATCGCGGCATCTTCGTACTGCCGGAACCCAAGCTTGCTCCTTGTGCTGCTGAGCTCTCCCCCATACTGATCAAGTGGGAGAGATAGTTGCCGGCAGAAAATTGAATAGGAACAAAGAGGGGGGGGGGGGACCAGGGCCAGGCACAAGAGGCAGCACTCTTCCTTAGACTTATTTTTTCTTAAAGCTACAGCTCCAAAAACAAAAGCACAAATACCAATTAGGGACAATACACCCCAAAAATTAAAAGGAAAACTAATCTAATCTACATTGTTTATCCAAGGGGCATATTTTTGAACAGCTGCAGTGTTTCTGTATAGATGTAGTGGAGAAAGGAGTAGCAGGTAAATCACAGGAACAATCCCTTCTCCAGGACCAAGCAGGAAGTCAGTCCTCACATATGGGTGACGTCGATGGAGCCCCCATGCGGAACATTTCCCCAGCTTTCTAAGAAAGCCTTTGGGAATACACCCACGCATGCGCGGTCCCCTTCCCGCCCAAAGGTGCCATCTTGCTCAGTCTTTCTTTTTCCGTGGAGCCCAACGGACATGAGTCCGTGTCACCCGGAAAAGTTTGATTTTTTTCTGTGATTTTCGCTCTCTTTTTGTCCGGTTCGATGCCGGTTCCCCTTCCCTCCTGGGTTCGGTACGCCGGTATCGACCCGATCTCTATTTTTTGGGTTTTTTTGCCCTTCGTGGCACGCGCTCGCACTCTTTTTTTTCTTTTTCCCTGGAGGGCCGGTCTTTTGACCTCGCGGGGGCCCTTTTTTCCCTGATGGCCTCCAGTGGTTTTAAAAAGTGTGATCCTTGTAAGAAGCTCATGTCTCTTACCAACACACACGACTGCTGCCTGCGTTGCCTCGGGCCGGACCATGATCCCAAGGTCTGTGTCTCGTGTGGTAAGATGTCCACTAAGGCACTCAGAAGCCGGCAGCATCAGAAGGAGAGAATTTTTTCTGACTCTGCCTCCAGTCGAGCCCGGACTTCGTCAGAGGCCTCGACGTCTCGGGAGTCTGAACCCAAGCTTCGTCGGGTTTCCTCTGAAAGGGGGTCCCCCAGTCGGGAGCAAAAGAGGAAGAGAAAGCTCGTGAGGGCGGCGTCAGAGGATGCCCCTGGTTCCTCGAGGGACAGGTCTCGGACCCCTGACCGGCGCCCCGGGCCTTTGGAGCTGGAGAAGCCAAACTAAGGTGTCTCGTATAGAGCCGGAATCCGTCGAGCACGTAAGTCCTGTTGTCCTCGAGGACTCTCCTCCCAGGGAGCCGACGTCGGCGCCGGGCCCGAGTCTGAGTCTGTGGCTGCTGAGTCTCCTGAGCTTGGACTCAGGCTGACAGCCTTGGAGTGCAGACTGTCTGCCTTCATGGATCAGCAGCGGGTGCTGATGGCCAGCCTGACTGGTGTATCTGCCCCAACCACCGGGACGTCTAAGTCGACCCCGGAGACCGAGCCGGTTCTCGAAGCCATGAAGGCCCAAGTCCGGACTCGGTCACGGTCTCCCTCGACCTCCCGTTCGGGACCGAGGGCGTCAACGCCGATGGCCCCGGCATCGGGGCTGGTGTTGCCGGAGCCCGCACGGTCGGAGCCCCTCGACTCTTCCTCAGATGAGTCTGCGTGGGAGACAGAGGACGAGGAGTCCCCCGATACCTTTCGGACTTGGTGTGTCCCTTCGGACTCGCCGCAGTCCGAGCCCCGGAGTAGGTCCCCACCCGGTTCTCGGAGTTTGTCAGGGACATGGCCAAGGCTTTGAATGTTCCTGCGGATCCCGAGGAGGAGCCTTGAGCCGAAGAGCTCGATGCCCTACAGTACGACTCTTCCCCCGAGGAAGGCCTTTACTGTGCCGGTTCCTCCGATGCTGGAACGGCTCCTCTTCCAAATGTGGGAGGCACCGGCCTCAGCGCCGGTTTTGAGCAAGCGGATCGATTCCATGTATCGAGTCCGAAAGTGCCCTGGGTTCCAGAAGGTGCAGCTGCCGCACCATTCTATGGTTGTGGAATCGGCCATGCATCGTCTGAAGAGCCAGAAGATGCACTCCACAGTGCCCCCCAGTAGGGAGGCCCGAAGCCTAGATGCCATTGGCAGAAAGTGCTTCCAGGGCTCGATGCTTGCTTGCCGTGTCCAGTCCTACCAGCTGTACATGAGCATGTACTTGCAGGACCTGGCTAAGGAAATAGCTGGGTTCTCGGCTGGCCTCTCCGGGGAACCTTTGCAGAGGTTCAAGTCCTTGTCCTCGGGGATCCGGGAATGCTCCAAATTCATCTCCCGGGCTGCCTACGATGGCTTTGAGGCTTCGGCCCGAGTAGCGTCGGCTGGCATCGGTGCTCGATGCCAGGCATGGCTACAGTCATCGGACCTCGAGCCATGGGTACAGGACAAGTTGGTCGATGTCCCATGCCGGGGTGAAAACCTCTTCGGCAAGCCCATGGCCGAAAACGCCGCTGAGCTCGAGACCGAGACTCTGATGAGGACAAGGTTGTCCAGAAAAACTTCTGCCCCTTCTCATAAGAAGAAGGGCTCGGGGAAAAAGACCTTTTACCCAAGGAAGGCATCTGCCTACAAACCTTTTCCTCATTATCAGGCCTCCCCAGCTCCCCAGCAGGGTCAGCAGGCCAAGGGGCAGAGACATGGGCCCCGTAGGCAAAAAGCCCTCAAGCCTCCAGCTCCTGCTCCTACTCAGCAGGGAGGGGGTTTTTGACTCCCACTGCATAGCCTCTCCACCTCTGCTGGCCCATCTCAGCACGAGAGGTCGGTTGGCCCTGTTTGCCCACCAGTGGCCGCCCATCACAGGAGATGCTTGGGTACTCAGCATAGTCCAGAAGGGCTATCTGCACCATTTCAATCAAGTGCCCCCCTCCTACTTCCCAGGGGAGACTCCAAGGACTTCTCTGCTTCAGGAACTCCTTCTCCAGGAACTGCAAGGTCTTCTTCAAGACAGGGTGGTGGAGCCTGTTCCTCCCCACCAGCTGGGGCAGGGCTTCTACTCCAGGTACTTTCTTGTGCCAAAGAGAACTGGAGGTCTCCGGCCCATTTTGGACTTGAGAAATCTCAACAAATTCTTGGAAAAGGAAAAGTTCAAGATGCTTACTCTTGGAACACTGCTGCCCTACCTCCAGCAGGGAGATTGGCTATGCTCCTTAGATCTGAAGGATGCGTACACTCACATCCTCATTCATCCAGACCACAAAAAATACCTAAGGTTCGTGGTAGGAGGAAACCATTTTCAGTACCGAGTACTGCCCTTTGGCCTAACCTCCGCCCCACGGGACTTCACAAAGTGCCTGGCGGTGGTGGCGGCCTACTTGAGAAAACAGGGTATATTTGTCTTCCCCTATCTGGACGACTGGCTCATCAGGGGTCAGACTCTCCAGGAGGCCAGGCAAGCCACCCTCTGTACTGTGTCTCTCCAACAACTAGGCTTTGTCATAAACTTCGCAAAGTCCACTTTGCTCCCCTCCCAGAACCTGGAGTTCATAGGGGCTCGGTTAGACTCCCTGCACGCAAAAGCTTACTTGCCAGAAGACAGGGCGGGAAGGCTGATGGACTTGGCCAGTCGTTTTCTAGACAGCCCACTGGTATCCGCCAGACTTTGTCTAAGGCTCCTGGGCCACATGGCTTCAACAGTGCATGTGACCCCCAATGCCCGCCTGCATATGAGGCCTGCACAGTGGTGTCTCAGGACTCAGTGGAAGCAGGCTACAGGAAGCCTAAGAGACAAAGTAAGGGTGTCCAAACCCTTCCTGAACTCCCTGCAGTGGTGGCTGCACTCCCCCAACCTTCTACAGGGAATTCCTTTTCAGGTACCTGTTTCCACTGTGGTACTCACAATCGATGCCTCCTTGCAGGGCTGGGGTGCACATTGTCTGGGCAAGTGCACACAGGGCTTGTGGCCTCCTTGGGAGGCCACATAACAAATCAATCTCCTGGAACTCAGGGCGATACGCTTAGCCCTCAAGGCCTTCTCTCACAACCTGGCCCACCAATCTGTCTTGGTGCAGACAGACAACCAGGTGGCGATGTTTTCTGTGAACAAACAAAGGGGCACGGGGTCCAGGCTCCTGTGTCAGGAGGCACAGACCCTATGCTCTTTTGCACTTCAACAAAATATGCTGCTCAGGGCAGTCTATCTTCCTGGCCAGGAAAATTTCCTGGCAGACAGATTGAGCAGGGTTCTACAGCCTCACGAATCGCAACTGCACCCTTTGGTGGTTCAGAACATATTCCTGAAGTGGGGACTTCCATCCATAGACCTCTTTGCCAGTCCCCTGAACCGGCAGCTGCCTCAGTTCTGCTCCAGGCAACCGCATCCCACGAGATTCGCAGCGGATGCCTTCCTGATTTCATGGTCCAAGGGCCTCCTGTATGCATTTCCTCCCATGCCCCTAGTGGCCCGAACCTTGTTCAAGATTCTAAGGGACAGGGCCTCGGTCATATTGGTAGCCCCCAGATGGCCGAGACAGCCCTGGTTCCCGCTTCTGTTACAGCTGGCTGTGGATACCCCACTCCCTCTGGGGTTGCCACCCGATCTTTCTCAGGATCAGGGCTCCCTTCTGCACCTCAATCTCAAAACTCTCAATTTGATGGCCTGGAGGCTGCAAGGGTAGTGCTGGCTCTCTGGGACCTGTCTCAGGAGGTTGAAGAGGTGGTCTTAGCCTCTCGGAAGCAATCCACCAGAAAGACCTATGCCCTGAAGTGGAAGCGGTTCTCCTTATGGTGTGATAAATGCCAGGAGAACCCTTTCTCCTGTCCTGTGCCAGTGGTGCTTCAGTACCTGCTGCACTTGTCTAATCAGGGTCTTAAGTCCAATTCTGTTCAGGTGCACCTTTCTGCTCTGGCAGCCCACCACTCACAGGTGGAAGGGCATTCTTTATCAGTTCACCCCTTGGTGTCCAGGTTCCTCAGAGGCTTGCTCTTGCTAAAGCCTCCTCTCCGTCCACCAGCCCCTGAGTGGGAGTTGAATGTGGTCTTGCTACAGCTTACTCGCCCTCCGTTTGAGCCGATGGCTACGTGTCCTCTCCGCTTCCTTTCTTGGAAGGCTCTTTTCCTAGTGGCACTGACCTCGGCCAGACGAGTGAGTGAACTTCAAGTGACAGGCCATACACTCGTTTCTATAGGAACAGGGTAGTCCTTAGGACTCATCCTAAGTTCCTCCCGAAGGTAGTCTCCTCTTTCCACCTCAATCAGGAGGTGGTTCTTCCAACATTCTTCCCTAGGCCCCATGCCAGCCGGGCTGAGGAAGTCCTGCATACCCTGGACTGTAGAAGGGCCTTGTCTTTCTACATTGAGCGTACTAAGGGTCATAGAAGGGCTACTCAGCTCTTTGTCTCCTTTGATCCAAACAACTTGGGGTTGCCTGTCTCCAAGCGTACCTTGTCCATATGGGTGGCGGACTGTATCACCTGGGCTTACAGGGCAGCAGATCTTCCCTTGCAGGGTCGAGTCACAGCCCACCGTGTCCGGGCAATGGCTGCATCAGTAGCTCATCTCCATTCTGTAGACATCTGTAGGGCTGCAACTTGGTCCTCAAGCCAGACTTTTGCAGCCCATTACTGCCTGGAGAGGGAGTCCCGTAGGGACAGTGCTTTTGATCAGGCAGTACTCCGGAATCTCTTTGAGGTTTAGGCAACTCCTGCCCTCCAGCCCTCTTGTTGGGCTACCAGTGGGATCTCTTCTCAGTAAAATTCTTTCCCTGATGCTGAGGCTTCACAGAGGGAGCTCTATTTTTCAGCCTGGGTTCCTGGTAGCCCAGAGCTAGGGAGTCACCCATATGTGACGACTGACTTCCTGCTTGGTCCTGGAGACAGAGTAGTTACTCACCTGTAACAGGTGTTCTCCAGGAGCAGCAGGAATCAGTCCTCACAACCCTCCCTCCTCCCCTGGGAGCTGCAGTTGTACATAGTTCATTTTATTTTTTTGTGCTGTCTTTTAGCTATGTCATCCGACTGAGCAAGATGGCACCTTTGGGCGGGAAGGGGACCGCGCATGCGTGGGTGTATTCTCAAAGGCTTTCTTAGTAAGCTGGGGAAATGCTCCGCATGGGGGCTCCATCGACGTCGATGTCACCCATATGTGAGGACTGATTCCTGCTGCTCCTGGAGAACACCTGTTACAGGTGAGTAACTACTCTTTTTAATTAGGGAACAGAAGTGTATCTTTAATTTAAAGTCCGTAACTCACGATGTAAAGTAAAGCAAGCATTTATGCTGTGTTTGGATCAAAGCCCTCGGGAAGTCTGACTGCTGATGTAGCTGCGCATGAAATGAGAGTCAGAAGCTGTAAAGATGTCTTACGCATTGGAACATGGAACGTACGAAGCATGAACCAAGGGAAGTTGGCGGTGGTCAAGAATGAAATGGAACGTGTACAACTTGATCTGTTGGGTGTCAGCGAACTGAAATGGACTGGCATCAGGCACTTTGCATCAGATGATCACATGGTCTACTATGCTGGAAATGAAAGACAAAGAAGAAATGGTGTCGCATTTATAATAAAGAAGAAACTTGCAAGAACTGTAATGAAATACAATGCAGTCAGCGAACGCTTAATCTCTATTCGTCTACGAGGATTGCCTATCAACACAACTATAATTCAAGTATATGCCCCAACAGCTGCAGAAGAGAATGAAATTGAAGAGTTCTTTGAACAAGTACAAGCTGAAATTGACAGAACATGCAAACAGGATATCCTGATAGTCATGGGTGACTGGAACGCAAACGGCAACAAAGAAGAAGGCAAAGTAGTTGGAAAATATGGACTTGGCAACAGAAATGAAGCTGGAGAAAGACTGATAGAATTCTGCAAGACCAATGATCTATTCATCTCAAACACCTTCTTCCAGCAACACAAGCGGTGACTGTACACATGGACTTCACCCAATGGATTGTATAAAAATCAAATTGACTACATCTGTGGAAGTCAACGATGGAAAGGTTCTATAACATCAACAAAGACAAAACCTGGAGCTGACTGTGGTACAGATCATCAGCTGAAAAAGTGAAGAAAAAGAGGGAGGCCTTCATGAAATACAAGAGATCACAGAGAGAGGAAGACAGGCATCTGTATTTTGAAAAACTTAGAGAAGCTAACAAAGTAGTCAAGAAGGCAAAGATTCAAAAGGAGGAGGAAATAGCCAATGCAATAAAATGGGGGGATAAGACATTTTTCAGATATATTAGTGAGAAGAGGAAGGGCAAAAGTGGTATTGTCAGACTCAAGGGTGCAGGGGGGGAATATGTAGAAGCTGATAAGGATAAAGCGGAATTGCTTAACAAATATTTTTGTTCTGTGTTCACAGATGAAAAACCAGGAGCAGGACCTCAGAAAACACCCACAAATAAGAACAGAAGCGAGGGACATCTTGAACAATTTTCAGAAGACTGTGTTCGTGAGAAACTAGCTCAACTTAAAGTAGACAAAGCAATGGGACCGGATGGGATACACCCTAGAATACTGAGGGAACTTGGGGACGTTCTAGCAACTCCACTGACTGACCTTTTCAATGCCTCGTTGGAGTCGGGAGTGGTGCCAAAGGACTGGAGAGAGGCTCATGTGGTGCCTTTACACAAAAGCGGAAGTAAGGATGTGGTTGAAAACTACAGGCCGGTTAGTTTAACTTCAGCGGTGAGTAAATTATTGGAAACGTTGCTGAAAGAGAAAATAGTGAGGTTTCTGGAGTCCGGCGGATTACAGGATCCGAGGCAGCATGGATTCACCAGAGGCAGGTCTTGTCAGACAAATCTGATTGATTTCTTTGACTGGGTGACCAGGGAGTTGGACCGAGGGAGAGCTCTAGATGTGGTGTATTTAGATTTCAGTAAAGCCTTTGACACTGTTCCTCACAGGCGACTTATAAACACACTGAGCACCCTAGGGATGGACCCTAAAGTTACTGCTTGGGTTAGAAATTGGTTGGGTGGGAGGCGACAAAGAGTACAAGTAAATGGAGCTCACTCTGAGGAGAAGGATGTTACCAGTGGTGTGCCCCAGGGATCTGTACTTGGTCCGATTCTTTTTAACATCTTTGTTAGTGATATAGCGGAAGGGCTGTCTGGTAAGGTTTGCCTCTTTGCGGATGATACCAAAATCTGCAATAGAGTAGACACCCAGGAAGGTGTAGATAACATGAGGAGGGATCTAGCTAAGCTTGAAGAATGGTCTAGAATTTGGCAGCTGGGATTTAATGTTGAAAAATGTAAGGTCATGCATTTGGGCTGCAGCAATCCAAGGGAGCAATACAGTATAGGAGGTGAAGTACTTTTGTCCACTAAAGAAGAGCGGGACCTAGGCGTGGTTGTGTCTGATGATCTTAAAGTAGCTAAACAGGTAGAAAAGGCGACGGCAAAAGATAGAAGGATGCTTGGGTGCATACGGAGAGGAATGGCTAGCAGAAAAAAGGAGGTGATAATGCCTCTGTATAAGTCTTTGGTGCAACCTCATTTGGAGTATGGTGTGCAATTCTGGAGACCGCACCTTCAAAAGGATGTGAACAGGATGGAGTCGGTGCAGAGGGTTGCTACTAAAATGATTAATGGGCTTCATTATAAAGCATATGAGGACAGACTTAAGGATCTTAATATGTACACCTTAGAGGAAAGGCGGTATAGAGGTGATATGATTGAGATGTTTAAATACCTCCGTGGCATAAATGTTCAAGGAGAGAGCCTCTTTCAATTGAAAGCAAGTTCTGCTACGAGGGGACATGGGATGAGGGTGAAGGGAGATAGATTCAGGAGTGATATGCGGAAATATTTCTTTACGGAAAGAGTAGTGGATCCGTGGAATAGTCTCCCAGTGGAGGTGGTAGAGATGAGGACAGTAACAGAATTCAAAAAAGCATGGGACCAACACAGAGGATCTCTAAAGGTAAAAAGTGGACTGTTGTAGTTGTTGTTATGGAAGGACAGACTTGATGGGCCTTGTGGTCTTTTTCTGTCATCATGTTTCTATGTTACTAGTATGCAAATTCAAGCTAAAGTTGAAAAAGAGCAAACCACTCATGAATGCAGCAAAATATGACCTTGAGAATATACCACTGGACTTTAAAGACTGCCTGCAAAATCGATTTGCTGCTTTAGATACAAATGACAGAGCTCCGGAAGAGTTATGGAATGACATCAAGAAGGTTGTGTTGGAAGAAAGCGAGAAGTCTCTACAAAAGGTGAAAAAGCAAAAGCGGCCAAAATGGATGACGGAAGAAACTCTGAAAATTGCCCAGAAACGCAGAGAAGCTAAAGCCAGAGGAAAAAAAAGACAATCGCAGAACTCAACAGAGATTTCCAATGTGCAGCAAGACAGGACAAGGAAAAGTACTACAATGACACTTGCAAGGAAATAGAAGCAGAAACTATTAGAGGAAGAACAAGATTGGCTTTCCTAAAGCTACGAGAGTTAAAGAAAAAGTTCCAGCCTTGAATTGGAATGTTACAAGATGCTCAAGGTTCTATGTTGAATGATGCTAAGAAGATCAAGAAAAGGTGGAAGGAATATACAGAGTTTTTATATGATAAAGATCAAGTGGACCAACAGCAGTTTCAACCTGTACCTTATGATCGGGAACCATTGGTGATGAAAGAAGAAGTTGAAGCAGCATTGAAAGCCTTATCAAAGAACAAAGCATCAGGCATTGATAGCATTCCTATAGAAGTATTGCAGCAATCTGATGCAGCTGCTACCATACTTACAAGGCTCTGCCAAGAAATATGGAAGACAACATCATGGCCAACTGACTGGAAAAGATCTGTGTTTATACCAATACTAAAGAAAGGTGATCCAACTGACTGTGGAAATTATCGAACAATAGCTCTGATCCCACATGCCAGCAAGATTTTACTGAAGATTATTCAAAAGAGACTACACCCATACCTGGAACAAGAACTACCTGAAGTGCAAGCAGGTTCAGGAAAGGGCAAGGAACGATTGACATCATTGCGGATGTGAGATGGATCCTTGAATAGACTAAAGAATACCAAAAGGATATCTATTTGTGCTTTATCGACTATAGCAAGACTTTTGACTGTGTAAACCATGAGAAACTCTGGGCCACCTTAAGAAACCTGGGTATACCAGAACACCTGATCGTACTCTTGCACAATCTGTACATTAATCAAGAAGCAACAGTTCGAACGGAACAAGGAGAAACCGAATGGTTTAAAATAAGCAAAGGTGTAAGACAAGGCTGCATACTTTCCCCCTACTTGTTTAATTTATATGCAGAACAAATCATCAGAGAAGCAGGATTGTATGAAGACAACAGAGGTGTGAAGATTGGTGGAAGACTCATCAACAACCTTCGCTATGCTGATGATACTACATTACTGGCTGAAAGTGAAGATGATCTGAAACATTTGCTTCTCACAATCAAAGAACATAGTCTCAAAATGGGCCTGCACCTTAATGTAAAGAAGACAAAGATCATGACAACTGGCATAATCAACAGGTTCATTGTTGAAGGAGAAGAAATTGAAATTGTGAACAACTTTAACCTACTTAGATCAACTATCAATAAAGAAGCAACAAGCAGTCAAGAAATCAAACGACGCATTGTTTTTGGCAGAATGGCTATGAAAGACCTAGATAAGATTCTCAAGAGCAGAGATGTCTCTCTCCATACAAAGATTTGACTTGTTCAAGCCATGATATTTTCAATAACATCATATGGATGTGAAAGCTGGACAGTGAAAAAGACAGACAGGAAGAAAATTGATGCCTTTGAATTATGGTGCTGGCGGCGAATACTGTGTATACCATGGACTGCCCGAAGAACAAACCAGTCGGTACTAGAGGAGATCAAACCTAAGCTTTCTTTAGAAGCTCAGATGACAAGACTTCGACTTTCATACTTTGGACACATCATGCGAAGAGAGAGATCATTAGAGAAAGACATCGTGCTTGGCAAGATAGAAGGTCAACGCAAAAGAGGAAGGCCAGCAATGAGATGGATCGATACAATAACAGCAGCTACGGGTACCAGTCTGTCAACAATGAGCCGCCTGACTGAAGACCGAACACAATTTAGGATAGCTATCCAGAGGGTCGCCATGAGTCGACTCCGACTCGACGGCACTTAACAACAACAACAACTCACGATGGCCTTAATATTAGCATAGACTGGACATCGTGTTTATAGCAATATGAGAGAAGGAGGAAAAATAAGATCAGTTGGAGTAATTTCTTATAGTTTAGGATAACATGATCAAACATACATTATTACTACCTTAATAAAAATATCTATAAGTTAAGGGAAACTGATGCTATGTATCTATGAAAGGGTGATTGAGATTCACCTTATTGGGAAACAGCAATAGGAATGTCTATTCAGTAGGTTTGGAAGCCAGGTAGACGTCATTATAGGGCGGGTTTTGTGTTGACTAATGAGCTGAGGAAAGGTAAGGTTAAAATAAGGTAGAGTGACATCCTGCCCGCATGCGTGGCGTTTTTTTGCAACTAAGTTGGAAGAGAAAGTTTCAGTTTGCAGTAGCTGTATAGAACGTGTGCAGCATCATTTTTTCTCTGGTAGGTGATTCATTCGGCATAGATACAAGAAAATGTGTATGGAGGGGGTGGGGAACAGTTAGATGGTGAGTAGTTATTGATAAGAGGTTTTTGTCTTTTAGAGATAATAGCAGAAATCAATCCCCTGAGGAAACTATTGATAGTGAAACGCGACACAGGCGCCGAGTCGAGGCATTGGGATTAAAGCTTATAACAATACTGGAGCGCGGGGATACCACTGATGTAAAGTTAAGCACTATTTGTTTGCTACAAAAGAAAAATAGCCATCACTTCTGACAGTTTACCATGTACATTACGTTTGTAACAGTGGGATAGGGGCTCCTTATGGTTCCTTTTTGTAAAAAAAAGTACATAGGTCATTGATGCGAATAGGCACGAATGTTGGACATTTGCTAAAGTCTAAAAATATGTGCCATTTAGTCTGAGATCTATAAATGAAGTAAGACAATGAAGTAAGACAATGACCATAAGAAGAAGTGCTTGATAAAATCTACACTTTCAGGCCCCATGGCATGATGCGGTGTGTAAACGGGGGCGCTGGGTGAGAATGTCCACAGTCTTGGCAAAAGCAAATATTAGTATGACTTGCAAAGGATTGTGGGAAATGTAGTCCATTCATACCAGAATCAGCCGTTCACAAATAAATGAGTTGTGCTTGCTCGAGTGTAAGCAAAGAAAATACATTTTATTTATGGGGTTATTTCTCCCACACAGATTTACTTGGTAGCACAAAAGGATACTTGCTTTCAGTATTATACTTAGGAAAAACAAATCATGATCAGCAACTGAACTTCTAAAGCAATTAATCAAACAAATAAGACCTTGATGGGAACAGAAAGGTCTTTCTGTGGGCTCCTGCTAATACCTTTTAGCAGTGCTCCAAAAACAAAACAAAACCCAAAAAGTAATCAAAAACTGTTCTTTTTCAAGGATAACTTCTTGTATTTTCACACCCACCCAGAAGTGTCCTTTCAGAGCTCGCATGCAATTATGCAAGGCTTAATTGCTAACAATTAACCAGCTGCAAACCTCTTGGCTGGTTTACTTTCTATACGTGGCTCAAATCCTACCCAAAAGCTTTCTTGTAAACTTTTCTGGGTAGATAAAATAACAAGTTATATTTCTTTTTGATGGTTGTTATATTTGTGAAAGTATTTTACCACAGCAGTCTAGACAGAGAGCAATCCATGTAATCACACTGTTCATTTAAAATATCTCCTTCCTCTTCAACTATCATAGAATCAATATCATAGACTGGCTCAGAGGAATTTCTTAATGGAGCACTCTCAGGACAATACTTGTTTCCCTGCTGTCTTCCAAGTGAAGAGCTAGGGCATAGATCAGTGTTCATACCTGAGCTTCCATTGCTGTTAGGGTTCTTCTCCAGATATCCTGGCCAGTATGTAGTCCAGTTTTTATGTCCAGCCTTCCAATCAAGATCCCTGGACACTGGGTCTCTCTTCACATACCTTCTTGCACTGGTCTTAGGGCCCCTTCCAAATGCAGCCGTCTCCCTCACAGGTGCAGTCCGGGGATTCCTGGCTCTGTAACCCCACTCCTCTGGCTTCCCCCAGTCCAATGGAGTATGCTTGCCTCTGGAATGACTCCCAGCACACGTACTGCTGTGGACTCCTTTAGACCTCCAAGATGCTTTTCTCTTCTTTCTTCCACGCTGCTTCTTGCTCTCTCTGTCCTTGAGCTTCTGGGTTCCTCATCAACTCCAGCTCTCGGGTCTGCAACTGCTGCTGCCTCTGCTGATTCTGTGTAGAATAGGTTTTACTTTTAACTTGTTTAGAGGGACACTCCACCCTAGCACAACTCAGCTGTGCTGAATCAAGCCCTGCCCTTGGAGATGAGAGATTGGGGATTACCTCATAGTTCTCCTGATTGAACACACGTTTCCCCACTTCAGCTCTTCTAGTGGCTGTTTGAAACCTGGTGCATTCTGGGACTGGTAGTCTTTTATGAAAACATTCTGTTTTATTATTTCTACCAGCAAAGACAGGTTGCTTGTTTAGAGCCAATTCACCTCTATTATAGCTCCTTCCTGAACTATGATAAGCTTCCTTATCACAGGTGCTGTTGACAGATGCTTCCCTGTTAGGGTGGGGAGCCCATTGTGGACCTCTCTGCACGCAGGGAGAATGGTCATCCAAGGAGTCTCAGCAGCAGATAAACCTGCTCGAACGGGCCATTTGGTGGGCCCTGAGGGCCTTAGAGGAACACCTTAGCGGGAAGTGGGTTCTAGTACAGACCAACAACCATGTAGCGATGTTCTACATCAACAAGGAGAGGAGCACGGGATCGCGCTCCCTCTGCCTGGAAGTGGTCCTTATCTGTTTTTTTGCTGTCCGACGGAGGATATCCCTCAGGGCGATGTATCTCCCAGTCAGGAGAATGGCCTGGCGGACAGACTCAGCAGAATCCTTCACCCCCACGAATGGCGGCTGGATCCCAGAGTAGCAGGCTGGCTGTTTCTCCACTGGAGGACTCTGGCGATAGACCTCTTAGCCAGCCCTCAGAACACGCAGCTCCCCCGCTTTTGCGGCTCGGTGACGCACATGAGCAGGGAGGGCCCCGATGCATTTCTCCTGGACTTGTCCTCCAGTTTCCTCTATGCATTCCCTCCTTTCCCCCTCATTGCGAGGACTCTTTTCAAGGCTCAATGGGATGGGGCATCGTTGATTCTCGTGGCCTCGGCAGCCTTGGTTCCCACTCCTGCTCCGGCTGTCGACGGAGCTTCTGATTCCCCTGGGCTCTGCCAGGGATCTGCTAACGCAGGAGGAGGGTCAGGTGCTACACCCGAACCTAACCTCCCTATCCCTCATGGCCTGGCGGCTGAACGGGTCTCCCTAGCCTCTCTGGCCCATCCGGAGGAGGTCGAGGAAATCTTTCTTGCCTCAAGGAAGGACTCGACTAGGCAGGCTTATGCCTTTAAGTGGAAACGCTTCTCCGTCTGGTGCTCGGAACACCAGATCGACCCCTTCTCGTGTCCGGTTCGGTGGGTTCTCCAGTATCTCCTCCACCTCTCAAGGGAAGGGCTGAAGTTGAACTCTGTCAGAGTTCATTTGAGCGCCATCTCGGCTAATCATATCCCTATCGAGGGAAAACCCCTCTCAGGGCTGCCGTTAGTCTCCCGCTTCATGCGCGGTTTTCTGCTATCCACTCGCACAGCTTACCCATCCACCCTTCGAACCGATGGTGACATGTTCCCTCCGGCACTTGTCTTTGAAGGTAACCTTCCTGGTGGCCTGACCTCGGCCTGCCGAGTCAGTGAGCTCCAGGCACTCATGGCTGGCGCCCCTTTCACCAGGTTTTATAGGAACAGGGTGGTCCTCCATACCCACCCTAAATTCCTACCTAAGGTCGTTTCGGTCTTCCATCTCAACCACCGCCTTGATTGAAGGATAAGGCGGGATAGAAATACCCTTTAAATAAATAAATAAATAAAATAAAAGAGATAGTGGTGCCATCTTTCTTCCCGAGGCCCCACGCCAACCAGGCGTCGGCAGCTCTCCACACCCTCGACTGCAAACAGGCCCTCATCTTCCATTTGCAGCGTACCCTGACTCATCACAAGTCTGACAGACTTTTCGTAACCTACGATCCCATTAGACAGGGTCAAGCAAGTCACCAAGCGCACCCTCTCAGTTTGGGTGGCGGACTGCATCGCTTTTGCCCATGTGAAGACAGACGCCCCTCTGGATCGTCGAGTCACTTCACACGGGGTCTGAGCCAAAGCGGCCTCTGTGGCCTCGCTGCGCTCTGTGCCCCTGATGGACATCTGCCGGGCAGCGACCTGGTCTTCCATGAACATCTTCGCTGCCCACTACTGCCTGGAGAGGGAGTCCCGCTGGGACAGTGCCTTCGGCCAGGCTGTACTCCGTAATCTGTTCGGCGTATAAGGAACTCCTGCCCTCCGATCTCTTCTTCACAACTACCAAGGGCTTCGCCATGAGGACTCAGGTTTCTGCTTACAGCCTCGCGGAGGCGTTTTTTGGTTACAGGTTCGGTAGCCTGTAGCTAGGGAGTCCCATAAGTGAGGACTGACTTCCTGCTTGTTCCTGGAGAAAGTGTAGTTACTCACCTGTAACAGGTGTTCTCCAGGGACAGCAGGAATCCGTCCTCACTACCCTCCTGCCTCCCCTGATGAGTTGCTGAATTCTTGTCCTTCCCTTTCCTCTGCTTGGTAGGGCTCAAGCTAAGGGACCTAACTGAGCAAGATGGCACCCTTGGACGGGAAGAGGACCACGCATGCGTGGTAGCAATCCCAAAGGCTTTCTTTGAAAGCTGGGGAATTGTTCCGACGGGCTTCATCGGTGCAGACGTCACCCATAAGTGAAGACTGATTCCTGCTGTCCCTGGAGAACACCTGTTACAGGTGAGTAACTACGCTTTCTCTGGCTCTGCCTCTGGGTCCTCTGCCTCCTCCAAATGAACTGACCTCTTCTCATCCCAAAGGTTGCCCTCCAGTTGCCGCCTGCTTTGACCTGGTTCCCCTTCCACTCTATCCTTCGAAAGGGTGACTAGGGAATCTCATTTCCTGGCTCTCTTCTGGGCCCCCTCAGTCCCCTCCTTTCCTTCCATGCTGCCTGATACAAGAGGCCTTGTGTATGAGGAGGATAAATCCCGGTGTAAACCCTTCCAGGAGGCTATCTGCAGTTTCAACCCTTAGATGAAGCAGCTTTAACCGATCGCTTATCCTTGCTTTTGAGGTCCCTCTTGGGAGGAGTTGCATTCTCGCTGCCCTCCCCACCAGATGGAGTGCTGCACAGGGCAAAGGTGAGCTGCAATCCACTGACGGCTGAGAGGGTATCTCTCTCCACACTTCCTGAGGCCCTCTGGGTCTTGTCGGGTCTGTCCTCAAGAAACTCTGCTTCCACTGACCGGGATTCAATCTTACTGCTGCAGCAGAACCCCGTGGTTGAAACTGAACCCCTGCGAGACTCACATGCCAAGCAAGTTGGTTTAGAGGGCATGTTGGATCCCCTCCAAGTAGCACTAGGCTGAAAATTGCAGCCACAGAACCCCTCACAACTTACCTGCCTGCCACTCTGGTACCTAACACCTTGCCCAGACTTAATTTTTTTTTAAAATTATTTTTGTCTTCTGCAAGCACAGCTGGAAGGACTCCCGAATGAAAACAAAATGCAAAGACCACCACCCTGTGTCCGAACGCGCCCTCAGAGACCCCCCCTTGAAGAGAACACAAGAAAACGTGGGTCAGATAAGATGGTACCAGTTCCTGCACGCTGTAGGAAATGGCCTTTCAGCACCACACGGTCAGTGCAGTACCCTCAAGGTCTGCCACTAACCTGCGTTTCCAGCCGAAAATGATCCAGTGTAAGGCTGCTTTCTAGAAACTGCTGCAATTGCATGAAGCAGCAGCAGCACCACCAACGCTCAGCCTCCGCACTGCGGCTTTGGCATCAGTTGGCAAGGCCTCCACTATACTGACGATGATTCACCCTGCACCAGGCTCCGGAGCTGCTGCAAATCTTGTTCACCTCCCAGGCAAGACCCTCCTTCACAGCAAAAGGCCTCCTGTCTGCCAAAACGCTCTGTCCTGAGCTCTGCTCCCTATCAGGAGCTGCAAGACTTACTTTCATGTTTAACTACTTTTATTTATTTATTTTTTTAATAAGACTTTACTCAATCAAAGTCTGAAAATTAAAGGGCCAGATTAGGAATCCCCTCCCCCCACCCCGCAAGTCTAAACTACTGAACACAGTATCTTTCTTAGCTGTTCCTTCAGTGAGTCCCAGTTGTGGAATTGTGCCTCTCCAGCTGTTTGGAGACTGGGAGGTACCATCTGCCTATCTATGGTGATGTAATTAAAGATGACATGCTCAGTTTCCAAGCTGCTGGTGGGGCGTGATTACCCACAAGTAATGGGACTGGAGGGACGATAAGGAATCAAAGACTGTGCTGAACTCTTACCTGCAGCAGTACATGCCACCTTGCACACTGCCCTCTAATCAGCAGGGCTTATTGCATTAATTGTAAGAAAAACTCTTGCACAATCTAAAAATTTTTTTTCAATGGCTGGAAATTCTCCCCCATTGACTTTAATGGCAAGAAGAGTCATGTTTTTTAAGAGGTTGAAAGCCTGTTTGTTTAGTATGGCTTTTGAATGATAAACTTTCATTTATAAGTTTTCCTTTTGATTTTTACGGTGTTTTCATGCTGATTTTCTTTTTATGAATCTATTTATGATCTCCAGGAACAAGCAGGAATGTAGTCTTCACATATGGGTATCATTGGTACCGACGGAGCCTGCGTGGGAACGCTCCCCAGCATCCACTAGGAAAGCTTTTGGGAGCATCCCACAGCGCCTGCGTGCTGCCTTCCTGCCTTTCCCAACTGTCCCTCTCCAGTTCTTCATTTTCTGCGGAGCCGACAGGTCGCACATCCTGTCACCACAGAAAATATTCCCTTTTATTCTTCTTTTTTATGGTCGCGTCTGCCTTCCCTCAACGCTACACCGGTACCGCCGGTGGTTCTTTCTTTTTTCTTAAAAAAAAACAAAACAATAAAACTTTTCTTCTGGAGTCTTTTCCAGGTATTTTCTCCTCAGGTGCCACGCGCCATTTTGAGCACTAGGTCCAACTTTTCCTTTAAAATGGAAAAACCCGCTTCGGGTTTTAAAAAGTGTTCCAAGTGTGGCGGTACCATCTCCGTCACCGACACTCATGAGTGGTGCCTCAAATGTTTAGGTCCTGACCACTCTATTTCGGAGTGTGTTGCCTGTGGGTTGATGTCGAAGAGGGGCCGGCAAAACTGAGCTGCTAAACTTAGCACCCTTTTTCCCTCTGCAGTGTCTGTGGCATCGACGTCTTCCAGGGCTTCGTCTTCCTCCCATGGATCTCAGATAACTAAACATAAATCTGGCCGGTCCTCAAAGGGTAGATCTCCTTCTAAGCATCGAGATGCCTCTGTCATTGCCCTTGAGGGACTTGTACCGGCAAAATTGCCCCGGCGGGAGGCATCGGCTTCCAAAGCACTAACGGGGCTCCAGGATGTTCTCGAGGCCTCATCCTTGGCAGAACTACTGGTGCCATGCTCTGGGGTACCGGCTGCTTCATCCGGTACCGATACCCAAGCATCGGCAGCGTCGATAGAACAGAGATTCTTGGCTATTGAACGCAGTCTGGCGGCTCTTCTCACGGCCTTGATGCCCCTGAAACCGTTTCAGACAAGTCAACCGGTACCGGCACCGACTTCGGTACTGGTACCGACTGCATTGACATCGGCATGTATTCTACAGGGACCGAGTCATGCTTATCCATCCAGTATCGACAAGTCGGTACCAGACCCCTCCGATGCCGACTTCGATTGGTACCGGTACTGTGCCTTGCACGATCACCTGGATCGGAGATACTTTGAATCCTCGGATGAGTCTGAAGACTCTGAAAGCTCTGCCGATACCAGAGTTCTTCTTCCTGAGGAGGATTCTTCTCCTCAACGTAGGATGTCTCCTCCAGAGGATATGTCCTTTCAGGATTTTATCTGAGATGTGGCTCGAGGTCTTTCCATCACAGTGGCTCCTGAAAAAGAGCCTAGGGCAAAGGAATTGGAAATCCTGCAATACCCTAAAGCTCCCAAGGAGGCAGCTGCCTTACCTATTCATGAGATCTTGCATGACCTCATGTTAAGGATGTGGGAAACACCTCTAACCACTTCTCCCCACTCTCGACGGCTCGAAACCATGTATCGAGTTCCTCCTTGTCCTGGGTTTCAGAAGACTCAGCTACCACACCATTCCATGGTGGTGGAATCAGCTATGAGAAGGATCGAATGCAAAAAGACATGCATCTAATCCTCCAGGACGTGAGTGTAGGACTCTTGACGCCTTTGGACATCGAACCTTCCAGGCTTCCATGCTTTCTGCTGGGATCAGTTCCTATATATTATATATGGGAATGTTCCTTAAGGAGGTCATGGGAGATTTAGAGCTTATGAGCCCTCTCCTTCCTGATAAGAGGCAGGATTACCTTGCCCTTGTCAAACATGCTCAGGATGTTTCCAAGTTTGTAAATCGTGCAGCCTTTGACTGCTTTGAGTGCATAAGCAGAAGCTCTGCTATTGCCATAGGTGCACGTAGGATTGCCTGGCTCCAGGCATCTGACTTGGAACTTTGAGTACAGGATAAACTGGGGAATATTCCTTGCACAGGAGAGAATCTCTTTGGCAAGAATTGGCAGGAAAAAGCTAATGAGATAGATGCTGACAATATCACCTTGGATAGATTGTCTAAATCTACAGCTGATCCTGCAAGGAAAAAATCCTACAAGAAACCATTCTTCAGTAAGAAGAAGAAGAAGAAGTTTTACCCCTCCTATTCCCAGCAGGGCCATCGTTTAACTCAGTCTGCCCAAAAGGGACAGCAGCAACAACCTAAGCAAAGAAAAACAAAAGCTGCTAAGCCTCAACCGGCTCAGCAGACTCAGCCTCCAGGGGCTTTGACTCCTATCTAGAGAACTTTGCCTTCCTGGCCCTGAACGGCCCAGAGCCTTCCACCATTCCAGGAAGGTTATGTCATTTTGCCCCCAGATGGGGGCAGATAACAGCATAAAATTGGACTCTGTCCATTGTAAGAGAGGGGTACAAGCTTCATTTCCTCAGCATGCCCCCTCCTACAATAATAAGACAGTTCAATTCTCAGACCTCTCTCAATGCCCAGTTAGGTCAAGAGGTCACTTTGCTTCTTGCCCAGGGGGCAATAGAAGAAGTACCCATTCTCCAACAGGGTACAGGGTTCTACTCCCCCTATTTCCTTATTCCAAAGAAAACAGGAGGACACAGATCCATTTTGGACCTCAGAGAATTGAACAAATTCCTGTTCAAAGAGAAGTTCAAAATGATTTCTCTAGGAACTCTGCTGCCATACCTTCAGAGTCAGGATTGGCTTTGTTCTCTAGATCTCAAGGATGCGTACACTCATGTTCTTATCCATCCAACTCATCAAAAGATCCCTCGCTTTCTATTTCAAGGGAAGCACTACCAATACAGGGTTCTTCCTTTTGGCCTGGCCTCGGCACCAAGGGTGTTCACAAAATGCATGGCTGTGGTGGCAGCATTTCTTCGCACCCTGGGAATATTCGTCTTCCCTTACTTAGACGACTGGCTCATTCGAGCCCCTTCAGAGTCAGAGGCCAGGATTTCTCTCTCTCGCATAATGCGCATCCTTCAGTATTTGGGACTTGTCATAAACTTCCCAAAATCCAACCTTGCTCCCACTCGGTCTCTAGAGTTTATAGGAGCTCTGCTGGATACCAGACAGACAAGGGCCTATCTTCCACAGCCCCGCTGCCTTCGCATTGTGCAGTTAGCTTCCCAAGCAGTGCTAAAGCCTCACCTCACTGCTCGGGAAATGTTACAGTTGCTAGGTCACATGGCATCCACCGTGCATGTGGTTCCTTATGCTCGCCTCCATATGAGGGCAGCCCAGTGGACCGTATCCACTCAATGGACTCAGGCGTCAGGTTGCCTGTCAGACAATATAACAAACTCAGATCGTCTTATTTTGTCCCTCCAATGGTGGCAGTCACCCCAAAACCTTTTGGTGGGGTCCCCTTTCCAACAACCCCCACCCCAAGCCACTCTAACAACAGATGCCTCACAGGTGGGTTGGGGAGCCCATCTGCAAGGCCTCTCTACCCAGGGTACCTGGACTCCACAGACCTATCAATCTCCTGGAACTCGAAGCAATCTTCCTTGCTCTTCGAGTATTCCACACCCAGCTCAGCTACAAGACAGTCCTCCTAGTTCAAACGGACAATCAGGTAGCCATGTTCTATGTGAACAAGCAGGGCGGAACAGGCCCTCTGTCACTCTGCAACGAAGCTTTGCGACTATGGGCCCTCGCCAGAGAGCATCAGATTCATTTCCTTGTGGTGTATCTTACAGGCATTCAAAACTCTTGGGCAGACGAGTTCTGCTTCCACACGAATGGTCTCTCCATGCAGACCAAGTGGCCAAAATTTTTCAAATTTGGGGAAACCCAGACATAGACCTCTTTGCAAGTCCGCTGAATGCCAAATTTCCCCCGTTCTGTTCCAGAATTCCGGCTCAGGGTTGTCGGGCCAGGGATGCTTTCCTCCTCCATTGGGGCCAGGACTTCCTGTATGCCTTTCCACCCATTCCCCTAATTCCCAAAACCCTTTTCAAGCTTCAGAGAGACAGAGGTCATATGATTCTCATAGCTCCACATTGGCCACGGCAAATGTGGTACCCTCTGCTCCTACATCTCTCTTAAGCTCCGCCTCTGGAGTTAGGATCTGCTCCAGATCTCCTTTCTCAGGAGGATGGGATGTGGTGGCATCCCAATCCCCAGTCTCTCCATCTCAGGGCTTGGTTGCTGAAAGCCTAGAACTTCATGGTCTTAACCTTTCTCAGCAGGTAAAGGATATGCTTTATGCTTCCAGGAAACCTTCCACAAGATGCTCTTATGCTTTCAAGTGGAAAAGGTTTACCATATGGTGCTTGCAGAAGGGTCTTGACCTTCTTGTGATACCTCTGGAATCATTACTGGAGTATCTCCTTCATTTGTCTAATACAGGGCTTAAGACCACTTCAGTGAGAGTTCATTTGAGTGCTATTGCAGCTTCTTTCAAGCCTCTAAATGGACAACCTATTTCCTCTCATAGCGAGATTTATGAGAGGCCTTCTTTTAACTAAGCCTCCCATTAAGCCACCACCGGTGGCATGGGACTTAAATCTGGTTCTTGGGCAGCTCATGAAGCCGCCTTTTGAACCATTAGCTACTACCTCTTTGAAATTCCTTTCCTGGAAGGTCATCTTTCTTATTGCAATCACATCAGCACATTGCATCAGTGAATTGCAAGCATTGGTGGCTGATCCTCCTTATACAAGGTTCCATCATGATAAGGTAGTCCTTAGGACTCATCCACACTTTATGCCAAAGGTGGTATCACCTTTTCATTTAAACCAAGTGGTTTACCTTCCTGTATTTTTCCCAAGGCCTCACGCCTCAAATGCAGAAAGGAATCTTCATACTTTGGACTGTAAAAGGGCTTTGGCCTTTTACTTGCAAAGGACACAGCAACATAGAAAGTCCTCTCAACTCTTTGTTGCTTTTGATCCTGTTCATTTGGGACTTCCAGTCTCCAAAAGAACACTGTCCAACTGGATTGCACAGTGTATTTCTTTTGCCTATGAGAGTAAGAACCTTCCTCTTGAGGGCCATGTCACAGCTCACAATGTGAGAGCCATGGCAACCTCTATGGCTCATCTTCACTCTGTGTCTATCGAGCAGCTACTTGGGCCTCGGTTCATACCTTCACAGCCCATTACTGCTTAGACAAGGACTCCTGCCGGTATGCCTTGTTTGGTCAGGCTGTTCAACACCTGTTCCATACTTAATCAACTCCTACCCACTATCCCTGGTAGGATGCCAGAGATCCATGGGGGGAAGTGGAGCCCTTTCACAAGGGCACACAACTTCTGGGGTTTCTCCCTGGCATCTGCAGCAAGGGAGTCCCCATATGTGAAGACTACATTCCTGCTTGTTCCTGGAGATAGCATAGTTACTTACCTTTAACAGGTGATTTACGGGAACAGCAGGAATTTAGTCTTCACAACCCACCCACCTGCCCTAGGAGTTGTATCTCTCTATCTCTCTCTCTTTCCCTCTCTCTTTGTCTCAGCTTTAAACTCAACTGGAGAGGGACAGTTGGGAAAGGCGGGAAGGCAGCACGCAGGCGCTGTGGGATGCTCCCAAAAGCTTTCCTATTGCACATTGGGGAGCGTTCTTCCCGCGCAGGCTCCATCGGTACCCATATGAGAAGACTAAATTCCTGCTGTTTCCGGAGATCACCTATTACAGGTGAGTAACTATGCTATATTGTACGATGTGTATAGACTATTATGTATGTTGTATGGTATTGTGACTGATGGGCAGTCCATAACCATATGAAATGAAACACATAACAGGAAGCCAATGCAGCATGTGCAGAGCAGATGAGGCTGGAGTAAGATTGGGTAAGGCCTATTGCTGCAGTGTCCTGGACTGGACATATTGTAGCTTGACCAGTTGTAATGGCTTGTATATAGGCCTTTAGAAAATGTACGGCTTATTACAAAGACATGATTAAATGTAGCAAGATTCTTCCTAGCCAAATACAATTGCAGATTCCGTGCCATTCTCAAGTTCTAAAAATGCTGATTTTTAATAACGCAATCAGTATGAGATTGCAAGGTCAACTCTGTGTTCAAAAGTAACTCCTGTAACTCTCATCTCAGAACAACTTAGGATAGTGTAAGCCTCAATAGACCAGGTAGGGGCATCTGAATTCATTTGTAAACATCTGAGCTACGAGGCCTCGGTTTTAGTGCAATTTGGCATCAAATTATTGAAATTTGTCCATAGTTTTACTGCCTCCAAACAAGCGCACAATCATATTTTAGCATTGTCCCAGTCACTCCGTTATCAAGCCCTTTGTCAGCTGTAAATGAAAATGAAATAAGATAGGAGATGAACCAGATCCCTGTGGAACTCACACTTGATACTTAATGCTGTTGAATGCTTGCGCGCATACTCATTCCTATTGGTGGGGTCCTTTCCATTAGTGAGGTTCTGTTCAGTAGTTTCTCTCTCTCTGTTAAACACAGCCTTATTAAAGAAGAGTCTGATTGATGTTTCTCAAAGTTGGCTCACTTTTTTTGCCTTTATTTCCACTGGTGTTTTTTGCTCATTTATGTGTGCCTTAATGTCACTGAAGTTGTGTCCAGTGTTTGAATCACAGTTGTGTTCTGATCCTGTTGATGAGGTTTTCTTCACTGGCGAGTCCTGTTAACACTGTTGCTTCCCTTTTCTGTAAAGTAGTGATTTTTGTTTTATTTGTTAGACATACAAAGACCTGAAAGACCGCCATCAGTTAATGGTTTACAGATGCAAAGTAGACAGAAGCTCTCTGGAAGAGGAAAAGATTGACCATATTCTCAGTAATTCGGTAAGCAGCTGCATGTGCC
Organism: Ichthyophis bannanicus; assembly: GCA_033557465.1. Lineage (NCBI taxonomy): Eukaryota > Metazoa > Chordata > Amphibia > Gymnophiona > Ichthyophiidae > Ichthyophis > Ichthyophis bannanicus. Next base: position 17,731,358 of record CM066037.1, on the reverse strand, counting down.
ATCTACCAGCTGTAATATGGGTACATAGTACCATAGAGGTTCTTATTCAGCGAGCAGTCACCAGAAAACATTTATCTGTACATTCTGCCTGGTCAACATTGAAATGGTTACTGACTTTAAAAAGCCCTAATCTGTAGTATCTTGGTGAGCTGAACACGAATATAACATTAAAAACATTTTATTGGCTCTTGTTTTGAAGATATTGCATGTAGTTCATTTTTGACGTTTCACCGTGTAAATTTATCCAGTAGGACATCAACAGCATCCCAAATAAGCCTTGAATGATGTAATATTGCATCACATGGCATAATACCAGCATGCACACATCATCCAGAGTTGATTGCATCATTTTCTGATGCAATGCAATACTACTGCCAGACGGCTGCTGAAGCCATCTGACGTCAGCAGTGTACTATACGCAGTCAGAAAGGTTGAGCATTTAAAATATTTCAGACTGTGTGCGAGATAGTTTAAGCTACTGTTACATGTAACTTTTATTAATCATATAATTTTAGCCATTTAGGTACAATACAGAACAGTAATGCCGCGAAAGTGCGTTAATACCATTGACAATTTCTGCTACATTTGTGGGGAAGTGACATTTGCCAACTGGAAGAAAAGTATCACTTCTCAACTGAAGAAGGCATATCATCTTTACTTCGGATGCAAGATTGGTGACCAAGACAAGCCTTGGGCTCTGCATATATGCTGCACTATATGTACAACGCAGCTTTCACAGTGGTTGAATTGCAAAAGACCATCAATGCTGTTTGTAGTCCCCATGGTGTGGAGAGAGCAAGCAACCACATAAATGACTGTTACTTCTGCTTGGTTCCTCCTCTTTCCAGCGGAATAACAAAGCAAAAGAAGTCAAACATAGTCTACCCAAACATTCCATCTGCATTGAGACCAGTTCCACATGGTGAGGGACTTTCTATTCCAGAAACTCCATCAGAATATTCTCTTGATTCATCTGATGAGGACAAGGGTGAGCCGACCTGTTCTTCTCCTGGTCCGTCAGCATGCAGTAACCCAGATTTTCACTGGGATGCATTATCAACTCCACACAGAATAACACAGGAAGAACTAAATGACCTGGTTCGTGATTTGGACTTATCCAAGAACAAGGCAGAATTGCTAGGATCAAGACTCCAACAATGGAATCTTCTAGAAGAAGATGTCAACATTACTTCATATCGAAAGCGCCACCAGCAGTTGGAGCCTTTCTTCAGAAAGGAAAGTAATCTGGTATTCTGTTCTGATATTGAAAGCCTCATGAATGCCTTAAAAATCACTCATGACCCACAAGACTGGAGACTATTTATAGACTCTTCGAAACTGAGTCTGAAGGCTGTGCTTTTGAACAATGGAAACCGTCTTCCATCTATTCCAGTAGCGCATGCCGTCCACATGAGAGACATACGATAACTTAAAACATCTACTGACTTCCATTAACTATAACAAGTACAGCTGGCACCTCTGTGGTGACTTGAAGGTTGTTGCCCTTTTAATGGGACTGCAGCAGGGATATATAAAATACACGTGTTTCTTATGTGAGTGGGATAGCCGAGCAAGGGATTGGCACTACTTGCGGAAGGAATGGAATCGCAGACAAAATGTAACAGTTGGAGAGAATAATATCCAGCACCCACCTCTGGTTGAGGCTCACAAAATCCTGCTACCACCCCTTCCCGTCAAACTAGGTTTGATGAAAAACTTTGTGAAAGCCATGGACCGCTCTTCGCCAGCTTTCTGATACCTGCATGAAAAATTTGCTCAACTCAGCGAAGCAAAGATTAAAGAGGGAGTTTTTGGGGTCCTCAGATTCGAGAGCTGTTCAAAGATGACCGGTTCAACAACTTGCTGCAGGGTGATGCGAAACCAGCATGGAATGCTTTTCGCCTAGTGTCAACAAACTTTCTCGGGAATGTTAAGGCAGAAAACTACAAGGAACTAGTAGAAGACATGCCGATGCAGTATCAGAAACTTGGCTGCAATATGTCTCTAAAGATCCATTTCCTTGATTCACATCTCGATTTCTTTCCTGACAACTGTGGTATGGTTAGTGATGAACAGGGCAAACATTTTCACCAGGATATCGCAATGAAGGAGCAAAGATACCAGGGAAAATGGTCCACTACAATGCTGGCTGACTACTGCTGGACACTCCCCAGAGAAGCTCCCGAACAGCTGTACAAGAGACAGGCGAAAAAATCTAAGAAGTAGTCTATGACTTGATTTTTTACAGGTATTAACCGAAGGCCTATTATATTTACTATTGACATGCATTTCGTGATGTAAACATTAATTCTTGTAGATTGCAAAAAACGAGCCAACTTTGCAATTTCACTGTTATATTCGTGTTCAGCATATAAAAATTGATAAGAAATGACTATTTTTATTTCAGTAACATGACTTTTGTAAAAATTTGTTGACCAGTGAATATCAGTCTAAAGTTAACCAAAGTTGTCAGATTTAGCTTCAGGACAACTATTGAGCCAACCAGAGTTATCCAGGTAATGCTCCCTGGCCAGCATTGAATATCAGTTCTCTTAGGTCCTTTTTAGCCAGGTAAATTTTGTGTAGGCAACGATTTGGACAAGATTTAGCCTGTTTTAGAGGAGGAAATGGGAGACTTGAAAACTGTTTGTCTAGCTAACTTCCAAAGCTAGCATGGCAAACCTTTTGAATATAGTAGAGAGAGCAGTTGGTCCATCAGTGTCCACACTGCAAGAAGACATGTTTATGTTTATTTTGTTGCTTGATATACCGCCTTTCAGACATCAAGGCGGTATACATATATTATAAACAAGGAAAAGTAAGGCCGCAGCCTAAGAAAAGGAAAGGAAATACAATAATTGGACAGAAAAGAACAGAACTCAATCATTCAAGGTATAGAAATCAAGAGGCAGAGATGGCAAGAGGGCTAGGGGGCAGAGTTTGAAAGGTCAAAGGCAGAAGCAAAGAGATGAGTTTTTTAAAAGGGACCTGAATTTTGAGTAGGCGTGTTCTAAATGGAGGGATGGACCGAGGGGGGAAAAGGCAAAAAGGCGTGTGGATTGAAGATGTGCTCGGGAGGGGGATGGAGATGCAGGCGATTAATGTGTAATGTGATTAATGATTAATGCAAGCTACCAGCCATATAGGGTATGACTGCTTGTAAGATTTCTCTGTTTATAGATATAAGCAGGTTGGTGAGCATATACTGCTAATCTAGAAGGTTGTTTCATAATGTTCTTTCTGTTTTAAGTATGAGTAAGTGCACCAAAAGATGGCATGTACATGGAGGCATGGAGGAGTAGCCTAATAGAGCACTGGCTTGGGAACCAAGAGACCAAGTTCAATTCCCACCAGCACACCTTATGGCCTTGGGCAAGTCATTTAACTTGGATTTTTCTGAGGCAGTGGAGGTTATCAATGTCCCTGTTTAATGTACATTACCAAGGTTAAGTTACAATGTAAACAGTCTTTGCTAAAATGATAAAGCGGTATAAAAAAACCTAATAATAAATATTTCTGCACAGCACATGAGCATTCCTAGGAGCTGTGATATACACACTGTGTTTTATAAAATACTCGGGTGCATGCACATATTTACCTTATTCAGAGCAGGTATAAACGGGACTGCTGCAAGGCTATTAGGTGGCCTAGTGAACCTTCAGTCTTATGTCTATTTCTCTTCCCCCCCCCAAGATTTTTATAATTAAGCTCAACAATCATACTCATGTTCACGCCACCTCTCCAACAGCAATCCATCATTTGACACCATACATTTCAATATTAAACTTTGACTTCCAATGACACCATCTCCCTGATGACTGCTTGACTGAGGAGCCCTCCTCAGGTTGAAGATAATTCTCTCTCTCTCCACCCCCCCCCCCCCCCACCAAGCATGAATTAAAAAAGCTAAGGAAGGTCCAGTCGACAGATGATGATAAGCTCACCTGACTGTAGCGCATTGAGGGGTGAGTTGTGATATCGAACAGTGCATTTAAGTGCCTTTTTCTATGCTAAGATAGTAGTAGGCCTATGACAAAAATGACAGGGAGTGGTGCTGCAGTGTCTGAACATGTGGTGGATGTAGGATCTAATGAAGGCAGCATGTGCAGTGAATCCCCTTGATCTACAAAACTTTATCTGATCTACTGGAGTGGTTTGGAGAATTTTAAAAAATGACATTGCTACCTTTCGTGGCGATACTCAAAGCTGCTTTGAGTCTCTAAGCATGGATGTTGCTGAAATCAGGCGCTGGTTGGAAGATGTGGAGAACCATATGGAGGAGCTTGGTGAGACATTAATTTGCTGCAGCAGCTGGGGTGTGAGTTGGGAAGTATGCACAAAACTTTTAGAAAAGTTGGAAGAGATGGTAATATTAGACTACATGGCATTGTAGAGTCAGAGGGGGATGAAAACTGTATGACACTTGTGAAGCGCATAGTACAAGCAATTGTTAAAGCTGCAGGAATGGAAGACTTTAATCGGTGCTTTCAACTTGAGAGCACATAGGGCTTTTGGACACAACAGAGAAAATAAATCGAGAGAGAGAGATCATAGCAGACAGGGAACGACTGCTTTAAAGCCACATGCAAACTGGGGCAGATGACGTGGGAAGGTCAGACAATAAAATATTATGTGTATTTGGCGGCAACAATCTTGCTGAAACGTAGGGACTTTAAGGAAATTATGGGAAGGTTGCAAAGAGAACATATCCGTCACTGCTGGTTATACCCCTTTGGCCTGACATTCACAATTTCAGAATTGATGTACCGAGTCAAAATGATGGACGGAGCAGTTAAATGCTTGCAGCAAGTTGTGATGGAGATGAATAGCAAATTTAATGTGGACAAGTGTAAAGTTATGCACCTAGGAAAGAACAACCTAAACGACGGTTACACAATGCAAGGTTCCACATTAGGAAAAAGATTTAGATGTCATCCATTCCAGAAAAAGATTATGGATAATATGTTGAAACCCTCCGCCCAGTGTGCAGCGATGGTCAAGAAAGCAAATAGAATGCTAGGAATCATAAGGAAAGGAATGGATAATAAAACCAAGAATATTATAATGCCTCTGTATCGTTCAATGTTGGGACCGCACCTTGAATATTGTGTGCAATTCTGGTCGCCATATCTTAAAAAGGATATAGCAGAATTAACAAAGGTACAGAGAAGAGCCACCAAAATGGTAAAGGGGATGGAAGGGATACCCCTTTGAGGAAAGACTTAAAAGGTTAGGGCTTGTCAGTTTGGAAAAGAGACAGTTGAGGGGAGATATGATAAAGATCTATAAATTAATGAATAGAATGGAATGGTAAACATAGATTGATTGATTGATTGTTTACACCATCAGAAAGTAGAAAGACTAGGGGACATGCAATGAAGCTACAACATACCCCATTTAAGGCTAAGACTAAATGTACATGTAACCCATTTAAGACTAATAAGAGGAAATATGTTTTCACTCAATGCATAATCAATCTCTGGAATTTGTTACTGTATGATGTAGTAAAATCTGTTAGTGTAGCTAGGTTTTAAAAAGGTTTGGACAAGTTCCTGGAGGAAAGGTCCATAAACCATTATTAAAGAGGACCCGGGAAATCCACTGCTTGCCCCGGGACAAGCATTGTGAAACCTGTGTGCCTTTTGGGAACCTGCCAAGTACTTGTGACCTGGATTGGCCACTGTTGGGAACAGGATACTGGGCTTGATGGAACTTGGTCTGACCCAGTATGGCATTTTTTATGTTCTTATGGAGGATATACTGGCTACACAAAAACAAGTGTATGACCTCAAACAAGGAAGTAAAGCAAAAGTAGGAAACTCCCAACAGCAATTGCTGGGCCTACGATGTACAGCTGAAGCAAATCAAAATGTAGAGACCTTGAAGTCCTACAAGAATAAAAACATAAGAAATGCCAGCTGCATCATCTGAGCCTGTCAGAAGCATCTCTGGTATTGGCCCGAGTGGTACCCTTCTGGAAGACTTCAGTTGGGTGGTCAATCGGGGAAAGCATCCATTGGCGTCTCCCCAGTCCCAGGACTTCCTGGGAGCATGGTTCAATGTTCAAACAGGCATAGTCCTTCTGCTGTAGGAGAGAGTGTAGAGATGGTTGAAATGACTAGCACTGTGTGGTTCTTGACAGGCTCCAAGTGTTTGGGATTTTCCCCAGCTTTTTGGCTTGATGACGGCAGCATACTCGACGTGGTCAGTGTTTTGCTGAGAATCTGCTGTATCAGGAGTGCGTTATACCTTTCGGTGCACATCACTATAGTTGGAGGGTAGCCCAAGCACCAGATGAGCATCTTACTGTTGCTGGCAACTATAGTGATGTGCACCAAAAGGCATAACACACTCCTGACACAGCAAAATGCTGACCACATTGAGTGTGCCGCCCAACTGGATTGCTGAGTGCTAACTGATAAGTAGTATAAGACGCAAAGCTGGATGTGTCAGCTCATATTAGAACGTTTGTGGGTATAAAACATGAATAATATACGCATATATAGAAAGTGGGTGATACACCACAGGGGTTTTTGGGGTCCCAGAAGGAACTGCCCTTTATCCCCTAATAACTCTGTAGGAGCGTCTGAGTTGGATTTCTTTAAAAATTTGGACATACAGTAGTCTGAGGTCCTTTTTTCCCCTTTATAAGGTGCAGTGTACTATTTTAGTGATTGCTATTTGTTGTGTTTTCACTATAAGCCATCCAGGCTGAGCAAGAATTTTAGGATGTTAGTGAATGTGTGTTTTAGTGACTGCCAGACACAAGATTACCAAGGCTTGGAAGAGCTGTGACCTTCCAAATATAATGATGATTCATGATAGATAGTGGAACATTCCATATCATACTGCTAGACCAGTCCAGTTGTGTTCCCCTGCCAGCAGATCTTGGAGACAGAGAATTATACCAGAGCTCTGATAGGCTGGACTCTGGTGATATGGGACTACCCCTAGGGGTCTCCCTCAGTATTTCTATGTCTCCAGCAGATCTGGTGGCTTTTTTGTTTTCTCTTCAAAAAAGTGATTCAAGACTTGCTTAAGGCAATATTTAGCCTTCTGCCTTCCTTACTGACATTTGCATCCATAGTATATGCAGCTGAGCTCCTGTCTCTAGGCAGTTGAGCTCGCTGCTGGAAGGCATCCCCAGCACCTCACCACGAGGGTATGAAGGCTGGGAGGAGGGCTCCCTAAAATCCTTGTCTGGTGGGAGACAGATTTTAGTGGTGGGGGCATTTTCATCGGTTCCCGCCTCAGCCCTTGGCTCCTCTGCACCAACCGGCTCTGTAAGTACAGTTTGGTTACTTTTACCGGGCGTCTGCTGCTCAGGAACGTCGGATTCAGTTTGGACGTTTTTCTTCTTCGGCTCAGCAGGATCGATTCTCCTGGTCTAGCAGTATTCCAGGAAAGGAAATTAATGGTAAGTGAAATTTCTCCTTTATTTTCTTAATGAGCTTATGATGAGTATGGGTGGATTTTATTTATTTGGGAGCTGTTGGCACTGGCATTGCAGCAGTTTACAACCCCCCCCCCCCCCCCAGTAGTTTACAGATGCAAACGTAGGGACATAAGGGGGGGGAGGTGGAGTAGCACAACAGTCGTTATAGTTGAGGACATGAGTTGGGGAGGAAGTTATGGAATCCTTATATAAGCTTGGCCTTAAAGAAAACTGATTTGTTAATTTTGTTTCTCCTTTTGTATTACTAAATGGCTATTTGACTTCAGTCCGTTTGTTGTAAACTACAGATGCAGAATGATGCTATTATCTTTGAAGAACGGGTTGTGAAAGGAGATTGTAGGGGTAGAGGGTTGGTTAGCATGTATGTTGCACGAACATTAGCGTGAATATCTTAAAACATTTAAAAACATTTTAATTTTATATCTATCTGCATAACCTTTCAAGTATAAGGCAGAGTACGAATCTACTTGAGGTTTATGCAACAAAATCCTTATAAATACCAACAAATGCTTACAGAAAAAAATTGCTTTTTTGATTACAATTTATTTTTCAAACAAAAAAAAATGCCGCTTTTGGGCTGTTCATACATTATGGGCTCAAATGCACAGAAGTCGTCCTATATTCACACTTCCATGTGTTCATATACCTCACCTTTCTATGCTCTTTTATTGACTTTGTTTTTGTATGCTACCTTGAATTCTATTGGAGAGTGAGTGGCTAATAAATATGAAAATATATTAATTTAACATATGTATTCTAAGAATAGATTTGAAGGTCACGTGATGTGGTGAGCTTGGGGCAGACGTACCTTCGCTGAGCTCCGGGCTCCACAGCTCCAAAACGGCGATATAGTGCCTCTCTAGAGGCGCGAAAACGGCACTTTCAACCCCCCACAGTACCGCAGATTGACGGGACCTGCCGGCAGACGAGTGGGGAGGATGGCAACAGCAGCGAGAACTGCGAGGAGGGAGAAAGACCGCGTGGTAGGTGGCCAGAAAATGGCGGAGTCCCCACCTCACACTACTGCTTTGCAAACTCCGGCCACAGCGGTTTCTCCAGAGGAAATATCAGCGGCGGTTTCCGGGGCGCTCTCTGCTCAATTTTAAACATTGCGGAGTAAGCTGGATACACTGCAGTCGTCTGTGGACGCGTTCGGCACCCGAATGCAGGAGGCGGAAGGCCGCATTGCTCATACGGAAGGAGAGGTGGAGAAGCTCTCCCAGGAGTTACAGCATGTGAGAACAGCGCTCCGGGCCCAAGATGAAAAGCTCGAGGACCTTGAGAATCGCTCGAGGCGCAGTAACCTCAGATTTTTGGGCATTCCGGACTCTGTGGGGGACAGGGACTTAAGGCAGTATGTGGCAGCCCTCTCGGCCTCGCTAATAGGGGTGAGTGGAGAAGCCTCCACGGTGATTATTGAGCGGGCTCATAGAGTGGGCCTGAAAACATCTACGGACTCACGGCCTAGAGTAGTGCTGGTGAAGTACCTGCAATTCCATCAGAAGGAGTCTGTTTTGAGGGAGGCTCGAAAGAGGGGCATTATTGAACAAGATAATGCAAAGATCAGAATTACTCAGGATTTTTCCGCAGCAGTGAGCAAACACCGTAGGGCATATGCGCCACTATGCCAAAAACTCCTCGGAGCTAACATCAAGTTCTCTGTTCAATACCTGGCCCGGTTACATGTGCTGCTTGAGAGCGGACGCCGGGTCTTTGGGTCGGCGGAGGAGGTGGCACCTTACATTGATCAGCTTGAGAAACGACTCTCTCCCTCGAGGCAGGCGCCTACCTGAGAGCTCTGAAGGTTTTGAGAGGGAGATTTTGTTTTTGGCAATGGCCGAACTGCTCTGGGGGAGCGGATTAGCAGAGGTGAAACATAAGCATGCCTGCCTCTTGACTCTCTTTTTGCATCCTGTTTTACTCTTCATCGAAAAGGGTTGAGTCAAGGACTGCCTGTATCGTGTGGTATTTGATAACTACAGTTTGTTTATTCTTGTTACTCTATAGTACTAAGCTTGTTACTGTTGGATGCATGGACATGAATACTCACTGTTGTAAGGTTAATTTGGCAGAGCAGGCAGGGGGGGTTGGAGTCTAATTTTGGTTTACGGGGAGCTGGGGGGCCTGGTCACATTTATAGTGACTGTGAGGAGGGGAGGCTTACAGAATTTGGGAGGTTGTTTCTGGGTGGAGAGGGAAGTGGGATATAGGGGGGAAATTGGGAGGGGGAGGGGAGTGAAGGAGGGGGGATGGTGTATTAATACGAGCTTTGGGAGGAACATTATTTCAAGGGGGGAGGATCGCATTCCTGGAATCCAAGGTTGGCAGAGATTTGATGGTGTTGAGGACACATGGGGAGGCTCTAGGCTGGGGGGGCCTTACCCATATATGCAGAAGAACTTCTACCACTGTTCCTGCTACCATCAGCAGCTCTCCCCAGTCGGGGGATAGAGCCTCCGGCAGCTGGAACAGCACCGGCATCGCAGCGTCCAATCGGGGGCGAGCAAGGACTTTAAAAGTTCGCGCCGTCGGGCGCGTGATCCTCTTCATCCCTGCTACCATCAGCAGCTCTCCCCAGTCGGGGGATAGAGCCTCCGGCAGCTGGAACAGCACCGGCATCGCAGCGTCCAATCGGGGGCGAGCAAGGACTTTAAAAGTTCGCGCCGTCAGGCGCACCCGCGCCTTGCGGGCCCGCGCCTGAGGGCCTCGCCAGAGGGCCCTTTGGCACGGCCCTTAGGCTAAGGCACCGAAAATCTCCCAGATTGCTAAAGAATCAACGAAGAAAGTCACATCGCTCAACACCTACGTACAAGAACTGCTGAGCTCCCTCTAGGTCGAGCTCGCATACCACATCTCTAAGGATTCCTAATCACAGCAAGTATACCTTCGACAAACGCTACTTAACTGACACTGCCACAGACTAATCTGATTTGATACACCATTACTGTTGATAGCAGTATTACCTCAATCCTTAACTGTTGCCAATGCCGGTATCGTTACTATTGTTAGTACTGTTATTTAAGCTGATACTGTTGTCAGTACCGATAATTATACCTAACTACAGGTGCAAGTAGCTTTTCATCCTACTACTGTTGCCAGTAGCTGTTGTTAGTTCCAATAATTACAGTTGTAAGTAGTTATAACACAATCCACGACTGTAGATGGTACCAATCTTTATTTTATTATCCAATGTTATCAGTGACCCCATATTAATTACTGTTGTCAGTAGCCAGTAATAGATAAACAATATTTAATTACTGTTGTCAGTAGCCAATACTAGATATACTATACCTAATACTGTTGTCAGTAGCCAGTAATAGATAAACAATATTTAATTACTGTTGTCAGTAGCCAATACTAGATATACTATACCTAATACTGTTGTCAGTAGCCAGTACTGGATATACTATACCTAATACTGTTGAATACAACTCTACTGTTACATTATTGTCATATTACCTCCTCAGCTTCACAATCAGTCTCTGCGACCAGTTTCATTCACACATACTATTACTACTGCCAGCCCATCCCAACTGGGCTACCGTTTTCAGTAAAACCCTTTTCACTACTAACAATACCTCCTAATACACTACCTCACCCTATACCCACAATTGACAGTACACTATCCCTCACCACTCAAGCCAAAATGCCATTAATTAGCTTCTCCAAAACTAGATTATCAATAATTTGCCTCACTATCTCTATACTAACTATCATTGCCAACAGCCTAAATAACAATAACTTCAAAAACATACCAATCATACACAGCCCAATAAGAAACAGCCCCTCAGAATGGCAACCTTACCAAGAACACCATCCCAAGGTGAACCACAGTAGACTAATCCATTTAAAATACACAGCACACACTCAGACTAAAAACCTTAACCCATGTATAAGTACTGATTACTTATCTATAACCCTAATTAACGCCAGATCAATGAAGAATAAGCTACCCATTTTCACAGATATACTAGAAAACAACACCCCAGACGTTTTATGTGTAACTGAGACATGGCTAACAGAATCTGATAACGTCTACATAAACCAACTAAACAATAATAACTATGACACCTTTTACACCCATAGAACCCACAAAAAAGGCGGTGGAGTGCTAATAATGTCCAAAAAAGAACTCAAAGCAAAAAATTACAATCCAAACTACCCACAAACATCGATACAATCATTATGAAAATTGGCTCAATAACAATCTGTCTGATATATAGACCCCCAGACCAATCAGCAGAAGGACTTGACCCTTTAATCGATTACCTAAGCTCCTCCACTGATCAGAACCCTATACTAATGCTCGGTGATTTTAACCTCCCCTCCTTAGCAGCATCAAATGCCTCTCTCTTTCTCGATGCCACCACAGACATGGATTTTCACCAAATAATAACCAACAGCACACACAGGAAAGGTAATATACTTGACCTGGTCCTGCTGCCAGATGTCCTTCACAAAATCTATAACCCCAACTCCCTCAAATGCACCCCAACCCCTTGGTCAGACCATCACCTCATTAACTTCAATATCACAATAAACAACACGACAGTAAGACGAACACAAACATCCACACTACCCCAGAGATTTAAAAGATATAATGAAGAAGAATTCCTAGACCTAATAATCCCCAAACTATCTAACACTCCGCAGGACCTCGACACGGCAGTAACAAACTGGCACGAAATCATTCACAATGCAGCTGCTAATAAACAGGTGACCAAGAAAAACACTCGTACTAAAGCTGCACAAGCTCCTTGGTATAATAACACATTACACCTACTAAAAAGAAAGCTAAGGAAAGCTGAATGCAAATGGAGAAAAAATAAAAACACCATTAATAAGGACTCATACTTCACTCTCCTTAATTCATACAAACAAGCAACTAACAATGCCAAGAAAAACTACCATACCTCTATAATAAACAATGCAATAAATAAACCTAGGGAACTATTCTCAATAGCCCAAAAACTAACAAACACCAACCACAACTCCAGCAACGATACTGTAGAAATCTCACCACAGGAAATGGCAAACTATTACATGAATAAAATCACGTCCAACCCCCAGTTACCAAGTCCTAAACAACCACCTCAAATCCAACATACTGACGAATGGACGGACTTCCAACCCCTAACTACTGTCTCACTCAAGAACATTATAACAAATATTAATACCACAACCTCACTCCTGGACCCATGCCCAGTGAATTGGCTAAAAAACTCAATATCTATACTATCCCAATTCATACTCCCCATAATAAATCTTTCACTAAAAAATGGGTACTTACCCCCATCACTAAAGCATGCTCAAATCCGACCTATCTTAAAAAACCCCACTCTTGATAAATCATCACCTAAGTCCTACAGACCCATATCAAGTATTCCATTTCTGGCTAAATTGATCGAAAAAGCAGTTCAAATCCAGACACAGGAATACATCGACAGCTCAGCCCCCCTTGACAATCAGCAGTATGGGTTCCGCCCTCGACATGGGGTGGAGACACTGCTAACAGTCCTAATTGATACGCTCGTAAGAGGCATTGATAGCTCAAAACAGGCATTCCTACTCATTTTCATTGACATATCTGCAGCTTTTGACAGTGTTCACCATACAACGATGATAAGTAAATTGCAACAAATAGGAATAAAATCCACTGTTCTAAAATGGTTTTCCTCATACTTAAGCAACAGAACCCAAACGGTCCGCATCGGTGACCTTACATCAAAAACATACAATCAGGAACTAGGACTCCCCCAAGGCTCTGCCCTGTCAGCGCTTCTATTTAATATATACATAAAACACATTTGCCAAATATTCAAAAAACACAATGTATTATATCACATCTACGCAGACGATATAATGTTGTATGTACCCTTCACTATACCAAACATCCCTACATTACATCAATACTTGCCTCAGCGAAATAAACAATTGGCTAAACGAAAATAACTTATATATTAACCACGCAAAAACGGAAGCCCTAATAGTAACCAAAAACACTTCATTCACCCCTCCACCACATATCTCACTGCAAAACAATGATATCAAAATAAAAACTGAAATACGGTACCTAGGAGTAATACTAGACAAACACCTTAGTATGGACTCACAGATAAGAAATATAACAAAGAAAGTTTATTTCAAACTTAAAATATTAAAGCAACTCCGCCCCCTATTGCACCTACAGGATTTTCAACGCATAATACAAGCTATCATAACCTCCCACTTTGACTTTGCAAACCTAACCTTATTAGGCGTAACAAATCAAAACTTAAAAAAACTACAACTAGCACAAAATGCAGCAGCCAAGACCATCATAAAAACAGTTCCCTTCCAACATATTACGCCTATCTTAGAATCCCTACACTGGCTCCCAATCCAATGCCGCATACAGTACAAAACCCTGTTAACCACATACAAAGCCCTAAATAATACGGCACCCTGTACTGTAAATAACCTAATCACCAAGGAACTCAGTCACAACCTTCAAAGACGAGACCAATTAAATAAGTTAATAACACCAAAGGAATTTATAAAAGCCAAAAAAATCAACGAACAAGAAAGCTTTCTCCCATGCCGCCCCCATACTGTGGAACAACACCCCAGCTGAACTAAGATCATTACCCCAAATCATAGAGTTTAGGAAAAAACTCAAAACATACCTTTTCTCAACACATTATGCTTCCATATCAAACTCACCAACACAACATGAAAAGGGATAGCCGCACCAGCAATGATAATTGACCCTCGACCTGGAATGTGTACTAATACCTTGTAAAATAACCAGAGATTCTATTTAAAACTGTATTTTAGTTCTAAACATGTTCAATGTATATAGTTCTCAACTATCAACCTGTTCTGATAGATTGAACCCATTATTGTTATTACCGAAATTGTTATTACTGTTAACACTGTTATATGTAAAAACAGCATGATGTTTACTGCCGTTCCTTGTAAAACAGTCTTGCTTGTTCATTGTTGTTCTTTGTAAACCGCAGCTGATCTATGGAAGTTGCGGTATATAAAAACCTGCTAATTAAATTAAATTAAAATTAAACACCAAAGTTTAGTTATGTTAAGGTAGCTGAACTCTGAAGATCATATCATGGAATGTGTGCGGGCTGGGGAGTCCAGTGAAGAGATATAAAATATTAAAGGCTTTGGCCAGATAGCAGTGTGACATTGCGCTGTTGCAGGAAACTCACCAGACAGCCGAAGAACATAATAAATTGTGTAGGGAATGGGTGAGCCAAGTATGGGGAGCCCCTGCGGTAGGTAAAAAGGGAGGAGTGGCCATTCTGGTACATAAAAGGGTACGGTTTACGTTGGACAAAGTGGTCTCTGATCCAAGCGGGCGTTTTCTGCTGATACAAGGGAATTTAGAGGGTAAGGCGGTAATTTTAGGGAACCTATACAGTCCCAACACCCTGGATCAGGAACTATATCATCGCTTGGCAGCGAAAGTGGAGCAATTAGCCGAGCTGCCGATGATCCTGGGGGGGGACTTCAATGGGGTTTTAGATGTTGATATGGATACCTCTAGGGGGTGTGGGTCACGGGAAAGGAAGGTGACTGCCCGTGTGTTGCAAAGCTTCCGGGATAGACTTGGGTTGGTGGACCCATGGAGGCTGCTCCACCCAGCTAAAAGGGATTTTACTCAT
Source organism: Ichthyophis bannanicus (assembly GCA_033557465.1). Classification (NCBI taxonomy): domain Eukaryota; kingdom Metazoa; phylum Chordata; class Amphibia; order Gymnophiona; family Ichthyophiidae; genus Ichthyophis; species Ichthyophis bannanicus. Next base: position 17,716,238 of record CM066037.1, on the reverse strand, counting down.
CTGTCACGGGCACATGGTACCAGTGCTAGGATAGATTATTTACTGATTTCAGAGACTCTATTTACTTTTGTAGTGGATGCGCAAATTGGACCCACAGAGATTTCCGATCATGCCCTGATATGGGTGGATCTGCACTGGATGGGGGGGGGGGGCAATACTTATACCCGCATTTGGCGGTTTCCCATAGATCTATACAAAGATACTCAATTCGCTTGTTTTCTCCGCCAACGTTGGCAGGAGTTTGAGGCGAATCATCAAGGACATTTAGATGATCCGGAACTGCTGTGGGAAACTGCCAAAGTGGTTCTGAGAGGTGACATAATTGAGTATGTGGCCCGGCAGAAGAGATTAATGGCCGAACAGATTATTAAATTAGAAAGATGCGTGACAAAGGCGAGGCGTGCTAACGCCCAACACCCCAATGCCCAGAATAGGAAGAAGCTATGGGAATCACAAGTGGTGCTTAATGAGCTCATACATCGGTGAGCGAAAAAGTCGCTGATGTATTACCGATATAAACTACATTGCTACGGAGATAAACCGGGTAAATTACTGGGACGGTGTTTGAAGGACCCAAGGGCTGGGAGAACGGTGGCGGCCATACGCGATGCTCAAGGCATCCTCAAGAAGGATAAGGGTGCAATAGTAGCCGTGTTTAAAGATTTTTTTCAGAACTTATATACCGCTGATGGGGGATCTCCTGTTAATATGGAGGAGTATCTGCAAGGCCTTGACTTGCCCAAACTGAGCGTGGAGCAGGGGATGCAACTGGGGCGACCGATATCTCTTCAAGAGGTCTACCACGTTATTTCGAAGGCGAGCTGTTACAAATTTACGGGGTCTGATGGGTTCGGGGCTGAATTTTATAAAAGTTTATCAGAGTTGCTGGGCCCCTTATTAGTCACGACTTTTGACCAACGAAGGGCGGCGGGCTCCTCGCGGTGGGGGACCAATCAGGCACACATTGTTTTGATACCGAAGCCGGGTAAAGATCTGACCCAAGCGGCCTCCTATAGACCCATTTCTTTGTTGAATTTTGATTCAAAGTTGTTGGCCAAAATACTGGCGGAGCGTCTAGCAGATGTGCTGGGAGAACTCGTTCATGATTCACAGGTAGGCTTTGTCAGGGGGAGATATGCGGTGCGTAAGATTGTGGCTTCCTTGGAATGGGTGCAGGAGCATAGCTTGCAATCGCTACTTGTTAGTTTTGATGCTGAAAAGGCATTTGATAGGATTAATTGGAATTATCTTCATCATCTGATGCCTCTCTATGGGCTCGGGGTGCCCTTCTGTGAGATGGTGAAGACCCTATATGTGGATCCGACGGCTAGGGTACTGTGTAATGGAGTGCTTTCTGAACCCATTTCTTTAGGGCGAGGCATGAGACAGGGTTGTCCTTTATCCCCCCTGTTATTCGTCCTCTCGTTGGATCCTTTAATCCGTCGGATGGAACTAGATAATGCTATCATGAGAGTGACGGTTGGCAGACAGGGATTTAAGATATCGGCTTTTGCGGATGACCTCTTAGTCCACTTGCTAGACCCGAGGCAGTCTTTACCTCAATTGTTGGTGGAATTTACTTTGTTTGGCAGTTTCGCAGGGTTCCGTATTAACAGAGATAAATCAGAGGCTCTGGACGTCTCTGGAAAACTCCAAGGGAATTGGGGAGGGGAGTTCCCATTGAAATGGGCCACGAACCAGTTTATCTACCTGGGCATTGTGATTACCAGGTGTCCGCAAGAGTTGTATGTTAGCAACCTAGAACGAGTTAGCTCTAGAATGCGCACTCAATTGAATGCCTGGTATTCTCTGCCGTTATCATTACTGGGCCGAGTGGCCGCGGTGAAAATGGTGATACTTCCGCGGCTTTTATATTGGTTGCAAACTTTACCAGTTTGGTTGTTGAATAGGGATCTGCGTAAATTAGAGAGGGAAATACAAAGATTTCTATGGAAAGGGGCCAGAGCCCGTATCCCTCTGTACCGTCTGGTGGGTACTTGGAAGAAGGGAGGTGTCGGTCTCCCGGATTTCAGGCTTTATGCGTTGGCCTGTCAGGCATGACATTTGGCGGACTGGCTGGGCGAGACGGAAGTTTATACCCCTAGGGCGTTGGAAGAAGCCCTAGCGGCTCCCCACACAGTCCTGGCAGTTCTACATATGGAGAGTGCCACACTACCTATGCATATTAAGCGTAGTGGACTGTTGAATTCCATGCGTCATACCTGGCGACAAATAAACCTTTATTGGAAACAAAATTGGATGGTTTCTAGCTGGCTACCGATGCAGGGTAATGCGAGCTTTACCCCAGGTTCGGAGTCTAGCACATTTCGAGCTTGGAAGGCACAGGGAATCCGACAATTAGGGCATGTGGTCGACCTGGCTGGGAAATGTAAATCGTTTCCTCAGATACGGGGGGAATATGACATTCAGCCTAAACATTACTTTGCTTATTTGCAGCTGGCTCACTACGTGGCCACACTGCCGGCAGAAGAGCTTGCCGTAGACCGCTCTGCACAGATTTTGGAATTTTTTTATCTCGAGGGGGAAAATCATCCGACAATAGCTACTTTGAGGGCACGGCTTGAGCTCTATGGAGTCTTGTCGGACTATGGAGAAGTAGAAAGGGCCTGGGCTTTAGAATTACGACAGGAGGTCACATCGGGTTCTATTCGGCAGGCACTGGGGCGAATACCTGAGCTGGCAGAAGGGGCCCGCTGGAGAGAAACTCAATTCAAATGTATAATACGAGCGTATTTTTCCCCTAGAAGAGCATTGTGTAGTCATATTACTACTGCTGATGGGACCTGCCCTAGATGTGCGAAACTAATGGCTAACCTGTTGCATATGTGGTGGGAGTGTAAGTATATCCGACCATATTGGACACGGATTAGTTCCTGGATTGCCGGTCGAATACGGCAGAGGGTTCCTTGGTCAGGCCCCCTGGTGGCGTTGGATCAGTTAAACCCCTCTCTCCCTCAGGGAAGGTGGGTACGGCTTTGGGTCAGGAAGGCATGTTTGGTGGGGAAGGGGCCCATACTCTGGAGGTGGCGAGAATAAAAACCACCATCCTTTTGGGAGTGGCGGAATAGTTTCCATCAATTGATGTTGGCAGAACGATGGAGGGCAAGGGGTAATGTGAAGAGGTGGTCCAACTTCCTGCTGATCTGGGAACCGTACATCCAAAATTTGGGCCCACTCAGCCGTAATGAAATATTGAATGCAGGGTGTTAGGGTGTTGATATGGTGCGGGTAGTACCCAGGGTGGAAGGAGATTGGTATGGGTTAATGATGAGCGGGGGGGGGGGGGGGTAGGATTCCTGGTGTGCGGTCGGGACGGGGGGGGGGGGGGTAGCGGGGAGAGGGCGGGGGTTAGGTGAGTTAACATAAAAATAGTTTTTTGTTTGAAAGATTTTATGTTTTCATATTGCCATATTTGTATGGATCATTAGCCTTTCGACAGGGATAAGAGTTCACCCCTCGGAGGCATGCAGTTTATTGTTGTTGGCATGTATTACACATTGATAAATAAAAGTTGAAAAAAAAAAAGAATAGATTTGAAATCTCTTTAGCTGCCTGCCCTGGGATTCTAGAGATGGTGAGAAGGTAGTTGTAAGGAAAAGAATGCATTCAGGTTTTGTTTTGAAAATCTACCGGCTCGATATTCAGCACTGGCAGCTAGCACTCCTAAGGAGCTAACCACTGGCACTGGATATTCCTTGCCAGGGCCATATCCTGCCACCAACATTGAATATTCAGGTCAGCCGTAGATCCCAGAAGCTAACCAGGCAGCAGTGATATTGAGCCGGTGCCTGGTTAGCTTCCACAGCAAAAGTAAGGCCAGCCTTTGCTGTGCCTTATTTTTGCCTCATAGCCATAACCGGGCAGCGATTCAGTATTGCTGCCTGATTATGGCAGGGTGCTGTCCCTGGAAAGCCCTGATGCTATTTGGTTAGCACTGGGGCATGTAGTAGTGGTACCTGCTAAGTGGGATATTCAGCGGCACTGAAAACCGGGTAAATACCTTTGAATATCGAGCCCCACTGAAATTTCATTTGCACAGAAAGCAGATATTTTGGACTTATGGACGTTTTGCAGAAGGAAAGCCTACATGTAGTTTGTGTTTGAAAATCAGCTAAAAGATCCCTAGGTTCAAAGTCTTGGCGGCCTTTGCACAGAGGGACAGTTTTCAAATGACCAACCTGTCTGGGTCCACATGAGTGGACAAGGTTAGAGGGAGGGTTTACGGGTTATCCTGGTGACAGTCACTGTTTCTGGTCAGCTTGCTCCTGGTAAGGGTGATGTACTGTGGGAAAATTCTTTCTGCAGTGTTTCTTACTGTGCCTGTTTTCTTCTCTTCATTTGTGCTTCAGCAAATACGATGGAAGAACTGATGGAGCATCTCCTTTTGTCAACTATCTCCAAGTCACCGCAGTGCCAAGGCAGAATTGTCCCCCTGGAACCAGGACTTGTAATCAATAAAGGAACTGTTCTTTGAAAGGATCACATTGTTGCTGTTTGTGACTCAGGGGCTGCCTGTCGGCAGTTCTGTGGCAGGGGGTCAGGAATACATGATCAGAAAGAGCATGGTTCCAGAGACTGTTAGCTTTGCATGTAAGGAACACCATCTCTGTGTGTCAGAGGCGGGGTGCAACATGTCTAGGGTAAGTAGTGCAAAGCCATATGCGAAGGGCAGAAATTCTTTGTCAGGAGTAGAGGCTCATCTCCACCCTGAACTTCCAGCTTTACTCGTCCAGTGCTTCAGTTCACTCTTCAATCAGCATTGCTTTAATAGTACTTAGGATACAAACATCTGTATGAGGGAAATAAGTGCAAACGACTTCCAGAGCTACACACTTGGTTTTCTCTGGGTGTGTTGTATTCAGGGATTCTAGTCTCGGCTCTAGTCTTGTGCGCAGGATCTGCTTCTTGCACTGTTTTGCTTGTCAAACATCTGTCTTGAATCTGACAGCAAATAAAGACCATAAGGGATCCTTATGCAATACTGCAGATAGGACTTGAATCTCTGGCTTTACTTCATTTGCCCTCAACTAAGGCTCCTCTGTGCTCATCCCAGGCTTTATCCCTCCCTTTCCAAGCACCAGTGCTCCCATTAAGGATTAACGGCTTGTGTGCAAAAATTTCCATTGACCAAATTTGTGAGTAACTGTATACACTCTGCAGCAGAAGTTGTTTGTTAAAAATCGTAGTTATATTGACGGAGTTTAGGGCATACACTCCAAACAGCAGTAATGGTTATTTCCTCATCAACCTTGTAGACCAGTCCAATTGCGTAGGTTTACATTCTTCTACGAGCAGATGGAGACTGAGCCACTGGTTTGGTGGCATCATTCCTATATGGAGTCCTGTGCAATCCACAGCCAGTATTTCTCAGACTCCAGTAGATGGTAGGTGAGACCTGTGCAGTCTGAATCTGGCCTGTCAGGACATCAGGTAAGATCTGGGCTGGGGTCACCTGCCTTTAAGGTGACTTGTCCATCCTTTACAAAAAAATAAGAAAAAGAAAGTAATATTTAGCTCATTTAAGCAGGTGATCTCAGTGAGGCTGGTCCAAATGCCCAGGGGTGCAAACTCTGTTGGATAGAGTCCATCACCCTTCCCACCCCCCTACTCCTAACTAATTGAATTTTGGGAAGTCTAAAGTTCTCTTACAGCTTGGCTCGAGAGGATGTGTCTCAGGAAGTGAAGGTATTCTGCTCTATTAATTTCCACCTTAATGCAGTTCCAGAAGAGCTTTGATGTCCTTAGTTTATGTACATGTGTGGAGGATATTTGAGGCTTGGTGCCAGAAGCATGGGTGTCACTCCTTTGCGAGCAGCCTTACCATATATTTTGCCCTTCTTACAAGATGGTCTTGGCAAGGGGTTGGCCCTTAACTTGTTACGCAAGCAGATGGCTGCTCTTCCTGGTTTTCAGAAGGGTGGTACAAGATCACCTGTAATCAGAAATCCAGATGTGGAATGGTTTTTGAAGGGGGAGAATCACCTGAGACCACCTCAGAATCCCTACCATGGGACTTGAAGCTGATATTCTCTGCTCTAACCCTGAGCAAGGTGTTTAGTCCTGCAGTGGGTTGGTGATTTCAAAAAGCCAGTCTTATTTCACAAGAAAACGTGGATGGTCTCCACCAAAAGTAACTGCTTCCAGGCTTCCAGAGCAGCACTTACAATAGATGGTAGTAAATTGTGCAGCATCACACAGAATGGTAATAGCACAGGTCATTAACATAATTGCTCCAGACATGGAGGTGAAGGATGATCTTTCCAAAAAGCAAGCTCTTCTTTCCTCTTTTGTTCCTATAATTCCTTCTAGGGCCTCTTCAGAAAAGAATAAAGCTACAGGCCTAGTCTGTAAATATTTAAAAGATTTTGCACTGTTAAAGCTATGTAGGCAGATTAAAGTTGAACACACAATCCTGTAAAATAATTAAAAGTATTAATAAATACACAAAAACAATCACTAAAAACAGCTATTCTAGTTTTATTATAAAACAGATAAAGAAATCTTAACATTCCTAAACAAGAATGCCAAATGACAAAAACTGAAAACAACATAAGCACTGGCAAGTTAGATGCCAGGCACTGATAAGACGGGCAAAGAGAATTTGAAAAAAAGCATGCTGTGAAAGCAAAAACACATCATAAAAACTTTTTCAAGTACATTTGTAGCAAAAAAACCTGTGAGAATTAGTTGGACCATTAGATAATCGAGGTAAAAGGGGCATTAAGAGGGGACAAGGCCATAGAGGAGAGACTGAATGAATTCTTTGCTTTGGTCTTTACTGAAGAAGATGTAGGAAAGTTACCCATGACTGAAATGGTATTTAAAAGTGATGCATCGGAAGAACTGAAAGAAATATTGATAAAACTGGGAAGATGTATTACAACTATTTGATAAACTAAAGAATAGCAAATCACCCAGACCGAATTGTATACAGCCAAGGGTGTTGAAAAAAGTGAAAGCATAGTTACTCACCTGTAACAGGTGTTCTCCAGGAGCAGCAGGAATCGGTCCTCACATATGGGTGATGTCTGTGCCGACGAAGCCCTCATGCGGAGCATTTCCCCAGCTTTCAAAGAAAGCCTTTGGGAATGCAGCGCGCATGCTCGGTCCCCTTCCCGCCCAAGGGTGCCATCTTGCTCAGTCTGATGAAATAGCTAAAGACAGCAAAAAAAAATCAAAATAAAGGATAGGACTGCAACTCCAAGGGAGGAGGGAGGGTCGTGAGGACTGATTCCTGCTGCTCCTGGAGAACACCTGTTACAGGTGAGTAACTATTCTTTCTCCAGGACCAAGCAGGAAGTCAGTCCTCACATATGGAACTCCCCAGCTCTAGGCTACCATGAACCCAGAGCTGAAAAATTGGCTCCCTCTAGAGCCTCAACATCGTGATAAGAATTTTCTCTGAGAACGCACCCTGTACGGTAGCCCAACACAAGGGCCGGAGGGGAGGAGTTGCCTAAACCTCAAAGAGATTACGGAGTACCGCCTGGCCGAAAACACTGTCCCACCAGGACTCTCTCTCCAGGCAGTAATGGGCTGAAAAAGTCTGGCTTGAAGACCAAGTTGTGGCCCGGCAGATGTCTGCCAACGGAACAGAGCGGAGATGAGCTACTGACGCAGCCTTTGCCCTGACACGGTGGGCCGTGACCCGACCCTGCAAGGGGAAGTCAGCTGCCCTGTACGCCCAGGCGATGCAATCTGCCTCCCAAGTGGAAAATGCACGCTTGGAGACAGGTAACCCCATCCTATTAGGGCCAAACGAGACGAAGAGCTGAGTAGCCCTTCGATGCTCCCGCATACACCCTCTTACAGTCCAGGGTATGCAAGACTGTTTCAGCCTGGCTGACATGCGGCTTGGGAAAAAAGGCCAGAAGAACCACCTCCTGATTGAGGTGGAAAGAGGAGATCACTTTTGGGAGGAACTTGGGATGGGTCCGTAGGACCACCCTGTTCCTATAGAACCGTGTGTAGGTCTATCAGAAACCAGAGCTTGTAGTTCACTCACACGTCTGGCCAAGGTAAGAGCCACCAGGAAGAGCGCTTTCCACGAGAGGAAGCGCAAATGGCAAGTAGCCATCGGCTCAAAACGGTGGGCGAGTCAGTTGCTGCAAGACCACGTTCAAATCCCACTCAAGTCGCCGGTGGACGAACCGGAGGCTTGAGCAGAAGCAGACCTCTGAGAAATCTGGACAGCAAAAAGAGGAAGTTTTATCCATCCTATACCCAGCAAGGGCAAGCTCAGGGTCAAGTTGCCCAAAAGGGACAACAGCAAAAATCCAGACCACAAAAGAAGCCAAAAGGCCCGAGAGCTCAACCAGCTCCACAGGCTCAGCCCCCTCAAGGGCTTTGACTCCTTCCTAGAGAGCTTAGCTTTCCTGCCTCTGAGGGGTCCAAAACTCCTAAACATTCCAGGCAGGTTGTGTCATTTTGTCAACAGTTGGCACCAAATAAGAGCAGAAAAATTGGACTCTGTCCATTGTACGAGAGGGGTACAAGCTTCATTTTCACAGCATGCCCCCTCCTACAATCGTAAGACAGTTCAATTCCCAAACCGCTCCAGACAATCTACTGGATTGAGAGGTCTCGACACTCCTTGCTCAGGAAGCAATAGAAGAAATGCCAATTCCCCAACAGGGTACAGGGTTCTACTCCCCCTATTTTCTTATTCCAAAGAAAACCGGAGGACACAGACCCATTCTAGACCTCAGAGAATTGAACAAATATCTGTTCTGAGAAAGGTTCAAAATGATTTCTCTGGGAACTCTTCTGCCATACATTCAAAGTCAGGATTGGCTTTGCTCTCTAGATCTAAAGGATGCATATATTCTGATCCATCCAGATCACAGGAAATTCTTACGATTCCTTTTCAAGGGAAAACACCTCCAATAACAGGGTTCTTCCTTTTGGTCTGGCTTCGGCACCAAGCATATTCACGAAATGCATGGCAGTAGTAGCTGCATTCCTGCGAACCCTAGGGATATTCGTCTTCCCTTACTTGGACGATTGGCTCATTTGAGCCCCCACGATTCCAGAAGTCAGCTCTGCACTGTCTCGCACAATGCGAATTCTCCAATACTTGGGATTGGTCAAAAACTTCCCAAAATCCCAATTTGTTCCTTCTCAGACCCTGGAGTTCATAGGAGCTTGTTTAGATACCAGACAGTCAAGGGCTTTCCTCCCACAGCCCTGCTGTCTTCGCATAATGCAACTAGCTTCTCAAGCAGCGGGAAAGTCCTCCCTAACTGCTCAAGAACTGCTGCAATTACTGGGACATATGGCATCCACAGTTCATGTAGTTCACTATGCTCGCCTCCACATGCGAGCAGCCCAGTGGACACTATCCACACAGTGGACACAGGCCACAGGACGTCTGTCGGACAAGATATCAAACTCACGACGACTGATCTTGTCCCTACAATGGTGGCAATCACTGGAGAATCTTTTAGTGGGGTCTCCTTTCCAACAACCCCCATTCAAAGCCACCCTAACAACAGATGCATCACAGGTGGGATGGGGAGCACACCTGCACCATCTCTCCACCCAGGGTACCTGGACTCCACAGGAGGCTTGTCTTCACATAAACCTCCTAGAACTCAGAGCAATCTATCTAGCTGTTCGAATATTCCATGCCCAGCTCAACTACAAGACAGTCCTGGTCCAAACGGACAATCAAGTAGCCATGTTCTACGTGAACAAGCAGGGCGGAACAGGCTGTCTGTCGTTATGCAACGAAGCTTTATGACTATGGGCCCTCGCCAGAGAACATCAAATTCACCTCGTGGTATATCTTCCAGGCATTCAAAACCTTTGGGCAGACAAACTCAGCCGAGTACTGCTGCCTCACGAATGGTCTCTCCACCTAGACCAGGTGATAAAGATATTTCACATCTGGGGAACCACAGACATAGACCTCTTTGCAAGTCCACTGAATGCCAAACTTCCCCGGTTCTGTTCCAGGATTGCGGCTCACAATTGTCAGGCAAGGAATGCTTTCCTCCTTCACTGAGGTCAGGACTTCCTTTATGCCTTCCCACCCATTCCCCTCATCCCCAAAACACTCTTCAAGCTTCAGAGAGAAAGAGGTCGTATGATCCTCATAGCGCCACGGTGGCCACGACAAACGTGGTATCCCCTGCTTCTACATCTCTCTCAAGCTGCACCTCTGGAGTTAGGGTGTGCTCCAGACCTTCTCTCTCAAGAGAATGGGATGCTATGGCACCCGAATCCCCAGTCCCTGCATCTCAGGGCCTGGTTGCTGAAAGCCTAGACCTGCAGGATCTTAACCTTTCTTAACAGGTAAAGGATGTCCTTCAGGCTTCCAGAAAACCTTCCACAAGACGTTCTTACGCCTTCAAGTGGAAACGTTTTACTATATGGTGTTCTCAAAAGGGCTTAAACCCCCTTGTGATACCTTTAGAATCGGTACTAGAGTACCTACTTCATTTATCAAATTCTGGTCTAAAGACAAATTCAGTACTTAGTGCAATTGCAGCTTCCTATAAGCCTCTAAATGGACAGCCAATTTCCTCTCATCCACTCATAGCAAGATTTATGAGAGGTCTTCTATTAAAAAAGCCTCCCATCAGGCCACCACCGGTGGCATAGGATTTAAATCTAGTTCTCGGACAACTCATGAAACCACCCTTTGAACCTTTAGCCACTACAACCCTAAAGTTTTTATCCTGGAAGGTCATCTTCCTAATTGCAATCACCTTCACACGTCGCATTAGTGAATTGCAAGCTTTAGTAGCTGATCCCCCTTATACAAGATTTCACCATGATAAGGTTGTTCTCAGAACTCATCCACATTTTATGCCAAAGGTGGTTTTGCCTTTTCATTTAAATCAATCGATTTACCTTCCTGCATTCTTTCCGAGGCCTCATGCCTCTAATGCAGAAAGGAACCTTCATACTTTGGACTGTAAAAGATCCTTGGCTTTTTACCTACAAAGAACACATCATCTTAGAAAGTCTTCTCAACTTTTTGTTGCTTTTAATTCTAGTCATTTGGGACTTCCAGTCTCCAAAAGGACTCTATCTAAATGGATTACACAATGCATATCCTTTACTTATGAGAGTAAGAGTCTTCCTCTTCAAGGCCATGTCACAGCACATAATGTGAGAGCCATGGCAGCCTCTATGGCTAACCTTCACTCTGTGTCTATCGATTACATCTGTCGAGCAGCCACCTGGGCTTCGGTGCACACCTTCACAGCCCACTACTTCCTAGATAAAGCTTCCCGTCGGGATGCCTTCTTTGGCCAGGCTGTTCTTCAACATCTCTTTCAGACTTAATTCATCTCCTACCCACCAACCCTGGTAGGAGGCCAGAGATCCATGGGAGGAAGCATGACCCACCTCGCTATAGGTGGCAGCTTCCTGGGGCCATCTCCCTGCCATATTCAGCTAGGGAGTCCCCATATGTGAAGACTACATTCCTGCTTGTTCCTGGAGATAGCATACTTACTCACCTGTAACAGGTGATCTCCAGGAACAGCAGGAATTTATTCTTCACAACCCACCCACCTCCCCTAAGAGTTGTCTCTGTCTTTCTCTGTCTCTTTCCTCTCTCCCTCTATCCTTTCACTCAGCTACAAACTTAACTGAAGATGGATAGTTGGAAAGGCGGGAAGGCAGCGTGCATGTGCTGAGGGATGCTCCCAAAAGCATTCCTATTGGACGCTGGGGAGCGTTCCTGCGCAGGCTCCGTCAGTGCCGACGATACCCATATGTGAAGACTACATTCCTGCTTGTTCCTGGAGATTGCTATTCAGGGCTTTGTGGCTTAATGCTTTTAAAAACTAAGCTTAAAATGTTAATTTGGATCTGCAACTTAAGGGGAAGCCAGTGTAATGTATCGAGGTAATGTGATATATATCTAAATTGATTGATTGTTATTTTGTTACCTGCCTAGAAGTGTTGGATGAGTGAATTATAAAAATAATAAATGAAATGAAAATGTATGCAGCTTGTGGTGATTTGAGCAGCAGTATTTTGAAGGATTTGAAATGCTTTTATAGCAGAGCCAAGGTTCCCAGATACAGACCATTTCAATAGTCTAACTGGGTTAGAACAAGTGCCTGCAATACTGTGCTAGGTAGGGTTTTGGATGTACTTCCGAAGTGGTAAAGTCCTTCCCTTGACTGCAGTTCAACAGCCACAGCAACCAGGCCAGAAAGTGGGAAGGTGTCTTGGTATGTATTTACCATGTATCTCTGCTGCCATCAGGATTTAAAGGCACAAATCATCTCTGTCAACTGTGTAACTAATTAAAAGGTTTCCGACTCTCTCTAATGAATATGCAGGCCAGATTTTGCGACTCTCTCTAATGAATATGCAGGAGAGAGATTATCTCCAGGAACAAGCAGGAATAAGTCCTCACATATGGGTACGTCGGTACCGACGGAGCCTGTGCGGGAAAGCTCCCCAGCTTCCCAGAAGGAAAGCTTTTGGGGCCTCCCACTGTGCATGCGTGCTGCCTTCCCGACCAACTCTCCTCAGTTCTTCTTTTTCCGCAGAGCCAGCAGGTCGTGTTCCTGTCACCGCTGAAGAAGTTGTTATTTTAATTTATTTCTTTGGCCGCGTGTCTGCCTTCCCCGATTCCAGACCGGTACCACCGGTCTTTTTTCTTTTATTTCTAAAAAAAAAATTTAAAAAATCTTCTTTTTTCCTCACATGGTGTATTTGTCCTGTGAGGCCTTCAGGCCTTCACAAATTCTCCCTCATGGAGAAACAAGCCTCTGGTTTTAAAAAATGCACCAAGTGCAGCGGTACTATTTCAGTCACAGACACTCATGAATGGTGTCTTAAATGTTTGGGGCCTGACCATTCCATTCCGGATTGCCCATCCTGTTCTTTGATGTCTAAATGTGGCTTACAAAACCGGGCAGCCAAGTTTTACATGCTGTTTTCTACAGATACTCCAGCATCGACATCTTCCAGGTCTTCCTCTCCTGATGGATCTCAGGTAACCAAACATTCCTCTGGCAGGTCCTCAAAGGGCAAATCTCCCTCTAAGTATCGAGATACCCCTGGGCTTGACCCTGAGGACCCTGCCCCAGCCAAACAACCCCGGCGGGAAGCTCCGGCTTCCAAAGCTCCTCCTATGGGGTTACAGGTTGACATCGATGGCACGGCCTCGACCGATCACCTGTTAGACTGTTCTGGGGTACCGGTTCAATCATCCGTGGCGTCCATGGATCATACAGTCCAATCCATGCAGCAGGCCATTTTGGCTTTCATTAAGGCTGCGACGCCCTCGGTACCGCACCCTGCGGTACCAACTCCGGTTCCGGTACCACAACCGATACTGGTACCCAGGCCATCCACATCGACCAGGATACCGATTCCGGTTCCCGGTTCCAGGGTTTTTCCCGATACCGATCCGGTTCCGGGTACCCCCGATGTCGATACCGGTTGATACGCTTATCGATCCCTGGAAGCAAACAGACAATACTTTGAGTCTTCTGATGATTCTGATTCATCAGATGACTCTGCTGAAGTATCCCTTACTCTACCTGAGGAGCCCTCTTCTCCAAAGAGGAGAATGTCTCCTCCAGAGGATTTATCCTTTCAAGACTTCATCATTGAAGTAGCTAAAGGTCTTTCTATTTCTGTATCCTCTGAAAAAGAACCTAGAGCAAAAAAGTTAGACATTTTAGGATACTCTAAGGTTCCCAAAGAGGCAGTCACCTTGCCCATCCATGAAATTCTTCAAGAACACATGATGGACTTATGGGAGACTCCTCTCACTCTATCTCCACATTCTCGTCGTCTGGACACCATGTATCGTGTCCCCCCTTCTCCTGGATTTCAAAAAACTCAGCTCCCTCACCACTCCATCGTGGTGCAGTCAGCTATGAGAGGATCAAGAGTACTAAAAGACACTCTTCTACTCCCCCAGGAAGAGAATGTAGGACTCTGGATGCTTTTGGCAGAAAAATCTTCCAAGCAAGTATGCTTATTGGCAGAATCAACTCATACAGCCTCTATATGGGCATGTTTCTGAAGGAAGTTGCATTAAAAATCCGCCATTTTCTCCCCTTTATCCCAGAGGATAGAAAGGAGGAGTTCCTTCTTTTGCTAAAGCATACCCAAGATATTTCAAAGTTCTCCAACAGAGCAGCCTTTGACTCCTTTGAGGGTGCTAGCATAGCCTCAGGTATTGCCATAGCGGCTCGTAGAATTGCTTGGCTCCAGGCCTCTGACCTAGAACCCTGGGTCCAGGATGGGTTGGGAAATTTGCCCTGTACAGGGGAGAATCTGTTTGGTAAAGAGTGGCAAATCAAAGCCACTCAAATGGATGCAGAAAATGCTGCTTTAGATAGACTTTCTAAGTCTACCTCTACCCCTGCCAAGAAAAAATCTTTCAAGAAGCCTTTCTACAAGAGAACCAGATTTGCCTCAAATACTGGACAACAATCTTCCGCAACTCGCTTTACTCCTAAGCGTCAGCAGCCTAAACAGGCCAGGGCAAAACCTGCAGGGGCTGCTACAGCCCAACAGTCCCAACCCCCCTCAGGGATTTTGACTTAAATCTAGAGAACTTAACCTTTCTGGCTCTAAAACCAGAACCTCTCACCATCCCAGGAAAGTTAACTCATTTTGCTCCCAGATGGGAGCAAATTACATCAGAACAATGGACCCTCTCTATCATCAAAGAGGGCTACAAACTACATTTCTCCAACCTTCCTCCCCATAACATGGTGAGAAGTTTCAATTCTCCCCCATCTCTCCTAGACCTGTTAAGTCAGGAGGTGTGACCACTCTTCTCGCCCAAAAGGCAATAGAAGAGGTTCCTCTTCCTCAACAGGGATCAGGTTTTTACTCCCCTTATTTTCTCATTCCCAAGAAAACAGGGGGGTACAGACCCATTCTGGATCTCAGAGAATTGAACAAATTTCTATACAAGGAGAAATTCAAGATGCTTTCTCTAGGTACTCTCCTTCCATACCTACACAGTCAGGATTGGCTTTGTTCTCTAGATCTCAAGGATGCGTACACACATATACTCATCCATCCATCCCACAGAAAATTCCTACGGTTTCTGTTCCAGGGAAAACATTTCCAGTACAGAGTACTTCCCTTCGGTCTAGCCTCTGCTCCAAGGGTATTTACCAAATGCATGGCAATAGTAGCTGCATTTCTACGTGCCCTGGGAATTTTTGTCTTCCCATACCTGGACGACTGGCTCATCCGAGCTCCATCTCAGTCCGAGGCTCAGACTTCCCTGGATCGCACCAGACGCATCCTGCAGTATCTGGGACTTGTGATCAATCTACCAAAGTCTCAACTCACCCCTACGCAATCCCTGGAGTTCATAGGGGCCTGGTTGGATACCACCACTGCAAGGGCCTATCTACGTCAGGCCCGTTGCCAACATCTAGTGCACTTAGCCTCTCAGACTCAGTCCAGAAGCCACTTGACTGCCAGAGAGATGCTGCAACTATTAGGCCACATGGCCTCCACAGTGCATGTGGTGCCTTATGCTCGCCTACATATGAGAGCAGCTCAATGGACTTTATCCACCCAGTGGACTCAAGCATCAGGAGCTCTCTCATACCACATAGCAAACTCCAATCGTCTCTTTTGGTCTCTCCAATGGTGGATATCCACTCAAAATCTGTTGTTGGGGGCCCCCTTTCTGCCACTGTTGCCCCAAGCAACCCTCACAACAGATGCCTTCCAAACAGGTTGGGGAGCTCATCTTCAAGATCTCTCCACTCAGGGCACTTGGTCTCCACAGGAGACCACCCTTCATATCAACCACTTGGAACTTCGAGCAATCTTTCTAGCTCTCAGAGTTTTTCATACCCTCCTCAGCAACATGACAGTCCTTATTCATACGGACAATCAAGTAGCCATGTTTTACATAAACAAACAAGGAGGGACTGGCTCTCTGCCGCTTTGCAACGAAGCTCTAAGATTATGGGCCTTCGCCAGAGAGCATAAAATCCATCTCCTGGCAGTATATCTTCCAGGAATCCAAAACTCTTGGGCAGACAGACTCAGTCGAGTTCTGCTTCCACACGAATGGTCCCTGCACATGGATCAGGTACTCAGAATCTTCCAGAAATGGGGAACCCCGGACATAGACCTCTTTGCAAGTCCGTGGAATGGCAAACTTCCCCGGTTTTGTTCCAGAATTCCGTGTCAGGGAGTTCAGGCCAAGGATGCCTTCCTCCTGCATTGGGGTCAGGGCTTCCTGTATGCCTTTCCATCCATTCCTTTGACTCCCAAGACTCTGTTCAAACTTCAAAGGGATCAAGGGTCCATGATCCTCATAGCTCCACGCTGGCCACACCAAGTGTGGTACCCTCTACTTCTGCATCTCTCCCAAGCCCCCTCCCTGGACTTGGGAGCTGCTCCAGACCTTCTGTCTCAGGAGGAGGGGACTTTGTGGCACCCAAACCCCAAGTCCCTTCACCTCAGAGCTTGGTTACTGAAGGCCTAGACCTTCAACACTTCAATCTTTCGCAGCAAGTGAAGGATATCCTACATGCCTCTAGGAAACCTTCCACTAGGCGTTCTTACGCTTTTAAATGGAAAAGATTTTCCATTTGGTGTGCTCAAAAGGGTCTTAACCCTCTAGCACTCCCCTTGAATTCTCTTTTGGAATATCTCCTGCATCTCTCCAATGCAGGACTCAAAACAAATTCAGTAAGAGTCCATTTGAGTGCTATTGCGGCATCACTTAAGCCCATCAATGGACAACCTGTTTCCTCTCATCCTCTTATTGCAAGATTCATGAGAGGCCTAACCTTAACTAAACCTCCCATTCGACCTCCTCTGGTGGCATGGGACTTAAACTTGGTTCTTGGTCAGCTTATGAAGCCACCTTTTGAACCCTTAGCCACTACCTCCCTGAAATTTCTTTCCTGGAAGGTTGTTTTTCTTATTGCAGTCACCTCAGCTCGCCGTATCAGTGAACTGCAAGCCTTAGTGGCTAATCCACCTTATTCAAGGTTCCATCATGACAAGGTGGTCCTTAGGACCAATCCCCACTTTATGCCTAAAGTGGTCTCCCCTTTTCATCTTAATCAAGAGGTATATTTACCTGTCTTTTTTCCCAGCTCCTCATGCATCCAGTGCAGAGAGGAACCTTCATACTCTAGACTGTAAAAGAGCTCTTGCCTTTTACCTCCACAGGACACAGCAACATCGAAAGTCTTCTCAGCTTTTTGTTGCTTTTGATCCTTCTCATTTAGGACTTCCAGTCTCCAAAAGAACACTCTCCAATTGGATTGCTCAGTGTATCTCTTTTGCTTACCAGAGTAAGAACCTTTCTTTGGAGGGCCATGTCACCGCTCACAACGTGAGGGCCATGGCCACCTCTATGGCTCATCTAAACTCTGTGTCCATTGACCAGATCTGTCGAGCAGCCACCTGGGCCTCGGTTCATACCTTTACAGCCCATTACTGTTTGGACAAGGACTCCCGCCAGGATGCCTTGTTTGGTCAGGCTGTCCTCAGACACCTGTTCCATTCTTGAACAACTCCAACCCACCTTCCCTGAATGGATGCCTGAGATCCATAGGAAGATGAGGATCCTTTCAGGGTCTCATACCCTTCAGGGGATCTCCCGGGCATCTTAGCTAGGGAGTCCCCATATGTGAGGACTTATTCCTGCTTGTTCCTGGAGATAGCACAGTTACTTACCTGTAACAGGTGATCTCTGGGAACAGCAGGAATTAGTCCTCACAACCCGCCCACCTCCCCTAGGAGTTGTATCTATCTTTCTCTTTCCTTTCCTCTCTCTATTGTCTCAGCTTTAAACTTGAACTGAGGAGAGTTGGTCAGGAAGGCGGGAAGGCAGCGCGCATGCGCAGTGGGAGGCCCCAAAAGCTTTCCTTCTGAGAAGCTGGGGAGCTTTCCCGCACAGGCTGCGTCGGTACCGACGTACCCATATGTGAGGACTAATTCCTGCTGTTTCCAGAGATCACCTGTTACAGGTAAGTAACTGTGCTTTCATGCTTAACACCTGTGTGTATGCACATTTCATACATATTCATTAGAGAGAGCCTGAAAACCTGACCTGTTAGTAGTCCTCGAAGAGGGGCATCATATCCCTGTGTTAAGGTCTTGCCTTTGAACAAGGCTGTAGCACAGCAACTTCTATGTCAGAAGACTCAGTACCTGAGGGGACAAATCACCCTGATGGTATGCCTTCAGGTTCTAGAATAAAAAGACTTTGAAGGTCTGCTGGGTGCTAGAAAGTGCCCCCCCCCCCCCCCTTTCACTTACCATATGGCCAGAGGTTGTAGGGCTTGTTTTATTTCCTTTTGTAAGGAATCCAACCGTTTTGCTGTCTTTCTCCGGAGACAAGCAGGGGCGGGGGGATGTAGGCCACCTTGATTGGTGATGTCTGATTGATAGAATGTGGTTGCATACCCCTGCTGTCTACAGAGAATCCCCATTACAGGTAAGCAATTATGCTTTCTCCATGAACAAACAATCTGAGTCAGCCATGCCTAGATGTCATCCTCAAGGACCAGATTAGCTCTCCCATAGTTCAGAGGAATCTTTTTTAATTTCTCTAAGCATGCTCCCTCCCCTTCCTTCCCCTTCCCCTGTCCTCCTTGCCTCATTTTTCCCCCCATCTGCCTTCCCAGACGGACAGATTCTCTAGCTCTCCAAACAATTTCTACATCAGCAACCAACCAAAAAAAAAAAACAAAACTTACCCACAGAAAAACCTGGATTCAAGAAATGCCCCTGCTGCTTCTGGAAGATGAACTCCAACAATGCCCATGATCATTGCCTCAGATGCCTGGGCCCGGTGCACTATGTGAAATCCTGCACCTACTGCAGCAGGATGTCCCCAAGAGCCAGGAAACAGAGAAAAAATGTTCTCCGGGAACTGCTCATCCAATCTCCACCCGATGACAGAAGCTCAAAAGAGGATCAAGCCAGGGCTGCTCCTCAGGAAAAAAGAGGATCAACCCAAATAGCCACCATAATGGAGAACTGACAGAGCCCCCCAGCAGCTCCAGCACCGAGGATCAATGAGGCATCACTCGCAGAGGTAAGCCCAGGTACCAGGATATCTCCTGCAGCAGACAGTGACTTTCACATATCTCTCCCTGATAAAGATATGGCCAAGTTCAAACTCCAGTGCCTTGGCCCATCCACATGGCTGCCGAAGCCCCCCATTGGGGCCATGCTGTGTGCAGCCACAACTGAGTCATGCCCCAGGGCTCCTGCGGTGATCCAAAGGACCACAGCCCATGCTTTTCAGCCCCTCCCCCCCCTCTCCAAAGCAAAAAGATCTGATGCAGGAGAGGCAAAACTGCTCAAGGAGCAGGGGGATCACAAAACCAGGCCTGAGGACAGAGAACACCGGCACCATAGTTCTGCCCACAGATGCTGACGCTGTTGCTCCACCCATGGAGGCCATCACAGTGAGCATAGACACATCCACATATAGTAGCATAGTAAATGACAGCAGATAAAGACCAGTATGGTCCATCTAGTCTGCCCAGTAATATGGCAGGAGTAGGTGCATCTGCCACTCTGCAGGCCACCCCTCCCCATGTCTTTGTTTAGGGGTGAACCCACCGCTCCATATAGAACACCCCTATTTCTTGAGAACTTGGTTCATTTTGATTTTATCCTTTTGCTATAAAGGGATCCACTGTGTCTGTCCCATGCCACTTTGAACTCCGTCACTGTGTTTGCCCCCACCACTTCCATTGGGAGGGCATTCCAAGCATCCACCACCCTTTCAGTGAAAAAGTATTTCCTGACATTGCCTTTCAATTTACCACCTTGCAGCTTCATGTTGTGCCCTCTAGTTTTACAGCTTCCCCATCTTTGGAAGAGGTTTGTTTGTTCATTATTTCTCTTTAAGTATTTAAAGGTCTGAATCATATCTCCTCTGTCCCTCCTCTCCTCCAAAGTGTGCAGGCTCCCGCCGAACTCTGCTGCTGTCTGTACATGTTCTTTCTGCAGGGCTCTGGCTTTGTCTTCTGTGCGCTGTGCTGTGCCTCTGCCTCCTCTTAATTGGCTCTGGTGAGGAGGAGCAGCTGTGGAGGGATCATATCTCCCCTATCCCTCCTCCAAAGTGTACATATGATTTTGCCTAGGCGGGATGCCCTGAGCCATGCTAGACATCTAGCAGCAATAGCTAATCCTGCTGTGTAGGAGGCAGTCTCAAAAGCATCAAATGATGATCGAATGAGGTGCTTTCCACAATTTGCGATGTCATGTAGGATGGGTATTATTAGATTTTGAGCCTCTGGGGGCAAGGAGGTTAGGGTGTCCTTAGCTTTTGTTAATAAGGTGGGAGCCTGTACACTTTGGAGAAGAGGAGGGATAGGGAAGATATAACCACTTTGATCGTAGGATAAGGCGGTATACAAATCTGTCTGAATTAAATAAAAATAAATATGATCCCTCCACAGCTGCTGCTCCTCACCGGAGCCAATTAACAGGAGGCAGAGCCACAGCACACAGAAGACAAAGCCGGAGCCCTGCAGAAAAAACATGTACAGACAGCAGCAGTTTGGCGGGAGCCTGCACACACCCCAACCAGCAGGCAGTTACCACAAGCACTACAGTAGAACATGGCACAACAGTAGAGCCTACTGGATCTCTGGGGGAGACTGATAGCGCAACAACTCCTTGCCAAACACCAACTGCTGATGATCGCACAAGCCCAGCAAATGGCCACCCAAAGCACCACACCACTACATCAACCGCTTGATAACCCACCACCAATGACATACACACAGCTCACCGTGCCAGAGACCCACCACACAGATGAGGAGGGTAAGATCCAAGATTTGGATGACCTTATGTGGGATTTGACCAGTGCCAGCAAAGTCGATTCATCTATCTCGCTGAGATCACCGGGCATACCGTTGGACACCCCACTATCCCCAGCAGCTCTAGCCTCCACCCCACCCCCGGGAGGACCTCACCTACCCAAAATTCCTGCAAAATCTATTGGCACAACTGGGATTATCACTTAAGGATATGCCTGACCCCAAGAGGGAGGGAGGAGTGGCTCAGTGGTTGGGACAGGTTAACTCAGGCCTGGGGTTCAATTCCTGCATGGGGACAAGCAACCTCAGGCCGGAGGGATGGGGGTCTCTAATCCCATGGCCACTCCTTGTGACCTTGGGCAAGCCACCTAACCCTCCATTGCCTCAGGTACACTTAGATTGTGAGCTCTTCAGGGACAAGGGAATAAAAAGTACCTGTTAGTATACATGTAAACAGCACTGATTCTAAAGAGCGCGGTATAAAAAAGAAATAAATAAATAAGAACAAGGTCCTTGGACTTTTGAAGCATCTGGACACTCCAAAGACCATGGTGGCCATACCATTGCACAAAATGTTACTAGACTGCAAAGATAAGCTAGAACCCTGTGATGGCACCAACCACACTACAAGACTAGATGTCAAGTACCAGGTACAACTCACATACCAGGCTTCGAAAAATCACAGCTACTGCATCATTCCATTGTCTTTGTGTTGGCACTGAAGAGGGCCAAAAGCTCATGCCAGCACTCAAACACTCCACCAGGCAAGGACCAAAAGATCCTTGACTGCATCAGAAAAAAGGTCTTCCAGGGTGCCATGCTAAACGCTAACATTGCCTCACACCAATTCCAGATCATCCTGTATCATGACGCCTTATTAACAAAAGCTAAGGACACCCTAACCTCCTTGCCCCCAGAGGCTCAAAATCTAATGATACCCATCCTACATGACATCGCAGATTGTGGAAAGCACTTCATTCGATCATCATTTGATGCTTTTGAGACTGCCTCCTACACAGCAGGATTAGCTATTGCTGCTAGATGTCTAGCATGGCTCAGGGCATCCTGTCTAGGCGAAATCATTCATGAGTGTCTGGCCAACATCCCCTGCACAGGGGAGAACCTGTTTGGCAGCCAGGTGAAGGAAACTGTCAACGGCATAAAGGATGACTGCATGATCCTACAAACTCTATCAAACAAGGAACTGAACCGCCAACTGATGACAAAGCTACACAGCATCCACAAGTCCTACTACCTGTCAATCAAGTACATCTTCTACTCTCAGGGACAAACTACCACAAAAGGCAGTGCTACCCAGGGCCAGCCCGTCCATTGAGCAAGAATGTTTTTTGCACAGGGCCCCGCGTTTCAGGGGGCCACGCACGCACAAAGAACATTCTGCTTTTTTAAAAATTAAATTTAAAAAAAAAAAGCTGGCTGCTGCCGCTGTGGCAGAATGGAGTTTCCCGCGGGGCCCCCTCTGCCCGGCTGAGCCCCTCTGCGCCGGCTTTCAGATACGCGAAGGGAGAGTGTCTCCCTCGTGTCTCTGTTAAGCCCGCAGGGGCTGATGGGAAGCAGGGGCCGATGGGAAATTTCCCATCTGCCCCTGCGGGCTTAACAGAGACGCGAGGGAGACACTCTCCCTTCGCGTATCTGAAAGCCGGCGCAGAGGGGCTCAGCCGGGCAGAGGGGGCCCCGCGGGAAACTCCATTCTGCTGCTGCTGCGGCGGCAGCCAGCTTTTTTTTTTTTTTTTAATTTTCCATGAGCCGATGGGGGGGGGGGGGGGTAGGACTGTTAATGGGCTATGGAGGGGGCTAGGTCTTGACTTGAGGTGGGCTGTGGGCGGGGGGGGTTGGGTTAGGACTGGTTTCTATAGGGAGGGGATTAAGACTGGTAATAGGCTGTGGGCTGATGGGGGTTTAGGACTGGTAATGGGCTATGGTGGGGTTAGGACTGATAATGGGCTATGGGGGGGGGCTAGGACAGGAAATGGGCTGATGGGGAGGGGTTAGGACTTGAGGTGGGCTGATGGGGTTAGGACTGGTAGTGGGCTGTTGGGGGGGTTAGGACTGGTAATGGGCTGTCTGGAAATCGGGTGATGGGGGGTTAGGACTGGTAATGGGCTATGGGGGGGGTTAAGACTGATAATGGGCTATGGGGGACTAGGACAGGAAATGGGCTGATGGGGAGGGGTTAGGACTGGTAATGGGCTGTGGGCTGTTGGGGGGTTAAGACTGGTAATGGGCTATGGGGGGGGGTTAAGACTGGTAATGGGCTGTGGGCTGATGGGGGCTGTCTGGAAATGGGGTGATGGGGGGTTAGGACTAGTAATGGGCTATGGTGGGGTTAGGACTGATAATGGGCTATGGGGGGGGGCTAGGACAGGAAATGGCCTGATGGGTAGGGGTTAGGACTTTAGGTGGGCTGATGGGGTTACGCCTGGCAATGGGCTGTGGGCTATTGGGGGGGTTAAGACTGGTAATGGGCTGTGGGCTGATGGGGCTGTCTGGAAATGGGGTGATGGGGGGTTAGGACAGGAAATGGACTGATGGGGAGGGGTTAGGACTTGAGGTGGGCTGATGGGGTTAGGACTGGTAATGGGCTGTGGGGGGGGGGTTAGGACTGGTAATGGGCTGTGGGGGGGGGGTTAGGACTGGTAATGGACTGTGGGGGGGTTAGGACTGGTAATGGGCTGTGGGCTGATGGGGGCTGTCTGGAAATGGGATGATGGGGGTTAGGACTGGTAATGGGCTATGGGGGGGTTAGGACTGATAATGGGCTATGGGGGGGCTAGGACAGGAAATGGGCTGATGGGGAGGGGTTAGGACTTGAGGTGGGCTGATGTGGTTAGGACTGGTAATGGGCTGTGGGCTGATGGGGTTAGGACTGGCAATGGGCGGCTGACTGAAAATGGGGTGATGGGGGGTTAGGACTGGAAGTGGGTTGATGGGGGGCTAGGACGTAATGGGTTGGGGGTTGCTAGGACTGGAAATGGGCTGAGTGGAAGGGGAGGTTTGAACTGCAAATAGCTGATGGGGGAGTGGGCTTGGAATGGAAATGGGCTGTGAGGGAAGGGAGCTAGGCCTGAAAATGGGCTGATGGAGCAGCTAGGATAGGACTGGAAATGGGCTGTTGGGGGAGCTAAGATTGGAAATGGGCTGTGGTGGGGGCTTGAATTGAAATGGACTCATGGAGGGGCTAGAACTGGAAGTAGGCTCATGGGGGGGGCTTGGACTGGAATTGGGCTGAGTGGAGGGGAGCTAGGATTTGACATGGGCTGATGATGGGGCTAGGAAATGACTAGAAATGGGCTGATGGGGGGGGGCTAGGATTGGAAATGAGCTGATGAAGGGACTCGGACTGGAAATGGATGGGGGAGCTAGGACTGGAAATGGGCTGATGGGGTGCTAGGACTGGAAATGGGCTGATGCAGGGACTAGAAGCGAATGGATGCTGGGTGAGACTGGAACTAGAAGGGAGCTGATGTTGGGAGAGGATTAGAATGGGATGGGGCTGGGAGAGTAAAATGGTGAGGGGGAAAATGCCCTACTGGGTCAGACCAAAGTCCATCAAGCACAGTATCCTGTTTCCAGCAGTGGAAAATGCAGGTCACAAGTACCTGGCAGGTATCTAAAAAGGTACACAGGTTCCACAATGCTTGTCCGGGATAAGCAGTGGATTTCCTGGGTCCTCTTTAATAATAGTTTATGAACCTTTTCTCCAGGAACTTGTACAAACCTTTTTTAAACCCAGCCACACCAACAGCTTTTACTACATCCTCTGGTAACGAATTCCAGAGTTTGATTATGCATTGAGTGAGAAAATATTTCCTCTTATTAGTCTTAAATGGGTTACACTGTAGCTTCATTGCATGTCCCGTAGTCCTTTTACTTTTTGGTAGTGTAAACAACCAATCTACATTTACCCGTTCCACTCCACTCTATCTCCCCTAAGCCATTTCTTTTCCAAGATGATGAGCCCTTACCTTTTAAGCCTTTCCTCATCGGGGTATCCTTCCATTCCCTTTACCATTTTGGTAGATTTTTGCACTTTTTCTAAATCTGCTATATTCTTTTTTTAAGATATGATGACCAGAATTGCACACAATATTCAAGATGCGGTTGCAGCATGGAAGAATACAAATGCATTATAATATCCTTGGTTTTATTCTCCATTCCTTTCCTTATGATTCCGAGCATTCCATTTGCTTTCTTGGCTGCTAGTGCACACTGGGTGGAGGGTTTCAACATATTATCCACAATGACACCTAAGTCTTTTTCCTGGGTGATGGTTCCTAATGTGGAACATCGTGTAACCATAGTTTGGATTGTTCTATCCTAGGTGCATAACCTTGCACTTGTCCACATTAAATTTCATCTGCCATTTGGATGTCCAGTCTTCTAATTTATCATGGTTCTCTTGCAATTTTTCACAATCCTCATGTGTTTTAACAACTTTGAATAATTTTGTGTCATCTGCAAATTTGATCACCTCGCTCATTCTTCCTTTTTCCAAATCATTTATGGATATGTTAAAAAGCAGCAGGCCCAGCACAGATCCCTGGGGTACTCCACTATCACCTTTCTCCATTGAAAAAATTGGCCATTTAGCCCTACTTTCTATCTTTTAACCAGTTCCTGATCCATAATACTACACTGCCTCCTATCTCATGACTTTTTAATTTCGCCAAGAATCTCTCATGATGGACCTTATCAAAGGCTTTCTCAAAATCCAGATACACTATATCAACAGGCTCACCTTTGTCTACCTATTTATTCACAGCTTCAAAAAAACAAAACAGATTAGTAAGACAAGACTTTCCTTTGCGAAATTCATATTGGCCTTCTCTCATTAAATCGTGACTGTCTACATGTTCAGTAATTTTATTCTTTATAATGGTTTCTACCATTTTGCCCAGTGCTGGCGTTGGGCTCA
Source organism: Ichthyophis bannanicus (assembly GCA_033557465.1). Taxonomy (NCBI): domain Eukaryota; kingdom Metazoa; phylum Chordata; class Amphibia; order Gymnophiona; family Ichthyophiidae; genus Ichthyophis; species Ichthyophis bannanicus. Next base: position 17,690,516 of record CM066037.1, on the reverse strand, counting down.
CAGGTCTGTAGTTTCCCAGATCACCCCTGGAACTCTTTTTAAAAATTGGCATTACCTCGGCCATTCTCCAATCTTCAGGTATTACAGATGATTTTAATGATAGTTCACAGATTACTAATAGTAGGTCTGCAATCTCATATTTCAGTTTTTTCAACACCTTTCCGGTCTAGGTGGTTTGCTACTCTTTAGTTTATCAAATAGTTGTTATGCATATTCCCGGTTTATCGATATTTCTTTCAATTCTTCTGATACCCTTTCCTGAAATAGTATTTAAAGGTGATGTGACTTCTCTACATCTTCAGTAAAGACTGTAGCACAGAATTTGGTTTCTCTGCTATGGCCTTGTCCCTCCCTTAGTGCCCCTTTAACCCCTCTATCATCCAATGGTCCAACTGACTCTCTCACTCTTTTTTGTTTTGCTATGAATGTACTTGAAAAAGTTTTTATTATGCATTTTTGCTTCCACGACAAGCTTTTTTTCAAATTCTCTCTTTGCCTGCCTTATCAATGCTTTGCATCTGATTTGCCAGTGCTTATGTTTCCTGTTTTTTTTGTCATTTGGTTCCTTTTTCCATTTCCTGAAAGATGCTTTCATAGCTGCAACAGCCTCTCTGACCTCACCTTTAAACCATGCTGGTAGTTTTTTGACCTTCCTTCCACTTTTCTTAAACCATGGAATACATCTAGTCTGAGTTTCCAAGATAGAATTTTAAATATCGCCCATGCTTGATGTAAATCTTATTTATTTAAACGTATTTATATACTGTCTTTCTACTATTCAAGGCAGTTTACAGGTAACAAAAACAGAGTAACAGTGCAAAGTGCACTATTGTACAGGGAACAAGAACTTTTAATTACAAATATCCAGTACAGTGAACAACTTAAGGTTAAGACATACAATAACTATTTTAACTATGTACAAAGTGGGGGGTAGGGGGGAGGGATACATATTCAGGGATTGATGAGGGATTTATGTTTGTGACATTTGATGAGGTTGGGGGTTTGTGTTATTTATGTTACACTTGACCACAGGTCTGGTGTTGTGGTTGTGCAATAGTATTCATGAAATAGGAAGGTTTTTCATTTTTTTCCTAAATTCTGAATTGTCAGAGCATCCTCTCAGAACAGGTGGGAAGGTGTTCCATGCAATTGGGGCAAAAAGAGAGAATGCACAGCTAAATGTGGATTGTTTGCTTTTCGTTTTATGGGCTGGGATGCTGAAGTGGTTGATAGAACTAGGTGTCCTCTTCGTTTTTTCTTAACTATTTTCCTCATTTTATCATAGTCTCCCTTTTGAAAGTTAAAAGGTAGTACTGTGGCTTTCCTTGCCATTCTTCCTCCATTAATTAAATCAAATGCGATCATGCTATGATTACTATTGCTAAGTGGTCCCAACACCCTTATCTCTTTCACCATATCCTGTATTCTACTAAGGACTGGGTCCAAAATAGCTTCCATTCATGTCAGTTTGTGAACTAGCTGCTCCCGGAAGCAGTCATTTATTTCATCTAGAAACTTTATCTCCTTAGCATGTCCTGCTATGACACTGATCCAGTCGATACTGGAGTAACTGAAATCACCCATTATTATTACTATGCTGTAACTTTTGTTAGCTTCCCTGATTTTGTTTAACATTTCATCATCCATCTGTTCAACAACGACACATCACAGATAGAACTCACCCAAGCACTGGAATTCATAGGGGCAGACATCCATACCACATGTGTCAAGGTGTTCCTTCCCACCCCACAGAATGGACAAGATCATTGTGTTTGCCAGTGCAATCTCATCTGTGAGCATGACCACAGCATGAGTCTTCCTATGCTGTCTAGGCCATCTGATTGCAGTGGTGCATGTCATCCCACATGCCAGACTCCACAAGCGTCTGCTCCAGTGGTACCTGAGAAGATCATGTAACCAGCATACACCACCCCTATACCACAAGATCCCTATAGACTACACCACCTGGAGAACCTTCTGCTAGTGGAAATCACGAGGGGATCTACAAAGGCAGACCACTGACTCATCAAAACGCAGATGGGGGGCTCACCTACTTAACTTCTGCACTAGTGGTGTTTGGTTCCCCTCCAAAACCTGCCTCCACATCAACCTCTTTGAGCTCAGGGCTATAAGAAATGTATTACGGGCCTTCCGCCCATGGATTTGGGGAAATGTCATCCTCATCCTGAAGGTCAACCAAGTAGCCATGTTCTACATCAACAAGCAAGGTGGCACAGCCTTGCGTAAACTGTGCAGAGAGGCCTATTGGATCTGGGCCTTTGCCACTTCCCTGGTGTCCCACCTCCAGGCTTCATATCTACCGGGGGATGGATACCCTGAGCCAGCAACCTGCACCATACAAGTGGTTGCTCAAATGTTTGGTCACCTCCCACCTATTCTAACGATGGGGGATTCCCAATGTAGACCTCTTTGCCTGTGAGGAGAATATGAAGTGTCACAGGTTTTGCTCCATATGGCCCTCTTCCCTCGGGATAGCCGCAGATGCGTGATCGATTATCTAAGCCTCGCAGCTCTGCTATGCCTACCCACCATCTCTGCCGGGCTCTGCGCTGCTGGCATAAGTGCCCCACTCCGGCCACCCTGTCCTACTTCTGTCATTGCCATACCCATTACCGCTCTCTTCTTAACTCAGCCAAGAAGAATCACTTTGATAAGCTCATCTCTTCTTCAGAAAATTCCACACGACAATTATACTGCATCCTTAGTTCCCTTTCTGCCCCCTCGCTTCCCTCCGCCTCCGATACCTCTGTTTCCATCACTTCCTCCGCTATCAATCCCGCTCCTTCCGTTCTGGCTTTGCATTTCGCCTCCAAGGTTCAATCTATCCGACAACTCTTCCCTACCTGCCCCCCCCCCTCTTTCCCCCTTCTCTTCTACATCCCCAATTTCTTCAAGCATCCCTCCCCTTTCTCATCGCTGGTCCGCTTTTCAACTCATCTCCCTCCCAGAATTGACCAAGCCACTCGGAAAACCACTTGCCCTTCGGATCCTATTCCCTCACAGTGGCTTTCTGAGTCCTCACTAGCTCTCCTTCCCCTGATTCTTTCCATCTTTAATATTAGCTTGTTGTCTGGGTCCTTTCCTTCACGCTGGAAACACGCCTTGATCCGCCCCCTTCTGAAGAAACCCTCCTTGGATCCCTCTATACCTTCGAACTGGCGCCCTATCTCTAACCTCCCCTTTCTATCTAAACTTCTTGAGCGGTTGGTTTTCTCTCAGCTCTCCGCTCATCTTGAAGCTTCTCTGGTTCTTCACCCTTGTCAATCTGGTTTCCGGCTTGGTCACAGCACCGAATCTATTCTCATTTCCTCTCTCAACGAACTGCATGTCGCTCACGATCACGGTTCTATATCTATAGCTGTTTCTCTTGATCTGCTGCTTTTGATGTTGTTGATCACTGTACGCTCTTATCACGGCTTGACACCATTGGTCTCTCAGGTTCAGTCCTTCACTGGTTTCACTCTTTACTCTTTAACCGGTCCTTCTCAGTTCTCTCTGGTTCCGACTCCTCCCCCTCAACCCCTCTTCACTGTGGTGTCCCTCAGGGCTCTGTGCTAGCTCCCCTTCTGTTTAACATTTTTATGGCCCCCTCACTCTGCTTATTCAGCAGCATGGTATCTCGGCGTATTATTACGCCGATGATATTATTCTTCTTTTTCACACTAGTTCGCTTACTCCCGATATTGGCCCCCTTAATGTCTGTCTCTCCGCTGTCTCCTCTTGGTTTTCAGAGAACTTCCTTCATGTCAATTTGTCAAAAACTTCAGCTATTTGGTTTACTGCTGGTGCTCCTGTCCCCACCCTCATCCCATCTCTCGCTGCTGATCCCATTCCCCTTGTCACATCCCTGCGTTATCTGGGTGTCACACTGGATTCAGCCTTAACTTTCAAAGATCACATCTCTTCTGTTGTTCAACGTTCCTTCTGTATACTGCGACAACTCCGTGCTGTTCGTTCTTTTCTTTCCCCCTCTTCTTTGACCACACTGCTTCTTTCTCTTGTCATTTCTCGCTTAGACTACTGCAATGCATCTTTGGCTGGGCTTCCTCTTATTCAACTTCGTAGGCTTCAACTGGTTCACCACACTGCCGCTCGTCTCCTGACTCACACTTCTCGATTCGCTCACATCACCCCCCTTCTTATTCGCTTACACTGGTTGCCCATTCCTTTTCGAATCCAATACAAGATCCTTACCTTTGTGCACAGATTTCTTCATACCGGGGTTCCACTTTATCTTTCAGACTTAGTTCACTTTCACTGCCCTTCAAGAGCCCTAACCGGTTATTCCTCCCGCCCCCTTCCCAGGCTCGTCTCGAATCCACATGCTCCTCTGCCGCCTTCTTCATCGGTCCCCGTCTATGGAATGCTCTGCCGTCAGCACTTCGCCTGGAATTTTCCTACTCTTCCTTCAAAGCTAAGCTAAAGACCCATCTTTTCTGCACAGCTTTCGATCTTCCTCCCCCCCCCCTCCCGATAACTAATGGTATTCCTTTCTTTCCTATTACTGTACTACTGTTTCTTCTCTTGTTGCTGTCTCTTTTCTATCAACAAATGGCGTTCCTTTCTTTTCTCAGCAGTCTCTTTAATGTAAACCGCCGCATACCTTCTGGTTTTGGCGGTCTATCAAGTTTTTAAATAAAGATAAAGAACTCCACTTGTAGCAAAGTTCCTACAGAAGATTATGCACAACAGGGCGAGGGTGATTTTCCTAGCACACTACTGGCCAAGACAACTGTGAATCCCATACTTGCAGCATCTATCTGGCCAACAGCACCTATGCCTCCCAGACTGCCTGGATCTCATCACATAGGATGGCGAACGCACACTCCACCCCAATCTGAAGACTCTGGCCTTGACTGCATGGATGTTGAACGGGCTACCCTAATGCCGCTCCACCTATTGCAGGGCAGCATAGAAGTTATTCTGGCAGCCAGACGCCCAGCAACATGATGCTCCTACACCACTAAATGGGAAAGGTTCAGGGCATGGTGCAGCACTGACCAGCTCAACCCATTCACCTGCCCCATCCTTGTGCTATTGCAATATGTCCTCACCCTATCACAGGCGTGATAAAACCAACATCTATCAGGACCCACTTGAGCGCTATAGCCACATACCATGACAGGGTGAAGGGAAAGTCCATCTCTGTACACCTGCTGGTCACGATTCATGTGAGGCCTCAACCACCCCCACCTTCCCATGAAACCACCTGCCCCAGGGTGGGAGCTCACCAACATCCTACAACAACTGGCCAGTCACCCTTTCGAGCCCCTGGAGGAGGCGCATACGAAATTCCTCACATAGAAGACTCTCTCTCGTTGCGATCCCCTCAGTGAGAGACACATCAGTGAACTTCAGGCCCTGGTGGACTACCTGCCCTACACCCAGCTCCATCATGACCGAGCCATTCTCAGGACCCATCCAAAATTCCTCCCAAAGGTCATGCCAGCATTCCACATCAATCAGACTATTGTGCTCCCCAGCTTCTATCCAGCGCTACAAGCAACACAGGAAGAGCATCGCCTGAATAGGCACTTGCGCCCTCCGTACCTACAGCGACACAAAACCCACCAGGAAAGTGGGTTTTGTTCCCCTCATACAACCCTAACAAACCAGGCACCCCAGTGCTGAAACGCACGCTATCCCACTGGCTAGCAGACTACATAATGTATTGCTACCTATAGGGCAACATTTTGCCTAGTGGAAAGGGCAGGAGCACATCAACTACAGGCGATGGCAACCACCTTGGCCCACCTACACACCGCATTTCCCACAGACATCTGCAACGGGACACATGGGCCTCCATCCATATCTTCACCAAACACTACTGCCGCAACTGTCCCATCTGCAACACCACCCTTTTCAGGCGAATAGTACTATGAATGGCAGACCTGCAAGATTTATTTAAACAGTTTTCTATAGCGCCTTCTCTTTCAATCAAAGCGGTTTACATTATGTAAATACTACAAACAGGTACTGGATATATTCCCTTGTCCCT